>CM071137.1:5866631-8702465 GCA_036417725.1 Clanis bilineata
GATGGAAAGATAACATAGACAGTTTTTGTCCTGGGTTACAGGAGGCACAGGATCTGAGGAAGTGACAAAAGTTGGGGGAGGCCTTAGCATGGACATCAAATAGACTATAAAAAATGTGGTTTGAATATTAACTTAAAGACAAGCTTTTGGATAAAGAGCCAAAGGCAAATGGATTGAAGGTTACTCCCGAATGGAGTAAAAAAGTTCAAAAGAAAAAGGTAATTAATCTCAACATTTCTTTGTAAACATTTCCTTGTAGTTTGTTTCTGCCTGCCTTTCGGAGAAGACCTATGTATGTAGAGGTATAGTATGCATGGATTAAAGGTCACGTGTTCCATATACACACGTAGTCACAGGTGCGACGGCTCTAAGGGCAAAGGCGGTAAGCGTTGCGATAACTTTATGCAATACAGCTTCATTTTTCACACAAAGCTAGTCAATTTCGCACAAGCTGGAAGATAACTGTGAATGACTGGCGTTACATTCCACCAATTACTAGCCTGTCATCCCAGTCAATCTTTTGTAAACTTTTGTAATAAACTTATAATTTAAAATCTTATGTCTCGAGCGCTTTGTAGAGCCATGCAGTCTAATATTATAAACGCGAAAGTTCGTGAGTATGGATGTATGAATGGATATTTGTTACTCTTTCACGCAAAAACTACCAAATGGAATTTGTTGAAACATTACAATTATACAGGATGTTGCAAAAAGTTGGTACCAATAATAACTACATTTAATAGGAGGATGGCTAGCAGTTTACCGGTAAAGTTTAAAATTTCGTAAGACTCATAGTTTTTGAATAAAGTCAATTTGAATTAGTGTCAAAAAAAAATCGAATCTGGCCCATTGGGTCAGCTTAAGTACATTTGCAAACCACCTATGGGATAATTAGTTCTAGCATACTCAAAGCCGTTCCTATGCTGATTGCTGCGATTTACAGGTCGCATTCCGATTTTAAAATCCCCATTATTCACCATGTTAAATATTAAAAAAAAATTTATCTTTTTAACTTTACTTTTATTCTCCCTTTAAGTGGAATTGCTATTGGAACAACTAACTTTTTGCAACACCGGTATAGATTATACTTCAGAAGTGTAGGCTACTTTTATCCCGGAAAATAAATATTCCACACTAACAGAGTCGCGGACAACACCTAGCACTTCATAATTCAAAGTTCTAATTGAGGTTGCTACTGTTTACGGGCAATGAACTCATTCGAGCAAAATATAAACAAATAAAACTGCATCTCCTGCACATGTTTTTTCGAAACAAAATACTAAAAACATCTACACAAAACAAGGATTTTCATTGTCTCCTGTTCATGTAACAATGGATCGTAGACAAAAAAAATAGAAATACCATGTTTTGTGTAATGTTTTGGTACAGGAGACGCGGCTTAACAACGAACGACTAAAGTACATCTACACGCGCCGCAGGAGCCTATCGCGTCGAATGTAATGCAATTACCGCGGTTAAGGTCACTCCGTATGGATAGATTTTAAAATTTATTTACCATGCTTTTAAACAATTATTTTAAGTTCCTGTTAACTCTGCCTACATAAGTAACACAGCCGATATTTATTTGTTGTGTATTAAACAAAGTTACATGCCGCGCAATTAAGACACATTACAAGAAATCATGGAATTACATTTCTTTCACATATATTTGTTTACATTTCTGGAATACATTTTACGTTCATATTTTCTTTTATTTGCTTTCATGTTAATAAAAGTAGGATTACTCAAATACCGCTGTCAAAGCGTAAGTATCCAATCAGTGTTTTAAGACACATAATTAGCGTCTGCCTCAGCCTTGGCTCCCGCAAAGTTTCAAAGTACGCAAAGGCAAAAGAAACGGTAGCTGCTCATTAACATGTTCACGAAATTATTTCCACGACAGCAAACCGACAAACCCTTAGCCCTCATTCGCACGTGAGCTTTTTCAATGCACGGTAATAAAGCGTCTCAACGTGTTCGTGCATATGATTGCTTGAAAATGATTATTGCCTTGTTTCTAACAAGGTATATTCTACATACTGCCCAAAAAACAAACGCCGCGTTTTAAAAGCGCCGGCGTATGAACAACTATACTAGAACTCATATGTTACATTTCAACACTTTTGTAACACACGTTAAAAAAGCTTTCGTGCGAATGAGGGCTAACGCGAGAGACGTTGGTTTCAATGGGATTTCAAACCAAAATAATCATAGTTTTCAATATCAGTCCAACTTTCATTAAACGTTGCCCTGCCAAATAAATGTGATGTAGGTAATTGGAAAACTTTCTAATGGCTGACAGGTCAGTTGTGGACCTTCGCCACATTGCGGAATTGTAATGAAGTTTTTTTAAATTTAGTTATAATATTTTAATGGAACTTATCAATAATGATAAATAAAATAATAATAATAATTAAAACATAATCGTGATAGAAGCCATAAGAATAGTTTTATTTCAATGGAACTTATCAATTTATAATTTTATTGTCAATTGACATACATGTCAATAGCTGTCAAGTTGACACTATTGTACACCAAGAGCCCCAGAACTCCAAACCTCTAAGGACCAAACCAATAAAGGCTGAATTATTTTCTGCATAAATACACTACAATAGGTATAAGAACAATTGATTAATATTGTTGACAATATTCCAATAAATATGCCATTATATTTTGAAGGTTTGTTAATGAACATAACTTTAGTACATGTGTTGGCGTCAGTTCCTGTACGTTTGTAATTTAATACAGGGTCAACTAAACGAACTTCAGTGGTTATAAGTTTTGCGTGGAAACATAGAGTATGGTAGAAATATAAAGCCTGTTCTTAAATTTTGTTTAGAGGCATTTATTTTTTTATAATTTAATTATAATATCATAGAGAATTCATCAATATAGGTGAAATATAATACATAAGCACCCCAAAATACATACTTGTTAACCTTGCCATTTACTTGTATTTTGGTGTCTTATTATACATATTTAAATCAAATCAAATCAAATCATTTATTGAATCCATAAAATGTTCAAACATTATCTAGAATCCGGAAAATTTTAACTCTACCGCCTGTTCGGAAGGCTGTTTCGCTAGAGAAGAACGGGTAAGAAACTATGACGTTGCACTTAACACAAATTTACAATCAGCTACTTGACAACAGATTTTACCGCAATATAGTCTATTCCAGATAAATGGTCTTAACTAATTTTAGTTTGACAGGACTATTTTATCTTAAATTCGTATAATAATGGTTTTAAGATTTACATTCACATTTGTGAATAATTATTTTCACATTCCATTTTAATACCAACGTTACTACTGGGATATAAGTAATGTTAATAATATACGTTTTATAGACAAACATCGAAATACACAAACTAAAAAATAATTACTTGAAATCAAAGTTCAAAAGAAGTATATTTATATTTAGTAACTTTCTACTTGTCCTTATCCCATATCAATGTGGGTTTCGCGCCACATATGTACATTGTCAAGCATGTTGCAGAAAGGATTTGGCTTAATTTTTACCACCATCCGCCTGGTGTCCCCCACTATAACGTTACACTATTACGCTTAGTAACCAGATGAAAATAAAAAGGACGAAAAGATGAATACATACAGAATGTTGTTTATGTGTAGAAATTCACATGCGGCTGGAGTCTAGAATATCCTCACAGATTACTCGGTCTCGCTCAGCGGTATTAACACTAACTTAGTGTGGCGTGAAGTTTCAGCTTATTGTTAGGAGCAGCCTGTTGCTTTTAGTACGTAGAGAGATTTCGGTGAAAGTGAATTGAGATGGGATAAAATACAAAACCCCAGGCATCATCATCATCATCATCATCATCATCAGACATAGGACGTCCACTGCTGAACATAGGCCTCCCCCAAAGATTTCCTGATCGACCTGTTGGTAGCGGCCTTCATCCAGCGACTTCCTGCGACCTTTATCAGGTACCTTTACCTATAAAACCCCAGTCAGTCAATGATATTTACTCTTTAATTATTATCCATTGCAATCTGACAGCCGCGTCTCCAGCACTAGTTTTTCTCGAAACATTACACTAAAACACATGCACAAAACAACGATTTTTGCTATCTCCTGCTAGTCTCCTCTTAACAATGGACCATAGATAAAAAACATATGTTTTGTGTAACGGTTTAGTACAAGAGACGTGGCTTACTATAAACCTAATTAAAAAAGTTGGAAGCTAAGCCCCTACCTCGTATAATTATCTTATAGTGGTTCTTAAATTTGAAACTGGTATATATCCTTATATTTCTTAATTACAGTAAGGAGTCTGCGAGTGAGACATACAAAACACTGCTTTCGTTAGCATCGTTTAAAACACCCTCAAACATTGGCACCCAGTTTAAAGTCCACGTTTAGTGACAGGGCAGTAAATGTATAACTATTTTCAGGGGCAGAATTAGGTACCGTCACAAACGCTGTTGGTGTTTACATTGCACGATTACTCTCGACGGTCAACATTATATTTGAACTGCTCTGTTTGCCGCCAAAGCTAATGTGTGCACATTTCGTGACGAACCATGGCAAAGAAATATAATTAATTATATACTACAATTATTTGAAAAAAATAAACTATATTACCACAATTTATTTTCGTTCCCGCGATAACATGATGAACTTATTTATTTATTTGAAAACAATCTCTTAAAATTTATTATAATTCACCCGATGAGAGTCAGTAATAAAAAAATATCAATACATCTAAATTTTATACGACCCTAATAATTTTAATTATTATAACACATTTCTATGCTTTTAAACCTGATAACAAGAAATAACTCTGTACTAGATTGCTGATTTAGCTTTATGCTGAGACATTTTATGCTCCCTAGTTGTTGCGGTATGGACGTGCAACATGTTTTTTGTTTTATTCAGTTAATTTGTAATTTTTATGTTTGCAATTGGGTACTTGACTATTTTTTTTAAATTAATTTTATAAGAAATTTACGCCATCTAAAATATAGCATCGAGAGAATTATTGAAATATTATAAAAAATAAAAAAGCATTTGAAATTTGGTGTTACCTTCAAACTGCGGAAAAGAGAAGTATTAGTAAAATGGCGTCAGGTCCATAACGGCACGTGCATTAGAAAAGGATAGCAAGATAACCCCACTACATCCCCACTCTTGCACATTGTAGAATTTAAAATATGAATTACTGACTCATTTTTTAACTAATTTCGATGCAGATTTTACAGAAGAGTTTCTATTATATAAAATAAAACTATTTTATTTGCCAGTACATATAAAAATGTGTACAAAATCAAACGTAGTCAAGTACCCAATTGCATGTTATACCTGTTGCAATAAAACATTTCTTTTCTTTCTTTCTATGTTCTGTGTGATAGAAAATAATTCACATTTAATTATACACCAATAAACAATGCCGAAATGGCGATGTTCAGTACTTTATTTTTCAATAGAATATTATTTTCAAAACTATGCGTTTTACACGGACTCATTTCTGTGTCCCTGAAAGTGCAGACAACTATTCCGGCCACGCTTCGCTGAGTTTATATCTATTCAACAATTACACTCTACGTCATATTAAATTTCGTTCCATCAAATATTTTGGAGGGTCAAAAATCAGTTTCACGTGTTTCAGTTTCATCAGGTTGTATTAACAGGTTATCGATAAAACCTTTGTCAGAAAAATAGGACACCACGTGATTTACCTCGCGCGCAATAAAATCAGCCGGGCAGTTTCCAAACCTTTCAATTTTGAATTTTGGTATTTTATGTATTTTTCTGTATTTACTATACATTGGAATTTTATACTAGAGGTATTTATGATTCGTAATCAAACTTATAGAAAAAAACAAGCTATAAACGCGGTATGTGGCCGGGATTTAGGAATTTGTAATTCGAATCGACACGACGGTTTTCCGGAATTTGACTCGTAGTTCTTTTCTATCAGAGATTTAACACTACATATTATGTACATGCGAGGCTTACAAGGCAATTCCCATACAAAATGTTTGATCTCAAACTTAAACGCCATCTGTCTTAGAGTAGTAAAACAATCAAAACTGTTTTAAGGACATTTTTTTCGGCGAAAAGACGGTAGGTGGTGCTGGATGTCATACTTAATAATTAATTATTGCCATAGCAACATGGCCGAAAATGTCAAAACGCTCGTATTGCTCAACTCGGCGTAATTTCTTCGATTTATTTCTAGTACGGCATGTCACATGGATGTATCAAACTGTACTGACTCGTTATAACCAATTGGTCAAAACTTTTGGTTCACGAGTTTTGTGGTGACGTCCCGTCTAGTACACTACTATAGAGGTATTATTTAATATCTGTTTTCTATGGTATATTTTGTTTTCATCTGAAGTATTGATGTAACATCTAATTTTAGGTCCTTTACGAGTTTTGTCATATTATATAGAGAAACAATAACTTCATACTGCGAATGAATGACCAACCCCCTAATGAACTTTTTAATTAAGCAGGATAAGCGTGTTACATAGCAATTACAAAGCAAAACTAAATTCAAGGTTGGTACGCATGCGACAGGAACTAATTGTTCGCAGAAACAGGGAAACTCCGTATAATAATCCTGTTCTATCCATGACTTTATATTATGCACGTCGTCAGTTACAACGCATTTTATCAGATTTGTTTTTTGTATGCACGAATTTATTTTCTATTTGTCTTGATCCTAGTTACATAGGTATTGTGTTTTATACAGACTGCCTCGGTGGCGTGGTGGTATTTCGGTACGACTACGGTTCTGAGGTCTCGGGTTCGATCCCCGGGTCGGGCAAAGTGATATTAGATTTTTCCATATCAGCCCGGAGTCTGGAATTTGTGCCCGATATGGCGATAGGCTCGCCCCCTATCATATCTGGGACGGAACTAAGCTCGGTGAAATGTGGGTGTTCTAGTTCGCTAGTGTGCCTCTGCCTAACCCTTCGGGGATACAGGCGTGAGCTTATGTTATGTATGTATGTATGTATGTGTTTTATAGAGCGATACGCAGATTTCGAATTTTAAACCTCATTCTTGTTGTGTTATGCATAATATTACGAGTATAGATACATACAGGAAAAATAATAGTAAGTATAATCATCCATATATCAATAAAGCAATGATCTAAATAGATTTTACAAAAAGTAATTTCGCTATATGAGAGTATATCCAATAAGAAGGTTTGAAAAACGAGAAGGAAAAGTGAAAGAAAGGAAAGTGTATGAATTAAGCATCCTTAAAAAAGGGGAAAAATTAAAATGTTTCTAAATTTCCGTACAAAACGTTGCATGAACGCCGCGTAGAAATTAATTTCATTTCACTTTTAGAGGCTTTCACTCGCCGTAATGGTCTGTCAGTTCACCTGTCCATCTGTCCTTTCGGTAATAAAATCATTCGCGTCGATTTGATCCGCTGCCCGTAGGCCAATTAAAACGAAAATTTGCATACACGTGTGACTCTGATGACATTACGATGCTGCCGAAAAATCGATTTAATTACTTTGTTTGGCACACGAAAGGTCTGCGTAGTGCGCAGTAGACTACCATGGAATATGCTAATAGGATGATTAAATTACATGTTTTAACGGATGTTTAAGATGAATTTAGAGTACGGACTACGGGATTCCCTCGCGCTGGTTATGCCAGTTGCCATGTATGACCGTATTAAAATAAGAATTGCATGGTTAATGCGCGAAATTGACATAGGAAAAATATAGTAATAGCAGAAAAATACATCGACTTAATTTTATTGATTCATGGTCACTATTTGTTTACGTAACATTTTTAATTTTCTCAGAAAATACTGTATGAAAGGAATATTAAACTTAAGCAGACTCACCTGATGATAAGTGAAGCCTGCCGTTGGAGAGCGCATACATCGTTAATACTCTTTCATTCTTTTTATAAACAAGTCCATTTTATTTGGAAATATTGACGTCAGAAGCATGTCAGCACTTTAGTTATGTGCCAGTCGAACGTGGAAGCAAGCAAATTGCTAAGCGCTCAACATGGGTCCTCAATAGCAAACACTCTTAGTGCGTCTGAAAATCCGATAGCAAAATTGAGAAAAACGGTCCATCTCAACAGATCTTAACTACATCGCATAAGCATCCATAAAAACTAGAGCTGTCAACTACGATCAAAATCATCGTCCAAGACAAAATTCAATAAAATTACAAACTTCTTAATAAAAATAACAAATATTTTTCTTGTTAATAGTTTTAGTAAGAAATATTTTTTTTTCTTAAAATTTTCCATATTTTCAGATTTGAGGTCCATTGTGAACCTCACACAATTTATAAGATAGAGATAATAGTTCTAAGAAATATCAACCATAATTTGTTGAAATCGCGTATGCGTAATAACATTCGCTAGCGCGATCAAAGAGTAAAAAATAACTTATTATGTCCCGACCCCCGATGTTACATGTAACTCATTAGCGACTGCTTTAGCGGAATCAGCAAGACCGCCAAACGTTTCTACAGCAACGCTACTTGGAAATGTTCTTATCACCTATTTTGATGTTCATAAAATATGTTCAATATAAATACACATTTTTCTGTTTATTTTAGTATCTACTATATTTTAGTATTTAATGATGTTTACAGAACATTATATTAACCAGTGTCCATTATTTTTATTCGCCATTCGTTCTAAGGACGTTTGTCACACATTTTAACGAGATACAGATTGGGTATGATTAGTGCAACGATTTCAACGATAATTTAAATGATGCGAATAAAGAATTGTAATAGACTATCGACGACGTAGGCTGATTTTCCTCCATAGATGTGAACGTGAACTTTGATATATTAACTGCGCCATAGGTGCAGTAGAATTGACTGACTTTACCAAAGATGAAAGCTTATGGATTGAGATTTTAATACTGGATTACTACGTGTACATTAAGACCAATGTTGTAATCCCTAGCTATAGCTATTATGGTATTAACGCTAAGCGTTAATACCACAATACACTAGTGCATCCTAAGTCGGCTTCACTCTACAAGCTCGTCAAGCACCGCCGAACTTTCAAACCATCCATAGATTTAATAAACATAAACTACATACATGGACTGATTTACTACTTAGCACAGTTACCACCCACGCTTTGATTTTGTACATAGATAAAAAATATGTGCTCGTGACATTTGGCTGCAAGAGGACATCATTTGATGTATTATAGCATTTCAATTGATGTTTTGACGCTATTCATATTGGAAAGCTTGTTTGTGAAATCATGTTCTTGATATAGAAACTAATCGATATACTCGTAAACTTCCTTTCCATTTGCCCTTATCTCATCACAATATGGGGCTAGTTCAGCACACTTTTTAGGCATGTTGCCGAAATGTTTTGCTTTGTTTTTACAACCGACTGGCTGCCTGACGTCAACCCCTGGGGAATCTAGTTCTTGAAAAATTATATTAGAAAAGCTCGTGCCCAACTCGAATTGAGCCCTCGTGTTGTCGTAGATGCTGAGGGCGTCCTTCGGCGGCGGAGGTTTCGGAGACCCCCCCTCCCCGCTTGGAGAAGGCCACCGCGGGGTTTTTAGTAGGTTTTGCCGGTGTAGGCCATTTGATAGGAACGCGGCCCAGCGTCGCCCGGATGTCGAACATCTGTCCCAGGCTTTATAGCGCTGTGTCGTAAGGCCGGCGTATCCAACATACCCGCCGCACCCACCCCCACGGGCACAGCGGCAATGGTAAATCATTTTTCCCCGCGACAAAAAAAAAGAGTTCACAGCCTGTATTCGCTGCTAAGAAGGCGCCATTAGATATTAAATCTACATAATCTCCACATGAAAATAAGTCCACAAAATTATTGGCTTGTAGTGTAAAACAAATATTATGTCAAACTAATAACCAGCAACATTTAATAAAGTCTTGTTATAATGATCTATCAAACCATGAGAGAAATGCAGGTGACTCATTAATCTAATGACCGACTATGGGCTGCTGTTTGGGATATTGAGTACATGATTCACTATAACGCTCTAACCAGCATGCGTTTTGTAACAACGATACTCTTGGCAAAATGTTTGTGTGCGACACTGATTCTCGATGGAGTTAGAGGTCAGTACTCAGCACTGAGTACCGACAGAGTGGCACTATACCATACTCCCAACAGTTAAGTTGATTATTATATTAATTACAACTAATACAAAGTTAAAATGTCGTGCAACTATGGTTGCCTAGCTCTAAAATTAGAAAGTCAGACTAGCCGTTGCATCAGGCTGGACATTTCGACGGTCCCTACGTACAAAGCGACATGTCAAAATTTGAGGTTTTCAGGAGAATGAAATGAAGTTTATTTATGAGTTTAAGAATTATCATACTTGTTATCTTGTTCGATTAGTATTTAGAGTAGAATTATTAGAATACAAAATAATTTAAAAAAATATATTTATAGTTATGAGTGTATGAATAATCTAAAGCCATATATGCATCGATATAATAATATACCTAGATGCACAGTTGACGCTCAGAAAGTGGGACAGCCAACGAGTGCTTAAAATGTAAGTAAGCACTTGTTGGCTGTCAGTCGGGCGCCGACCGTTCGTCTGTGAAGATGCCTAAATGCTCTGTGAAAGAGTGCAAAAATAACACTCTTACAAAGCGCAAAACACATGGGATTTCATATTTTAAGTAAGTATAATTCCCTTACTTGATTCTTAAAACCTTAATCATGTTAAATTAAGTATTAAACGTTTATAAATAATTAATTTAACGAATTCAGTTAATAAAATATTTTGTCCCTTTTGAAATCATGATTTGGAACAATGAAATATCTGGAGTCGTTTTTTTTTGGAAATATATTATATTTATTTTAAATTTATGATTTTTTTTTATTAATTACAGATTTCCATGAAATGAAATAGTAAGAGATAAATGGCGTAAAATTATTTCCGAAGAAAGGAGAGAAGAAAATTTTAAACCCAATTAGTCAAGTGTGGTTTGTTCAGACCATTTTGCCGATTCCGATGGATATTATACAGAAAAAGGGATTAGAAAAATTAAAAAGAATGCTATACCAAAAATAAAGGTGATAAATTGTCATCAGCTACATTGTCCTTAACTAATGTTTACTATTTAATTTAACAATATGTATGCTGTTGGTGTACCTATAAATAAATAAATATTGCCACATTTATTGACTTTTTTTTAGATTGTCGTAACTACAAGTTTAAATGAGGCAGGGTGCAGTACAAGTGTAATAGTTGAAAAATATTTGATACAGAATTCATCAATAGCAAGCATATACTAGGTACATACTGCCATGTAAAATGACTAATAATTTGCGGCTAATTCTAATAAATGTTTTCAATCAAAGTGTGCAGATCATAAAAAATTGCCAACATGAACAAAGTTGAACATTCCGCTGTCAAATAAAATTTTAATGGTTCATTCTCGCGATTTTTCATTTTTAATTTTTCATTTTTATCTTGGATTCTCGGATTGAGATCATTTATTGGAACCGGTCGTTAGGCATAATTACTACAACAGTAATTGTGGCGTCATCATTTATTGGAAACATATTCATTTCCAGGAACCAGCAATTGAACCAATAAATAATGAAGGATCACCAATACCATCAGAATTTTCATCAATCTTTAACACACCTAAGACGTTATTTTTGAAAGATAATTTGAAAGAACGCAACCAAAAATTTAAACTTAAATCTAATTTAGTGCGAAACTTAAAAAGGCAGAACAAAAGATTAAGAAAACGAAATGATAGTCTACAAGAAATTATTAAGAATCTAAAGAGCAAAGGACGATCTTAGTGTGGGGCCAGGACTATGTATGTGATTGTTGGGTGTTATTTATTTATTTATGAATCACGCTAAGGCAAAACAGTGCTTATTTCATATTCATAACTCATAAGCTTTGTTATCTTCTAAACATTTATACTCTATCTATCTCTTAATGTAAGTAAAATTATTATACAGATATCGCCATTCTCATCTACATTGTACGCCACGTGGTCAACATTTCTAACAAATAAATACAAGAACTATTCGACTCCATTCAATCTTTGTCCAAGTGACTAGAATGTTTCTTTTAACAATGTCAAATTATTGTCAAATTTAAAAACGATTAGAAATTCAAAAATTTCGAATATAGGAACGCTTGAACATTCAATTTAAAAAGCTACTTTATGCCGCGTCTATAAGGTCATATTTGTGTTAATTTAATTAAATTTGTGATGTTTATTTGTTTTGTCTGTCGAGGACACTGTTTACAATGATATTTGTATGGAACTGTGCATCTAGGTATATTATTATATCGATGCATATATGCAATAAAAAATATGACATTTTGACTTGTCATATACGTAGGGACCGTCGATTTATAACCGACTTCAAAAAAGGAGGATGTCAATTCGACCCGTATGTATGTAATATTGTTAGTATTGCACTATATTCGCATGTGTTAGTCTATATGGGCTTCTGAACAGATGCGCCAAATTTCATAAGTGTATGTATGTATGTATATGTGTGTTTGTCTACGTATAGCTCAAAAACTACAAATCGGATTGCGATGCACCTTTTTTTATTTGACTAGATCTCTTCCAACTTAGGGAATAGTGTAAGTTTCATCAAAATCGGTTCAGTAGTTTTGAAGACTTAAATGTGAGAAAATAGTGAAAGAAAAAACCTAGTGAAATCGGTTTTAGGTTTAAGTTAAACGTTTGCCCTAAAACCTGGACATCACTATTATAATAAAAAAATGTTATGTTTGACTTTGCTACGCCTTGCTGCTTCGTGGCTCGCCATATCTAAAAGCCTATAAAATCCGGATAGGCCGAACAAGTAAATATTTATCCGAATAAACGTGAAACGCCAAACACCCGGCAACCCTACGCTCTACTCGCAACTTCGCAACAGATGCTTTATTGAATTACAAGCAATGCTCGAATTGGACTTTTTCTCGAGGGGGAACTATTTTTCCGCTGCGGTCCTTAGCGAAAGGGAACGGTGTGAGATTTTTTTACGAAATAGACCGTTCCTACGCGTTCCCGTCCATTTCGAGCACTGATTACAAGGGCTGACCAGCAGAAGATTTGCATACATACATAAACTCACGCCTGTATCCCCGAGAGGGTAGGCAGATGCGAACTCGAGAACTAGAATACCCACATTTGTCCGAGCTTAGTTCCGTCCCAGATGTAATAAGCGAGCCTATCGCCATATCGGGCACAAATTCCACACAACGGGGTGATATGGAAAAATCCAATATCACTTTGCCCGACTCGGAGATCGAACCCGCGACCTCAGGTCGGTAGTCGTACCAAAACAACCACGCCACCGAGGAAGTCCGATCTAGGTAACGAACCCGTGAAACGTGAGGCCGTACGTTTCAAAGCCGACTACTCGTCCTCTCCGCCACGGTTACTGTCAATCTGTTGGTACTTGGTACACGTTGTTGCTAATGCCTAATACCTCAGCTTACACATTACCGAACCATGTACAACTGTTCAAATAGTCTATCAAAACTACGCCGTATTTTTTTTATTGATCGGCATTGGTTCGTGAATAGCGGAGCGATTGAATATTATATTTGCACAAAAGTTGAAACTATGGGCATTGTTAAAAAACATATCCATGAAATGCGCGTCAAATGTATAACTTTTAGTTAATCTTTCTTTCTACCTGCCCTTATCCCACTTTAATGTGGGGTCGGCGTATCACACTTTTTTCAAACATGTTGCACAGGATTCGGCCGCCTGCCTGACATCGACCCCGTATGAGGGATCCAGTCCCGGGCAATTTAAATTAGAAAATTTGCTCTGCCCGACCCGGGAATCGAACCCAGGACCTCCCTGTCCACAGCCCATACATGCTGCCACTAAACCAAGGAGGCGATATAACTTTGGGTTAATTTTGATTTCAAAATAAATAGTAGTTGTATTACTGTGCCCGGTACGACTACCGTTCGGAGATCTTCTGTTCGATCCCCGGGTCGGGCAAAGTGATTTTGGATTTTTCCATATCAGCCCGAAGCCTGGAATTTGTGCCTGATATGGCGATAGCCTCGCCACCTATCACATCTGGGACGGAAATAAATTCGACAAAATGTGGGTGTTCTAGTTCTTTAGATCACCTCTGCCTACCTCTTGGAAGATACAGACGTGAACTTTAACTGTTTAAAAACATAAGATAAACAGAGAGTTAACTTCGTTTCATTTAAAATAAGGTTCGATTTTTCACGACGATAACTAGGTTTGTTCGGCGAGCGTTAAAACTCGATTTTTTAAACCATGGAAAAACATTTTCCCGTACATAAACGTGGCATGTTACATCTCTTTGAGAGACTTATAGAGAGCGATTTTCACAGAACCTTGTTTCACCAGCACGTTGTTTGCAGTTTGTACACTGACCTTGTCTGTGTTAACGCAGTGGACCGTGCGGAACATATGCATATGTTGATATGTCCGTAGCCATCAAAGTTGGGTAACGTTTCAGTCTTGTTTCAGTGTTCGGGGGTTATTAGCACAGCGCTGCCTCCTCTAACTGCCAACCTAATTTTAAGATACATACATAAGCTCACGCCTGTATCCCCGAAGGGGTAGGCAGAGGCGTACTAGCGAACTAGAACACCCACATTTCGCCGAGCTTAGTTTCGTCCCAGATGTGATAGGGGGCGAGCCTATCGCCATAGCGGGCACAAATTCCAGACTCCGGGCTGATATGGAAAAATCAAATATCACTTTGCCCGACCCGGGGATCGAACCCGAGACCTCAGAACCGTAGTCGTATCAAAATACCACCATGCCATGGAGGCAATATTATCAAATGAGATTTATTTTGCGCTCATACAATCCTCAGGCGTTAGAGTAACTTGACTAACGCCCAATTCCAATAAACAATCTCAGTTTGAATGTGCAGATAGATTACAAAAATTAGCCAATAAGAACACAGTCTGAACATGACTCCGTCATTTGATTGGTTCATAATCGCGATCTATCTGCACTCTAAAACTGAGATCGTTTATTGAGACCGGCCGTATGGCATTTCCAAAAACTGGTCAACAAGTTTATCAACGGAAACTAGTAACACACCCGTATTTCCGAAATAGTCGATGCACGTGTAACCTAAACCATGGTACATTGATCAATTTTGCCATTACGGGTGGATACTTTGGATATTGTAAATATTCTAGTTGTTCGCTCACTCCTCAATCACCTTGCACTGCAAACAGATTCAATTGCACGTGAAGCATCGACGCGACATAATTTAACGACGTCTTATTTACACGTTACATACGGAAAATTCTTGTAATAGTTGCGAACTTTCGGAATTGAATACGCTCTTTATGCACCCCTAATAAAATTATATGAAAATCGCTACATTAAAATTTAACTACCATCAAGAAGACTTACATTCTGTCATTCTATACTGAACAAAGAAAATACATTTTAAAAATCGAGCTCAATGGGAATACGAAATTATTGTGGTTTAATACATAAAGCTCTTCGCATTCATGTCCATTAAAACGTATATAGGATATATACGTACATAGGATTATCATAATATGCTTGGTGCATCGACATTATTATATTACCGACAGGTGATATTTATGGTTCCTGAAAATACTGAGTTATTGGAATTGTCTCCTCAGTGAATTGAAAGTCTAATGCTTCATCCATCAATTATTGTAATATTAGTAAAACTCAAACCAAAGGTGCAATCTCTGGAGAAAACTAGTTTCTTTTTTGCCAGTAAGTATAGCCAAATTATTATAAGAGTAAGGACATAGATTTAGGCTGAGATCTATAGAGCGAACTTCGACTAAGTCTAAGTCAAAGAAACGAATTCAGTGAGGATTTGGAATTTTCATATCGAAATTTGACTTAGTCCAACTCATTTGTACAAGAAAAACAGACTGACAGATCTGTCTGTTGTTATGTAGGCTTCTTTTTCCGCACTCAGTCGCAAAAAGTGGACCATTGTACGTGACGCGACCTATCAGTTTAGGTAGCGTAGCTCCAACCAGGAACGCAGGATCCTCCTGCTGTACTAGCCGTACTAAAAAAATAATAGTCCTTTTAATAATAAAAATAATAATTTTAATAATAATTTTGTTAATGTAATCCTAAATGACAATCATGACATTAAGGTCCACTCAGCCAATTCAAATCTAGAAGTCCTACAACGATTTCAACCTAAGACGTTGCGAATGATAACAAACCATGGTATGTCACCAACCAGCAACCCCACCGCGCCTTGAAGATGCCTAAGCAAAGATTTTCTTGTAAAAAAAAATACTAAGTCAAAGTTCGATTTAAAAATTCCAAATCCTCACTGAGTTCGTTTCGTTAAGATTTTCCATGCCGCAAGAATGAATGTTCAGGAACGTGTATGTTAGATGGGAGTAAAGTGTAAACATGTTATTTCGATGGACGTATTTAAATACAGTTATCCGCTCTACCTAGATGCAACATTGGCGAGACATCTTTTGTAAATTTCACCCCTTCACAGACGACGAAGGCGTAATAAAGAATATATTTTTCTAAGAACGTGATACCACGCAGAGTGCTTACAAAGGGTAAATAAGACGTTCAATAGCATAATATTCTAAGAAGAGAGACAAGCTGCCGCAACAAAGTGCCAAAGAAAATACACGTTAAACATTTCACCTTAACCTTGAATATGACGAGAATAATGTGTTCAAAGGGCACGCTGCACTTGAAGGAAAATATGTTTAGTGCGTTGGTATTTAGTAAGAGGAGATTGGGGATATTGATGACAGTTATAGATCGGGAATGATTCGCTCGCTGTCTGATTACGAACACCAGCTAAACAGCTGTACTATTGTTTGTTTGTTATGTAGGCTTCTTTTTCCGCACTCAGTCGCAAAAAGTGGACCGTTGTACGTGACGCGACCTATCAGTTTAGGTAGCGTAGCTCCAACCAGGAACGCAGGATCCTCCTGCTGTACTAGCCGTACTAAAAAAATAATAGTCCTTTTAATAATAATAGTTATTATTTTAATCATGACATTAAGGTCCACTCAGCCAATTCAAATCTAGAAGTCCTACAACGATTCCAACCTAAGATGTTGCGAATGTTAACAAACCCACCATGGTATGTCACCAACCAGCAACTCCACCGCGCCTTGAAGATGCCTATGGTCAAACATCAGATTCTAGAAAAACTCAAATACTCGCATAATATTTGAGTTTTAATGTATTGAGCAGCATTCTAACATTCTTGTATGCTATTCGATGGATAAAACCATAAGGACCTTTCACAGAATAAAAATAAAAGCATCCCAAGACCTTATTTAACGTACTGGGAATAACTAAATGGACTAGCTACTGGCCTAAATCCCTTCAAGACAAAGGAAAATACATAACCTCTACCTAAACGCCAAGCAAGCAGATTGCAAGAATATAAAAAGACATACTGATTAATTTTCTTGACTGCCTCGGTGGGGTGGTGGTATTTCGGTACGACTACGGTTCTGAGGTCTCGGGTTCGATCCCCGGGTCGGGCAAAGTGATATTGGATTTTTCCATATCAGCCCGGAGTCTGGAATTTGTGCCCGATATGGCGATAGGCTCGCCCCCTATCACATCTGGGACGGAACTAAGCTCGGCGAAATGTGGGTGTTCTAGTTCGCTAGTGCGCCTCTGCCTACCCCTTTGGGGATACAGGCGTGAGCTTATGTTATGTTTGTGATTAATTTTCAATATTTAAGAAGACATTAAAAAAAACGAATGTCCACTTGTCCTTCCACCTGCCCTTATCCCCCTAATGTGGGATCGGCGCAACACACTTTTCATCATCATCAATCATGCAAATAGGCTTTGGTTTTTACGACTGGCTTTCCTACCCGACGTCCCCCCTCTGGGTAACGACATTATGGACATTGAATTCCACTAAGAAAAAAATATTCCAATAGTAATATTTACTTTAAGGTAACTTAAAGGCTTGTGAAAATATTTATGGAAAGTGTTTATTTTTGGTTCAATATATCGTTTTTTTTTTTAATAAACGTAGACGAAAGTGGGACACAATAGGATAGACAGATAGATAGACGAAAGTCAAAATACGCACGTTGGATAACAGACAAAAAACATGCACCTATTATTTTATTACTTGGTTTGACATAGAAAGAAAATATGGGAGGCATACCTAAGAATTATTCACGGGAATTTCAAGGTAATAGTCTACCCATCTGAAAAAACGTGGCTGACTAAAGTTTTACCTATGTGCCCTAAACCCTAACCCCCTTGACCGCAATAGTACGTTTCATAAAAATTTTATTCATAATCGTTCAATAGAGTTAAAACGTTCCAACTTTCGATATTGAAAACATGGCCGATTCCGATCAGCTGTTTCAAGTTTGATGTTCTTTATTAATGACATTAATTTTGTTAATATCTAGGACCCCATCTAAGATTGATATATATTTTTTATTGGTTGTTTCCAACCAAGACTTCCTGTTTGTTTCAAAGCTTGCCAGAGATAAAAATCATGTTTTTTCTGTAAACCAGCAACATTGTATTCGATAAACATATTTTAGTTCTCTTTTAGCTAAAGTAGGCAAAAGTAGGGTTATGCGTTCGATAAGACCAGAATTTCATTATAAATAAGGGGGTTATTATTCTGTAAGCCCTTGGATGCATAATGTATCCGTCTACCCGGTGATACAGGCGCGAGTGATAGAGCATAAAATAAAACATGGTTTTACAGATTCTACCGCGATGTGTTTTTTATTTTTAGCTCCGACGCTTCGAAAACTTTCGTGGACTGTTCGACTGACACTTTTCAATGTATAACATTCACGTAATCCTAAAGAAGCGTCTCCTGGAAATGTTTTTTAAACAAAAACAAAGTGTTTATTGTCTCCTGCTCATGGAACAATGGACCATAAATAAAAAATGTTGAAATCCCATGTTTTGTGTAATGTTTTAGAGCAGGAGACGCGATTTAAGAAATCATTAGATAGAACAAAAATACTGCGTACACACTACACATCATAACAATCGGCTCTCGTTCAAGTGGATTTGAATCAGGAAGTATGAGGAGTAACGCGATCGTAGCACAGAATAGTTTCACGTGTGCAATTTTCCAATCTATTTGTAGCATTATGTAGTTATCAACACTTCTGGTTTGTTATCGGACAGTGTTTTATTGTGATTCGCATATCGTCTGCTGCTGTTTTGGGTTATTATTAATTGTGGACCAGGTGGACCGTGTACCGCTGAATCTTTTCTATAGATATATAAGAAGTCACTCTCCAGGTACTTTATTTACTATGGCCATAATTGGACGTAGATACGCAAAAAGGATCCAACCCACAGTATCGTCGAAAATTATCTGAGTATGCGAAATTAGTCTATAAGGTCTATATTTTCTAAATTAGTCTATATGGTCAATAAAATTAAACTATTTTTACGGATTATATCACGATTTGGTTTTAATTTTTATGCCCGACGTTTCGAAAGCTTTGCAGCCTTCGTGGTCACGGGTCAGACTAGGCTACAAAGGCTACACGAAGGCTGCAAAGCTTTCGAAACGTCGGGCATAAAAATTAAAACCAAATCGTGATATAATCCGTAAAAATAGTTTAATTTCAATGAATAACATTCACTTAAACCTAAGAAATCATTAAGGTCAATAAAACTTATTTATATAGAAAGGACAATATTCTTACAACGATGTCCCAAAACGACAAAATCACAAAATATAGAGGTATTATTAATAAACAAATACAATAATTTTAACTTTAACGTTCAGTATCTCAAAAGTGTCATTTTGTGGGTTGGATCCTTTTTGCATATCTACGTCCAATTATGAATGCGTTAGGTGGTCGTGTCACGGAAGTTTTTTTTTTATAATTAGCAGAGGTTGTCTAACAAGTAAGTAATCTCCGCTACACAGACAAAAGAATCATGAATTGCCAGCCTAAAATAACGGGAATAGGGATTGGGAAAGGGTGGGGGAATTGGGCCACTGGAAATCTCACTTACCGAACGAAACGCAGCATCGAACTGCCACTTTACGTCGGTTTTCTGTGAGACAGTGGTATCAAACCGGTCAAGCCAGCTCATTCGTGCTGTTGATGTAATTGTCTACAGCGTGGCTGTACCACTCACAAATAATGCATAATTTTATTCTTTCTTTCTTTTCTTTCTTTTTTAGATGCATTGCACACTCGTTATGAACTTTGACATTGAGAATAATACCCCTAATCCGCTGCGGCCTGCGACACATGGGCTATTTTCTAAATCACCGCTTAAATTCGCCTTCAAAGGATCAGAAATTAAATTTCATGAAGATACCATGAGGGTACTGGAAATTTCTCTAGTACTTATCTCCGTCGCAATAAACAAGGAAGCTACTAGAAAGTTCCGATAAGTAATTGCATAATAGCCTTACCATATCAACGTCCCATACACGGACGTAAAGAAAAAGAAGGACACTCGTCACTCATCTCCTCTATAGTAAAAAGTTAAACGGGCGCCACAGAAAAGCCACGCACACAAACGCGCCTGTACAAAAGTGCCCTACGCACACACGCCATCACGTGTGATAGATCGAATGTGAGGAAAATCCTGCTTCACTTTCAATATTCCTAGCGCTCCGTCCATTATTTTTTTACGTCCATGGTCCCATATTAGATTAATGCCGACACAGAAGGGTGCATGAGCCACGGTAATGTTCATCCTGTTTTAGATCGCCTTTGAAAGCACCTTTTGAGGTAGATGGTAGAAGAAATTATATTATTGAGAGAAGAGTGCCCGACACTGCCCGACAGTAATATGTTTGCTATAATTAGTTAGATAGGAAATATTTTGTATTTGACAGCCTTCGGAGCGCAGCGGGCGAACAACCGGCTGTGGTGCGACAGGCCGCGAGTTTGATTCCCGCACCGAGACAAATGTTTGTGTAACCCACAGAGATTTGTTTCGGAACTGTGTGTTGTGTTGTTTTTATTCATACACTAGCTTTTGCCCGCGGCTCCGCACGCGTATTTTGTAGGGCCAATGGAAAAATCTTTTGATTTGTTGATCCGCCCTGTCGTTTTAGTCTAAATATGGGCGACCCAGACATCGATTTTGAAGTCAATTGGCCCAAAAACAAAGAAAAACAAATGGCGGCCACTTTTGAGAGATTTGACAGCGGTTCTGTCATTCGGAACCACGGGGCGACTCAGATATCGATTTTGAATTAAATCGGCCCAGAAACGAAGAAAAACTAAATGGCGGTCACTTTTGACAGATTTGACAGCGGTTCTGTCAGTCGGCACCACGGGGCGACTCAGATATCGATTTTGAAGTCAATCGGCCCAAAAACAAAGAAAAACAAAATGGCGGCCACTTTTGACAGTTCTGACAGCGGTTCTGTCGTTCGGAACCACGGGGTGACTCAGATATCGATTTTGAAGTCAATCGGCCCAAAAACAAAGAAAAACAAAATGGCGGCCACTTTTGACAGTTCTGACAGCGGTTCTGTCGTTCGGAACCACGGGGTGACTCAGATATAGATTTTGAAGTCAATCGGCCCAAAAACAGAGAAAAACAAAATGGCGGCCACTTTTGACAGTTCCGACAGCGGTTCTGTCGTTCGGAACCACAGGGTGACTCAGATATCGATTTTGAAGTCAATCGGCCCAAAAACAAAGAAAAACAAAATGGCGGCCACTTTTGACAGTTCTGACAGCGGTTTTGTCGTTCGGAACCACGGGGTGACTCAGATATCGATTTTGAAGTCAATCGGCCCAAAAACAAAGAAAAACAAAATGGCAGCCACTTTTGACAGTTCTGACAGCGGTTCTGTCGTTTGGAACCACGGGGCGACTCAGATATCGATTTTGAAGTCAATCGGCCCAAAAACAAAGAAAAACAAAATGGCGGCCACTTTTGACAGTTCTGACAGCGGTTTTGTCGTTCGGAACCACGGGGTGACTCAGATATCGATTTTGAAGTCAATCGGCCCAAAAATAAAGAAAAACAAAATGGCGGCCACTTTTGACAGTTCTGACAGCGGTTCTGTCGTTTGAAACCACGGGGCGACTCAGATATCGATTTTGAAGTCAATCGGCCCAAAAACAAAGAAAAACAAAATGGCAGCCACTTTTGACAGTTCTGACAGCGGTTCTGTCGTTTGGAACCACGGGGCGACTCAGATATCGATTTTGAAGTCAATCGGCCCAAAAACAAAGAAAAACAAAATGGCGGCCACTTTTGACAGTTCTGACAGCGGTTCTGTCGTTTGGAACCACGGGGCGACTCAGATATCGATTTTGAAGGCAATCGGCCCAAAAACAAAGAAAAACAATGGCGGCCACTTTTGACAGTTCTGACAGCGGTTCTGTCGTTTGGAACCACGGGGCGACTCAGATATCGATTTTGAAGTCAATCCGCCCAAAAACAAAGAAAAACAAAATGGCGGCCACTTTTGACAGTTCTGACAGCGGTTTTGTCGTTCGGAACCACGGGGTGACTCAGATATCGATTTTGAAGTCAATCGGCCCAAAAACAAAGAAAAACAAAATGGCGGCCACTTTTGACAGTTCTGACAGCGGTTCTGTCGTTTGGAACCACGGGGCGACTCAGATATCGATTTTGAAGTCAATCGGCCCAAAAACAAAGAAAAACAAAATGGCAGCCACTTTTGACAATTCTGACAGCGGTTCTGTCATTTGGAACCACGGGGCGACTCAGATATCGATTTTGAAGTCAATCGGCCCAAAAACAAAGAAAAACAAAATGGCGGCCACTTTTGACAGTTCTGACAGCGGTTCTGTCGTTTGGAACCACGGGGCGACTCAGATATCGATTTTGAAGTCAATCGGTACAAAAACAAAGAAAAACAAAATGGCAGCCACTTTTGACAGTTCTGACAGCGGTTCTGTCATTTGGAACCACGGGGCGACTCAGATATCGATTTTGAAGTCAATCGGCCCAAAAACAAAGAAAAACAAAATGGCGGCCACTTTTGACAGTTCTGACAGCGGTTCTGTCGTTTGGAACCACGGGGCGACTCAGATATCGATTTTGAAGTCAATCGGCCCAAAAACAAAGAAAAACAAAATGGCGGCCACTTTTGACAGTTCTGACAGCGGTTCTGTCGTTCGGAACCACGGGGTGACTCAGATATAGATTTTGAAGTCAATCGGCCCAAAAACAAATAAAAACAAAATGGCGGCCGCTTTTGACAGTTCTGACAGCGGTTCTGTCGTTCGGAACCACAGGGCGACTCATATATCGATTTTGAAGTCAATCGGCCCAAAAACAAAGAAAAACAAAATGGCGGCCACTTTTGACAGTTCTGACAGCGGTTCTGTCGTTTGGAACCACGGGGCGACTCAGATATCGATTTTGAAGTCAATCGGCCCAAAAACAAAGAAAAACAAAATGGCGGCCACTTTTGACAGTTCTGACAGCGGTTTTGTCGTTCGGAACCACGGGGTGACTCAGATATCGATTTTGAAGTCAATCGGCCCAAAAACAAAGAAAAACAAAATGGCGGCCACTTTTGAAAGTTCTGACAGCGGTTCTGTCGTTTGGAACCACGGGGCGACTCAGATATCGATTTTGAAGTCAATCGGCCCAAAAACAAAGAAAAACAAAATGGCAGCCACTTTTGACAGTTCTGACAGCGGTTCTGTCATTTGGAACCACGGGGCGACTCAGATATCGATTTTGAAGTCAATCGGCCCAAAAACAAAGAAAAACAAAATGGCGGCCACTTTTGACAGTTCTGACAGCGGTTCTGTCGTTTGGAACCACGGGGCGACTCAGATATCGATTTTGAAGTCAATCGGCCCAAAAACAAAGAAAAACAAAATGGCGGCCACTTTTGACAGTTCTGACAGCGGTTCTGTCATTTGGAACCACGGGGCGACTCAGATATCGATTTTGAAGTCAATCGGCCCAAAAACAAAGAAACAAATTTTCAACCCCTATTTCATCCCTTTGTAGGATAAAAATATATCCCACCCCATTTCTGTCCTTAGCGCTACTATCTATCTAACTATCCTCATACCAACTTTCTTAAAAATCCGTTCAGCGGTTTCTGGATTCCCATAAAAACTTTCATCCCCTATTTCATCCCATTAGGGGTTGACTTTAAAAAAGTAGCCCATTTGTGTCTTTGAACTCAAAGATGTCCACTATCCCATGCTAAATTTCATAAAAATCCATTAATTAGACCTAAAATCCCCATATAAAACTTTCAACCCTTATTTCATCCCTTTAGGGGTTGATAAAAAAAAAATAAGTACCCCATTTGTGTCCTTAGGGTCAAAAGTATCCTCATACCAAATTTCATCAAAATCCGTTAAGCGGTTCCAAAATTCCCATACAAACTTCCATCCCCTATTTCATCCCTTTAGGGGTTGAATTAAAAAAAATAAAGTACCCTATGTCCGTCCTTGGGGTTCAAGGTACCCACATACCAAATTTCATCAAAATCGGTTCAGCGGTTTAGACGTGAAAACGCCACAGACAGACAGACAGACAGACAGACAGACAGACAGACAGACAGAGTTACTTTCGCTTTTATTATTTAGTAAGGATACATAAGCTCAAGCCTGTATCCTCGAATGGACAGGCAGAGGCGCAGTAGCGAACTAGAACACAGACATTTCGCCGAGCTATGTTCCGCCCCAGATTAAATAGGGGCCGAGCTATCGCCTTATGGGGCACAAATTCTAGACTCCGGACTAATACTGAAAAATCCAATATGACTTTGCCTGACCCGGAGATCGAACCCGAGACCTCAGGACGATAGTCGTACCGCGCATGTAATATCACTACGCCACCGAGGCAGTGGTTGTTGTTTTTCGACCGACACCCAAAAAAAAAAGTCCTCAATTCGTCTGTATTTGTTTTTATGTATGTTACGCAATATCTCCGCCAAATATGGACCGATTTTCAAAATTGTTTTTGTGTTTGATAGAGTTTATTTCAAGAGTGGTCCCATATAAATTTGGTCACGATTGAATTTGAAGTCTGTCCGTTAATTTTTAAAATTGTGATTATGATACTCACGATACTGGTTTTACCTACTGTGGGGGTCAGAACTATGTGTGTAACAGTTGGTTGTATTTATTTATAGGTTTAGATGTTTCATAAAGTTGGTATAATAATAATAAATAATAAATGGACCCAACAGTCGCACAGTCCTGACCCCACACTAGGTACAACCTTTATAGTGGCTGTCAGAAACTATGAGAGACTTTCGGTTTCATAACACCCAGACTTAAAACAAATATCTGTGGGCCACACAAACATTTGTCTCAATGCGGGAATCGAACCCGCGGCCTCTCGCTTCACAGCCGGCTACTCGCCCGCTGCGCCACGGAGGCCGTCAAAATATCAATAATAACTATTCTTAAAGAGGTGATGTCTATCAATCTATCAATCAGGTACCAGCAGAATTACCAGCGCTTTGTTTCTTATGGAACACAGCATATAGCTGAGCTGGGGCCTGGTTATGGCTACAGTGTATTTACATATATATATATATTTACACGCTCTTGTTTTTCCTGAGAATATAATTATATTATCTACTGTGTTTTGAATCTATGATTATGTTTATATTGTAGCCAAAATAAACTTTTATTTATCTATCTATCGATACGGTAATGTTTAAAATTTCGTAAGGCTCATAGTTTTTGAATAATGGAAACTTGAATTTGATTTACAGTTCGTATTCTAATTTTAAAAACCCCATTTTTGATAACAAATTAAGTGGATTTTTGTTTTTTGAATTTAGCATTACTCTTTAAAGTTTAATCTGTTATCTCTGTATATGGAATTGATATTGGTACCCAACGATATATTAATTACCTAGATGCACAGTTGACGCTCGAAAAATGGGACAGCAAAGGAGTGCTTAAGCACTCGTTTTGCATACAGTCCGACGCCGATGGAATTCTAAATTACAAAATTCAAATTTAACAACGCTTGCTCATTTCGTTTAAAAAGCTACTTTATTACACGTGCATAGAGTTATATTTGTGTTGATTTAATTAAAACTTGTGATGTTTTTCTTTGTTTTATTGCTGAGACTACTTTTTAGGAGGATATTTGCAAAGAACTGTGCATCTAGGGCAGTGGTGGGCAAACTTTTTTAATGGCGGGCCACAAAGTTAAAAAAATTCTAGAGGAGGGCCAGAATTATTAGGGCTAGTTTAGCTTTACTAATAGGTGAAAAAATGGATTTTTTCCAATAAATAAACTAATACATGTGACAGACTGTCGAGTTAATTATAATTATGGCAAGTTAATTATGAGATAATGAAAGCTCAAAACACCCCTGACGAATTGGCGCTTTCATTAAAAATTCGGAGATTTTCAATTACAAACGTCTGATTTTTTTGCGACAAAATTCTGACTAGAATATTTAGGATGGATGGATGGATTCTCGGCGGGCCGGATAAAATACTTCCGCGGGCCGGAGTTGGCCCGCGGGCCGTACTTTGCCCATCACTGATCTAGGGTATATTATATTGATGTTGGTACCAACTTTATGAAACATCCGGTATACAAGCGCGCCGTGTTATAAGGCTTTGTACAACTAGGTCCTTCGGGTTATGTCGTGGTGGGCGTCGGTTTTCTGGTTTGTACGTCCCAAGTCTAAGCTTTGAGGGACGCGAAGACAGGAAACTAGCATGCGGGAGTTCCTCTGCAAACAAACTGACGTGTCGCGGTGTTTTGTTTCACTTCGCGCGTTGCCGTTTCCTCTATCTATAATACGTGCACAGACGTAAAATCAAGATGGACGGAAGGCTAGGAACATTGAAAGTGAAGCAGGATTTTCGGCCCATTCGAACTATCGACACGTAACGGCGGCGGTTATGAGTGTTAATGTGCGTAGGGCACTTTTGTACAGCCGCGTTTGTGTGCGTGGCTTCTCTGTGGCGTCCGTTTAAATATAGGCGAGATGGGGTCCTTGTTTTTCATACGTCCGTGAATATGTGCTCGTGTATAGTTCTTCAACGAAAATATTATATGGCGATAAGTTTATCCTTCTAAGACGCGCAAATGATTGGCAAATTCTGTTGATATATATATATTTATTACGAATTATATCAAGATTTGTTTTAATTTTTATTCCAGACATTTCGTAGGCTTTGTGTCTTCGTGGTCACGGGTTGGCATAAAAATTAAAACAAGTGATAGAATCCGTAAAAAAATAGTTTTATTTCAATGTATAACATTCGCGTACACTTAAGAAATCAGTACGGTAAATTCTGTTTATACGTACATGATACACAAATCCTTAGACATGTACTTATGGTAATGCTATTGTTCGCGACTATAGGTGGCAAGACGAGTCTAACAAAGGATTTTCCATTGTCACATAGGTTTTAAAAGGACCGATGTTTATTTGAGATCGTATATTCAGATCGTTCTATTATATTCTATATCAGACGTCGGAGCCAGATTTTATTATGGGGGGAGGGGTAAATAAAACACTAATGTGTTGTCTACCATAATATGAATAATATTATTAAAAAACATATATAAAAGAGAGTAGACCAGAGGTTCCCAAACTTATTTTGTCTACTGCCCACTTTGACAATTAATTATTTTTAGCGCCCCCCCCCCCCCCATTTTTTTACCTATTTAAAATCCATTGTAACTTCAAATTTAATAAATCATTGCTATATCCGCTGGAGATCCCCTACTTTTCTGTGTCCCTTTAGGCATGCAGCGCCCACAAGGGGGCGTTATCGCCCACTTTGGAAAAGACAGTAGACAGTTACGAGTACATCAACGGGATGAATGGGTCGGCTCGACCGGTTTGATACTACTGTCTCAAAAGAAACCGATTTAAGTGGCAGCAGCCTGTTGCGTTTCGTTCGGTGACTGAGATTTTATTTCGGTACGACTACCGTCCTGAGATCTCGGGTTCGATTCCCGGGTCGGGCTAAATGATATGATTGTGCCCGATCTGGCGATAAGCTAATCTGGGACGGAACTAAGTCCGGCGAAGTGTGAATGTTCTAGTTCGCTATTGCGCCTCTGCCTACCCTTTCGAGGATACAGGCGTGAGCTTAAGTTATGTTTAAATTAGTAGTCATTGGACACACACATTGCAGAGATTCGTATCCCATATAAGACGCAATTTCGCAAGGAACTCGGAAACAATTTGTAATTATCGAAACTGGGGAGAAATTCTCGCGAATTTCGAATTAAAAAAAAATGTAATTTGACCTAAAACCTTGAAATTAAAAACTAAAATACAAAACAATTTTTTCGAATTTGAAATGCGCAACAATTCTCCTGAGATTTGAATCCAGGACTATATAAAAAACACCCACAAACACGTTGTTTTAAAAAATAGTCCAACCCTAATTTAAAACTGATGCACGAATTATTTAACTACTAACGCCATCTAGTGAAAATCAAGTAAACTGCACCCTTCACAACCCACGAGGTTGTATCGTGAAGAGTCTGTAATTTGAACCCTAGTTATAATTGGGTTCTAGCAGTTTTGAAGGCAAAATACCTGAGTAACCGTCAAGCATTGGCAAAGATAAAATATAGCAGCTTACATAGTTTATAAGCACTATTCTATCTATGCTTCTACACATTAATTGTGTGTAATATTCCTAAAAGCTAAAGCTTATAAAGTTTCCCCCTCTTCTAAAGGAGTCAAAGTAAATTCGTTTTTAACAACATTTATACTCCTAGTGTTTTTACATATACCATATATGTAAAAACACTAGGAGTATAAATGTTGTTGCAGCAGAAACAGCAGCAGTAGAAAAAATTCAACCTACAAAATACTAAATTAGTTAATTCAAACATATTCTATTAATTATTTGGTTAGGTCATGGTATTCAAACAAAAATTGATTTTTTATTGTTTTTGAGTATACCAATACTGCTCGTACATTTCGCAACCATAGGAACAAGTAGGTACATAAAAAAAATTTACCTAACCCTACATTTTCCACTATAGAAATACCTGGCGAACCGCGTGACATCTAGTGGCAAAATTGCACAACACGACTCACGACACATGTCAACAGAATATTTGACGTCGGCTCAGAGTCCTATGGCCCAACCTATGGCCAAGGTTATTATTTTCGTTCATCAGAAACCAGAACGAGAAATAAATTGTGTAATCCGCATCTTTTTTGTATGGGATGCAGTGCTCCAAATGGACTTCACGAGCGGGTACCTGTTTTCCCTTGCGTTCCTATTGTTTTAAACGGAACGGCCATTTCACGAAAGAGAATGGCGTGAGATTATTTTTACGAAAAGGAACGTCGTTCCCACGCGTTCCCGTCCATTTCGAGCTCTAATCAGATGTTCAATAGAAAGGTAATAATAAAAACAGAATAATGTAGTAGAAATAATTATGGTGTCCAAAAAAAATATCTGAAAATAGCGTATAAATAAAAAGTAAACCGGAAGCGCAAGCGTCAACAGAAAATTAAGTGAAAAAATCAACAAATACAATAAGCTCAACTGAAACAATGTGAAGCCAAAGATGTAGACCATAAAAGCAAATATGGATTGTATTATAGAACACTTGTGTTACTTGTCTTGTACTTTTGACCTGATGGCAAATGATCCCCAGCCATTCATCATCATCATCAGCTACAAGACGTCCCCGACTGGACATAGACATCAAAGATGATAATGTTGCAAAACTCTGATATTTACAACATTTTTACAAAGCTGCCTCGGTGGCGTAGTAGTATTACGTGCGAGGTGCGACTACTGTCCCGAGGTCTCAGGTACGATCCTTGGTCAGGTAAAGTTATATTGGGTTTTCCTCTGTATTAGCCTGGAGTCTCGAATTTGTGCCCAAAATGGCGATAGACTTGCGCTCTATCTCATCTGGGACAAAAATGGCCTTGGCGAAATGTGGGTGTTCTAGTTCTTAAGTTCGCCGTGAGATACGTTACTTTAACTTTACTTTTATGTTTATCTCCTAAAATTTAGAACATCATTTAGGACCTAAATGGTGTCAAGAAATTGTAATGTCCCGTATTGGAATAGCATACATTAAATACTAAAATCTATATGACATTTCATTATTAAGCATTTTCATTTTAAGTCAGTATTTAGCACTTCCTCGCTACTTCAGCAGTAGCAGATACATTTGCCTACCTATTAATTGTGCCTAAAAATGCTAATTTATGATACCGAATGCGGGTACTACAGTAGTAAAAAAATTTAAAAGCAATAAAACTTGTACAATATTTCTAAAATCTTTATTACTTACCATTATTACATGACTACAAAAAATCAATACTATATATTATATACCTTGCATAAAACTAGTATATTAGCCATATACAATATACATACACAAATGACACATAAATATATAAAGTGATATTTATCAATAGTGGTAGTACACATTATATAATATTTTAATTATACGAACCTATAATACCTATATAACCCTATATAATAAAAGGTTGACCAGGAGAGAATGCCTCAGGCATTGAGTCCTCATAACATAACATAAAGAAAACATAATCTCACGCCTGTATCCCCGAAGAGGTAGACTGAGGCGCACTAGCGAACTAATACACCTACATTTCGCCGGGCTTAGTTCCGCCCCAGATGCCGGGGGAGCCTATTGCCATATCGGGCACAAATCCCAAATTCCAGGCTAATATGGAAAAATCCAGTATCACTTAGCCCTACCCGGGGATCGAACCCAAGACCTCAGGACGGTAGTCGTACCGAAATACAACCACGCCACCGAGGCAATCAATTATGTATACAGTGTTGTAAAGTAAATAATGTGGTCAACATGTAATAAAAGTTGTACGTAACATGGATTAGGAACATGTCTCCAATAGTTGATAAGCAATTAATGAGATTTATTATGAAATTAGCATTCATTGTATGCAAAAACTCTTATATTAAATTAAACAAACTATTTATTTGACTATAGAGAGCTATAATCCCTTATTTATGAAATGAGTGTATTGCAACATTATTTCCTTCAGACCATTTTAAGTAAGTCATATGATGCTTGTGCATTATAGTACTATATACAAATGTATACTTTCGGTACAATTTACGTCTAATACAAGCATACATCATATTATTAGAATTCAATAGTGTATAATAGTAACATGATTTATTTATTTCTGAAATATTTATCTTTAATATATTCTCTCCCTTCCCCACTGTTCATCCCACCAATACCCCAAAAATAATCTTATAGCCCCTTACTTATAAAAATATTTGAGCGCTGCTATCTTTATACCATAGGTTGTCCCTTTCATTTTTAAACAATGTAACACAAGGAAAAAAGTGACAGGTTATTCGTAACCATTTGCTCAGCTAAAAATGCTGTTTTAAGTAAGGCCCATTATATCCAAAGTGGTGTACTTAATTAGTATGGTTGGGGTCAACAACCACACAGTTACATACACTATACTTTAAAAACAAAATACTCTTACCCATTGTTGAGTCCCTGAATGATAATACATTTTTATAAATAAACATATAATAACAAAAAATACCATTCTTTTTTTTATACTATGCTGTTTAGTTTATTATACTTTCACCCGAATGGTCAAACGCTGCTCAACTGTAACGGCTTCTTACATTGATTTTCGCCGTATAATTTGGCAGATATAGCGGCCTTAAACGACATAAGGCTGCCTTAAGTGTATGAACATTTGGCGGGTCGTCATTCAGGTGGTTGGCAACCCTAAGTAGGACAAATCATTCTTTATAATCCCTCCATTGTATAATTTTAATCTTGTTTTTGCTTTAACTTCTATTAGAGTATTTCAATAGTGTATATTGGAACTTTAAGGGCAACTGGCACTGTTATTACTAATCAAGAGTTAAATCTTAACTCAATTTATTCTACATCTCACTCCTATATTTAAAACGAGATTTGGAATAAATAAAGGTTTATCATGGAGCTGCAAGTGGTCCGATCAGCACTTACACTCTGCTGTGAAGAGATAAATACATTTCCGTATGTTATGTATCTGTAATACTGCCGCATCGGTACCCCCAATACAAGTTAATGCTTCTTCTAAATCTTTACTTTCTACATGCCCTTATCCCACCTCTATGCGGGGTCGGCGCAACAAACCCTCTCAAGCATGTTGCAGAAATGATTTGGCTAGGTTTTTACGACCGGCTGCTTGCCTGACGTCAACCCCCTATGAGGGATCCAGTCCCGGGTAAATTAAATTAGAAAATTCGCTTTGCCCAACCGGACTCGGAATCGAACCCACGACTTCCGGGCTACAGCCCATATATGCTGCCACTAGACTAAGGAGGCGATAATGCTTCTTATTCTAAATAATTATCTTCTTCTAGATGATATATAATTAATTTAGTTCTTTATAGAGGGTTGATGTCAGGCAGGCAGGTGGTCGTAAAAACTTAACCAAACTATTTCTGCAAGATGCTTGAAAAAGTGTGTTGCACCAACCCCATAATAAGGCGAATAAGGGCAGGCAGAAAGAAAGAGAGAATTTCGTTCTTAATAATTTCCTCAGGAGGCCCTATTAGTCAAATATACAGAGATTTAACAATAGCTATCATTGTTTTTGTGAGGCATTAACTTGTACCAGGGGTACTGATAAGATATTAAACTACCTAGCAGGTGTACAAGTAATCCCAGCATCACGGACATAAAGAAAAAGAAAGACACCATCTCACCTATAGTTAAATGGACAATACAGAGAAGCCACACACACAAAAGTGCCCTATGCACACATACACCATTACTTGAATCGATCAAATGGACCAAAACCCTGCTTCACTTTCAATGTTCCTAACTCTCTGTCCATCTTTTTTTTTACATCCATGCCCAGCACCCACGTTTAGTGACAACATTAGAAATAGTTATACATTGTTTCACTTACCCAACCCTGCATTCTGTATGAGCTCTGAATCATCAAACTCGAGACTCGGCTCATAATCATGGTATTCAGAGAGACTGGTGTATGTTTCCTCTGGTTCAGGTTGGCACCCATGGAGAACTGCATAAGGTCAATTAAAAATAAAGTTTCATCAACATATCATTTATTACAACAAAATGAAAGTTTATTTAAATATATTCATAGGAGGCAAAAGAACATTGTATTTATACAGTCAATTTTTTTTGTGGGAATATATTGTATCATATTTTTGTTGTTAAATCTATTTGTAAAAACAATAATTATTACATCTCTTATTATTAAATTCACTATTGCATTGCTGTAAAACTTAAGCTAAATGTTTAAGATTCAAACTACCCACTTTGTAAAGGAATAACTGTAAATTATAAAGTAAAATATAAATACAGTTACATGTTGTACTAAAGGTGTGTCTGCTGCACCTGTTTTTCTCAAAACAAAATAAAAAATATGCAAAACCTTGTTTTCACTGTCTCCTGTTCATGGAACGATGGACCATAGACAAAAATGTGTAGTGAAACCGTGTTTTGTGTAATGTTTAATACAGGAGACATGGCTTAAAAGGTACCTTTACAAAGTGTTTTGCCTTTATAATTTGACTAGCAGATGCATAAATTTTTTGGTCTAAAAATAGCTTATGTTACATACTGATAGTGTAACTTTGCATATGTGAAAGAATTTTAAAATTGGTTTAATAGTTTTTGAGCTGTTATTCATTAGTAACAAAAATACAAAAAGAAGTATCTTTCTCCTTTATCATAAGGGCCACTTGCAGCTCTGTGATAAATCTTTATTTATCCTGAATCTTGATTTAAGGATAAGAGTGATCTGTAGGATAAATTGAGATACTGTGTCACTTTAAATTAGTAACAACGTTGCAAGTGACCCTAAAAGTATAGATGAGTGTTTGAATTTCCTTGTCTGGACATTATCAGGATAATTATCCCCATAATTTAAATTATCTAATTAGAAAGGTCTAGAAAAATATAATTGGATTTCATGTTTTTTGTAGTGTATTTTGAATGATAAACTTACTGAGTGTAGGTTCTCAATTTTAAAATTGGTATTTAACTGAGTAGGTACATTTTCTTTATTTCAAATAAAATTGCAGGGCCGCAAATTTATAGCTTAAACCACTGGTTTGTTGATTTATTTGACTTTTTTATACGTTTGGTGGTTGCAGGATATAATTATTATGACAACTGTTACTCACGAAAACGGTCCCAAAGAGTCATGTTCGTGAAAGAACTATCCACGTATATTATCGGTCTACCCGCGTCAATGACTAAATACCAAATTACAAGAATGGAAAAATTAGAGCGAACGCGCCACTCAATGATCTGATCACGGATACACGACACATTCGTAAACTGTACTCTATTTGCATATAACCTATAGTTCAAAATACCACATAATACCTTGGAACGCTCTGACGGGGTGGAGTTTTGGTTGGTGCTCCGATTCCATGATCCTCTTGGTATGCAGCCCTCTGCCCTACCCTTTTGTTATCACCAACTTGTAAATTTTGTAAATGTCACTTCCTCCTCGAACGCCACAACTATTTCAACACCCCACGAAGTCTTTCTGTTGATACGAAAATAACTTAAGATAATTAAACCCACTCAATTTAATTTAATCATCTTATAAATGAAAATGGAAACATTCTAAAACCTACGATTTATGTAAAAAAAAATGTTTTTTCTATTTCTTAAGCTGGTGGGGATGACAGACAAACAACAATCTGTCAGTATTATGTTCTCAGTTATACAGATTCTCAGTAAGTTTTGGCAAACTTATCTGAGAATCTGTGGGAAATAAATAATAATGTAAAAATAATTCATTGAAAAAATAGCCTTTTCTTTTAATGATCACGAACTTAAAATTGGTACTAAAATATGTAAAGATGTATGAAGAGTGTATATTTGAATTTAAAAAAGAATATTGTCATGAATATAATTTCTACTAAATTAGAAGGAAGTGAGTTGGTATACTTAAATATTTATTTATTTACCTTATAACTTAGAATCCTTATAATAAATTTAGACGTTTTTTCACTTTGTGTAACTGAGACAGTAAAACAAAAAAAATATTGAAATGCAAATAAGGTTTCGTTGCAAACCTTACTTTTCAAGTGACATTTGACAGATAGACAGGTCATTGACGTTCCTATTCTTATTTGAATTTATTTAGTCTAAGTTTGAATCGCACAGTACTTAACTGTTTCAACCTTAGATTATTGTTTCAACTACATACAACTACGAATTGTAACTCTACCACGAGTTTCTTGCACGTATTTACGCAAGCGATGACATAAAACATTTGTATGGAAAACGTCAGTTCTCCGCGTAACCTCTAGAGGCTTTCGGGTGTTTGCGAGTAATGTCAAAAAAAATCATGGTTGGCCTAAAGAACTGAACGAGAAAGAACCCCTTCTGTGAAAACTGCATCGAAATTGGTTGAAAAATGAGGCAGTAATTCATATTTTACATTCTGGAGTGGGGGCATATTGGAGATATCTTGCTATACCTGCGTTGGACGCACGTACCTTTATGGCGGTGACGTTGACGTGATGTTATTCTGATACTTCTCTTTCCCGCAGTTTGTAGGTTACACTAAACTTCAAAGGGTTATAACTTTTTATTTTTGAGAATAATTGGGTACTTGACTGTAGTAACCAATATCAATGAATATCTGTAGGAACATTAATTTATGATCGAAATAACGTGTGCAGTCCCCGTCGGAGGCGGCACATGTATATGTTACATAAGCGAATGGGCCACCGGAGGTCGAGCCGCCCGTGACTATAAGAATTTATTAAAACTAGTCCAAGGATTTTTTATCTGTGAGTCACGTAACTGTAACCACCAATCACGATGCATGATGTCACAGTACTCATTTTTCTTGCATTAATATTTGTTCCAATTATTTGGCCCAAGGGCCTAAGACCTAAGATCCAAAGTTATACTCCCAGGTTATTTGGTATATTTTTTTCGTATTTTTGTTTAAAGCTCAACCTAATTTCAACGCGGATGTGATAGACGAAATATCTGACCCGTTTTGAAATCATAAATGTTATATCCTCAATGTTTTTTCATGAGCGGATTTGTATCTATGGCAAGGAACAATAACGTCACCCGTATCTACAGTTAATGGCGCGTACACACTAGCCGATCGAAAGCGAAAGAATCTATACCTGTTGCGTTCAAACAAACTAACTTTCGATGTTGTGCGAATGAAACAGGCATGATTCGTTCGTCTTCGTTCGGCCCGGTGTGCACGGTATAGTACCACGGTATGCCAGGTATATAGTCCGATTGCTAATTAAACGGAGTAAACTGACAGATGGAAATGTCACTTTCCAAAATAATGTTGCTTACTTTTAAAACATAGTGATTGATCTAGTTCAATTTTTGTCATTCAAAGATACAATAACTCGGCACTACTTTGCAAAATTAGAATTTTATTGCGTATTTTTAGAAATTTCAGCTTAACCCATCGACTAAAAGACCGTGTCAATAAGTTTACGTAAATAATCACAACAGATACGCGAAATGATAACAATGAAAATTACAAATATTACTTTTAATTTTTGAGAAAAATTACGCTCAGGACATTGATAGCTTTTGTAAGTTTTATTGATAATGAACCATGACTATAATTCCAGTAGACATGCCATAACTTAGCATGAAGTAATTTACTACGACTATAATTCAATAGACATGCAGTACTAATAACACATTAGGCAGGAATTACGACTTTAAGTTGGACTTTAGAAAATGAAAGAATGAAATGGTTCACTGAATTGAAATGTTTAAATAATCTTGATCTTTTTACCGCAGCACTATTTAAATTTCATAAAAAAGTGGCAACATCTGAAATGTCAGATTACTCCGTTTAATTAGCAATCCTACTATAGTATAATAATTGTTGCTTTTTTTTAACTAAATAAATACAAATAAATTACGAAATATTTTTTTACATGTTTAGAAAAAACTAAAAAATATCACTGTATACTTTTAAAAAAATAGTCAAGTATCCAGTTTCTGTTTCTTTCTGTTCTGTATTTTAGACGAGTCAAATACCTTATTACGCACCATTCAAGACCGGGAAGTTTGGTTCTTCTAAAATTCTCATGTGATGGCGGGTACAAACCAATCTAACGAAGGCGAAAGAACGTTCGCGAACGGCCATCAGCGATGGAAACCGAACGTTCCCGATCATTCGCGAATCTTCACTGTTGCGTTCACACAACAGCGAAGGTTTGTTTGTGTGAAATTCACTGTTGTGAATTAGAATTATTTATTAATAGCATTGGTTTTAAAAGAGAGGCAAGGACATGAATAAGTGCTTTAATGGCGGGTACACACAAATCAAATGAAGGTTCACGAATCACCGTTTGTTGCGTTCCAGAAACAAACTTTCGCTGTTGTGTGAATGAAACAGGCATAGATTCTTTCGCCTTCGTTCGGGCGATGTGTAGGTGTTAAGAAGAGAGGAGATCGGTTCCATCTCCATGACCTTGGCACCAGCTGGCAGCTAAAGATATAGTAGGATTTCTAATTAAACGGAGTAAACTGACATTTCGAATGTTGCCACTTTTTCATGAAATTTAAATAGTGCTGCGGTAAAAAGATCAAGATTATTTAAACATTTCAATTCAGTGAACCAATTCTTTCTTTCATTTTCTAAATTCCAACTAAAAATCGTAATTCCTGCATAGTATGTAATTAGTATTGCATGTCTAATGAATTATAGTAATAGTAAATTACTGCATGCTAAGTTATGGCATATCTACTGGAATTATAGTCATGGTTCATTATAAACAAAACTTACAAAAACTATGAATGTGCCGAACGTAATTTTTCTCAAATAACAAAAATAATATTTGTAATTTTCATTGTTATAATTTCGCGTATCTGTTGTGATTATTTACGCAAAATTATTTACACAGACATTTAGTTGAAGGGTTAAGCTGAAATTTCTAAAAATACGCAATAAAATTCGAAATTTGCAAGCTAGCGCTAAGTTATTGTTTCTTTGAGTGATAAAAATTGAACTGGATCAATCCCTATGTTTTGAAAGTAAGCAACATTATTTTGGAAAGTGACATTTCGATCTGTCAGTTTACTCCGTTTAATTCTTAGAGAAAGAATGAATAGAGTAGCCATGCGCGTATACCCGTAAATAAGACACAGGGATACCTTGTGAGAAAAATTTACCCTTCAATATGTGGATAATTGTAAAACAAAAATGTATATTTTTTTATATTGCCTCGGTGGCGTGGTTCTATTTCGGTACAACTACCGTCCTGAGGTCTCGGGTTCGATCTCCGGGTCAGGCAAAGTGATAATGGATTTTTCAATATAAGCCTGGAATTTGTGGCGATAGGCTTGCCCTCTATCACATCTGGGACGGAACTAAGCTCCGCGACATGTGAGTGTACAAGTTCGCTAGTGCACCTCTGCCTACCCCTTCGGGGGTACAGGCGTGAGCTTATGTTATGTTATAATAAAGATAAAGATAAAAATTTAGAAGCGTCTCTACAGAAATAACTTCTTTTTTTTCTACCTGCCCTTATCCCACCTTAATGTGGGGTCGGCGCAACAAACTTTTTCAAACATGTTGCACAGAGGATTTGGCTTAATTTTTACGACCAGTCGCCTGCCTAACATCAACCCCTACAAGGGATCCAGTCCCGGGCAAATTAAATTAGAAAATTTGCTTTGCCAGAACTGGGAATTGAACCCAGGACCTCCCCCGGTCCACAGACCACACATGCTGCCACTAGACCAAGGAAGGGACTCTACAGAAATAACTAAAGGGCTTATTTTTGGTTAATGTATTAACATTTTGAAAAAGTAGAGACTAAGGCCTAACCTCTCTCATTGATAGAGGAGGCCCGTGTCCAGCAGTGAGACAGTAATATTATAGGGCTATATTATTATTACATTTTCTTAAAGTGTGTTGCACCGACCCTACATTGTGTGATAAGGGCAGATTGAAAAAAAGAAAAAGATGGAGTGGAATAAAGAAAGTATAGTATATTTTATTACTTACAAATACAGTATGAACTAATAATCTTTCATTCTTAACAATAATCAACAATGAATAAATATATAACTTCAATAGTCACCAAGTTTAAAAATTAAAAAATACTTATATTTTAACATTTCTTTGTAATCATTAAAATGTTTCCTATAGATTGGATGAAAACCTCAGAACGTATCGCCAAGACGGCCATAGTTGCTGGCAAAAACTAGTAATGATTAATTTGCGATGTTTCACATCTGCTAAGTGTCCCGCAAAGGCTCAGTTTTTAAGTCCTAAAAGCCAATTGGTACAAATGGAACCCTTATATTTTCATCATGTCTATCTTTTCGCCTGACCGCTGATTAGCTCAACGACTATTTTAGACTAGAAAGATGTAATTTGGCATGGAAATACACATCAATCAGACCAATAAAAGTGTAAAATAAAATATTGCAAAAAAAATAACAATTTTGGGTATTTCCCCTACACGTTAATTAAGGAATGACATTTTTTTCTCCATTGTCCATAGTGTGGGATATCGTTGAATAGGTCGTTCAAAAACTTTGAAGGTTTGCTAAAACCATTTTTCGTTTGTGAAATATTAAGCTTTAAGCACGCATTTTTGTTAAACTCAAGTGACCGCACCATAGATTTTGTGGAATAATGAATTATAACATTTAAATACTTTATGCAAATTGATTTTATCAATAAATCGGCCCAGGCGTCTTCGAGTAACCGGGGAACATACATAAAAAATATTTTGACAAATTGTTAACCTCCCCCCTTTTTAGAAGTCGGTTAAAAAAACTGTTCAGTCTTATAAAATATTTTTATAGTCAGTCCAATGTAAACTTCCCGTAATTTGGGGTTAAGTTTTTGTTTTCTTGGCATCCCAAAATTTTATGTAATGCCACCAAATTAAAGATGCAGGTTTACAAAACAACATGGTTGCATTATAATAACCAATCAAACTTGGAAAGGTTATAGGATAAACATAATTTTCTTTTCGATGTGAATTTCTTATATTACTTTGAGAATTCCGCGAAAGTTTACATTTATTTCAACTCTGATTATCATTACCGAGATTATCACAAGTAAATTTGCGGGATATACGCTAATAATCGGTACTTACATATGAGAGGTTATGTTTTCTCATTTTCGTTCAATACGGCTTTAACAGCCTAAAATGCAACATTGTACCATCTTGGAGAAACACAGTTATTTGATACTTATTGGAATAATGACAATTGTCACAATATATAACACGAAATACACCACATAAACCCAAGTCAACAATTCACAGGAATATGTTTGACACCAACTCAGGGTACATTCGGAGTTGGTGTCAGACAATAAAAACGCATACGCAGAACGAGATAAAAATTCTTCGTCTGTCTCTATCACTCACACTGTAAACTGCATTTATCTATCTCACTTATTCAAGATTTAAGTACCTAGACGCCCAATCTATTATATACTTTATCTAAGGTTTAATTAGCAATCCGACTATAGCGGAAAGTTTAGTGGGTTAAGTAATATAGTCGATGATTTGTCGATAAAAAATTTTGTATTGTTTTTACAAAGCAGTACATAAATATTCCAATGTGAATATTTTTGTACGTTTATTATTTATTACTGGCTTTTACTTGATTTTTTTAAGATTATCAAACATTACGTTTATTATTTAGTTAAAATATTAGACTATTATTGGCACAATTAGTTTCAATGATATAATCATCAGCAACAGAATGTGCACTTTAAACATTAACTCAATGACGACATCAATCATAAGAACAACTTAAAAAATCGTTTGTTATAAAAATCGTGATCTAAACGCACTAGAGCTTTTCTAATCATACGAATAAGAAAAATTATAGTCTCTGCCTCCTCTTATGGTATACAGGTGTGACAATATGTATGTAATGCAAAATAATATACTGTGAAATAACTAAATAAAACATTTTATCGATATCGATACTATACGCAGTGAATCACGCCCTTGTCACTAAACCACCATTTCAGCTGCCGTATTATTATTTCTTTGTTCGGGGGACGTGGCTTATTGACGGATGCGGGCTTATAGGAACAAACACATGTATATTGATCCTTCTTTACCTGAGTTGACTTTCATTAGTAAAAAAGAGATAGCTTTATTTTTTTGCTAATTCTATCAAATTTTATACTCGATAGGTTGTAAAAGACAATAGGGCCCCCCTGTGTTCCAGACATAGGTTCCAGACAAGATACTATATGACATGTAGACTTATGTTTTTGTAATTCTAATTATATTATATTGAGTTAACAAGAAAATGCTTGGTTATTCCAGTGCGGGAATTCCGGATAAATCATGGCAACCTTCAGTGGCAGTACTTGAAACTACGTGAGTACATATAATTTTATAATGGCGTTAAAATTCTTTGTAATTAGCATTTAATTTAATAAGATTGAGGTTATATTTTTGTTGATGATTAAATTTCCTTCCAGAATGGGCAGCATGGTGGTTGAAATGTATTGGAAACATTCCCCACTCACGTGTCGAAACTTCATGGAGTTAGTCCGGCGAGGCTATTACAACAATACAAAATTCCACAAAGTTATTAGAGATTTCATGATACAAGGTGGTGATCCCACTGGAACCGGAAAAGGGGGGCAGTCAATTTACGGTCCACACTTCGATGATGAAATTACATCGGAATTGAAGCACAGTGGAGCAGGAATCTTGTCTATGGCAAATGCTGGTCCTAATACAAATGGATCTCAGTTCTTTATCACATTAGCTCCAACACAGTGGCTCGATGGCAAACACACTATCTTCGGCCGGGTACAACGTGGCATGTCTGTAGTGAAGAGGATTGGCTTAGTGGAATGTGATAAGGATGATTGTCCTGTAGATGATATCCGTATAGACAGGGCTTACATCCCTAAATAATTAGCATAGCATTAGTGTTCTGAATTAAATTGTATTTTTTCGTTTTCACATTGACATCATAGTTCTCAAAGCCTTGTCCATAACAATAAAGTTATTATTAACATGTTTATGGGCGGCGGTGATCACTTAACATCAGGTGACGTTTGCCCCCTCGTCTATAAAAAAAAAAAAATATTGTACAAAAGAAGATAAAACTATTTTTACGAATTCTATCACAATTAGGTTTTAATATTTATTATTCCCGACGTTTCGAAGGCTTTGACAACGAAGACTGCAAAGCCTTCGAAACATCGGGAATAATAAATATTAAAACCTTTTTTTTTTTTTTTTTTTTTCCATTTATTTAAAAGGCTTTTAAACACAGTTTATGACAGCCCTATACTGTAAACAAAAGAAATATTCTCTGACATATAAACAACCAACTTAAAATATACACCTCTAAATAAAGAAATAGTGGTCAGTGCACATGCGCACCCGTGGACGCCTGTCCACCTCGATGCGCACCCGCACCCCCCACATATTTATAAGTAAAATTATCATAAACACTAATTATCTGTATCGACTAATTTATACACCATTAGGGCTTCCTTTGAATTCGGGTTGCATAATATAGACTGAAACATTCCAATGTCTTCAATATTAGCATCCAACTTCCTTAGAATGTTTTGCCGCTCAGTTTGGTTCCGGACACATTCCATTAAGACATGGTATACATCTTCCGGTTTATTACACGTTTCACAATTCGGTGACGGTACTTTTCCCATACAGAATGCAAATTTCTTCAGTGGCATATGTCCGGAACGAAGTCTGTGTGCAATAACAACATGTTTTCTACATATGTCTCCCATGAACCACGGCAGACGAGGTGGTTGACTTTGGATAATTTTGTACCAGATCCCCTTTGTTCTCGATCTTTCATCAAAATACTCTCTCCAGTGATCATAATACATTTTGTTATATTTTGGTAAAAGTTCCGTGTATGAAGGTAAAATGTATATATTTTCTGAGTTGTCTGACACAGCTAATCTAGCTAATTGGTCTGCCACCTCGTTGCCATACAATCCTATATGTGATGGGATCCATTGTAGTACTATTTGGATATTGTTTACAGAAAATTCTTCCAGTTTTCGGAGAATGCTATAGGCTATCGCCGTACCACGATTCCCTTGAGAACAGCTAACTATATGTTGTAATGCACTTTTACTATCACTGTATATTACAATTTTTAAGTGCGAGTTGATGTGGTATTTTATATATGTTAAAGCTTCTGAGATAGCGAATAGTTCCATCGACATTATGGATACATTAGATAAATTCTTAAACCGTTCCCCGTACCCAGAAGCGGAGTCATATAAAGCGGCGCCAGAAACGCCAGAGCTTTTTGAACCATCTGTGAATATTTTAAACCATGTTCTATATTTTACATCTAGTTCACTTAGTATTTCAACTTTTAATAATGTTTTATCATAATCTCTTTTTGCCGTTTGTACACATTCTAAACTGCATTTAACCATATTTTTAACATTAATCTTTGAGGGCCACATGTCAAGCCGAAACATTTCAAGGGGGTTTGACGACGATATTTTTTCATCTTTTATAATATTATATGTCTCCATTAATAACGGTTTTTTTTTATTTGACCAATATCTACTAGCAAAAAGAGCACTGAGCGATTTCAAGCAATTAAGGGTTATACCATTTGTCCATGATTTAGCTTTAAGACAGAATTTAAGTGACAAATATTGTCTTCTTAGAAATAGAGGAGGTACGCAGACCTCGCTCTCCATCACATGTATGGGTGTTGTTTTGATGAACCCACCTATTATTCTAAGGGCTTGATTTTGGACTTTATCTATTTTGTAAGTATGCGATTTTGCGCTATTGTCATATAAAAAACTCCCAAAATCTATACGACTTCTAATAACGTTGATATATAATCTCCGCAAGTGCTTGGGGTGGACTCCCCAGCCAGATCCTGCTAGGACTTTGAGGATATTTAAAAACTTGAGTGACTTTTCTGATACTTCATTAACATGTTTACCCCATCGAAGTGACCGATCTAACCAAATACCTAAGTATTTAATATTGGCTTCACGGGATAGCGGTATATTGTTTACGTTTAATTCTATCTGATGACGTTTATGTCCTCTAGTGTATAAGCAAAATTTTGTTTTATTGGTAGAGATATGTAGACCAATTTTAGCTAAAGTCTTTACAATTATGTCTAAAGAATTTTGAATTATGTAAACGCTATTTTCAATGTTCTTGTTGCTTGTAAAAATAACAATATCGTCTGCGTACTGTGAGATTTCTGATGGAATATTCTGACATATTTGAAAAGTAACAATATTAAACAATAAAGGCGAGATTGGATCTCCTTGGGCGAGCCCTTTCGAGGACCATCTGGCTATGGATGAGCTATCTCCCAAATCGTCTATTATTTTCAAATGTCTCTCACTCAAAAATTCCCATAAATAGTTACATAAGATGGCTCCAACGTTTAGACTGTCCAAGGTCAATACAACCTTATCTATAAGTACGTTGTTATATGCATTTTCAAGATCAAGGTAGCATGCAAGAGTAGGTATGTTATGCGTAAATCCGATTTGAATAGAAGATACTAATCGAGCTACTGAGTCTATACAAGATTGAGCTTTTCTGAAACCGGTTGTAAATGGTGCTAATATATTGTTTTTTTCTATAAACCATTCTAATCTTTTCGCCAACATTACATGGAAAATTTTACAGATGCACGATATCAAAGATATAGGTCTTAACTTGATCTCTGTCGAGTCAGATTGAACTGCTTTAGGGATAGGTACAATTTTAATATCTCTCCATTGTTTTGGTACATATCCAGAATAAAATATATCATTATATAAATTAATTAAAAATTGTTTTCCGACTAAAGGTAAATTAAAAATCATTGAATATGTGATATTATCATTTCCGGGAGCCGAATCTTTCTTTTTTAGGCAAATTTCAAATTCATGCAAACTAAATTCTTGTTCTAATATACTATTTCGCGATACAAACGACGGTTTTTTAATTCTAACGTCATCAGGAGCAAGACTACGTAACAACTCTAGTTTCTTTTCAGCGGGCGCTTGAAACTTATTTTTGCGATATCCCTTTAACCACCGCATTCGACGCCACATATCCGATAAAGAGGTGGATTCATTAGCAGAATTGCAGAACTCCCTCCAATACTTTGATTTTGCCAGAGATAATTCTGTTTTAACAATTTTATTCTTGTTTTCTAATATCGTGAGGTTATCAGGCGTTGGATTACGACGAAAAGTACTAAGTGCTAATCGCCGTTGAGCTACAATTTTTGATAAGGCAGCGTTCCAGTACGGTTTAGGTATAAATTTGCGCTGTGGATCAGTACATATTTTAAAATTCGGGATACTGTTATCAGCTGATCGGTTAATTATCCCTACAAACTCATTGTATCTATTTTGTATATCTAAATGATTATTACAGGAACTACGTTTTATTGCATGGTCTATCAATTCCGAATATAAACTCCAGTCCGCCTTTTTGTAATTTCGTCTTTTAATGTAATGATTTATATCTTGATAGTTAGTACAAATTTTTATAATAAAGTGGTCACTGCCTAAATTTTCGTTAAGGACAGTCCAATCAAAATTAATAATTATATCCGAAGACGCAAATGTAATGTCTGGAGATGATTTTTGTAAGAAATTATCAACGTATTCGGTTCGCGTTACACTACCATCATTCATGTAAATAAAGCCATGCTCTAAAGAAGAATCCATAATTTTGAATCCTCTATTATCATTTTTATAAGACCAATTCTTATGGTGCCCATTAAAATCGCCGGCTATTAATGTTTTAGTACTAAAGTGTGAAAATAATTCATCCCAATCAGATTGGGTTGTACAAATCGATGATGGGCAGTAAATGCATACGATTTTTGAAATAAAGTTACAATTTAACGTGCTAATTGCTATGGCTTCAATACCAGTGTTAGTCAAATTAAACGGACAGACCTCAACTTTAATAGACTTGTGAGCGAGTATACCCACTCCGCCGTATGAGTCACATCGATCTTTTCTATACCAATTATAGTTACTTATATTAATATTAATATCGCTATTTAACCAAGTTTCTGTAATAATAGCTATGTGCACTTTATGTTCAATTAAAAAACATTCGAATTCTGACTGCTTCGGTTTGATGCTTCGAGCGTTCCACTGGACTATGTTAATAAAACGTTGTACTGAACAACTGTTATCCATTTTTAATTATGGATAGGATTTTACCAACACAATCCTCTACTTTGAAAACCTCGGTTATATAAGTGTAACACTCTTCAAAAACGACACATAAAAGGTTATTTATTTTATCTTCCAGTGATCTCTCTGAACCAATTATCTCCTTTAATTTATTATATATTCTCATAAAACTAAATCCTGTCTTCTTTGGTTTATCCCCCTTATTATTTATAATTTTATCTTGTAGGTCTCTGCTGCTCTCTGCTTCTATCTCGCTTTGAATTTCAATATTCTCGTTACTTATCTTCTTTTGTTTCTTTTTCTTTAGTTGTCCTTCTTTTTTTGAAAATTCTTCGGTATAGACATTGCCATCCTCGTTCCCGTTTATAGCTGTTGTAGACAACAAAGCATCCCTATACTGTCCCGATTGTATCTGTTCTAAAACATTTTCTGTCACCTCCATCGATTCCAGGTCTATCACAATGACATTATCCTTTGATTGAAGTTTAGATTTTTCAGCTTCTTGATATATATCGAAGGCTTTTTTGTATGAACAGTTTTCATCGCTCATTATAGATCGGATACCTTTTTCTCTATGAAATGCAGGGCATTTCGATTTTTCTATTGACATATGAGGACCTTTACAGTTGATACACTTGAAATCTTTTGTCTCGCAGTTAGAATGATTCAAACCACACTTTGGGCAAAAAATTTTCTTAGTAGGGCAAAATTTTACTCTGTGTCCAAACCTCCAGCACCCCGAACATTGGGAAACGGGAAAAATGTACGGTTCCACCATAAACCTGCAACCATATGCTTCAACATACGGAGGTATAGTGATACCTTTAAAACATATGCGAACAGTTTCGCTTTCGACCCATTTACCTTCACTTGTTTGTCGTTTTAAACGTAAGATTGATACAATTTCAGAATAGTCACATTCAAATATGTTTTTTAATTCTTCTTCTTCTAACTCAAGGTCCACTTTCTTTACGATTCCGTATCTAAAATTCATTTCGTCCGATCCTTGAAATTTATAACCTTTTTTTTTTAATTCTTCACATCTCAATAGTCCCTCTGCCCTCATTTTATTTTCAAAAGAAAAAACTACTTTATGATTACCCTTGTACTTAATTTTTATTATATCTCTGATGTTTAAATTTTTTAACATTTTTGCTAATGCCATTTGCTTAGGCAATGACTCTGTTGAGGTTACAATTACTTCGTACATGTCCCGGGTATGTGTCGGTAACGATCCCCATTGTTTATCAGATTCGACTGATTCCATATTATTTCCATTTCTATAACGCCGCTTTGGTTTGCGAGTAACTGGAATAAATTCGTCCTCTTCGAAATCGTCACTTCTCAGTCGTTTCAATCTCGATAAAGAACTGTCGGATAAGATATTATCCGGCGATAATATAAATTCTCGCTCGTCCATCTCCGCCTCGTTTGCCATAAGTATTTATTCGATACGACGCATTCGCGTGCGCTGCGCCGCGCCGCGCGCGCTGCTAAATAACAATGTAATGAGACGCACTGGTTATCACTCTATACGCGTGCGCTTCTCACACCGATCGGCGCGCGACTGTATTAAAACCTAATTGTGATAGAATTCGTAAAAATAGTTTTATTTCAAAAGAAGATAACATTAAACAATAGTCATCTCATTGAAATAAGAATAGTTTTTAAGGATTCTAATATGATTTGTTTCTATCAGCTTTCAGAAATGTGGGTGTCCTAGTTTGCTAGTGCGTCTCTGCTATTGGAGTGTCATCTCATTAAAATAAAACGATAATAAACTCAATGAGTAGTTTTGCATAAACCAAAGACTTCTATGTATTTACTAGACAAGCTGTTCTGAAGTAAAATTGTGGCACATGACGGCGAGTTTTGACGTTTCAGAGCTAAGGAAAAGAACAGATTTCTATAGTGAGTTAAAGTCGATTAATAGAGACTTAGTGCGCACATACTATGTACTGAACAGCCAGTTTAGTAGTATACATAGAAGTCTTTGGCATAAACATAAGAATCATTATGATAATTATCTGTCAGTGTCATGGCTCATATTATATTCCACCAGAGATGCTAGTAGGAACCTACAAAAAAGGTTGCATTTTAATCATAAATAATAATTATATTTAATGACATATTTTATGGGACTTTTCTGCTGCAATCGAACATTATTATTATAATTGCATTTCTCACATTTTATTTTTAGATTGACTCAGTGGCAAAATTGTATTTTGATATTACTATCATCCTGAGGTCTCGAGTTTGAACCCTGGGTCAGGCAATGATATTGAGTTTTTCAATTTAATATCAGCTCAGAAATTGGTTATTGTCAGATATGGTGTTGGGCTTACACCCTATAACATCTGGGATGAAAATGAGCTTGGCGAAATGTGGGTGTTCTTTTTCGCTCTATGTTTTATGTATGGACGTAGGAAAAAGATGGACGGAGCACTAGGACCATTCGATCTATCAACACGTAATTGCGTGTATGTGCGTACGGCACTTTTGTACAGGCGCGTTTGTGTGCGTAGCTCTTCTCTGTGGCGTCCGTTTAACTATAGGCGAGATGGTATCCTTATTTTTCTTTATGTCCGTGGTTTTATGTTTCGTCTTGAATATCTGCCCATTTAATTCCAGGATTTTCATGTAACTCCGTAATGATATAGCCATAGGTCATAGCTGTTATATTTTAACATTGACTTCTCTTTATTGATGCTATAAAAAACTTTGTTTGTAAATGCAGATTATTTTCTTAGCCTCTATCTTTCCTGGAGCCTTATTATTATATTATGTATGGCTATAGTTCGGAACTTGTCTCAGAACAAATGTATAATACATTGTGTTTATAAAAATTATGAAGATGATGGATGGCATAAATAACACTTAAAAATTTAAATATGTTATTTTGCTTTATCATAGAGCATAAGCAGATTGGTAGACTAAAGGAGATTGTAAAATAGCTGCATAAAATACAAAAGGAGTATCTCCTTTATTACACTGGTTAAACGAGGGCGCCGAAACTGCAGGCTGCTCACTGCAAAGGGGCCAGGTTTACAATAATTAATTATACTAATATGTTAATGAGTTTGTTCTAGAACTATATAGGTAAATCCTTGTTAATATGTTATGGAGTGCATTCAGAACATTATTAGAATTACTTTTACGAATAGCTATCAATAACATACATATTTATAATATATATCGGCGCAAAATCGCAAGCTTATTTAAAAAGCCGTTATTTCACGTTATTAATTCATTTTACAATTATTAAACTGCTGAATAGTTAAAAGATTCTAAAAACTTAAAATAATCATTATAATTATTTCTTCAGCATTCGATATTCGGTATCGAGTAGGTAGTTGCAAATATGCACCCTATAAAAGGAGTGTTCAGAGCAAATTCGACACAGTCGTGCTCCGGCTCTCAGACTGTCCACATCCCTGACTAGACGGTGCTGTTAAGCACCGTTAATAAAGGGAGTTAGTGAATTTCAGTATTCACACTTGATAAATTAGATGAGTAATCATCTTATTGTCAAAAGTGACGTCAGCCATGCTGACGTCACCGTTTTTAAAAAACAACGTCAGCGTTGGCCCTCCGACATATACTATATATGTCTGGAAGATTGTGAAAATCACATTGAAACATTCCATTACACAATATACATTGATACCTAGACCATAGAGGGGAGCTAATATAAAGTGTGAAAAAAAAAACAATTTCAATTATAATGCAATTTTTTACATTTTAAGATCAAGTAATGACACTGTTACATTAGACAATACAAATAAGATATGTAAATGGTAATTTTAAAATATTAAGATTCAATAAAAATAATTACCTACTTTTACATGTAATTACTTTTATTTCTTGCTTTTAATCCAGTGCTAAATTAACAATATTTCTGTGATAAAAATATGTGTAGTGGCAGATACTTTTGGCTTTAGTCAAAACTTTTGGCTCACGAGTTTTATGGTGATGTCCCGTCTAGTACACTACTATTAGTAAGTAATATTGAATCTCCCTGACTACTATACTGTTTAATATCTTTTACATAAGTAATGTTGAACGAAGGCTGAAGAACGTCAAATAAACGCTCGATTAACTTCACAGTTCACCATTATGTAAGATTCCTTATATTAAAGAGTCAGAAGATAGATAGAGGCTTAGAGGAGATCGGTTTCATCTCCATGACAAAGTTTACATGCTCTTTGTCCATGACCTTGGCACCAGTCTGACAGCTAAATATAGTATTTAGTCTAAGAGTTTAGAGCACTAAGTAATGTAGTCGATTTATCGATAAACATTTGTTTTTACTTTTTGTTTTTATTGAAGTTATACTTCTTTAGGCGCGTTATGAAAAAATGATGAGAGTGAAATTTTCAGATGCGCGCGCATCTGTGACACAAAATTAACAGTATGAAGTTGTCTACAGTATGAAGTTGTCTGCTTAACCATTTTTGCTTATATACTTTTTCAAGTGCTCCAATATAATTGAGGTTAACTATCCGTATGTATTGTTTATTGATATAAATTAAAAATACTTTTATTTAATATAATTAACACTAAATATTATTAAATTATTAATGTTAAATACTTATTATTGGTTATTTAATATTTATAAAATAAAGAAATAAATTTAATAAAAGATTTAATAAAAAGTTTGTGATAAAAATTAAAATTGAACATCAAATTATAATACTAATTTTTAATATTTGCTATTAAATTGGATAAATAATAAATATTTATAAAAATAACTAAATAAATTTAATGAAATTTTTTTGTTGATTATCCTTTTCCAATCCTTCTATTATTTTATTGTAATTAATTATTTGCATGCAATTAAAAACTATTTTTAATGATGACAAAGAAGTATAACTTCTCACGCGCGTACATAAGTACACGCACCCATTTTTGTTTTTACAAAGCAGTACATAAATGTTCAAAAGTGAATATTTAATTCTTGCTTTTATTTGATTTATTTAAGATTATCAACTTCACGTTCATTATTTCGCTAAAATATTAGAGTATTATTGGCACGATTCGTTTCAATGATATAGTCATCAGCCACAGAATGTCCATTTCTAAACATTAACTCAATGACAACATCAATCATGAGAACAATTCAAAAAATCATTTGCTAATTTCTGCTATAAAAATCATTATCTAAGCGCACTAGAGCTTTTCTAAACATACTAATTAGAAAACTATAGTCTCTGCCTACTCTTATGGTATACAGCTTGTGATAATACGAATGTAATGTAAAAAAATTACCGTGAAATAACGGATTAAAACATTTTATCGATATTGATAATACGCAATGAATCACGCGCCTCGTCACTAGACCGCCATTCCTGCTGCCTTATTATTATTACTTAGGATCGGGGGCGTTATAGTGCAGTGAGAACTTGGATAAAGAATGTTATAGATTGGGCGTCTAAGTAGTAAAATCAAGCATAAGTGAGATAGATAAATACAATTTACAGTGTGAGTGATAGAGACAGACGAAATTTTTTTATTTCGTTCTGCGTATACGTTTTTATTGTCCGACACCAACTCGGATTTGGTGTCATGCTCATGAATGGAATCTAGTGCCACCAGGAAAACAAAAACTGAATTTCCCAAATAATGGGAAGTTTACATTATGTCGCGTCTCCTGCAATAAAATAATGTTTTAGAGGTAGTACTAATACAATACAAAGCACCGAAGCAAGACATGGTTTCGCTACACATTTTTATCTATGGTCGTTCTTTGAGGGGAAGACAGCGAAATTAATTGTTTTGCACATGTGTTTTGTATTTTGTTTCGAGAAAAACAAATGCAGGAGGCGCGTCTTATTACAGACAAAAATGTGTAATGCCGGGTCTCCTGTACTAGCTTTTTTGAAACAAAAACACTAAAGACACATACGCAAAACAACGATTTTAGCTGTCACCTGCTCGTAGAACAATGGACCATAGATAAAAAAATACTTGTTTTGTGTAATGTTTTAGTGCAGAGGACCCGGCTTAACCAAACCATGTTTTGCGTATGTGTTTTTGTATAATGTTAGGGCGTTATTAATTATTAATATTTTTTCGAAACAAACACGAAAAACATCTACATAAAACAAGGTTTTTCCACTGTTAAGAAAGAGAGATCGGACCACAGAGAGCGAGATAGATATAAGTAGGTTTTTCTTCAAGTAGGCATAAGGAGTGAGAGCTCCACCTTTATTATAGCTTCATGGGGATGTCGTTACTAAAGTTACGGATGTTACCTATCCGTGAAATCTGTCATTTTTATTATTGAGACGGCGCGGCGCGGCATAAATATTACATGCTATTTCACGGCAGTAACGTTTAGTTTAACAGTGTAACTTTTGCTGTTGAGTTGGGATAGCAACATCCAGGTAAAACCATTGGGGAAATGCTATGAGTGGCATCAACAGTCATACAGTGGGACTGTATGTAGCTAGGACGTAGGCTAAGGTCATAGGCCGTAGTACACTTCAGAGTCAAGAGTGTAACCTATTCTTTGAATGTTATATTTTTTTTATAATAGCAACATTGCACGTTTCGGAGCAGTCTGCAGAACGCCGAGTAATTTTATTTTGAAATTCTATCAGTTATTGCAGCGTATTGTTATAAAATATCTTAAATTTTATCAAGTGACTTGTTAATCATTTTAAAATAAGTGGATTGTTCTCTGGTACTCCTGTGTCAGGACCTCCCTCCAAGCGTTACTCTGACACTTTTCACTCAGAGACGCCATGTTTGTCACGTTTTTGCCAGTGGTGAATATATTTAGCCAAAAATTCAATTTACAGTAGCGTCGTTGCATTAAATTTTAAACAGGTGTAATATAATAGATACACAATGAGTACAGTTTTTTCAAGAAATAAAGAAAAACGGCCCCGGTCATCCGCAAGTGATACGAACAATGTAAGTTTGTAACGAATTCCCGCTCTCTGTTACGATGTCGTTATAATTTGCGTTTAATACGCGCTCTCACGCGTTGTCGTGTAGATATTTATATATTTACGTTGCGGACAGCGATTTATATGTTTGTAATGTGTTTTACGTAGTGGATACAAGGAAAATGAACGGTTAAATGTCAAAGTGTTGCTGTTGCGACTGTTTTGGTTTGTCAAAGTCCAAGTCCTAATCATTTATTAGCGGCCTACGGTTTGGAAAAATGCCCATGAAAGACTGTTATTAATAAAGTATTCTTCACATATTGTAGGGTGCTATAAAACATGATAATATTACCTTGCTGTGGGTTTGACTGTGAGTCATTATTTTTAATTCACTCAGGCTTTTTGAAGCCTCTATTTGCAATATATTTGGTTGAATACATTTTTTACATAGTACCACTGACAGCTCAGTTAAAAACACCATGCTATATTATTATAGTTTTCCTTAACATAAACCATTAATTGTATCATGAGTGGCTATTATCAATATTATTTTGCGATTTGTGTGGTTTATAGTACAGTAAAAGAGGCATTCATATTTTAATATGAGTGAACATATTTTATATTTGTGAGTTCTGTATATTTAGATGTAATACTGCTGGACATTTGCCTCCCCCAACTATTTCCAGATCGGCCTGTTGGAAGTGGCATGCATCCAGCGACTTCCTGATCTAGTGGCAGATGATGATGATGAATGTCATACTATTGAGGAGGTTATTCATAGATATCACTCTAATACCACTGTCTCACAGAAAGCCAATATAATATAATAGATTGCTGTAGAGTTTTATATAGTGAGTGGGATTCCACATCCCTAAACTGCCGTCATTATCACTCAAATGCCATTAGGTGAATAAATATAATTTTGAGATGTCACAAAAAAGGGAGCTAATATTGTCCGTAGAGGTTTATTACACTGTGGATATATATTTTTTTTTTTTTTTTTTTTTTTTTTATAGCAGAGACTGGCAAACGAACAGATGGGTCACCTGATGGTAAGTGATCTCCACCGCCCATAGAAACCCAAGACACAATAAGAATCATGGGTGCGTTGCCAACCTAAAAAGAGGACATGGAAGGGGAGGGAATAGGGATTGGGAAAGAGGGGGGGGGGAATGGGCCACCGGAAATCTCACTCACCGAACGAAACGCGACAGCAAGCTGCCACTTTACGTCGGTTTCCTGTGAGACAGTGGTATCCAACCGGTCGAGCCGGCCCATTCGTGCTGTAGACGTTACTGTCTACAGCGTGGCTCTACCACTCATAAAATATTTATAATAAATAATAATAAAGCCTTTATTTACTCCACATCTCAAATTTTACATTTATAAAAATTACAAAAATTTGTGTTAGCACTGTAAATATCAGTGATTTATATCTAAATTATTCAGGTTAGCTATTATTTCTTGAGATATGAATCCCTTCTTGGGTGAAGGCCTCCTCCAATGTTTTCCATAATATATATTTAATAGACCTAAAAACATGTTTACTTTAAGATTAAAAGTAACTATAACTTGATGAAATCTCTAAGGACCATATTTTATTTTTTTTTGGCAACATCTCAAAATTTGGTTTATTTACTTAACCACATTTTAGTACAGCAGTAATGCTCTTCACAATGGCAACACATTCATGATTCTTTTGTGTCATGTCTATTGGTGGTGACCGGTAGGTCATGGGTTTGATTCCCAGGTTGGGCAAAGCGAATTATCCAATTTAATTTGCCCAGGACTGGATCCCCCAGAAGGGGTTGACGTCAGGCAGGCAGCCGGTCATAAATACTTAGCTGAATAATTTTTGCAACATGCTTGAACAAGTGTGTTGCGCCAACCCCACATTAAGGTGGGATAAGGGCAGGTAGAAAGAAAGATGATAATTTAGACAAGTAAAAACAACAAGTGTATTTTGGATTTCATGTCCATATCAATAAACTTGTCAGCCACTGTAAAGTTATTCATGTAATTCAACATATACACCATTTTGTCCCCTTCAAAGTATGTGTTACTGTATGAGAGCATGTTCTATTAATAATTCAAATATTGGACATTTATATTCACTGATATCTTAATATTATATTCTAGTAGCTTTTGCTGTTGCCCGTGGCTATGCCCACATGAGAGTCTTGACAAACATTCATCTCCATTACATCCCCCTTTAGGGCAGTGGTCGGCAATCTTTTGGCAGGCAGGGGCTGCGGGCCTCACCTCATATTTTCTATCTATAGAGGTATAATCATAAACAATATAACATTTTGGATATTTATGACTTATTTACAAAACAATCACGGGCTGCAAATACGATTTCGCGGGCCGCATGCGGCTCGCGGGCCACGTGTTGCTGACCGCTGCTTTAGGGAATGAATTTATGCATTACACATATAAACCTTCCTCCTGAATCACTCTATTATTAAAAAAACCACATCAAAATCTATTTAGTAGTTTTAAAGGTCTAAGCATACATAGGGACAGACAGACAGCGGGAAGCGACGTTGTTTTATACTTTGTAGTAAAGAAGCTGTTGCCCATGACTGGTTGTGTGGAAATTTATTTCCCAAGATGAAGTTTATTTTCCATGATGAACAGAGTAGCCTCTGTGTCTACTATCTCCATATCAAATTTCATCATAATCGGTTCAGCCATTTAAGCATGAAGAAGTAATAAACATACAAACACACTCACAAACTTTTATTAGTGTGATGCTAAAGTTAAGATATTTATGTTTTTTATGCAATCATACCAAAATGATCAGTAGCCCGAGCACGAAAAACGAATGTAAATGTATTCGAGTTTGCTGCGCACTGTAGACATTTGGTTAATATTTCATACAAATTTCATAGACGCACATCGAGTTTAAATACATTTACGGTTGTCAGAAATTTTCCTGCTCAGGCCGCAGATCTGGATGAAATTGGCATAGAAATAGGTTATAGTCCAGAATAGCATATTGGGTACTTTTTATCCTGGAAAATGGATTGGATGGTTTGTTTAATAAATTTTTCAATTAAATTTCATTAAAGTACAAGCTACATATAATAATAATAATAATATCTTTATTTACCAAAATAATTTGTACATAAAATATCATTCTGCCTCGACTCGACTGCCTCGGTGGCGTGGTGGTATTTCGGTACGACTACGGTTCTGAGGTCTCGGGTTCGATCCCCGGGTCGGGCAAAGTGATATTGGATTTTTCCATATCAGCTCGGAGTCTCGAATTTGTGCCCGATATGGCGATAGGCTCGCCCCCTATCACATCTGGGACGGAACTAAGCTCGGCGAAATGTGGGTGTTCTAGTTCGCTAGTGTGCCTCTGCCTACCCCTTCGGGGATACAGGCGTGAGCTTATGTTATGTTATGTTATGTTAAAATATCATTTAGAACTATGTAGGTCTAGTCCTATAAGGAATTAGCAATAGCTTTATAATGACGTTGGTGAGTTTCCTGTGGTCCTCACACTAGGCATAGCCTGTATCGTGAGGTACTTATTGGTGTGCTAATATTTATATTTCATGTAAAGGTTATAATTGTCTACAATGAACATTTATTATCCACATAGTTCTAGTGAAATCAATATTTGAAGTGCTTTGCATTTTCCAGGATATAAGTAACCTATTGGTTATACCTATGTATGTATAACTATATGATGGACAGTAAGATCACAGGATGGTATTATAGCGGTTTTAGCATTTGCGAATGTTTTATTTATTAAATAATGGCTGTTGCTTGTAATTTCGGTCATGTCGAAATTTATAAACAATAATATCCCACGGGAGCTGTATGTACATTTTTCAGAATAATAAGGTTGAGATCTATAAAGAGAACTTCAACTAAGTCTAAGTCAAATTAACAAACTCAGGATTTTGACTTAGTCCGAGTCAAGACTCAGTTGATTTACAAGAAAATCTTTGCTTTGTCTGTCAGTCTGTTTTTCTTGTAAAATAATGATTCAGACTTAGTCAAATTGCGATATAACAATTCCAAATCCTCATTCAGTTCATTACTTTCACTTAGACTTAGTTGAAGTTTGTTCTGTAGATCTCGGCCTAAGTAGCCTATGTTACTCGCTGATAATGTAGCTTTCTGTAGGTGATTGTTTTTTAATTCAGTAGTTTTTAATCTATTCGTTACAAACAAAAAAATAAATCTTATATATATATGTATCATTAGTATAGCAACGTTGATTGCAAAACACTTAAGAGTTGTGGTAATAATTGCTTTTTATTTCACACTCTGTATTTAATAGTAACAGCATTTTTGAAGTGTGAATCTTATTGACCTGTTTTGGAAAAACACTGCGGCAGCAAATTTGGTTGAATAGTTTGCTGATGTTTTTAAATTGAAGTAAAAAACATGTTAGAAAGTACATTTTGACAGTCTCCATGGCGCAGTGGGCGAGTAGCCGCCTGTGAAGCGAGAGGCCGCGGGTTCGATTCCCGCGTTGAGACAAATGTTTGTGTGGCCCACAGATATTTGTTTCAAGTCTGGGTGTTGTGAGACCGAAAGTCTCTCATAGTCTCTGACACCCACGATACAGGTTATACCTAGTGTGGGGTCAGGACTAGATGTGTGACTGTTGGGTGTATTTATTTATTTATTTATTTTAAATCTTGTATTTTATTTCTGAAAGGCACCATTCAATCACCACCATTGTTGGTAAGCATATCCTTCTGACAATCCCAATAACTACAATATCATCATAATCATCATTAGTTATACTATGTCCACTGCTGAACATAGGTATCCCCCAAAGATTATATACAGTATTACGCATCTTTAATTTTAAACCAGACATGCAAGTCTAGGTCATATTATTAAGAACACTGTACAATTTAAAAAACTATTATGTATATTAGCAGAAATGAAAATATATTTGGGCATTCTCTTGGCAGCCATTATTCAGATTTGCCATGAAAATAACTTTAGTGTTCACCGAAGTGTCATAGTTTTAAGAGTAGACATTAACTTTATGATTATATGTTTTAATAATTTTGCTTTGCGAATTATTCACATTATTTTTGTGAAATGTACTTGTAATATTTTGTTAAGAGAAAGATCATTTTAAGTTAAACACCAGTTATGCAATTTGGATTAGGAGTTGGACTTTGAATCATCCCCTGTGTAATTACTTATTGGATTGATTTCATGTAAATCTGGCATATAAGTATCATGTTTCTGGTACCATAACAGCTTTAACATCTGCAATTATTAATTAATTACCTGAACAACTATACATAATAACATATTTACATGAAAACATTGTTAGAATCTTTTTTTGAATACATTACAACAGAACAAAATGATTTTCATTTCAGTCCTTTGTGAAGAATGTGACATCGAGAGTGTCCGGCTTATTGCCGGCTACAATAACAAAATGGTTTAGTAGTCCCAGCTCATCTAACGCCAACGGTTCAGCCCCAGCTGCCGATGTCACAGACTCCTCTACTGAGGATGAGTCTACAGAAAGCCCAGTTTCATCCCAACCACCAGCTAAACGCATGCGCTTTAGCACACCAGGAAAATTGAACCATTTTGGCCCTACAGATGTGAGTTAATGAGAAACATTCTTCTATGATCAATGTCTTAGTGTAAATAGAGGATGTAATGTTATGGTATTATTTACAGGGAAATTCTGTGGCCAGGCCCGTGGAGCCTAAAGAAACACCTACAATTCCTTATAACACAGTGCAATCACCACCAGGAAGAAATACATTCAGACGTGAAACAAATTTCGTATCAACTCCAATACGAGCAAATGAGGAATCTGTGGTAGATAGGAGTGACAAGGACACTCCGCTTTTTAAGACTCAACATACTGTTTCTAGCATTGGACAGTCAGTGGCAACAAAGAGAAAATCACTTTTTGAGGCTCTGAGCACTAGTGATTCTTTAAAAGGTGGTGAATTAAATTTTTTTATATTATAGGGTATTATATTAGTTATTATAGGGTATATTGTGGTGTATATTAAATATTCTGGTCAATGAAATGTATGAGATTGTATTCATATTATGAATATTGTGTTTTTATAGTTTATGTTTCATTACAGCAAAACCTACATTGAATACATCAAGAGATCCAAGACATCCAAATTTTAAACCTGCCCTGTTAGGTTCACCATTTTACCATGGGCGAACAATGTATGGAGGTGCTGCTTCTTCATTTATAAATCAACCAAATATCAAGCAAAGGAAAATAGCTTATGTAAATGAGTCAAACACCAATGAGACTGCTACAATGAGTCATTCAACAAGAAGGATCATGGACTTGTTAGAAAACTATTCGTCGCCATTGACTGAAGCAAAAAGGATACCAAAATATGTCAAACCACCAAGACAAGAGAGTATAATTAATGAAAGTCAACAAAATAACAAACTTAACTGTTAGTAATACCTACTATATCTTATTTGAAATAATATTTGAATTAAATACTAATATATTATAATGTTACTTAATATTGTGAAATTTATTTTCAGCATACAAAATGCAGGAACTGCATGTTCCTGGTATTGCATCAATTTTGCGGTTAAAACAAAAGTCCCGCCTTATGGATACAACCAGCGCTGCACGACAGCTCATAGCTTCTTACAGCAGTGCCTCTGAATACAGTCCTTATCCTTCATCATCTAATAATACACAAATGTAAGTTTTTGTGTAAAATACTGGTTTTCCTGTATACCGTTTGTATGAGTTCTGAAGGACTGCCTCGGTGGCGTAGTTGTATTTCGGTACGACTTCCGTCCTGATGTCTCAGGTTGGATCCCTGGGTCGGTCAAAGTGATATTGGATTTTTCAATATCAGCCCAGAGTCTGGAGTTTGTGCCCGACAAGGCGATAAGCACGCCCCACATCTGGGACGGAACTAAGCTCGCCGAAATGTGGGTGTTCTAGTACGCTAGTGCGCCTCTGCCTACCCCTTCGGGGATACAGACGTGAACTTATGTTGTTGTTGAATTCTGAAGGAGAGTTATACTTGTTTTTATATTCTACATAACGTACTTATAATTTTCTTGAAATTAAAATGTTATAACTAAATTTAACTTATTTGTTTATAGAGAGGGCAGTAACAAAGACACAAGTAGCAGTTTAACTACAAAAATGAAAGCAAGGGTGACAAGGCAATTAAGGGGTGACAGTGTAAATGAAGTATTACCAGCTCCTGTTCAGCTACCAAATGCTGTTTTACAAATTGACAGTTTACCAAAATTCACGTTGGACAAACCTGCCGCACCGGCATTCACTGCCGCGACTAGTTCTACAACTTTAACATCAACAACTTCACAGACGGCTGCAACCACCGCCGCTATAACATCTGTATTTTCAACACCCTATTATATAACAATGAGCCACAAAAGCACAAGCCCAAGTAAGCCTGGAATTACCTGTAATAATAGACCCTTCAAATTCTCCTCTCCTGTTAAAGTGTCTTCTGAAACAGCAGAGAATAGCAAGATTCCCCCTAAATTTGCATTTGGCTCCCCCGACCGCAGCATAGACAGGCCGAAAGTAGATGATAAGAAAGTTGATTCTTCTGTTGTTGTAGGTTCTGTGAAAGAAACTGCAAAATCAGTGGACAACACAAAAGACTGGAAATGTTCAGAATGTTGGGTCCCGAACAAACCGAATGTGGACAAATGTGCATGCTGTGGTAGTAAACGGGAATCTGCGCCTGTTGAAACACCTGCGAAATGTTCTGTGTGTAAACTAGCCAATAGTCAACCTCACGTAAATAAATGTGTTAATTGTGAGAAGTTGCAAGCAAAAACTACAGGTTCTAATGCCATTAAACCTGTCGACACTTCACAATGGAAATGTAGTGAATGTTGGGTTGGCAATGATGAACAAGCAACAAAGTGTGTGTGTTGTGGAGCAAGTAATCCAAAGAAATCCAATACTGTCACTAAAAACACTAGCAGTGAAGATATTTGGAAATGCTTTATTTGTTGGATCACAAACGAAAATAATGAGGACAATTGTACCTGCTGTGGCACAAGTCGAAATTTTGCTAGTTTTAATAAATCAACTAAATGCTCAGTATGTAAACTGGCTGACAGTCAACCAAATAATAACAAATGTGTGAATTGTGATAAAACATCGCCAACTACCACAGGTGCAACTAAACCGCCAGATAAATCACAATGGAAATGCCAAGAATGTTGGGTGGGAAATGAAGAAAATGTAGATAAATGTGTGTGTTGTGGAGCAGGAAATTCAAAGAAAGTTTCCACAGGTGCTACAAAAGAGAAGACCAGTACTGTAACCAGTTCTGTTGCTAATAGTGATTGGAAATGTGAGGATTGTTGGATCACAAATAAGAGCAATGTGGATAAATGTGATGCATGTGGTGGACCTAAACCGGGCGCAAACAAAAAACCTACACAAAGTTTTGGTACACCTTCCTCATTAAAATCATCCGATGATGTATTTAAAAAAATAGTAACTGCACAGAAAGGTAGCAAATGGGAATGTTCTAGTTGTTTAGTTGGAAATGATGATGATAAAACAATATGTGTTTGTTGTGGAGCTGACAGAGACTATAAAACAGAGAATGTTGGATTGAAATCTTTCAATTTTGGTCAGAATACTGCAAATACATTTAAATTTGGAATAAATCCCAATTTTCAAAATACTAATACCTCTAAAATGGAGCATACTAATGTAGGGGAGGAATTAGTAGCTGATCAATGTGAAACTAATAATAATGTGTTAGATAAAACTCCTACATTTACATTCACATTACCAGCTAAAAAGTCTATAGAAAATGAAAAAGTGACCAAAGAAAATAAAATTGAAGCTCCAAAAATTAACTTTAATTTTGGCATAAAACAACCTACTGACGCTCCTAACGTGAATAAAGCATTAGTACCTAATAAAACTGTTGAAGAGAAACAGAGTGTACAAGAAGTGCCCAAAGTGGATGTAGTTGCTAGTGCGCCAAGTCAAGTGAAACCGATGCCGGCGTTGTTTACACCGCCAACTACCACTGCAGCAGCGCCATCACCCGTAGTTCTAGCATTACTGGGTTCAGATAAAAATAATATTATGTCCAACTCTAGTCCATCATTGTCTGTCACAGCTACAGCAAGTGCTCAAGTATCACAATCTGAAAATAAATTTACATTTTCATCAGGTGGAATAAAGCCGAGTATCAATATGTTTAGTGTTCCAGCGACCAAAACTAGTTCAGCCGTAGCTGCTAGTACCCCGTCATTATTTGCACCGCCTCTGCAAACTGCGGTAACGACGACGGCAGCGCCTGCATTACCGATTTTCCAAAAACCTGAGACTAGTAGTACTACAACTACAGCTACTACTATGTTCACGAATAAAGACCCTGTTACAACTTCAACAGTATCGTTGTTCCAAAAGAGCGAATCTGTGGCGTCGTCAGCACCGGCACCGAGTGCTGTAACTGCTTCTTTCTTCAGTTTTGGCTCAAATACTCAAACAACAACTCAATCAGCAGCCGAGAAGCCGAAATTCAGTTTCTCATTTGGGAGTAGTAGCAAACCTGAGACATCAGCTGCTTTTAAACCTACATTTGGTTCATTAGGGGATAATAACAATACCACAAACAAATTTGCCTTGCCTACCACAAATATACTAAGTGGAGGCAATGGGTTGTCTGGTAATGCCATAGGTGGTCCAAATGGCTTATCAACAGGAAGTTCCCTGTCTAGTAATATTTCTTCCCCTGGTAATATCTTGGGTACGACAAATGAATTGCCAGCTAATCCTTTATCTGGCGGAAATGGGTTGCAGAGCACTAGCTCTATTCCGGGGAGTATTTTTGGTGCACCAGTATTGAAAGAAAACAGGTGGCCCTCAAACAACAACAACAACAATAATAATAACAATACTTCAACAAACCTATTTGTTTCAAATACAAGTTCAAACATACTTCAGAAGCCGGCTACTTTCACATTTGGCTCATCTTCGCCGTTTAACGCAAATAATCCAACGCCAACATTCGGAAGTAACCCACAGCCAGCTCAAAATATATTTGGTATGGCAAATCAGAACAGCGGCAGCCAGCCGTCATTATTCGCGAGTCCAGCATCGAACCAACCGGCGCCAACGGTGTTCGGTTCCCCCGCCCCGGTCAATAACGCAGCGCCAACAATGGGCATGTTTGGGACGCAGAACGCCTCTGCCACGCCTACGTTCGGCACGCTCAATCAGTCAATACCGTCATTTGAGGCGCCATCTGTAGCGCCCGCACCAGGAGGTGCTTTCAGTTTTGGTTCTCCTCAGCCTTCAGCCGTCTTTGGATTTGGACAGGTAATTTTATGATAGTGATTTATTTTACTAACACCAGTTTCTAATGTAAAGTAATGAAATCAATTTTTAATTAATAGAATTCTGAATATGCCATCAAACAGCCAAATTAAGACGATTTTGGGTTTGTGTGTTTAAAAGTATTAATAATTATCATTCTAAGATTTGATAGATAGTTGTATAGTAAGGTCGTAGGAAGTCCCTGGATGCAGGCCGCTTCCAACAGGTCGATCTGGAAGTCTTTGGGGGAGGCCTATGTCCAGCAGTGGACGTCCTGTGGCTGATGATGATGTATAGTTGATTGTGGCGTTAAATGGTCCTTTGAGGCGTTGGAACAACGTCCGTTAACACGCAAGTGATAATGTGTGTTATTTGGTTTGCAGCAACAACAGCCGCAACAGAGCGGTGTGTATAGTTTTGGGGGTCCTGGCGTGACCGCTCCGCAGGTGCAGTTCAACATGGGTAGCGCGCCTAACACTGCGCAGCGACGCGTCAGGAAGGCGGTGCGTAGGAACCCGCCGCGATGAGCGAGGACCCCCCACGCGTGCACTCACTCCCGATGGACTTGAGACCGCGCCCTGTAAGTGTCCTACAGATAGTTTAAATAACACGTGTGTAAACCTGTAAGGATGTACGTATGTATACGCACTGACGTTACGCACGACTAAGTGCATCCTTTATGGTGGATATTGTTAAGTTTAGCAAATAACTTCTTAGGCTTATTCAGTCATCAAATAGACTTGATTTCAATTTCGATTGGTAGTTTAGCGTGCATTATTTTGAATATATTTTCCTATTTATACACTACTATGGCTTTTTTACACTGTTAATTGAATAATTTATTAAAAATAATACACGCTTAAACTTTTATAAATTATTTTTCCAAGTGATGGTTCATCATGTCACACACAGAAAATCCTTTGTGATGTTAACGTATTTTTTTATAAAGGCAGATGCAGTGATTGTTTATAGTTCGATATTCTTTTTATAACGCGTACTTTTTAATGTATTGTTATTAAAAATGTTATGTAACAATGTTAGACTATTTTTTCACTACAAGTTATATGATATCAGTTTTAAATTATTAAGATAAATAATGACTATACGATCGGTTCGTTAGGAATTCAGTGTTTGTTGTAATTATAATATCGTAATCTTAACATAGAGCAATATCAAAAGTTTAATAGTAATTTTAAACTATGATGCCTTTTAGAACTTGGCGGTTATATTTACTTATAGACTTGTCCACGCTGCCTTTAGATATCGTCATAATAAGATATATATGATATACATATTGTAATGAATGTAAGCGCAGTATCGAGGTAACTATAGCATCTTACCTATTAGGTGTTCGTAGGCAACAAACTAATTAGATGACCTGGGGGGTTACGACCACCTCCTAAAGCAGTATTATTATAATCTTACTAGTTTTTTTTTTGTATGGGAATCGGAACAAGCAAGATTGTAATAATATTGCTATAAGAGGTGGTGGTAGCCCCCCCAAAATATTTAAATACAAGTTCATGCAGGTAAAAACGTTTGTAGAGTGAATATCGGCAACTAATGCACTATATAAGATTTTAAAATGTATACAAATACACGAATTATCACTTTATCAATATTCGTGAGTTTTCACCACATTACTATACGCAATACAGGAACCAAGCCTAATTAAAATTCCCATTACTTATTTAGATATGATTAGAGGTTTGTCTGCCAAAGGCCAGAAAATAATAGGCGGCCTATTGAACTTTTTTGTAGGCTATCTATAGAGTGAATTAAAATTATAATGTAAGCGATATGAACATTTTAATTTATTACAAAAATATTAAAAAAAATACATTGGGGAATATGCATCTGTCACTTCTAAAATAAAAAATATTTGTCAAAAAAATGATTAGCCTACACAAGTTCATTTTTAACATAGGAATAAAGCTTTTGATAATAAGCAAATATAGATGTTATTTTGCTGTACTCAGACAATGTGAGATATAATTTTATTACAGTCCAATGCATATTCCCTGTATTTGATTCCACATTTGCACAGATGATTCAGTTGCACTATATATATTTTTGCCAGTGAGTAAGGGGTTAAAAATACACAAGAATTTGTGAACTCTTTGTATATGATGTCTTTGATGTGGTATGAGTTATGACTAGAGGATAGGGCAATAGCTTTAAGAAGCTTATAGTAATCAGATCCAATACATGGTTATTATCACTTCTTCTTTAGATTATTTTACCATGTTACTGTGTTTTCAAAATGAATGTGAGGCGTAAAAACGCAATGAAATGACTCGAATTATAGCCAGTGGGACCAAATTTGGTGTTCTTTTCATATCTATGGAAATATTTTGATTACTCACAGCAGTAGCTCCTACTGTTTGTATTCCTCAAGTTTAGTTGGTCCTTTATAAAATTCTGATATTTGATGTTTATCGTCATCCACTGCTGAACACAAACCTCCCCCAATTAAGTCCAGATTAATTGTTGATGTTATGTGCAATTGTATTTCTTTCAAACCATGAGTTTTTTTGACATTTCTCGCTAGCGAAAAAAGAACGCCCGAACGCCTCTAGCGGTTACGTGAGGGACCGACGTTTTTCATACAATTTATTTTACTAGCGTGAATTGTCAAAAACTCATGGGCGACTGTACTTCTTCAATTTAGAAAACAATTATTAATTTGTTCTATGATGAAAAATATTGAAAAAAAGGCATAATTCAGACTATCTGAATTTAGACCATGGCTTTAAAATAATTAGGGCGTGACCAAATCATTTTATCTTATTGATGTATTTAATAAATGTGTCATGAATATCCAAATAATAGATTTTTTTGCTAAAGTTCGTATCCTTCCGAACCCTGAATTAATGGTGTGAGGTGAACGTCACTTGGCTTATAAGGCAGTCCCTTATAAAAACATTTTCGCGCTTCTTATCTTTAAGAATAGTTCGTCACTTTTTCCCTTGCGTTAGATTGTTTCAAAACGAAAGGGACAAACTATTCTGAAAGATAATAAGCGCGTAAATATTTTTACAAGTAATGACACAAGTATCTCATAATCACACCGGACTTTAGAATCTTGTCCCTCGAATTTAAAGTATATAAGGGGCCTTGGATAATATATTTTGAATGTTGTAACAACTATGTGGATCTGTGTTACTATGCCTCTGCTGCCTTGTGCCTTTAGTTCAGAAGTGTTGAGCTAAATTAGGAGAAAAGTGCCAACATAAAACAAAATTAAAAGTGGATTGCACAGGAAAATATGTAAAAAAAAACGCAAATTATACTACTATAGTAGGATTTTTAATTAAACTGAGTAAACTGACATTTCGAATGTTGCCACTTTTTCATGAAATTTAAATAGTGCTGCGGTAAAAAGATCAAAATTATTTAAACATTTCAATTAAGTGAACCATTTCATTCTTTCATTTTTTTAAAGTCCGACTCAAAGTCTTAATTCTGCCTAATGTGTGATCAGTACTACAGGTCTACTGAATTATAGTCATAGTAAATTACTGCATGCTAAATTATGGCATATCTACTGGAATTATAGTCATGATTCATTATAAACAAAACTTACAAAAGCTATGTATGTGGGGAACGTAATTTTTCTCAAATAATAAAAGTATTATTTGTAATTTTCATTGTTATCATTTCGCGTATCTATTGTGATTAATTACGCAAAATTATTTACACAGATATTTAGTCAAAGGGTTAATCTGAAATTTCTAAAAATACGCAATAAAATTCTAATTTTGCAAGCTGGTGCTGAGTTATTGTTTCTTTGAATGACAAAAATTGAACTAGGTCAATCACTATGTTTTGAAAGTAAGCAACATTATTTTGTAAAGTGACATTACAATCTGTCAGTTTACTCCGTTTAATTAGCAATCGTACTATATTATAAATACGAATAAAGCTAGAAGAACGGATCTGGTTGAAAATCAGTACACAGATATAAAATCCGGTATAGCACATGGGCTATCTTGTATCCCGGTTGTGTTCGTGTTTTGGTTTCGTGGGATAAATTCAGTGGCGTGCAGTCCATATAGACAAAGAGACACTGTTCACCATTTTGCTCTTTCTATAAATAAGAATAAAATTGAATAAATACAGATTTTCAAAATAGCAATCGGATTGTGTTTTTAATCGACACAGAGACGATAATCACTATGATGGTGTTGTAAGAGTTGCAAGAAAATAATTGTGTAAGATTTTTGTCTAGCCTGATCGGAATGTCTATGCACGTCACTGGATACATTTGTTAATAAATTTCCAAACGAATGAAGTCGCAGTCAACAGTTAGCAATCTATAATTGAATACTTTAATACTTCTCAGAGTTATTTTATGAAGTTTACGCCGTGTTTGTTTTATTTCAATGATCATTATAATTTTCTAAACCATCGGGCAAAGCGGAACAGAATGCAGTTTTTTTGACAGCCTAAAAGAGTGAGAGAGAAAGAGAGAGAGAAATGTTTGTGTGACCCACAGGATATTTGTTTCGGGTCTGGGTGTTGTGAGACCGAACTTCTCGTTGTCTCTGGTACCCACGATACAGGTTATACCTAGTGGAGGTCAGGACTATGTGTGTGACTGTTGGGTGTATTTATATTTATCATAATACTTGGCATACTTCGGATATAATGCTTGGGATCTGTACATTTTTTAACGTGAAACATTAGCACTGGCACACTGATTTGTATTACGCATCTAGTTACGGTATTTAAATTTCATTTTTCGTGGTCATTTTAAAAACTTTAACAGTTTTCAGTGACTATTTCACGCATCCATTATTATAGGTGCATAATTATTTTCATAGATATTATATTGAAATATTGAGCTGCTCATTTTAAAAACATTTCCTTCAGGGTCAGTCGGCTAAAACCGAAAATGTTTTTAATTTTACGGGCTAGTGCTGTGTTTCAAGCTCATATACATATTCGTACCGCGGCTATCGATATAGATATAAAATAAGTCTTCACCTTTCTTTATCTATTTAGCTTTGCGTCACTCATGGTGGTGGCGTCAGCGTTTCCTAATATTTCTACCTTCTACGCTCAGGCCCATTTTCATAAATGCTTATTAAGATCACGTTATGTACTGATGGTTTTTTCATTAACAAAAGATATTTGATTTAGTGAATGCTTTGTCTCTTTCACTCAGTCAGTAGTGAAAGAGACAATAAGAAGAATAAATGAACAAATTAATTTTTAAGTCAAACTCAGCCCAATTTTTTATATGTAGTTGTGTAGTTTATTTTCACACAACGGCACTATTGCACTGAACAAACTTGGAATCTATGAGGCGCTGCGCTCGACTACTCCGCTATGTACCTAAATGAAACGTTTTGCGACTATCATCGAAGGTTGTATATGATTTAAGAAGGATCTTGTTCTCTAGTTCGCCTCTGCTTACCCCTCCAGGGGTACAGGCGTGAGTCTATGTATGTAGAAAAATATATCTTAATAAGTGATTCTGAATAAGATACATACTAGGTATTTGGTACTTATGTCGCAGTCTTCTGTACACAAAATTTAATTATCTATTTGACGAAGTGATTAATGAAACGTTTTATTTTTAGACAATACAATATATTAATATTTATGCAGTAGGTTTGTATGTTTATGTATCACAATATAATTCATATGATTATGTTCTCACTCAATCAGTTGGGACATTTTTGATTAGTCACTGCTTGAATTCATAGTGTATTAGATTAAGATGTAAATCTTATATATTGAAATTCTTTTATCTGAGTTGAAGAGGTTGATCAAAAATTCAGTTATGTATTTACCAATAGCCCTAATTGTGATATTATTATCTGACATTATTATGTAAGCAAATAACTACCTACTTATCAATTATGTCGCTTTTGTTTGATGTGCAGTGACGTGCATAGACATTCCGAACAGGGTAGACATAACTTGTAAAATGAGTTTAATCAGCTTTTACATTACCATTACTATCATCATAATCATCGTCATGTCGATTTATGGCCGGTTTCTAGAATCGATTTCAGTTTGAGAGTGCAGATAGATCGCGATTATGAACCAATCAAATCGAGTCATTTGACGGAGTCGTGTTCAAACTGTGTTCTTATTGGCTAATTTTTGTAATCTATCTGCACATTGGAACTGAGATTGTTTATTGGAACCGGGCGTTAAACTTTAATCGTGCACTGCTCTTTTGACATTTGTTTATTTGCCACGATTTTTTTTGGTAACGTTTCATGTAAATAGCAAATTACCAGGGTAGACAGTGTATCTTTGTCTATATGGAATGCACGCCGCTGTAATGATGTGATACAATTTTTTTTGTAATGTGGGATAATTTCGTGGCAATTGTAGCTTTTTTATAATAGTATACAATAGATAGGTCGTCCTAATTACAAGATTTAACATTGAAATAAAACTGTTTTTACGGTTTCTGTCACGATTTGTTTTTTATTTTTACTGATCAGTGACAGACCGATCCGTGACCACCTGTGAAACTACGGGATTCAAATAAAAAAAAATCGCCATAGAGTTGAACATAAGTTCACGCCTGTATCCAAAACGGTAGCCAGAGGCGCACTAGCGAACTAGTACACCCACATTTCGCCGAGCCTAGTTCCGTCCCCGATGTGATAGTGGGCGAGCCTATATGTCTAGAATTGAACATTGAATGAAAATGGATTCAACATTCGTAAACTTAATAAATAATTAAATTTCACAGGTTCTAAAAATATTTTTCTACAGCTGTTCCTCGCGACTTCATTCGCATATTACCCGTCGAATGACGGGAATCGTAAATATTTCGCGGGATAAAAAGTAGCTCATGTTATTGATTATGTAGCTTTCCATAGGTGAAAGAATTTTTAAGACCGGTCATATTTATTTGAAATAAAAATTAAAATAAAAAACAAAACTTTCCTCTTTATAGCATTATTATAGAAAATAAGGTAGTTATTTGTTTACGTCTATGGTACAACAATCGTTTATACACTATAGTAATGTTCACCACACCCTTCTTATTCATAAAATGTGTTTGTGTCCAAAAATGTCTCAATATAATATAGTATATAATATGATTATAACGCAGTGTTTTGGGCTGTATGCTGTATTGGTAGGAATAAATTGTACGTGCAGTAGCCCGAGCGCGAAAAACTAATGTAAATGTAAATGTATTCGAGTTCGCTGCGCACTGATGACGTTTGGTTAATATTTCATACAAATTTCATAGACGCGCATCGACTTCGAATACATTTACGGTTGTCAGAAATTTTCCTGCTCAGGCCGCTGTATACACGTATAATTAATTCCTACCAACGGAATGAATTATACGTGCTGTAATGATGTGAAAATGTTTTATTTTGATTTATAAGTATACTAACTTTATATTTATACGCTTGTGATTATAAACATGAATTGCCAATTAATTTTAATTGCAGTCTTAGTTGATCATTCCGATGCCACTAGATGGAACTAAATTGATAGAGGAAGCTGGTCTTTCCAAAATACAAAACAGCATTCATAGTGAATATTTATTTGAAATTATGTACTTTGATTTGTCATGTCATAGGTGATTGTTCGTCATAATTGATAATGGACGTGGTACAGTTGAGAATAGATATGAATCATTGGTTGTCGAGTTTTAAAAGTATGTTTTGTATTTAGTTAGATTAACCATGTTTCTATTTGTTATTTTTTAACATAAGTAACTTTTTGTATGACTAGTTGTATGGTTGTTTCTCTGGTAAGGTCGCTTACAATAGATAATTATTAAGATATAAATGAAACACTTTATTATAAAAATACACGATTTCTTGATAATGAATATTTAATTACTTAGATTCATAATATAAACATACTAAGTATAACAGGAGTCATATTTGCTGAGTGAAAATTCGTTTTGTAGATGTAAATTGTAAAACAATAAATGTTTAGTTGTACATCCACAACGATTTCCGAATTAGTTGGTTTCTGTTGCGTCGTTCCCTGTACAGCTAAATAAACTAATTTTAAACAGTTTGAAGCTCCTCGAGTATCGGTAATGACATTTTTAACAATGAATACAGACAATAGATCAATATTATTATAAAGATACGGTTGCTTCTGATTTTAGAGGATTGTGAGAGATTATTGTATTTTCAATGCGATAATTATTGGCTAAAAAGAGATAACCAATTTGGTTTTAAGATTCCTAAAATTAAAATCAGAAGCAACTCTAACCTGATTTGTAATATTATTCTTTATATTATTTCAATAAATATAGTGTCACGTCCATGTTTGTAGTATCCAATGTCTCATACAATATTTAAGTTATGCAGAGCTGAGGCACATTTTATACTATCGACTTTAACTTCGTAAGCATAATTATTTGTAGTGTATAATAAGCTTAGATGTACGTATTCAGTAAACAATATTTCACAGCGGTGTAATGTGATGCGTGTCTCTAGTGGGTGACTCGCTTTCACCGTGAGTCTGGATTTTGTATGTAATGATGACGAATGTGGTAATTGAATTATTTCACCTCCCGATGTTACGGATTGGACGTTTCGCTTCTGAATTAGATTATTGATTCTGTATATAGTTTATTATTATACGCCGTGTTGTGTTGGCGCATTTGGATCCGATGATTACTTATGATTTATTTTTTTATTAGTGAAATATGATACGCAGAGCTCCAAATGCGCACTTCACATAGTCATTATGTAATGTAAAATATTGTATTTAACTGTACTATCAGTGGACATTACAATAAACGATTAATTGAAGATTGGGGAGCAAAACTAAAAAAATGTATACACAAAACGTGTCCTTGATATTATGTAAAATGTTGATAAATGATTGAAATTAATAATCGTTGATTTATTAAAATTGCTTTAGATTTGTTCCTCAATTAAAACGGCCATCAAATTTTTCTTCTTTTTTATAATATCCTCCAAAGTCGCTTTTAAATTAGGTGCGTGAAGTGCTTCAGTGTTTCTTCACTCCCCTAATTTGAAGTCACCCTAACCTTTACACATTGATCATTTTGATTTTTTAGGTATTATGTGTTTATTACTTTTGGTACACATAATGCATTTAAAACGAGTTCATAGGCTGAGGTATGATGGCTCCGATGGTCCTACCTTCCTTGCTGATGAACACATGCCTGTGTCCTTGTCCCATGATGCCGCAGCTGACATCCTTGACGCTGTAGCGGCCGACGCCGGGCCACACCACCACGCGCTGGTACCCGGGCGGCTTGTCGTACGAGCTGTAGAACCCACGACTGTTCTGCTTGAAAACCTTCGGCTTGTCTATGTTCAGATGAGCAGGCCCCGGCTCCTCGGGCCTCTTGCGGCACATCACCAGGTCCACGAGCGCGTTTCTGCCCCTGTACGGAAGGTTCCGGCCCGTTTTGTTCATAACTCCTAAGCGCGACTTCTTGTAAGTCTCCAAGCTGCCGGGCAGTGCGATCGGCCACGTCGCCGCCGCACATCTAAGCGATGTGTTGAAGTGGTTTTTGATCGTACTTCCATCTCGTTTCCCAGTGAACAAATCGTACGGACCACGAAGAGATACAACTTTCTTGGACCTGTTCTCGATGGCCTCGTGGTCTACAATTTTATAGCGATCAGGCGCTAGGGACCACTTTGGCGCCGTGTCTTTAAATCTGCACGGTTCTTCTCTGTCGAAAGTCTGCCGTAATGAATGCGGCCCGTATGGGGCTTTGAACGGTACAGCTCTATAATATGTGCCAGGCCCGGGTATTTTGTTCTTTATAGGTTTCGAACGTGCCGTTCTGCCGAAACTTAAGTTCTTGCAGGCCGGCTCATATTTGATTGGATCTGGTACCGTATGCCAGGCGGGTCCAAGTAAAGTATTTTGCCATTGCCTATACTCGAGAACTTTCTGATTTCTGTACCCTAAGTTCTTTGACCATGCTTCCAACTCGGCTTTGTACATCCATGGTTGTTTACTTAAATCCTTGCTAATGTAGGTAATTTTATCGAGGGGTATCGGAGAGTAAAGACACGGATCGCAGCCGTCCGGACGAGTCACAAAAAATCCGCTCGGGTCCAATCCGGGATGTGATGTTGGTCGGGTGAATCTTTTCACGTTTGAGCCGAACGGAGTATTTTTCTTCGAAGTTACCATTTTTTATTACAAACAAAATAGAAAATAAGAAAATGTAAACTACCACAACGGGATTTCGACTGATTTCGACAGTCTTATATATTACTGACACTAGTTTTGACGTTTTCAAAAATTGATCTAAGGCTCTGATACAAGGTTTTACCTTCCGAATAAATCCACGTATGCACTACTTACTCTCGGAACATATGCATGAACCTATTTTCGACAAATGGATAATTACAAGCAAAATTACAAGTTTAAAAACTTAACAGGCCGACTTCAAATCCGATAGTGACCAAATTTATATAAGACTGCCTCGGTGGCGTGGTGGTATTTCGGTACGACTACGGTTCTGAGGTCTCGGGTTCGATCCCCGGGTCGGGCAAAGTGATATTGGATTTTTCCATATCAGCCCGGAGTCTGGAATTTGTGCCTGATATGGGGATAGGTTCGCCCCCTATCACATCTGGGACGGAACTAAGCTCGGCGAAATTTGGGTGTTCTAGTTCGCTAGTGCGCCTCTGCCTACCCCTTCGGGGATACAGGCGTGAGCTTATGTATGTATGTATCTTTATATAAGACCACCCTTGAAATAAGCTCTACCGAACACAAAAAGAATTTCGAAATTCGGTCCACATTTGGCGGGGATTTCGCGTATCATACATAAAAAAATACGAATTGAGGACCTTCTTTTTGGAAGTCGGTGGATAAAATGAGTAAGAAAATAATTTTACTCGATTCAATCAATTGTCGTGTCTTAGTTGCAGTGCCGTAATTAAAGCGATGCTAAGTGGCGAGGCACGGTACACCCTGGTGGGGCGCAGAATAGACCATCACCTCTAATAGCAGTATTATCTTGTGACTTGAATGCCTCGGTGGCGTGGTGGTATTTCGGTACGACTACGGTTCTGAGGTCTCGGGTTCGATCCCCGGGTCGGGCAAAGTGATATTAGATTTTTCCATATCAGCCCGGAGTCTGGAATTTGTGCCCGATATGGCGATAGGCTCGCCCCCTATCACATCTGGGACGGAACTAAGCTCGGCGAAATGTGGGTGTTCTAGTTCGCTAGTGCGCCTTTGCCTACCCCTTCGGGGATACAGGCGTGGGCTTATGTTATGTTATGTTAAAATCTTGTACCGATTCCCGTACAAAAGCTCCCGTACAAAATTGCTATAAGAAGTGGTGGTAACCCTCAGACCAAGTTATGGGGTCATGCTTAGGTGCAACTGCACTAGTTCATCGGGCGATTATGTATCTTAACAACTAGACAACGAAGAATATTGTTTTCTGTAGATGTTTGGTGTTTTGTTTGGAGAAAAACATGAACAGACGGGTGACTCCTGACGCTCGATTCGAACTTGAATTCGATTCGGTTTTATTTATTTACTTAAAATACCCCCGAAATCGACTTTTAAAGTGCGCTAATGTTGCATAATATTCGAGAATTGCCATTTGGTAATTTTTAACGTGACATTAATGCACTTTTTAACCCGGTTTTGGTGGAATTTTAAGTCAATAAATGAAACCGAATTGAATTTGAATTGTCGAGTGTCAGAAGTAAGGAGGCAGGAGAGGCGGCTTTAATACTAAAACGCTGTCGTAAGTGACAACCTGCGAGTATAGTGGTGACACGCCGCGCCACTCCTCACTGCCCCGCGTAGTCCACTCGCGACATTTCACCAAATTACGCCCGTTAAGGTTTTAACTCATGCTAAACTTGATTTTACGTCAACTTTGGGAGGAGACGGTCGTTCATCTGGACCTTGTTTGCAAACATATATACACGAAATAGGAAGTTTATTCTTTGGTCTGGCAGTTATCATAGACTTTTATTGGTTTAATATGATAACGTCTCTATAATAATTATCTAAATCATCTAATAATCCGCAAAAGTCAATTTATTTCCTCAAGTGGCCTGGGACATCAACATAATAATGTTCCTTGTTTTTTACATTGGGTTAATAAGATTTGTATTTTCTATACACCAACATATACATGTTTGTGAATAACGTCTTATACAAAGATAACGAACGATTTATCTCCAGAGCTACATAAAATCACACATGGATGTATTTGCTCTTAGGAATTTCTTTGGGAATTTCAGGCGTTTTCATGTGACGTGTTTTTTGGTGACGTCATAGGAATGCGTGTTGATTCGAATAAAATAAAATAAACTCAAACGTATTATCAGAATAAATTCAATGAATTAAAAGGGTAATTTATAATTTTAAACTTCGTCAAATATATTTGTTATGGATTTACTAAATTTCGTATTTCTAATTTTTGAACGATATTTTGAACACAATACCTAATTTTGACAAATAAAATGACGCTCGGAGACAGTGTTGCCATATATACCGATTTATCTGAATTTATACAGATTATAAGCTACCAATAAAAATTACAAATTTTACTCCACTTTTTACAGGTTTTTGGACTTTTACTTTTGCTATGTATATTGGTTGGTAACAGAATATAGAATAGAATTTTTCAACCATCATTTATATTTTTAACTTATTATTATGTATGTCATTGTTGACTTTACTACAAAATTACAATAAAACAAGTTAATGTAAATATAGGTATATTGGAATGATTTTACTCAGGTTGATAGAGCCGGATTACAGATTTTTGGTATCACCTATAGCAACACTGTTTGCAAATCGGAATTCGAGTAGGTACAGTATCTCTATGTAGATTGTGGAAGGTACTTTCGTGTTTGTGTTTGGAGTGCTTTGATGTATTCGGTAATATTCAATTTCACGACTTCGGCTTGTATTTGGACTTTGAACACATCTTTCCTTGTTGACCTCGGCTTCTTTATGATTCGGATTTCGATTTCTTATCGTTGGACTCAGCTGTGTTATACTGGACTCTGATTGGATTGGCTAAATCATGGGTAATAAACAAAAACCTTTTTCTGGTTCACAGAGAAAACACCAAAAAATTGGCCGGTAGGTATTCAATTATATTAATTTTCCTGGATAGGATATTTAATTTTATATCGACTCGCATAGTGTCCAGTGTAGTTACACATGGTGTGAAAAGTTAAAAACCACACATATTGTGTGGATCCATGCGAGTCTTGTCACTTTGCTGTGCATGTATAAAAAAATGATCACTATCTTACATTTGTTTGGTTATAAAACAAGTAGGTATGTGTTACATAAAATTGTAATTGCAGATATTTGGCCTATATGAGATTATTATCTCGACAACGAAGAAGTGTTACACAAAACACTTTTGGAATAGAGGGAACATCTGCATCAGTTATCTCACAGCCGGATACAATGTAAGTATTGCTTACTGTGAATTCTTCAACAACGAGGGAAAACTAAAACTAAAACGCTAAGCAACAAAACTTAAATTTTGTCATGCCACACAGACTTTAGTTAGATGAGTGTTGGTGTACTTTAAATAGGTATTTAAATAAATAGTGACACTCGATAAAAAAACGATACAGGGTCCCCTGTATTTTATTGTTGTTACTTGAGTCTTTCTGTGTACATATTATTGATTAATGATTGTTGATAAATTTTCTCTAATCGATCTCATGCTTGGGTCATAACATTCCTCAATTGTTACATAATCTATACTTCTATACTAATATTATAAAGCTGAAGAGTTTGTTTGTTTGTTTGATTGAATGCGCTAATCTCAGGAACTACTGGTTCGATTTGAAAAATTCTTTTTGTGTTGGATAGCCCATTTATCGAGAATGGCTATAGACTATATAATCACGCTATGGCCAATAGGAGCGGAGCAGAAATGAAAAATGTTGCAAAATCGGGAACATTTATATCTCAGACATAAACTACTTGTTCGATTTGAAAAATTCTTTTTGTGTTGGATAGCCCAATTATCGACGGTGGCTATACGCTGTATAACATCACGCTATGACCAATAAGAGAGGAGCAGAAATGAAAAATGTTTTAAAGCGGGGAAGTTGATATCTCGGAAACTACTGGTACGAAGTGAAAAATTCTTTTAGTGTTGACCGACGGGATGAATGATGGGGTGACTAAGGGATGACTTACGGGGTGACAGATGGGGTGACAGGCGGGGTGACTGACGGGGTAACAGACGGGTGACAGACGGGTGACAGGCGGGTGACAGGCGGGTTGACATACGGTTGAAAGACGGGTTGACAGACGGGTGACAGACGGGTGACAGACGGGTGACAGACGGGGTGACAGACGGGGTGACAGACGGAGTGTCAGACGATGTGACAGACGGGGTGACAGGCGGGGTGACTTACGGGGTAACAGACGGGTGACAGGCGGGTGACAGACAGGGTGACTGATGGGGTAACTGACGGGTTACAGACGGGGTGACAGGCTGGGTGACAGATGGGATGACAGGCGGGGTGACAGACGGGTGACAGACGGGATGACAGACGGGTGACAGGCGGGGTGACAGACGGGGTGATTGACGGAACCGCACCGAAGTCACGTACTATCTCTCGAAGTTTAGCAAAACATATCATTACCTTTTTAGAATTATTGTGCTATAGGTGCCTACGACTCAACCCTCTCTCTCATACGCAGACGAAGTTGCGCGGGTCAGCTAGTATACAATAATATAAAAACAGTCTTGAAGTAGGAAACCACCCCATGTTAAACAACTATTGCCAGGGGACTGTTTAATTTTATTTAGGTATTTAAACGGTTGCACAAAATTTATAGAGCTCTAGTTTTTGTTGTACACAGAGGATATTTGGACCGTGTTGTGCAGTAATAAGCCAAACTATTATTTTTTTATTGATGCTATCATGATCTTAACCATTAATAGATCATATTGATGTGGAAATCTTTTTTTTTGTGGGTTGGCTCATTTCTGCACAACACGGTCCATTTATCTATTACAACATATAATTTTAAAAATATGAACATATTACTTAAAAATTCTAATAATTGCCAGAGGACTGGCAGTTGTCACGTTATAATGCGGATTCGAGGGAGGATTGGTCTTGCAGCATTAATTAAATTGAAAGTCTACCGCTAATGGCCGTAACTATGTAAACTGCAGGTCGTTTGTGTTTAGTTTTCCGGTTTCCCCACTAATGCAATGACTGAATAAAAATAATCAAGTCTAATTAAGAATGATACAATATTATTTAAAAAAACTATTTGATTAATTCATACAGTTATTGTTTTCATTGATTTGATATTTTGTTTCGATCTGAAGTAACTAACTACACATATATTGCTTTTCTGACACCCCAGGGGGCTGTACACTTTAAAACCCTTTTTGATAAAGAAAAGTTTATTTTATAGTATATTTTACGCTGATTAATTAGATTGACATTTTAAAAGCAACAATGAAATATACAATAATCTATACTTTTTTATGTAATATCGGCATCTGAACATGTCTTGCCCAGTTTTTAGAGAAACACCCGTGAACACTACTTTAATGGAATTTAGCATGTAGAACATTTTAATTCTAAGAGTGGAGATAAAAAATAATTGACCCCCTAATACTCCTAGGGATGAAAATAAGCTAGATTTGGTGCCTCAACTAAAAAAAAAAGGCCATCACCGCTATCACATCTGGGACAGAACTAAGCTGGCGAAATGTGGTCTTTATACTTCGCTATTGCACTTCTACTTACGCCTTTGGGGATACAGGCGTGACCTTATGGATGTATGGAATATATTATATAAAATCAAACATAGGCTACCTACTCAATTATTTGCGGGGGGGAGCAGCGGGCAAAAGCAAGTTATACCAATAATTGTTATTTGATAATAATTTGGAGACGGGATCCTAGCATTTTTACGAATTAGTAAATAAATACCCTTTACAGATGTATGAATGCAGAAACTAACGCATGTAGGGAGATACAAAATAATATTGGGGAAATAGTGGAAAAGGTTTATTTATAAATATACTATTCTTAAGACTTTTTCTGTAGTTCTATTTGTATATAGGACCAGTATATCTACAGTTGGATAGATAAGTTAACTTTGTCGAAACAATTTCACTCTTAATCCCAACATTTACATCTTTTCGAACTTCCCACTACTTCCTAGCACCGTCAGACTATTGGCAGTCCCGCATGTTAATCCCTTGAGACGACTATGTCAGGACCATAAGGGCTTACTATGCTCGGTCTGTATCTAGTATGTATACATGGTGCTAATTAGTCATACTACGTATGACTTGACTAAGCTTGCTACTTCCGGAAATTTCGTAATCAATCGCAGTAAGTTCTTATGTCGGCTTTCCTGCTTTTTCGTAGTTGTAAAGTAAGTAGTTGTAAGTATTTCTTTAGTTCACTTATACTAGAGGTAGATTATTTTAAATAATCTTATTGTTTATTACAGTAATTAACACCTTTTTTATTTTTAACAGAATCCTGAAAGTGAAAATGAAGATACACTGGACATTGAAATTGAAAGTAATAAAAATAAAGAAAATAATAAAAAACCTAAGGGCCGCAGAATCATCGACGTAAATTTTTTTTTCCAAAAAATAAAAGATGTTGCTAACCACGGTTTAGGTTGCGACATAAATTGTCTCGATCTCACTTCAGAAAAACAAACAGGATTTAAATCCAAGTTTACTTTTGTGTGCAAAATGTGCAATAGAAAATTTTTTGTTGAAAATTATTCTGATGAGTGTGATTTAAATAGTATGGCGGTAGCAGGAACTATATCAATTGGGTGTGGTCAGTCACAGTTACAAGAATTAGCAGCAGCTTTAGATTTGCCATTAATATCTGCCTCGCTATTTACATCTCGTCAAAATTTGATATCAAAAAAATGGGAAGAAGCAGCCGAAGAAAGCATGACAAAAGCAGCTGAAGAAGAAAAAGCTTTAGCTATTGCTAATGGTAGACTAAGCCCAGATGGAATACCCGTGATCGATGTAGTTGCTGATGGTTGCTGGAGCAAGCGTTCCTATAAAAATAATTATTCTTCTTTGTCCGGTGCTGCTGCCATTGTAGGAAGGCATACAGGAAAAATTTTATACATGGGTGTAAAAAACAAGTATTGCAGTATATGTTCACAAGCTTTTAGGAAAAATGTGGAAGCCAAAGCACACACCTGTTACAAAAATTATGATGGTCCTTCAACGGGAATGGAGTCAGCATAATATTTATTTATTATCAGTAGAATAATTAAGATAACAATAATACAAGAAATAAAGAGTACTGTATATTATAATAACATAGCATAACATAAGCTCACGCCTGTTTCCCCGAAGGGGTAAGCAGAGGCGCACTAGCCAACTAGTACACCCACATTTCGCCGAGCTTAGTTCCGTCCCAGATGTGATAGGGGGCGAGCCTGTCGATATATCGGGCACAAATTCCAAACTCCGGGCTGATATGGAAAAATCCAATATCACCTTGCCCGACCCGGGGATCGAACCCGAGACCTCAGGACAGTAGTCGTACCGAAATACACCCACGCCACCGAGGCAGTCTAATATGAATATTATAATAAATTAGGTAATGTGAAATGAAGTATAAAATTGTATTTATAATATGCTGTGTTGATATTACTTATAATACATTCAAGAATAACCACAATAGAATTGTGTTACAGTCCATTTTACGAAATCGTCGTTGATTTTATGTGTCAACTCAACTGTCAACGCTTTGCTCGCGACTGGCGTTATATAGATATGTACAAACATTGAAATGACTTCGTTTCTAAACGCAATATTGACAATCCATTGAAAATATTAGGTACGACGTCGCCCTCTGGCTGCCTACATACGCAACTTTCGTACGCAAACGCTACGATCGGCAAGGTCATTGGCATTACTTCCATTCTTAATATGCCGCATACCGCAGTACTGGCGAGTAGTTGTCATAAGCTACACGTACGTATGACTAAGGGCCGTAGGATCAATTACAGTTTAAACTTCCGATTTAGTAAGCATTGATAACGTTTGATCGAAGGTTTAAACCATTGACCTTAATATCAAATGCTCTAAATAATAAGTTTACCTAAACTTCGATGAGTACTCTACATATTATGGTAACATTGTCATTTCGTTCATTCTTTTTTCTTACATTATTTTATTATTTTTTACCTCTATATTTGTTTATGGTTTTGTTACATAATTACTGACATGGCAACGTTGTAGTGTCATATAAAGTTTACATTCTCTTTGGTGTCATACGCACAGATTGAAACACTAAGGCTGCGTTCCACTAAGCGTTCACAACGATCAAAATGCTCCTTTAGTCGTTCCATATAACGACCGCGGTCGTTGTGGTCGCGGCGAAAACGTCACTTATGACGTCATGACTTACGCTCACGCGAAGCTCACGACGACCCACCTTTTTAGATGGGTCGTCGTGATCGTTGAGAAAATTAGCGGCGTTTTCAAAACTCAATGCATCAAAAATGGCGACCGTTAAGCTTACGTTATTTCATGCGGTAAGATATATTTTAGTAGAACTGAATGTTTCTGCAGTGGATATAAAAAATTAAATCATATATTTTTTTCAATATAAATCGATTTAAACAATAATTAATTAAGTTTATTTTCAAGGCTTAGAGATTATAACCAAACCTGTTAAATATTTTGCATTCTTTTTATTAACTCGCCGTTTGTATTATTTACCGCCACGCTCAAAACGCTCTATAATCCATTCCACTTGAGTTTACGACAGTAACGCTCACAAGCAAGTGGAACGGGAAAAACTGCGGTCGTGAGCGTGATCGTTGTGAACGCTTAGTGGAACGCAGCCTAATATTCAAGTACTGGATGTGTCTTGTGATCCGGGATGGCAACCTACGTACGTTTTGTTCATCTTAACATGAAATAAAATTACTTTTACGGATTTTATCACGATTTGGTTTTAATTTTTATTCCCGACGTTTCGAAGGCTTTGCAGTCTTCGTGGTCACGGGTTGGACTGTCCAACCCGTGACCACGAAGACTATTTCAATGAATAGCATTCGCGTAAATTTAAGAAATCAACATCTTAACATGATTTTGTGTAAAATGCAGTTTTTTTATAGCAGCAACATTTAGTCTAAGGCAGCAACTGACAAATGAGCAGATGGGATCTCCACCGCCATAGAGATATACCAGACAAAAAGAATCATGAGTGAATTGCAAACCTAAAAGTAGGGACAGAGGGATTAGGAAAGGGAGGGGGGAGTTAATTAGGCCACCAGAAATCTCACTTATCGAAAAAAACACGGCAGCAAGCTGCCACTTAACGTCGGTTTCCTCTGAGACAGTGGTATCAAACCGGTCCAGCTAGCTCATTATAACTGCCTACAGCGTAGCTCTACCACTCAAGATATCAAGATCTTGGACTCGTGAACATCACAGCCTCTCTTTAATCTAAGATCACAATACACAGAGGTCAAATCGTAATAGTAAATTGACGTGGCGAACTACAAACCGTACAAAATTACTAAAACTAGGTTCAGACTTAAGTAAGGCTGGGATCTATAGAGCGAACTTCGACTAAGTCTGCGATAAAGCATCGAACACAGTGAAGATTTGGAATTTTTAAATCGAACTTCGATCTATCTCAGCCTATATCTTTCTATACACTAGCACAGTACATTAGATTCGGTATCCAGATGGGCATTGCAGTCTGTATACAGTTTTATGCGTAGCTTAATTTTTTTTTATAGTGTGGCAAACAAGCAGATGGATCACCTGATGGTAAATGATTTCCACCGCCCATAGACATCCAAGACACAAAAAGAATTATGGGTGCCAACCTAAAAGGGAATGTAAGAGGAGGGAAAAGGGATTGGGCTAGGGATGGGGGGGAATGGGCCACCGGACATCTCACTCACCGAACGAAACGCAAGCTGCAAGCTGCCACTTTACGTCGGTTTTCTGTGAGACAGTTGTATTAAACTGGTCGAACCGAAAATCTCATATCGAAAGATAGCCTTTTGTGAATCGTAAATAGTATATGTATGTGTGGCGACACTAAGCTATTAAAAACCGCGATGAAAAATACCTGCTTTAATATTATATTTAATATGACTTTCGGTGGCGAAGTTGTATTTCGGTACGACTACAGTCCGAGGTCTCGGGTTTGATCCCTGTCGTCAAAGTATATTGGGGTTTCAATTCAGTATTACTCTGGAGTCTGGAATTTGTGGCCGATATGGCGATAGGCTCGCCTCTATATCACATCTAAGACGCAAATTATATCGGCGAAGTGTGGGTGTTCTAGTACTTCTAGTTGGCTAGTGCACCTCTGCCTACCCCCTCGGGGTTATTATTTGTTGCCAGCTTTCATACCGTAGGTAACCGTCCTACATGATACGATTAAAAAATACGAAATCAGCTGAATTTCTTATATTCTCATACACGTACGTTTCCGAAGCATCAGTAGACTGAACAAATGACAATAACATACATGCGTGATGCAAGTTTTCTTTCACCTGCCCCTATCCCGCTTCAATGTAAGGTCGGCATAATACACTTTTGAACATGTTGCATAAAGGATTCGGTTTAGTTTATTTCACGACCGGCTGTCTGTCTGACTTCAACCCCATACACGCTGTGACTATGCCAAGGGGGCGACAACATGCATACATGTATAACTTCTACATGTTTTAAACGAGAGCTGGTATCTACCAAAAAATAATTACTGTTATTTTAAAGCAGAGCAGATTATAAATATATAAAATAATCCGATGTAATTGTAATATTTTGGTATGCTTTTGTTAGTATTTCTCAAGTTATAAAAAAACTTGATTAAAATAGATATTTTTAAAAACTTGATTGTAACTAGTAATAATATATACAATAAATATAATAATTGAAAACACGGCATGACTATTAGGTAATATTCCTAGAATATCTATGGCTATTCAAGCTTGCGTATATTTCGTATCGGCGCACGCAGCGTTTACGATGCACCTGAAACTTGGAAGCGCCAATTAAAAGTTACAAAAAGTTTAATTACAAGGTATCCGGCAATATACTATGTATTTTAACGATAATATTTATTTTATATACCCACAATATTAACGTTTATCTCGTTTTCGCCTTCAATTTTAAATAAACTGCATAGTTTGTTCTTACGAATTAATCTATGCAAACTTTACCGGAAGCACCGCCATTGTCGAACTGCAGAGGGTTGCGCGTTGGCGTTGGTTATTGAACTGAGCTGAGTGCGCGGGCTTGCGGGCCGATATCTTTATCCGTTGAGTAATGTTAGCGTACACGGAGGAGTGTCATGGAGGAGGAACCCTCAGAGTTCTCTGCATTAGTAAATACCGCGCCTAAGGCGGCGTACATCGAAAATCGATGGGGGAGGGGAGGTAAAGCGCGCGTGCGTGCCGCGCGTGTCGGCCGCGTGTCGCTGCCGGACCGTCGCCGCCGCCGCACGCCGCCGCACGCCGCGACCTGTGGAACGCACCGCTCGACTTGTTGCGAACGCCACCTGTTAACACATGGAGGCACCGTGAACCTCAGGTAAGTTTCTTGAGCTTTCTCAAGACATTTACAGCTCGTGCGAATTATTTTATATTTTTTTCGGAGCGCGAAACGACCGCCTGTCAACTTTTAAACTAAGTCTGATTTGGCGACGGAATATATTTCGCGAGAATCCTAATGGTGTCTCGCGTGTTTGGATGCGGATATTTTTTTTTGAGCGTGTTCAAATATTATAGTGTTTTTTAATTATTAAATATTTGACTTTAAAAATGTTTGTGTCGTTTTTAAAAACTTTGTAAAATTAAGTTTAAAGTTAATAATCAAACGATGTTTCTGGGTTATCTTTGTGAGAAAAATAAATCAATTGTGTGGCTTGGGTTTAAATAACAGATAATTTATCTTTTTTTTCATTTAAATTTGTATTTATTACGGATTTAGAAAAACTTATTGTTTTATTTTTTCTTAATTATTATAAAATTGAGATTTTTACAACAGGATAGTCTAAACGGAATTTTAGTCACCCAGTGTAACTTGTAGTTAAAATTATAAGAGAAGATTTAAGTACAATTAGTTCGAACGGCTTTTAATCTTTCTTTAGGGGATTTTATAATTAATCACAATTATAATATATTGCATTGAGTATGTAGCAAAATAAACGATTTTAGTTTTTTTTTTATTTCAGACAGAATATTATTCCTGTTAGCTTATGGCATATTTTGATTGAATAAATAGTAATTTATTTTGGTACGTTAGTTTAGGTAAGACACTATAAATTGAATAATCTCTGATTTTCTATATAATAAAATACAATTGCAGATGGAAATAAAGACATCATTATTCAAAGACAGGATGACCTAACGCACGCTTTATCATTTTTCGGAACAATATCATAGCAACGAATTATTTTCGACCGACTTCCAAAAAGGAGGAGGTCCTCAATTCGTCTGTATTTTTAAAATTTTTATTTATGTATGTTACGCGATATCTCTGCCAAATGTGCCAAATCTGCCGATTTTCAAAATTCTTTTTGTGTTCGATAGAGCTTATTTCAAGGGTGGTCCCATATAAAGTTGGTCACGATCGGATTTGAAGTTGGTCCGTTAAGTTTTCACACTTGTGATTATGAATAATATACAGATTTTAGAGAAACATGTGTAAAAATTATAAAAAATAGTGCAATACACAAGTGCGGTACTTGCGGTGCTGCAGAAATTTCTGCCGTTGGTGCTACACGCTAGGCGTGTTTTCCGCATTCTCGTAGCAATCACCGACTCTTATGCGGCATACACAGACCGCGTAGTAATCAGTGCTACGAGCGCAGCTACGTCTATAGTACGGCATAAAATCATTTAATATTGTATGGGTAGTCGTAGTACCAGCGATAACAATAAAATGAACAACTAGCGTGAAATGTCAAAAAAAGCTCATGGTCGAGCTACTGGGGGGGGGGGGGGGTTACCATCACCTCTTATAGCAGTATTATTATAATTTTACTTGCCAATATTCCCATACAAAATAATCGAAGAACGATTATAATAATACTGCTATAAGGGCGACTTGCACCACTATTACTAACCTACAGTTAGTCCTAACCTCAAGTTAAATTGAAAATGAAATATATGAAGGGCATGTAATTCATTACATATAATAAATTAATACTACATGCAATTACAGATAATAAATGATGACATTTAATTAATTAAATGTAATGAATTATATGTCCTTCATATATTTCTATTTCAATTTAACTGGAGGTTAAGGCTAACTGTAGGTTAGTAATAGTGGTGCAAGTCGCCCTAAGAGGGCATAGTAACCCTGCAGGTGTATTTACACACACGAAATAATATGATTGTAGTAAATCACAAGAAACGTCGCGTCGTGGGTACTGTATACAATAATAACTAAAAACAATCGCCGTGTCCTTGCATAGCTTTTTACATGTTTAGCGTGTTACTCATAAATCTTTGCTACGCACAGAGTGTACCGGCCAAGTACAAGTTTACTTGCAATTAAAATACACTACCTACTTCTGTACGTCATACTTAGTGTATAAACAAAATTTAAGACGCATATTAAAGTTTCTGTTTGCCAATTTTCTTATCATAAACTACCTTGTGCTCCGATCCTGAGATAACTAGAAGTATTGGCATGTTATGCCTAATATATGTAGTCAAAATAAAATATAAACTGTTACTTACCAATAATTTAGCTCTGTGTTGATAATAATTTTTAACATTGATCCAGTAGTTTTATAGTTTATGCATTATAAAAACAAATATTTATAAAATTAGTATTGTAATCGCGTACAGGTCAATTCTTTTTTTCTACCTGCACTTATCCCACTTTAATGTGGGGTCGACGCAACACACTTTTTCGAGCATGTTGCAAAGAGGATTTGGCTTAGTTTTTACGACCGGCCGCCTGTCTGACGTCAACCCCCCATGAGGGATCCAGTCCCGGGCAAATTAAATTAGAAAATTTACTTCGCCCGACCTGAGAATCGAACCCAAGACCTCCCGGTCTACAGCCCATACATGCTGCCACTAGACCAAGGAGGCGATTTTAACTAAAATTTAAGGAAAAAAGGAAAGTGGAGAATTTAAAATAACGCATTTTTGGTTTTCACATAAATAAAACTTAGTGTAGACTGAAACAAGTTCCGCAGTTAAAAACGCAGTTATTCAGTGATTTTTACCTTTATCTCACCCTAGATGTTTCAGCATAAAGAGTTTTAAATAAAAGTAAACTTCTGAAAAATGTTCATTTGTAAATTTTTTCATGAACCGCTCTAAGGCAGACAGAGATACCAAACCATTTCCATGTTTACACGAGCTGTTTGCATAAGGTTCTTTATTTTTTAGAATACATTGGACGCCTCAATCATTATACAAACTGAAAACTCATTTTAATTCTTTCAATTTATATTCAAATTCAAATCACTACTATATTCACTCGTAGCTGGCTCACGTAAAGTCCATTCAACGGATTTTATTCGAGTTTTCTTTGTTGTATAAGTTATAATACTAACAACGGTATTTAAAAGCTTTTTTCATTTTGATCTTGGGTCAGGAAACAAACTCAAATAAAATTGAACGGCATTTTTCCAAAAAATTGGAAGGTTATTCATATAGGTATACACATATATACTTACGCGTGGGGTTTATATCGTCTCATGTATTTATTAAAACAAATAAGGAAATATTCGCACGGATCGTTTAATTCTTAATATAAAATCAAATATCATACTATTTGATTCCATAAAACGTTTACACATAATTTAAATTCTGGCAAATTACTTCACCGCCAGTTCGGCAGACCGTTTCACCATAAAGGAACGGACAAAAAGCTCTGGCGTTGCTTTTTTAAATGCCAGTTTACTGATAAAACACTGAATACAGAAAAAACACTTTAAGTTCGAGAGAGTCCCAGATGTCTGCCTAGGGGGCAAGCCTATCGCCATATCGGGCATAAATTCCAGACTCCAGGCTGATATGGAAAAATTTTCACTTTTCCCGATTCGGGGATCGAACCCGAGACGGACGGTAGTCGTACCGAAATACAACTACGCCACCGAGGCAGTTATAGTTCATATTCTACTAGAAATAACAAACAAACAAATTTTTTACCTCTTAGTGTTACATATTTTGTCTTTTTTTTGTGTTCTCCCACTTATTGTTGCCTGAGACATTGGCTGAATAAAGTTTCTTTCTTTCTTTCTTTCTTTCTTTCTTCAAATCTATCACTATCAGGCATAAAACTTTTTAGCACTATCGCTTCGAGTAATTTATACATTCTATGTTGGTACATATTTAATACGCGTTATATGTAATGTAAAAAAAGCAATAGCTCAGTTGGGAATGGTACGGACTGCCGAGACAAGTGTCGGAGGTGCAAGACCTACCCCAAAATGGAGCATACACCTCTGACTTTTCTATGTTAAGTGTGTTTTATTTGTGTAATATCGCTTGCTATAACGGTGAAGGAAAACATCGTGAGGAAACCTGCATACCTGAGCTTTTCTCCACAAGAATTTCGAAGGCATGTGAAGTCTACCAACCCGCCTAATGCTAGCGTGGCAGACTAAGGCCTAACCCCTCTCACTGGTTGAGGAGGCGCGTGCCCAGCAGTGGGGCAGTAATAGTAAAGGGCTAATATTATTTATTTTATATATATAATTTAACGTCCGTGAAACCTCAGCCATCTGAGCCTATCAGTCAATTAATCTCGTATCGCCTCCCCTCGAGGATAACATGACCTCCGTAATTGGGATACGTTGCGTAAAAATCGAAAATAGGATTGGAAACGCATTTACTTTAAAATTACAGTGTTTTCATCGAATATTTACATTGATTGTTTCGTACGGTGTACTTTTTTCTTTCTACTCGCCTTTAATCCCACCTTAATGTGACGTCGGCGCAACACACAAGCATGTTGCAGAAAGGATTTGGCTTAGTTTTTACGACCGGCTGCCTGTCTGATGTCAACCTCGCTCTGAACGATCCAGTGCCGGCAAATCAAATTAGAAAAATCGCTGGGAATCGAACCCAGGACCTCCCTGTCCAGTGTCCATATATGCTGCCACTAGACCAAGGAGGCGACTGACCGCAACGTGATCCGTAGCGCAGTGGGCGAGTAGTCGGCTGTGAAACGTGAGGTCGTGGGTTCGATTCCCGCACTGAGACAAATGTTTGTGTAGCCCACAGATATTTGTTTCGGGTCTGGGTGTTGTGAGATCGAAAGTCTCTCGTAGTTCCTGATACCCTCGACACAAGACTCGATACAGTTGGACGCCGATAGAATTCTAAATTTCAAAATTCTTTAAGAACGCTTGATTCAAATTCAAAATTCAAATCATTTATTCTGCAAATAGGATATTTTATACCACTTTCACATGTCAATTACGAGTATATATTGATTTTAGGATATTGATAAGTTAATAATGGCGTCGGCATTTCGTGGCTATCCCTGAGAAGATATGCGGAAACAAACTCAAGGGTTATGGCCTCTTTTAAAGTCCAGACAATACATGATAAATAAAATTACAATTTAAAATGTCAACTTATTTCTAAATACAATAATATATTAATATGCCAATAGAGCAAAGTCAGTGATCATTTCGATTAAAAAGCTACTTTATAATATAACCCTATGCACGTGGCTTAAAGTTATATTTGAACACAAATAGAGGTATTATTATTATAATTATACCTTTAATTAAAACTTGCGATCTTCTTTGTTTTATTCCTGAGACCACTTTTTAGGAGGATATTTGCAAAGAATCATCTGGGGTATATTACATTGATGGTAATTGACTTCAATATTATGTGAGTTATTAATAATGACGTAATGTTTTTTCAAAATCTTCACAAAGACTTCCATTTTAAGAATTTTTATCCTTCGTCACTGGTACCCGACACTCGTAAGGCTAAATTAATCACGGGCAAAAACTCATTTCTAATCCAATACATATCCAGGAATAATTATAATCCTGAATTACACATCCCTCTTCAGATCACGGGCCGAATTTGTCATTTCTAAGAAAAACGAGGCACATTTTGATTATAAATGAGTTTCTTCTTTGCGTAGGCTTGGGAATCTATTATAGGTTACTAGGTACTATTATACTAAACTATACTTACGTTGAGGTATTTTCGTTAATGTCGCTATTGGTTAAACAGAACATTATACCCAATTTGAAAAGAGAGCTATGTTTTGAAGGATTGTAAGTCATTTCCACGGTGTATATTTTAAATAGTCACGGGCGGCTCGGCCTCCGGTGGCCCATACGCTTATGTAACATATATATGTGCCGCCTCCGACGGTTTAAACACTTCGAACATAAGCTATGTAGAGGCGGACTTAATGCCTGAGGCATTTTCTACCAGTTAACCTTCGGGTGGTGCAGAGAAAGATTAAGGTATAAAGACTCCCATGAAACCAAAAGATTCATGCGTAGGAAGTGAATAGCGATTGGGAAAGGCAGAGGAAATTTGGGCCACCGGAAATCTCATTCGCGAACAAAACTGCAACGAGCTGGCATTTTTCTGTTCCCTGAAAAAAATTAAAGATTGAACTTTACAGTATTTTTCATATAATTCTCAATAAGTTGTTCAAGAGTCAAGAATGTAGCTTTTGATTTTAGCAATAAAAAAATGCGTTAGTAATTAGTTTTTGTTTTACTGGTTACGACGCAGGAAGAGAATGTAGACAATTTATACACTAATTGCACAAACCGTATTTTTTATATAGAGGTACATGTTGGTCGTAAGTATACACTGGTAATTCACAACCCACAATATAAATGGTATAATTATACCTAATTTCCTATTACCGTTGGGTATTAATAAATAATTGGAATTTGAGAAGAGACACTTATAAATCGGATGTAAATGATCCCTAAATGTTTGCTTCGTATAAACTCTGTAACATTTTAAAAACCAAATCCGAATAGGAGATTAAACTTTGTTTGGTATTTACAAAGTTCGTCAAAGTTTACCGAGCTGTTTTTACGCGGTGAATGCACCGCAAACTGACAGCTAGACGGGCAAAAACTTTTCACCCAGTCGTAATGCACTTATTAGTTATCACTTACTCACTAAACAACATTTTAAAACATTTTCTGAGACACTTGCACTTCATCTGAGATGAGAAATATAATGTTATTGTAAAGGTAAGAACCTTAGCAAATGGAAGCTAGCCTACCACTGCGCAAAAATGGCGTATGCATGCATTTTTTTACAGCCTTTGTAGCGCAGTGGCCGAGGACCGGCTGTGAAACGGGGGCGGGTTCAATTCCCGTGCCGAGACAAATGTGTATAGTCCGTAAATATTTCAAGTCTATGTGTTATGGGTCCATAAGTTCCTCGTAGCTCATGGGACCCATGATAAATATAAAGTGGGGTCAGTACTATGTGACTGTTGGATGTACTTACTTATCTACTCATTTTATATTTCTGGAGCATTAAAAGTCACATACAAATATGAATAACATAAAAATTCGATTACACCTGGTTCAATCATCGCGATCAGCATCGAAGTTTGGGGTCGGCGAGTAGATAATGGAAATGAGAATGACATGATGTGACACGATAAATGGTCGGATTTGCTAACAAACTCATAGATGTAATCTTACAATTATATAATGCGAAAATTTGGATTTAAGGTTTGTAACTCAATGAAGCCAAAACGGCTGAACAGCAGCCCGAACAGGAAAATTTCTGACAATCGTAAATGTATTCGTGCTCGATGCGCGTCTATGAAATTTGTATGAAATATTAATCAAATGTCATCAGTGCGCAGGGAGTTTACATTTACATTCGTTTTTCGTGCTCGTACTGATCTGGATAAAATTTGGCACACAGATAGATTAAATATAGTGGTATATTGTAAAGTGGTAATTTTTTTTATATCAGAACAGCTAGTTATGATATAATTACGATTTTTTACTTAAAATTTCTTCAATTATTCTAGATTTGACATGACTGAGATTGGGAGCCGAATCCCCATTCATTTTCTTATCACTGTGAGTAGCGGTTTTATCCAAGAATTAGCTGATGTATGTGGCGACAGTAACCATTTAGGTACCTAAATAGATTAATTACCTAAATAGATAGAATAATTGAAGAAATTTTAAGTAAAAAATCGTACCTTACTTTGGTGGTACCACCAAGTAGGTGGCTGTTTCTTGGCCTTTGTAAGATAAAAAACAGTTATGTGTCTACACTCACTTTCCGAGGTTTTACAAGTGTATGTAAAAAGTGTTTCTTGTTCTTGCGTGAACAGCTTTAATAATACATACATAAACTTATCGGACTGCCTCGGTGGCGTAATTGTATTTCGGTACGACTGCCGTCCTAAGGTCTCCGGTTCAATCCTCGGGTCGGGCATAGTGATTTTGGATTTTTCAATATCAGCCCGGAGTCTGGAATTTGGTCCCGATATGGCGATAGGCTCGCCCCCTATCACATCTGGGACGGAACTAAGCTCGGTGAAATGTGGGTGTTCTAGTTCGCTAGTGCGCCTCTGCCTACCCCTTCGGGGATACAGGCGTGAGCTTATGTATGTATGTAAGCTTGGCCAAATGTGGGTGTTTTAGTTCGCTAGTGCACCTCTACCTACCCTTTCGGGGATACAGACGTGAGCTTATGTTTATGTGTACATAATCTTATGTTTGTATCCTTTAAGAGGTAGACAGGAACGAAATAGAATACCCATATTTCGCCGAGCTTATTTCTGTCCCATATCTGATGCGAGTTTATCACCATATCGGACAAAAAATCCAGACTTCGGGCTGTTACTTAGCAGAAAACTTCAATATCACTTTGCCCGATCCAGAGATCGAACCCGTGACCTCAGGTCGGTAGTAATCGTACCGCTCGACTCGCACAGCATAACTACGCCATCGACGGAGTTTTCTTTATAACGGACAGGAATAGTAGACAGTGAATCTTTCTTTCTACCTGCCCTTATCCCACATTAATGTGGGATCGACACATTACACATTTTTCTAAGCATGGTGCAGAAATGATTTGGTTTAGTTTTTACGACCGGCTACCTGTTTGACGTCGGCGCCTTCTCTGGAGGATCCAGTCTCGGGCAAATCAAATTAGAAAACCGCTTTACCTGACCTGGGAATCAAAACCAGAACCAAAAGTGCCATACACCCTCTCTCGCTGTTAAGGTAACATTCGCTCCTTAGCGACCGCGACCCAAATCTCTAAGGCTAGGCACTCGTATAAGCAGAAAGCTGCGGTCGCGGGTAGCGGTTATGATCCGCGGTGAAACTTTGGTGATGTCGGAAATACGAAATGAGCAACTTTGCTTTGGCAGTTAGCGACTGCCTTTACTCGGCAATCGCTAACTGCCAAAGCAAAGTTGCTCATTTCGTATTTCTGACATCACCAAAGTTTCGACATGCAACGAAGAACTGCCGACAACGAAGCCGAAGACGTGTAACGACTTATGTTGTCGCCGAATTTGGTATTACGCTTTATTGTAATTTTATATATCATGTCTGGACTTTAAAAGAGGCGATAACCCTTGAGTTTGTTTCGGCATTTCTTCTCAGGGATAGCCACGAAATGCCGACGCCATTATTACATTATCAATATCTTAAAATCAATATATACTCGTAATTGACATGTGAAAGTGGTATAAAATATCCTATTTGCAGAATAAATGATTTGAATCTGAATTTGAATTTGAATTCAAACGAGAAACTTTTCGATCTACTTCCAAAAAGGAGAAGGTCCTCAATTCGTCTGTATTTTTTAATGTATTTTACGTGATATCTCCGCCAAATGTGGACCGATTTTCATTATTATATATACTTGCTTGGCCGCTTCTAAAAGGTCCATCTGGAAATGTTTGGGGGAGGCCTATGATCAGCCGTGAACGTCCTATGGCTGATGATGATGATACTTGCTTGGGTCACTTGATGTTAAGTGATCACCGCCGCCCATAAACATCTAAAATACCAGGAGAATCATGGATGCAATCAATGATGGAAATCAAATTTGGTCACGATTGGATTTGAAGTCGGTCTGTTAAGTTTTAAATTTGTGATAGTATTTTTTTTTTTTTTTATAACAGATATTGGCAAACGAGCAGATGGGTCACCTGATGGTAAGTGATCTCCACTGCCCATAGACACCCAAGACACAAAAAGAATCATGGTTGCGTTACCAACTTAAAAGGAGGGAATGGAAGGGAAGGGAAGGGGATTGGGAAAGGGAGTGGGGAAATAGGCCACCGGAAATCTCACTCACCGAACGAAACGCGACAGCAAGCTGCCGCTTTACGTCGGTTTTCTGTGAGACAGTGGTATCCAACCGGTCGAGCCGGCCCATTCGTGCTATAGACGTTACTGTCTACAGCGTGGCTCTACCACTTGGTAAGTTCTATAATTTATAAATGATTAAGGTCTTGCGCATAGTGCAATATGTATGACGTTAAATTCATAGCATTATTGCTACAATAGCATACAATAATCTGCACGTCTGTCACACGTGCTGTGTCATGTGTGAGTGTAAGTGACGCTGCCGGTCATTGTTAAATGGTCATCCAGCCTCGGCTTACGTAGCCTTGGTGTAGATGTAATTGGATTTCGCTCATCCCTGACAGCCTCCGTGGTGCAATTGTTACGTAGTCGAGAGTGAAATGAATTTAGCAGATTCGATCCGAATTCACAAATCGCACAGTGAGAACTAAAGTGACTCAAATGCGATGAAAAATATTGATTTTTTTGCATAATGAAGTAAGTACAAAAGAAAGTGCAAAAATGACAAGGTTTATCTAAACAAGATCACCTTGTTTAGAATGTCAGGTTTTTGGAAGTTTAGGTAGTGAAACAAGTCAACAAGATTTCAAGGCAGATGAGATACTTTTAATTTCTGCCATAAAATCCCAGTAGACCCCAGCAGGGACAGTCGTAAATGTATTGGAGCTCGCTGCGCACTGATGACATTTGGTTAATATTTCATACAAATTTCATAGACACACATCGAGCTCATTTACGATTGTCAGAATAATTTCCTGCTCGGGCCGCAGTTCACCCAATATACACCAGAGAGAATAAAACGCAGGTCTATTGCTAAATACATTTTCAATCTCGCGTTTCGTATTGTAAAAGGTGAAAAAGAAATTTTATTTCTGTCTCGTCTCTGCCTCACAATTCTGAATATCTAGCGTAGTTTTTATCTGGATTTGAATACACGTTATTTACGTTTAACACATAACATAAGCTCACGCTTGTATCCCCGAAGGGGTAAGCAGAGGCGCACTAGAACACCCACATTTGAAATTATTCATATTTTATATTTTATTCACTTTTCCCACATTTCATATTTTTAATTTGAATTATTTGTAATCCATTTGTATGTATTGCGTACCGTTATGCGCTACAAAGTCCCTTTGAATTCGAATGCAATTACGTAACAAATAACTTTAAGTACTTATAAGTATATTTTCAACTTATACGTTTATTGGGTTTCATTCACACTGCCTCACACGTCCACTTTTGAATGCAGCTGGAGGCGGCTGTACTCTTTCTTTCGTATGTAATCTGTGTACGCAACCTTTATAAAATAATAAATGGGTAATTCTAATTTTTGAAAACAAACATTCAGACTATCGATTTTTTGACTTTTAATAAATAAATGTTTAAATTATTCCTATAGAAAAAATGGACCTATGAAATGTACCGTTGATTAATTATTAAAAGAGAATTAAGAGAGAAATCCATGGATATGATGTGTGATGATATGATGACATTGTCATGAAAAAAGGGACTTAGGTAAAGTAAGGTAGAGGAATATGCCATAAATTTTGTTTAAGTGTTTACTTATGTACATAGATAGTCTAAGTAAACACTTTAACAAAAGTTGTGATATATTGCTCTACATATATACTATAAGTCACAGAATTATTTTCTCTATCCAATGACAGTGTTATCACATCCATGGAAATGTCAATTTTGTGTTATTATTGTCAAAAATCGAAATGCACTATCGCCACTATCCCATATCATACGAATCCTTTCGATACATTTAAATTTACAATGCATAGTATAATTCTAATATCTACACTTAGTAAAATGGGCATTGCTCTATTCTTAGATCCTTCTGTATATCAAAGATAGAGTCGATAGGTCTTCACGCGCATTTACGTCAAACCATAGCTATTTACAATATTGATATCGGCAGTGGGCACACCTCCGTGTTGAGTTCACGTTAACTTACTATTTTACAGCCAACCTGTTGATTAAGTTTTTATTTATTCAGTAAGTACGCCGTGGATGGGCGGAGGGCGGACGCGGACAGTTTATAACTCTTACATTATAAATAAGTATACGCGAACAATACGCAATCTACTATCGATATCTACCTCTCGTCTAATAAATATTTTTGTTGACTTGTTAGAGTTTACGTTCCATATACGAGAGCGTTTGGTACAGGCCGCGACATGTCCTGTATGGGCCTTACTTATAAAAGCATTTTTAGCTGAGCAAATGGTTAAGAATAACCTGTGATTTTTTTCTTTGCGTTACATTGTTTAAAAATGAAAGGGAAAACCTATTGTATAAAGATAAGCAGCGCTTAAAAAAATTTATAAGTAAGGGGCTATATCTTTACAATCACGCTAATATTAAAAAGGAAAATTTGTGAGTGTGTTTGTATGTTTGTTACCTATTCACGTTCAAACGGCTGAACCAATTTTAGTCCCGGAAAATAAATTATGATAAATTTCCACGCGAACCATGTTGCCGGCACCAGCTAGTTTCATATAAATAATTAATAAATACGCCCAACAGTCACACACCTAGTCCTGATCCCACACTAGGTATAACCTGTATCGTGGGTTCAGAGACTGTAACGTTGCGTAATTTTATAACATAAAAACGCGCAGCGGCCCGCCGACGGCGCGTGCACACGCTCCCTGCGAGCTCGCCTCACCCCCGCCGTAGCCCTAAGCTGCCGGGCGCCGGCTCGCGCGGCGGCAGTCGTGTTCTAAACTCTCAGTGGTTGGACGCGCGCCTCTCGCGGTCCGTGCTGAGGCTTTGGAGTACGACACAGCGAAGCGGACGAATTGCGAAAGTTATATCGGTCGTACCTATTCCTCTAAGTATTGTTTTATATCTACGTGTGCAATACAAGTGATTTTTTGTAACACTAGTCTTTTGTATTCCTCTCCCGTAATTAGTACCTGAACTGTACTTACCTGATACCTACATAAGTTTTCTGTGACAAGACTATGATAGACTTTCGGTCTCACAACACCCAGACTTGAAACAAATATATGTGGGCGACACAAACATTTGCCTAAATGCTGGAATCGAACCTGCGGCCTCTCGCTTCACAGCCGGCTATTCGCCCGAAGCGCATTCGATTCGAATCATGCATCAAAAGTAATACGTGCTACAACGTTGGATACTCCCTACCTTTACTTACATACCTTTGATTTAATATTTACCTACAAATGCCATAGACGCGCATAGAGCTCGATACGATTTCGATTGTCAAAAATATTCCTGCTAGGGCCGATTAAATAGAGACTCTGATTATCATCATAATCATCATCATCATCAGCCATAGGACGTCCACTGCTGAACATAGGCCTCCCCCAAAGATTTCCAGATCGACCCGTTGGAAGCGGCCCGCATCCAGCGACTTCCTGCGACCTTTATCAGATCGTCGGTCTATAATATGATACTCTATACTATATACCTTATGTCTATACTCTGACTATGATTGTGCGCAATTGGGTACTTGACTATGTTTGATTTCATACACATATTTATATGTAATAGCAAATAAAACGAAAAGCAATCCTTCTGTAAAAATTGCATCGAAATTGGTTGAAAAATGAGGCAGTCACACTTTAAATATTGGAGTGGGGGAATATTGTAAATATCTTACTATCCCTTTCCAACGCACGTTCCGTTATGGCGTGACGTGATTTTACTGATACTTCTCTTTCCCGCAGTTTGATGGTTACACCAAACTTCCGAGGCTGTTAGGGTGACTTGTAGCACTTAGATAAATTTCGATTTAAATGGGGTGTAAGTTGAACCAAGTTTAGGACTAACTCTAGATTAGTAGATTAGTAATAGTGTTGCAAGTCGCCCTTAAAACTTGTTAATGCAATGGGATTAAAATGTATTTAATTTTCGAGGCACACACTTAGTTTGATTAAGCTACGTTCGGGTTTCTAAACATCGCTTTGTGCAAGACACCAAGTAAGTAACAGCTCGGTAACAGGATTTCAAAATACATGCTCGTGAGAATTAATTACATTAATTTCGCCACGGCCATGCCTGTTAGTGGAAGTGTCCTTATCTATATATATACATAAATAAAATTGGCGTGTCTGTTTGCAATATTGAAATAACCGTCTTTTACTACATATATATACGGTATATACACCAAAATAACGTTTTATTCATTTTTTGTCTGTCTGTCTGTTTGTTCCGGCTAATCTCTGAAATAGCTGGACCGATTTTGACAAGACTTTTATTGGCTGGTAGCTGATGTAATAAGGCGTAACTTAGGCTACGTTTATTTAAAAAAAAATAAAAAATCTACTGTTAGGCGGAACGAAGTTCACTGGGTCAGCTAGTTCTGAATAATATCTACTAAGACGATACATTTTGATCCGACGATGGAGGTAAACTGGTAATGCAGGGTGAACGATTTTACACATCATTCTGATGCCGGGTACACACTAACCGAACGAACGTTCGCGAATCTACGCCTGTTGCATTCACACAACAGCGAAAGTTTATTTGAACGCAACAGGCGTAGATTCGCGAGCGGTCGTTCGGTTGGTGTACCCGGCATGGGACGAATTCATTTTTATTTTTCGACTGACTTCCAAAAAAGAGAAAATTCTCAATTCCTATGTATTTTTTTATGTATGTTACACGATACCTCCGTCAAATATGGACCGATTTTCAAAATTCTTTTTGTTTTCGATAGCTTATTTCAAAGATGATTCCATATAAATTTTATCACGATTGGATTTGAAGTCGGTCCGCTTTTACACTTGTGATTATTGACAAATTGAAATTTTCGTCGACATGTCAATTAAAAACTTAAGCAGTTCTGGAGCATTAGGTTATTATACCAATTACATAAATATTCTTTGAATTGCGATAAACATCAACACGTACATAGGTACTGTTATTGCATAAAGAAGTTACATATTTTTCACCCGCCTTGTCGGTTTAGTATGGGTTCGGTATTTTAAAGAGTATTGCAAAACAGAATTCGGCTGAATTTAAATTTTATATAACCTCTGGAGCAACCAGTCCTGCCCGCCTAGCACGTGCGTCACAAGAAAATTTTGTCTACGTTTTTTGTCGTGTTATAACCGGTTGTCCGTATTTGTCTACGGACACAAACATGCGTCTTCGTTTATTTTAATACAATATTGTAGACAACATGTAGATAACATCTCCACAGTCGATTATCGAGATATATTGTGACACGCATGCTAGCCGGGCTGGTATTTGCATTATAGAAAAATTACGCGCTTCAACCCGATATTCGAATGTAAGACTTCCCGGTGCACAGCCCGATTACGATGTCATTAACTGGACGGAGCGCTAGGTACACTGAAAGTGAAGCAGGGATTTCGGCCCATTCCATCTATCGACACGTAATGGCGTGTGTGTGCGTACGGCACTTTTGTACAGGTGCGTTTGTGTGCGTGGCTTCTTTGTGGCGTCCGTTTAACTACAGGCGAGATGGTGTCCTCTTTCTATGCCTGTCATTAATCAGGCGACTAACCGATATTGCACCTTTAAAAGCACTTTAAAAATCCCCCCCATAGTTTGATACATTTTCTAAGTGCCGTAAGATGTTCAGTAACATTGTTTAAATTCTTAGGTACATTCTATTGGCATTTTCGAAGCAATATTACCCAATAACACAATGCCGTCGCGATGCCAAAACTGTTTAGGAGTTAGTTTGTGATTTTAGAGTAATTTGAGGTCGATATAACAAGTTTGTTGAATATAAGGAAAACGTGGCCGAAGTTGCCGATCCCGTGAATAAATAAGATCGTGTATGTTTAGTTCAGCGGCCTGAGCAAAATTTCTGACAATCGTAAATGTATTCGAAGTCGATGCGCGTCTATGAAATTTGTATGAAATATTAACCAAACGTCATCAGTGCGCAGCGAACTCGAATACATTTACATTTACATTAGTTTTTCGTGCTCGGGCTACAGAACAGCATACTATACAGATTATTTATGTTACAGTTATTGCCTTGTATGTCGAATGCAAAATGATTGTCGCCTTTTCGACCGACTTCCAAAAAGGAGAAGGTCCTCAATTCGTCTGTATGTTACACGATATCTCCGCCGAATGTGGACCGATTTTCAAAAATCTTTTTGTGTTCGATAGAGCTTATTTCTATTGGTTACGATTGGATTTGAAGTTGGTTCGTAAAGTTTTTAAACTTGTGATTATTGTGTCTTGTGGCATCATGTATGGGCTGTGGACCGCGAGGTATGGGTTCGATGCCCAGGTCGGGAAAAGCAAATTTGACTTGCTCTTTTTTAAACATCATATTTTTAAACAATTTATTATCGGGGCTAGTAGCTCTATTCTGTTTTATAGAATCCAAAAAGCTGTTTTAACGTATTATTTTTACACGAATGTGGTGTGTCACTAACGAGGTGGGCGGTTTGAATGCACGTCCGTGTCTTTTAATTTATTTTTTAATGATTGCCCACTCATCGGCCTCGTTAATTTTTTGGTTTATTGTTGTTTTTATCTTAATTACTTCTGTGTTTAATACTAAGTCTTGTTTACATTTGTTTCTCTATAAAAGCTTTTATAATTGAAAGCGGTGTTTGATTTTCCTATTCTCTAATTACAATACAATTGTCTGTATTTTGAATAATATTTTATGCGGTATAACTAAAAGTATCTGTATTATTGAATGCACATACCAAAGAATTTAATTTTAATTTTTAAGAATTTTATATTTTTAATTTTTGACTTTATTAATCTAAGGCACATACGATTGATCAGTAAGCAAATATAACAACACATAACACACACACACACACACACAAATATAGCCGTATTTAATATAGTGTTACGGAAAAGGCATTAAGATTCTGTCCGCAGTATACTGTTTTTGAAATGTAATGATAGACGCATCAAAACATTATTGGCCTTACTTAAAACAGCATTTTTAGCTGAGCAAATGGTTAAGAATAACCTGCCACTTTTTTCCTTGCGTTACATTGTTTAAAAATGAAAGGGACAACCTATGATATAAAGATAAGCAGCGCTTAAATATTTTTATAAGTAAGGGGCTATGGGTCTTACTTATAAAAATAGTTCAGTTGAGCAAATAGCTAAGAATAGGCTGTCACTTTTTCGTTGTGTCAGATCGTTTGAAAATAAAAGGGACAGGCTATTTTACCCTTTGCTCAGTTAAACTATTTTTATAAGTAAGCCCCTATGATGCGTTATGCAAGGAGTAAAAAGATTGAGTGCCTATTAGTTAAAAGTTTATCGCTGAATAAAACATATAGAGAAACATATATAGTTACATATCTTTATACGAACTGCATAAAGATAAAAAATCCGAAGAAAATGAGAAAGGAATAAAATATACAATTTTGTAAATACTTAAAATTTTGTAAATACTTATCAAACAAATTAAAAGTGGATAAAAATCTATAAGATCGCAATTCAGGCTTTCAGCTCAGAAGCGGCCTACTATGTTTACATAAATCTGTTTTATAATCAGAAGGTCCCTTACTTCTAAAAATATTTAAGCGCTGCTTATCTTTAACCATAGGTCGACCCTTTCATTTTTAAACAATGTAACGCAAGGAAACAAGTGACGTGTTATTCTTAGTGAAAAGATAAGCGAAAATATTTTTATAAGGCCCAAGATTAATATAAATAAATAAATAACACCAAACAGTCACACACATAGTCCTGACCCCACATTAAGATCGAGTCTTGTGTCGTGGATATCAGAAACTACGAGAGACTTTCGGTTTCACAGCACCCAGACCCGAAACAAATATCTGTGGGCCACACAAACATTTGTCTCGGTGCGGGGATCGAACCCGCGGCCTCTCGCTTCACAGCCGGCTACTCGCCCCCTGCGCCACGGAGGCTGTCAAACATATACATCGAGACATCGCAACTTTCCAATCCGCACAAATTCCGCGAAATTATTTAAATACTATACGAGTATCCCTTTACCGCACCTCCGTGCAACGGTTTTGCAAATGTTTGAATTTTAAATTTGCCACGGGACAACCTTTTGAGAAAATGTGGGTTAGGCCGCTTTTGTGCTGACGGCCTCAATTTATCGGAGGGTTATAAACTTGCAGGTGGCGCTGCTGTCAGTCGCACAGTAAGTTTGCCAAGCTATAGAGGTATAGAGGTATATGTCCGTAATTGTTGCACACGCGCAAAATTCGCTCACCCTGTCGAGGGGAAAATTTCGTGGCCGTTTCGGTGGAAATCGGCCAGTAATTTTATTAACACGCTTCATTTTACAAGCGCGTGTCGTGTTTGTTACTTTTTTACATAACGTTTTAAAATAAAAATACGTTGACTATTTATTAATAGCGGTATTACCAAATGAAATTATAAATGACTTCGCTTAAATCAATTATATTGGTTTATAGTGAAAGAATAAATCATACCTTCTAATCAAAAGCAGGAGATTTCATAAGGTACATAAGCTAAAAAAAAGTCAATAATCAGTAAAGAACTACATTAAGAACTCAGTAATTCAGCAATCATATAACAAATAAATAATAAATAACACCCAACAGACACACACATAGTCCTGACCACACACTAATATCGAGTCCTGTGTTGTGGGTATCAGGAACGACGCGAGACTTTCGGTCTCATAACACCCAGACCGAATCAAATATTTTTGGACCATACAAACATTTGCCTCGGTGTCGGTATCGAACCCGCGGCTTCTCGCTCCACAGCCACCTACTCGCCCGCTGCACCACAAAGGCTGTCAAATATCCACACACATATATAAACACGAGCTAATATTGTTAGAATATGGTGTTATAAATGGAAATGTATTTTAACAATGAGATCGATCTAAACAATTCGTTCTATTTTTCAATTGAGCAAATTAATACTAATGGTATTTCTCGAAACAAAATAATCTACTATAGTAGGATTGCTAATTAAACGGAGTAAACTGACATTTCGAATGTTGCCACTTTTTCATGAAATTTAAATAGTTCTGTGGTAAAAAGATCAAGATTATTTAAACATTTCAATTCAGTGAACCATTTCATTCTTTCATTTTATAAAGTTCAACTCAAACTCGTAATTTCTGACTAATATGTGATTAGTACTGCATGTATACTGAATTATAGTGATAGTAAATTACTGCTTGCTATGTTATGGCATGTCTACTGGAATTATAATCGTGATTCATTATAAACAAAACTTACAAAAGCTATGAATGTGCCGAACGTAATTTTTCGCAAATAATAAAAGTAATATTAGTAATTGTTTTTTATAATTTCGCGTATCTGTTGTGATTATTTACGCAAAATTATTTACACAGAAATTTAGTCGAAAGGTTAAGCTGAAATTTCTAAAAATACGCCATAAAATTCAAATTTTGTAAGCTACTGCTGAGTTATTGTTTCTTTGAATGATAAAAATTGAACTAGATCAATCACTATGTTCTGAAAGTAAGCAACATTATTTTGGAAAGTGACATTTCGATCTGTCAGTTTACTCCCTTTAATTACCAATCGGACTATATAAATATTTTAAATCACCGTCCTTTATAAACAAAATAAATAGGATTACCCTTTAGAGATTAACGTAAAGTAACAATAACGAACGCTTCTATAAACTGAAATAATAGCCGTAAAGAAAAACCAATAACGCCAGCTTTCGCGCGACGGTAAGTGCTAAAAGGGAAAAAATAATAGCGCCTGGCCCATGTCTGTGGCCTGGCCTCATTACATAACGTAAACAAATAAAACATTATGCGACCACGGACGTAGAAAAAAGAGGACGTAGCGCTAGGAACACTGAAAGTGAAGCAGAGTTTTCCGGCGATACAATTTTTCGACATGTCATGGCGGGTACATACCGGCCGAACGAAGGCGAAAGAATATATACCTGTTGCGTTCACACAAACAGACTGTGTTAGTGTGTGCGTAGGGCACTTTTGTAGAGGCGCGTTTGTGTGCGTGGCTCATCTGTGCCGTCCGTTTAACTATAGGTGGGACGGTGTCATCATTTTTATACGTCCGTGTATGCGACGCTACATTTTTTTATGTATAAAATTAGTTAACGTTCACGTTACAACGGTTAATAATAATTATATAAAGGTTTGATGGTCGCTGTTTGTACGGTGGGACACTTAAATTAGGTAGTTATTAAAATAGAGCAGGGAAATAAAAATTGAAAGTCATAAGTTTGATGATAGTTTTAGTATTATTATCTATTTCTGCCTGGACTGCCTCAGTGGCGTGGTGGTATTCCGGTACGAATACGGTTCTGAGGTCTCGGGTTCGATCCCCGGGTCGGCCAAAGTGATATTGGATTTTTCCATTGGGGCCTGGAATTTGTACCCGATATGGCGATAGGCTCGCCCCCTATCACATCTGGGACGGAACTAAGCTCGGCGAAATGTGGGTGTTCTAGTTCGCTAGTGCACCTCTGCCTACCCCTTCGGGGATACAGGCGTGAGCTTAACATAAACACAACTAACCAATTCAAGTTACAATAACATAGAGGTCTGAGTGGATGGTTAAAGGAAAATGACACTGAAAAAGAATTACTCGCTTTGACGAGAGAATTTGTATCAATTAATTTTCTCAAACATACGTAATTTTTGACACGCTTAAATTAAATACTTTTGCTCAGCAGGTCGATTCTCTAAGAAACGCCACAACGTTGAGATCGACGACGAGCTTCCGCAGCGCACATCGTTGAGATCGCCGGAGCGTTCAACGTTATGTCAAACGCCATACATTTATGTCAAACGCTTCGCTCGAGAGAGCTAGTTCGCATAAGCGCCGTCATCACGCATAGCGCTAGTGCGTGCGCTTTGTACCTTGTTGAATACAAAAATGAAAACATCGATGCCGCAACGATGCCACAACGTTGTTTTCACAAATGAAACCTTAGAGAATCGACCTGCAGTATTAACGTATTGAGTCTAAAATATCAAGTGGAGACGATAAACATAAAAACTTATTAACATAATTAATAAATAGTTTTGTATCATTTAAAACTGAAGACGTATGTTAAACATAAAACATTTCCATATAACATAACCCAATTTTAATTTTAATTAACATAAAATAGAATTAACCACATATTCGACCTAAATCAAATAGTCCTGTGTTAAAATGAGTCCTAATTTAATGTTCGGTAACTGTGGTTAATGCGGTTTTCGTGAAATACTGTGTCAGACTGAATGCTTTCAAACCTCATGTACTGCATAATTAGTGGCCACATGTGCAACATATTTTATGACTCATTAACTTTTACTCGCGGTTTCATTTACGTTACAGTTGTGCCCCACGGGAATCTAAGCTACGCTATAAGCTATACGCTATAAGCTATGCGCTACAAGCTATACGATATAAGCTACACGCTATAAGCTATAAGCTATAAGCTATACGCTATACGCTATACGCTATAAGTTATAAGCTATACGCTATAAGCTATAAGCTACACGATATAAGCTATACGCTATAAGCTATCTAAATCTACCTGTATATGGATCCCCCAGATGGGGGTAATGGTGCTGAAAAGTGAAAAGGGTCGTAAAAACTAAGTCAAATAATTTCTGCAATATGCTAGAAAAAGTGCGTTGCGCCGACCGCACATTAAGGTGGGATAAGGGCAGGTAGAAAGAAAGATGGTCTACTTTTATGTCCGTAATTCAAATCCATTTAGTCCCTAAATAGTAATAAACAATACCGTAGATATCGGGATTCGGGAATCTCAATTTTAAATTCTATCAAAATAAATATTTTCCAATACAGCCCAGCGTAGAGAAAAATTCACAGAGCTTTTAATTCCAACCTTTTCATTGATATAAAGTGGCTTTATTGAAATCCGTTAATGGAACTACAAATGTATAATCGGCTTGAGTGCTATTTTTCAGTTATGTTTATTGTTATTTTGGAATGATGATGGAACCTATGTACCTAAGTATGTACTTTGCCTTGCGTATGTGTTTTCCTTGTTAAGTGCCGCTGCGAACTAGTAGTGGGTCGTGCTTTCAATTCCCGCACCGAGACAAATGTTTGGGTGTCCCACAAATACAGGTCGAATTCTGACACGAAGGTCAGGGTGTTGTGGTACTGAATGCCTCCATTCGTTTCTGATATCCAAGACCAGCCTCGTATTTTACTGTGGAGTCAGGACTATATTGTGTCTGACTGTTACACACATACACAAGCTCACGCCTGTATTCCCGAAGGGGCGGGCAAAAGCGTACTAGCCCACTAGAACACAAACATTTCGCCGAGCTTATTTCCGTCCCAAATGTACATACATAGACTTACGCCTTTTACCCACTGGGGTAGGCTGAGATAACGGATTTCCTCGTCCTACGATCCTTACATACCTCTTTCGCCTTATTAAGTCTCGTTACATTTTTCATGCAGGCACGTCGGTTTAGGGTACTTTTAACTTGACCTTTCTCGAATATATTTCTAACTTGGCCTATCGCCATATCGTACACAAATTCCAGACTCCGGTCTGATACTGGATAGAATAACCCAATATCACTTTGCCTGACCCGGGGATGGAACCTGAGACCTCAAGATGGTAGTCGTGCGGAATATAGTAGTCGGCAGTCTGACTGTTGAGTGTTAACTATACTGTCAGGCAGGTAAGTCACAAAACCATCAAAAATATTATTTTGACAGAGCCGGCCATCATAATTCGGAGCACATTTTGTAAGGAACATCGCATTAATAATAATAGTACAAATATACAGAATGGTATTAAAACTCACCAACTTTTCAAAATGAATCTGTTTTACAAATAACTTTGTGGCACAGAGCTAACAAAAATCCACCAACCGTAAACTAACTTAGCTAATTATTTAGAGTTGCAGTGGCTTCATTAGTAGAGCTGGGTCTGGGGTAGTGATTAAACGGATGTATGATATTAATTAGGATGTGCAAGTTGTTTAGAAGTGGTGGGAACTGCATGCTTCTGTGTAAATAGATTGGTGTTGCGTCCAGTTTTACATACATACATACATACATAAGCGCCTGTATCCCCGAAGGGGTATGCAGAGGCGTACTAGCAAACTAGAACACCCATATTTCGCCGAGTTTACATCCGTCCCAGATGTGATAGGGGGCGAGCCTATCGCCATATCGGGCACAAATCCAGACTCCGGGCTGATATGGAAAAATCCAATATCACTTTACCCGACCCGGGGCTCGAATCCGAGACCTCAGAACCGTAGTCGTACCGAAATACCACCTCGCCACGGAGGCAGTCAGTCCAGTTTTACTTCTCAATTAATAGTATGCAAATGATCTATTCAAATATATTAAATAAATATATAATTATATTAATATCTATATGTCAATACGTGAAGCGAAATCTTTGCACACCTATATAAGAGAACTGAGTACTTGACTATGTAAGATTTTATACGCATATTTATATGTAATAGCAAATAAAACAAAAAGAAACCCGTTTGTAAAAATTGCATAGAAATTGGTTGAAAAATTAGGGAGTAATTCATATTTTAAATTCTGGAGTGGGGGCATAGTAGGGAAATGTTCTTATCCTTTTCCAACGTATGTACCGTTATGGCATGACGTCATTAAACTGATACTTCTCTTTCCCGCAATTTGAAGGTTACACCAAATTTCAAAGGCTTATAACTTATTATTTTTAAGAATATTTCAATATTTCTTTCTGTTTTATATTTTAGACGACGTAAATTTCATATAAAATTAGTTTAAAACAATAAGTCAAGTATCCAATTGCGCTTACGGATGAACGTGAAAGACACAGTTAAAGTTTTTTTTTATCCGACCACGGCAAAGTGACTACACTACACCTGATGATTAAATTTTTATATGGAGAAGTGCATACAGCTATTTAATCTTTGACAAAAGAGCCCTAATAAAGTTCAAACTTAAAAATTAAATGAATTATGGTCGAATTTCGACCACTAGTGTATTTATGCCTACCACACGGCAGATAAAATAAAGCAGTAAATAATGAGATAAATGAGGACTCATTTATTCACTGATGGGTGTTACTTTTTATATTCTTTGTTTATACTTTATACTATAAATCGCCTCCTTGGTCCAATGGCAGCGTATATGTGCTGAGAACTGGATTTGATTCCTAGTTTGGACGGGGTGTTTTCTAACACAATCTTCCCGGGACTGGATCCCCATTGGCGTCAGGGAGGCAACCGGTCGTAAAAACTAAGCCAAATCCTTTCTGCAACATATTATAAAAAGTGTTTTACGTCGACAGCACATTAAGATGGGATAAGGGCGGATAGAAAGAAATTGTATCTCATAAAACTTTACCATAATATGTTTAACTATGATTTTTATTTAAGAAGTATAAAACTCGAAGAATGTTTTAATAGAGTTCAAATGGCATTTCCAGACGAGTCGTTAAAGCAACCACGAGCTAAACAAATTGAATCGCACGACAGAAAAAAAACCGGCCACCTCTAACCACTTTACTAGCAAACTGTTTTTAGCGAAAAAATTAAATGATAAAAGAATTTATTTAAGGAAGTTGAACAAATTGTGCATAACCTTAGTGTGAGTAAAAAACATATTATACAATGATTTTCCCGCGCTTTGGTCGGTTAGGATATTATTTTCAGCAGTGGAGGCATTGTGGCTGATGATGATTTGTCGACTGATGTCTAAGTATTAGGTCACTGAAATGGTACTTAAAAGTGAGGTTTTGTATTTATTTCTGGGGAATTATGTCATGATTTACTTTATTTTCGATAATTGTGACGCGACGTTATATTACTAAATTTTTGAGATATAGAGGTACCTAATCATCGATATAATAATATACCTAGATGCACAGTTGACGCTCAGAAAGTGAGACAGCCAACGAGTGCTTACAATGTAAGTAAGCACTTGTTTGCTGTCAGTCGGGCGCCGACCATTCGCCTGTGAAGATGCCTAAATGCTCTGTGAAAGAGTGCAAAAATAACACTCTTACAAAGCGCAAAACACATGGGATTTCATATTTTAAGTAAGTATAATTCCCTTACTTGATTCTTAAAACCTTAATCATGTTAAATTAAGTATTAAACGTGTATAAATAATTAATTTAACGAATTCAGTTAATAAAATATTTTGTCCCTTTTGAAAGCATGATTTGTAACAATGAAATACATGGAGTCGTTTTTTTTTGTAAATATATTATATTTATTTTAAATTTATGATTTTTTTTATTAATTTTATTTATTAATTACAGATTTCCATGAAATGAAATAGTAAGAGATAAATGGCGTAAAATTATTTCCGAAGAAAGGAGAGAAGAAAATTTTAAACCCAATTACTCAAGTCTGGTTTGTTCAGACCATTTTGCCGATTCCGATGGATATTATACAGAAAAAGGGATTAGGAAAATTAAAAAGAATGCTGTACCAAAAATAAAGTGATAAATTGTCATCAGCTACATTGTCCTTAACTAATGTTTACTATTTATTTTAACAATATGTATGCTGTTGATGTACCTATAAATAAATAAATATTGCCAAATTTATTGACTTTATTTTAGATTGTCGTAACTACAAGTTTAAGTGAGGCAGGGTGCAGTACAAGTGTAATAGCTGAAAAATATTTGATACAGAATTCATCAATAGCAAGCATATACTAGGTATATACTGCCATGTAAAATGACTATTTAATAATTTGCGGCTAATTTTAATAAATATTTTCAATCAAAGTGTGCAGATCATAAAAATTTGCCAACATAAACAAAGTTGAACATTCCGCTGTCAAATAATAATTTTAATGGTTCATTCTCGCGATTTTTCATTTTTTAATTTTTCATTTTTATCTTGGATTGTCGGATTGAGATCATTTATTGGAACCGGTCGTTAGGCATAATTACTACAACAGTAATTGTGGCGTCATCATTTATTGGAAACATATTCATTTCCAGGAACCAGCAATTGAACCAATAAATAATGAAGGATCACCAATACCATCAGAATTTTCATCAATCTTTAACACACCTAAGACGTTATTTTTGAAAGATAATTTGAAAGAACGCAACCAAAAATTTAAACTTAAATCTAATTTAGTGCGAAACTTAAAAAGGCAGAACAAAAGATTGAGAAAACGAAATGATAGTCTAAAAGAAATTATTAAGAATCTGAAGAGCAAAGGACGATCTTAGTGTGGGGCCAAGACTATGTATGTGACTGTTGGGTGTTATTTATTTATTTATGAATCACGTTAAGGCAAAACAGTGCTTATTTCATATTCATAACTAATAAGCTTTGTTATCTTCTAAACATTTATACTCTATCTATCTCTTAATGTAAGTAAAATTATTATACAGATATCGCCATTCTCATCTACATTGTACGCCACGTGGTCAACATTTCTCACAAATAAATACAAGAACTATTAGACTCCATTCAATCTTTGTCCAAGTGACTAGAATGTTTCTTTTAATAATGTCAAATTATTGTCAAATTCAAAAACGATTAGAAATTCAAAAATTTCGAATGCAGGAACGTTTGAACATGCAATTTAAAAGCTACTTTATGCCGCGTCTATAAGGTCATATTTGTGTTAACTTAATTAAATTTGTGATGTTTATTTGTTTTGTCTGTCGAGGACACTGTTTACAATGATATTTGTATGGAACTGTGCATCTAGGTATATTATTATATCGATGTACCTAATACTACAATTTTCAATCGTTATACTAGCTGTTTCCTGCGACTTCGTTCGCGTGGAAAAATTTTCCCCGTTTTTGCTACGTTGATGCTTCGCTCCTATTGGTCATAACGTGATATTAAATAGCCTTTGCCGATAAATGGTCTATCCAAAACTGTAGTAACTTTTCAATTCGAATCAATAGTTCCTGAGATTAGCGCGTTCAAACAAACAAATAAATTCTTCAGCTTTATAATATTAGCATAGAAAAGACTCACCAATCATAACGTAGTAAATATATATATTTTCAGCGACTTCCTGCAGGCTGCTTCTAACAGGTCGATCTGGAAATCTTTGGGGGAGGCCTATGTTCAGCAGTGAACGTCCTATGGCTGATGAGGATAATGATGATGATATATATTTTATCCTAGCTGGGCAAAGTGACTACACCACACCTGATGAAGCATAGTGCAGTCCAAAAAACCAACGACCATCGTTATATTATACAAAAAGAGCCACTAGTATCACAGAAAAGTAATAAAACAGAACTTTTCCCCACGATTGTAAATACAAGCACGAGTCGCTGACAAAATAGTCTGCAAAAAGCCCTCAGTTAACCCATGAATTGGTATTGGGGGATTTCAAAAAGCCGGTTACGTCCGGTAAAAATCTAAAATCAACTTGCATTTTTACATGGTGTGCACAATTTATTTGATTATGCGAAAGTGAATTCTATTTGATCGCGATAGGTTTGTTAATCGTTTGGTTCGGTACACTAGTGCGCTCGAATCACAATCCAATCAGTCTTGATTAGCCCGTTTCATAGTTAAACACTCAGAGAGATAAATGCCGTCGATCTTGCTGTGTATTGTAAGTTTGACCGCATGGACGTAAAAAAGAGATGGACGGAGCGCTAGACATTGAAAATGAAGCAGGGTTTTCGGCCCATTCGATTTATCGACACGTAATGCCGACTGAGCGTGTTATGAGTGTTAATGTGTAGGGCACTTTTGCTCAGGCGCGTTTGTGTGCGTGGTTTCCCTGTGGCGTCCATTTAGGCTATAGGCGAGATGGTGTCCTTCTTTTTTTACGTCCGTGTTTGATCGCAAGAGGAACATTTCTCCCGAGTTAGCTCAGATAACGAGGGTACTTGTTGGACTCGCGAGCGGGCCTTTTTGTCCGCCGTATTCAACAGACTTAATGCACACTACTTCGTGAGTGAAATTTGTAAAATGTCGCTGTAAAAATGTTATTTGTATGAGTTTGGGGTCTGGCGTTTGTATTATTTTTGGTAGTCGCTGGTATTTTTGGAGTAAATTTGCGGTGCTTGGATAAAGAATACATGTTTAAGTGAACGACTTTATAACGACCGCTCAAAAGTCATTAATAATAGTACAGTGACGTGCACAGGCATTTAGATTAAGGTAGACAAAAATCTTTCATAATTATTTTCTTCAATTTATTCTTGCTTTACTTTAACCATCATGATAATTCTCGTGTCAATTTAAAATAATACGTGCGCAGTTTGAAAATCTCTTTTTAGTGATCATTTTTTTCTCACATTTAATTTCAAATTGTGATTCTAACAAATTATCAGGGTAGACATTGTCTCGTTGTCTATATGAAATGCACGCCACTGGTAAAGTAGTAAGTGTTTACCTACGCGAATACCTATACGAACCACGAAATTAATGATTTTATGATTTATAGGTATATAATAAAAAAAAATCCATTCATTAACAGTAATCGTAGAACAGCCGGCGAGCTTCAGCCAGACATATTGGGCTTTACTTATAAAAACCGTTTAACTGAGCAAATGGTAAAGAATAGCCTGTCCATTTTGCCCCTTACTTATAAAAATATTTAAGCGATCTTTATACCATAGGTTGTCCCTTTCATTTTTAAAAAAATGTAACGCAAGGAATAAAGTGACAGGTTATTCTTAACCATTTGCTCAGCTAAAAATGCTGTTTTAAGTAAGGCCCTTTATTTTCAAACGATGTGACACAAGGAAAAAAGTGACAGCCTGTTCTTAGCCATTTGCTCAGCTAAACTTATTTTATAAGTAAGGCCCATTCTATTCCCACGTCGAATCAAATGGTCGTTTGATTTATTTTTAGTAATAAGGCTGAGATCTATAGTCGAAGTTCGATTTAAAAATCCCAAATCCTCACTCAGTTAGATCGCAGCCTTACCGCCGAATGTTCATATACTTAAGGACGCCTTATGTCCTTTAAGGCCGCCTTATCTGCTAAAATTGTATGGCGAAAATCAATGTAAGAAGCCGTTAAAGTTGAGGAGCGTTTAACCATTCGGGCGTAGGTGTTGTGATAACGAAAATGGCTCTTAACTCCTAATACCCACAGCACAAGATTGGACAAGTTCTTAAAATGTGACTGTTGGATATATTTATTCAAGTACATACGAGTATAATATAAGTTCGTTTATCGAAACATGTGTCATAATTGTCATAATTAAATTATTTTCCGTACAATTTCACCGACTTGAATTTATCGGAAAGACGATAATTTATCGCCATATAATATATCGATGTTTATCGCATTTAAAAACAATGATTGAAATTCGACGCAATTAGCTGCCGCAGATCGGTTTTGGGGATATTGAAAGGAGAGTATGAGCTTGTATAGGTACTCACTTAATATTAACGTCTAATAACATGACATTAAGGTTTAATATCATTCTGTTGTATCAACCCTTCGTCGCGTCAGTACGATTTAAATGGAATGGAAATAAATCAATCCACGTTAATTTTACGAACATGCTTACTGCATTAAGAAATCTATGCAATCACCAATAAATGCATATATTTACATACATATGTGGCATTTGATAGGGACTGCAATTCAATTCAATGAGAATAGAAATTGCGCCCGTATCATATAGTAAAGATGCTACAAGTCAAGTGTTTTATTTGCGATTACAAACAATTTAATTGTTTTCAAATGTTGTATATTGAATAAGAAGCAAGATATCTAAGTCCGCCTCTACATATCATATAAGTGTAAAATGTTTTAAATTAAATAAAAAAGGAACTAAACTCAGAGCGGTTCAAAAACAATGATTATATCTACCTCTATCAAATACTTCTATGTATACTACTAGACTGGCTGTTCGGAACATAGAATGTGCGCACTAAATCTCTGTTAATAGACCTCAATTCACTATAGAAATCTGCTCTTTTCCTTAGCCGTGAAACGTCAAACAGTCGCCGTCATGTGCCACAATTTTACTTCGAAACAGCTTGTCTAGTAAATACAAAGAAGTCTTTGAACTCTATGTGTAAAGCTTTACATAATTATGTTGTTACGATTAGTGGCAGGTTAGGAATTATTTCCTGATCTCATACGTAGGATTATAAATACATTGCCTCTACTATTACCCAGCATTAATAGACTACAGGAAGGTTACATAAATATTACACTATGCTATTTAGGTTACAAGTTCAACGTGCAACGATTTTGCGAGCGGTGCCATTTAGCAGGGTTATGTCGAGCGTCGACTGAGCGATGCGACGCGTGATGGCGGGCCGCAACCTTTTAGGCGGCCATTGATGTGCGGTTTGAGGTACACGCAAATGCAACCGACTTTAATGTACAAATATTTCAGTTTAAAATATAGCCAAGACTTTCGATGCCAAACGTTATCTATATATTAATACGTGAAGCGAAAACTTTGTTCCCCTTTTTAAGAGAATCGCGCGAACGGATGCACGTGAAACAAAACCAAAACCGCTGTGATTCACGTCACAACATATGTAGCTTAATGCTGAGATGGCCTCTTAGTTGTTACGGTATAGACATGCAACACTTATCTTTTGTATTTAGTTTAAATTAATGTATAATCTTATGTTAGTTAATGTTGCATGGTATACTTGTACCAATAAACATTTCTTTCTTTCTTTCTTTCAAACATGAACGTGAAACACAGTTGAAGTTTGTATGGAGAAGAAGTGCATAACATAATTATTTTATTGGTTTTTATTTATTATGGTCGAATTTAGACCACTAGTTCAATTAACTCTATGAGTTATTTAGTTTTGGAACTGAATTGTATAATCATTTTTACTATTTTTATGTCTTTACTTACCTCAATGTGAGGGTGGCGTAAGACACTTTCTCAAGCATGTCGCTGAATGGATTTGGCTTAGTTTCTACGACCAGCTGTTGGTCTGACGTCAACCCCTGCTGAGGGATCCAGTCCCGGGCAAATCTAAAAATTACCCGCCCCACCTTGGTATCGAAGTCAGGACTTCCTGGTTCACGGTCCATGTGCAACACCACTAGGCTAAGGCGACCATTATCATTACTATTCATTCATTAAACTTACAAAGACACACTTTCGCTTTTATAATAGTTTGACTGCCTCGGTGGCGTGGTGGTATTTCGGTACGACTACGGTTCTGAGGTCTCGGGTTCGATCCCCGGGTCGGGCAAAGTGATATTGGATTTTTCCATATTAGCCCGGAGTTTCGAATTTGTGCCCGATATGGCGATAGGCTCGCCCCCTATCACATCTGGGACGAAACTAAGCTCGGCGAAACGTGGGTGTACTAGTTCGCTAGTGCACCTCTGCCTACCCCTTCGGGGATACAGGCGTGAGCTTATGTTAATAGTTTGATAAATAATTTCGATATTTTTTAATAATTAAATTTTTTTGTTCAGTACTTTTAAAGGTTTTTTCTACATTTTTAAATATATGCTATAAAAATAAATACATTTAAAAATATGAAAATATTCCCCTCCGATGGCTAGCCTCGGGACCCAAGCCACCGGCGGTTAGGACCCCAGAGTGAGGAACCTCCTCACAATTCGTGCCGTATCCAGTAATACTGCTTTCTGCATTTGGCTCTTGACCCAAACACCAAACGAGAGCCTCTTGAGGTGTTGGTCGAGGCTCAGTGGTATTAAACCATGGGCAGAAATGACTACCGGAACAATGATTGTTGAATCCACATCCCACATGCGGGTAACCTCATGTGCCAGGTCTAAATATTTCGACATTTTGTCTTTTTCGGCTTTCACAAGGTTCTCATCATGCGGAATCGTGACATCAACAAGCATCGCCCGGCGCGTCAATCAATCTACTACCACAATACCAGGCTTATTGGCCACAATAGTCCTGTCCGTTATAACAGATCGATCCCAATACAGCGTTGCATGACTATTTTCGAGAACCGGTTGAGGGACATATTGATAAGGCACCTCAGAAGCCACAAAGCAATATCGATGAGCAAGTTGCTGTAGCCCGAGCACGAAAAACTAATGTAAATGTGAGTGTATTCGAGTTCGCTGCGCACTGATGAAGTTTGATTAATATTTCATACAAATTTCATAGACGCGCATCGAGTTCGAATACATTTACGGTTGTCAGAAATTTTCCTGCTCAGGCCGCTGGTGTAGGATCTTGGCTACAAGGTTATGCCTATGCAAAGATTTTTTTATTATTATTGATACTGTTTAAGCGTTATGTCGCTAAGTCGGCGTTGAGCTTAACTCATTCATTGCTTTGATAGACTCGGTTTAATTACACAGTAACGGTATCGTCGCGAACACGGCGCAATTCGAAGACGAAGCTTAATGAAATAAAGACGGATGGTTTCCACGCTCGTGTTTATTGTTCTAAGTTTTTATAATGGTATAAATATCCATCTGTGAACGCTAATAAGCAAATGAAGGTTTTTGTCATTATCATTTCCATTTATCAATTTTATTCGCAATTTAAGTATATAGAAATACTAAGTAGGGATAGACGGCTTCTGTCCGAAGGTCACACAAAGACTTAATTCACATCTTGATAAAAGACCTGTCTGTACTGCCTATTAATATCATACATAGTGTTTTACCATATTAACCCGTCGGAGGCGGTACATATATATGTTACATAAGCGTATGGGCCACCGGAGTCCGAGCCGCCAGTGACTATTTAAATTAACAGATATTCTCGACGTGTTGCAAATTGCAATTAACATCCAATTACATCTAAACTAGTTGTAATTCGATTTCAGATAGCGAACATGGACATTACGATGTCAAATGTAAACGTGGGCTAGAGCCTAGTTACCGCCGTAGGCTTGCTCTATTAGTTTGTGGATTAATTCCAGGCAGCAACACATCGCCGCAGGCATCTACTAGTCAAAATGGTCGGACATTCGAATTTCACGTATCTATAGTATTTGTACTATGTAGACGGGACAACAGCACGAATTTGTGATCCAAAAGTTGTGACCTCATGGTCATAAGTTACTCGGTATTTAAAACATACGCGAATAAGGTCGTGCCAGCATAATAATATAGACAATAAAAATGTCTTACGCGATCTTGAACATTCACAGAACATTCTAGGATGTAAACTGTAAGCGCCCTCGGATTGTAATAAGTGGTAGATGGCGTTACTGACGATGTAGATCATTTTTTCGTATAGAATCTTGCTTCGTAGCCCGTCTATAATAAGTAATATTAAATATCTGTGTTTATCTTTTAATTTGGACTTTGAACAAATAGTAGTCTTTTGTCAGCACAAATAATGGTGTTGAAATTCAATGTTCAATGAAAAAATACAAGTTGTCTTTTATAAAATGAGTAAATAAATTGACATATAACATTATTTTTTACAAGCAGATTGGTATTTATTATACTTTTACGCCACTGTTAATTTATGTACTTAAGTCAATTCGAAAAATCTTATCGAATTTCTTTCACGACCAATAGCAACATATTATGTCTTATAAAAACTCCAGAATCTAATTAAATTATTATTAAAATAATCTTTCGCAAGTAGACCCAAAAATGATTCTATTTTTACAGCGTGCGGTGCCGAGGCAGGAAGACATAGTTGTTAAAGTTTTCCCCAGTGTTAACAAACTTTTTAATGAACGTTACACAAATCAGAGTTACACGCTTCCATTCAGTTCAAATTAAATAATGATGTTGCAGGTACACTGCATGAAATTATTTCTATTATAATTCCAAATATTATAATGTAATATGTCCATAGCTCAGTTGGGAATGGTACGGACTGCCGAGACGAGTGTCGGAGGTTCACCACCAACCCCAAAAAAGGTATACACCTCTGACTTTTCTCCCTTAAGTATATTTTCATTGAGAATTATTTCTTGCTACAACGGTGAAGGAAAACATCGTGAGGAAGCCTGCATCCCGACAATTTCTACACAAGAATTTCGAAGGTATGTGAAGTCTACCAATCCGCATTACTCCAGCGTGGTAGACTAAGGCATAACCCCTCTCATTAGTAGATAAGGCATTTCAGAAAATACACTTAACATAGAGAAGTAGATCAGAGGTGTATGCTCCATTTTGGGGTTGGTCTCGAACCTCCGGCACTTTTCTCGGCACTCCGTACCATTCCTAACAAAGCTATCGCTGTTATAACAAATGTATACTACATACTTACTTATAGAACAAGCCAGTACCAGCCACAAATACGCGGAACACCAATCATCATATTGAATTCAGCCAATATAGATATAGAATATCTGCACTCTGTAGGTATGTCTGTACGTTGTTTTAGTTGAAAGCTATGATTGGATTGTCCCAATTCATCGGGTCGGATTCCCAAACACCCCACGGATCGGCCGGTAGCTGAAGCGGCAATAATTAATGGCGTTATTCGATATTCACCTATAATTTTCTTCTTGAAGGATTAAACGTGCTTTTGTATACATTTTTAGGTGGTTTAAATATTGTCTACTTGAAAGAAATCGATGATGTCAATAATTATAATTGGGTCCAGTGTCATCGTTTCGTTGCAGGTGTGTATTAAATAGTTTGAGTTGCACATTTACCTCTAGTAAAGACTATATACAATATAGTATCTGTATACAATATCTTTATGTTATTTTTCAATATGTCTCAACATGTTATGTTATGTTTATCTTTATTCGATTATGCACTCACTGATACTGAATCTTGGTCAGGCGAGTATCTCAGGCAGGCAACAGTCTCGCCCGAGTGGTCAAACGCTACTCAACTTTAACGTCTTACATTGATTTTCGGCATACAGTTTTAACACATAAGGCGGCCTTAAACGACATAAGGTGACTTTAAGTGTATGAGAAATCGGCGGTAAGTGTTTCTTACCATAATACTTAGATGAGGGCAGAACTTAATTATGTTTGTTATTACAACTTGAGCACAGTTCGTTTGATAATTTGCAGCTTATTTAGGGTTTTCTGTCAGATGTATTAAGCACTTACCAGAAGAGCTGCATTTTTAATAAAAATTATCAAAAATTTAATATATCCTTCATGGTGTTGTAACGAGCCTGCTTACCAGGCCATGTGAAATTTTCAAAACAAATACTAGAATACAAATTATTTTGTTAAAACTGAGATTTGTTCAAATCCTTGAGGTTTGAGTTATTAAGATCATTTGACGACCACATAACGTAACATAAGCTCACGCCTGTATCCCCGAAGGGGAAGGCTGAGGCGCACTAGCGAACTAGAACACCCATATTTCGCCGAGGTTAGTTCCGTCCCAGATGTGATAGGGGGCGAGCCTACCGCCATATCGGGTACAAATTCCAGTCTCCGGGCTGATATGGAAAAATTCCAATATCACTTTGCCCGACCCGGGGATCGAACCCGAGACCTCAGAACCGTAGTCGTACCGAAATACCACCACGCCACCACGTCGTTTGACGAATAAGGTGGATTAATTAAAAAAAAAAGAAATTAATGCAAACCCAAAATTAAAAATATTAAAAATGTCCATTATGCCATAATTAATTTAAATATAATTTCGCGAAACCGCTTCTACATAATATTAAGCAAAGTACACGTGTTTCCGGGAATTTTCAAGCCGGGAGCCCTGTAGATACTTCAATTATCGAGTGAGTAGCGACTAACCGCCACATGTAGCCCCTGTGTCGAGGTCAGAAATGCAAAACAGGCATCCATTAGCTGAAATTTTAGGCCTCTCTTTGTTCTCCAGCACGGGTGGTACGCTCGCTCACTTGCTCAGATTAAATGGGAATGAAAACAGAATCAGAACTGAATGGAGTAACCATAGATCAGTGACGTGCACAGGCATTTAGATTAGGGTAAACAAAAACTTTGCACTCTTTTGTAAATCTGTTTTGGTTGCTTTTTTTAATTAGCAAATTGCCAGCGTAGATAGGGAGACATACAGACTGTATGTGGGTGGAATCATACGCATCTATCCACGCTTCTAGCACAGTAGCACCTTAATTTTTTCGATTTGAATTAAAATTTGACGAGCGAGAAAAATCGCGTGTAACTCTTTAGGCGTTGGTTTAGCTTTAGGTAAAAGGACAATGTTACTAATTAGTATTTAGAATACTAATCAAAGATTTATTTATAAAAAGCTTTTATATATTTATAATAAGTACATATTTGCCATCATTATGATCATAAGACGTCCACTGCTGAACATAGACCTCCCCCGAAGATTTCTATTTTTATATGAACATCACGGACGTAAAAAAAAGATGGACGGAGCGCTAGGAACATTGAAAGTGAAGCAGAGTTTGCGTATCATTCGATCAGTCACCGCCATTACGTGTCGATAGAATGGGCCGAAAATCCTGCTTCTCTTTCAATTTTCTTAGCGTTCCGTCCATGAATATATTATTTCTGTTATCAACCTGAGAAAAAGAAAATTCCATTGAATTTAAATATATTACATTCCGAAATCCGGTTTGTGAATCCACAATACGTTGAACGCGGGTGTCGATCATATCAGAACGTTGTTTGTGTCTAAACTCACAAACGCGGTGAAAGTTGCTCCGCCCCTGTGCCGGGACATCCGAAAAACGTTAACGCGCCCAAAGTGGAGAGTGGAAACTTCCCGACGGTCGGAACTTGAGTGCGCGCGGAAGCGGCTGTCATTTGATTTCACTGTTCGAAATACGAATAAACGAATGATGACGCGTTCCATTTTCAAAGCTATCTTGTCAGTATTGGTTTTTTTATTGTCAACCCTAACGTGTGCTTGGCTTTTAATCCTACATTTTAGAAGGAAGTGTGTATGAATCAATGACTAAAGAAAAATATATAAATACATGGTATGAATTCACGCTTTTTTTAACGGTACGGGTTATGTTCGTAAGTTAGTTCGTAAGTTTTTTTTGTAATATTGTCAAAATGGAATGTGGTATCCGGAGTTATGATCTAACCTAACTGACCACGTAGGTTCCATTAGAGCAGCAAATCGGATTTTAGATACGTCGTGTATAGGTTTTCGGCTGACCACTGTACTGCGTAGTTCTGGCCTTGTGTATATTAATCATATTTCCCTAGACTATCGATTGAAATTGCTCTTGCTATTTCTACTACACAAGGAGTATATGAAATAAAGTTTTAACCACTATAAAGACTAAACAGAGACGTTATGTTGCATAACAAAGTTGAAACAAATTTAAATTTCGAATAAATAGTGACTTATTCGAAATTTAAATTTGTATCGCCGTCCGGCATTGTGTACTACTATTTTAAATCAAACTAAAATATTAAACAACGAGACTTTATAAAACACAAAATACTAGGAACTAATAGAAACTGCTGTATGCCATGCAAATGAGGCCCAAAAGCCTTTATATTGAGTGAATGTACTATGCTAATTGGACCTGTGTAGGAAGTGTTAGTTTTTTAAAAAAAAATCTAGCATGAAATTCTCGATTACGTTCTCAAATCAAACGCATCGCGCAATCAAAACAATAGTTTATTTATTATACATGTCACAATTCCCAGCGAGCTCGATAGTCGAATGTTATTTTCGCTACGGGCCCAACCTCATTTTAAAGCGGTTGGGTAGTTTGATGAAAAACACAACCGACGTGACGCCCCATCGCCGGCGTAGGGTTTGACGAGTCTGTTCATTTGTACAGTGGTCGGTGGTGTACCAAATTACATTGCACCCCTCGACGAGACGTATTGCCTGCCTGCGGCTAGTCCAGTCTGACTCGTTTTTTAGGACGTGCATATGTACAATATATAATAATAATAATAAATACACCCAACTGTCACACACCTAGTCTTGACCCCACACTAGGTATAATCTGTACCATGGGTGTCAGAGACTATGAGAGACTTTTGGTCTCACAACACCCAGACTTAAAACAAATATCTGTGGGCCACACAAACATTTGTCTCCATGTGGGAATCGAATCCGCGGCGTCTCGCTTACCAGTTGGCTACTCGCCCGCTGCGCCACGGAGGCTGTTAGATGTATATTATATTATGTTAGTTGTAGTGCAATTAATGTAGGTAATTGTTATAAGAACTACTATTAGTTTTCGACCGACTTCCGAAAAGGAGAAGGTCCTCAATTCATCTGTATTTTTTAATGTATGTTACGCGATATCTCCGCCAAATGTGGACCGATTTTCAAAATTCTTTTTGTTTTCGATAGAGCTTCCTTTAAGGGTGGTCCCATAATTTGGTCACGATCGAATTTGAAGTCGGTCTATTAAGTTTTTAAAGCTGTAATTATTGTAATCGCTTTTAAATTAATCATCTAAGGGCATAATATGCTACCATAATGCACATAGTTGATAAGCAACGTTTAATTTCGTGCTTATAAAAAGTCAAGGAAACCTTATTAATAAATATGTGACACAATGGTAAGTGGCAAGTGACTGCCTCGGTGGCGTGGTGGTATTTCGGTACGACTACGGTTCTGATTTCGATCCCCGGGCCGGGCAAAATTATATTGGATTTTTCCATATCAGCCCGGAGTCTGGAATTTGTGCCCGATATGGCGATAGGCTTGCCCCCTATCACATCTGGGACGAATCTAAGCTCGGCGAAATGTGGGTGTTCTAGTTCGCTAGTGCGCCTCTGCCTACCCCTTCGGGGATACAGGCGTGAGCTTATGTATGTATGTATGTACAATGGCAAGTGTATATACAAGGTAAAGTCAAAGCTCTATGCCGAGTGACTTTTTCAGCGTCAGGAAAAATGTATGTGATAGGTACATCGAGTGGAAACCATGGTATATTTTTTTTTCTGATTTTGGCATGCGGTGTAAAACACAATCTTTTGAAATGAGCCGCTACCACCCGCTGTCTGTGCAACTAGCAAATAATAATAAATACACTCAACAGTCACACACCTAGTCCTGACCCCACACTAGGTATATATAACCTGTATTGAGGGTGTCAGAGACTATGAGAGACTTTTGGTTTCACAACACCCAGAACCACTCAGAACACAAATGCCTCTAATGTCACATTTAATGTGTTTCTTATTTTGATTTTAAAGTCTGTACATAGTTTCCATATAAATTATATATGTCCGTCTAAAATAGTAATGTGTACTGATAAATTGTACTTGGCAAAAACATAAAAAATCAAGTAAATATACCAATGAAAAGGAGGGAGGGAGGAGGCCTATGTCCAGCAGTGGACGTCCTATGGCTGATGATGATGATGATACCAATTATTTCTACTTGATGTACAGACTATAATTTCATTTCATCAGTATTCCTCTTTAGAGGTATAAGTGATAGGTCAGTCCTTAGCAAGAGTTCGTGTCAGTATCTGCAATTGTTTTATTTATTTCTGTCACCAAGCAGAGACGACGAGCTCCGTGCTAAGCGGTGCTTTGTAATTCAATATCTAGGATTTGCAACGGTTTATGGGGGAGCGAGCGATGAAAGTGAGGAAAAGAGCTGCTTATTTTATTGTTCATTATTAAAGACATGCGATAGACAGAATAGATTTTCGATTAATGACGTATGTATGTCGAATGTTTTCTCCAATGTGGTTGAAACAGTCTATCTATCCCATATTGAGGTGGGATAAAGGCAAGTGAAAATAAATAACCAAGTGTCTATAACATTTATAACATAATATACAATCGCCTATTGCTGACCTGCTTCAAAGACAAATAGTTAACAATGATATCTAATCAGGTATAAGACAAAAACATATACAGTACAATATAATACAATATAATTCAATTCAATCCAATTCAATGTAAATTTAATTTTAAGATTGACGTAAGAAATCAAAAATAATAAAAAAGAAATATATTATAATGACATTAATAGCACATAATACATATAACTAACATTGGAATAAAACAAAACAAATAAATAACAATAATATTAAGAATAAGAAAATTTATAAATAACTATTCAATAATCTAATAATCTATTTGAATTCACAAAAATAAATCGATATAAATAACGCATGTTGTAGTTTACAGTAATTAGAGTAACACTATTGTAAACATTATCATAAATTGTAAACTGCGAATAAATGTGTATACTCAGTTGTAAATTCTAAATAAATAAATAAATAAATAAATAATTACTGGCAATCAACATGTAACCTAAATTAATAAATCTGTGAGATTATTTTTCTATTACTTTCATATGTAAGGCCGTATCACAGATAGAAATAAGGGCGCTTTTATACAATTGGGTACTTGACTATGTTTCATTTTATACGTATATTTATATGTAAAAGCTAATAAAACAAAAAAGAAACCCTTCTGTAAAAACTGCTTTGAATTTGGTTGAAAAATAAGGCAGTAATTCATATTTTAAATTCTGGAGTGGGGGCATAGTGGAGATAACTTGCTATCCCTTTCTGACGCACTTACTGTTATGGCGTGACGTGATTGTACTGTTACTTCTCTTTCCCGCAGTTTAAAGGTTACACCAAATTTCAAAGGCTTATAACTTTTTATTTTTTCTATATTTCTTTCTGTTGTATATTTTAAAAAATAATCATAATATTAGCCCTGTAATATTACTGTCCCACTGCTGGGCACGGGCCTCCTCTACTAATACTTCTACCACGCTGGCCTAATGCGGGTTGGTAGACTTTACATACCTTTGAATTTCTCCACAAGTGAAGGAAAAAATCATAAGGAAACCTTTCCTTACGATGTTTTCCTTCACTGCTATAGCAAGCGATAAATGAATTATCTAAGTCAGGGGTGTATACATCATTTTGGGGTTGGTCTCGAACCTCCGACTCTCGTTTCTGCAGTCCGTAGCATTCCCAACTGAGCGATCGCTGCTTGTTTTATATTTTAGACGCATCGATATATTATTTACCTAGATACACAGTTGACTCTCGGAAAACGGGACAGCAAAGAAGTGCTTAAGCACTTTTCCCTACAGTTGGACGCCGATAGAATTCTAAATTTGAAAATTTAAATTTAAGAACGCTTGATCATTTCGTTTAAAAAGCTACTTTATAACACGTGCATAGGGTTATATGTATTTGTTGTTGATTTAATTAGAACTTGTGATCTTTTTCTTTGTTTTATTCCTGAGACCACTTTTTTGGACGATATTTGCAAAGAACTGTGCATCTAGGGTATAATATATTGATGTTTAGACGACCTGAATTTCAAAAGAAATTACATCAAATTAATTACAAAAGAAATTATAAGTACCTATCCAATTGTTATTTTACTACAAGACACTTTCACCACTAAGTTAAAATCTTCCGTGAAACAACGGAACACACGATCGACATAAATCTATTCCCACGTGGATATCCCTTTGACGATACATAACTCGTAAGTAAACCTGTATAGATTCGAACAGGCTCGCGACCTAGAGGGACATCGCTAGTACTCAATTGTCTGGCCTAATTAATTACATGGCTGTGTATAAAAGGTCCGGGTTATTCTCGTATGTACTACGGTTTTTAAGTGGGTTTGAATGGGAGGTTAAAACACAGTACAGAATAATATTTGAATATTAATATATACTATTATAACCATCGATATATTATTTACCTAGATGCACAGTTGACGCTCGGTAAATGGGACAGAAAAGGAGTGCTTAAGCACTCAAAGTGTGCTAAAGCAAAAACTCAAGTGCTAAAGCAAAAAATGAAGAAAAGGTGCTTTAGCACTCCTTTTCTTAATTTTTTTCATTAAAATCCATTTCGACATGTGAAAAGAATAAAGTTACATATGATAATGATCGAAATAGCTTTTTTATTTTTCTGAGCTTAAATTGGCCTATATATTTAACTAGTAAAATATTTTTTTAAAGTTATGACGTAATGTAAGTTAAGTTATGACATAACTTTAAAAAAATATATTTAAGAACAATACTGCATTGTGATAGATTGGTTATTCTCTATAAGCCCGTTGAGGAAAGTTAACTACACTTGCGTTTGTGCGTCATCAATAAGAATATAGGCCGCTGTTGTTGCACTCATTGTCTATTGATTTCTATGGCGTATTCACAGCAAAGAACATAACATAACATAAGCTCATGCCTGTATCCCCGAAGGGGTAGGCAGAGGCGCACTAGCGAACTAGAACACCCACATTTCGCCGAGCATAGTTCCGTCCCAGATGTGATAGGGGGCGAGCCTATCGCCATATCGGGCACAAATTCCAGACTCCGGGCTGATATGGAAAAATCCAATATCACTTTGCCCGACCCGGGGATCGAACCCGAGACCTCAGAACCGTAGTCGTACCGAAATACCACCACGCCACCGAGGCAGTCAACTTCATTCACAATTCCCAGCAAAGAAATATTGTGGTTTCACTTTGCAAATTTATTCATAATGTTTGTATTTATTCTTCAGTTGGCCTTGGTTAATGCGGGGTCAGAGAAATATACTTGCACTTTTTAAAACTAGTAGATTAGATTTGGCCTAGTTTTTACGGCCGCCTGGTCACATCTTGTTACGAAAATTGATTTTTCCAGATCTGGGTTTTGAACCTGAGACCTCCCGCTTCCAACCTACATACACTGCCACTAGACTAAGAACAACTAGTCTCTCTTTGTTGTAAAATTGTGAAGAGGTTTGAAAAAAGTATGACCATAATAAAATTATCCACATGGCAAAAGATAAATTAAAGCATAAATGCATTTAATACTTAAGCTGAATGAAATATTTACTCATTATTTCGCGTCAGCAGAAAACGCAACATTGGTAAATTCAATTCAAAAGAAACAATTCTACAACAATTCTCAGTGCAATGTAGTTTGTTGTGTCGACAAAACTTTTCCGCGGGCCTGCATTCAACTGAGGGGAGGAGTCAGGCTGGGGGTGAGGTGGGGTAACCCGTTCATTCCCCAGATTCGCTGATGTAAAAAGTTTTTTCCGCATTAAGCGAAATATGAAGTTTGCGGAGCTTACATAGCCGATCGGACATCGACGAAAGATTCCTCTTCATCAACTGAAATGAAGCAGTTAAACCATTTTAAGATATCTACAATCCCGCGATTAAAGTTTCTATTTTTTTCACTGGTATAAATAAAATATCTATCCTTATGGCCCAAGGTTACGGCCCCTGTAAAACTTGTGAATTTGCTATCTAGACTAATATTATAAAGAAGTAAGTTTTTTTAAAACATTTGTTTGTAGTGGACAGGCACAAAATTGCAGAACCTAACTTAAAAAATATTTTACCTTTGAATAGCTATATTGTCGGCGGCTAATATAGGCTATTTTTAATCCGGGAAGAATGTACGGTACGGAACGAAGTCGTGAGTAACAGCCAGTCATTTACAGTGACGTGCACAGACATTCCGATCAAGGTAGACAAAAAACTTAGAAAATGATTTTCGTCAGCTCTAACATCACATTAATGTCTAAATGATTATAATTACTGTTAAAATATAATCAGGGCTCTGCTTGCTATTTTAACAATTTGAATTTTGATTTTTTTTCATTGATTTTATGTAAATAACAAAGTGTCAGGGTAGACAGTGTTTCTTTGTCTATATGAAAATATATGAATGTACGCCACTGGTTATTTATAAAGAAGGCTATCGCTAGTTATAATTATGTACTGTAATACAAAGTTACGTTAGTCATGAAATAATACAATCTTTCTTCCTATCTGCTCTTATCCCACCCCAATAGAGTTGGTGCAACACTCTTTTTTTAAAGGCTGTTGCAGAAAAGACTCGACTTTAGTTTTCCGACCGCCTGTCTGCTTGACCTCAAACCCACCTTGGAGGATTCAGTGCCGGGAATAACGTGTTAGAATGCTTCACCCGACCTAGGAATCGAACCCAGGACCTCCGGGTTCACAGCTATATGCTGCCATTACACCAGAGGCGACAATCAGTAATAACATCATATTAAAAAAAGAACATAATAGATACAATTAGGTTGATATTCCGACCTATCCAAAGAATAAAGTTACATATGAAAATGAATCGAAATTGCTTTCTTATTTTTCTAAGCTTATATTTACCTATATATTTAATTAGTATTTTTTATTAAGTTATGACATAATAACAAGTTAAATTATACATATATAGACATAGCTTAAATATTTACTAGTTAAATATATAGGTAAATATAAGCTTAGAAAAATAAGAAAACAATTTCGATTCATTTTCATATGTAACTTTATTCTTTGCACTAGACCAAGTAGTAGGTCTAGTGCAGCATATATAGCTTCATGACTGGAAGGTCCTGGCTTCGATTTTTCTAAATTAATTTGCCTGGGACTAAAACCTCCAAAACGGGCTGAGGTCAGCAGGCAGTCAGTCGTAAAAACCCAAGTCAAATCCTTTCTGCGACATGATTGAAAAAGTGTGGAATTTGTGCCCGATATGGCGATAGGCTCGCCTCCTATCACATCTGGGACGGAACTAAGCTCGGCGAAATGTGGGTGTTCTAGTTCGCTAGTGCGCCTCTGCCTACCCCTTCGGGGATACAGGCGTGAGCTTATGTTATGTTATGTTATGAAAAAGTGTGTTGCGCCGACTTCACATTAAGATGGGAAAAGGGTAAGTAGAAAGAAAGAATTCGTTTACATTTCTGTAATAACGATAGCTCATACTCTACCTCTATATACTTTACGTATGTTATGTAATTTGTTTTTCCTTGCGGCTGCACTCACTTGGATGTCTTTCCCGACACTTCCGGGATATGCCATCTCCGGTCTTGAAACTGTTTATATGCAAAAATATATTGTTCTGTTGGTTCATTGCTTGAAGCAAGAACAAACTAATTCACATTTTCGAATTTAAAACATAACTCATACATCATTTTCTTTTTTCCTTCCGCCATTATCCCATTATTTGACTACGGTTCTGAGGTCTCGGGTTCGATCCCCGGGTCGGGCAAAGTGATATTGGATTTTTCCCTTTCAGCCCGGAGTCTGGAATTTGTGCCCGATATGGCGATAGGCTCGCCCCCTATCACATCTGGGACGAAACTAAGCTCGGCGAAATGTGGGTGTTCTAGTTCGCTAGTGCACCTCTGCCTACCCCTTCGGGGATACAGGCGTGAGCTTATGTTTTTTGTTATTATCCCACTCGAATGTGGGATCAGCATAACAACAAACATTTTGTGGAAAGGATTCAGTCAAACAAATTCAACAGTACATAGACGGGACAACAGGGCGAAACTTGTGATCCAAAAGTTGTGACCTCGTTGGTCATAAGTCACATAGTTGTATTTGAAACTTACGCGTGCAAGGTCGTACCATCATAATAATGTTTAGACAATAAATTATCTTACGTGATTCTTGAGCATTCACAGAACATTCTAGGGTATAAATTGCAATAAGCGCCTTCGCATTGTAATAAGTGGTAGATGGCGTTACTGACGTTATATCTATTTTTTGTATGGAAACTTGGGTAGATTCAGTGCTACCTGATGTCAAACCACTCTGACGTCTCAGGTTACTATAGTTTTAGTATAATCATAAGTTTAAAAACCTTAAAAACCAGTTTTAAAATACATCAGGTCTTGACCAAATTTATAGGTTGCATTCAATATCTAAGTAGGGGATAATCTTTGGAGTAAGCTTTATCGAAGACAAAAATAATCTTGAACATTGTTCCACATTTTCCGGACATATCGAGCAATAATATATAAATATTATTTAAAAAATATATATATATATATATATATATATATATATATATATATATATATATATATATATATATATATATATATATATATCTATATATATATATATATATATATATATATATATATATATATATATATATATATATATATATATATATATATATATATATATATATATATATATCTATATATATAAAAATGAAACCCGTTTTCCGTTCTCACGGCATCACGCGTGAACGGCTGGACCGATTTCGTTAATTCTTTTTTTAGAATATTCCTCGAAGTACGAGGATGGTTCTTACGGAGAGAAAAAATTTAAAAATTGCCTAAAAAGTCTAAAAACAACACTTTTCTATATTCCCATACAATCGATTCGTAATAATACTTAAAAGTCAATTTGAACTTTAATACCATACCATAAAGTTCAAGTATTAGTGGAGAGGTTCCGGGAAGGCAAAACAATTGAGTGTCGTTAGTATCTACTGGTTCGATTTGAAAAATTCTTTTTGTGTTGGATAGCCCAATTATCGACGGTGGCTATAGGCTATATAACATCACGCTATGACCAATAGGAGCGGAGCAGAAATGAAAAATGTTTAAAGCCGGGGAAGTTGGTATCTCAGAAACTACTGGTTCGAATTGAAAAATTATTTTTGTGTTGGTTAGCCCAATTATCGAGGGTGGCTATAGGCTATATAACATCACGCTATGACCAATAGGAGCGGAGCAGAAATGAAAAATGTTGAAAAGACTATATTTCAGAAACTACTGGTTCGAATTGAAATTTTTTTTTTGTGTTGGATAGCCTATTTATCGAGGATGGCTATAGGCTATATAACATCACGCTTTGACCAATAGGAGCGGAGCAGAAATGAAAAATGTTGCCAAATCGGGAAAGTTTATATATCAGACAGAAACTACTGGTTCGAATCGAAAAATTATTTTTGTGTTGGATAGCCCATTTATCGAGGATGGCTAGAAGCTATATAACATCACGCTATGACCAATAGGAGCGGAGCAGAAATGAAAAATGTTTTAAAGCGGGGAAGTTGATATCTCGGAAACTACTGGTTCGATGTGAAAAATTCTTTTAGTGTTGACCGACGGGTTGAATGATGGGGTGACTAAGGGATACCTGACGGGGTGACAGACGGGTTACAGACGGGGTGACAGATGGGTGACATGCGGGGTTACAGACGGGTGACAGCCGGGGTGACAGATGGGTGACAGGCTGGGTGACAGATGGGGTGACAGGCGGGGTGACAGACGGGTGACAGACGGGGTGACAGACGGGGTGACAGATGGGTGACAGATGGGTGACAGACGGGGTGACAGACGGGGTGACAGACAGGGTGACAGACGGGGTGACAGACAGGGTGACTGATGGGGTGACAGACGGGTGTCAGGCGGGGTGACAGACAGGGTGACAGGCAGGGTGACAGACAGGGTGAGTGATGGGGTGTCAGCCGATGTGACAGACGGATTACAGACGGGGTGACAGACGGGAAGACAGACGCGGTGACAGACGGGGTGACAGACGGGGTAACAGACGGGGTGACAGACGGGGTAACAGACGGGGTGACAGACGGGGTGACAGACGAGGTGACAGGCGGGGTGACAGACGGGGTGATTGACGGAACCGCACCGAAGTCACGTACTATCTCTCGAAGTTTAGCATAACATATCATTACCTTTTTAGAATTATTGTGCTATAGGTGCCTACGACTCACTCTTTCAACCCTCTCTCTCATACGCAGACGAAGTTGCGCGGGTTAGCTAGTATATATATATATTTAAAAAAAAAAAAAAAAAAAATATATATATATATATATATATATATATATATATATATATATATATATATATATATATATATATATATATGTATAGTGGCAGCATGTATGGGCTGTGGAACGGGAGGTCCTGGGTTCGATTCCCAGGTATGGGCAAAGCAAATTTTCAAATTTTATTTGCCCGGAACTGGATCCCTCAGAGAGGGTTGACGTCAGGCAGGCAGTCGATCATAAAAACTAAGCCAAATCCTCTCTGCAACATGCTTGAAAAAGTGCGTTGCGCCGACCACACATTAAGGTAAGGTAGAAAGAAAGAAATATGTACCGTGGGTTAGATTTGTTTCCACGCGAAGTCGCGGTTAACAGCTATAAATAAACACCTCCAGATATTATACAACCTGCGATCCCGTATTTAGCAATAAATAGCTTGCCATTATTTGAACTTAATTGCAATAATTGATAACCATCACAGCATTGCGGCATGTGATGTGTCAGCCGCCAAGGCTAATTAAAACAAAACAGATTTCGACGTTTAGTTACAAATATTAGCGTTCCGATCATGTTTTGTTTTCGATTTGTGTTTGAATGATCTGTCGGTGTTGACATTAATCGATTGCACTTCAATTACTTTGCGATATGAAAATTTGCGATATGCGCCCGAATAAAATAAATAAATACACCCAACAGTCACACACATAGTCCTGATCCCACACTGACGTACGTTTTAATTAAGTTATTTTGGTCTCCCGTTTCCATTTCCAACTCTATCAATTTGCAATACAGGTTGAACTAGTTGAACTACACGTAGGTACTGGACTATGGGCTACTTGCATATTACTAGTCTACAATAAGAAATAAATAATTTATCCTACAACTCACTCCTATCTTTAAAGGCGATTTGCAGCACGTAGATAAATCTTGATTTCTCCCAAATCTCGATTTAAATATAAGAGTGAGCTGTAGGATAAATTGAGCTTAGGTCTAACTCTAGATTACTAATAGCGCTGCAAGTCGCCCTAAATCAAGATTTGCGATAAATAGAGATTTATCGCGAAGCTGCAAGTGGCCGTTAGTACTGGAAAAACGCACGTGTATATTTTTTTTGGCATCCTGTTCGAAAGTTGTTTTGTAATAGTCTATTTGCTTTACTCTTTCCATGGACGAAACAAAAATTCGGTGTCGTCATTCAGTTATCTCATGTGTTTTGGAATATTCGATTTGGAACACCTATATTGCATCCATTTTTAATAAAGTTACAGTTACTTTTCTAATAAATCTTAGAAGCTCCTATGATGCGGAAAATAAATGCATACCCCACGCGTCGCATTAGTTTATTATAAATTCTATTAATTCTCTAATGCATGCGATCTAAGCCAATTTGCGTGGCGCGCAAGAGGTTTTATAAGCCTTGATGTTGACATAAAAACTTGCCATTAGTGAACGTAATTATAACTTACCTAAAAAAATGGTAGTTATATAGTTTTATAGCAGCGATAGCTCAGTTGGGTGTGGTACATACTGCCAAGACGAGTGTCGGAAGTTCGAGACCAACTCCAAGATGGAGCATACACCTCTGACTTTTCTATGTCAAGTGTGTTTTCATTCTGAAATATCATTTGCTATGACGGTGAAGGAAAACATCGTAAGGAAACCTGCATCCCCGAGAATTTCTCCACAAGAAATTCGAAGGTATGTGAAGTCTACCAACCCGCATTATGCCAACGTGGTAGACTAAGGCCTAACCTCTCTCATTAGTAGAGGAGATCCGTGCCCAGCAGAGGGACAGTAATATAACAAGGCTAATATTCTTTTATTTTTATTATCATATAGTTGTATAGACTTCCTTATAATGTATACCGATGTATAAAAAAATGCCCTATTGCCCTAATTGCTAAATGCCCAATAGAGCATTTTTTTTTATCTCAAAATGTTTTATTGTTTATCGCTAGCGCATACCATTCGGAAAACCTTGTGTTTTCGACATGCGCGTTTAAAGTTTGATAACTGCGCTTAAAATATAATATAAGCTTACGCCTGTATCCCCGAAGGGGTAGGCAGAGACGCACTAGCGAACTAGAACACCCACATTTCGCCGTGCTTAGTTCCGTCCCAGATGTGATAGGGGGCGAGCCTATCGCCATATCGGGCACAAATTCCAGACTCCGGGCTGATATGGAAAAATCTAATGTCACTGCCCGACCCGGGGATCGAACCCGAGACCTCAGAACCGCAGTCGTACCGAAATACCACCACGCCACGGAGGCAGTCACGCTTAAAATATAAAACATAACATAAGTTCACGCCTGTATCCCCGAAGGGGTAGGCAGAGGTGCACTAGCGAACTAGAACACCCACATTTCACCGATCTTAGTTACTAAAATATACTTAAATATACTTTAGAGAAATACAAGTTACAGACAATTGGGTACGTGACTAATTTTGTTAAGTTAATTTTATATGAAATTTACGTCGTCTAAAATACAAAACAGAAAAATATATCGAAATATTATAAAAAATAAAAAAGTTATAAGCCTTTGAAGTTTGGTGTAACCTTTAAACTGCGGGAAAGAGAAGTATCAGTGTAATCACGTCACGCCATAACGGTACGGGCGTTGGAAAGGGATAGCAATATATCTCCAATCTCCACACCGAATTTAAAATATGAATTACTGCCTCATTTTTTAACCAATTTCGATGCAGTTTTTACAGAAAGGGTTCTTGTTTGTCTCATTTGCTATTACATATAAATATGTGTATAAAATCAAACATAGTGAAGTACCCAATTGCGGACATAGATTATTACTGGTTAAAATAAACCACTGGTACTCGGTATTATTAGTTTTGTTGTGTCGCCCATTTATCGTAGTTTAATATAATAAAATAATCATGCTTAATATTGCTTCACAGAAATCTCAGGAACATTTTACGTACTGAAATTTTTGCCTCGGTTGCTGCCGGTGAATTATCTTATTTCCTTTTAAAAAGGGATTTGAAGTGAGGTATTCGGATTTAAAAGTGAAGCAGATTGCTCGAGTGGCCTCGCCCGTGAATGCGCTTTATTTACACACCCCGAAACTAGTTTCGTAATACAAAGCTAGTTCTGACGTTGGATGTAGGACGTCCGAAAAGTAATATCTTTTGAAATGTTTCGAATTGATGAATAGTATCTTTTGAAATGTTTCGAATAGGAAAGGGTTTTGGTATATTAGCTGTTGCCTGTGACTCTGTTTGCGTAGAAATATATTTTTCAGGATACATTTTATTTTCCCGCATAAATAAGAATAAATGAAAGTAAAGTTTCTTTAAAATCCATCCAGTAGTTATAGCGTGAAAGAGTAACACACATACATATATACATACACACATACTCACGTTTATAATATTAGTAGGATCGGCATATTCGGTTATAGGTTTCTGAAGAGGTAATTAAATATACATTAAATTGACAAAACGTTAGTTTATAACATTGCTGTAACTACACTTCGAAATTAAGTTCCAAATTATTTTTAATAATGAATCGCCGTAGAGCGTAACGTCTCCAAACAATTATTTGTATAAAAATTATAAACTTTTTTTGAACTTTTTTACTATAGAAAAACTTTAGAAACTTTAGAAAAATAATAATAGCGGTATTTACAATTAAGTAAAAAGTAAAACAAATTAAGCTAAATGTTTCCTTCATAAATATTAGGACCTTTATCCAAGAAATAGTTACTTAGTTATAAATACGTGTGCTAAAATACACGTGTATATAGAATTAAATTCTTCGTATACGGAACGGATGAAACATGAATATTCACAAAGCGCAGGCATGGCATCGGCGTAACCGACGCTGGAGGCCTCCAGATAATCCGGCTTCCGATTCCGATCGCTTAGGTAAAGGCAGCGCATTCAACTAGAGATACCGGTTAATTGATCTTATTCAATACATGGGACACCGAAACTAAGCCCGAAATCCGGTTTGTAAATTGAGTGAGATAGGGGTATCTACATATACATACAATATACATCGATTGGTATAGTATATATGGACTGTGGACTGTAGCCGGCTGTAGTGTGTTGTTTTTAACTAATTTAACAGGTAAAACAGGATTTAAATTACTGTATTAGTAGAACACTCTTGTTGGATGTGATTTTCTCGTGGTGCCTATGAATAACTAACTACGTCGTCGAGTATAAATTCGGTTAGGTTTCTGAAAAGGTACTCCTAATTAAATTGCCAAAGAATTAGTTTGACACTGCTATCCTATATTTTGAGATCATTTTAGCCAAAAATGCCATCTAAAATATAGCACAGAAAGAAATGTGAAAGAGAGATGCGAAATAAGGAAGGAATGCAAGATATCCGTACTAAGAGTAAGCTCATGCTTAGCGGAGAATTTGAAGTATTATAAATTTCTGCTTCATTTTTCAAGCAATTTAGATGCAGTTTTTACAGAAAGGTTAAAACAAAGCACTCTCTGTAGATTCAAATTAAGTAAGCTGCAAAAGTCAGAGCACGTTTAGAGCACTATGAAAGCTACATATCTTCATAAATCTCTTAACCTAGATAAAATAGGAATCCATATCTGTTTTATAAAGGTGAAAATATTTTTAATGTAATGTTTACAAAGGTAAAATGTCATAATATAATGAAAATTAAGGCTAAGAATAATTTTATGGAACAAGACAGCCTACATGGTGGCCACTGATTTATAAGCTACGTCTTTTTGGTTATTGTATTATGCTATGCGAACATCGATATATTATATACCTAGATGCACAGTTGACGCTCGGAAGATGGGACAGCAAACGAGTGCTTAAGCACTCCTTTTGCATAGAGTTGGACGCCGATAGAATTCTAAATGTCAAATTTCAAATTTAAGAACGCTTGCTCATTTCGTTTAAAAAGCTACTTTATAACACGTGCATATTTGTTATATTTGTGTTGATTTAATTAGAACTTGTGATCTTTTTCTTTGTTGTATTCCTGAGACCACTTTTTAGGAGGATATTTGCATAACACTGTGCATCTAGGGTATATTATATTGATGTATGCGAACGATTAATTTTAATACCAATAATTTTATACTATTTTTAGAATTTTCTTTTACGTACAAATATGTACGTATTTTCAGTAAAAAATACGCAATATTAGGAAAAAGTAAAGCCCGATTTGATCAAGGATGAAGAAATTTTGTCTCGTGACAGTGAAGAGTACACAAAAACTATTTTCAAGACCGCGTGTTATATTATTTTCTTTATTTGGGAAACACAATTTTTATTTTTAATTTGCATGACGCACTGTCGTTAACGACAGTTTTCTGTTATTTTTCTTTTACACCGCATGATAACACCTTCTTAATGGCGTTTTATTCGCATTACGAAAGGTTAGGTTCGATAACTGAAAAATATTAAACGAATAAGCAATAGCTTACGCCGCGGAAAAGTATTATTATAAAATATGGAGTCTGTACCGACAATAATTCATAAGAATGTGGTGTTGGTGGCGGAAACACGGCTAAGTAACCGCCGAGGACAGCGCAAGGTAATGTTCGCTTCGGATTGCATAATGTGGAGGCGGATAAATCACAATTTATAAGGCGGCGTGATTACCACGACTTATTCTGGTATACCTCTGGGTTCACTGCCGTGTATTTTTACATTACCCATATTCGTGCCTGATATATAACTTTAGAATTATTTGATTGATTGACCGCCGAATGTTCATACACTTAAGGTCGCCTTATATCGTTTAACGCCGCTTTATATGTCAAAATTGTATGGCGAAAATCAATGTAAGAAGCCGTTAAAGTTGAGAAGCGTTTGACCATTTGGGCGTAAGATGCTCATTCATCAATATGATATATTCTCGATGCACAGTCCTTTGCAAATATCCTCCTAAAAATGGTCTTTTGTATAAAATGATAAAAATTGTGTATAAAATTATGTATAAAGTTCTGATTAAATCAACATAAATATAACCCTATGTACGTGTTATAAAGTAGCTTTTTGAACGAAATGAGCAAGCGTTCTTAAATTTCAATTTGAAATTTAGAATTCTATAGGTATCCGACAGTAGAGAAAATAAGTGCTTAAGCACTCCTTTGCTGTCCCATTTTCCGAGCGCCATCTGTGCATCTAGGTAAATAATATTTCGATGGGCTCATCATATATTTTTGACAAGACGCTATTTACAGTTATGTACGTTAGTTATCTGTGGTCAACATAGTTACAAGCTACGACTCTTGATGAAGTCATGCTGTAGAGAGTTTTGTCTTCCGGATGAATGGGCCGACTCGACCGCTTCGATACTACGGTCTCAATGAAAACGACGTAAAATGGGAGGTTTCTTTTGTGTTTTATTTGGTGAATATTAGTCCCCTGACTTTTGACAGTCGATTCGATTTCGATTACGATTCGATTTTGTTTAGTGGCTTAAAATCCCATCGTAATCAACTTAAATAGTGCGTTAATTTAAAAAGTTATTTCTAAACTTGCTCGTTATGAAAAACATGTACGGAAGTAGAGTGCACGCAGGGAAACCGAAATATGGCTAATAATTGTGTTTCTAATAATAATAAGAATACAATCTTGTTGGCAAAATAAACACAACACATCCATTATGTGGACGTAAAGTTTCACGCTTAGGGAAAATAAATAATAATAAACATATCTTTCGGCGATGGGCTCGCCCCCTATCACATACGAAATCGAAATCTGGGACGGAACTAAGCTCGGCGAAACGTGGGTGTACTAGATCGCTAGTGCGCCTCTGCCTACCTCTTCGGGTGTACAGGCGCGAGCTTATGTTATATTTTGTGTTTGTTTTTATATCCTTTATTACGAAAAAGCGATATTTTATTATCTATTTTAGTGACCCGATTTTTTGTTCAGAAGCAGTTTGCAATAACATTATTTGTTAGGGTTTCTATTATTTTTATGTACTGTTTTCGAATCAGTGCGAGTTAACCACGCTAATTTTAAACCGTATCAAATATGCTTATAGAATGTCAATAAAAACTCCGAGTGATATTTTTAGAGTGCGAGTTGAATCTGAATGTCACATCCTAAAACATCTATGAATTTCGTTTCCGCGTTCTCTAACCCGAACTCAAAGATACCAGTCGACTGGGAGCTGGGAGAAGGTACGGCGCGATGGTTTAACTCAATATATCCGGCATTATATTGCTTGGATTCGACTTCGGATTCCGTTTTCAAGTTAATCGGAAACCAACTCGTATCCACCTCTGATCGGCACAAAGATATCTGAGACTTGCATAGTGAGGTTATAACTATGGATTTACATTTCAGACTTAAATATTCTAAGACCTATTCATCTTGGATTTTAACGGGAAGTCTGACAGGGTGGGCGTCGCGTGTTAAAATTATATCATATTATTCTCTAGAGCTGTGTTTGTTGGTTTTAAGTTATGTGGTTTAATGCATCAAACTTCAGTGAAGATGGACAGTATAATGTGGAAACTTTTAACCGGTGATTTTCGATGAGTTTTGCTTGGTGCGTTGGCTGGCTTCGGTCGATTCGCCGAGTGAAGGTCATCTGAGGGGCACCGCATTGGAAGCAATTACCGCAATAATCCCAACAGGGCCTTGAGATCATCCACATCTGAGTCCGGTGGTCATTGTGAAAACATAATTGATCTATTTACCTTGACATTGGCCAAATCATCGCATATAATAAGCCATTATTTTTTAAAAGAAGAAGACCTATTCATAAAACTTTTTACTAATAGTATCAAGAGGTATGATTTATTTTTGTCAAGCCACTTCAAAATATGATAATTAACAAGACAATTTGTCACCACTGTACCGATTTTGAAAATTCTTTGACTACTGGAATGTGTTTACTATCCCTAAAAGTGGCAGGATACTTCTTTATACCCTTTATCACGGGAGCGAAGTCGCCCTATTTATGTATACGTGTGTGACTGTGGGTCTGTTTATTATTATTTATTATCCATATTTTCTATTGTAATGAATTACATTGTACTAGTATTTTACCGGATATCTGCAGGTGCGATATCGTATGGTTTATCACTAGTTTCAGAAGTAACTCAACTTTTCGTTTATTGTAAAATAAGTGTGTATAGTATGGTCTGAATAAAATTAGTTAAAGCTCTTTACCGTAGTACCACGTAGTACGCTACGTACCCTCTACGAGTGCCTACGGTTACGAATCTGCTACGTAAGACGTAGCAATAAAGCTCAAGCAATAAAAGTTTATTTTTCGTTTCATAGTTCTTAATAATTTTATATTATTTTGTGTTGAACATATTTTTGGTTATTTCTTTAATGTTGTTAATTAGGGATCAGACTAATTGAACAAGTTCAATGTGATAATCCTTGCACAGACATTCACGAAACCCCGTCTTGTCTTTGAAAATCCTATATACGAAATGAAAATCAATTCGGATCCTAGTATGCTCATACTTCAAAGGTATCTTTGTGTTGTGCTTGGCCTTTTAATTAAGAGCTACTAATGAGCTTTGCGCCACGGTTGCTGAAGCGACGAAGTCATCTCTTTGACATAGACGGCCTATATAATTATTATGTCTAGAATGCTCACGACAGCTTTACATACGGTTCTAAGCCTTTAGGTTTAGAGCGACTTGCAGCACTTAGATACATCTGGACTTATATAAAATCTCGATTTAAAACGAATAACACACATACATAAGCTCACGCCTGTATCCTCGAAGGGGAAGGCAGAGGCGCACTAGCGAACTAAGACACCCACATTTCGTTGAGCTTAGTTCCGTCCCAGAGGTTATTACCTCTGGGGGAAGCCTATCGCCATATCGGGCACAAATTCCAGAGTCTGGGCTGCTACTGAATTGAAAAACCCGATATCACTTTGCCCGACCCGGGGATCGAAATCGAGACCTCAAGACGGTCGTCGTACCGGAATACAGCTACGCGCATATTATTTTATATCTATATCACATCAGCCCTGTATTATTACTGAATGAAGATTGCAGATCGTTTAAATCGTTCACCTATATGTGGAATTGTGTTGGTACCAAGTTGATGAAACACCCTGTATAATACTGACGCCTTTTTTTATAGCAGAGACTGGCAAATGAGCAGCAGCCCGAGCACAAAAAACTAATGTAAATATAAATGTATTCGAGTTCGCTGCGCACTGATGACGTTTGGTTAATATTTCATACAAATTTCATAGACGGGTACGGGTTGTCAGAAATTGTTCTGCTCAGGCCGCAGATGGGTCACTTGATGGTAAGTGATATCCATCGTCCATATACACGCAAAACAAGAAAATCATGGGTGTGTTGCTAACCTAAAGCAGATAAATAGAAATTGGGAGGATATTGGGCCACCGGAAATCTCACTCACCGAACGAAACGCGACAGCGAGCTGCCACTTTAAGTCTGTTTTCTGGGAGACAGCGGTATCAAACCAGTCAAGCCGGCCCATTCGTGCTATAGACGTAACTGTCTACAGCGTGGCTCTACCACTTAATATTGTGTTGGCAAGGCTTCTAATAGAATTATTGGACGCAAAAGCCAACGAGGAATACAAGTGCTGTGCACACCGAGACATACGTACTTATATGTTTAACAATTAACTTAGATACTGTTGTGTTCTTGTTACTTAGAGTAACTTCCGTCGTAAACATTCATGCATATGATAAAGATGTTTATGTCTATGTGCTGTGATAATTAGATTACTAATTTTCGTAATGAAAAGGGCACATTCAATACAATTCAAATATGGCAAATGCTAAGTTTTCGAACTTCCACAAAAGGAGGATGTCCTCAATTCGTTTGTATTTTTTTATGTATGTTACTCGATATCTCCGCCAAATGTGGACCGATTTTCAAAATTCTTTTTGTGTTCGATATAGCTTATTCCAAGGGTGGTTCCATATAAATTTGGTCACGAGCGGTAAATTGGAAGTCAGTCAGTTAAGTTTTTAAACCTGTGATTATATAAGAACCGTTCTTCAACACTTCCATTTGATTAACTTTGAGCCATAAAAATCATGGCAGTCTCGTATTATGGAGTTTTTGTATTTGGGGGTACATTAATTTATCACGGATGTTTGTGAATATCAGTATGTTCATATTGTTAAGAATAAATATGCAACATGAGTAGAAGCAACGTTCTAGAACCTTTTAATTTAATGGAACTCTCTTACTTCCCAGGTATAATAGAAATAAAGTGGCTCACAGGTAGATCTTGTTCTGGATTGAGATGAAATATTTTAATAAAAGGACTTATTACGCGGGTAGTGCCACAAAAGAAACCTAATAATATCTTAGAGAGCACTTTTAACCTATTTTATTGTTCATCTCACTTCTTTTATAAGATTCAACTTTTTACATTATGAAGTGCATTGTTCGATGGTAAATCCCCCGACTCGATGAGCTGAGTACTTAGTCAGAGTAATTTTCGAATTCGTATTCGAATCAAGCATTCTGAAGTCTTAACCCATATTGTTCGAAAACTTATAAAAATAAGGTGAGAATACACCATGTTTGTTTCGAATACATATACGAAAATTACTTATGCTGCGGCATTTTTACAGAACGCGCTGCACGCTGCTCCGCAATGTTAGCATTTGCATTATTCATTGCCTATTATGAATCTCGCGTATTTTTCTTGCCATGAAATACTTTGAAAGTTAGAGAAAGTTATAACGAAGAATTCCAACAGTGGCTTTAAGCTCTACGGGTATTATTGTACATTATAACACGTTACCTACTAGATATTTTTTTCCATCTTATTAATATATAATATTCGATGAATGACAAACTCGAAAAACGCGTTTTTTTAATTTTATGTTTAATTAAGTTTAATAAGTAATAGATGGCGTTACTGACGTTTGAGATAAATTTGTTTGTATGGAGATTTCCTTGATAGAGGGGCTCTCTATAGTAATGTAAAATCTCTTTGATTCGAAATAAGTACAAATTAACGTTGAATCAAAGTGCCTTTGCAAATAAAATAAACAACGCCACCTGATAATACATCGATTGTGAATACTGAATATTATTAAATAACTATTACAATAACTCCACGTAGTGTGTGGTTTGCGTTCCAGTATCAGCCAATGGACTTCCGGTTCTTTCGATGGGCTTGCGACATGACTTGATGGTTGTTTGGGGCGGGTACGGGGGTATCCTTGTATCTGCATCGGTTATCCATCTGTCTTGTCGCAAGCCTCTCGATTTGCTTCTACCCGCTTCGGAATCGGAGTGTGAAGAAGCGTCATTAGGCCGGCATGATTCTGACGACCACTGATAAAAACCAATGTTTGTCAGTGGCAGCTAGTTTACGACCGACTTCCAAAAAGGAGGAGGTACTCAACTCGTCTGTATTTTTTTATGTATGTTAGGCGATATTTCCGCCATATGTGGACCGATTTTCAAAATTCTTTTTGTGTTCGATAGAGCTTATTGCAAGGGTGGTTCCATATAAATTTGGTCGCGATCGGATTTGAAGTCGGTCTGTTAAGTTTTTAAACTTGTGATTATTTTGGACTGCACTACGCTTACTATCAGGTGCAATGTAGTCTTTGCTGTGTCCGGATAAAAAAAAGACACATGGCACGCCGGCCGCCGCGCCGCCCCGCTCGCCGAGCGGTTCATTTGTCCTACAATCCTTTGTCACGTATATTACGCGACCTACATTATGGAAAGTTGTTTCCTGAGGGTGTACCACTTTTCTATCACAGAACTCAAAGTTCAGATTCTAAATAAAATATGTGTTTAATACAGGCTTTGGCGAATTTCCAACAAAATCTAAAATATTACAGTGTAATAATTGAGGGCGGAAGGCAGGTACTTGTTGCTTGGCGGAGTTATTGGAAGCCTGTAGGCGAGGCAGCCAGGCCGACATAAACGGTGTTCAGCGGACTTGAAACGTCCATATTTTTATGTCGCAGCGCCGGTGTTATTTCATTGGGTTGTACGTGAACCCGCCGGATAACGACCTTTATATTCGCTCCCCTGGATCTGTTTATGTGAGAAATGATGTCCCGCTGTTTATGAATATTATGGGCCGGTTTAATTACTATTTGTATTTCACCCAATTATTGGACCGCTATTTGATTCCTCTAAGTTACGTGATTAGTGATTTAAAATTTCAAAAAAATTAATCGACACAATTATAACCCTATGCACGAGTTATAAAGTAGATTTTTAAACGAAATGAGCAAGCGTTCTTAAATTTCAATTTTGAAATTTAGAATTCTATCGGTGTCCGACTGTATGCAAAAGGGGTGCTTAAGCACTCCTTTGTTGTCCCATTTTCCGAGCGTCAACTGTGCATGTAAATAATATATCGATGAATAAACCATATTATAATCAATGACACAAATCCTATGAATATAAAAGTTAGCCACCATCGATTAGTTTAATAGCAGTCCTATTAAAATTATCGATGGAAACTAACTACCTCTACAGTTACCTTGAACTAGACTAGCAGGTAAGCGATCTACTGAGTATACTAAATATCAATAATTCTATACGACCGTGTTAGATATTCATGCGGGTCCTTAAACGTGTTATTAGATACGGCTCGTCTTCCAGCAGGTGCGCCATACTAGGAGTCGTAAGTGCTTCGCTTGTAAATGAATATGTAATACCATTCTGTACCTCAGAGTGATAAAATAGTAACTCCATTTTTCCAAAATCCTGTTTTTACATCAATAGATGCGCCAAAACTAGATCTTTATTATGGTATAAAACAAAAAACAATACATAAATAAATAATTTCTGTAAGTTTTAATTAAACTGACCATTTGCTGCGCGAAATAGTCAAGGGCGGCTCGGCCTCCGGTGGCCCAAACGCTTATGTAACATATATATGTGCTACCTCCGACGGGAGATTTCAAAGAATAAAAAGAACCGAATATATCATGTTTTATTTATGCAAGTACTGCAAAACATTCTACGTCATATTCCAAATGCTTATACGAATGTTGCGCGACAGATCTTTCATATTTCAACATGATCTATTCGGGTATTAAGTGTCGTCCGTACACGCTGCGTTGTTGGGTAAAAATTTGTTTTCTGTTAGCACTCACTCCACTGACCATAAATTTAAACGAACTTTAGATTTGCCTGTATTCCTAAATGCGATGAACCGTTACAATTATATTACAATGCCGTTTAAAGCTAAAGTTATCGGATATATACGCAATGTTGATAGTTTTTTTTGTTTTCAGCGGCCTGAGCAGGAAAATTTCTGACTACCGTAAATGTATTCGAACTCGATGCGCGTCTATGAAATTTGTATGAAATATTAACCAAACGTCATCAGTGCGCAGCGAACTCGAATACATTTACATTTACATTAGTTTTTTGTGCTCGGGCTACTGAACTATTAAAATCTTTGAAAAACGTGAACACTTGCTTCTTACTACCGACGGATGGTCCAATTGTCTGTTATGTATTAGCACTGCGCACCAATACGAAAACAAAACAGCATATTCAATAAAAACTTAACGGACCGACTTCGAATCCGATCGTGACCAAATTTATATGGGACCACCCTTGAAAGAAGCTCTATCGAACACAAAAAGAATTTTGAAGATCGGTACACATTCGGCGGAGATATCGCGTAACATACATAAAAAAATACAGACGAATTGAGGACCTCCTCCTTTTTGGAAGTCGATCGGAAAAGATAAGAACGAGCTTCGCATTTTTCAAACTATCTTGAAAATGACGCCACTTGCGACTCGCAACATTTTGCCGGTTTAGTGCGAGAATCCGCATTCCTACTTTTATATATAAAATGAGGGTTTATGGCAGACTTAACAATGAAACAATGTCCTAATAAGACCTGTGAAATAAAATGCTTCATCTTTTTAAGTGTTATTTTTATGTATAACAACACATACTGATTTCTTAAGTTTACGCGAATGTTATACATTGAAATAAAACTATTTTTACGAATTCTATCACGATTTGTTTTGATTTTTATTCCCGAACGTTTCGAAGGCTTTGCAGTCTTCGTTGTCACGGGTCAGACTGACAACGAAGACTGCAAAGCCTTCGAAACGTCGGGAATAAAAATTAAAAACCTAATCGTGATAGAATCCGTGAAAATAGTTTTATTTCAATATAATAACACATAACATAAGCTCACACCTGTATCCCCGAAGGGGCAAGCAGAGGTAAACTAGCGATCCAGAACACCTACATTTCGCCGAGCTTAGTTCCGGCCCAGATCTGAAAGGGGGCGAGCCTATCGCACTATCGGGCACAAATTCTAGACTCCGGGCTGATATGGAAAAATCCAATATCACTTTGCCCGACCCGGGGATCGAACCCGAGACCTCAGGACGGTAGTCGTACCAAAATACAACCACGCCACCGAGGCAGTCAGTATTTTTATGTTTTTAAAATGTAAAAAATCTTTACATCCAAGGAAACTCAACTGAAATAATTTTAAAAGATTCATTCACCTACTATCTATAGAAAATGCCTCATTGCACAACGTTGATACTGATAAAATAAAAATATATAAATTACCTTGTGGTATTTTCTACACGTATACAATTAACCAACCGTGTGAAAACATCCACTTGAAGGTTCAGTAGCCCGAGCACGAAAAACTAATGTAAATGTAAATGTATTCGAGTTCGCTGCGCACTGATGACGTTTGGTTAATATTTCATACAAATTTCATAGACGCGCATCGACTTCGAATACATTTACGGATGTCAGAAATTTAGCTCAGGCCGCTGTACATTTTATAAGAACCCTATAGAGAGTCTGTTCAGAAATGGTTTAAACTTCATTTAATTTTATGAATGCTCTTTTAATGCGTTTAGTTTTTGCTGTAATTGACATGTAAAAAAATATGCCGTGAGTTTTATTTGGGTCTACGTATGTTTTTTTTATAGCAAAGACCGACAAACGAGCAGATGGGTCACCTGATGGTAAATGATTTTCACCGCCCATAGACACACAAAACACGAAAAGAATTGGTTGCCAACCCAAAAAGAGGGAAATAGGGATTGGGAAAGGAAGGGGGTTTATTGGGTCACCGGAAATCTCAATTACCGAACAAAATGCAACAGCGACCTGCCATTTTACGTCGGTTTTCTGTGAGACAGTGGTTTCAAAGCGGTCGAGCTGGCCCATTCGTGCTGTAGACGTAGCTATCTACAGAGTGACTCTAGCACTCAAATAACGACTGACGTTTACCGCCGAATGGTCATACATTCAAGGTCGCCTTATATCGTTTAAGGCCGCCTTATCTGTGAAAATTGTATGGCATAAATCATTGTTAAAGTTGAGCAGCATTGGACCATTCAGGCGTTAATGTTATATTTCAAAGGTATTCTTTATTACACCTAAGTATTTATTGAAAATATCATCATTAGCCTACAGTTGTCCCCTTCTGGAAAATAGCCTCTCCATAACATTGAGTTCGGAATTTGCACATTTTCTTTTTAAAAAAATTACCATGTTATTCAATATTTGCTAGATGGAAAAAATATCTGGAATTCGATTTTGCAACGTGATTGGGTTAGCACTACCGACTGGTGAAAAATAAAAGCGATCTGCCAGCGCATCGATGAGCCGCCGATAATTAAAGTTTGGCGGCATTGACGCGAGGTATTCCAAAATGTTTGTTATTTTATCACTTTTCTTTCTGCCTTCCCTTATCCCACCGTAGTGTGGGGTCGGCGCAACACACTTTTTCAAGTATGTAGTTTTTACGACCGGCCGTCTGCCTGACGTCAACCCCTCTGAGGGATCCAATTCCGGGCGAATTAAATTAGAAAATTTGCATTGCCGACCTGGGAATCGAACCCAGGACCTCCAAGTCCACAGTCCATACATGATGCCACTAGACTAAGGAGTCGACTGTTATTTTACCACTACAAACCTAAAATGTCTCGGTGACGTAGTATTATGCGCGGTACTATCGTCCCGAGGTCTCTGGTTCGAGCCCGGTGGGGTATAATGATAGGGTTTTCTACTCAGTTTCAACCCGTGGATTTGGCACCCAATAATGCGATAAGCGCAGCCAATATCAAATTATAGGAGGACATAAATTTGACATAAATTAATTCACTTTACCATGCCGGGATAAAAAGATAGAAAAAATAATTTGGCGAAAAGCGCACTTGTGGCGCTTTAGTCTACCCTTTTAGGGATAACGGAAATGTAGTGTTCGCTTTTTCTGTAATCACATTTTTTATTTAGTTCGCCTCAAAACCCACAGCGCTGCGGATATAATATGATTTTTAGTTCATCAGAACCAACGGCTGATTGCTGTTCCGGCAAGTAATGAATAAAATTGAATGGCTTATTGAAGTAAGAGCTATTAGGTTCTGCAGCAAAAGGTAAAACGGTAGTCTGCGTCTACTTCCGTGAGATTTTTTTAAATATAGTTTTCAATGTGTATTCTTCACTTAATAATTTCTTCGTTAATAATTTAACTTTTTATAAACTTAACATTGCTATCATTATAAACTCAGTAGATACGTAAATTGTCACAAACAAGACGAGCAAGAATTAATTTAATTATTATTTCTAGAAGAACAATTTATTATTTAGTTTATTTTTTAAATAATAATTTATTATTTAATTTATTTTTTAAATAATAAATTATCCTACTACTTATTACAAATTGTGTATATAATATATATGTATATTTCTTAACACACTTTGTTTTAAAGTGTATCTTGGGCACAATTTATACTTAGACAGTTACATAATATTAAATCTACGAGAAATATTTTATTTCATCGTGTTGTTCATTATTTCAAGTTGTTCTTCGTTTTTCATTTTCATTTCCTAAGCGAATTAAACAGGACAGTTTACTGAAGCGATTTAATTAGAGTTTACTGCGGAAGCTTGGGTGAGCGAGCTGTGTGTTTTAACGTTTCTTTTGAGAAAAGTTGAGGGGTAGTGCCACACTGTATATATAATGGTTTCTTAGGTTTCGCAAATGTTACAATTCACTATCATTCTTCTTCCACTTTTTTGTACTCGAAGAATCTGTTTACAAATCTCTCCGAGCTGAAGCTCGGAGGTATACCGGACTTGCCGGCCTAGACTATCCTACCGACTATCCACCTTTGGAATAAGCTGTATCGAATATAATATAGAATACTGAATCCTTAAGTTTACGCGAATATTATACTTTAAAAATAATAAATACACCCAACAATCGCACATCCAACACTAGGTATGACCTGTATCGTGGGTGTCAGAGACTATGAGAGACTTCAGATGGATTCTATCACGATTTGTTTTAATTTTTATGCCCGACGTTTCGAAGGCTTTGCGGTCTTCGTGGTCACGGGTTGGACTGAGATGTCATTTAACACTAACATTCTTGGACTGCAAAGCCTTCGAAACGTCGGGCATAAAAATTAAAAGAAATCATGATAGAATCCGCAAAAAATAGTTTTATTCCAATAATATAGAATCTTGAAAAACAGTCCACATTTGACGGAGATATCGCGAATAGAAAAAATATAGAACAAAATTTTTTTTAAGTCGGTCGAAAAGAAAACTGAGGATATTAGTAGATGAGACCAGTGATAAGCGGTAAGCCGCTTCAGAGAGTGCCGACGTTGAGACAATTTTTATTTTTATACTGCACAATTTACTATTTATGATGGTGACAGAGTTGAACGCAATCTCCTGTAACTTTCTTTCTTCATTGCACCTTAATGTGGGGTTGGCGTAATACACTTTTTTAAGCATGTTCTAGAAACATGCTACAGTTTTCGAGTCTCAGGATCCTGAGAACAAATTGACCTCGTTTGTTAAAATTGTTGGTGATTTTATTCTGCACGATTAGACGGTTTTTCATTATTTGATTTCTATTGTAGTTAAGTTAATTTTCGTAGCGCAACGTTACACTATTTTAAAAATAGTATAACTACGAAAGTAATTCAACAGTACATAAAGGAGACTACAGCAAGAAACTTGTGATCCAAAAGTTGCGACCTCGTGGTCATAAGTCACTCATTCGTATTTTAAATATACGTGTACAAGGTCCGTGCCAGCGCAATAATGTTTAGACAATAAAAATTATCTTACGTGATTCTTGAATATTCACGGAACCTTCTAGGGTGAAAATTTATAATAAGCGGTCTCGTATTGTAATACAAATTTTGGATGCAAATTTGGTTGATCTCTTTAAGTAGTAATATTAAATCTCTTTTCTAACTATGGATCCTAGCTTTCGGAACTTTACATAGAAACGGTGTCTCTATAAAATATCAGTGGCGAAGGGTGACGAAACAGAACGACTTGTATTATACTGTCTCTTCGCCACTGTAAAATATGATAACCCTTGAAATGACAACATATTGCGCTTGTTTCCAAATCAAATCGCTTCGAACGCAGATTTAATTTGTTTGAACATCTGATTTGTTTTAGTAATTAGCTATGCAAATGGATGGCTGGAAATGTTTAAATTATATTTCAATATCTCCTGTGTTTATTTATTCAATGATCACATTTCACTTGTGGTTTGTTTTGGTTAGTTCTCATACCATGATTGGTCCTATAGCAATTTATACAATATCTCTTTATGTAAAATTACTGATTACTAAGGTGTAAAGTAGGGGGATATAATGTATATGTAATCTTTGGGGGAGGCCTATGTTCAGCAGCGGATGTCCTATGGCTGATGATGATGATGATGAAGCTGTAAAGTTATTCGCTTTAATCACGCAAAATCTACCGGATGAATTTAAAAAAGAATATTTTATAAAAAAATCACAAAAAATACAAAAAACATTGTAGGGATAATATACGCGTCATTCATATACAAGAAGGTAGAGAGTAGAGACTAGAGAGTTGACATGACGGCTTAAACAGCATCATGCCCTTTGTCGTCACGCTGTAAGGCGTCGTTCTTACTCCAGGGCGTGCTATCGCATGTTATTAATTATACTTAGGTACAAAATATTTATGATGTCTTCATTTAATGCTGTCATTGTTGTCAGCGAGGGCCGCGATGCCGCGGTGCTACATGGTGAAGAAAGGCACCCAGCGGCATGAAGGCCCGCCGCCCTGTAGTCCCACCGAGGCGACCGTGGCGCCCCCCTGCTACAGTCCCGACGAGCATGCGGCCCATACAGGTAAAGCTATTCTTGATTTACCTTAAGGCCGCGGACACGAACTCAGCGAGCTTAGAGCGGCGCGTTTCAATGCATAGATTTTAGATTTAAATAGGACTGGCCTCGAAGGCAGCGACGCGGAGAGCGGCGTACGACCGGTCTAGCAGTACGTTGTAGCGCCGCTCCCCGCGCCGCCGCCGCCGCCGTTGAGTGCGTGTCCGCAGCGTTATTGTTTATTTTAAATGTTGATCGCATTCACGGACGTAAAAAAAGAAGGATGGAGCGTTAGGAACATTGAAAGTGAAGCAGGGTTTTCGGCCCATTCAATCTATCGACACGTGATGGCTTGTGTGTGTGCGTGTGTGTGTGTGTGTAGGGCATTTTTGTACAGGTGTGTTTGTGTGCGTAGCTTCTCTGTGGCGTCCGTTTAACTATTGACGAGATGGTGTCCTTCTTTTTCTTTACACCTGTGATCGCATTAATGTTATTAAAAAAGGTTGTTTATTAATCCTATGACTACTAGTGTTATAAACCAACCTTATTACCGTAGTAACGCTTATTTGTCACTGATCTCTGCGTTACTGGTATATAGCGTATTGCAGAGAACGCCATAAACTGAAGATACATCGGTATCGAATTAACTATTTTTTATTACGATATTTTAATATTTCTTTTTTTTTATGTGCATTTGATGATTAGTAAAACTCCGTTACCAGCTTATTAGGTTTTCGACCGACTACCAAAAAGAAGGTCCTTAATTTGTCTTTATTTTTTATGTATGTTCCGTGCTATCTCCGCCAAATGTGGACCGATTTTCACAATTATTTTTGTGTTCGATAGAACTTATTTAATTTCTAAGCGAATTACTCATCCTCGTTAATCAAATATTACGTATTAAATTATCTCTATTTCAAAATTACCAAAATCCCAGAGGCTGTTAACGAAAACGCCAGATAATGATTTATCACATATCTGCCAACTGCCAAATTGCTGTTTACGCAAAACATGCTCGTAAAAGCACGCGATTCGTGGAAGTTTCGGTGCGGTTCATACTCTTCATCGTGACCACAATGCCGCAGATATTTTGCGAGCTTGTGCACATTGATCTGTATTGTCCAGTTATTGCTGCCTCTCGACTTTGCGACAAATCGCTGTGATATGCATACGTTTCTCCAACTTATAATTAATATGATAAATGTAATTATAGGTATTTGAACATCTAATAATAGATTCATTAAGGCAGAATACTGACTAGGACTATCTGATTTGGATAGTGGTTATAGTCGTTTAAGAACAACCCTTGTCCCAATTCAATATAGGGTCAGAGCAACACACTTTTTAAGAATATGCGCAACTAATTTGGCTTAGATTTTGTTGTGTTATTGTTTGTTTTATACTTATTATAATACCTGAGCTATTCATAAATAAAAATACTAGGTTTAACCTGTATTGTGGGTATCAGGAACTATGAGGGACTTACAGTCCCACAACGCCCATCATCATCATCATCATCAGTCATAGGACGTCCACTGCTGAACATAGGCCTCCCCCAAAGATTTCCAGATTGACCTGTTGGAAGCGGCCTGCATCCAGCGACTTCCTGCGACCTTTACTTTTTTAATTACCTTTACGCCCATACCCGATACAAATATGAGTGGTCACACAAACATTTGTTTGGTGCGGGAATCAAACCTATGGCCTCTCGTTTCATAGTCGATCATTTGCCCGCTACACCATGGAGGCTGTAGGTCTTTACTAGCCGTTTAGAGGATTTGAACCTAGGAATTCCCGGTCGTATATACAGCGAAAACAGTAATCGCATTTTTACTTAGAGTAAAGGAACGGTTTCGCGAGCCTACGGTGAGTTATGTTTTAATAACAAGGGTTTGTGGCTACGTTGGTTACAAGCAGCGAATTAAAATGCTAGCATGGCTGCAAAGAGATAATATAATAGAGGGGCTATCGAGCAAGTTTCCATACAAAAAAAAAATCTCAAACGTTAGTAACGCCGTCTACGGAGTTTTGGCGGGAATTCTGACGGTCGCTTGTTTTAATTAATTCATATTTTAGTCTAAAGTTGTGTTTGTGGTTTAAATGTGATGTGTATCTAAGCAATAAACATCAACGAAGAGGGACAGTATGTGGAAGCTTTGAAATAAGTGATTTTGGATGCTTTTTGTCGGGTGGATGGGTCGACCATGTTCGATTCCTCCGCTGTGAGAAAATCGTCTAAAAAACATCAAACTGGAAGGAATTGACGCCAAAACTCCAGCAGGGCCTTGAAATCGAACACATCCGACTTCATTGCACTTGCGAAAACTTAAATGTAGGAAAACAATTCCCCTAACTTGACATTGGCATAATGTATTTCAATTGCCATAAAAAAAAACGCCGTCTACCATTTATTACCATGCGAGGTTGCTTATTACAATTTACACCCTAGAATGTTCTGTGATTGTTCAAGAATCATGTTAGACAAATTTATTGACTAAACATTAATAAAATAGCACGGCCTTGAGCGCGTAACTTACAGATACGACTGAGTGACTTATGACCACGTCACAACTTTTGGAACACGAGTATAGATATATTTACTGTTGAATGTCTTTGTCTTTGTATGGCTGAAAACGCAGCGGCGTAATTAATGTAACTGGCAAATTCATCCGAAAGGGCCCTTTTTTACCGCGGCGGGCCCGTGGCTGCATTTCGGCTGGGCGTGAAGGCAAGTTGAGGTCACGGCGATTTCGATCTGGGGCCGGCGTGGAGGCCCGCTATGGTGGCCCGCTATGCCACTCTATAGGTATTCCTCTGTGAAAACGAGAAGTTCCAACCATTAACTGTGCGCATGTGGGTTCGTATCAGACGAATAACTAATGGTGGATGTTGTTTACAATTCTAGCATACAAACGTTTGCGTTTAGTGTAAAGTTATTATTTATGAATACGTGTTCAACGCCAATTACTTGACCGAAGGCCGAAAGTCTCTCGTAGTCTCTGTCTGAGACCCACGATACAGTAGCCCGAGCACGAAAAACTAATGTAAATGTAAATGTATTCGAGTTCGCTGCGCACTGATGGCGTTTGGTCAATATTTCATACAAATTTCATACACGCGCATCGAGTTCGAATACATTTACGGTTGTCAGAAATTTTCCTGCTCAGGCCGCTGGTTATACCTAGTGTCGGGTCAGGAATATGTGTCTGTTGAATGTATTAATTTATTTATTATAATTTAATTGATTTATATTATCGCTAGGTCTGCTGGAAAATTGTATTAAAAATAGCGGGGTAAACACAAAATGTACATAAAGAGAACGCGCAAACAAATCCATCCTCAAATAAAACGATTGGTGGCATAAAGCGCTTTATTTGTTTAACGAAGTTGTAGCGTTTATTGCAATTGTATAAATGTTTTGATAACTGAATCAGATACACTTTAATATTCAACACATTAAATTAATCCACTGCTTCGGTGGCGTGGTGGTATTTCGGTACGACTACGGTTCTGAGGTCTCGGGTTCGATCCCCGGGTCAGGCAAAGTGATATTGGATTTTTCCATATCAACCCGGAGTCTGGAATTTGTGCCCGATATGGCGATAGGCTCGCCCGCTATCACATCTGGGACTGAACTAAGCTCGGCTAAATTTGGGTGTTCTAGTTCGCTAGTTCGCCTCTGCCTACCCCTTCGGGGATACAGGTGTGAGCTTATGGTGTAAATTAATCCACTATTTTTCTCTACCTGTCCTTATCTCAGTTCCCACTACAATGTGGAATCGGGGCAACACACTTTTTCAAGCATTTTGCAGAGAGGATTTGGCTAAGTTTTTACCGGAAGCCTGCCTGATGTCAACCCCCTCTGAGGGATCCAGTCCTGAACAAATTAAATTAGAAAATTTGCTTTGCCCGACCTGGAAATCGAACTCAGGACCTCCCGGTCCACAGCCTATACATGCTGCCACTAGACCAAGGAAGCGAGGCCTGACTTAAATTAATCCACTATAACACTTATAATTCACGAGTCATACAACGAGTATAACATTGGTAAAGGCATCAGTATTGATTGTTCCGACTCCGACAGGGAAGCGAACCGTAGCACTCTACGAACGAGAACAAACAATTAATAACATCCGAATAATTGAAACCTTAGGCCGAGTATGAATAACTCTGCTGCAAGCTCGCACGCGCTCATGACGTTTGTATGAATAATCACAAGTTTAAAAACTTAATGGCCCGACTTCAAATCTACGGGCCGAGCAGGAAAAATTCTGACAATTGTAAATGTATTCGAGCTCGATGCGCGTCTATGAAATATTAACCAAATATCATCAGTGCGCAGAGAGCTAGAATACATTTACGATTGTCAGAAATTATCCTGCTCGGGCCGACCAAATTACTATGGAACCACCCTGAAATAAGCTCTACCGAACACAAAACTAATTTTGAAAATTGGTCCACATTTGGCGGAGATATCGCGTAACATACATGAAAAAAATACAGACGAATTGAGGAAGACTCCTTTTTGGAAGTCGGTGGAAAACAACAATTACCTGGATCCTCGAAGGGGTAAGCAGAGGTGAACTAGAGAACTATATTATCATAAATATAACTATATCATCATACGTAAATGAGCGCGGCGAAATGTGGATAATAATCCACACGTCCCAGATGTGATAGGGATAAGGGGCGAGTCTATCGCCATTTCGCCATCGCAAATTCCAGACTCCTAACTCATATTGAATAGAAAACGGCATATCACTTTGCCCGATCGGGGGATCGAACCCGAGCCCCCAAGACTGTCCTGGGGTCTCGGGGCGTAGTTGTATTATGGTACCAGTTTTGTAACTGGTGAGGCAGACATCGAATTTGAATCATCATCATCATCAACCTCAGTCAGACGTCCACTGCTGAACATAAGCCTCCCCCAAAGATTAGCAAATTGATGTAGCATTGGGCAGGGCACATAGGTCGTAGAACTGATAGCCGATGGGGCAGAAAAGTTCTCGAGTGGAGACTACGTACCGGCAAGCGCAGCGTGGGACGTCCACCTACAAGGTAGACCGACGACCTGATAAAGGTCGCAGAAAGTCGCTGGATGCAGGCTGCTTCCAACAGGTCGATCTGGAATTCGAATACGTAGTCGATAATAATTCATCCTCGGATTGCTCATCTATTATTGAATCTTTCTACCTGCCCTCATGCCAATTTAATGTGGGGTCAGCGAACACTTTTTCATGCATGTTTCAGGTAGGTTTTTATTTTTTTTGTACAGCACTGTCTGCCTCACATTTGAGGGATCAAGTACCGGGCAAATTGTGTTAGAAAATCTAATTTACCCGATCTGAGAATTGGGTACATGACTAATTTTTTTTAAATTTTATATGAAACTGACGCCATCTAAAATATAGCACTGAAAGAATTATTGAAATATTCTCAAAAATAAAGAAGTTATAAGCATTTGTTTGGTGTAACCTTCAAATTGCGGAAAAGAGAAGTATCAGTAAAATCACGTCAGGGCCATAACGGTACGTGCGTTAGTAAGGGATAGCAAGATATCCCCACTACGTCCCCACTCTTGCTCATTGCAGAATTTAAAATATGAATAACTGACTCATTTTTCAACCAATTTCGATGCAGATTTTATAGAAGAGTTTATTTTTTGTTTTATTTGCTAGTACATATAAAAATGTGTATAAAATCAAACATAATCAAGTACCCATTTGAACCCAAGAGCCCACATGCGCTGCTGTAAGCCGTTACACTAAAGAGACATTTATATATTACTGAATACTTATAAACGAATAATATCTGTAAATGTAGTCTACACCATAATTCGTAACGGCAACCAGGCGTAACAAAACACATGCATACAATAACATAAGCTCACGTCTGTATCCCGAAGGGGTAGGCAGAGGCGCACTAGCGAACAAGTACACCCACATTTCGCCGAGCTTAGTTCCGTCCCAAATGTGATAGGGGGCGAGCTTATTCCCATATTGGGCACAAATCCGTATTAAACCTGGCGTATTAAATCGAATCTGTCGGTAAGAGCTAAGAATTCCTCAATATTCCGTCGCGCGAACAACCGTCACCTGTGAAAACAGCGGCGCTCAGTTGCTCAAATATGAAAAGTTGATTTACGTGCGCTTTGTTCACTAATTTCACTTTGCAGTCCGCTCGCTATCGTTCTGTGAAACCGTTTTGTGGCTAACGGTCTCGTTTCACTCCACTCGGAGCGTTAAAATACTTCATGCGCCGTAAAAGGGTGATATCATTGAATTTGTGTAAGTAAAGAACGCTTGTGCAAAATCCAGTGACCGCCTTTAAAATAGAACAAAAGCGTGGTAGAGAGTTTGTGCCCGCACCGCGCCGCACGCGCGACTCTTTGTGTTTAGACTTCAATAAAACAAAAGAACAGCGAACTGCCGCAGCTTAGGCGCCGATTTCACCCCGTCTATCCGCCTTAATACGCATTTTTGTGTACGGAATTTTACGATTCTATTTCAAAATCGAAACCGCGATATATCGTTGCGGAATTTATTTATTTATAGCAATATGCAAATTTTATTTTAAGCTATGGCTGCTTTTATAAACAATGAAGTTGAGATGCGAAAGTGCTTGTGAAATATTAAAAAAGGCAATTAGAAAACTAGGACAGTTCAACCGTGAGTAGATCGAAACGCCGTGACTAGAGCATCCAGCTCGTTGTTTCTTTTGTTTCGACATGCAGTGCAATAAAGTCAACTACCGTACATTATGATTTCCTTGTTATAATGAGATGGTTTATTCATTTTATAGTTGCAACACTCCCGATACAAAGAATATTGTTACATGATCAAGAGTGTTCGAGTGGTTTTCTGCTCGCGCCGTTTCCACTTACTTGTAAATATGAATGCATATTTTATTCACTACAAAATGAGTACTCTTGGTAAACAGACGCGATGTTGAGTAATTGTAAGAACCATTACATTATTTATTTCCTATTATAAGGTGTTTGCAATTCTTTCTAGTATTAATAAAGCTGACAAAGTTATTTGTTTCTCTGATAAATATTGAGCCATTCGGTTGGGTTTATTAGTAATTTACGTTAATTAACTATTCATTTACACTTTACAGATACATTTAATTATAAACACATAGTTTTTTTTTATTTTAACAGTACTCAACTTATACTTATTGAGCCTTACTTAAAACAGCATTTTTAGCTGAGCAAATGGTTAAGAATAACCTGTCACTTTTTTCCTTACGTTACATTGTTTAAAAATGAAAGGGACAACCTATGGTATAAAGATAAGCAGCGCATAAATATTTTTATAAGTAAGGGGCATATTGTCTTTTTACTTTCAAATCATTTGCAGTAAAAAGGAAAAGGGGAAGTAATTAAAAAGTTTACCACCATTTAAAATATTTATAAGTTAGTTAGAGGAGATAAATGTAAAATAGAAATAAATTGGATCTTTTAGAGGAATTCCAAAATCGAAATATTTGTTGTGAGCTCTATGCATACTTTATATTAAAATGTTTACTTGATGCCGTAAGTACATATTTCAATGATTTTCGCCGTCTCCTGCTTATAGGACGATAGATAAAAGTGTGTAGCGAAACCACGTTTTGTCTAGATGTTTTGTGTAACGTACAGGAGAACGCGCCTAAACAAACACCCATTCAAACTTTTGCATCTACAACAGTTTTAAGATGCTGCTAAATGTACCTATATATGCTGTTGTTATAATAAAGTAAGCCTTCAATAAGCATATTAATATTTACGAATATGAGGGGTAAGATCGATAGAGTTCTTATAAATGATGATATTCAAATATAAAGGTTAGATATTGTGCCTCTTTGGTCTAGTGGCAACATATATGGGCGGTCGATCGGGAGGCCCGCCTAGCATGCGCGCCACGAGAAAATATTGTCTACGCTTTTTGTCGTGTTATAACCGCTTTTCTCTATTTGTCTACGGACACTAACATGCGCCCTCGTTTATTTCCATACAATATTGTAGATAATATGTAAACAACATCTTTCCAGTCGGTTATCGAGATATATCGTGACACGCATGCTAGCCGGGCTGGGTTCGATTCCCATGTCGGGCAAAGCGAATTTAAATTACTCGGAGCTGGAGTCCTCAGAGGGGGTTGACGTCAGGCAGGCAGCCGGTCCGACCGGACCGATTTTCATGATTCTTTGTGATTGCGATAGAGTTTATTCCAAGGGTGGTTCGGATGAGTTTTGAAGACGGTCCGTCAAGTTTTTAAACTTATGATTATTGAACTCTACTAATAAAGTTTTTTTTCCAATATGACCTCGAGTTTACAAACCACAAACACCTTTATACAAAGCGAGAGTTTTGGCATGAAGTTTCTCCACAGCGGTGTCGCGGATACAAGCAGGTGTCGACTGAAGTTAGACACGAGACGGGGCGGCCGGGCTCGTCATAGGAAATTAAATTTGCTTTGTTGTCTGATGGCTAGTTTGTGTGCACAGGTTTGGAACACATAGGCTGAGACTTATAGAGCGAACTTCGATTAAGTCTGAGTCAAAGAAACGAACTCAGTAAGGATTTTGACTTAGCCCGAGTCTTTTTTTCTTTGACAAGAAAATCTTTGCTTATTCTGTCTGTCAGTCTGTTTTTCTTGTAAAAATGACTCGGACTAAGTCAAAGTTCGATTTATAAGTTCCAGATTGTTTTTTATTGAAAACACTTATGGGCGTCTATAGCTACTAAAGAAAAAATCAATCGACATACATAGAGGCGTGGAAAGATACTGAACTTTTTTGGTCTAGATATATAATTAAAGATAAAAAATGAAAAGGTCTGTACCTGTACCTCTATATATATCCATAGACTCACACCTGTACCTCCGAGGGGTAGACAAAGGCGAACTAGTATACCTATATGTTACCGACCTCTTTTCCGTCCCAGATAGGAGGTTATCACTTTTTCAAGCATGTTGCAGAACAGATTCGGCTTAGTATTTACGATCGGCGGTCTGACGTCAACCCCCCCGGAGGTTTCAGTGCCGTGCAAATCAAGTTAGATAAATAGTTTTAACCGACCTGGGAATCGAACCCCGGAGCCCCCGATCCACGCGAATAATACTGCCACTAGATCAACGTAGCAATTGCATATACAATGTATATAATGGTTGAAATACCTTCGCAATGCTCGCTCGTCGGTGAAACACGCCTGTCCGATAATGCTGTGGATTGTTGTGAATTGATTCGAATAATTCGAAATGCAAGAGCAACCCCCGACCGTTTGAGTCTCGTCGTGCAACGTGTTTGAATCGCATCTGACTTGCGCTATGCATGCGCTTAGGATGCCGCATTCCATGTGTTTACATTTTTTATAGCACAGACTGACAAACGAGCAGATGACCCAAGATACAAAGAATCATGGGTGCGTTACCAACCTTTTCTTGTACTATATTAAGGCTGAGTTGTCGCAATAAACTTATTTTCTTTCTTTCTATTGATTCTTTCATCGCATTCGTAGGACGTCACCATTTGCAATTTTGCAAAGGTGAGCTGATAGGAATCATATTATATGGACCCGTCGCCAATACATTTTATAGACCTAAAGATCTAGAACAATTGAATGTTGATCTGATAACTCTTTCAAAAAGTAGTGTAACAAAGAAAGAAAGAAAGAAAGAAAAGAAAGAAAATGACATTTATTGAACATTTATTATTTATTTTACATTTACAACTGACAGACGAAGACTGTAAACTATAGTAGTTCAACTGTGTCATTTAAATCACATTCCAATCGATTACCTAACAATGATGTAGTTATTTGTACTTTGTAGAAGTGCAACGAAGCGAACTTGTGTGTTGAACTTTCTAGAAACTTAATCTTGGAAGTTATGCGACGATAGAATGCAGGAAGATTCTAAGAAATATTTACCTACAGAGTAGACGCTCGTGTGAACATTTTCAAGATATTTTTCTATAAATAAATAACACCTAAGAGTTCCAGTAAGTAGGGAGATTCCAAGAAATGTTTACGCAGAGGCTTCAGCATCGCGAGAAAATGTATATATATTTTTCTATAAATAAATAACACCCAACAGTCACGGACATAGTCTTAATTCCTGTAGCTCTAGTGCGAGCTAATATTTCTTTTAACAGCCATCGTGGTGCATCCGGCGAGCAGCCGGCTTTTGTCTATAGCGTATAAAAACTTCCCCCTTATTCATAATGAAATTCTGGTCTTATCGAAAGCATAACCCTACTTTTGCCTACTTTAGCTAAAAGAGAACTAAAATATGTTTATCGAATACAATGTTGTTGGTTACAGAAAAACATTATTTTATCTGTGACAAGCTTTGAAATAAATAAATTTGAAACAATCAATAAAAAATATATATTATCATTCTTAGATGGGGTCCTAGACTATAACAAAATTAATGTCATTAAGAAAGAACATCAAACTTGAAACAGCTGATCGGAATGGGCTATGTTTTCACTATCGAACGTTGGAATATTTTAACGCTATTGAACGATTATGAATACAATTTTTATGAAACGTACTATTGCGGTCTTATTACGCTCTACTAAGTTATTATGAATAAGGGGGTATATGTATAGGAATTTTATTAATGGGATATCAGAGATTCTCCGCTGCCTGGCCCCCGCTAACCTGCCGTTGTTGTAGGTCTTCTCTTGGGGCCCCCTGATGCCTTCGCTGGACGTTGTTGTTGACGTTGATCGCGTTACACGGCATAAACTAGTTGACACACCTTGAAACGTTTCGAACCGTTGCGAGTAACAGGCTATCGTAGTGACGATGGCTTTTAAGAGTAGGACGTGCGTGTTAGATGTTATTTATTATTTATATTTAAAATATGGATTGGATTTACGTCGCCCCCATGGTTTAGTCGCTGTGTATATGGGCTTTGAACCGCGGGGTCCTGATTTCGATTCCCAGGTCGGGCGTTGTGTTTTGCTAATATTATTTTCCCAGGGCTGGATCCTGTTTTGGTTTGCGCCAGACAGGCAGTCGTTCGTAGAAAGTCAAATCTATTATACAACATGCTTGAAAAAATATATTGCGCCGACCCCACATTAAGGTGGGATAAGTGTAGATAGAAAGAAAGAAAGATTGGATGTATTTTATTTTCTGTTAATGAGTTAGTATGTACAATGTGACCAAAGGTTTAAATCTAAGACCCGTGATTCAAAATTTACTATTGTAACATTGCAAACGGTAAAAAATCAACTTAATTCGCTTAAGAAGCACATAGCTGGATTTTATAAACGCGGAAATCATAAAGAAGAATTCAAGAAGAATTTTTCGTATTAGCTCAATAAAACTACTCGAACTGAGAGTGTCTCGCGTTCCTACAATAGAATCAAACATAATATGAATGTTGAAAAATTTAATAAATAATACGATAGAAAGAGATCGGGATTCGCAGACACCATTTTTAAAATGAATCTGAACTCCTTTTTGGATTTATTCGTTATTCAGTTAGGAACAGAGCGCGAGCGATTCAATAGTTTTTCAACCGACTTCCAAAAAGGAGAAGGTCCTCAATTCGCCTGTATTTGTTTTTATGTAAATAAATACACACAACAGTCACACACCTAGTCTTGACCGCACAACAGGTGTAACTTGTATCCTGGGTGTCAGAGACTATGAGAGACTTTCAGTCTCACAACACCCAGACTTAAAACAAATATCTGTGGGCCACATAAACATTTGTCTCAATGCGGGAATCGAACCCGCGGCCTCTCGCTTCGCAGCAGGCGAGTAGCCGGCTTTGAAGCGAGAAGCGCGGGTCACGGAGGCTGTCGAGTATGTTACGCGATATCTCCTACAAATGTGGACCGATTTTCAAAATTTTGTATCCGACAGATCTTATTTCAAGGGTAGTCCAATATAAATTCGATCACGATCGGTGTTGAAGTTGGTCTGTTAAATTTTTAAACTTGTGATTATGTTCTAACCTTGTCGGTATACACGGTGCCGGGTTATTATATTTTTAATACTTTTTATATCCCAATATAACTAAGTATAGAGGGGCTATTAAGCAAGTTTCCATTAAAAAAACGATCATAGACGTCAGTAACGCCATCTATCACTTACTTCAATACGAGGGCGCTTACCATATACACCTCAGAATGTTCTATAAATGTTTAAGAATCACGTAAGACTTTTTTTTTGTCTAAACATTATTACGCTGGCATGACCTTGCGCGTGTATTTTTCAAATACGACTGAGTGATTTATGACCACGAGGTCACAACTTTTGGATCACAAGATTTGCGCTGTTGTCACTTGTCTACCTCTATGTACTGTTCAAAATCTTTGATATCCCAGTACTAGAAATCTTTTAGGGCGACATATGTACCAGTGGACATCTTGTAGGTGTTGAGACGCCATGGAATAATTTTGACAATCGAATTCGAATGGAGCTTGATGCGCGCTTTTGACATTTGTGTGAAATAGTAACCAAACATTATCCGCTTTACCATGAGTTTTCTGACATTTCACGCTAGCAAGTACGTAATATAGAGGTAATTTGTTTGAAGAACGTCAGTGAAACGATAGAGGCATTCGGGTGTTTGTAATACAAATATTTTACATAGCCACTAGCATGCAATGCTAAAAAAACTCATGCTCACAGTGCGCAGTGAACTCAATACGACTTAGATTGTCAAAATTATCTCTACACGGGTTTTTAGTCAGCGGCATCACCTCTCTTTTATTTAAAAAAAGAGTTATAATGTCCGTGAATATCTTATATTTTCATTTATAAAGTTTTTACTTTAGAACTAGATGACATCTATCCCAATATCATTATGAAAGTCAGTTTAGGATGTAACTCCGTAGTTTAGTAATTAAAATTGGTTTAGAGGTAGTTGCGGTGACTCTTCAGTCACTGCCCTTCTACAGTTCGAGAAATCACATTCATTACTACTCGAACGTAACTTCGGATATTCTCTTGATCTCATTACTATATTGCTGTCCTTACCGCCCGCACTTACTCTTTCACACATTGGGTTTTAGCGGTTTTCTGCGTGACGTCATTGGCAACTTGTTGGTGAAAATCCACCAACAGATGGTTTGTAGATGACGCGTTTCTATTCATGGAAGCAACAGGGTTCCTAGTAAGAGGATTGACAGGATTTTGACGGGAAGTTTAACAGGGTGGGCGTCGCTTGTTAAAATTATTTCATATTATTCTCTAGAGTTGTGTTTGTTGGTTTTAAGTGTTGTGGTTTAATGCATGAAACTTCAGTGAATATGAACAGTATAATGTGGAAACTTTTTAACCGATGATCTTCGATGAGTTTTACTTAGTGCGTTGGCTGGCTTTGTTCGGTCGATTCGCCTAGTGAAGGTCATCTCAGGGGCACCGCTTTGGAAAGAATTACCGCCATAATCCCAGTAGGGCTTTGAGATCATCCACATCTGGGGCTCATGGTCATTGTGAAAACATAATTACTCTATTTACCTTGACATTGGCTAAATAATCGCATATGCGTTGAAGCCATTATTTTTAAAAGGAGAAGAGGATTGACAGTTTGCGATGATGGTTTGAGACGATAGTTTTCTTTTCGCCATACATTTGCCTAGCATCGCCTCTGGCGGAAGCTAAAACGAACTAAAAAAATATAGATAAATCGAAATCTATGATCTTCTATTGTTTTAATCACAAAATGGGTCCACTGGAATGTTTGGTGATTTTTCAAATCCCCGGCTTGTGGCCCATGCAGGAATGTTTTTGTTTTAAAATTTAAAATTTTTTCGAGCTCGATGCGTGTCTATGGCATTTGTTTGAAATATTACGCATAGTGATTGATACGGATTCGATTGTCAAAATAATTCCTGCGCGGGCCACCGAATTTACCTACGAAAAAGGAGGAATGAGTAAAATGAGGAAAAGGGAAAATACGAAAACTATGGTCGTATTCGACTAAGAACTCTCGAAAACTGTATCGTCTTGTTTATTTTATTTATTTATTAAGGAAAACCTAACCTATATATATTATAATAGTTACAATTTAGCTTAGTATATCGAAGTTTTAGGAGTACAGTGCGTTCAGTTTACCAAGTCAGGATCACCAGCCACCAGCTGATGATAGTAAATCATCGCAATCATAGATATATAAACCATCATCATCATAATCATCAGCCACAGGACGTCTACCGCTGGACATAGGCCTTAAATGAAATAAATATATTTAAGTAACGAATATGGAAGGATTAAGAATTTGCACCATTGGAATTCACAAATAGTACCAGTTACCAGCATTACCAAATATTTTTAACCCGTCGGAGGCGGCACATATACCGGGTGTTTCATAAAGTTGGTACCTATAACAATTGCACATACAGGGAGAATGATTTAAAGTGCAATGGTAAAGTTAAAAAATAAAAATTTAATTTAATTTTTTTAATATATATTAACCATGGGAATTTTAAAATCGGAATGTGACCTGTAAATCATCGCAAATAGCAAAATAATGGCTTTGTGTATGCTAAAAATAATTAATTACCCCATAGGTAGTTTGTAAATGTACTGCAGCTGACCCAGTGAGCCAGCAAAAAGTTTTTCATCACAAATTCAAGTTTCCATTATTCCAAAAGAATGAGCCTTACGAAATTTTAAACTTTACCGCTAGATTGGTAGCCATCGTCCCTTTAGGTGAAGTTATTATGGATACCAACTCTATGAAACATCCTGTATATGTTACATAAGCGTATGGGCCACCGGAGGCCGAGCCGCCCGTGACTATTAAACAATGTAAACAGTGTAAGATTGTTGGAGAATGTTCACAAAATATTGTGATGTAAGGCATTTCACTAGAGGAACAATTGAAATAAGTCGCGAACTTTGCATGCCTAACTATGGAGACGGGCGTTAACTTGGCGCCTCCGTAATGTAATAATGTCGAAACTCGTTTAACATTTTAGTGATATCTCGTAGTTGAGACGCTTTTGCATTGTGCGGTGTATGTTATTTCAACGTAACTTAAGCTCACGACTGTATCTGTGAGGGGTAGGCAAAGACGCACTAGCGAAATGGAACATTTCGACGTGCTTATTTTTATCCCAGATGTGATAGGGGGGGGGCTTGTCGCCATATTGGGCACAATTTCCAGACTTCGAGCTGATACTTAAATAAAATAATATTGGTCACGTAGGCGTGTAAAAAAGCATTTATGACAGGTCAACACAAGCAAATTCTGAATTTCTTGAATGAAAAATGAACCCTGCTTCACTCTCAATGTCCATAGCGCTCCGTCCACCTATTTTTACGTCTGTGGGTGTATATTATTACATTTCGCCGAGTTTAGTTCCGTCCCAGATGTGATAGGAAGCGAGCCTATCGCCATATCGAGCACAAATTCCAGACTTCGAGCTGATACGGATGATATCACTTTGCCCGACCCGGGGATTGACCCGAGACCTAGAACGATACGTACCGCGCATGCAATAGCACTACGCCGCCAAGGTAGTGCGTGTTATAAACCTAAAATAGTTGTAGTTATTAGGGGACTGTTACATACTTATCCCACCTTAATGTGGGGTCGGCGCAACACACTTTTTCAAGCATGTTGCAGAAATGATTTGGCTTCGTTTTTACGACCGGCTGCCTGCCTGATGTCAGCCCCCTTCTGGGGAATCCAGTCCCGGGCAAATCAAATTACAAAATTAGCTTTCCCGACCTGGGAATCGAACCCAAGACCTCCTGGTCCACAGCCAATATATGCTGCCATTAGACCAAGGCTGAGATCTATAGAGCGAACTTCGACTAAGTCTAAGTCACGAACTCAGGGGGGATTTGGAATTGTTAAATCCAACTTTGACTTAGTCCGGGTCATTTTTTGCAAGAAAAACAGACAGACAGACAGACTAAGCAAAGATTTTCTTGTAAAAAATTACTCGGACTTAGTAAAAATCCTCACTGAGTTCGTGACTTTGACTTAGACTTAGTCGAAGTTCGCTCTATAGATCTCAGCCCAAGAAGGCGAAAATTTTAATACACCAATTAATTGTTTGGAATCAGTACATTTTATTATGCAAGTAAATCACAAATCGAATGTAAACAGTACGCCCCATGTTTGCATAAAAAGTTTAACGCGATGGTTACCCCGTGGTCACAATGACAGCGAAATTTGCATGACGCAACACACCCACGAAAAACACCCCTTCGGCGTGTACACACGAACGGTAAACGAACATTGAACACGGCACATTTGGTTAGTGTGGACGTAAATTAGCAAAGCGACCATACGAACGCAAACACAGTCTATCTCTCTTTAGTAGTTATAGATTTGCCGTTGGAAGTGATTGACAGTGAATGTACAAATAATGTACCTATATGAGTGGACTTTGATTCTATATTGTAAATCTATTAGTTTTAATAATATTTTTTTTATTGAACAGAAACATAACAGTAACGTAGGATACAATTGTATGTTGCTAATTGTAGTAGTTAAAGGCACTGTGTCGCAACTAGCAGCGCCCACCTCCGCGATGTAAATATGTTATCTGTCTGGCCTCCCGCAATATTAAATAATTTAATTTTGAAAATGTTGCTTTAAATTTCTCCGCACAGAACAACAAAATTGGGTCGTCACGAACATTTTCGACGATCAGTGTTTGATGTTTATTAGTACTACGTACATGAAACAAAGTGTTCAACGTTCGTATTCAAAGTTCGTGTTCCATCGTGTGAACACGACTTAGCGTAGCTACCGCACCGCGCCGGGCCACAATAGGCGGGAATCCCATTAGCATTAAAGAAAGCATTTTGTGATCGTTGTCGCTAAGTCCACTCATAAAGGCTAAGGGTCGCTGACCCTTGTTTTAGCTAAGTATGTAAGTAAAGTCCCATTTAAATAGAGTTTGTCGTATGATATATTGAGATAGGCGGGGCTAAAATAAAGCTTCTTATACTCGTTCTCCTCGTGTTATAGACGTAAATTTCAACTAGGTGAATATGAAATGTTAAATCCAAATAAAATTGCGAAACAAAGGTATATTTATCTACCGTGTCTATATTTAATTTATTTCAATATGAATTTAAATTTTGCAATGTTTATTGACTTGCGAGTAATAAAGATAGTAAGGAAGTGAGTCGTATTTCCAATACAGTTTCGACTTCACAAAGGGGATGTTTCATTATTTTATTTGACTTCAATATGAACGACAAATTCAATTTGGCGCCTCGGTTGTTGAATTCATACAGCCACCTGTCGAATTTATAAAGATGATACCTCATTTACCTGCGTCGTAATAATAATGATTATGTATATTACACAATGAAAACACACTAAAGTCAGAGGTGTATTTGACATCAATATGTCACAATATGAACAATGTGTACCTACATTAAGATACGGCAGGGTTACCACGACTTCTTATAGCAGTATTATTATAATCGTTCTTCATTTGTTTTGTATGGGAATCGGTACAAGTAAAATTATAATAATACTGCTATAAGAGGTGATGGTAAACCCCATTTCAGTTCTGATGTAATAAATATTATATAATGATATAATATATTGATAATATTTTGTGAAAATTATCCTCGGTGAAAATTACATAAGTATGTAATTATCCTCGGTGCCGTAGTTCTATTACGGTACAACTACCGTCCTGCGGATCAAGCAGGAAATTTTCTGACAATCGTAAATCTAGTCGAGCTCGTTGCACACTCAAAACATTTGGTTAATTTTTTATACAAATTTCATAGACGCGCATCGAGCTCGTATACATTTACGATTGTCAGAATTTTTCCTGCTCGGACCGCGGAGATCTCGAGTTCGATCCCCGAGTCGGGCAAAATGATATTAGGCCTTTTCACTATCAGCCCGGAGTCTGGAATTTGTAATAGGTATGGTGATAGGCTCGCCCTCTATCACATTTATGATGGAACTAATCTCGACGAAATGTGACGACTCTCAACGAGATCACTTACCATCGGGTGACCCTTCTGTTCGTTCGCCGGTCTCTGCTATAAAAAAAACTAACCTAACCTCATACACACTGGGCTCTTTGTCTCATATACCCTGAGAGCAGCTTTCTGAAGACTCAAAGACCAAGCGTAATATAATTTGCAATATGCTTCAATACCGTACCACCGATCGCTCCGTCGACAGCAAGTAACTAACTTAGATTATAAAGGCTGTAACCTAAGTGTCCTAAGTTGTTAATTAACTAGGTTTACTTTGGAACATGGTACGGGCCATAACTTAATCCCATCCAGGTACAGCTTGCTCTTTCACTTTGTGTCCTTTAATCCTATTTAATCGTCTTATAGTGGCAACGGACGAGGTCACCTACATAGTATCGACGGCGTTTTATTTATCTATCATATTTTTGCCTCGGTGGCGTAGTTGGATTACGGTACGGGTATCGTCCTTAGGTCTCGAGTTTGAGTTGATTGATTGAGATTGATAATGAGTTTTTCTATTAAGTATGGCTCTGGAATTTGGTGATAGGCTCGCCCCCTATCTAATCTAAACTATCTAGTTCTACAGTTCCTTTTTGCCTATCCTTTCGGGATACAGGCGTGAGTCTATTTATCGACCAACTTCCAAAAAGGAGGAGGTCCTCAATTCGTCTGTATTTTTTTTATGTATGTTACGCGATATCTCCGCCAAATGTGGACCGATTTTCAAAATTCTTTTTGTGTTCGTTAGAACTTATTTCAAGGGTAGTTCCATATAAATTTGGTCACGATCGGATTTATAGTCGGTCCATTCAGTTTTTAAACTTGTGATTATTTATTTAGTCTGTGTATGTTTTATCAGAGCTGAAGTGAGAGCGCATTATTTGGCGCTGTGCTCACACGTTTTAAAATTTAATTATGACTGCTATAGGCAATTACATACAAAAGCTATAATTATATTAATAAATATAATTACACAAATAAGCTCACGCCTGTATACCCGAGGGGTTATGCAGAGGCGAACAAGAACAAGAACACCCATATTTTGCCGAGCTCATGACTGTCCCAGATTTGATAGGGGGCGAGCCTATCGCCGTTACTATTACTGGAGCATATTAATTAATATAATAAATAATAATAATATTGTCCGATAATATTTATGTTGTTTGAACATATATAATTGATCAATCAATATAAAAGAAAATAATCACCCAAAGGATGATCACTATGTAATCCAACCCAGGTGGGTTGGATTACATAGTGATAGTGATAGTGATTGGTAGTTTATTTCGAGAGCATAGGTATGCTCTCGAAATAAACTACATCCGTTTCAGTGTAGGCGGTAATTGTGATTAGACATAAACCTGTTATTTCCAAAGGCCAAGAATATGGAATAATGATAATACCGGAAATCCGACATGGAATTTTTGCTTACTGTTTTGAGGAAATGTTTTAAAGGGGCAATGGTAATTGTGATTAGACATAAATCTGTTATTTCCAAAGGCCAAGGATATGGAATAATGATAATACCGGAAACAGAAATCCGACAAAGAAATTTTGCTTAGTGTTTGGAGGAAATGTTTTAAAGGCGCAATAAATATGAGTGTACGTATGTGTGTATTTGTTTTTTGATAAATGAAAAAAAAATAGTTTTGTGTTCGTTTAAAATCGTGTATTTAATTAATCACGAAGGGAGGATAATAATTTTGCTATTAGTAATTAAAATTCAAACGAAGTCGTAGGTTGTCAGAAATTTTCCTGCTCGGGCTGCAGATAAAAATTATCTAATTATTGACAAAAAGAAAATACACAAATAAAGTAAACAACCTACACAATATTTCACCAATAAACTATTTGGTAAAAAAATCTAAGATGAGTAACACGCTTTTATAATAACATAACATACACATAACATAAGCTCACGCCTGTATCCCCGAAGGGGAAGGCAGAAGCGTACTAGCGAACTAGAACACCCACATTTCACCGAGCTTAGTTCCGTCCCAGATGTGATAGGGGGCGAGCCCATCGCCATATAGGGCGCAAATTCCAGACTCCGGGCTGATATGGAAAAATCCAATATCACTGCCCGACCCGGGGATCGAACCCGAGACCTCAGGACAGTAGTCGTAAATACAACCACGCCACCGAAGCAGTCGCAAGTATTTATTATTACTTCAAAGTAAACTGTGGAGCTTTAACTTAATGACAAACAACCTATGATAACAAGCGAGACCAGCAGATTAGTATGCGTTCCGGAGCGGACTGGACGGATAGACTCGAGGGATTTGGCATGTGTGTTCGCCTCTTACGAGAGGCTCAAAGTCATGATTTCGACCTGCCTGCCTTGTCAAACCACCTCTGATTAAACCAATCCGTGTAACATAGTCGTAAAGATTTCCACTGTAAAATGTAAAAGTATTTTTTTCATGTTTCTTCTTTTCAGGAGGTTAAGGCTGAGATCTATAGAGCGAACTTCGACTAAGTCTAAGTCAAAGTAACGAACTCAGTGAGGATTATGACTTAGTCCGAGTAATTTTTTACGGTTTACGGTTTTAGACATTTATTTTCTCTAAAGAATACAATTCACTTATTAGAGAACATTACATAGCGTAAACTTATTAAACTAACAATTATTACGAGATAGTGCGTAGGAACAAACGGTTGTACTATGATTACCAACTATGATTGAGGGTAGTATTTAAAAAAATAAGACAAAGTTAAAACATTGCATATGCGGGGGCCTTATTACAGAGCGCACTTCGAAAGGAGTGTCCATCGCTTATCATAGACATCAAGTGTAGGTTTGTTTTATATTTTATATTGGGGCTTGTTCAGTTTATTTAAATATATAAATTATGAGGCCGAAAAGTCCTTGAGGATGTGGTGTTTTAAAGATTTTTTGAAAAGTGCAAAAGATTTTATGTCCTTTATATCATTCGGCAGTTTATTATATAGCTGAGCTCCTTCATATAGCAAATTTTTTTTACCGTAGTTTGTACGTGGTGTTATCAGGCATATATTATTTATTTGTCTCGTTATACGTTTTTGAATTTGGGATTTTTTACATTTTTTACATGAAAATCATTGCTTAGTCTGTCTGTCAGTTTGTTTTTATGGTAAAAAATGACTCGGACTAAGTCAGTTTGATTTGACACTTTCAAATCCTCACTGAGTTTGTAACTTTGACTTAGACGAAATTTGCTTTATAGAGTTCAGCCTTAGTGTATAATATCTATATTATCTGTCTATACTATATACTGCCTCGGTGGCGTGGTTGTATTCCGGTACAACTGCCGTCCTGAGGCCTTGGGTTCGATCCCCGGGTCGGGCAAAGTGATATTGGATTTTTCCATATCAGCCGAGAGTCTGGAATTTGTGCCCGATATGGCGATAGGCTCGCCCCCTATCACATCTGGGACGGAACTAAGCTCGGCGAAATGTGGGTGTACTAGTTGACTTGTGCGCCTCTGTCTACCCCTTCGGGGATCTGGATTAGCTTATATATATACTATTATCTATACTATAATAAATAAATACACCGAACAGTTACACAAATAGTTCTGTCCCCACGCTAGATATAACCAGCATCGTGGTTATCAGAAACTACGAGAGACTTTCGGTCTCACAATACCCAGTCCCGAAAGTGATATCTGTAGGTCCTACAAACAATTGTCTCGGTGCGGGAATCGAACCCGTGGCCCTTCGTTTCACAGCCACTATGCCACAGAGGCTGTCAAACTATGCCTGACCTTGCTATTTAAGATTATTTAAGATAATCGTAAGTTTAAAAACTTAACTGACAGACTTCAAATTTACCGATCGTGACCAAAAACATATGGGACCAGCCTTGAAATAAGCTCTATAGAACACAAAAATAATTGTGAAAATCGGTCCACATTTGGCGGAGATATCGAGTAACATACATAAAAAAATACAGACGAATTGAGGACCTCCTTCTTTTGTGGAAGTCGAAACGTAAACGCAAACGAAATAAACTCACGTTTTTGTAGAAGTACGTAAATAGACTTCGTGCGTACTTCTGCGAAAACATGCGTTTTTTTTTATTTTTATTAATAATATAAAAGTTTTGTTTTCCACAACGAAACAAATCTTATGACCTCCGTATGGTCACGTTTTGTAACTTGTAAACAGTTGGTCGGGCTTCCTGAGAGTTTTAGAAATAAACCATTGTTCACTTAAGCGATGGAATCTGAACTTTTGTTTGCCTTACTGTAGGTAACACAGACTTAAATCGAATAACATAACATAACATAAGCTCACGCCTGTATCCCCGAAGGGGTAGGCAGAGGCGGACTAGCGAACTAGAACACCCACATTTCGCCGAGCTTATTTCCGTCCCAGATGTGATAGGGGGCGAGCCTATCGCCGTATCGGGCACAAATTCCAGACTCCGGGCTGATATGGAAAAATCCAATATCACTTTGCCCGACCGGGGGATTGAACCCGAGACCTCAGAACCGTAGTCGTACCGAAATACCACCGCCACCGAGGCAGTCAGTTAAATCGAATAGATGGCGCAAATTTAGTATAGTTCCATAGCTAGCATATTTTGAGCATGAGCTTCTACTAAAGCGAAGGGTTCAAACTTACTCCACTACATACCATGCGGTATCGTACTCTCTACGAAGCCAAGCTGGTTTAATTTGGCTATTAAAGGGAACTCGACCATTTTTTTTAGGAGATATGCCAAGATATCTTGCTATAATTAGCTTCATATAAAGAATAATTAAGGAAAAGACTGAAGGGTAAGAGGCGTATTATTCCTTAAGCGATAGCACGAATTAAATTTAGTCTACAGTCGACGACGGTGAACACGAAACATATTCTGTAGCTCGACCATCCGTTTTTTGATATTTCACTCTAGAAACTATGTAAAATATTTGAATGTAAAACACCCGAACGCCTCTACCGGTTTAGTGGGGAATTCACGTTTTTAATACAAATTATTAGCGAGAAATGTCAAAAAATTTCATGGTCGATCTTAAGTTATTTAATGATGTTCCACCACATATCTTTTTAGAGAAGAATACATCACACGCTGAGACACGCTAACCGCCGAATGTTCATACACTTAAGGTCGCCTTATCTGTCACAATTGTATGGCGAAAATCAATATAAGAAGCTGTTAAAGTTGAGCAGCGTTTGACCATTCGGGCGTAAGTACTATAAAAAGAAAGCACTTGTGGTGTCTATTTAGATCTATAGCAGCAGTTAGTAAGTTATAGTGAAGATTTATTTGTTAGTTTCTTTCTATCATTTTAAATTTGAAACTATATAGGTAGACGGTGCTGGGTGACTTACAAGGTTAGGCAATGATGTTTTTCTCATATGATTTGGCGGATCCCTATATGTGGTTGATATAATAAATAATAACACCCAACATCATCATCATCACGCACATAGTCTGTCCCCATACTAAGATGAATTCTTGTGTCGTGGGTATCAGAAACAACGAGAGACGGTCTCACAACACCCAGACCCGTAACAAATGTCTGTGGGCCACACAAACAACGGCGCGGGGATTGAACCCACGGCTTTTTACTCCACAGTCAGCTACTCGCCCAATGCGCCACGGAGGCTGTCGAGATTAGGCAGCCGGCAGGTCGTAATGCCAAAGCCGCATCTTTTCTGGAACCTGCGTGAATAAAGTGTTACTCTAACTCAGTGGGTGGAATAAGGACAGACATTTGATTATAATTGACAGCCTCCGTGGCGCAGCGGGCGAGTAGCCGGCTGTGAAACGTGAGGCCGCGGGTTCGATCCCCGCACCGAGACAAATGTTTGTATGGCCTACAAATATTTGTTTCGAGTCTGGGTTTTGTGAGACCGAAAGTCTCTCGTAGTTCCTGATACCCACGACACAAGACTCGATCTTAGTGTGGGGTCAGGACTATGTATGTGACTGTTGGGTGTTATTTATTTATATTTATTTATTTATATAGATTATAGGAAGGAAATAAAATCTTAAGTCTTCAATTACAATTTATGAAACTTCAAGTACCTACTTATCAGTACACGTGATTAATTTTACCGCCGCAAAATATTTTTTATTTTTCTTCTTATAACTTTGGGGCCCGATGTTATTCGCACAGTTTTGGCAATAAATCCAACCGAGACGAGCTGAAATAAAAAAGTTTTGGCACGTGTAAGAGGTCTAATGTTATACATCCTTACTTAAATAATAAAAGCGAAAGTAACTCTGTCTGTCTGTCTGTCTGTCTGTCTGTCTGTGGCGTTTTCACGTCTAAACCGCTGAACCGATTTTGATGAAATTTGGTATGTGGGTAGTTTTAACCCCAAGGACGGACATAGGGTACTTTATTTTTTTTAAATCAACCCCTAAAGGGATGAAATAGGGGATGAAAGTTTGTATGGGAATTTTTGAACCGCTTAATGGATTTTGATGAAATTTGGTATGAGGATACATTTGACCCTAGGGATTCAAATGGGGTACTTCATTTTTTTTTATCAACCCCTAAAGGGATGAAATAAGGGTTAAAAGTTTGTATGGGGATTTTAGGTCCACTTAATGGATTTTTATGAAATTTGGGTATGGGGCAGTGCATACCTTTGGGTTTAAAGACACAAATGGGCTACTTTTTTAAATCAACCCTAATGGAATGAAATAGGGGATGAAAGTTTTTATGGGAATCCAGAAACTGCTGAATGGATTTTTAAGAAAATTGGTATGAGGATAGTTTTAGCCCTAAGGACAGAAATGGGGTGCGATATATTTTTATACTACAAAGGGATGAAATAGGGGTTGAAAATTTGTTTCTTTGTTTTTGGGCCGATTGACTTCAAAATCGATATCTGAGTCGCCCCGTGGTTCCCAATGACAGAACCGCTGTCAGACCTGTCAAAAGTGGCCGCCATTTTGTTTTTCTTTGTTTTTGGGCCGATTGACTTCAAAATCGATATCTGAGTCGCCCCGTGGTTCCGAATGACAGAACCGCTGTCAGACCTGTCAAAAGTGGCCGCCATTTTGTTTTTCTTTGTTTTTGGGCCGATTGACTTCAAAATCGATATCTGAGTCGCCCCGTGGTTCCGAATGACAGAACCGCTGTCAGACCTGTCAAAAGTGGCCGCCATTTTGTTTTTCTTTGTTTTTGGGCCGATTGACTTCAAAATCGATATCTGAGTCGCCCCGTGGTTCCGAATGACAGAACCGCTGTCAGACCTGTCAAAAGTGGCCGCCATTTTGTTTTTCTTTGTTTTTGGGCCGATTGACTTCAAAATCGATATCTGAGTCGCCCCGTGGTTCCGAATGGCAGAACCGCTGTCAGACCTGTCAAAAGTGGCCGCCATTTTGTTTTTCTTTGTTTTTGGGCCGATTGACTTGAAAATCGATATCTGAGTCGCCCCGTGGTTTCGAACGACAGAACCGCTGACAAACCTGTCAAATGCGGCCGCCATTTTGTTTTTCTTTGTTTTTGGGCCGATTGACTTCAGAATCGATATCTGGGTCGTCCATATTTGGACTAAAACGACAGGGCGGATCGACAAATCAAAAGTTTTTCTGTTGGCCCTACAAAATACGAGTGCGGAGCCGCGGGCAAAAGCTAGTATATTATATGTCGATCTGGTACCTTCACGTAACATTTTCAACCTAAGAATTTGCTGTAGATAGTCACGGGCGGCTCGGTCTCCGGTGGCCCATACGCTTATGTAACATATATATGTGCCGCCTCCGACGGGTTAAATAAGAAATCTATCTAAATATTAATACGTGAAGCAAAAACTTTCCCCTTTTAAGAGAATTGAGCAAACGGATGAACGTGAATTTTTACACAATTGAAGTTTATATGAAGAAGAATTGCATAGATTTTTTTTATATAAAATGCATTAGAAATTATTAAATTAAATTAAATAATTATGATTGAATTTCGACCATTGGACGACCACTAGTTGTAATTAAATTGACCTATTTCTAATATATTTTACCTGTCCTTACATCGATATATTATTTACCTAGATGCACAGTTGACGCTCGGAAAATGGGACAGCAAAGAAGTGCTTAAGCACTCGTTTTGCATACAGTCCGACGTCGATAGAATTCTAAATTTGAAAATTCAAATTTAAGAACGCTTGCTCATTGCGTTTAAAAAACTACTTTATAACACGTGCATAGGGTTATAATTGTGTTTGATTTAATTAGAACTTGTGATCTTTTTCTTTGTTTTATTCCTGAGACTACTTTTTAGGAGGATATTTGCAAAGAACTGTACATCTAGGGTATATTATATTGATGTGTCCTTATCTTATTTCTATGTGGGGTTGGCGCAACACATTTTTTTAATCATGCAGAAGACATTTAGCTTAGTTTTTACTACCGACTGCTTGACCTTACACCTCTTCGGCAAAATCTAGTCTCAGGAATATCGTGTTACGAAAACCGCTTTGTCCGACCTGGGCCGGATTTAAACTCAGGATTTACTATACATCATAGCCCATATACGCTGCCACTTAGCAGGTGACATAGTAATAATATTTATAATTAACAGATATGTATATCGGCCTTTTATCCAGTTTGGTTCTACACCGACCCCCGAAATTATACTTAAACTTGTCCATTTTCTAGTAAGCGATGTATGATCCGTCGCTCAAATCCGATAACCAATCCCACATACGCAATGCAGGCTAAACTTCCAAAGTGATTTGCGCATGACCAACAGTTGGCAGCGTTCAAAAACGATATAACTCCTCAAACTGGCGAACAATTTGTTGTTCTATTGCACCGAAGTATTGCGATTCTTTTATTAACACATACACACATAAGCTCACGTCAGTATTCCGAAGGGGTAGGCAGAGGCGCACTAGGGAACTAGTACACCCACATTTCGCCGTGCTTAGTTCCGTCCCAGATGTCTCCGTTCTGTATTTTATACAGGTGACCTAAAAATTCAAATATTTCATAGACCACAGTGGTGTGGTTGTAGTACTGTTAAAATTATAGGCATTCAATAAAATAATCAAGAAAGTTTCTATCCTTCGAGTTTTACTATTCTTTTGTTTATTTTGTAGTAAAAAAAAATAAACAAAAATCGGCGTTAACTAGTTTCAATTTGGACATAAACGTCAATAAACTAAGTAAAGGGAACAAATATGTACAACATTCTAGAAAAAATCCAGCTTACTTGTTTCCATTTCTATTTATTATATTTTATTTTGTACAGGAAACATACAGAGTTACATATATGTTTAGGCAATACATTTAAGAAGCACCTTAACCAAAATGGTTTACAACATTTAAATGATGTTAACAGACGTTACACACCAACGTTTTTACTCAAAAATTGGTGATGACCGTTAATATATTTCGTGAAATATGCGAGCATATGACCCTGTTATCCAATTTGAACGTTCACGTGTGAAACGAATTTAATGCAGGTGAAATGACGAGCAAAATCCGGACACTAATTCAATAACTTACCGTACACTAGCTATTAAATTTACAAGGGATATGGTCGCTTCGGCATCAGCTGTGTAATCAATATATTACCAAAGCACTAAAGGCTGATTAGGTGATTACCTAGAGCTCGAGTGTCGACGGGGTCTTATATTTATAGTGACTAGCTTTTGTACACGGCTACGCCCGTCGTACATATTTTTCTTTAAACAAACTTTCGTTCCTCGTTACATCTCTTTAGGGGATGAAATTCCGGCTGTCCGCTAATACAGTTAGGCAGTTAGTCAGTCAGTCAGTTTCTTCATTTATAGAGATAGATTCGTTTTGTTCGCGTCTTCGCCTGCCCGATATTTTTTCTGGAATTTGTTGTAGGACAACATTATGAGATAACACTAATTTTTGGGCAATTTGCAGGATCCCATTTCGATTGATCACGATCGGATACATTTTAAAGTCGGTCCATTAAGTTTTGTTTGACACCTAGGGGAGCTAGAGTTTTGAAGTTAATTATGTATTTGCGCATGATCTGTATGTATTTATGCACGCTGTAGGTAATAGCATCAAACTGGGACATCCAGTAAAAACTCTCAATATCTGTAATTTTTTTCCAGTTCAGGGACGGTGTAACACACTTCAAATGTGTTCTGTAATACATTAAACTTAAGTCTGAGATCTATAGAGTGAACTTCGACTAAGTCACAAGACTAAGACAGACAGGCGGACGGACATGGCGAAACTATAAGGGTTCCTTTTTTGCCATTTGGCTTTGGAACCCGAAAACCGGCATCTAAACCGTACTAATATTGTTGATTGAGCACGTTTGCGTGCAAATTAACTCGACATTTGCGCCACGTCAATTACGGCTGTGTAGCCTCACGCCCGGAGCATCCGCTATTCCGAATATCGGGAAATTTGTCGAATATTCAAAATTAATGAACGTTAATTCTTAGCGTACTTTGATAATATATAAAACTGAGGGTGATAAAATACATAACACATAATACATATAACACCGACAACAGAAAACAAACACCGATGGCTATGTAAATCGTAATGTGTGGAATCATCGCGCCACAAAATTAATGCAATTTTGCTGATGGCTATATTAAATTATGAGGCTGTAGAAAAACCTATCTGAATGAATATAATCACAAGTTTAAAAACTTAATGGACCGACTTCAAATCTAATCGTGCCCAAATTTATATGGGACCACCCTTGAAATAAGCTCAATCGAACACAAAAAGAATTTTGAAGATCGGTCCACATTTGGCGGAGATATCGCGTAACATACATAAAAAAATACAGACGAATTGAGGACCTCCTCCTTTTTGGAAGTCTGTCGAAAATGGTGGAAACAGTTCGATCAAAAGGACTGAATGATCAACACAGACTTAGAGGCAATATCCTTTATGATAAAGTTAATCAGCAATTTGACAGCATCCGTGGCCTAGCGAACTGTTAGACCCCACAATTTTTTTTTGATCCACAGCTTCGGGTCTGGGTGTTACAGGACCGTATGTCCCTCGTAGTTCCTGATACCCACGATAAAGGTTCAACCTAGTGTGAGATAAAGACCATGTATGTCACTGTTGGATGTATTTATAAAAAATCAAATTTGACCACCTATCGTTATTCCAATCCAGTATGAGGTATATTTCTAAGTAATTTGCTGACAAGATTCAGCTTTTATGACTGGCCGATTGCTTGACGTCACCTACTTTAAAGATTGATGTTAACTTTGCTCGATATCCCGTTCATCGTAAATGGTACTATAATTATATCAAACGGTGGAGTGATCAGCAATGATCTGATAATGTCGTTGCTAACATGATAGGCCGGTGTCTGACACAGGCGACATGATTTCCGACGACTCACGGCGCCAATCACGACATTCCATTAGCGCACACATTCCTGTTTCCACATATCTATGGAATTTATAACAGATTAGTATTGGATCAATTGAGTTTAAGGTTGAAACGTTGAATTTTTAGTAAATTAAATTGTATGAAATAAATAGAAAAAAACGAGCTCACGTATGCCAGTATCAGCTTTCTATGGAGAATCATGGAGTCTTGTATGGTTTTCCTGCTCTTCTACTCTATCATCAGACCCTCAAGGCCTCAATAGTCTATAGTCACTCACTGCAAAGTAGTTAGGTCTTGGTCCCTCAAGCTGGCTTAATACGAGTTGGAAAACTTCACATACAATCGAAATTCATGTGAGAAATTATTAGGTATGTACATAATATTTTTCTTGACTGTGAAAGCAAGCTATAATTCATAATTTATACACACTAAAGTCAGATATCCAGTGGAAGATTTGCAGTGCTGGCCGCCTTAGGGCCGGTATGCCGCCCCTTGTTTTTAACCGACTTTAAAAGGATGAAAGTTCAATTTTATTGTAGATAATGTAGTTATCTTCGTCAGTAAGTAATAAGGTGAAAGTTGCAAAAGTTTTTGTTTCGTGTTTGGATGCCTCTAATGGTACAGCCGCCCTAGGCCCTGGCCTAATTGGCCTTACAGGAAACCCGCCATTGAAGAAACAATTGCAAGAAATTATACATTTTTAAAAGAGCATCTTGCGAACTGTTTACGTAAATAATCTTACTCGTTCTAAAACTCAATCATACTTAGTTAACGCAAACAGGATTATCCAGAACCCTTATAAATAACATCCCTTCATAACGTTATAAATTAATAATAGCACACCCTATATGTGGCAGAATGTTTACCCGTAAGTATGTGTCATAAAATTAATAAGACATATTCCTTAAGAACAGTGGAAGAAATTTTATCAATAAGCGGGTCTATACAATGTTATACGTCACGTAACGTTCATGGTAACACGAACGTAACAGGTAAATTAATAAAAGATACATATTTCGGATACTTTTAGTTCATAACAGATATTCGCAATTGTTGAATATAAATGAGTTGACAAGTCGTAAAAAATGTGATCAAAAAATTTGGAAATTAGCATACAAGAGTTTATAAACGTTCGTATGACATTTACTTGTAGGTAAAACATTACAATAAATAAAATTAGACATACCAGAAGATAGACAGTGCGTACGTTTTGAGGAAAACACAGGAGTACGTCGGTCTCATTTGTCGGGCTCAGATCGTACCAGGGGTGCGTTCCCGAGATTGGTCCAAAAAGCGCTGACTGGATAACACCAGACAGAAAGAAAGATACCAGTTGGTAGTGCAATCCTTTTTTCTATATTTTTACCTTTGTAATTCTTTTCTTTCTTTGTTTCTTTTATACCATGCCACATATCATCGCGTCTGATTTTATCTAAATGATTACTACAATGATTCTATGAAACACTCTGTACATGAATACAGAGTGTTCCATAAAGTAGTAGTGGTATCTAGTGTCTAGTCTATATATTATGTAAAAGGATGATTTGATTCTCATGAATTGGAAACGTTTCCTTATCTTACACGATTGTAGAAGGGCATATCCAATTTCGACCATATAGTTATTCTCAGTTATGGTTACATACATACATACATACATACACACATACATAAACTCATGCCTGTTTCCCGTTGGGGTAGGCAGAGACTAAGGAGCGCCAATTGCCTTGGTTCAAACACATCTCTTTCGCTTCTTCCACAGTCATCAGTCTTTTCATGCACGCTCGTCGGTTACGAGAACTCCTTATGTAGGCCTTTTAAAAGATCGCCCATTTGGTCCATAAAAGTACGCCTAGGACGTCCTCGGCCGATGCTACCATTCACTTTCGCTACATAAATTTATTAATGGTTAAATGGTAGTTTATTAATGGTTGGTAATTAGTCATAAACAAAGACATTCAATAGTATATAGATGGGACAACAGCATGAAACTTGAGATCCAACAGTTGTGACCTCGTGTTCATTAAGAAAGAAAAGAAAAAAGAAAGGAAAAGAAAATTGTCTTAAGTAATTCTTGAACATTCACAAAGTACATTGTAATAAGTGCCCTCGCATTGTAATAAGTGGTAGATGGCGTTACTGACGTTTGAAATAAAAAAAAGTATGGAAACTTGCTTGCTTACTTGCCCTTCTACAGTTAATAATATCAGCTATCTTTGGTCATATAGTACTTAGTTATGGTTAGTTATAATTGGTAATTAGTCATATTCAAAGACATTCAACACTACATAGACAGAACACAGCACGAAACTTGTGATCCAATTGTTTTGACCTCGTGTTCATAAAGAAAGAAAAGAAAAAAGAAAGAAAAATAAATTTGTCTTACGTAATTCTTGAACATTCACAGATATAAATTGTAATAAGCGTTTAGCGTTGCTGACGTGAGAAGTATTTTTTTTGTATGAAAATCTTGCTTCATAGCCCCTCTGCAGTTAATAACATTAGATCTCTTTGGTCATATAGTAGATGAAAGACAGTTCATTAAGAGCGAGCTTCGCATCCACTTTGAGAGTAGTTAAACATATTACAGTTTCATCGTTCCATGTTATACTACTTAGGGTTAATTTATTAATAGAGGCGTATGTGTAACAGTGGACATTATCATCATCATTTTCATCAGCGCAACGTAGGACGTCTACAAGGTGGACTGACAACCTGTTAAAGGTAGCAGGAAGTCGCTGGATGCAGGCCGCTTCTAACAGGTCGATCTGGAAATTTTTCAGGGAGGTCTATGTTCAGCAGTGAACGTTCTATGGCTATATATCCCATAAGCATCTGCCGTCTGAATACAGGGCTTCAAAAATCGAAGACGCTGTCACATATTTCAATTCTTTTCAACTGCACTGCACTTACCATTAGGTTTAGTAAAGACAAACTTTAAATATAATATTCAACAAAGTTAGTGACTCTAACTTGTTTGTAACACTATCAATTAATATAGTTAATAGCCGTTTAATTTATGAATAGATTGGCCGCTATGTTAACTTTGAATAAGTAATAATTTAGCGGGTTGATTCGTTCCAGCTAAAGGCATTGTAAGCCTGGCAATTCTGATTTTACTAATTATAATAATTGTTAATTAGCAATGTCTTTATCCTTAAGTTTGGTGGTCTTATTGTGGATGATGATGAAGGCCGGGCGAAGTGGAAGCTTTTGAGTAGGAAGTCGGACCCTGAAAGTGTTAGTCCGAATAACACCAGTAGAAAGGGGTTTTTACTTGTGACATTTGCGTTGCTATGGGCGGCCTACATCGGTACTTTAGGATATTTTAAATAAAAAAGGAGTGCTAATAAATCAATCTTCCATTTAGTGGATAGTGTACAAAATGTTGTTATTATTTATTTGCAGAGCCGAGCACGGCTGAGTATGCGGAGCTCAGGAGTGGGTCTTTAGCAGGGCGGTCGGCGGCCGACACAGAGGCGGCGCATGACCTGCTCTCCCTGGCCCAGAGTCTGCCGCCGATGCCGCCCGCCGCCGTCGTCACAGTCCTGCAAGGGCCCGAACCCGCGCCTCTCGTTCCACTCTACACCTACACCATACAACCCACAAACATCTACATCATAGCGGAGGAGCCGCCCGAGCCCATCTACCACACAGTGCAAACCGTCGCTCCTCTGCAACCCGTAGAGTACACCGTCGAGCCCCAAGTCAACTATACCGCATACCAATCCCAGGCGGTAGAGTACGTGGCTGAAGTGAAGGATCCTGAACTACCACTCGAACTAGAGAGACCGGAGCCCACTCCCGCACCGATCCCTTTATCGAAGGAGAAGGTCACAAAGTATGACTGCAACGAGTGCGGGAAGCGCTACGCGACGTCGTCGAACTTGTCCCGTCACAAACAGACACACCGCAGTCTAGACTCCGTGGCGGCGAAGCGCTGCGGCGAGTGCGGCAAGGCGTACGTGTCGATGCCCGCGCTCGCGATGCACGTGTTGACGCACCGCATGGGCCACGTGTGCGGCGTGTGCGGCAAACAGTTCTCGCGGCCGTGGCTGCTGCGCGGACACCTGCGCTCACACACCGGTGAGAAGCCGTACAGCTGCGCCGCGTGCGGTAAAGCGTTCGCAGACAGATCTAACCTGCGTGCCCATCTGCAGACACACTCATCGGATAAAAAGTACGAGTGCCCGCGGTGTCACAAGAACTTCGCGCTCAAGAGCTACCTAAACAAGCATCAAGAGTCCGCGTGCGTGCGCATGGAAGACGAATAGGACGCGCTTCCCCACGAACGATTGCAACGAACGATTTCTCTATGAACTTCTTTACACCTTTTTATTAACGGAACGAGATAATTTATAGGGTAAAGGCTCGTAGTTTCGACAGCGACGTCGAAAGAATAATAAGCAATAATAAAGTACCTAAAGTCGTTATGGCTCATTCCATAATTTATAAATATAAAAAAGTAAAAGTGAAATGTATTTTTTCAATTATTAGTCCGGCATCGACGGAGGCAAACGTGTCAATTTATGGCCAGAGCCTGCAATGTTACAGCTTAGGGTAACGTTTACATAGTGACGTTTAGGTAAGTCAGCGTCGCACGTGTGTCGTGTGACGTAGTTAGATGTAGTTACGGTGATACGTAGAGACTTAATGAAACCGTCGAGCTGTGGTACAAAGAGAGCAATAAAGTAACGAGCGTAGAGTGCAAGCGATAGACGCACGAGTAGCGTACGACGCGTAGCGAGTAGCTTAGCGCGCGGCTCCGGGAGGACCAAACTGTTGCTCGGGCCGTCGCGCCTCCGCGATACCGCGCCGCGCCACGTGTCGCTACGTTGCGTGACGTCGCGTCGCGTCGCGCGGTTTCACGCCACCATGCTTCCCGGACTCCAAGCCCGCAGTGCGACCGCCGAGAGTGCCTCGCGATGCTTGCGGCCCCGGCGGGTCCCCGGCACCCGAGAGCCGGCGTCCCGCACATTGTTACATAAGGTACAGTACGATTTGTAATTTGCTATTGCGTTCTTTTATAATAAATTAACCGTTGTAAGTAGCATTAATTCATGACCAAGTTGTTTAATACGTATGTAATCAGGTTTATAAGAAGTTTTTCACGATACGTAACTTATAAAAAAATACAAGCTAACCTAATAAGAATCATTTGATTGTTTATTGTCATGTTAATAATTGTACACAGTTTTTGCAATTTTAATAATCCAGTCTCCATAGTGGTTGACGTAGCTCGCTTAACAATATTTACATTATTCCAAGTTTGTAAACTTGTTTTAGGTATTAAACATACACCAAGCGATACTTCCATACGGTTGGTCATTCGGGAATATATTTTTATCGTAGGGTTCACGTTGTTTAAACACCGAGCCGGAGTTAGAATGTTTATTGAGCTTCAAACCACACCACTTCGTCACTTAATTTCTCACGATCCTTTTTATTAAAATAAACAAATTCAGGTCTTGTAAACAGATCTGTGCCGCAGGTACAACGGTAGTTATTCAAAGCTTGCCACTAGCTTGTGAGGTTTCCCTTTATCGCGTCAAGCGATACTGACGCATTATTTTTTCTCCTTGCTATTAAAACGTCGTAGTTCGATAACTTTTTAGACATTTAGCATGGCATTATATATACATGGTTTACGCTAGACACGATGATTGGAAGCCCAACATAACTACCGTTCTAAGTATCTAACCGACCTGATAGTACGACTAATTATCGCCGACGACATTCAGCAGGGGCGCTCATCCATCATAAAGCCAATATGAGAGAATAACACTGTTATCCTCATTGCTACATAAGCCATGGATGTACATACATGAGGCCACGATACACAGGCCACAGAATTTAGTTTCTATTAGAATGCAGTGACGGGAGCTGACAGTGGGCGTTGTGGTTTATAATAGGTTGGCTTCGACTCTAGTGCACAGTGGGTACAAGCGCATGCAATTTGGACATTAATGCCAAGCGGTTTTCACCGGCAATTTGTTTTACGTCTTAGTCTTAAATACCTTACTGGACCTATTATGCCTTACTTATAAAAACAGTTTAGCTGAGCCAATGGCTAAGAATAGGCTGTCACTTTTTTTCTTGTGTCACATCGTTTGAAAATAAAAGGGACAGGCTATTCTTTATTATTTTCTCAGTTAAAGTTTTTCATAAGTAAGCCCCATTATGTTTAACACAGACAGTTTTAATAACACCGTGTTAAGGTGTTTAAATAGCCACTTCTACTGTAGGTTAATTATATAAAAAGGTGTTCGTTAAGTCATCTATAAGTACCGTTTTTTCAATTACATGTCACTAACTAGTCACGCGTGCCATATTTAAAAAAATGTAACCGAATATGAGATTGTTTATTCTGTCGTTAAACATTTGATTTGTGTAATTTAACTTAATACAGGAAGGCGATTGAGTAATCACATTAAATTATATAGCTGTTAATACTAGTTGAAATACATCTGTTTGATTAAATAATCATAAATAATAATAACTTAAAAAGTAATTCTAAATAAATAATAGGTATGTTAGATGTTAGTTTCGTTCCTTATAATGAATATTGAAACGAAAATCAATATTCAGCATTTGGAATACCACGAAAGTGATTCATATTTTATTCTCATAGTATATCGACTGATCATCATGATATTTGATGTGATTACTTAATCGCCACTCTGTAGATAAAATATACTTTAGTTTTGTGATTTAAATACTTGATGGCTCGATGAAGTGCGAATAGAAACAGTGTGCAGTGTAAGAGTGTTGCAAAGATATGTATTTTTATAGACGTTACACTTTTAAGTGGATATTTGATATTTCACGATGTCTTTCCGTTAGTAGCGTAGTATAGTTAAGCTTACTGATAAATATTTAATAATTCATACATTGTGAAGTTATTACCTAACAACTCTTGGTATATTCACCCTGTATAAGATATTTACAGTCCACTGCAATAACGTCACAAGTACTAAGGTAATATTGTAGTTGGACTTGAAAAATATCGAAAAATATTGTATTCAATATAAGCAGTATGTAAGTTAATCTAAGACATGGTATGTATTGGAAACATGTGGCAGCGTGATATTCGGAATATATGATTGAAGTTTGATGTATTCGTGATATTATTTTATAAGTGTTAACAACGTTTTATATAACCGATCTTATTGATTTAATCAAAGTCATCCTGCGACCGTCATTCTGCCTCATGTGCCCTCGACCTCATGCGATGTATTAATTAAAAAAATAATCTAAAGTACGACAACTCAACGAAAATCACTTGGATATTTAAAAAGTTTATTCACGTTACGGTTTGATATACATAATTATAACAGATTTAAATTACATTAGAAGCATATAGATTATCAAAATTTAATATTGTGTTGCTCAACAAGATATTAGGATATTGTAGTTTCATTGATTCACGTAGGCCTAACTGTATGTCGGTGCGTAAAGCCCCATTTACGCTGAGAGAGTTTATAACACAGAGGTGAGAATGTCAGCAAATTGTCATGTGCCAACGAACGAGTTTAACGACTTGGCTGAACTCGTGATGATTATATTCTCAACTCTATGCAAGTAACTCTCTCAATCTAAACGGGGCTTAATAGTTCTCGGAGTAAACCGCGTGATGCGAGTACTCTCGGATAAAGTGTGAAGAATTTGGCGTACGTCATGATGTAAATCGTAGGTTTTTATTATACACGGTAGGTTTTCGCTATACGCGACGCGGTTGGGTAGTGTTCTTGTTATATTTAACATGTCAATTTTCAACAAATTTTCGTCAATTCCTCACAATTATCTTCTAGTTAAGTATAACACTCGTTCTCTCAGTACTAATCTGAACTCATTTTCTTTGTTTTTTATGTCCCTAGTTTTTGGAATGTTCTTAAACTTGTTACTTTTAGATAAAGGCTGCTTGGTTCAGTGTCCGTTCACACAAAACCACTTGGATAGGAGAGCCGTTACTACTTCTTCTGTTATAACTATTTTAAGCGAAATAAAAATCTACTCTCCTGTTTTAGCTGGTCTATGTGAACGGACTCTAATAGGCAAAGAGCGTTGCATCTGCGACACTTATTTAAAAAAATCGTACATCAATATATTCAACCCTCTTTAAAAGGCGTATATAGGTTAATTTACCCTGATCTGCGGCCTGAGCAGGAAAATTTCTGACAACCGTAAATGTATTCGAACTCGATGCGCGTCTATGAAATTTGTATGAAATATTAATCAAACGTCATCAGTGCGCAGCGAACTCGAATACATTTACATTTACATTAGTTTTTCGTGCTCGGGCTACTGGTATTAGATAACTACTAACTGTAACTACATGTGCGTTTTTCCTCATTAAGGCTCGGACAACCTTCAGATACTTGTGATCGCAGTGCCGAATTGAAGCTGTTCAGAATAAGACTGATAGAAGGAGCGGAATGATCGGTTATGGCCGTTAGAATATTAATTATTAAGACAAACATTCGATTCTGGCTCGATTAGTCAAACTACTATCGATTAGATAAAGTCTTCCAAAATGTAGTCCCTCAAGATTTAATTTTCAGTCCCTTACCGTCAATCTCTTACCAATGATTTGAGTTGCTACGTTCTCACTTGTTTTGAATTTTAGTTAAAACAAAGTTATAAATATTGGTAGCTGATCTTCATTTATATTGAAAATACATAAAATTAGAACCTGAAGATATTATTAAGGAGTTCAGTACTGGTCGTTTTTGAAGTGATAACTTATGGGAGGGTAAACCGCTTCGTAACGTAACGCGTTACAGCGTCACTCTGTCTGGCTTCTTATCATATTAATATACATAAAGTATAAGTAATAACCTAAGCTTTTCTCAAGTTAAACAATTTCAATATTCAATAGTTCAACTTATAATACTTTGTCACTTCTGTCGAGCGTCCCGAGACGCACATGTTTTTTTTTAATACAAGAAATGTTATTTGTACATTCCATTCTTCACTGTAGAAATGACTCATAATATCTAAATATATTATTTTAAATGATCCTATTTTCTGATTCCGTAACGGTATCTAGTAGGTAAATGGCATTTTTTAAAATTGTCCCCTTGATTTTGCGATAATATTTCTCGATTAATAGTTCTGAACGACTACTAATACATGAAAGCACCTAAAGTGGTTCGCAAAGTCTTTAAAAGAATAACAGAATAATGAATAATTGAAGAAGAATTCTTGATCTTAATTTATCAAAAGTGAGAATGTATCGAGTTCTCATGGTAGGTCGGAAACTTCATTCACTTACCTAAAGTGAACTGCGGAGACCTAAATAAATATAGGCATTTAGAATTACAGCAATTTATTAATTGAAACATCGGCTCTTTAGATACGCATTCCGCGTTAGTTGTTATCAGTAGCTCCATCATGAGTGAAATTTTGATATTTCACGCTAGAGACTACGTAAAATAATTTCTATGACAAACATCAGTTTCCCGCGTAACCGCTAGAGACGTTCGGGTGTTTGTCATATAAATATTTTACGGATTCGCTAGCGAGTAATGTCAAAAAACTCATGGTTGGCCTCCTGTTAGTTGGTACGTGAAATCGTATGGCCTTTATCTACAAAATCACATCCAGGATGAAGTAATCGATATTGGAATTTAATTCATTTTTGCCAACCATAGTTAAACTGTCCTAGATTTTATCAGAAACAGTATTTATAATGATGAAAATTGTTACGAAACTTCTTTGTCGGAAATCATGATAATTCTGTCAATCATCGTTTCTCAATCGTCTCACAAAATTCGTTTTAGGTTTTTACCCTACTCCTCGTAAACCTATGAAGGTTTTCAATACTAACTTAACAAGTTCAGGTTCAAATCAGTAGATATTGTCGTAGAGATGTAGCGACCTATGTAATGCAAATTTATTTTTGTTTTCGGTCTTTGTCGGTTCCGTAAACTATTGCTTCTCACGAATACTTTTACTATTACAGAGGCATGTTAAAGTATTACTAACGGCTTTAGTCTAGAACAGTTTGAGATTTTTGGGAGGGCAAATACACATGAAATATATGAAAACAGTGCGCAATTCAACGGGCTCGATACAATGGAAAACTATACTAAAGAAAAATAAGAGGACGAGGCATAACCACGAAAAAATGAAGCATGCGTAATGTATAGAGCGAAACCAAAATGGCGACTTTGCGAAACAAAGATCCCAATCATATATATAGCAGTTAGCCATCTTCAATTTCCGAAATTAGTATTATTGTATATAAACACCGTATTTATAATAAAATCAATCAATATTTGTACGATATTTAATTCTTATGACACGGTGAAAAATTACATTTAAATAAATCGCGAAACTAAAATGGCGGAACCGGCTTCAAAGAAAACACTATTTTTTGTAGTTCTGCCAAGTTCTTATGTTTTTTAGTCATTGGCTTGATACGATTTCGATTGTCAAAATTATTCCTGCTTCGGCGGTCTCTTTGGAAGATAATAAATGATTACCAGTAGGTGGCTCTATGTATTTTTGTAGTCGAATAAATAAAAATCGAATAAGAAAAGGTAACAAATTCGAAGATATGTTTACTTAGACGGAAGTATTACAGGCTCAATTTTCCGGGTTTGTCCTTTGAACAACAGAGTTAAAAAAATCTACCCATCAATACGTGAAAACTATGTTGGAATTTATATTTATTGGTAAAATGAAAAATATAAAAATTAAAAAATTAAAAACTATAAAATATTTATTTATTGATAGAATTTCGATTTTGATGCTGTTGAAACAATGTCGTTTTCTGAATTGAAAAACATTTGACCACTTCTAGCAATTCAATTTTGATTAGCTTTTGAGAAACTGGACGATAATCGTGGCATAACATTGCAATATCTCAACGTTGCATAAAATTACTCTATAAAATATTAATGTGTTAATAAAATATGAATGAATCAACATTTTGATCAGTTGAACAATATATTGCGAAATATGAATTGGGATGCGTTAATGCTCAGTACTATCCGAGATCAATTTGTTGTCAATTACCGCGAGCGATTTAAACACCAAAACTTAAATAAAGTTTTGTGTATTTATGCATCATGCATTTACGAGTATATTAATTTACCCGTAAAATTAAAATTTTAAGGGCGACTTGCACGACTATTACTAATCTATAGTTAGTCCTTAATTTAAATTATATGTCATTCATAATTTTCAGTCGAGTTTAGTTGTTTGAGTTTTTAGGGTTCCGAAGCCAAATGGTAAAAAAGGAACCCTTATAGTTTCGCCATGTCCGTCTGTCTGTCTCTCTGACCACATCTTAGAGACTATAAGTACTAGAGGGCGATGGGTAAAAAAATTCGCAGTAGTAGCAAATATCATGAATTTTAAAGGAAAACTATAGCGGCTAAACGGACTTTACAAGTTATTGAGTAATTGACCACCAAAGTAAAAAGAAAAAATCGTACAAATTATTTTCAATATTACTTATAATATATGAAGTTGTTAGTTATGTAAAATAGGTAGTAAATATGAGATTATGGACCATACATTTAACATTATGTCTAAAAAAATATATTTAAGTAACAGTTAGGTACCCTTACTTCGGAACCCTGTACTGTGCGTGATCAGTATGCAGCATGCACTTGCCCGGTTTTTTAATTCTAGATAAGTAATAGTGATGCAAGTCGCCCAAAGATACATGAACTTAAGCCTCTGTTGTCTTTTGCAAACCGCCCTTATTCCATCCAACGTGAGTTCAGCGTGAGTTCATCACGCTTTTTCAGGCATGTTATAGGATTTAAATTGGGCTTCCTACTTTGGAAAATATAGTGGCGGATAAATTGTGTTAGAAAAATACCCACCCGACCTGGCATCGTACCCAGAACTCCCCGCAATGAGGCAAAGGCGAACTATTTCAATCTGTATAACAATAATAAAGTTACAAATTCATTTTATTTCAATACACTCCTAAGTCAATACTTTAATCAGCTTGATACATTGAATATTTTAAGTAAAAAAGGACATGATTCTACAGTCATCAAGTTTCGTAATAAAAATAATAATTTTATAGCATTTTGTCACCCCTTATTATAAGAAAAGGCGGAAGTAACTGCACTACTTAAAACTATACTACCATTTACTAGTTAACTTTGTGTTGGAGTTTGCGTTTGAAGTTTATACGCCTAAGGAAAAGTAAAATAAGTACTGGGTGGAAAAGGAAATTTTTCATTTATCCTTGCATTCACCCACATCAAAAGTAGAAAGTTTACACTTCGTAGGTATTTTTTGAATTCAAGTACGGCAAAATGACTACACTACACCGACGATAAGCGTAGTGTAGTAATAAAAATTAGTGATGTCAAACAATGGGTTCATCAGTGTGACCAGAATCATGCCTATTTATGCTCCTTTACAGTCCAAATCCAAAGAGGGAAGAAGTAAATCGAGGGGCCTGCGACAAAACACGTGGATGACCAACAGACACAAACATACCTCTATACCCGCCACAACCAACCATCAAGTAATGTCATAAGCCCCTCGAGGGAACCGGAAGTACACTGACTGATACTGGAACGCGAACCACACCAAGTGTGTGGGTCACTATGGCAGGTTTTAGCACCATGTTTTCGGTAGTTGCTATTCGGGCAGATACGAATATCTTATCACTAGCAAACCATTTTTTTATGTATGTAACTCGATATCTGGCAAATCTGGATGATCTTCAAGATTCGTTTTGTATTTTTTTTATAGCAGAGTCTGGCAAACGAACAGTTGGGTCATCTGATGGTAAGTGATCTCCACCGCCCATAGAGACCCAAGACACAATAAGGAGGAAGTGAAAGGGGAGGGAAAAGAGATTGGGAAATGGAGGAGGGGAATTGGGCTACCGGAAATTTCACACACTGAACGAAACGCGCTGCAACGAAAACGAAACTGCAACGAAAAGCAAGCTGCCACTTTACGTCGGATTTCTGTGAGACAGAGGTATCCAACTGGTCGAGCCGATTCGTGCTGTAGATGTAACAGATGTAACGTGCTTTAGACAGCTAAAGCGTGGCTCTACCACTCAAAACTTCTTCGATTGAATTTGTTCCAAAGGTGGTCCCATACAAATATTATAATCAGATACATTTTTAAGTAGATTTTAAGTTCTCAAGCCTATGATTATCAACATTTCTTTATTATTAGAAGTATTTCGATATCTAACGGCTTCAAGGGATAAGCGCTACTTTACACATTTTTCAGGAATGGTTTGAAGTTCTTTCATGAGGAAGTTTGTCTTGGGTCTTTATTTATAAATCAAAAATATATATTTATAAAAATTAGACCAATAAACGGAGAAAAAGTTGAATATAGCCTTATAAATGTCATGTAAAATTAAAAAAAAGATAAATACCAGAGGCCCGTGATGGAATATTTTTACAGTGGAATTCGAATCGATGTCGATGTGCGTGTATGATATTTATATGAAATATTAATCAAATGTTATCAGGGCGCAGCGAGTTCGATACAAATTCGATTGTCAAACAATTACCTGCTAGGGCCACAGACGAGGTCACCAGAAAATTTCAATTCCAATATTTCGAACATATTCTATTAAAAATCATTTAGATGAAGTTAGTTATTAACAGATACTAAAAAAATCAGTAACATTCCTACTTCGGAACCCTTTGCTGTCTGTGGTCAGACATACACTTGGTTTTAACTGAAACTATGGTTTTACGATTGACGTTTATCTCTTTTTGAATCCAATCTATCTTTGATAATAGAGGTAATATGCGATTTTTATACGATTATCACTTAATCTCAACTATAAACTCAAATAAACTCACTAAACTCAAATATAAACTACATTAAACCGCAACATCTTCGCGTCTCTTGCTCCGACCGACAGGCAAGGACGAGGTAGACAAACGGGTGGCTAGATGTCATTTCCGGTGGAGACGGTCGTGACGTCACTTCCGCTGTAAATCCATATTTCTGGTATTGAACTTGAACTGGCCGCCTTCTGTGAAGGCGTTCGTTATTAAAGGTGGACTTCCGATGATTGCGATCGTACCGAAAATGGTCTTGAATAATTTTATAGAGTGTACAGTATAAAACTGCAGACCCGCGGTCGGCAATTGACGCTACCATCCGAAGTATGCCTTTATATGTCATTGAGGAAAATGGGCTGATTTCGTGAGACTGAAGGTTTCTGATACTCATTAATAGTTTTTAGTTCTAGTGTTAGTTTTTAATAGATGAAGTAATTTTATTCGATGTTCGTAGCGATTTAGAAGAATCCTGACATTAATAAGGTTCCTTCGACGATTCTTATCTTCATCAGCTCGGCTATGAGTTTTTTGACATTTCACGCTAGCGACTATGTACGTTAAATAGTTTGTATGAAAAACATAAATTCCCCACTTTGGCTAAAGGCGTTTGGGTGTTTGTCATACAAATAATTTTAGTAGTCGCTAGTGAGAAATAAAAAAAAATGTCGATTTATTGTTCTGTGATATGTCATCGCGATCTGCAGGGTTACCACGACCTCTTATAGCAGTATTATTATAATCGTTCTTCGTTTCTTTTGTATGGGAATCGGTACAAGTAAAATTATAATAATACTGCTATAAGAGGTGTTGGTAACCCCCCTGGACATAGTGTGTCAGCCATGTCCACAAAACAAAATAGCGACATTGTTAGTTTTCTGTTCAATTGTCGTTTCGTAGTCTATCCTTAAACAAAAGAAGATAGAGGACAGGGCATAACCACGAAAAACCGTTTCAGACCCACCGTACCACCGGCCGTACCCCTGGTGGTACGGTGGTTCTTTTAAAGTTAAACGGTACCACCGTATTAAGTGACAGTAGTGCTGTACCGCTACAGGCCCAGAACATTTGGCCATACCCCAGTTCGAGCATACGTATGCGTATAAAATGACCACCGGAAGTACGTACTTACGGTGGTCATTTTGAAGTTGAGTAATATAGAGCGATTTGCAGCGCTATTACTAGTGTAGAGTTTCACCTTATCTCGACTTAACCTACAACTCACTCCTATATTTAAATCAAGATTTGACGTAAATAGTGTTTTATTGCGGAGCTGCAAGTGGCCCTTAAAGTTAAACAATGATACCACGTCGACAAAGTAATTTGGGTTCAATTCCCAGGTCAGAGAAAGCAAATTTTCTAATTTGATTTGACTGGGACTGGATTCCTCAGACAGGCAGGCAGTTGTAAAAACTAAGCCAAATCCTTTCTGCAAAATGCTTAAAAAGTGTGTTGCGTCGACCCCACATTAAAGTGGGGTAAGGGACAAGAGTAGGTAGAAAGAAAGAGCTTGAATAATCGCATCAATGTGAGTACGATGGGTTTGTAACGTTTACAGCACTATTAGCTGGTGGTACCGTTTAACTTTAAAAGACTCACCGTACCACCAGGGGTACGGCCGGTGGTACAGTAGGTCCGAAACGCGAAAAATGAAGCGTTCCTAATGTATGGACCGAAACCAAAATGGCGACTTTACGAAAGAAAAATTCCGTAAATAGAACAGTTAGTTCAGTTCTTCATATTCCGAAATTAGTATTATTGTAAACAAAACAACATATTTGCTATAAAATCAATAAGTATTTATATAATAGTATACGTTATTTAATTCTTATGACACGGTGACAACTCACATGTTTAGATCGCGAAACTAAAACGGCGGAACCGGCTTCAAATTAAACACGTATTATTCGTAGTTATGCCGGGTACTCTTATTTTTTTGTTTAGACTTTGATTCTATTCTTCGAAATAAGGCTATAACGTAGTACTTTCGCACCACCATTATTAAATGTTAAAGTATAAATATAATGTTTCTCACGATATCTGTTATCGTCGCTCTCATAATCCAAAGCCATAACTCCATTTAGAAAAAAATCACGAGTGTAATAATAATAAACCTTTTTTAAAAATCGTGCTAATAGGTAATCTTAGGTTTACGATTTCTTATGTTTCATTAAATCAAAATAACTTTTTTTTCAAACATTGTCACTACTTTAAAATATTCAATGACATATAAAAGGATGAATATTGTATAAGATATATACTTACTTCGTATTACATTTTCTTAAAGACGCATCGGTATATACGTGTAGGATTAGATGTATAGTATTTGGGTTTTTATCCTACACACGTTGCCAAACTATAAGATATGTACATGCGTTATCAAATGTTCGGATTAGCTTTTGTATTTTGTACCGAGATAGAGATTTTCACTTTTGCCGTTACATTTTAGACGACGCGTTTGAACAGTAAATAAGTAGTCACATTTCAGAATTTTCTAAATATTTAAGAAATTATATTAACCCTAAAATAATATTACCCGAAAGCAATACGTTTTGTACAATTCCTTAGATAATATGTATTTAATATAAAAAGGAAAAAAACATTTTTATTCTGTATCAAATAATGAGAATTATATTTACGACAGATTTTTCTACGTTAAGGTTATACGAAGACGTATGTATGTAAAGAAAATTTGACCTGGTCGATTTATATATTTGATAAAAGTACACGCATTTTGTGTTAACCCTTAATCGGTAACGGTAAAATTTTAAATTCAATTTCATTTGTGTTGGCGAACATCTTCCCTCGAAAATACGTAATTGGAATTGCGCATTGCTCATGCCATTCAGTCTGGATGACCATTACGTACACGTCAAAAGTTCTTTTCAGTGGCCGTAATAAAATGGCTGTACGTCGACGTGGATCCGCGCGACTGACAGCAAAATTGGTGCGAGATTTCCGTGATTGACAAATATTGTGGAGCCAATACTTTTTAATTGCCAATCAACTCGCCTTTTTCATATTATTTTATTTTTATTTTAAACCCTTTCTGTGTTATATTTTCAATATTGGTAATAATTTGGTAAAAACTACTTAGTGGGATTGATTAATGGTCGTTTTATAACGTCTTTTTAAAAAAAACAGTATGTGTAAAGTGTTTTAATTTGTTGTTTGTTCCCTAATTATCTTATTAAAACATGTTTTTAATATTATTTAATAGAAATATGTTAGAAAGAAAATTTGCTATACTGAAATAATCAATAATTTCATATGACATTTATGACACGCCCGCACTGAGAGGATTAATAAGTATTTTTTGTTTGTATAAAACTATTTATATTTTGGAACTTTATTTCGCGTCAATTAATTATAAAAATGCAATTTTAAAGATCTATTTACTACATTCTTCAAATTCATCTTATATATACATGAACTTTTGTTTCGTTCGTACAACGAAAAATAAAACCGTATAATAAATGTAATTATTTTTTTATTGTAATTGTATCCCAATATACGGCCAATTTAACAACAACGATGTAATTAGAAAACAATAATAAAATTAATGTTAGATACACCCGTATATAATCGTACTATATTCCTAAGTAGATGGGAAGTGCTTCGCGGTCGGCTTTTGTGCCTTCAGTAAGAGTTATTAAGTTTGCCAAAACGTTAACTGTACTAATAAACTCATAATAGCAATATTATGATTTTTGTAATGTTATTTTTGCTGGAAAAACTAAATTGTTTTTTACACATACATAACATAACATAATCTCACGCCTGTATCCCCGAAGGGGTAGGCAGAGGTGCACTAGCCAACTAAAACACCCACAATTCGCCGAGCTTAGTTCCGTCCTAGATAAGATAGGGGGCGAACCTATCGCCATATCGGGCACAAATTCCAGACTTCGGTATGATATGGAAAAATCCAATATCACTTTGCCCGACCCGGGGATCAAAACCGAGACCTCAGAACGGTAGTCGTAGCGAAATACCACCACGCCACCGAGTCAGTCAAAATTATTTTAAGTTTTTGTTTTTTCCACAAAGATCAACCGTGCCATTTGCGGAAAATATAATGAAATAAATATATAGATAAAACGAAAACTATCATTGAAATAAAACTATTTTATACGGATTCTATCATGATTTGTTTTTATTTTTAGGCCGAATAAAATAGGTCTATTTCAATCTATAACATTCGCGTAAACTTAAGAAATGTGTATGAAAATTGTGTGTCTGGTGTTTATGGGCGGTGGAGGTAACTTACCATCTGTAGCCCGAGCACGAAAAACTAATGTAAATGTAAATGTATTCGAGTTCGCGCTCTGATGACGTTTGGTTAATATTTCATACAAATTTCATAGACGCGCATCGAGCTGAAATACATTTACGGTTGTCAGAAATTTTCCTGCTCAGGCCGCTGGACCCACCTGCTCGTTTGTCAATCTCTGCTATAAAAAGAGAAAACTCATTGGTTTTGAGATGTGAACATTGTGAAAACCAACTCGTACTAGGTACACTTCAATATGTGGTCGGTTGCGTCGCACGTCTATAAATCAAGCTTTTACAGTAGTTCTGTTCAAAAATTTCATGCCTTTTGACGGCAAAACGTAGCGCAGAAATGGACAAGAGCCCTCGCATTTATATTCAAAAGTTCACGTGTTGCATCTGAGGCCGACCCTGAACGCACTCCCGAGTTTCAATGTTCATTACCGTAGACTAAGAATCATATATACCAAAGATAATTTAACGTCGTTTAAATGTCATAACTCATAAGGCCTTACTTATAAAAACAGTTTAGCTGAGCAAATGTCTAAGAATAGCCTGTCCCTTTTTTCCTTGTGTCACATTGTTAAAATAAAAGGGACAGGCTATGCTTTACCATTTGCTTAGTTAAACTGTTTTTATAAATAAGGCCTATTATGTTTCATTTGCCAAATATTCTAACATGTATGTTGATGTTAATTTAGGATACGGACATCTTTACTTGAGTATTATTTGTTGTGTCATATGCCTTACTTATAAAAACATTTTTGCTTAACTTTTTACTTAGAATAGCCTATCACTTTTTTCCTTGCGTTACATTGTTTAAAAATGAAAGGGACAACGTATGGTTCAAGATAAGCCGCGCTTAAATATTTTTATAAGTAAGGGGTTACGTGTTTAGTTAATTGTTTAGTGTAAAGAAATACATTTTTGTATTCAATTAGGACAATATAAAACACGTATAGACGTGGCATTTTGGTACTAAAAGCTTTCGAAATGACTTTAATACAATCATTAAGACAATTAATTATGAATGTATCAAAATGTACAATACCATGTCTAAATGGTAAATGACATAAACCAGTACTGATGTTTAAGAACTTAGAGTGTATCTAGTCAAACTTGTTATATCACCACATAGGACCGTGCGGTGTATTATGCTGTTTACAGCAAACATTGAATTGCTTAATTTACAATAGGCACTACTTATGTATAATTTAGTTGATAATTCGATAAAATAAAACTGTAGTACATGCTATAACTGTTTTATTTAAATAGACCCAAACGAAAAATATTATACACTGGGACGATTAGGTAATATCTACACAAATTTAAGTATTCGCTATTTAACACGTAAGGCATTTTTCAATATCATCATCATCATCAGCCATAGCAGGTCGATTCTCTAAGAAACGCCACAACGTTGTGATCGACGACGAGCTCCCGCAACGCACATCGTTGAAGTCGACGGAGCGTTCAACATTGTTAGCTCTTAGAGAATACATTTTCCTTACATTTAAATTTACATTAACATTTTCCATACATTTATGTCAAACGCCTCGCTCGAGAAAGCTAGTTCATAAGCGTCATCACGCATAGCGCTAGTATCTTGCTGAATAAATAAATGAAAACATCGTTGCCGCAACGATGCCGCAACGTTGTTTTCACAAACGAAATATAAGAGAATCGACCTGCTGGACATCCACTGCTGGGCATATGCCTCGCCCAAATATTTCCAGATCGATCTGTTGCAAGCGGCCTGCATCCCTATGTCACTATGTATGATTAGATCTTTAAAATTACGGAACGGATTTTGATGCTTTTTTTTAAATAGATTTTTATTCTTATTTTAATATTACTACTACTATCATCTCCTTGGTCTAGTGGTAGCACCTATGGGCTGTGGATCGGGAGGTCCTGGGTTCGATTCTGAGGTGGAGCAAAGTAAATTTTATAATTTAATTTACCCGGGTCTGAATTCTTCAGTGAGGGTTGACGCCAGGCAGGCGGCCGGCCAAAACTAAGCCAAATCTTCTCTGCAACATGCTTCAAAAAGAGTGTTGCGCCGACCCCACATTAAGGTGGGATGAGGGCAGGTAAAAAGAAAGATTCAATATATAGTAATATTTTTCTGAAAACGTTTGAACGCGCTGATGTTAGGAACTAACGAAACAGTTTTGAAAATAAATTCACTTTTACTAAACTTTAAGCTACACTATCCGGAGTGACAGGATAAATTTCGTTCCGAAAAAGGCCGAAGCAAAAGCTAGGTACATATTAAGGCGTAGTTATATATAAAACTTAATGGACGGACATCAAATTCGATCGGAACGAAATTTATATGGGACCACCCTTGAAATAAGCTCTATCTAACACAAGAAGAATTTTGAAATCGGTCCACATATGGCGGAGATATCGCGTAACATACATAAAAAAATACCGACGAATCGAGGACCTCCTCCTTTTTGGAAGTCGGTCGAAAACTTAACGGATCGACTTCAAATCCGATCGGAACCAAATTATATGGGACCACCCTTGAAATAAGCTCTATCTAACACAAGAAGAATTTTGAAAATCGGTCCACATTTGGCGGAGATATCGCGTAACATACATAAAAAATACAGACGAATTGAGGACCTCCTTTTTGGAAGTCGGTCGAAAATACGACGTTATTGTAACTACGACAAAACATCTCTGCAGTATTGCTGTTAACTTATGATAGATTCTGATTTCTTAAGTTTACGCGAATATTATACATTGAAATAAAAGACTGCCTTCGAAACGTCGGGAATAATAATTAAAACCTAATCGTGATAGAATCCGTAAGAATAGTTTTATTTATGATAGATTACTTATCTTGTGCCACAGTACTTATACTTAACAGGGTGTGTGTAACAGGTGAAACATTTCAAATTAGTTATTTTATTTCAAAGTTTTTTTTTTACTTTTCGGCCGACTTCCACAAAAGGAGGAGGACCTCAATACATCGTTTTTTTTATGTATGTTACTCGATATCTCCGCCAAATGTGGACCGATTTTCAAAATTATTTTTGTGTTCGATAGAGCTTATTTCAAGGGTGGTCCCATATAAATTTGGTCACGATCGGTAAATTGGAAGTCGGTCCGTTAAGTTTTTAAACTTGTGATTATATATAACAAATAATTAATTTGTTCAGATCTAAATAAATATTAAACTCCGTAATACTTAACCGTCACTTTGTATAGTACATAACACATTTCCCTCACAAAATGGGAATTAGTAATGACTCGTGACAGAACGACAGAAAATGTTCTACCCATATCGTCAAAAGTAAGATTGCCAATTAGTTATTTGATATAACACTAGTATTCTCTGCGTGAAGCAATCACATTTTTTTCCGGTAAAATTTGCCTCATCATTATCATCATCACTACATAATATAAAACAAAGTCGCTTCCCGCTGTATGTCCCTATGTAGATTAGGGTGGTCCACGCCCATATGGTGAAAAAAATATATTCAAATTTAAGTGTCGCCACCCCCTTGATTTGTTACACCTACCATTCCTATTATATGTGAAAAATTTCAGCCCCCTATAGTATATACAAGGGGGTGCTCATGGAATTGGAAGTTTCCATGATTTTAGGTAAAACACGTAATTTGAGGTTTATTAATATTACAAGTATTTGAATCAAATAAGTATACAGAGTATTTAAATGTGATCAAATTTTGGTAACAAAGCTATAAATTAAAATAATATTAGTTCATTCTTTCAAAACTATGTTTGTGTATGTCCTTTTTGGAAGTTTCAGTAGAGACGATTTTTCTGTTTTGTTCGACAATGTGAAGTAAAAACTGCTTTTCTTCCTCATTCTTAGTGAGTATCGTGTTGTAATCTTCAAATAATTTAACACCTCTCTCAGCTGTATCATTAACAACACGCAAATTTTTTATGCAGCTTTTGCCTTAAAGGTAATCAGCATTGTCATTCCAAGTCTCAGGAGGTAATTGCAAGAAAGAGTCCTTGATATCAAGAACTGAGAGAGGTTTCAACGTTCTTTGTGTTGCGAAAGCTTCTAATGTGACTTCTGGAGCAAGTTTAGCAGAATCACCTCGTACTGAACAATTACCGCAGTCAGATTTTTTTTTTAACATTGGCCTGTTTCTCACCATCGGTCAGCTTGTCAGAAAACAAGGCAAATGTAACTAGTTCATCTGACTAATACCATAAGTGACGCTCTAACACACTCCTAGCTGCTATACCGATTTCGGAATCAATAGCTTCGTACAATTTTAAGCTCTTCCAAAGTAGTAAGTCATTTACTGATGCATCTGCTGCCAAAGGCGCTTCGATCCAAATTTTGGTGTAGATGAGCACAAAATCTAACAAATCGAACAACTTGTTTTTCTTATCTCTTGGTAAGTTTAAATGCTTGTAAATTATTTCGAAGTAAAAAAAACTTCTAAGCATACAGCAATTTCGCCATCCAACAAGCATAATAAATCGGACCTGGAGCGTGCCAATGTATCTTCGCAGGTGGTTTGTTCAAAACTCTTCGTAATCATCACGAATTTGATTCTCTCCGGATAGAGCGGTTGTGAGGCTCTCGAGAGTATTTTCAGCGAACTGTTCTGCGTTCTTATCGAGGTCAAGACAATCGTAGTGCTCCTTTGGTTATGTTTCTCAAATATCACTGAATCTTTTGAATAGTGGGATTTGAGGAGAGCTTGATAGTCTACAACACATACACATAAGCTCACGCCTGTATCCCCGAAGAGGTAGGCAGAGGCGCACTAGCCAACTAGTACACCCACATTTCGCCGAGCTTAGTTCCGTCCCAGATGTGATAGGGGGCGAGCCTATCGCCATATCGGGCACAAATTCCAGACTCCGGGCTGATATGGAAAAATTCAATATCACAAGTCTAAAACACAGAGTAAATATTTTTGAAAGCATTATTTCAAATACGTGATGACGACAAGCAAGCCACTAAAGATCACGTCTTGTCTTTTCTTCTTAAAGAGAGCCAGCTCCCTTTTTAGCACCGGTGTTAGAAGCAGTAGTGTCATAACTCATAGATGACACATTTTATTACACTGAGTTACTTCACAGTCTGGTAAATAAGTATCAAAACTGTTTAAATTTGTCTATAAAACTCTCTAATAGTTAATTTTAATGTATATTTACTAATTTAACACACAAAAATATCTTGTAATAAAAAGTAAAAATTAATCATTTTACATAAGAAAATTAAAAACAACATTCGATTGAGCACTCCTTTCTACTTGAGCTATCTCGCTGAAATTTTACTATGTTATTACTATGAATACATGTAACAAATTTACGGGGTGGCCAAAGGAAAAATAATAAAAAAAATTTTTTGGACCACCCTAATGTAGATCTTTAAAAGTACGCAACGGGTTTTGATGCGTTTTTTTATAGATAGAGTGTTTCAAGAGAAAGGTTTATATGGGTTTATATGTATAATACATGCATAAATTTAACCCCTAAAGGAATGTAATGGGGGATGAATGTTTGTCAAGATTCTCAAGCGGGCGTAGCCGCGGGCAAAAGCTACTCATTAATCACCGAGACTGCCTCGGTGGCGTGGTTGTATTTCAGTACGACTACCGTCCTAAGGTTCGATCCCCGGGTCGGGCACATGATATTGGATTTTTCTATATCAGCCCGGAGTCTGAAACTTGTGCCCGATATGGCGATGGGCTCGCCCCCTATCACATCTGGGATGGAACTAAGCTCGGGGAATATGGGTGTTTTAGTTCGCTAGTGCACCTCTGCCTACCCTATTCCCTTCGGGGATACAGGCGTGAGCTTATGTTATGTTTAATAACCGAGAACTGTCCACAACATGCAACATTTACGAACGTGTTGTTGTGCGCATTGAATGGATGAATGAATGGAAATTTTATTTGCAAGAATGTGGTTAGGTAGGTACAATAAATAGTTGTTACAATTATTTTTCAATCAGATTCACATACTCTGTCATTTCTGACGTGCAAACATTAAAAATTACGTCGTGTATTTAATATTAGTTAGTTATTAGTTAATATTAGTTTTGTAATAAAGTTTAAGTTACCTTGTTACATTGTGTGAAAGCGAAACTTTCGTTCGCATTAAAAACCACAACGTAGTGTGGCTTTTGTATTTAATAGACTTAATAACTTGTTTACTTTAAGATTTAAAAAAAATCTGAAAACCGACTTCAAAAAAGAACACTTAAAAGTAAAAAATAACAACAATTTCTTATTCTCTTTGGAGTCGGTACATAGGCTGAGATCTATTGAGCGAATTTCGACTATGTCTAAGTCATAGTAATGAACTCAGTGAGGATTTTAACCCGTCGGAGGCGACACATATGTATATATGTTACATAAGCGTATGGGCCACCGGAGGCCGAGCCGCCCGTGACTATTTAGTCCGAGTAATTTTTTACAAGAAAATCTTTGCGTCCGTTTGTCAGTCGGTTTTTCTTGTAAAAAATGACTCGGACTGAGTCAAAGTTCGATATAACAATTCCAAATCCTCACTGAGTTCGTCACTTTGACTAAGACTTAGTCGAAGTTGAGTCTATAGATCTCGGCCTGAGGCTGAAGCAGATTAAATGAAAAGGCACCGACTCCAAAGAGAGTAAGAAATTGTTGTTATTTTTTACTTTTAAGTGTTCTTTTTTGAAGTCGGTTTTCAGTTTTTGTTAAACTTTAATTATTATTTAAGTATCTATTTTTAGTGTTCATTAGTGCTAGTAGCATAAAATTGAGACTCCCGACGCAATCACCAAAATAGTTGTCTATGCGGTACTTTAAGAATTATCCCCAACTTCTAACTAACAAGGAGTTTTACCTTCCATCATTAGCTCACCTGAATAGCTCAAAGGAACATACTAGCGGTCTATACAAGCCTATAATATTGAAAGAATTATCCACCAACTCCTAATAGTTAAGGAGTTATGTTTTCCATCATCAGCTCAGCAACATGAGATGATGAGTACCAGACGCAAATACCTGTAGCCCGAGCACGAAAAACTAATGTAAATGTAAACTCGCTGCGCACTGATGACATTTGATTAATATTTCATAGACGCGCATCGAGCACGAATACGAAACGAGAATTTACGGTTGTCAGAAATTTTTGTGCTCGGGCTGCAGAAAAGTTTTATAAAACATATAAAAAACATTATGTGTCCCTATGAAATTTGAGGGTTGCTCTCGATTTTTCTGTCCTTGAGGACGGCAGCATAGCATCAAGCAGCATGCATATGCCACATTTAGCTTACTTAATAAACGAGACGGCAGTCGTTATTTCAACAAACTTGCATACACAAAGACTAAAGTAAGACCATCCCGCCTTCGCGTAATACAAAAAGAATTTTATAAAGAATTTCCGCAGTTTCAACGGGTTTGGCTCTCAACTACGAATTTTTAAATTTTAATCCACTTTACTGTAATGAGGTACGTGAAGATGGATTTTTTTATACTTACAATAATAGAGGCTCTTAATAGAGGTATAAATAGCAAAAAGATATACCTATACATTATGAAATATATAATTTTGGATTAGTTTTTCTTTTTGTTATTGCTTTCTTTCATTCTTCTTTCTTACTGCCCGTATCCCACCTTAATGTGGGGTCGGCGCAACACATTTTTCAAGCATGTTGCAGAAAGGATTTGGCAAAGTTTTACGACCGGTTGCCTGCCCGACGTCAACTCCTTCTGGGGGATCCAGTCCCGGGCAAATTAAACTAAAAAATTCATTTTGCCCGACCTGGGAATCGAACCCACGACCTCCCGGTCCACAGCTCATATATGCTGCCACTAGACTTTGGAGGCGACCTAAAACCTTTTTTGTTATTACTGAATAATGAAAAGAAAAGTAAAAATATTCCCATGCGTACAGAACTCACAAGTCACAACATTTGACCAGCCTGAGTTCACTGCATCTGCCCTCTACATCTCCCGTTTTTAACCGACTTCCTAAAAGGAAGATGTTAACAATTCCTGGTAATATATGATATACAAACGATTACTTCGAATGTTTCGACGCCACTCGTAACTAACTTCAGACTTCTTAGTAGAGTTAGTTTGAGTTTAGAGGCCTCTTGTGGCGTGTACACACCAACCGACCAAATGTTCGCGAATCTACGCCTGTTGCGGTCATACTGACAAACTTTCGCTGTTGTGTGAATGCAACAGGCATAGATTCGCGATCGTTCGTTTGGTTGGTGTGTACGTGGCATTAAAAAGGACAATAAATTTCGTTTTCTCTATACATTTATTTTCGACCGAGTTAAAAAAAAGGAGAAAGTCCTCAATTCGTCTGTATTTTTTCGACCGACTTCAAAATAGGAGAAGGTTCTCAATTCGCTCGTATTTTTTATGTGTTTTACGAAATATCTACCCAAATGTGGACCGATTTACAAGATTGTTTATTGTGTTCCATAGAGCTTATTCCAATATATGTAAATTTGGTCACGATCAGATTTTTGAAGTCGGTCCGTTAAGGTTTTAAACTTGTGATTATAGATTATTCTAGTTTCCGCAAGAAGCGACAATAATGTAAAATACTGATAATAAAACATAATAATAAATAATAAACTGAAAACTTGTTTCAAACTATCAACTGTAAAGGTTGCCAAGTATAATAAATATTTCCTCAATTATTACAGGTTAATATGAACATCCTAATATAGCACTGACGACGTTTCATCCAGGCGGAAATAGTTTCCCGTTAAATATTTAGGATCTAGCGTCGTCTCGCGGTTCCACGCTAGCGGAATTATTCGGTATTCCCGATATTTCCGGAAAAAAACATTACCCTTCTTCCGGGATAGTCGGGTAAAAAGAGTAAAACCTCATTTGGATCCGTTAAACTTTTTTGCGTGATAGTCGAACCAACAAAAATTCATAATTTTCATTTTAATATTTCATACTTACATTTTTAATTAGTCGCCTCCTTAGTCTAGTGGCAGTATATATGAGTTGTGAACCGGGAGGGTTCCTGGGTTCAATTCTCAGGTCGTGCAAAGATATTTTACTAATTTGATTTGCCGGGACTGGGTCCCCAGAGAGGGTTGACGTCAGGCAGGCAGCCGGTCTTAAAAACTAAGCCTAAATCATTTCTGCAACATGCTTGAAAAAGTGAGTGTTCGTATTAAGGTGAGATAAGGGCAGGTAGAAATAAAATGTTTACATTCCAATTGAATCTAAAAAACGAATTAGGATTCTGTAGTCATATTTTTAATTTGTTTTAAATTTTGAAACTTTTATTATTAGTTTTACTTTTAATACTCAATAGGCTGTGGTTGAGTTCGACGTATTGAATTGAAGATAATGAGTTGAAGATAATTGCAATTTATGAAAAGTTACAAATTGAAAATGTTTGTGGATATATAATGTTTGGTTTTACTGCTCTTTTAACAACAACATCAACATCATTTTGTTTGTTTTATATTTTATTTGAAATAAAACTCACAAGAATTTGAAATTTGAATACGGCATTGTTATTAAGACAGATCCTCAAGTACGGCTGGTCTGAAGTGGTTCCATATGCTGCGACAGGATTCGGATGGAAATAAAGTTTTACAGTCTTGTTTATTCTTGTGCATTGTATTTGATTTTGTTTACCTCAAGGCAAAAAATTCTTTTGAATATTAGATATACATATATTGCTGTTGGGTATATCAAGTACGACTTAATCGAAAATAGAACTAAATATCTTTCGTCTTGTAAGGGCAGCTCCTCTGACTAAAATGATTATGTATTTATTATAATTTTTGAAAGTCAACTGAGTGCGATATTTCGGTTAGCGTATAAAGTAAATAGAACCCCTCGGATTGTAGACACGCGGCTTGTTTTACAAATATTATTTGGAGCAGTAGCAAGCGAGCAAGCGGGTGTTGGTGTGCGTGTCGTGTCGGAGCGGAGCGTATCGCGTGCGTGCCGCGTGGTACGCGTAGGGTGCGTGCGCTGCGTGACGGGTGCGTGATTGTTGCGTGGCGGCGGCGCGGCGGCAGCGGCGACGTTGCGGCGCGCGGCCGGCCGCCCGCGGTGCGAGTCCACCGGTTGATCGTATGTGGCGTTCGGCGCTCACTCCGTCAAGTGTCGCTCCAAGTTGTCGCGGCGGGCAAAGTTTTTGCTGGCGGGGTGGACGCCTCCACCCGCCGCCCACACCGATCGAAGCGGCGGCGCGCGCACCACCCTGCTCCCAATATATACCGCGACCCTCACACCCGACCCTCACAATCGCAAGAGGACGCGTGCGATCGCCCGCAACGCCGCTCGCCCGGGGCGCCGCTCTTTCTCTTTTCTCTCTTTTTCTCTGTTCGTCTGTCTCTCGCTGATGCGGCCGCGCTGAGGCCGATGCGGGCGCCGCCATGCCGCGCTGCCTCATGGCCAAGAAGTGGAAGGTGGCCCCGGCGGCGGAGCTGGCCGACGAGTCCGACGAGGAGATCGACGTGGTCGGCGAGGGGCGCGGCCGCAGCCCCGCGCCCGCCGCCACCGCCCCAGGGCCTTCGCCCCGAGATCCTGAGCCGACGCTCCTCTACAACGGTAAGTGCTTCTCCAGTAGTACCAGCAGGTGCTGTCACTTGGTCAAGGACTCCAGGTGTAGTCGTCGTGGTTCCTAGCTCTTCGACTGCAAACATTCACCCGACCGAGACCACGTGGCCTTACTACGTAAAGGTTATGTCGAGTACTATTATTCATGTTGATTTTGTTTTCATGTCAAAATCTATATTAGTTTTGCAGTAATGCGAGTTTCACATTTGTTGCGAATACGATTAAATCATTATGCTATGCGCATGCGAGATTAATATTTTTTTAACACACGAAACGCTATTGGTTTGAGAATACTCCTTAAACGCTCCTCATATCAAACTCGAATAACCAGATGACAATCGTTATAGAGAAACGATAAGAACGGAGAGAATGTACAAGAAGTATGCCAAATAACGAATCGGTTGGCTCAAGAAATGGATTGAAACAACACGATTCGACTTAAACATATTCAGACGAATAACTCGTGGTTTAAATTTGCAGAACTCTTTCAAAATCCATTTGGAAAATTGGCATCTAGAAATGCGAAATACGCAAAACTTTTGTGTGGCTGTTGCGCAAATGGCACATGAATGCGAAGGCCTGACAGATAAGCAACAGTTACCTCCGTAAAGTATATGCCTCCGCTGGAAGTTGGAACGATGCCATGTGGAATGCTCCAACCGCAACGATGCCATCGCTATGGCTGTATTCAGCACAGAACGAATACGTAATCTGCAGAGAAAGGTTTTTAATATGAGGTGAATATAGAAAACAAAAAAACACTCACAAAACAATCCAACGAAAATAAACAAAAACAGCAATAAACAACAAACAACATTTTCGGAACATCTTAAGTCTCCCACTCAGACTTACGGAACTGCCTTTCAAGATACCAAATCCTATCGAATGGAATAGATCAACTTCCAATTGTATAGACTGCAAATGGATTCAATACACTGAATAAACGGAACCCTCAAGTGGCAGAGGCGATCGATATAAAGCCATCGCTTTATCTCTGAGTAAGAGGCCATAAATGGTTCGATTGTCTAGAAGGAACGGACGAACAACTAATCATAATCGAAGCACTGCGAGATACAACCACTAAAGCCGCCATAAATGGCCAACACCATGATAAAATCTGTATACCCTAGCGTCTGTTTTATGAAGGTCTGTTAATATTTTACGACAATACTCGTAACGATGCGATTGATGTTAGTTGTGTAAAGAACTATTCACAATCACAACGGAATGGAACTATTTCGAATGGAGCATTCCTATAACATCGTATCAGATCATAAATCTTAGTTTGACAACCACAATTTGTGTTTGAGATTTCGGATCGAAAATTTACACCTTCCCGGGAATTTAACGTGGTATGGTGATACCTATACACTCCCCGATCATATCTTGAGATGCTAATGGTCTTCGATTTTCATATTATGGAAGAAGATGACCTCCACGAATGTATGAAAGAGACTTCGGCCTATTTACAGAAAAGTAATGGCGACATAAATGTATATTTTCGCGCCTGAATTGAAGGAGGCGCAGTTGTAGCAACAAACTCTTAATTTGATAATAATAGTGGTTCAACCTTGATACATATTATTTTAGGTCTTCATATCTCGCTCTGAGTTCAGACGCATATCGGCCGTTCAATCATGAGTGTTTTTACATTTCTCGCTTACGACTACTTAAAATATTTACATATATGAGAAACACCCGAACGCATCTAGCTGTTACGTGGGGAATTCGCGTTTTTATTTAAAAAAATTAAATGTATCATTATTTTACATAGTCGCTAGCGTGAAATGTCAAAAAACCTCGTGATCGAGCTACTGTGTTGATATGTCACATGAAAATAGACTTAAAAAGAACGGTGTAAAAATACTTTTCCTATAAATATTGTACGTAGTCGCTAGCGAGAAATGTCAAATAATCTCATGGTTGAGCTACAAGAAGATAAAGACGCACGAGTAAACATACCTACAAGTAAATGTACTCGTGCACTTAATGAGCCTTGTTTGAGTTGCGCGAGTGATGCGGGCTGAAGACAAATACTACATTGCCTGTAATAGTTACAGAACTGCCGCGCATCCCGCGCTAAAAAACTTTCAGCACCATGTTTTCAAACCGAAGACGTAAGGAATTCTGAACTTTATCCTTAGAAGATCATATACGACAAAGGCTAAAGAGATCACAATTTAAATTCAGATAGATAACTCACTTGCTCGTTTCGCTGTCATCTACTTACAATATACTACGCCTAACTCCTCATCAATGGAAAAACAGAACTCAGTACGGCATTATAAGATACAACACTATAATAATCACAGGTTTAAAACTTAAAGGATCGACTTCCAAATTTATCCGATCGTTACCAAATTTATATGAGACCACCGTTGGAATAAGCTCTATCGAACATAAAAATAATCTTAAAAATCGGTCTACATTTGGCGGAGATATCGCGTAACATCATCGATATATTATTTACCTAGATGCACAGTTGACGCTCCGAAAATGGGACAGCAAAGGAGTGCTTAAGCACTTCTTTTGCCTGCAGTCGGACGCCGATAGAATTCTAAATTTCAAAATTCAAATTTAAGAACGCTTGCACATGTCAATTAAAAATCTACTTTATAACACACGCATATTTGTGTTGATTGAATTTGAACTTGTGATCTTTTTCTTTGTTTTGTTCCTGAGACCACTTTTTAGGAGGATATTTGCAAAGAGCTGAGCATCTAGGGTATATTATAGTGATGCGTAATATATATGTATAATTAAACACGAATTGAGGACCTTCTCCTTTTTTGAAGCTGGTCGAAAAGAAGTAAAACAGATAAAATGGTATGAGTACCCAATAGGAGAAAAATAAATAATAATAAGACATTACCTACATTTACATTTAAATAAAACTTTTTTTACGGATTTTATCGCAAAATACGTAAAAACAACTTTCAATGTATAACAATCGCGTAAATCTAAAAAATCACTATATTTACAATTATGCGTTTTAAGATGCTGTCGAAAAAGTCTAGGCTCAGAATCAGACAATAAACGGGAACAGATCATCAGCCACAGGACTTCCGTTGCTGAACATAGGCCTCCCCCAAAGATTTTCTAATCGACCAGTTGGAAGCGGCCTGCATCCAGCAATTTCTTGCGAATTTTGTCAGTTCGTCTGTCCATCTTGGCAAACACAAATTGTTGTAGTTACCCAGCGGACCGAGCAGGAAAATTTCTGACAATTATGATTCGAGATGTATTCGAGCTCGATGCACGTCTATGTATGGAATATTAACCAAATGTTATCAGTGCGCAGCGAGCTTGGTATGAATTTAATTGTCAAAAATATTCCGGTTAGTGTCGCAGTTAAATAAGTATTATAATTGACGAGAATTTGACGTTCGACTTTTTGTTGAGAAGAACTGTTTGGTGGTAAAGAAACTCGTTAAATTAAACTATTCTAAGTTATTACGGGTCAGTTTCGTAAGGTCAAATAAACTCAACATCGGTCTAACATAACGACCTTGAACCAGTCGGTTTCACTTTTACTACGGGCCACGATGGCTTAAACTTGCGTCTGAAAATTATATTTCAAACATAAATAGCACTGAAACAAGTTACAACTTACAACCGAATACCCCTACTAAGGTATATTGTATACCGAAATTAATTTATAAGATTTTAACCTTTTGATTATTATTATTTCTTTATTGTCCATTTATCATTTTTTATATTTTAAAATATGAATAATACAAAATACATTATTATTTTTTATATTATCTATATACCTCTATACTACTATTATAATATACAAGGGAAAGTTTTTTGTTTGTTAAAAATAGGCTTAAAAACAACTTAACCGATTTTAAAAATTCTTTCACCTATGGAAAACTACGTTAACAGCGAGTGACATTGGCTACTTCCCGAAAAAATGCACAGTTGCCGAGGATAGATTTCATAATAAATCACTTTTATAATAAATTTTCCCGCGAACAAAGTCGCGAGTAATTAGTAAGTTTATAAAACTAAATAAATAATATTAGCCCTGTAATATTATTGTACCACTGCTGGGCACGGGCCTTCTCTAATAATGAGAGGGGTTAGGCCAAGTCTATCACGCTGGCCTAATGCGTGTTGGTAGACTTCACATACCTTCGAAATTCTTGTGGAGAAATTCTCGGGTATGCAGATTTCCTCACGATGTTTTCCTTCACCGTTATTACAAGGGATATTTACAAAAAACACACTTAACATAGATAAGTCTTTGTGTATTTTTGGGGTTGTTCTCGAACCTCCGACACTCGTTTTGGCAGTCCATACTATTCCCAACTGAGCTATCGCTGCTTTATAAAACTACATATTACTAAATAGGAATGTTGGCGAGGAACAAGTTGTGCAACATGTAGCCGGTGTGTTGGTATCAATGCCGGTCTAATGTTAAAGTTGTCTTCCGATAGTCACACTAAGATTCAAACACTGATATGAGTGACGTTCTTGTCTTAACACCCTACTAAATAGCTAGACAGCTGTTTGTTTGCCAGTATTCCTTTCCAATGATATCCCTCACTATGAGATGATCGGGAAAAAAATTACAGCCCCCACTTTACATGTAGGGCAGGGTACCATAAAAAAGTTGATTTTTCTAGATTTTATTTTACCATTTTCTCAATGTGATTTATATGTATCATGCCAAATTACAGATTTCTAGTACTAATCGTTTCTGGGCTAAACTGTGGACAGCCGCATAACGAAACTATAAGGGTTCTTATTATACCATTAACCCTAAAATCGTTATTCTAAAACGTTAGCTTTTTAATTTAATGGTTATTAAAAAAGTTTTATAAAACTTTTTATTACCAAACCACACGTATTTTTATAATTCCGAATATACACGCTGAATTGGACAAACATTTATAAAACCCGCGTATATTTCAATGGAATACCACGAGCGGTGATTAAAAACCGATGCCACAAAATTCCGTGCAAGCTAAAACAATTGTTGGGAAAATTGCTGGCCTTTATTTCCACGCCGCATTGGGGCTTAATAAAAATAGCAATCACAAAATTCATACGCATCACAATTGTGGACAAATTGCGTTATTAGCCTATCACTTCGACATCGCCACTTTTATATTGGAAAATTTCAAAAAATATAAATGTATTTTTTGCGACTAAAAATAATTTTGGTACATCCGCGGGGCGCTATGGGCTGTCGCTCGATGTTTTGTAGGCCTTTCAACCGGCGACAAGTGCCAGACACAAACTCGCCCATTTATCACGGGAAAGTTTTAAAAGCTTCGTGTTGCCATTCATATGATTGATAGATCGAACAATTAACGCCTGTATATGTGGACGTAATGTAATACATGCAATATTTTCAAGACCTTTATTGTTTAATGCGCTGTGTGGAATTATATTTTTGTATTAACTAACTTTTAATTAACGTATAAATTAAAATAAACGAAAATAGTTGTTATCTTTATTTTGATTTTATTGCGTTATGATTGAAAACAAATGTCAAAAATTCATGAAAAGACCGACGAAAAATTCTAACGCTGGGTGTTACAGAATCATGTACTGTAGCCCGAGCACGAAAAACTAATGTAAATGTAAATGTATTCGAGTTCGCTGCGCACTGATGACGTTTGGTTAATATTTCATACAAATTTCATAGACGCGCATCGAGTTCGAATACATTTACGGTTGTCAGAAATTTTCCTGCTCAGGCCGCTGAACACCAGCCTGCCTAGCATGCGCACCACGAGATATCCCGATAATTGACTATCGAGATGTTGTCTACAATATTGTATGAAAATAAACGAGAACGCATGTTAGTGTCTGTAGACAAATACAGAAAACCGGTTATAACAGGATAAAAAGCGTAGACAAAATGTTCTCGTGGCGCGCATGATAGGCGGGTTCGTATCAGTTTTCGGTAGGCTGTCGTTTACACCCTGTATAGACTGCTGGCGGGAGGTCCAAGGTTCAAATCCCAAAGATGTTCTCTAACACAATTAGCCCGCGACTGGATCCTCCAGAGGAGGATGAAGTCAGATAGGTGGCTAGTCATTAAAACTGAAATCGAATTACTATCGTATCGATTATCATCCAGAGGTCTCGGGTTCGATCCCCGGGCCGGGCAAAGTGATATTTGATTTTTCCATATCAGCCCGGAGTCTGGAATTTGTGCCCGATATGGCGATAGGCTCGCCCCCTATTACATTTGGGACGGAACTAAGCTCGGCGAAAAGTGGTTTCTAGTTCGCTAGTGGGCCTCTGCCTACCCCTACGGGGATACAGGCGTGAGCTTATGTTATATAATTTTTCATTTTGTCGTTATCTATCCATTGGCGAAGTAAACACCCTCATCAATTCTAATTACACTGTCCGCTCGTGAGTCTTAACTTTATTTTAGCCGGGAGCAATTTAGGAGAGGAGTGCGGCCACATTTTACATATTAGAAGGTGATTTGCATTAAATGGAGTGTTAGAAGTAGGGTTGCCATGTCCTAAAATAAAAAAGCCGGACTTCGGTGTTGTAATAGGTCCGCCATTTTGATATTCAAACTAGACACATCTTTCTTGAAAGTCAATGGCATGTTCATTGTTCATGATGGACGTTACTTTTATAATAATACGAGAATTACGCTTTATGGTTATCTTTCATCAGCATAACCAAAATCCGAAAAAGACGGTTACATACATGTTTAGCATGACAAAAACGTTCAACAGTACATAAATGGGACAACAACACGAAACTTGTGATCCAAAAGCTGTTACCTCGAGATAATAAACTGCATGTAACTTCTGTTTATTTCCGTAAGTATTTTTTATATTTACCTTATTAACAGAAAAAAAATGTTTTACATGATTATAGAAGATTATGTAAATTGTAATATGCGCTCCCGCATTGTAAAAAGTGGTAAATGGTGTAGATGCTGAAAATATTTTTTATGGGAAAGCTTGATAGCCCCTCTATAGTAACTAATAGGTTTGGCACTGCTGGGCAAAGGCCTCCCCTTCATTCTTCCACTTGTCCTGGTCTTCCGTTAGCACTCTCTAATTGGGTTCGAATGCATCCATCACGTCTCTCCACCTCTTTTGGTAAATAATTAATACTTGGTAATATTAGATATCTTCGGCTGGACACTAGCGAAACAAGTCCGACATATCCGTCTAAAGCCTGTCATCTGGCAACCCTAGTATCTCTAGTTAGAAACGTCGGGTGCCGCAGAGGCCCTCGCTCTCCCCGCGCAACCCCCCGCACCATCACCCTCTTCGCGACCAACTAGCCGTACGATACCAAAACGCCTATCAGAGTTTCGATACCCATTTCCGCGGTCCGGGCCCAATACCAACCTATTGATTTTCTGGTCCGTTCGTCCGGAAGAAACCAATCACCTGAGCCGTCTGCTTCAAATGCCAATGCCGATTTTTAATTTTTTCGTCCCGCTTTCATTTTCACGGATTGTATGTAGATACAGTGTGTGCTACATTCTTCCATACTGTATTTTTATTGTACCGATGTTCGTATCACAACGCTGCGGAAATTGCTTTCGGTTCGTGCGAGCTTCGACGCTATTTACTTTCATTTTTGTTTGAGATCGTCAAACTTATGATTTTCTTATATTTTGTTTCTTTTTTTGTAATATGAAATTCTGCTTTTTACATTTGTGTTCACGCTTTCCGTATATTATTATTAAGAGGTTATCGTACTATATTTGGATTGTTAATTAAGGCTCAATTGCACCACTATTATTAACCTAGAGTTAGTCCTAACCGCAAGCTAAATTGACAGAAAATGTATGAATGACATGTAACTTAACTTGCGGTTAGGACTAACTCTAGGTTAATAATAGTGGTGCAATTGAGCCTCAATGGAGTAAACTGACATTTCGAATGTTGACACTTTTTCATGAAATTCAAATAGTGCTGCGGTAAAAAGATTAAGATTATTTAAACATCTCAGTGAACCGTTTCAATCTTTCATTTTCTAAAGTCCAACTCAAAGTCGTGATTCCTGGCTAATGTGTGATTAATACTGCATGTCTACTAAATTATCGTCATCATCAGCCATTCGTCCACTGCTGAACATAGGCCTCCCCCAAAGATTTCCAGATCGATCTGTTGGAAGCTATAATAGTCATAGTAAATAACTGCATGATAAATTATTGCATGTTATGGCTTATTATAAACAAAACTTACAAAAGCTATGAATATGCGGAACGTAATTTTTCACAAATAATAAAAGTAATATAATACTTGTAATTTTCATTATTATCATTTCGCATATCTGTTTTGATTATTTACGCGAAATTATTTACACAGATAGTCGAAAGGTTGAGCAGAAATTTCTAAAATACACAATAAAACTCTAATTTCGTAAGCTAGTGCTGAATTATTGTTTCTTTGAATGGTAAAAATTGAACTAGATCAATCACATTGTTTTGGAAGTAAGCAACATTATTTTGCAAAGTGACATTTCGGTCTGTCAGTTTACTCCGATTAATTAACTATCGTACTATAGAGGTAGTTTGTTAATGCTCTCATAGATAACTCCAGCCAACTTATGACATTGCAAAGCACAAATCATGATTACTCGACTTAGCATTTGAATATAAAACTTGACGATTTCAGAACTAAGGGACACCTGCAGCGCTGCGATAAATCTCTATTTATTCCAAATCTTAGATAGGAGAGAGCTGTACGATAAATCGAGATAAGGTGTAACTCTAATAATAGCGCTGCAAGTCGCCTTAAAAAGCGAGTTCATAATTCAAATAAAATATATTTCATGAGATTGAATCATTCAATAAAATACTTTATTTCGGAATAAGTGGCAACGTTTATGAACATTGAGAATGGGTACAAAGAGGCCAACGATGGAATTCCCTCAGGCTTCGTCTGAGTGAATGTTCGATATCGACAGGCATTCTTTGTCCAATCGTCTGAGGATTGAAGACTGATTGTACATACGATACTACCCTTTCATTCCGCTGGCTTCACGAAGATATTTCATTACAAAATTCGACAAAATTGTATTACCCCTGATACCTGCTAAAGAAAGGTTTCAAGCTGTTGTTAGTTACTTTTTGTGTCTTCATTTCGAATTCCTACTAAAACATTTCGTCAATTACTTTCGCATACTTATCATATTATTCGCAATAATTTTTTTTTACAAGAACTTGCAGATATGATTACACACATATCCATGCCGTATATTGTATTTAATAAGTGCATCTGAACCCAGTTCCGGTGTTCACGGTTGGTCTCAAGTGTTGGCTAAATAAAGTTCCTTTCTTTCTTTCTTCTCTCTTTTTACTTAAAACCAATGATTGTTAAAATAAACTCAAAAAATAAATAACCTCATAGGTAAATCGAAGTTTTACAGCTATCATTAATTAGATGACAAAAGTTACGGTGGGGAAAATCCACAGATATGTGGAGGAAAATCAGTATTTAGATTTATATAATCACAAGTTTAAAAACTTAACGGACCGACTTCAAATCCGATCGTGCCCAAACTTACATGGGACCACCCTTGAAATAAGCTCTGTCGAACACAAAAATAATTTTGAAAATCGGTCCACAGTTGCCGGAGATATCGCGTAATTACATAATAAAAATATTATATACATCAAAAAATACAAACGAATTGAGGACCTTCTCCTTTTTGGAAGTCGGTCGAAAATATTGCAAAATGTTTTGTGTGTTCGTCAAACACTTTAAATGTATTTACATCGATATTCCAAATTACACTGAAAAATCGGTAACACGTTTTGACATTAGTCCCTTTTCCGTAATGTATTCACAATTACCGCTTAAACATTAAACGGCCCATTCTGTAGTTAATTGAGTATGACCTAAATATTTGCTTGTTAGGTCACGTATCACTTTAGTAATTAGAATGGAAAGCGATTGACAAAAGCGGATTTAAGAGAGGAATTAGTGTGACCATTAGTTGCGTCCAGGGTGTCTATTGTGAGCGCTAATAGCCTGTCTGCGGTCGCAGAATCTGGATATCGATTGTGCGCGAATAACTCGAATCGATCGTTGATTGGTTTGGATTTTTCGCATCACGTCAAAGTTGTATACGTGTTAGACCACAGACCTGCCCGACTAGCATGCGCGCCTCGAAAACTACGTCTACGCTTTTTGTCTTGTTATAATCGGTTTTCTCTATTTATCTACGGACACTACATGCGTCCTCGTTTATTTTCATACAATATTGTAGACAACATCTCGATAGTCGATTATCGGGATATTTCGTACAGTCAGTTATCGAGACACGCACGCTAGCCGGGCTGGTTAAATCTGTGTTAGATGTTTGGTGTTATTTGTTCTGCGGTCCTGGTAGCTGAATATTTGACTGACACTGATGATATTTGGTTAATATTTCATACAAATATCATAGACGGCATCGAACTCGATTAAAAATCGATTGTCAAAAATATTCCTACTTGTGCCACTGCTCTATACTGCATTTATAGACACCGCTCCCTAACGGCGTCCTATTCCAGTTTTAAGAAAGTAAAGTATGTCAGTCGCGAAACGTTTTGCCACATTGTGTCAGGGTTATGATCCAAACATTTTACTGTCTCCGCGGCGCAACGAGCGAGTAGCCGGCTGTGAAGCGAGAGGCCTCGGGTTCGATTCCCGCACCGAGACAAATGTTTGTATGGCCTACAGATATTTGTTTCGGGTCTGGGTGTTGTGAGACCGTGCGTCTCTCGTAGTGATGATACCCACGACACGAGACTCGATCTTAGTGTGGGGTCAGGACTATGTATGTGACTGTTGGGTGTTATTTATTTATTAATTATCTATGCTTTAATATTATAAAGAAGTTTTTTTTAACCCATTGGAGGCGGCACATACATATATATGTTACGCCTAAGCGATTTCACAGGTGGCCGATCCGCCCGTCACTATTAAACATGCCCTCAAACTACGGGACTGATTTTAAAAATTCTTTTGCCTATAGAAATCAGCGATAGGCTACTTTTTATCCCGGAAAATGTACGGTTCCCGCCAAATAAATTTGTAAATAAATTAACCCACGAACAAAGACGCGAGCAATAGCTTATAAAGATTGAGATTTGAGAACCTTTTTACGTTTGTACTCCCTCACAGCAAGTATTGTATAAACATGACTAAACCACATAAAACGTAAGGTCTGGTTTTGCTGAGCCAGTTAAACTTTCAAACTGGTTATAAAACCCACCTTTTTAACCTTTTTGGCTTTTATGCGTCACGGATTCCTGCGGAACCCAGTCGCGGTTGCCTTCGCAAGGGCGCAAAATTACAGGCATACCTTGTTTAGTAAATAGCCTTTTTATTAAGGCCGGCCCTCTATTTTTAAAGGAAATGTTAAATGATACAGTTTACGTCGGTGTTTTTAGGTTAATGTTGGCTGTTTAATTTGATATGTGCGTTAGGTCGGGTTTATTTTCGACCTTTGTTGCGATACGTGTGTTTTATAATACACTGAAAATTTAATTGTTTTATCAAAGTCGAGTATTCGTCAGGTTGTGTGATCCGGCATCTATCGATAATTCTATATAAATACGTGAAAATGAAACATTGGTAAGCGCAACACGTGGAGGCGGCTGGACCGGTATGGATTTTATAAATATTTGTATTGGTAGTATAGAAAGGGTTTTGAGATACAGAAAACATTGAAGATAAGTGATATTGGATATTTCCATATCAGTCCGGAGTCTGGAATTTGTGCCCGATATGGCGATAGGCTCGCCCCCTATCACATTTGGGACGGAGCTAAGCTCGGCGAAATGTGGGTGTTCTAGTTCACTAGTTCACCTATGCCTACCCCTTCGGGGATACAGGCGTGAGCTTATATTATGTTATGTTAAAACATTGCAAAATTACAGGAAAAATCGAAAAACGAAAAAGTGAAAGAGCTTTTATGGAATTTTCGTATAAACTCGAGACTATGATTTAAAACCTTACCTTCTTGTTGGCCCGGTCCTGGACATTATTTTAAAGAACTTATATTTATTTATCTTGACTAAAGAAATGAAAGTGAATGAAAATAATAAAGAATAACAACTATTTGCATCAGAATAATGGCATTTAGCAAAATGAACAATTGTATTTAAAACTTCAAGAGGCTTAAAACTTTTATCGCAACAGTGGTAAGTAGTAGCGGCGGCTCAACACTTGGTTCGAGACGTTTGAGCCCTCAGGCGAGGCTCAAAATGTAAGCTAATAAGAAACACAAGCTCCAATGTAAACAATATTTACTGGGGATTGGCATTTTGTATATTTTAATCCACTTCCAAAAAAAGGAGGTTTTTAATTAATTGTAACTCTTCAAGGTCTTCTTGGCGCAGCAGACGAGTAACCCGTAAAAGGAAGTAGTAAATATTTAACTTTAGGATTTCAAATTTAAACATTATCAATATACATTAGTCATAATTCATAAAGTGGTAGAGCCACGCTGTAGACAGTAACGTCTATAGCACGAATGAGCCGGCTCGACCGGTTAGATACCACTGTCTCACAGAAAACCGACGTAAAGTGGCAGCTTGCTGTCGCGTTTCGTTCGGTGACTGAGATTTCCGGTGGCCCATTTCCCCACTCCCTTTCCCAATCCCCTTCCCTCCCCTTCCATTCCCTCCTTTTAGGTTGACAACGCACCCATGATTCATTTTGTGTCTTGGGTGTCTATGGGTGGTGGAGATCACTTACCATCATGTGACCCATCCGCTCGTTGGCCAATCTCTGCTATAAAAAAAAATTAGTCATATTCACATGTTGGCCAACATATCAGGAATAATGAATGCTGTAGGTAAGGCTTGAATAGCGTCCATTACGTTTACTTTATGCGTATTGAATTAGCGATGTATATGTAGAATACGCTCCTATATTTGAATTGGAATACGCTTATACTATGAACCCCTTTCGATAAGGGATAGTCAGGGGAGCAAAGGGCCCCTTAATAGGGTGGGCTGCCATTATGAATAGGTCTCAAATGGAATCATAATTATGGATCGATATCTCACATCTACCTGATGTATTTTAAGTCCACAAGGGCTTATGTATCTAGTGTTAAAGTCTCCCTATTACACGATTATTTCCGGCATTCTTAGAATTAAGAAATAGAATGCCATTGTTCTGAATTTAGATGGTAATATAGATTTTTTGTTGCGAATGATAGTATTGAAAATATGTCTGTTTATTTACCACTTTTTATTTTTTATTTATTTATTTTAATTGACAATATTGAGGGAAAATGTGATTAATAAAAAAAACTAACCTTGATTACCACGATATTCGTCAGATCCGTTTTACGTCAGATCTTTGAATCGTCAGTTTCATGTTTCTTTAGACTCCATTAAAAGGGTTCACCTTTCACTCCAGCTATTAGTAAAAGTCCAAAGAAAACAAATTCACTTACGTTTACGATGTTCATTGCTATTACAGAACATAGTTTCTGAAACAGCTTCCGTGGTGTACAGGACGTCTATCCTATTTAATTAACGAAGCTGTTAAACGAGACGAGCGCTTACACTACAATACCCGCTAATATTTTAAAAGGGTTTCGTCATAAATTCCCGTCAGTCGATTGAGTTTCACTAGGAGCGCCTGTAATATGCAATTTTGAATTACACGCTGGCTTCGTCGTCATTATTAACTAAACTTAAGTGCCGTTAATTTATTTAGTACCGGCTTTCGCTTTCCCGCGTGTGGTTTAGTTTAAGCGTTAGTTTCGTTTTATTGACTTTCAATTGGTTTTAGTATTTACCAAGTTGTGAATTAATTGTGTGGTTAGATTTTATTGCTGCTTTTAATTTGATAATCTAGTTTTGCGGATTGTTCTGATAACCTCAGTAGCGCAGTGGGGGAGTGGCCGTCTGTGAAGCGAAAGGCCGCTGGTTCGATTCCCGCACGGAGACAATTTAATTCAGTGACTTAGGGTCAACTGACTGGCGCAGAGTCGAAGCGATGCGACGCGTCATGTTATCCACGCAAACGAAGTCACGAGCAATAACTAGATTTTTTTAAGTATTATCTTTCAAGAGTGATGTGTAAAAGCTTTCAACCTGTATTATCAGTCTAGATGTAGCTTCGTCGATGTCAAAAATAAAGAATTCCGAAATAAAGATAGCTTGTTACATTCTCATATGCAAAATAATCAGAAGTTTAAAAACTTAATGGACCGACTTCAAATCAGATCGTGACCAAATTTATATGGGACCACCCTTGAAATAAGCTCTATCGAACACAAAAAGAATTTTGAAAATCGGTCCACATTTGGCGGAGATATCGAGTAACATACATAAAAAACAGACGAATCGAGGATCTCCTCCTTTTGGAAGTCAGATAAAAACATTTTATGGTGGTCGCGCAAAAAGGTTGATCTGTTTATTAATTTTGCGTATTCATTGCTCGCGGCGCGGCGCTCGGCTGATTTTAATGTTCACAATATATTTGCATAAAAGCATACAATTGAAACAGTCCGTGCATTTAATTACCATCAATATCTGAATTATTGCTTTTCCCGCCACTTTGTTAATATCCGGTTGATATCATTATTTATCACTTTTGATGCAGATAAACCGTTTCAAGCCACGATTTTTTTGGTGCGAATGTAAAATCGCTTACGTTATATTGTCAATATGGCTGATTACATTATTTTTTCTCACGAAAGACGATACGACCTGGCAAACCATTCAGGCTCAATTGCACCACTATTATTAACCTAGAGTTAGTCCTAACCGCAAGCTAAATTGACAGAAAATGTATGAATAACATGTAACTTAACTTGCGGTTAGGACTAACTCTAGGTTAATAAGGCTCAATTGCACCACTATTATTAACCTAGAGTTAGTCCTAACCGCAAGCTAAATTGACAGAAAATGTATGAATAACATGTAACTTAACTTGCGGTTAGGACTAACTCTAATAATAGTGGTGCAATTGAGCCTCAGTAGGGTAACTTTTGACACTAGATTCTATCGCGACATTAGATTCGAGAACTTGTCATTTGGTAATTTTAACGCGACATTTGTGCACTTTTTACCTTGATTTCGGTGGAATTTTAAGTCCGTAAATAAAACCGGATCGTAGTCAAAATCGAATCGAGTGTCAAAAGTCACGGAGCTGAGCTTTAAAAGCTCTACCTACACACAAGCTGACAGGCTATATAATATTACGAGTATATTATATTGCTTATATAGCCTAGCAGCCAGGCGTAGGTAAAGTCCTGTTTTTTTCTGATTAAAGAAAAAAAATTTTGAAAGCGCATTAGGAAATACTTGAAGATTCTGTTCCAAAATCATCTGACAAACTTTCAGCAACACATTTTACTTGACATGTCATTTTATGAATGTTCAGGGGGTTACCACCACCTCTTATAGCAGTATTATTATAATTTTACTTGTACCGATTCCCATACAAAACAAACGAAGAACAATTATAATAATACTGCTATAAGAGGTGGTGGTAACCCTGCAGTTAATTCGGGATTGAGCATTCTACCAGAGTCGGTGTGATTTTTTTCATATAATTCAATACAATTTCCTTCAAGAGCTACATACTGTGCTCACTTGGCTGTGTTGGTCAAATGGCCAATGAAATAAAAAAACAGCAAAAATTATAAGTAGACACTTATTCATATAACATAAAATACATAAGCTCACGCCTGTATCCCCGAAGGTTTAGGCAGAGGCGCACTAGCGAACTAGAACACCCACATTTCGCCGAGCTTAGTTCCGTCCCAGATGTTATAGGGGGCGAGCCTAACGCCATATCGGGCACAAATTCCAGACTCCGGGCTAATATGGAAAAATCCAATATCACTTTGCCCGACCCGGGGATCGAACCCGAGACCTCAAAACCGTAGTCGTACCGAAATACCACCACGCCACCGAGGCAGTCTATAGCGTTTTCGTATAAATTTGCTCGTCATTGGATACATTTTGAAGTTGGTCTCTTATTCATATAAGAGATAGGTATCTTCAAAATAAACTATATATCCGTTCGGTACTCGCTAAATTCCAAAAGCGTAAAGCTCTTAAAACAGAAATTTCTATTACAGATAAGCAAAACTAACAAATCGCTGCAGGTAAAACAATCTTGTTTGACTTTAAACTTTCGGAAACGGAAAGGATTATGCATTTCTCAGGTAGCGCTCAAATTCAAACGGATTCAAATTAAATTGATACCTATTGGTTCGAAAACGGTTTGGACGCATCACGAAATTAAATTCCGTTGGATTGCGGAACACGAAATTTAATTTTAAATCGGGTTTGAAATACATTTTAAAGCATAGATGTATGATTAGATTGTGAGAAACGCAGTCCCCGTTTTCAGATGCTATTTTGATATTTAGGTCGATTTTAAAAGAAAGAAGAGATCAATAAAATTCGTCTGTATTTTCGACTGACTTCCAAAAAGGAGAAGGTCCTCAATTCGTCTGTATTTTTTTATGTATGTTACGCGATATCTCCGCTAAATGTGGAACAATTTTCAAAATTATTTTTGTGTTCGATAGAGCTTATTTATTATTATTGCTTATTTTTTTAGCTTATTATGCTTATTTCTTTATTTATTTATATGCTCAAGACCGGGCAAAGTGGAAGCGTTTAAGAAGAAAGGCGGACCCTGGCAGAAGGCCGGGATAACGCCAGGCAGAAAGAAATAAAGAAAGAGCTTATTTCAAGGGTGTTCCCATATTTAATTTGGTCGCGATCGGATCAAGTTGGAAGTGGGTAAGTTAAGTTTTTAAACTTGTGGTTATAATGTATGTTAAATGTGGACCGATTTTCAAAATTATTTGTGTTCGATAGAGCTTATTTCAAAGGTGTTCTCATATTTAATTTGGTCGCGATCGGATCAAGTTGGAAGTGGGTAAGTTAAGATTTAAACTTGTGGTTATAATGTATGTTAAATGTGGATAGATTTTCAAGATTCATTTTTTCTATAGAGTAACATAATATATCATAAGCTCACGCTTGTATCCTATATATAAGGGGTAGGCAGAGGCGCACTAGCGAACTAGAACACCCATATTTCGCCGAGATTAGTTCCGTCCCAGATGTGATGGCGGGTGAGCCTATCGGGCACAAATTCCAGACTCCGGGCTGATATGGAAAAATCCAATAATACTTTGCCCGACCCGGGGATCGAACCCGAGACCTCAGAACCGTAGTCGTACCGAAATACCACCACGCCGCCGAGGCAGTCTATAGAGTTTCCGTATAAATTTGGTCGCCATTGGATACATTTTTAAGTTGGTCGATTCAATTTTTAAATTGTGATGATTATCCTCTAACGTAGTTAAATGTAGCCCGTATTATACCAATACCATCATCAGTCATAGGACCAAATTATATGGAACCTCTGTTGGAAAAAACATTATCGCTTACAAAAATATTTTTTGAAATCTGTACATATTTGGCGGAGATATCGCGTAACATACATAAAAAACTCAAACGAATTCATTACCTCTTCTTTTGAAGTAGGTCGAAAAAACATAGATGAATTGATGATATGTTTTTTTAAGTAGGTTAAAAATGTAAGTCTTTAGTTGCGTCTGAGCAGTTTACATAGATGAAACGGTGGATCCCGCCCTCGATCTTAAAATGATTTTCAATGTGTTACTGATATTCTCAAAACCTTGTTAGAAAGTTCGTTTGACATCGTGGCTGCAAACTGGCCTCTATCTTATCTACCTCTAATACCAGCTCCAACATTGAACCAGAGCAAATGCAAATACATTGATTTAATGCAGGAGTTCGATTGTTTGGATAGTAACTCAAACTCGGAGCTAAGACCCTGTTACAGCCAGCTAACCGGCACTGTCCATATTTCCATTTCGTAACATGTTATTACTTTATAACTTTTTGACGATAAACTAATTTCAAACCAAAATAAATGGATGTATTGAATTAAAATTGAGATTTCTCTTACCTTATTGCATTTTTTCCACCTACCATTATACCACCCTAATGTCGGGTCGGCGTAAAATACTTAGTAAGCGTTACAATTCATCATCATCATCAGCCATAGGACGTCCACTGCTGAACATGGGCATCCCCCAAAGATTTCCAGATCGACCTGTTGGAAGCGGCCTGCATCCAGCGACTTCCTGCGACCTTTATCAGGTCGTCGGTCCACCGTGTAGGTCAATTGTTACAATTATCACAAGTTTAAAAAAATAACGGATCGGCTTCATCCGATCGTGACCAAATTTATATGGGACCACCCTTGGAATAAGCTCTATCAAATACAAAAAGAATTTTGGAAATCGGTTCACGTTTGTCGGAGATATCGCGTAACACACAGAAAAAAAAAACACTCATGAATGAGGACGTCCTCCGTTTTTGAAGTCGGTCGAAAAGGATTTGGATTCTGACTCTTTCTAGGTATCCATTAAAGGGTGGCAATTTTAAGGTGAAACCAATGCTATTTTCTCTTTTAGATAATACTTATTTATTAGCCTACAAATTGGCAAAGGGAAGCCAATCGGAATGGGGTGTATGAACCCTGCGCCACTAGCATCTACTAGTTATATAACCTACGATTTGAATCCAGAACCTCTTGAATACAGCCCATATAAATACACTGCCGCTTCTCATCAGCGGCCTGAGCAGGAAAATTTCTGACAACCGTAAATGTATTCGAACTCGATGCGCGTCTATGAAATTTGTATGAAATATTAACCAAACGTCATCAGTGCGCAGCGAACTCGAATACATTTACATTTACATTAGTTTTTCGTGCTCGGGCTACAGATCAAGGAGAAGATAATTTGCTGTTTTCACAATATTTTTCATTCCATTTCCATAACGAAATAACATTTACGAGGCGGCGCGGCGTCAGTTTATTTTCAAATAGTAAGTAAATCCGCTCAGATTTTTGTTATATTCTCTTTGCTGTACGATAAACTCGCTTCATTCAAATAGCACGTTAGTAAAGCATTTCAATACGTAGGTACGCGACGGAAGAATTTAACTTAAAGGAGGAAAATTCGATTTAGAAAACTGACTAGACTTATAATAGACGACGAACCGCCAATACGAAGAGCATCGCTTTATTGACAAGACGACAACATCGGATGAGCAATGTCTCCGTGCTCGATCCCAAACACTCCGCAATAGATTCTATTGTACTGCATTTTTGCAGTTATTTTGCTGAAAACGGCAAACAACATTCGTGTGAGTGCATTCCACATAGACAAATAGACATTGTCTACTCTAACAATTTTCTATTTCCATATTATAAAGAATAAAATTATGACTAAATACAGATTCTCAAAATAGCAACGCTCGGATCATTAAATTGATACAGAGATGATAATCAGTATGATGGTGTCGCAAGAGTTGAAGAAAATAATTGTGTAAGGTTTTTGTCTACCCTGATTAGGATGTATATGCACGTCACTGGCTTTGTGGCGGGACGACGGGCGAGTGATCGGCTGTGAAATGAGAGGTTGCGTGTTTTATTCCTGTACTAAGACAAATGTTTGTGAGATCTAGGTACATATATTTGTTACGAGTCTGGGTGTTGTGTGTAAGTCCCTCGTAGTCGTGATACCCACGCTAAAGGTGAAACCTAGTGTGGGTCAGTGGCGTGCAGTCCATATAGGCAAAAAGACACTGTCTACCCTGACAATTTGCTATTTACCTAAATAAGTAATAAAAATCATGTACAAAATCAATTTTTCAAATTAGCAACGCCCGGCTTATATTTTAATTCGACACGGGGACTATGGTGATGATGATGGTAAACAGTTTTATGTCTATCGTGACCGGAATGCCTATGCACGCCACTGGTGTGGGGTCAGGACTATGTGGGTGACTGTTGCATGTATTTACTATTAATAAATAACTAAAGGACGAACAGCGGAAGACTTTCGATCTCACAAACAAATACTTTTGTCACACAAACATTTGGCTCGGTGCGGGAATCGAAGCTGCGGTCTCTCGCTTCGCAGCTGACACGCCGTCTACGCCCCGGCTACATACATACCTATTATCTGCAAAGGGGGAAGCAGCTGCAGAATGTCTTCACCCACTTTTCGACAAACTTATTTCCGTCCCTTGATGTGATTTAGGTAAGCCGATGCTATCCCGCGCTCAAATTATCACTACCAACCCTATATCTTTTGTAAGACTGCCTCGGTAGCGTAGTGGTATTGCGTGCGCGGTACGACTATCGTCCTGAAGTCTCGGGTTCGATACCCAGGTCGGGCAAAGGGATATTGGATTTTTCAGTATCAGCCCGGAACCTGGAACTTGTGTCCGATGTGGCCCTGTGGCCACAACACAAGTTCCAGGTTCCGGGCGATAGATGGCGACACTATGGTCGCCATCTATCACATCTGGGACGGAATTAAGCTCGGCGACATGTGGGTCTTCTAGTTCGCTAGTGCGCCTCAGCTTACCCCTTCGGGGATACAGGCGTGAGCATATGTTATGTTATCTTTTGTAATAAAGCTACGAAACTAAATCTGTTGGCAGTTTTTAATTGCTGAATGTAAATGAAAACATTTTATTTAATGTAGACTCACTATTAAACACGCAACGCCAGTGAATTCCCTGCCTTTGAAATATCAGGGAAAGTGTGGAAAGGAAAAAGAGTCTTTAAAAAATGTTTAATTAATTTGCCACTTTCCACTTAATAAGAGACCTTCGCGTCGGTCCAAACGACTTTAAATAATATTGGAAGTTTACTGTAAATACATAGGTTTAATAACGTTTGAAATAAAATTGGCTTCTTTTTTCCCTTCCTAGTATTGCATTTTCAATGTTAGCTTGTTTCGATTCATTTTCGAATTCGAGATTCGTGTTGATACTGTGGGTTTTATAATGGGTCTTTAAAATTAATTACATATCAATTTCCAGAATTTAGATATTTGTTTACCATTACCATTTGAATTGTCGCCTCCTTAATCTAGTGGCAGCATGTACGGGCTGTAGACCGGGAGGTCCTGGGTTCGATTCCTAGATTGGGCAAAGCAAATTTTCTAATTTAATTTGCCCGGGTCTGGATCCCTCATAGGGGGTTGACCTCAGGCAGGCGACCGGTCGTAAAAACGTAGCCATATCCTATCTGCAACATATTTGAAAAAGTGTGTTGCGCCGACCCCACATTAAGGGCAGGTAGAAAGGAAGATTACCATTTGAATTGTATAATATTGTAAATTATACGAAAAATAGAATCAATTAAACACGGACTAGTGTTAAATTCAATTTAAGTGTAAGCTTTTAAGTCGCAAGAATGCGGAACCAGCATTAGGGTTAAATAACGCTAGGCAGAAAGACTGTGTTAAAGATTAATGTAAAATTTTCATCGGTCGAGCTTTAACACGTTTTGTTAGGTATTCTGTGCTCTAACCGCAATGAAAACCGCAGACTGCAGTCATTACTCATTATGGCATATTAATTTATATTCATTTAATTATATACAGTTGATTGCACGAAAAATAGAACCATAATTTATGGAAGCCAAAAATATTATTGCGAATTGTGTTATAGCAAACATCATCACATTTTTCGCAAAGTGAAGACGTATTTGAGATACGCAATATTGAAGTGTAGGTATTGTGATTAACACGCTATAATAATGATTTAAATAGTCACGGGCGGCTAGCCTCTGGTGGCCCATACGCTTATGTAACATATTATATATGTATGTGCCGCCTCCGACGGGTTAAACAAGTGAGCTGTTTTTTCCAACGACTATTTCATTTCAAGCATTGCTTTATAGTATCTATTTTTAATACTGATTTCTTAAGATTACGTGAATGTTATACATTGAAATAATAAATAAATTAAAACAAATTGTAATATTATCCGTAAAAATAGATTTATTTCAATCTATTTTTAAATCTTCACCAGTAGTGTAGTAATCTTTATTTCTTACTGCCTGGCCTTATCCAGGCCATCTGCCAGGATCCGCCTTCCTACTTTAACGGTTCCACTCCGCCCGGTCTTGGGCATCCTCCATAGTGAGACCATTGGCTCCAAATTTCTAGTAGTGTAGTAATCTATAAATGTAATTTTTCAATTAAAACTAATGACTTATGCATAGAATAAAATATATCAGTAAAGTAAAAACTGAAATATCTAAATGAAATGAAGTGTCGTGCTTTTTATTATCAATCTAAGTACGCTGCAATTGGTACTTGACATTTTTTTATTAATCTAAAATACAATTTACGTCATCAAAAATAAATATTGAAATATTATCATAATAAAAAAATCTAGGTCTTAGAAGTTTGGTGTAACCTTCAAACTTCCGGAAAGAGAAGCATCAATATATGCACGTCACGGCCGTAACGGTACATGCGTTGGAAAGGAATAGCAAGATATCCCCAAAATGCCTCCACTCTTGATCATTGCAAAATTTAAAATATGAGTACTTTATCAACCAATTTCGATGCAGTTTTTAGAGAAGGTTCTTTTTGTTGTATATGCTATTACCTACAAAAATATGTATAAAATCAAACATAGTTAAGTTCCCATTTACATCAGTTTTATTAGATTGGAATTATTTCAATACGAGTCACATAAAACTATAAATATAAATACCCAGTGAGACGGCAAAAATACATATCGAAGTTTTCACCGGCGAGACCAATTAAAGAGATTGTTTAAATACCATTGCAACATGTTTATTGTGCGCTGCATATTTAATGCTTTCGATTCCATACCGACGATGACATGAATAGTGTATATTGAAAGTCATCTATTTGACAAGCGGTATTGTATAGCGATACAATACCGCTTGTCAAATATACCACATGTGTATTAAACATAGTTATTAGTATATATTATCGATATATTATTCACCTAGATGCACAGTTGACGCTCGGAAAATGGGACAGCAAAGAAGTGCTTGAGCACTCGTTTTGCCTACAGTTGTACGTCGATAGAATTCTAAATTTCAAAATTCAAATTAAAGAACGCTTGCTCATTTTGTTTAAAAACCTACTTTATAACACGTGCTTAGGGTTATATTTGATTTAATTACAACTTGTGATCGTTTTCTTTGTTTTATTTCTGAGACCACTTTTTAGGAGGATATTTGCAAAGAACTGTGCATCTAGTGTATAAAATATTGATGGTATATATGGTTACGATTATTATAGGTCTTTGTTTACGAAATTAGATTTGCTATGAAAAAGAAATATATCTCTGTTTTAGAAAATATTTTTCGTCGTTCCTCTAAGTGCAAATTATGCTGATATGATTTACAAAGTTTACCTAAGCGACAATGTGCGCTTTTAATAGTCCTGTACTTTAAATTATTTTAGACTTTTTTTTGCCGAATAAGACAATTTCGTATCTCTAGAACAGTAAAGGATTATTTAGATTTTGTTCAACATATTAATATTACTTTATACTCATCCATTCCAAGGATAAAAGATAAATAATGATAAAGATACATTATAGCTAAAAATCAAATAACTACATTAATAGTAAGATGTGAGAAAATTGTTTTACATTAATAAAATGGTAATTAATTTTCAAATTAAATTATGTACCATAGCTTTAGCTATAAATTCATGTCATATTGCACCATTTAATACTATTTTGCAGAAAGTCACACAATGCAATTACAGTTAACATGGACAAAGGTTCGTCTAAACGGCCGACACGTATGGAACCCGCTGCTTTCTGTTCGGGAAATTGCTGAATCCAACGGGCGTTGACCACAGACAGTCGTCTGTCGTAGCAATGGTACGTCACTTCTCGCTTGTCCCTTGTGTTTAACTAGCGGAGCGATTCCAACGTCATTGGTTTCACTATTATCGAATCTAAGGGTGGCTTGCAGCACGTGACGCTGTTATTAATCTAGAGTTAAACCTAAACTCAATTTATCCTACAGCTCAGTCCATTTAAATCGAGATTCGGGATAAATAGATATTTATCGCGCAGCTTCAAGTTACTTATCCCAAATCTCGGTTCAAATATAGGAATTAGTTGTGGGCTAAATCGAGTTTAAGTATAACTTTAGGGAGCAGCGTTATGTCTTTAAACTCAATAGTAGCACAAAATATCCATTCAATTTCTCTGTACTCGATCATAATCCACATAAGGCTTAAGGCTGCGGACAGGAACTCAGCGGCGGCGGCGGCGCGGGGAGCAGCGCGACAAGGTTTTTTTTTATAGCAGAGATTGGCAAACGAGCAGAAGGGTTACCTGATGGTAAGTGATCTCCACCGCCCATAGACATCCAAGACACAAAAAGAATCATGGGCGCGTTGCCAACCTAAAAGAAGGGAATGAAAGGGGAGGAAAAAGGGATTGGGAAAAGGAGCGGGGAAATGGGCCACCGGAAATCTCACTCAACCGAACGAAACGCGACAGCAAGCGGCCACTTTACGTCGGTTTTCTGTGAGACAGTGGTATCTAATCGGTTGAGCCGGCCCATTCGTGCCATAGACATTACTGTCTACAGCGTGGCTCTACCACTCAAGACCACGTATTGTTAGACCGGTTGTCGCGCCGTTGCCTTTGAGGCCAGTTCCATTTAATCTATGCATTGGAACGCGCCGCTCGACGCGCCGCCGCCGCCGCCGCTCTGCGCCCGCTAAGTTCGTGACCGCGGTCTAAGGGTTATACTCTATTGTTTTGAAAGTCGCAAAACAATGTCGAGTATGCTAAGCCTTACTGCCTTGTTAAAATAATTGGAGCTGGAAACCAACATTTAATCACGACGGTGGATGTGGTTTGAGGTACATTTAGATGCAGAAATAATACGCCTGTATCCCTGAAGGGGTAGGCGTAGTCGAATAAGCGAACTAAAATACCCACATTTCACCGAGATAAGTTTTGTCCCAGATAGGGCATATCGCCGTATCGGGCACACATTCCAGACACCGGGATGATAGAGAAAAATCCAATACCACTGCCCGACCAGGGGATCGAACCCGAGACCTCAGGACCAAAGTCGTACTATACACGCATTACCACTAGGCGACCGAGGCAGTCTATTTAAAGAACTTAATAAACATGGTATTAAATTGTAACTTAATAGTTTGATTAAACCTTGACTTCAGATTTAACTACTCCGGACTTATACTGTGGGGAAAAATTCAACATCACTGTCCAACCTGCAGGGTTACCACGACCTCTTATAGCAGTATTATTATAATCGTTCTTCGTTTGTTTTGTATGGGAATATTGACAAGTAAAATTATAATAATACTGCTATAAGAGGTGATGGTAACCCCTCTGAGGTTTAAACCCGAGACCTCAGGATGGTAATTGTACCGCACATGCAACAGAACCACGCACCGATGCAGTCTGCATTTAATAGGTCATTTAAACTGAAAATAGGAAGTTTTGTAATCATGGTTCCGATTGATTCGAGTTTCGTGCACTTTGCAATTATTTTTTGTTCCGCGAAACAAAGTTGAAGGGTAGTTGGCGCAATAACTGACCAGTTTTGCAGTTTTAGGGCCTTACTTTGAATCAGAAACAGCGTTTAAAAGTTCATTCGAAACGTTAAGTGGATTTTATTGGACGCATACTCATTAACATAACATAACATAAGGCCACGCCTGTATCCCCGAAGGGGTAAGCAAAGACGCACTAGCGAACACCCACATTTCGCCGAGCTTATTTCCGTCCCAGAGGGCGAGCCTATCGCGCTATAGGGCACAAATTCCAGACTCCGGGCTAATATGGAAAAATCGAATATAACTTTGCCCGACCCGGGGATTGAACCCGAGATCTCAGGATGATAATTGTACCGAAATACAACCACGCCACCGACGCAGTCACTCTTTATTAACAGATTTATCTATCGATATGACGTAATATTACAGACCTCATTCGAATTAAGAATAAATGGAGCTTTAAAATTTTTAATGGGGGCGGCACATATATGTTACATAAGCGTATGAACATCATTCTCGCACATCTTGCTTCGTATGTTGATGTAGAGGTAATGTTTATATTGTATTTATAATTTATTTATGGTCACCTACTTGATGTAGTGGCAGCGTATATGTGAAGAATATGTGTGTATATGTGAAGATGGAGTTCGATTCCCTGGAGGCCTGCCCGCCTAACATGCGCGCTACTAGAATATTTTGACAACGCATTTTGCCTGTTATAACCGGCTTTCTCTATTTGTCTACGAACACTAACATGCGTCCTCGTTTGTTTTCATACAATATTGTAGAAAACACGGAAACAACATCTCGACAGTCGATTATCGGGATATCTAGTGGCGCGCATGCTAGGCGGGCTGGTTGTTTTACTAACACGATTTTATCGAGACTGGACTGGAAAAGGGAGTTGACGTCAGACAGGCAGCCGTTCGTAAAAATTAAGCTAAATCGTTTCTGCAACTTGGTTGAAAAAGTGTATTGCGCTGACCCCACATTAAGATGGGTTAAGGGCAGGTAGAAGATGTTTATTTAAATTTTATGATTGTGTATACAAAATATATTAATTTATAAGATGTCGCCTCTTTGTTCTAGTGGCAGTATACATATATATATATATATATATATATATATATATATATATATATATATATATATATATATATATATATATATATATATATATATATATATATATATAGTATAGGCAGGCAGGTGGTCGTAAAAACTAAGCCAAATCCTTTCTGCAAGTTGCTTGAAAAAGTGTGTTGCGCCGACCTCACATTAGAATATATAATAAGGAATAAGAACAGGTAGAAAGAAAGAAAAATAAGATGACGGTAGTGCGCAGGCGTGATTTGCCACCGATTTTGAAACTCTCAAACGTATGAAAATACACTGAAAGTTCCTAAGTTGTTATATGGTAACTATGACGCACCTCCGTACATTTCCCTTGGCCAGACAAGAGTGACAAAAAGTCACGACGACGAAAGTCACCCTAGACCCTGGCCTTAACTTTTATTGTCATTCAAACATTTTATAAACTATGCGTGCTATGATGAGTCGATGTGTCTATAATTCCAAATAATGTATGTTCATAATAGAATTTTCATGAAAATAAATTACAATAAGTGACCGTATCAAATGGTTGGCGGGGCTCCCATTAGCCGCGGATCTCTGATTTTATTGTCCCGGTTTTCTTATCTAATTCTCCCCGAGAGTGGTTCTTAAGGAGACGCTTATCTCTCTAGCGCACTACGATTTGTTACTCCGTTCTTTATATCAAAATAATCTCGACTCAGGAAGCCGCTATGGAGCTTGATGAATGGCTTTTATTTATTCTAGGTCTTTGCTTTTTATAGCGCATTCTTACAGTTTTCGATCAATTGCGCGTTTACTGCATAAAAGTTGATTTTACATAGACAGATTTTAATGGATTTTAAACTGTGACGTAAATATTTCAAATGGAATTTTAAGTGTATAATACATCGATAGTTTGCTAATTTTAATAGTTACAGACCATAATGGTAATAATTTATGTTTTATGTTTTAACATATTCAATTATCAGTTAATTGAACACAACCATACCAAAATGGAGATTATGGGGGCTCCAAATTTAAATCTTCAAAATTGTCTTATTAAATATACTGCCATCTCTTTATTTTATCCTTTACTCAAATCCATCCAATTTTGGGTGGGAATGTGACGAAATTGCCGCTGCAAATGTAAAAGAATTGGAGCAGTCTCCCCCGCCTCGCGCACTTGGCTTTCCCGCCTTCGTTTACGCTGATTAAAATGTCTATCTTCCCCTTAACGGGTGAGATTGGCTAAAGCGGGCGCTCTTGGCGCACTTAATTCGCAAATTATTGCTGATAGCTGTGAATGGCACCCGACACGCGTGCTTGTGGTAAATGCCACTCTTCTTTTCAAAGCCACGGGTTAAAGACTTAGGAACAATATTTACGAGATTATAAGATCACGTGTCTGTGTAATAATCTCTTCGATATCAGCGTTGACATTAAAGCTGAGATGTATAGAGCGAACTGCAGCTAAGTCTAAGTCGAAGAAACGAACTCAGTGGTGAATTGGAAATTTTTACATCGAACTTTGTCTTAGTTCGAGTCATTTTTTACAAAATAGTCTTTGCTTAGTCTGTCTGTCAGTCTGTTTTACTTGTAAAAAAAAGGATCGGACTAAGTCGAAGTTCGATTTAAAAATTCCAATTCCTCACTTGAGAGCTGAGAGCTATAGAGCGAACTTCGAAAAAGTCTGAGTCAAAGAAACGAGCTCAGTTAGGATTTGGAATTTTTAAATCGAACTTTAATCTAGTCCGAGTAATTTTTTACAAGAAAATCAGACTGACAGACAGACTAACCAATATTTTCTCGAAAAAAAATACTCGGACTAAATCAAAGTTCGATTTAAAAAATCCAAATCCTCGCTGCGTTCGTTTCTTTGACTTATGACTTAGTCGAAGTTCGCTTTATAGGGCTCAGCCTAACTCTGTTCATGCATCTGTAATTTGATAATAGGTCACAATTAATACTCTTTTGGAATACCTAATAAGAAACATATTCCACAAAGATTGTAAGAATTCTCGATGTAGCGTTTACGTTGAACCTAAATATCTCGAATAAAACATGATGAATGTTCTCCAAAAGGAGGCAATACTAGACTCCGCGCCGCTGGAATGCACTCGAGGGGTCTCCGGAGATACTCTCAACTACGCTAACCTTCAAAAGACATCCATTTAAAGGCACAGACAAATCAATTTGCGGAGTATATTCTGGGAATTGTTGCCTTACTTGCACCGTTCAAAGTTGTTCAAATATATAAAGGAAGATCTCCGATTGTAGTGCAAAAGCATCTATGAATGATTTTCTTGGCCGATTTCGGCTACAGCGACTGCTTCAGGTGGTAATTTTTTATAGCAGTGACTGGCAAATGAGCAGCTGGGAATTGGGCTACCGGAAATCTCGCTTACAGAATGAAACGCGACAGCAAGCTGCCAATTTACGTCGGTTTTCTGTGAGATAGTAGTATCAAACCGGTCATGTCAGCCCATTTGTACTGTAAGAAAGAAAGGCCGAAAGAAAGAAAGAAAGTTTATTTGTCAAACCAAAAAAGGACAGGCAACAACTTACTCACATAAAATAAACATAATTAAAAAATAATGTGACCGTCTATATAGTAGTAGTATATAAGTTAATGTAAGTAAGACTATAACCCTTATCTAATTCATATTATAAACGCGAAAGTTTGTGAAGATGTATAGATGTTTTAGACTCTTTCACGCCAGTACGGCTGAAAGGATCTGGATGAAATTTGGCAAAGAGATAGATAGTCTTAAATAGGCTACTTTTTATCCCGAAAATATGCAACATATACCAACAAGTGCCAATAGATGCCCAAAATATGTGACATATACCAATAGGTGTCCAAAATATGCAACATATACCAACAGGTGCGTATAGGTGCCCAAAATATGCAACATATACCAACAGCTGCCAATAAGTGCCCAAAATATGCAACGTATACCAACAGGTGCCAATAGGTGCCCAAAATATGCAACATATACCAATAGATGCCAATAGGTGCCCAAAATATGCAACATATACCAACACGTGCCAATAAGTGCCCAAAATATGCAACATATACCAACAGGTGCCAATAGGTGCCCAAAATATGCAACATATACCAACCACAAGCAAACTAACAAAAACTGAGCTGAGCTGTCGATATCTTTTGACGATGACTCTTATCCCAGATAGAACCCCGGATATTGTTTTAGAAATAGAAATATGATTCATTTCACTTAACCTGTTTCTTTACACCCGCTTCGTATTAATTAACACGCAATCAAATAAACGGTAGGACACACGTTTATATCACATTTTCATATAAAAAGCTTTTGTGGCATCGCGCGATAATTAAATAACGCTCAACGTCTGCGGTCGTTGTTTTTATTCAATCTTTGCGGAATTTCTCGTGATTTTCTCATACATCGGTATGCCGCGGGGATCCGATGAATTCCGTAATGGTGATAGAATATTTTTATTTACTTTTCAATTGTACGAAGGACGAAAATGAGCGTTAAATTTCTTTGTATAGTCATACTATATATGGATTTGTAGGAAGTTCGTATTCTTTCTACCTGACCTTATCCCACCTTAATGTGGGGTCGGCGCAACACACTTTATCAAGCATTTTGCAGAAAGGATTTGGCTTAGTTTTTACGACCGGCTGCCTACCTGACGTCAACGTTCTCTGACAGATCTAGTCCCGGACAAATTAAATTAGAAGATTTAAGGTTTAGCTTTACTCGATCTGGGAATTGAACCGAGAACCTACTGGTCCACAACCCATAAATGCAGCCACTACAGCAAGGAGGCGACTATTTGTAGGAAGTTCGTATTATGATCCTCAAATTAATCATTTTCTGTGTTGTTTTTGGTAGATTGCCAAAGATAACAGAGGAATAAAGTGGATAGTATATGTATACACAGCCGGCTGCCAATTATTGTGTCTGACTCAATTCTAATCCCAAGTGACTATAAAATCAATATTGAAACCACGGACGTAAAAAAAAGATGGACGGAGCGCTAGGAACATTGAAAGTGACGCAGGGTTGTCGGCTTATTCGATCAGTTGCCGCCATTACGTATCAATAGTTCGAATGGGCCGAAAACACTGCTTCACTTTCAATGTTCCTAGTGCTCCATCCATCTTTATTTTTACGTCCGTGGTTTCAATATTGATTTTATAGTCACTTGGGATTAGAATTGAGTCAGACACAATAATTAGCAGCCGGCTGTGTACCGAGAGCTTATGAGTTCGATAACTATACTATCCACTTTATTCCTATATCTTTGGCAACGTTTTCTATTAATCTTCGATTATGCATCCCAAATATTTCAATACCATACCAATGCCACACACAAGACGTGCCAACATTAATTAAAATACAATATTTGCCTTTCCAAAGCACAAAGATATTCAACAGTGTATAGAAGTGACAACAGCACAAAACTTGTAATCCTAAAGTTATAACCTAGTGGTCATAAGTCGCTCAGTTTATTTGGAAATACGCGCGCCAGGCCAACTAACATAATAATATGGAGAGAATACAAGAAACCTTATCTTACGTGATTCTTAACCATTCACAAAATATTCTAGGATGTAAATTGTAATAATCTCCCTCGCATGGTAATAAATAGTTGATGGCGGTACTGAAGTTTGAGATCAATTTATTTGTATAGAAACTTGCTTGATAGCTCTATAGTTAGTAATATAAATCTCTTCCCCAAAGCATGTCAAAAACTAACAAAAATAGTAACATAACAACATAAGCTTACGCCTGTATCCCCGAAGGGGTAGGCAGAGGCGCACTAGCGAACTAGAACACCCACATTTCGCCGAGCTTAGTTCCGTCCCAGATGTGATAGGGGGCGAGCCTATCGCCATATCGGGCACAAATTCCAGACTCCGGGCTGATATGGAAAAATCCAATATCACTTTGCCCGACCCGGGGATCGAACCCGAGACCTCAGAACCGTAGTCGTACCGAAATACCACCACGCCACCGAGGCAGTCAAAAAAGGCAACAAAAATAATAAAGCGAACCAGAATTATGCGGGTAGAAGCTTGCAGGTCACCACGGAGCGATGTAGGGCACACATACAAGGGGGGCAGGGTTGTGTTGTTCCGCGATGTTTTCCGCTACTTTTATTATTTATGGCCAACAGATGGTGACACCTCGCGGCGCGTCGCGGCGTCTTGTCCTAATTGTATATATGGGGAGGGAGCGGTGTTTTGTAACGTTTTAATAAAATGGTAGCCTTACTTATAAAACATTTTAGTTGAGCAAATGGTTAAGAATATGCCGTCCCTTTTATTTTCAAACAATGTGACACAAGGAAAAAGTGACATAGCCCCTTACTTATAAAAATATTTAAGCGCTGCTTATCTTTTACCATAGGTTGTCCCTTTCATTTTTAAACAATGTAAGGCAAGGAAAAAAGTAACAGGTTATTCTTAACCATTTGCTCGGCCAAACATGCTGTTTTAAGTAAAGCCCAAAATATTCTTAACCATTTGCTCAGCTAAAATATTTTTATAAGTAAGGCCATAGGGCCTTATAGCTCCTTACTTATAAAAATATTTAAGCGCTCCTTATCTTTTACCATAGGTTGTCCCTTTCATTTTTAAACAACTACGTAAGGAAAAAAGTGACAGGCTATTCTTAGCGAAATGATAACCGAAAATGTTTTAATAAGTAAGGCCCAATATGTTAATGTTACTTTTATATCTCTCTCTATAGTAATGATATAAAAGTAAGATTAAGATATGATAGCCGAAAGAAAGTTTTGAAGTATTTTAAAAGAGAGGCAGATAGTATATATTTTGTCCAAGCATCATCATCATAATCATCAGCCATAGGACGTCCACTGCTGAACATAGGCCTCCCCCAAAGATTTCCAGATCGACCTAGATTTTTATTTAGATTTCCAGGTTTTGTCTAATACCTGTTTATAATATAAGACAGTAAAAATAGAATAGATTACCCTGAGTTCAATAGCCCGAGCACGAAAAACTAATGTAAATGTAAATGTATTCGAGTTCGCTGCGCACTGATGACGTTTGGTTAATATTTCATACAAATTTCATAGACGCGCATCGAGTTCGAATACATTTACGGTTGTCAGAAATTTTCCTAATCAGGCCGCTGATTACGATTCCACGATTCAGTATGTGTAAGTACCACTCGCTAAGCCATCGTGATCATTGTGCTCCCTAAAAACTATAATAGGCCATATTAAAACACAAATATGTATCATCTTTAAAGATCGTATATACCTCTAATATATCAATCTAACATAGATGGAAATCAAGGTTAGTTTGAGATGCAAACGACATTTATTTTAGAAGGAAATAACATTGTCCAATTAATTGCACAGGACATTTTGTTAGCTCATAAGTTTATATTGTGTGAATAAATACATAAAATAATTTTCATAATAGATACGTCATCATCATCATCAGCCATAGGACGTCCACTACTGAACATAGGCCTCCCCAAAGATTTCCAGATCGACCTGTTGGAAGCGGCCTTCATCCTACGTCATGTGTATCCAATTATCCGAAACCACTACCAATTGAGGCAAGAGAGGGGCCGGATTTATTGAATGAAATTCAAATTCAGAACATATACTTTCATTGATTGATTTGGTCGCCGATGGCAACGCGTTTGTTCGTATTGCATTTTATCCTAGAGTGACATACAATAACGTATGCCCTGCATTACCAGTCTATTTTAGTTAAGTATACGAGTACCTAAGTGTATCTTTTTTTTTTTTTTTTTTTTTTTTTTATTTTTTTTTTTTATGGCCCTACAGCTGGCAGCCCGACCGAGTCGGCTTACTCAGCTACACCGATCTATTGGGTGAACGCAGCTGCGTTACGAACCCAAGAAGTTAGGTGACCATGCTGAGGGCAACCCACTAACGGGTTACGAACCTCGGCTCAGGACGGTCACTGAGAGATGTATTAGAGACATCATCGATTAAGGGGAATTGGACGTGTGTTTTCCCTAACTATCCATTGTTGACATCGGCACGCGGGCCGGAATTGTTAACAGGGTCGGGGGGGCGACTACTGGGAGCGCGGCGTGGTCCTCGTCGGCGAGGACGGAACGTCGGTCGTGTGGAGTGTGAGAGCTGTTTAAGTAGCTCGAACTTGCGCTTGATGGCCAGAGTGATGTCGTCATCAGGGTCTGACAAAACGGATCTAGGACGTCTCCATTTCGCACGGTCGAAAGGAGTGTATATTGACGCTTTGCGGACGAGCGGGTTTGGGTGGTGTGCCGCCCGATCGAAGTAGCGCCTGCTAGCCATGTGCATAAAGTGCCTGATGGTCGGCATGTTGGTATCCACATGGAGGTCGTGATTGCGGACGTACCACGGAGCGTTGAGCGCTCGTCTTAAAAAGACGTTTTGCAGGACTTGCATGCGCTTAAGTCGAGCGGGCGGAACATGAGCGAACACGGGTGACGCGTAAGTCATTATCGGTCTAATGCACGCTGTGTAGATCCTAATTTTGTTGCGGATTGACATTTTGCTATTTCCGTTTAACAGGCAATTTAGTCGTCCTAACGCGAATGCGGCTCGCGCGCGTACCGCGTTTATGTGCGTGGTGAAGTTCAGTCTCCGATCAAGGGTGACTCCTAGGTACTTGGCGTTGCTGGTCCAAGGGATTGCCTTATTGGCCATGGTGACTGGAGCGTTAGGCGCTTGGGTGAAAGTTCTCTTGGTAAAGAGAATTGCCTGGCTTTTGGCGGGGTTGACAGTGATTCGCCATTTGCGGAACCACTCACCGAGTTCATCGGCTGCGGTTTGCAAAATGCGAATCACCTTATCCGGGTCTCTACATGAAGCGTAGATTGCCGTGTCGTCAGCGAAGAGCGCCAGATGGGCGTCCTTCGGTTTAGGAATATCGCTAGTGTACAGCGAGAAAAGAAAAGGGGACAATGCAGAGCCTTGCGGGACTCCGGCAGTGATGGTGTGTCGGGAGGAAAGAGTTCCCTCCACGCGATATTTGAAACCGCGATTCGACAAAAATTCTCGTATGATGTGCACGAGCTGTGTGGGCACATTGAAGGTATACAACTTGTAGAGCAAGCCGTTGTGCCACACTTTGTCGAATGCTTTTTCAATATCAAAGAAAAGAGCACCGGTAGGGATTCCGCGCCTAAAGTTAGCGTGGATATGTTCCGTGATGCGGAGAATCTGATTCACGCAACTGTGCCTACTACGAAAACCAAACTGTTCTGGAGGGAGCAGATGGTGAAGGTGGGCGACTATCTTGATGCGATCGAGGACGATACGCTCGTAGAGTTTACCCAGAGCGCTGAGTAAACTGATGGGACGGTAGGAGGAGGGTTCAGAAGCGGGTTTCCCCGGCTTGTGAATACCTATCACTACAGCCTCCTTCCAGACGTCTGGAAAGAGGCTGTTTTGGAACGCTGCATTGAGGATGTCAGCGAGAATTTTAACTAGATGCTCCGGGAGCATTTTCATTACTCTATTTGAGATACCGTCACCCCCGGGGGCTTTACGTCTTTTGAGCGCCTTGATCAGAGAACTGACCTCTTCGATCGTCACCGGAGCGAGTGGGTCGGGCGGTGGGTCGACGTCCGGGTCGACGGGTGCCGGGCGCGGACGCGGAACCGGTATCGGTGGCGGCGGGATTGCGTTCCTACTTTCGACGAAACTGTCAACCGCAACGAGATGCTCAGGGTCAACCGGAACTGAAGAGAGCGAACATTGAGCCTCCAGGCTGCTAGCCAGCAGCTCCGCTTTCTCGTCGTCGTCAAACGCCGGGCGTTGATTCGGACGATCAAGCGGGGGCATGGTGACTGTATCGTCCCTCCCGACGGCGCGGCACAACTGCCAGAAGGCCCGGTGAGTAGGATCCAGCTCTGATAGCCGAGTTTCCCAACGCGAATCGACGGCGTCCTTGACTCGGCGTTTGACCTCTCGTTGGAGGAAGCGCGCGTGACGCCGTCGATCCGGGGTGGACCCCGCCGCACAGGCCCTCAGCGCGGCGTTTCGCCTCCTCACCACACATCTCACGTCTTCGGGAAGGCGCCATTGGCTAAGAGTAGCCGCCGGCACCCTCTCGGAGCTATCGCTCACGACGTTTTGGAGATGTGCAGCGAATGAGTGAATCGCGCCGGACGTCTCCTCAGGAGTGACAATGTTGGTCGGGATCGCGGAGAGATCAGGGGATGAGGTGTCCGCGAGTTTGGTGCCCAGTAGACGCCAATTCGTTTTCACCTTCATCGGTTCGTTAGGACCTGTGACTGTGGGACCGTTTAAGGGAACTAGATCTAGGATCACAGGTCTATGGTCTGAGTCTAACTCTTGTAGCACTCGCATGGAACGCACGCGTAGGCATACGTTCTTCGCGAGCGCTATGTCGAGAATGTCGGGTCTGTGATTGTCATCAATTATGCTATAGTGGGTGGGTTCTGATGGAGCTAAAATCTCCATGTCAATCAAGTCAAGACAACGCTCCAGCATCGCACCCCTGCCGTTGGTATAGTTGCAGTTCCAGAGCGTGTTCTTGGCGTTTAGGTCGCCCGCCAGAAGGACGGACTCCCCCATGTCCAGTAGGGTCAAGAGGTCATTGGAGTGAAGCTCCTTCGTGGGTGAGAGGTAGGCCGAGATGATGGTGATCGGCGGGTGTCCTGTCATTGCCAGCCTACAGACTGAAGCCTCAATGTTCGTCAGGTTTTCGGGGGGGTCTAGAGGTATGCAGTGCAGGGGCCTTTTATAGTAAATTAGGGTGCCGCCTAAAGGGCCAGTAGTACGATCGTTACGTACTATCTTGAAGTTTGGTATATTCGGGTTTCTATTGGAGGGTTTTAAGAACGTTTCCTGGATGAGGAAGACGTCCAAGTTGTGATCGCGAACGAAATGGGCGATTTCGGCACGTTGGCCGCTTATACCATTGGTATTGAAAAAGCCCACTCTGAGGGAGCGAGGCTTGGTCCGCGACAGGGTGGATAAAACACTAATATTAGTAGCCATTGGAAGGCGTCAAGATTAAATCAGCGATGTAGGATCGCTGTTCCCTATATAATTTCTCCAAGTCTGACATCAATTTAGTGTCCGGGTGACCCTTGGCCGCAATTTCCCTTATTTTCTCCGAAATGAGGGTGTAGAAATCAACCGGGGGGCTCAAGATGGCGTCGTAGATGGAATCTACTTCCGCCTTTGAGAGGACACGACCCGCCGTGTTAGGGGGTGTAGGATTTTGTGGGCGCGGCTGGGCTACCCTGGGGGGGTTAGTCCGGGAGGCCGCTGGAATGGGAGTGGGAGCGGGAGCCGTGGCGGGAACGGGAGCGGGAGCGGGAGCGGGAGTAATCGCCGAAGCGGGCACGGGAGGAGTGACAGGAGTGGCCGGGGGGGCGGGAGTGGCTCCACCGGGGGCCTTTTTAATCAGACGCCAGGGGCTGTGTGTCGGCAAAGGAGCAGGAAGAAATTTGGCCTGGGGGGCCTGGGGGGCTGGAGCTTTAGGAGCTCGGGTAATATTTTTGGGTGCCATTGGGCAGCCGCGGTAGCTAGCCGGATGTCCTGGCTGTCTGCAGTTTGTGCACGAAGGCGGCTCCGTGCACAAACTCCTATCTTTCGGGCGCGGGCACTGTTTGGTGCCGTGCTCCCCCAGGCACTTGACGCACCTGGAGGGGAGGTGGCACCGCAAGGACGAGTGCCCGTATCTTTGGCAGTTGTGACACTGCCCTATCTGTTTATTTTTGTACGGGGTCTCCACGGTGAAGCCGCGGAGGCCCAGGATGTCCTTGACGTCGAACAAGTGTCGGCCGTCGAGGGGGGTCTCTACAACAACAAGTACCATTTCGTACTGTTGTTGGTACGGGGAGTCGGATTTTACGGTGCGGTACATCCGGTGTACCTCGAGACAAGAAATGCCTTTTTCGACAAGGCCTAGTCGGACCTCATCGACCGTCATTTGCAGGGGGATCCCGCGGATGACGAATCGATAACGTCGCTCGTCTGGGAGGGCATATGTGTAATAATGGATATTTCCATTATTAAAAAATTTGGTCAGAGACCTATGATCGGCAATTGTGGCCGGAAACAGTGACAACAGTTTTTGGTTTTGTAGCCACATATTATGGGAGATATTTATGCCCGCTTCGGCGATTTGGGCCAAAAATTTCGGGACAGTGGTTTTCTCCGGGAGGAGAACGTTGAGCCTCGGCGGCTTCTTGCCCTTTGGCTCAGAGGGAGCCAAGGGCTTGTCGGAGGTAGGTGGTGCGGCGGGTGAGGATGGGGGTGAGGGGGAAGCCGGCGAGTCAGTGTCGAAAGTCGGCGCTGAGGGCGCCGGCGTCGACACCGACACGGCGGGGGCCGAACGCGGCTTCTTCCTCCTCCCGCGTTTTACGGTCGTAAAGCCGTCGTCATCCTGTTCGGATGCCGACGACTCCGACCGAGACTCGTCGGAGGATGATGACGCCGCAGGCCGTTTAACGGAGACGGGTGGATCGGTTTCCATCGCCGAAGCGATGGGCTCCGAGGGAGTGGTGGGCGAGGCGGAGGGTCCTTCGTCCGTTGAATGGCTCTCCGTCTCGTCGGAAAATAGGTCCGGCAGGATCTCGTTAAAGAAGGCCTCGATACGGGCCCACGCAATGGGATTTTTCGATGCCTTCGCAAGGGCCGCGGCAAACCTCTTCTCTGTCGGGGCCATTGCGAATGCACACAGATTTTTTAATTAATTATTTATTTATTTATTTAGTCGCGAGTGTGTTCCGACGCGGGGTGCGTTCCGCCCGGGAAAGAACACACAAGAAACCGGGCGGCGCTCGCACAGACGGACGGTCGCGGATCGCGGGTCGCGGGTCGCGGTGGGACGCGTAAATTTACGTCCCCGGGTGGGAGTGCCCGGGGCTGAGTGTGTGAGTGACCCTCCTCGCCGGGTATAGGCGAGGGGGGGGTGTACTTACAATTAGGTGTGCCCTAAGCTGGTATCCCTTTGCCAATCTCAATGTGCGAAAGGGTTCCTATCGGTCCGTGCACCGTAAGCGGTATTGGTCCGAGGACCGCACGCTCAACCGGATACTCGGGATGGAAACGTCGGGATGGGTAGGGTTGGGAAGGCGATATGCGGGGGAAAGAGTGGTGTGCCTCCACTAGTTCCTTGTCCGCACCCGTCCGGCTTGCTTCAGCCCTGAGGGGGCGTGGCGCGGGCCGGGTCACCGCTAGCTTCGGCTTGTTGTCACCGTGAGGTTACCACCGAGCTAATTCCCTGAAGGGGACAATAAAACCAACAATATACCGAATGTTTGGGCTGATCCCTGTCCTGAAAAGGACGCGGATGGGCCCTGTGTTCGGCAACCGACAACAACAAAGCGGGGCTTTGCTATTGGCCGGATTACCGACACGACACTGACACTGCACTGTTCCGACCTGCCAGGAAGGCCGGTAGTCGGATTAAAAGTCACTGCAGGAGCAGTGACAATATGACCGAGCGCGACCGCTGCCAAGAGCGGAATCAATGTGTGATCGTCGTGTAATGTGTGATCGTCGTCTAAGTGTATCTGAATACCAGTACCTCTTATACTCTCTAGGGTTGCCATGACAACAGCGCGTTTTGCTCGCTTCAACGCGGTTTCACATTTCTAGGCCACGATGATTGTTCGCCACGACGATGCGACGTAACACAGCGATATTGGTTTCGGTGTTGGATTCGTTTTCTCTAATGGATTTGTTTGGATAGATAGTATTTTCTCTTAAAAAGACCTGATCGATTTCCTCCGTCCATGACATCAAGAGTTATAAAGTAAAGGAAATAATGGATTAGGAACATTACACACCCGTATACCTATAGTATCTAATATTAAATGGTTCATCATCATCATCATCAGCCATAGGACGTCCACTGCTGAACATATGTCTCCCCCAAAGATTTCCAGATCAACCTGTTAGAAAGCGGCCTGCATCCAGCTACTTCCTGCGACCTTATATTAATAATTAAATACCATCTAACAGTCACACACATAGACCTGACCCCACAATAGAATTCGAGTCTTGAGTCGAAGGTATGAGGAATTACGTAAGACTTTACTCATAATACCCAGACCCGAAACAAATATTTGCGGGCCGCACAAACTCTTGCTTCACAATCAGCTCTCCTGCTACACCACCGTGGTAATGAAAACTGCGTATAATACTATCAAAGTTATTTGTTTTGAAGTTTTTAAAGCTACTATTATTACATCCTTCGACACATTTTTTATAATTAAAATACGGTTATACTCCACGTCGGAGGCGGCACATAAATACATATGTTACATAAGCGCCCGTGACTATTTAAGCCACGCCTTCTGCACTAAACATAAAAATACTTAAAATTACATAAAACACGTATTTTTATCTATGGTCAATTGGGTACTTGACTATAAAAACCAATATCAATGAATTTCTGTAGGAACATATATTTATCATCTAAATAACGCATGCAATAGGAATTTATTAAAAATACTCCAAGGATAATTTTATTTTAGTAATCTAAATACTTAATTTTTTGGCACGTGACGGTAAAAACCAATCACGATGCATGATGTCAGATTACTAATTTTTCTTGTTTATTTGCTCCACAAGGGCCTAAGACCTAAGATTCAAAGTCATACTTCCAGGTTATTTGGTAATTTTTTTTTCGTATTTTTCTTCAAATCTCAACTTAATTTCAACTCGTATGTGATCAACGATCGATATCTGATCGACGAAATATCTGACCCATTTTTTTTAGTTTGAAATCATAAATGTGATTTCCTCAATATCTTTTTTAAAAATGATTTTGCATCTATGGTACATCAATGACGTCACCCGTAGCTACAGTTAACAGGTAGCGTTTTGGCGGCAAACTAAATTATACATGCTATGTTTAGCTTTTTTAAATAATTATATGAAAATAAATTACGAAATATTTTTTACACGTTTAGGATAAACTAATAAATAGCTCTGTATACTTTTAAAAAAATACTCAAGTACCCAATTGTTCTACGAGCAGGAGTGAATGAATTAAACCTTGTTTAGTGTAGGTGTTTTTAGTGTTTTGTTTGGAAAAAACTAGTGCAGGACGCAGCTTTAAATACGCACAGAGTTAAATGAAAAGTAACAAAGACGTTAGTGTATATATTTCCTTTAAGGTGTCTACCCCAGGCAGGTAATGGCGTTAATGGCACAGGCGTGGGAAGCGAGCTCTGGCAACCATCTGCCTCGGCTTTGGACGGTAACATGAGAAACAACTCAGCCAACATACATATATGTGACCGTATGCGCTAGAAGCTTTTGTTTCCATACGTTGATTTTATTGGTGTCGCATTTTTTGAGTCATTGGACATGAGTCAAGGAAATACAGGATGTTTTATAAAGTTGGTATCAATAGCAAGTACATTTAAAGAGAGGATGGCTAGTAATCTAACGGTAAAGTTTAAAATTTCGTAAGGCTCATAGTATTCAAGTAATGGAAACTTGAATTTGTGACGAAAAATTGATTTCTGTCTCATTGTGTCAGCTGCAGTACATTTGCAAACCACCAATTAATTATTTTTTGCATACATAAAGCCATTTCCATGCTAATTGGGACGATTTACAGGTGGCATTCCGATTTTAAAATCCTCATGTTTAATAATGGATTTAAAACATTGGGCCTCACTTAAAACAGCATTTTTAGCTGAGCAAATGGTTACGAATAACCTGTCACTTTTTTCCTTGCATTACATTGTTTAAAAATGAAAGGGACAACCTATGGTGTAAAGATAAGCAGTGCTTAAATATTGTTATAAGTAAGGGGCATTAAGTTCAATTTTTATTTTTTAGCTTCACCATTGCGTTTTAAATCGTTCTCCCTGTATGTGGAATTGTTATTGGTACCAACTTTATGAAACACCCGTTATATACCTACAATGATTTGTGTTATTAAAGCCATATTAAAGTGATTCCTGAAGCGCTTAATTAATGTATTATAGTAGTATGTTGCCTCCATGGTCTAGTGGCAGTATATACGGGCCGAGGACCGGGAGGTACTGGGTTTCCAGGTCGGGCAAAACGTTTACCAATTTAATTTGCCTGGGACTGGAACCCTCAGAGGGGGTTGACGTCAGGCGTCTGCCTTATTTTTAAATAAGGCAGGCGCAGGCATTAAAAATAAGCCTAAACCTTTCTACATGTTTGAAAAAGTTTGTTGGTAACACCCCAGTTCTGCAAATCGTGTAATACATAGTTCTAGTGCAAACACTTTAGTATAAGCGCGTACGGGTGACGTTTGTCACTCTCGTCAAATGTATAGAAACGTGTCAAGTGACAAGTCACCCAGTTGCTACGCGTTGGCCCGTGAGCTTCGTGCCGTGACTAACGCGCACTTCCATATTTTTCCCTAAATGGCCAACGATGAGATTTTTTTACATTTCTTGGTAGCGATTACGTCAAATATTTGTATGATAAACACCCGAACGCCTCTAGCGGTTACGTGGGCAACTGAAGTTGTTCATACAAATTATTTTACGTAGTCGCTAGGGTGAAATGTCAAAAAAATGACCGAGCTACTCATCGATATAATAATATACCTAGATGCACAGTTCCATACAAATATCATTGTAAACAGTGTCCTCGACAGACAAAACAAATAAACATCACAAATTTAATTAAATTAACACAAATATGACCTTATAGACGCGGCATAAAGTAGCTTTTTAAATTGAATGTTCAAACGTTCTTATATTCGAAATTTTTGAATTTCTAATCGTTTTTAAATTTGACAATAATTTGACATTATCAAAAGAAACATTCTAGTCACTTGAACAAATATTGAATGGAGTCGAATAGTTCTTGTATTTATCTGTGAGAAATGTTGACCACGTGGCGTACAATGTAGATGAGAATGGCGATATCCGTATAATAATTTTACTTACATTAAGAGATACATAGAGTATAAATGTTTAGAAGATAACAAAGCTTATGAGTTATGAATATGAAATAAGCACTGTTTTGCCTTAGCGTGATTCATAAATAAATAAATAACACCCAACAGTCACATACATAGTCCTGGCCCCACACTAAGATCGTCCTTTGCTCTTTAGATTCTTAATAATTTCTTTTAGACTATCATTTCGTTTTCTTAATATTTTGTTCTGCCTTTTTAAGTTTCGCACTAAATTAGATTTAAGTTTAAATTTTTGGTTGCGTTCTTTCAAATTATCTTTCAAAAATAATGTCTTAGGTGTCTTAAAGATTGATGAAAATTCTGATGGTATTGGTGATCCTTCATTATTTATTGGTTCAATTGCTGGTTCCTGGAAATGAATATGTTTCCAATAAATGATGACGCCACAATTACTGTTGTAGTAATTATGCCTAACGACCGGTTCCAATAAATGATCTCAATCCGAGAATCCAAGATAAAATAAAAATTTAAAAAATGAAAAGTCGCGAGAATGAACCATTAAAATTATTATTTGACAGCGGAATGTTCAACTTTGTTCATGTTGGCAAATTTTTATGATCTGCACACTTTGATTGAAAACATTTATTAGAATTAGCCGCAAATTATTAAATAGTCATTTTACATGGCAGTATGTACCTAGTATATGCTTGCTATTGATGAATTCTGTATCAAATATTTTTCAACTATTACACTAGTACTGCACCCTGCCTCATTTAAACTTGTAGTTACGACAATCTAAAATAAAGTCAATAAATGTGGCAATATTTATTTATTTATTTATTTATAGGTACACCAACAGCATACATATTGTTAAATTAAATAGTAAACATTAGTTAAGGACAATGTAGCTGATGACAATTTATCACCTTTATTTTTGGTACAGCAATTAAAAGAATAATTTATTTAATTTTCCTAATCCCTTTTTCTGTTTGGGTTTAAAATTTTCTTCTCTCCTTTCTTCGGAAATAATTTTACGCCATTTATCTCTTACTATTTCATTTCATGGAAATCTATATAATCTATAATTAATAAATAAAATTAATAAAAAAAATCATAAATTTAAAATAAATATAATATATTTACAAAAAAAAAACGACTCCATATATTTCATTGTTCCAAATCATGATTTCAAAAGGGACAAAATATTTTATTAACTGAATTCGTTAAATTAATTATTTATACACGTTTAATACTTAATTTAATATGATTAAGGTTTTAAGAATCAAGTAAGGGAATTATACTTACTTAAAATATAAAATCCCATGTGTTTTGCGCTTTGTAAGAGTGTTATTTTTGCACTCTTTCACAGAGCATTTAGGCATCTTCACAGGCGAACGGTCGGCGCCCGACTGACAGCGAACAAGTGCTTACTTACATTTTAAGCACTCGTTGGCTGTCCCACTTTCTGAGCGTCAACTGTGCATCTAGGTATATTATTATATCGATGGAGCTACTGGACAAAAGTGACACATGACTCAAAGGCTGAAAGCTTTGCTTAGTCTGTCTGTCTGACTGTTTTTCTTGTAAAAAATGGCTCGGACTAAGTCGAAGTTCGATTTAAAAATTCCAAATCCTCACTGAGTTTGTTTCTTCGACTCAGACAGTCGAAGTTCGCTCTATAGATCTCAGTCAAAGTCACCGTGACAAAAGTTACATTATGTATTACGTGAAGTCTTTCTTCGTTCTTATATTAGAGGAAATACTATCAAAAAACGCATAATAAGTCTTCACTTTAACAAAAGAACCTCAATATTAGCAAACTAAAAACATAACATAAGGGTAGGCAGAGACACACTAGTGAACTAGAACTCCCACATTTCACCGAGTTTAGTTCCGTTCCAGATGTGATAGGGGGCGAGCCTATTGCCATATCAGGTACTCATTTCAGACTCCGGGCTGATACTGAAAAATGCAATATGACTTTGCCCGACGCGGGCATCGAACCCGAGACCTCAGGACGATAGTCTTTCCGCGCACGCAATACTACTATGCCACCGAGGCAGTCTATTGTAAATTTTACAACTTCACTTCTACTATCAGACGACCATTATTAATTGTTAACTAAATTTACCTTTTGGACGGTTTAAACATATTCATGATCAATTCATGATAATATGATGTTCAACGATTGAACTCACATAAATTGAACATCAATTGGTATTTGCAGTTAGAACTATCAAATATAAACATGGTATTTAACGGTTGATGCAATTTAATTAACGCTGCTAATATGAATCTTGTTTGAATAACAGACATTCCAAAATCAAAATGGGATCAAAATGTAGCGAGTGTTTTATTGGAAATGTAAACAATTTAACAGGAAATTAGTTACGTGAAATGTATGAGACAATTTTCCAATAAATGTTAATTTCATGAATGAATTTGATTCTATGAATTCAGTTATTTTATAGAATTGAAACCGGTCGTTTGATGTTACATTGTGTTTCATAAATCAATCGCCGCTATCATCCGTTTGTTTTGGATTAATATTATTTTTAGAGAGATATGGTAACCGAACTACATTTTTTAAAAGGTGGTGAATAAAAATCACATATGAATAAAACGGGGATTTTAATGAGATAAACAAAAGTGGACTGAATAAAATATAAACTAAACCATAATTCGCTCGATTCAGTATCATCACGGAATCTGGAATTGGTAGTCTATATTGCGCTAGGCTCGCCGTTTCTCACATCTATGAAGAAAATACATTACATAAGCTCACGCCTGTATCCCCGAAGAAGTAGGCAGAGGCGTACCAGAACACCCACATTTGGCCGAGCTTAGTTTCGTCCCAGATGTGATAGGGGGCGAACCTATCGCCATATCGGCCACAAATTCCAGACTCCGGGCTGATATGGAAAAATCCAATATCACTTTGCCCGACCCGGGGATCGAACCCGAGACCTCAGAACCGTAGTCGTACCGAATTACCACCACGCCACGGAGGCAGTCATATCATTCAGCATATGAAGAAAATAAATTCGCTGAAATGTGGGTATTTTAGTTCGCTAGATCACATCTGCCTGTCTTTGGGGATACAGGCGTGAGCTTATGTATGTAGTCGTATGTATACTTTGTCCTTAATTCACTTTAATGTGGGGTCGGTGCAACACACCTTTTCAAGCTTCACTTGTTGCAGAAAGGATTTGGCTTAGTTTTTACAACCGGCTGCCTGACTGACTTCAAACTCTGTCGTCAAGATCCAGTGCCGGGAAAACAGTATTAGAAAAACACCACGCCCTACCTGGGAATCGAATTCAGGACCTCGCGGTTCACAGTCAATATACACTATACCAAGGAAGAAACACTCGGATATACCAATAAAAAAAAAAAAACATGTTCATAATTCAAAATTCCCATCGCGTGGACTCATTTACACATGGTTAATACCACGCAATCATAAAACGGAAGATTGCCGTTTGTTAATACAACATTGCATTTTAATTGTCGTTTCCGCCTTGGAAAATAATTAATCTGTACAATTTTAATGTTGCTTCGACCAGCCGGACGCCTCGCTTTGTTGCTTTGTTACTCCTTTATTATTTATTCTGTTTGTATCGTTTAGTATTGGTTTTCCCATCGCTTGATGCTATTAAAAAGGTGTTATAGACGTGTATTTGAAACAATTTATCGTTTAGATGATGTTGATATACGTGATAAATTTTACTTAGCTTAATTATCGAAACTTGTAACGCCAGAATTTTAAGAGACAGATTCATAAATTGACAAATGCATCTGCTCAAAGCTTGATTAAAACTAGCTTATCTAATACCTAAAGATACGTAGAAATTGAAAACCGATACAAATATACGATTTCGATTGTCAAAATTACAAAAAATAAGTGCGTTTCGATATTAACATCTGCTTACAATATCCGTTACGTGGTACAGTAATTAAAGGACGGTCTTAATGAACGATCTCCATCCGAATGTGTTGATAGATCACTAAAATTAGCCAATGAGAACAAAGCTTCAACATGTTGCTGATAGCCTTCGTGGCGCAGTGGGCGAGTAACCGGCTGTGTAGCTAGAGGCCGCGGGATCAATTCCCGCATTGAGACACTTGTTTGTGTGGCCCACAGATATTTGTTTCAAGTCTGGGTTTTTAGTCTTTAATTCATTACATTGTCTCCTGCATTTTGACGGAGGGAAGTGGAAATTTTATAATCCCTACTCCTTATATATGTATATGTATTTATATTTTCATAGCAAAGGCTGGTAAATGAGTTAGTGGATCACCTGATGGTAAGTGATCGTCAGCGCTCAGACACCCATGACAAAAAAAGTCAAGGGTGCGTTGTCAACCTAAAAGGAGGGGAATAGGGATTGGAAAAGGAGGGATGAATTGGGCCACCGGAAATCTCACTCACCGAATGAAACGCAACAGCGATCTGCCACTTTACGTTGGTTTTCTCTGAGACAATGGTGTCAAAGAGAAAAACGGTCGAGTCGGCCCATTCGTCCTATAGACATTTCTACAGCGTGGCTCTACCATTAAAAATATTTTTATATTAAGTTCCATTTATCGTGGGAATCTCGTTTAATTTGTAATGGTTTGAGTCTGTGAGGCGCTTGTCAACACGATCTTCGAGTCATCTCGTTTAGTTTCTCAGACACTTTACCTCTACTTACACAAAATTGAATTCGATTAATTGCAAACTGTAGACGCAGTCTCCATTCGGAAACTTTGCCTTAACTGTTACTAGTTCTTGGGCAAATATATGCGAAGTGAATTAGATTGAACATAAATACTATTCCAATATTAAACGTCGTATTTAAGGATTGTATTTAATGTAATTAAATGCGTGAAGTGGCGTCCGGTAGAAATGAGTAGGAAAGCAATAATCATGCATAATTTTTGTATAATTTCTTTTCGACTGCCTCGGTGGCGTGGTGGTATCTCGGTGCGACTACGGTTCTGGGGTCTTGGGTTCGATCCGAGGGTCGGGCAAAGTGATATTGGATTTTTCCATATCAGCCCGGAGTCTGGAATTTGTGCCCGATATGGCGATTGGCTCGCCCCCTATCACATCTGGAACTGAACTAAGCTCGGCGAAATGTGGGTCTAATTCGCTAGTGCGCCTCTATCTACCCCTGTGGGGATACAGGCGGGAGCTTATGTTTATGTATTTAATTTCTTTTCGACCGACTTCCACAAAAGGAGGTGGTCCTCAATTCGTCTGTATTTTTTTATGTATATTACTCGATATCTCCGCCAAATGTGGACCGATTTTCAAAATTCTTTTAGTGTACGATAGAGCTTATTTCAAGGGTGGTTCCATATAAATTTGGTCACGATCGGTAAATTGGAAGTCGGTCAGTTAAGTTTTGAAACTTGTGATTATTTCTACCTGCCGTCATCCTACCTTAATGGCGCAACACCTTTTTCAAGCATGTTGTAGAAAGGATTTGGCTAAGTTTTTACGATCAGCTGCCTGTCTGACGTCAATCCCCTCTGGGGGATCCAGTGCCGTGCAAATTAAATTCGAAAATTATCTTTACACGACCTGGGAATCGAACCCAGAGCCACTCGGTCCACATCCAATATGCATTGCCACTAGACGATATGCGATAAGGCATAATCACTGTCTGATAAAAATATAGATTTCTCGGGAGTGAGCATAACAACCACAAACATTTCTCAAAGATTTCCAAGTTGTGTTCATAAAGTAGTCGTGATCGAAGTACACACTTGAACGTTTGGCGCTATCGAACGATTACATCCATTTGTATTGAATCGGAGTTCGCTCGGCTACCATTATTCTGTAGGGCAGGGTTCGCTGGAATTTTTCTACTTTATGTGGCATTTTGCCAATGACGGGTTGGCCCTCACACTCCGATATGATTCCGCACTGCCAACTCTACTTGAATATACTAAATAATATGGCAAAGATACATACATAGCACAATATATTCCGGCATACCTTTATTATCTTGTCATTAAAGAATGATTTTTATTCAACGTATTGATTACATAAAGCAAGACCCATTTCCAGATCGACCTGTTGGAAATCTTTGGGAGAGGCCTATGTTCAGAAGTGGACGTCCTATGGCTGATGATGATGATGATGATGATTAAGACCTATTATTTTAATGTCGACCGATTTTTTAAGATTCTTGTATTTGATAAAGGTTAAATCATCCTCCACAACCTTCTTCATCGCACTGCTGGGCACAAGCCTCATTTTTTTATGCCGACTGTTTCGGTGTTGTAGTGGTGGTGCGGTATCACTACCGTCCTGAGGTCTCGGGTTCAATTCCCAGGTCGGGCAAAGTGATATTAGACTTTCTATTCACTTATTCAGTGTCAGGCCTGAGTCTGGAATTCGTGCTCGATATGGCAAAAAATGTGTTCAGCGAGATGTTGGTGATTTAGTTTTGTAATTTGCCTCCGCCCACGCCTTCTGGGATACAGGCGTGAGTTTATGTATGAATGTATGTGTTTGGTGCCATTCACTTTGTTTTTTTTATAGCAGAAACTGGCAAACTACTAGATGGCTCACCTGATGGTAAGTGATCTCCACCGCCCATACACACCCAAGACACTAAAAGAATCATGGGTGCGTTGCTAACCTAAAAGGAGGAAATGGAAGGAGAGGGATAAAGGGATTGGGAAAGGAAGGGGAAATGGGCCACCGGAAATCTCACTCACCGAACGAAACGAGACAGCAAGCTACCACTTTACGTCGGTCGAGCCGACCCATTCGTGCTGTAGACGTTACTGTCTACAGCGTGGCTCTACACTCAAAAAATTCAATTGAATCCAAAGCCTACATTGACATTATCGTACACCCACCTTGGTGGTCATTCCTCATTCAGGTTACTTGAAAGATGCATTAATTTGATCAAGGACTGTTGAAAGAGTAAGAAGTAAATTCTACAGGACGGAAGTTTCTTACTCTCTTTGGAGTCAGATTTGTGTCTGCACGGGTACAAAGTAACAACTTCAACAAGAAAAATAATGTTGTTTATTTACTTTTAAGTATCCACTTTTGAAGTCGGTTTTTGGTCTGTATCTGTATGGGGTAGAGAGGTTTTTAATCAGCTCAGTTCTGACATAAAAAATACTTTTTTTTAAATTGAATTATTTTTAGGAATATGTATCAACGTAAACTAATTAAAAATGCTTAAATCCATACACGCTTATGTTAAAGACTCAAAATATAAATTATTTGTGCGTGACTTATCAAGGTTGTGACGACGTTTAAATGGCAAAGTTCAGTAACCCTCGTAACATTGAAAGTTCGGAGTACACAGATTTTTTATTGATTGTTCATCTCATTATTAAAATCTAAATTGTTAAATGTTTTTTAATGCTTGGTGCATTACACGATTCATTATTTTTTAATAAAATAATTGATTAAGTTTCGTTTGTTTTGTTTCGGTGTGGCGTAGTCAGAATTAATACTTCATCGTAGATTATAACGTTTCAGTACCTAAACAACAGCTGGTCTCACGAATAAAAAATGAACCATAAGTAAGCACATAATACATTTCATATTTGTATGCATAACGAGCAAACAATGCGCAGTCCACTCTATATCGTCACTCTATTTTGCTTAGCACTATATATACTATATAGTCTATTTCTCCAAAAAGTCGATGTAATGCATCTTCCCCATAGTCTTAAAAGTAACAATTAAACGACTACAAAAGGAGATCTTAAATCACGACTGAGAGCGGGCATCAAAAGGGCTCCGGAAAGACACTGCGATGTCATCAGGTTGGCACCACGCGGTGGCTAGTACGCCACGTGCAGACGGTGAGAGTGGCTATACTGAGGTGAATGGACAATGATTTTAAATGTACAGGTCATTAATATAATATACCCTAGATGCACAGTTCTTTGCAAATATCCTTCTAAAAAGTGGTCTCAGGAACACAACAAAGAAAAAGATCACATTTTCTAATTAAATCAACACAAATATAACCCTATGCACGTGTTATAAAGTAGCTTTTTAAACGAATTGATCAAGCGTTATTAAATTTCAATTTTGAAATTTAGAATTCTGTCGGCGTACGACTGTATGCGAAAGGAGTGCTTAAGCACTGCTTTGCTGTCCCATTTTCCGTACTGTACATCTAGGTAAATAATATATCGATGGTACAAGTATATTACTATTTTATGCGGTTCAGGATTTGAATATAGTTCGAAACATGAATCCTATACAGCATATTTTTGTGTAATGGCAGATATAACTGATATCGACTAAAAGCAAATTGATTGTCGAATGAAAAGCCTATACACGACACTAATAACACGTCGTGTCCGCATCTTCCATTAAACTGATGGACTATTGTAAAGTGAAATTACTACACACATGACACGCGACATTTTGTATGTAATTATGATATGGAGAGTTACATTATGTCACAATGTAACAGTATTGAAATCAAGATTTAATCTGATTTAAAAAAATTACCAATTATGGTTGTATTACGCCATTTGTCGTCTTCTTGGTCTTGTGGCAGAAGAAGAAGATGGAAGAAGCAAATGGAAGGGCTTGTGACATGGCTTGATGGTTGGTTGGGGCGGGTATGCGGTTATATTCCGGTTTCCGCATTTGTTATTCGCCTGTTGTACATGAACTACAAGTGTCATATTATTACAATTTCAATAGGTTAATACTTTAATATTGCCTTAATAATAGTTCCTCCTATGTTAAGAAATGGCTAGCCGAGGATTCTTATTCTAATACTATAGACTGATAGGTCTACTAAGTTAAGCAGTCTTTAGGTATCAGGTTTAAGTCTGTAGTCGAAAAAATCTTGCCCAATCATTATACTAATGAAATATAAATAAGCTTATTGATCACTGAGTGTCATTGCGTATTAGCCTTCCCTCGAGAGATACTAGCAGAAGTATAGGGTGTGGGTTCGATTCCCAGGTCGGGCAAAGCGAATTTTCTAATTTAATTTGCCCGGGACTGGATCCCTCAGAGGGGGTTGACGTCAGGCAGGCAGCCAGTTATAAAATTGTAGCCAAATCCTTTCTGCAACATGCTTGACAAAGTGTTTTGCGCTGACCCCACATTAAGGTGGGATAAGGGCGGGTAGAAAGAAAGAGGCTAACAAAACCTTGTTTCCAAAGGAACACAATATTTAAAATACAAATTCATAGGATAATAAACGGTATTAAGCGTTGTGTTGTCTATTTTATTGGAACCGATTTCGTATTTCTCCGTGAATTCGAGCGTCGAGAGTTCTTCCGCCCGTGGAACAACAAAAACTTTGCGCTATTCATGTTTACTGCCACTTCCTCGGCGAAGTTTCTTCTCAAACTAAACTAAGTGGCCCATATTATACCGCTGGCGTTTAAAAAAACAAGTTTAAAAAAAGAACGCTTACACTTTTATAAAAAGAAGGCCGTTAGCAATTTTCTTTAAAATCAATCGAATACGCAATACGCAGCACTGATCCCATACAAAGCGGCGTCAACAAGTACCATGGTCCCCTCACCCTCGTGGCGGAGTGCGGCGCGGGGGTAGCGGGCGCGGACAGGGGGGGGGGGGCAGAGTCTTCACCCTAGTGTTGTATGGGGGTGAGATTCAACTGGTGCAATGCGGCGTACCCCTCTCATCCCTCCGCCGGGGCTCGTTTGGGTTCCGCAGGCTCGGAATCGTAGTTTTTCGTAATATACTTATTAACATTTTATTTGAAGAATGGATCGCTTATTTTTGTGTGGTACAGAATTTTAAAGCATTATAATATTAAAGCGTTACCTCGGTTTTTAAGTAAATATACATAAATATCCACAAATCATTAAATATTGCACAAGGTAAAAAAATATTTGACATATTATACAGTATCATTAGTGACATCTATCTACAGAGTACATAAAGAAAGTTATCAACTAAGTACGTGCATATTTTTACATTATTGTTATCATAATTTGTTAATAATTACTATTACTATCAATTAGTAACTGCAAGCTATAAAATATGACTATTAATATCAATTAGTAACTGCAAGCTATAAAATGTATTTTATGCTACGGCGGCTACGACCGAACCCGCTACGCCGTAGTACATGTCAGCCTTGGTTAAAATTTCAGCTATTGTAGCCATGGCACGGAGTTGGCACGTTGCGCGTTGATTTTCTACTGAGCAACACATTAAATGGGTCTGTCGTAATTTTCTTCTATTTCTCTGAGCCAATGTAAAGACTTTTAAAGTAAACGGCCAGTTTGTTTTGATAATTAGTTAAAGGGGAAAATGAATTGTTTTCGAAAAATATTAACACCAATCCCTAGTTTATTTTAGTCATTAGTAGATAACCATTTAAAAGGAGTAGAAGGTTCAAATTATTGTTTCTAAACAACCAGTTTGTTTTCGTAATCATTAAAAAAGAAATAAAGACTAACTTTTCTTGGGCGTTAGTTTAAAATTTGGCTTAGTCTTGTCGTTTTTTATGCTATAATGTGAATTATTCAATTATAATTTCATATAATTTAAATTTCATCACTGTTTATAATAACAATTTGTTTTAAAATAATGTAACTTACGTAATTAGTAAGCAACTAAGGGACTTACTTATAAAAAAAAGTTTATATGAGCAAATGGTAAAAAATAGCCTGTCCCTTTAACTTTCAAACAATGTGACACAAGGAAAAAAGTGACAGGCTATTCTTAGCCATTTGCTCAGCTAAACTATTTTTATAAGTAAGGCCCTAAGAGTATACTTAAATAACGTCAAGGATGTCTCTGTACTTAAAATATTAGTACTTTTATAATCGCATATATTTCACAAAATTGTTATAAAGTAGACGTGTGATCTGACTTTGGAATTATTTACATTTATTTATTACAGGAGCCCAAGCAGGATTATTTTTGACAATCAAATTCGTATCGAGCTCGATGCACGTCTATGACATATATTAACCAAATATCACTAATGCCACAAGGGTCATTGAAACTTGAGTATCCAAAAATAATAACATAACATAAGATAGGCAGAGGCGCACTAGCGAACTAGTACACCCACATTGCGCCGAACTTAGTTCCGTCCCAGATGTGATAGGGGGCGAGCCTATTATGGGCACAAATTCCAGACTCCGGGCTGATATGGAAAAATTCAAATCACTTTGCCCGACCCGGGGATCGAACCCGAGACCTTAGAACTGTAGTCGTACCGAAATACCACCACGCCACCGAGACATCCAAAAATAATACACATAGAAAATATCCACTAAGTAAGAAAGATATTAATGGCGTAAGATTTATTACTCCGTCGCCGTCGCGCAGACAAAATAGAATTGAAAAATCAAAGGAATATTTGAAGAGGTAGACGTCGGGATCCATTTAGATTGAAACTGTTGTGCAACTTGAGGGCCAGTAGGTAACTTTACGTTCGCTTTGTTTTATATGCGCATATTGTTTTGTGCTTATCTAAAGAGGTGCTCTTCTTGCTACTTGAAAGCAATTAAAGCATAAGAACTTAGTGCTTTTTATGATCAGCAGCCCGAGCAGGAAAATTTCTGACAACCGTAAATGTATTCGTGCTCGATGCGCGTCTATGAAATTAGTATGAAATATTAATCAAATATCATCAGTGCGCAGCGAGTTTACATTTACATTAGTTTTTCGTGCTCGGGCTACAGACTAATTAATACGACCTACCGTCATAACAAAATACTAAATGATAAGGAAACTAAGTCAAGGTTTTGCTAGAATTTCCTGTAGTGTAATTCACATGGAAATTGATTCATGAAATTATTGACATTAGTCGATATTCTCATAGATTACCATTCAGAAATCTTATCATTAATATAAGCTCACGTCTGTATCCCCGACGGGGTAGGTAGAGCGCAATAGCCAACTAGTACACCCACATTTCGCCGAGCTTAGTTCCGTCTCAGATGTGATAGGGGGCGAGCCTATCGCCATATCGGGCACAAATTCCAGACTCCGAGCTAATATGGAAAAATCCAATATCACTTTGCCCGACCCGGGGATCGAACCCGAGACCTCAGGACGGTAGTCGTAACGAAATACAACCACGCCACCGAGGCAGTCAGAAATCTTATTATAATATATTTCCAAAATACGTACAATTATCGGCGACGTGTACACAATTGAATGCCTTGTGAACATTATTTTAAATGTCTACCTCTGTTCATTAAACCTTACACTATGTGCTATCGATATAAAAAGTATGCTATCTATATAGCCAGCTCATGTGTTACTTGCATCGTTGCATGTCTGGTTATTTCAATGACTAAAAAAATATAAGAGGACCTGGCATACTATGAAAAATACGTGTTTTCTTTGAAGCCGGTTCGGCCATTTTAGTTTTGCGATCTATTTACGTGTAAATTTGTCAACGTGTCATATAACGTATAAATACTTATTGATCTTATTATAAATACAATGTTTTATTAATAATAATAGTAATTTCTGTATATGAAGAAGATGTCCAACTGCTATATTAATGGGATCTTGCTTTCGCAAGTCGCCATTTTGTTTTCTCTCCATACATTAGGTATGCTCCATTTTTTCATAGTTATGCCTCGTCGTCTATTTTTTCTTTATTCATTAGGTTATTTATCAGAGTGACCACCTAAATACTTTATGGTAAACTTATTGCATTTAATGCCGGCCGATATAAATGCTGCTTAATTCCAAAGAGGACAGCAAATCGAGTTAACTACAAGGCACAGGGACACAAGGATTAACAAGCATTCAAATTCACAAATTACAAACATGCAACTATCGATTTATTTGAATAAGAATAGTTCCAGTGTCCCGAGCAGGAATATTTTTGACAGTCGAATTCGATAGACCTCGCTGCGCACCGATAATTACACTTAGTTAATATTTCATACTGTCTTATGACTCTATACGAATGGCTTATGCGCGTATTCGAATTCGATGGTCGAAAATATTTTTGCTTGCGCCTCTTTAAATATATTTAAAAGAAGAAATATACAAAATAAAATAAAGTTTAACATATATCTCAAAACCGATGTTAATAAGGCTAAAATAATTTATATTTTGTAGTCGGGAGTAATGCACTCATAATAAACATTTATTCTACTCTACTCTTTTCCTTGGAACTAACTCTGAATAATGTACCTCTTTCAAACAAAAACTATCATTCAAATCGTTCTACATGTCTCGGAGTTATCGGTAAACATACCTAAAATCAATAAAAAAATCACATACAGACGAATTGTGAACCTCATCCTTTCACGGAGACAATTAAAAATGCTCATATATTTCAATGAAAAATGCATTATGAAAAAGAAAAAACAATGTAAAAGGGGCGACATATTGTAGCGAAGCGAAAATCAACGCTTTCGTAATAAAGCGAGATGAGAACGGCAGGCAGTAATCTTTTTTGGCAAAACAATTTCCCGATGCAAAAGCGGCTCGCTGTAAAGGCGATAAAGTCATGGAGGGCCCAATAAAGAATATTGCTTTCTCTTGGACACTTGGGTGCTTTATTCGAGCCGGCAGCTCTTTGGGCGGAGACAAGGCTTTTACATTTTATTTTTGTTTCGTAAAAGCAGCGACAGCTCAGTTGGGAGTGGTAGGGACTACTGCGACGGGTGTCGGAGGTTCGAGACCAACACCAAATAAACAGCATGCACCTCTGACTTCTCTATGATTTGCTATAACGGTGAATGAAAACGTTATGACAAACTTGTATACCTGAGAATTTCCGCCCAAATATATCGAAAGCATGTGACGTTTACCAACCTGCGCTAGGCCAGCGTGGTAGACCATGGCCTAACCCGTCTCCTTGATAGAGGATGCCCGTGTCTAACAGTGGGACAGTAATATTAAGGAGCTAATATTATTATATTTTTGTACAGAGCCGTAGTACGAGTGACCGTAGTAGAGCCGTACGTAGCGTGTAATTTTCGAGTACCGACACAAAATCTGCTCGTTTTGCTCTCATAGTATTAAATTTCTATTAAATAAGTGAGTTGGCAGCGCCCTACATTCGAATACGTAATCGATCGTTGTCTTAGATCACTACTCATACCGATTAGAGAAGTTGGACGTGTTTCGTTTATGCGGATTTTTCCAGGGTTGTCGACGCGGAACTTTCTCAAAGCCAAGCTTCGGTTATTGCACTCCGTTCACGATGAGTGTGGTTCGAACACTGTTTCTATTCCGTGTATGAGCTATTGCGACTGTAGCTAGTTTTGTTATTGACATCGGCGGCCAGACCAGGCTCGACCATGAGACTTTTTAGCCTTTCACGCTAGTGACTACGTAAAATATTTGTAATAACACCCGAACGCCTCTAGCGGTTACGTGACGAATTGACGTTTTTCCATAGATGTAAAAAAAGATGGACGGAGCGCTAGGAATATTCAAAGTGAAGCAGGGTCTTCGGCTCATTCAATCTATCAAAACGTAAAGGCGGCGACTGCTCGAATGAGCCGAAAACCCTGCATCACTATGAATATTACTAGCGCTCCGTCCATATTTTTTTTACGTCCGTTTGTTTTTCATACAAATTATTTCACGTAATCGCTAGCGTGTAATGTCAAAAACTCATGGAGCTACCGAGCAGTAATAACAATCGAAATCGTATCGAGCTAGCTGCGCACTGATGACGTTTGGTTTAAAATTTCAAACAAATGTCATAAACGCGCATAAAGCCCAATTCGAATTCGATTGTCAAAAGTAATAAGGCCTTATGGCCTTTATTGATTTTGATCAATTTTTGTATGGAAAAGTATTCTTTACATCTGTTTAATATTTACACACCTTACATTTTAATACAAAATATTATTTTATATATTTATTACAAACCTTTTTAATGTGGGGAAAAGAGGTTTATACTAACGCGGAATACGAATATTTGAAAAAAGAGAAATGAAAGTAGTTGACAAGTTGGCGTCAATTATTATCGCAATAAGAACCAAGAAGAAAGGAGCAGAAAAACTATAAAATATCAGCGGCTCTGAATCATATTAAAGAATTTATATATACACATCCAGGAGATGTAATTATTGGACTGCTAACCTTTCCACGGGTTTAAGGGTGAGCTTAGTTAATATATATATATATTATATTTTATTTTTAAGACTTTTATTCACAGGAACGAGACGCCAGGGCTGAATTCCAATCGCGGAGTAATATTTAACATTTGGTCCAATTCGAGTCGGATTTTTATAGCGGATATTTCGGATAGTTTTCATTGGAATTCTCAAGTCCTGGAGTTTCGTTCTGTTACAAAAGTCGCGGTCGGTTCTTATTGTAGTTTATGCGGTATCATAAACGCCGATAGCACAATATACTTTGGCGGATATAAGTATATTGATTGCTCAAAATTCATAAATTTATTTTATTTTTCGGCTTCGAGCGGTTAGGGGCCGATTTTTTCGTTAAACACTCTACAGAGAAACTCAAATTATATTATATTGCGGTAGGGCTACATATATTTTATTAGATTGCTCCCTTTATTTAGTATATATTTTGAACATACATTCAAAACATACAGTAATTATTTTCGGTGCGGATATAATATTTTATTCATCAAGAAAATAAAATATTACAAACATTTTTTGTTTGAATTATTGATTTTTGTCTGTTGCTTAGAAACCAGGCAATTCGAAATCCGGTCTTTGTCAATAAAATTGACAACGGTGACAGCTAACATAAAACGTTTGATAGCTCGGCGGTGATTAGATCATTGGATGTTGAACGCGGGTTCAAATCCAGTTGATTTATTATTTTTTTTGTTCGTTTGGCAATATTATTAAATAACGTAGTTTTTTATTGCTGGCTTATTGTTAATTTTTTGAGAGAGATTATATTTAATATTTTAATAGGTATATTTTGAAAATGCCTCCTAAAGGCCAACCTAAACTATTAAAGGTGAAGTATGATATTGCTTCATTAAATTTGGACAAACTCTATGAGCTCTCACAAATAGAGTTCATTTCGGAAGCGGAAAAAAATGAATTTAAAGTAAGGTATGCGGATTTGGAAGATATATATACGGAGTTTACATCTAGTCATATTGAACTCCAGGCTAACCTGGATGAAGGTGATGATTCAGAAGGGTTTACGAAAAAATATGTAGCATATAATCAAAAATATTATGATGTAAAACGAAAGTTTTTAGAGTTGTTTCCGGAGGGTAGCTGTCAGTCTTCTGAATATGGTACTGCTTCCTCAATGGATAAGCCAAGGGGCAAGCGGGCCCTCTTGCCAAGAGTTCAGCTTTCGACTTTTTCGGGTAAAATAGAAGAATTTGTATCTTTCATGGATTTGTTTGAGTCGTTGGTTGGAAAAGACCCAACATTATCAAACACTGAAAGGCTATATTATTTACTTGGGTCTCTTTCCGGGGAACCAAAAATACTGACAAGACACTTGTCTATTACTGCGGACAATTATTCAATTGCTTTAGATATTTTGAAAGCTCAATATGGCAATACAAGATTATTAGCGGATAAACTATTACATAATTTATTGTGTACTACTAGGGTCACAAAGAATTATTCATCTTTGAAACCTTTTCTTAATACTGTCATAGAGAATACTAAGGGATTGGAAAAGATGAAATTTCCAGTTTCGGCATGGTCTTATCTTTTATTTTACATAAATTTTCAAAAGCTTGATACTAGCCTGAAAAAACGGTTTGAAGCTAAAGTAATTGATAAAGAGTTACCTAGTTTTTCTGATCTGATTCAGTTTTTAGAAAATGAGGTTAGAATATTGGAATCTAGTGGTGAAAGTTTCGGTGGTAAAGATGGTACAATGAGTTCACGGGCACACCATGTAACATCAATAACTGAATCAATAGGATGTTTATTTTGTAAACGGGGGAGCCATCATTTATCAAAATGCGAACAGTTTTTAGCTTTGACTCCACGTAAACGCAAAGATCATATAAAAGAATTTCGGCTTTGCTTTAGATGTTTAGGAAAGCACAGTATTAATGAATGCCCGTCGAGTTGGACGTGTTTTAAATGCAAATCCACTAAGCACCATTATCTTATTCATTTTGATTTGCCGGTGGCGGCTGCGACTAGGGGGGTGTCCGGGGTTCCATCAGCGGTCGGGGAATCTCGCACACATAATGCGGTCTCAAGTCGGTCAGGCGTATCGGGAGTTGATCCAAGCCACGCATCTGCACCGGTAGTAGATGGCGGCGCGGCTTTAACTGCATTCAACAGAAGGAAGGGTTTAGGTGGGTATCGGCGGACTGTGCTTCTAGCGACGGCTATAGTGCGTGTTATGGATAGATGCGGTCAATTTCATGAAGTGCGCGCACTATTAGATGGGGGGAGTCAAAGCACTTTTATCACTGAACATTGTGCTATCAGGCTTAATTTAAAACGATTTAAGTCAGATATTGTCTCCGTTTCGGGATTAGGGGGAAGGCCAGTAAGTGATTGTAAAGGAGGGGTGAATTTAGTTTTATGTCCTAGGTTTTCGGAAAATCCTAGACTGGTTACAAATGCTGTAGTATTGAATAATATAACCCACAACTTACCAGCTGAAACGCTATCTGAGAATTTGGCGACATGGTATAGAGGTATTAATTTAGCAGATGATCAGTTTTATGTTAGTCGACATGTAGATATATTAATAGGTGCGGATCTCATGTGCGAAATAATGATAGGCGGTTGTGTAAAAATCAATGATTATTTACCGTCCGCAATGAATACTATATTCGGATATGTAATAATGGGCCCGGTAACCTATGCAGCTCCTCAGATTATTGGTAATCGGTCTCAACAATTATTCTCGGCGCATGTCACCACAGATCAAATTTTAGAGAAATTTTGGGAGGTGGAAGACATTCCAGATAAAATTGTAATTAACCCTAAAGATGTTGAATGTGAAAAGAATTTTAGGGAAACTCATCTTCGGCAGGATGAGACTGGTAGATTCATGGTGCGGTTGCCATTTTTAGAGGATAGACCGGAATTGGGTGACTCTATTTTAATAGCTAAGAAGCGGTTCATGTCAATGGAAAGGCGATTACTTTTGAACGCACCATTGCGTGAGAAGTATATTCAATTTATGCGGGATTATGAACGTATGGGGCATATGTCTGTCTGTGACCGGGAACCAGACAATTATGCAGAAGGAAACGGTTATGTAATACCTCACCACGGTATTTTTAAAGCGGGTTCAGAGAAAATTCGTGTGGTATTTGATGCTAGTTGCGGAACTACTACGGGTGTGTCATTAAATGACACATTACATGCGGGACCAAAGTTACAACGGGATATAATGGAGATAATTTGTCGATTTCGGATGTTTAAATATGTTTTTACTACTGACATAAAAATGATGTTCCGGCAAATTGTAATTCATGAAGATGATCGGAAGTATCAGCTTATATTTTGGAGGGAGTCATCGGATCAACCTTTGCTATTGTATGCTTTGAATACTGTTACATATGGCATGAAGTCCAGTCCATATCTTGCGATTAGATCTCTGCGTCAATTGGCTGACGATGGTGAAAATATGTATCCGGCGGCAGCTGATCTTTTAAGGTCATCTGTTTATATGGATGATATATTAGGGGGCGCGGATACAGAAATGGAAGCCAAACAATTAAAGGTGGATTTGACTCAGTTGCTTCTCTCTGGCGGTTTTGAGTTGAGCAAATGGGTTTCAAATAATAAGCGTTTGCTGGAAGATATCGCAGTTGAAGACTTGGAGAAACCTCGAACTTTTGATAAAGTAGATGGGCCAGGCTTCTATAAAATTTTAGGGGTAGAATGGAATCCTAATAGTGATAGCTTTTCTTATCACTGTAAATTGTCAGATTCCGGGAAATGTACTAAACGGATAGTTCTATCGACTTTGGCTAGGACTTTCGACCCTCTGGGCTGGATAGCACCGGTGCTATTTCAAGGTAAGGTTCTTATGCAGCGGCTTTGGAGGTTAAGTTTATCGTGGGATGAAACTCCACCACCGGATGTGGTAGCGGAATGGTCTGGTATTGTAGCTGATTTACCCAAGATCGAAAACATTTGTATTGAGCGTTTTGCATTAACCACGAAGAAGATTTGTTCTTTGCACGGTTTTTCTGATGCTTCTGAAAATGGATATAGCGCGGTTGTATATCTTAGATCTGTGGACGTTAATAACACGGTAAAGGTTTCTATCATGATGGGTAAATCGCGGGTTGCACCATCCAAGTCAAAGGTTACAATACCGAAACTAGAATTGTTAGGCGCTGCTTTGTTAACTCGGCTTATAAAGTATGTATTTGAGTCTATTAAAAACCTCATTCAAATAAAAGATATTTATTGTTGGTCGGATAGTACTATTGTTCTTTCTTGGTTACGATTGCCTCCTCATACATTGCAAACGTTTGAAGGGAATCGGGTATCCCAAATAGTAAATTGCGGATTAGAATTAAAATGGCGGCATGTACCATCACAAATGAACCCTGCTGACGTGGCAAGTCGGGGTTGTCGAGCCTCGGTTTTGCTCACGAGTACCATGTGGTGGACACCTCAGTGGCTTAAAGGGGATAAAATAACGTGGCCAGTAGAGAAGCTTAGACAGGAAAAAGATTTACCGGGAATGCGAAAATCTTCGGTAAATGTTCATATGGGAATTATAGAGGTAGATCCGGATCCCATATTTAATAAGTACAGCTCACTTATGATGTTGCAGTCGGTTATAGCTTATTGTTTTAGATTTATTCACAATACTAGGAATTTATCTAGTAAAGTTTCAGGGGTTCTAACGGTAAGGGATCGCAAATTGGCTTTGGAACGTCTGGTTAAATTAGTTCAGCAAACGGACTTTGCTGACGACATAGATTGTTTGAAAAGAAATAAACAGTGTTCAACACGGTTAAGGCGATTGCTTCCATTTTTAGATAGCTCGGGTTTACTGCGTGTAGGAGGTCGTTTAGACCGTTCAAACCTTTCGTTTCAAACAAAGCATCCACTCGTTCTGCCCAAGGATCACCCTCTAACTAGATTAATTATCGACCATACACACAAGGTTCATTGTCATATTGGAGCGACAGGCCTACAAGCTATTTTACAAAAGGATTTCTGGATCCTATCGGCTCGGCAAGCCATTCGAAGTCGTATTTTTAAATGTATTTCGTGTTTTCGGTCTAAGGCAACGCCAGTGGAACCAATTATGTCTGCCTTGCCAAGTGACAGGGTAAATGCAACTGGTGTATTTCATACGGTTCAAACGGATTTTGCAGGTCCATTTTCAATTAGAGCATCACGTCTTAGAAATGCTAAGGTATTAAAGGCATATTTATGTGTATTTGTTTGCTCTGCAACGAAAGCAGTGCATTTAGAGGTTGTTGGTGATTTAACGGTAGAGGCATTTACAGCCGCTCTGATGAGATTCACAGCACGGCGTGGACTTCCGAGCGTGATACGTTCTGATAACGGTACTAATTATGTAGGGACAAACAAACACCTTCATGAGGTTAATAAATATCTATTAAATAGAGAAGTTGCGGATAGTCTCATGAATGTCGCAGCCAAAAGCGGTATAACTTGGCTGTTCAACATTCCTGGAGCGCCTCATTTTGGGGGTTTGTTTGAAGCGGCGGTTAAATCTGCTAAAACATTAATCAAACGGATGATCGGGGAGCAGATTTTAACCTACGAAGAACTGACCACAGTGTTTACAAGAGTTGAAGCGGTTCTTAACTCTAGACCACTGTGTCCTTTATCAAATGATCCTAGTGATATTGAAGTGCTGACACCAGCACATTTTTTGGTTGGCAAGCCTTTACTGTCTGTACCAGAGTATAATTTGGAGGACGTAACTAATACACGTTTAGGTCGTTTTAAGTTAGTTCAGGCTATAGCTCAAAGGTTTTGGAGGCAGTGGAGTGACCGGTACCTACACTGTCTACAAAATAGGAATAAATGGACAACACCGAAGGATCCGCCAAAGGTGGGGGATCTTGTGTTGATTAAAGAAGAAAATATTTCTGCTCTTAAGTGGAGACGCGGACGGGTTATAGATTTATTACCTGGAAAAGATGGGGTTGTCAGAGCTGTCAGACTTAAAACTCTCTCAGGGAATTTTATGAGGCCAGTTGTAAAAATAGCAAGACTGCCTCTGGACTAAATCCAGGAATAACGTTTCATTTTAGTTGATTTTTTTTATTTTGCGGCGCGGTATATTATTATGCGGCAATTCAAACAGAAGTTTTGTTGTTTTATTTTCCTTTTGATAAAGGCTTTAGCCTTTCTCGGGCGGGGGTATGTTTAATATTTACACACCTTACATTTTAATACAAAATATTATTTTATATATTTATTATAAACCTTTTTAATGTGGGGAAAAGAGGTTTATACTAACGCGGAATACGAATATTTGAAAAAAGAGAAATGAAAGTAGTTGACAAGTTGGCGTCAATTATTATCGCAATAAGAACCAAGAAGAAAGGAGCAGAAAAACTATAAAATATCAGCGGCTCTGAATCATATTAAAGAATTTATATATACACATCCAGGAGATGTAATTATTGGACTGCTAACCTTTCCACGGGTTTAAGGGTGAGCTTAGTTAATATATATATATATTATATTTTATTTTTAAGACTTTTATTCACAGGAACGAGACGCCAGGGCTGAATTCCAATCGCGGAGTAATATTTAACAACATCCTTTTCACAAAGTCTATATTTCATTAACTAAATGACTTGAGTTATATACATATGAACTGTGGTTATAGAATCAGACCTACACTATCTGGAAATATGTACAAACATAAACGTGCTGTAAGGAAAATATCATGTTACTGAATACACGTGAACACTGGAAATGGATCACGGTCCAACAGCGCACGAAACCTTTCCGACAACAATTGTATCGAATAATTAAATTTTAATTTGGAGGCATAATGTATTAGTTCGTTTAGTAATACAAATGTGATAGCAGATTTTGGAAATATTACAAACATAAATATGATTCTTATTAAGGTTTAATGATGGTTTGTACCTACCACTTCCTACCGTAGTTTCAACTTCTAAGTTTATCTAATTCTTTTTGAGATAAACATGATCAAAAACAAAATTAGTATTATTATTACAATTCGCCTTTACTCGATATTAATTAATGTAATTTTATGTTTATAGATGTCTAATGGAAGATAAGGGTTTAAAACATAATGAAACTGTCATTGATCATTTTAAAGTGAACAACGTTTTGGTCTTTCACTTAATGTCGAACTTACGTTATCGAACTATATAGTCCCATAAAGAAGTTTTCTAGGAGAGGTTTTTAAAGGACAAGGCATCTATTTGAACTTATTCTTTATTTGGTTGGATTACCGCCGAATGTTCATACACTTAAGGTCGCCTTACGTCGTTTAATGCCGCCTTATCTGTCAAAATTGTATGGCGAAAATCAATATAAGAAGCCGTTAAAGTTGAGCAGCGTTTGAACATTCGGGCGTTATTCTTTTAAATTATTTAGAACTATCAATTGATGTGTGTACGTTGATTGAAGTTAATTCGTAATGGCAGCTCTTAGTCATCTTATAAAATCCGAACACCCTATCTGAATCATACTAAAAATTAAGATTTGTAATAATCGTTATCCTTCACTCCCTGCGCCGTCTATTCTACTTTGTTTTTGCATGACACTAATGTTGCAAGATCATTATATTCACCGAGCGGCCCACGAGGGGACATCGCAAGTGTACCGCATATTTAGGCGGAAAGACGGACGCCGAACTGTCAGCGATGGCCGTTTGTGTCTATCGCTACTTTGATATGATTTCAAAGGATTCTGAACCCGACTGAGTTCAAGACTAGGCCACTTGCAGCTCCGCGATAGATCTCTATTTATCCATAATCTTGATTTAAAGATAGGAGTGTGGGATAAATCAAGTTTAGCTTTACCTCTAGATTAGTAATAGGGCTGCAAGTCGCTGTTAGTTTTAGAATATAAGTTATTATTTATTTTTAAAGCACTTATTATAATTAATAAAGATGTAATAATTGTATTCTATTAAGATAACTACTGCAGCATATACTCAACATAAAATTTATTAATTGCTATGCGAATTTCATGTTTCCAATAGATTTTTTAGATAATAATCCAATTATCATGCTACACCAAAATAATTAACCGTTGTACATTGAGATAAAATTAAATTGCATTATGGCATGTGATAAATTATTTCGGTATTTCGTGAGTCAATATACTGAAGCTCACGGCTGTATCCACAAAGCTAGACAGAGGCGAACTAGCGAACTACAACACTTAGGCTGAGATCTGTAGAGCGAACTTCGACTAAGTCTAAGTCAAAGAAACGAACTCAATGAGGATTTGGAATTTTTAAATCGAACTTTGACTTAGCTCGAGTCATTTTTTACAAGAAAACTTTGCTTAGTCAATATGTCAGTCTGTTTTTCTTGTAAAAACTGGCTCGGTTTAAGTCGAAGTTCGATTTAAAAATTCCAAATCCTCACTTGGTCACGATTCACACCACAATCACAATTTGGTCACGCTCGGTAAATTTGAAGTCGGTCAGTTAAGACTTTAAACTTGTGATTATTAACGTGACATTACTGCATTTTTTCACTCTATTACAGCGGAATTTTAAGTCACTAAATGAAATCGAATCGAATTCAAATTCGACTGTCAAGTGTCAGCCCCTTGATTCATGCACTTCTGAGAGCGGTGCGGCATCAATCGGTTTCCTGCACAAATATTTGTGTAGGTAGTTGTGAAAACTTTCGCGCTCCGACAAAGCGGGGATTTCTCGTGTACTCAACCCCTTTACAAGTTTTGTAAAGTTTGTTATATAACTACTTGTGAGTTGTGAATTTGGAACTCACTAATGGGCGCGCCGGGATCGGTTGAAGTTTGTCATTTCTTGATGAATAACATTTTTCTTTTACCATTTGCTCTTATTGCTATTATGGCAACATACTTTTACAAGCTTGTTGCAGAAATGATTTGTCTTTAGTTTTTACGACCTGCTTGCTTGACGTCGTCTTGTTCCAGTACCAAATCGTCTGATGCCGGGTAAACGCCAACCGAATCAACGATCGCGAATCTATGCCTGTTGTATTCACACAACAGCGAAGTTTGTTTATATGAACGCAACAGGCGTAGATTCACGAATGTTGGTTCGGTTGATGTGTACATACCTTTAGAAAAACTGCCCGAGCACGAAAAACTAATGCAAATGTAAATGTATTCGAGTTCGCTGCGCATTGATGACGTTTGGTTAATATTTCATACAAATTTCATAGACCCGCATCGAGTTCGAATACATTTACGATTGTCAGAAATTTTGCTGCTCAGGCCGCTGATGTGCCTGACCTGAGATTCGAATCTTCCCGTTCCACAGCCCTTACGCATTGTGCTAAGTGCATCACAAGTTACAAATTATGTAATTACAGCATAATAAATTGGCCAACCGACTATAATTTTGACCTCAATTAATGACCGTAATACCCATTTATATTTCAGTATTACATAAAATAAACGAATTTATTTGGGCGTGTTCATAATCCATTCAGAATCATTTAAACTTCGTAGTGCATCAGGAATATATCACCATTATTTATTCAATCTCTTATGAGGGCGCGTTTATTAACCGAATCCATTTTACGTCACATTTTTGCACACATAAATTTTAAATTTATTTTTCGTGTAAAGTCATTTATTAATTTGGAATAATTATTCTTTTTTCGCATTTATTAATGGTCAATAAAAATGTGATTGTAATACAAATTGATTGATGAATATTTAAAGTAAAACATAATTCGTGTCCAAAATTGATTGTGACTTGCACTGATATTACTAATCTAGAGTTACACCTTAACTCGATTTATCCTACATCTTACTCCTATATTTAAATCAAGATTTGGGATAAATAGAGATTTATTGCGGAGCTGCAAGTGGCCCTAAACATTATTACGCTGGCACGCCTTGCGCGCATATGATTCAAATATGACTGAGTGACTTATAACCATGAGGTGTCAACTTTTGTATCTCATGTTTCGCGCTGACGTCCCGTCTTTGTATTGTTGAATGTCTTTGTGTTTTACTCAGCTGGCAATATTTTTGGCTTTATATGTGCTATAGAAATTTAACTCTATATATCCCCAAATAAATGATAGAAAAGACTACAAGCGGGCGGAAGCACAAGTAAAGCTATTTCCGAAGTCATCCTCATTAACATTATGAGCAACTTTTCCAGATCGCCCTCTTGGGAGCGGCCTGCATCCACGACAGCGTGGCTAGTAATGGTACCCCCCACTACATGATTGTACATCCCTATCACATACTGGGACGCAAATGTGCTTTGTGAACCATAGCGTTGTATCTCTATCTAGCTCTCTAATCCTTCGCGGCATTACCATGAGTATATGTAACACAGTTTTTGATCGAAAAATTAAAATGTTTTCTATTACCCAGCGTAGCCGATTCAACTCTAACTTTATAAACTTAGTTCAGTCCAATTCGGTTAACTCGAGTAACCGTAAACGCACACGTTAGTTGCGGTTTACTTTGTGCACTGATCGGTGTTGAACTCCAATGAAATTAACAGTATTGGACCAATGAGAATACTTTGTTCTATATTTAGGGATCTTTTTTTATAGCAAACGAGCAGATGGGTCACCTGATGGTAAGTGATCTCCACCGCCTATAGACACCCAAGACACAAAAAGAATCATGGGTGCGTTGCCAACCTAAAAGGAGGGAATGGAAGGGGAGGGAAAAGGGAGGGGGAAATGGACCACCGAAAATCTCACTCACCGAACGAAACGCGACAGCAAGCTTCCACTTTATGTCGGTTTTCTGTGAGATACAACGTAAGTGATCTCCACCGCCTATAGACACCCAAGACACAAAAAGAATCATGGGTGCGTTGCCAACCTAAAAGGAGGGAATAAAAGGGGAGGGAAAAGGGAGGGGGAAATGGACCACCGGAAATCTCACTCACCGAACGAAACGCGACAGCAAGCTTCCACTTTATGTCGGTTTTCTGTGAGATACTGGTATATAACCGGTCGAGCCGGTCCATTCTTGCTGTAGACGTTACTGTATACAGCGTGGCTCTACCACTCAAAAAATGTACGATTAAATAATTCTAGATAAATTTTATATAACCTGATAGCAGTCGTTACAATGCAAATTATTTTCATACATAAAAGATCACTTTATAGAAGCTTCGCTTTTATGAGCATTATACTAAGACCATCATTACCATAGCAATTGAAAACCGTTCACTACAGTTATACAACACTGCTATGTAGTTTATTTCAGTGAGCTAAAATGAACAAGAGAATCTCCTGAATAGTGTTGTACAAAATCGATTCGACAACTTGTTGGCATTGTATAGGCACGTCGGCAAATCGAAAAGCACTCGATTCTCCGACCAATTCGATTAATTAAAACCGACGCCGAGCATTTCGGCTTTGCCTATGGATATTTATTTCAGTGTAACATGCCATACCGTTTTGCTAGATCGACAGCCTTTTGGTACACACAGTAATGAGAATTGACGGCGGTCATATTAGTTAGCAATTTCCAAATCACGTCCATTACGAATAACGTGCCAAAATAGCAAACAGACACAATTCGTGTCGGCTATTGTGTATACAGTACGTTAATTGTTTTTAGTTGTGAATTCTTGATAAACATTTAATGGGTTATGTTAATTCTACTATATTAAAACGTTATAATTTGTAAGTAGGTATGGGTGTGTGTGTGTGTGTGCATATGTGTGTAGTTAATTACTCGTTCACGCAAAAGCTACTTAATGGATTTTGATAAAAAAATACAGTTATATAGATTATATAGATAGCATATGTATAGTCTACTTTTTAATAGAAAATAAATTTCTAAGCAACTGTGTCGCGAGAAACAGCGAGTAAATTATAACTTATACAGGTTGTTTCATAAAGTTGGTATCAATAACAACTACACTTAAAGAGAGGACGGTAATCTAGCGGTAAAGTTAAAAAATTCGTAAGGCTCATAGTTTTTGAATAATAGAAACTTGAATTTGTGACGAATTTCTTTTTTTGGCTCATTACGTCAGCTGCAGTACATTTACAAACCACTTATGGTATAATTAATTATTTGTAGCATACACAATGCCATTTCTATGTTAATTGCGCCGATTTACAGGTCGCATTCTGGTTTTAAAAACCCCCTGCTTAATAATTGAATAAAAAATTAAGTTACATTTTTATTTTTTTACAAATATAATATTTTGTGCTTCAAATCGTTCTCTATATATGTGGGATTGTTTAGGTTCCAACTTTATGAAACACCCGGTATAATTTTTATAAGAAGGGTTCCGCTTGAATAACTTTTATTCCAGGAATGTGAACAATAACATAGATTTTATTATTTGCGGTATAATTAATTTAAAAAAAGCCGTACAATGCTCAGATAAAAGCCCTCACTGAGCTGTTGGCTAACGAAGCTTTTGTACGAAAACTCGTTAAATAAACAGGCATTTTTAAACCATACCACTGTGAAATATTCCCGCGTAACCATTCTAAAAAGATGCGAAACTGGTCCGTTTTTGAAACACAGAATGTATTGAAGTTAATGTGGTTTGCCACGTAGCGCTGCGCTACATCTTTAAAAGGTGAAAATTGTTCCTTGAATTGGAAAAGTAACAAAAGGTAGTCTGGTTTTAACAAACGCAGTACTTTTCTAGCCAAAGTTAAAATATTATGGTAAATAACATAACATAACATAACATAAGCCCACGCCTGTATCCCCCGATGAGGTAGGCAGAGGCGCACTAGCGAACTAGTACACCCACATTTCGCCGAGCTTAGTTTCGTCCCAGATGTGATAGGGAGCGAGCCTATTGCCATATCGGGCACAAATTCCAGATTCCGAGCGGATATGGAAAAATCCAGTATCACTTTGCCCAACCCGGGGATTGAACCCGAGACCTCAGGACGGTAGTCGTACCGCCACCGAGGCAGTCATTATGGTAAATCATTAATGATTACGCCTATATTTTCATAGGGTTAAACAAACGAATAACTCGCGCATCAAACTCGGAGCGTACTTCTGGCCTTTAAGTGATATATGAGCCTAACGCTATAATAATATTAGCCCTGTAATATTACTGTAAGCAGCGATAGCTCAGTTGGGAATGGTATGGACTGCCGAGACAAGTGTCGGAGGTTCGAGACCAACCCCAAAATGGAGCATACACCTCTGACTTTTCTATGTTAAGTGTATTTTCATTGTGAAATATCGCTTGCTATAACGGTGAAGGAAAACATCGTGAGGAAACCTGCATACCCGAGAATTTCTTCACAGGAATTTCGAAGGTATGTGAAGTCTGCCAACCCACATTAGGCCAGCGTGGTAGACTAAGGCCTAACCCCTCTCATTAGTAGAGGAGGCCCGTGCCCAGCAGTGGGACAGTAATATTACAGGGCTAATATTATTATTATTATTATAATATTACTGTCCCACTACTGGGCACGGGCCTCCTCTACTAATGAGAGGGTTTACGCCTTAGTACTTCTACCACGTTGGCCTAATGAAGGTTGGTAGACTCCCTAGGTAAAATTCTCGGCTATGCAGGTGTCCTCACCATATTTTCCTTCATCGTTATAGCAAGTGATTAGTTCACAAAGAAAATACACTTAACATAGAAAAATCAGAGGTGCATGCTCCATTTTTTTGGGTTGGTCTCGAACCTAACGCTATATCGGGCAATAATCCAAAACACGAGAAAAACCCAGAGGTGATTTTAGAATCGAATTTCATTGTGATAGCCCAATCTAAAAATTCTATAATTTAAGTCAGCAATCAAAACCAAACCCGACGTATAATATGCTGTTGTTTTTGAAGAGTTTATGCTGTACTTCTTCATCCGATCTGGACCCTCAGTGTAAATTCAGCCGAATATAAACAATAAATCGGTCCCTCATTTGCCGCATACATCGGGTAACATATTACAATGTCGTGCGTAATACACAAGTAGGAATTTAGCTTTAGTATCTGTCGAGCTCTAGTGAATAACTATCTACTAGATTTGAGGCAAATGCAGGAAAGCAACTAAATTTAATGCAAGACTATCAATGAGTTAATAGCCTGCCAATCCACCACATTCAAGCATAGAAATACTTCGAATTAGTTTCTGCACTTGATGGATGTTTTAATGCATATTTTTAAATACATGTATTGCCTGCGCACGACTAAGAAATTTAAATACTAAAGGAGCCCATTTTTCTAGAGACCGCCGTTGCGTAACAAATATTTTTTTTATAGCAGAGACTGGCAAACGAGCAGATGGGTCACCTGATGGTAAGTGAACTTCACCGCCCATAGACACCGAAGACACAGAAAGATTCATGGGTGCGTTGCCAAAAGGGATTGGGAAAGGAACGGATGGAATTGGGCCACCGGAAATCTCACTCACCGAATTAAGTAGTGGCAGCATGTATGGGCTGTGGACCGGGAGGTCGTGGATTCACTGGATCACCCAAAAAGGGGGTTAACGTCAGGCAGGCAGCCGGTCGTAATAACATAGCCAAATCCTTTCTGCAACTTGCTTGAAAAAGTAAGTGGCGCCGACCCCACATTAAGTTGGTATAAGGGCAAGGTAGAAACAAAGAAAAAATTAAATAAGCACTATTCTTGTAATAACAAGTTTTATCAACTTGAAGAGTGATTCAAAATTCATGAGATCTTACTAGCCAGCATAACCTTAATAAGAAGCAATTATTCAAAACGTTAGATAATGTTTAGGTACAACGTTAGGTATGGAATCCCTCGCGGAATGTAACATTCATGCCAATACATCAAACATGTATATTGTATGTATGTGAAATGTTCCGTAACCACCGCATGCCTCCCTAACCGCAGAATACATGATTACAAGAACATACTATGTTCGTTTATAACATCTAATCTAACATTATAAACGTAAAAGTCTGTATGTACTAGATTTTTGCCTTCACCTCCGTGAGAGTCTGTCTCGTCGTATTTTTATTTACTTTACACCGTTACACCTCGTTAGGGTATGAATTTCCAAAAATCCTTTCGTAATGTTCGCCTATATCATAAAAATACAATCTGTAAATGGATGCCTTTTATGCGATCAATGCAGCGCAGTTACAGAAATTTTCGTCGATAACATAGCGGTATAGAAAAATGAATGAGGAAAAAGTAAAAAACACCGTCTCTTTCTATTTCAATCACTTTAAAACCCTATATCCATTTAAAAACATTTCTCACAAATGTCTGGTAGCAAAGTGTCAGTCTATTTAACTTAATATCGTTGTCACGTTTTTCTGCGACACCGAGAGAGCTCGCGTTTAATTTTATTGCAGTTGTGAAAATCCAGCAATTTTATAAGTTAAAGATTATTAAATAATTTTTAAACTAGCCCACGACTTCGTTCGCATGGAAAATTATTCATCATCATCATCATCATCAGGACGTTCACTGCTGAACATAGGCCTCCCCCAAAGATTTCCAGATCGACCTGTTGGAAGCGGCCTGCATCCAGCGACTTCCTGCAACCTTTATCAGGTCGTCGGTCCACCTTGTAAGTGGACGTCCTACGCTGCGCTTGCCGGTACGTGGTCTCCACTCGAGAACTTTTCTGCCCCATCGGCTATCAGTTCTACGAGCTATGTGCCCTGCCCACTGCCATTTCAACTTGCTAATCCTCTGGGCTATGTCGGTGACTTTCGTTCTGGAAAATTATTATAACAAATCTATTCCACGTGAAACGAACATTGTTCCGGAGTAAAAAGTTCTCTATGTACCTACTATTCCAGAGTGCAATCTGTCTATGTGCCAAATTTAGTTCAGATCCGTTCAGCTGTTCTACGGCCCAACTTGTATGAGTGTGAGTAAGGCCCGAAATGTTTAAGCGCGTTATTTATTTATTTTTATTTTTGGAAAGATACACTATCCTTGATTGACGGACTTTTTGACCGACCTAAATATCGTTTGTATTTTATGTATGTTTCTCGATATCTCCGCCAAATGTGAGCTAAATTTCAAGATAAATAAATAAATAGGTACACCCAACAGTCAGACACATAGTCCTGACTCCCACAAACATTAACCTTTATGGTGGATATCAGAAACTACGAGAAACTTTCGGTCTTACAACATTTGTCTCCAGGCGGGAGTCGAACTCGCGGCCTCTCGCTTCAGCTACGCCACGGCAACTGTCAGATTCCTTTTTTGTTCGATAGATTATTCCAAGGATGGTCCCATATAAACCTGGTCACAAAAGGATATGTTTTGAAGGCGGTCCGTTAAGTTTTTAAACTTGTAATCTTATTAACTATCACAGGAGCAACAGCTGGTTTGTTATACTTTTGTAGCTCTATATATGTATGTGTGTGTCTATGTAAAGTTTATGATAGTGTGTGTGTTACATTAACACCGCGGTGTGCGTTAATGTTAATGTGTTTTTGTCAAAATTAATATTCAGAAGTTAAATAAATTAAGTAAACTACCCTTAACACATTAAAGTAAGTTAAGTAAACTACCCTTAACACGTTTTTTGATTACGAACAAAACGAGTATTATCAAAACATTCTAAGAAACTAAAGTAAAACAAAAAAAATTAAAAAAGCCAAAGCTTATCACCAAAATGTTTACCGTATTTTGAAATTCACATTGTTTGTTTTGACTGGTGAAGTCAAGCGTCTGACTGCAAAAAAGATTGAAAAGTTTTTTTGCAAGAATCTGAAATAGAAATGCGTAAACTATGTTACATACACACCTTCCTTGAAATGTCTGGCGATGGCGCATAATTTATTCAAAACTAAGCAGTCGGAGAGACTTCGAAACTTTTAAGCAAACTATCACTACTTTACTGTTAGATAATTCAAGTTGGAACTTTGTTTTCGAGATCGTGCTTTTCAAAGAGGGCCCTTGACGTTTTGATTAGCGAAAACGATGATAGTTATTGCCTTCTCCGTGCATTTGTTTAGCAGCTACGAACTAAATGTATGAATAATAAATCGTAAAAGCCGATTTCAGAACGACAATATTGAAAATCGGTCCACATTTGCCAAATTGCGGCTCTTCTCCTTTTGAACATGACATGAACATATGCTCACTTCTGTCTCCCCAAAGGGGTAGGCAGAGGTGAACTAGCGAATTAGGACATCCACATTTCGCCGAGCTACATAATTGTCCGTCCGAGATGTGATAGGGGGCGAGCCTATCGTTTTAACAAGCACAAATTCCAGACCTCGGGCTGATAGAAAAACCCAATATGACTGCTCGACCAGAGAATTGAACCCACGACCTCAGGACGGTAGCCGTACCGCGATACAACGCCAACGAAGCACTGCTTTGGAAATCGGTTGAAAAAACGTCATCTTTATCGAGAGGTGCCAAAATTCAAAACTAACTCTAGTACTAAGCACACTAACACCAGGCACAGTTAGTAAGTACGTGAAGGATATCCAAAATGACCCGGTACACAGCCTACGTTACCAGTAGACTAAGGAGGCGGCACAAAAATAATAATAATAATCAATGTTCCGGTAGTCATTTCTGCCCATGGTTTGATACCAATGAACCTCGACCAACACTTCAAGAGGCTCTCGGTTGGTGTTTGGGTTAAGAGCCAAATGCAGAAGGCAGTGTTACTGGATACACCACGAGAGGTTCCTCAGTCTGCGGTCCTAACCACCGGTGGTTTGGGTCGCGAGCCTCGCCATAGGAGGAGAATATTTTTATATTTTTACATATATATTTAAAAATGTAAGAAACACCTTATATAATAAAGAGTAATAAACATAATAATAATCTTTATTTGTATATAGTTTACAAAATCATTTCTTGAAAGCTCTGACACCCATACTAGAAAAAAAACTGCGTTACAGGTGTTAGTGTCTTCTCACACTTGAGGATAACGCATTAATTTATTTTGTGTGCATAATGTATTTGAGAGTAGTCTGACGCTATCATATTCTGAAATATAACCTAGTGCACACACACATTACGGAAAACCGCCCGCAGTAGCTCGTTGAAATCGCTTGTAAGTGCATTCACTAACGTCAGGTTACTGAATGTACAGTCACCCGAGCAGGAATAAATTGTGATAATCGAATATGTATCGAGCTCGCTGCGTACAGATGATAATTCGTTAAATGTCATAGACGCGCATCGAGCTCGATTCTATTTTAATTGTCAAAATATTCCCGTAGTCTGACTACGTAAAATAATTTGTAAGAAAAATATAAATTCCCCACGTAACCGCTAGAGGCGTTCGGGTGTTTTTGATATAAATATTGTATGGAGTCGCTAGCGAGAAATGCCAAAAACACTCATGGTTGGCCTACTGGTCAAGCTACGGTTAGTGAATGCTCCATACATCCGATTTGAACGAGCTCTTTCGGCAAGTTTTGCTCCACGTACACTGGGTTATATTTTGTAATATGACACTGGCGAGTGATGTCAGGCTTAATCACAAATATATTTTTGTATCGCCTCCTTATTCTACTGATAAAATATGCTATGAACCGGGACGTCTTAAATTTGATTCCCAGATCTGGCAACGTGTTTTTACCCAACTGTCTGGAATGAGTGTAGTGGTTTTTAAGTATATATATTTTATAATACTTTTTGTCCAACTGGACCTTAACTGTATAAAAAATCATATAAAAACTCAGCGTGAGTTCGCTGTATTCCCGATTCAAAGACTAATCAAAACTGCTAGGTAGATTGTTATTAAAATCCGGACGTTTGATGAACGAAACAAATTCACAACCCATTCCATGTCCCGCAATAAAATAAACAGAACTACGAACTTTGATGTTCAGAGTAAGAAAAAATACCGTTATTGGGAAAAGCACGAACAAAATAAAACTTAGAGGTAAACAGTTCGGTGTCGGGATTCGTTCGGTGAGTGAGATATCCAGTAGCCCAAATAGATACTGATTTCTTAAGTTTATGCGAATGCTATTCATTGAAATAAAATTATTTTTACGGATTTTATACCCGTGACCACGAAGACTGCAAAGCCTTCGAAACGTCGGGAATAAAAATTAAAACCAAATCGTGATAAAATCCGTAAAAATAATTTTAGCCCAAATAGATATTAAAACTTTTAGTACTTTAGACACTAGAGAATATTTAGTACCTTTTAATTTAAAAGGTAATACAAATACAAAATCGCATCTATAGTTTGGAAAGACAACAAAGTGACTGGTACTTTCTCAGTAGCGAAGGACTTATATTAGTCGGTTCATACCGGCTTACCGTTCCCGAATTGTTAAATTGAAGAAGCATTATGAACGTCTATAAAACAATGTTTACTATATCTCTGTACTATCATAAATAATAAAAAAAAGGGTGAAAACGACGGCCTACTGAAAACTGATACCAGGTGTTCAGTACACGAGTCTGTAACCACCAGCGTTGGAATATTTCGTCGGTTTTTTCATGAAATTTGATATTTGTTTTCAATCGTAACGCAATAAAATCGATTCATTAAAAGTAATGAAAATAATTTACTTTTTATTACTTTTAATGAAAGTGGGCTTGTGTTAGTGAATGGCATTGATTTTATTGCGTTATGATTGAAAACAAATATAAAAAAATCATGAAAAGACCGACGAAATATTTTAACGCTGGGCATTACAGAATCATGTACTGAAAACCTGGTATCAGTTTTCGGTAGGCTGTCGTTTACACCCTGTATAATAAATAATTAGATAAATACAGTTTTCTTTCTTTATATCAGTTGACTTTGTTGCCTATGTAAAACTTATGCACTGCGTCACTTTTAGTTTGATTAAGTTATTCCAATCCTGTACACGGTACAATGTAAGAGCGTCGGTGCTTCGACAGTTATTGTCTCAACTTCACCAGTCTGGGAACTCTGGGATTCAGTCTAGTTGACTTACTTTACGTACATTCGCATATCGGAACGAGTGTCGTTGAATTATTCAGTGGCACCTGTAAAGTTTGATGCGACCGGGGCGGCACGGCGCGGTGAGACGTGCCCCATGTACGTTCGAAGATTCAGATTGCGGTTAGTTTGTCCTTCAACGCGTCAATACCAATGCAAACTATGTACTGGGTTAGCTTTTATTTCGTATATCATTTTTGGTAACAGTAAGTAATACGAAAAAGAAACTGACTGACTGAAGAAGACTGCCTCGGTAGCGTGGTGGTATTTCGGTACGACTATGGTTCTGAGGTCTCGGGTTCGATCCCCGGGTCGGGCCAAGTGATATTGGATTTTTCCATATCAGTCCGGAATCTGGAATTTGTGCCCGATATGGCGATAGGCTCGCCCCCTATCACATCTAGAACGGAACTAAGCTCGGCTAAATGTGGGTGTTCTAGTTCGCTAGTGCGCCTCTGTCTACTCCTTCGGAAATACAGGCGTGAGCTTATGTGTGTGTGTTAAACCTTTCTGTAAAAACAGTATCAAAATTAGTGGGAAAATGATTAATTCATATCTTAAATTCTGCAAGGAGGATTAGGTGTATTAGGATTAGGTCTGAAGGAGGATTAGTAGGTGCGTATTTTTAGGGAGGTTATTCAACTATCCTTCGACCCGAGCAGGAATATTTTTACCAGTCAAATTCGAATGAAACTCGATGCACGTCTATAACATTTGTAAGAAATATTAACCAAACGTATTAGTGTGCAGCGAGCTCGATACTAATTGCCATTTATCTAATACTCCCACAACATACTACTTCAACTACAACATACAATCTCTGCAACAATCTTTAAAATAATAATATGTTATACACCAACCGCACGAATATTCGCGAATTTACGCCTGTTGCATTCACACAACACGGAAAGTTTGATTGTATGAACGCAACAGGAGTAGATTCGCGAACGTCCGTTTGGTTGGTGTGTACCCGGCATAACACCAATCCCACATTGAAAAGAGATAAGGGTGGAAAGAAAGTGGATATCTATTTAGTATTTAAACGTGATAACACATTTTTAAACCTTACGAATATAAGGATTAATAAGCTTTGTTCATATCTCCCAAGTATATCCATATTACTATTCTGAAACTTAGTAACGAAGTTATAAATAAATAAATACACCCAACAGTCACACACATAGTCCTGACCCCACACTAAGTATTATAACCTGTATCGTGGGCGTCAGAAACTATGAGAGACTTTCGGTCTCACAACACCCAGACTTGAAACAAATATCTGTGGGCCACACAAACATTTGTCTCAATGCGGGAATCGAACCCGCGGCCTCTCGCTTTACAGCCAGCTAGTCGCTCACTGCGCCATGGAGGCTGTCCGTTAGTTATCAACAACTCCTCCTGACTGCCTCGGTGGCGTGGTGGTATTTCGGTACGACTATGGTTCTGAGGTCTCGGGTTCGATCCCCGGGTCGGGCAAAGTGATATTGGATTTTTATATATCAGCCCGGAGTCTGGAATTTGTGCCCAATATGGCGATAGGTTCGCCGCCTATCACATCTGGGACGGAACTAAGCTCGGCGAAATGTGGGTGTTCTAGTTCGCTAGTGCGCCTCTGCCTACCCCGTCGGGGATACAGGCGTGAGCTTATGTTATGTGTAGTACCAGGCTACAGTCTTATCTATATACTTGTTATACTGACATTGGTTGTCATTTTCCCACTCAACTGTGGAATCGTCACACACTTGCATGTTGCAAAAGACTTAGCTTTAGTTTTCATGCTAATCTTTCTTCTTACAAATTGTCTCTGCCCGGTATATTTGAATCCAGCGCGCATCGATATAATAATATATATTATATCGATGCCAGCGCGTCCTGGTTTTGAGGTTCATTAATTTTGGTTAATAAACTAGTTAAAATGACAGCCTCCGTGGCACAGCGGGCGAGTGTCGGCTGTGAAGCGAGAGGCTGTGGGTTCGATCCCCGCACCGAGAGAAATATTTGTGTGGTCCACATATATTTGTTTCGGGTCTGTGTATTGTGAGACTTTAAGTCTCTCGTAGCACTTGATACCTATGACACAAGACTCGATCTTAGTGTACGGTCAGGACTATGTGTTATTTATTTATTAAAATATTTTTTCGAAAATATTCACCAAAACTCTATTCCACGTACGACATATAGAGGTACAAAGTAACATCGGTGTAATTACAGATAGCGTTTGTATTTGTTTGTACGGACAAACAAACGTGCACACAGCTTAAGCCCGTACGTTGGCTGTCCAGTCTGATCAAATTGAGATAATCTTGGCCAAACAGACTTGTGGCCATTCAGCCAATACACTGTTTGTTGTGAACTATGAGACGTCTACAGATATAAATTTGTGCCTTAGTTGGGAATACTTCTCGGCGTTCCTTCAAGTAGTGTTGTTTTACACCGATAAGAGCAATGATAAGAAATCAGTGGGAAAAGCTAGGCTCCTCTTTTGAAAATCTTTATATAATATAAGCTCGAGGGGTAGGCAGATGCGCACCAGCGAACTAGAACACTCAAATTTCGTTGAGCCCATCGCCATATTATCGGGCACAAATTTCATACTCCGCGATGATATTAAAAAAATCCAATATCACTTTACCGACCTCTTCGATAATGTCTAATTTAACAGGTGACTGAAAAACTGAAAATGTAAGCAAACGTTAATCAAACAATTGTGACGTTAATTCGAAACACTTTCAGAGTTTTATCATGGATGTGTTTTCGCGAAGTTTAGTACTGTGATACAAATCGTGATAGAATCCGTAAAAACAGTTTTATTTCAATTTAGTACAATGGTCAACAAGTGGATATACGCCTTTATTGCTCCTGTCAGTCATTTGTCATGATCACCACATGATGACCTCGGAATGACTAATGTTTTTGACAATCGAATTCGTATGAAGGTCTATACGTGTCTATTACCCTTGGATGAAATATTAACCAAACGTCATCAGTGCGCAGCGAGCTCGATACGAATTCGATTGTCAAAAATATTCATGCTCGGGCCGTTGAAATACCATAAAACCAACATAGAAAGATAACCTTAACCTCTAAGCTCCACTTGCAGTTCCGCGATAAATCTCTATTTATTCCAAATCTTAATTTAAAGATAGGAGTGAGCTGTAGGTTAAACTGAGTTTAGATTTACTCTAGATTAATAACGGTGCTGCAAGTCGAACTAAAATGTTAAAATGTGGAATTATCACAACGACCTATCCATAGCTATCTTAATATAATAATAATAAATACATCCAACAGTCACACACCTAGTCCTGACTCCTGACCTCAAACTAGGTATAACTTGTATCGTGGGTGTCAGAGACTATGAGAGACTAGCGGTCTCACAACACCCAGACATAAAACAAATATTTGTGGGCCAAACATTTGCCTCAATGCGGGAATCGAACCCGCGGACTCTCGCTTCACAGCCGGCTACTCGCCCGCTGCGCCACGGAGGCGGGCATATCTAAATGAACATAATCAAGACTATTGCAGCTTACATTGTTTGATAACAATTATATAGTATGCATACATTGTTTTGATAACAATTAGTATAACCCGGCAACTGTACCATTCATGTAGGAGGAATCGTGAGTGCACACGGGAGCACAATTACAGGCTCGATTTACCTGTAATCACGGTCTTCGACTAATAATACCACTAGTTATAAACAACGCTCAGTTAGTCTAAATTAGCCGTTATCAGAATAGATATCGCAGAATAGACTAAGGACTTAACCGCACGAGAGCTTTTTCTACGCGCGTTAAAACAGCGTTGAAAATGAACAAATGGGTTCTAGTACAGTTTTCCACACGCGGGCGCATATAAAAGAGGCGTTTTAGTTTTGAGTGGTATGTAACATAAACCTTATTAGAAACAAGCGAAGAATGACATTCAAGTATTCATATGAACAGACATGTTGAGATGCTTTTTTAACGCGCGTTAAAAAAGCTCTCGTGTGAATGACGGCTAACTAATCCAATTAGTTAATTTAGTTATTAAAAGCTAAGCTAAGCATCTAAAGCGTCGCAATGTTTGTTTATATGATTGCTTGAAAGTCATTCTTGCCTTGTTTCTAATAAGGTATATTCTACATTAAAAACGCCGCGTTTTAAAAGAGCCGGCATGTGAACAGTGATACTAGAACTCATTTGTTCCATTACAACGCTTTTATAACGCGCTTTGAAAAAGCGTCGTGCGAATGAGACCTAACGCCCAAAAATTTGAAAGCTCTAACAGCTACATTGTATTTCGCCATACAATTTTAACATTTAAGGCGGTCTTACATGACATAACGGGGTTTTGACTGTCACTGTGACAGTCAAGTTGTAAATCGAATCTATATTTTGTTTTAAAATAATTGCGGCAGTATTTATACATAATTTATCACGTTATAGTACGATCGCTTTATAAGAAACAGGCATAAATGTTATCTGAAGAAAATAAATAGTACTTACGAAGATAACAACATCAACAGTAACACCGGGCGCACCACACACGCACAACAGTTTACTTGGAAATATACACCAAAACCGGCTGTAGTTATGGATTATATACAGGGAAAACAACACTAAAAGGGTAAAAACCGGAAAAAACACCTAAAACCGTGAGTTACAGTATCCGAAAACAACAGTTATAATTTAAAACTCAATAATCGCACTCCCTTGATAACAACATACGTCGGCTATTCGTCGCACTGATAATGAAAAACAGCTGATTGGCACAGATAATCTTGCACCCGATGGTATCAGTGTTACCAATTATTGTACATCAAATACAAATTGTCTATGGTGGAGAAAATAATAATAAAAAAAAAGGATCATGTTCGGATACACATAGAAAAACAAAAACGGGATTTGAACAGACCAAGCTATAAAATATATAACATCATACACAGATTGAGAAGAACACTGACTTGTACAAACTGCTGCAAGCATATTCGAAAATTAGGAACTATATAACTTGATAAAAAATTCGATTATTTAGTAGAGGAAAAAAAAAGAACTATATGTAAAATTAAGCCATAATAACAGGCTCAATTAATAATTTATATAATTTTGTTGCTTTCGCTTCTTGACTTTTTATAATACCTAATGAAAAAGAACTTGGTTAATGAAATACAAATATATTGCTAATAATAAATGTAAAATTAAGCCATAATAACAGGCTCAATTAATAATTTATATAATTTTGTTGCTTTCGCTTCTTGACATTTTATAATACCCAATGAAAAAGAACTTGGTTAATGAAATACAAATATATTGCTAATTTAGCGAACATTGTTCTTAAAATAACTGTTGTATAACATAACGATTATTTTTTTTTTATTGAATGGCACTGTTTATTTATTAATTGAATTTAAAGACTTATATTGTATTCTATATGACTTAAATTACATCTACAGCACAATTCCTTTTCACCTGGCTTCGCCACTAGAACTACACTTTAATTTCCAATATCTACCCATATAGTAAAGTATAAAGTAAATTCATCGGCACCTGATTAGCACACGATATCCAAAACTTTACCATAAAAAAATGTCGAAAACAAAAAACACTAACAATTCGGATGTTTCCCCTCCAATAACAATTCAAGTCAATCTCACAACTGATGATGACATTTTGTTGGACCATAGTTATGAAGAGCGTGTATCGGCGGCTAGAGCCGGTACACCTAAGATTGAGGACGAGTGGTTCTCGGACGTAGCAAGCATCTGTAGCGGGCGATCCAGTATTATGCCATGCAAAGGACCAGAATTTCCAATCGAATTGGCAGTGAAAAAGGCTAACGAACATCTGCTAGCTGGAAAGGAAATACTAGAAAAGCCCGGTAATATGAAAAAAGAATGCAAAACGGAAGTCTCGGAGCACATGCAGGAGCTTTATCAGATCACACTCGCCCTATCCAACTCCAGGTCTCAACACATCTGTGCATTGGAAAGGGAAAGGAAAAGAGCAACAGTAGAGTTAATCCAGTTGGAAAGAGCACACATACAACAGATGAAAACACTGCAGGACTCCCATGTGGAAAAGCTGCAGCAAGCACATACCGATATAAAAAACACACTTACAGTGGCAGAATCTATTCGAAGTTGGCTAAACTTCGAGATGGATGGGCCTTTTGAAACTATCAACAAAATTCAAAATCAAATTACGTTGTTAACGACCCAGACAGTAATCAAGCCAACAGTTGCTATGCAGATAGGCACAAAAAGAGATGAAGGAAGAACTGTGACAACTGAAACTCAGATTCAAAAACTTGCAGACAACATTCGCGAAATTCGCCTTGATCTGGAAAAATGGCGACAGGAGATAACCGAAAAAACACTCCTTGCTAAAACGTTGGATTCTTCAAGAAGATCACCATCTCCTCCCAAAGATCAAAATATTTCACTTGCCCAGATCATGGCAGATATCGCTGAGGTAAAGGAATTACTGTTAATTAAGAAAGATGAACAACAGCCAAACCAAACAGGAATAACTAGGCAAGAAATCCAATCTGATATGAAAGACGTAGTCCAGCCAATACTAAATCAGCTTGTCACATTGGACCAAAAGCAAAGTAACATGCAAGGCTTGAGACTCACCGAACAACCCAATGAATCTCAAATCGGGTTCGAATTGGCTCTGAACGAAACAAAGGAAAAATTCGAACAGCTTCTCATGCCAATAACACAAACAATCTCAGACCTCGGGTTGAAGAAATTGGAGAAACCGCAGCTGGAGAAGATCGACGAGGGAAGTATAAATACCAACATCAGAAAACCGTTCCCCACGTTTGCTCAAGTAGCGGCACCCAAAAACTACCCAATTATAATACGGTCTGAAGACCCCGCACATTGTAGCGATGACATCCTGAAAGCTGTCAAAAACAACGTGGACGTCATAGATCTGGGCATAGGAATAGAACGCGTCCGCAAAACCAGTAACAAAGGGGTAATCATTGGGTGTGATACCAAAGACAATAGGACCAAACTGGAGAAAGCTATTAAAAAAACACAGCCGAACTTGACCACTTTACCGGTAGCGCACAAAATGCCCCTTTTACGATTAAACGAGGTAGCACACGATCTGACTGACGACCGTATACTAAAAGCGCTGGTTAGTCAAAACGCCCAATTGTTTGCGAGTATTTCGGAAGACGAACTTAACATGAGAGTGATCCGACGGACCAAATGTCGCATACCAGCGGCAACAAACGTCATCATCGAAGTGTCTCCTTCAGTTTGGCAGAAACTAAAAGACACCAAAGTCAGGTTAGGCTACCAGATAGTATGGGCTGTGGATCAGTCTCCGGTTGTGCAGTGTTTCAGGTGCATGGGGTTCGGGCACGTAGCACGAAACTGTCGCGTTGAGAGCACAACTTGTGGATTCTGCGCAGAAAACCATGATACGAGGCAGTGTCAAAATAGAAAAGGCAGTCCCAAATGCACTAACTGTACTTCAGCAGGTTTTGCAAGCGCAGCTCATCCGGCGTTTAGTATGGACTGTCTCATTAAATCAAAATGGGACAGAATAGCTAGAGCAGCTGTAGCCTACTGCTGAGGTCCTCCCAATAACAGAAGCGAGTTGCATCCCTCCCACACAAATAACTGTAACTGATCCACATAACACTACCATACATACACAAACAACCACACACATCACAGCGCGCAACACACTAAACATTTTACAAATAAATTTAGGTAGAGGCCAGGTGGCAACACAGGAATGCCGGATTGGCGCTCTTGGAAAAAAGACAGACCTACTTTTGTTACAGGAGCCATATATTGGAGCACTAGGTTTTGTTAAATTTGGAAATTATAAAGTTATACAAGGCAATAACCAAAACCTCCCCGTGAAGTCTGCGATCGTCGTCATCAACGACGGTCTGGTAATCTCAGAACATAATGAGTTGTGCACCAATAATATAGCATGTGTAGTTGTCAATCTGGGGACACTGAGAGTGGGTATTGTTTCCGTATATTTTGAACCAAATGTAGACATTGGACCTTACCTGCTTCAAGTACAGCATATCACAGAGCGTATAGGAGTTCATCATATTATAGTTGCGGGAGATGTTAACGCTAGAAGTTACTGGTGGGGAGAGACAACAGAGAATAGCAGGGGTACTGCGTACTCAGAGCTTTTAGCTCAGCTTGGCATGACTGTTTTAAATCAAGGAAATACTCCTACATTCAGTGTTTTTAGAGGCCACAGAGAATATCGAAGTATTGTAGATGTCACCGCGTGTACGCATGACTTGGCCTCTAGGATTGACAACTGGAAAGTTCACACCGAACTTGTTCCGACTTCGGATCACCGCGCCATCACGTTTAGTATCAGACTCCATGACCATAATATAGCGAAGCCCAGGCCTACCACCCGAAAATACAACACCTCAAAGGCTGACTGGCTATCTTTTGAAAACGAATTAAAAAGGCTAATGACTGCTCAAAGCTTGAACATGGATAGAGTGCAAGCAGCTGACATAAGAGAACTACAAACAATTGTCCACACTTTTACCACAATTGTCGACGAAGCATGCTCTAAATGCATGCCAAGTGTGTCAGGACTTAGACAACTTCCATATACGTGGTGGAATAAGGACTTAGGAGCAAAAAAAGCCGATGTGATCCGACGTCGAAACAAAATTCGAAATGCTAACGCAAATCGGAGGCCAATAATTGTGGACGAATACCTAAAAGCACTGGAAGAATACAAGGAACTAATTACTAAGACCAAACTCAACAGCTGGAAGGCCTACTGCACAAATCAAGAGAAAGGAACGATGTGGCAAAAAATATATAAAACCCTTATTATTAAGGATCGGAAGCCGGACCTTCTACTGGCGGACAGATATGAGAGACCTTTGGATCCACAGCAATCCGCAACACTACTGGCTGAAACGTTTTACCCGGTGGATGACCCGGTTTCCGATACTGAGGAACAGACGCGAGTGAGAGAAAACGTAAGAGCCAAAGTAGCAACCATCAAAGAAGAGCAAGCCAATTCATTGCAAATTACTGTCTTTAACAGGGTTGAACTTATCAACGTCCTAAATAAAATGACCTCAAATAAGGCGCCGGGGGAGGATGGTTTTACAGCAGACATATGTACTAGATCTATAAGTGCGACTGGTGATTTTTTCCTTTCTATGTTGAACAAATGCCTAGAACTGGGCCATTTCCCATGTCTGTGGAAAAAGGCAGTGATAAGGATCTTTCCAAAGCCATTGAAAGAAGACTACAGAAAACCTAAGTCATACAGGCCGATTGGACTACTGCCTGTCTTCGGAAGGATCCTGGAAAAAATGATAGTTGCTCGCCTTACATGGCATTTGGGCTCTGAACATCTTCTGAACACTAGACAGTACGGGTGTATGCCCCAAACAAGCACAGAAGATGCACTCTATGATGCAGTGGGCCTCATCCGGGAAGAAATAAAAAATAAGAAAATAGTAGCCGTTGTTTCCCTAGATATTGAAGGAGCCTTCGACAACGCGTGGTGGCCTCTTATTCAGCTCCAATTGATCAATAAAAATTGCCCTAAAGATCTAATTGTACTCTTGAGCAGCTACCTCGAAGATCGTCAGGTAAAAGTGCAGTATGCAGGAGTAGAGGTCATCAGAAGCACTAGTAAGGGCTGCATTCAGGGATCGTCATGTGGCCCCCTCATGTGGAATCTCCAGCTGGACCCATTACTAGAGCAAACTGTGAGCCTGAAAGCACATATACAAGCTTTTGCAGACGACATACTCGTTATAGCCTCTGCCACAACACCGGATGAATTATCCAGGATCACAAATGACGCCTTGGAATGTATAGCAAACTGGGGCAAATCATGCAAAATGAAATTTGCTACACATAAGACACAGGCCATTATAGTCACAAATCGCAGAAAATATGACGTTCCACACTTGGAATTCTCTGGAGTCAGCATTGAAATATCGAATGAGTTAAAGGTATTAGGCCTCACGCTAGATTCAAAGCTCCTTTTTAAGAACCACATAGAGGAAGTGTGCAATAAAGCCACCAAGCTATACCAGATGGTGGCCAACTCTACTCGAACCAATTGGGGGCTAAACAGAGAAATTTTAAAGATTATATATTCCGCAGTGGTTGAGCCGACTGTTCTTTATGCAGCCAGCGTATGGGCACCAAACATTGAAAAACAATATATTGCAAGGAGACTCAATCAACTCGCGAGAAAATTCGCCATCATGATTGCCCGAGCACACCGTACAACATCTCTGACCTCAGTACTATGCATAGCAGGAATATTGCCATTAGACCTGCGTGTGAGGGAAGCTGGAGAGCTGTATGAACTAAAACGTGGAAAACAATTCAATGAACTTCCTTCCTATCAAGTAGAAAGAAATATTCCATACCATGAACTTCCGCATCCAACTGATAGGAAACCTATAGCCTTCAGCTTTCTTTACACGCAGGAAGATATAGAAAATATCAAAAACCAAGGGCCAAAGATTTACACCGACGGCAGTAAAATCCAGGGGAAAGTTGGAGGAGCCGTCATATGCTGGAATAACGGGACAGAAGAGCGACAAGATACCTTCTCACTAGCGCCTCACTGCTCTGTCTACCAGTCTGAGTTAGTGGCTATATTAAGAGCTACAAAGATGGTGCAGACATTTCGACTTCAGGACGCTAACATCATAAGCGACTCAAGATCCGCCCTGGAGTCCATAGCGCGTCCAGAAGCTACGAACCCTCTTGTAGCCGAGATACAAGATCGTATCCACAAGTTAAGTACAATAAATATAGCCACACACCTGTACTGGGTTAAGGCACATGAAGGCATCGAAGGAAACGAACGTGCAGACCAACTTGCAAAGGAAGCAGCTCTGGAAAACGTTACAGAGCTGGCGTATGATAGAATCCCGGTTTCTTATCTCAAATACTCTCTCCGCCAGAGAACTATAAAGTCTTGGCAAAATAGATATGATGAGGCTAACACGGGGGCAATAACTAAAATATTCTTTCCTCAAGTTCGTGATGCTCACCTTATACTGGACAAAATTAAATGTACAAACATTATAACGCAACTGCTGACGGGGCATGGAGGGTTCAAAGCCTACTTACATAAATTTAAACTCATTAACGATCCAAACTGTTCTTGTGGGTCTGAGGTACCGGAGACAGTGCCCCATCTGTTGGATCAGTGCCCAAGATTCGGTACATGGAGACACGACGCAACACAAGAATTAGGTTACCAGATCAGTACAAATAATTACGCGAAAATATTGCTAAACGACGACGATCGCAGAATATTCTTACGTTATGCAGAAAAGGTCGTGAGGGCGGCAGCCAGGGGGAATGGAAGTACTGGGGTATAGCCTAAATAAGATACGATGTATGTCATGTATAATAAAATAAAAGTATTACAATAACAATATTATATAATTGATAATAAATATTAAAATATATAAATATAAATATATATGATTAATGAGAGTGTAAAATTAATTCATAATAATATTAAAGTTAGCATAATATAATTAAAATACAATAATCATAAAATAAGAAATAAATTGTAATTAATGAAAAGATATAATAAAAAAAAAACATATATGTAAGTAACAGAACTCAAAATTGCCATAAAATAAATAATGGCAGGTGTAAAAGAAATCAATAAAAAAAAAAAAAAAAAACATGACATAACACGACCTCAAGTGTTTGAGTATTGGGAGGTTAAAGGTATTATTCTTAGGGCGACTTGCACCACTATTACTAACCTACAGTTAGTCCTAACCTCAGGTTAAACTTAAAAGAAATATATGAAGGACATGTAATTCATTATATGTAATTAATTAAATGTCATCATATATTATCTGTAAATACATGTAAAGAATTACATGTCCTTCATATATTTCTTTTTCAATTTAACTTGAGGTTAGGACTAACTGTAGGTTAGTAATAGTGGTGCAAGTCGCCCTTACTTACTTATTATTCTTGCTTATTAAAATCTTTACGCGCTTCTAATTTTAAAACTAGTTTGTCACTTTCCTTTCAAACAATGTGACGTAACGAAAAAAAATAAGGGATGTTATTCGTCGATGTATTCACACACAGTCGATTAACACAAACATAATGGGGCTTACTTATAAAAACAGTTTAGTTGAGAAAATGGTAAAGAATAGCCTGTCCCTTTTATTTTCAAACGATGAACGAAAAAAATCTTATTTATTCTTCTTTCAAATTTTAATGCACAGGCGCAGCAAATAAATGTTCTATATTATATTACGTCCACTATTGCGACGAATAAAATGACACCTTATATGTTAAAATTCGTCAAGCCGTTAAGGCTGCAGAGCGTGCGAAAGAATTGACATACATAAACACAAACATATACTCGAAAAACCTAACCCTCCTTCCGGATCAGTAGTTTAATAATATAAAATGTACTGTAAATACTATAATTATACAGAAATAGGTGACACCAAAGCAATTTTACTATGTGTATTCTTTGCGTAAAGCAAAACAGCCGACTTTAGAAATGTCAGGTACCTCGATTGGTACGACATGTACGTACTCGAATTGATATAAGTCCTAAACACATGTAGCACCCTTTCTACAATTTTTATGGTAGAATCTGTGTATGTCAAGCTTTATTTTGGTATGAAAAAACGAAAAATAGTCTGGTCCAAATTACTAAAATTTTGATTTGAAATCTTTACTTCCGGTATAACACATGATAAAATATTTAAATTTCGAATCTGCCTCAAAAATCTAAAAGTCCATTTAATTTTCTACACAAAACACAACATTTGTTATTTTATTATAAGTTACTCCAATACGAAAAATAATTCCTAAAGGAACCCTTCCATCAGTCAGGTCAGTTTTTAGGAGGCCATCATTTGACAATTAGACCTCATATAACAAAAATATTTTGTCCACACGTTCATATTCTCTAGAAGTATAAATAAGCCTAATATGAACGAATTTCAGAACCTCACTTTTTTTTCGTTGCCCGCTTCACGTGAAATGCCCCTCAGCTAAACTATTTTTATAAGTAAGGCCCAAAGTTACCAGCAGCTAAAGAAATCCCTATAATAGTAACAGTTTAAAACACGTTAACGGTTTGTAACAAGGAGTTTTGTTTCCAAAATTCTATAAGGTCACAACAAAGGCGCACCGTTCATACAATGCCACTATCCTGTTTAGACAATCAGGGTAATCGGCGCAAAGGGAAGCGTCGAGGCTCGCGGGACGACAATTACTTGCGTCTCCTTTTCACCTCCTAGACCAGAAAGGGAGCGGTTTACCGGCGTGTAGATACTTGCATTGTGTCCGACCCGCCTTTGTCCCGCAACCCGCTAGACCATTGTGCAATAATTCCAAACAACAACATTAAGAATGGCGCTTTGTGTCAAAAACATCACTCACAGACATCCATTTCGGAAGCTTTTAAAAAAAATCGTGTATCTTTCGAGCTTTTTTCCGGAACTTAATTTTCACGAAGGCTTTAGGACAATAAGGTTCAATATTAATAGGGGCATTAACTGCTACGAATGTTCTAACAAAAGGCATTCCATGTCATGTATTGCACTTGTATATCTCAACGTTAACTATTGTCTGGACTTTAAGACTGAGATCTATAGAGCGAACTTCGACTAAGTCTAAGTCAAAGTAACGAACTCAGTTAGGATTTGGGATTGTTAAATCGAACTTTGATTTAGTTCGAGTCATTTTTTACAAGAAAAATAGAGTGATAGACAGACTAAGTAAAGGTTTTCTTGTAAAAAATGACTCGAACTAAGTCAAAATCCTCACTGAGTTTTTTACTTTGACTTAGACTTAGTCGAAGTCCGCTCTATAGATCTCAGCCTAAAAGAGGCGATAGCCCTTCAGTTTGTTTCGGCATTTCTTCTCAGCCACTAAATGCCGACGTCTTTATTTTTTTAAACATTTAAATCACATGTAAGAGTGATATCAGGTCGTCGGTCCACCTTGTAGGTGAACGTACTACGCTGCGCTTGCCGGTACGTGGTCTCCACTCGAGAACTTTTCTGCCGCATCGGCTATCAGCTCTACAGTCGGTCTATAATGGTTGCAGGAAGTCGCTGGATGCAGGCCACTTCCAACAGGTCGACCTGGAAATCTTTGGAGGAGACCTATGTTAATCGAAATAAAGTAATGACGCATAAACGCCGCAATATCAAATCATATAGATAGATTTGTGAAAAACAAATTCATTAAAATAAAAACAATTTAAACGTACCATTTATAGTTGTATTTATTTTCCTTAGTTGCTCACTTAATTTGTTTTCGACGCTTATGACGTCGATAGCCAGTTTCGTCACGTTCCTGCAACATGATTATGGATGACGATGGTTGGTACTTGCGTTATGCTCGTAAACGCTGCATGTATATATAATAAATTCTGTATTATAATATACTAGTATATGTACATTAGTTCATTCCGGCCGTTATTGTTTGTTTCAGATAGCTGTTTTTTGTTTATTCACCGTGGGCTATATTTTTACATGCTGTCTCAAATATGGATTCGTATTTTTCGACCATTCAAAAAAGGAGAAGGTCCTCAATTCATCTGTATTTTTTTATATATGTTACGCGATATCTCCGCCAAGTGTGGGCTGATTTTCAAGATTATTTTTGTGTTCGACGGAGCTTATTTCAAGAGTGGTACGATATATGGTCACGATTAGTTTAGTTTGGAAATCGGTCTGTGGAGTGTTTATATTCGTCTTGTTCCGACGATAATTTATCCTATGGTGAATGGTGATGTTGAGTTCTAATGGCAACTCTAGTAACTTTAGGAACGTTTTTTTTTAAGCAAAGAAACAGAAACATGTGTTCTAGTTAGCTAGTGCACCTCTGCCTACTCCTTCGGGGATACAGGCGTGAGCTTAAGTTATGTTATGAGAAACAGTTTACATTTAACTAACGTTAAACTTACATATGTATTTATTAGTATTTGACGTAGACATGTATACGTTAACCTCAATAAAATAATAAAGTAACAGTAAATTCGTTTTAAAATGCTGCTGTGTAAAATCGTCTACGATTATATCTGTTTCTACTTCGTTTCTTATTGAGTTCCGAGAGGTATTACATTTCTTAAGAATCAATTGGAGCGTGGTCGGAAAACGGAGCTCTATTTTCAACGAAATACTTTTACGATGTCTTATTAATCCTATTAATGTATGTCGCATAATACCACTTCTGCTAATGGCGAAGGGTGAACATTTCCAAAAGGGAAGACAAGGTCCAACTTTTTTTCTTACACCACTTCGGAAGTGGGAAATGGCACTTCCCCACATTATTGCACAAGTAAGCCAATATCATTGTGAGAATCAAGCTTTGCTTTTATTGTAAAAGTAACTAACTTGCATCGTTTTTGTAGTTACTTATTCCAAGATGAAATGTTTGGCTGTGTATATTCATATTAACTTTTACAGATTATTTTGAATTCTGAACCTAATATTATAGTAAAAGAAATATTAGTAAACTAGTTTTAGTCAATTGAGTTGATAAATATCAAACGTCAATATGTCTTTGATAAGTGAAATGAAGATATAGCAAAATATTAGTTTGCAAATGCAAACTACATTATGTTATTGATATTAAGGTTTAATTACCTTATTTTAACAATGTTGATCCACGACTACATATAAATATTTACTACACGTTAGTAAAAAAACATGTATTTTTGTCCATGGTGGACGTATTGGCGTTTGTTATTTATCATTATCATTTAAAGGTGGTAGAGCCACGCTGTAGACAGTTACGTCTACAGCACGAATGGGTCGGCTCGACCGGTTTGATACCATCGTCTCACAGAAAACCGAAGTAAAGTGGCAGCTCACTGTCGAGTTTCGTTCGGTGAGTAAGATTTCCGGTGGCCCAATTCCCTCACCCCCTCTCCCGAAAAGCCCAATCACTATTCCCGTCCCTTTAGGTTGGCAACCACCCTTGATCCTTTTTTTGTCTTGTGTGTCCATGGGCGGTGGAGATCACTTACCACCAGGTGACCCATTTGTTTTTTTGCAAGTCTCTGCTTTAAAAAAGAAGTTTATATAATCTAAAGGTTTTTCAACAAGTGGGTATTTTTTTTTATTTTATACGAAATTTAAGTCATCTAAAATGTAGCACAGAAAGAAATATTGAAATACTCCCAAAAATAAAAAAAAGTTATAAGCCTTTGTAGTTTGGTGTAAGCTTCAAACTGCGGGAAAGAGAAGTATCAGTAAAATCACGTCACGGCCATAACGGTGCGTGCATTGGAAAGGGATAGCAAGTCCCACTACGCCCCCACTCTTGCTCATTGCATAATTTAAAATATAAATTACTGCCTCATTTTTCTACCAATTTCGATGCGGTTTTTAGAGAAGGGTTTCTTTTTTGTTTGATTTGCTGTTACATATAAAAATGTGTATGAAATGAAACATAATCAATTGTAACTAAAACTAGTGTCGCCCCCACGTGCACAGATAACTTTACCAGGCTATCTCTTGCTGCCTGTTAATAACCTATCAGGTGTTCAACAGATTGGTGTAATTAAACCATCAATACCACCCACAATCATCACAAAGGACAGGTCGATGATGGGCAATAGAAGCCTCACACCGTCAACATTGGTCGGTGTGTAATTTCACAGTGTAAACTGTGAAGCATCGTGACAGGGCAATTTCGGCGACAAGGGCAGGTTACGGTGAACACATGCGTCGCATATTGACTGAACTATCAATAATTGTGATTGGCTGCATGTTGTGATGTAGAGTTGCTTAGTACTAGGGCAAAATGTGTTTATAAATTAGTAATTACTTAAAAACTATTTCAAAACTAAATTCACGATGCGTTTGATGAGATTAGAAGTTTATTATTCGTATGGCGTCTTCTGTCAAAATCAAATATTTCTTTGAAACTTATTCATAAGACAACATGCACGCAATAAAATAAACTTTCAAAAAAATTACAAAGCAACCGTATAGGCTTGCCTACAAAAACCGTTATAAAAATAATTAAAAATAATTTAACACTTTTCGATAGGCAAGTTATTATAGGTGTTGTAAATAATTGTTATTTAAAAAAAATATGTCTCATCTGGTTATCAGATGAGTGAAGGTTGATGTACCACGGTCTCCCCTGCCAATACAAATTATTTTACATACTCACTAGCGAGAAACGACAAAAGAGCGCATGGAACTCGATTCGAATTCGATTTTAAAAATTATTATATATTATATATATAAAATAATTTTATTTCAATGAATAGCATTCGCGTAAACTTAAGAAATCAGTAAGTAATAATAATGTTAGCCATGTAATATTACTGCTGATCACGGGTCTCCTCTACTAATGAGAGGGGTAAGGCGTTAGTCTACCACGCCGGTCTAATTCGGGTTGCTAGACTTCACATACCTTTGAAATTCTTGTGAAGAAATTCTCGGGTATGCAGGTTTCCTCACGATGTTTCCCTTGTTAGGTAATAATCATTAATAGATAATTCAAAAGTATACTTAACAAGAAAAGTCAGAGGTGTATGCACTTTTTTGGAGTTTGTCTCGAACGTCCGACACTCGTCTCGGCAGTTCGTACCACTCCTATCTGAGCTATCGCTGCTTACCAAGTAGAGTACTCCGCATTTTTTACTGCTTCGGTGGCGTAGCTGTATTGCCACTATTGCGTGTGCGGTACGATTACTATCCTGCAGGATTACCACCACCTCTTATAGCAGTATTATTATAATCGTTCTTCGTTCGTTTTGTATGGGAATCAGTACAAGTAAGATAATAATACTGCTATAAGAGGTGGTGGTAACCCCCTGAGGTAAGGCAAAGTGATATAAGGTTTTTCTACTTAGTATCAGCCCCGAGTCGTGCAATTTGTGCACGATAAGAACTTAAGTTCGCCCCCCTATCACTTCGGGAAATGAGCTCTGCGAAATGCGGTTTTCCAGTTCTCTAGTTCGCCTCTGCATACCCCTTCAGGAATACAGGCGTGAATGTATGTTTCATCATCATCATCATCATCAGCCATAGGACGTCCACTGTTGAACATAGGCGTCTCCCAAAGATTTTCAGATCGACCTGTTGGAAGCGGCCTGCATCCAGCGACTTCCTGCGACCTTTATCAGGTCGTCGGTCCACCCAGAGGATTAGCAAGTTGAAATGGCAGTGGGCAGGGCACATAGCTCGTAGAACTGATAGCCGATGGGGCAGAAAAGTTCTCGAGTGGAGACCACGTACCGGCAATGTATGTTTATTCTTTATAAATTGTCTCAAACATTTCGAATCCCTATTATATTCGTAGGTAAGATCGACTTACCAATATATTGCTTTAAAGGTGGGTTATTTCCCATCCCATTAAAATATTTTTTACGGCCTCGGTAGCGTAGTGGTATTACGCGCATGGCACGACTGTCGACCAGATATCTCGGGTTCGATCCTCAGGCAAAGTGATATTGGATTTTTCAGTATCAGCTCAGAGTCTGGAATTTGGGCCCGATATGGCGATAGACGACGACCTGATAAAGGTCGCAGGAAGTCGCTAGATGCAGGCCGCTTCCAAAAGGTGGATCTGGATTTTCAGATCCTAGGACAAGATCCATAGGCCTCCCCCAAAGATTGCTTTGGGGGAGGCCTATGTTCAGCAGTGGACTTTCTATGGCTGATGATGATGATGATGATGGCGATAGGCTCGCCCCCTATCACGTCTGTGAAACTAAGCTCGACAAAATGTGGATGTTCTAGTTCGCTAGTGTGTCTCTGCCTACCCCTTCAGGAATACAGGCGTGAGCTTATGTTCTGTTAGATAAATACAAAACCATTTTTATGCGAGTGCAACCAGGAGTAAAATCTTACTTAACTCCTAATCTTCGTTTAGAGCACATCTAGAGTCAAGGACCTCGCTCGGACCCTTTTATTAAGAGAGGAATGAGAGAATGCCGTAGATTTATCGGATGACAAGAGGGACATTTATCTCGTTGCCAAGGTCTGCGCCGCTTGACTTTAACATAAAATACGCTTACGAGATGTATTTTTGTATTATCCAAGACTAGACTGATTATACTGCGAGCGGGTGAACGCAAGTAAATCACAATAGCAAAGTTACTTTACCACTAAGCGGAGTTTTGCATACGAAAGTCGAAAGTGATGTCAAATGACGTCAGAAAAAAATAGCTTGAACATTATTTGGAATTGGCGTCAATGTGTAGTTATTTTAAACTTACACAAAACAGCATTTTTAGCTGAGCAAATGGTTAAGAATAACCTGACACTTTTTTCCTTGCGTTACATTGTTTAAAAATGAAAGGGACAACCTATGGTATAAAGATAAGCAGCGCTTAAATATTTTTATAAGTAAGGGGCTAAATGACTAGCTGAATGCCATTGTCTAATTTTCATCACCGCGGCGGTGAAACAGTTCACAGTTAACAAACAAAAACTATTTGCAACGTGCAAAATGAAATTAGCACGGGCAAAATGTTATCCGAAATTGTAACAGCGACGCGACGGACCGGCCGCGGCCAATCGCACCCCCAACCCTCCACAACTTTGTCATAGCTTTATCCATTCTCTCACAATTCGCCACCACTTTTATTTCTCGTTGACAAGTAAGCCCGCTCTGCAAATTACATGGACACAATTGCATTTCTTCCACAACAGAGTCCGCTTATTCTGTTTGGATTTTAAAATTGCATACATGGATTGTGTTTATTTGCTTTCATAATCTTTGTTTTTTGTTGCTGTGAATGATTGCGAATGTAGTTTTACACAGTATCCGTCTGTGTTTTATTACGGAGCGGTTGTTGACTTCCATTGATTATAATATTTTTTATAACATAACATAAGACATAACATAAGCTCACGCCTGTATCCCCGAAGGGGTAGGCAGAGGCGCACTAGCGAACTAGAACACCCACATTTCGCCGAGCTTAGTTCCGTCCCAGATGTGATAGGGGGCGAGCCTATCGCCATATCGGGCACAAATTCCAGACTCCGGGCTGATATGGAAAAATCCAATATCACTTTGCCCGACCCGGGGATCGAACCCGAGACCTCAAAACCGTAGTCGTACCGAAATACCACCACGCCACCGAGGCACCGGCTAACATAATACGAGTGAAATTCGTATGCCAAGGACAAATAAATTTGAATGCGATATTGTTAATGTAATAATAGGGGTTATGTATGGATTTTGTGGAACCGTAAAATATTATGATTGTAAATCACGGTGGGCGCCAGCGACCGCAATCACTGCATGAAATAATTCCTTTAAAAAGCAATATTATGAGCCTCATTGTCGGCTATAGAGCCACTCATCTGTGTAGCCGCGATAATTTAAGCCTATTTTGGATATTTGATAATCTAAAACCGACTCTAAAGTGCGTCGAATGTTGCAAGCGGCTTTGTGCAACGGTTGGTATTTCGCATTTGTTTGTTTTACTTAAACGAAGTAAAAGTTTTACCGGCTAATTGATTGTAACAATATTTTAAAAAATCTATAAAAAGATTGAATACCTAAATAGAAATTAAAAACATTCCGAATATAAATGGAGTTTTGTAGTATCATAATAAACGGTAGTGGGATTACCAAGACGAACCAAGAACAACTTTTCCTCGAAGCGTTTCTTCGTATAATTTGAATCCCATAACTTCGGTCTGGTGTTGTTTACATTTGAGATCACGTAAGTATCTTCGAATATAGTATGAAGTTATAAATGTTTTCTTATATTGAAGCTAAATAAAAATAAAAGACGAATATGGAATATTCCTACAAAGTTTTTTTTTTATTGACCATAATAGATACACCTATAATAATAAACGGGGTTACACAATTTCTTAAATACATTTTTTAGCCAATCATAAGTATTCGTTATTTACAATTGTGACCTAGTCGGTGCCAGAGGAATTATTGAATCTTTAAACAACACTAACGCGAGCAAATTCAATATAAGAAAAATAAATTAAAGCAACATGTTACATGAGACACTGACACAATGAGTTTGCAAAAATAGTTATGATTTTCATTGTCTATATACATTTAAATAATAACGTCACTTGCAGAAACTACAACAATCTAAAATTATTGTATGAACAAAAGGAAAACTGGAAGTGAGAACTGTCAAAACTAACTCATATTAAGGGATATATGTATATAGGCATTTTTCGAATTGAAATGCTTTTGAGATCGTGTCAATGTGCGCCACGCAGTTGTAAAAATATTTCTAACATCTCGATAGTGCGCAAAAATGGTACTATTGAATGTGCTTGAACTGCCTGTCAGTTGTTGTCAAAGTTCAAAAGCCACGCTTCGTTCGCGGAATTTCAAAGTGCCAATTTTTTACCGCAAAAATATCGGTTGTTTTGTTTATTTTTCGATGTTATCCACTTTACCCATTTACCGAGTCTTATGTAGAACGGCCCGTGAAAGAAAATTGCTGTCAATCGTAAATGAATTCGAGCTCGATGCGCGTCTATAAAATGTGTATGAAATATTAATAAAATATCATATGTGCGCAGCGAGCTCTATTACATTTACCGTTGTCAGAACTGTTCCTAGGTCGCTAATCATATTTGTTTGAATGTATATTGGTCGGTTAGTTTTTTTTTGTGTAGCTTGTATTTACATGTGTCATGGACAATGACAAGTAAATGTACAGTGGTGAGTTGGCCGCACCTTAAGGCCGCGGTCTCGAACTCAGCGGGCGCAAAGCGGAGGCGGCAGCGGCGCGGCGTGCGGCGCGTTCCAACTTCCAATGCATAGATTTAAATGGAACTGGCCTCGAAGGCAGGGGCGCGGCGAGCGGCGCGACAACCGGTCTAGCAATACGTTGCCGCGCCGCTCCCCGCGCCGCCGCCACCACCGTTGAGTTCGTGTCCGCATCCTAACTGACACTGAGTTTACTCAATGAGTCACGGGGCATTACTCCGACGAAATGGACCCGCGATGTCAAAGAATACATGACATTTGCAAAATTCCGTCGTTGCTTATGTAATATGTACTTAGGGATAATAGTAGTAGATCGCTCCCTGGTCTAATGTCAGCATATAAAGGCTGTGAAACGGAAGGTCCTGAGTTCGAATGCCTTGTGGGGAAACGCAGGTGTTCTGACATCATTTGCCCGGGACAGGATTCACCAGAGGGAATGACATCAAGAATTAATTGAATGCTATCTGCAACAAGACTTATGCATTGAAATAAAACTATTCTTACGGATTCTATCACGATTAGGTTTTAATTATTATTCCCGACGTTTCGAAGGCTTTGCAGTCTTCGCGTAAACTTAAGAAATCAGTAAGACTTATGCATATTGAAGAATATGGACAGGTGGTAAGGAGTGGTAGGTAGGTATGGTCACTCTATGTACAAAACACATCGAACCCATTAGAAAAATGTGCCAATATGTAGCGACATATCTATGCGAATTTATCAGTTCCCTCCACGGTCTACACAATACAAAATTCTGATATAAAGCGGTCGTATTTTCATAATTTTATCTGGGGCGGTAGACATTTGTAAACAAAATACGTTGATTCCATGATATTTCGATCTGCGGCTTTGTCAAAGAAGCAAAAACGTGACCCATTTCATAGTTCTTTATACGTTTTGTAACAGAGTAGAATTTTTGGTTGCAACCTTTTATTATTACTTACGACCTTATTTTACAATAATTCAATAATAAAAATCGTTCGTTCGATAGATTAATTAAGGATGATAATGAAAATAATTGCTTTGTTAACGTCAGGCAGTCTGTTGATCTTAAAAACAAAGCCAAATCGTTTTTGTATCGTGCTTCAAAAGGAGTGTTTTGTTTTCTGCGTCAAGTCAAATTGGACTGCCTCGGTGGCGTGGTGGTATTTCGGTACGACTACGGTTCTGAGGTCTCGGGTTCGATCCCCGGGTCGGGCAAAGTGATATTGGATTTTTCCATATCAGCCCGGAGTCTGGAATTTGTGCCCGATATGGCGATAGGCTCGCCCCCTATCACATCTGGGACGGAACTAAGCTCGGCGAAATGTGGGTGTTCTAGTTCGCTAGTGCGCCTCTGCCTACCCCTTCGGGGATTCAGGCGTGAGCTTATGTTATGTTATATCTTAAATTGGAGTGGGATAATGAAAAGATTAGAACAAATTATTTAATTACACCTATAGCTTACACCAAACTTCGAGGCCACTTTGGAGTTGGTCCCTCCAAATATCTCTGCTGTCACTATTTTCTTGAAAATAATATTTCGTAACCAACTAAATAGTAACCATAAATTATTTGAACTATATACCTCTATACATAGTCTATGATAATTAGCTACGGACACGGATTATTGCGCGGTGTTTCCGACTGATCTAATTACTGCCTACGGTTACCGGGAGGCGGTACTGGCTAATTGGCAGGTTACTGCAGGGTACTGTATCACGCGTCTAATTTTACGCATAGGATTAAAGATTTCCGAAATAACTACAGTTTTTCCCTCTCGCATTTTTCATTAAAGAAGTGTTCGTTCGAACCAAATGCAGTTTAAATGTAAAGGTCAAAGTTCCAACGGAGTAGGGTTTTTCAAACTTTTGAAGTTCGTTTTTATCATCAATGCATCCATGATTTTGCCTCGCCATTTTGCCATGCCTTGGTGGCATAGTTATATCTCGATACGGCTACTGTCCTTAAGTCTCGGGTTCGATCCCCGGGTCGGGCAAAGGATATTGGATTTCTCCATATCAGCCCGGAGTTTGGAATTTGTGCCCGATATGGCGATAGGCTCGCCCGCTATCACATCTGGGACAGAACTAAGCTCGGCGAAATGTGGGTGTTCTAGTTCGCTAGTTCACCTCTGCCTACCCCTTCGGGGATACAGGCGTGAACTTACGTCATGTTATGCATCCATGATTTCTCTTATTAACATAAAACATAAGCTGTAATAAGGGGTGAGCCTATCGCCATATCGGGCACAAATTCCAGATTCCGGGCTGCTATGGAAAAATCCAATATCACTATGCCCGACCCGGGGATCGAACCCGAGACCTCAGGACGGTAGTCATACTGAAATACAACTACGCCACCGAGGCAGTTGATTTCTCTTATTTGGTGACTATATATGGGTAGAAGACATAACATAACGTGAACCACTTCTTGTACCAGCCTTTCTGCTCTATAAATAAAAGTTACTGAAAAAATATTTGTATTCAATAAACTCAATTGTGGTTGATATAACAATAAAAACCATACAATGCTCAAGATTATAACTTGAAATGATTTGTCCACGCCCTTAATTCTAAATTATAACAGAAAGTCATACAGATGAAATAAAACACGGCGTAAAGAAAATGAAAGCGTTAAAAAGGACTGGACTTTCTAAATGAGAAAATATTTATGCTCAGCTCAAACAGTGGCATGTGTTCGAATAAATTTACAGTCCGTGTTATTTTAATTTGCCGACGCCGTTTGTAGAAAATATGCAATTATGAAATTGTGAGATGTAAATATGAAAACATTTTCTGTATCTGATAAAAAGGGAGTTTAAATTAGCTTCGCCAGCCACGGATTTAATGCGAAATAAACTGATACCACTTCTGCGTTTCACTTTATTACATTTTATTAAATTCCTTTTTTTACATTTGTATACATTTAGAGGAATTTATTAATGTGTGAGGAATGGACATTTTAAAATTTTTATTTCAGTATTAGAATGTTATGTTATTAATCTTTGCTTGAAAAACCTTTCGTATCATAATAACTGTCTTTCATATTTTCTTTAAGTGGTATATTCATTTTGAAAGGCCTTTTTATACCTTTTTTTTATAGCAGAGATTGGCAAACGAGCATAGGTAAGCTAATTATCTAAGTTCTATATTATTTCTTCTTACCCTTATCACCTTAATGTAGGGTCCGCACAACACATTTTTTGAAGTATGTTGCAGAAATGATTTGACTTAGTATTTACGAACGACTGCCTGCTTGACGTAAATCCAAAAAAAATCGCTTGCCCGACCTGGGAATCGAACCCAGGACCACCCGGTCCCAGCCTACATATGCTGCTACACCAAAGAAGCGACGAAATTTCTAAGTTCTACATTAGCCTACTTAATTAAAGGTGCATACATCAAAGACACACGTTAATGATGTCAATTAGTAAAACACTTCCACGCCATCCTAATTGAGAGATCAGCTTCATTATATCGAATTACACTACGTAATGATAACTTAATTAGGGTTACGTGTGAATAGCCAATTAGTAGGTACTTAAATTCGTAGTCCATTTAGACTTGCACGCATCTTACAGTCTCAAACAGGGAAATAAACAAGTGATATAATTAAATATAAAAATGATTTCTCATTGTATTTTTTTTTATTCCAATGTTTTTAAGCTAGATGTACATTAGGCAGATAACAAAAATAATCCTACAGTATTACAGCATAAAGCGGAAATAAATTAAATATAATAATCACATTTGTCCACACAAAAATGAGCACTATAAGTCAAAGACTTCTATGGATACTACTAGCTAATAGTAGGGGAGCCCAAGCGGGGATTTCGGGATTTACTAAAGCGCGACAGATTAATATACAGGGGGATACCTTGTACCCGGTTAAGTACCTCCACAAAACATGAGGCCCATATATAAGGCCGCCCGTGAAGGATACAGGATCAGATTAGTAAAAAAAAATTGACCATCAGAAATTCTCGAGCGCGTCAGATTAAGGTAGGGTGAGTTAATTACATCCTAAAAAGTGTATATTCCACTAATCTGACAATTTGAGAGTGACGTAAAAAAAGGGGAGGGCAACAAAGTTGTAAAAAAAAAACGTCATCTCGACATTCTCGAGCGTAGCTAAATTTTTTTTTATTTTGAAGGAAATAATTCAAGAATAATGAAAAATATATAATCTGACGATTTCCGCAAGCCGAAATAATAAAAATTCGTCGATAAAGTTAAATGCGTGCAGTTGCGTGATGCCTACATTTCTTTCTCCGCGCTTCTATTCCTCTCTCACTCTTTCTCTATCTATTACTCTCTCACTCCGTCCCCACTCTGGTTTCTGCTTCCTGAGCTTTTCAATTAATTAAGTTCAATGATTTAAAAAAATAAAAAAAAAAAATATTTTGAAAGTGGTTTTTTTGGAATAACTTTTAACCGGCTTTATCGATCAACTTCAAAAATTAATCCGCCTTTGAGCTTGAAAAACCACGTCGATCGCCACCTAGCTGGTCAAAAGCGGTTGATTCGTTCGAGAGATATCGTGAACGAAAGAAACCCGAAAAAGTGTTTTTTCGGGAATACTCCGAAATTTGTGGTTCGATCAATTAAAATTGCAAAATTACTTATGAGGATGATAAAACTGCGTCGAATGCCGCCAACCCCGTGAAAATCGGTTGATCCATTCAAAAGTTATTGCGGTTTGAAAATTCCAAAAATAGTGTTCTATAAAATTTCTATTTCTTTGAACTCAGCGAGCTCAAAATATCACATAAATTATATTTTGAGCTCAAAAATGTCATAAGTGCAATTTTAAGAGCCCAAGAATGGAATTAGCGGGAAGTTGCAGGGATGGCCTTTAAGGTGAACCGTTTTTCTAATTTTTTTTTGTCAGATCAGGCCAATCCCTCTATATAATCGTCAGATTATGAGACAGTACGTTTAGAACATAAAGATGAACCATATATATCTTAATCTGACGCGCTTGAGTATTTCAAAATGGCGAATTTTTTTTGCACATTATGAAAATGGCCGCGAGTTTGCGTCCGCGTCCGCGAGAGCTTTTTTTTGGTGCACTTAACACTCCGTTAGAAAATCTGACGCGCTCGATAACATTTTTTTTTTTTCATTTTCAACCCTTAAATACAACCACTCGCATCATGCAAACGATCAGATTAACATACGTACATTATTAAAAATACGTAGGGCATTGATGCTATAAATATCTGACGCGCTCGAGGATGTCCATGCAACAGTTTTTTTTTACATATTTAAAAATCTATAGCCGCTTCCCCCACCGATGTAAAGGTATATATCATATAACATTTTTTTCTTCATATCATCTAAGCTTTGCATCCCAATAGGTCTCTACGACGCTCGAGTAAATCCCCATTTAGCATCGTGGGCTCCCCTACTATAAGCTTGACGTTTGACGGTTAAGGAATAAAGCATCTCTATAGTGAGTTGCGGTGAATTGAGGGAAACTTAGTGCACAAATTCCATGTACCGAACCAGCCTGTCTAGTAGTATACATAGAAAATTTTCATCATCACCATCATCATCATCAGCCATAGGACGTCCACTGCTGAGCATAGGCCTCCTCCAAAGATTTCCAGATCGACCTGTTGGAAGCGGCCTGCATTCAGTGAATTTTACTATAAGTTATTTTTAATTAATTTAAAGTGTAAATTAACTCTCGTCATATAAAAATCTTTAAAAATCTCTTTTGTTTACCGCCAGTTGCCACTGGTATGCGCTGTCTTAAATGGCGCTTCAATACAATACAAACTTTAGAATAGTTGTGAATTGTGAAGATAAATTCCGAGGACGTTCCATTCACACCGCACAACCTGTACGGCTTGTTATATTGGCACCAACATTCAGAAGCACGACGCTCCTTTAGAAAATGATTTTAAAATCCGCTCACGAACAGCTGATATTAATAAAACCATTTTATTAAACCAAAAAGCATTGAACGCGGTGTTGTTTTAAATGAACGCGAAACCTCGATTAAGTGTCTGGTGAGATTACTCGATCAGAGCGTATTTCACAAAGGTTTTCCATAAATGTTTTTTACAATACGATAGCAACGAAGAGCCACAGCGACCACTCGACGCTCTTCGGTACAATGGTGGCTTTTATTTATTCATTGCTTCTACAATCTGCATCGATCTCAAATGTTATCAAATTAGTGGACGGTGGCTGGTATGAGAGCACAGCTATCCATCTATGGATGAATTACCTGGGTTATGATTATTTTATATAGCAGAGACTGGCAAACGAACAGATGGGTCACCTGATGGTAAGCGATTTCCACCGCCCATAGACACCCAAGACACCAAAAGATTCATGGGTGCGTTGCCAACTTGCCAAAGAAGGGAAGGGAAGGGGAGGGAAAGGAAGGGGGAAATGAAATTTTGTCAGCGGTACCCATGGAATTAAACGTAATGAACTTTATGTAATGTGTCCAATTATAATATAATTATATATACTGCGTTCCGAATGTTTCATACTACTGGGAATTGGGAAATCGACGATTGTATGAAATATTAGCCAAATGTCATCAGTGCGCAGCGAGCTCGAATACATTTACGATTGATAGATATTTTCCTGCTCGGACCGCTGGTCTTATATTTTCCCAAACGTATATTTACCCTTTTATTTACCTACCCCATATACGAAATAGAGCATTAACAGTTACATCAGGACTAGTCTAAAAGGATTTTCATAATTATGACATAAATTACATAATCTTCAATAAATTGTGAAAGAAATAAATATCTGTATTTCATATACGTTATTTTCATCATTTTTTATATCGAACGGAAAGCAATCATGTTCCGAAACTACCGAATTAATAAAAAAGTGAAATAAAAATCGTTCGCAGACATACTCAAACGAGTTAATAACGATGATGAAACGTGAGTGGATGTGGCGGCGGAACAAAGGGACGCTCGGTTCAATGGATTTTTTTTGAAAGCATCGAACAACTTGTCAAGTGGGGCCTACGTGAAATGGTTATTCCAACTGAATCCTTTGACAATACCACACGCTTTAAAGTTTTCAATGGATTGAACGGTATTACGACAACGGTATTACAGACAGCGTGTATGGCAGAATATTTGTCAATTGTTTATACATCATCTTAGGTTGAGATCCATAGAGCGAACTTCGACTAAATCCAAGTCAAAGTCACGAACTCAGGGGGATTTGTAATTGACTGCCTCGGTGGCGTGGTGGTATTTCGGTATGACTACGGTTCTGAGGTCTCTGGTTCATCGAACCAATATATATCCCGAACCAATATATAATATAACCCGGGGATCGCCCCGGGTCGGGCAAAGTGATATTGGATTTTTCCATATCAGTCCGGAGTCTGGAATTTGTGCCCGATATGGCGATAGGCTCGCCCCCTATCACATCTGGGACGGAACTAAGCTCGGCGAAATGTGGGTGTTCTAGTTCGCTAGTGCGCCTCTGCCTACCCCTTCGGGGATACAGGCGTGAGCTTATGTTATGTTATGTAAATAGAACTTTGACTTAGTCCGCGTCATTTTTTACAAGAAAAACAGACTGACAGATTAAGCAAAGATTTTCTTGTAAAAAAAGGCTCGGACTTCGTAAAAATCCTCACTGAGTTCGTGACTTTGACTTAGACTTAGTCGAAGTTCGCTCTATAGATCTCAGCCTTTAAATGGCGAAGGGTCCGTGCACGATTCTTACCGATTTACCATTGCCAAATTCTTCAGTAGTACAAACCATATGTATCTATACTTGAGGTAAACTGTTTCGTGTTTTAAATAAATAAACAAAATATTTGAGTGGAAGAGCCATGCTGCAGGCAGTAATGTCTACAGTGCGACTGAGCCGGCTAGACCGGTTAGATACTTTGTCTCATTAAAAACCGACGTAAAGTGGCAACTCGCTGTTACGGTTCGTTCCATCAGTGAGATTTCTGGTGACCCAATTTCCCCTTCTCTTTCTCAATTTCCAACCGAAAAGGAGGGGTCATTTTCGGTTGGAAACATTAGAAACGCATTCATGATACATTTGTGTCTTAGGTGTCTATGGGCGATGGACATCACTTACCATGAGGTGACACATCTGCTCGTTTGTTAGCTTTAAAAATGACCACTTCATAAATAGGTATTAAAAGATAATCCAGTGTGGGCCTTCCTTTTGAACATTTTCACCCCTCTCCTTTGTTGTGTATGTAACACATCGAGTATAACATCATAATACCTGATTTCTTAGGTTTACGTGAATTTTATTCATTGAAATTAAACTATTTTTACGGATTCTATCACGATTTGGTTTTAATTTTTTTGTTCGACGTTTCAGGGGAGTCTGTAGTCGCCTCCTTGGTCTAGTGGCAGCATGTATGGGTTGTGGACCGGGAGGTCCTGGGTTCGATTCCCAGGTCGGGCAAAGCAAATTTTCTAATTTAATTCGCCCGGGACTGGATCTCTAATAGGGGGTTGACATCAGGCAGGCGGCCGGTCGTAAAAACTAAGCCAAATCCTCTTTGCAACATGCTTGAAAAAGTGTGTTGCGCCGACCCCACATTAAGGTGGGATAAGGGCAGGTAGAAAGAAAGAAAGTTTCAGCAGCCTGACCCGTGACCACGAAGGCTGCAAAGCTTTCGAAACGTCGGGCATAAAAATTAAAACCAAATCGTGATAGAATCCGTAAAAATAGCTTAATTTCAATCACAATACCTCTTAAAAAGTGTTATAATTTTATTATAACTAAGTGGTGTCATAAATCACTTCAGTGAGAAAGTGTTGGACTGTTGGACGTGGAAGGTTGGTAGAACAGTTGGCCTGTTAGCCGCCGAGACCTTTGACGGCCACTCAAAGTTTGCTTCTGCAATGTCTATAGTAAACCGGCGGGCAGTTAGTCCAACATGAAGCTTACAAAGCCGAAGTTTACTATATTAGTTTAACCATAATTGGTCACTGTAACTCCGCCTCACAACTTTGATTGTGGTACGAGATGCGTACTACAAAGTTTATATCATCACAAATAGTAAACAATGCTGAACTTTTGTTTACATTTCCTAGATTAAAATATTGTCAGACCTCAGAGGTGTTATTGCTTTTGAGTGTTGATCTTGATGTTATTGATTAACTTTAATGATCATACATCCATAAGCTCACGCATGTTTCCCTGAAGGAGTAGGCAGTGACGCACTAGCGAACTAGAACACCCACATTTCGCCGAGATTAGTTCCGTCCCAGATGCGAAAGCGGCGAGCCTATCGCCATATTGGGCACAAATTCCAGACTCCGGGCTGATATTAAAAAATCCAATAAAACTTTGACCGATCCGGGGATCGAACTCGAGACCTCAGAACGGTAATCGTACCGAAATACAACCAGGCCACCGAGTCAGTCACTTTATAGACTAGGGTAGAAAAGACTAAAGGAGGCTTTTAAATTGGCTATATTTTTCTATATTAAGCTTTTTTGGGTTCAATAGACTTTATGCCAAGGGTCTTATGATAATGAGAGATGAGCTGAGATCTATGGAGCGAACTTCGATTAAGTCAAAGAAACGAACACAGTGAGGATTTGGAATTTTTCAATCGAACTTTAACTTAGTCCGAGACATATTTTACAAGAAAATCTTTACTTTGTCTGTTTTTTTTAATTCTGTTAAAAATTCCAAATTGGGCTCTTTTTTCCGCACTAAGTTCGTTAAAAGAATCGAACCATTGTGCGTATTTTTAATGCCAGCTAGTTTCTAGTTCTAATCTAGCCAGCCTAGCTCCGACTAGAAGCGCAGGATCCTCCTGGATCCTACACAGGCTTCTCGGAGCGACCTCGGTGGTTTCTTTAACTTAGACTTAGTCGAAGTTCGCTCTATAGATCTCAGCCTCAGACCCGAAACAAATATTAGTGGATCACACACATTTGTCTCGGTGCGGAGATCAAACATATTAATCGGTTACTCCTTATGTTTATGAAAACTGTCGAGTATAGCCCTTATTTATAAAACCATTTAAAACGCGCTACTGGTTTTTAAAACTAGTTTGTCCCTTTTTTCCTGGCGTCACATTGTTTGAAAAGTAAAGACACAAACTGATTTTAAAGTTAACAAGCGCGTAAATTATTTTACAAGTAAGGGGCTTAAAGTTATATCCAAATGAGATTGTAGTTAAATTAGTACCTACTTTGAATTCCACTAACGTCGTCAGTACCCGTACTACAATTCAAAAAATGTATTAATTATTTAAATATATGTAGTTAATGAGCGCTGGCGAATTGCCTTGGCTAAGTAAAAAAAAATAAGCTAATTATATTATTGCGAATGACTTTGTAGGCAAGGTTTTAACTTGTAGCGTTGCGCTTGTTGGCGTCACATTGAATCCGTACAAAGGTGTCCATTGTGCTACTAAGTCTTCAATTAATAAATCGTCGGAATGCAAGACGGCGCCACAGGTTACTCCGTTCTGTACTCCACAGGTGGTTGTTATTAACCCGAAATAATTTACAAGCACCTCACCCTAGCCCTTTTCCTCTATCGATGTGCTATTTGCATGCAAAACCTTGACAATCTTTTGTTTCCAAATAAATCAGAGACTCAAGTCTGTTGCTAATTTGCATCGTGTAATGTTGCTGTCCGTCACAACTCCGATAATATTGTTTTAGCCACGAAGGCTAGTTTTATATGTGCTTTGCGATATTCTTAGTTTGATATTGTCAATAATATTTACATCTTATACAACAGTGGAGGAACCGCATCTTATCATAATGACTATATACTGATAACATTGTTTGTTCCAGGATACACAGAGGAGCTGCCTTCCACGCAGTTCACGGCGCAGCTCCCGAGCGAGGTGAGCAAGGCCCCCGCCGGACCCGCTGCCTCGCCCTACGCGCCCCTCGCGCCCGCACCGGCCCCCGCCAACGACTCTCAGCCGACGTCTCAATCTGTCTCTTATGCACTTCTACAACTGTCCACCTCCGACTCGACCGAAACGCCTTTTCTCCAAGTCCAACTCCAATCTTCACCTGTCACCCCTCCTCCGCCACCGGCGAGCGGCAAGTCCATCTCCATGTGTTACACCAGCACCGGTGCGTTACTCTCCCTACCACCCAAGAAGAAGGACATCTACCGTCCCTATTGCCTCGGCGACCGAGCCGCGCACCTCAACCGCGCTGAGGAAGACCTCAATGCGGCGCGCGCGATACTCGACCTGAGTCAGCATGCCGTGTACCTGACGACACCACCGCGCGCGGACCCCACGCCAAGGGAACCGCCGCCGCCGCCGCCCCCCGACCCGCAGACACCAGAGCCGCCGGCACCAGAGCCGCCGGGCGACCGTCCTCGGGAGACCATCGCTTACACCTATGACGCCTTCTTTGTTAGCGACGGCCGCTCCAAGCGACGGAACTACGCCAACGCACCCGTTGAGAGCGCGCAACAGCCCGAGCCGAAGTCCAAATACACTTGTAGTGAGTGCGGTAAGAGGTATGCTACGTCCTCAAACTTGTCACGTCATAAACAGACGCATCGCAGCCTAGACTCGGTGGCTGCGAAGCGGTGCGGCGAGTGCGGGAAAGCATACGTTTCGATGCCCGCGCTCGCGATGCACGTGCTAACACACCAACTGTCGCACGTGTGCGGCGTGTGCGGCAAACTCTTTTCGCGGCCGTGGCTTCTGCAGGGTCATTTGCGCTCTCATACTGGCGAGAAACCATACGGGTGCGCGCACTGCGGAAAAGCTTTCGCCGATCGCTCTAACTTGCGCGCACACATGCAGACTCACTCCGCGGACAAGAACTTTGAATGCACGCGATGTCACAAAACGTTCGCGCTCAAGAGTTACCTCAACAAACACCAGGAGTCGGCGTGTGTGCGCGACGAGGACGGGGCCGGCGGTGAGTCGCCCGCCTCGCCGCCCGGCTAGTGCGCCGACGCACCGCCGTGTCACAGCCGGCCGATGCAACTAGGGACCGTAAACACCGCCGATAGAGGCACACAAGTAAACGTAAAAGTATTAATATGAATTTAGCTTGTTAGCATAATATTATAAATATACAAAGAAATAGGAGCGAGCGCGTCCGGCCTGAGCGACGCGCGCAGACCGGACGCGTCGCGACGCAATCGAGCAACGTTTCGCAAACAACGAATCATGTAAGACCCCGTAGAGCCGCGGCCGCCGCGTCAACACGCCGCGCCGCGCCGTAGCGTTACACGTCCCGATGACGATTAACTTTAATGTATATACCTACTCGTCGATAAAATATACCCTTATATACATAGAAGTATTGAAATATGAATGAAACTAATATCTTTTGTAGGTGATTTTTACAACCGCAATGTAGGTTAGAGAGTATTACGGTGTAAGTTTAGCGTCGAGATGCGAGAGCCGAGCGCCGAGCTCGTCGGTGGAGGGGGCGCGACGCACGCTCCTCCTCTGTCTCGGTGAGGAACTTGCCAAAACTTTCCGTCCGAAGCTCCGCACACACGCCGCGAGCACGCAACCCGCACGAGCTGCCAGCCCGACCACCGCACCCGGCCACCGCACCGGGCCACCGCGCCGGCCCGCGAGCCGCGACAGTGCCTTAGCGGCGAACACGCAACGCACCCACCCCGCCGCCGCCGCCTCCTCGATTAATAACTTAAAATCAAATCATAACTTACTATCGAAACATCGATACAATCACTTCTTATAATCTAAATAACACCTGTATACCGTACAATACCTACACGTGGGGTAGGTAGAGACTATAGATTTATAAGTACCTACACATTTATCTTACATCCGACTTTCGCTTCATCTACTTCCATCAATCTTTTCATGCATAGTCGTCGGTTTTGAGTCCATGTCCTTTCCATTGATTTAATTTGTCACCAATTTGGCTGGTATAGATAAGATGTGGTTGACCTCTGTCATTTACCGACTTTTCCGTCCACACTAACTTTCAGTGCCGTACTTAAATAACGTCGCTAATAATATAATCCTGTATGAACTGTTTATCATTTCCTTTCGACTGCTCATGAAGGTATACAGTTTTCTATCAATTACCTGCAGCTATTCGTATTTCAATGTCATATCAAAAATACTTGATCACTCTTTCAATACCTATCATAATTTTGCCACTTTGCCATACCTTACCGTTCACAAAACTAAACATAGAAAATTATATTTAGGTATAAATAAAAATATTATCACAATAAATACTTCATTTTGTTAATTCAATAACACTCAAACTTGACTACATTACTATGGACAATATGGACATGTTACCTCACTCCAAATGGCATTTGCGTTTGACCTCGGAGCAAAGAGCGAGGCAATTTATGGGTCACGATGTTAAAATGACATGTTTCGAGGAATGGAGGGCGGCGGGCGCGCCCTGTGGCGGCGACAGGGCAGGGCCGCGCGTCAGCGAGCAAGCCTTTCGAGCGTGTGTTTTAGATGACAAGTCAAACGTAACTGGCAATAAACTAACGCCCGGTTCCAATAAACAATCTCAGTTCGAATGTGCAGATATATTACAAAAATTAGCCAATATAAACACAGTTGACTTGACAGAACATGACTCCGTCAAATGACTTGATTTGATTGGTTCATAATACGATCTATCTGCACTCTCAAACTGAGATCGTTTATTGACACCGGCCGTAACTTAGCGTAAGATAGCATTAACAGTAGTTTATGATAAGGGTGAGCACGAGGTGCTCGGTGAGAAATGGGTATTCGAAAAGCAATAATAATGTAGGCACTAAATAAGTCGCGCACCGCTCTTAAATAGAAGCAGCAGACTTAAATCTATTCTATCTGTATCCCGGTAGTTCTTTGTAGAGGTTCCCATTCGTAGTTCACTTGAGCGCATCGACCTCACGGCCCCCATGATATTTTTGTTACATGTTAAGATAGCTATTAGCTATGTAGTTATAAGTGTTACTGTAGGTCGATTCTCTAAGAAACGCGACAACGTTGCGATCGATGACGAGCTCCCACAACGCACATCGTTGACATCGACGGAGCGTTCAACGTTGTTGGGTCTTGGAGAATACCATTTTCCATACATAGCGCTAGACCGTGCGCTTTGTACATTGCTGAATACAAAAATGAAAACATCGTTGGCGCAACGATGCTGCAACGTTGTTTTCACAAATGAAACCTTAGAGAATCGACCTGTTGGTTCCACCTTGCTTGATGATATATTTCGAGACATCCACGAAAACGTTTTAGTCGCTGAGCACATGGAGCCCGTGTTCGACAATAACCAACTGGCAACCACCTGTTCACAACAATTATTATATAAATTCATGCGCAAACGTAAACATTCGAGTTGAGAGATTTAGAAATTTATGTTAGTTCAATAAATTGTTAATTGCCACAACCAGAATCCTACAAACAGATACAAACTAATGCACTCTCTCCCCATAACCGCAATGATGTTTAACTGATAGGCAATCTTTTAAAAAGTCAGCTTTTTTAAAGTTTTAATTCGTATGCATGGCAACGCGCTGTTACAAATTCTCCACTGAATCACCAACGCGCTGTGCATATAAACGTAGTGTCCAATAGTGTGGCACGGGCCACGGCGTAAGCGAGCCGATAACTTGATTAGTGTCGCCATTAGTGAAAATGATTGGGGCGCCCATGCGGCCGATGCAATCCCTACTCTATTAGTTAGTGCCTCAAGTCAATTTGTCGTTGGTGAGTTTAATTTAACCCTGTCAATTAAGTACTATCTTTATAAAGATGAAAGTTCCTGTATTTTTAAAATGCATTTAGTATGAATGATTTTCCTTATGCAGTTAATAAAAGGGTTAAATATTTTCTTATAAAAACATATTTTTTTCGGTTTTCGATTCGTATGGCAATGCCGCCCACGGAGGCACTTGAACTTTAGTCGTTATATTCTCTTATCCAAATATTCCTACTTATTGTAGATGTAGTGCCACAATTTACCTACCTTCCTAGAAATAATAGCTCCCTCGTATTCACATTAAAATCTCTTTATTTTTACAAAAAAATATAGTGTTAAGAGACAAGGGACGCGCGGTAAAAGCAATATAAAGTAAATGTATAAGCAATATTAATGTAGAAATTATCGTTTAATAAGATTTTGTAGATTTTTAGATGTTTTGGTGCTTCGGAGTAATATATTTACGATTTTAAATGAAAAGTAACATGACATCGAATAAAATGGTTAATTGTGATATTGTTTCCAAATTGTATAGTTAGTTGCGATGTTCGCCGAGGTTACGTTCACTCTTTTCCGCATTTCATTATCATAAGGTTGAGATCTATAGAGCGAACTTCGACTAAGTCGTCAAAAAAACGAACTCAGTGAGGATTTGGAATTTATAAATCGAAATTTGACTTAAACCAAGTCATTTTTTACGCGAAAATGTTTAGTCTGTCTGTCAGTCCGTTTTGCTTCTAAAAATGTCTCGGAATAAGTCGAAGTGCGATTTAAAAATTCCAAATCGTCACTGAGTTCGTTTCTTTGACTCAGACTTAGTCGAAGTTCGCTCTATAGATATCAGCCTAAGTGTCACGTTAATGCTCTCGCTATGTAGTTATAGTTTAAACTTTAATCTATATATTCTTCGCGTCTTACCTTCGAAGTATTCTTTAATCTATCTAAACTAGCTGTCCCGTCTTTAGTAGAAAAAATACTAAAATATTTGCTTATAATAAAAAAATAAAAAAATCGAACCAGATATTTTATTCAAATATTTATACTAACGTTATTATAATTGTAGCGGTTATACGTGTAAGTAACGATCGATATAAACCAACTTATATACAAAAATAATATACATAACTTACTTGTAAATATTGTCCCCGTGTACCAAATTTCCCTTCTTTACAATTTTTAGATCTAGTTATAATGATTAAAATTAATATGTAATGTAAGTAGTGATGGGGCGTCGTAATATAAGCATAGACAACACACGATTTTGTAGACGACAGTATTGACGCTATGTAAATAGTGTAATCTCCACTATCACACTACCTACACTACCTACACTACTCGCGAAGTTACCCGAAGTAAATCGAGAACGATAATGTTAAAGACTTCGTATTTCAGACAACTTCGCTTTGCATCATGTCGAGGTGTCCCAAAGTTGTGTAAGGTATTGACGACAAGAAAGTACTTTGTTATCTAGGAGTGGACTTTTCACGAAGTTTCCTGAGTATGCACATACTTTAGACTTCGGACAACTTCGACTAATAACTAACTTCGTCAAGGCATCTTCGCGAGCAGTGTAGTGAAGGTTACACGACAACTTTCACTGACATCCATTTGTTTTATCAATACACGTCGCACATTACCATACGAGAACTAGGTATTTAGAATGCAATATTTTTCCTAGAAACAGATATTATACGATGATCTCATCAATCGGTATTAATAAAATGTACAAGACGTGGACATCCGAACCATTTGTTTTAAATTAAATCGATTATAACATTGACATAAACGAAATAAATATGTAAAATTAATATTCTCTATAAGCAATACATTTAGAAACTAAAGCAATACTATGTATTAGTGAAACGTATTATAATGCAATACGAATACTGTAAGAGAAGCAATATTAAAAGCAATACTGTTTATTAGATTTAGTTGTGATTTGTGAATTTAGCGCTATATGAGTCGGCTAATTAGACTGCGATCAGGTGATATACATAATATGTTAAATTAAATTTTCTGATCAAATGAAAGCTTAGGGTAATATATTTCATTCTTAAAGTGTTAACAATACAAATGCGTTAAGTAAAGTCCAAATATTTCAACGTGCGAATGTTGTTTGCTTAAAGTTAGGAACAATATTAAATTAATACAATAACGCCGACGAAACAGCGGAAAATCAACTTCCGCAGTAAAATTAAATGCGCGTTAGTTTATTTATGTGCGAAACAACCACTTTATGCAATACGAAATACGCTACGCTACGCCGCGCCGTAGCGGACCGCTACGAGATCGTTCGCTGGAATTATTTTCATGATTGATTTCGTTTAGCATGCAACAATCGCATGTAGAACATAAATGTATATCAGTTAGTATATTGAATAAAACCAGATGATAAATTATTTTTTGTAACAATATATATCATCACAGTATGCCTTCTTTTAAACAAATATAACGATTTAGTATTACTACTAAAAAGAATCGATAATTATCCACGTATTTACGTCCACTGATTTATAGAGGCCAGTGTTTTGCAATACACTGCCAGCGTGCGTGTTCTGGCACAATTAGAAAAGGCAAAGAAATGAGTTCGCAGGCTTACCCCGCGTAACCATGAAGATGGATCGTCGCATTTTCACCATTATTTATAGTATTTCGCGCAAATGTAGAGTAGATAAATGCTACGGCGCTCGCTTTTAAAATAATTATCCAAAAGTGCGTCGTGGAAAATTATTTATTAAAAATATGAATTATATAAGCCATATCTATTTTATCGTGTTCATTATAAAATGGTTGTAAAATGAAATAAGCAACGATAGCAATAAAACGAAAATTACAACGAATTTTTTTCTTTGATATTAGGATTATTTTAGACTTGCACGCTTGGAGCGCACTAATGTATGAACTCACTCAGTATCATGGCACAACAGACATCCCACTGCGGACGTAGGCCAAGCCTTAAAATTACATTCGAACGTGCCTATAACCTGTATTTTCAGTATGATTTAGTGACTATACAAAGACGCGTGCTGCTTCTATGTATACTACTAGAGTGGCTGTTCGGTACATAGAATATGCGCACTATGTCTGTTAATCGACCTCAACTCACTATAGAAATCTGCTCTTTTCTTTAGCCGTGACACGTCAAACACTCGCCGTCATGTGCCACAATTTTACTTCGAAACAGCTTGCCTAGTAAATACATAGAAGTGTTTGTCTTTCTCATTATGTACACGTGCCTATCAGTGATAAAGCGTGAAAATTTATAAAAAGGAATCTGATTTCTTTTTTTTTGTTCTTCTGAAATTATACTATTTATTCGTCACTGTGCGTACAATATATGTATATGTTGTTCTTATTGCTACGTTTACTTTTTCCGCCTACCCTTACCCCACCTTAATATGGGGTCAGCGCAACACACTTTTTCACGCATGTTGCAGAATGGATTTTGCTTAGTTTTTACGACCGGCGCCTGCCTGACGTCAACCCCTCTGAGGGATCCAGTCCCGGGCAAATTAAATTAGAAAATTTGCTTTGCCGGATCTGGGAATCGAACCCTGGTCGTCCCATATACGCTGCCACTAGACCAAGGAGGCTATGTTTACTAATTCCACTAAACACGAATCGTCTTACTTATAAAAATATTTACGCGCTACTTACCTTTAAAATTAGTTTGTCCTTTTCATTATGTTTCTTTTTTAACAATGTGACATGAGGAAAAAGTGACAACTAGTTTTAGATAAGGACCGCGTAAATATTTATATTAAGAGGCGTGATGTATAACAACAGCTCGACCATGAGTATTTTTTTTGCAATTTACGCTTGCAAGTACGTAAAATAATTTGTATGAAAAACGTCAAAAACGTAACCGCTAGAGACGTTCGGGTGTTTGTCATACAAATATTGTACTATAAGGCGTCATTCGCACGAGATCTTTTTTAACGCGCGTCAAAAACGCTCTCGTGCGAATGAGGGCTTATTGTTACATGTCAAAAAACTCATGGTCGAACTACCGAAAAAAAATGTACGTAAAAATATGAACGCGCATCTAAAAGACTTATATTAAGCGTTAAGGTTCCGTCAATGAAATCCGCGCGTCTTTGCAAGTCGCTACATTGCGCTCCATCGTGTATTAGTCAGTTGGCGCCTTTTTCTTTAGCACAACGAATATATTAAGGTTATAAATACACTGTAAAGATACTTTGGCGATTGTTATTTGCATATGAAAGATAATGATATCTAGTTTTAGAGGAGTTATTAAGCTGGTGTAATTGCCGAGGTGTCTTGGTTTAGGACAAGTTAAGGATATGTAATGTCCGGTGCATCGCTTTGTATCATCAACGCGATATGCAGTTTCAAATATATAACTAAGTAAATCGTCGGTAATACTTCAACCGTAAGTAAGATATACAATTAGCATTTGTTTGGTGTCTTTTACTTTTTACATTCTAATAGCTTGTCAATATCATGTAGTCGGGGGTTTTGTTTCTAAAATAAGTATAGGTAACCACACCAATTGATCCGCAGGAAATTCTGTGGTCTAGTACTGTAATTAGTATTAGTATAAATATTCCGTAAACATAGTAATTTAGTAATATACGTATATACCTTTAGAAGTAGAAAAAGGTGATTATTACATATGTGATGCATCGTAGAACGTGGGCGTGTGTAGACAGTAAGGAATTATGTAGATAACGTAGTAACCAGTATTAAAAAATATAAAAAGCTTTGCACATCCACGTCTTGTATGAGCGAGGAATGACATCAAAATTGAATATACCGATGTCATATTTAGAATTGTAGAACATATGCTAGTCGTTAAATTTAGTTACTCGCTCATACAAAATGTCGGACAATGCAGAGATTTGAATATAATATATTAAACGTGTTGTCTAAATATTGGACATTATGTATTCACGTGGTCTTATTATCTAGTGTTATTAATAATGTTCTATAATGACCAAATCGTTGGCGCATGTCGACATAACGTAACCTAACATAGTATAACATTTCTGACGAAAGCCATTGGCTGTTGGTAAAGGCTTGACTTATGTAAATGATTATTACATGTATCGTCGACTCAGAGCTCTCCTTGCTGTATTGATATCCCAAACATTTGTTGTTAGGCCAATTTAGACATTCATTTTTTATCCATATTTTACGTATGTACGAATTAATACTACCGGTGTCAATATAGTTGTTAAAATTACTCTGATTTTAAAATCGTTAAATTAGTTACGTTACATTCAGCACTTGCCCGGCTAATAGCGTGTCACGATATATCTCGATAATCGAATGAAGAGACGTTGTCTACAATACCGTATTAAAATAAACGAGGACTATGACGAGGACGCATGTTAGTATCCGTAGATATATATGGAAAGTCAGTAATACACGACAAAAAGCGTTGATACAATTTTCTCGTGCGCGCATGTTAGCCAGGCCGCAGGCTGGGCTCTGATACGACGATTAAATATATAATACATAGCCTGAATGTATCCTTTATCTAATCTATTTAGAACATTATTTTAAAACCTATTTATATTCTCCTAGTTGTAGAATGTAAATTTTTTAATTCACTTATTCCTTCCTAATAAGCAATTATAATATACCAAAAAAGTACCTACTGAGTAAGTAATAACATTGCATGAATTATATGATTATTATAGTATAGCGTAATATTATAATAATGTAAACGCATTGAATTAATTTAATAATAAAATTATTCCTACAGTTGCATTAAATAGAAATTAATTAAAATGGATTACGTTAGTCAGTATATGGAATTAATTTAAGTAAAACTTGAGTTAACATGCAGATAAATAAAAAGCTTGATAGTACTGAATAAATTGACGATTAAACTAAAAGTTTCAAATCTTAATATATAAAAGTATATTACGGTAACACCATTAAACGATATAGCAATGCTAGTTAAATTAATCTTAACAATAAAAATTCAAGGATTAACAATAAAGCTTTTCAGTTTTTATTTTATGTACATCTATGTATTCCTTTGTAACGGCATTAAAGTAATAATTAAGTACCTAGGGTCCACTGCGTTACGTCATAACATAGGTGTTACCTAGAATAAGTAGAAAACAATTGTGTCCGTACTTTGAATTTATTATTTTATTTCAATGCAATAAATGGGACAAAAACAAGTAAACGACTTAATTTTTGGGTACCCACATTTTACCTTTGCAACGTTCATTATATTATATATAATTAAATATACTATATTAACAAAGACTTTAAACGTCCTAAATAAGCAAATTATTATTGATTGGAAAACCGTCTTAGAATACAAAATATTTTATTTTTAATAATAAACTTTGTAAATATTATTTTAGTATAATTTATTGTGTCATATTTTGCTAATATTTAAGATATTACTTTACGTTACTTTGTATGCAATTCGGTATCTATGTACTTGATAAATGAGTATAAAAACAACTATTATACTCATACTATAACGGTACTCACGAATCAGATAGAAATGTCTGGTATGTCTTAAATGAATTTAACAGTGATTATCAAATTTATTTGCATAAATAAGCACGCCAATTATTAAAGTAATACAATAGCAAAAATGGTAACAAAGAACCTTCGGTAACAAAAACACAGCGGAACTTCTGTCACAAGATAGACGTAAAATCTGTTATCAGCGCATACAAAGTGATTGCTGTTAAATTCAATTTAAATATTATAGCGCATTAGTCATTACATATGCCTATCGAACCAGACGTAATTAATTTTTATTTTATAAGATTGCAATATTAAAAATGATCTCAAAAATAACTTTAATGTAATTGGGTTAATTAAATATGTTCAAAATGTATTGTTTGTAAAGAGTGACCAAATAATGTTTCTTTCCATTCTTTCTATCTGCTCTTATCCCACCTTTATGTGGGGTCGGCGCAACAAACCACTTCAAGCATGTTGCAGAAATTCTTTAGCTTAATTTTTATGACCGGCTGCTTGCCTGACGTCAACCCCTCTGAGGGATCCAGTCCCTGGTAAATAATATCGATCTAATGGTGGTAAATCAAAATTATTCATCATTATAAAAATTGCATAGTTTGATTTACTTTTGAAAGATGTTACGTGAAAAGTATTTCCACCTATCATAAGTAGCTCTCTAATACAATATCAGAAATAGTTTCGATTGAAATTGGACAAATGTTGAGAGTGGACACCGGACAATAGTATCCGAGTCGCTATTTTCTGTAGTGTGTTCGTATTGTCTGGCGGCACGCTATGTCCATTTCAATGGCATTGTAGCATTTCTATTTTTGTTTGATTCAACGTAACAGTGCGGTTGAATGGTAGCGCCACATTGCGTCAGCACCCGTCTTCGTAGTTTACTTATTTCATAGAAACATACCGACTTATATCCGAATCTCTCAACAAAATAAAGTTTAACAAACCTTTAAGGGTCACTTGCAGCTGCGCGAAAAATTTATTGATCCCAAATCTTGATTTAAAGATAGGAATGAGCTGTAGGATAAATTGAGATAAGGTGTATTCTAGATTAATTATAGCGCTGCAAGTCGCCCTAAATTAATAAACAGACTGTAATCTTTTGAATATGTGGCACCATGTAAACCAACACGATCACAAAATAAGGAAACGTACGTATACTACGTGACCTGGGGCCTGAGCAGGAAAATTTCTGACAACCGTAAATGTATTTCAGCTCGATGCGCACCTATGAAATTTGTATAAAATATTAACCAAACGTCATCAGTGCGCAGCGAACTCGAATACATTTACATTAGTTTTTCGTGCTCGGGCTACTGTTCTGCGGGGGAGGGGGTCTTCAAGATACCACGCTTGGTCACAGGGACGAGGGGGGCTTCTTAAGTTTCGTCACGTAGTCAATATCCTCTAGGGAAACATCGTGCTTTTTCGAGCTATAGTCAAATATGATGCGCAGCGTTTCGCACATTTTAAGGTCACAAGCAACACACAATATATTTTTAAAACTTTTCTTCGACAAAAAATGATTTACAACCATATCTATAAATTACTACGTGAACAATAGAGGGAAGAGGGGAGTCTTAGCATATACTACGGGTGGTCACCGAGGGGGGGAGGGGTATAAAAATTTTATAAATGGGTCACGGGGTATGAGTACGTTCCTTAAGTATGAAAGACGCGACGCACCGCTAGATACCATATAACATTCAACCGCGCCTTTACACGAGCATACGTGAAATCATTATTTTGTTATTCCGTCACTCTATTCCAACCCCTTTATTAATAAACATTGTCAGTGACGTGCACAGCTATACTAATCAAGCTAGACAGAAAAAAATGGAAAATCATTTTCCTTAACTCTTACAATACTATCATCATTCCCATAACGATTTAAAACATAGACAGGCGTTCATGATTTTCATCCTTTACTTATGTAAATAGCAAATTGTCAGGATAGACAGTGTCTCTTTGTTTATATATAATGCACACCACTGAACATTGTGTATGGTATACCCACAGGTATACATCTGTAGATAGCATTTTATATTGTTATGCATTATTTTGTCAATAAAAGCAAGTTAAAACTCATTGTAACTAAAGTGTGTTCAGCGTTTATAAAGCCAAGATTAAGTGGAGATCTTGCACTATTTAAGCCCTCATTCACACGAGAGCCTTGCAGCGCACTTTAAAAAAAGCGCCACATGTCTTGTCTTATGAGTGCTTCAAAATAATTCTAGTCTCGTTTCTAATAAGGTATATTCTAGAAACCACCCAACTCCCGGCGTTTGAATAAATATACTAATAGAAACCATATGTTCCATTTCAACGCTTATTAACGCGCGTTGAAAAACCTCTCCTGCGAATGAGGTCTTACAAGAAACTATTATTTAAGCAGTTGTGTCATACGAATATTGTTTTCTTGTATAACACCCTTGTCACAGATTTCTGCTACATTCTTGTTTCTTACGACAAAGCGGGGCAATAGTAAGGTTCCAAATAATACAAGTCTACCGTAAAGTTAGTAACTTGCACAAAACTGTAGCTTCGTTTTAGTTTTTATACGCCGAGTGTTATTATCAATGAATTGTCATTCATTTGTTTTGTAATATCGTTTTTATTGTTTAATGAAATAAAGTGTATTATACAAGGTGTATTTTTATTTTACTACCTATCTTCGTATGCTATCAGATAATGAGTTGTCGTTAAACATCTATACACCGATTCGCTGAGTGAAGGTGAACTGAAAGAAATTGCCGCCATAATCAAATCAAAATCAAAATCAAAAATTTGGAGGATTTTGAGTCAGCCGCGCTGTAGACAGTTACGTCTACAGCACGAATGGGGCAGCTCGACCGATTTGATACCACTGTCTCACAGAAAACCGACGTAAAGTGGCAGCTTGCTGTCGCGTTTCGTTCGGTGAGATTTCTGGTGGCCCATTTCCCGTCTTTCCTTTCACAATCCCTTTTCCCTCCCTCTTTTCCTCTTTTTAGGTTGGCAACGCACCCGTGATTCTTATTGTGTCTTGAGTGTCTATGGATTGGGCAGTGGAGATCACTTACCATCAGGTGTGAGGTGACCCATCTGTTCGTTTGCCAGTCTCTGCTATAAAAAAGGACCTTAAGATCCATATCCATATTTGGGTCTCATGATCTTTGCAAAAACTTGATAATTGATCTCTTCACTTGACAATGAGTAAAAAAATCACAACAGAAACCATTATTTTTAAAAAAGATCAATAATAAACCTCTACAATGAGCCAAGTAAATGTATAGATATTTAACAACAACTTTTATCGTGAATGAGAAGCACTTACTCACTAGAGGTACAAAAATGAGATGTTCTAGTAGAAAAATATTTACTTACTTTTCTCAAGTTGATGTGATTCATATATGTGCATGTGCAGTCTTTATGTACATATTATGGACCTGCGCGCAGTAAACGGCACATAATATGTGCATGCCCAGTAGTTACATATTATGGACCTGTGCACAGTAAACGGCACAAGAATCTTCAATTAAATGATCAAGTCAAACATATAAAACATAACAAGCTCATGCCTGTATCCCCAAAGGAGTAGGCAGAGGTGCCCTACGAACTAGAACACCCACATTTCGCAGACCTTAGTTCCGTCCCAGATGTGATAGGGAACGAGGCTATCGCCATATCGGGCTCAAATTCCAGACTCCGGGCCGATATGGAAAAATCCAATATCACTTTGTTCGACCCGGGATCGAACCCGAGACCTCAGGACGGTAGCCATACCGAAATACAACTACGCCACCGACGCAGTCAAACATATAGAGCCTTATAAATAAATAAGTGCTACTAAAGTGCAATTTCACCATTATTAAAGCCTTTATTATAATAAGCAATGGTTCTCGTTATTTAATGATCGTTGTTTGTTTTCAAAATATAAATTGTCAAAATATTTGTTGCGTGAACCATTGATTATTAGGCCGGGTCTCCTGCACTAGCTTTTTCGAAACAAAACACTAAAAATACATACGCAAAACAACGGTTTTATCTGTCACCTGCTCGTAGAACAATGGACCACAGATAAAAAATGCATGTTTTGTGTAATGTTTTAGTGCAAGAGACCCGGCATTACAATAACTTTATCTTATTGGGGTTTGCACTATAATGCAATAGAGCATCTTTCACTCTCAAACTACTTTACGTAAGGAAGTTTTTTTTTAATCTGCAAAGTGTTATGTGCTTCTGTGAGTCTTCTTTTTGTATTTAAAGCAATATAACGCATTTTTTTTATAGCAGACACTGGCAAACGAACAGATGGGTCACCTGATGGTAAGTAATCTCCACCGCCCATAGACACCCAAGACACAGTAAGAATCATGGGTGCGTTGCCAACCTAAAAAGAGGAAATGGAAGGAGAGGGAAAAGGGATTGGGAAAGGTAGGGGGGGGGGAATAGGTCACCGGAAATCTCACTCACCGAACGAAACGCGACAGCAACCTGCCACTTTACGTCGGTTTTCTATGAGACAGATCGATTCGATTTTTTTAAATGTGAGGGAAGGATTAATGTACTCAATAAAAAACAATAAATAACTATAATCTCCAGCATTTCTTTATTTTATTGCATATTATAAACAAGGAAAAAATATTTAATCAATAATCACAAAATGTGTCTATTAGTAAGATGACTGAATTATCTACACGCAATGACATTATTTTTACGCATTTTACCAGTCGTTGTCCTCAATTATGGTCGATTTAGCTAGGATAGCTAGTTGAAAATTGTCATATATATCAAAATACACTTGGGTACTAATTAAAATTAAAAAAAAATTAACTAACCAAAGTGTAAACACACCAGCAGGTTTAGATAAGCGGCTTAGGCTCAATTGCACCACTATTATTAACCTAGAGTTAGTCCTAACCGCAAGCTAAATTGACAGAAAATGTATGAATGACATCTAACTTAACTTGCGGTTAGGACTAACTCTAGGTTAATAATAGTGGTGCAATTGAGCCTAAGCCACTTGTCTAAACCCCCGGGTACGCTTCAAATGATGTTATTACAAGCTAATTTGCGTTTTGTGAACACATCTTGCTGTATATTATGAACATGGGTTAACAGTATAACAATTTTGTTTATAAAACCGTTTTTGCTGTTGCTTTACTTTCTTGATGTAGGGCTCGAGTTACACAGCCAAAAAATGTCTCTTTCTACCTGCCTTTATCCTACCTTAATGTGGAGTCGGCGCAACATACTTTTTTTAATCATGTTGCAGAAAGGATTTTGCTTAGTTTTTACGACCGGCCGCTTGCCTAAAGTCAACCCCCTCTGAGGATCTAGTCGCGAGCAATTTAAATTAGAAAGCTTTGCCCGACCTGGGAATCGAACCTAGGGCCTCCCGGTCGACAGCCCAAGCATGCTGCCACTAAACCAAGAAGGCGACAAAAAATTTTAATAATATTAAGCACGATCCCCAATACAAAACGGTTCACTAAGCCAATCTCAAAGCGGGGTCACTGTAACACACTTAAAGTATGTTTTAACGATCAGCCGGTCGTGTCTATCCGAAGGCAACCAAATCTAGTCCTGGACTAATCGTGTTAGAAACATAAGCGTCCAAGTTGATAATCGAACCCAGGACCTCGCTAGTTTCGTCCTGGACGCGTGTTATATTATTATCAATAAATATTAATTATCAGTAATTATTATTGATAAGTATCGATGGATTATAATAAATCCCGATTTTGTCAAGCAACACAGTTGATTTTCGTCAATATATTTGCAAATTATTTCTGAAGGATAAATATTAATTGTGTAAGCCTATATAGCGGGTGTTTCATAAAGTTGGTACCAATAATAATTCCACATACAAGGAAGAATGATTTAAAGCGCAATGGTAAAGTAAAAAAATAAAAATTGAACTTAATTTTTTTTTCTTAAATAAACCTTTCGTCACAAAATCATGTTGCAATATTAAAAAAATCCGTTATTAAATAAACTTTGGAGCCTTACGGAATTATAAACTTTACCTCTAGATCGCTAGCTATCCTCTGTTTACGTGTAGTTATTATTGATACCATCTTTACGAAACACCCTATACAGCATGCTATGGGACTGAAACAAAAGCTTGTTTTGCAAATAGGTTTCGACATTAATAATTATTGAAGGAAACATAAATATTGACTGTGTAACAGTAACCTATGTATATAATTAGCATGCTATAGGATTTGAAATAAAGCTTGTAACACACAAATCATTTGTAACGTACTATAGAACATGTTTTGTGTCATGTGGATAATTTATTATGCATTTTGTACAGTCGGCGTCACAAGTACAAGCGTCTTTATAACATTCTTTATAACCTGTGAGAGCAAATATTGTTTGCCGACTGTATACGTCGTACACCATGCGACACAAAACTTGTTTGTTTGTAGGTAAGGTCTTGAAATATAAATAATGACTGATAGGATACTCCTGCCCGCCTAGCATGCGCGCCACGAGACCATTTTGTCTACGCTTTTTATCCTGTTATAACCGGTTTTCTCTATTTGTCTACGGACACTAACATGCGTCATCGTTTATTTTCATACAATATTGTAGACAAAATCTCGACAGTCGATTATCGAGATATCCCGTGGCGCGCATGCTAAGTGGGCAGGTTATTATTTTTAGAAATCACAAAAATGTACACGAAATACTTACTGCATAAAAAAATTACGTGATTGTTGACCCAGACATTATCATATTCTTCCATATTCATATCTATGTAATAGTTCTTTTATGGCATAATATTTTGTAGTTTATGAAGTGACGAGTTTCAACGTTGATTTTACTTTATATTTCATAAGACCTCCTCTACTACGGACTTAGGATCATCAAACGCCGAGCAGCAAATAGCTTAAAAAGTCTTCAATCAAAACTAATATGAAATTGAAAATACCGTGAAAAAATAATGACGTATAGGCAACAGGGAATGATCTCGTGCAGCGTCGTTCAAAGTTTTTTAACAGTTCTAGCATTTACTGCTCAGTGTGCTATGACCCTTAAGTCGCTTAAATATTCATTCCGTCCCAATTTACATATTATATAAGACTCTTTTCATTCGACCGACACGCAACATTTCATTGTATGTAAAAAAAAAAACTAAAATTCCATAAATATAAGTACGAATAAATAAAATACCGAAACGAATATCGTAAAAAAATAAAATAAAAAATTTGGTACAGTAAAACATCTTACGAATAAAGATTTTACATGACGAAAGCTACAAACTTCATTTTGTTATACATTGATTTCAAGCACTTATGCGTCGGTCGTGTCATTGTCAGAACATACATTGTAAAACGTCCGCAGAATGTTTGATCATCAGCCATAGGACGTTCACTGCTGAACATAGGCTTACCCCAAATATTTCCAGTAGCCCGAGCACGAAAAACTAATGTAAATGTAAATGTATTCGAGTTCGCTGCGCACTGATGACGTTTGGTTAATATTTCATACAAATTTCATAGACGCGCATCGAGTTCGAATACATTTACGGTTGTCAGAATTTTTCCTGCTCAGGCCGCAGATCGACCTGTTGTAAGCGGCCTGCGTCCAGCGATTTCCTGCGATCTTTATCAAGTCGTCAGTCTGATAGCTGATAGCCGATGGGGCAGACAAAAATGTTTCAGTTATCTACAATTATTTAATGGTAAGCTATCTAAGCCCGAACGGTCAAACGCTACTCAACTTAACGGCTTCTTACATTGATTTTCGCCATGCAATTTTGACAAATAAGGCGGCGCTAAACGACATAAGGCGACCTTAAGTGTATGAGAATTCAGCGTATAGTCCTTTACCTTATAGGAAAGTTATAGGTATTGGAAGGTTTTGGGGCACCGAAAAAGTCACTGACCGAACGAAACGTAACAGCGAGCTGCCACTTCATATCGCGTCGACTTTCTGTAGCTCAACCATAATTTTCTAATTTAATTTCCCCGGGGCTAGATCCCACAGAGAGGGTTGAAGTCAGGCAAAAACTAAGCCAAATCCTTTCTGAAACATACTTGAAAAACTGTATTGCGGCGACCCTACATTAAGATGGGATAAGGGTAGATAGAAAGAATGAAAAAAGTGGGGAGATGAGACAAGTAAAAAACTCAAGGTTTCTTCTATCCGGGCACAGCAAAGTGACTACACTGCATATACGTAAGCGTAGTGCAGTCCAAAATACTAGCGACCCTAACAAACAATGGGTTTATCAGTGGTCGTCAGAAACATGACAGAAAACATCGTGAGGAAACCTGTATACCCGAGAATTTCTCCACAAGAAATTCGAAGGTATTTGAAGTCTACCAACCCGCATTAGGCCAACGTGATAGACTAAGGCCTAACCCCTCTCATTAGTAGAGGATGCCGGTGCCCAGCAGTGGGACAGTAATATTACAGGGCTAATATTATTTATTATTTATTTGACGGAACAATCGGAATGTGTCCAGATGGCGGTCACCGCCGATTGGTCTCAAGGCGGCTACCGTCTACTTTATTCAAAAGCCCCAAATACAAATAGATACGGTTATTCGTTTATTTCGACCGGCCCGTTTAATTATCGTCGGCCGGATTTACCGAATGAGGTCATCGTAATTGGCTTACCACGCAAGTCTGCGCAACACGTGACCTCAAATGGGCTACCTTTTTTGTCTATTTACCCGCGAAAGGGGGTCATATTTAGACGTTACGAGGATCAAAACCACGTAAATCGGTTAATTATGAAAGGAAAACTGGAAGTAATATTTGAACAAAATAAAAGATCAAGTGAAATTGCAGATAAACTTCAGGGTAAATATTGTGCACCAGCAATTATCCGAAACACTTGTATTGTGTGCATAAGATCACGCCTGTATCCTCGAAGGGGTAGGCAAAGGCGCACTAGCGAACTAAAACACCCACATTTCGCACAAACAAACCTTCGCTGTTGTGTGAATGCAAAAGCGAATATTCGCGAATGATCGGGAACGTTCAGTCCCCATCGCCGATGGCCCTTCGCAAACGTTCTTTCGTCTTCGTTCAGTTGGTGTGTACCCGCCATAAAAGCTTTTGGGTGTTCGTCATATAATTTTATGTTGTCCCTAGCTAGCGTGAAATATCAAAACAGCTATTGGTCGAGCTACAGTTTTACTTGTATGTATAGTCCTGACAATGACCACGACTATCGATAATAACCCGCGTGTACATAGCACAATATGTTACGCGGCAAAATAACGCGCGCCGTGAACAAAACACTCACATCCCACGTATCAGCAAACACATAAGCCTAGCTAAATTTACAACACTACGTCGATTTATTTTGACTAGCTCTTACACTGAGCGCTGGTTATAAGCCGCGGACTGGCCTCTAAAACAGGCTAGATTCAACGTGGAGCTCCCTACTTTGCGTACATACATTGACAAGTCGATTTAACAAACTATGTCAAAATTCGCATATAGATAGTCTTTAGATTATATGATTGCGCTAAAATCAATAATGTTGAAAATTGGTCATTTACTCATAAAAAAATTAATGAGGACATCTAAAATGCCCATTTTGGCACAATGGTATAAGTCGAATTGTCAATTTATTCCTACCAGTTAGGGAAATTAAATATCACGTTTTCAGACCTATACCGATATATAACCCTTTAATTTTACGAATACGTTATAATAAAATATTCAACAATAATGTTATAATTCAATTTAAATAAATTATTATAAATAATCTGGCAACACTTTTAACCAGCGCCCTCTGTAATGTTTAACTAACTAATTATTCCGTACATCACTATTTCATGAGAATCTAAAATGATATTAAATAAAATTAATTAATACAGTTTGAAGACAAAATTAATGGCCATGTCAAATTAAAATAATTAAATTTCATTTAGTGTTTGAACAGTACTCCGCCATTGACATACATTATTAATGTCTTCAAATGCATTATCAAATTATTCACAATGTTTAAAATACAATAAAACTAAATGTAAAAATAATAAGAGAAAATAATATAATTATGTTACGACTTCATTTGAACTTAAAACATATTTTTGCACCATTAGTTATATTTTGATGAGAGATAAAAACAATGCATTTCCCCACGAGGTATTGAATGATAAAAGTGCAGTCCAATAAATATGTGAATAATAATGTTAGTAAAATAAAAATAATACCAAGTAAGAAAATAAAAATGTTTTGTACCAGTTTTATTGCACGCAAATTCACATTTCGTATTTTTTATCAATAAAATCCTCGTCAAAGAAACGCACAACAAACGCCTATAAATAAATTAAAGTTAAATTGTGATGCAGATGACAACCACAGCCCATACGTTATAACGATCAGCAACCAACACTAATACATATTCCCATATGAGAAACTTTACACTTTACACCGTTACAAATCAATTTAATAGCTATTACGATAATACTTTTACGCTTTGTTAATACATCTTTCTTTTGCAAACTATGACGTTTTTTGACCGCAAATGAAAAATAATCGCTATTAAATTCACATGCAACGGAGTCTATACGTCGTGTATCATTATAAAATCTTTTATATATATCTTTTAAAATTAACTACTAAACATTATCATAATGAATTATTTGGTGGTTACATCTTGTACATTAATTCTAAATGAGATTTAAGCCTGGCCCGGGTCGGCTGGATAGGAAACAAAACGGTCCGACCACGTCCCATAAACTCCAAGTTGTCGTGAGCAGTACTTGATTAGCGCCAACAAATATGTATACAGCTAAATATTAAGCACATGGGGTACATTAGTGATATATTGTTTGTTAACGTTGGATAACATAGTCCATTTGTGGTGCAGTGCCGTGCAGTGCCGGGCAGTGCTGTTGAGTGCCGCGCAGTGCCTCGCAGTGCCTCACCGTGCACGCTCGCACCCGACTCAGATACTTTCTCGTTTTGACGTGTATTTCAAGTGATCGTGACTGTGACTTTGTCGTTTGTGTGATTTAGGACATACACATATTTTGAAATCATGTGACATAATGACTCGGACATGAATAATTTTCGAGTGCGTATTCGAGTGGGTTTCGCTACTCGCTCAAAGCATTTGTATGAACACCATGAGCGTGTTCAATTCGAATACGTGATCAAATTATTTGTGCCACGTCCTCAGTACATGAATGTCCTAAAATTGCAATAATGTGAATAGGGAAACAATGGATTTCGAAGGGCCAACTCTACCTTAATACAAATCAATTCCTAAATTGCGAAATGCAACCAAACTCTAAGTTTTACGATTTAAGAATACTGATCTAAATCTTCGCGAAAATCCTTTAATACGTCTGTTTTGGGGATGTCTCAAACAGCAGTTCATTTTTTACCTATTGAATCGAGTCTTTATTTAAAAGCTGACAATAAAAGTATGGACCTTATCATGAAATGAATTGGCGATAAAACTAGAATTTATATGGCAATATTTTCTAATTCTAGAGAAGTCATACTTGACAAGTCTTGCCAGATTTTGCCAAGTTCAAGATGAGTTGATAAATAACTTAATTTAAAAAAATGGGAATTCCCAATCCATGAATTTTTAGGAAAACCATTATCAATATTACCAAATGTAATGTAATCATTGTTATTTGATTTGATATTGACTTTTTGTTGTAACACTGTTAAGAAGTGTGTTCCGAAACGTAAGGTGGATTATGTATTTTTTCACGTCTATATTGTCTTTGAATTTCTTTATAATATTTTGTTTTTTGTCATGAGTGTAAAGCTTTAATGGTGTAAAGTATGAAGTCTGCTGGCGGGTGGTGCAGAGGTCGTTTAGTTGCACTACTACCAGCATCCAGACACTTAGTATTTAGTCTTATAATAATCTATTTCTATTTAAATATTTATAACTATAGTTATATATTTAACATATTTGTATAAGTATGATATATTCTGATGATGATTCTTTTCATTCTGCGAACGAATCTTCTACTTTTTCTAGCGACAACAGCTTCTGTTCGGTGACTGATGGGCTCGGGGACATGTTAAGGCAGGCTTTCAATGCGGACGCTCGTCGCGCATTTAACGTGTGTCACATCAATGCCCAGAGCATCCCCAGTCACTATAGTGACCTGCTGGATTCATTCACTGACGTTAATGTTCATGCCGTCCTGATTTCCGAGAGTTGGCTCAAGCCTCATCTTCTTTCTGCTACTTATCCCCTCCCTGGTTTTATTCTGATCCGGAACGACCGAGTTGACAGGAGAGGGGGTGGAGTCGCTATCTATCTTCGTAGCGACTTTTCCTATAAAATAATTGCTTCATCTTCTCCTTCTTGCTTAGCTTCTGCTGAATATATTTTTCTCGAGGTTTGGGTCAAGGGAGCTAAAACCATACTTGGTGTTGTCTATTGTCCTCCCTCTATCGACTACTTCTCCAGTCTCGAAATGATTCTGGAATCTCTAGGGTCAGAATATGAACACCACATCATCATGGGTGACTTCAATACCAATCTCCTTGTCCCTCATTCCCCTCGTTCCCATAAACTCCTTAATATAATTGAGTCGGCCAGTTTACACGTTCTGCCTCTGAAAGCAACTCATCGTAACGCTGATGGTAACGATACCTGGCTCGACTTAATCCTCATTTCCAATATCTCCCTTGTCCACAGTCATGGGCAATATCTTGCCCCTGGTTTTTCCCACCACGACCTCATTTTCCTATCCTACGCCCTTAAACCCTTCAAGTCACCACCTAAGGTTCTGCATAGGCGTTGCTTTGCACGCATGGATGTGGACAAGCTGCTCAAGGACGCTGCAGCTATTGATTGGGGACAACTGGCGGTAGCCACTACAGTCGATGAAAAAGTTAAAATATTTAATAATAATGTCCTCTCACTGTATGACGTTCATGCTCCCGTCAGAGAAGTTAAACCTAAACGTTCACCTGCGCCTTGGTTAACGAAGGGGGTTCGGATGGCGATGAGGCGTAGAAATCGAGCCTTTCGTAAATATAAAAAGGATCGTACCGAGGATAACTGGGCCTTGTACAAGACTGTTAGGAATCGGTGTACTCAGATGATACGCAATGCAAAACGCCGTCACATTCTCGATAACATCGTTTCCTCTTCTTCTGCCAATGTGTGGAAGTTCCTTGGGACCCTCGGCATTGGTAGGAAGAGTCTGCTAGACTTCCGGGGTAACATTGGTTTGGATGATATCAACAATCACTTCACAATTCCTGTCTCGCTTGATCACCAAACCAAATGTCATACCCTGAATTTCTTGGCTGGTCTTCCTCATCCTAATATTAACACTTTTCACTTTTCTCCAGTCGAGACGGCGGAGGTCAAAAAGACTATCCTTTCAATAAAGTCCAACGCAACAGGCTGCGACAATATTAGTCGCCGCATGCTTGTTGCTATCCTGGATTCTATTATACCCGCTATCACCCACATCATCAACTTCTCCTTCAGCACTGGGGTATTTCCGTCCACCTGGCGAAAAGCCCTTGTTATTCCTCTGCCTAAGATTCCTAACCCAACCCTTGTCAACCATTTCCGACCCATATCCCTTCTTCCCTTTCTATCCAAGGTGCTCGAGGCCTGTGCCCACAAACAACTATCCAGGTTTGTACACATGAACAGCTTGTTAAGCACGAGGCAATCTGGTTTCAGGCCTGGTTACAGCACCGTTTCCGCACTCCTTAAAGTGACTGACGATATTAGAACTGGGATGCAGGACACTAAGGTCACTGTGCTGACCTTGGTGGACTTCTCGAACGCTTTTAATACCGTCAGTCACGATATCCTACTGTCTGTCCTTTCCAACTTAATGATCTCCGCTGAAGCTCTGGATTGGTTCTCGACTTATCTTCAAGGTCGCCAACAGTCGGTGCGTCTTGGTGAGGCTTCGTCAAGCTGGCGTGATCTACTGTCTGGTGTCCCTCAAGGCGGTATACTTTCTCCTTTATTATTTTCTGTCTTTATTAATTCCATTGTCCCAAATCTTCAGTGTGCATATCATCTGTACGCCGATGACCTTCAAATCTATGCTCAGGCAGGCGTCGACAATGTGGCTGCCGCTATAGCCGAAGTAAACAAGGATCTGGATCACATCAAAAACTGGTCAGACCGTTTCGGTTTGAGTGTGAATCCAGATAAATGCCAAGCCATCATTGTTGGTAGTTCGCGGTTAGTCAGTAGACTGGATACTTCAAGCCTGCCTCCAGTGTTGTACAATGGCACGGTTATTTCTCTGTGCCCCTCTGTAAAAGATCTAGGACTAATTATAGACTCCACACTGAGCTGGCAACCACAAGTCACTTCTGTCAGTCAAAAGGTCACAGGCACGCTTCGCGCTCTCTATCGCCTGAAGAACTTCCTCCCGTGTACAACCAAGAAGATGCTTGTGCAGACCTTAATTTTCCCTATCCTAGACTATGGTGATGTGTGCTATTTTGATCTGAATGCAGTACTGCTCAACAAACTTGACCGTCTTCTTAATAACTGCATTCGATTTATTTTTAATCTTCGTAAGTATGACCATGTGTCTTCTTACCGCTCTCAACTTAAGTGGTTACCCATTCGTCAGCGCCGAAATCTGCGCGCACTCACTACACTTTTCTCTATCCTTACTTCACCGACTCCCCCTTCTTACTTAATTTCCAATTTTCAATACATGGGATCTAACCACGAGAGAAATCTACGCTCCTCAAGCAATCTTCTTCTTCAGTGTCCTTCCCACAACTCTGATTTTATTCACTCCTCCTTCGCTGTACAATCAATACTATTATGGAATGCGCTCCCACTCGAAATCAGGGCGTCCACCAGTCGGCTCACTTTCAAATTGAAAGTACGAATGTTGTTAGCTGATGGAGTTGCAGAATCATAACTTCAACATATTCATACTATATGTATGTATAACTTTATGTATATATTTTATATATATAGTTCTATAATATATACGATATAGTAGTGGTATTTTATTTGTATGTAACTGTATATGTAGTTTTATATGTAGTGTATTTAATCCGTATGTTTGAAAATATATTTTTCTTTACGTCTATTTATATACACCCACATTGTCTCGTCTCTGCATCACCCTCAGGTAGACTGGTAGAGAATGCCTTTGGCATTAAGTCCGCCTTTATACATTTCATGTATATAAAGTTTAAATAAAAAAAAATAAAAAATAAATAAAATGAATTTCATTGACAAAGTAATTCATTACAAAAAAAAATTACCATTCTGCATTCAAAGGCCCATTGAATGTTGACCCATTCATACGATATTAGTTAGATTTTTCTTACTTGCTTTACTACTGAAATTGAAGTTCTGTCAAAACTGTGACTGACCCTTATACGTTTCAGTGAACATTCAACAGTGTATTATTCAACAGTTGTATTATGATATCGACACATCCCCAACACCGACGGCCTATTCACAATTACGATCTTGCGTTATCGAGTAAGAACGCGTCGTAAAATCTTATTTCTATATCGATATACTGCAAACCGTCTATAAACTCTATGTTGCCGCCGTCTAACGTCTATGGTTCTCTATTACTGTATGATCTATTATTTGCTATGCATGTTATGTAATAATTATAAGAAATTGTGCAGATTTGTCTATAAGAAATGTAGTAATTTTTTATCATATTGTTGACTTTTTTTAAATATATTCATCGGCGATTTGCAACATACAGGTTATCAATCTTTGGTCTGACTATCCAATATTGGAACATCACAATACAGATGATAATTTTACACCACAATTACCTTGTTTACGACGCGCCATACCCGAGCACGCTAGTCGCTAGTCGCGACTCACACGTTGACTAGAGTCGCTGGTTTAGTCGACGTACACACGTACACGTAGTCTGAGTCGGAGTCGATGCGTGCGCGGCGGGCCTTACGTTAGGCGGTCGCCACTTGCCACACTATGAGGTGACTCTTGGAGGCGCGCTCCACCAGGGAGCTGTGCCCGCTCGACGACCCATCCTCAGCCACCACCACGCTGTCCTCCATCTCAGAGTCGGCTGTTGGTGAACAAGCTTTATTATACCACAATTATATTTGTTAACGCGTCTCATGCGGCCCAGGCAGAATGTTTTTGACAATCTAAAACGTATCGAGCTCGCTGCGCACTGATGGCGTTTCGTTAATATTTCATATAAATGTCATATACGCGCATCGAGTTCGATTCGAATTCGATTGTCAGAAATAATCCTGCTCGGGTTGTTGTACTTGTTTTTCTTGAAACACTAAACAAAAACACCTACAGAAAAAATATTTTTGTTTAGATACACTTTATCTCCTGACCATGGAACAATGAACCATAGACAAAAAAGTGTAGCGAAACATATTTTTTTTTAGATATTTTGGTTCAGTAAAACACTTTTTGCGAGTTTGTAAAATTGTTTAGTGTGGGATATGTTAGTGGTATTTTTAACAGATATTCATATATTTTAATATACATAATCTATTTACCCAGTTGAAGTTTAATTTTCGTATAGAAATCAAGATTTTTTTTATAAGAAACGTGTGAGAAAAATATTAAAAAGTTGTGGAAATCAAGTTATTGAATGCAATAGAAACGAAGTAAAATAGGAGATGTAACAAAAGTTAAAACACACTTTATCTATTGTGTTATTCTTACATATTTCATTTTACTATTGGATTAGCAATATACACGTTAGCCATACATGTAGGAGTATATAACAAAATACTTCGTTTTTGGTCCTTACCTTATAAAGTTAGTAACTATTACACCCAAAACCGATTAGGATTAGCATATAATAATGAATAGACGCATGAAGGAAATGCTTATTTTCATAATGTCAGGATGTACAACTCGTTACGCTTTTTTATGCTATTTAAAAAAAGACTATTTGAGTGCCTCGGTAGCGTGGTTGTATTTCAGTACGACTACCGTCCTGGGGTCTCGGGTTCGATCCCCGGGTTCGATCCCCGGGTCGGGCAAAGTGATATTGGATGTTTCCATATCGGCCCGGAGTTTGGAATTTGTGCCCGATATGGCGATAGGCTCGCGAAAAGGCGAAATGTGGGTGTTCTAGTTCGCTAGAGCGCCTCCGCCTACCTGTTCGGGGATACAGGCATGAGCTTTTGTATGTTTAACAAGGAAAAAATAGTTGAAAATACATATCCTAAAATAGTTCGTGTGTGAAACACCACATATGTCAAAACACCACAGAAAAAACAGAATGATAAAACGTGTCATATCGACGAAGTAATAATGAACTGTGAATGCTCGCTTATAACTGCGAGCAAATGGGAATGAAAGCAAGATATAGCCGTACACAATAAGCCACATTTACATGGGGACTTATCCTGTGATATCTAAAAATGTTGTTATTTCTTTCTACATGCCCTTATCCCACCTAAATGTCCGCGCAACACACTTTTTCAAAACTAATACAGATATGGTTTGACTAAGGTTTTTACGATCGGTTGCCCGCCTGACTTCAAACCCTTCACTAAGGAATCCAATCCCGAGCAAATAAAATTATAAAAATCGCTTGGCCCGACGTGGGAATCGAACCCAGAAACCGGTCCACAGCCCATATATGCTGCCACCAGACCAAGGAGACGACAACAATTTTTTCTGACCTATTATTTTTTTTGTCGCTTTGGTATAAACTCTATCTCTGTTTTTCTCCATTAGCGGAACACAATGGACACCTGACAGTATGAGAACATGTTAGCACTGGTGAGGGACGTGCACGTGGCTAGTAAGCGTGCGTTATGATGTGTTTCGTCCAAGCTTCAAACACATGCAGCTAGAAACAACGTACCATAACGTAATTAATATATTTGGCTTATGTCCTATCAGGTACGTTCACGGTTCGCTTATAATCTGCCACACAATGAGGTGAGAGGCCGTGTCTCGTGCGTCATCGGCATGCTCCTCTATATTGGCAAAAAAAATAATCGGGGAAATTAAAACGTTTGCCTATAATGACGTGTTTCCACTAAAATGTTAGGTTGGGTTATGTTTATATTGTTAGGGATGGGATCGCTCATATTCAATAAACTATACCAATTATATACTTATTTTTATTTTTATAGATTTAATATGAAACTGAGATATTTATAAGACTGAGCCATCTGTTCAAAATTATATAATTAAATTAAATATTACACTGTTTATTAAACAATTAAAAAGCATTATGTTGTCTTTAAATTTCCACTTTAACAAAAAGTCGTAACCAAACCACAAAATTAATAAAATCACAAGTTACTAGTCGATAAATGACGATGAGCGTTTCCTCTCCCTAAACATGTTAGAAATTAAATCGATTGAGATGATATTAAAACACATTTTAGTAGAAAAACACCACCTGAAATTCAAATCAAACAATAGGCACAAAATAATTTGAAAAAACAATCCACCTAAGGACGAGTACACACTACATGTAACTTATATACTAGGCATAGTCTATAATATGGGAAGCGTATAAAGCGCGTATGCTAAGAATACTCCTGTATCGCCTACGCGAAGCTATCGTTAACTGACCTGAAACCCGATGAAAAAATCCTTAAAAATAAATAAGCTAACGTGCATATTGCTTGTTTTGAAAATTAATGAAATAAATCTGTTAAAATGATTTTGCAAGTTTGTTTGTTGCAAATGTAAACATTTTGAATTTAGTTCCACGGCAATTTTGTTTTCAATTAAAATTGATGTTACATTTTCTGATAACTGATTTATTATCAGTTTAACTTGACGTACGATGAGTATAAAATTGCCGTGATTGTATGAGTATTACTAAAGCATGATTTTTTTATTATGATCAGACACAAATTATGTAATATCGAAAATGGTCCACTACTGAGGACCTCACTACAATGACGTTGCAGACACTCAATCAAAACTGACATGCCACTTTAAATAACTTGAATGTATTTTTTTACAAAATTAATTGACACAATAGTTTATATCAGTTTTGACAAAGTTTTAAATACTACAGAAAGCAGCAGCGACTACATAAATATTTATCGAAATGGTGAAAATCGTAAACAAATACTCTCTCACTTTTACTGTATTGTAACATAGTGAATACATAATGTATTCGAATTTTTATGTTTTGTAATGGCTTATTAAGATAATATTAAAAAGGACAATAACTATAAAGTATCAAAATAATAAAATATATAATAAAACTGTAAACCACCTAAAACACATTCCTTAGATTACCGAAAACATTTATCGCAAAACACGGCAACATTTAAATCGTTTACACGTCACTCACAACCACATAGATAATTCAATTCATTCTTGCACGTTTTGCGACGTATGCGTATAGAGACGACAAGTTTGTGTGTACCTGTTCCTATTGATTTAAATATTTATGACGATTTTTCTAAGGCCGCATAGAAAAACATGCAAAAATGAACCTATTTATCCATCCACACTTACGGCTGGTTTCAATAAACGATCTCAGTTTATAGTGCAGATCGATCGCGATTATGAACCAATCAAATCGAGTCATTTGACGGAGTCATGTTCAAACTGTGTTCTTATTGGCTAATTTTTGTAATCTATCTGCACATTTGAACTGAGATTGATTGGAACCGGGCGTTAGACATATTTGAGTTCCTAACTCTTGAGTTATCATAACAAGGTGTCTTGACTTGTCAAACTCATATCACCTACCTATTCTGAAGTCGATGTACCCCTCCCCTCCAGATATGACGAGCATAGGCGGTGGGGTGTGTGGGGGTGAGTCCGGGGAGCGGGCGGGGGAGTTGGCCGCCCCCGGTACAGCCACGAAGAATGTTACCGCATCCCGGTGACCATGGAAGCTCAGCTGGGCGTGGGCCATCGAGCAATACGGTATGGAGCCAGTTGGGCTGGCAGATCGAGCCCTGGCTAAGGTGGCGTGACCTGGTGAGGAAAAATTTTGGCAGATTTTAATATCCAACCAGTGTAAGTCCGCCTTTATATTTCATGTCATCAAATTGTAATAATAGGTTACGTGACCATTTTAATTTATTAATAATTTTATATAAAAACGTCATCTAAATTATAGCAAAAAAAGAAATATTGCTTTTTAAAATATTTAAGTTAGCCTTTGATGTGTAAACGTCAAATAACGAATAAGAGAAGCATAAGATCATAATGCGAGCGTTGGAAAAGGATAGCAAGATATGCCAATAACAATAATTGGCATTCGAAAGCCAATAAAAAACATAACTCACCAGGCACGTTACCGCGCGTCGCTATAGGTGGGAGCGACCCACCAATAGAATCCCTACTGGACCCTTCAGACAGTGGTACACTGATCACGACACCGTTGCTGGTGCCGATCCACAATCTCCCGGAGCTGATGAGGAGGGCTGTGATCCTCACCAGGGAGAAGCCCAGCTTGCCCGTTCCCAGCATCTTGCTCACGTACGGCTCGATGTCCACGTCGCGTAGATGTTGGTACGTGTGCGCGTGGTACAATCGCAACGCGGAGTCCATTTTTATCGATACCTTTGGGATAGTGATGTTATAATGTTTTTATACCTTTAAACCACTAATACAGTGTAATTAAATAACATCGATATTGGGATATCGAGTTACCCGATATAATTGAAAAATTATGCTCATGAAATTAACATGTTACATTTAGGGCGACTTGCAGCGCTATTACTAATTTAGAGTTACACCTTATCTCGATTTAACCTACAGCTCGCACCTATTTTTAAATCTAGATTCGACGTAAATAGAGACTTATCGCGGAGCTGCAAGTGGCCCTTAGATTTAACCGCCGGGACATCCCTAAAAGCGCCAATATGCCAGCTTTCAAGAGACCAGCATAGCATATGATAGCTCCAGATAGATACAAAAATGGTAAATTTGATTGAATTTACATTTCCCTGATGTTAGACACAATTGTCTATTTCTGGAATGCATCATAACATTGAAGTAAGGTAAGTACTTACCCAAACGCCATCCCCATCGCACGCCATCTGCCTGACCTGGCTCTCTTGTCTAGGATGTGCTTCTAACGTGTGCAGCAACAATCGAGAGCGTGGATCGATCACATGCACCTTGTTACGGTAACCGCACCATACCGTGCAACCCACCGCACTTAGACAACGAACTGCATACGTAAAATATTATAGTAAGTATCGATAAAAACCAAATAGACATAGATTAAATCAAATAGGACATGAAACAACCGACTTCAAAGGCGAATCACGTTACGCTTGCATCAAATTTATTATCTTCACAGATCTTACAAAATAACATCAACGTTGGTTAACATCGAAATAATATCGACTATCGATAAAGTGTCAGTCGACCGTAAGCTATATACGAATCAAACAAAAAGTACGTTAGTATTTGTATACAAGAATACTATAGGTATACCTGAACATTTGGGATCGCCTAAAGTCAAGAGCCAATACTGCGTGAAGTCCCACTGTCCGTCTGCGAGTCGTGCGAATATCGCAACAGTTCCGTCTGCAAGCGCGACGATACAACGCGACGCGCACGCCACTATTGCGAGTATGGCGTCGTTCAGTTTTACTCTGTGAAAAAAAGAAATGTATAAGTTCGTAGTTTGTGCCTCTCTAAGTAATAACATTTAAAATAACACCCATTACCGGGTTATCAAAGCTGGCCTTTGAAGTATTTACTCATAAGAGAATAGGCATCGGGGACGACTGGCAATCGCTGTATGGCCGTGTCCTCATCTTTTGGCAATTTGATCGGTTTATAAATAACGTGAAGCAAGTTTGTGCTTCGTCTCTCTAAGATCGATCGTGACGTACATCAGTATCCAGTGATTTGTTAGGCTTTTCATTTAGCTGTGATACTATATGCTTCGTAAATTGGGTGAAATAAATAGAAACTTAATTCAATTTCGGCAATCCCTATTCAAAATCGTCGTAGTCGTAGAACAGTGACGGATCTGACAAATATTTAACTTTACAGAGCAAATCTTTTAAATTGTTTTTATCACAACTTGTTAGTTCTAAATCTATAGTTATGAAAATTGGTATATATCTAAAATACATCGTTTTTTTAAATGCAGTAATATTTAGATTGTAGTATTCAAATATAGAAAAAGTGGTTTTCGTATTTTTTTCATAACCTACATTATTCTTCGATCAAGACGAAATAAAGGGCTATTATTAGGATAACCTCACCTGGCTAAACACTTGCTGTAATTGCCCATAGCGGAGTGCACGTAGAGATTGCCGCTCTTGGTTCCGAGCCACATTGTCGCCATCACGGTGGACATCTTGCGTTCCTGCGCCACGTCACTTCGATTCTCGGCGTTAGACTGTTCTTGAGCGAACGCGTCGACGCCCGGCTCCGGGGAGTTAAGGTGTAGTTCCGCTGCTAATTACATTTTTGATGATTATGACATATTTTATTTAATCTACGGCCTCGGTGATGCGATTGTATTAGGGTAAGGCTAACTTACTACTTTAAGTTCTAATCTAAGCGTATAGTGATTGTTATCTAGTAGTAAGGTAAGTATTTAAGTATAGATAAATAATAAGTAATGGTAATAAGGGTCAATTGTCGCCTCCTAGGTCTAGTCAGCATATTGACTGTGGACCAGGCGATCGTGGGGTCGATTCCCTTGTCGGGCAAAGCGAATTTTCTAATTTAATTTGCCCGGGCCTGGATCCACCAGAGGGGGTGGACGTCAGGCAGGCAGCCGAGCGTAAAAACTTAGCCAAATCCTTTCTGCAATATGCTTGGAAAAGTGTGTTGCGCCAACCTCACATTAAAGTGGGATAAGGACAAGTAAAAAGAAAGAAAGGTAATAAAGGTAAATAATGGTAAATAATGCACATCAGCCAACTACGTACATATATGCGAAAACGACAGACTGCATCGAGATTATTTTGGCATTTATTTGCCTTTAATAAAATTGAAATACAAATTGAGAGTGTTATTAGGACCCAATTAACTTTGGCAATAATTTTTGTAATATCAATACGATTGTTTCCTTAGCACAGTATTAAAATGTATTCTACATCACTGTACAATGTTGAATACGTACTATTGACAGGTGTTGAGCTGAGCGGTGGGCTATCAGGGGCGAGGTTGTCAGCTTCCTCCACATCCTTCACCGTAGACTCTTTCACGTCGGCATCACTCGACTGAGGCTCCGGCTCCTTCACTGGAGTACTCGGTGGGGTGAGAAGAGTCGCTTTTACCTGCATTACATTAAAATAAATAATGTTAATACTTTTCTATTGCTGGGTTTAGGACTTCTCAGTAGACCCACTAATTACAGATAGTAGCAAAACAAGGAATTAGAGTTCAGTCCAAAGTGATGGCTTAACGTTGGTTGGTAAATATCACATGCCTTCGAAATTATTTTTAAAGCATTTACAATGAAAATACACCGATTTCAGGAAATATCAACAATCACAAAACTGGTATGGAACCTGCAATTGTCATGTCAGTCCATTATACCATACCCAACTGGACTATCCCTGCTCTATTGAATCTATAAATATCAGCTGATCATATTCTATAACACTGTTGAGATCATGCCTACATTTATTTTCAAGGCAAAGTTACCAACTATTAAAAAACTATCAGTTTGTTGTTTGTGTGCACATTACCAGTCGCGTGGTGCCGACGATGATCTCCTTGTCGCCATTGTCGCCGTTACTGATGGCGGTTCCAGGCAGCCCGTTCGACTGACTCTCCATAGACTCGCTCTTACTCACGCAGAACAGAGACTTCGGAAACAGAACAAAATTGAGAATTTATAAATTAACACCCAAAAGTCACGCTCATAGTCTGACCCCGTACTAAGGTATGAGTCTTATGACGTTGGTATCAGGAACTACGAGAGACCAGACCAGACCCGAAACAAATATCAGTAGGCTACACAAACATTTGTCTCGGTGGGGGAAATTAACCCACAACCCGATTAATTAACAATTAGACTGGTAATGCACGACGAGAACTTTTACACATCATGCGTTGCCATTGGTGATCAATTGAGTAAATGAATTATTTAATCCTTGATGTAAAACCTGCCTACTGTAATTGTAAATAGTAAACTAGTGGTTATGTGTTATTATTGCATATGACGTGTCTATCAATAATTTATTGATTCCTCTATGAGTATACCCTACTGTGAGACTAAAGATTGCCTATTTAGGGTGATATAAAAAAACACTTATACGAAATTGTCTGAGCTTGTTATTGCATCATTCATAAACTACAACATAATTATATTTATTTTCGTGAGATAAGCCAGGAACTCACCGAATGCCGCTTGGTCTCGTTGTCTCCAGTCATTCGCGCCTCGTACTCGTTGTAGTCCTCTTCTACGGCGCCGGGCACCGACGCGACGCACAGTATGTGCTTGTCACTCACTGAGAACGACTCTATCACCTCCGCCGGGTTGTTCGCGTCGATGATCTGTGATGACAACCAGGGGAGTTACCAACACGTCTTATAGCAGTATTATTAATAATAATAAATACACCCAACAGTCACACCTAGGCCTGACCCCGCACTAGGTATAACCTGTATCGTGAGTGTCAGAGACTATGAGAGACGCACGGTCTCACAATACCCAGACTATAGAGGTATTATATATCTGTGTTTTTTTTTGTAGAGGCAATAGTAAAAGTATGACTATAATAATACTGCTATAAGAGGTGGTAGTAACCCCTCAGTCATATATAAGCATGGGACAGTCAAGCAGATATTGGCGTACTAAGAACTGTCACCAGAATACTGATGATGTCACGGTACAGTAAATTATATCTTGGATAATATTTTCAATTATATTTATGTAAAGGTCATAGCGTCAAATCTGGGACGTGTTCTCGTTAGAATTTAATAAGTATAAATATATACAAATGGTGGAAAACATTCACGAATGATCTCGACATTCTAATTACCAAAGAAGCGCGCAAATTGTGTACAAATTAGTTGTACATTACGTTAGTATAATATCGACGTCCGAAAATCATCAAACATGTTGTGGTGATTTAAAAAAAAAACTACACATGAAAATCAAACTCTGCCTACTTATAAAAGGCCGAAATGTAGTGTAAGAAGGAAATTACTAATATGTAAAAACAATAATGTACCTCTATACCACAAATTCACAGCCAATATTCGAATGACGTAAAGAAATAAAAAAAATACAGATATAAATAAAGAAATAGTATTTCAACAAAATCTCACCATCACAACACCTTTGGCCTGAGTGCTAGAACATATCCAAACAAGTGAAGACAGATTCTTCTCTGTATACTCCACGCTGTGAGTGGATTGAAGCTGCCTGTTGATCTGTTCCACTTCAGGCGAGTGCACCGACTGGGCCTTGCTCATCTCGTATGCTACGGAGACATCATCTGTTTAGTATTGTCAAATAAACATGAACAAAAAAAAAGTTAAAAATGTGTTGCTTTGAAAATATGAGAAGTACTATGATAACGTTTTGTGTACTTTCTTAATATAAAATATTTAAAAAAACAACAAATTAAATTAAAAAAGGTTGAAATATTTGTTTTTTAGAGAAAGAAATTAAATCAGCCAAAGTAGAAATGTAATAATTTGGTATTATGTTTGAATTAGTTATTGTTTTAAATACCTGTGTCGTTGGATATTGGCTTCAGTCCACTCTCTAGCGAGACAAAAAACGGGAAATTACTTTGATAATGTACTTCTTTTAAAAGTAACAAGCAATTTTATATTCATTGAAAGCAATACAACACACAGGTATAATAATGATCCAAGCACCCTTTACCGAATTGACCGATAGCACAACTATAATACTGTTAATGGTACATGCGTGCAGGATTTCCCATAATTTTCTATACAACTTTCAAACGTAAACAAATACATGTTCGATTTTGATAGATATATTGTAGTCATACGCCCGAATGTTTAAACGCTACTCAACTTTAACGGCTTCTTACATTGATTTACACCATACTATTTTGATAGTTAAGACGGACTTAAACAACATAAAGCGACCTTAAGTGTATGAATATTCGGCGGTTATGTACTTTAAATTATGTGAATAACCATAATTAAGGGTAAATATAAATCAATCAGCGAGAATTGAAACTAAAGTATATTTCAGATTCTTATTCCAGAAATGTAAACAAATTTCTAATTATTTTAGAATCTGTTAATTCTGACACAATTGGGTACTTGACTATGTTTGATTTTGTACACATTTTTATATGTACTAGCAAATGAAACAAAAAAGAAACTCTTCTGTAAAATCTGCACCGAAATTGGTTGAAAAATGAGTCAGTAATTCATATTTTAAATTCTGCAATGAGCAAGAGTGGAGCCGTAGTGGGGATATCTTGCTATCCCTTTCTAACGCACGTACCGTTATAGCACTGACGTGATTTTACTGATACTTCTCTTTTCCGCAGTTTGAAGGTTACACCAAATTTCAAATGCTTATAACTTTTTTATCTTTGAGAATATTTCAATAATAATTCTTTCAATGCTATATTTTAGATGGCGTTAATTTCATATATAATTAATTAATAAAAAAAAAATTGACAAGTACCCAATTGTAGTGACAGATACATGGTTTCTATATAACACCAACACATCGTACACAAAAAGTACCTTATAAATAATACATTGAAAGAACAAAGTTTGTTTTCATTGAAAGTGTTATTGAAAATGATGGCACTTATTATTATGGTGTGTGGAGAGACGTACCTAGGGACATGTTGTTATCGGTCTTGTCGTCCTCCTTGGCGTAGAACACGCTCTCGCCGATCATACACCCGCCGTCCGGGGTTCGACCCCCGTTCAGATTCACACCCGCCGCGCATAGTAACGTCATGCGAGGCTCACTCTCCGCTATCGGTCTGGAAGATAAAGTTAATGTAAGAAAATATAATAAGATTAAAACCTTAAAATTAGAATTGATACCTCATATTTAGAGCGAAAGTATATAGGGTTCACCTTCGAAGTAAGATCTATCCTAATGGTTGCCTGGAAGAGATTGCTTTCAGCAATAAGGCCGCCACTTGACACATTTTTTTTGTTGTTGTTTAGTGTTACCTGTTTTCTATGTGTGTCGACAATAAAGAGTTACTATCTATCTATCTATCTATCCATCTATCTATCTATCTATCGAACATAAAAATAATTTTAAAAACTTAACGGACCGACTTCAAGTCCGATCGTAACTAATTTATATGGGACCATCCTTGAAATAATCTCTATCGAATACAAAAATAATTTTGAATATCGGTCCACATTTCAAGGAGATATCGGGTAACATACATAGAAAAATACAGACTAATTGAGGACCTGCTCCTTTTTTGAAGTCGGTCTAAAATCGGTTCACATTAGTGAGTGATATCGCGTAACACGTATATAATATATCGATGCGTAACATACATAAAAAATATCTACGAATTGATATCCTTTTGATATTAGCTGGAAACGTTTTACACATAAATTCACACGTGTTTTAACGGCTTATGAATTTAGACGGGCAGCGTCCAACTGAATGTAAATAGTTACTGTCGGCCATGAGCATTGGCAATGCCAAAGACAAGCCAAGCTGTCTACTGTGGAGACAAATAATTGCGGGTTAGAAGAGAAAGGGATATATGAGCTTTTAAAAATAAGCTCGACGAAACGTTGGTATTCTAGAGGTAGTTGTCTAAATCACCTCTGTCTATGCTTTCGACGATACAGGCGTGAAGTATGAAAATTTTACCGTATGAAACGTCACTTTACATCAGTTTTCTGTGGAACAGTGGTAATAACCCGGTCGAGTCAGTTCATTCATGCTAGGGGTAAAATGGTTCTACCACTGATCGACAAATTATTGACTTATCAAATTATTTAATACCTTTTTATTAGTTCAGTAATATTAAGAAATAATAACATAATAAAGTGATAATGTTTTACATATTGCACTTAGGAGTTACATCCACTTCTGTGGGGCGACCGCATTGTCAGAATTCCTGCGAGTGTTGGACGATCGTGTGATGTCGGCATTACACTTACCGGCAAAAAACCGGCACGGGTACAGGCACTCCCCCCGACGAGAGCGAGGTGCACGGGCTGGGCCCCTTGTGCGCGGTCTTGCCCGGCAGGCTCCAGCCGTACGCGTGCGTGCGCCCGTCCTCCTTGCGCACGTGCGCCCGCACCTACACGCCGCCACGGATGTTACTTTAGACTAGCCTAGACACTTACATATGGACGATAGTGTTTATTTTTTTTGTTGACTTATACCCATTTAATATTTCCAGTGGGTGATATTTAAGTGTATTTTGTTATTAATTAGGCTGAATTTATATACTCGACAATTCCAAAGAATCTTGTGTTTGTACAGTGACAAAAAATTAATTACATGTTTTTACAAACTCTAAAACTGTTATAAAAATTTTACTTGGATTCTCATAATACATTCATAGAATTAAAATATTGTATTCTACGAATAAAACTATTTTTGATTATATGTTTAAAAATGGTGTGTTATACAATATTGTAACTATAGTGTGGAAAAACATTTAAGATGTACCCAAAAACCCAATCACAAATGCAATATGATAAGTTAATGTGCAATCCTGGACGATTCAACAAATGTTAAAAATAGGAGCGTTTTACCTGAAAATAAAACGCATATTAAACTACTTACCTTATTAGAAGCTTAAATAATGAGATAGGCATTCCCTATTTCCGTTGTATATTACCTCTCTTTCTTACTTATATCACTGTCTCTTTCGCACATCCGGTCCTAAAACAGGCGTGGAGGGGGTATTGCGAACTTTATTTTTGCAAACCGCCTTGTCCGTCATTGCGTCGAATTATACCAGGCAGCGATAAAAAATAAGCTTCTAATAAGGTAAGTAGTTTAATATGCGTTTTATTTTCAGGTAAAACGCTCCTATTAAACCACTGTACCGTTATTAGAAGCTTAAATAATGAGACCTGTTTGTTATCGCCTGGTAGGACCGCCAATGTGACTTAGTAATACATAAGATTACGTGCGAAAGAAAATATTTCTGATTCAAGAAAATTCACATTTCTCAATGTGTCATGACACTTGGAAATATTATATTACGTATTTATGTGTAATTATACTGTTCTTAATAAACATAACATGTACCTATAAAAGGGTACAAATATAAATTAATCATATTATTGAGTACTGTTTTGGTACTCAATATTATAGCAACAAAGATGTTTGTGCAACGATCCCCGTACTAAGAGTATCTGTATGGTGGGAGACCAGGCAGAATCCAAGCGAGTGTAACAAACATCTTTAAAATAAGTGACATCAATCACCAATTTATCTTATCAATGATAGCAACAATAAATTTTAATTGCGACTATGTTTTTATTCTTATAAATTAAGTAAAAACGAGTGTTGATGTTATAAGTGAGTGTTCTAGAATGTCAACAATATTCCTGTTGAAACTCATCAAAGTAACTGAAATTAATGAAACGACAGTAATCCAGTTTCTGTTATGCAAACTCACAAGAATCCTGTTTCATCACATAACATTGTTAGTTGCTGCATTCGGTGATCAATGTAAGATTTATAACTAGATACTATTGATAAATTAAAGCAGGTAACTGGACGTACCTACATCATTCACCCAACAGCATCAAAATTTTCTATATTGAAACAAACTTAAAACTGTCACCTGATCATGTATATGTTAAGGTGCCAATCACTCATAATAAAACACTATCTCGGTGGTGTAGTTGTATTATATACTCTGTACGACTATCGTTGTTAGGTCTCTTATTCGATCCTCGGGACGGTCAAAGTTATATTGGATTTTTCTGCTATCAGCCAGAAGTCTGGACTTTGTAGCAGGATATGGTGATGTGCTCCCCCCTATCACACCCGTCTGACTTGACGTTATAATAATCATAATGTTCTTAAATACCGAACAGATCGTTAATCATCTATAAAGTCATTACACAATCATTGAGTAAATTTATGTCTCCGGAAACATATTAAACGTTTTTGGATCGTGGCAAACCACAACATCGTTGCTTACTTTATCACAACATTCGGTACAATATGGGCATTATATACCGATTCATGGAATGTATAGTATTACAGGAAAACCTAAAATTGGTTTTAAACCTGCCAAGAGTTGGAGCTTATAAGGCTGTATACGCTGCTCTACTCGTGTGTTACTGATCCATCATTGTTGGAACAAGTTCAGAAACTTTACTTATGATAGATTTCTAAGTGGAAGGCCACTAAGAAAATTAAAATTATACGTTCAATTATAGCTTCGTGAATCATGAGCATATCATAACTGGGATTTAATACATTTTCAGAACTTCAAAACCAAATACAGTATGTACCTGTTTACGGCAACCAGGACCCAGCCTTAGCACCGACAAGGAACTGTTTCAGACTTAAGTAATGTAGACGTATAGACAGTTATATAGAAGTGACAAATTACAATGCAATATTGCAGTCATATTATATAAATATTCATCACCTGATACGGGGTAATAAAACTTCAAGAATAGATAGAGATACGGAACACATAGTTGGCAATTTACTCGTGTCGTGCCGTTTTAAAGGCGTCCGTGTTCATGTTTTTAGGAGATCCATGATTTTATTAAAAAAATTTGCACGTAGATCAGATTTCACCCGTTAGGGCATAATACAGAGTGTGAAGAGTTCTATTCACAGGAGCTGGAGGATTGCCCCCCCCCCCCTTCGTTGCAAAAATAAGCTAACGTTAAATGATTGTCTACTTAAATTCAAGCAGAACCGTGAGTCATTGCCACATGCACTCTCAGAACTTTTAAGGAGGTAAGCAACTTCACATTGTAGGAAAGCTATTCTCTTTGTTCCTGACAGTAGTTTTGTGATTTCAGTCACAGATCACATAACATAAAAATCAAAATACGGTATTTTAATTTCAGACTATACGTTGTTGAGTTGAGAACGAACTTTAAATTATTTGGAAACCCCAAGAACTAGACTATGATCTTAGCATTTTTCAATTTTCCAACAAAACAACCCATTAGTGACGGGCGGCTCAGTTACCGAAGCCGGATACGGTTACGTTAATGTAATGTACAAATCTTTCAATAGGAAAGACGTTTGAATATTTCATCTATACATATAGCAGCGTGTATGTATTTACATTTAGCCCATTTGGGCTGTCGCCAGATTGAAGACCTGTGATAGGTCTATCTTTCTTATCAAATGTCTGGTTATGTAAATCATACCTATGCGTTTAGATATCTTAATTTTTCACATTCAAAATGGACGAATGTCCAAAGGCTCATTCACAGACTGTACAGACGTATTGAGCTACACACATACACAACACTTTGCAGATTTAAAACGAGTACAAATATCTCCAGTCGTTTTTTAAGTACGATGGCGATCGCCTTAATTACCATTTAATTTTTTATGAAGTAATGAGAACATAACATTCGATATTGACTGCGATTCTGTTGATTAGGTTATTCATTTGAAAATGCGGCGAAATCCTTAGAGTGCCTTACTCTAGAATATTGAAACTGAAGTTTTAAAGGCGATTTACATCCTATATGCCTTTACGTTAATGGGCGCCATTATAACGTTAATGTACGCCATCATAAGGTTGATGCATGCCCCTGCGAGGGTTGTCGTACAAAAACAAATTTTACTTAAGCGATTCCAATCTTAGCATGTAAGCAGCATGAACTGGCTTACTGCCGTAGTTAGAGGTACCTAATATGCACTGGTACTATTGAGGCATGCCCTTGCCAAGGGTGCCGTACAGAAATAAATGTTACTTTAAAAACCAATTCCGCTATTAGCACGTAAACAGCACGATCTGTCTTACTGCAGTAATTTTGGGGTACTAAGTACTGGTATTATTGAGGCATGACCTTACGAGGGTCGCCGCATAGAAATAAAACTTACTATAAAAGCAATTCCACTGACAGCATGTAAGCAGCACGAGCTGGCTGACTGCGGTAGTCACCATTCGCTAGTACGTAATGAGGCATGCCCCTGCGAGGGGTGTTATACAGAAATAAATTTTTCTTCAAAGCAATTCTGCTATAAGAATGTGAGCAGCACAAGCTGGCTCACTACAGTATCCACTATACGATAGTACGTAATGAGGCATGCCCCGTGAGGGTGCCAAATTAAGTTTGTCTTCAAAAGCAATTCCGCTTTAGCATTTAAGCAGCACGAGCTACCTAACTGCGGTGACCAATATGCGCTAATACGCAATGAGGCATGCCCCTGCGAGGGGTGCCATACAGCTTCAAAAGAATTTCTGCTATTAGCATGTAAGGAGCACGAGCTGGCTTACTGCGGTGTCCACCATGCGCTAGTACGCCATGAGGCAAGCCCCTGTGAGGGGTGCCATACAGGAACCAATTTTTCTTCAGAAGCAATTCTGTTATTAACATGTAAGCAGCACGAGCTGGCTCACCGCGGTATCCACCATGCGCTAGTATGTCATGAGGCATGCCCCTGCGAGGGGTGCCTTACATAAACAAATTTTTCTTCAAAAACGATTCTGCTATTAGCATGTAAGCAGCACGAGCTGGTTCACTGCGTTATCCACCATGCGCTAGTAAGTAATGAGGCAAGCCCCCTGCGAGGGGTACTGTGCAGAAATAAATGTTCACGTTAAAAGCAATTCCGCTATTAGCATGTAAGCAGCACGAGCTGGTTCACTGCGTTATCCACCATGCGCTAGTAAGTAATGAGGCAAGCCCCCTGCGAGGGGTACTGTACAGAAATATGTTCACGTTAAAAGCAATTCCGCTATTAGCATGTAAGCAGCATGCCGCTGGCTCACTGCGGTTGCTAGAGGTACCATGCGCTGGTACGTAAACACCGGCGTGTCCCTGTGCGGGTGCGGTATAGAAACAACAAATTTCACTTCAGAAGCATTTCTGCTATTTGCATGCAGGCAGTTTGTATGTCTATATCATCAGTACTATGGTAGGTTCCATGGTTTCCAGTACAGTCAAAGCATTAATAAACTCACCTAAAATAAAACCGATATGGCGATAGGTTCGCCCCCTATCACATCTGGAACAAAACTAAGCTCGGCGAAATGTGGGTGTACTAGTTGGCTAGTGCGCTTCTGCCTACCCCTTCGGGGATACAGGTGTGAGCATATGTTATGTTACGCCTTTTATCTGAAAATCTGATATTTCCAGTCTCACGGGAACTTAAAAGTACCAAAACCAGATGCAGTAGCATATATGCACTTTAGCTGCGGTACAAGGATGCGGTACAATCATTACCAACATCAGCTGACATACAAGCAATATTCCAAGAACAGCTACGCAATTCTTCATTTATCCACTTTTCAGTTGGATTCTGGTATTTATCAGTTTACTAACTGCTTGCCCGACATATATAGTTATAATAAATAACATTTTAGACCAGAATTACTGGTCATTCAGCTATTTAATAGGCTGAAAAAGAAATTTGCTATCGAAAAAAAAGACACGAATTATTATTTGAGGGTAGAAAATTAAAATAGAAAGAGAGTTAAAACCACTTTCAAACAATTAAAACGATTTAATTAGCAAAATCGTTATTAAAATTATGCAATGCATGTATGATGCATTTTAGTGGTTTATAAAAATAAAATAATATCGAACGGTAAAACCGTTAAAATATTTATAATACTTGTGCAACTTACGTGCCGGCGTCACTCCTATTCGAAAAGTAACACTTATAAAGACACTTTTACCAAGGCGTTTTACGTATCACTTCATTTTGAGATGTAAAACTCAAAATTAATATTTCACTTTTGAGGAAACAAATAATGATTACTTGTAAAAATTACAAGAACAAAATATTCCCAAAGTATTGAAATATTGAAGAGAATAATAATAGCACTGTTAAGCACAAGTTACCACAACGGAAATTTTCAAGCCAATGACGGACAAGGCGGTTTGCAAAAATAAAGTTCGCAATACCCCCTCCACGCCTGTTTTAGGACCGGATGTGCGAAAGAGACAGTGATATAAGTAAGAAAGAGAGGTAATATACAACGGAAATAGGGAATGCCTATCTCATTATTTAAGCTTCTAATAACGGTACAGTGGTTTAATAATTAATTAAATAAATCAAAACACAAACATTACGTACATATCATTATTTTAATATTAAACAAACATCACAAAACGTAAATGTAAAGGTAACTACATACAAATAATAATACACGTGGCCTAAAATTCACAGTATATATATCACTTATAAATATCACTAGATACCACTGTTCATTTGAACTTGTATAAATTCGTTTTAAATCGTCTCCTCACTGTTTTAGCTGCAAACAAAAGAAAGGGAAGGAATTAGGTTAGGGAAGAGGGCGAAAAAAAAACACAAAACATAAATAAATACAAGACACATACATATATTTTGGTATTATTTAATACAGACGATGATACAGAGGAGGAAGCGATGGATGTATATAGCACATAAATATTTACAATATAAAAGTGTGCAACTAAACTACATGGGTTAGAGCGAGAAAAATAAAGAAAATTTCTGTATGAAACTGTGTAAAATAATAGACCTAAAGTAAATTTATCCTACCTATCTAGTTTTTACATACTAAAATCTTTTTTGGAATCTAGATAAATGCTTGAGTATTCATGACTGTTGCAGATTTCCATAAATAAAAATGTTTGAAAAGAATAATTTGCGGTTATTACAAGTTAATATGAACAACTTTTATTTTTATAGTATATAATTTTGGTTAGAATAACTCAATTTCGGAAACCCCATGTTTATAACATGCGAATCTCTTTTTCAACTATGTTCAGTCAAGTTTTATTGTTGTATAAAACTCAATTAATCTAAACCACTGATAAACTCATTGTTTGTCAGTGGTCGCTAGTTTTTTTTGGACTACACTACGCTTACCATCAGGTGCAGTGTAGTCACTTTGCCGTGCCCGGATATATATTTTTTTTTATAGAAATAGGGTCTTACTTATAAAAACATTTTTGCTTATCTTTTCGCTCAGAATAGCCTGTCACTTTTTTCCTTGCGTTACATTGTTTAAGAATGAAAGGGATAACCTATGGTTAAAGATAAGCAGCGCTTAAATATTTTTATAAGTAAGGGATTAATGATGTTAATTACTATAGAAGTTATTAATTAATAATTTAATTTACCTCTACATAAGTATTTGCTTCAAGGAAATATTATTAAATAGTTTAAGGGAAGACGAAACATAAAAACGGTTTGTATGCGATAAACATAATTTAAAGTGAATGTCAACAAGACAAATCACTTTAATCTTTCTCGTATCAGTAAATAAAAAGCAATATAGGATTATGAAATTGCGTATCTTTTATTATCGTTGACATTAAATTTATCGTAATAAAATATAGGAAGTTCCCATTCCAGAGACAATTGTGATAACTTTATTGAGAGTAACATGATTATGGGTTCTTAATTCGAGTTTTGACTGGTAGTGCCTCTTGCGGAAACTACAATGAACTAAAATAAATTTAGGGCGAAAACGAAAACTATGATCGTTTTCGGGAAGTATCAAACTCAATGTCGAGTTGTGGGATGTTAAGTATCTCAAGTTTCGACATTATAGACTTACCACTACATATTTTTTTATTTTCTTTCTACCTGTCCTTATCGCACCTTAATGTGGGTTCGGCGCAACATACTTTTTCAAGCATGTTACAGAAAGAATTTGGGTAAATTTTTACGACCGGCTGCCTGCCTGACATCAGCCCTTTCTGTGAAATCCAGTCCCAGGCAAATTAAATTAAACTCGCTTTGCCCGTTCTGGAAATCGAACCCACGACCTCCCGGTCCACAGCCTATATATGCTGCCAATAGAGCAAGGAGGCGACCAATGTGTACCACTACTTCAAATATCTTTGTTATAAAATTACCCAGAAATGATGTCTCTATGACATATATGACATCTATAGACATATCAATATGGTTCTACATACATTTGTCTTACAGCTAAATATGATCAAGAGCAGCTTCATATGGCTCTGTTAATAGCAAGCATATACTGTGTAATAAAGCCACGAATGTATTATTAACCAAATTAATGTTATTTTCGCTGATTCTAGCGTGAGTGATGTTTGTTAGTACCAGTTTTTGTAACATACAGTAATACTCCAGTGTACCATAAATATGTTTTTTTTATTATATAAATATTTAATCGAAATACACTTATTTTTATAACACTTGCATAAATCAGGTGTATCAGAGAGTATCACTGTACTGTCGACAATTTATCGACAAATGAATGAGTGATGCAAGTTTATCGATATCGACATACCTGGCGGAACTGTTCAGTCCTCTCGTGCCGTCTGTGATGATGGTCTGTAAGCTGCGTCTCCAGGAAGTCCGCCTGGGTTCTCGACTGCCTGAGGGCCGGCTGGGGCGCCGCCACTGCCCTCAGGTGAGGTGTCGATAAAGGGCGCTGCGGTCGTTCCCCCGTACTAAAAATTATCGTATATTCGTTATGTAACACTCATGTTATTAAAGAGCCTGCATTGTTATATGTTGTTGAATCTATTACAATAGATTTGCCCGCTTTACCGCTATGTTATTAGGTTTATTAATATCCTAGCCCCTTAGCATGGGGCTTAAAGCAAAGAGAGCATAGGCTCTCTACAACAGACAAGCAGTTCATGTCACATCATAATTTTAATGACAAAAATATTCTGTTTCAAGAATTTCAGAATAAATTTGTCAATGAAGATTACAATATATCGTTACATCTAATTCTTCTATTATATTAAACTAGATCACTTATAGGCCGATAATATTGTTTAAAATTATCGCTTTGCTGGAGTTACAACTATTAATAAATGCATTCAGTAAATTATCAAAATACATCACTATTTCTACATAGTTGTTATAATAATTTTATTACAGTATCTCATTCGAGGAATGTATAAAAATTCGTAATTTGATTGATATTTTAGGGATGCGAACTGAAAAAAATCATAATGCAATTATACGGAAAAGAGCTAAATGAAAATTAATAATACTGTAGCATGGTTATAGCTCAGCATAATTATACAATGCCAAGACAACAAAACCAAATAAAAAATCCTAATTATGCAACCAATGTTAAGTTTATAAATAACAACATTTAGCCTTCGCTTTGCGCTAAATATTGATTTTGTTTATAATAATAAAATGCATTTGCATTCTGCATATTTTTAATTACAATAACAGACATTTAAGTAAATAATATTTAGTATGCGAAGCGAAATATTATAAGATTGTTTTGTTAATCACCCGCCTTAGTGATTTTAATTAGGATGACCTTTCATTGAAGGATATGCATGAATTTAAAACAAATACATTATGCAGGCAGTGCGAAGACGGATCGAGCGCAGCTGCGTATTTTCAACGAAATTGCGAAATAAATTACCATAGGGGTTCATCTTAATAAGCTTCATGTATGTATTAACATACCGGTCATCATATTTTAGTATATCAAGGTTTATTTTGCAAGGTTTGCTGAAAAAGGGGCCACATTCGAGTATATTCCATAATAACTCCAGTATTACAGAACGACACTCAGGCATGAGTCTAGATTTAAAGCTAAATTTTATATCATCATCATCATCAGCCATAGGACCTCCACTGCTGAAAATAGGCCATTTTATATACGTAAATCTTATGTGTAGTGACTGTCTTGATGGTGATATTGCGTGGGCGGTACGACTATCGTCCTACGCTCTCGGATTCGATCCCCGGGTCGGGCAGTGATATTGGATTTTTCCATATCAGCCCAGAGTCTGGAATTTGTTTGCCTGATACGGCAAAACCTCGCCCCCTATCACTTTTGGGACGGAACTAACCTCGGCGAAATGTGGGTGTTCTAGTTCGCTAGTGCGCCTTTGCCTACCCTTTCGGGGATACAGGCGTGAGCTTGTTTATGTATTTATTTGTAGTTCAATGTCCAAGTATCGTTCTGCATTACGGTCCTAAGATTGTGTGAACAGTAGCTCAACCATCAGTTTGTTCCACGTATTTACGCGAGCGAGGACGTAAAATATTTGAATGGGAAACGTCAGTTCTCCGCGTAACCGCTAGAGGCGTTCGGGTGTTAGTCATACCATTTGTAAGAAGTAGAGCCACGCTATAGAGAGTTACGTTTACAGCACGAATGGGTCGACTCGACCGGTTTGATACCACTGTCTCATAGAAAACCGACGTAAAGTGGCAGCTTGCTGTCGCGTTTCGTTTGGTGAGTGAGATTTCCGGTGGCCCAATTCCCCTCCTCCCTTTTCCCTCCCCTTCCTTTTCCTCCGTTTAGGTTGGCAACGCACCCATGATTCTTATTGTGTCTTGGGTGTCTATGGGCGGTGGAGTTCACTTACCATCAGGTGACCCATCTGTTCGGTTGCCAGTCTCTGCTATAAAAAAATAGCAATTTTTTACGAGATCGCTAGCGAGTAATGTCAAAAAAACTCATGGTTGGCCTACTGAAATATACATTACTAATGTAAAAAAATGCGCATCTGATTCATGATGGTGTGATGACCTTAACATAGTGCTGTCCAATCAAACTAATACGACATATTTACTTCTACATTGTTGATGTTTCTACAATAATTATTGTCATAAATACTTTTACTATTAGTTCGCTATACAATGTAAATGAAAGACATCGCAAAGCAAAAAAATAACCATTTAGCATTCACAGTTCTTTCAAGCATTTTGTATCATTTCGCCTGTAATAAAAATGAGAAGAATAAATGTTTTATTTAAATTAGAAAAAAATGATTCTGTAAATGTGATGTGCATAATGAGTGACGGGCGGCTCGGCTTCTGGAGGCCGAGAAACTTATGTAATATATATATGTGCCGCCTCCAACCGGTTAAAACATAGTAGGTAGGTTATAATGTGAGTCATATAATAATATAGTATCACAATAAGTCACGAGTCTTGTGACTGTAAGAGGAATCTAGTCTCAAAGGCCTCCACATCCAGTCGCATATTTGTAGTCCACTTAAAAATTTCTTATGATGCGGGAATCGAATCCACGGCTTTTCACTGTCATAGTTCCTTATATTTCGTAATTTCCATCGGAATCGTTATTCTTCTAAAACTTGCTCACACAATATTCTTCAGTAAATAAAACAAATAACGGATGAAATAAATTTACCAGAATAGCAAAAAAAAACAATCGCAAAAAGCATATTAGCAAAAATTTACAAACTAACCAGTCACAAGCTTTAAATATGTTTTTTTCAATCGCATTGCAACTTGCTGTATAATGTAAATCAGTAACTATTACCAAAGACGTGTGTGTAATGACAAATATTATACTTCAATTAAAATTTTAAATTCTGCAGTAAGGAAGAGTTGCCGCATATTGAGGATATCTTGCTATCCCTATCGAATTCTCGCAGCGTTGTGGCTGATGACGTCACAGGTCGCTAAAGATATCATTAAAAATAAAATAGTCAATTATCCTATTGTCTCACCTGAATAGATTGCTGAAAAACTTCCATATGCTCTGCTTGTTCTTCTTGTCCATGGTGGAGTCTACACGACTCGCTCGCACCATCTCAGTCCAACGGACCGCGTCTTGAAGCTCCATGAAACGTTCCTATAATAACACACTAACATCAATAAACATTTATGACCGTTTTATCCGGGCAAACTAAAGATATTCATACAGTACATAGACATAACAGCACGAAATTTATGATCTAAAAGTTGTGACCTCGTGGTCATAAGTCACTCAGTCGTATTTGAAACATACGCGCGTAAGGTCGTGCCAGCGTTAATGTTTAGACAATAAAATTGTCTTACGTGATTCTTTAACTTTTACAGAAAGTTCTAGGGTGATAATTGTAGTAAGTACCCTCGCATTTTAACTTGTGAACTTAGGTTTTGTTGAGTATTTTTGTGTATTTTCATGTATTGGAGGGGACTTCATTGGGCCCCAAGTACTTTCGAATTAATAATGGGCGCTGGCTGCCCACAGCCAGGACTGGCTTGATGTATTAGAGGAATATATGAGAGTTCAGTGGAGGATGCTCAAGAGTCAAGACCTATCGTAGTGCGGCATCTGATAAGGAAGACGGATACGCAATAGACCAGGATAAGACCATAAAGAATGTGTTGATGATAACCTTATACTGGTTCCGCTCCATGAGCACCCTAGCCATCTCGACCCTGGTAAATCTCCTCCGCTGCGCCATCGGCACGTCCGCTTCATCCTCGTTGTCACCACCGCCGCCTGCATTATTGCTCATCGTCTCCTGTAAAAACAATGTACACCGTTGTATTTTTATCACCTAGAGAAAAGAGGTTTAATTGAGTTTGACAATTTGCAAAGAGTATCAGAAACTATACACATATCATATCATATCACATCTGGGACGGAACTAAGCTCGGCGAAATGTGGGTGTACTAGTTGGCTAGTGCGCCTCTGCCTACCCCTTCGGGGATACAGGCGTGAGCTTATGTTATGTTATCATAAACTATGATCGACTTTCAGTCTCCAACACACACACGCCTTCGGAATATTCGGTGTGAGAAACGAACCCCCGGTACCTCGTTCTATAACTGTCTACTCGTCTACTGAGCTACGGGAGACTGTTAAATAGAACTAGTACTTAATACAGACACCTTCTCAAAGGTTATCATAAAAATTAAAAGAAAACAATTTTTATTTTGCTTGAAAACATAATCATAAAAACTTCCATTTCGTATTTAGAACCGACATACACGTAGGCTGCTTATCATCAGCCACAGGACGTCCACTGCTGAACATAAGCCCTCTTCAAAGATTTCCAAACCAACCCGCTTATAGCAAACTGATATCCAGGCAAATGTCTATGTTATCAGGAATTGATATGTTCGGTGATTCCCTCAAGCAATAAACTCCCATGGACGTAGTAAGTCGATTGTGCTTACTTTATAATCATTGGCAATCAAATAATTGAGTAATTTGGATAGTTTGTTGAAGATTTTAATCAGTAGATGATTACCAAAGCATAAAAACCGACTTCAAAATTCATACGATCGTGACCTCATTTGTTTTTAGAATAAAAGACCTTATAGAGAATACAACAAGAATCTTGAAAATAGGTGCCCATTTGCCAGATATAGAGTAATTGCATAAAAATACTGAAGAACTAAAAAGCTTCTTTAATTAAATAGAACTAAAATAATTTCCTCTAGTCTACTGCCACTTCCCCTGTTTATAACTATATGTAACATCAAATTAGTCGTGAACGTAAAAGCTTTTAGCCCCTACGTTAGTTCCTACGATGCACTTACCATGTCCTAAACAAATTAAACGACGTTCAAACTATTTACCGACAAATTGCTTTTCAAATTTTATTAGATTCTATTAGATACTTCAAAGTGCAGTGAGCGTTTGAGCTGTCTCTACATCAGAAATGTGCGAGTAAAATCGAGAAAAATTATAGCAAATGAATAAATCATAAATAAATAACACCCAACAGTCACACACATAGTCCTGACCCCACAGTAAGATACCGAGTCTTGTGTTGTGGGTATCAGGAACTACGAGAGACTTTCGGTCTCTCAACACCCAGAACCGAAACAAATATCTGTGGATCACACAAACGTTTGTCTCGGTGCGGGGATCGAACCCGCAGCCTCTCGCTTCACAGCCGGCTACTCGCCTGCTGTGCCACGGAGGCTATCGATGTCATAAAGGCACAACATAATTGTTCTAACATGAGAATTACGGTATAGCTGTAGTATTTTATTTTTGATAGGCCGTATCGACCTGTAAACGACTCATATGCCTCTATAAATTTAGACAGCAGCGTGTCCAGAATAACGCTCAATAATAGGAGTGTCCATTGGCCTGGAATTTATTTTCACTGTGGATATTTTAAGTTCGAAGCAACCGAGATCCTACTGCCATACATGGTTAGGCAATATGAATCGATGTTTAGCGAAAAACAAAAACAAATCAATCGATTCCGAAAAATTGGTTAATCGATTCGGTTAAAGCTTGGCATCTTAGTTTATTATGATCCTTACTCGATTGTTTTACACACATTATTTACGTTATTTCAGTGAATCGATCAAACCATGTCCACAAAGATGAAGCTGAACTCGGTCTTAGTAAAGTTTCTGAACTACACTCATGACCAGCTGTGACAAGTGTCCCCGATTCTTAGAATCTCAAATCAACATTCAATAAAAAAATGTCGGATTCCATGTCGCGTTCCATTCCGTGCATTGTTTCGGTGTCGGGGCAGCGAAAGCCGTGTCGAAATCCGTGTGCAGATTGATTAATATGGTTACTACTAAAATACCTTGAAGACAGAATAACATGGAATGCAATATCTCACGCTATGCCTTTTGCATACATCGTGATCCATTGTTGGTGTATTTAGTAGTTTACACATTCGGAGTAAAATAAATAAATATTATTTTAGATTCAACCTCGTACGTCCGAAGCTACTACTTATAGATTTGTGTAATTTTTAAAATAACCAATAACAGTCAGTTTTTCAATTACAAACACCGTTATATATTATGTATTTCAATGGCGGCCACGCTGTCGCCTCAGAACACTGTTGAAACACCTTTTAAAATTGGTCCTTCGAGCCGGATTATTAATCCGTTTGCACCATTTTAATGACCAAAATGCTTTATAAACAATAAATACTAAAGTACAATGCAAAGCGAGAACATACCTTCAAATGCCTAAGTTCCTCTTCCAGCTGCGTGACCCGCTCCCGTAACTTCTCCCTGGCAGCGCTGAGGTTGGTCACCTCTTCCCTAAGGATCTCCTGCTCTCCCGTCAGCTCGTCCACCTTCACTATCAGATCATCTTTGACCACATTCAACGCATTCTTGGTGGCCAGCAATTCGTTGTTTTCTAGTATAAGATTTTCCACTTCTTTACCCATACCTGGTGAAGATAACATCATTATAATAACCTAAAAATTTACATATTGAATATTAAAAATAAAATTCATGTAGCGCATAAATGATTCTTATTTTCATTGATCGTATTCTCAAAACAATATCATAAAAAATATTTATTCAACTAATGGTTTTGACCAATTATGATTAAATAAAAATTATTTACCGTATACCAATTTGTTTGGAAAGTTTGACGAGAAAAGAGAAAACAAAGCAATATAAATAAATATACGTAATAACTAAAGGACACGGATCGAATTTTGCTTAAATAATTTATACAAATAGGTATTAGGTATGTGATCGGAACAAATAATAATTAGGGAGTTTTATGATATTTTGAACGATAAAATACTATGAAGTAAATTGTAGAATAATAATAATTTATCAAGTAGGTATAATATAATATAATTCCTCGGAGAATTAATTGACCTGCAGGATATTTTCCTTCCTTTTGAATACTAATTGCATTGTGGATTCAATTAACAAAAGATTCATGTAATATAGATAGTTCGCTTCATTTATGCATTTCTTGCTATGTGCATGTAAATTTGAAAATATTATTTTGTGTAGCAATATCTTTTTAAGCGGCTGCCTATTCCTATGAAGTACTATTGATAGGCACACAGCATCTGTCTATGTATCACACACATATGCACGCGAAAATAATCTATTCAGGTGTTTGACATAAATTGAACTTATGCACAAGATATCTCACTGTATTCGCAACCAAATACATTGCAAACAATATAATTAAGCGTGGCACACACTACGCCGTTTTTGGCGAACAATTTAGTAAAACGAAATGGCGCGTGTGAAATGACGTTGGATTGAATGTGAAAAGTGCAACGATTGATTTCACAACATCGTGCGGCGTAATGTGTGAGGTTTTACTCAAGGCGATACACTTTTACACAAAGAAATATATATAGAAATAAAATATTGATAACAATATAGAGACTTAGAAGAATCCTTATTATCCAAAGAATACCAGTAATAGAGGTATTGACAATAGTATAATATCAATACATAATTTTACTTACCGAAGTAGTTATCGTTAACTGCAATGCGTAGATGCAACATTTTGTTAGAACGCATGAAAAGAACGGACATACTATTAGTGTATTGAATAAAATTAATGGAAACAATTTACATTTCGAATGTTTATGATAATTATAATGGTTGTTGCTCACACACTACGCCACTGCAATCTAATAATAGCTTTATCAAGGAGTTGCTGCATACGACAAAACGTACAATTATATACGTAAATGGGCCCATGTCTGTACTTAAACATACATACACATAAGCTCACGCCTGTATCCCCGAATGGGTAGGCAGAGGCGTACTAGCGAACTAAAACACCCACATTTCGCTGAGCTTAGTTCCGTCCCAGATGTGATAGGGGGCGAGCCTATCGCAATATCGGGCACAAATTCCAGACTCCGGGCTGATAAGGAAAAATCCAATATCACTTATACTTAATAGGTATTGTTATATAATTGCGGAATTGACCGACATCGATCCGAATTCTATAAGTCATAGTATTTCAATGAGATTCAATTGATATACATAGGTCGATATTACATGTGACCACGTAGAGTTGCGGGCAATTACTAGTATATCGATAATCTCAAAGCAAACAAGTCACTTTACATAAATGATAACATTGTTTGTATAAAACTTCTGTATTGTTCTCAGATTTATTGATTGTTATAATCACATATAAGTCATATCAAGTAGTCGCAATTGCAAAGAAAAAATGTTTAAATTAAATTCAGCTCGATATGCCAGACATGCAACAACAATAAAAACGTATGAATGGCGAACAGTGGCGTGGTGTGGAGCTAAATCATAACAACTAAACACAGCAATATATACATGCGGGTTAATAGCACAAGCGCACACTAACTTGGTTATTAGTATCAGACTTTACGAATGAAACCTTATCTTATCGCTATAATAGGTAAAGTGCTGATAGCATTTTGTATATACTTTTAATTTGCTATCTAGACCACACATTGATTAAAAGTCAATTAACAATTTTCGGGAAATTATTTTACTGTATAACATATTGCGTCGCCTACTTTGTCTAGTGGCAGCATGTAAGGGCTGTGGACCGAGAGGTCCTGGGTTTGATTCCCAGGTCGGGCAAAGAAAATTTTCTAATTTAATTTGCCCGGGACTGAATTCCTCATAGGGGCTTGACGTCAGGCAGGCGGCCGGTCGTAAAAACTAAGCCAAAACCTTTCTGCAACATGCTTGAAAAGTGTGTTGCGCCGACAAGGGCAGATAGAAGAAAGTAGGGATAACATATGTATTACGATAGTAAAGGGAATTACCAGCCATCAAAAATTAAGTTTAAATAATAATACTTATTAATAACAAGTAACTCATATAATTATAGAGTGGAAAGAAAAGCCGTGAGAGCCAATATACAAGTATATAGTGTGCTAAATACAGTGAAAGTAGTATAATATTATAATAATATACAAATAAGCGTAAACTAACCTGAAGACGCGTATTCGCCTGGGTGGACCCAGCTGCCTGTTTGAAAAGAATAGCACACAAAATGTAAGACATAAGCCAAGCTACACTGTGTTTAATTACAAAAGGAAACATCAAATGTGTTATGTGTAAATAAATTAAGAACCATCGTCGTATACGAACTCATTATATTCTTATAGAGCTCTTATATTAAAGTAACTTCTTCGTGCACATAAATTTCAATGTTTAGATTCACTAGGCTGGAATGTTAGACATCGATCTTGTGAGACTTAGGGCGACTTGCACCACTATTACTAACCTACAGTTAGTCCTAACCTCAAGTTAAATTGAAAATGAAATATATGAAGGGCATGTAATTCATTACATGTAATGTACTACATGCAATTACAGATAATAAATGAGGACATTTAATTAATTACATGTAATGAACTACATGTCCTTCATATATTTCATTTTCAATTTAACTTGAGGTTAGGACTAACTGTAGGTTAGTAATAGTGGTGCAAGTCGCCCTTAACGTCTTAAATGAAGTAAATTTTAAATTTCCTAGGTATATAACAAAAGTCTTATCAACGCGAGATCTTGGATTTATACTTAGTAATCGTGAGAGAAAAAAATGCACGTGTCTGGTTATCTCTTTCTCATAAAATAAATTGCTCAGCGGATGTAATGTGGCGAGGTTCAATACTAGTGGACGATGGATATCACTAATCAAAAGTTAACTTCTAAAATGTACACAACATGATATAAACTATTTTATACTAAGTGACGATGACGGTATGATCGTAAAATATGAAAGCATGGTTAGTAAATCACGTCGCCTGCCTATCGAGTGTTTCATAAAGTTGGTACCAATAACAATTCCACATTCGATCTCCCTGTGATCGATTTCAAGCGTAATGGTAAAGTAAAAAAAATAAAAATTGACCTTTAATTTTTATCAATTATGAAGCACTGGGATATCCAAATAAGAATACGACCTGTAAATCGTCGCAATTAACATAGGAATGGCTTTGTGTATGCTAAAAATAAATTAATTACTCCATAGGTAGTTTGCAAATGGACTCCAGCTGACCCAATAAGTCAGAATAAATGTTTTCGTCACAAATTCAAGTCCCCATTATGCAAAAACTATGAGCCTAAAGACATATTTAATTTTAGCACTACATTGCTAGCCATCCCCTCTTTAAGTGTAGTTATTATTGATACGAACTTTATGAAACACTCTGTATATACAAAAAATCAAAATCAGTGAACAGGTCGACCTTAGAAAAATATTTTCATTCAAACACGTAAATCTAATACATATTATGGTCAGGACACACGGAGCAGACGAGTGCCATCAGTCTTTATTGATAAATTGAGAATGTGATCAATCACCTTTTGCAAACTACATGCAAAAAATAATGACCCACACAAGGATCTATCTAAAAAAAAGCACACACCTCTGACTTTTCTATGTTAAGTGTGTTTTCATTGTGAAATATCGCTTGCTACAAAGTGAAGGAAAACATCGTTAGGAAACCTGCATACCCGAGAATTTCTCCACAAGAATTTCGAAGGTATGTGAAGTCTACCAACCCGCATTAGGCCAGCGTGGTAGACTAAGGCCTAACCCCTCTCATTAGTCGAGGAGGCCCGTGCCCAGCAGTGGGACAGTAATATTACAGGGCTAATATTATATTATATTATTATATTATTACAAGGATCTATATTCTACAGTCTTAACAAAAGCATTAAATTAAATGCCAATTACCACTGGAAACAATAAAATTGTTCGAGCATCTTACTGCTCAGTAGTGGCTATCCTTACTCGACGAATATTTTAAAGGGTAGTCCCTATAAACGATCTCAGTACGAGTGTGAGTGCAGATCGACTACAAAAAATAGCCAATAAGAACAAGGTTTGAATATGACGTCAAATTATTTGATTGGTTCTTTTTCGAGATCTCTCTGCACTCTAGGTTACCACGTCTTATAGCAGTATTTTATAATCTTACTTTTTTTGTACGGGAAACGGTACAAGTAGGACTATAATAATACTACTATAAGGCGTTGTGGTGACCCTCCCTCCCCCTGTGCCAACAACATCTGACACATGATTTGTTTATATTGTTTGCATATTGCGATTTTTAACATCGATATTGATGTTCCTATGTAGTAGTAATAATCGTTTTTGAATTTAATATCCTACCGTCAACGCTACTTAGTACATCTATGTTTCACCGACTTCAAAAGATATAAATATTAATTCATCTATATTGTGTATGTTAACATAACATAACATAAGCTCACGCCTGTATCCCCGCACTAGCCAACCAGTACACCCACATTTCGCCGAGCTTAGTTCCGTCCCAGATGTGATAGGGGGCGAGCCTATCGCCATATCGGGCACAAATATGTTATATATATGCTACAATGTGTATGCTATACGATATTAAATCGATTTTCAAGATTTTCGATCGACTTCCAAAAAAGGAGAAGGTTCTCAATTCGTCTGTATTTTATTATGTATGTTACTCGATATCTTCACCAAATGTGGACCGATTTTCAAAATTCTTTGTGTTCGATAGAGCTGTCGAAGGGTGGTCCCATATAAATTTAGTCACGATCGGTAAATTGAGAGTCGGTCAATTAAGTTTTTAACTTGTGATTATTTGTGTTCAATAGAGTTATTCCATTGCTTAGGCCATCAAATCGGATCAACTTTGAAGTCGGTCTTTTTAGTTTTTAAACTTATGATAATATAATCACGTACAAACATTTATATTATAATTTCGGTGGTTACCTGTGATATCGGCGCCTTCGTCACCTTCGGCGATGCTCGCGTCGGTGTCGTGGAAAGCCAACTCTTGGTAGAGTGTGTTGCCGCTTCGTTTCTCGCTCTTCGTTTGTGATTTGCCCGTGTTCGAGTTTGGCGGTGCGACGGGAGATGTTGCCTGCAGATCAATATTTGTTATTCTATCTTTTCACCTGCTCTAATCCCAGATAAATGTGGGATTGGCGCAACACACGTTTTCAAGCATGTTGTAGAAGAATTCGGCTTAATTATTACGAATGGTTTTCTGCCTGACGTCAACCCACTTCTGTGGAATCCAGTCTCGGGCAAATCGTGTTAGAAAAATACCTTGCCCGACCTGGGAATCGAACCCAGGTCCGAAGGAGTCTACCATAAAGAGAGGCAGATAAATATTGTTATTATGAGTTGATTTTTCAAATGCCAGGTAACTTTTATCTGGTGAATAATTTTGACGTTTTGACAGTGAATGTATGAAACATCTGTCGAAGCAACAAAATTATATCTCAGAATTATCTGGCTATTAAAAATTCAGCCCTATGTATATTCGCAGTCAAACAGAATGTCGATAAATTCGATAAATCTGTGGTTAAGTTAAGGCGTGTCACCTGCGCGTGTTTTTCTCGAAATAAACCACAAAAAAGATACGCAGAACAATCATTGTCGCTGTCCCCTACTCATAGAACAATGTACTATAGACAAAAAGGTGTAGAAAAAATCCATGTTTTGCGGAGATGTTTTGTGTAATGTTTTAGTGCAGCAGAACGTGTTTATTATGTAGGTAGATATGTCGAACTATTCCTATTTATGATATGCTTCTCTTTGTATGTGTGACATTAAAAGGTTACTCTTATTGAGTCTGAATAATATCTGAAGAGAGGCGATGTAAAAATATTGTTGCAAACTATAACACTGCATTTGATAATAATAATTATGATCATTACGAAAACGTCATTTGACTAATTACAACATGTCAATAATGTTATTACACATAAACGATAATGCATAATCTCATGTTTGCGTACAAAAATGTTTTTTTAGAAAGTTGACCATTATATCTACGCAAAGTAGGTTTTCGCGAAATTAACAATAAATCACCTATGCATAGTTTGTAACATTATTCAACCTCTGCGCTAAAACAACGCCAGCCGCTTTTAATGTTGAATTCAAATTTCGAAACATCACAGTTGTCTGTGACGAAACGCCATCACGACGTAATAAAATGTGTTTCGCAATCGAATTTACATTGCTAGCAATTATTGTATTATCTATGTGCGAGGTAACGGGCGGAATCAAGTGCTACCAGTGTTCGTCTTTGCGTGACCACGGTTGCTTCAAGTATAATCTGTACTCCGGGCATCTTAAAGAGTGCGATAGTAGAAACGGATCGAGTCCTGTTTGCCGCACCCTGTCGCAAATAAACTACTTCACGTCGGCGCAAGACGTGACTGTTATCCGGGAATGCGCCCATATTTACAGAGAGCCTCTGGGTTGCGTGCATTCTAAGTTTAGCGCGGTGCACTACTCGGAGGCGTGCGAGTGCAACCAGGACGGGTGCAACTCCGCCACTTGCACGCACGCCGCGTGGACCTACTACTTGTTTATTGTGTTTTATATATCGAGATAATAATGTACCCTTTGTACCACATAAGTAATAAAGTAATAAAAGCGCGTCGCTTTCTGCTCACTTTGTGTTTTGTGTTCTCAAACGTTGTGGAAGTATTCAAAGTTAATTAACATTTTATTTGCATATCGTATCACAATCTATAAATAGATAAAAACAATTCCGAAATGTGGCGGAACCACTTCGTATTAGGAATTTGTATTAAATGGCTACAATATCTTTGCTATAATTTATAATTAATTCAACATTGATGTACCTATGCCACAAGCAGTTCAAATAGAATCTTTAATAAATAAGAGCATGTAGCGCAACAAAACAAACTTTATTCAAAAACGGTACAATAAAAACTTTACAAAAGAATCTTGAAATAGCTGCAGCACGCGACTTCTGAATCGTTTAGTCACGAGTAGGTACATACTCGTGAAGAATACATTATCTGCTGTACGAATATAGACAACTATAGAAAGAGTGCATGATAAACTGCACCGTGCTGTACTAAATTGCAACCGTCGGGCTCAATCGATAGCTCATATCGGCAAAAGCATTACCAGGGTCAAACTAATCAAATATTCTATAATACAATTATTTACTTTATGATGTCGTCGCTATACAATATTACTGTTTGATAAAATATTATTTATAACTTGCAAAGGTCTATCAAGAGTCTTAGAATTATGTGCTTGGAGATCAACTACGGACATAAGTTTGTAGACTTCTGATTTCTTAAGTTTACGCGAATATTATACATTGAAATAGAACTATTTTTACGGATTCTATCACGATTAGGTTTTAATTATTATTCCCAATAATATAAAATAATAATTTATTTCAATTTATAGACTTCGTTATATTAACTTAGTTTTGTGCGTTAACAACAGATATTGTTTTTCTATATTAAAATATGACTGTTTTTTTTTGTATAATCCCCTTTTATTCGGATATTAAAGTTTAACGTGGTTAATTGTTCGGCGTATATAATTTTATCGTACCAACTATTTTTACTAACACACGTGTACTGGAAAAAATAAGATTCGTTTGCGTAAGCTTGTGTCTTGAAAAGATGTATTATTTTGTTTGAGGATAAGACCTTTTGAAAATTAAGCTACAGCAATAATGTAATTAGGGTCATACGCTTTCAAGACAATGTGATTCCGAAGACGATCAATTGTAAAAGCAATATCAACGTTATTGACATAGAATAAAATTGGTTTTAGCAACAGAAAATCGTATTAATTAGGGTGTGACCACACTTTCAACACGTCGTTGTTACGGACAAATCGAAACGAGGCGATGAAGGTTTTTCCTTTAATGTATGAACAAAAAGTCCTTTTTAACCAACTTAAGACCAATTCACCCCCAAGGGCCATTTGCATCGCTATTACTAATCTAGAGTAAAACCGAAACTCGATTTATCCTACAGCTCACTCCCTATCTTTTGACCAAGATTTGGGATAAATAAAGATTTATTGCGTAGTTACAAGTGCCACTAAATAAACTATCAATTGCTAACCTATCAACCACGTGATGAATGACAAATGACCATCTCCGGATCCATAAGAGGCGGTGATATCTAAACGGATAAGGTATAATCGTCTGAGAGTCGAGAAGTGACGGTACACATGTGGCCGACCTTGTGCTGGTCAATCGATAGGACGCAGATGTAAAGCGCACCCGACTTCTGTCTTCTCAACACGATACGATTTGGGCTCGTAATCGAATTTTAATTAGACACCCCGCGCGAGCTTTTGAATAAAGTAATTGGGTACTTGACTATTTTTTAAAAAGTATACAGGGCTATTTAATAGTTTATCCTAAACATGTAAAACAAATTTTCCTAATATATTTTCATATATTTAGTTTATAAAAGCAAAAATTAATAACGCTACCTGTTAACTGTAGCTACGGGTGACGTCATTGTTTCTTACCATAGATACAAAATCGCTTTTAAAAAATATATTGAGGAAATAACATTTATGATTTCAAACTAAAAAAAAGGGTCAGATATTTCATCGATCAGATATCGATCGTCAATCACATCTGCGTTGAAATTAAGTTGAGATTTAAATAAGAATACGAAAAAACAAATACCAAACAACCTAGCAGTATGACTTTGGATCTTAGGTTTTAGGCCCTTGTGAAACAAATAAACAAGAAAAATGAGTAATGTAACATCATGCGTCGTGATTGATGTTTACAGTCACGTGACTCACAGATAAAAAATTAAGTATTTAAATTACTAAAATAAAATTATTGCATACGTTATTTATATGATAAATCTATGTTCCTACAGAAATTCATTGATATTGGTTACTACAGTCAAGTACTCAATTATACATCGTGTAATAGCGACGCGGCAAGCATCACCTATAATGCCGATTGGTCGATTTCAATATAAAATCTCGATCCGAAAAGAGATTAATTATTTGTAGGCGTGGTGTTTAAAACTTTTATTGGCTCCTTTTGGGATCCATTCAAAGACTCTGATTGGAATCGTTCGTTGAAATTGCTGTCATTAACGGCAGACGCTCCAGGCATAGAGGAAACATTGTTTTGTAATATAGCAAAAAAGTGTAATAAGTTGTTTTTGTACGTAGATAGTAACAATATCATTATCAAAGTTTGTTTGAAGTTTCTTACGTTTGTAATTTGTATTCCAAAACAGGGATTATCCTTAGCATTCCACTAATAATTATAATATTGTAAAATGAACAAAACTTGACAAACGAAATATATTTACAGTTAGTATCAAGAGTCTAGACTGAAATAAAACAATATTGAAAAAAAAATGTTACAAAAGATCAGTATGCCAATGTTACGCTATAAAATTGCATCAAAGAAATTTCTTAATTGACGACAAAATCATTGAAGACCTCGCTGTACTATGATTTCTATTAATAGAAAGGGATTTAACATTAACACTTTGAAATACGTGATATACAAAATAATTTCACAAAAAAAAACTACGATACACTGATACAATAAAAACTGACCAAAATTCAATTAAAATTACAACACATCACAAGAATGCGAAGGTCATTTTTTCTAGTGCTTTAAAGAAAGATAAGCAGTATTAGTGGTGGCAACAAAAAGTTGAGGCGTTTAATACAATTCCCTTTGTTTCACTCGCAACTCACCTGACTTTGTTGAGTTATAGGATCGGTCTGGTGCGCCCGTTCCACTGTCCTTACTGCTGCGAGTTCGGAGCCGATTGGCGGCGACGGTGGTGATGATGAGAGGCTGACGGGACTTCCAGGCATGCTCTCCGTCTGTTCCACGGCGTTCATCGAACTCTCCAGCGAAGCGAAGCCGAATGATATGGGCCCTGGTGTTGACAGAAAGATGTAAATAATCCGCGTAATTGGACCGTGTTGTGCAGAAATGAGCCAACCCACAAAAAAAGTTTTTTTTATGCCAACATGTTCTAAACCATTAATAGACCATAATGATGTAAAGATGAGGTCGCAGGAAGTCGCTGGATGCAGGCAGCTTCCAACAGATCGATCTGGAAATCTTTGGGGGAGGCCTATGTTCAGCAGTGGACGTCCTGTGGCTGGTGATGATGATGAATGATGTAAAAAAATAGTTTGTGTGTTGGCTCATTTCTGCACAACACGGTCCAATTATAGAAAAAAAATTGATTACATCTACAACTAAAATGGAGTAAATGTGTTATTTCAACTCTATTTTAGTGGAGTCTAAGCCCATTATCCTGTTGGCAATTATAACAGCTCAAGTATTTTAATTTTCAATGGGCACTAACCCTAATATGAGCCATCAATAAGATTATTGTTAATGAGATTGTAATTATCACATGTAAACATCAGACGCCTTGAAATTATTTATCTGATTAACCTTAATATAGTGTACCAAAAATAAAATTAGACATTAAAACTACAAAAGTTGCAGACGTGTGAGGAAATTCAAGATTAATTAATTATAGGCAGAAAAAAAATACCATTTCAAATCTAAACAGGACCGTATTGTGCAGAAATGAGACAACCCACAAAAAAAATGTTTTATTGCTGCCAATTGCCAACGTGATCCAGAACCATTAATAGACCATATTTATGTGTAAATACTTTTTTTTGTGTTTGAATCATTTCTGCACAACACGGTCCAACAGATCTTAACATTTGTATTTTAATCAGAATTTTATTTAATAAAACAAATAGATCCTGTATTTTCTGGCTTATGTACTTGAACAAAAAGCCACGAGTTACAATTATTTTACACCAGTTAGGATGTAGATAATAATCTTGAGAAGGAAACATATTTTTATGTATATCGTGTTTATTTTATGAGTAGGTACACAGTTGGGAATGTAAATTACATAAATAGCATAAAAAACCGGTAGGTACGTAATAATATGAATCAGAGATAAAATAAACATGACATTATAAAATCTAAAACGTTATTAACCTACACTGCAAGTTACGCAACTAAAATAATAAAACTCCATTAAAAACAGCACTATTTTTGTGGCCGTGGACCGGGACGTCTCGGGTTCGTTCCCTACCTTGGCAAGTTTCTCTAACAAGATTTGTCTTCCAAAGGCGAAAAATCGAAGAAAATTTATCTGGTATTTTTTACGTGAATTGCTACTTTAGTTTACTTTCATCAATTACAGGTGGTATGAAGTTAACCGGGGCCTTTATTCACTATAACCATATGAATGCGTTACGTGATCGTGTCACATCAACTTAGTACAGTTCATATGGAAAAATATTCTCTATATACAATTTTCTCTAAGTATACATGTATACATACACACGCATCAGAAACAATTAAACACCACAAGCTACGATCCTCAAACACCCGTTTTGTCTCTTCGACACTCCTACATCGTTTCATACATATCTGCCGGTTGAGGGTACTCAGAATTTGCCCTTTACGCAGGACTCAGGAGATATATTTGATCCATATAGAATAGAGTCGGGTACGGTATTTCTCTATTACTACATTTCATTAATACGATAAGGTGCTTTACACAGGTACTGGTAACTGGTTTACTGGTACTTTTCAGGACGTCCTCCTACAAGGTAGACCGACGACCTGATAAAGGTCGCAGGAAGTCGCTAGATGCAGGCCTGATCATGTAGTACTTACCACTAGACCTGCCGACTGGGTTCAGCCCTAACCTCCCGCGCACCTCACCCCTGTCGCTCGCTGTGCTCAGCAATAGTTTCGTTCGCTCCATGTAGTCCATGTGGGTCTTGAACAATTCCGTGTACCTTTCGTGCAGTTTGGCATATTCCTGATGACAATTATTAGCTGTATGATGCAATAGCAGCTCACGAATACAACTTAAATAAATACACCAACACTCACACACATATACACGTTGCTTACGGCCGAATTATCATACACTTAAGGTCGCCTTATGTCTTTTAAGGCCGCCTTATCTGTCAAAATTGTATGGCGAAAATCAATGTAAGAAGCCGTCAAAGTTAAATAGCGTTTGACCATTCGGGTGTTAGTCTATCAGTTTGGATTTTTTTTTTTGTAAAAAATGTCTCGGCCTAACTCGAAATTCGATTTGAAAATTCCAAAGCCTCACTGAGTTCGTTTCTTTGACTTGGACTTAGTCGAAGTTCGCTTTATAGATCTCAGACTAGGTTTAACCGGTATCGTGGGTATCAGGAACTACTAGGGACTTATTGTCCTACAACACCGAAACCCGAAACAAATCTGGGGATTACACAAACGTTTGTCCAGCGGCGGAAGCAAATCCGCGGCCTCCCGTTTCACAGCCTATAGTAGGGGAGCCCACGATGCTAAATGGGGATTTACTCGAGCGTCGTATAGACCTATTGGGATGCAAAGCTTAGATGATATGAAGAAAAAAATGTTATATGATATATACCTTTACATCGGTGGGGGAAGCGGCTATAGATTTTTAAATATGTAAAAAAAAACTGTTGCATGGACATCCTCGAGCGCGTCAGATATTGATAGCATCAATGCCCTACGTATTTTTAATAATGTACGTATGTTAATCTGATCGTTTGCATGATGCGAGTGGTTGTATTTAAGGATTGAAAATGAAAAAAAAAAAAAAATTATCGAGCGCGTCAGATTTTCTAACGGAGTGTTAAGTGCACCAAAAAAAAGCTCTCATTCACTAATCTGACGATTTCGATGGGACGCAAACTCGCGGCCATTTTCATAATGTGCCAAAAAAAATTCGCCATTTTGAAATACTCAAGCGCGTCAGATTAAGATATATATGGTTCATCTTTATGTTCTAAACGTACTGTCTATCGGCGCAAAATCGCACGCTTATTTAAAAAGCCGTTGTTATTTCACGTTATTAATTCATTTTACAATTGTTAAACTGTTGAATCGTTAAAAGATTCTAAAAAGTTAAAATAATCGTTATAGTTATTTCTTTGACATTCGATATTCGGTATCGAGTAGGTAGTTGCAAATATTGCACCCTATAAAAGGAGTGTTCAGAGCAGATTCGACACAGTCGTGCTCCGGCACTCGGACTGTCCACATCCCTGACTAGACGGTGCTCTTGAGCACCGTTAATAAAGGGAATTAGTGAATCTCAGTGTTCACAGTTGATAAATAAGATGAGTAATCATCTTATTGTCAAAAGAGACGTCAGCCATGCTGACGTCACCGTTTTTAAAAAACAACGTTAGCGTTGGCCCTCCGACATCAGAAGTGGGATAACTATCCCACTCATTTAACTTGAACCTTTCTGCCCTGATCATCGATACTTTCAATCCGATGGATACTTTCAATCCAACGGATACTTTCAGTCCGACTGATGTTTCAGTCCGACTGATATTTCAATCCGATAGATATTTCAATTTTCAATCTGACTGATATTTCAATTTTCAATCCGACTGATGTTTCGGTCTGGCTGATATTTCAGTCCGACTGATGTTTCGGTCTGACTGATGTTTCAATCCGGCTGATACTTTCAATCCGACTGATACATCAATCCGACTGATATTTCAATCCGACTGATATTTCAATCCGCCTGATATTTCAATCCGCCTGATATTTCAATCCGCCTGATATTTCAATCCGACTGATACTTTCAATCCGACTGATAATTTCAATCCGAGATACTTTCAGTTCGATCGATACTTTCGAAGTAGTTTTCCAGGGCCTTTGTGGACCACGGTCAATAATAAAGGCCCAGGCCACAGCATCATCCTTCCCAGTTCCTTTAGAACCCCTGTGGACCACGGCGTAAAGGACCGCTCAGAACCACAGCATCATCCTTAACAATAAAAAAAAACAAAAAAAAAAACTGCATAAATGCGTGGAGCATTTGCAAAGAAAAGGAAAACTGTGGACCACGGCGTACGGGACCGCTCAGAACCACAGCTAAATAAAAACTTTTCAGAGCCTCTGTGGACCACGGCGTACAGGACCGCTCAGCGCCACAGCATCGACCCTTCCCGTTCCTTTAGAACCCCTGTGGACCATTATCCCCGTAAGAAAAGTGCATAGATGCGTGGAGCATTCGCACTCTGACTGATTCATAAAAAGTGCATTGTGTGGAACATTTGTACAAATGTTTATAATATGGTCTGGCAAGGCTGGTCGGATACCTCCTCTAAAAACCATATAAACCAGGGCACGTGGTGCACCTAAATATCCATATTTTAATTTGTGTGCAATTTCATCTCAGAATTCAATGCAAAAACAAAACTACCTGATTTATGGTCAGGATTGATCGAGACGGTGTATGTGACACTGTTGCAGTCATTTTTGAAGTCTAAATGTCAACGTTAGTGATCATCTTTAAAAATCATAAGTGGTCAATTTGAAAAATCTTGAGTGGTCAATTCGGGAGATTGTTTTGTAAGCTAGGTAATTTTGCCCGCTGAGTTTGTTTCGCCGGGTCTTCTCAGGCAGGGCCGCGTTTGGATCCGGTGGTAGTTTAAAAAAAAAATCGGAATCTTAAATTCGCAATAATAAACGAGGCCTTTCAAAATGACCGTATCGGCGTACAACCATGAGCTTTCAATAGGAGCACGTACTAACAAATGAAAAGAAAGAAAGAAAAAAGAAAAGAAAAAGAAAAAAAAAAAAAATTTGTTCTACGAGTATTCACAACAAATTGCAAGGCTGGTGCAGAGCACGCACCGCCTATCAGAATGGCCGTATCGGCGCAAAATCGCACGCTTATTTAAAAAGCCGTTGTTATTTCACGTTATTAATTCATTTTACAATTGTTAAACTGTTGAATCGTTAAAAGATTCTAAAAAGTTAAAATAATCGTTATAGTTATTTCTTTGACATTCGATATTCGGTATCGAGTAGGTAGTTGCAAATATTGCACCCTATAAAAGGAGTGTTCAGAGCAGATTCGACACAGTCGTGCTCCGGCACTCGGACTGTCCACATCCCTGACTAGACGGTGCTCTTGAGCACCGTTAATAAAGGGAATTAGTGAATCTCAGTGTTCACAGTTGATAAATAAGATGAGTAATCATCTTATTGTCAAAAGAGACGTCAGCCATGCTGACGTCACCGTTTTTAAAAAACAACGTTAGCGTTGGCCCTCCGACATGTCTCATAATCTGACGATTATCTAGAGGGATTGGCCTGATCTGACAAAAAAAAATTAGAAAAACGGTTCACCTTAAAGGCCATCCCTGCAACTTCCCGCTAATTCCATTCTTGGGCTCTTAAAATTGTACTTATGACATTTTTGAGCTCAAAATATAATTTATGTGATATTTTGAGCTCGCTGAGTTCAAAGAAATAGAAATTTCATAGAACACTATTTTTGGAATTTTCAAACCGCAATAACTTTTGAATAGATCAACCGATTTTCACGCGGTTGGCGGCATTCGACGCAGTTTTATCATCCTCATAAGTAATTTTGCAATTTTAATTGATCGAACCACAAATTTCGGAGTAATCCCGAAAAAACCCTTTTTCGGGTTTCTTTCGTTCACGATATCTCCCGAACGAATCAACCGCTTTTGACCAGCTAGGTGGCGATCGACGTGGTTTTTCAAGCTCAAAGGCGGATTAGTTTTTGAAGTTGATCGATAAAGCCGGTTAAAAGTTATTCCAAAAAAACCACTTTCAAAATTATTATTTTTTTTTTAAATCATTGAACTTAATTAATTGAAAAGCTCAGGAAGCAGAAACCAGAGTGGGGACGGAGTGAGAGAGTAATAGATAGAGAAAGAGTGAGAGAGGAATAGAAGCGCGGAGAAAGAAATGTAGGCATCACGCAACTGCACGCATGTAACTTTATCGACGAATTTTTATTATTTCGGCTTGCGGAAATCGTCAGATTATATATTTTTCATTATTCTTGAATTATTTCCTTCAAAATAAAAAAAAATTTAGCTACGTTCGAGAATGTCGAGATGACGTTTTTTTTTAACAACTTTGTTGCCCTCCCCTTTTTTTACGTCACTCTCAAATTGTCAGATTAGTGGAATATACACTTTTTAGGATGTAATTAACTCACCCTACCTTAATCTGACGCGCTCGAGAATTTCTGATGGTCAATTTTTTTTACTAATCTGATCCTGTATTCTTCACGGGCGGCCTTATATATGGGCCTCATGTTTTGTGGAGGTACTTAACCGGGTACAAGGTATCCCCCTGTATATTAATCTGTCGCGCTTTAGTAAATCCCGAAATCCCCGCTTGGGCTCCCCTACTACTACTAATCGCCTGCTGCACTACGGAGGCTGCCGTTCTTATGTTTTTGTTATAACGTAATAGTTAAAACGGAACTCATGATATTAAAGTGACACAGAGTGGACGACTGTGAAGCGAAAGCAGCGGATTCGGTTCTCGTATTCATAACAAATATTTGTTAGGTCTGGATGTCGTGAGACCGACAATCTCTTGTAATTTTTGGTACCCATAAGACTTGTATCTTAGAGTCAGTTGGATTAGGATTTAGAACTATGTATGTGACTATTGGGTGTTATTTATTTATTTATATTTTTTTCCGGGGTCGGGCAAAGTGATATTGGATTTTTCCATATCAGCCCGGAGTCTGGAATTTGTGCCCGATATAGCGATAGGCTCGCCCCCTATCACATCTGCGACGGAACTAAGCTCGGCGAAATGTGGGTGTTCTAGTTCACTAGCGCGCCTCTGCCCACCACAGCTACTCCGAAACTATATATATAGCACTTGCTTACGTTACGACACGACGACGTTAAGTTACTTAAGTTAAGTTAGTTAAGTTACGACTTTATTATTTTTAAGTTACTGGTTCATAATACACTTTTTTTATGAATTGGTAAAATATTATTCGTTCTAATGTAACTTTGTATGGAATTTAAAATACGACGATTACGAATTCTTCTTGACTTATAATTTTAACCATGGATCTTCATCTCACGATTAATTCTTACTACGGAACTCTTCATTGTGCGTCAGACACGCACTTATTTTTTAGAACAATTTCGTTGCGTAACATCGATATATTATATACCTAGATGCACAGTTGAGGCTCCGAAAATGGGACAGCAAAGAAGTGCTTAAGCACTCCTTTTGCATACAGTCAGACGCGGATAGAATTCTAAATTTCAAAATTCAAATTTAAGAACGCTTGCTCATTTCGTTTAAAAAGCTACTTTATAACACGTGCGTAGGGTTATAATTGTGTTGATTTAATAAGAACTTGTGTTCTTTTTCTTTGTTTTATTACTGAGACCACTTTTTATGACGATATTTGCAAAGAACTGGGCATTTAGGATATATTAAATCGATGTTACGTAAAGTTAAAATAATTTTATTGTACATTTTTTTTATTTCTATTGATCTATAGAGTATTTTACTTTACTATCTTTCTATCATTAACAAATACACACAAACTAATTAATATTAATATGTTTACGTGCGTATTTTAAGGAGTGACACAAATGTGTTTAATAATTTATGTATACAGGTTTTTGAAAAATAAATATAAACAATCTACCAAATATGACTGACCTATGATGACTGTCTATTGTTGGTGTAAGAATTTATTCATTTCGAAAAAAATATTTTCTCTTAAAATATCAAGTTGTTCTGATTTTGTTATATGCTCAGTGTTATGCACTGTATGTTTTTATTTTACGTACCTTTATGTAACACACACACACACACATAACATATCTAATAAATTCTTAAGCTACAGTGCCTGCCTCGATGGCGAGATATTTCGGTACGACTACGGTTCTGAGGTCTCGGGTTCGATCCCCGGGTCGGGCAAAGTGATATTGGATTTTTCCATATCAGCCCGGAGTCTGGAATTTGTGCCCGATATGGCGATAGGCTCGCCCCCTACCACATCTGGGACTGAACTAAGCTCGGCGAAATGTGGGTGTTCTAGTTCGCTTTTGCGCCTCTGCCTACCCCTTCGGGATACAGGCGTGAGCTTATGTGTTATGTGTCTTAAGCTATAGTGTAACTGTATACTGACTATACTTATAAAAACATATTTACAACATAATATCTTTAAAATTGTTACAGATAAAAAGTAAAGTAGTCCCAAATATCGTATAACATTAATAAATTTAATTACAATAAAAATTGATGACCAAATTGCGTGCGACCTTCTTTGAATGCATATCTTCATATGTATAGTGTATATCTAAGTTACTGATATATTTTTTTATTTGTACTCTTAAGTCAAAATAGGTTTTAAGTATTTATAAATGGCATAATTAGGTACATGTCAATTTTTTTTTAACTCATTTAATATGAATCTGACGCCATCTAAAATATATCACTGAAAGAATTATTGAAATATTGTCAAAAATAACGAAGTTATAAGCATTTGAAATTTGGTGTAACATTCAAACTGCGGAAAAGAGAAGTATCAGTATAACCATGTCTGGGCCACAACGGTACATGCGTTAGAAAGGGATAGCAAGATATCCCCACTACGTCCCCACTCTTGCTCATTGCAGAATTTAAAATATGAATAACTGACTCATTATTCTACAATTTTCGATGCAGATTTTACAGAAGTTTCTTTTTTGTTTTATTTGCTAGTACATATAAAAATATGTACAAAATGAAACATAATCAAGTACCCAATTTATTGCTGTGTTGGAGTACCATACCTTTTTAAGTTCATTCTCCCTCTCTTCGAGTCGGCTAGCGTGGTCCAAGGAATTCTTATGCTTGAGCTCCAACATACGAACAATGCTGTCGAGGGCCTCCAGACGTCCTGTCAAATCTTTCCTTTCACCTTCATAGTGGTCTTCTGCTTCCAATAGCTGTTGACAAACATATAATTCTTTTGACAAACTCAACATATTTAAAATATTATAGCCAGGGTGTGACCAATTAGAACTATGTTTTACGCTGATATTTGTGGTAAAAAAAAACTTCCCAATCCAAAGTTAAAAAATCGTCTCCAGCCATCCTGGCATAATTTTAAAAAGTCAAATATTAGCTTGAGTAGCCTGTGGAGATACCATCAGGACCCTGTGTTTCTGGTGTGAGCTAGGTTAGCTAAGCTCATAGCTGGTACTGGTACACTGGCTGGTGACATTCTGCAGCTAAGTGCAAAAAAACCTACACAACACCACAGTCAAATAGGTTGATGACAAATTAAAATTATGACTTAATTTTTTCTTGGTAGATAATTAGGTAGACGCCCAACACTAGTTTCAGTTACATGGTCTCCACTTGAGAACTTATCTGCCCCAACAGATATCCGATTCCAACAGGTCAATTTGGAAATTTGGAAGGCCTATGTCTAGCAGTGGACATCCTGTGGCTGAAGATGATGAGACAATTAGGAATAAACTTCAAATGAAGGCTTACATAGGATTGGATTAACACTCTAAACAAACTGATCACCCGTCTGATATTGCAGATGTCTCCACCATAAATACAAATAGAATCGATTAACACTGGACTACATCGTAAATCAATTTTAGATGGCTAGTATTCTGTATCAACAAAATTGAGTATTTGAACCTGGCCATTGTTGACCATAATCATAGTTTATTTAGTCTAGATTCTGTACAACCCATGTTTAAGATTACTATCAGACTACTTATTTGCTTGTAACACTGTCATTTTTATAGTTTTATAGTATTATAGTTTTATGACTTTTATACCTATTAATTACAAAACTATGATAAAATGGAATGAATTGAAATCCACATCAATATATCATCTATAGAACCAAAATTGATAACAGTTAAGCCAGTTTATATATGGGGATTAATAATCTTTGGGGGAGGCCTATGTTCAGCAGTGGACGTCCTCTGGCTGATGATGATGATGATGAATGGGGATTAAAAACACAGTTTGTTTCTATTCACTCAGTAGTTTCCATAACCCATTTATATTAAATTTCAAAATAGCTTTTTTTTTTTATTGCTGATATTGGCAAACTAGCAGATGGGTCGCCTGATGGTAAGTGACCCACGCAACTTCATCTTTGTCACATTTGCATAAGTTTAACCCTTTAAATTCATTCCATTTTTTCCTAAAATAAAAGTAGCCTTAGTTACTCTTTGCAACATTGGCTATCTGCCAGTGAAAGTCGCATCAAAATCAGTCCTGCCTTTTCAGAGATTAGACAGAACACACAAAAATATAATATTTTTGTATGTAAGTACCATATATACTTTCATATGCATTTAGTGAAAAGCTTTTAATTTGGAATTACAAACAAACAATCCAATTTAATGAACTGTAGATTAGATATAAAAGCCATCAAAATTATAAATAAACTAGATTCTTAATAAAGTTATTAAACAAATTTTATATAATTTTCCTAAGCTATTAATAAGGCTGGCATAATTTATTATTTGTTAAGACTACCATTACATTTTATTATACAAAATATCTCATAACAGAATCATTAGGAATTAGTGCATTGTTTAATAGTGTGAGTGTGTGCCAATTACTGATAGTCATGTATCATCAAATGTTTACACCAGCCATAACAAACAAAGATGCACTTTACTAATAAACAATAACATTCATCATTACTACATGCTATTTACATACATGCACATCAACTAAAAAATAATTAAACATAGGGCCTTGATACACATAGCTTAAGGTCTAAATCATGATACTCACTAATTATGCAAGCATTGACAACAACGAAGCAACATGCTCACCTTGAGGTTTAGATAACAAAATGGGTGGCACATTCCAGTATACTTATATTCTTAAAACTTTTTTCGTAACAAAATTATGACACACATTGAGTAACATTTATTATATGCAGTGAAACGTGTGCATTATTTGGAGTTCACTCAACTACTGAGTGCATTCTAATGGGTAGCCTTGTGATGCAAAACAAAAGAAATCCATCCAAGGTCTACATGGTGGTATTGCTGCTATTGTTTTTAGATTACCTTCTGCTCAGCGTACTTCCTCGCCGCCTTCTCGCGCTCGTACTGTGTTACCAGCTGTTCGTTGTCCTCGCGCAGCAACTCCAGCTCCACTTCGTGCTCCTGATTGGTCTGGTACGCAGAGTCCAAGCACTCCAGCACGTTCACCAGCAGCGGCATCAATGTCTTCACCACGTCTTCGTCGTACCGAGCAATCATACGTTCGAACTCCTGGTAGATACTTCCGGCCAGCGATTGAACCTTCTCAGACATTACTACGTGGGAGTCCTCATGGGTCCCGTATATGGTCTCCGTGGTAACATACCCGCTACTCGCGCTGTCGTCGAAATTCATGATTGGCAACAACAATATTTGTTCGCACAAGGAAATTACGTCTGCCCCCACCGAGGACGTCTAATGAATTTTACGCGAAAACATGATTAGTAGTTTTGTGCGCGATACTGCCAGATGACGCGATCGATTTTTACGACTATAAAATATTATTGCTTCGTATATTTGGTCATTTCGTTTTAGTAATTAGAAGTGTGTTGCAATTGACCGTAAATACGCAAAAAAATGTAAGAAAGGTAAAAACTGCGTTCACACCATTTGTTTGATTGACGTATTTTTGCTGACTATCGAAAAAATTACTGGTTGAATCGAATGGTTGGTACACAGTTTCCTGTCGAGTGGCTATGAGTCATTATTATGTAAATAACGTATTTTATTCTTATATGTTTTCCATCTTGTTCACAAAAAATATTCAAAAACAATAAAACATTTTATTAATATTTGAAAATAGAGATTACATGATTTCCTTAATAATTTCGAAAATTATATGATTGCTAATTGACTAAAAAAACGACAACTTCACAGTTATCAATGTTATTCTAGAGCTAATAACCATATCCGGTCATTTGGTAGCGTGTATGAAATAGTCGAGAATGTCAGTCAGAGCATAATTTTTTATTATTTTTTTTTTCCCTTTCGGGAAGGCAAAGGGATCTAGCCCATACAGCCTCGTCTTAAGTGCTTTTTATTTCTTTATTTGCTTATATCTAATTTTTCACAAGTGCAATGAAATCGGATGTGTTCGATTTCAAGGCCCTGCTGGAGTTTTGGCGTCAATTCCTTCCGGTTTGATGCTTTTCAGACGATTTTGTCGCAGCGGAGGAGTCGAACATGGTCGACCCATCCACCCAACAAAAAGCGTCCAAAATCACTTATTTCAAAGCTTCCATATACTGTCCATCTTCGTTGATGTTTATAGCTTAGATTCACATCACATTTAAACCACAAGCATAACTTTAGACTAAAATATGAAATCATTAAAACAAGCGACCACCCGCACCGTCACAATTCCCGCCAAAACTCGCATAATTTTTTATTTTACGTCGATACGCAACGTTCTTCTGCGCACATTGTTGAATATTATTTTGTGCCAAGAAGCTTATTTTTTTAAACATGATTATTATTTTGTGATAACCCACAGAGGTAAATAAGTTAGTGCCAGGTGCGTATGCATAAACATTATGCCGGGTACACACCAACTGACCGAAAGCGAATTCCGAAACCGAAAGCCGAAGCGAGATCGCACGCTCGCTCGCCGTGTATAAAAAAATCTATATATCTGTAGCAGCACAGTGCATTCTTGAACAATGACACATGGCGAAAACATGTGTGAACCAAACTTGGATTTGTTTTTTTACTCGTGTGAACCACTTACTTGGCGCGGTACTTAAGTGATTCGTTAATAGTTTAGTTTCGTATTTACAACGAGTTTTTTGTTCCCTATGCATTCCTTTGTATTTAAGTTGTTATTTTAATAAATATTTGGTGAGAGTGAGAGGCACAGCATCCCTTACGGGATAGAGCAGTTCAATGAATCAGACTAGCTACCTTAAATACGGTGTTAGAAGGTTCAGTCAACAGTATTCCATTTGCATTGATCGTGCACGCATAGTTCGCCACACAGTATACCATTTGCATTGATCGCACACGCACAGTATTCCATTTGCATTGATCGCGCACGCATAGTTTGCCTCTCTGAATCACTCACATTTTACTGGCACCTAAGTCTTTCATTAACCATCAACATTACCTGGTTAGAGACGAACTGCCAAATATCTATAAAGAAATATTTTTCACTGTAATTAGATACGCATTTGTTTAATAACATGGTTTTGCCTTTGCTCCGAAATTTAATGGCTGAGAAGTTAGTTGTGGACCTTCATCATATTGCAGAAGTGAAAACTTCTCTAGCATCGTTGTGATTTGAAAGTCAATGAAATGAAGGGACAATAAAAAGAGAGAAAACATAAATTCATAAGATTTAACGTGGAAGAAAATGAGGTCGGAAGCATTTGTGCGCGCATGCGTAGTAAAAGCTTGGGAAAAGGCATGACACAACCGTGGTGTTTTGTATACATGTACATGTGTGAAAGAAAAGTTGTAATTATTATAACACATTATCTATCTAAAGAATTAGTGTGTATTTCACCAAAAAATATTTCAGTGAAATACATACTAATTCTTCTTTATATATTTATTTTCTTTTAAAATTTATTAATTATTTGTTGACATAACTTAAAATTAACATGACAATTACGGCAGTTGTCAATTTATTGTTGCAATTTAAAGAATGCTATTACTGCCCTCATGACATGGTTAACTTCTAACTTGTTAGCCGTTAATTCCATGTTTACCTTTTGTGAAATATAAAAGTTAATATTATCTATAGTATTATCCATTCATAATATTTTTTTCGGAGCCGTCCGTCACTATAACGAGATATACTTGGGTCTCTCACTCGTGACTTATGAGTAGACCCGTTCAAGTACCTCATCACGGCAATTTGAAGAAATAAAAAAATGACCAATGTACTGACAAGTATCCCGAGCACAAACATACGGGACTGAATGCCTTCGTCCGTTCGTTCGGCTTCGGTGATACGTACACACCGTCTCGTTCACTAGTCGTCATCATTCCGTTAGTATATACCCGGTATTATAGGTAATAAATATCACCTGAATCTGCTGGCAGCACTATAGAAGACAGAAGTGTCAATCACATTGTTCGGCTGTAAGATTCTATGTCCTGATCCTTAGGAGTAAATAAAAAAATGTTAATGACATTGACAACTTATTGACATTACTAGGGATGATCGATATTAGAAAAACATCGATGTTGACATCGATGCTAACATCGATTCAAAAGTATCGATGTAAGATAAACATCGATAGCAAAACCTCGATATGTCAAAACATCGATGTTTTCTGTAGCAAATAAAACTGTGTATTCCATTTATTTTTTATTCATTTCTTATTTTTTAATTTATGTGTTTATTGTTATTGAAAACACAATACAGGAAATCTTTTAACATTCCCAATATTTTTTGGGCAGACTCTGTAAAAAAATAACTTTTTCAGGTGATTTCCCTTTAGTCTGTGCATTGAAATACAAAAAAAAAACTATTTGTATGGCTTACTTCGATAATGTTCATCAGTGTTATCTAGTCCTAAATAGTTGAAATCATAGTTATCTAGTCCCTAGCTAGTCCATCCAATGCCAGATGGTCCTAAGAATATATTGACGTTTTGATATTTTATCCTCATAACATCGATGTGTCGATGTTATCGATATCAAAACATCGATATTTTCCAGCTAAGTATCGATGTCTATTAAACATTGATGAATATCGACATCCCTAGACATTACTTAAAATGTCACTTTTTCAACTTTCTACACGTCACTTCGTAAAAGTTGGGAAAGTTGTGGAACGTAAGGGATAATATTAGCTAAAAAAATTATATTTACACAATTTGGATTCATTTCATTACGTCAGTTTTCTAGAGAGTTAAACCGAAAACCCCAAATACATTAGCATTGGATGTAATTCATAAATATTGGAATACTATTCACATTCATTCTTTCACATTGTTGGACCCAAAAATTCCTTAGAATTTATAATGTCTCTCAAAGGAGATAGTGTGGCAGGGGAAAAATCCGTAGTTTGGGCGTATGTGCTCTGGTTATTTGGAGGGTTATTTGGTGTGCATCACTTTTATTTACGGCGCGATAGACATGCATTCGTGTGGTGGTCGACCCTCGGTGGCTTTGGAGTAGGATGGCTTGGGGAGGTATTTCGAATCCCTCGATATGTGCGGGACGCCAACGAGGACCCGAAGCACATGGCGGAGCTTGTGGCAAAGATGAACTGCAATAAAAAGGTGATGTATACCCAGTATTCTTGAGGTGAAATTAGATTTGCATGTGAAATTATAATTAATACGTATCATTTGACTCTTTCTTGTTTGACCTACTTTTTAAGAGTAATTCTTTAAAATCTGTATATACAACTTAAATTAACTGTGGATTTGGAGATGTTTCAGAAATGTATGGAGTGTGGGCCTGGTCTGTGTATTCACTAGGAGAAATGCTCAATTAAAATAGAATTATGTTTTCTATATCAATTTTTAAATCTGTGACTTGGTTTAGTTGATAAAAATTCATAAATCAGAGAGTGATTGCAACACAAGAACACAATGTAACAAGTGAAAAAAGTGAACAATGAAAAAAGTGACAGGTTATTCTTAACCATTTGCTCAGCAAAAAAGGCTTTTATAAGTAAGGCCCTAAATTAATGTCACCTTAGGTAGATGTACTCATTTCAACACTCCCTAGTAGCTCCCACATTATACACAAAGCTTCTCACAAAGGTTCTTTGCAAATAGATAGAAAATAAAAATCAATGCAGCTTAGAAAGAGTCAAATATATGTTTTAAGCCATGTCTCCTGCACATATTTTTTCGAAACAAAACGCTTAAAACACCTACACAAAACAAGATTTTTGATTGTCTCTTGATCATATAACAATGAACTATAGACAAAAAAAATTGAAATACCATATTTTGTGTAATGTTTTAGTGCAGAAGATGTGACTTAATGGTATCATATTTTGATGGGGAACAAATAGTCATTGCAAATAGATATTTCAATTTATATGAAACCTAACATGCTAAATTTTTTAGACTATTCAGCAACAGATACATCAGAAAATTAGAAATATAAACACAAGATCAAATCTTTTAAAACTGTAAATAATTTATTACATAAGCATACATATACATATGTGCAAGCATGTAAGTGCAAAAGTGTATTAAAATAGGTTTTTTAAAGTGTTCCCGCAATCCCTATGCCAGTAATTTAAACAAATATCTACCCACTTAACTATTATGTGTAATATGTTTTGATGTAACTCTGTGATATTTCTGTAATTTGGTCTAATTTTATGGCAAATAAAAAATAGTAAAAAAATAGTATATCATAGATGACTGTCTCGGTGGCGTGGTGGTATTTCGGTACGCCTACGGTTTTGAGGTCTCGGGTTCGATCCCCGGGTCGGGCAAAGTGATATTGGATTTTTCCATATCAGCCCGGTGTCTGGAATTTGTGCCCGATATGGAGATAGGCTCGCCCCCTATCACATCTGGGACGGAACTAAGCTCGGCGAAATGTGGGTGCTCTAGTTCGCTAGTGCGCCTCCGCCTACCCCTTCGGGGATACAGGTGTGAGCTTATGTTATTTCATAGATAAGTTGAGCTTGTCTTACATATGAGGTCAGAATGAATAGGCTCTAAAAATATTTAAAAGGAAGTTAGATATTGGTTTACATCTCTGGCATAAGGATTGAGAACACTCTTTACAACAAAGTTTAAATTGTTTTAACTGTTATAATGCCGTAAGGGAACATACCCATATTATGTGACCTATTCTTTACCATTTTTATACCCCTCATCATTCCATATCAGCTCAGAGTCTGGAATTTGTGCCTGATATGGCGATAGGCTCGCCCCCTATCACAACTGGGACGGAACTAAGCTCGGCGAAATTTGGGTGTTCTGGTTCGCTAGTGCACCTCTGCCTTCGGGGATACAGGCGTGAGCTTATGTATGTTATTTTATACCCCTCTCCTCCCTCGGTGAACACCCGTAGTATATGCAAAGACCTCCCCCTCCCCCTAGTTTTCACACAGTCATTTATAAATATGGTTCTACATCATTTTTTGTTGAAGAAAAGTTAAAAACCAAAATATTATGATGCCATTGTCACCTGTGACTTTAAAAAATGCTAAGCACTTCGCGCCATATAAATTAAGCTCGAAAAAGTACGAGATTTAACTATGTGACGAAAACTAAAGACTGTGACGAAGCATGGTATTCTGAAGACCCCCTCCCCCCTCAACGGGTCACGTAATATGGGTACATTCCCTAAGGTTTATTTAGATCCGTGTCTGTATTTGAATATATCTAACAGCCTTCGATGTATATTTGTTGTTTTTAATTTAGATTATTTTTCTAATAACATGGTCTATTTTCTATTTAAGACTTCAACGGCAATGTGGGTGAACAATGGGTATTATTGTAAGTACTTGCTAAGATTGCACGCTTTTCTCACATTGTTACCATATACGCATGCTTTTTACGCACTTGCTTTAACATACTAATGGTATTTAATTTTCTGTTTCATATTATCAGTTTGAGTAAAACTGCTTTCTATATTGAAATAAAACTATTCTTACGCATTCTATCACGATTAGGTTTTAATTATTTTGTCTGACCCGTGACAACGAAGACTGCAAAACCTTCGAAACGTCGGGAATAATAATTAAAACCTAATCGTGATAGAATCCGTAAGAATAGTTTTATTTCAATGTATAATATTCGCGTAAACTTAAGAAATCATTATGCTTTCTATATCTTACCAGCTCTTTTGTCATAAGATGACAGTTAGAATATTATGTATTTTTTCATAATTGTATTTATTAAGTTTCTTTTATTGAGAGCTAGCTTTTGCTAGTATCTCTTCTGGGATAAAGACTTTACAGAATGGGACTTTAATAGAACTATGGCTGAGATCCATAGAGCGAACTTCGACTAAGTCTAAGTCAAAGTCACGAACTCAGGGGGGATTTGTAATTGTTAAATCGATCTTTGATTTAGTCCAGGTCATTTTTACAAGAAAAACACAGTGGCTGACTGAAACACAGACTAAGCAAAGATTTTCTTGTAAAAAATGACTCGGACTTAGTAAAAATCCTCACTGAGTTCGTAACTGACTTAGACTTAGACGAAGTTTGCTCTATAGATCTCAGCCTTAGAATAGACTGATAATACTTCACATGCTCAAATATTTATTTAATAGCATGATATTATTTGACTCAATTTATTGTGTGGTGTAACATTTTTGAACAATATTCAACAGATTTAATATCTAGATATTTAAACTCTTCTGTAAAGGAAAATAACATGTAAATACATTTCATAGTAACATTGTGTTTCTTCTTTACTAAAATTAACTTGGAGATATAAAAAAAAACATAAAGTAGTCATGTTTAAGGTTTTTAATCACCTTTACTAGTTTATTGATTTGCATTATGCTTGTGATTGTAGTGACATTTGTGAATCATTGTTTGTGAATTTTGATGCAATTTATATAACATTAGATAGTACTGTCAAATCATAATGGTACAGCCACATTCATAATAATAAAACATCTGTATTTCCTAATCTGTTTAATACTGTATAATCCTAAAATTCCACATAATATCCCAAGAATGTCCATGTATGAATGACAAATTAAAAATATTACTCAAAAATTATTGTTCATTCATTGCATCATAGTATTTTCATATGGCTGATATTGACACATTATCACAATTGTAATTACATTAATTTCTATATTTATTTGCAGCCACCATTCTCGATGAACAGGTTCACCGGAATGCTAATGGTAGGCTACTCTTGGGGTCAGATGATGATGTTTGCAGTACCCCCTGATGAGGTCTGGGGCATCAACTTTAGGTACCTCAATTACCTGATACCACTGGCTGCTGCTCTTGGTAAGTAGTAGTCATAAGTTCATTAATAAAACAGGGGTCTGGTAAATAGATTGTCAACTACACATTCAAAGGTGGAAGCAGTCATGGTTTCCAGATTTTGTGGCTTGAAGTGGAGACTTCGTCATCTATCTAGTTTTATGTCCATGGTAATCTTTTTGTTTTACCGAGCATTATAATTATATCTTTGAATTAAACGATTCAAAATTTCCCATTCTTTCCCTTGTTTCTCTAGGTGTGTGGACAGTTGGCAACATTGGCCGAGAACAAGGGAAGCTGAAGTGGCCTCTTCTGGCAGCATACGCGGCCTATCCAGTACGCTACTACATCTACGACGAAACCGTGTGGTTCACACTGATGGTCCTCGCTGCGGCACTTGCGTTCGATTCTTTCTCGAAGGAATGGCGTCGGACACCAACCAAGAAACATATTGTCAAGTAAGCCGTGTCCATATTAGGTCTATTCGGAAGAATAAAATAGCTATGGTCTTTTCAACTCATTAATTAAGGCCTAAAAACTATCACTAGCTAGATTAGGCAGTCACAAAAGTACATGGTGCGGTCGGTGCCCATTTTTGCACTCGATTGTATCGATTCGATTCCATGGATGCCAGTAGCGAAGGGTGAAAATGTTCCAAAGCGAAGCCGATCAAGTTGACAAGGTGGCAAAGGTAAGCTGGTAGGAATCGTTTTGTATGGACTCTTCGCCATTCCTCCTGCACTAAAACATTACACAAACACACAAAACATGTATTTTTTTCTATGGTCCATTGTTCTACAAGCAGGTGACAACTAAAATCGTTGTTTTGCGTATGTGTTTTGTGTAATGTTTCGGAAAAAACTAGTGCCAGAGATACGGCTTAACTCACTCAGGCGAGTGTAGTGTAGTGTGTAGTGAGTCAGTAGAGTGTAGTGCGTAGTGTAGTGTAGCTGATGACGACCATCGAGAATATGTTGATACATTCCAGGCGTGTGGTAGTGTTGGGTCTATGCGCCTGCCTGTACCTTTCACTGTGGTGTGGCTACCTCTACTTCCACGGAACAATCACTGACAGCGAAGGAGACGAAGTGCCCGTCTATGAAGCTCTGCATCACTTCTTTACCAGCCCTTGGTTAGCATATTTTTTTATACTTTCATACTGTTAATGGTCTATTTTATATTGGGGGACGTAGAAAACTTAACGAACTGCTGTTCATGACATGAAATGGCAGCTTGCTGTTGAGTTTCATACATTGTGGGATCACAGTATCAATTTCTGTTTCAAGGTCGTAACGCGACTATGATTCTTTTGGTATTATGGGTTAGGTCGCTGGATGCAGGCCGCTTCCAACAGGTGAATCTGGAAATCTTTGGGGGAGGCCTATATCCAGCAGTGGACGTCCTATGGTTGATGATGACGATGATGGGTTAGGTTACTTACTGTTTGGGGATTAACTAGCTTGATTTTTGATCGCTGTTATATTTATTTTATTGTCTTAAAATCAGAAGAGATGAGTAGATTGCACACCTAGTGGTAAGTGGATACCGTATCCATTATCAGCAATATCAGAGAAGTAATCGGCAAGCCGCTGCCTGCAGAAAAAGGAAAGGAATGTGGATTGGAAGCGGTGGGCATAGTTGGGTATCTAATTCGAATCGTAAAAGCTAGCTCCCACTCACGGACAAAAAAATGGACGAAGCGCTAGATACAATGAACGTGAAGCAGGGTTTTCGGCCCATTCGATCTATCGACACGTAATGGCGGCGACTGAGCGTGTTATGAGTGCGTAGGGTACTTTTATACAGGCGAGTTTGTGTGCGTGGATTTGTGGCGTCCGTTTACGGATTTTTTTACTTCCACTTAAGTAATTTGCTTTTCAATTAACATCTGATTAGGTGGTTGGATGTGAAACAATGTCTGCTGGACACGTATCAGTACGCTCAGCATCACGGATGGTACGAGGTTTGGAAACAGATCATCGATCTGTCAGACCCACATGGCGAACAGAATGCTTACAGGGTAAGAAATAACCTAAAACATACTTAAAAAAGAACTTGTCCAAATAGGCCGTAATAGAGTAATCATTAGTCGCCTCCTTGGTGTAGTGGCAGCATATATGGGCTGTGGACTGGAAGGTCATAGGTCCGATTCTCAGGTCGGAAAAAGCGAATTTTCTAATTTATATTGCCTGGGACTGGATAGCCCTAAGTGGGTTTATATTAGGCAGGCAGCCGGTGATAAAAATCTAGCCAAATCCTCTGCCACATGCTTGAAAAAGTGTGTGGCGCTGATCCCGCATTAAGGGGGATAAGGGCAGGTAGAAAGGAAGATAATCTCCGTCGAATTCAAAAATGTCTTGAAAAGCAGTCCACCTTTGCTAGAATTTCTGGACTAAAGATCGAATCGAGAATTTCCACCTTTCAAAATCGCTTGAAAAATCATAAAATATCTTCGATACGTAGCTATATGAATGGCAATAGTTGGCAATTTTATGCAAATTTCGGTACACTTTGGGTAGCTACTAAGATATTACTTCATGGGCAGTTTGAAACAAACTTACTCTCCCACAGATCCTCGGCCTTGGACCAGAAGCGAGCCAGCAGGAGATAACCTCGACATGGAGACGCTTGTCTCGCGAGAACCATCCTGACAAGGTGAAGGAGATCCACCTCCGTCGCGCTGCGCAGGAGAAGTTCATGGAAATACAGCAAGCATATGAAATTCTGTCCAACAGCAAGCATAGAAGGAACCGCCGTAATAAGAAGGACAACTCGGAGCCTACAGGTAGTGACAAAATTGAGCTGTAGATAGTGTTTTGACCAAAGATTTATTATACTGGCCGTTTCGTACTATGGCACTTGAGACATTTTGCAATAATTTATGGATAAAATCCAGTACCAAGTAAAAAACTGCCATCATTATTATTATAAACATAAATACAATTATTTACGAACGCATTAATTTTTAGTATACAAAACCAGTTCGGAACCCTGAGATGAAAACTATTTATACCGTGATATAAATGAAAGTGCTAATGTAACGTAAAGCCAGTATAATACGTATAGGTTATAATATTTGTTTATAGACCTCAATCGAGAAAGAACATTAATTTTGGCACAAGTTATTTTAATTGGCTAGTACTACAGTATGTAACTAAAATAAATCGACGGTCCCTACGTACAAAGCGACATGTCAAAAACTGAGGTTTTCACGAGAACAAAATGAAGTTTATTTATAAGTTTAAGAATGATCATACTTGTTATCTTGTTCGATTAGTATTTCAAGTAGAATTATTAATTAGAAAAATATATCTATATAGTTAAGCGTATGGACAATCTAAAGCCATATACGCAATAAAAATATATGACATTTTGACTTGTCTATATACGTAGGGACCGTCGAAATATTGTAAGTGAAAAATATATTGGGACATTAAGAATTCATATTTTGAATTTGATAATTTATATTAAATTAAATTTCAGTGGAATTTGATATAGATATTACATTAGGTAATATAATAAATATTTGCTCAATTGGTTGTATGAAACAATGAACTTCCTATATCGACCTATCCAAAGAATAAAGTTACATATGATAATGAATCGAAATTGCTTTCTTATTTTTCCGAGCTTATATTGACCTGTATATTTAACGAGTAAATATTATTTTTAAGCTATGTCATAATTTAACTTGTTATTATGTCATAACTTAAAATAAATAATTTACTCGTTAAATATACAGGTCAATATAAGCTCGGAAAAATAAGAAAGCAATTTCGATTCATTATCATATGTAACTTTATTCGTTGCATAGGTCGATATATAGATTTTGGTATGTTCTATTGAAATATTGTACTGTTCAATTACGGACCTTTAGGCATACATTCGTCGAGTATTATGAACAATTATTCTTATGTCTATTTCGTAAATACATGCTGCACAGTAAAATGAGATTCTAGCGGAACCAATCGTTTGTAAATGACATACATATTCGTTCTTCTGTATGACTGAATACTACCAATAGTATGACCAGAGTATTGGCGAGATATGGTATTATTGGGTAAGTTGGGAAATTTAATGGATAAATTAGATTCTAATGTAATGTAAGATAAATATTATATCTGATTATCCATTGAAAGTTACACTTAAGGTCGCCTTATGTCGTTTAAGGTCGCCTTATTTATCAGAATTGTATGGCGAAAATCAATGTAAGAAACCGTTAGTTGAGTAGCGTTTGACCATTCGGATATATATTAGATTACACTGTAGAAGTGAATCAAAATTTTGGTTCAACTTTAAAACCCCTATTTTCTTAGTTACTGCATTGAATCTGGTGAGAGCAGGCCAAATAATGTGTACTGCCGAATAACATTTTATTCCTTTACAATCAGCATTATTAGCTTAGCAGCATTGACCGTGAAGTGCGATTTTTCCAAGTGAAAAAATATGGCAGGTATTATTACTGGATTATAGGATTCTTTCTATGTTATTATTTTACGAAATACGTTTCTATATTATTTCAACCTTACATTAATTATTATATTTAAAGAGTTTAGTATTAGGCCAGTGACTCCAAAAAAATTGCATTTAAAAATAAAATTATGTTACTTAATTTGCATTTATAAAAATAGTTTATTGTACTTAATGGATCTGGTGGGAATCTACTATTAATTATTTAGATTTAATTGCATTTTGGCAAGATAATTTATAGATAGCTATATTTATGTTATATTTATTGGGTTAAAGATGTTTATTTTAGTACATAAATTATTATTTATCGAATACGCACACATTATAAGTATGTTTGTTTGAAAATAAATTACATACTTTTTGCGAAGTATCATATACCGGTGTTTCATAAAGTTTGTACCAATAACAATTCCACACACAGGCAGGACGATTTAAAGTGTGATACTTTTTTCAAATAAATTATTAAGCATGAAGATTTTAAAATCGGTGACCTGTAAATCGTCGCAATTGGATACTTGACTATGTTTGATTTTATACACATATTTATATGTAATAGCAAATAAAACAAAAAATAAATTCTTCTGTAAAAACTGCATAGAAATTGGTTGAAAAATGAGGCAATAATTTATATTTTAAATTCTGGAGTGGGGGTATAGTATATCTTGGTATCCCTTTCCAACGCACGTACCGTTATGGCGTGTCGTGGTTGTACTGATACTTCTCTATCCCACAGTTTAACGGGTACACCAAACTTCGAAGGCTTATAACTTTTTTGTTTTTGAGATTTTTTCAGTATTTCTTTCAGTTTTATATTTTAGACTACGTAAATTTCATATATAATTAATAAAAACTAGTCAAGTACTCAATTAACATAGGAATGTCTTTGTGTATGATAATAATAATTAATTACCTGTATAGGCGGTTTGCAAATGTACTGTAGATGATTCAATAAAAAAAAATTCTTCACAAATTCAAGTGTCCATTATTCAAAAACTATGAGCCTTAAGAAATTTCGAACTATACTGCTTCATTGCTAGCCATCCCCTCTTTAAGTGTAGTTATTATTGATACCAACTTTATGGAACACCCTATATAATTAATTAAAAAATTGTACTTAAAATACCTTTTAGTCCTTCTTTAGTACTAATCTCTCACTCATAAACACCACATAGAGGTACACAAAACTTTGATATACCTATATGTACCTCAAGAAAGCCAGCTTTATAAGATCTGCTTTTGAACTTATTTATACTAATTGTATGTTTTTTAGCAATTACCAATTAAATACTTTATGACTGAATGCCATTGTGTATCTAGTGGATCTGAAATTGTGGTTCTGTAACTTAGGTTCCGTATAATATTCATACATATGTAGGCCTCATTTATCAAAGTCGTGACTACATTTGGGAAACTTTTCAACAAATGGATCAGTTAACTTTAAATTAATTGAAATCGTTTTCCTGAACTTTTTACAATAACCTTAATGCTATAATATTGATAGATTCTATAAACAATTTGTTTAAACTGATTTTTCTCACTCGTGTTAATTTTTCACGAAATGTGGGTGTTCTAGTTCGTTAGTGCACCTTTGCCTACCCTTCGAGGTACAGGTGAGAGCTTATGTTTATGTTAAATTTTTCCAAAACTGAGTGACGATTTTTCATAATCAGGTCAACGATATTATTTAGTTTCATAAAAACAATTGTTTTTTTTTTATGAATAAATCTTCCATTAAGATTTACATATTTAATTTACTATATGAAATAAATGATTATTTAAAACTATTTTTCCTTTTTTTACTTATGAGTTTCTTAATAGGTTTTTTAAAATATGAAGCTGTGTGACTGCCTCGTCGGCGTAGTTGTATGGCGAGTGCGGTAGACACACACTTGAACACACAATTACACACATTCATAAACCTACACGTCCTGCCCACCTAGCATGAGCGCCACGAGATATCTCGATAATCGACTGTCGAACGAGAACGCATGTTAGTGTCCGTAGACAAATAGAGAAAACCGGTTATAACAGCACAAAAAGCGTAGACAAAATGTTCTGGTGGCGCGCATGCTAGGCCGACTGGAGGGGTACCACCACCTCATAAAGCGGTATTATTATAATCTTACTTGTACCGATTTCCGTATAGGTAAATAAACGAAGTAAGATTATCATACTGCTATAAGAGGTTGGTGGTTATCATCCTGTATCCCGAAAGGGGTAAGCCAGAGACGAACAAAAACCCACATTTCACCGAGCTTACTTCCGTACGCTCTCTATATCAGGTCACTCCTTGTTTGTACGTAGGATGCTTTGGATAAGGGAATAAAACAAAATGTTTATTAAATTTCATTTATAAAGGTACACGTACCTACAATGTTTTATACAGAAAACAATGTTAGCCATTTAGATTGAACTTACAATTTATACCAAAAATGCACAGTCGTACTATATCATTTTTAATACGTTCACACTAAATGTGTAACAGATGGAATATAAAATACAGATATAATGCCACGGTGTAAGCACAGCGCTTCTCATCGACATCAACAAAATATTCTATTGTAAGTTCATTTAAGTACACTTACCCCAAGCAAAACATGTATGGAATCCTACAGGTAGGTATATTATTGACAGCTCGAGAGAAAGCGGCATCCCCACACCATCATACATTCAGCGGCCTGAGCAGGAAAATTTCTGACAACCGTAAATGTATTCGAACTCGATGCGCGTCTATGAAATTTGTATGAAATATTAACCAAACGTCATCAGTGCGCAGCGAACTCGAATACATTTACATTTACATTAGTTTTTCGTGCTCGGGCTACAGTTAACTGAATACAACATATTAACAAGAATATGTTGTATAATTTCATAAATTATAAACATGTAGCACATATTCAATGATACATTTCATTTGTTTTTCTACAACATACAACTATTTCTTTATTTAATGGCACAGTACAATTTAGAAAACATAGATGTGTCATAGTAAACAATTAATTATAGTGGTATATTTGAACCTACACTACATGCAAAACATTGTTCATTAAAAACTTTAATATATTCTTTTATTTACAGTTAGCATATAATATTATTTACACGTTAAATGGCAAACGAGGGTTTGGTCTTACATACAAATATAACTAAGTAGAAACGTACGATATAATAAAATTGCATTTTTATTTTGATTCTTTTGAGCTTGATTTGTGCTGAATAGTGAAAAATAATTCTTAAAACTAATGTCTTTTTGTCTTTGCTATAAATTTACATAATGTTTATGTACAAGTACAGGTGTTGGGCTCAGCCCAATGATCGGTGAGTGCTGAATATATTCAATTATTGCTGTTTATGCGATCCTCAATGTATGGCAAGATGGCATAATGCAATACGTGAATTGAAAAGGAGACAACTAAAAAAAAATTAAAGTTGATATCGATTGTTACCGATGCAGTATAATCATAGGTATTATACCTACCACTACCAATTCAGGAATGTATAACAATACCCTATTGATACAACTAAATGCTATTAGGAAACTATATTCTCCTAATGTTTTGTATTAAAATATCAACCACAATCGCGTGGATCAATCAATGAAGGTAATGGCAAAATTCATAATTTAAATGAAAGGGCACAATCTAACCTCTAACCACATTTCCTTCGGCTACTTTACATTGTATTATAATTAAACTAATTATCACAGTTTAAAAATTAAAATAACACTCGCTTAGTTAAATAGAACTATAGCATTCGTGAAACCGAAACATAGCCAAACTTAAACTAAATTAATAAATAACTTACTTCGATATTTGTTATGTGCGTCGTTGGTGCACGATAAAGATAATATTTTTTCTTTACAGATTACTATAGAAATAACAGTTCCTTTACAAAAATTTATGAATAAACAACAATTGATGAAGTCTCGCTCGACGATTCGCCGACACGAGATAACACTAGCCATCACATCAATGGCACGAAGGGCGCGCTCGCGCGTTAATTATAAAAGCAGTCTACGGACGCGGGAGATCAATGTATACATTGTACCGTGTGGCGTGTGGTGTGTGTCGAGTGTCGAGTATCGAATATCGAGTATCGAGTATCGACTCACACCGTGGTCTCGTTCCTGCGCAGCGGCTGGAGCTCGCGCTGCAGGTCGTTGTAGTACTCGTGGTCCGACATGGACTCCTCCTCGACGGAGCGCTGCGGAAGGTACTTGCTCGGGCCGGGCCGCGGCGTCGACTCGCTCCCGCTGCCGTCGCTCACGCAGATCGACTCGAGCGGCACCGGCTCCGTCGGGATGCCCAGCGTCTGAGTCGGAACGCTCTCGTCCGACATCAAGTACTCCGGGTTATCGATACATCTCTTCGATCCACCGAACGTACTAAAACGCAAGTCTTTCACTTCTTGAGGTTCACCACCTTCACCGATCAAGTCCATGTATGTCGAGGCGTTCTGGTTGTGCTGCGGTGAAGGCATCAAATAATCGTCTTCGTCTAACGGCAAGTTCAGTTTTAGACTACCGACTTGAGCCTCTTTTATTTTGGACATGCTGTCGAAATTTCCCTCGATGGAAACCTCGGTTCTGGTTTTCATGGGATCGCTGCAATATCGAGAGCTGGAACTGTCCGATACGCATACTCCGTTGTTATAGTAGTGACGCATATCCGCTCCATCTGGATTCACTTGGTGGTTGTATCTCAGCAATTCATGGTCCCAAGTTTCGGGTTTAGGACCGTTGGATTCAACAGCGACTCCGTCTGGGCAGGTACCGTTGTTAGCCCACGAAGATGACGTACATGGTTTTAATGAACTTGTCTGCGTTTCCATTCCAGCGCTTGCTGAATTCGATGAAGCAGTGCCAGGAAGTGCTTTAAATTTCGGCTGTAGGTATTCGTCAGCTTCGACCAGCGATTCTGAACCTTCCATTGCCGATGACAGATTTCTAATCAATTCCTTCTCATCCTGAAACATTAAAACAAAAGTGATTAGTTTTATTCTACATTTTTAGAAAGCTAGCTTATAAATATAATAATAATAATATTAGCCCTGTAAAATTACTGTCCCACTGCTGGGCATGGGCCTCTTTTACTAATGAGAGGGGTTAGGGTTTAGTCTACCACGCTGGCCTAACGCGGGTTGGTACACTTCACATACCTTTGAAATTGTTGTGAAGAAATTCTCAGGTATGCAGGTTTCCTCTCGATGTTTTCCTTCACCGTTATAGCAAGCGTTAATTGACAGTGAAAATACAATTAACACAGAAAAATCAGAGGTGTATGCTCTTTTTGGGATTGGTCTCGAACCTCTGACACACGTCTCGGCAGTCCGTACCGCACCCAACTAAGCTATCGCTGCTTTCAAACTTAAAAACCTCAACAACATAATAAATATTTACCTGCGTAGAATAGGACGGGAGTCGCATGAACTTGTCCCCGGGAATGACGAGGTATCTGCCGGGATCTCTGGCCATTTCCGCGAAAGTGTCGGCGAGCTGCTTGAAAGTTGGCCGGCTGTCCGCGTCCAGCATCCAACAAGACACCATCACACAGTAGATATCTAATGTGCATATACTTGGTTGAGGCAGCTTTAAACCGTTTTCTATCAGTTCTGGCACATTTCTTGCCGATATATTCTCGTATGGCCGTGCTCCATAACTCAATATTTCCCAAATTGTGACACCAAATGCCCAAACGTCACTCTTATGAGTGAATATTCTGTGTTGTATGCATTCTAGTGCCAACCATTTGATGGGCATCTTGCCTCCTGCTGCCTTATATTCGTCTTCGTTTATATCTAATAGTTTTGCTAAACCGAAATCAGTTATTTTCACACAGTTTGGGGTTTGTACTAAAACATTCCTAGCTGCCAAGTCTCTGTGGACTAATCTCTTATCTTCTAAATATGCCATGCCACGTGCGATTTGTGTGCACCAGTTTAAGAATGCTTTCGAGCCTATTTTCTCTTTGTGCGTCCTTACATAATCGAGCAAACAACCTAGAGGCATTAGCTGGGTGATCAACATCATCTGGTTCGTCATACAAACTGCTAATAGCTGCAGCAAGTTTGGATGTTCCACGCTAGCCATAATGTATGCCTCTTCTAGGAACTCTTTACTTGTGTTGGCACCGGTACCTTCCTTTAAAACCTTAATAGCTACAGGAATTTTCACGTTTTCACCTTCAGGGACCCAGACACCTTTGTATACTTTTCCAAAAGCACCAAATCCGAGCATGCCACCTCTGCGCAACTCAGCTTCTTTAACTATTCTTAATTTAGCCAAGTTGGGTTTTACATTAGTAGGGCGCAAAGGCTCATTGTCTTCACATCCTGTTAGAACCAGGGTCATTTTAACAGCTTCTTTCTTTGCCTTTGCTTTTTGTCGACATGTGTAACCGATAATACCGAGTACTACCAGTATTAGACAAGCTAGTACTAAGAATATCACCAGCACTGTTGGTGTCCGCGCCGTTGCCGTGCTAGTAAGTCCGTTTGCATGTTCTGAGCAATAGGGCTCTTCAATGGGATCTTGGAGTTGCTCATCGAGGAATATCTTGTGAGGAATGTCATCGGGACAGGTGAGTGTGCAGTTAAATACAATTCGTTGATCAGCAGAATTCACATCACTCAAGAATATCTTAAGATTTTTGCATTTGATACAATCCGTTGATCCCGGCCCCGTGCAGCCTTTGCATTCAGAGTGGCACGGTGTACACGTCTTTTCTACCTCATCAGTGTAGTGATCAGCTGGACATTCGTCTTCGCACTGATCTCCTCTATTAAAGCCATTGCAAACTTGACATACTTGCTTGTGGATACCAAAACCAGAGCATTTCTTGCATAACGGGTGACATCTTCTACAAGCCACTTTGACTTTACCTTCAAGTGGTTTGACGTTGCCGACCCACTCGTTGTAATATCCGTCAGGGCAGGATTCGTCCTCCTTCAGGCAACTCTCGACCGTAGCGTCGGCGCTAATAATGGCTTTCTTGCAGGAATGGCAGCCGGTCGGCCCCACGGTGTTTGTAGGTCCGGTGCAGCCGTTGATGCAGTTGTAATGACAAGGGAGGCAAGTGCCATTTTCTGATGCATATCTTGATTTGGGGCACTCGGTGACGCAGTAAGGCTCGTCTCGTACGTGCTTACACCTGGTGCAGTTTGCTCGGCTCGGTCCCGTGCACCCGTCTAGACATTCCGAGTGACATTGCTTGCAAATCTTCGCTCCGGCCTTGTATAATCTGTAATAATAGAACAAAAAACATAAATAATGTATTTGCAAGCTGGCTCACAACACGACAAACAATCGTCATGTCTGTCTCATAAATAATTTTCATACGTAGCCGTTTTGACGACTGCATTTACCATACTTTATATTTTTGTGGTACATTTGGTAAGGAATAAATCGTAAATAGTTAGATAGGTACGTAAACAAGACATAAAGAGTTGTACAATAAACGATAAATTTCTGCTTTTGGAATATATAGACTGAGAAATATTCAGCCTTTGTAATATGGGCGCTTAAAGCAGTTATATGGTAATCATGACTGCAGTTACAAACTACATACAACTCTGCATAACAAACAATCCGTAAGTAATGATTTTTAATTTGTAATATACACAATTATTTTAATAGCTTCCACATATCCTTTTTGGCATTACATATAATAGATAGGAAGAAAGTCGGAATAATAATAAAGAAAAAAGAAATCGCATTGCAACTTTTCGTAAAATTATTATTCACGAAGATATCTATGCACTGATGTTAGCTTTTATAATATGATTGGAAGACCTACCCGGGAAGTGCACTGCAATTCTGGATACAAGTTTCGCCGAATTTGAAGTTTTGACAGGCGAGGCACTGGTCCGGTCCCGGACCCCAGCAACCGTCTTCAGTACATTGTGGATCACACACCAAGTTTGCTTTCTCTGTAGAACATTCCATGGTTATAAACAAAATTACATGCATTTAAACCATTAGAACATGGTAAGGGACCAACAATCGCGCAGCGGTCCTGAGCAGTGCTGTTACAAAGGTTAGTAGGTGTAGTGTACATTGTAGAAATTATGTATAGAAAATTTAAATTCGCTTGCTTGTAAAACAAAAACAACAGGACAAAGTAAGATATCGCAAATAGCAAAAGTATTAAACTACAATTAACCTAGTAATGAGGATCCCCATAGTTTAATGTCGCAAAGCTAACTCACCACAAGTCCTCGGATCGCCGTTTTTCTGAATGATTTGCTTGTGATCCTTTGATTTCACTAATTTGTTCCATGCTATCTTATCAGCGTAACATAAGTTTCTATTTTCCATAATCGCTATCGCCCCTGAGTTCACTCTTTTTAAAGACTTCAAGCCTAGAGATTTCAACGAAGTTTTTACGATGTAAAGGGCGGCGAAGAGGTTTTCGACGACTTGGCGTCCTCCAATCATTTCCAGGTTTCGGAAGTAAGAGAGACTAGTGAAGTTCGGATGATGCGCTTGTACGTTCAGGTAGCCGGTCACCTCACGCACGGTGCTGAACACTTCCAAGGCGTCGGGTTCCATACTCTGGTAGTGCTCACCGAATGAATAATCGGAGTTTATGTGTTGGAATCCTGTGAATGTCATCTCTAGAATCTCTATGGAACCGTCTATGATGGTGCAATCTTTGAATGAATCTATGTTTCCTGAATGTATTGTCTTTTCTGCTCGGCAAGTCTTCGGGCAAGTAACGTTACACGGTATACACTCCCCGTTCACAGCCGTTTTATTCGGCGGGCAGCTTCTGACGCACGCGCCGTTGTCTTTTAACAAATGCTCAGGACAATTGCGGACACACGTCGCTCCATATGCATACTTCCCATTCGGATTTGGCTCCCAAGAATACGTGGTGGGGTTATATATTTGCATTTGTGGACATTCTTGGGAGCATGTGCCTTCGTCATAAAAGTTTCGACAGGCAAGGCATTGGTTTGCTTTCGGACCCGTGCACCCTCCGGCGCAGAACGTGTTGCAACAATCGCGAGGATTGGGGCCGAAGCATCGACCTTGTGCGCATTGCGGGCTACAGTTCGTCTTTGAGAATTTTTGACAGTTTTCAATTCCGTCGCCCCAGCATCCCATTTCACAACTGGGATGACATCGTGGGCACACCCGTTCCGGCGCCGTGAAATTGTATACGTAGACATACGTAGCGTTAACTCCTGTTATGATTTCATCCCAGTTGATAGTCTTCACGTGGCACAAGTTATAATTGTTGTAGATGCCTACACTGCCGCGCAGCACGTCTCGCAAAGCTGGCAACTCGAGAGTGAACGCCGTGGACATGGTGACCATCAGGGCGAACTCTTCCTCTCTGACGTTCAGTTTGAATAGTGTCCGTCCACGGATGATCTGGAGTTGAGGCAGTACGATATTCCGAACGCTGACTTGTGAAATGAGCACGTACCCCGTCACCTCCCTTATGTATTTGAGGAAGGAGAGATCCATAGTTTCGTTCTGTAGCCACGTGAGCTCGAGGTTGCCGTCGACGTAGGTGCAGTTTGTGAAACGGTCGCGAAGATTCCGGTAGTGAGTCTCGCGATTCGACGGGACTGACATCCGACCGTTCGTACCGATGCATACTGAAAACAAAAAAAACATCTACATCAGAACACGCTTTGTTATTGTGCACTTCAACGAATAATTAAGTTATTGATAATTGATGTTTGTTGTACGCATATAATTCGCTCAATGTTCGACATGTTAGGAATAGAGCGAGTGTAACGAAGAGGCGGCGCCGTGTGGGCGGGCTTGAAGCCTGTTTCTTCCACTATGTTACAAGCGACACCGCTATCCGTGATTAAGCGATGAAATAGTTTCCAATGGCGTTTCGCTTCGTTTCGAGGTACTGACGTTTAGAACTACAGCGGGTATGTACGCTGTAATTTGTTAAGTCACGATAATTATGTCGTGTTCACCGTTTACCGTTGGACTGCTTATTTTTACCGTGCACAATAAAGGGTATTGATTTGTTAATGTTAAAATGTTTACACGGCAGTGAATTGTGGCGTTTGATTGTTTTTAAATAAATACATTATCCGTTGTATAATGTACAGTTAGCTCACCGCATTAAACGCACGGCGATGTATGTAGTTCCTGTGACATATTATTATTATAACATTTGCACCTTATTTTTATAAATCATAATTAACTATTTTAAACACCCATAAGGTGTTTATTGTTATTCAAAAATCTATTATTTGTCTACTTGAAAACCAAAATACTTGAAATAATACTCAAATAATAATAAAGCATTTCTTCACATTGTCTATGCAAGAATAGTTCGCGCAATTAAACCATGAAAGCACACACAAATCTCCTACTTAAGAATATTATTACTAAAATAAATAACTTTGGTTCTTATGATTATAGATGTAAGGTCCAAAATCCGTATTCACAATGTCGTGCATCTGTGTCCATGCACAAAAACTAAAGTCTTTGTTACACAACTGCATAGAATTTTACGAGTATTCAAGGTAAATTTTTACCTGCTCGAATAAATAATAAGGCTTTTACTGAGTACATACAGAGGTGTAACATTACGGTCACATGATACGTTTGAGGACGCAGCCAAGTCAACTATTGGAGTTTAATTTTTAAGAAAAAATGTCTCTTGAAATCTGTTTGCTTGAGACTTTGAATATATTTGTTTTAGAAAGGTAGGATTAGTTACATGCCTTGACGTTTATTTATTTAGACTGTAATTATGTGTTTTAGAGACGTAAGTGATATTTATAATTGCGTTTGCCTGCAGCATCGCTTGCGAGATAAATGTATCATGTATCTGGAGATACACAATAAAAGAGTATGCCGTATTTCGTGTCAATAAATACTTTATAAAATTTAAAAGTTTAAAATGATACTCTATCAAAATAAAACAAATATCCAAATATTCAAATTAATAAGATAAGAACACGGCGTTACCGTTCTCTGGTGATTCAGGTTTTCGAAAGTCTAAATATCCTCTGAAATTCCTAATCGCTACTATCCCTTTCCATGGCAGGTAGTGGCTATCTCCTTGGCATTACTTATGAGTGATGATGACCACTTGCCATCATGTGGGTCGTCTACTTGTCTACTTTCGAAGCCAATATGTTTAAGTTGTAAGGGAGTAAGTTGATGCCGTCCTTTTTTGGTTTGACAAATAAACTTTATTTCTTTCTTTCTGTCTTCTTCCTTAATTATACGGAATGTATGTATAAGTTCCGTCCACTGCTAGTGATACCGCCGAATGTTCATACACTTAAGGACGCCTTATGTCGTTTAAGGCCGCCATATCTGTCAAAATTGTATGGCGAAAATCAATATAAGAAGCCGTTAAAGTTGAGCAGCGTTTGACCATTCGAGCGTAAGGCTCCCCCCTATAATGATGGCTTTTGTGGCTGATGATGTAAAATGTTAGCAGAGACTTCCATTCCACGTGTAAAAACCTACATACGTTATTAGTGAAACATAACTGTCTCTTTTACACGTAGTTATTGCGAGACAGATCGTGCTACTAAAATGTGTGACACCAAAAACTTGGTTTACGAACAACCTTCTATTCGTGGCAGTAGAAAGCGCTGCATTTCAACAATAACACATAAAACTAAATCATTTATTTTTATATTTATATACTCAAACTAAAACTAAAAACAAATAATGTAGTTATATCTTAATCCAATGAACATGCATCGAATAAATAAAAGACTGAATCTTCAATGGTTTTTTTTCTTTCCGACTAGGACAGCTGGAAAATGTTGCAAATACTACGTTTGAAGCATGTTAGAATGAGATTTGAGCCAATTATACAACAGTTGTTGATAAAAACAATTTGCAATCAGCCATATGAACGTAAACTTTCCAAAACGCCCATGAGCGAACCAAGACGACTAAATTAAAATGCACACACATCTTTAGAGTGGCGGCATGTGTGTCAGCTATTCGATTCGGTCGGCGTTCCACCCACGCGTACACGGCTGATTTCACGTGTCGCCGTGTACCAAGTGAGTCCACATGATGTACGGTGATTTAATTTTGGCGGTTAACAGTGTGGGCACCAGAGGTCTGTCCGGTCGACACAGATGCGGCGGCTGATCGCTCTGTCGATAGCATTCAAACGTTTACGAGTTCGAGTCCGAATGATCACCGGTTTTGATGTGAAACGCTCCGTGTTTTATGGGAATAACGAGCGTGTCCCCGTGTTCACGCATTCTAAACAATGACCGCTTGTTGCGTACGAGTACGTAGTATGTACCTATTACATTTTATTCGACGACATATTCTGAATGGTAAAACGTGTTTGTGGATTTAATGTACTACGTAGTTCCGCTGTTGTGGTTTACAAACATGTCCAAAACGTTTAAATAAGTAATATAAATAATATATTAATTTAATCCTTAGTTTGCATATGTAGTCAGTTAGATGTGTGCAACCCGTCCAAGTTTGGGAGGTGTCAGCGAGTTAAGCAATCGCTCACTTGCTGAGCGTGCTCGGCTCGCCGACTGGTTTGTCACAGGGCGATGTTTTTATCCAGTTACTTGCATTCTGAAGCATTGAAACCAGTTTCACTCGGCCATTTCGTTCTTGCGCGACCTTTCACTACAATCCCTTGTAATGCGTGGCTCGCCGCTCCCCGGTACAGTTTCCTTTTATGTGCGCGAACAGATGAGGTATTGGACGTGCAAATCGTCCTCGCCGGACCATAGGTCGCGATCGAATGCCGTTTCAAAAAATAAACCAGACTTTTCCACGAAAGTGAAATAGCATTTCACAGAGTACCAATATTTATTTTGAACATCCGCGCGCCGGCTTCGCCTTCATTATACAATAAAAGATCGATTTAAAATTACAATCCTTGACCTTACAGGGCAGCAGACCGTCATTTAAATACTGTTGAATTACTGTATACTGAATCCATATACCGCGTCATATTTGATGCTATGTTAACGTCGTCAGTAGCTATTTAAAACGTGCGAGTAATGTACATGTAATCATAATATATAAGAGAATATTAGTTTTAAAACCATATTTATATTTACATGAAAGTCACTCATTGCGTCGCGTCGCCTAGGTTATTCTGATCAAGCGACTAAGCGCGTTGAAATCTCTTGCAAGACGTCTCAAACCCGAACTTGTATTGAGATGAAATAGACATTTATAAAATAGTTAGAAACTATCCAAAGATGACAAATAAATGCATAAACATCGACTATAACAAATTCTAGTTTCGATACTTGGTACGGGACGTGGCGTGGGTCAAAAAACTCCGCCTTAGTTAAATATTCTTGCATAACTTGATTAGCTCGAGTGTTGCCGTTAATTTAAAATAGAATTTATGGGATATAGCTATGGAATTCGAATAAAGCCGCGTCTCCTGCACTAAAATATTACACAAAACCGCTACACAAAACATGGTTTCGCTACACATTTTTATTTATGGTCCATCGTTCTATGAGCAAGAGACAGCGAAAATCATTGATTTGCGTATGTGTTTTGTGTTGTTTCGAGAAAAACAGGCGCAGGAGACACTCCTTTATAAAACAATTTTAAATATTCATATGGTACATGTATGAAAAAATACATTTGATTAGACTAATAATTTGCAGACAGGTGTTTTAAATAGGAAATCTTTTTTTTATTATACAAAATATTATATCTGCCTTCGACGACTTCGACTACTGCCTTTTTCGATTCGGTGAACCATAGACGCGGGAAGTTATATTCGCATCTGTATTCATATTAAAATTTATGGAAACACGTAGGCGCACCCGCGTTGTTTCCTCGTTCGCAGTCATGACTTAACACAGAGAAAATAAATAAAATACATTATTTGTTCCTTAACGCGTCGTGATTATAAATAATTGCATTTTATTACTGTGAGTGTTAAAGGAAAAAAACAATAATAATCAATATAGATTGTTGTTTTTTTATTTAAAACTCGTCGGAGGCGGCACATATATACATATGTTACATAAGCGTATGGGCCACCGCAGGCCGAGCCGTGTCTATTTAAATAAATAAATCTTTATCCCCAGAAGTTTACGTCAGTAGGCAGTCGTAAAATCTAAGCCGAATCCTTTGTGCAACATGCTTGAAAATGCGTCTTGCATTTGAGTGGTTAAAGAACAGGTGGAAAGTTAACAAAAGTTAAATAAAAAAAATCACCGTAGAACAAAACAGAAATCAATCGTTATTTTATGCGATTGGTAAAACAATTTTTGGTGGTCATTTGAAATTCACTGTGGTATTTAAATTCCAGTGCTTATTCGTAAAATAGTTCAAATGCAATACGTGACTACTTTGTGCGCAGTTTCCATAATAATGGCGCATCTTTATGGACCCGTTAGTTGTATACGTCATATGAGATCCATTTTTAACCGATAATTTATACATAACATCGCTACAAAATGTTGAGGAAATCAGTTCCCGTGAGAGCGAGGAAGGTGTATAGCAATTATGATCATATAAATCTGAGGACCTGTTTTCACCTGCTTTCATCTTACCTCAATATGGGGTTTGCAGTTGGCATAACTCACTCTCAAGCATATTGGGCCTTATAAAAACAGTTTAGCTGAGCAAATGGCTAAGAATAGCCTGTCACTTTTTTCCTTGTGTCACATTGTTTGAAAATAAAAGAGACATCCTATTCTTTACCATTTGCTCAGTTAAACAGTTTTTATAAGTAAGTCCCATTGTAGTAAATATTAGGCTTTATAATAAAATATTTAAATTATACACGTATATGTTGGAGCGGCGATAGCTCAGTTGGAAATGGTACGGACTGCTGAGACGATTGTCCGAGGTTCGAGACCAAACCCAAAAGAGCATTAATTAAGCATACAACTCTGACTGGTTGTTTTCTTTGTGAATTATCACTTAGTGTTTCGAATTTCGAAGGTATGTGAAGTCTACCAACCTGCATTAGGCCAGCGTAGTAGACTAAGCCCTAACGCATCTCATTAGTGGAGGAGCCCGTGCCCAGTAGTGGGACAGTAATTTTACAGAGCTAATATCATTATTATTTATTAATGTATACAAGTCAAGTAAATTGAATAGCTCGCTCGTGGTTTGTCGTAGTATGTATACGAGTACATTGAAGCGTTTATGTCGCCACGATACGCTTGCTTCCTTCACTTGCATGTATATTACGGCAACTCTAACCTAAACGAATGTAACTTATAAGTGCTTATTTACTTTATTGATTTGTATTAACATAAATACCGGTAATAATATACAGGGTATTTCCTCAAGTTGGTATCAATAATAACTACACTTAAACAGGGGATGGCTAGCAATATAGCGGTAAAGATTGAAATTTCGTAAGGCTCATAGTCTTTAAGGCTCGCCCCCTATCACATCTGGGACGGAACTAAACTCGGCGAAATGTGGGTGTACTAGTTCGCTAGTGCGCCTCTGCCAACCCTTTTGAGGATACATGCGTGAGCTTATGTTGTGTTATGTCATAGTCTTTGAATAATGGAAACTGAATTTGTGTCAACAAAATCTGTTTCATTGGATCAGCTGCAGTACATTTGCAAAAAACCTATAGGGTTATTATTTATTTTTAGCAAAGAAAAAGCCATTCCTATGCTAATTGCGATTTACATGACGCAATCCGATTTTAAAATTCTCATTAATAAAAAATAAAAAAAAATACTTTATCATTACCCTTTAGATCGTTCTCCCTGTATGTGGAATTATTATTGGTACCAACATTATGAAACACTCGGCATACTTTTCAATAAAACATTCGTAACACACAGATACAACGCAAAAGCTGCTAATTTAAATTCTAATTAAGGAGCCGGTGCGAAGTAAAAAATAGCCATCGGAAGATGTAAATATGATCAAACCGTTGCATGTCATTTAGAGCAGGTTAATTTATGCGTATGAAAACTAATACCTCCATTTGCAAATCGAATCGATTTGTGAAATAGAATTGGGAAAAGCTAATTTTAGATATGTATACATAGATATATAAGCTCACGCCTCTCTCTCCGAAGGGGTAGGCTGAGGAGCACTAGCGAACTAGAACACCAACATTTCGCCGAGCTTAGTTCCGTCCCAGATGTGATAGGGGGCGAGCCTATCGCTATATCGGGCATAAATTCTAGACTCCGGGCTGATATCGAATAATCCAATATCACTTTGCCGGACTCGGGGATCGAACCGGAGATCTCAGAGCGGTAGTCGTACTGTAGTACTACGCCACCGACGCAGTGGGTATGGATTTAAATTTAAAATGCGAGACAGTATTATAAGAAAAGAGAATGTTAATAATCCGCATTGCCATATTAAACTCTTCCATTTCGCTAATTCTAGATTTAATAAAATCCATATTTATAATAATGCTGTAAGGGCCACTTACAGCTCCGTGATCAATTTTTATTTACCCTAAATTTTGATTTAAAGATAGGAGTGAGCTGTAGGATAAATCGAGATAAGGTGTAACTTTAGATTAGTAATAGCGCTGCAAGTCGCTCTAAGTCACCTTTGGAATCAATTCCAAAATCCTAGAATGTCGACTTTTATTAATTAAAGTTACGTTTTCGAGAGTCCCGGATTCCTTAGCCTGCTGCGATCTGGAAAATAGACGGCATGGCACATAGGGTTAGATACAACCGGCTCGGCCGCTGTTCGGACATACAGGTTTTCTTCGCTGCTAATAGCAAATTAATTTATATAACGGCCGTGTAATATTTTCCTGCACAATTTATATGGTAAATTGATCGTGTATGGGTTTTTATGCTATGTTAAATGCGTTGGAGTAAGTGTTATTGAAGTTTGTAGTAATTGGTAAACTATAAGAAATAATGTGAAAACGATGGTTATTATAATCCATTTTAGCGGATTACATTGTGAATACTTAGTACATGAAACAAGTAATTAAATCTAGATTTAGTTGAAAATTAAAACCTTATTACTACGGGTGACTTGCAGCCCTATTACTAATCTAGCATAACACCGTATCTCGATTTATCCTACAGCTCACTCCTATCTTTAAATCAAGATTTGGGTTAGAGATTTATCGAAGTGGCCCTAAGACTTTTAATTTGATATCCTTTTTAATCTTACACTTTTGTTCTTAATTAATGAGTTTTTGACTAATATAATGTTGGTAAAGAGGATTTAATGAAACCTTAACGCGTAGACATGCTCATCCAATGTTACTCATATAATACATTATCATTATGAACGTATCAAAGAGGCAGCCGACTTGAGTTTTTACACAATATAATATTATGAGATACGAGAGAAAAAACTCTTTTCAATTCTAATAAATGCTTAGTAACCATCGAGTAACAGTCCAATCAAAATTTTCCTCTGTGAGTATGAATAAAGCCACATGTTTGGATCGTTTAAATACCGTTTACAAATACGTCATAAAAAATATAAAAACTACTGTTATGTAAAATAGCTGTTAAATTATGTAACGCAATCGGCTACATATTAATCAAATTTGTTAGGAATTTCTGCTCTTTAAATCTTATACCAGGTTTAAGGTAGTCTACGTTTTGTAATAGGCCGAATTTGTCTAGTGATTCTTTTCTTAGCGCGACTTGCAGCGCTATTGCTAATCTAGAGTTACACGTTATCTCGATTTATCCTACAGCTCACTCCTATTTTTAAATTAAATTTAAATTTGGGATAAATAGAGATCTGGGATAAATAGACATTTATCGCGGAGCTGCAAGTGGCCTTTAGAGACTGTATGGTAGATAGAGGTATATACCTACTGGATTTGTTATGTGTGGTGTTCTAAAACAATGGCTAGATAAGGTTGCTTTTTTCTTAGTAAAAAATAGTTTATGTTCGCCAGTTTAATCACATTTATTTTTATTACTAACCATTATTTTAGGGCGCCATCTTAATAATAACACAGGAGGATAATGGATTTTCTATATTCACTATACAGCACCTATATTTTGGAATTTCGTTTCGTTTCGATATACAATATAGCTGCTATTTGATAGATGTTGCACGAACAGCCAGCTCAGACAAGTTTAACAAGCATTAGTAAGTGTTCCAATGGCATTCCAACGAAACTATCTCGCCCAGCAACAATATTTGAAGAGGTATAGATTTAAGTCAGTTGATTGGTTTTTAATGTAAATAAATGTTTATTTATTTCGGCTTTAATTACTTAAATTGATTTATGTCTCATGTTGGTTACTCGTACCGGTATTAAAGTATAACACTTTTGCATAATGTGATAATTTTAATGTCGATTTTATTTTTTATTTTATTCTTAAAATCTTTCTAATTTTGAACTAGCCGGACTAATATTTTCAGATATTACATCAAAGCAAAGCATTAAATATTGACGTATAATATAGTATCTAACGTTGTCCGTGCCAATATCTTTAATGCTTCTACATAATTATCTACAAAAAACCTCATGTAAGTTGCGTCACGGTTGCATCGATATATTATTTACCTAGATACACAGTTGACGGTCGGAAAATGGGACAGCAAAGAAGTGCTTAAGCACTCGTTTTGTCTACAGTCGGACGTCGATAGAATTCTAAATTTCAAAATTCAAATTAAAGAACGCTTGCTCATTTCGTTTAAAACTCTACTTTATAACACGTGCTTAGGGTTATATTTGTGTTAATTTAATTACAACTTGTGATCGATTTCTTTGTTTTATTTCTGAGACCACTTTTTAGGAGAATATTTGCAAAGAACTGTGCATCTAGGGTATAATATATTGATGCACGGTTGTTGTAAACCGCAGGAACACGACCACCGACCAGGCAATAACTTAATGGATACAACTTTATTTGACGCAGTGTTGACATACAATTAGGTTCCCCACTTATCGCGTCCGTGTATGAACTACGGTGATCAGGGACTGACTGGGACACCGGTAACGTATCCTAATAGACACCTAGGGCCTTATTTATAAAAACATTTTAGCTGTGCGTATATTAAGAATAGTCTGTCACTTTTTTCCTTGTGTCACATTATTTGAAAATGAAAGGGACAGAGTATTCTTAACCATAATGATCAGTTAAAATGTTTTTAAAAGTAAGGCTCTAATGTTCGACATTGCTCCTCATCAGTAGGGTAACTTTTGACACTCGATTGTATTTCGATTACTATTTGATTTCATTTAGTGACTTAAAAAAGTGGCTGATGTCGGGTTGGATTCGTAAAATTTGTCATTTAGTGATTTTTTTAGTGTCAAAAGTCAGGGGGCCAGTCTGCCAACTAGCTGAGGTATGAAGAAGCGGGGTATTGTATGGGCCCTTCCAATATTATACGTCATGAGTAAGTACTAAGAAACGAAGGCATAGGGATTGAACAAGTTTCACTACAAAGGATATCCATATCCGAAAGTATTTACGGCTCGGAGATGTAGTCGAATCTGATTTGAATTGATTAAGCGGACTACTATATAAGCCATATTAGATCTTAACGTCAGATATGTTGTCCGATGTTGGTCGCCTGTAATGCGGCGTCTATTGGATATGTTGTCGCTGAACTGGGACAAAGGAGGTATTAACCAGGCGTATTTCAAATTTGAAGGAGCTCAAACAATTATGTATAAAGTACGGATTATAATGGAACAATGGCGCTTTAAAGGCACGAATAATAAACCAAAGAAATAACATAGCAATCGGTCAAAACAAGTTTAAAATTACTAACTGTTAAATCGCAACAAATCCTTTGTGACCTTTTTGAATAGGAAATAAAATCGTGGATTTTAACTCGAATAATTTGTACACCTAGCTCTGTACCCGCCGCTTAACGCTTGAATTAAATGGACCATTTAAAATAAAGGTGCGTTTATCGCGCCTTGCCGAGGATATTATGTTACGACAATCACGATATGGTTTTATTACTGAGAAATAGTACATAATATTACAAGTTTCCATGGTGCATTTCATATTGTACGTACAAATAACATTGCATTGCGCGAAGTGCAGTAACTTTCCAAGCTGCGGCTTAATTCTCTATATCCACCACGAGTGTGCAAGCAGTGCAACACATTTCATCGCGTTAAAAAACATGGACGTAAGTAGAATAGCCTATACCTTTATAATACTTTTTCATACTGATTTCGTAAGTTTACGCGAATGCTATTCATTGAAATAAAATTATTTTTACGGATTTTACCACGATTTGGTTTTAATTTCATCAAAGCCTTCGAAACGTCGGGAATAAAAATTAAAACCAAAATCGTGATAAAATCCGTAAAAATAATTTTATTTCAATACTTTTTCATTTTAAACTTTTATTCACCTTGACTATGGGCTGTAGACCGGGAGGTCATGGTTTCGATTCCCAGGTCGGGCGAAGTAAATTTTCTAATTTCACTTGCCCGGGACTGGATCCCTCATAGGGGGTTGACGTCAGGCAGGCGGCCGGTCGTAAAAACTAAGCCAAACCCAGCAAAAGTGTGTTGCGCCGACCCCACATTAAAGTGGGATAAGGGCAGGTAGAAAGGAAATTCACCTTGACTGAATAGACGGATTCATAATTCCTATTTAGGTGTTTTTAAAGGCTCAAATATCTTATTACACTTAGACATAGGGACGTCGGAATAAAAATGTTGTGATTTCAAATTACCACTTACAGTTACAATATGAGGGTTATTATGGTTATGTATATTATTATCTTGGGATTCTCTTGTAGAGCAGCAAGATTTTAGCTCGACCATGTGTTGTTTTTTGTATTTTTTCGCTAGACTACTTACATCCAGTTACTGAGCTATCCAACCTACGACACCTCAACTTAGAGTTTAGATACAAAAAAATAACTATATAATAACTATATAATATAATATTTATTATTAATTTATGTATTATAGATGACTATTTGTAATACTAAGTACGTTGTGTCTACATGTTGAAGGTTATAGACATATAATCATGTCGTCTTATGTTTGCTACCATATAATCTTGTAATATTATTTTGTCTGTATCCAGTTTTGTAGACGAAATAAAAAAAAAAAAAAAAAAAAAAAAAAACTCAAATCGCACGACACTACATATAGGTACTATATATTCTACACAAGAGATTTAATATTACTAACAATAGAGAGGCTATCAAGCAAGTTTCCATACAAAAAAGTGGATCTCACGCCCTTGTGCGCGTATGTTTCAAATACGACTGACTTATGACCACGAGGTCACAACTTTTGGATCAGAAGTTTCACGCCGCGCTGTTGTCCCGTTTTCCACCTGTGCGTGCTTTGTCCGTCCAAATATTGAATATGTAAACTGTGTACTAGTATATGCTTTGGTACAATAGCTTGAAGAATTTTCCTGGAATGACTTTTATGTCAGCTTTAAGCGTTTTACATGATTATAAATTATTTTGTTAGGCATCTAAACAAATTTCATCTCCCATATTATCTCGTCAAATTTTTTTATAGTAAAGGTAGCCTCCTTCCTTGAGGTTCAAGCTCTTTTCATATAAAATTTTGTCATAATCGGTTTAGTGGTTTATCCGTGACATGTTAACATACAGAGTTACTTTCACGTTTGTATTTTATTATGGATAGTACATGAAATAACCGTATCCTTTAATCTGTAAACAATAGTTGGATCGCGATATGACGTGATAGTGCTTGTGCCAGTTATTACGCGTAAATGAGTGAGAGCCACTTGCAGCTCCGCGATAAATCTCTATCCCAAATCTCGATTTAAAGATAATTCGTCTTAAATGCATAAAATTTGGTTATTTTTTTATATTTACTGTCTTTTACGGCAGAATATCGTATTATGACTTATATTCCACTATAACACTTTGTATTGAAATAATATTAATCACAAATTTAAAAACTTAACGGACCGACTTCAAATCTGATCGTGACCAAATTTATATGGGACCTCTCTTAAAATAAGCTCTATCGAACACAAAAGAATTTTGAAGATCGGTTTACATTTGGCGGAGATATCGCGTAACACATAAAAAAAATACAGACAAATTGAAGACCTCGTTTTTTGAAGTCGATCGATAAGTAGATATATGAATAAACTATTAGGTAGGTTTTATAATCCTTTATAAACTTCGTACTTTTAAATAAAATCGGTACTGTAATTGTAGTAGTTCTTATTGCGGGGTTCATGTCTGGAGATCGGTACATATCAGGTGACCCATTTAATAGATTGCTATCCTCTATAATTCGATTCCTATTGACTTACTTTTGCCAGATTGTCGATCAGGTGTTATTCACTATTTAGTTGTGGTAATTATGAGAGTCACTAGCATCGATGTCCCTGCCGGAAATTATCACCCTTAAACCAACCCAACCCTGTAATATTATTGTCCCACTACTAGGCACAGGCCTCCTATACTAATTAGAGGGGGTTAGGCCTTAGTCTACCACGTTGGCCTAATGCGGGTTGGTAGACTATACATACCTTTGACATTCTTGTGAAGACATTCTCAGGTATGTAGGTTTCCTCACGGTGTTATCCTTCACCGTTCTAGCAAGCGATAATTCACAATAAATAAATAAATACACCCAACAGTCACACACGTAGTCCTGACTCCACACTAGGTATAACCTGTATCGTGGGTATCAGAGACTATGAGTGACTTTCGGTCTCAACACCCAGACTTGAAACAAATATCTGTGGGCCACACAAACATTTGTCTCAATGCGAGACTCGAACCCGCGGCCTCTCGCTTCATAGCCGGCTACTTGCCCGCTGCGCCACGGAGGATGCACTTAACAGAGAAAAGGAGGTGTATGCTCTTTTTTGTGGTTGGTCTGGTACCCCCGCCTCGTCTCGGCAGTCCGTACTGAGTACGCTGTCATGGCTCTTTATCGCCCCTTGCCACTGTAATACATGAAGCTCAATGCTTGGTCCCGTCGCGTCGTAGCGCAGCCCGCCCGCGCTGTCGCTCGGGAAGTCTGCTTTACGACGCTTGATAACATAGATTATGGCTTTGTTTGTTTTCAGCCACGTTCAGCGTACACCATTTCTTAATCAAAATAAGCGGTTGATCAGTAAGCGTACCTCCGTATAAATCTAAACCAGTATGTAATTAAGATTCTAGAATCTTCAATCTGATATTAAAATACCCTTTTCGTTAATCTATTTGCGTATATCGCACTTATTATACGTTTGATACCGTGATAATTTGTAGGTTCAGTATAATTACGTAATATGTTAAATTGGGTACTTAAGTATAATATGTGGATTTTGTTATGTAAATCTATGTTTGTTCGTAAGACCGGCATCCCAAGTGAGAAAAGATTTGTTAGAAAAAAAAATATACAGTAATACTAAAGTCTACACACTGTAAAATTTTTGCTTTTTCGGATAATTACAGTGTGGGGTTTTAACAAAATGTCAGTTGCATGCCATTCCGCAAGCGTTAAAACTTTTCTAATAGATAATTCCTGACAATTTGCAGTCGGGCTTAAAAATTAGGGTAGTTGAACCTTTGTCTTTGAAATGAACAATTGTTCATATACTCGAAGCTTCCTGATATCTAGTTGACTTCTCTATAATGTTTACCAAAATACAAATGCACGTTTAGGAAATCAAGTTTACGAAAACATAAACTACGTTCCGAGCCAAAAAAAGAAGATTGATACAAAAGCTGCCGCCACCGAGCGTCCCGCGGTCGCAGCGTGCGGTGGTGCGGAGCTCAGGCACCGTACGAGAGCGCACCTTGCCTATTTAAACTGGTCCCAAAGGATATTGTGTCGCATCCTCTTCACGTTTCCTCGGAAAACATCGTCGCGGACAAAATGAGATTTAATTGTTTCGCATTGACAACGGCGAGACGAGTGCTCACTGCCTCGGCGCGGCGCGGCGCCCAGTTCAGTGTACGGCAGCCGGCACTCGGCAGTCACCTTACCGAGCTATATAAGGCTGCGTCTCTTGCCTCGAGATAAGCTTTGTTTATTTTATTCTAGCGATTAGCTAGCACCGTGTCTTTATTTCCACAGTTTTATGGTGGCATTTTTACGGTCGCGGCGCGTCTAATTTTTATTGTTTAATTGAGGTCACACAACTATTGCGCGCGGTAATGATTGTTTTTCGCTTTAGTAGCCACTAGCCGCTCGTTACAGCTTCCCAGGGCGAATGCTAAATTTCATGTAGGCACACGAGATGAGGTCGCCGCATGAAGAGAGCACTTTGGTCCGTGGGCGGCAGTCGGCAGACGGCAGTTGGAAGTCGGCACTTACTTTTTCCTTTGACGAATTCGGAATGTTTGTGTCTGAGGGGAGTGCCGTGGTGGGCACGGTGCGCGCGCGCAGCGTTGGCCGCGCTCCCCAGAGCTGTCACGCACAGGCACCACAACAACGCACGGGCAGCAATCATGCTGCGACATCACTCGCGAAGCTGGCTCAGGCACGGCCGGCCGGCACGAACTTCCATCGTGTACTGGCCCGGCCGGTTTGAGAGCCTCGCGCTCGCTCGCGCTGCGCCTGCGCACCCACAGACTTAAGCCTTTTCAGATGCGATGCCATAACACCTGTGCGTTTGGGCGGGAAATTTTGTTTTTGTTTTATGCAACTAATGGGCGTGTGCCTTCACTTAGGACACGTTAAGTTCATGATAAACAAGTTGAGCTTACTGCGACGGCTATATGCGCTGGACAGATTCAAATTATTCTTACTATTTATCTACTTAGTACCTTTTTACTTAAAATGCCTTCGTACATACAAAGCGCTATTTTTTGTATTTTTCTTGAACGTGGTCCAATATAACAATTTGTCGTTGTAATAGCCAAACGACAGTTTAATTGCTTATACTTAAATGCAACTTAAAGCACATATGAAATTTTTTTAACACCATATGGGACAATTCATTACCTCATAAGCATGTGTAGTTTTTATTTTTATTAACTTATATTTAAAAAAAAATCATATAAAATAACGATTGTGTAATTCGAATAGAACTGTCGTGTCTAAATGTTGCGATGTCTACGTGGTCGACTCCCTCTCACAAGCACAGGTAACCGAGAAGGACGCAGGTACCCGCTGATACGCGCTCGAAAAGGCACGTAACAAAAGTTTTAATAACTACGCACAGCCACATAGTGCAGCGGCCCGTTTTGCTCGTGATTGTGGCCCGTGCCCAATGCTCTCACTCATCTGTGGACAATTTACCCGACTGCTCCGAAAGGGTAATGTTTTTCAACTCATTTTGTCTAGTATGGGATTTAACGTATAATTCACACAGTTTTGTAGTTAAGTTATATTTTATTAGGTACCTAAATGTTTCATATGAAAAAAATTTTTTTTTGTTCAAAACATTACCATCCTTCCGATGCTTTCGGGTGTATTATTGCAATTAAATATAGTTTTTATTTAATTATATATGCTTATTATTTAGAAGCGGCGAAACCAAAGGAAAGGATATTGAGCAGTCATACTATGTCTTTATGATCAAATTCAGTTTTCTAGTTTTACTAGTATTATTCTAGTCACACGCCTCCGCTGCCTCGGTGGCGTGGTGGTATTTCGGTATCATTACGGTTCTGAGGTCTCGGATTCGATCCTCGGGTCGGGCAAAGTGATATTGGATTTTTCTATATCAGCCCGGAGTCTGGAATTTGTGCCCGATATGGCGATGGGCTCGCCCCCTATCACATCTGGGACGGAACTAAGCTCGGCGACATGTGGGAGTTCTAGTTCGCTAGTGCGCCCCTGCCTACCCCTTAGGGGAGACAGGCGTGAGCTTACGTTATGCTAGTCACACGTATGTGAGAAATTCGATCCAGATACAAAAGGTTGCCGCCGATATTTGATCTAAAACACGCTGAACTGTGCAAAGTACTTACTCTAAAACCGCAAACATAACCCCTTACTTATAAAAATATTTAAGCGCTGCTTAAGTTTAACCATACGTTGTCCCTTTCATTTTTAAACAATGTAACGCAAGGAAAAAAGGCTATTCTTAGGGCTTCTATATTAGGGGGCGACCCCATCGCTATATCGGGCCCAAATTCCAGACTCCGGGCTGATATGGAAAAATCTAATATCACTTTGCCCGACCCGGGGGTCGAACCCGAGACCTCAGAACCGTAGTCGTACCGAAATACCACCACGCCACCGAGGCAGTCAATATCTATAACAATATGTATATTTATTTATTTACATAAATTTATATGTTACTACTATCTTTGGTTCTGTAAGGTATTTCCAGGGAGTAAGACGAACATTGGAGTTCAACGGGCGCCGAAATCTCAACGTTTCCTACAAAAAATTCAATCGCAATAGCTTCATTTTGAACATTTTACTTTTGAAATAAACCTATTTTTACAGATTCTATCACGATTAAACCGACCGATTTGTCTGACCCGTGACAACGAAGACTGCAAAGCCTTCGGAAACGTCGGGAATAAAAATTAAAAACCTAATCGTGATAGAATCGGTAAAAATAGTTTTATTTCAATGTATAACATTCGCGTAAACTTAAGAAATCATTTTACTTTTGTAAAATTAAACATTTTAATAACATATACAAGGAAATTTAATTAAAATGTTGAAATAATTTTAAAAATAAATCACATAATTCACAAATTAATTCAAATTTAACATTCACAAATTGATTGTTGTTATTTAAAAATATTCCATACACAATTTGAAAATGGATTTCTTCTAGTTTCGGCATCCAATACATCTTAGCATCGCTCGATTCTTAATTTCAAATTACCTTTTATTAAATTTGAATCGGTTTATTCCACTGTAGTAGAGAATCCAACTGGTATTGGAGAAGATGTTGAAACATAGATAACGGAAAGCAGCTAAGAATCGACTTATGAATATTAACGGAACTCATTAGGCGACCAGCATTAAATAGTTTAAAAACAAATCAGCAGATAAAAACCATACAGACTTTATGGGTTGAATTTACATAATATATGGTAACGGTGCATTGGAAAATAGATAGAAAGCTATATTTTAATCACCATTCACGTTTATAAGCTACTTTTATATATATAATGTTAATAAATAAATGAGAATTCAAACGATAGGAACCTAACTTCAGATATGTTATACATGATGGGCCTTACTTAAAACAGCATTTTTAGCTTTTTAGCTTAAGTTAAGAATAACCTGTCACTTTTTTCCTTGCGTTACATTGTTTAAAAATGAAAGGGACAACCTATGGTATAAAGATAAGCAGCGCTTAAATATTTTTATAAGTAAGGGGCGATATGGTTATTCTGCATTTATTTTTGTACCTACTTTTTGCCAGCAAAACTGATTGTTTCGACAAATTCGTCGCAAAAATATAATCGACAATCAGATTTACGATACATCCAACGAATAAAATACATATTTGAATATTCTGTGCTGTAGAATTTTTATCGATACGCAATTAGTAAGACTTACGATGACGTGTACATTAACACTCCACGTAGTGTAATGTCAATTATTTATTATTTACTCCACTTAGATAACTTTGTTTACATACAAAGGTATGTGGGATTGCACGAGCGCGCGTTGAACTCTTTATGAAAGTGGCCGTGCGTCGCGAACGCAAGCTTCGAATGAAAAGCGCGCTCGGCATACATTGCGCGTCTAGTCCACTTGACGTGTTATTGTGTGATACAGAACCAGTAATGTATACGGTACATTTAATTTTGTTCGTATAACGGCATCGCGGAATGCTCCGCGGCTAGTGGTAGCGCCTCCACATTCCTGAACCGCAGAGGCTTCTCTAGTCTAGAAAGCTCTCACAAATCTCCTTTACGTGACTACAAACGTATTGAGTACATAGTTCATGTCGCACGATTCAGACGTTGGGTGCTTTATTTTGAATAGTGTTTGTTCGTGACGTAAATTATTGCTAGACTATTCAGACTACAAACGTTAGACTTTAGTCGCGACACGACTTATGCTCAGTTTTGTCTCGAAATATCAATCATAAATTGAATTAATTGATTCGCTTTTATATATAACTATACAAAAACACTTCCTATTCAAATCAATATCGAATGCCAAATTAATTCGCCCGCGCCTAAGTTCTCACGATCCTCGACGTAGGACTTTAATAGCCAGATGATTGGACGCAAAAAATCTGTTTTAGATCTCCGATTTATATAAGCGCAAGCTACACGTTAACACACACTATCTCACTGAATCACATTGGAATATATTTTAGCATATCTTATTTCACTTTGATTTAAGCACTTTAATCTTCCACTCAGTGACGTGGACTGGCATTTAGACAAAAATCTTGCTTTAATGATATTCTTCAATTTATTTTTGCTTTACTTTAACCATCATGATCATTCTCACGTCGATTTCAAATAGTACACCCAACGCTGTTTGAAATACTTCTTTTTGATGTCCATTTTTTTCTTCCATTATGTAATTTTAGGAAATTGTCAGGGTAGACAATGTCTGTTTGTTTATATGAAATGCGCACCACTGCTTCCATTGCAATAATACTGATCGCTCTTGATATTTTATAATGATGTTTATTCATGATTTTTTAGCATCTGTAATTTTCAAGTATTTTATTATTAAGATTCTGAATACTTGTAGCGCAGCATATTAACATATTTTGGTGAGTATATAATCGTTTAACCCGTCGGAGGCGGCACATATATATGTTACATAAGCATATGGGCAACCGGAGGCCGAGCCGCCCGTGACTATCTACTGAACACAGTGAAAATAAATATTTATGTATAATATAAAATTGTAAGACAGAATATTTTATTTTTTAAGTAAGACAGGTATTTAATTTGTCCTTAAGATGGCACCTACTTGTTTATGGTGTAAGTAATTTGTGGGGTACTTTATTATATTCACTTTACATCTTGTCTTATTTACTCTCACTCTTCTATTAAGTGTAAAATACAACAACTATCCATAAACATTGGCTATCTATAATAAAATAAGCACGAAATTTCGAATACGTCTTCGAATTAAGAACATTGCGTTCACGATTTGAAATAATTTTCGATGTTTCTTTACTATTTTCTTGCAAGTTGTTTGAGCTATCTCCTGATATAAAATCAACCGCATGTATTGTGTTATTCTGCAATAAACAAGATATTGAGCATTGACCTGACGCATCGCGCCCACGTTCAGTACGAATCAAACTCAATTGCATTAAATATACCCTTGTCATATTATTGTGTCAAAAATATAAGTACCGCCTGATAAACACCACCTTTTTAAGTGGTAGAGCCACGCTGTAGACGGCTACGTCTACAGCACGAATGTGTCGACTCGACCGGTTTGATACCACTCTCTCACAGAAAACCGACGTAAACTAGCAGCTCGCTGTCGCTTTTCTTTCGGTTTGTGAGATTTCCCAATTCTCCCCTCCCTTTCCAATCCCTATTTCTCTCCTTTTAGGTTGTCTTGGGTGTCCATGGGCGATGGAGATCACTACCCATCAGGTGACGCATCTGCTCATTTGCCAGACTCTGCTATTAAAAAAAAATGATTAAAACCCTAAATAAGTAAAGTACTCACGTTAAAAACCTTGTCAAAAGAAGTGGCGTAGTGTCATACAAAAATAATAAAATCACACGAAACAGTGTAAATTACTTGTAACATATTATTGTGATTATTCCTAAATGTACATTTTGAACAATCTATTTATATTAGTCAGGATAATTTAGGGACACCTCCAGTTCAGGTGTTACTGGTAATATACTATAAATAAAGCCAATCTATTTAATTGAGTTAAAGTAATGACTACAGTAAAAAAAATTGTCTCTGCATACCCACATGGCAAAGAGGCGTGAGTGAGATGTATGTATGTAATAACTGCAACAAATATTTTTCTAAATAAAAATAATCTTTGCTCTGAATGTCTCTCCAATCCCAAACTTCTCCACAGCGTCAACTTGATTTGGTATTTCTAGTAACAGAAGTTTCAAACGATTTCTCGACCATAATCTACACCCATGATCTATAGAAATTCCCCAAAACACGTATTCACGTTGCTGTGTGTGTCGTAACGTCACCCGTTAAAGTATACATCAACAGGTGTAACTGCAACATACCAGCTACTATATCCACACAAATTATCACATTTCATAGCTCTACGCGTAGAATTTCGTCATTTATGAGTAATGTTTACCATAACTAGAGTATTTTTAACTTGCAGACGTAATACAAGTGATAAGTATGTTCTGATTTCTTAAGTTTACGTGAATATTATAAGGTACATTGAAATAAAACTATTCTTACGGATTCTATCACGATTAGGTTTTAATTATTATTCCCGACGTTTCGAAGGCTATTCAGTCTGACCCGTGACAACGAAGACTGCAAAGCCTTCGAAACGTCGGGAATAATAATTAAAACCTAATCGTGATAGAATCCGTAAGAATAGTTTTATTTCAATGATAAGTATGTTGTTTGGATTACGAAGGTAAAGTTAAAGGTCGCAGGAAGTCGCTGGATGCAGGCCACTTCCAACATGTCGGTCTGGAAATTTTTGGGGGAGGCCAGTACCGTCCAGGGCCTTCGACCTCACGGGGCCTCCGAAAGGCTGATAAGTACATACATTCTCTTACACGATCAATTATTTTTACCCTGCAAGGGGCGCCCTTCCTTGCGGATGCCTTAAGATGATCTTGGGCGAGCCCTATGTTCACGTGGACGTTCTGGGGCTGATGTTGATGATGATTATGGGGACAGACGAGCAGCGGCCCGAGTAGGAATATATTTGTCAATCGAATTCGAATCGAATCGAATTAGTAGATCAAGATAGTAAGCGGTTATCGTCGCTCATGTGCGTAGGAAATGCCAGAGGCACAGCCACGCTGTCTGCCGTGGCAAGGGAAAGATTGAACCTTTTCAATCTGGAGTGGGTATTTGAGGGGGTGTTTGTTGAGATTTGGGGGGATGATTCAAACCAGTAATAAATATAAGAAATGATAAAGTAAATACTCATTTCATAATATTAGCCCTGTAGTAATTAATACAGGGTAATAAGTAATTACTAGTCTACTGTAGGGTACGAGCTTTCATTCCTAACGAGAGGGGTTAGGCCTAGTCCATCTTGAAGTCCTATACGAATTGGTAGACCTCACACACCTTCAAAATTCTTACGTAGAGTTCTGTGGTATGCAGGTTTCCTTACGATTTTTTCCTTTGTCTTTAAAGGAAAGAGATTTACAATTTCGGTGGCGTAATTGTGTATCGGTACGATTCCTTTCTGAGGTCTCGGGTTCGAGCCCCGGGCCGGGCGAAGTGATATTGGCTTTTTCAATTCATTATCACCCCGGAGTCTGGAATTTGTGCCTGATATGGCGAAAGGCTCGTCCCCATCACATGTAGAACGGAACATAAGCTCGCGAAATGTGGATGTTCTAGTTCTCTAGTGCGCCTCTGCCTACCCCTAAAGGCGTGAGCTTATGTACGTATGTACGAGGAAAAAACTGTAATTAAAATCGTATCCTACATTTGTGTTCATTCTTGGCTCAGATAACTCACAATCTATTGCATATACAACTGTAATCTTTATAAAAACTAGACGCACGCCGTTTATAGTCATTACAAGGATACGCACACATTCTTCAGGTCAGAGAATGTACAGTATTTGTTACTCGACAGATCTCAATACTTTTTATAGAATACACAAATCAATTAATACCAAAATCATCAGATAAACAAATATTTTGTATAATGTGTACTTATTATGTCTATACATTATTTCCACGCAATAGTCCGATTTCAATAATTTATACGTGTATTATTTTATTTAAAAAATCACTTAATATTCTTATTAAAGGCAATTCTATTAAGCATTAAGCATACTGCGAAATTATAATATCGATATTGATGATTCTTGCATAAAAACCTAATCATTTTAAGTCAGGAATCTGTGCTATTAATAATTATTGACAAATAACTTTGGAGTGACATCCATACTAACATCGTTCCTTAGTTTATTTGATTTTGATGTCATGTAACCCAATTTATTATAGTAAAAAAGCATATTTTTTATGCATCATCATCATCATCATCATTATCAGCCATAGGACGTCCACTGCTGAACATAGGCCTCCCCCAAAGATTTCCAGATCGACCTGTTGGAAGCGGCCTGCATCCAGCGACTTCCTGCGACCTTTGTCAGGTCGTCGGTCCACCTTTATGCAACATATTAAAAGTAAATCATAATGTCGATAGTAAATCGATCACAAAATACTTTATACTAAAATAATATATGTAAAAATGTAAATACTATAAAATATTTTGAACAGTTAACCATAGACCCCACGTAATATGCTTGGTATTAATTATTCGGGTAGTTCCCTTTTAAATCGTTGGATCGTTCTAGGAATACAAATAATGCTATTTGTGTGCTTAACATTTGCATTATACGCAATATGATCGCTAATTATATACCATAGACGTATGTCTATGGTATATAAATTACTTGTGTGACGAATTTGTAATGACCATTAAAAACTATACATATGTGTAGGTCGGAAATCCGCATATTTTATGGTTTATACGTTACATTAACCCTTTAATTTGCAAGTTAATAAATATTATTTTACTGTTTTTTTCATCATTGCTAGTTTTAGTCTAAATCGCTAGTTAACTTAATAATGTTGGATGGTAACAGCACTACGAAACTATCAGATAATAAAATGTATGTGTTTAATGGCGGCTCGGTCGCCGGTGGCCCCCAGGGGATCCCGTGTAAACACCTATTATTATTTTGAAGATAATAGTGTATTTATTAACTTCAAAAGCCCCTCAAATCTTGGTTAATACGAGTATTTCAAAATAACTCACGAGAGGGATTTTCCAATACAAAATTTGAAAATTCACATATGCTACTTTGTAGGGTTTCAAAGGGTTTCGGTTTCGAAGCCAAATGGCAAGAATCTACCTTTATAGTTTCGCCATATGCGTCCATCAGTTTGTCTGTCTGATCGTGGTTTAGTTCAAAGACTATTGGTACTGGAACTATGGATACTAAAATAGCATGGATATATTATGTACATTAATTACGACGACAAAGTACTTGAAAAATATTATTTTAGGGTATCTCCCCTTGGAACTTAATGTGGAAAGGTTTTTCTATATCCCATGGTGTGAGTTGTCGTTGGATTGGTCGTTTAAAACGATTGTACTATTATACTTACTATTATTTTAACTATACTATAGTACAACCATTTTTGAATTAAAGGATCCGTTGAAATAAAACTATTTTTACGGATTTTATCACGATTAGGTGAAGGATCATATTTAAAAGATCCGTTTGCGTAATATTACGTTCTAGATTGCATTTTGTGAAAAGCACAGTTTCGGACAAATCCAACTGAAAACCCACTTAGATGAAGTACCGAAATACAACTACGCCACCGAGGTAGTCAAGTAATATAATAATACGCCTTTAAAAAAACATCGATTATGAAAAATTATCGATTATCCACATCACTATAATCCATCGAACCACAATCGAAACACTTTGCTGAGTGTGTGTTTGTGTGGTCAGACACGCATTTGGCCGGAATTTAATATATTTCAGCGCCATCTTACGCAACAAGGGGCATTGTATCATCACGTGATGAGGTTTCTCACAAAGAAGGGTTTGTTTAAAAAAAATAATGATATAATATTTGGAACTAATATAAAGGCCTATGTCCAGCAGTGGACGTCCTGTGGCTGATGAGGATAATGATGATGGTAAAGACGAAATGATTTTATCAAGAATATGTTACAAATTTTACTACTTTAGAAGTGAATATCTCGACAATTATTAATTTAAAACAGTCAATTTAAAATGGTCAACATGCGGTGCGATAAATAAAAAGATTTCAACCCTTAGTTACATTTGTCCAAATTGGAGACATAAAAAAATAATAATCACAGAAAGGATGTTTGTGTTTCTTCCATAAATTTTTGTTCTGCATTCAAAATACCCAATTTTATCTATTAACTGGAATTTTTAATTAAAGGCAACTATTCAAAATGTTTTGAAAACTATTTAAAAATATATAAATTTAACACAACATAAGTACATCTTTTGAAAAGTATTTGAAAAAAAGTTTACAAAATGTTTAACGTCCGTTCCAGGACACCCGCAAAGGGGGAGAGGGGGGCTGGGACTCGAACCCAGGACCTCCAAGCCATCGGCATACCGTTGACTTGGGCTCTACCATCTGAGCCACCCCCCTCACAACTATGATGTCCAAATTTTTTATCTGTACAAAACTGACGAAAGTTAAATAGGCTAAAACTATGAATTTAGAAAGAATTGTGGAAGTTTATTGACTACTACCTGACCCGACAGACGATGTGATCTCGAAAAGCCATGAAAATGTTAGGATTTTATTATTTCAACCTAATTTTCCGACTTTCCTTGCTAATTATCATGAATATTTTTTCATAAAAAATTGCAGAATTAAATAACTATAAGGCATTCTTGATTTATGATACAAAAAGTCATAGAAAAAAACAGTGGTTTTACGGGTTCTTAATAATTATTTTTCTTTCGTTAATAAACTTATTCGGACACTTGTTTAAAAGAAAACTTTCCAAGTATTTGTATGTCTGACCAAGCACTATTACTAAAATTATTTTTAATATTTTAATTACTTTAAAAATTAGAAGGGGAACGGGGGTACAATTATTACAAAAGTCCATTTTTCAGTTTTGAAACTATGATAAATCTATGTAGTACTTAAAACAGGTAGTAAATAAAAGGTCATGGACCATCCGCCATGTATTTAAAATTATATCTAATAAAATTATATTCAGTATAATTTATTCTTGGGGGAGGCCTATGTCCAGCAGTGGATGTGCTTATGGCTGATGATGATGATAATTTACATCTTCAAAACTTACCGTGCGTGGTCACATATACTGCATTCACTTGAGCTGTTTTATTTGAATTTTTTTACATAGTAAAACAACTATGCTAAAGGAAATAAGTTCGGCGAAATGTGGGTGTTCTAGTTCGCTAGCGCACGTCTACTTTCGGGGATACAGCCGTGAGCATATTTTTATGATAAAGACAAAAATGCGCCATTCACAAGATTCAAATTCCATTCAAGAAAATATATTTATCATGTAACTTCAACTGTGTCAAATTTCACGGTCATCAGCTCGCGCAATTCTCTTAAAAATGATTACAAAGATACATTTAAAATTAGTTAGAGTGGGTATAAGAATAACATAATATTCTTCTTTATTTTATAAACTGAAGTATTGATGAAGAAAAATTTATGATCATAGAGCAATGATATAATATTATTGTCATGGAGGGATGTCATAGAGCCCAGTGGGCCGGCGCGGCGTCGTGTCCCGTCGTCGACTAGACGGCCAGACCGCGGCCCCGGCTGCGTTACTTAACAAAGGACCCAGCCACTTGACAGCATTGTGCTTCTACAAAGGCCGTTTGATTTGGCCTATTGTACGAGCAGGTATAGGCCACCGCTTGCGCCGCCCTTGCACGGGTAATCTTACCAAGTTTTGTTTCTCGAGTACTTTTGTAAATAAATGTTGATTGGGGTAAACGTTCAGTGGCATTTTTAAATCATTTATCAATAAAGTATCGCCATTTATTTATTGCCAAAATATTTAAGATTATATTTTTTTAATATATTTAAAAAAAAACTGTTGAAACAAACCTTCTATAATCATTATTTTATTGCATTTAAAGCATTGATGTATTGTATTTGTATACGTTCTTACTGTATTGGCTCTAACTAAAAGGAGTGGGAGTTAATTTTGTATAGGTATATAACTTAAAATTAATTAAAATTATCTAAATCAGTCTACATTTCATGGAGACATCGTGTTACATAAAATATGTATTATTAAATGAAAATCCTTTTTCTGAAATCGCTTAAACAGAAGGTGGCATTGCAATGCATTTCCAACGATGGAGTATGATTTTGCATAGGAATTAACATCTAACATCTAATAACCAACTGTAAATGTCGATACGTTTACCTTAACACCTAATCGAAAACCGGTGATCGACTCATGTTAGGCAACATGGTGTGATATTTGCCTTTTCGACGAAATACTTAAGCATTTATAAAGCAAACTAACACTTCAAATCAATGACTAAAGAATAAATAAGAGGACCCGGCATAACTATGAAAAATACGTGCTTACTATGAAGCTGGTTCCGCCATTTTGGTTTCGCGATCTATTTACATGTAGATCGTGAGCGTGTCATAAGCATGTAATAAAATATAAATACTTATTGATTTTATTGTAAATACGGTGTTTTTTTTATAATATTACTAATGTCGGAATATGAAAAAGTTGCCTAACTGTTTTTAATGTGATATTTTTTTCGCAAAGTCGCCATTTTGGATTCGCTCCATACATTAGGATTGCTTCATTTTTTCGTAGTTACGCATTGTCCTCTATGTTCTTTTGTCTAATCTTCAAATGGAAAGTTGACCGCCGAATGTTCATACACTTAAGGTTGCCTTACGTCGTTTAAGGCCGCCTTATCTGTCAAAATTGTATGGCGAAAATCAATGTAAGAAGCCGTTAAAGTTGAGAAGCGTTTGACTATCCGGACGGTTGGTTGTAGCTGTCATTAACACTAAGGAGATTGGTATGTTTATGAAACATCTTTGACTGGGGTCTACTATGACCGCCTCGGTGGCATAGTTGTAGTACAATACTACTGTTATAAGGTCTCGGGTTCGATCCCCGGGTCGGCAAAGTGATATTGAGTTTTTCAGTAGCAGCCTGGGGTCTGGAAATTGTGTCCGAAATGACTATCGCCCCCTATCACATCTGGGATGTAATGCGCGGCGAAACGTGGGTATTCTAGTTCCATTAGTTCACCTCTACCTACCTCTTCGGGGATACACGGATGAATCTATGTATGTATAGTTTCTACTATGTACAGAGGAATTGTTGGCCTGGGACTAGAACCTATCGTCTCACGGACCTCAAACTGATCCAACCGAATACATGGATGATGGAATTATTGGGAAAAACTAGTAGCGTCACGTATAGTCTATAGAGCTAAATATGTTTAACGAAGTGGTAAAAAAATACTTCTTTTTTTCTACCTGACCGTATCCCACCTTAATATGGAGTCGGCGCAACACACTTTTTCAGGCATGTTGCAGAAAGGATTTGGCTAAATTTTGCGATAGGCTGCCTGGCTGACGTCAAACCCCTCTGAGGGATTTAGGCCCCGGTAAATTAAATTAGGAAATTCGCTTTGCCCGACCTGGGAATCGAAACCACGACCCAGTCCACAGCCCATATATGCTGCCACTAGACCAAGAAGGCGATTGTGGTAATAAAAATACTATATACTCGTAATTATTATGACTCTTTCATTCTACAAAAATCTTAAATTGTTCCATTCATATTATTAAAAACGTAACTAGTTCTTTAAGGTCAGTTTTTAATTATTCGCAATACGTTAATATATTAATTATTATGAGAATAAAATAGGATTATTAATTGGAAATAATAATATCCATTAATTTCTACGATTAATCACCTAGAGATCCCATGCTTAAAACTTTCCACAGATAAAATAAAAAATAACGTTTCCCACATTAATTGCAAAACTGTTCAAATCTTTATTGATGTTGATATCTATGCGAAATGAAATTAATGATATACCTTGTGAGATGTTTGCATATAATATGATAATGATATAATCCTGTTTTGGCAAAAATACATACAGAGAAATGTAGACTTGCTTACGACTCGGCCACATCTAACGCAATTTTCGGCGCCGATCATACGTCGTGTATTACGAGGCTGCTAAGCTTCTCCTTAGTGTAAAGAATTATAAGGTTAAAAGCCAATCTAAATCCGGCATAACCCATCTAATGGGGAGGATTCAAGAGGCACCGTAGGTTCTGTCATTGTCGTCACTAATGTATCATCAACCACATAATTATTTACAAAAAATATTAATTACATACACAATAATTTAAAAATGGAATATAAAAATATGTAATTTGATCCCTGCATCACATACGTCCACATGCATTACTCGACGGAAGATCGGCGACATAAATTACGTCAGGTGTGGGTCAGGCTTTATATTTTGTCGAGTAGTCGCCTGAATGATGTATGTGTATCCTGTCAAACCTCTTTCGATCAATGAAGTTGATGGCCTCTTACAACATAGGTAATATAATATGTGGCATTTCGGGCGTCCTAATGAATTCAAGCTGACATCTATGCAAATTAATTTTTGAAACCACGCATGTAGATCTCATTTATTGGCTGTACTTAGATTGATAGAATCATGTGATAGCCAATTTTGTGTATAAATATCTTCTCACGAGGAATTCGAGTAGAATTCAAAGAAACCTGACGTAGACCGTAAAACATTATATTTTATCGGTTGTCGACCATTTATTTCGGATTGCTTTCCACACCGATCCTCTTCTAATACATGCTAACGAAATACCACATTTCACATTAATTAAGAATCACGCGAGGTCATTACATTTACATAGGAGCGTGGCAATCAATTTTTAAGGTCCAATAACAATCAAAACTCGTAAAGTATGTTCTGTAGAAAAAATAAAAGTTGGAGCACGGCCGCCCGCGCCCTCACCCGCCTCCCCGACACTAGAAACATTAAAAACTTATGTTACCGATCGTTAATACTAAACGTTGGAACTTAATAATTGTGGCAGATTATAAAATGTTGATAATAAAAAACGCATTCTTGAGATTCAGTACCCCACTGTGACGGGGTTGGGTGATTCGGACTTTATGATATACAGCCTTCATAAAAGCCTTGCATATGCGATGGATCTTCAACTTACAACGAATTAATATAAGGTGGGTTTTTGCTTAAACCAAGTGCTGTTTATTTTGTTGTGTGCGGCGTTAATAAATGAATATTTTTGGATGTTAGGCCATAGTAAGAAATCGGAGATCACGGCAGATGCCACCCCCCGACAGTTCGTTTTAATCGCATCAATAAGTCAAAGAAAAAATATTTGATATCGATATCTACTCGATCATAAATCGATCTAACTGTTTCTTTTGTTTAAAATGTTCTGCGGCTCGTTCTTACAACGCGATACAAAAACTCTGGCCTTCTAATTAAAAGATTTCGATCTCTCGTTTACTATGTCAAATCAAGATAATATTTAGATTCAAATTGGCTCACGTCTATTTACTTACATTTGTTGATTTTCTTTTTAATTGAAATTAAACTATTTTTACGGATTCTATCATGATTTGGTTTTAATTTTTAATTTTTATGCCCGACGTTTCGAAAGCTTTGCAGCCTTCGTGGTCACGGGTCAGACCAAATCATGATAGAATCCGTAAAAATAGTTTAATTTCAATGAATAACATTCATGTAAACCTAAGAAATCATTTCTTTTTAATGTTTTTATATGCAGTAGTTTTTGTGTGTGAAAACGAATAAATCATTCGATGTCATACATAGTTACGTATTGATGGATGCTGATAAAAATTCAAAAGGGTTTAAAATTAGTTATCTATAGAGGTTGAGAGCGTTCCCTATGTTATGCAAAGATTGTGGAGAATGCATTTTGTTATGAAGATATGTATCCAGAGTTGCGAGCCTCGAGCTGTGTTGATGGTAACGACTGATATTCGTGGAAATGTCGAAGCTGCACCGACAGCCCATTCGTCTGAATGTTCTTGAATATTTTATTTTTTTATGAACTCGTATATGATTTAAAACGTTGTACTGTTACTTCTTTGTTTTCCAATGTATTCATCACACTATCTCTAAATCTCGGATTAAATAAGTGACAACACAACTAAATGCCACAAAAAGGAATGCCAAGTATTTCTCTAGATAACTTAAGCCGTTACAAAAAAAGTCCTATTTTGAAATACCAGGTGTATGATGTATCTAATAATTTGACCATTTATTCAGAGTGTAAAAGTAAAGACTGCCTCAGTTGCGTGATTGTATTTCGGTATGACTACTGTCTCGGGTTCGATCCCTGAATCAGGCAAAGTGATATTGGATTTTTCCATATCAGCCCGGAGCTGGAATTTGTGCCCGATATGGCGATAGGCGCGACCTCTATCACATCTGAGACGGAACTAAGCTCGGCGAAATGTGGGTGTACTAGTTGGCTAGTGCGCTTCTGCCTACCCCTTCGGGGATACAGGCGTGAGCTTATGTTATGTTAGTGTAAAAATAACATCATGTCGGAACATCTGAAGTCTGACATAAAAGTCTGCCACCTATCAAAACTAATTTAATACCACAATATCACAAAAGTAATTCGATTTTAAATTAGCATTGATTTTCTTTTCAAACAAGATGTTTAACTTTTCATTACTCCAAGAAACGATCGCGTGTCAAGATAAAGGCGGCGTTTATTCAGTTCTGAAATTATAATGATCCAGACAGATGCACTTTTGACATACGAAACGAACAAAGGCTCGGTTATGTTCGCACGCTCACTACAAAAGTTATTTTTTGCATTGAGAGATTCCGAACGAAATCTAAACGCGAATCACATTGTGGGAGCGAGTCTTCCTTTTTCGAAAATTAGTTTTTTTTCATTCGTCTTTAAACGGTGTCTGTGTCTTTGGATTCTGTGAAAAAGAAAACTGTTGTCTACTGTGTACGGAAGAATTCTTTAGTAGGTTGATGTTGTGACCATCACTGGGTGTTAATAGCATGATCAAACACTGTCTCCATATAGGTACGTGGTACGTTGGCAAATAGGACCGCAGCTGCTATGCATAACTCTCTGTTATAGGTACCTCTACTCGGTGGATCTACAATTTGAGATGGAAGAGAAAATTCCCTATCTTCCGATATGTTTAATTATGTTTAAGGAAACTGTGATCTTCATTCAATTAAACTACACTTGTGTCACACCAATAACACACTGGTGATAGCTTTTAAAATATTTTTGACGTGACTGAGTGACGGACTCGTCATATAAATCTCAGATGTAAAAAACCCGTGCGACACCGACCGACGACGACCAAAATGGACGATAAAATCAAAAATAAACTACAACACGGTGTGCTTTTGTCTTACTCGTGTCTACAACAGGCTTTTATCTGTAGGACGCCATGGGCCGTTCGTTGGTTCGAAAAAAAAACGTGGCGAGGGTAAAGTGGCGCGCGCAGGTAACTTTCCGCCATTTTGTTTCACCTTTTTATTGTTATTCCTTTTCAATAATCCGCAAGTTTTATTGCTTGTTGGGCAGTTTGTTACACGACCAAAAACACTAATTAAGCGACAGGAACACACACAATTGGTCATTAACCGCTTTTTGTTTTTAACTGTGTTTTAAAGAAAAAGGAATACATTCGACTGCTCCACAGTGTGGTTTACCTTATAATGGATTGATTACGAATAACATCTATAAATATTAGATAATATCTATGTCGTATTAATGTTGAGCGCAGGAAATACGTAGCACCCTCACACAGGTTTACAACCTCGTACAAAATATTATGTATAGTCAACTATTAATTTTTATATGCAAATCAAAAAGTCGTCAGGCAAAAAATCCCATTTATTTTATTATTTACATAATTGTCAATTTCCTGTGATTTTAATGAATAAAATAGAATTAGTGTGTGATCTGGTAAAATAGCGATGCTGGAGTTTTATACATAGAGGTCGGCAAACGTTTGTGAGTTTGTAACGGGGATACCACTAGGAATTTTAGTGCTATAAAGAAAATTAAATAACTTAAATTACTAAAAACCTTTTAAATAACTTAAAAAATTATATAATACAATTCTCAGCCGTATGGATACTTGTCCCCTCTTCTTCGTCGTGTATTAAAATAATAAATTAGACTGTGTTACGCAGAAATAATCCAACCCACAAAAATACAAAAAAAAATCGCCGATATGGTCTATTAATGGTTTAGAACATGTTGACATCAATGACAATTTTTTATATTTTTTATGGGTTGGATCATTCATGCGTAACACGGTCCAATTGAAAGTTATCAATTTCTTTATTTCTTTTTCTTTCTACCTGCCCTTATCCCACCTTAATGTGGGGTTGGTACAACACACTTTTTCAAGCATGTTGCAAAGAGGATTTGGCTTCATTTTTACGACCGGCTGCCTACCTGACGTCAACCCCCTATGAGGGATCCAGGAGACCTGGGAATCGAACCCAGGACCTCGCGGTCTACAGCCCATATATGCTGCCACTAGACTAATGAGGCGACCAATTTCTTTATTTCACAAAGTTAAACCCATATTAAAAACCCATATTATTTTCGAATTTTTCATGCACATACAAGTTTGCCACACTATACTTGTGGAACGCCGAACGCTAGAAAATTGCGACATTTATCAATCATTTAAACTGGCTAAGGATACTTGTTAACTAGTCGCAGAATACGATAAATTGCAAGTAGATTAATTTGAGGAAAGGCGGTATTAATATAGTTGACTTTACCGTTTTATTTATTAAGCAATAGTAAATAAACCTTGTCAGTGTAATTATTAGTTTTATATTAAGCATTAGGTATATACCTATGACTTCGAATTGTCTTTTCTTAAATGTGACCAAACTAAAGAGAATCCAAAAGTATTTTTATTAATATTAACTAAATTCTAAGTACATAGCAGCGATAGCTCAGTTGGGAATGGTACGGACTGCCGAGACAAGTGTTGGAGGTTCGAGACCAAAACCAAAATGGAGCATACACCTCTGACTTTTCTATGTTAAATGTATTTTCATTGTGAAATATCGCTTGCTATAACGGTGAAGGAAAACATCGTGAGGAAACCTGCATACCTGACAATTTCTTCACATGAATTTCGAAGGTATGTGAAGTCTACCAACCCGCATTAGGCCAGCGTGGTAGACTAAGGCCTAACCCCTCTCATTAGTAGAGGAGGCCCGTGCCCAGCAGTGGGACAGTAATATTACAGGGCTAATATTATTATTATTTTTATTATAAATTCTAAGTACACCGCGCCGCTTTGGCCAGCACAAAGAGATTTTATATTACTAAGTATAGAGGGGCTATCCAGCAAGATTCCATACAAAAAAATTGAAATGGTAGTAACGCCATCTACCACTAGTTAAAATGCCGTGACGCTTATTACAATTTACACCCTAGAATTTCCTATGAATGCTGATTTCTTAAGTTTACGCGAATATTATACATTGAAATAAAACTATTCTTACGGATTCTATCACGATTATGTTTTAATTATTATTCGCGACGTTTCGAAGGTTTTGCAGTCTTCGTTGTCACGGGACAGACTGAGGTGTCATTTGTCCAAAAAAGGTTAGTGTTACAATATCTACCATCATTAAAAAATTATACAAAATCAAAAAAGGTTAATTATTTGTGGTCATCTATGCAGTACGAGCTCACGGTGTCTTGAGTTCTGGCAGCTGGTCTTTTGGGTTCCGATTTAATAATTAAAACATAATCGTGAATCGTGAATGTTCAAGAATCGCGTAAGACAATTTTATTGCCTAACATTATAACGCTAGCTTAACCTTGCGCGCGTATGTTTCAAATACGACTGAGTGACTTATGACCACGAGGACGCAACTTTTCGATCACATGTTTCGCGCTGTTGTCCCGTCTACGTACTGTTGAATGTCTTTGGGGCCAGCAAACGCTCAGCGTTCTTAGTCACATCTCTAATTTGTAATCTTATGCAACTAATTTAGTATGGCAACTACGCGATATTTATGCCCCTCCACTTAGCGTCTTACTATGGTTACCATTTTCAGTTATTGGCATTACTGTGTCTATTGGAATCCATAGTAATTCCCATCGTGGTACGTGCATACAGTGCTTAATGTCAGATTATTTTTACTGCCCGCGCCCTTATACCACGCAATCATGGTAAGTGGCGCTACTACAACGAAGTGATGTGTTTATCCGCGAGTAAGCCGGTATCGATAATAAATGAGATAAAAAATGAAGGAAGTATAATAAATATGCATAAAACTACGGATATCTTTTTACAGATACATCTATACATATAAATAAAATTGGAGTGTCTGTTTGTAATATTGAAATAACCGTTTTTTACTACATGTATATGAATACACGGTATATACACCAAAATAACATTTTTTTAAATTTTTGTCTGTCTGTTTGTTCCGGCTAATCTATGAAATGGCTGGACTAATGTTGACGGGACTTTTATTGGCAGCTGATGTTATAAGGAGTAACTTCATCATCATCATCATCATCAGCCATAGGACGTCCACTGCTAAACATAGGCCTCCCCCAAAGATTTCCAGATCGACCTGTTGGAAGCGGCCTGCATCCAGCGACTTCCTGCAACCTTTATCAGGAGTAACTTAGGCTACGTTTATTTTAGACATAATAAAAAAACAAAAAATATAGAATCGACTGTTAGGCGGAAGGAAGTTCGCCGGATTAGCTAGTATTATATATGTGTTTAAAACAAAGTTGGCCCATTTTTATTTATAGAGATTCAACGAAGACAGTTTAGATGCACCATATTTTACTGAAAAATTATACTCATGGGCCCTGGTAGTGATGACGTTACGATGAATTAAACTCAGACTTTATTTAATGCGTAAAGCGGTAACAATTAAATTAAGTTTACATGAATTAATTGAGTAGTTTTTATTTGACGCAAAAAATAGTTATTTTTTTGTAAATAATTAATATTATTGGAGTGATTTTAACATTATAATAACTTTCGTTTCTCATGACATGACTATAGATGGGCACACACGAAGTTATTTTTTAAACTAAAACTGGTTCAAACAAAAAAAAGCTTATTAAATTGGTTTAGTGTAACCGGATGACAAAAATTAGCACAATTATTTTTAGGTATACTTTTTTCGGTAAAACTACTCGATTCAATTATTATACAATTTTATACTTTGCGGTCAATGAAAATAAGTATAATGCATAGAGACAATACCTATATAAGGATTTACTAATTGTGTACACAATTTCGTCACAAATACCGGGTTTTAAAATTCGATAGTTTATATCGATATTAAAGTCGGTCACTAGCTAACAAATTATAAGAAGAGCATCGACACGTAGACCTTTGTTATCTTAATTTAAGTGCTATTTTGCAGTGCTATTATGTCCGACTGCATTGCAACTACGTTTATACAGAGCCGCACTGAAATTGAGAAAAATACAGAATCTAATAGACTGCCTCCCAATGGCGAAGGGTGAACATTTCCAAACGAAGCCAGTGCTAATTTATCTTTCAGATAGTACCTAGATTAAACTCATTTATTAGCCTACAATCTGGAGCCTAGTTTCTTTTCCTGGCTTCCCTTTTAGGAATTTTCACACTTCGCCACTGGCAGCGAAGTAGGTATGAGGCCGCGGATTCCATTCGCAGACCGAGGCAAATATGATCGAATCTGGATGTTGTGACTTGTGAGAGTTAACTTTCGTAGTTCCTGATACCTGCAGCATCTTAATCTAGAGTTAAGACTGGGTATGTAACTGTTGGATATGTTAAATTATAAAAGAATTAGTTTATCCTTATTTTTTTTACAAAATATTATACTTGACATATTATTATGAGTAGCCAGCTGGTGGTTGATACTTGATAGCGATAGCTGGACGTTTTAGGGATGATATGGGGGTCAATGGTGTTACTATGCTCAAGACCGGACGAACTGGAAGCGTTAAGTAGAAGGTGAGCCATGGGCATTAAGCCATAAAATAGCAACTGGTAATTTCCAATATTCCTGATAAAGATCGCAGAAAGTCGCTGAATGCAGGCCGCTTCCAACAGGGCGATCTGAAAATCTTTGGAGAAGGCCTATGTCCAGCAGTAGACGTCCTGTGGCTGATGATGATGATGATTTCCAATATATGTATTAAAAATATTCAAAGTCACGAGGACTTCTCTAATATAAGAAACAAATAAGACGCGACAGTTTACAATGCTAAGTCAAACATGTAAACAATAATTATCTATAGTCATACAATATGGTATTAATTGTGATGTTTTATGAGCTTCTATTTGTCTTTCATAATAACTATCTTTGTAAACGCAACTGATGTAATTTAAGCAAACAATACATATTACAATGAAATTAACAACTGATATTTTTTATTTATATCCATAATAGCTGTTGCCCGCGACTTCGTTCGCAAATTTATTAACAAATCAATCTTACAGGATCCGTTCATTTTTCTGATATAAAAAGTATTATATGGGCTATTGCAGACTATAATCTATATCTGTGCCAAATTTTATCCAGATCTGTTGAGTCGATCTGGCTTGATTGAGTACCTAACAATCATTCATGCAAGCCTTTGCATTTATTCTAGAAGATATAAAAATTTCATATCCTCTAAAACCAATCATAACAAACAATTATTTGGCCAGTTTGAGTTCCACTTTGAAACATGTACATACTGTATATTTTTCTTCATAATATGTGTATATTTTAAAGTGGAAAGTTGTTTCCAAAATGTATCTTTAGATATTCAACACTTTTCAACGATAATAAATACTTTTTAAACCACTCAATGCAAGGGCTGTGATATTTAGAACTTCGAAGTATCAGTGTTTTAAGAATCTTCATGTTTAATTTTTTATAGCGAAATGTTACAATGGTTTACATGTAACATTTACACATCAATAACATGACGCATTTCTCATTTGTAAATGTTAACAAAGGTGGTGATAGTGTATATTTGATCTCAGATGATAATGTGCAGTATTTAAATGGGCTCTCGTGAAGGCCTCGCCACCATTCAGTTGTAAGCATGGTTCAATTAAAGTTAGCAGATATCTCTAAGCACTTAACTGAAACTGTGTTAGACACAGCGTTTAAATTGAGAACCAATAGTAAAGACAATGTAAAATCCCTGGAAATATCGAGAGCCGCTCCTGCTGGTGAAGGATTAATTGGAGCTGTGTATAGAATTAAAGTCGTAGGGACGAAACATACAGCATCGTTTATCGCGAAATGTTTCGCCGGCGATCCCCTTCTACGGAAATCTCTTGACTGCGCAAAGTATTTCAAACGTGAGGCATTGTTCTTCTCAACAATTCTACCTGTTCTTGTCAAACTGCAGAAGTCACTTGGTGCAAAGAAAAACATTCAAAACAATATACCGATATGCTACGGATATTATCACGATGGTGAAAATGACTACATATTGTTAGAAGATTTAGCTGAAAGAAATTGCAAATCAATATCAAACACTCCTAGCAAATCCGATAGAGATATCACTTTGAAGGCCCTGGGACACCTGCATGCCACTTCGTTTGCGTTACGGTTGAAAAATCCAGAAGTTTTTGCAAAACTTGCGAATTTGGTGCCCGAATTGTATTATGCAGAGGAAAATCGTGATTGGTACGCAGGATTCCTTCAAAAGGCTGTACTTGTAGATCAGGAGGTTTTGTGTCTGTACGAAGATCAATCTAGTATCTACATTCAAAAATTTAACAATCTGGTGGAAGGCGATTTGTACGGAAAAATTCTTGAAATATTTTCTAGTTCGGGTAATTTTCCAGTTCTGAGTCACGGTGATGCTTGGTGTCCAAATTTTCTATGCTCTGAAGACAATGCTGTTATGATAGACTTTCAAGCAGTCAGATGTGCATCACCCGTCACCGACCTATGCTTATTCCTAATTTTGTGCAGCAATGTTTGCAGCGTTAAAGAGGATTTTTTAAAAGCCATCGATGTTTATTACAACTCTCTGGTATACTACCTGACTGACATGGGTATAGATGCTGCTGAAGTTTTCACTCGTGATGACTTAAATGAAGAATTGAAGAAATATGGAAAATTTGGTTTAATCGGTTCAATAACATCGATTCCTCTTTTAGCAAGTGAGCGATGCGATGTATTAGAATCGTTTGAAGACAAATATGCAGGATTAGATAAAATTCCATTGGAGAAGCTCTGGGTTTTGACTCCCCTTACCAACGAAGATCATCAGTTACGTTTAGTAAATGCAGTGCGCGTGTCCGTCGACACTGGACTCATTTAAAAAGTATGTAACAAGTAAAAATAAAAATATGCAGATTTTAAGAGGTCCGCTGCACAAACGGTTTTATCTCACAACATTCCATATACCAATTGACGTTAACGGAACTGTTAAAGACGAAAGCATCTTCGAAATGGCGGGCCGCAAACTGATTGGTACTTATAGAGAAACCATACAAAAACACCTGTACCTGTGTTCAGATAAGCCCGTAGATGAGTCGGCAGTACATCGGAATGCTCGGACTCGTGACCGCTAGACACCCGAAAACTAATTATCGCTGTGATGTCGGTGTATAGCCGACCGTCCTCGAACGCTACGACTCTTGTGTATAGTGCCGGTGTATACGACGTATCGGTTCTGCCGATCATACACTATTATAGTCGGACAATCTATGTAAAGTGGCCGATTGAGCAACCCGAGATGAGTGAAGATTCGAACGTAATCATTGGCGTTCCTTCTCTCGTTTATTGACATCGTTTCGAATATACTGTACAATAAAATTACGATAGTTGTAACACTTTTCTGCATGTTAAATAAATGTTCGGTAGTTAAGCAATTGGTAGTGCTATTTTTTAACAAAAACTTATGCCGACGATATTCAATAGTATCGTTTTTAATACTTAATATGTAGAGAACTGTGATTCAAATGCTTCTAATAGTCATCATCACGTTCATCATATTTACAGCTAACTGACATGAAACCTCGACGTGATTGTACAAATTGGCAAATGAGAATAGAAAGTATGTAAATGTGTAAATTGATTTATTTTTGTTGTTTCACAAACACAGATGCTTTTAACATCTTGTTTGTAATGGTGAATGGTGTCCACGTTACCAACCAGCGCATGTTTCAATTGCGATCGAATGCTACCATACATAATATCAGGCTTGCATCTCTGAAGGCTAACTGCCTGTTTACCTAAACAAGAACACCTACATCTTACCGAGTTTTTCGGGCCCTTCATGTGATAGAAGGTGAGAGTACTCCCATTCGGTGCATTGTATATTATAGAACATTTTAACCCCAAATCAACTCAAACTGTGATTTACTGACCTGAGATTTAATGACAGGACGTAAGGTCCATAAGCACGCGGCCACAAGATCTACCAAACAAAACAAAACAAAAAAACACTCCCAAATATTCTTTCAATAACATATTTCTATTTCAATCCAAGTTTTACAATTTGGTTTTATTTAAATAGATACTTTATAGGCGAAAATGTAACTATTGGATTAGTGCTAGATACTATTCGAGTCACATTTCAAATTCCCAAATACCTTAAAAATCCAAACTAAATCTAAGTTTGCAGAATGTCCGTTGTTCGGGAATTCGTGTCGTATATGTGCCGTACTGAATGTAAATTGTGATTTTATTTTATTTATTGCATTAAACATTATCAGCGTTTAGGCAAATTACTTTTAAGGGGACGTAGTGGAATATTAATTGAACACGTCATCTATATATTATGTTACCAGTACGCGTTTGGCGATCACTGCGAGTAAAACCGTATCTTCAAAAAGAAAAAGTTTATTTTTGTTTATCTTATTTATTTATTCTTAGGAAGGCTTACAGTCTTATTACAAAGGATAGTTCAAGAACAATGTATATACACTAAGTTGCTGTCAATAAGCCTCCACTAATGGAGTTACTAAAAGGCACCTCATAAAAGTTTACATTCAGACTATCGATGCAACTATCCATTGTAATGTAAATGTGTCATACTGAATAACTATTATGAACAATTATAGATGTATCTTAAATAGTATGATTAAGCTATATCATCCAGTTGATCCAGTAAGATGTCGATTAGCCGAGTAGAAATATTTTGACAATCGTATGGTATCGAACTTGCTCCGCACCAGTAACGTCTGGTTAAAATTTCATACAGTAGGCCAACCATGAGATTTTTGACATTTATCGCTAGTGACCCCGTAAAATATTTATATAAAAAACACCCAAACGCCTCTAGCGGTCACGTGAAGAATTAAGGTTTTTCATACAAATTATTTTACGTTGTCACTAGCGTGAAATGTCAAAAAACCTCATGGTCGAGCTATAGATGCCATAGACATAGACACATGATAGAATTCGATTGTCAAAAATATTCCTGCCCTCTGACTTTTGACACTCGATTCGAATTTGATTTTGATTCGATAGTGCACTTTTTAACTCTACTTCGGTGGAATTTTAAGTCACTAAATGAAATCGAATCGAAGTCGAATTCGAATCGAGTGTCGATCGAAGAGTCAGCCCCTGCTCAGGCCGCTGTTAATAACACGGTATTGACAGTACAAAACTAACAACATTTTCGGTGAAATGCGTCTCTCTTTAGCGAAATTTGTAAACATTTGTGTTCCAAACATAAATGCAAATAGAAGAATTGTTAACGTTTTCAGTAGACATAATATTATGTACGGCAAAACATTAGTCCTTTTTTCAATAAAATAATATTATCTAAATCAGGTATAACTTGTTCCATGAATTAGTATTAAAACTTTTACTCCTAATTAGAAATAATTAAGACTGGATTATATTATTTTTGGGAGTTATTTCATCATCATCATCAGCCATAGGACGTCCACTGCTGAACACAGGCTTCCCCCGAAGATATCCAGATCGACCTGTTAAAGGTCGCAGGAATTCGCTGGGAGTAATTTGGCCGCTTCCAACAGGTCGATCTGGAAATCTTTGGGGGAGGCCTATGTTCAGCAGTGGACGTCCTATGGCTGATGATGATGATGAATTTAGCAAATTTAAATTAAAAAAATATTGCACTTTATACGTTCAGAAATGGGGTTAACGTTTCGATTTCAGACCTTTAAATTAAACTACACGATTATCATTTTGAAATCCCAGCTTTGAGAACACCGATATAAATTAATTATAATTATCGGAGTATAAACATTTTTATCGACCTTAAAAGCTGGGAAGAACTGACTGTTTTGCATGGCTCTCAACTCTGCTCCGTCGTATACGAGCTCTCAAACACATTACCGTAAAATTCAATAATTATAAACATCGAAGTACGTTTTGCGTACTAAAGATATCCGAAATAAAATTACGTGAGTTGAATAATTACCTCGAGGCGCCACCAATCTATTTGCATTCAAAGTAATGTGCGCAGAGTGGGTCTTCTTTTTATTACAGCTCGCAAACTAATTGTCGCCGATTATTTTTGACACCTCTTATAATTCAAATCGTCGTACTCGGTGGCGTGCAGTTCGTATATGCAAAAAGACACTGTCTATCCTAACAATTTGCCAATTACATAATCAAAGAAAAAATCATCACTGAAAAGTGATTTTCAAAATAGCTGCGCTTGGGTTATATTTCAAAACGATGTTGGGTAATGCTAATGGTTCCAGTGAAGCAAGAATTGAAGAAAATAATTTAATTATACCAACAAGTTTTTTGTCTGCCCTAATCTGAATGCTTGTGCACGTCACTACGTACTAGGTTCCTAAGAGCCTCGGATGACCGTTTTCGTGAAGCAGGTTTAGCTCATGAGGAATGTAATTTTTTTGTCGTTTTGATTCTATCACGAGGTTTATTAAATATTACTTGCTATACCAGTTTGAATCAATTAATAAAAAATGTATCTAGTTTTAAGTATCTAAATATATCTACTAATTAACGACCATATCACTATCATTGAAATAAAACTATTTTTACGGATTCTATGACGATTTGGTTTTAATTTTTATTCCTGACGTTTCAAAGGTTTTGCAGACAGGAATAAAAATTAAAACCAAATCGTGATAGAATCCGTAAAAATAATTTTATTTCAATGTATAACATTCGCGTAAACTTAAGATATCAGGGAGGTTACCACCACCTCTTAATATTATTATAATTTTACTTGTAGCGATTCCCATACAAAACAAACGAAGAACTATTATAATAATACTGCTATAAGAGGTCGTGGTAACCATGTTATATATGTTACTACATGTTACTTCATTTATGAAGACGTGTAAATTCTGTACATCGCAATACACGATTACTGTATAATTCTAATAATAATATACTACATAGTTATATTCAATAAGTATCAAAGAATAAGGAACAACACTTGGACACAGTGATAGGTAACTTGTTTTGATGGGATAGAAGGCAAATGAGCAGGCGGGCCACCTGATAGTAAGCGATCTCCGCTGTGTATTATTATTTGATGTATTCAATGAATTATTACTCCAAATCCATGGGTCTAGTGGCGGCCTACTTGAATTTTAAATTCGATAAAACACACATAAGACACCTCGTGCTTAAAGAGTCCGTTTTGATAGTAAGCTTAAGCACCTTTATCATAAATTCAGAGTTCAGGTATAAGATGATTCTCCTTACTTATAAAAATATTTAAGCGCTGCTTATCTTTAACCATAGGTTGTCCCTTTCATTTGTAAACAATGTAACGCAAGGAAAAAAGTGACAGGCTATTCTTAGCGAAAAGATAGGCGAAAATGATTTTATAAGTAAGGCCCCTAATGTCATAAAACTTCATTAAACCATAGGACAAGTGATCACTCTGTAACAAAACCTCAAAATTAAATCGTATACTTTATCTTAAACTAGGAAAAAAGATGCATAATGTTGATTTGAACATGCCAACACATTACTAGGTAGGCTGATTAATATTGTTACAAGATACATTAAGGCCACAAAGACGCACCGCGGTCAACAATAAAATAAAAAACAACACACACGAAGACGGCGCTCTTAAAATTGTCAGAGAGCACTTCTAAAAAGAGATAAGGCTTTTAAGACATTAAAAAAAGTGGAGTCCATTTTGTAAACAGGTTGTAAACGATCGTGTTCGCGTTGTTCAACCGAAAAATGGTGTAACACGTTAAATGTTCATTAAAAATGTTCCCTTATGTCCTTCTGAGGACTAAAGCATGTCGGTTCCGCAGAAAGAGGAGTTTACTTAAATTAGCGTCGACGTCAACACATTTCGTATTATAATTATGAGCTTGTTTGCACATAGCAATTAAATCGCGGCGTATGAAATTAACAGTATTTCAACTTTAAAGCGGTTTGGTGTTAATGTGTTTCACTTATGTAGTAACATGTTTTATAATGTATTCGATTTTAAGTTTTTAAATAAAACATTATCACCACCAGCCTACATTCGTCTATTGCTGGAGACTATTTAGCTCGGTTTATTGACCGACTTTCACAAAAGGAGGAGGTCCTCAATTCGTTTATATTTTTTTATGTATGTTACTCGATATCTCCGCCAAATGTGGACCGATTTTCAAAATTATTTTTGTGTTCAATAGAGCTTATTTCAAAGTTGGTCCCATATAAATTTAGCCACGATTGGTAAATTGGAAGTCGGTCAGTTAAGTTTTTAACCTTGTGATTATAGATCTTCTGCACACCGCTTTCCACAGGTTTCTTAGTACTTGAAGATTTTTTGCACCTCGTTATGTGCAAAATTTTAAGACGCGACCTGTTCAATAACAATTTTCTTATATATCCTTTTGTTCTGTACGAAAATATCCATCTTTCTTTCTACCTGTCCTTATCCCACCTTAATGTGGGGTCAGCGCAATACACTTTTTCAAGCATGTTGCTGAAAGGATTTGGCTTAGTTTTTACGACCTGCTCCCAGCCTGACGCTAACCTCCCGGTCCATAGACCATATATGCTGTCACTAGACCAAGCTGGCGACTACAAAAATATCCATTAATGATGTTTTATATTTCCATTTTACCAAGCCTGGGTGTGACGACTGAACATTTCGTTGGCATTGATTTAGTCGCGATTGAAAAACAAAGGCCCAGCAATTTGATTAGTTAGTGGGCCGCTGCAACAAAATCTGCCTACATCGAAATCACTCGCACTGTCTAACACTGTCTAACACCCACGTATATCGAACCTGAACGTGAATCATTACCGACCCGAACATAATGTATCCGTAATCTTTAATGCGAAACAAAAAATCATAAACAAAGTATACCTAAATTGCTAAACATACGTATAAAAAACAAGGCTTCGCTGCATCACTTCAAAGATGGTCAAAATTATTTTTAGGTTATATTAGTGATTATAGCACAGAATACCTAATAGTGTGTACAGAGTGGCCACTCCGCGCAACGCATCGTTTCAATATTTCTAGGTGGTGTGTTTAATATCCAATATTTATGTTGTAACTTAAAGAACACTTTTTTAAGCAACTGTATACCATATTAGGAGAAAAGGCCTGTGCCTAGCAATGAGAGTAATTTGTAGCTCTATGAGGGTAATTAACTAAAAATCTCCACATTCAGTCTCAAATTGCCCAACACTGGATGTGACCTGGCGCGGCAATCTTAGTACGTTTTGTTTATCTCAATTCTCTACAAGATCTTGTACAAAATATTATTTTCATTAGGAAAGTCGATGAAGGAATGTCTTCAATGTATATCCATATTACAAGATTAATACAAAGACTTCTATGTATACTACTCGACTGGCTCTTCGGTACATAGAGGTAGAATGTGCGCACTAAGTCTCTGTTAATCCACCTCAACTCACTATAGAAATCTGCTAACTAACGTCAAACACTCGCCGTCATGTGCCACAATTTTACTTCGAAACAGCATATCTAGTAAATACATATATATAAGTCTTTGGGCTAATACTATTATTTCATTTAAACTTTAATTAAACAATTCTTACGTTTCACATTTTTAAATAAAAATAGAACAAAAAAATAAAAAAACGTTTTTAATCATAAAAATAAATTTAATATTGTGAAGCAACCACGCAGCTGTTGCAGCGACGACGTATCTTATGATAACCACTATGTTGTTAAGAATACACGGGTTGCCTTTACGGGCGGGCCGTGAAATCGGGCAACGAAATACGTTGTAAATCAACTGGATGGTTCAGGCTTTTTTACTGCCCTTGTGGTATGCACACCGAGGTTCAAATGGTGAAGACATTCGGATACTGTACCAGGAATGTTGGTAATATAAAATCATAAACAAAATGTACTTGAAAGTGGCTTATATTTAGGTAAATGCAGAAAAATGTAAAATAAATGTAGACCCATTAAGTGCATGCAAATTCTGTCCGAATTTGCTAGGATTTGTTTTAGTTTGTAGAACATTTGGTGTGGTTTTAAAACGCTTTGGTAGGTATCCGATTGAATCCTGATTAATTGGAAAATGAGTTTGAACTAGTGGTCGCCCAGTGGTTGAAATTGACCATCAATTTTTTTTTAAATAGCTTCTTCCCCATATAATCTTTAACTATTTATAAGTTCATATTCATTCGTCCGCGCATTTCTTTCAAAAAGGGTACAAAGTTTTCGCTTCACGTTTTAATATATACAGAATGTTTCATAAAGTTAGTATAAATAATAATTACAATTACAGAGGGGATGGCTAGCAATCTAGTGGTAAAGTTTAAAATTTAGTAAGGCTTATAGTTTTTGAATAATGGAAACTTGAATTTGTTGGGATAAACATTTATCTGGCTCATTGGGTCAGCTGCAGTACATTTGTAAACCACCTATGTATGCGATAATTATTTTTAGCATACACAAAGCTAATAAAAAATACCTCTATATTTCATATTAATTGCTTAATCGGTGCTTTGTTTAAAATAATGTAAGTATTAATATATGTATGACGTTATGAATAAATAAAAAAAATTGAAATAACAAAGTTTTTAACTTTACCATTACGCTTTAAATCATTCTCCCTGTATGTGTAATTGTTATTGGTACCAACTTTATGAAACATCCGGTATATGACAATTAATGTTCTTTATTTTGTACTATTATTTTCTAATAGTGATCGAGGTATATTTTTGTATACGATTTGTCATTACATCAGTTGTGGCCATTTGTTATCATGTCTCTACATTGTAGCTGCTGAAATATTTTGACTTAACCTGCTTTTTGTTAATCAAAATATTAGCATAATATTTGAACAGTGTCGGCCCAGTTGTATTAGTTGGGACTTGGGAGATGATATCTTAAAACTTAACTTATACGTGCGTACCATCAGAGATAATAATCGTTAAACCTGATATTTTTGTATAAAGCACGATCGGGTTATTTGAAGTATGATATAGATAAACCACATTTGAAATATAAGAAATTTTGAAGATATTTGGAATTTATGTAATCCCAAATGGGTAAGAATAAAAAAGTAATTTATAAACCCTTTAAGATTGTTGAAAATGATAAATATTTGTAACATAACATAACATAACATAAGCTCACGCCTGTATCCCCGATGGGGTAGGCAGAGGTAAACTAGCGAACTAGAATACCCACATTTCGCCGGGCTTAGTTCCGTCGCAGATGTGATAGGGCGAGCGAATCGCCATATCGGGCACAAATTCGAAACTCCGGGCTGATATGAAAAAAACCAATATCACTTTGCCCGACCCGGCGATCGAACCCAAGACCTCAGGACGGTAGTCGTACCCAAATACAACTACGCCACCGAGGAAGTCGCATAAATATTTGTATTATAAGGTTTTGATGTGGGGGCATTATTTCGTCACGTAGTTGATTTGTATTTAATCTTGTAAATTATTTTTAATTTGATGCGATTGTAATTGATTACTTTCTAAATAATCGCCTTTATATTGATTTACTGATAATTTCAACTACCCTTTATTAAAAACTGTGCATTATATTGGTTTACTTTACGAGTACAGGGGTAAAGTAAAACGAATTAATTAAAAGTCGATATAATTAGATAAAGGAAAAAGAATTAATTTAAATAAAATCATTCCAAAATTGTTTTGTATTACTTAAATTGATATCTGATTCAGGGATATAAAACATTGGAATGTAGGTGTTACGTTTACTGCTCCCTAATTAACTTTATTAGGCTGCATTAATGATTAAATTTACCATATTCACGGCATAAGATGTGTTCATAATATTTATTTACGATCATTGGGACATGCATCTAAAACTCATCAGTGGGTGTTCATTAGATATATTGGATGGATCATTCCACGGCCCACGTTATTATTGCCTAACGATTATACAATGACAGAAATATTGCTTATGTAAAGTTTGTTTTAGCTGTATTAGCAAAGGATTGTTGTGAAGAAATAGAAAAACATAATGCCTTATTAAACAGCAACGTGATGTTTTCTTTGTAATATGGAGTCGCTTGAATCATGTCATAGAAATACGAAAGCAAAGAATTGGACCAAAGATATTATTCTAGTAAGGAAATATAAAACTAATTATATTTCGTTGCGCTGGTATTGCCACGCTTTATTTTCGCTGTCTGTTTGACGCGGCAAAACGCTATCTTTTTTCGACCCACTTCCCAAAAAGGAGGAGGTCCTCAATTCGTCTGTTTTTTTATGTATGTTACGTGATATCTCCGCCAAATGTAGACCGATTTACAAAATTCTTTTTGTGTTCGAAGGAGCTTATTTCAAGGGTGGTCCCATATAAATTTGGTCACGATCGGTAAATTGGAAGTCGGTCAGTTAAGTTTTTAAACATGTGATCATTGGAAATGCATTGGACATATTAAGGCTTGATGAAAATTATAATTTGGAATTTATAATCGAACTTTGACTTAGCCCGAGTCATTTTTTTACAAGGAAATCTTTACTTAATCTTTCTGTCAGTCTGTTTTTCTTGTAAAAAACTGCTCAGACTACGTCAAAGTTCGATTTGCAATTCCAAATACTCACTAAGTTCGTTTCTTTGTCTCAGACTTAGTCGAAGTTAGCTCTATAGATCTCAACCTAAGTAAGTACTTAAGTATTTTGTCATTTTGGACCCTAATCAAAATGTTTAAATGTGGTTGTCAGATTTTTTGCGAAAATAACACCGTACTTACATGTCTATCCATATTTGTCGAACTTTGAGACTCCGTTTAGGACAAAGCCTTAAAAGGAAACTGCATAACATACCTGAAAAAAAACGAAAGTGATATTAATTTCCATCATTATTTTATTATTTAAAAATGCTAAGACTGCATGAACCAATAATGTTTTGTTTGAAGTTAAGAAATATTTTTCCTTGCAATATAAAATCATAATCATGTAGTTAGTTTATACATGAGCGTTATAGTTCGTTTATACTTATAGAGGTAGTTGGATTACTAGAGGTGTAGACAATTACGTCTACAGCACGAATGGGCCGGCTCGACCGGTTTGATACCATTGTCTCATAGAAAACCGACGTAAAGTGGCACCTCGCTGTCGCGTTTCGTTCGGTGAGTGAGATTTCCCGTAGACCAATTCCCCGCTCCATTTCTCAATCCCTATTCCCTCGCATTCCATTACCTCCTTTTAGGTTGGCAACGCACCCCTGATTATTTTTGTGTCTTGGGTGTCTATGGGCGGTGGAGACTTATCACCAGGTGACCCATCTGCTCATTTGCCATTATTTGTTATAAAAAAAACTTCACAGTATACAGTACTTATTGCGCATTTCCGCATTAAGTTATAATTCGAAAGAATATTTTAATAATTTATAACATCACAATGTCGGTCTATTGCAGTATAATGAACGCTTAACCAATCCACAACCTTATGTAGAAATGAATATAAATTATTAAAGTAACCAGTTCCAAAACCGTAAACCGATTTTCGAGCTTACAGACAGACGAGCGCCACGCCAGAATATTATAGTATTTATATCGCCAGTATTACGAGACTTGTACTGCATTGGTTGCGTGATTGTATTGAGAGACTATTGTGATTCGATTCCCGGGCCGAGAAGTGATATTTAATATCAGCCCTGTCCCACTGCTGGGCCTGCTCTACTAATGAGAGGGGTTAGGCCTTAGTCTACTACGCTGGCCTAATGCGGATTGGTAGACTTCACATACGTCACGTCTCGGCAGTCCGTACCATTCCCAACTGAGCTATCGCTGCTACATGAGTGATATTAGGGTTGTCTATTGTCTGTTTAGCATCAATCCGGTGTCTGGAAATTGTACCCAATTGCCTTGCTCTAATGATATCATGAGACGGAAATAAGATAGACGAAAAGATGGTTTCAATTTCGTAGTATTATACGACGTCGCGCGACACGTTGTGTCTTAGCCCTCATTCGAAATAGAGATGTTTCAACGTCCGTTAAAAAGTGTCTTAACATGTCTGTTCATATGAGTGCTTAAAAACTATTCTTGTCTTGTTACAAATAAGGTAAATTCTATAAACCGCCCAATGTATTGCGTTTAAAAACGCCGCCTTTTAAATGCACCAGCATGTACTATATGCTTTTTTAACACGCCTTTAAAAAGCTCTCGTGCGACTGAGGGCTATGTATGTATTCGGAATATATCGGATACCCGAACGATTTTTGACAGGAGAATCAAAATAACGACCAAATTGGCGATCTCCTGAAAAAGGGCCAAATAGCATGAAAAGAGGTGTATTTGAAGCAAGGCAATTGGCGTTTAGAATTATAGTAATATTGAACAAATTCGTATTACGGGGCTGACAAACCTTTATCATCATCATAGCTACAGAACGTCCACTTCTGAACATAAGCCTTCCCTAAGGATTTCCAAAACAACTGAGCCCTTTGCCAGAACAAATTTTCGACCAGCCTTATCAATTAATAAGATTCGGTGTTTCGTCGAGCTCTCTCATTTAGGCCTTTTGCGCACGCGCATTAAGCAACGAAACTCGTCTGACTGGTCGTTAAAATTCCCAGTAATTCGTCCCGGAGAGGCGGTCTTAACACTGTGTTTTACACTTTGCATCAATATTTTTAATACCGATATGAGTACGTGATTTTTTATGTAATGTAAATATGTTGATACTGTAGAATACAATTCTGAAAGCCGGTTGCTATGCGCGCATAGTTTATAGATCTTACTTGTAGGTGTTTTTAAGTTTTGTCGTTTAGTTTTTATTTTAATAGTGGTTATAATCATTCAAAAATAGCGAACCAAGTGAAGTTAGATTTAATGTTTAAATAGATTAATTTTAATTATATAATCGTGTTCTAGCAATTTTAAAATATAAAATAGAATAATATTTACAATGCCGACAATGCAAGTCACTACTTCATCCTCAATAATTATCATTCACCAGCCTCCGTGGCGCAGTAGTTGGCTGTCTGAAGCGAGAGCCCGAAGAACCAAGAGAGCGAGTTCGATCCCCGCACCGAGACAAATGTTTGTGTGGTCCACAGATATTTGTTTCGGGTCTGGGAGTTGTGAGACCGAAAGTTTCTCGTAGTTCCTGATACCCACGACACAATACTAGTATCTTAGTGTGGGGTCAGGACTATGTGTGTGTTATTTTTTTTTTTTTTTGTCATTGATAATCCTCTTCAATAACTTTCTTACTGTCACTTTTTTTCAAATATAATCTAATGAAAATATCTGCGATACATACATACATACATCAGCCATGGTCGTCCCACTGCAGGGCAAAGGGTTCTACCCTCTTTCCACTCTTCTCGGTTTAAAGCTCTCTGCGGATATTTAAATGAAAATATCTACGATGTAATATAATAATAATTAAATTAAGCCCTGCAGGGTTACCACCACCTCTTATAGCAGTATTATTATAATCGTTCTTCGTTTGTTTTGTATGGGAATCGGTACAAGTAAAATTATAATAATACTGCTATAAGAGGTTGTGGTAACCCTCCTGGGATGAGAATTATTAACTCTTACTACAGTAGGTTATGTGTTGTGACAATTAACAATATTTTGTTTGTCTAGTTATTTTCATTAAGAAGCGAAAGCAGCTATCCTTCGCGATAATTGCGAAATAAAAAGTTTCCGAGGGGATGCGTGGGTTGCTGCAACATATGTTTTATTTATTATTACAGACAATAATCAACCTTATTCCTAATTGATAAGCATTATTATGTTCGCAAAGATCTTTTTGTGTTTACAACTAGCCCACGTTTTTTTAACGCTACGAGGCAATGGCAAGTGTAGGCGCAGCCTACGTAGCACATTAAAAAATAAAACAACCTAGCCTAGGCGTGAATTCGACCCTGACGTAACATTTGAAAAGATAAATGATTATGTTTATAGTCTTACAAATGCATTAGAATTATAATAATATAAAAAATATTTACTAAAAAATACCCATATATAGATATTTGTTTTATTTATGCATGTAGAGTGGGCTTAAGCTGATGTTTTTAAATGTCTACATCCTAAAGTAATTCTTTACAAGGCTTAATTTAATGTGTTGATTTTATGAATGAAACAACAGTGACTACGTGATGTAGTGACGTGTCTACTCGATACATATTTTAGACAGAAGTCAGAACGAATACCCCAAATAAAATAAACTCTAGAATTTGTTTGAGAATACACGTATTTGTTTGACTTTCTGGGATCTCATATATGACATAGCGATTCATATTGTCTGTTATGAACAGATTATATTAGAAACGATAAAAAATTAACCCACTGTTTAAACTATTTTTTTGTGTATATATGTATAATTGTGTGTATATATGTTTTATTTAAAATAATTTTGAAATTTGGCTACAATTCTTGTACAAGTCAATTATACTAAATCAAATTAATCAATTGTACGCCAAAATACTAGCAAGAACGCAAGAGCTAAAGTTGTATTATTACGATGACCTGAAAATTAGAAAACTACAAAAGCATAAGCATTTGGACATACCTTTATAGAAAATGTATATTTTAATTGCCTAATTAATCATTAACGTGTACAATAACAAAGTGCCATATACGACGGTAGTAGGTGTATACACCTGTGGGTAGCTGTGAATGTATCTGCTTGTTGTTAGGGTTCCGTAACAAATGGTACAATCGAAATTGATTGTAAGGCCGCGGACACGAACTCAGTGGGAGCGGAGCGACGGCGGCGCGGGGAGTCGGGCGGCGCGTTTCAATGCATAGATGTAAATGGAACTGGGGGGTTACCATCACCTCTTATAGCAGTATTATTATAATTTTAGTTGTCAATATTCCCATACAAAACAAACGAAGAAAGATTATAATAATACTGCTATAAGAGGTCGTGGTAACCCTGCTGGCCTCGAAGGCAGCGGTGCCGTCAGCGATGTACGACCTGTAGCAGTACGTTGCCGCGCCGCCACCGCCACCGCTCCGCTCTCGCTGAGTTAGTGTCCGCAGCCTTAGAATTCGAAATTAAAAACGCTAATATACGATCGAGAAATAAGAAGCGGTGAGTACAGTTGGGAGTGATACGGACTGCTGAGACAATATTGTTGGTGGTTCGAGACAAACTCCAAAAAGAGCACTTTTGGCTTTTCTATGTTGGTTTCATTATGAAATATCGCTTACTATACGGTGAAGGCAAATATGGTAAGAAAACCTGCAAACCTGAAAATTTACTCACAATAATTTAGAAGGTATCTACAGTCTACCAACTTGTATTACGACAGCGTGGTGGACTACTAAAGACAAGGCCCAACTCTTCTCATTGGTAGAGGCGGCTCAGAGCAATGGGACAGTAATATTATGGGAATAATATTAAAAATATGCGCTCAAAATTGTCATGGTACATAAAAACGTTAACGGTAATAAAATATTTGCTTGTTACCATGACCCGTAAATTCCCGTACCCCATATACTTAGAGCAGTAGTGATGTAGATACATAATTTAAGCAAACAACATACTATCGATATAATCCGGTTAATATATGAATGCCACAGTTTGTAAATAAATCTAAATAGATTATGAATACGATTCAGTTGAAACTTACGTACCTACATAGGTAAATGTACCTCTATATAGGTAGGTGTTATTGACGAAGATTTTAAACTACAAATAAAATATTTATTAGCTGCTGGAGGTGTTGTACTGTAGTGTAGGAAATTGTCATTGGATGAAGTATGCTAAGAGAAAAAAAGTAATAAATTACCTAATTATTGATTAATATTTGCATTTTATAGTTTCGGAAGAATTTTAACTACTTGAAAGTAACTTATCAATTATTTTGATGATGTGCTTCATCACTACATAGTTATCTGTAATAGCTGAACCGCGCAACTTTGTCTGCGTCACATATGCATAACAACGCACGCAACGGAAGCTCTCAAAATATTATGCAAGTATTATATACATATAAACCTTCCTTCAAAAATCACTCTATCTATTAAAAAAACCGCAAAATCCGTTGCATAGTTTTAAAGATCTAAGCATATGTACGGACATAGGGACAGACAAACAGCGGGAAGCGCCTTTGTTTTATACTAAGTAGTGATGTACTCTAACATCGAGGGATGAGTCGGGAGTAGGAATATTTTTGACAATCGAATTCGAATCGAACTCAATGCGCGTCTATGACATTTGTATGAAATATTAATTATATATTATTATTACTTGCGCCTGGTGTGCAGCGAGCTCGATACAAAGATTCTCAAAATTATTTCTGCTCAGGCCACTGAAAATATGGAAGCATACATTATTTTACAGTCTTGTATATCATATGAAAAATTGTTTATGCTACTTATATCTCGGGACAACATTTATCTCAAGGTTATGGAAGCCATAGTTAACAGCTATATTTCTATAAACGCGGTACTAAACGTAAAATCCAGTAAAAACGTTTGAAAATCAACAAATATTCGTTTACATTCGACACTTTACATCACTATGCAAATAAAATGTACCGAGATCAGAGTTATCGCCAAGGACGAACATACAAAGATGTGGTTGTTAGAATCGTGAAGATTCGGACGAAACGCAAACATTTGTTATCGATTCAAGGAGAATCGATACATTGTTTGTTTTGCTTAATATTAATAATAAAAATACGTGAACAGGCCACCTCGGTGGATACTGATAAAATTCGAATGTAAAAATGTTTTGACTATTCCAATGCTTTAAATTAGTTTAAATGAATGTACGTTTACATCTCCGTTTTTAAATTTTTAACCTACTGCTTCAGAAAGAGGGTAATGTTTTCTTGACTGGATTAAGTATATCGGGTCATTCACGTTCAAGATTGATATTTTGTCATAATATCTACTCAGTCTAATAAAAAACAAATATTAGCCCTGTAATATTGCTGTCCCTTTGCTGGGCACGGGCATCCTCTACTAATGAGAGGCGTTAGGCCTTAGTCTACCACGCTGGCCTAATGCAGGTTGGTAGACTTCACATACCTTCGAAATTCCTGTGAAGAAATTCTCGGGTATGCTGGTTTCCTTCACCGTTATAGCAAGCGATATTTCACAATGAAAATACACTTAACATAGAAAATTCAGAGGTGTATGCTCCATTTTGTGGTTGGTCTCGAACCTCCGACACTTGTCTCGACAGTCCGTACCATTCCCAACTGAGCTATCGCTGCTTTTTCTACTCAGTCTACTTTGTACTAAATCATCTAGCTAAATGAATATATACTTTAGCTTTAGTTTTATGGGCTAAAGAGTTAATACATTTGAAATACCTAACATTCAAAACAATATGAAAATATTCGTACATATCACTTTATAAATGAACACCCGCCGCCTCTTATGTATAATTACAGAAAAGTATAAATACAAATTGAATCTTTGGGGGAGGCCTATGTCCAACAGTGGACGTCCTGTGGCTGATGATGATGATGATGATGATGATAAATACAAATTATACATTTTCCAATACTACTTTAACAACATAACATAACATAAGCTCACGCGTGTATCCCCGAAGGGGTAGGCAGATGCGCACTAGCGAACTAGAACACCCACATTTCGCCGAGCTTAGTTCCGTCCTAGATGTGATAGGGGGCGAGACTATCGCCATATCGGGCACAAATTCCAAACTCCAGGCTGATATGGAAAAATCCAATATCACTTTGCCCGACCCGGGGATCGAACCCGAGACCTCAGAACCGTAGTCGTACCGAAATACCACCACGCCACCGAGGCAGTCATTTTAACAAGCACTAATTATATATACAAAAATACATTTTGAATTATATTTTTAACTTGGTTATGAAATAGAATTAATCCAAAAAGCACGAATTATAATTTTTGTTCTATACCAGTGGCGAGGGGTGAAAAATTCTAAAATGGAAGCCGATAGTAATACTATTTTCTGTACCAATTAACCATTTATTAATAAACATTTTATCAAAGGTAAGCCGGAAGGAATCGTGTTCTATGGAAACTACGCCACTGTACTATACAACTATAAATGATGTAAGCCATCTCGTTCAGTAAACCATTCCAGCAGGTGTGTATAGTTTTCGTGAGTTGAGTAATAATGCAGTTATGTTAAATCGTCAGTGGTTTATAAGTACCTATTTCGATATAATAAAGTGGCAAGAACGAGCTATAATGTGGAACTTTGGGCCGGGCTCTGGCACTCATTCGACCTGCGTGGGCGAGATGGTAACTACCTCTAAGCCTCTAAGGTGTAGGAGATAGCGTTAAATATTATGATTATGTTGATATTAAGCGGTAGCGGCATATTTATTGACTGTAGAAGATGCGAAAGAGGTGTGCTTGAACCGAAGCAATTGGTGTTCCTTAGTCTCTGCTTACCCCAGCGGGAAACAGTTGTGGCTTTATGTATGTATGATATTAAGCCGCGTCTCCTGGACTAAGAGATTACACAAAACATATTATTCGTTGACTCCCTTTTTTGTTATCACGGGGAAAAGTGTTTTAGCACTGCTGCCACGCCTGGGGGAGACGTGACGGTCGGTCGGAGGAGTCGCCGGTCTTACGGCCCAGCGGCATAATGCCCAGGAGAGATGAAGCTTATGGAAACTTATATGCTCTTTGCTTATGGAACAATTGACCATAGACTAAAATGTATAGTGAAACAATGCCTTGTGTTGGTGTTTAGTGTAGTGTTTTAGGTCAGGAGTTTCGGCTTAAGCAGCATTGCTTTAAGATTTTTATACTGGTATGGCCTTGAAAATTTCCTACCCAAACACAACCGCATAAAAAAATTCATTCATAAATATTTCTAATAGTTCTATATCTAATACAAAAAATAATTAAAACGTCGTTATTAATATTCAACTTCTTATTTAAGGATGGAACCAAAAAAAAATTATTACCTCTATCTTGTAGGAAGCGGCCATATTGGAAAATGGCGACGATGCTCTTAATTTCGTCAAGCGTTTCCTCCTTGTGCCACGTGCCCAAGTTAATACCTGATACGGTAGAGTCAGGGGAGAGGGAGGGGAGAGGTCGGATTATAAATTTTCTAAAGAAAGTACTACGTGGGTCGATGGCGCGTGCCAGCTTGCGTAACCGCATGAGCGATAAGGTAAATATTATTTAAAAAAAGAATGCTTGTCGTTGGAAGCTGTAAAACAAACTGGCCAGTGTCATACAATAATAATGTCGTCAATCGTATTATTATTATATTGGAAATAAGTAATTCGGTAGTCTTTGGGTTTTAACCTTATGTTTTTTTTTGGATATTCGTTGTTTTATAGTATTGCAGAATAAATTAAAGTATAATTGAAGTATATTTCAGTAGGTGTCTGTAATTTTAAGAAAAAACATTTTCATATCGTTATTTATTTATTATTTCTCTATTATCTTATATTGCTTAAGCGATACTGCAAAACGTAAATACAAAGACTATGCACATAGCACACTGCGCAGTGTGATTACTTATTTACTTGCAAGCACTCGTCGGCTTACATTAGCTATTGTATAAATTCATGTTCTACCCATTAATGTGTAGAACATTCGGCAATAATAGAGGCCGGATGTATCTTTATAGCCGATCATCGAGTCAGTGTTTGACACACTTGCACTATCAAAGCCTCGTCGCCCCCGCGTCCGTCGAAAAGCCTTTAAATATTGAATAAATACACCTACAATCCATTGCAATGTCATATAAACCGGCTAAAAAAATGCGTCATCACACGCGTTCACAACGAAGCTACATGGAAGCTTTGCGTTTATGCCACTTAACCGTACAGTTGCCTAATATCATGTAGGCTGTCGCTGGGCAATCCTCGAATCTAGTCTTCGATACAACATTTGCGCAATTTTAACTCTTATTCTCTTATGATACAGTTCCATTTATGAACGTGCGCATGATGTACCGTTTTCAAAATGGCATTACATCGTCAACGGTGTCGCAACTGACGCGTGCCTTGTTCGAAATTTGAAAACCATAGCTTGTAATTGTGTAGTAATTATATTTTCAACTTTAACGCTTAGGAAATTAGACACGGTCTGGAATACGGAGCACAAAGCTCGTTTAATTCCAAACTGTGTGCATTTGCCACGTGGGCTGTGTGACGTCACCCAAGAAACAAACGGGTTCCCATAAAACCTTTCAACAAAGGCATTTGATAAGAATGGTCTAACAATTTTGGAGTTTGTGGACACTGCTTTATAGCTCAGGTGTGCCTAATTACGTGAAGTAAATTGTAGTATTAATTCTCCTTTTTAGGTCATATTTCGCATTACAAATCGAAGTTTGGCTAATCTAGTAACACGTACTAGTTTATACTATGTAGGTATCTGCTAACGATAAATAATATTTGTCTGATAGTTTATAATACTTTCCACAAATAAAAAAAAAACGGCTAGAATGGTGTAGAGCCACCATAATTATTTGTAGATCTAACTCTGCTTGTACGTAATACGTGATCCGAGTTTACACATTACTTACTTAATTTTAAATGAGCAGGAGTCTATTTCTGTGGCTGATAAAGACTCATTGTAGAGTATAAATAGTAATTTTTATAGAGTTGCCTATTTATTAAATCGCTATTTCGAAGACGAGTTTTCTGCTTAATTGACCCTATTTTCTACGTCTAATTACTAATAAAATCACTGCAATTCAAAAAGTAATAATTGTAATAAATAATTCTTATTTATTTGAAAATAGGTATCAAATAAAATATTGCTAGCGCCATATAAGAATGCAGACTGGACGTGTTTTAAATTTTAAATGTTACAATAAAACAATTCCTTAGTCTAGACTAGACTAAGCGAAAATATTTCACTACTTGACATTTAAAAAAATATCAGATGTCTCTATGACTGTCGTTACCATAGTGACATTGATAATTTCTTGACACTCTTTTTGAATGCTTCGGTGGCGTAGTGGTACTGCCTGCGCGGTACCACCAATTACTAAAGAAATAATAAGAAGACCCGACATAATAACGAAAAATACGCATTTAATAAGAGGCCGGTTCCGTGATTTTAGTTTTGCGATCTTTTTACATGTAAGTCATAAGAATTAAATAACGTATAAATATATTTTTACATGTAAGTTGCCACCGAGTCATAAGAATTAAATAACGTATAAATATTTTTTGATTTTATTGTGAATACGGCGTTTTATTTACAATAATACTAATTCCGGAAGATGCCTAACTGTTATATTAATGAGATCTCTCTTTCGCAATGTCGCCATTTTGGTTCGTTCCATACATGAATGCTTCATTTTTTCGTAGTTATGCCCTGTCATCATCAATATATTATACCCTAGATGCACAGTTCTTTGCAAATATCCTCGTAAAAAGTGGTCTCAGAAATAAAACAAAGAAAACGATCACAAGTTGTAATTAAATCAACACAAATATAACCCTAAGCAATTGTTATAAAGTAGGTTTTTAAACGAAATGAGCGAGCGTTCTTTAATTTGAATTTTGAAATTTAGAATTCTATCGACGTCCGACTTTGGTCCGACTGTAGGCAAAACGAGCGCTTAAGCACTTCTTTGCTGTCCCATTTTCCGAGCGTCAACTGTGCATCTAGGTAAATAATATATTAATGAAAGAAGATGGCCTTGGCTTTAAAAATATGTTATTAATGCTTTAATTACCAGAACCTTTAAACAGAAAATATATGTTATGTAGATTCATGTTTTTATTTTTAGATAAAGCACTGCAACTCCGGGGCGGTGAAGGCAATCCACTACTATTATTTGTCCCGCTCACTCTTAAATAATTGTATGTAATTATCTCTCTCACACGGCGCAGCCTCCGCTAAGAAATTTCTAAGAACTCAACCTTCCCTAGATGGATGATTATCAGTCATTGTATGTATTTACTGAAATTATTTATTTATACGGAGCATTCCTTAAAAATCCTTTATCACTTCTGATAAAGCTCACATTCTGTGTTAAAAAAAGAAAAAAAAATTGAGGTAGGTACCTTTAGCACTCGGTTGAAATTGGAGGTGTCCACTTTTACAAAAAACCTTGTCCTCAAAAGCAAACTTTCATATTAGGCCTTGTATAATATGAGATTTGATTGTTATATGCTTTATGCATAATTAATATCGTTTCGCATAAATTGTTGATATGTGTTCACAAAATGAAAACTTTCTTTTTAATAATAGTAAATCCTAATCATCATCAGAGGCTGTTGGAAGTCAAGAGCCCAAGACAGAAGGCATGACAGTAAGGACAGTAAGGAGATTCCTTACTATGGAGTCCTAATGGGATGGGAGTATGGGATCGAACCCGAGACCACAGGACCATAGTCGTACCGCGCACGCAATAACACTACGAGGCAGTCTAATTACATTTAATTACAAATTAATTTTTATTCAATGATTTAGAAATATTAAAAATATGTTTTTCGTTTTTTACTAAAGAATAATAATTTCTTAGGTTTACGCGATGTTATTCCTAAACCTAGCTAAAAAGCTTGCGAAACGTCGGGCATAAAAATTAAAACCAAATCGTGATAGAATCCGTAAAAATAGTTTTATTTCAATAAATAATAATACATCATAGATGTATAAATTCATATTATATAATCTATTAGCGTAGAATCAATTTCAGGTAAGGTTAAGTGTGTACCGTAGTACACCGAGTGTGGTTACTTATTGTGTTATCAGCTTACCCACTTAGTTATCAGTGTCAACGACTCTATAATCTTTGGACAAGCTATTATCTCATAGTCCAAACATAGTTTAAATTATATTTTGGGTCATTACGCACTGTTTACGCTTTTACGTTCAAATGGCCAGAGTGCCAGACGGTTTGGTTTGGTCTTTTATCTGATAAAATAACGATAAGTTAACTGAAATTTATTTTCGAAAATGCAACGGCTTCCGAACTGTGTAAATAACATAATGTATTAAATTTTATGATTCAACTAGGATTGTTAAATTGTAATCAGATATACACATAGTCATGTCGCCTTCTTGATCTAGTGGCGTCTACGGGCTGTAGCCCGTGAGGTCTTGGATTTCAGTCCCAGATCGGGAACATTTTTCTAACAATATTTTCATCGATTCCATCCCCCACAGCCGTAAAAACCAAGTCGAATCATTTTGACGTCAGCGCCTATCCCACACTGGAATTGAATAAGGGCATGTTAAACAAAACATCCTCATACACAGCACACACATACTATATACCTCCAGCCTTACATGTGATATTAGGCGAAAATTAAGGCTTAATAAATTTTGCTCATTGTTTATTGCTTATGCTATAATTTTCTAATCACACTTCAAAATTGGAATGGCGCATAAAAAAATGGAGTTGCAATAAATTATACTGCAACTCAATAGAATAAAGTTAGAGTGACATCATCGATGTGCGAAGGTAACGCTTGGAATAGGAAGGCTGCATCCTGTGCCGACTGCTGACTGACACATACTAGAATGGTATTTGGCATTATATTAATAAGCATATGTGTACAATAACGCATCTTGTTGCAAACCTGCAATTCATATTGCATTTTTATATATTATTGATAATTCTTTGCTTTTGGATTATAATAGCCAGATAATTTTATCTAAAAAATACTTCTGATGTTTTGGCTGTTAATGTAGAGGTATCTACCTCTGTCAATTTTACAAAATGATCTCCCAGGTTAAAAATGATTGTTGAAAAATCGTCCCTAAATAATGAGAAATATGCAAAAGAATTTTATGTAAAGACATAATGTCGGAATGTGTATCTAAATAAATATAACTAGTACTTACTTTTAATTAGAGCAAAAGCCTTAGAAATTAGCGAAATAATGTACTAACAACAAATATACGCACGAACTCGCGGATTCGATATCAAAACAGAGACCCATTTAAACGGAGAGAGTTTTTTGTACGATACGCACGGAGAGAGTATGCGGAAATATGACAGATAACCGTCATTTATAAGACTATTATATTGTTACAAGTGTTGGTAGCAAAAACAATTTCGTTATATCCGTTTTGACTAACAACGCCACATGCGGAAACAACAATGAATAAAATGTATAGAGATAATCTCAAGTTTAAAAACTTAACAGACCGACTTCAAATCCGATCGTGACCAAATTTATACGGGACCACCCTTGAAATAAGCTCTATCGAACATAAAAATTATCTTAAAAATCGGTCCACATTTGGCGGAGATATCGCGTAACATACATAAAAAAATACAGACGAATTGAGGACCTCCTCCTTTTTGGAAGTCGGTCAAAAACGAAAACCATAATCGTTTTCGAGAAGTGACAAATGTTAAATCTAACTCTTTAGGGTACCGAACTTCACATTGGCACGCTCGAACGGGACAAGCGATTTTTAAAATTCAAAGTTGGCGTGCAGTAAATTATTAAATTGAATCACGCATTAGGCCCGTGCCAGCGGCCGCCGGCTCCCTTCATTAAAAATAAACTGCGCCCTTCCACATTAACATATTTCCAGTTCACCGTGGACTGCCCGCAACTCTGGTCTGGGATTGCGGGGATTCTTGCCATTTTATTATGGGCTTGAACAATGGGAAGAACAACTTGCCTCTTCTCAGTCTGTAGGTGCTTTTTTCCAATGGTTCTTTTAAAAAATATAAGCAATATTAGAAACAGCGATAGCTCAGTTGAGAATGGTACGGACTGCCGAGACAAGTGTCGGAGATTCGAGTCCAACCCCAAAATGGAGCATACACCTCTAACTTTTTTATTTTAAGTGTATTTTCATTGTTAAATATTGCTTGCTATAACGGTGAAGGAAAACATCGTGAGGATACCTGCATACTCGAGAATTTCTTTACAGGAATTTCGAAGGTATGTGAAGTCTACCAACCCGCATTAGGCCAGTGGTAGACTAAGGCCTAACCCCTCTCATTAGTAGAGGAGGCACGTGCCTAGCAGTGGGACAGTTATATTACAGGGCTAATATTATTATAATATTATTATCTTATAAAAATACGTTAACGGGAAAGTGTGTTAAATATTTTAATACTACATATAAAGCTTTGCCCAAATTTCGGGAAATAAGGAGTAATCTTTGATCCATATACATCAAAAAGTGTTCACAATTAATTGCGGCAATAAGTTAAGCTAAAGTACAATATTAATTTAAAAATAAATACCCACCAACCAGTAGCCACAGACGATATAAATGATGCCGCAATTTAGTATTTTACAAAACTCATTTCTCAAACGGACATAATGATTGTACATTAGGTGCTAGAAAATTTAAGTACTCGTTTAATCGCGGCCTGAGGCAAGCCGTAGGGCCCATTAGTAAACTGGTTCTGAACGTTAACAAGTATTATTTGAACGCGTAAAATTGTTTGAGCACACTAGTTTTCTCTTGTTCCTAGAACAGCATCAGAGATGTTTCTACGAATAGGCTCGATGCTTCGCGTCTAAGTGTAAATGTGAGCTGCTACTCATTACATAAGTACTTAGGATGACTTGCAACGCTATTACTAATCTAAACTTAAAAGTAAACTCGATATATCCTACAGATCACTCCTATCTTTAAATCAAGAATTGGGATAGGTTTTATCGCGGAGCTGCAAGCGCTAATTATAGCCGGGCAATTCAGATTTAAAGCGCTTAATCTGAAGTTTGGATGTCGCTTGAAATCGAAGATGTCACAACTAAATAGTTATCGTTAATGTGATAACATGTGTTAACTAAAGAGTTATCGTTTCTTCTAAGGTTCAGATATTTTTTATATTGCGGATGCTCTGTAGGCTCATTTATGGATTCGCTATGTATGAAGACTCATAGCTAATAGCAGCCTTAATTCCATCAGTATAAAGGCTAAGAAATATTTGCATAGTCATGATTAGTTGCTTACTTCTTCCGGTAATATATTTACAATAAGAACCAGTCTAAAGAGAAACATTATAACATATTTTGGGTTTGTGTGGCCCAAAGATATTTGTTTTAAGTCTGGGTGTTGTGAGACCAAAAGTCTCTAAAACTCACGATACAGGTTATACCTAGTGTGGGGTCAGGACTAGGGGTGTGACTGTTGAGTGTATTTATTATTTATTTCTTTATTTATTTATTTAAACGTCCTCGTCATCAAAGTAGCGATAGCTCAGTTGAGAATGCTACGGACTGCCTAGATGAGTGTCGGAGGTCGAAACCAACCCCATGCATACACCTCTGATTTTCTATGTTAATTGTGTTTTCATTATGAATTACCGCTTGCTTTTACAGTGAAGGAAAACATCATTAGGAAACCTGCATACCCGAGAATATCTACACAAGGATTTGGAATGTAAAGTCTACCAACCCGCATTATGCTTGCGTGGTGGACCAAGGACTCATTAGTAGAGGAGGCCCGTGCCCACCAGTGGGACAGTAACACTATAGGGCTAATATTATTATTATTATAGCGTCAAATCATAGGAGAGAAAAATAGCGAAAAGAGAGCGCTATACCTATATCTCTTCCTACATTTAAAAGGCGTGAGAATAAAAAAATGTGTTAAGAGTAATTTGCCTGACATGAAAATTGGTAGTCGAACATCATCGCCAAAGTATTTTAATGTATCGTACGTTGTTTATGTACGCGTGTGTACGCATCATTAAAATGTAATCAACTAACCGCTTAGAATTTATTTAGTCAACGATTTTTATGTCGGATTCCATTTGTTGGAATTTAATTTACAATTTTGTGTGATACTTATTAACATAATGGAATAATTATTAATTGCAGAGATGTTACCATAGCTACAAAATATTTGATTGTAAATAATAATAATAATAATATTAGCCCTGTATATTACTGTGCCACTGCTGGGCACGGACCTCCTCTACTAATGAGAGGGGTTAGGCCTTAGTCTACCACGCTGGCCTAATGCGGGTTGGTAGACTTCGCATACCTTCGAATTTCTTGTGGAGAAATTCTCGGGTATGCAGGTTTCCTCACGATGTTTTCCTTCACCGTTATAGCAAGCGATATTTCACAATGAAAACACACTTAACATAGAAAAGTCAGAGGTGTATGCTCCATTTTCGGGTTGGTTTCGAACCTCCGACACTTGTCTCGGCAGTCCGTACTATTCCCAACTGAGCTATCGCTATTTGATTGTAATATTTACTAAAACGATATCTACTATTTTATGCATTTCTACCATATCCCGTTCCCTTTCCTGCAGATCACAACCCCTTATGTAAGCCCAATCCTTGTAATTGTGTCCATACCTGCCTGCTTGTTTCTACATTGATAGCGTTATATCATAATTATTATATAAATATACCTACACCTTGTTTGTTGTGACCTGTTTTGTTTGTTGACTGCCTCGGTGGCGTAGTTGTATTTCGGTATGACTACCGTCCTGAGGTCTCGGGTTCGATCCCCGGGTCGGGCAAAGTTATATTGGATTTTTCCATATCAGCTCGGAGTCTGGAATTCGTGCCCGATATGCGATAGGCTCGCCCCCTATCACATCTGGGTCGGAACTCAGCTCGGCGAAATGTGGGTGTTCTAGTTCGCTAGTGCACCTCTGCCTACCCCATCGGGGATACAGGCATGAGCTTATGCTGTTTTGTGTGTGCTTTATATAATGTGGCCAATAAACATTCTTTTTTTTATAGATCACATAATATAAATGTCCTGTGGAATCGAACCCGCAGCCTCCCGCCCTGCGCCACGGAAACCTATGCCTAAATAAGCGACACTGAATCCAAACATCCTCTTATTTCGCTAGTGCTGACGTTTGATATTGCGAGTTTCATTACGAACCTGTCCTACGAGATTCTATTAATAGACCATTAGGAACCGTATTTATATGGCCTGCTTTGCGTAACGCTAGTACGCAACTCTCAACGGATAAATGTAGTAAAAAATTCAAACCAAATACGTTGGACTCACAAAATAAAACTGGATTGCTATTAGCGAACATACTTAATCTTTATTTGCCACTCGCGATGAATACCTTGAAGATTTTGGATACATTTCAAGCAGAGATTTGATGAAATTTACTGCTTTTTAATTTTACTGCTTGACGAGGCTTCTTCTATCACCTATTATGATTATTCTAAAGTCCTGTTATCTATGAGATATATTTCCAGCAGTGGACGTCCTGTCGCTGATGATGATGAGAATGTGAATGATATTGTAGATTGTGTAATTTGGGCATTATGAGACTTAACATCAAATGTCTACTGCAGTGCTACTCTATGCTCTTATTTTCAGAATGCGGGTGTTTTTTTTTATATAGCAGAGATTGGCAAACGAGCAGATGGGTCACCTGATGGTAAGTGATCTCCGCCGCCAATAGACATAAAAAGAATCATGGGTGCGTTGCCAACCTAAGAGGAAGGAATGGAAGGGGAGAGGAATGGGATTGGGAAAGGGAGGGGGGGAAATGGGCCACCGGAAATCTCACTCACCGAACGAAACGCGACAGCAAGCTGACACTTTACGTCGGTTTTCTGTGAGACAGTGGTATGAAAACTGGTCGAGCCCGCCCATTTGTGCTGTAGACGTAATTGTCCACAGCGTGGCTCTACCACCCATCCAGATCCATTCACCTGTTCTAGCGTGATTGAGTAACTAACATCCAGCCAAACTTTCGCATTTATAATATTAGTAAAGAGTAGCCTCCTTATTCATAATTAAATTCTGGTCTTATCGAAAGCATAACCCTACTTCTGCCTAGTTTAGCTAAAAGAGAACTGAAATATGTTTATGGAATACGATGTTGCTGGTTACAGAAAAAACTTTATTTTTATATCTGGCAAGCTTTGAAATAAATAGGAAGTCTTGACTGATAACAATAAATAAAAAATAAACATAAATCAATCTTAGATGGAGTTAGGACCCCCCAGGATAGTTTAGGAACTATAACAAAATTAATGTCATTAAGAAAGAATATCAAAGTTGAAACATCTGATCGGAATCGGCCATGTTTTCAGTATCGAACGTTGGAATTATGAATACAATTTTTATGAAACGTACTATTGCGGTCTTATTACGCTCTACTAAGTTATTATGAATAAGGGGGTAGGAATTTATAGTACCTATCTAATAATGTTACTACAAAATATATTTTTACATGGTGTTATTCATCTCAATGAAAAGAGAAATGTGGGCGTTGAATGATATCATAGTAGACAATTTATGTCCCTGACACGATCAGTAGCGGACCTATTGCTATTTAAGGTGTATGCAGGAATACTACTATATTTGTCGTGCTTAAAACATTGATCTATACAAGCCTTGTTTGTATTGCAGTGCATTAAAAATTATTACACTAATTAACATAACATAAGCTCTGTATCCTCTAAGGGATAGGCAGAGGCGCACTAGCGAACTAGAACACCCACATTTCGCCGAGCTTAGTTACGTCCCAGATGTGATAGGCGCGAGCCTATCGCCATATCGGGCACAAATGCCAGACTCCGGGCTGATATGGAAAAATTCAATATCACTTTGCCCGACCCGGGATCGAATCCGAAACCTCAGAACCGTAGTGGTACCGAAATACCACCACACCACCGAGGCAGTCCAGGCATTACCATTTTGGTAAAAAAAGCTCATATGGTTCCATAATTCTCGTAATATATAGTCGTTCAAAGGTTAACGCGAGTAGATGCCATTAAAATACATGTGTAATATGAGTAAAAACATGTTTGCAGTGGAATGTCACTTAATAATATGTTGTACTAAGTATATAAGAGTTTCTGAATGGTAATAAAGAAATAAAACCAGACAAGTGCGAGTTGGACTCGGCAACTGAGGGTTCCGTACAAACTAGTAGGTATGATATATAGTTCGGGAATTGAGTGTTAATACATAGTAAGAAAATAGCTTATTTAGAGCTCATGAGCCTTTTCCATACGATACCCCACATGACACGATACCTTTAGATATCATATCTATTCCTTTCAACGTAGAGCTGGTGAGTTACGATATTTAGAGCCACGGAAATTTCTGCCTCTAAATCATCAATATATTATACCCTAGATGAACAATTCTTTGCAAATATCCTCCTAAAAAGTGGTCTCAGAAATAAAACGAAGAAAACGATCACAAGTTGTAATTAAATCAACACAAATATAACCTTAAGCACGTGTTATAAAGTAGGTTTTTAAACGAAATGAGCAAGCGTTCTTTAATTTGAATTTTGAAATTTAGAATTCTATCGACGTCCGACTGTAGGCAAAACGAGCGCTTAAGCACTTTTTTGCTGTCCCATTTTCCGAGCGTCAACTGTGCATCTAGGTAAATAATATATCGATGCTCTAAATACATAATTTTTTTATATCAAAGTTTAACAAACTTGTGCAAAAACAAATTGGTGCAAAAACAAATCTTTCCAGAAGGCATTTCTCTACAATTGTCGATTTTAATTTCTTTCCGCAGTATTTCCTCCGTGCTATGACATTCTTCAAAAAAGGTTAAAACTCTGACAAGGAAGACAGTTTACCACTTGCGCTTTGCGTCTGCACTAAGCATTGGTGGTGGTAACTGGTAACCACTGACCATCAGGCGGACTGTCATCATCGAAAGTCATTAAAAGCACAACAGCCAACCCGTATGAAGAAATTGCAACATCAACATTATCATCAGCCACAGGACGTCCACTGCTGGACCTCGACTGGACGTCCATAGGCCTTCCCCAAAGATTTCCAGATAATACCAATATATCAATAATGTAATAATATCCAGCCCTTGTGGCGCAGTGGGCGAGTAGCCGGTTGTGAAGCGAGAGGCCGCGGGTTCGATTCCCGCATTGAGACAAATGTTTGTGTGGCCCACAGATATTTGTTTCAAGTCTGGGTGGTGTGAGACCGAAAGTCTTTCGTAGTTCCTGATTCCCACAACACAAGACTCGACCTTAGTATGGGGTCAGGAACTACGTGACTTTTGGGTGTTATTTATTTATTTATTTATGCTTCTTCACACTCCGAAACCGAAGACGGAAGAAGCAAATAACAACGAACTAATAACATAACTAACAACGCATAAAACAGATTCTCAACGGAACGTTCAAGGTCATTGTATTATATGACATTTCGATGCAGGAGTAACGATCCCATGCAAACATTCGAGATCATTTCCGACACGATTTGTTATAAAATTAAATGAAACCGGTTTGTGAATAATACTTTTTCGAGAAATGTTTATATCAAAATAACACGCCAGGTGTATTTTCAAAGTCACGTTTAGCCACTGTATTTAGCACATATTCATACGTAGAAGCCTTCGTGACACAATGGACGAGACGAGGAAAGAGAGGCAGCAGATTCGATTCCCGTACCAAGACAAATATTTGCGTGATCCACAAATATTTGTCTCAGAGGGCCTAGTTTGTAAAACGAAATCCGCAGTTGCGGACTTCGTTTCCAACGTTTTGCTATTCTACGTGGCTCACGTGTCCGACCGATATCGGTGCTACAAGCTTCGTTTCGGTGCTGTAAACTGTTTGACAGCCCACTCTTCGGTGTTTGACATTTATTGGATCCACGCGCATCCACATTAGTCTATGTGGTAGAGTATTTGTCCGATATCGTTCATCCGATAACGTTTTATAGAATAGACACCCAGCCCGCCTAGCATGCGCACCACGAGAACATTTTGTCTACGCTTTTTGTCCTGTTATAACCGGTTTTCTCTATTTGTCAAAGGATACTAACATGCGTCCTCGTCTATTTTCATACAATATTGTAGACAACACTTAGACAACATCTCGACAGTCGATTATTGGGATATCTCGTGGCGCGCATGCTAGGCGGACAGGTCTGGATCTTGCCATTTGGTGATTTTTAACGTGACATTAGTTCACTTTTCAACTCTATTTCTGTGGAATTTTTAAACACTAAATGAATTCGAATCGAGTGTCAGCCCCCTAGATGCCTACGAGCCTACGTGGACAGAACTAGCCCATGACAGAGAACAGTGGAAAAAGATGGGGGGTCCTTTGCCCAACAGTGGAACACAACAGGATAGATAGATAGATAGCCATCGAGCTTAAAAATTTTTGTTTGCAAGGAAAAGCCGAACCATTTTTCTTTTAAGAAAATTAAATTTTTAGGGAAAAGAAACAGGACTTAAATACAATCTCAAATCTAGCCGTTTTACATATAAACATTTTAAAACTTCGAAGTAATACGACGTTCCGAGTCCCGACTCATGTTGATACAACAAAACAAGACGGGGGCAGCTATTTGTACAACGATAAAGGATGGCCGAAAACGATAGTATCTACTATCAATCGACGACCGATCACCGGGTTTTATCATGAATAATATTAAGTAGATTATAATAGTTTAGCTTCTCGATAAAGGCGCCAGTCAGTTAAGGTTGTTGTCCACTAGTAAACAGGCTAATAAATGGCTGGCTAATAAATTAAAGCTGAATTCCAATCAGTATTTTGCGACAGGTTGCTGACATTTGAATTTTAGGATTTGTTATATTATGATGAGTTAAATTTGCTGGCGAGAATTCGGGTTTTTATGAGCTTATTAATTCACGTTGTAAGATTATTATAAATTATGCTAAAGTTGGATGGATGCAGGCCGCTTCCAACAGGTTAATCTGAAAACCTTTGGGGGAGGTGTATTTTCAGCAGTGGACGTCCTATGGCTGATGATGATGCTAAAGTTACTAAGGACATCGTATCCGACACACATGTTTGAAAAAAAATATGACTATGAAAGAAGCTAAAAGAGGTATGCTAAAACCGAAGCATTTGGTGTTTCATACTCTCTGCCTACCCCAGAGGGAGACAGGTGTAAGTTTATGAATGTATGTTTTACTAGTGGATGCGACCGCGTTGAAGTCTTTCTCTTGCCGAGAGACATAAAATCAACAAAATTATTATAAGTCGTAAAACGATATACAGAAATACGTGTCAGTTTATTTATATTTGTTGAGCTGCTAAGGGACGAACTAACAAGCATACTATAATATTTAATTATTAGTTATGATTAATTATGATCGAACACAGTTTCCCGTTGGATTTTGAAGGTAAGTCTGACAGGGTGGGCGTCGCTTGTTAAAATTATTTCAAATTATTCTCTAGAGCTGTATTTATTGGTTTTAAGTATTGTGGTTTAATTCATCAAACTTCAGTGAAGATGGACAGTATAGTGCGGAAATTTTTTAACCGGTGATCTTCGATGAGTTTTGCTTGGTGCGTTGGCTGGCTTTGTTCGGTCGATTCCCCGAGAGAAGTCATCTGAGGGGCACTGGACTGGAAGGAATTACCGCCATAATCCCAACAGGGCCTTGAGATCATGTACATCTGGATCTTATGGTCATTGTGAAAACATAATTGCTCTATTTACCTTGACATTGGCTAAATCACCTCATAGGCGTGGAAGCCATTATTTTTAAAAGAAGCAGAAGAAAGTTTCGCATTGAAACAATTTCAAGTTACAAGTTTAAAATCTATTTATATATCTCCAATTTCATTCTAATCTTTTTCAAAAGAAAGAGAAAGAAAGAAAGAAACGAAATTTATTATTACTGGACTACAAACAAATATACACAAAAAATACAGTAAAGAAAATAGGAAGCCCAGTAACAATGATCGCCCATTTAAAAAGATCAAGAAATATATGACTACTTAAAAATATAATTTATAATGGCGTATTAAAATAAACTACTACTCGCACTTGACCGATATTTAAATAACGGTAGTCAGTTCGTAGTATCCTTGAAACTTACAGCTGAATATATACAGTTACTGGGTTCTTTGTCGATATGAAATATGCATGTTTCTAAACGTATTGACGTCAGAAATTGTGAATTCAATACTTATTGTGCATTTTGATAAGAGTCGCGAGGAAGCAATGGATATGATAAAGAAATATTGTGCTTTACATTTTGTAAAATAAGGATTACTGTGAAAGAATAAAGTATGATTTACTTGAACATGATTTATTATCGACTTAGTATGCTTCTCGCAAGCTGTAGGCAGTGTGGTGGTTCCTTTCTCACGACTTGTCAATAATTATGTTAGGTGACATGTGAACTAAACTCCATGCCTACGACTTGTAAGTAAAAAATAAATAATAATAAAGAAATCATCACTTTGATATGGGCTTATAACGCAGAACATAAAGGCGATTTTCATCCAACTCAAATCAAACTACACATATTTGAATTTAAAAATAGAAACAACATTCTACGTTAATAAAATTTAAATGTGGTGTTTTAATAAATGAATGTTAAAATAAATAACAAAATGAAATTATGACTCCAATATATTACAAGAATATTACTGGCCATTTAATTTCAGCGGCTCGCAATCTCTTTCTAGGTATGTCTAGAGTTATAGTATAGCTTTGAGTACGTGACTGTCTTGCAAATGGCGAGGTCCCGCCGTATTTGCATAGGCTAAGTGATACCTGAATATTTATTTATCGATAAAAATGTCGACTACGCGGAAACCATGATTCCACAAACACTTGATTTACATAAATATACTTTATACGGATAGTTCTCGATACCAAGAGACAGACTGCTGGCTACTTGGACGTATTAAATTGCCAACTTAACAGCGTTGGATTTATTCGTAGTTGTTCGTAAAATAAGATAATGTAGGTTAATTTTGCATTCGGTTCAATTATGATAGAGATCGTGTCGAGATATTTCCAGAGATTAAGTAACGAATAACGACCCACTGTACATAACAGGCATGACTTGTAGATTAAATAAATCATATAATAAATCGGTTTTATTTATTATTATCCTCAATAACATATTAAGTATGCAATACGATTTGTGAATGTATTAAAATGATTCACGTTCTGTAATTGTGAAAGAAAATATCGGCTACATAATCACAAGTTTAAAAACTTAACTGACCGACTTCCAATTTACTGATCGCGACCAAATTTATATGGGACCTCCCTTGAAATAAGTTCTATCGAACACAAAAAGAATTTTGAAAATCGGTCCACATTTGGCGGAGATATCGAGTAACATACGTAAAAAAATACAGACGAATTGAGGACCTCCTCTTTTTGTGGAAGGCGGTCGAAAAGATTACGCAATAATATGGTTTATACGGTATTGGAAATATTTTTACATGCAAATTGATACCTTAATAACTTTATTTAAAGGTTATCTTTCAATGCCAAAGTTGATTGCTTCCTTTACAAATTAAGTATTATGCCCTTATTATGCCCTTATATATTATGTTGCGCCAGTACTTACTCGTCGAGTCAGATGCATGTCACTGGCAAATGAACGGCTGCCACAACTAACTCATAAATGTCATGCGTTGAGTCTATGAGATTATCTTTAATAACACATCAATGATGGAAAAAAACACGCACATATGATGCTAAAGTACCGACATTACAAAATGTATGTAATTTGTTAGCACTTCTACAGTATCTGAATACTAAATGCGTTATTTGCTAACGTACTTGTGCAGGCTGCATGCAAACTAAAGGCCTGTACAGACGATTTAAAAGCGCTGACGACGCGTATAATGCAATTTTATCAGCTCTAACACAAGTTGCTCGGGACTAGATTTTCAAAAAGGGGGATAACGTCTCGCAGTCGGTCGGTCGAAAAACCTTACGTAAATATCCCATATCCCGTTCCATCCACAAGGTCCACAACCTCCTACCACTCCATTCCCCATATGACTCTATCTTAGCCACATTTTTGTTACTGTATCCATACCTGCCTAACTGTTTCCAAATTTATAGCATTCCATAATATTATAAGGAATATTTAAATCTAGATTAGGCTTCTTTTCAAATGTCATAAGTGTTTTTTTATATGCCTACGTGATCAATTAAGATTTTTATTTTATTTATTTTTAAAAATCCTTTCCGAATATACTAAAAAATGTGTGCCCATATTTAAGTGGAAAACGGGCAAGTGGAAATAGAGTTTGGGTTATTTCTAAGTGAGCGAAGCTATGCAGTCGCTTTGGAATAATCCCGACGGTGCAACGGTCTGCAGCATGCACTAAAGAGTACGAGTAACAGGAAGTTCATGGTCGCCGGGCGCGGACGCGGGACGCGGCATGCCCGCCCTACCACGAACCAGTTCCACTGTTCACTTTCTCTAAGTTTTTTTTCGACAATTTCTTCATTATCGACATGCACCGATAGCGGGCTCAGATTGTTAATTGGTGAAGAATGTTAACGAAATGCACTCGCCTTGGTCCGTGCCTCGACATATTGTTCAAACTGGAACGATGTTAATGGTTCCAAGAATTATGTACTTTGCTTATAAGTTGTTATTAATGCTAACAGTACTTATGTGGTTAAGTTACTTCAACCAACTGCTAAAGGAGCCTTCTTAGTTCGGCAGTATTTTTTATCATTTCGTATTATGTCATATTTTTGTCTTGCAGAATAATTTTGACGATTCTTTTCACACTTGACAACGAGTTGTGATTTGGAAATTATAAAACAAATAAAAATCAATTTTATTCATCAGTACTACGGTTACATTCTCTGACGGGCTCAAAACTTTAATACAAAGAGCAGCGTAGCCCGCGGCGATGCGTGTGATCTGTAAAACAAGAACTAAACCTGGCCGGCACAATAAAGGCATTTTGAAAAAAGGCCACGAAGCCGCGATAGTAGATAGCGGGCTGGCGGACCCGTGGGCTGCCTTCGTGCTGCCTTCGTGCCGCCTTCGTGCCGCGTCTATCGGCACATCGCGCTGAACTCACGACTTCAAACTGTGCTAAACTCTATGTGTACATTATACGGCTTCAAATAAAGAAGGTTCTGTCGTTATTATTTTCTTTGTACCCGATCTCTAGCAAATGCGGATTTGTTTGTGTTCAATTCAGCATATTCTGTAGGTGGTTCCTTGTAAATAATCAAGATTTGACTGATTTTGAAGCCGATATTTAAGATTTAAAATATGTATTGCAGTATCTTACAAAAGGACCCACGGTTCACGGTAAGTTACAGCAGTTTTAGGACATCAGCAATGCCAGAGTCGCAACCAAACACATGTATGTACCTACATCGTGAAAAGGAATAAACATTAGTAAGGGCGACGGTATTTCAGCTTCTAGTGATTTAAAGTTAAGTTTAAGATATAAAGTCGGTGTTATTTCTATTTGCCCTGCATTGGCCCTGACTGCAAAGAGAGTATGAAATCATTTTTGATTTTTTGAAGTTGGTTCTTCAGTTTTATTAAACTTTTATTTGTAATTCATATGGGACCAGTGGCCCTTACAGGAATATTTTTGACAATCGAATTCGTATCGAGCTCGATACACATCTATGACATTTATATGAAGATCCAAATCCAAGGTCAAACCAAACAAACGTCATCAGTGCGCAGCAAACTCGATAACGAATTCGCTTATCAGAAATATTCCTTATGCTAGGGCCGCTGAACAAACGAAAATAGAATCATCGAAATCGGTTCACGTATCTCCGAGTTTAGACGAATTGAGACCCTCCGCCCTTTTTAACCCGTCGGAGGCGGCACATATGTATGTATATGTGTTACATAAGCGTATGGGCCACCGGAGGCCGAGCCGCCCGTGACTATCTACGTCGGTTATACTTATTTTTTCAGTTACAATCGGCCTTTATATGGCTCGGTAGCCACCCAGAGCGGAGACCATCGCTCACCTCATTACTAGTTCAATTAGGCACCTCATACTAAAACACCGTCTTTGTTTCTCATACACTAGTGAAATTCCATACAAGTTTGACGGACGTGCTGTGTTAGTTAGCCGGCGCACGAGCCATGCCGCCATCTTGACACGAGTTCCAACTAACGACACGGCCGACACCGTGTCCAAACATATAGTACATTTTGTACTAACGATGCATGCTATCTGGAACACAGATTGGAATGCAATAGCGTTCGAAAACCGGCCTTGGATGTTTGTTAGGAGTTTCAAAGTGAGGTTAACAAACATTAGGTTTTTTTTCATTCACGATGCAAGTTGGTACTGCGTTTTTCTTAGAAATGTGTATAGCCAGTAGTGTTGCCAGATCTATTGTGTGAAATATCGGAACACAAGGGTAAAATGATCGGGACATAGGTTTTCAAATCGGGACGTTACCGGCCGGTTATTATAACAAAGAAATCAAACTATGATAAGTTTTTTTAAAGTTTAACTAAATTTATGATCGAATCTCAACATTGGCGAAGTTTTAATGCATTTTTTAATCGCAGTTACCCCATCGGCGGGGGTTTATGAAGCCCCCCCCCCACAATTGGAGATGGGCCGCAATGCGGCGCCGCACAGGGACGGTTCCGGCTGAAGCCTGGGCGCTTTTCGCCTAGGGAAACCGCGGCCGTCCCTAAAGCGCCGAAGAGGGCCACCGCGGGGTTTTTAGTCGGTATTGCCAGTGTAGGGTATACATAGAGTTAGAGACTCGACCCAGTGTCGCCCGGATGGTTTCCATCTCTCCTGGGCATTATGGCTCTGGGTCGTAAGACCGGTGACACCGACATAACCGTCACGTCTTCCCCAGGCGTGGCGGTAGTGTTAAAACACTTTTCCCCATGATAACAAAAAAAAGTTATATACATCACATTTAGAGAATTCAATCCCGGGATTGAGTTCATACTTCAATTCTACCCACACTTAAAATATGCCCAGCCTAGTACAAAGATTGCACCGTTCTTAGAGCAGTCGTCGTCGCAAAAAGCCTCTCGGTACCAGGTGTGACGTAAACCATGGTCGAGATCCTGGGAGCCTAGCTTGCAGAAGCCAACTTTTAGGAGATGATCTCACAAAAGGAGAGTGCCGAGAGAGATCGGGAACAATCCAATCCTTGATTCTCTGATTTTTTTATTTGATCCCTCCAGCCACCAGAGGGTGCATTGGAGGCGTGACTGACCCTCGCTTCCCACTTTGTGGTTGGCGGCGTTTGAAAATTTTTATCTCGATATCGCCTGCCAGTCGTAAGCTTTGACTTATAGGGGCTAACGGAGATCCTAGCAGGTGGCTGTTATAGCGCCAACAAGATGAACAGCAGTGCAGGTGAACCGCCTTGTTCTGTCCTACCACCACCTTTTATAGCGGTATTATTATAATATTACTACGTTTTTTTGTACGGGAATCAGTACAAGACATCTTGTACTGATTACCGTATAAAAAATAAAAATAATAATAATAATATTACTAGGTTTTTTTTGGACGGGAATCAGTACAAGACAATAATAATATTACTATAAGAGGTGGTGGTAACCCCCTAGGAATGTCGCTTGAAAGGTATTGTCATATTTTGAGCAAACCATGGGAGCAGTTGGTCGCAAGTTTCTGGACCAATCATGCCAGGGGTGCGGTCCCGTGGACGGCCCAAGAAGGGGCGGCTTATTGTTTTGGTATAAGGTATAAAAGCCAGTGGTTTAATTATCACCTCCTTGGTCTTGTGGCAACATATATGGGCTGTGGACCTGGAGGTCCTGAATTTTCTCATTTAATTTGCCCGGGACTGGATTCCTCAGAGAGGGTTCACGTCAGGCAAGCAGCCTGTCGTAAAAACTAACCCAAATCCTGTCTGTAACATATAGAAAAAGTGTGTTGCGCCGACCCCTCATTAAGGTGGGCATCATAAGGGCAGGTAGAAGAAGAAGAAGATTTCATTGTGGTGGATGATCAAGACCGGGAGAAGTGGAAACGTTTACACAAAACAACCATTTAGATGGCAGAGCGGGACACTTTTTTTATCCACGGAGAAAAATCAACTCTTTACGGATATCTCCCAACCTAGGGCCAGTGGGATGGTTATGCCCGACTCGTCGGCCTTCCGCTCTAGTCCACAGTGAGTGTGGATTAGGACGGGTCCCTAACCAAAATACCTACACCGACACTACCTACTAAAAAACCTCGGTTGCCTTATTCAACGCAAGTGAGATGGTTCTGGAGGATGCGGAGTAACCTCTGGATTGCTGATGGAACAGACTCTGCACGTTTCCTTTCAGCCCGTCTCTTTGGGGCGGAAGCCCCACATATTTATGCCGCCTTTGGTAAGTACGATAAGAAGATGTTTTCGTCCGCCGAGTTGTACATCACAGAGGTTGCATCAATGTAATATACAAATGCCACACATTCCCCGCTGGACCCCAATCCGCAGGACTGAAGGCGCCAGTCAACGACCAGGCGCCTCTCTTCTTGTTTGGCGACTGGAATCCAAGCATTCCCGATCCCGTCCAGCGCTCTCATTTTTCAACATAACACGTTCACAGAGGAGGTCATACCGCGCCACGACCTCCGACTACCGACCTACTACTACTAGCTACTACTGCCGGCAGAGAAAGGCCGTTACCGGCTACAGTTCTGAGAGCGCTGCGTTCTTCATCCCAGGCTGGACACACTTTGAGAGTGTGCTGGGATGTATCCTCGGGGCAGTTGCTGCAATGGTGGCACACGACGAATTTTGAGAGAAAGGGCCTCTCTCCGCAGTACTGTCGAGCCTTTATATCCTCGAAGCCTGCCTTAACCCGCGATGAGACGCCTCCTCACGCCAGAAGAAAGCTGACAAAAGAAGAGCGCGAGATTTGACTCTAAAACTCGTCTTATTTTTTCCCGTTGATTGCCTGCTAGCATTAAAGCTGCCATATACCGTTCCCTTTCTTGCTAATCTAAGCCCTATCCCATTTACCTGCCTGCTTGTTTCTAAATTGATAGCGTTATAACATAAATTATTATTTAAATTGAGATTGAGACCTTGATTGTTGTAACCAATAAAGATTTTATTTTATTTATTTATTTTAACAAAAAATAATTAGCACTTAGCTTATGCAAACGGACAGCTGAATTGAAATATAGTTTAACATACAACCGTAATATTTACAACTTTGTCGGTAAACGAGTATGAGCGACTGTTAAAATTTTCTATTAAAGTACATGCTAAGAAGGATAGTCAGAAATCGGGACATTCGGCGTCCCGATCAAGGGTAAATCGGGACGGGTCACCAGACCCCTGGAAATCGGGACGTCCCGCGCAAATCGGGACATCTGGCAACACTAATAGCCAGTCAGCTAGGCGATGTATGCAAACATTTTGATATCAAAATATTTTAATTTAATCTTGATTTAAATCAAGAAATTCAATAAAACGAGTCAAATGATAAAATATAAATGAATGTGAAGTATTTTGATTTTTTTTACCATTGATACGAGTCTGCACCTCGGTGGCGTGGTTGTATTTCGGCACGACTACTGTCCTGAGATCTGGGGTTTGATTCACGGTTCGGGCAAAGGGATATTGGATTTTTCCATATTAGCCCGGAGTCTGGAATTTGTGTCCCATATGGCGATAGGTTCGTCTCTTATGACATCTGGGATGGAATTAGGTTCGGCGAGTGGGTGTTCTAGTTCGCTAGTGCGCCTCTGCCTACCCCTTCAGGGATACAGGAGTGAGCTTATGTATGTATGATATGAGACTTTTAGATCTCTATAGTAGCCCTAAAACATATACATATGTAGGTATATTAAGATATGGAAAACCCGACCTTAACTGTGAAGTACAAGTACTATGATTAAAATAATTTTAAGATACGTGTATTTCACATTTTTTATCATAGTTCGTGAATGCCCTCAGGACTCTCCGCCCCTAGTACTCGTACATCGATTAAATTTGCTTTCCTATTCGGATACAACGCTCTCCAACTAATAACAAACTAATCTAATTAATAATATGTATAATATTAGCCCTGTAATATTATTGTCCCACTGCTGGGCCTCCTCTACTAATGAGAGGGGTTAGGACATAGTCTTCCACGCTGGCCTAATGCGGGTTGGTAGACTTCACATACTTTTGAAATTCGTATGAAAAATTCTCAGGTATGCAGGTTTCCTCACGATGTTTTCCTTCACCGTTATAGCAAGCGATAATTCACAAAGAAAATACACTTACAATAGAAAAGTCAGAGGTGTGTGCTCCATTTTGGGGTTGGTCTCGAACCTCCGACACTCGTCTCGGCAGTCCGTACCATTCTCAACTGAGCTATCGCTGCAACTAATCTTATTATTATCTCGATAATATAATGTCCTTAAAAATCAGAAAATGATACACCATCGCTGTTTGTTCCGATCCTTTGTTGAGAGTTGAGACAAACAAACTTTCCTATACAACGTCCGACAATCGAGCACGGCTCTATCACTGAGAACATAAGGGTTATTTTGGATTGACAACATCGTTGAGAAGTACAGACAAGAATTTCAATACAGCCTTTTGTTCACGCCGCGATATATAATTACAATTGATACATTTGAAAAGAATTGAAGGATTGAAATCTGTTTCGAATGACGTGTATAATTGCGTTTAGGTTGATAAAATCGTCTGTATCTATTTTTTTTTTGAAGACGTAATGGTATGTAAAGTAATTTATTATGTGAAATCTACGAATAAGATTAGAAAATTGTTTTAAACTTAAATAAAATTCGCATTTGATATTATTCCGCAATCGTACTCGAACAATAATGTATTATTATTAAATGATATCGATTAAAATATTGACAGAATAGTACTGGGGGGTTACCACCATCTCTTATAGAAGTATTATTATAATCTTACTTGTACTGATTCCCATACAAAACAAACGAAGAACGATTATAATAATACTGCTAACGAGGTGGTGGTAACCCTGCTGATTTCTTAAGTTTACGCAAATGTTACATTGAAATAAAACTATTTTTACGGATTCTATCTAGATTTGTTTTAATTTTTATGCCCGACGTTTTGAAGGCTTTGCACACTTCGTGGTCACGGGTCGGACTGAGGTGTCATTTGTCCAATATTAATAGTAATTAAAAAATTGTGTAACATGGACAAAGTTGAACTTAAGCCGCGTGTCCAGCACTAGTTTTTCGAAACAAAATACTAAAACATATACACAAAATAACGTATTTCGTTGTCTCCTGCTCATGGAACAATGGACCATAGACAAAAAATTGTACAAATATCATGTTTTGTGTAATGTTTTAGTGCAGGAGACGAGGCTTTTACACGGAACATCTATACAAAATTTGTTTTAAGCCGGGTCTCCAGCACTAGCTTTTTCGAAACAAAACACTAAAAACACATACGCAAAATAACGGTTTTAGCTGTCACCTGCTCGTAGAACAATGTACCATAGATAAAAAATGCATTTTTTGTGTAGGTGTTTTGTGTAATGTTTTAGCTACACATTTTTGTCTATGGTCCATTGTTCCATGAGCGGTAATCACGTATCAGAAGTAAATTAAAATGGTATCATTACCATCAAACTAGTAGAGTGGATACAGGGCTCCGTGCTGTGCTTGCGCCCGATCTTCAAATTAAAATCGTATACACCCAATATAAAAAACAATAATCACAAGTTTAAAAACTTAACTGACCGACTTCCAATTTACCGATCGTGACCAAATTTATATGGGACCACACTTGATAAGCTCTATCGAACACAAAAGCATTTTGAAAATCGGTCCACATTTGGCGGAGATATCGCGTAACATACATTAAAAATACCGACGAATTGAGGACCTCCTCCTTTTTGGGAAGTCGGTCGAAAACATAATTAAAAACTAAAAGGCGCGGGTCATCCCGCTGGTACACTAGTCGGCGAATAAATCTGTAGCCTGCTATAGATGGACGTTTTATTTTGAAGCCCACAGCGCCGCTACAAATTGGTAAGGGCCGAACAAGCGCTCACGCGCGCTGCCTTTTTATACTTTTTGATATATGACTCGTTTTATAACGACCTCGAGGCGGCACGAAGGTCGCTTTTACTCTTGGACCGTCTTGGAAGGCTCGGTATTTATAGTATTTTCTAGTAGGGTCGTAACATCGTACTTGGCTTTAATCACTCCGCTTGCATGGTAAGATTTAATGTACCCAGGACAGGGGAACTGTGTCCTACAATAACTAAGTAAATCGCACAAAATATATATTATGATATTGTATGAATAAAAGTGTAGTGTTATACAATTTATTAATTACCAATAAAAATATCAAAATGCATTTGGATTTGTTTTATGTTTGTGTGTATATTGGATTTAAAGGGCCTAAAGATCATTTTTTTTTATTTCTTGTATGCTGTCAATGCTTAAGATCCACTATCGGAGTCTTGATATAATCGTAGGACTTCGGCAGAGTAAGATTTTTGTATTATAGAGGAAACCTAAAAAGTGCAGCTCTACCGTTTTTTCAATAAACCGCATAATAATAAACAGTACTTTCAAATGTCAATAGTACCGAATAATGCCACAAAACAATTTAACAGTTTTTAAACTAATGTCATTAACCGCAAATTATCTTTTGTGGTACATTCAAATTGAATACGGTATTTAAAAATGAACCCGGACATGCAGAAGCCACGAACAATAAAAAACTACACCGTATACGAAAATTAAACATTCTACTTAGAAAAAGTTGAAACAACGAGTCTTTTGTCACGACACTACGTTGTGTGGTCATAAAACCATTATAAACTGGACCACTTTATCTTAACGCTGCGGTGTAATAGACCCTGAGTCGTAAATGCTGGCGTGCCAACTTTTACTGGACGGTTGTAGGGCCATGACAAAATTATAGGCCAAGAACAGGAAAGCGTTATTTGGAGTAACGTTCCTAGATTATTGTTGTTATTATTATAATAAATGTGTAAGAAAATGGACCACCAAAGGTGTTTTGGCATGTTGAATGTTGAAGGCTAGTGTGACGCCCTGGGCGGAATTTTTGTCAGTACACGGCAATTTATTTCTCATGCCTATATTTATAATGAAGGCTTGTATATGTTTAGTATAGTTAGGTAGGGATTTACAAGAGACCAAAAATTTAATTGAAAAATGTTATAAAAATAGTGCTTACAGCTTCATAAAATGGACAAATTAGTTTTAAGTTCAATTTTTTTTTCTTTATTTAAATTCTCTCAGTAATGTGCTAATCTACTAATCAATTATAATATCTGATGAAAATATAAAACATGACTTTCTTTAAAAATAATTACACGTTCATAACATAACATAACATAAGCTCACGCCTGTATCCCCGAAGGGGTAGGCAGAGGTGCACTAGCGAACTAGAACACCCACATTTCACCGAGCTTAGTTTCGTCCCAGATGTGATAGGGGGCGAGCCTATCGCCATATCGGGCACAAATTCCAGACTCCGGGCTGATAGAGAAAAATCCAATATCACTTTCCCCGACCCGGGGATCGAACCCGAGACCTCAGAACCGTAGTCGCATCGAAATACCACGCCACGGAGGCAGTGTAAAACGTACACATACACGTACACGTTCAAGTGTAAAAAAATCAAATTACAGCAGTGTTATAGACAAAATATTGTAAATCTACTTCAAAGTAACACAACCCGCATTAGGTCAGCATCATAGAATACATCAATACGTCTTACCCCCTTACTCATAATGAAATTCTGGTCTTATCGAAAGCATAACCCTACTTTTGCCTACTTTAGCTAAAAGAGAACTAAAATATGTTTATCGATTACAATGTTGCTGGTTACAGAAAAAATATTATTTTTTATCTGGCAAGCTTTGAAACAAATAGTAAGTCATGGTTGGAAACAATCAATAAAATATATATATATATATATATTATATGGCGTCCTAGACTTTAAACAAAATTAATGTCATTAAGAAAGAACATCAAAATTGACACAGCTGATCGGAACTGTCGAATGTTGGAACGTTTCAACGCTATTGAACGATTATGAACACAATTTTTATGTAATGTACTATTACGGTCTTATTACACTCTACTAAGTTATTATGAATAAGGGGGTAAATCTCCATCACTTAGTTTAGAGATCTGCGAGCAAAAATATAGAAAACATAACGACTCCTATATCTAGTCCTGTACTTCGGAGCTGGAAAATACCTATAAAACGTGGAACATCCCCATTACGCATATTAAAAAAGCGTATAAACGTCCCGAACTCACGAGCCGTCCGTACTCTACTAAAGGTCCGGTGCGTGTCCCGTCCTCGCGGCTTGACTATAGGTGAGGCCTCTCCGTAGTCCGTACCGTATGCACCCGTGTTTAGAAGAAATAAAACCTACGTCGCATTACTACAGCCGAGCACAAAACTTATTTGATCGGTCGTTCAACCATGTCGTCGCGTCGTCGCATTCTATTGTATGCGTGTGTCTCTGTCACACGTACCGTTAGGGTGGTATGCTTGAATTATGGCATTCCAATGTGACCACCACTACGGAGGCTGCGTTTGCGCCGCTCTTAATAGCACCGCGAGTTACAATGTGGTTTTGCCTTCCTTATTTCAACGAATTTGTTTCTCTATACTAATTATAATTAATATTATGTTTCTCTGTATTATTATTGTCCCATTGTTGGACACAGGTGTGCTCAACTAATAAGAGCGAGTAGGTTTTATGTTAATATTTTTATTGGTATGTATGAGTCACGGACGTAAAAAGAAAGATGGACGGAGCATTGACTAGGAACATTGAAATTAAGGCAGTTTTTTCGGCTCATTCGATCAGTCGCCGCCATTACATTCAAATGGGCTGAAAATCCTGCTTTACTTTCAATGTTCGTAGCGCTCCGTCCATGTTTTTTTTTACGTCCATGGTATGAGTGTATCATGTATGTATTGCTTTGAGGAAATTAGAACTTCGAAGATATTTGAGAACTACCAAACTTGCATTAGACGCTAGTGGTTAACTAAAGCATAACTCCCCTCTTTTTTAAGAAGGAAACTCTGTTTATTAGAGGAATACTATAAATATTATTGTATCATTATAAATACTTTGAGGTTTAGTAATTTAGCTCTGGAACTACTCTACCGTTTTTAAGTTTTTTTCACTAATGGAGAGCTATTACCTAGTAACATAACGGACTGGGGGGTTACCACCACCTCTTATAGCAGTATTATTATGATTTTACTTGTACCGATTCCCATACAAAACAAACGAAGAACGATTATAATTATACTGCTATAAGAGGTGGTGGTAACCCTGCTGATGACTCAAGGGAATGTGCCATATGAAAAATAAAGTGATGATGAAAAAGACGAAGAATGAAAAGTTGTTAAATGGAAGCTGATGCTCGTTTTCCCTTTATGCTTTGTAAGGTATATAAGGACTAAGGATAAAGGGCGTCAGTTGTTTTGTTGTATTGCGTGCGCGGTACGGCTACAGCCCTGAGATTACGGGTTCGATACCCAAGTCGGGCATAATCATAATTAGGTTTTTTGTTCAGTATCAGCCCGGAGTCTGGTATTTGTGCCTTATATGGCGATAGGATCGCCCTCTATTACATTTAGGCCGAAAATGGGCTTGGCGGTGTGGGTGTAGTTCTCTAGTTCGCCTCTGCTTACCCTCCGGAAATACATGCGTGAGTATGTATGTAAGATACCTACTTGATAAGTTTGCAAAGGTTTCGGATCCATTAAAACTACTTAATTGTATTGTATAGATGTTAAATTGACTGCCTCGTTGGCGTGGTGGTATTTCGGTACGACTACGGTTCTGAGGTCTCGGGTTCGATCTCCGGGTCGGGCAAAGTGATATTGGATTTTTCCATATCAGCCCGGAGTCTGGAATTTGTGCCCGATATGGCGATAGGCTCGCCCCCTATCACATCTGGGACGGAACTAAGATCGGCGAAATGTGGGTGTTCTAGTTCGCTAGTGCGCCTCTGTCTACCCCTTCGGGGATACAGGCGTGAGCTTATTTTATGAGATGTTAAATTAGTTTCCTAATTATGATTTTTAAAAGCAGATTGTTAACGGCGCTTTCTTTTACCGAGCCGATATTTTTTCTCAGTATCAAACCGTAATTAGTTTGTACAATTAATTTGTGATAGGCGTATAATTTGTGTACTCTGGGTTGAGTGAAATGGACGGTTAAATTGTTTGATCATAGTGTACCCCGTGCCTTTGTATACATCCTAATTACATAACATAACATAACGTAAGCTCACGCCTGTATCCCTGAAGGGGTATGCGGAGGCGCACTAGTGAACTTGTACACCCACGTTTCGCCGAGCTTAGTTCCGTCCCAGATGTGATAGGGGGCGAGCCTATCGCCATATCGGGCACAAATTTCAGACTCCGGGCTGATATGGAAAAATCCAAGATCACTTTGCCCGACCCGGGGATCGAACCCGAGACCTCAGAACCGTAGTCGTACGGAAATACCACCACGCCACCGAGGCAGTCACATCCTAATTATTTACGTGAAAAATATATATCCGACCGATTTTAGGAGGTCCTCAATTCGTCTTTTTTATGTATGTTACACAATGTTTCCACCAAATGACTGATTTCAAGATAATTTTTGTGTTCGATAGTTCGATCAAGGGTGGTCCATATAAAGTTGGTCATGAACTCATGACTCATGATCGAATAAGTTTTGAAGTCGGTCCGTTAAGTTTTTAAACTTGTATTTTCAATTTATAAATTATAAATAGTACAGGTGGTAGCGATAGCTCAGTTGTGAATATGGATGTTTTTGGTTTTACGGAATCTGCCACGGGATTGCGCCCATACTTCAATATCAGGATCCCGGGATTAAAGTATGATCGTAGTCCGGGGATCGAATCCCTTGTTGGTGTATCATTTTGCGCACCATGGAAGGAACTTATTTCTGATTTTGTTTTGTGATATTTTGTGTAGATAGTTTGAATTGGAGTAACCCGGACATGTTTTTGTCAAAAAATATGGCATGAGTTACATGTGGAGTAGCAAACAAAAGCTTATAAATGTTTATGTTCGATTAGAGCTTAGTACGAATGTAGCTGGGGTAACAAAAAATGTATAAGATGAATCAACGGGAAATACTTCAAACTCCAATACCACGGCAAAAAATACCATGAAACACATTGACCTAAACAACGTACATATGATTAACTTACACTCGGTTTCCGAAAGAGTGGTTAAATTATAATACGTCTGTAAATGCACTGCTGGCAATATAATGTACGTTTTTGAATTAAAAGCCCACGATTCTAGCAACTCAATTATAACTTACATACATACGTAAGCTCACGCCTGTATCCCCGAAGGGGTAGGCAGAGGCGCACTAGCGAACTACACACACACACGTTTCGCTGAGCTTAGTTCTTATAACTTTCTTTATAACTTGACATGGCATTTTGATAAAGTTTAGTTTAGATGGCGTAGTCGCTATACACCTTTCCAAGCGTGTTGCAGAAAGGAGTCGACTTACTTTTTACGCGCGACCGCCTACCTAACCTCAACGATCCAGATAGATAGTGTTTAATTTTATTTGCATGTCATATAAAAGCGAATTTTCTTACTTAATTTACCCGGGATTGGATCTCTCAAAGGGGGTTGACGTCAGGCAGGCCAGCCGGTTGTAAAAACTAAGCCAAATCCTCTGCAAAAGCATGTTGCACCGACCCCACAATAAGGTGGGATAAGAGCAGATAGAAAGAAAAAGGAAATCTAACGGCATTAGATTTTAGCTGTTTAGTCCGCGGAATCAACACCAATCAATTTCATAATGTTCTGAGAATTGCCTTTTTATATACGAGGAAAATCAACAAGTTATTGATGTCGAAGTATATATTTTAATTCGTGTCATATATATGAACACATTCATGACATAAGCTCATGTCGGTAGACAGAGGCGCACTAGCGAACTAGAACACCTAAATTTCGCCGAGTTTAATTCCGTCCCAGATGTGATAGAGGGCGAACCTATCGCCATATCAGGCACAAATTCCAGACTTCGGACTGATACGGAAAAATCCAATATCACTTCGGCCGACCCCGGTTCAAACCCGAGACCCAAGGACGATAGTTGTACTACGCCACCGAGGCAGTCATATATAAAATACATAATACATATATATGCGCGTGTAATAGGATTTTCTTCTTTTTTCAAGAGATGCGGGAGAGATTCTGCTTTCGTTTTTACAACCGGCCGCTGGCCTGTAAACTTGCCTCACGTCAAACTTCTGAAAGATATAATCTCAAGTAATTTGTATTAAAAATACCGGGGATTTGAACTAAGGACTTCCCGCACGCAGTTGTTGTGTTGTGGCAGTACCCACTGCCACAAGAAAAAAGAAACAAAACATTTTACTTGTTTGTGTATTCTTATCGGGTGATTGTTTAACCCGTCGGAGGTGGCACATATATATGTGTTCCATAAGCGTATGGGCCACCGGAGGCCGAGCCGCCCGTGAGTATCTACTGATGATATTTTAAAGTGGACGTCAACTTGCATATAACCCACAGATTTGTATGTCTATGATACAACTTTACTTAAGTAGTTATTGCATTATGATCTTGTAGATAAGCCGTTGTGATAGATTATCTAGCTTAATAAAACAATTAATTAATCCTCGAGTACACTGCACTTATACACTTTAGGTAAATATTATACTTACCGTGTGTACGGCTAACCTAGATACTTGTATCGTTGAGATTATTTTGTAGAATCCAATAACAAAAGAAAAAATATTTGGAATAATTACGAAAAAAAATTCTTTACGTTGCGGCCCGTTCCGCCATTTTCTGTTCATAACTCATTATATAAATAAATAACGTTTACATACTTTTTATATAAATACGGCGTTATTTGTTTGGTTTATCTGTACTATTTAAGGTAGGCTAGGTATACATACACGTTTTTCTTCATAGTTTTCTTTTGTCATTGGGTACTAGGTTGAGTCTCTCTGTCAACTGTTTACAGTAAGCTTTTATTTGAGCGTGTGTTAAATGGTTTATCTATACTACACAAAGAAATACTACATATATTTTGGAAGAGTGAGAGTTTCAGTAGTTGTATGTAAACGTACCGCAAATGGTGCTGAAAGTCAAATATATGGAGAAGTCGAAAACTACGGTCGATTTCGAGAAGCAGCAACTGTCAAAAACGCACGTAGCTCACGTAGGGGTACTGATTATTGAATGATTTTATATTCTTCACGGAAAATAAAACCTAGTATCTGTGAACTTAGGTTTATATTTTTCTAATACAGTCAATATTTAAAAAATAATATTTCAAAAAGAATAAAGAATTTGCAAGTCATATTCTTATATTTTCACATAATAATAATTATAATGAGTACTACAAACTGTGGTCTCTATACAGCCTGATGTCGCTCTATCAAACAAAAAATCAATAAACTTGCACAACCTTATATGGAAAATCATCGTTCGCAAGATGTGATCATTCGATTTCCTTTCGCTAGGTATAAGCGGTCTACGATTCCTTATATAGTTCGAGACCACTTTGTGCTTTACTTAGGTACTAAAGTTTATTAATTTGTACTCTATTTATTACTGTATAAGGTTAAATGAATTGCATTCATAAACTTGTACGTTCACGTGTAATGAACCAATAGACTGCTTGCAACTATATGCAAACGATGACGTCATAGATAAAGAAATTTACAAACCACACGGATAAAGCTTAAATAATTTGGTTTAGTAATACGATTTTTGCTACAAACCTAATGCGTAATACTATTACAATAATCTAAAAAGCAATAAAATAAAAATTATTAAAGACTATTTTGATAGAAAAAATCTTATACCGCCATCTATGAGATAAATATTCAATCTTTTAACTTCTATGTTAGCGCCATCTAGCAGTTTACGTTAGAACTAAATGGTAAGCAACGCCGCTACTTTTCAAACCGATGATTTAGTATTACGGTTTATCGCCAGATGGCGTTGTACACAGATATCGTTTGAAAACGTTTACTCATGTTATAACTAGATGGCGGTTGTGAAACGAAAGTATAATATTAAAATTGTAACGGCTAACCTTTTTATGACTGATAAAAAGGTATTCGGTATAATACTTTATATCTAGGAAATTATACAAAGAAACATATCAATTGATTAAAAAGTTAAAAACACATTAAGGCAAAAATTATTATTACTCAACGATCGTTGTCAATACAAATAACTTATTATTTGTATAGTACCTAGTATTAATACAAATAACTTATTTTTTCATCCTCAGAAATACCTAAATTTAATCTAAAATATTAATTATGAAGGGCGATATTTCATATAGGTACATATACATAAATAGACATTGACTAAGCAAAACAGGCTGCAAAATTGTTAGTGACCTCTTTTTTTCATTTTAATCACGAATCAAGTAGATGGATTAGGGCGCGGTGTTAAAAAAACAATCAATGTTGTCATTTTAATTTAAAGTTATCCAATGCAGTATTTATCTAGCAGGTAATTTAAAACCAAAATAATTTATAGGGCAAGACATAATGTAGAAACATTCCATAAAAAAACGTGACCTTTTTAATAACCTAAGTAATTAATTTTCTCAGTATTTATCTGACTAAAATAACTGACTGCCTCGGTGGCGTGGTTGTATTTAGGTACGACTACCATGCTGAGGTCTCGGGTTCGATTCCCGGGTCGGGCAAAGTGATATTGGATTTTTCCACATCAGCTCGGAGTCTGGAATTTATGCCCGATATGGCGATATGCTCTTCCCCTATCACATCTGGGACGGAACTAAGCTCGGCGAAATGTGGGTGTTCTAGTTCGCTAGTGCGCCTCTGCCTTCCCCTTCGGGAATACAAGAAGAAAGTTATAGCTAAGTTCACTTTTTAACTTTAACATCAGCCCAGAAGTATTAAAATAAGGTTCGCAACTTGCGTAAATAAAGCTCCTGCACATGTTATTTCGAAGCAAAGCTCTAAAATGAGATAATTCTCATGCTCATATAATAATCGACCATAGACAAAAAAAATAAAATTGGTAAGGTCAAGCCCCTCTAGGGGATCCAGTTCCGGGAAAATATATACCGAGAAGCGGTAATTATAATTATTATTAGTATGAATTATGTTTTAAAGTACTAAAATTAAATTTGACTAGAGTTTGATTTTAACCTATCGAATAGTTAACAAGAAACAAAAATCACAAGATTGAACTATTTTTATAAGACTAACGTAACAATAGTAAAGGAGGAATTTCTCAAATACGACGAATGGACGGAACTAAGCTCGGCGAAATGTGGGTGTTCTAGAATCTAGAACGTTGCTGCCCGCCCCTTCGGGGATACAGCGTAAGCTTATGCGATATCCATGTGTTGGAAGGCAAAGTTCGCGCGGTAGGGCCTACATCGCCGGGCGCCGCGCCGGCCGTGCCGCGTAAGCCGTGAGGCTAAGGCCTCATTCGCACGAGAGCTTTTTCAACGCGCGTTAAAAAAGCCTTGAAATGGAACATATGAGTTGTACAGTAGTAGTAATACAGCTTCCGTGGCGCAGTGGGCGAGTAGCCGGCTGCGGGTCCGATTCCCGCACCGAGTTTGTTTGTATGAGCTACAGATATTTGTTTATTTGTGTGGTGAGACCCAAAGTATTTCGTAGTTTCTGACACCCACGATACGATACCTATTGTGGGGTCAGGACTGTGTGTGACTGTTGGGTGTATTTATTCAAATGCCGGCGCTTTTATAACGCAGCGTTTTTTTGGGCGGTATGTTGAATATATCTTATTAGAAACAAGAGAAGAATTATTTCAAGCACTCATATGATCAGACATTGGAGACGCTTTTTTAACAAACGTTGAAAAGCTCTTGTGCGGATGAGAGCTTAGAATCAAGGCAAGAATGATTTTCGATTGACTTCCAAAAAGGAGAAGGTCCTCAATTCGCTTGTTTATATATGTTACGCGATATCTCCGCCGAATGTGAACCAATTTTCAAAATTCTTTTTGTGTTTGATAGAGTTTATTTCAAGGGTGATCCCATATATTTGGTCACGATCGGATTTGAAATCGGTCCGTTAAGTTTTTAAACTTGTGATTATCAAGCACTCATTTATTTATTTATTTATTTTATTGAGTAAAGGAAACAAACAGTACTTAATTATTACATACAAGTATGAGTACATTTAAAACATATGAACAGACATGTTGAGACGCTTTTTTGACGAACGTTTAAAAGCTCTCGTGCGAATGAGGGCTAAGAGGCTCGCTAGTAATCAAATATCTGTGTAGTGGTGCGTGAAATTGTTCGACGTCGGTCGCGGCCGTTGCCCCGCGACGTGCGCCGCCGTCACACCGTCTCATCACTATCTAGGTAATTGGTATTTTGATAAACTCGTTTGCGATAATGTGGTGAAAAAAATAATTAAAATTTACTTTTGGCTGTGGATCGAGGAAAAAATTGTTTATCGGTGGCGCACATCGGCGGTGGAATACTGGACAGTGTAAATTAAATGTGCATGTCACGGCATTAACAGCCTGTACCTGCAAACTAAGCATTTCTGCAACTTGCTTGAAGAAGTATTGCGTCGACCTCACGTTGTGGGACAAGGGGGACCCTAGAGTTTATGCTTTAACATCGTTGCCGCGACGATGCGGCAACGTTGTTTTCACAGATGAAATGTTAGAGAATCGACCTGCTGAAGCGAGTCTTATGCTTATGTCATTGATCAGACAATGACACGGCGAAGCGAAGTGCGTGCCGGTTTCTATCGCAGAAATGTGAAAATAGTTCGTACTTCGTCCCGCTACACCTTCGCTTCGCTGTCTGTTTACACGGGCCTAAAACTCTATCAGGGTTTAATACATTTATTTTAAAAAATCTACATCTTTAAATGTTTAGCATTACTATTGTCAAACTAGATTTTATGAAAAGTGAGAGTAAATGTAACGCTTTCCAAAATTACGAATTTGCAAACGATACTTTTTATCATAAAAGTCAAGGAAAATTAGCAAGAACCTCAATCCTTTAAGTCGAGATTATTTTAAGCTAAAGTGTACAAATGGTAAAGGCGAAGTTTTATAACTATTACTTAATGGAGACAGAATCGCGACAAATAAATCATCATCAATATCATCATCATTAGCCATAGAATGTCCACTGCTGAACATAGGCCTCCCCCAAAGATTTCCAGATCGACCTGTTGGAAAAGGCCAATGGGGTAGAAAAGTTCTCGAGTGGAGACCACGTACCGGCAAGCGCAGCGTAGGACGTCCACCTACAAGATGGACCGACGACCTGATAAAGGTCGCAGGAAGTTGCTGGGTGCAGACAAATAAATACTGAAATATTATTATCAAATATAAAAATGAAATCACTAGTGACAAACAATCTTATACTCACTCTGAATATGATAAGAAATTCACCAGCCGACCACCGAAACGACCAAACTAGAGAAATATTTACAAAATATAAAAATTAGCGCAAAATCGCGCGGTTGCCTCAACGGTCAGTATCGGCCACGTAAAACTCTATTAAGATATATTGCTCTATAGATTTCATTAAACAGAACGTTGGCCAATAGCGCTAAGAACGCCTCGCTCAAGTGGGTGCGTTTAATCGGCCCGGCCGCGGCCCAAAGATATTTAATATTACTAACTATAGAGGCACTATAAAGCAAGTTTGTATACAACAAAAAAATACCTCAAACGTCAGTAACGCCATCTACCATTTATAATAATGCGAGGGCACCTATTACAATTTACAACCTAGAATATTCTGTTTTTTCAAGAAACACGTAAGACAATTTTATTCATTAACATCATCAGCCACAGGATATTCACTGCTGGACATAGGCCTCCCCCAAAGATTCTCTGGTTGACCTGTTGGAAGCGGCCTGCATCCAGCGACTTCCTGCGACCTATATCAATTTTATTATTTAAACATAATACGACTGAGTGACTTATGACCACGAGGTCACAACTTTTGGATCACAAGTTTTGACCTGTGGTCCCGTCTATATACTGTTGAATGTCTTTGGCGCCGACCCATTTGTGCCCGTATCTACCAGTTGTTCATTTAATTATTATGGCCCCTCAATGTCAAGTTAACAAATGATGAGGGGCGTCAGCGCCACTTCATCCATTGTTTACTATTCTGAGTGGACGAAAATGAAGGATTTGTATAGTTTAAAGACAATCTGGAATACGAGACGGTTATCTAATGTTGAGGACCTACTAGAGAGAGACCATCGTTATTGAGTATTAAAGCCACACTGTAGACAGTACTGTTTACAGCACGAATGGGCTGGCTCAACCGGTTTGATACCACTGCCTCGCAGAAACGGTTTTTTGTGACCCATCTGCTCGTTTGCCAGTCTATGCTATAAAAACGCACCTATAATTCTTAATACCCTGAGTGTCTGTAAGGAGGTATACTGTGGAGACTAACCATTAGATAACCCACCTGTTCTTTTGTTATAAAAAACTATTCCTGAACCATCAGATATATCAGAGGACAGCCGATCTCTAAAGTACTTTAAAATCAAAACTGCACTACAATACCACAAAAAGAAAACATTTTTTTTTAAATCAGCATGGTCTATTAATGGTCTAGATCAGCGGTCGGCAACACGCGGCCCGTGGATGTCCTATTTGCGGCCTGTGATTGTTTTGTAAATTAGTCATAAATATCTAAAGTGATAGATTATAGATAGAAAATATGAGGCGAGGCCCGCCTTTTACTTCTGCCTGCCAAATGGTTCCCCATCGCTGGTCTATATCATGTTGTCATCAATAAAAAAAAACTTTTTTTCTGCACAACACGGTCCAATCGTGGTCCGCAATACCGCAGAGTTTGACAGCTGTGTCAAAGTCAATAACTGATTTGATCACTCTATGAGAATCTGGGAATTGTAAAGAACCTCAATGAGAAATTTATAGAAGCTCAGTGACGTTACTCCCGCGAAGTTGTATATGAATGTTCAATCTAAATAAATTAAATTCAAATGGTATGTGGCTGTCCATGACTAAAGAAAAAATAAGAGGACCCGGCATAACTACGAAAAATACGTGTTTATTATGAAGCCGGTTCCGCCATTTTAGTTTCGCGATCTATTTACATGTAAGTTCACTGTGTCATAAGAATTAAATAACGCATACATTGGTTTTACAAACCCTTATTGATTTTATTATAAATACGGAGTTTTATTTACAATAATACTAATTTCAGAATATGAAGAAAATGCCTAATGGGATTTCTTTCGCAAAGTCGCCATTTTCATTTCGTTCCATACATGCTGCCTGACTGACTGCCTCGGTGGCTTGGTGGTATATCGGTACGACTACCGTCCTGAGGTCTCGGGTTCGATCCCCGGGTCGGGCAAAGTAACATTGAATTTTTCCATATCATCCTGGAGTCTGGAATTTATGCCCGATATGGCGATAGGATCGCCCCCTATCAAATCTGGGACGGAACTAAGCTCGGCGAAATGTGGGTGTTCTAGTTCGCTAGTGCGCCTCGCCTACCCCTTCGGGGATACGGGCGTGAGCTTATATTATGTTATGTTATGTTCCATACATTATGAGGATTGAGGATTATGATACATACATTAGGTCGCCTCTTTGGTCTAGTGGCAGCATGTATGGGCAGTGAACCGGGAGGTCTTGGGTTCGATTCCCAGGTCGGTCAAAGAGAATTTTCTAATTTAATTTACCCGGGACTGGATCCCTCATAGAGGGCTGACGTCAGACCGGCGGCCGGTCGTAAAAACTAAGCCAAATCTCTGCAACATCCTTGAAAAAGTGTGTTGCGCCGACCCCACATTAAGGTGGGTTAAGGGCAGGTAGAAAGAAAGAAAGGTGTTCCATACATTAGGAATGCTTCATTTTTTCGTAGTTATGGCTTGTCCTCTATCTTCTTTTGTCTAAGGTGTCTGTACGTCCGTGGCGGATCGTTGTCATTCACCAAACGATCTTACTTCAATAGCACATGAACAAAAACAATGTCAACAACGTATCAGGCATTTTGATAAACGCACATGTAATATTTATGTCATTTTTGGCAAAACACATCACGTCCTCATGAGATATTCGGAAAAATTGGCATTTTGTAAAGATATTTAGGAGTAGTAGTATAAATCGAGTTTAGGTAAGTAATAGCGTTTTAATTCGCCCTTAATCACTTTCACCTTGAATTATACTTTTCTGGCGGGCCCTGGGTCAGTTTTTCGAACAATTGCCCGCGACTAGATCCCCGCCAGGTTGACGTCAGGCAGGCAACTGGACGTAAAAATTCAGCCGAATCTTTTCCGCAACTTGATTCAAAGTATGTTGCGTTGACTCCCCATTGGAGTGGGATAAGAGCAAGCTCAAAATCTTATGATCAATATATCATTTATTCCCCATTTAGATAAAGAGCAACCACAAAAAACAATATTTTTTGTGAGAACGTCGTTATTGAATTATGTATATTCCAATTATATGACATAATCCTAAATACTGAAACGCAACTCAAATACTTGAGGTCGTGCTATATCATTGCCTCAAATGGGTCATATTTCTATGGCACAAAACAATGTCAGTAGCCTTTATAAGCACAAGATTAAAAACTTAACTGACCGACTTCCAATTTACCAATCGTGACCAAATTTATATGGGACCACCCTTGAAATAAGCTCTATCGAACACGAAAAGAATTTTGAAAATCGGTCCACATTTGGCGGAGGTATCGAGTATCATACATAAAAGAAAAAAATACAGACGAATTGAAAACTTCCTCCTTTTATGGAAATCGGTCGAAAAATAAATAGCATTTCAGTATTCGTGGGATAGCCATGCAAATAATCGTTTATTCATTAACTCTCTATCTAAATAGTTTAAATTATAAATGTTAATTCTTCGAATCAGAAAGTCCTTTACTCCATACGCAAAAGCCACAGTGAAGGTTGTAAGCGAACACCGCAATCTACTTTGGTTTCGCTTCTAAAAGCCTCCCAAGACAGAGCCGGTTCTCAGATTTGCCTTCCACACTTATGTTCACATGAATGAACAAACCATCGGTTATGAAAATAAAAGCTGAATGACATGAACATACGTTGGCTTATTTTATTTGCACAAAAACCTGTTTATTAAAGTTTGCGCCTTGTAATGGAGAGAAAGAGCGCTTTGCCGCGCCGCGATTCGCGACTTGCAAGTCGACGCGAGAGTGGGACGCATTCCATGCACTGCTCATTTGTATTATGGTCTGATTTTACTATAGTCAGATAACTTGTTGTCATACAGTTTTATATATTATCTGTCAAAACGCCATAATTAATAAATATATAAAAATTTACTGGCTGTTGTAAAATCGACTCTAAAAAGAATACCAAAATAAATTCGTTTACAACGTATGTTACTTATAATATTGATACGATTAATCGTTAATTATGTGCTACGGCAATATTCGTGTTTCAACGATGAAGATCCAATACGAACATGTTAAAGTATTAGCCCTCATTCACTAGAGAGCTTTCTCAACGCGCGTTATAAATACTTTGATATGGAACATATGAATTCTAGTATTGTTATTCACACGCTTACGCTTTTAAAACGCGGCGTTCTTTTTTGGGCGGTAGAATATACCTTATTAGAAACAAGACAACATTGATTTTCAAGTACTCATGTTGAGACGCTTTTTAACGTGCGTTGAAAAAGCTCTCGTGCGATTGAGGCCTTATACTTATTTTTCTTTTGAGTGTCTGAACGGAGTCGTATGATCACGCATTCGTTACATACTTGCATTAATTCATATAAAATGTTTGCCAAAGGGCATACTTACAATAATATACATGATAAGGAGCAATATTCACAAGATACTAGCATTCTTACTCTCAGTAGGGCGTTTACGAGTTTGTTAAACGTAAAAGTTATTTATTAATTTCAGGATGTGAAAGAAACTTTGCAAGAAAAAGCTCGGATATCCTTTTAAAGTTTTAAAGCAAGGAGTTTGCGCGCCATGTGTTCAGCGTTATGAAATTTTGTACAAAAAAGTATTTTTTATTAAGTTTCATCCCAAAGAGCACAGCATCTGTCCGGGATATTGTGTGACCTGCGATCTCACGTGAGATTGTCGTGTATACGCTGACAAACTGGTTTTGATACTCACTGAACTGTGTAGATCATATTGTGACAAAGGTACTGGATTCCTTCTTGCAATATAATTAAAAAGCACCAAACGTACTTGTGCGTGTTTTCAATTCGTACACTGAACGAGAAGTAACTGTATATTTTATCTGTCAATAAAGTTTTTAATGCGCCTTATCAGCTATATGCTTTTAATGCGTTTTACTTTTTGTTTCCAGCTAATGGAGAAGTCTTGTACCTTCTTAAATGTCATAATATTTTGTACTTTAGAAATGAAATACTTTAATATTTTCCACTTCCAACATGATAAAGCACAATATTAAAATAGACATACGATATGAAGCTTTAACACAATTTATCCATAAAACTATCAATATACATATTTACTTATCTGAATGATGTGAAAAATAAATTATATTGACAGGAAGATAACGCCATTTTACCTGGAACAAGAAAGGTTTTATTATAGTAGCTTGTAAGGTTATTATCATTTATGGGTATAAAAGCAAACAACAAGTTATAATCTCGCATGGCACATCACTGTGATGATATTTATATATTTTTATTTCACATTGCAATTCGCATTTATGTCGCTTTTGCATTGTTAGTAATAAAAACGTTAACGGCTTCGCTTGTAGAAAATATACATACCTGTATTGTGATTATAAAACACTTTAAGTATAATTATAGATAAATAAATAAATAAATACATCCAACAGTCACACACCTAGTCCTGACCCCGCACTAGGTATAACCTGTATCGGAGACTATGAGAGACTTTCGGTCTCACAACACCCCGACTTGAAAAAAATATCTGTGGGCCACACAAACATTTGTCTCAATGCGGGATTCGAACCCGCGGCCTCTCCCTTCACAGCCGGCTACTCGCCCACTGCGCCACAGAAGCGGTCTAATGTGTAAACGTATATATCATTTTTGCAACTTTTCATTTCAAATACTAATTTTATTGTACAGTATCTCTTGTAACTACGAATAGATACCATAAAGACACGTTAATTTTTCATAAAGTATCAAGATTGTCAAGGCGTCGTATCGTTCACGGAGCTCCGGTTCACACACTCACCCCCACCAGTTTTTTGAACCTGTTGATCGTTGTCTGTGTGCACGCAACAGGTTGCTATTCTGTGCATGTGTGCTTTTGGGAGCGTCTCAAGTATTCGCCAGCCAGGCCCGGCGCGGCGCGGCGTGTTGTATGAATTAAATCAGTTGTTCCTACTATCACGATTAATGCTGTACGGTAGTAGTAACCGATGTTACTGACGGGTTTTAGTTAGTAATATTACTCGCGTGATGACGTTTATTGGTCGATACGACCGTATAATGTATTAATTCTAGTTGTAACTTCTGTTTATTCTTTTCGTGGAATTGAAAGATGAGTAACTGGCAGATATTTTAAATACATGCACATATAGGGCCTTACTTAAAACAGCATTTTTAGCTGAGCAAATGGTTAAGAATAACCTGTTACTTTTTTCCTTGCGTTACATTGTTTAAAAATGAAAGGGACAACCTATGGTATAAAGATAAGCACCGCTCAAATATTTTTATAAGTAAGGTGCATAAATTATAATTTAAAATAAAAAAAGTTAGAATACAAGACCGGTCAAGTGCGAGTCGGACTTGCAAACCGAGGGTTCCGTACAAACCTGTAGATATATAATGAATTTCGCAATTTTGCCTTTATCTGTGCTGTAAGATGTTGCCTCGTACCAAATTTCAAGATTCTGAGTTCAAGGGAAGTACCCTGTAGATTTCGATTCCCTTGCGAGTGTCGAAAATTTGCGGCATAAACGGCTGTATCTTTTGATTGCGTTGGTTTAGAAGTTTGATTTTTTCACAGCTAAGGGCAGTAGACCTGAGTATTTGATATGAACAGCTTGATACCTCCGTGCATTTTTGAGAAAATGGGTCGTGACAGACAGACAGACAGACAGACAGACAGACGGACAACAAAATGATCCTATAAGGGTTCCGTTTTTTCCTTTTGAAGTACGGAACCCTAAAAATAGCTGGAATATTAAAAAATACGAGCAATACGAATAGCAAATAATCTAAGACGTGAAGGTACATGAACCTTACGAGGCTATAAGGTTATATTATCAAAGTCAAACTACTTCGGCAAGATATTTCGTATTATTATCAACTCATATCAGCTGTAGAGTACTGTTACAGCTAGTAATTGTCAATTGGATGCTTGACTAGTTTTTTTTTATTAATTGTATATGAAATTTACGTGGTCTAAAATATAAAATATTGAAATATAAAATATGTCTAAAATATTTTAAAAAAATTTAAATATTTCCAAAAAAAAAAGTTATAAGCCTTTGAATTTTGCTGTAACCTTTAAACTGTGGGAAAAAGAAGTATCGGTATAATCACATCATACCATAACGGTACGTGCGTTGGAAAGAGATAGCAAGATATCTCCAATATGCCGCCACTCCAGAATTTAAAATATGAATTACTGCCTCATTTTTCAACCAATTTCGATGCAGTTTTTACAAATGTTACTTTTTGGTTTAATTGCTATTACATATAAATGTATGTATAAAATCAAACATAGTCAAGTACCCAATTTAGTATATACATACATTAACTACAATAAGTAATACGACCTGATAAAGGTCGCAGGAAGTCGCTGGATGCAGCCCGCTTCCAACAGGTCGATCTGGAAATCTTTGGGGGAGGCCTATGTTCAGCAGTGGACGTCCTATGGCTGATGATGATGATGATGATGATGATTAACTACAATTACATAACAGAAGACTACCTGACTTTATAATAGCCAATTATGTTACAAATTATTAGGTCAATATGCGAATATTTTATCGCACTTTCTATTGGGTATTTTGTAGTATAAATAATTCAGAATTATTCTAAAGGCAAAATTGTTTCTTTTAATTATTAGTTGCGAAATTGTTTGGACATTAATTGGTCTGTGATTCAAGTATCAGATTTCTACACATAAATATTTATTAGAATAATAATCCATAGAAACTAAATATTTCAATCAAATCTTTGTTAAAATTACTAACAATATATGTATTCTATAAGCGCATTTATTTATCTTTATGGGAATATTATTCATGATATTGTAATCATTTTAATATATATAGTACTATGTAATAAAAACAGTGAGCGAACTTCGACTAAGTTAGAGTCAAAAAACAAACTCAGTGAGGATTTGGATTTTTTAATTATAATTTTGACTTAGTCCGAGTCATCATACAAGAAAAATTTTGCTCAATCTGTCTGTCAGTTTGTTTTTCATGTAAAAAATGACTCTGACTAAGTCGAAGTTCGATTTAAAAATTGCAAATTCTCAATGACTTCGTTTTTTGATTCTGACTTAGTCGAACTTCCCTCATAGATCTCAGCCTTAGTACATCAGTATTATTATTAGTACTAGTATTAACTAGTTTCTTACTCCCGAAAACTGGAACGCTACTCAACTTTAACGACTTCATTGGTTTTTCGCCATACAATTTTAGCGGCATCAAATGAAAACACGGCCTCAAGTGTTTGAGTATTTAGGGGTTAGTGTGCCTTAAAGCAGTAACTGTGATGGGTGGTACATTACGCCCCTATTGTTTTGACCAATGAACGCAGGATCTTGTTGTCTTGCGCGACAATTTAGGGGGTGGCCCTACAGAAAGTAGGTATAATTGGGTACTTGACTATGTTTCATTTCATACACATTTTCTAAAAACCGCATCGAAATTGGTTGAAAAAAATTCTGCAATGAGCAAGAGTGGGGGCGTAGTGGGGATCTCTTGCTATCCCTTTCCAACGCACGTATCGTTGTGGTCGTGACGTGATTTTACTGATACTCCTCTTTGCCGCAGTTCGAAAGTTACACCAAACTACAAAGACTTATAACTTTTTATTTTTAAGAGTATTTCAATATTTCTTTCGGTGCTACGTATTAGATGACGTAAATTCTGTATAAAATCAATAAATAAGATTGTCAAGTACTCAATTGATGTAAATAAGGTGGTATTTAGATGATATGAACTGTATTTTTAATATTGTCAGCCTCCGTGGCGCAACGGACGAGGAGCCGCGGGTTGGATTCTCCCGCACCGAGATAAATGTTTGTGTGGCCCACAAATATTTGTTTCGGGTCTGTGTTGTGAGACAGAAACTCACTCGCAGTTTGTGATACCCACGACATAAGACTCGATCTTAGTGTGGGGTCAGGACTATGACCGAGATCTATAGAGCGAACTTTGACTAAGTCAAAGAAACGAACTCGGTGAGGATTTGGAATTTTTAAATGGAACTTTGACTTAGTCCGGGTCATTTTGCTTGCTTGTAAAGCAAATCTCTACTTAGTCTGTCTGTCAGTTTTTCAAATCGCTCTGAAGGTACCGGGCAAGTTGGATTTGAAAACTTGCTTTGTCCGACCTGGGAATGGGACCCAGAACTTCCTGGTTCACCGCCTATATATGCCACTAGACCATGGATCGATAAAAATACTAACCATTAAAGTTATGTTATTTATTTAATGCCGACTCCTCTTGACAGTTAGTTGTCTAACATTTTTTCGAATCACACACGATAATTGAATCACGTTTAATAAAGGTTCGTTTTGTAAGGCGCGTGCGCAGCTGCATCGTGACATCACGACGATTTATTCCAATCGAAACTTATTTCTGGTATTCATCTATAAACACACGATTCAGTCGACTTTCTTAGTACCGGTAACTAGCAAGGTTTTGGAATTAAGAATTACAAAAGAAATAAGGCTTGGTTAAAATGGGACGTGAATAAGATGGTAAGTGGTAAGGTGACTGCGTCGGCGGTTCACCGTCCTGAGGTCTCAGGTTCGATCCCCGGGTCGGGCAAACGGTACTGGGTTTTTCAATACAGTATCAGCCCGGAGACTGGAATTTGTACCTGATATGACGATAGGCTCGTTTCTTATCACATCTGAGACGGAACGAAGAACGGCGAAATGTGCATGTTCTAGTTATAACCCTACGCCTGCATCCCCGAAGGGGTAGGTAGAAGCGAACCAGCGAAATAGCACACCCACATTTCGCTGACCTTAGTTCTTTTTTTTATGGAATGGCGTAGCAAACGAGCAGAAGGGCCACCTGAAGGTAAGCGGTCACCATCGCCCATCAACATCCACGATACCAGAGGAATCGTCAATGCGTTGCCGGCATTTGAGGAATCTATATGCTCTTTTTTTGAAGGTCCCTATGTCGTATCTGTCAGGAAATACTGCCCGGGGGAAGCTGATGTATTGTAAGGGATACTTTCTGAACCCGTATGAAATAAATTCAAACTTACAGCTCTTGAAATTCAATATGGCTTGAGCCTCATAGCAGCACTCAGCGGGAGACAAAGATAGTTTGTATCTACTAAGGAACAGACATTTGTTATTAGTCTGGGTGTTGTGAGACCGAAAGTCTCTCGAAGTGTTCGTAGTAGATAGGGTTATAAATTGGTCGCATTAGAGAGAAGTTAAGTGGAAAAAGGTCCTGGAACCACATCAGCAGTGCTATTCTGCAAAAAGCCAAACTCGTCATCGAGTTTCTTGAGTAAGATAACATAGCTTGAGCATGTAACTTGATATCTCAGCGCGGATTCTGCTGTCGAGTTACACAAAAGTTCTTACAGGGGAGTTACCATCACCTCTTATAGCAGTATTATTATAATTTTACTTGTACCGATTCCCATACAAAACAAACGAAGAACGATTATAATAATACTGCTATAAGAGGTCGTGGTAACCCTGCTGAATGGCGCTACTGGGACGCAAATTTTTTCGACATAATGTGGGTGTGCTAGTTCGCTACTTCGCTACTGCCTGCCCTCCAGGGTACAGGCGTAAGTCTATGTATGTAGCTCCCATTATAGTGGAGCTTAGTCAGTCAGTCAAATATAAACACATAAAATTGCTAAATCATATCACTTTAATCATAGTATTTACGTAAGGCTACGAAAGAAACCCTATAGAATCATAACAAAGTTACGATGTTGTTTACATAATCTACTGTTTCCGATTGAGTCACGATTCACGAAGTCTACAGAGATCGGTAATAACAAGAAAGAACATATTATAATATATAATAATATTAGCCCTGTAATATTACTGTCCCACTGCTGGGCACGGGCCTCCTCTAATAATGAGAGGGGTTAGGCCTTAGTCTACCACGCTTGTCTAATGCGGGTTGGTAGACTTCACATACCTTCGAAATTCTTGTGGAGAAATTCTCGGGTGTGCAGGTTTCCTCACGATGTTTTCCTTCACCGTTATAGCAAGCGATATTTCACAATGAAAACACACTTAACATAGAAAAGTCAGAGGTGTACGCTCCATTTTGTGGTTGGTCTCGAACCTCTGACACTCGTCTCGGCAGTCCGTACCACATCCAACAGAGCTATCACTACTACTTAAGGTAAGTATTAATTTTTTTAGCCTACTTTACCAGATACTTTAAACATTGCGGGAGGCCTATGACCAGGCTGGACGTAGTGTGCTTGACTACAAGGCAAAATTGAATAACGACACGTATTTTAAGGGCAAATTATTCTAAATGAAATATGGCCGGTTCGGAGTAAGATGGAAGATGTGGATAATTCGCTAGTTCTCTACATACCTCACTAGGGATATAGGCGTGAACTTATGCGTGTATCAAATGAACAAAAATCGAATCAAAATAATAGATGTGTATCGAACATACACAATTTTCAAATCTGAGTTTAACAGTGGATACTGGATTGAATAATGAAAATTATTGGACACCGTAGGAAAATGCCAGATTACTATGGTTCATGTTTCTATTACAAATACTTTCAACTGCAGCTCGAGCAGGAAAATTTCTGACAACCGTAAATGTATTCGTGCTCGTTGCGCGTCTATATGAAATATTAATCAAATGTCATCAGTGCGCAGCGAGTTTACATTTACATTAGTTTTTCGTGCTCGGGCTACTGATCTTATGTAGAAAAAACTATAAAAATATCTGTCGGTCCATCAACACGAAGCCACAAATCGTCCAATTTAGGCTTCATATTTTAAGTTTATTTATAAACGCGCTCATTAAAGAAAACAAATAAAAGGTCAACAATTATCATAATACCATTCATCATCAAAACTCAACGCACGCGCTCTACTGACAAAAACTAGAACAATTTATAAGAACGACATCGTTCACCGATCATAAATTCATTGACTAAAGTACACCAGCACGTCATGGCGTTAGTTTCCATTTGTGGTGGTATGTTTACAAATTTTACTACGATGTTACGGCCACGTGGGTGTGGGAGCCGCGTGCGAACTTGTGTGGGCAATAATGTGGGGCGGCGCGGTCTCCACTACATAGTACATACAATACGCGCGATATATTGACTGACATAAAGTTGTCGCGCGTTGAAGCTATTATTTAAATTGGCGAATATATTTTTTGAGTGGTAGAACCACGCTGTTGAAGTATCGACTACAGCACGAATAAGATACCACTGTCTCACAGAAAACCGACGTAAAGTGGCAGCTTGCTGTCGCGTTTCGTTCGGTGAGTGAGATTTCCGGTAGCCCATTTCCCCACTCCCTTTCCCAAGCACTTTTCCTCCCCTTTCATTCCCTCCTTTTAGGTTGGCAACGCACCCATGATTCTTTTTGTGTCTTGGGTGTCTATGGGCGGTGGAGATCACTTACCATCAGGTGACCCATCTGCTCGTTTGCCAATCTCTGCTATAAAAAAGAGGAATCGATTTCCTATTACTTTTTAATTTACTCAAACATTTTCATGATATCGTCGTCAAAAAAATTCATAAAATGTGCCGTGACATGAGCATTTTTTGCTGACGCTCAAGGTCTAAATGATGTAATTATTTTGCTTACGACAGCGCTACTCTCGTCAAATATTGTAATTTACAATGCTCGGATCGCTTCCGCTGCGACATAATGAAGGACACATAGAGTTCTAGGACAAAAATCGAAAGGAAAAAAAAATACTTGAAATACTTAGGGTCGTCAGACGATAAATTAATAAAGCCGGACTCAGTTCTTTATTCGGCGGGCGCTTGCCCTGTGTTTGGCACATACAATATTCTTGAAAGTCAAACATGCCTTTTCAAGGTAATCTTCTAAATATATTAAAGGAAAATCTGATTCACAGACTGACTGATATATCAGCGTAAAGCCGAAACGAATGAAACTAAGGATGTGAAATTTTACACATGACTACTTTTTATGACGTAGGCACCAAGAAAGAATTTAAAAAAAAATATCCTTTAAGGGGGTGCAATGGGGGATGAAAGATCGTATAGAGAATACCTCTTACACGGGCGTAGCCGCGAGCAAAATTTGGTTGTATAATAAAATAAAACGGGGCACGTAACTATTTATTTGGCCGGATACGTCACGTGACCATTATAGCCGGACTTGACAACCCTAGACGTAATGACATTAATTAGGGTTGTCAAAAACCCTGCAATTTATAATACCTACAAAAAATGATTTCGAGAAGACAGGTATTCAAGTATGCGTTGAACAATGAAGCCATTTAAATGGATAAGTATAAAGTAATGACTGGTTTAAAACATTTAGCCATCATCATTCGTCCATCATTTAGCCGTCTTTTCTTCCCACTCCCTTCTATCAGCCGTCATATCAGCACTCACTCCCTTTTTTTCAATACATTTAGCCATAACATTCTTTATAGTTTTTTGTGTATAGTGTAATTAGTGCATTTTGCATGTGCAGTCTTTTCATGGTACTTATATCTGGATTCTGGAATGTTGATCAGATGCAGTTCCCAATTTAAAATTCCCCCCCATGTTCGCCCCTATTCGATGAATAATTAATATGTTATAAAAAGCCACTTGCAGCTCCGCGATAAATCTCTATTTATCCCAAATTTCGATTTAAAGGTGTGCGCTGTAGGATAAATCGCGATAAGGTGTAACTCTAGATTAGTAATAGCGCTGCATGTCGCCCTAAGCCTCGTATCGACTAAAATATTCTTTGAAAATGAAAATCAGGAATCATTGGCTGAAGGTTTATTTTGAATAGTAAGACTACTGTCGACATGCCTTAAATCTATATTTGGTAAAGATAAGCATTTACCTATTTATTCCGATCTATTTGAATTTGAATAGCGTAAAATTAGATTTGGTTCAGTCAAACCAAAATACTTAGATGACTTTTGTGATAATTATTTGAAGTGTCTTGGTATAAAATACAAACATTTCTTCCTCAATAGATTATTTTGCAACATTTTATTTAACTAATCCTATTATCACCATCATCATCATCATCAGCCATAGGACGTCCACTGCTGAACATAGGCCTCCCCCAAAGATTTCCCGATCGACCTGTTGGAAGCGGCCTGCATCCAACGAAAATGTTCTCGAGTGGAAACCACGTACCGGCAAGCGCAGCGTAGGACCTCCACCTACAAGGTGGACCGACGACCTGGGGGGTTACCACCACCTCTTATAGCAGTATTATTATAATATTTCTTGTACCAATTCCAATACAAAACAAATGAAGAACGATAATAATACTGCTATAAGAAGTGGTGGTAACCCTGCTGATAAAGGTCGCAGGAAATCTACTATATTGTAGATCAAATCTTGCAACTGAATTTGAAGTCAATTTCACATAACCGCTTAGTCTGAAATTTCGTAGGTCATGACTGTACATGAACTCTTTCTGCCAGTACCGTCTTTATCATAAGGGCACGGGGCCCATGCCTAGGGCCCCCCGACCCTAGGGTGCCCCCGAAGTCTGATAAGTACTTATATTCTCTTATATACTTTCAAAATATGAATGTCTGAACTAAATTGTCTAAATAATAATCACAAGCTCAAAACAGACCGACTTCAAATCCGATCGTGACCAAATTTATATGGGCCCAGCTCGCTGCGCACTGATGGATGACATTTGGGTAATATTTCATACAAATGTCATAGACGCGCATCGAGCTCGATACGAATTTGATTGTCAAAAATATTCCTGCTAAGGCCACTGTTGCATTTTTGTAAATTCTCAGTGGGTAGCAATATCCATTCACGTTAAAAATGCGTTCGAATCACAAATACTTTTACCTGTCTTCATTCATCAAGTATGGCACTTATTCATGCGAAATGCAAAACAATGCTAGTACCGTGTAACGTTTAAGTTATGTTTACAGTATTTACCATTTAATGTGGTATTAGAACGCAACTGGCAACATTAACGGACTCGCTCGTGTTACCGCCAAGAAGCGTCGATGGACTGAATACGATACCTGTGCGACCATGGCTAGCGATAAGGCGTCCCACCTTGCCTCATGCGAATGCTTACCTTGATTTTTTTTTTAAATAAATAAATAACACCCAACAGTCACATACATAGTCCTGACCCCACACTAAGATCGAGTCTTGTGTCGTGGGTATCAGGAACTACGAGAGACTTTCGGTCTCACAACACCCAGACCCGAAACAAATATCTGTAGGCCATACAAACATTTGTCTCGGTGCGGGGATCGAACCCGCGGCCTCTCGCTTCACAGCCGGCTACTCGCCAGCCGCGCCACGGAGGCTGTCATTTACTAGTATTGAAGATGTTTAAACCTTTACCCAACGTTTAGGCTAGCTATTATAGGCGTGTTTGTAACTAAATAAATGATATTTGATTAAAAATATCATCACATTTGGTTATTAGATGAGTGAAGGTCGATGTACCAAAGTCTTCCGTACCATATTCGTAATTATGATACATAGTTTAAATAATAATAAAACAGTTACCAGAATAATAAACATAACATAATATTATATTATTATGCAGAAAATTATTGAAAATCAATGTACCTCGATTATTTATTGCAAATTGCTAAAGTTGAGTAGTCTTTGATCATTAGGGCGTTAATAAATAATTCTCGTATTATATACGGCGTACATGTTTTAGGGTCAACTATTTGATAAATTTTTATCAATGGATCATTTTAACATTCCATTGCTGGAAGTTCTTAGAATGAATGATTATGAGTTACGACTCATGATACACGTTGTTGTATGCTCTGCTTCATATTTTTATTGACTATTGTTTGAGTTTATGTTGACTCCAGTTAATCGTTCTTTATGGGGTTGTAACAACTGCGAAATTGGTGTGATATTTAGTACATGGGGCAGTATTGTTGTTGACTAACTTGGACCAGCGTCATCCTTGTCACCTACCGTCAGTGTTTTGTATGATCATCATCATCATCAGCCATAGGACGTCCACTGTTGAACATAGGCGTTTCTCCAAATTTTTCGAGATGTTTTGTATCAGGCTAACATAATTAACATAATATGGGTTGATTTACAAACATTTTTTTTATATAGAAAACTGACGTTTATAAGGCCGCGTCACAAGATTCTTATTTTCGGAATCTTTCTTTCTACGTGTTCTATGAGGTAGGCGAAACACTTTTTCAAGCATGTTGCAGAAAGGATTTGGCTTGGTTTTTAGACTGGCTGTCTGAAAACCTCATCTGGGGTATCCAGTCCTGGGCAAATGGTGTTAGAAAAACACTTCACCCGACCGGAGAACCAAACCTAAGTCATTTCGGTTCACAGTCCATATACACAGTTACTTGAACCACACAAATTTTTAGAACATAAAAAAATATCTTGACTTAAATTCTCGTCTTTTGTACAATGAACTGTCTTCATCTAAATTGTGCTTTAGTTCATGGTTCGAAAATCTAACGCGAATGTAACAAAATGCATCTAAATAAGAAAAAATATTCATTATGTGAACACAACGCATAGCTGATGTTCCATTCAAAAAGGAAACGAGCAGACTGTCCGTCCATTTTTTACACGCATTCCCAACTTTAGTAACGGTAGTGAGAGAGATGCATATAGACAAACAGCCGAAGTGTGATAGAGACGATAGTATTTTTTGCTAAAGCTTTCAAAACGCCAACAGCAAGGGAATAATCAAGAAACAAGTTACTAAAATAATGACGTATGCATCTTAGATGTACGTAACTTCGTGAAAATATACGATACAAGACGATTGCTTCTGGCTTACCTTTGCCAAATTGTCTAGTAAGTGATAATAAAAAAAATGTTATACGGGATAAGCATCAATATATTATACCCTAGATGCACAGTACTTTGCAAATATCCTCCTAAAAAGTGGTCTCAGAAATAAAACAAAGAAAACGACCACAAGTTGTAATTAAATCAACACAAATATAACCATAAGCACGTGTTATAAAGTAGGTTTTTAAACGAAATGAGCAAGCGTTCTTTAATTTGAATTTTGAAATTTAGAATTCTATCGATGTCCGACTTTGGTCCGACTTTAGGCAAAACGAATGCTTAAGCACTTCTTTGCTGTCCCATTTTCCGAGCGTCAACTTTGCATCTAGGTAAATAATATATCGATGGGGATAAGTCGTCAGTACTGGTTGAAAAACACTGAATGTTATTTGGCACGAGCGACAGGGTCAATAAATCAACCCTTTTGTTATTCTGGCAATCTTTTTTGCAAACAAATTATTGTTTGGAGTGTCATTTATTTTATGAGTTGCGACTACTGTCATGCTACTAAGAAAATATTAGCTTTTGTTTATTCAGACCAAGAATCACGGAATCAGTAACTATGAACACTATTACTTAAAACCAAAGACTTCTATGTATTTACTAGACAAGCTGTTTCGAAGTAAAATCGTGGCACATGACGGCGAGTGTTTGACGTTTCACGGCTAAGGAAAAGAGCAGATTTCTATAGTGAGTTGAGGTCTATTAACAGAAACTTAGTGCGCACATTCTATGTACCGAACAGCCAGTCTAGTAGTATACATAGAAGTCTTTGTTTAAAACATAGAGAGCAAGTATGTTTTTGACAATTGAATTCGTATTATAATCGAAGCGCGTCTATGACATTTGTATGAAGCATTAACCAAACGTCATCAGGTGGGTTACCATCACTTCTTATAGCAGTATTATTATAATTTTACTTGTCAATATTTCCATACAAAGCAAACGAATAACGATTATAATAATACTGCTATAAGAGGTCGTGGTAACCCTGCAGTGCGGAGGGAGCTCGATACAAATTCGATTGTCAAAAACATTCCTGCTCGAGCCACTGAGGAGGGGACAAATATTTGGTGGTAAAGATCCTATTATGTTCTTTATTTGGTAAACTTGCCTGCTATGGTAAACTTTGTAGACTGCCTCCGAGGCGTGGTGGTATTTCGGCACGACTACGGTTCTGAGGTCTCGGGTTCGATCCCCGGGTCGGGCAAAGTGATATTAGATTTTTCCATATCAGCCCGGAGTCTGGACTTTGTGCCCGGATATAGCAATAGGCTATCACGTCTGGGATGGAACTAAGCTCGGCGAAATGTGGGTGTTCGAGTTCGCTAGTGCGCCTCTGCCTACCCCTTCAGGGATACAGGCTTGAGCTTATGTTATTTGGTAAACTTTTTAATTATCAATTTCTCGTTATAAGAGAGTGATTTTATTAATTTTCGAGAAAATAAAGAATTTATAAACCGAACGTATGATTTATAGAACGCACTTAGACTATAGTTAGATCAGTTTAGATTTGAATGGTAGAGCCACGCTGTAGACAGTTACGTCTACAGCTTTAATGGCCCCCCTCGACCAGTTTGATATCACTGGCTCACAGAAAACTGACGTAAAGTGGCAGCTCGCTGTCGCGTTTCGTTCGGTGAGTAAGATTTACTGTGGCCCAATTCCCCCCATCCCATTCTCAATCCCAATTTCACTCCTTTTAGGTTGGCAACGCACACATGATTCTTTTTCTCTTGGGTGTCCAGGGGCGATGTAGATGACGTACCATCAGGTGACCCGTCTGCTCGTTTGCTAGTCTCTACTATACCTCTAAAAAAATATCACTTACCAAACGAATATTCACTTTACGTGTAATTTTAATATATATTAAAAACAAAACTAGTAACCAAAGGTGGTTGATGTTAGACAGGTTGCCGGTCGTAAAAATTAAGCCGAATCCTTTCTGAAACATACTTGAAAAGGTGTGTTGACTCACACTAGAGTAAGATAAAGGCAGAAGAAGAAAGAAAGAAGTAGCTTTTAAAAATCAACAAGAACATGTACTATATGTCCTAAATGGTATGCATAATGATTAACGTGATATAATAATATATCTGGTTAAGTTTGAGTGAATTAGTTTAAAGTACATATAAACTGTAATCATATAGAGGGGGAGTCCTTTGTTCAGCAGTGGACGTCCTATGGCTGATGATGATGATGATGATGATGACATATAAAGTACTTCAAATAAAGCTTAGACTTATTTTAACATTATAAAATTCACCCATACAAAATACCTCATCAATTTGTTTCTTTAATTCACAGTTACGTTTGAATTATATCTGAACTAAATATCCGTACAAATTGATATACAATATGTAATTTAATGCATTTATTGATCTTATTTTTCTTCATGCTAATTGTAAACACTAAATCTAGGTTTTAAGACGCGGCTGACACGAATACGTCTGAAAACTGCAATAACACAGCTATAATGAGGCCAGTCGTGATTGCAACCAAAATACTCGCAGTAGCATGACTAGTCTATCATGTTACTGCGATGTCAATTGTCACATTGCGGATAGTTTGTACTGTGCTTTGTCATTTTAATTGGCATTCTTTGTAGAATAAGATTTGAAAAAGCGGATTCCACATTCTTTTGCGTCTTCAAATAAAAATGTGGTTTACTAGGAATTACATTTTGGATAAGAGAAGAGAGAGATGAAAGGACTTACGAAAGGTATTTGTCGTGCGAAAGTGAATGGTAGAGCCAGAAGGGGCGACCGACGCGATTATACATGGAGCAATTAAGTGATGTGATGTGAGTAGCGATAACTCAGTTGGCTGTGGTACGGACTGCCGAGACGAGTGTCACAGGTTCGAGACCTACCCCAAAATGGAGCATACACCTCTGACTTCTCAATGTTCAGTGTGTTTTCATTGTGAAATATCGCTTGCTGTAACGGTAAAGGAAAACATCGTGAGGAAACCTGCATGCTTGAGAATTTATCCATAAGAAATTCGAAGGTATGTGAAGTCTACCAACTCGCATTAGGCCAGTGTGGTAGACTAGGGCCTAACCCCTCTCATTAGTAGAGGAGGCCCGTGCCCAGCAGTGGGACAGTAATTTTACAGGGCTAATATTTTTTTACAGTGATGTACTGCGTAGTAAGCATGTACCCCTAATTAGCATAAGTGTATCAAATGATGAGTGTGGAAGAGACAAAAGAGGTGTGTCAGAATCGTAGCTTGTGGAAATTAATAGCCTCTGTCTAATATTCTCACACCTCCGCCATCTCTTATTATCTTCAGTAATGTTAACTGGCCAAGTTATGTTACGTGTTCTTCCACATAAGCTCACGCCTGTATCCCCGAAGAGGTAGGCAGAGGCGCACTAGCGAACTAGAACACCGACATTTCTTAGTTCTGTCCCAGATGTGATAGGGGGCGACCCTATCGCCATATCGGGCACAAATTCCAGACTCCGGGCTGATATGGAAAAATCCAATATCACTTTGGCCGACCCGGGGATCGAACCCGAGACCTCAGAACCGTAGTCGTACCGAAATACTACCACGCCATCGAGGCAGTGTTCTTCCACTTCTTATAATAAGTAACATTATAATAGCATTAGCAGGATTACATATTCAGTTCGAGCTTGTAGCGCACATAAGATAACATTTGTTCAAACAAATGACACAAAGAACGCTCTAATTATTAGTAGGTATTCGATAGTCGAAAATTATCCGTGCTCGGGCCTCTGTACTCACAAAAATATGAGTATCTTCACACACTTACGTCATAGTAAACAATGTTCGTTTGTAATTATTTTTGTTTACACGCGCAAATCCGCCGCAGGCGCAGGTACGAGGCGTGACATCTTTATAAATACGACGCTATCGTAGTTATTATTTATATAAACAATAAACCTTTAAGGTATGTGTACATACGTTTGTTTTATCAACAACTTGAAGTGCACAAAGAACTCGACATAAGATACTACTTGGCAAACTGAGCTCTTTGTTGTAGGAAAGAATTCAATGGAATCTCGCTGAGTATTAGAGTAATTTAGATATCTATTTACAGTATCTGATGTACGCTTAACCGTTAACCACCACTTAGCATAGCTAATTCGGACAGACCCAAAAAAATTAAGAAGCCTTCTTATCAACGAAAACATGCAATTAAGTTATATTTATATTTTGTTCCCGTAAATGCATTTATATGATCATCTGTAGGCCAACCATGAGTTTTTTTTTTATATTTCTCGCTAGCGGCTCCGTAAAATATTTATATGAGAAACACCCAAATGCCTTTAGAGATTGCGTGGGGATATAGGGTTTTCATACAAATTATTTTATGTATTCCCTAGCGTGAAATGTTAAAAAACTCATAGTAGAGATACTGTTTATGTATCTTACTTATAAAAAAAGTTTAACTACGCAAATGGTAAAGAATAGCCTGTCCCTTTTATTTTCAAACAATGTGACACAAGGAGAAAAAGTGACAAACTATTTTTAGCCGTTTGCTCAGCTAAACTGTGTTTATAAGTAAGGCCCAATGATTGCGCTAACGGCTAAAAACTATTTGAACCGAAGTTTAAAGAATAAAGAGATATCACATCATTGAGGGAGTGTTCAGCGTGTTCAGTGCAAGTACCTTTGTGAATGTTGACACACATTAACTTTGTTACGAGACTCAACAATGGAGCTGGTGTTTTGTAAATTCGCCCTCGGTGTCTATCGATATTGTATACGTTTGGCATTCGGTTGTCACCGTGATGTGATGCTTTTCGCTTTATTGCCCATTGTTTGAGAGTTGAGACCTCGGCGATCCTCATAGTGACCAGAGTATTGGGATACAATCAAAGTAGACTACAATGCTACAATCATTTGATAATTGTGATGGTAATGAAGAATGCAATCATCATCATCAGCTATATAGGACGTCCACTGCTGAACAAAGGCCTCCCCCAAATGCAATATTACTATTGATTTCACATTCGAAATTATTTCGTAGTTTGTTACATAAATCAATCATGGTTTAAAAAATATAGTGTCAATTCTTGAACGCTAACGTAGTAAAATGTAGTATTATGCAAATAAAAATTATTGTTTATGCATAAATGTTCAAATCCTTAAGTATTAAATGATGTTACCCATTCCAGTATAGGTCTTCTTATAAATAAGGCCATGTTAGCATAATCTTTTCTTTCGCCTGTCTGTTTCACTATTCGGCGCCTCTGGAAAGTACTAGTACTTTCAACTATACTACATACCATTGTTCATTTTGTGTCATAGCCAAATTAGCCAAAATCGAATACACTTATCTATTGTTTTTGAAAATTGACGTCCAAAGAGATTTAAAATTACTAACTACAGAGGGGCTATCAAACAAGTTTCCATACAGATATATTGATCTCAAACTTCAGTACCGCCATCAACTACTTATTACAATGCGAGGACGATTACAATTTACATCCTAGAATATTTTGTGAATGGTTAAGAATCACGAAGGATAAGTTTATTCTCTAAATATTTATTTAGAGAATAAACTTTTCTTAACCATTCACAAAATATTCTAGGATGTAAATTGTCCTCGTTTAATAGATTGTTAATCGTCCTCGCATTGTAATAAGTAGTTGATGGCGGTACTGAAGTTTGAGATCAATATATCTGTATGGAAACTTGCTTGATAGCCCCTCTATAGTTGGTAATTTTAAATCTCTTTTGACGTCCATTTTTAAATAAATAGATAGGTGTATTCGATTTTGGCTTATTTGGCTGCCAGTGATTTCAGCGAAATCGCTGGCCGACCTGCCGCGCGTATATTTCAAATAAACTGAGCGACTTATGACCACTAGGTCATAACTTTTGGATCACAAGTTTGATGCTGTTGTCCCGTCTATTTGTGGACGTCAAATCTAAAACCACCCTGTATACAAAACGAACAATGCCATGGAACATCGAGCAATTCGACTTGCAAAACAAACGTTACAATTGAAAGTGTTTTACAACAGGATGTTTAAAAAACACGATCATCGCTATTAAGAGTACGACGATCGTTCGTGCTTCGTACAATTGTTCATTATCTATCCGATTCATTACAGCTCGGTGTAACAGTATGCCAGTACCTCTATCGCATAGCAATTAACATTCAAGTGTTACTGGTTACGTTGGAACGTTTTGATACGTTATTTCGATGGGTTTTGTTACTGTTGCAATTTTAATTCAAGGTTCAGCACGCGTATCTTTGTATGATATAACGGTTGTTATGGACCGTAGAAACGTGGATCGTTTTATTAGATTGAAATAAGGTTTTAATCTAAGATATATCCTATGATAAAAAGAAGACAATAATATCATTATTATCTCACGCCTTAAGAGTTAAGACATCGAAGTTAAGACTATCTAAAAGCATCGAAGTTAGTTAAGGTTTTTGATAAAATGCTTACTTTTCAATACGCATTTGGCTTTCTAAAAAGTGTTTTAGGAAATTCTAGTCCGCTTTAAATTTTTTGGAAATTATTTTATAAAATTCATAATTTAACATCTCCTTCTTCTACCTGCCCTTATCCCACCTTAATGTGGTGTCGGCGCAACACAATTTTTCAAGCATGTTGCAGAGGGGATTTGGCATAGTTTTTACGACCACCTGCCTGCCTGACGTCAACCCCCTACGAGGGATCCAGCCCCGAAATTAAATTAGAAAATTTGCTTTGCCCGACCTGGGAATGGGACCCAGGACCTCACGGTCCACAGCCCATACATGCTGCCACTAGACCAAGGAGGCGACTAAAATTCATATTTTAACATAATTAGTGTAAATAAAATATACGTAGGTATAGGTGCCTCAGATTAAGTTGAACTTAAGTATAATTAACCGTTGACGATACGAGCCTTAATTTATCGCAATTACGTACGGGATCTCGTCGATCCGTTATCTTGATAAAAACTGGAGCCTATCCGCCTGCAAACGGTATGGCAGCCTTATTCGGCAAGCCTGCTTTCCTTCATCCACCAGTGCCATACTAGATCTGATGGATACCTGGTATCTCATTTACTGGAATTAAAATCTTGTTCATACCAGCGTTGCCTGACCTTATTTGCAAATAGTGATCTGACTTGCTGATGTACATCTTATTGATTTTTATGACTTCAGTTTCTGGAGATACACAAAATATACCAAAAAAATAAGTTTGCAGAATAATCCACAAAACTCAGATTATTAACATTATCTTTAATGTATTTCCTAGGGATTGCTCCCAGCTCCGCCACTTGGTCACTTCTTTTATATCGATAAACTGATTCATGTGATTTTGGATAACATCGTTAGTCATGTCGGTTATAATTGTAAACAGTGGTTGACATTTTTAAAGTTGTTGGTTTTTCTGTATTAACTGCATAACCATAAATCTCAAATTATTACATTTTATATAATGTTCTTTTCTTTTGTACAATCAGAGACAGTTGAACCAACGCTACGCTTCCTTCTCCACCTATAACAGGTAAATCTAGATTCTAGAAGAGATTGCTTGTAGACACGGTTGGAAGTTTTATTTGACACAGTTGGCGGCAGGAAGAATTTGTCGCATGCCTTGTCAAAGGCCGCACTGAGCCATAATATCACTTTCACTGACACAAGAGCGGCTCTTTGCGCAACCTCAATAATAACACCTTTGTTACTGACGGACTTCAATGAACAATCTCAGTCTATCTAAAGATCCAGATCAATCCCGAAAATTTTGCAAACTGTATCATCTACAGGATATCGTTTATTCTTATCAACTCAATTATCACAATCCGAAGATTTGTGTTGAGTTTGTTTATTGAGAAAGCAAGTTCATTTGTTCTTTAATCAATGTTTTTAGGTAAACAATATTTTAGCTTTCCACTCTTTCTTCGTAAAACATTTACATGGGAAACCTAAAAATAAAAATTCTATTGTTATAATGAAATCGATATTAACATTGCCGACTCCAAAACATCGGTTCAAATATCAATCGAAAGCGCCGCTTTTAATGAAAATAAATAAACAATACTTAACACACTTTTAACACGTCATCAATTAGTAATGGTGTGTCATCAACTATCAAAGCGTGTGATACAGAAACAATAGACTAAAATATAGTAAAAACTAAGAGAACTAAAGATGAAGAGGTAACGGTCGACAAAGCAATATTCCCCATCGATGCTTCGTAAGAGGTTACCGCTTCCGTCCTCATGCAATACATGTAATTTTCGCTTGTAAATCAACAAACATACGCAACAGCCTTTGCACAATCTTATTTGAATGGTGTGATGTTTCTATTTATATGAATATACCTCTAGAGGTAATATATCAATGTACATATCCTTACTGGCTTACTGACTGATTCATTAATGTCGCAAATCGCTCGACTATTAATAAGGTTTTTTTCATATTTAACTTTTCTGTTTAAAAGTATAAATAGGTTAGACCCTTAAAGGCAAGAAGATGGGAGAGTTTGTTTATAGCGTAAGCGGGGCTGCGCGTGGAACGTTAGTTTTATCGTTAGTTTACAAAATCTGTAATAGGAACTAAAATCAATGATTAGAATGGCTAACCAACTTGGACAAAATTGTATTGACTCATTTGAAGAGGAAAAATTCATTGATAATTTTTTAAATAAAAATTGATATGTTTGGTTAATCATGTCAGCAACTACTTCTTGACTAGACTGACTACTTCCAATAGACGTACATCGTAAATACCTACGCATAAAATGTATGTTAATCTACAATACAAATTCCTCGCGGTTAAACTTGCTGACAAAAGTAATTAAATGATACTATGAAAGGCACCACTAAAAAGAACTTGTATTTGGCTTAAAATTATATTCCGCTAAAAAACTTGTTTTGCATTTAATAAGAGAAGTGATAAAGTTAAAAAGCAAGATGTAAAAAGGATGGTACCAAGCAATTAAGTCGACATTCTGAAATATCTTACTGACATTATAAATCACAAACTGGATCTCACGCTCGTTTACTACGAAGATACAAAGTCGATTAATGCTGTAGTGTATATCGAACAGGTTAGCTTGCATTCTCTATTAATATGTGGGATACTTTTTACTCCCAGTGTACGGTCCATGCAAGTTCTTGAGAACGTCAGCAGAAACATATCGATAATTATTTAACGACAATTTAATAGGTCATTAAAATAATAGCCAAAACCAATATTTTCGTTTTTGCCATTCATTCGAGAACCTTTTTTTTATTTTGAGAACGTGTTAATTATGTATCGAAAGGAAAGTCGATAATATTCTGTAAGAATCGAATTAATTTATATGCAAGTACCTAGAAGTTGTTTTTACATACCTTTCACATTACGAAGAGTATTATGGGTACCTTTGAAATTAGGATCTAGATTTAGTGAGCAAAGATTAGTGTGTCTAATTAAAAAAAAATAATAACAATATAAGAAATGATTTATTACTTTTAAAATAACTTACTCTTAATAACTGATTTCTTAAGTTTACGCGAATGCTATTCATAGAAATAAAACTATTTTTACGGATTCTATCACGATTAGTGCAACCCGTGACTACGAAGACTGCAAAGCCTTCGAAACGTCGGGAATAAAAATTAAAACCAAATCGTGATAGAATCCGTAAAAAATATTTTATTACTGTTAATAACTTCTTAAAGGAATCCAAGTTATTGTTAATCAGTATTCATATGTAGTATTAAGTAACAAGATTCTTTGTATGGTGGGTATCTCTAGTCGCTTACTCACCTGGTCACCCTTTGTTTCTTATATAGTAGTTATTAACATAACTTTGGACTCAGATCACCCCTGACTTATAAACTAAATTCATAACATCTTCTTCAACCGCTGCAACTTAGGTACTGATAAATTTTAGACATCATTGAATTTCCAAACATTTTTCTATTTTTGTCAAATGACTTAGTCTTCATCATTGATATTCTATGGGTATCATCGCTTGATAAATCTTCGATTTGATATTCTGTATTTTAAAACACGACATAGCAGTCATCATTATGGTAGGTATTTATATGTCACACAGTTGTTTATTTCACACGGATTGCTGATTTGCATCGACGTATAGATTTATTTTTGATATTTGCATCTGCCGTATCCTTACGAGACCCGATACAATGGGGCTATAAAGATATTTGTTTGTAAATCACCAAGAACATAGTATTCATGTGTTTTCTGAGAAACAACGGCGACTGGAAATGGTTTGCAAGAAGCGATGAAGTGACAAATTCTAAGTAAAACGCTTATATGCGAAGTAGTTAACTGAATTGTCATGTAGTAATTTGTGCCTGAGAAATTCTAAGCTTAGTAGTTAGTTAGTATACATCAAAATAATTTGGCCTTGTTTAATGTGATGTAATTGTAGTATTATGTCTTCTAACAAAAAATGCTTATGAATATTATTTTTTCTTCTTCTTTTGTTTTTATACCAAGAATACCAGCAATAAAATATCTATTATGTTGCATTAACATCTGGACTTGAAGTATACTGCTTCTAAGCCAAGTAATATTATGTATCACTACGTTATTATGGAAATATTTCTTCATCTGTAACTTATGTCAGTTGCTATTTATGAATTGCAATTAAATCAAGGTTGTAGAAATCGAATGAGATTGTGGAATTCTATAAAATAATAATGACAGTTATTAAAAACATAGTGTATCATTGTCCTAATGTTTTATAGTGGCACTTTTATAGTCGTGATTAAACTACAAATAAGCAACCGTTTTCCATAAAAATGCGTCCGCCACGCCGCGAATCTAACTAGAAACATGAAAACTCCATAAAATAACAACTACACCTTTACGTGTTGATACTAAAATAACTAAAACAATCTAAATGCACGCCGTATAGGGTCTTACACATCGTATCGTATTCCAGAAGCGCTCGATACAAGCTATACTGCGCGTGCGTCGAATTCCAAACCAATTTCAGAGAATAACGTTTCTAAATGCCAACAATTGACACTTACGGTCGCCATCAATCTTACTGCTACGTAATAGAGCCGCGAAGGAAGACAACGAGCTGCATCACACGTTGGCATTGAAGAGATGCGGCCAATGAGCTTGAGTATAGGAGAAATGTCAGCCAATAGCGACAAGGCTTGCCGGCGATATCTGCCTATAGTATTCAAGAAACAATTTTATGGGTTTCGTTATCTGGTATTGAGAACGCTTGAGACACACGGACTCTGTTGCATACCAATATTTGCATACTGGCGGCACGAAGGCATTTTGTAATACTGGGTATATCAAGTAAATTGTACTGTGGCCCGACAAGGAACATTTCTGACAATCGTAATCGAATGCGAGCTCGATGTGCGTCTATGAAATTTGTATGGAATATTAAAAAATGTCATCATTGCGCAGCGAGATTATTATGAATTCGATTGTCAAAAATATTCCTTCTAGGGCGCTGTTTGTCTTGGTCACATAAACGAATATTGACATTATATTGGAAACAACACTGACGAATAATAGTAAGAGAATCTATTGAAATGTCTGAGTTTTGATGGAATGTAGTTGATTTATTAGCACATAAAACGTTGATATTAATAAACATTGCTTAAGTAAAATTAATTGAAAATCATTTGGCTCCTGGTAGGATTCAAAGAGATAACTATAAGCTTTATATGTGATACAACCAATAGGAATTAAATGAAAACTCGTTTATAGTGCTTAAATCATTCTAAATGATACGACATTACGAGCTATGGGTGATATTAGACCTTTACAATTGAGTATTTGACTAATTTTTAAATTGATTTTATACGAAATTTACGTCATTTAAAACGTAGCACCGAAAGAAATATTGAAATACTCTCAAAAATAAAAACGTTATAAGCCTTTGTAGTTTGGTGTAACCTTCAAACTTCGGGAAAGAGAAGTATCAGTAAAATCACGTCACGGCCATAACGGTGCGTGCGTTGGAAAGGAATAGCAAGATATCCCCACTACGCCCCCACTCTTGCTCATTGCAGAATTTAAAATATGAATTATTGTCTCATTCTCAACCAATTTCAATGCGGTTTTTAGAGAAGGGTTTTTTTGTTTTATTTGCTATTACATATAAAAATGTCTATGAAATAAAACATAGTCAAGTACCCAATTAACATGAAAATAACGCGGACAAGCTTTATTTGTACCACTGTTGAAGTTAATAATTATTCTTTATCAAATAAAATACACTTAAACGATGAACCAACCACAACATCGCATACGACAGATGTAGCAAAGGCCGAATAAAGAATCGGGTTTAAAGTTCAAGCCGTTCATTGGCAAAACATCTGCTCAATAATCAATACAGATCTTTATTAATTTGAATGATAATTATGAGGATGTGAATCGTGGACCTTTCACGGAGTACAAAGGCTGGGTGTCCGACGGCCACCGGATACAGACCGGATGCCTGTTAAGAAAGTGGACCAGAGCGCACATCCCTTTGAAATTCGCGTAAACTTAACTACCAGTGCTTATAGGAAAGATCAGCACTTGCCCGCGAAATTTGAATTTTATTGTTTCTTGGAATTATCAGCGCAATCCTTCGACTAAGGGCGACTTACAGGGGTTAAACCTAAACTCGATTTATCCTATAGCTCACTCTTATCTATAAATCAAAATTAAGGATAAATAGAGATTAATCGCGAAGCTACAGATACACAAAATAATAACAATGAAAATTGATTTATAAATATTGCATTTAGCGTTAGTAAACATTCATAGCTTTTCGTCTGAACTATAGTCGCTATTATTATTTTTATTAGGTGTTACTAGTGCTGTGAAAATAAAAACATAATTTAGCATGCATAACATTGATTGCGTATTACCAAAAACAAACACCATGTGTATATTGTAACCTACATCGGGCGTGGAACCTTCAGGCCAGATGTAAGATTCGAGGCATATGCAACAAAATATTGAGGCCGACGAAAAGTATAAAGAATCCCTTCAATCAAGGATATTGAGTTATTATAAGTCGATGTAAAGAAGCTAAACTCGAATGGCATAGGTCAGTTACCTTTGCAGTATTATACCTTTTTGAAAGTCGGTTCCTAGTGTGAGACGAAGCGAATGTCAATTGCGTGCACGCCGACTGTCTCACAAGATTATAGTGCGTTGGCACTGAGCGCCTGGGATGAATGAAAGTAGAATTGAATCACTGTGTTGTGTACTTTGTGTCGGAAATTGTTGCCGGATATCCGCAGCGTAGGTAATTATGTTCTGCGTGAATCGTGTCTTTAGAGAACCAGTTGATATTGTGCTGATTTTCGCCTCCACAAAAGGAGGAGGTCCTCAATTCGTCTGTATTTTTTATGTATGTTACTCGATATCTCCGCCAAATGTGGACCGATTTTCAAAATTCTTTTTGTGTTCGATAGAGCTTATTTCAAGGGCGGTAAATATAAATTTGGTTACGATCGATAAATTGGATGTCGGTCAGTTCAGTTTTTAAACTTGTGATTATAATTTCAATGCAGTAGATCCTCGGAGCTCTGATGGCCACGCATATGTCGGTCTCGATAATATAACTAAACGAGCGTCAGGATTAACGAAATAATTAGTTCACGTTTGTATTTTTTTACTGGCAATAACTATCAACAGTTCTTATTAGGAGAAAGGAAGTGGTTATTCATATCAATCATATCGCACCGTTATAATATAGTCGTTCGAACTGAAACGATGCCCATGACATCTTTTACTATTATTATTATATTATTATTGTTATTTTGTTCATAGCCATGGATACAATGTCCTTCAGCCGTATACTTTTTATTATTTATTACACTTTGTTCCCTATATCTACGTTTTCGCAAGTGCATTGAAGTCGGATGTGTTCGATTTCAAGGCCCTGCTGGAGTTTTGGCGTCAATTCTTTCCAGTTTGATGCTTTTTAGACGATTTTCTCGCAGCGGAGTAGTCGAACATGGTCGACCCATCCACCCGACAAAAAGCGTCCAAAATCACTTATTTCAAAGCTTCCACATACTGACATATTTTACGCTCTCATTGTATTGCTAAATAAAGCTGATCAAATTGATTCCGTGCCCTCAGTTGCCTCCACAAAATATTTCCTAAATCCCCGCTACCCGTATCGCAACAAAAAGCGATATACAATTCCACGAACCAAATATAGACTGCCAATATATCTTCCCGGCTTCAATATTAATATTTTACTGAACAAAAACGTCCATCGCTGAAAAAGGCGGGCGCAAGATGGCGCGCGCGTTTCCCACGCATGCGCAGTGGGAACCTGAGGCGCACATGTGCCAGTTTACGCGGGAAAACGCGGCTGCACAATGTTTTTTTTTAATTAAATTTGTGTCAAGCGCACTGCTCAAAGGCATGTGTAAACAAACAAAAATGATTATGTTTTGGTAATTGTTATGATGATGACGTCTCAAGGCAAGAGAAACGTAATTAAATATTAAAATTGCCTTCAAATTATTCTTTTGTTTAAATTAATTTCTAGTAACTTGTTAACTAACTTTAGTTTCTACCAACCTACATTAGTCCAGCGTGGTAGTGAGGCCTCTTGTTAGTAGAATAGGCTCGTGCCCAGTAGTGGGACAGTAATATTACTAATAATATTATTATTTTTGACTGTCCCGGTGGTGGTATTTCGGTACGACTACGGTCCTGAGGTCTCGGGTTTGATTCCCGGGTCGGGCAAAGTGATATTGGATTTTCCATATCAGCCCGGAGTCTGGAATTTGTGCCCGATATGGCGTTAGGCTCGCCCCCTATCACATCTGGGACGGAACTAAGCTCGGCGAAATGTGGGTGTTCTAGTTAGCTAGGGCGCCTCTGCCTACCCCTTCGGGGATACAGGCGTGAGCTTATGTTATGTTATGTTATTATTATTTTTATAACTTTTTTCGACTTTTTGGTTTGATATACTTCTGTGAATTTTTAACCGACTTTATTTGAAGAGGCTCCTATTTCGTTTGTATTCATGTCACTGATAACTCCGACATATGATCGCTTTGGATGATTCTTTCAATCCTGAGTAATAGGCAATATTATTTTTCATAGTAGACTGGAAAATGAGCAGGTGGGTCACCTGATGGTAAGTGATCTCCACTTTCAGAACACCCATGGTACCAAAAAAGCTTGCCAACATTAAAGGAGGGAAATAGGTGTTGGGAATGAGAGGGGAAATTGGACCACCGGAAATTCTGACTCATTCAATGAAATGGATCAGTGAGCTGCCACTTTACAGAGACAATGGTATTAAACCGGTCGAGCCGGCCCATTCGTGCTGTATAACGTAATAAGAAATTAAAGTTTAACATAAACTTAAAATCGACTTGACCATTTTCACACATTTAAGTCCATATCTTCAAAAACACTGAACCGATTTTGATGATACTTGCACTATTTCATTAATTTGAAGAAACCTAGTCCATCCAAAATCCATCGCAATCCGATTTATAGTTTATGAGATATATTTTGGCAGCTGTTCAGAAGTCCATATAAACATATGCGAATTTCGAACAATTCTAACAACATTACATACATACGAGTCGAATTGATAACCTCCTATCTTTAAGTCGGTTAAAAATGAAAAAGCCAATGTTTGTTTATACGGAACAACTTTAACAAACGTAATAATCCGAATCCACTATTCACATACCATTTGGTCATTAAAAACTTTGTAGATGCTGTAGTAAATCATAAAACTCATATACGTAATAGCTGGCGGAAGGCGTAGACCGGGCATCGAACCGACACCGTTACGCACGGACCTGTTTTCGCTCATTAGTTCTCTACAGTCTACGGAATAGTGCCATTTATCGCGAGTATAATGAATACCCGAGTGTAATCATAGTCATTCGTATACCTCTTGTACTTCGCTATCATATTTAAGTACATAAAAGTTGTTGGAAATATGCATCGATATATTATTTACCTAGATGCACAGTTGACGTTCGGAAAATGGGACAGCAAAGGAGTGCTTAAGCATTTGTTTTGCCTACAGTCGGACGCCGATAGAATTCTAAATTTCGAAATTCAAATTTAAGAACGCTTGCTCGTTTCATTTAAAAAGCTACTTTATAACACGTGCATAGGGTTATGTTTGTGTTGATTTAATTAGAACTTGTGATGTTTTTCTTTGTTTTGTTCCTGAGACCACTTTTTAGGAGGATATTTGCAAGGAACTGTGCATCTAGGGTATATTATATTGATGGAAATATGGTTTGATAATTTTTCAATAGTTGGATATTCTAAAAACGTATTTTCATGCGACTGAAGCTTAGAGAAAAAGCTAGTTCTATATTTTTTGTTTCTTTTTCTGCCTTTACCCGCCTTAATGTGGGGTCGGCGCAATACACTTTTTCAAGCATGTTTAAGAATTTGGCTTAGTTTTTACAACCGGTTGCCTGCCTAACGTAAACTACCTCTGAGGGATTTAGTCCCGGGTAAATTTGAAAATTTGCCCGACTTGGGTATCGAACCCAGGACCTCCCAGTCCACAGCCCACACATGCTAGACCAAGAAAGTGATAGTGTTTAAAGTAAACATACTTGATGGATCGAATAAAAGTATCGACTTAAGTATATTACCTCTACATAATCCAAAGATTAATCTAAAGCTATGTTAAAACTAACAGTCATAATTCAGACTCAAATACTCCTAAGGATCTCTTCTCAAAATTAAACCATTAACCACTCCAAAGTCGTTGCAGATCTATAACTTTCTACAAAACCGTGAGAACACCGCAGCGGACGACAAAGTTATGAAACACTACGAGATTTCAAGTATCAAATCTGCAGCTTCTCTATAAAAAATATCATTTTTCTCAGGGTGTGTTAGAATGGAGGCCGCCCGTACTGCAACACGTGGTCACCCGCATATGTTCTCACTTGGGCGATTTAATTACGCATGTGTTCACAGCCCAACTTTACGCTTCTGAGATCGAAAGCTGTACATTCTCAAGATAGTGCGACATCTCAGCGACTCTTCAACTCGGCTGATTGTCTGCTAGCGTGAGGCATCCAAGACCGTGCTTAATAATATCTGACCGAATTAAATTGTCCACTTGTTTAAGATGTTTGCGCTTGGTGATGGTGTATCGTAAATTGGTCAAGATGTAACGTCAGGTCAGTTCCAATTGACCCTATGCAGCTGCCGTTGAACCGAACAGTTTTCATGCGTCTCGATTGAAATTCTCATATTTATTTTTGATGCTATTACGAAAGAATCGAGTATCAAATGGATATAAATAATGCTTATATGGAATTATAAGCAAATAAATCAAATAGCACTTTTGTTAACTAACTAACAATTAAGGTGACTTGTTAGATTAATCTGACATAAACTCGAGAAAATTACGTCACGGAATGAAATCAATAATGTTACAGGTTTAAAATTAGTATAACATTTTACTCTAATCTTTTTACGTCGTACATCTATTTCTATAGCAGAGACTAGCAAACGAGCAAATGGGTCATCTGATGGTAAGTGATCTCCATCGCCCATAGAGACCTCAGACAAGAAATCATGGATGCGTTGCCAACTTAAATGGAGAGAAATAGGGATTGGGAAAGGGATGGGGGGAATTGGGCCACCGGAAATCTCACTCACCGAACGAAATGCGGTAGCGAGTTGCCACTTTACGTCTATTTTCTGTGGGACAGTGGTATCAAATCGGTCGAGCCGGCCCATTCGTACTGTAGACGTTACTGTCTACAGCGTGGCTCAACCACTCAAAAACACATAAACTGCTTCTACAATCAAACAAAACAGAAAATCATGATAATTACTTATACCCCCACATGACGTCATAAGGCTTGAGTCATAAATACTATAGTAAGAATAATAGCGTATACTTCGAAACAGCAAGCAAACAATTATCAGAACCAGTAGGAACCGATGCAGTCCAGGACAATAAACACCAATAGATGTATGTGCCAATGCTTTTGAATCATCTCTTCAATTGATGTTCGTAAGTGGGGGCCGGGCGCTGTGTCACCGACAGGGAATTCGTTAGCCATTGAATTAATGGTAATGTTATTCTCGTTTATTTTCATTTTATCTTTTTTTTTTTTTTTTATCCGGGCACGGCAAAGTACTACACTGCACCTGATGATAAGCGTAGTGCAGTCCAAAAAAACTAGCGACCACTGTGTTGTGGGTGGACACCCAAGACGCAAATAGAATCACGCATAGACATGGGCGGTGGAGATCACTTACTATTAGGTGACCCAACTGCTCATTTGTCAGTCACTAAAATAAAATAAACATAAAAAACAACATATAGTATCAAGAACGTAGAAAGTTCTACCAAGCCAGGTAACTATAAAGCCTGTGCAAATCACCACAAATCATCCGGTTCGAAACCGGTCAATGAATATTTGCATGCACTTATCGAATTCCGTTATCGTACGGATGTCGCTACACATCCGGACCGATTGTGGGTTAATTACTTATTTATCAATTATGTAAATACGATAGTAAAAGTTTATCAATGGCTTAATGGCTGAATGAATGAGGAAATTAATTTTTATAAAAATAATTAAACGTGTTTTTAATTTATGCTCACGAAGTCAGTTGCGAGTTGCGAGATATGAAACATTATTATACGTTTAAATCGTTTTGCAACTTGTAAAATAGCTTTAAGTTTTATTTATTCGGATAACCAGTTACAATATAATAATCGGTTTCTTTAAATTCAACGTTAATATCAACAGTTTACCAAAAATCGGCCCAAAAAAGCATGCCACATCGGCATTAAAAAAGAGAAAGGTATTTCCTATACGAAGATAACAAAAATCAGTCTTAAATTGCGCAAGTCATTACAACCAATTAAATGTAAAGGTTACTGCGGCGGACGTTATGAGTGGTCGGGTTTATTGCGCAGTGGTTACTGGTTACCACTTACCACTTACCTACTCAGTACTGTTATCAGCTAGATAACACGATTCGGGGAAAATAATATTCAGTGTAATCGACTATCTTGATAAGAAATGAAAAAAAAACTAACCCATTTTTTTTTAAATTCTTACATACATACACACTCACTGCATTCCATGGGGATAGGCAGAGACTTGAGCTCCACTATCTATGACTCTGACACAACTATTTTGCCTCTTTTCGATCGACTTCCAAGGGGGTCCGTCTGTATTTTTTTTATATATGTTACGATATCTCCCGCAAATATGGACCGATTTTTAAAATTATTTTTGTGTTCGATAGAGCTTATTTCAAGGGTAGTCCCATATACATTTGGTCACGATCGGATTTAAATTCGGTAATTAAGTTTTTAAACTTGTGATTATTATTTATGCATCATTTCATAAATTTCGCAGGTTTTGGAACTCCTAACTTGAGATAATTTATTTGATCCACATAGAACCCAAATAATCCTTATTAATTTCACCAAATACAGTAGAGATCAACGAAAAGGCTAATAGTTATTTGCTTACACCCCGCTACGTTCTTACAAGATAACTTATCATGCTAACTCAACATACATTACTTAAATCAAAACTAAATATAAAACCTGTAAACAAAGACATTCTACACTACATAGACAGGAAAACAGCACAAAACATATGATTCCAAAAGTTATGACCTCGTGGTCATAAGTCAGTCAGTCGTATTTGAACATACATACGTACGCAAGGTCCTGTCAGCGTAATAATGTTTAAACAATAAAATTGTCTTACGTGATTTTTCAACATTCTAGGCCTAGAGTGTAAATTGTAATACGCGCCCTTACATTGTAAAAAGTGGTAGATGGCGTTACTGACGTTTGAGATCAAGTTTTGGTATGGAAACTTGCTTGATAGCCCTATAATTAGTTTATTAAATCTCTTTGCATGTAAAACACGCCGCCAGTACAAAACAACCATAATAAGTCTAACTAAAACACGATAGACCGACTTACATAAAGCAATTCTTTGATTCAACTAGACATTAATACTGGGTTTATAGTAAAAAAATAATAGTAAAGTGGGATCATTGAGGCCATCTCTGGCAGTCAGGCGACCGTGACGCTGGGGCCGCGCGTACCGCGTGCGAACTGCGAACTAACATCAATTAAACGAATAGATTTACTATTTACCACGAATTCACTAAACACTCGATGTTATAATGATTTTTTAGGTTTACGTGAATGTTATTCTTTGAAATTAAACTATTTTTACGGATTCTATCACGATTTGGGTCAGACAGTCTGACCCGTGACCACGAAGGCTTCAAAGCTTTCGAAACGTCGGGCATAAAAATTAAAAGCAAATCGTGATAGAATCCGTAAAAATTACTTATTCAAGCTCAAACGGCTGGACCAATTTTGATGAAATTTGGTATGAAAGTAGCTGACACATAACACATAGGCTAACTACTTTTTATCCCGGAAAATAAAATTTCACGCGAACGGAGTCTCAGGCGACAGCTAGTCTATATTATGAATACATAAACAGTTCAGTTTATTGGGACTATTTCCAATAACTACCGGCTGAGTTATTCACAAGAGCCACTCACAGTCACTTTTATTTTAGTTGGAAATTGATGAATTTTAATATTATCAATAAAAAAACGAAAAAAAGTTTTATATACCCTGATTTCTTAAGTTTACGCAAATGTTATAAATTATTCTTAAAACAAATCGTGATAGAATCTGTAAAAATAGTTTTATTTTAATTTTATATACCCTCTCCTCATATTTTCAATATTAAATTCGAAAAAACAAAAACACTAGTATAAATAAATGTGCGTAAAACCCACAATGTCTGTAAAATAAGTGATAAGCGAGCTGGAATTAACTGCCATAAACGTAGATACTTAAACTGGTTGCTTGCTTTGTAAATTGCTTCAACTTACAGTACAAACTGCGCGAGCACGCAAACACACTTATGTAGTTCTCACGTCTGTGTCCCCCAGAGGCGAACTAGCGAATAGAACACACACATTACGCCGAGCTTATTTCCGTCCCAGCGGCCATAGCAGGATTTTTTGATAATCGAATTCGCATCGAGTTTAATACGAATTCGATTGTGTAAATATTCCTGCTAACGCCATGGATGTGATAGGGAGCAAGGTATATCGGGCACAAATCCAAACACCGGGTTGATGTTGAATAGAAAACTCCAATATCACGTTGCCTAACCATGGTATCAGAGCCGAAACCTTAGGACAAGTCAATTACGCCATCGGGGTAGTTATAATAAAAATATGCCTCCTAAACATTATATTGGCGTGGTTGTATTTCGGTATGACTACCGTGCTGATGTCTCGGGTTCGATCCCCGGGTCGGCCAAAGTGATATTGGATTTTTCCATATCAGCCCGGAGTCTGGAATTTGTGCCCATATGGCGATAGGCTCGCCCCCTATCACATCTGGGACGGAACTAAGCTCGGCGAAATGTGGGTATTCTAGTTCGCTAGTGCACCTCTGCCTTCAGGGATACAGGCGTGAGCTTATGTTATGTTGTGTTTTACTTGTACAATAATCAAGTTCAATAGCAACGATAGCTCAGTTGGGGATGGTACGGACTGCCGAGACGAGTGTCGGAGGTTCGAGACCAACCCCAAAAAGAGCTTAACCTCTAACTTTTGTATGTCAAGTGTACTTTCATTGTGGATTATCGCTTGCTTTAACGGTTAAAGAATTTCCAAGGTATGTGAAGTCTACCAACCCGCATTAGGCCATCGTGGTAGACTAAGGCCTAACCCGTCTCGTTGGTAGAGGGGCCCGTGCCCAGCAGTGAGACAGTACTATTACAGGGCTATTATTATTATAATATAGCAGTAATAAGATCAGTAACTAGCAAGCAACATATCAAAACAAATATCGTCAAGATGTTGACCAACGCTTAGACAACGTGTCGCACACATGCTAGTTGCTCTTGTATATTATTTTTACAATTTACGTGTTACATATGTTGTATTGTAATAAATAATGTGAACTTAGTTTATATACGAAGAACATAGTGAAAACAAAAAATGAATTACGATGCACTGAAATTCAAGTCTCTGGTAAGAAAGTTGACTACGGATAACCAATAACGCTTTTGCAGAGACAAAAAAATTTAAATAGAAATAATAGTTAAAAAAATATATTGTATATAAAAACTACACCGCACTAAAAATGAAAATATGTAACTTTTCAGTATATAGACTTTGTAAAAAGATTTAAGCGATATAAATCATTGTAAAAAGCGTGGAGTGCCAATCATAAAATGACACAAAATATTATATTCTATTGATACCTACTCATAAAAGTAAAGTAATTTTAATAACGTTGTGAAAGCATCCCACGTTTTTTACAAAGATTTTTATCGCTTTAGAACAAACTCTTTATACTTAAACAATTATTTTTCTCTGACGACTTAAACAATATTAAAAGGTACATCAAAAGAATAGTGAAGTTTCAGTGAATCAAGACTTTGGGGTTATTTAGAAATAATTTCCAATAACATTATAATTGGCAACCAAGTAAAAACCCACCACTTAAGTAATTTTAGGTCAAAGTCCTAATTGCACGCAACGATCTATAGAGTCTAATTCGCTGCAAAAATAATGCGGCAATTTCTGTAAAGACACCTAATTGAAATCCTATTTTTCCTCGAAGTTAATTTAAATCACTAACGCAACACTAATAAATAATTATGCAATTATAAATGGGAACAAGGAATTAATGAAATAAATCACTGAATGGTTTTAAAATGGCGATAAACACTAAAAGAGCTTTCATTCAGATACAACAGACAAATCGTTGGACAGATTGTAATCACTGAATGGTTTCTAAAAGAATGATCAACACTAAAAGAGCTTTCATTCAGATACAACAAACAAATAGTTGGACACATTGTAATCACTGAATGGTTTCTAAAAGAGTGATCAACACTAAAAGAGCTTTCATTCAGATACAACAAACAAATCGTTGGACAGATTGTAATCACTGAATGGTTTCTAAAAGAGTGATCAACACTAAAAGAGCTTTCATTCAGATAAAACAAACAAATCGTTGGATAGATTGTAATCACTGAATGGTTTCTAAAAGAGTGACCAATACTAAAAGAGCTTTCATTCGGATCCGCTATCAAGACATATTTTTAGCAACTCAATATTTGCTGAGATATTTCACATCTTCCAAGCCCTTTTCGCTTTGCAAAGTGAGGCGGCGCAATACACTTTTCAAGCATGTAGCATAGGATTCGGTTTAGTTTTTAAAATTGGGGTACTTGACGTCATCCCCTGGAGATGGTATTAACATGCAAAAACATATTGCTTCTAAACAGAAGAAGAAGAACATTTATAAACATAAAACCTCAATAAATTGTATTGAAGGGAATCGAAAAATAAAAGGGAGTGTCTTGAAAGGAAACCTTGGAGCCCTGCAGCAATGACACACATACACGTCACGGCTGAACAGCCACGAGTGCGTTTGAAGACACTGACACGAACAGCACCGTAACGATTGGCTGGCTCTTCAAACATTCACAATATGCCTCTTACTCATAAAAATAATTTCAAAAATTAAAAACTACTACTGATAAATCACACTCTAAAAAGTATGAAACTAACTAATATGTACTAGTTATACTTCCTACAATATCCTTCAAACTAGAATACATTTGTAAAATTATTTCATTATTCCAAATCTTGGTTATCTCCGAGCCTTTTTTCCCGGGAAGGCTTTTATCACGGGGGCAACACCGCAAGCAAAAATTACATTTAAATATTAGTTCAATAACGTTTTGCTACAATGTGGTACGTGTACTGAATTTATAACCCCTTACTTATAAAAATATTTAAGCGGTGCTTATCCTTAACCATAGGTTGTCCCTTTCATTTTTAAACAATGTAACGCAAGGAAAAAAGTGACAGGCTATTCTTAGCTAAAATGTTTTTATAAGTAAGTCCCATAGTGTATATGTTATCTACTTACGACAGTCATCAAACTATCAACGAGCCGGTTTTGCAGCAATAAAATATAAATTACCTGTAACAAAACGAAAATATTATACCAATGCATAATTAACAAGATAATTTATGTTAATTTGTGGGGCTTAATACAGTACTATTGCAAAGTTTTAAACTAAGTCTAGTCTATTGAAATAAAATTATTTTTACGGATTTTATCACGATTTGGTTTTAATTTTTTAATTTTTATTCCCGACGTTCAGTCGACGTTCAGTCCATCCCGTGACCACGAAGACTGCAAAGCCTTCGAAACGTCGGGAATAAAAATTAAAACCAAATCGTGATAAAATCCGTAAAAATAATTTTATTTCAATGAATAGCATTCGCGTAAACTTAAGAAATCAGTATGCAAGTCTAGTCTAGACAAAAACGTCTATGTATATTACTAGAGCAGCTGTTTAGAAGTAAAATTGTGTCATTTTACGAGGAGTGTTTGATGTTTGACGGCGAAGGAAAAGAGCAGCGGCTCCAGCAAGAAAATTTATTATTTGAGAATAATAACGTTCGGCACATTAATAGCATAGCGCATAGGTTTTTGTAAGTTTTGTTTATTATGAACCATGACTAGAATTCCAGTAGACATGTCATAACTTAGCAAGCAGTAATTTACTATGACTATAATTCAGTATATGTACATGCAGTACTAATTAGTATTGCATGTATACTGAATTATAGTCATAGTAGAATTATAGTCATATGTGTGATTACACATAGGGCAGGAATTACGACTTTAAGGTGGACTTTAGAAAATGAATCAATGAAATGGTTCACTAAATTGAAATAGTGAAATAATTTTGATCTTTTTACCGCAGCACTGTTTAAATTTCGTGAAAAAGTGGCAACATTCGAAATGTCACTTTACTCCGTTTAATTGGCAATCCTACTATAATAGTAAGTTGCGGTGAATTGACGGAAATTTAGTGCGCAATAGTAGTATACACAGAATTCTTTGAGTCTAGACTATTAACAAATTATAGTCATGGTTGTTTTGGTGGTTGCTTTGCTGACATTTTGTGGAATGTTGGCGTGAATCTTAGAATGTGAATGTATCAAGTTTGACTAGTATAATACCACTTTTTATTACAAAATAACGGAAGAATATAAATCTATGCATTTTTGAATAATTGGATACTTGACTATGTTTGATGTTATATGCATATTTATATGTAACAGGAAATAAAACAAAAAAGAAACCCTTTTGTAAAAACTGTATCAAAATTGGTTGAAAAATGAGGCAGTAATTCATATTTCAAATTCTGGAGTGGAGATATCTTGATATCCCTTACCAACGCACGTACTGTTATGACGTGACGTGATTACACTGATGCTTCTCTTTCGCGCAGTTTGAAGGTAACACCAAACTTCAAATGCTTAAACCTTTTTTATTTTTGAAAATATTTCAATATTTCTTTCTGTTCTATATTTTAGACAACGTAAACTTTATATAAAATCACTTAGGGCCTCGTTCACCAACTCCAAGTAAAGTGTTGATTAGTTACTTTCTGACTAGCGTTATTTGACAAGTAAGAGTTCTGAGTAACTTCTGTTAATTTCACAAGCAAAATTAGAGCTCTGAGTAGCAACTTACTGGTTAAGTGAATGATATCACAAATCCTGCGTCCCATTCGTTCAATATTACGTCAAAAGTATCTTATTTTGGCAAAAAAAACACTCGTGACTCGTCTCGGGTCCGCACCACATGACACAAAAACCTACCGGACCATTTTTTTTGCTATATAAATAGTTACACAGGTACTAAATCGTGTGTCCATAAGGACGAGTTTTGCGTGACCCCGTCTGGACATCGGTGTTCGCTTCGCCCGAATTGCAGTTTGTTTTTGTTGAAACTACTTGATTTTTTAAATGAAAGGCTATTTTACAGTTAACACGTTCATTTAAAACGTTAAACATCGTTATTAAGGTATGACTACTATAATTTGATTTTATAGTTTATTTAACTACGATAAAATTAACTGCCTACTTTAAACTTTAACCGTCAAGTAAACGCGCTACTTGGCAGACGACGTGGCAAGTAGCTTACTGGCCAGTTTAATCATAAGATGCATGCTACTCGAACGTCGTGAAATTCACACGTGCAGTTACGGGTGACTTTAACTGACGATTAGCCTACTTGACACTTTACTTGAGGGTGGTGAACGAGGCCCTTAGACTAATAAAATCAATAAAAAAAAATTGTCAAGTACCCAATTGGTTATCTATCTGAAACACAATGTAAACAGGTTATCCCATGAGAAAGGTATGAAGCGTTTTAGTGAATACGTAAATATTGTAATTTATTAAATTAACTATCTAACGTAAGTAAAACACGGCGTAATTAAAAATATTTCACAAAATAAACATTTTAATGCAAATTATAATTTGGTTAAATATGTTTGAGATTGTATTACATGAAGTAATGTTTGCGTATTAACGCACAATTAGATTTTAATAAAATATTCAAATGCTAATTGTATATTTTCTACTGATTGATACAAAACAATTCTTATTGTATGCTAATAAAGATTCTAATATATACATAGACTCACGACTGTATCCCTGAAGGGTAGGTAGAGGCTAACTAGAGAACTAGAACACCCACATTTCGCCCTCAATTCCCAGATGTGATAGAGGCGAGCCTATCGCCAATAATTTGTTGTATTGATAACCTGACTATTTAAATTACGTTTATTTTAGTAAATCATTATCTCAAACCAATTATCAGCCTCCGTAGCGCAGCGGGCGAGTAGCCGGCTGTGAAGCGAGAGGCCGCGGGTTCGATCCCTGCACCGAGACAAATGTTTGTGTGGCCCCCAGATATTTGTTTCTGGTCTAGGTATTGTGAGATCGAAAGTCTCTCGTAGTTCCTGATACCCACGATACAAAATTCGACCTTAGTGTGGGGTTAGGACTATGTATGTGACTGTTTTTTTTATCCTACAACTCACTCCTATCTTTAAATCAAGATTTAGAATAAATAGAGATTTATCGCGGAGTTGTAAGTGGCCCTAAGTATATGACAATGGGTTTTACTTTAATAGAACGCACGTGTTTAACCATTTACGGTTAGTGAGCAGGACACTAACTACCATTTTAATTTTAGTTTCATAATTGCTTGTAATTATTATCGCCATTGCGCTTAAATTATATTTGTTTTAAGGATTACAAATACCGTCTTGATCGTTAAATGTTAGGGGTTTTTTTCTTGGACGTCGGCCAGAGGCCAGAGATACCATGGATAGAATTCCCATAGGATTGCAAAGCGTTTTTGTTTCCAAAGTATAATGAAGGGCGCAACTGCCTCGGTGGCGTATTGCTTGCGCGTTACGACTGATGTCCTGAGGTTCCAGGTTCTATCCCGAGTTGGGCAGTGATATTGGGGTTTTCTATTGATGTGATAGGGGACGAGACTATCGCCATATCGGGCACAAATTGCAGATTCCGGGCTGATACGGAAAAATCCAATATCACTTTGCCCGACCCGGGTATCGAACCCCAGGCCGCAGGACGATAGCCGTATCGCGAACGCAATACGTCACCGAAGCACAACCGCCATGAGTATAGACATTTTTATATCTGTAACTGGCAGGTTTGCTTAACAATGGTCACGCCTCATGCAGCATACGAGTTGACGGCGCTTTGCGAGGCCTCATTTTTTTCTTTCAAATCATTATCCTCATTAGTGAATTAGCACTGGACCGTTGGTTTTCGTAGTAACTATTAAATTACATACTTCGACCACCTAAATAACAGGTGGTTCTCAAATTGCCAGCACGTTTTTTGCGTATAACTCGCTATGTTCACAAAGTATGAACTGTTTTTAGTTATCCTTATACGGCCGGTTTCAATAAACGATCTCAGTTTAGAGTGCAGATAGATCACGATTGTGAACCAATCAAATCAAGTCATTTGACGGACTCATATCCAAACTGTGTTCTTATTGGCTAATTTTTGTAATATATCTGCACATTCGAACTGAGATTGTTTATTGAAACCGGGCGATATTGGTTATTGTTTACTTCTTTGGGCGAAAAGGTTTAATACTCGTTACAAGGTAAAATGGATTTTGTTCATGCGGCTCCTAAAGTCGATTTTTCAACTTTTATTTAGGTTATTGACTATTATAGTCTCTTCTATATGATTACACATACTACTACTATCTTCAATTTATTAATTAATCTTGATAACTTATTTTGTGCTTCCTAAGGCCTGTCAAATGTTGTTCGGTGTTTGCATGATTGACACCCGAAAAAATAAGCCAAAATGTAACACTATGTTTAGTTTTTTTTACTTTCTCTGTATAGCGCATAACGGTATTGCAGCTTTATAGTAACATCCACTATACAGATTCATGGGTACTTTGTACCGTAATCACTTATTAATAGTGACTATGAAATTTATTATTAAACCGATTTAGCAAATGTGCGGGTGCGCTGGGATTGCGTGGGTCCAGACACCGGTGGCTGCAGGTTCTTGTCGGAGGGGAGAAAGAACTGTACGACTATTCTGTACAAAATACCTATATTTTCGCCTTATATTGAAACAATAAAGTAGTTCGTTTTAAAACAATATGTACAGAATTTCAATGCGACAATCGTGCGTTTTGACAAAAACGCCGTTCCCTGCACGTTTTTCTTTCTTGATTTCTCTTCTTTCTTGATTTATCTTCTTTCTTGATTTAGAAGTTCTTCTTCTGAAGTCGGATTCCGGACTGACGGCTGCGCTCCAGGGTGGCTACTTTTCTTCCCCAGGACGCGTCGGGATGAGTTCTAAGGTGCGCGATGTTCTGGCTTGTGCGCTCGGCCAATGAGCGCGCGAGTTGATCCAGCGGGGGCCGGTGAGTTGGTGAGAGATGGTGAGGGGGGCCGCGATGCGCAGTTGCGGTGCGCATGCGCGGCACGCGGGGCGCGGGGCGCAGGTGCTGCGACGTCCCGCACATTACTCCCGCCGTGCATCGCCCGCCGCCGCTGTGGACGATGCAGCAAGTTGTGGTGCGGGATCCGCAGCTTGGATGATGATGATCTTCTTGGTGGGGCGCCGCAAGACGCCGCCCTTGGTGCTTACGTCGACTGCTCGCACGACGCCGTCAGGTCCCGGGTGTGTAGCGCTGATGCGCCCGCGCACCCAGACGTTGCGAGGTAGGTTGCCGTCCACGATCTGGACGAGGTCGCCGACTCGGAGCTCAGGTCCTCTTCCGCGTGGATCTCGTCGGTTGCGCAGCTCCGGCAGGTATTCTCTGAGCCAGCGGGCCCAGAACAGGTCGGCGAGGCGTTGCGAGGTGCGCCAGCTGGCACGCAGGTTCAGGTCGCTGTCGTCGAAGGTGCCCGGTGCGGAGACTCGACCCGGACCGCCCAACAGGAAGTGGTTGGGCGTCAGGGCCTCTGGATCTTCCGGAGCAACCGACACGTGGGTGAGCGGTCGGCTGTTGACGGTGTACTCCGCCTCGGTGAGCAGCGTGCACAGGACCTCTTCTGTGGGGTGCCGCTCGTGCAGAACGGCGCAGAGTGCGGTTTTCACCGACCGCACCATACGTTCCCAGGCGCCGCCCATAAACGGCGCGCCAGGAGGGATGAACCGCCAGTCTATTGATTTCTTGCTTGCCTCGTATTTGATTCCTGCGAACAAAGCGGTGCGGAGTTCCTTTTCCGCACCGTGAAAGTTAGTTCCGTTGTCTGACCAGATCTGAGTCGGACATCCGCGACGAGCGATCATTCTTCTTAGCGCCATTATTGCCGAGTCAGTACTGAGAGACGGCACTAGTTCCAAATGTATGGCGCGTGTTGTGAGGCACGTGAACAGCGCTACATATCTTTTTAAGTGGCTTCTTCCCGACGTGACGCTCAGAGGGCCGAAGTAATCCAAGCCTGTGAAGGTGAAGGGCCTCTGGTGGTGTGCTAGTCGACACGGCGGCAGATCTCCTGTGATCGGTTGCGGGGGTGTTGCTGTTCGTACGCGGCACCGTAGACACCGGCTCACTATGTTCTTTACTGTCGGCCTTAGACGCAGTATCCAGTACTGTTGTCGGCACTCGTTTACGGTGGCTTCGACGCCCGCGTGGTGCAGTTGTTGGTGCACGTGTTCTATCCATAAGCGCGTAGCGCGATGATTGCCGTCGAGTACTGCGGGGTTCTTCAGCTGCTCGGAGATTCCGTTGGTGGCTCCTATGCGACTCTTAAGCTTGATGCAGTGTTCGGAAAGTTCTATGCTCAGCGCGTAGAGCCGACTGTCGCGGTGCAGGTCTCGTCCTTTCTTCATGGTCTGTAGTTCCTCGGCGAAAGACTCTTCCTGCGAAGTTCGTACGATGAGGAGCTCCGCGCGTCGCTGGATGTCTGCAGGGATGGCTGGGTACAGATCCGGGTTTGATGCCGAAACCTGTGCCTTTCGGGGTCGCGTGGCGGTGGTCTTGGCACGTCGCCACGTCGGGTCAGAGCTGGGGTTCTGCGCGTTCCTTTTATGGTTCACCTTGTTCCTGGGGGCTCGGCGGAATAGTTCAATGGCTTGCAAAGTTCTAGCTGTGGCGCGGGGATAGCGTAACCACCGTGAGAAGCGGTGGACGTTCGGGAGGGCCTCGCTGAGCTTCGGTGATCTTGTCGTAACGACTGCGAGCGCCCGTTCTTCGCCTGTGTTCGGTATTGCTTCATTGCCATCCGCTGGCCAGAATTGGGGATCGTGGTACAGGAATTCGGGACCGTGGAACCAACGATGTTGTTCATTGAAGTTGTCGGGCACGTCGCGGGTCGCGTCGTCTGCAACATTGAGCTTGGTTGGCACCCATCGCCAATCGCTCGTCCGGCTGTGTTCTTCTATTGCGGCGACTCTGTGCGCGACGTATGGTTTATATGCCCTGGAACCTGTGCGTATCCATGTTAGAGTAGTGCGGCTGTCTGTCCAAAATGTTGTTGTTTCCGGTTTTCGTTCGTGTTCTTCTCGTACGCCTGTCGCCATACGGGCGCCGAGTACCGCAGCCTGCAACTCCATCCTCGGGATCGATGTTGTCTTCAGCGGAGCCACCTTTGCTTTTGCCGTGATCAGGGTGATGGTGACGTGGCCTTCCGCATCCACAGCTCGCCAGAATAGTGCCGCTGCGTATGCAGATTCGCTTGCGTCGGTGAAGACATGAAGTTGAAGCGATGCCGCTGCGGTATATCCGGGGTAACATCTTGGTACGGATACGTATCGTAAGTTCTTCAGGTGGGCGAGCCACTTCGACCAGCTCGCCGCCAGGTCCGGATCTAGGGGGTCGTCCCATGATGTCCCACGCCTCCAGACTTCCTGCAGTATCTGTTTTGCTCGTACAGTTATAGGGTACACGAGTCCGAGTGGGTCAAATAACGACATTACCGTTCTCAGCGCTTGTCGCTTCGTAGGGGTCTCTTGTTCCATGATGCTCGGTGAGATGCGAGCGAGGTGCAGGTTGAATCCGAGACTGTCCTCGCCCGGTCTCCAGATCAGTCCGAGCACTCGTTCGGTCTTGTCCAGATCGACCGTATTACCGCCGCCGCCACCAGTTTCGCCCAATGCCTGTAACAGTTCTGATGAGTTCGATGACCATTTCGTCAGTTCGAAATGGGCGCCGCGATGTATTTCGCGAACTTGTTTTGCTATCTTTTCCGCTTTCTCCAGGGATTCGAAGCTATCCAGGTAATCGTCCATGTAGTGCTTGTTCTTTATTGCATCCACGGCCTCCGGATGGGTGTGTCGATGTTCTTCGGCGTTCTTGTTCATCACGTAGATAGCTGTGGCGGGTGAGCTCGATGCCCCGAAGATCAGAGATTTCATGCGATATTGTCGAGGTGGGCGATGATCGCGTGTGTCCCCTCTCCACAGGTACCTGAGTGCGTCCCTGTCTTCTTGTCGTAGTTGCACCTGCATGAACATTTCCGAAATATCAGCCGTGACTGCAATCGGATGTTGACGAAACTTCATTAATATTCCTGGGAGTGGCTGCAACAGGTCGGGTCCGGTCAGTAGTTGATCGTTCAGCGAAGTTCCTTTGGTTTTGGCTGCGGCGTCGTGGACAACGCGTAGCTTCCCGGGCTTCATCGGGTTGAAAACTGCGAAGTGAGGTAAGTACCAGAGCTTGCGGTTCGTTGACGGAGGCGCGGGTTCGGCGTAACCTTTTGCTACTAAAGCGTCCATCTGTTCTGTGTACCTACTCTTGAGTTCCGGGTTCGCATCCAGTTTTCGTTCAATACTGTGAAGCCTTTTCAGCGTGTTCTCGTAGTTATCCGGCATCGCGACGTCCTCCTTTTTCCACAGGAGAGCCGTCTGGAATCGGCCATCGGGTTCTTTGTGGGTGTGTTCTTCGAGAATGCGAAGCGCCTTTTCTCCTGGGTCGCTTTTTGGTCTCCTGGGGTCCACGTAGAGGTTGTCCGTAGTGATGTATTCACGTACCAAGTCCTCTAGATGATCGTCGGTCGTAGAGAGGTGCAGAAAGTTCACGCGGTGACCCAATGTTCTTGCGTGGTTGCCGTGGACTACCCAGCCGAGTGGTGTGAGGGATGCGACGGGTTGGTGCTTCTTGCCGATCTTGACGTCTGTGGCGAGAAGTAAGTGCCAATTGTCTTGACCGATTAGGATCTTAGGCTCCGCCTCGCCCGGCTGCAACTCGGAGAGTATGCCCCGCAGGTGTTCACATTCCTCGATGGCTTCCTTCGGGATGCGTTGTGCCGCTAGGTGTAGATTTTCTACGGTGCGTGCCTGGATCGTTTCTTCACGCTGGTTCGCGCCTTTGATCCTGAAGCTTACCCGTTGTGACTTGGCGTAACTTTCCAGGTCTCCGTTGTATGTGGCGATGTGCATGGGGTCTTCAGGGCCGTCGGCTCCGATATCTCTAGCGAGCTTCGCGTCGATGATGGTGATCGTAGACCCGTCGTCCAACAGCGCTGTGGTCTCGGCAACTCCCGCCGGTCCCGAGACTCGTACTGGTATTATTTTAAGAAATGATACCTTCGGTGACCATGCGGAGTTGACCTTCTGTTCCTCTTGTTCCGTGTCCTTCTTCTTGGCGTGAAGGAGCTTATGATGTAAATGCACGCACCCGTCGATATCGCACTTCTTAGGCTTACACGAGTGTTGTTTGGTTCTTGTGCGTAAACATCTGAAACATAAATGATGTTTCTTGGCTAAGTCCCAGCGAGTGTCGGTGCTTGCGTTCTTGAACGTGGCGCACTCGGAGATTCCATGTTCTCGTTGACATAAGACGCAGCTAGTCTTGTTCTTCTCCGCGACTGTGTGCACACGTTGCCGACGTGTCTCGGTGTTCGGTTTGCTGGGTGTTCGATCGCTGATAGCTTCAGGCGGTGCGAATGGCGCGCATATCTCTGCTTCTTTCTGCAAGAATCTACTAAATTTCAATAAGTCCGGATTACCCCTAGGTTGTGTGGCGGAGAATTCGTACCATTGCCGCTTCAAAGTCGGCGTCAATTTTTCTATCAGGTTCTTCGTGGTATCCGGGTGGTAGAGATATACTGCGCAGTCCAGTGCTTGAAGCGTACCTACGATGTTTTCGACTTTCGTGGCGAAAGTACAAAGTTCCCTCGGTGACTCGGTGAGGCGCGGCAATGTTCGGAGTCGCTCTATCTCGGCAGATGCGATAGAGTCGGGTCGCCCGAATCGAGTCTCGAGTGTTCTCATGACCCCGTTTGGATCCGCGTTCGTGATCAGTAAACCTTGGACCGCTTCCTTAGCCGTTCCTTTCAAGCTTCTGCGCAGTCGGGACATGTTTTCAAGCGCGGAGAAGTGATGCGCGGTTTCAAGGTACGCGGCGCGAAACGTGAGCCAATCTTGATGTGCACCATTAAAAGTAGGCAAGTCATTGTACCTTAATGGTTGTTTGTGCTGCGCTGCTTGCACGGCGTGCGTGATGGCCGATGCGAGCTCCTGCAGGTCCGTCCTCTTCTGGTGGACGGCGATCGTTCCGCCGGGTTCGGGAGCGGGCGCGGGCGGCGTCCACTGCGGCGGATCTGTTCGTGGCGGCGGCGGCGGCGACGCAGGTCCGGAGTTCTGCCAGGTGATCATTGGCTGCGGTTGCGACGTCTCGTAGGTCTGCTGCCAGGCCGCGGGCGGCGGCGGTTCAGTGCGGCCGAAGTTCGGGTGCCAGGGCGCCGCGGCGGTGGGCGCCGGCGCTGGCGGAGGCGGCGGCACGGTGCCGAAGTTCAGGTTCGGTGTCCGGGTCTCGGACGGCGGCAGTCGTGCACAGCCAAAGTTCGGGTACCAGGGCGCGGCGGCGGCGGCGACGGGCGCTGGCGGAGGCGGCTGCACGGTGCCGAGGTTCAGGTGGTCCGATGTCCAGGGTGCGGCGGCGACCTCTGGATGCGGCTGCGTAGTCCCAAAGTTCTGCCAGGATGCGGCGGTGATCACTGGCGGCGGTACCTGCGCAGTCGTGTTCATGAGTCCGACTTCAAAAAGATGTGTGGCAGTATGCGGCAAAGTCGTCGTCGCTGGCGGGGGCGGGGGCGGCGGCGGCGGCGGCCGAGACATCGATGGTTCGGGGGTCGAAGGGCGCGGGGGTACGGCAGTGACTCCCGCCGGTGCAGTCGCCGGGGTATCCCTTCTTGGGATTGGTTCGGTCGGCGGCTGAGGTTCGGGGTGCGCGACTTCGGCCGGTCGGTCGTCGATCGCGAGCAAGCGGCTGTTCTCTAGCCAGCTGTGTACGCGTTGTTCTTGCTCGACTTCCGTGACGGCGGTGCTTGCGTCGTCTTCGATGTCTGATTCCGCTTCTATTTCCGCGACGCGGGCGGCGGCCAACTGGACCTTGAGATGAAGGAGCTCCGCCCTGGCCTTGGCGAGGCGACGTGATCTGGAACTTCTCATTGATGCCGGTCTGCTTCTTCTCGGCGCGGTTATTGCGGCGAGCGGTTCTTGTTCCGCGACGGGGGGAGCGGGGCGCGCGGCGGCGGCGGCGGCGGCGGGCGGCGGCGGCGGCGGACACGGTGCGACGGTAGACGGCGGGGAACGCGAGGCGGCGGGGGGAGATCGCGAAGTTGATATTTGCGTCGCTGCCGATGTTCCCGTGTACTCCGTCGTGATGCCGCTGGTTTCGGTGCCCGATACGGTGGTATCCGTGTGCGTCGCAGACGATGTTCCGGGGGTCGAGTCGGTCGCAGTAGCCGACACAATCCTTTTCCCGACCGACCTAGTCACCGGCATCTTGAACCCACGTTGATCCGGCTCGAAGGACCAGAAAATGTGCGGGTGCGCTGGGATTGCGTGGGTCCAGACACCGGTGGCTGCAGGTTCTTGTCGGAGGGGAGAAAGAACTGTACGACTATTCTGTACAAAATACCTATATTTTCGCCTTATATTGAAACAATAAAGTAGTTCGTTTTAAAACAATATGTACAGAATTTCAATGCGACAATCGTGCGTTTTGACAAAAACGCCGTTCCCTGCACGTTTTTCTTTCTTGATTTCTCTTCTTTCTTGATTTATCTTCTTTCTTGATTTAGAAGTTCTTCTTCTGAAGTCGGATTCCGGACTGACGGCTGCGCTCCAGGGTGGCTACTTTTCTTCCCCAGGACGCGTCGGGATGAGTTCTAAGGTGCGCGATGTTCTGGCTTGTGCGCTCGGCCAATGAGCGCGCGAGTTAATCCAGCGGGGGCCGGTGTGAGGGGGGCCGCGATGCGCAGTTGCGGTGCGCATGCGCGGCACGCGGGGCGCGGGGCGCAGGTGCTGCGACGTCCCGCACAGCAAAGTTAACAATTAAAATAAGTTTTTTAGTGGTAGAGCATGGTGATAACAGTTATGTCTACAATACGAATGGACAGGTTCGACCGGTTTGATACCACTGTCTCACAGGAAATCGACGTAAAGTTCCTGTTGTGTTTCATCCGGTGGCCCAAATACTTATCTACTATATTAAGGTTCATCATCAGCCATAGAACGTCCACTGCTGAACATAGGCCTTCCCTAAAGATTTCCAGATCGACCTGTTAGAAACGGCCTGAATCCAGCGACTTCTTGCGACCTTTATCAGGTCGTCAGTCCACCTTGTCGATGGACGTCCTACGCTGCGCTTGCCGGTACGTGGTCTCCACTCCAGAACTTTTATGCCCCATCGGACGTCCTATGGCTGATGATGATGATGATGATGATATTAAGGTTGCTCACGCACTCATTGGTATTATGGGAAACCATGGGCGGTAGATATCAGTAACCTTCAGGTAACCCACCAGCTCGTTTGTCAGTCTCTACTTTAAAAATAGTTTCGTTAGCAGCTCTCGTTGGGCAGCAGCAAATGAAGGGACGCGACTTCGATTCCCATTAAGGCTAAGTTCTATAGAGCGAACTTCCACTAAGTCTAAGTAAAAAAAACGAGTATAATGTGGAAACTTTTTAACCGGTGATCTTTGATGAATTTTGCTTGGTGCGTTGGCTGGCTTTGTTCGGTCGATTGGCCGAGTGAAGGTCATCTGCGAGGGGCATCGCACTGGAAGGAATTACTGCCATAATTCCAGCAGGATCTTGAGATCATCCACATCTGGGTCTCATGGTCATTGTGAAAACATAATTGCTCTATTTAGTCACTTTACATTGGCTAAATCATCGCATATTATATGGAAGCCATTATTTTTAAAAGAAGAAAGGCATTCAACAATACATAGATGGGACAACAGCATGAAAATTTTGATCCAAAAGTTGCGACCTCGTGGTCATTAATCACTCAGTCGTACTGATTTCTTAAGTTTACGCGAATGTTATACATTGAAATAAAACTATTTTTACGGATTCTATCACAATTTGGTTTTTAATTTTTATTATTTTTATTCCCGACGTTTTTTTTTTTGCAGTCTTCGTTGACTGACCCGTGACAAAGCCTTCGAAATTCGAAAAAAAATAAAAACCAAATCGTGATAGAATCCGTAAAAATAGTTTTATTTCACTCAGTCGTATCAACCTTTAGGCAATAAAATTGTCTTACGTGATTCTTGAACATTCACAGAACATTCTAGGGTGTAAATTGTAATAAGCGCCCTCGCATTGTTATAAAGATGGTGTTACTGACGTTTGAAATATTTAATAATACTTGCTTAATAGCCCCACTATAGTAACTAATATTAAATGTAAAGGTGTAATAAATAAATACACCAAGAGTCACGTAACTACCTGAATTCGTCGTTTTTGCAACGGCTACTGTAAAACCTCAAGTATTCAAAGTAGTTTTTGTTGATAGTCAAAAAGTGTATAAGGTTTAATAATAACGCTCGACGATTTTAATGAGATACAAGAATGTGCAGTTTTAACGTTTGTTTGCAACTTTAAATAGTACTAATGTTTTGTAAGTCAGATATTTTATACAAGGGGAAATAATGAAGCTTTAACAGATATTTGAAAACTTAAAAATTACCTGTACCCTCACGCCTACAACTCATGTGAGTAGGTAGAGACTATTGAGTGCCACAAGCTACAATTCTGATACATCTTTTGCCTCTTCCACACATCTTTTATATATTCCGGTTGAAAGTACTCCTCACTTGCCCTTTTTCGAAACCATTTCCATCTTCTATCTCACGAAAATCATATTGGCACAGCATTTTTGCGACACAATTATCATCTAATCCAAGGGTATATTAGATGCAAAAAAGAACATTATTAATTCCTTTTCGTGAAAAACCAATATAAACATGTTAAAAGACATTTATATTTATGTATAATCTATGTACTTTTTTCAAAAAATTTCTACGTATATTGTAATGTATAGAAATGACCGTTCATTTAGCAATTTAGTATTGAGGTGACTATGTGTTAGAAGCCGTTAAACGTGCTTACGCGGACTCAACGTGTGCCTCTTACAAATTACCAAAAAACATTCTATGAGGAATGTTAACGACCAATTTTAATAATGTGCCAGTTTTCAGTCGAATGTACCGTACTCCGTACATGATTGGATTTCGTATGGGTTTGAGCGATGGCATCACATGTCACGCTTAGCTGGTCCAAGGCGTCACGGGCTGCCGAGCTCCCCTCTTCTTCCCGCCTTCGGGAGCATTCGGAAATCTTCGGCGGCGCTCGGTTCCCAGTTCCCAATTCCTTAGGTGCTCGCGCCGGGTGACTCAACTAATTATCGAGATCTGCGGGTGTAATATCATTCTCTCTATTACCGTATCTGCCGGCTGTGGATTTGTCGTATCTATACTTATCTAGATTTGGCATATAAAACTACTCGTAACGTTATCTCCCACATACTTTATTAGAGGTAATTAAAATTGTGCCGCATTTTCACCGTGTACAGTACAGACATTTATTTATTTGTCATTGGCCGCCATGGAGTCATGGTAATATTATAATACAATGCATGTATTATACCGGGTGTTTCATAAAGTTGGTACCAATAACAATTCCACATTTAGATCAATTTAATGTGCAATGGTAAAGTTAAAAAATAAAAATTGTTTTTTTTTAATCATAATTGATTAAAATAAAAAAACATGGGCATGGGAATTTTAAAATCGGAATGTGACCTGTACCTAATTAGTATAGTATTAGCATAGAAATGGCTTTGTGTATGCTAAATGTAATTAATTATCCCATAGGTGGTTTGCAAATATACTGAAGGTGACCCAATGAGCCAGAAAATATTTTTCTGTCACAAATTCAAGTTTCCATTATTCAAAAACTATGAGCCTTACGAAATTTTGAATTTTAAGGCTAAATTGCTAGCCTTACTTTCTTTAAAAATTCTTTGCTTAATTTTTCTGACGGTCTATTTTTCTCGTAAAAAATGGCTCGTACTAAGTCGAAGTACGATTCAAAAATTCCAAATCCTCACTGAGTTCGTTTCTTTGTTGTTTTTTGAGTTTCGTTTCAACAGTCACACGGTCCTGACCCCACACTAAAATCAAGTCTTGTGTCGTGATACCAACTTCATGAATCACCCTGTATACGGCAATGCTCACGTCTCACGTAAACAATGCGGCTACTAGTGGTCTTCCATAAATTACGTCACGGTTTTGGGAGGACACGGGCCAGGTCAATATGGAAACGTATTGTGGAGTGAGGCCGTTGGAATAATGTACATCGACGTATTGTATACACGAGCCCTAACGTGTGTCGACTGCAATGATAAAAGGAAATTAGGGACTTGGCATTATACGATAAAAACGTTTGTACTTTTGAAGCTGATTCCGCCATTTTAGTTTGTCGATTTATTTACATGTCACCGTCACCGTGTCCTAACACTTAAATAACGTATAAATATTTATTGATTTTTTATAAATATGGTGCTTTATTTATAATGGTACTAATTTTGGAATTTGAAGAAGATGCTTATCTGCTATATTACTGGCATCTTTCTTTCGCCAAGTGGCCATTTTGATTTCTCTCCATACCTCTACGTTAGGCATGCACATTTTTTTTGGTAGTCATGGCAAGTCCTTTTTTTTCTTTTGTTGTTAGTCGAATGTCGACTGTCGTGCTGTTTCGACATTCTAGACCTTGTGGTCCCATTTGAATAATTTTGACAGGAATGTGACAAGCGTTCAATACGAGTCATTTTTTGTTTACTTTTACGTCAAAGGGTTACGTGGTGTGGTTAAACAAAGCGGTCTCGTTATCGAGCTCTCGTGAAGTGGATTTTTTGTGCATCACATATTTTATGCAAATGAAACATGTTACCTACTACTTAAGTAAGATATATTGTCGTTTCAATTATTCTTGATTTTTATTAGATACTTATGAAATAAGTTAAAAAAGTTTGAGCAAAATAAAGTTTAACAAAAACTTACAAACGACTTCATCATTTTCATACATTTAAGTGCATATCTCCAAAACTACTGAACCGATTTTGATATCGCAATGAATATCATCATCGTCAGCCATAGGACACTCACTGCTGCACCTTCATATCCAAAGATTTTCAGATCGACCTGTTGGAAGTGGCCTGCATCCAGCGACTTCCTGCATATTCCGACTGTATCAGTGTACACCCGAAATTATTGGAACTAGTAAAGTGAAATTTTATACACAACTTCTTTTCATGAGGTAAGCGAGCAATAAGAAAGGTTTTTGGAAATTCATCAAAATGGAAATACGACGGTACAGACTCTCACGCGGGCGAAGTCGCGGGCAAAAGCTAGATATAATATATAGCCGGTAATAAAAAAATAAATGTCAAATGTTTCTGTAACATGAGAAGAGTATTGCGCCGACCCTAAAGTGTGTTATGTTGAAATAGGGTCAGGTAGAAGAAGACTAATAAAGTTCATAAGGTCACGCTTGTATCCCCGAAAGGGTAGGCAGAGGCGAACTAGTGAACTAGAACACCCAAATTTCGCCGACCTAGATGTCATAGGGGCGAACCTACCGGCATATCGGACACCAATTCCAGACGCCAAGCTGATACTGAATTGAAAACTCAATATTACTTTCACGATCGGGATCGAACCGAAACCTCAGGACGGTAGCGTACCGAGGCAGTCGTATACTGATAAAGTATTAACTACAAAATAAATATTTAAGGCTAAAACCGAGTATAGGACTCATCGCTTCAGATACAAAGGCGTTTTAGTTTTTTTTTATTCCGAGCACGGCAAAGTGACTACACTACACCTGATGGTAAGCGTAGTGCAGTCTAAAAAAACCAACGACCATCGATAAACATAGTTTATGAATGGTCGCCAGAGTTATGCCGGTTAATTAATTACACAGTAAAACCTAAAGTATTAGAAAAGGAGCGGATGTGTTTGAATACGGTTTTCACGATGCTGTCATCTCAGACGCAATATTTCATCACGAAGTATTTACCAGTCGGTAATAACGAACCATTAGTTACTTAAGGAATGTGGTGTCTTCGTCAAAACGGCATATTAAAATGGCACAGACACTGCAATTCGTTTTGTTTCTACAGCCTTAAAGTGGTGGCAGGAGAGGAAGTCTATAACACGCGGGCTTGTTGGTCACCTCGGCGACTGTGTGCTCGCTCGTGACTAACATTAACCGATCTTTGTGGAGAATGTTCTGCTACAATTCGGGCAAATCAAAACACCATTTTAAAATTGGGTACTTGACTATGTTTGATTTTGTACACATTTTTACATGTACTATCAAATAAAATAAAAAAGAAACTCTTCAGTAAAATCTGCATCAAATAGGTTAAAAAATGAGACAGTAATTCATAGTTTAAATTTTGCAATAAACAAGAGTGGGGACGTAGTGGGGATATCTTACTATCCCTTTCAAACGCACGTGCCGTATTGGCTCTGACGTGATTTTACTGATACTTCTCTTTTCCACAATTTGAAGGTCACACCAATTTCAAATGCTTATAACTTTTTTATTTTTGAGAATATTCCAGTACTATATTTTATACGGCGTAAATTTCATATACAACTAATTTAAAAAAAAAATGTCGGCTACCCAATTGTAGGAAATGGCCGCAGGTGGTCTGGCCAGCTTACAGTTATATAGATTATACATCAGAATAACACCTAAGCTACTTTTTATCATGAAAAACGATCCCCGTGTATCCACACGAACGCAGTCGCGAGCAACAGTTATTTTAATATAATTTTCGTTTATTACACATTTTTACTTCAATACGTATAGCCAAAACTTATGGAATTAAGACAGAGGCGTGACCGCGCGTTAATTAGATTACCAACTGGCTGGAAACTGTGTCAGGTGACGAGATGTCTCGGGGATGCGCCGGCGCATGGGTGATCTTCCGAACACTTCGGTATAAACTTCCGATTTCACAATACAACCGATGTATAAGTGATATCTCCGTCAAAAATAGAGATATGAATGGTAATGATTTTTATCATTAAAATCAGTTATTTAATTTTCTAATTTAATTTGCCCGAGATTGGATCCCTCATAGGAGGTTGACGTCAGGCAGGCGGCCGGTCGTAAAAACTAAGCCAAATCATATCTGCAGCATGCTTGAAAAAGTGTGTTGTGCCGACCCCACATTAAGATGGGATAAGGGCAGGTAGAAAGAAAGAAATCAGTTGTTATTTTAATAGCACATATATTCTGTAAATAGATGAATATAGCCAAGTTAAAGCAAATTTAATAATACCACTATTTAACAAAAAAAAAAAGATATGACGTAACAAGTTTGTTTTACCGAGTAATCAGCAAGATTACTAGAAGTTCAATGTTCATGGATGGCAGACATCGCACAATAATAATAGAATAATATCGTTTATGACACCAAGTCATACAATTAGAATATTATAACAATCGTAAATGACGCCTGTATCAAACAAAGAATTCTTCATCTAAATGGGCCTTTATGTACAACATGAACCGTATTATAATATTATCAATCACATTATTATTTATTGAATGAGTGCAATAACCTATTAAATAAATGGACTAATTCAATAGTAAAAAAAATCGTTTAATCTGTAGAAATATTTCAACATCAGCACGGTTATTCAAAATACAACAATAATAATAAAACTGACTGCCTCAGTGGCGTGGTGGTATTTCGGTACGACTACGGTTCTGAGGTCTCGGGTTCGATCCCCGGGTCGGGCAAAGTGATATTGGATTTTTCCATATCAGCCCGGAGTCTGGAATTTGTGCCCGATATGGCGATAGGCTCGCCCCCTATCACATCTGGGACGGAACTAAGCTCGGCGAAATGTGGGTGTTCTAGTTCGCTAGTGCGCCTCTACCTACCCCTTCGGGGATACAGGCGTGAGCTTATGTAATAAAACACCAGTCAATAAATCAATTGAAATTCATTCATAACTAAGGCTAAGGCACGAAGAACAAAAATAACAAAACATTTACGTAATTAAGAACAGCGAACAAAGAGACAAATCTTACAAATCGTAGTAAAAAGAAATACGTAATCGACCGGGCAAGATTTCGTCGCCGCGCCAACTGCCAAGCGCTTACAAATTCGTGACGTGCCACCGGGCGTAAGCAGCTAATAGTTTAATTGATACGGCCATGGAAACTTTACACTAATATACATTATCTACAACTGCGTTATTATAGCTGCCTCGTTTCGAGGGTACTCTTGTCTGTGTCTTGTGAAAGCGATATGTAATTAACACCTTCGCCTTACGTAACTATACAATGGATCGAGATTCGGTAGGTGTGGATTGAAGTGTTACATAGTATAAGTCATTACTTAGACAATACCTCTAGAATCGGAATTATTAGGCTCGCTTAGTTTGACCATTCACCTGTAATATCATCATTATCATCATCATCAGCCATAGGACGTCCACTGTTGAACATAGGCCTCCCCCAAAGATTTCCAGATCAACCTGTTGGAAGCGGACTGCATCCAGCGACTTCCTGCGATCTTAATCAGGTCGTCGGTCCACCTTGTCATATACCTCATGTTAAAATATTATACCTTATATTTAATTATACAGTGGCGAAGAGTTCATATAAGACGATTCCTTCCAGCTTACCTTTGCCAACATGACTGCTGTTAAATCGGTATTATTTCAATGAGAAATTAGCATCGGCTTCCCTTTTAGTAATTTGCACCCTTCGCCACTGCAATGGTACTGTCAAAACTATAGTTAATGTTAATCTTTCAATGCAATTCAGGGTGCACCAGGGTTACCACGACCTCTTATAGCAGTATTATTATAATCGTTCTCAGTTTGTTTTGTATGGGAATCGGTACAAGTAAAATTATAATAATACTGCTATAAGAGGTGGTAGTAACCCCCCTGTTGAATGAGTGTATTTATTCTAATCCTGTTAACTTTGATTAAATTCTGTAATTTTAGTTCTTGAGTATGTTTTAGTTTAGTTTCACTTTGTTTTAGTTATGTTGAGATCATGACAATTGATTCTACTATAAGTCTAGTCATTTTTGCGTCTTACGGAGTCACAAGAAACATAATTACAGGATGTATCAATTAATTTTGCGCGATTCGTTCTCGTGGTTTATGAGTATGAGTTGTAAACGTGGCCGCAACTCTTTTACGAGGAAAGGATAAGAGACTGAATTATTGCTGCCTCTCTCACTCAGGCCGAAAGTTGTCAAAAATTCAGAAAGTCTCTCTCGTACTGTCTAACTCGAATACTATGAAATCGCGGAACATACATGGAGATGATTCGGGTACCCCAAGGATGGTCTATCTCTGGACTTCCGCTTGACACTATTTTTGGGACAACCTGTATATTCGTTCATGGAAATTATAACTAAACAGAAACATTGGGACAACATTAGAGTCATGTATCCAAGCTACTGGACAACGTAACAAGAGACGAGATCAAAAGTCAGACTAAGGCTGACATCTATAGACCGAACTTCGACTAAGTCTGACTCAAAGAAACGAACTCAGTGAGGATTTGGAACTTTGACTTAGTCTGAGCCATTTTTTACAAGAAAAACAGACTGACAGACAGTCTAAGCAAAGATTTTGTTGTAAATAATCACATGTTTAAAAACTTAACTTCTAACCCGAATCAAATTTATATGGGACCACCCTTGAAATAAGCTCTGTCGAACACGAAAAGAATTTTGAAAATCGGTCCATATTCGGCGGAGATATCGCGTAACATACTTTTAAAAAAATACAGACGAATTGAGGACCTCCTCCTTTTTGGAAGTCGGTCGAAAATGACTCTGACTAAGTCAAAGTTTGATTTAAAAATTCCAAATCCTCACTGAGTTCGTTTCTTTGACTTAGGCTTAGTCGAGGTTCGCTCTATCTCAGCCTAGCAGGGTTACCACCACCTCTTATAGCAGTATTATTATAATCGTTCTTCGTTTGTTTTGTATGGGAATCGGTACAAGTAAAATCATAATAATACTGCTATAAGAGTTGGTTGTAACCCCCCTGTATATTACAGTAAGCAGGCGTGACGCGAGGCTAAGCACAGTGGCTCGTAGTCTAAGGCCCGTTTTTGCCCTTGTGCTTGCGAACACATCGGCTCTTATTGTTTACGTCAATTAATAAACAGTAAGATTTTATCTACCATGGGAAGTATGTGCAACACTTCATACAAATAGTTACGTATTAAATAACTAGTAAACAAAATAATACAATAATAATTTTCAGATTTACTCCAGAAAGGTCAAGTTAAAAGTACCCTAAACCGACGTGCATGCATGAAGAATGTAATGAGACTGAATGAGGCGAAAGAGGTGTGTAAGGATCGTAGCAAGTGGAAATCCGTTGTCTCTGCCTACCCCTATGGGAAAAAGGCGTGAGTCTATGTATGTATGTAAACAAAATAATATAAACATGCCTTAGTTTAAGGATAGTATGACAACATAAAGCCGCGTCTCCTGCACTAAAACATTACACAAAACACCTACACAAAACATGGTATTTCTAAATTTTTTTGTTTATGATCTATTGTTATATTCGATACGCCTGTATCCCCGAAGGGGTAGGCAGAGGCGCACTAGCGAACTAGTACACCCACATTTCGCCGAGCTTAGTTCCGTCCCAGATGTGATAGGGGGCTAGCCTATCGCCACATCGGGCACAAATTCCAGACTCCGGGCTGATATGGAAAAATCCAATATCACTTTGCCCGACCCGGGGATCGAACCCGAGACCTCAGAACCGTAGTCGTACCGAAATACCACCACGCCACGGAGGCAGTCAAATGCATATAACTTTCACGATATATCGAAATACTCTTTGACTCGTTATAACGTGCACATTTAAATCGATTTAAAAATATAAAAGCTTTATAATGAAACACATTTAAGTACATTGTTGAGAAACCGACGGTACACAAGGCCGGTACTCATAGATATGTATCTATACTCAGGCGACTAGATACTTATAACTCACAATGGAATACTTATTACTTATAGCACGTATATGTAGAAAAAAATCATGTCTGTACACATAAAGGCATGTTCTAATTCAAAGGTGTTACTGAAAGCTTTAAATTCGTTTCACTTTGCGCGCTCAATTATTAATGTTTTTCTTGATTTATTGTTCAGTACTCTTTATTTTTAAAGATTTTTTTACATTTTTAAATATATCTATAAAAAAATATAAAAATATTCCCCTCCGATGGCGAGCCACCGCCGGTTAGGACCCCAGAGCGAGGAACCTCCTCACAATTCGTGCCGTATCCAGTAATACTGCCTTCTGCATTTGGCTCTTAACCCAAACACCAACCGAGAGCCTCTTGATTTATTTATTATTAGAATTATATAACGTAATGGTAATAATCCGGGAGGTGATATTGGAATACGTCATGTAGTTAAGGAAGACAACTCAGATCTCGTGCACCGACATTCTGATCAGGATAGACAAAAATCTTGTAAAATGGTTTTCTTCAAATTACATAAGCATTACTATCATAATTCTCATGTCGATTAAAATATAATCCGAGCACTGATATTTTGACAATTTGTTTATGGCCACGAATTTTTGGTCAATGATTTATGTAAATAGCAAGTCGTCAGGGTAGATCTTAAGTCAAAATTATTATGTTGTATTTGTTACGATTGTGTTTTGTGGCCCGAGCAGGAAAAATTCTGACAATTGTAAATATATCCGAACTGTTGCGCACTTATGGCATTTGGTTAATATTACATACAAATTTCATAGACGCGCATCGATCTCGAATACATTTACGATTGTCAGAAATTGACTTGCGCGGGCCGCTGCTCGGGCCTCTGTAATTAACCTTTTATTAAATAAAATAAAATTAATGCTAATGCCGCGTACACGCCGAGCCGAACGAAGGCGATCGAATCATACCTGTTTCATTCCCACAACAGAAAAAAAATTATTTGTGTGAACGCAACAGGTATACATTCGTTCGCCTTTGTTCGGCCTGTGTGTACCCGCCGTAATAGTCCCAAATACCTCCTATTCCAATTCCGGGCATTTCCGTGAAAAAAACGGTCATAATGGTAATGACTCATATGACAACGGTAATGACAAACCCTTAATAGTATAATAATTAATAATTGTTATCTATGTATACCTCTATCACTTCAGACATTACCTGTACTATCCTCTGCATAGCATGGCATGAACGTACAAGACATGACACACGTATAAGTACCTATTAATAAAAATATAGATAGCAATTATTAATTATAATACTATTCTAAGGGTTTCTCATTACCGTGGTCATATGAGTCATTACCGAAGCCTATACTTAACGATGGTAATGACGTTTTTTTCGCGGTAATGCCCATCCCTTTCTTTAAATGGCAACTCCCCTTGATTCTTTTAGGATCTTATAGTTATTGGCGCTGGTATTACCAACGGGTGCCCCAACTTACTCGTTTGCCAGTCTCTACTTTAAAATAAACTCACAAGAAGATGATTAACTGGATAATATAAATATAAATAAATCCTACATTTTAAATTTCCACGTGATTTTCTAGAAATAAATCATGAAAGTTAATTTAAACCATTATGCCATCTCGGATACAAAGTTACATAAATTAATTTGAACTGAATACTTATCACCACATTACTAAGAATTAAATTCTAAAATCATTCGTCCTTCACCTTTTAATTGAATATTTTAATGTGAAAAATATTGAAATGAATGCTTTTTCATCGTTTATTCATCACCCATACTGCATACAATTTAAATTAATACATGTTTGCTAAAAAATAATTGTCTATTGTAGACGAAATATCAATAAGGCATAAAAACTACTTGGCCAAATAAAAACCCGCCACAATTCACAATCGACTGAACGTTTTTGCGAAAGTACAATGGCCGGTGATATTTTGTCAACATTGGAGCGATAAAACAATTCATAACTTGTTATTAGGGTCCAGCAGGTCGATTCTCTAAGGTTTCATTTGTGAAAACAACGTTGCGGCATCGTTGCGGCAACGATGTTTTCATTTTTGTATTCAGCAAGATACAAAGCACACGTACTAGCGCTATCCGCGATGACGGCGCTTATGCGAACTAGTTCACTCTAGCGAGGCGATTGGTATAAATGTATGGAAAATGGTATTCTCTAAGACCCAACAACGTTGAACGCTCCGTCGATCGCAACGATGTGCGCTGCGGAAGCTCGTCTTCAATCGCAACGTTGTGGCGTTTCTTAGAGAATCGACCGCGACAGCGGGCGAGTAGCTGGGTTCGATTCCCGCACCGAGACAAATTTCTGTGTAGCCCACAGATATTTGTTTCGGGTCTGGGTGTTGTGAGACTGAAAGTCTCTCGTAGTTCCTGATACCCACAACACCAGACTCTATATAAAACTAAAACATTGAATCGATATCATTATGCAAGATATGAAGAACTTTCTAAATTCGTCATTTCAAATTGTTTTGATAATCATATAGTTCTAGTATTCAAATAATACATACATACATAAGCTCACGCCTGTATCCCCGAAGGGGTAGGCAGAGGTGTACTAGCGAACTAGAACACCCACATTTCGCCGAGCTTAGTTTCGTCCCAGATGTGATAGGGGGCGAGCCTATCGCCATATCAGGCACAAATTCCAGACTCCGGGCTGATATGGAAAAACCCAATATCACTTTGCCCGACCCGGGGATCGAACCCGAGACCTCAGAACCGTAGTCATACCGAAATACAACTACGCCAACGAGGCAGTCAATTAATTCAAATAATTTCAAATTCAAATTAATTCAAATAATAGCCGAGTATATATCACTTAGGTACTGAACTTTAATGTATTTTAGATAAAATGCTAGTTGAAAGATGAAAGAAAAAAAAATGTTTCGTACTTTAGCCATAAGCGTTATTAATAGTCTTTAATTTTTTTATTTATATATTATCGAGGTAAGTAAAAAAATAGTATAGGAAAGATACCATAATAGTTTGAGTAATGAGTAGAAATAAAAAAAAATTAATGATCTCATAATATATTTGAAATAAAACTATTTTTACGAATTCTATCACGATTAGGTTTTAATTATTATTCCCGACGTTTCGAAGGCTTTGCAGTCTTCGTTGTCACGGGTCAGACTGCAAAGCCTACGAAACGTCGGGAATAAAAATTGAAACCTAATCGTGATAGAATTCGTAAAAATAGTTTTATTTCAATGTATAATATTCGCGTAAACTTAAGAAATTAGTTCATAATATATTGTTAAGCAAGGACTGTTATGTTTTAATTCACGATTAATCTTCAATTGCTATAGCGCATGTTTTAATCAACAGCCTCCTCGAAACAAACGCCTATTTTAGTTCCACAGAGCCATATCCTTTTAAATATTTAATCAGTTACGTACGCGGCTAGGATTGCAAATCTAGTTTTATGTTTGAATTGTCGTGGACTAATGAATAAACCACGAGACCACGACTTGTAGTATAGACACTATTTCAAATAGTGTTGTGTTCACAGAATCTGAAACATAACGAAAGTACGACACAGTGACTATTTTAAGTTATAGTCTATAGAGGAAACAACTTAAAATAAGTCACTTATGAGACCATGTCATAAGTTTTTGTTTTCGTTGTATACTGTAGGTATAATGTCGCGTTAAAAATTAATAATTAGTGCACTTTTTACTTGATTTCGGCGGATTTAAGGTCACTCAATGAAATCGAATCGTAGTCGAATTCGAATCGAGTGTCAAAAGTTTCATAAACTACAGTTTTCTGTTCGAGAGCCTCCGTGGCGCAGCGGGCGAGTAGCCGGCTGTGAAGCGAGAGGCCGCGGGTTCGATTCCCGCATTGAGACAAATATTTGTGTGGCCCACAGATATTTGTTTCAAGTCTGAGTGTTATGAGTCCGAAAGTCTCTCATAGTCTCTGACACCTACGTTACAGGTTATACCTAGTGTGGGGTCAGGGGGGTGACTCCTGACACTCGATTCGAACTTGAATTCGATTCGGTTTCATTTATTGACTTAAAATTCCACCGAAATCGAGTTATAAAGTGCATTAATGTCACTTTAAAAATTATCAAATGCCAAGTTCTCGAATATTATGCAACATCACCGCACTTTAAAAGTCGAATTCGGTGGAATTTTAAGTCAGTAAATGAAACCAAATCGAAATCACAATCGAATCGAGCGTCAGGAGTCACCCCCCTGGACTGGGTGTGTGACTGTTGGGTGTATTTATTTATTTATTTTTCTGCCCCCATCGCGTCATACGACAAACTGTCCACATCTAACTGAAGCTTTATTCTTCGTCGGTATATCGTAATAACTGGCTTTTACAATGCTAGAGTCCATTTTTACTTGTGGTACAAAATACAAACACTGACAAAAAACTGTGGATTTTTTGTTTGTTAAAACTCTTTTATGTTTTTCCATACATCAGAAGTCTTTGTTGGGTTTAAATAAGCAATTTGTGACTGTTTTATAATACGATGCTTCATAAAATATTGTTCACTGTAAAGACTTATGAGACAAACCATGTTTTGAAGATCATCATCGGTCAAAAATTGAACATAACATAAGCTCACGTCTGTATCCCCGAAGGGGTAGGCAGAGGCGCACTAGCGAACTAGAACACCCACATTCCGCCGAGCTTATTTCCGTCCCAGATGTGATAGGGGGCGAGCCTATCGCCATATCGGGCACAAATTCCAGACTCCGGGCTGATATGGAAAAATCCAATATCACTTTGCCCGACCCGGGGATCGAACCCGAGACCTCAGAACCATAGTCGTACCGAAATACCACCACGCCACCAAGGCAGTCAGGCAGGCAAAACTTGAAATTTGGAGTAATTGATGTTTAATTATATTGACTGCCTCGGTGGCTGGTTGTATTTCGGTACGACTACCGTCCTGAGGTCTCGGGTTCGATCCCCGGGTTGGGAAAAGTGATATTGTATTTTTCCATATCAGCCCGGAGTCTAGAATTTGTGCCCGATATGGCGATAGGCTCACCCCCTATTACATCTGGGACGGAACTAAGCTCGGCGAAATGTGGGTGTTCTAGTTCGCTAGTGCGCCTCGGCCTACCCTTCGGGGATACAGGCGCGAGCTTATGTTATGTTATGATGATTATGATTAATATTTCAACTCATGTTTGCACATTGTTATGTGTGCGTGATGTACAAGTACCTCTATATAATTATACATACACACAGACTGTGTCAAAGGGTGACCTTGCTTAACGACTCGGGGACAAGAAGATCCTAATACCGTTTCGGTTCGGGCGACCCAATACGAATCCATCACTTTCATTGCAATAAATTATAGACGTAAATCTCTCCCTGACGGATATGAGTCGATCCCACTTCAATAAGGGTGGTTACTCTATACTAAGCGCTATCATACAAATCTGATAATAATAATAATATTGAATAAGCAATAAAACTGCATTAAATCCGCCTTTATGCATTGCTTAAATAAATAAACCAAAGACTTTAATTGGGATGATTACTAAAAATGCAAAACTTATTTCAATTTTGCAGTGATGTTTCCGCATAATCTAAGAGAAGTATAATAATAAAATATGTTCCACGAACTGTACCTGGAAGTTGATATTGTTTGTCCTTATTACCAAGAAATATACTTATCACAGTCACTTGTATAAGATACAAACGATAAGATGTGAAAGTTTATAAATTAAGGAGCCTTTATAGCCTTTGCTCAGAAATCTGACCGCGTTGAAGTCTTTCCTGTAACATTTCTGGGAAGAAAAGCCTAGCGCCGGCCTAGTTTTGAAATGTCGTAAGTTATTTTGAGAAGAATTTATTTTACCATGAAGTTACTTTTCGTAAATAAGTCTATCAATTATAATTTTAACCTAAATAACATCGTTTTCCTGAACATTTTTACTTAATTTCATTCATAGAGTACACGATTTATTAAGGTTATTTCCTGTTTTTCTCACTACTTTAAAGTTTTACTAAATGGTTTTAGATTTGTTAGGCCAAGGCTATGTCACAGTTAGATCCATAAACTATTTCAATATAACAATCTTCTTTCAGCAACGGTATAGTTGTTAGGAAAAAGCACTATTTATAATGTTCTAATAAATAATGTAACATTCTTATGGATTGAGTATAAAAATAAAATTGTGAGGTTTTATAACAATTCTTGGAATGTTATTCTTTTATCGTTATTTAACCGCATTAATGTTTCTAACAAATTCCCATACAAAAGGCTGACATAATACTCTGTACTTTGATAAGAATGACGCTGTACTGTTGACTAGTGAAATCATCGAACCACCACTGTGTCCAACAGTCACAACTCACAGACACAGACGTAGGATTGTGCACCTTAACAGCGAAAGGAGATGAACGACTTTTGTGTGCAGCCAATGAGTATTTTAGGCGGCCTGGTTAATTACCAGACGGTAGAGTGCGATGCGATGCCAACTGCAAAAACAATCCCAGTTGTAAATGTAATTTAATTTATATTTCTTCATAACAAAGGAACAAAAATATCATTTCTATGCTTGGTATACTGTATACAATAAATCGCATAGAATTTTATATCATTGCTTGTTTGTGTGAATCATAAATATTTTATTTCTTTAGATTGACTGGATGAAAGGCGTCAAGGGAGCGGGACGGCCAATAACTAGTAATTAATAAATCTATATCCCTTGGTTTACTGTTACATTTATTTTATATTATACTTATTGTTGACTAACTTAGACTGCCTCCGTGGCGTGGTGGTATTTCGGTACGACTACGGTTCTAAGGTCTCGGGTTCGATCCCCGAGTCGGGCAAAGTGATATTGGAATTTTTCCATATCAGCCCGGAGTCTGGAATTTGTGCCCGATATGGCGATAGGCTCACCCCCTATCACATCTGAGAGGGAACTAAGCTCGGCGAAATGTGGGTGTTCTAGTTCGCTAGTGCGCCTCTGCCTACCCCTTCGGAGATACAGGCGTGCGCTTATGAATTATTATTATTTATTGGCGTCAAGAGAACCTTATTAAAAGTTTTATCTAGGACCAGCTTTTAATGCTAGAAAAAAGTGTTTTTTATTAACTCTAATTCAATGTTTTCTAGTTGTTAGAGCAAATCTGTGCATATACAAATATATTTTCCTAATAACAAGATGTTTTAACTATGGCACGAACGAAGAACGAGTAAATTTGCGAAATAAATTAAAAGCAAACGGAGTTTCAAAGACCGACTTGCTATCTTAAGTGAATTTGTATAATTTATACTCATTTAGTGTTGCTTGTGACTGAATGGCCCTTTGCGACATGCATTTCCGTTCTTTAACGCATTTAAGGTGAGGCGGTTAGTCAATTATTAGTTACCATTTAAACATTTCATACCGCCACCGGATGGCATGCCCATGTGAATAAGATAATACCTCTAAATAAATTACTCTAGTATTAATTATTATTATTTGTTTTTTAAGTGAATGGTAGTCCTAGACGTACCTTTAAGGACCAAATTGGCGATCTCCTAAAAAAGGGCCAAATAAAGAGTTCTCGTAACCGACGAGCGTGCATGAAAAGACTGATGACTGTGGAAGAAGCGAAAGAGGTGTGTTTGAACCGAAGCAATTGGCGCTCCTTAGTCTCTGCCTACCCCAACGGGAAACAGGCGTGAGTTTATGTATGTATGTATGTTGTTTTTTAGTAGCCTATGTGATGTCCCATTGCTGGGCTAAGGTCTCCCCCACCTTTCGCCACTTCCTCCGATCTTGTGCTACCTCTTGCCACTTAGGACAAAAAAAATATTTATAACATTAAATTATAAAGTGAAAAATTGTATTACTTTTTTTATTATAAGCAGCGATATCATAGCAGGAATGATACGGTCTGCCCAAACGGAGCGTCAGTGGTTCGAAACCATTAGCCAACGTTCGTGGTAAATTACGGCCTAAACCCGTCTTATTACTAGATGAGGCTCCTGCCCCGCAGTGGGATAGTAACACTATTGCTTTTTATCACAATCAAATGAACAGACGAGCAAATCGTTCACTTGCTGGAAACTGACACGACTACCGATGCACAGCAGCAACACCACAGTTATCATCTATTTTGAATAATAAAACACAGTGGCCCTAGAAATATTTTTGACAATCGAATTCGTATCGAGCCCGATGCACGTCTATGATCAACAATCAATATAATATACCCTAGATGCACAGTTCTTTGCAAATATCCTCCTAAAAAGTGGTCTCAGGAATAAAACAAAGAAAAATATCACAAGTTCTAATTAAACCAACACAAATATAACCCTATGCACGTGTAATAAAATAGCTTTTTAATCGAAATGAGCAAGCGTTCTTAAAGTTGAATTTTGAAATTTAGAATTCCATCGGCGTCGGATTGTATGCAAAACGAGTGCTTAAGCACTCCTTTGCTGTCTCCGAGCGTCAACTGTGTATCTAGGTAAATAATATATCGATGATGATCAATGATATTTGTGTGAAATATTAACCAAACATAATCAGTGCGCAGCGAGGTCGACACAAATTCGAATGTCAAAAATATTCTTGGAGGGTAACTTTTGACACTAGATTCGATTTCGACTACGATTCGATTACATTTAGTGACTAAAAATTCCACCGAAACCGAGTTAAAAAGTGCGTTGTGCATTAGATTCGAAAACATTGAGAACATTGTTATTTGCTAATTTATAACGTGACATTAGTGCACTTTTTACTTCTATTTCGGTGGATTTTTTGTAAATAGCGTTTGTTGCTTAGTTTGTTATAAAGTACTTCTTAATCTTAAGTCGTACGTATCGGATGAAAGTAACCAAACCCCCAACAGTTAAATGCTGCGTAGATGCGTACGTGAATACGAGGAAAGCTATATCTTAAATATTAGGTTACACTTTAAAACACAGACTAGCATGCGGATAAGGATCGGTGGGAGATGCTTTAAACAGTCACACACGTAGATACGGGTATGAGTTGTTGGGTATCAAGAACTACGAGAGACCTTTAATCTCACAGCACCCAGACCCAAAACAAATATCTGACAATCATTATCAGTCACAGGAGTCATGACGTCAGGGTGAAGGTCGCAGGAAGTCACTGGATACAGGCCACTTCCAACAAGTCGGTTTAGAAATCTTTAGGGGAGATCTATGTTCAGCAGTGGATATAACGGATGAAGAAAATATATTTCTTTTGCAAATATTTTCCAAATAACTCTTTTTTCGACCACCTTGCAAAAATTCGTCCTCAATTCGTCTGTATTTTTTTATATGTTACGCGATATCTCCGCTAAATGTGGATCGATTTGTGTTGGATAGAGCTTATTTCAATGGTGGTCCCATATAAATTTGGTCACGATCGGATTTCAAATCGGTCCGTTAAGTATTTAAACTTGTGATTATTATTATATTATCTCTGTTTTCGTGAATTAAACTATACTAAACCGTCGGAGGCGGACATATATAGGTTACATAAGCGTATGGGCCACTGGAGGCCGAGATTATCTACAACATCAATGGAATAATTAATAATCGCAAGTTTAAAAACTTAACAGACCAACTTCAAATTCGATCGTCACCAAATTTATATCGGACCACCCTTGAAATAAGCTCTATCGAACACATAAAGAATTTTGAAAATCGGTCCACATTTGACGGAGATATCGCGTAACATACATAAAAAAATAAATACAGACGATTGGAGGACCTCCTTCTTTTTGGAAGTCGGTCGATAAAATAAAAAAAATAATTGGCTTACGAAATCAGAGGAGCTAACGTCCACCTGATGGTTAGTGGTTATCATTCCTTAAAACTTTACCAAAGGCTCAGTTAAACTACTGTCTACCGTAAAAAGGAAATTGGAAGAGGATTTTGGAAGGGGAAGTATTTGGCCCTTAACATTTTTAATTATAATTCCCAATCCGGATATTAATACTTGGAAATGTGTTTTTAAGTTTTTAAGCCAGTACGCATATCCGTACCGAGAGTCGAACCTAAAAAACTGGAACACTTGTGCACGTCGCGCCGCGCCGCCCCTGGATGTGCTGTGGGGTGTCTTTTAGTTTTTTGTTAGCTACTCATGTTCGCTTCCGTTATGGACTTCCGGAAGCGGGATAAGTGCTCGTAGATTATTTAATTTTGACAATATGGTTTTATGTGTTGTGCCAAGAGAGAGGTATTTTTATGTAATGGATGTAATATAACGAAACAACTATGACATCAAGGAATGGAGCTACAATTTACAATACAATTTGAGTGGTAGAGCCACGCTGTAGACAGTAACGTTTACAGCACGAATGGGCCGGCTCGGTTTGATACCAGTGTCTCACAAAAAACCGACGTAAAGTGGCAGCTTGTCGTGTTTCGTTCGGCGAGTGAGATTTCCGGTGGCCCATTTACCCCCCTTCCTTCCCAATCACTTTTCCCCTCCCCTTCCATTATCTCCTTTTAGCTTGGCAACGCACCCATCATTATTTTTGTGTCTTGGATGCCTAATGGCGGTGGAGATCACTTACTATCAGGTGACCCATCTGCTCGTTTGCCAGTTTCTGCTTTAAAAAACATATATCCGGAACTTAAAGAATCGCTAGAAAATCCACCAAAAACCATCAAGATAAAGCTAATCCATGGTGATGATGAATGTTACGTGTATAGTAATTATTTTATTCTAACCTTTACTGGTCTTACGACAGTCTTGGCTATTTTCGACTTTATTTTAATTGAAATTAAGTTGAATATTTGAAAGCCTGACCATGTACTTAAAATTATGACGAATACTATTATTTATTTTTCGGAACCTTTTACTGAGAGTGCGTGGTCAGATACTGCATGCACATTTCTGTATTATTTTTACTTTCTTCAAAAACACTTCATACACGTAATGATTTCTTAGGTTTACGCGAATGTTATACATTGAAATGAAACTTTTTCTTACGGATTTTATTGCAATTTGGTTTTGAAACGCCGGGCCTAAAAATAAAACCAAATTGTGATAAAATGTTTCAACTCCATACACGTGTTCGTCTAAAGCCTAAAATTAAAAATATTATCACAAAACGTATTCTATAATTTTTAGTATTCAAAACGAGTTGCGCGAGATTTCTCTTCCGTTGGTAGTCGTCTAAGCGACGAGTTCCGTCGCCTAGCTTTTGCTTTTAATCGTACCTGTATATTTTCTCCTCAGAACGGTCTTATTAGTCGCACGTAGGGCTGTCAGGGGGGTTACCACCACCTCTCATAGCAGTATTATTATAATTTTACTGGTACTTATTCCCATACAAAACAAACGAAGAATGAATATAATAATACTGCTATAAGAGGTGGTGGTAACCCTGCTGATGTTGATGGTGTTTACGGTGGTGGTGCCAAATATATTATAGACGGATTGCTAATTAAACGGAGTAAACTCACAGATCGAAATGTCACTTTTCAAAATAATATTACTTACTTTCAATACATAGTGATTGTTCTATAGTGCGACTGCTAATTAAACGGAGTAAACTGACAGAACGAAATGTCACTTTTCAAAATAATGTTGCTTACTTTCAGAACATAGTGATTATCTTGTTGTATTTTTATCATTCCAAAAAACAATAACTCAGCACTAGCTTACAAAATTAGAATTTTATTGCGTATTTTAGAAATTTCAGCTTAACCCTTCGACTAAATGTCTGTGGAAATAATTTTGCGTAAATAATCACAACAGATACGATAAATTATAAAAATAAAAATTACAAATATTACTTTCATTATTTGCGAAAACTAACGTTAGGCACATTCATAGCTTTTGTAAGTTTCGTTTATAATGAATCATGACTATAATTCCAGTAGACATACCATAACATAGCAAGCAGTAATTTACTATCACTATAATTCAGTATGCATGCAGTACTAATCACACATTAGTCAGGAATTACGAGTTTGAGTAGAACTTTATAAAATGAAAGAATAAAATGGTTCACTGAATTATAATGTTTAAATAATCTTGATCTTTTTACCGCAGCACCATATAAATTTCACGAAACAGTGGCAACATTCGAAATGTCAGTTTACTCCGTTTAATTAGCAATCCTACTATACTATAGGATCCGTTAAAACAGTGAGGGCGACTTGCAATGTTATTACTAATCTAGAGTTAGAACGAGACTATATTTAGCCTACAATTCATAACTATATTTAAATCGAGATTTGGGATAAATCGGGATAGATAAAACCCATAGATAAATAAAATACCCTGATAGATAAAATTCATGCATTATGCTTAACATTGTTTATAATTAAAATGTAAATTTATTTTCCCAGTAATATAGTTTAGGTTTTTGTGCTTATATGCAAAACACAAAATGTTTAATTATAACTTAACAAACAAATACCTATAATTCAAAATGATTTTGTGATGACGTGAATGAAAAAGGACGTTATTAATAATGTAATATTATTTTTCCTTATCCAAGTTCAATGACAAATTAATTAAAGTAAACTTTAAGGGCGACTTGCAGTGTTATTACTAATAATTACTAATAATAATAGAAAATAGAGTTAGATCTAGACTCCATTTGTCATACAGCTCATACCTATATTTAATCCGAGATTTGGGATAAATCGGGATTTATCTAAGTGTCACCCCTAAATGTACTTTATAAATTTGAAATTACCACTGAAATATTTTCTATTTAAGATTATAGAAATTCCCAACACTAATGTTAACATTTATTTTGGATATTCAAACACTGTTTAACCGCTCAACAAATGTAGTAAATCACCATGTCCCAAGTCCCACCATAAACCCATTTCCACAAACGAAGCTGTGCGCTAATGCTAGTTAAAATGCATAACAACCATAGTGTTATGCATAATCGTCGCTAGTCATAAGTTGTAAGGCACATTTGTCTCACCGCATTACAAATACGATTTCCTTATAAACAAAACTAATAATAGCGTGGAATAATATTGCGGTTCATACCACAAGATTACCGTTTCTCTAGAACTATGTTTTATTTAACAAATGACCTCAACCTATCGACTTCGATCCTGATGAAAATTCTACAAAACTGCCGTCCTCAAGATAAACGCCGTTAAGAGAATAAACGTAATTTTGAGATGTTTCCAAAAAACGTGCAAAATATGGTCCCTAGAGATTTCATAAACTTATGGTTATTTTTAATGTTAACGTAAATAAGTTATTAAGTTTATCAAATAAAAAAGCCACAGTCTTATAAACCTCTAAAATATTCTCCATATTTTCCACGGTTTTTGGTGACATCTTAAAATTAGGTTTATTAACTTAACGGCATTTTAGCTTGAGGACGGCAGAATAATAATATATTCCAGACTACTTTTCGCTCAAGCTCCGCTTTTGTGTAATTCTTTCCCGTCATAATTTGAGAAAATATATCTTATACTAGGCGCAGGTCCCACCACGAGATGAACTAAACGAAGCCAACGGCGCGGCGGTGAGGTTTAGATGACAGTTGACTGAGTTAAGGTGCATTTCCTGCACGTATTTTTCCCGAACCAAAACGAAAACTGTCATAATTTTAGCAGACTGACAAAATTCGTACTAAGGGGCTTCTTTAGGGTTGAAAGTTGTTCGGCTGTATACAGGCTTTCAAAGAAAACATGTCCGGCAAAATATACGGCTTAAAACAGCACCTAGTCTGTTTTTATTTTATTTTAGAGCCTGGCAACACTAAGGCTGAGATCTATAGAGCGAACTTCGACTAAGTCCAAGTCAAAGTCACAAACTCAGTGGGGATTTGGAATAGTTAAATCGAACTTTGACTTAGTCCGGGTCATTTTTTACAATAAAAACAGACTGACAGACAGACTAAGCAAAGATTTTCTTGTAATAAATGACGCGGACTTAGTAAAAATCCTCATTGATTTCGTGACTTTGACTTAGACTTAGTCGAAGTTCGCTCTATAGATCTCAGCCTATGTCTGTTAGAACTCAGAGGACAGAGCATAACTACAATGGAGCATTCCTAATGTACGGAACGAAACCAAAATGGCGGCTTTGCGAAAGAAAGACCCATTAACATAGTAGTTAGGTATCTTCTTCATATGCCGAAATTAGTATTATTGTTAATAAAACACCGTATTTATATGTAATAAAATTTAAGGATTTATACGTCATTTACTTATGACACGGTGACAACTTACATGTAAATAGATTACGAAACAAAAATGGCGGAACCGGCTTCAAAGTAAACACGTATTTTTCGTAGTTATGCCAGGTCCTATTATTTTCTATATTCATTGGTGAAAACAACTCTTATTAGGAAGTGTATATGAAAAAATGCCGCTATACTCTATGTGATAGTTTAATTCCTTGCCAATATACCTGCGAAATACTACCTGTAAATAAATGTGTATGAGTTGATAGTTAAAATTCTGTTTCGATACTAGTCAACACGGCGATTTTTATTTCGCGGGAAAACACTATCTCATAATCTTATCACATTTTAAACACAGTGATAAAATTTCAAGATATTTAGTATGTACGAAAAAAGGACCTGTAGCCCGAGCACGAAAAACTAATGTAAATGTAAACTCGCTGCGCACTGATGACATTTGATTAATATTTCATATAAATTTCATAGACGCGCATCGAGCACGAATACATTTACGGTTGTCAGAAATTTTCCAGCTCGGGCTGCTGATCAATGTAGCTGTTAAATAGAAGAGTATATTCATTGAGAGCGAAAAATCCTTCCAGCTAGGTACCCTAATCAAAATTTAACAGTTTAAAATATTGGTTCAATTTAATATTTGTGGCAATTATGGCAAGGGGAGGTACTAGGTACTTTTTAAGTGCTAGTTTGTTAAATTTGAGAAAGAAAGCATTGAGATTTTTTTGAATTAATACAAAAACTCAAAATAACATAGACAGTCTAACTTCTAATGTATTACTTTATATCACAAACAATTTATTCACATTCATAAACAATGGCATAGACAACATAAACTTAAATTAAATAAAATTTAAAAACAAAGATTACGACGCGTTCACACGGTGCCAGAAACGAGTTTACGCTTTTTTCTGTATTGTCAGACAACCAGATACGTGAAAATATTTTTTAAACTCGTTTTATAATGTGGAATGGGATTTACTTCAAACCTATTATAATTCTGTGACCTCCAACAATGTGCTTAATATTATTAAACGATAATTATGTTCAAAAACAATATTATATTCTCATTTATTATAATTTTGAAACATCATTATAATTATTATATTCATATTGGGAATACAAACATAATTTTAATATCAACTTACTGGCCAGCAAGAAATAAACAAATACATCGGGTTCACAGTCATAAAAACTTAAAACAAAAAGAGGTCTTAAAACTAGTTGCAATTTATATACAATGGTCTTGTATCAAAATGTCAGTGGTGCTACGAACTCGATAGCTCGTACCGTTAATTAAGTACTTATGTTTTACACCACACTTTACTCTCCATACAAAAGCAAAACAAACGTCATTCCGTCTCTCACTACGAACATCCAATTCATATCAAACTTAAAGCAAAACGAGTATTGAAGTTCGCAAAAATAGTTTTTAAATTAAAAAGGGCAAGTGTACAAGTTATGGCAGAAATTCTTTAACGTTTAACTCGTTTGAATACGTCTTCCCATGAGCCGTTTGGGGCCAACCCCTTCACCAAAGGCCAGTGACTGTAAAGTGTTAATATAAGACAAAGTGCGGTAACTTGGTAACTTCTGGTAAGTCTATTGCCTCGTAACGTAAAAAACTTAACACCGTGCGAATATTCCTTTAGCGTCTGTAAGTCTCACCTCGCTCCTGGAAGTCGGCCCGGCTGAGCGCCGCCGAAGCGACCAGCAACACAATCACGTTCCACATTGCCACAATCACAAGTCCACACCGTACATAATTACAGTTTCACAGTCACAATTATCACACGTCCGCTCGGCACGCCAGCGCAGCCTGTATGAGTAACAGCCTCAGAAGCGCGTGCGCAAGCCTTGTCGTTGTGAACAGAATCACAGATAAAATGTTCACAGATGCGCCACTGTCCCGCTGACGACGCAGTTTTAAGATAAAGTAACGCTCTCACTCGAAAAAGTATACAGTATAAACTATTTTTGGCGTCTCTCTCACTGTTCAACTACATACTACTGTGTATACACACTAGCAAAGCTTGTTGTGGTCAACAAAGAAAAGCCTCTTTTATAAAAATAAAATCCAGTCTAAAAACATCTCGTGTTTAAAGGATCTAACTGAGAATATGTATTTATATTTTATGTTGGTTAAAAAGCTTGTTTTTGTATTAATTTTCCTATTGTAACAACGTTTGCGCCAATTGCTGTATTTTATTCATTTTAATACATTTTACGTGTATTAAGTAAATAAGTACGTTTTTTATTTATCTCAATACCCCTGTGGTAAAAACCGTAATGATAATTCAGATAATCCTTATTAGTTACCAATCAATATAATACAAATAATCGGAGTAAAATCAACAATATCTATACCGGATATGTTTTATCATTATGCCTTATCTAGTTTTTGATAAAAAATCACGAAAAAACATATTTTTTTTTTACATTTTGATGTACATTATAAAATTAGGTAATACATATTTGATTAACTAAGCAACTATTACTTTTATAGTTAACCAGATAAATCTGAGTCATCTTAATATTCACACAACTAACACATAGCCAACGGAAAGGTATAAATTGCTGGTCGTGTCGCGTGGCGCGTCTGTACTCTTCATAGCTCACCACTGCGCTCGTAGTAGCGGTTCTTTGGCTACAACGCGGGGCGCAACTGCTCTTGTCCAGGTAAGCCTCCCGGCGTGGCGGGGGTGAAGTGCACGCCGCGGGAGGGGAACGAGCCCCAACACTCAATGCACTTGCGTTCCAGACGAGACCAAAGAAAGGATCACGTGTTCTATTGAGTTGGTTAGACTCAATGGGATTCTTGTTCTTTTACAGCCTCTATGTGTACGCCTCCTAACTATTGTTTATAAGCGATTTCGTTCTGAGAATTTTATCATTGTTTTAATTTTAATCTAATCGGGCTACTTAGAATAATAAATACGATATTTTTTTATGAATTAATAGTATAAAGTTTACGATATTTTTATCTATGTACTTAATTTACTTAACAAAATGTTACGTTTACTGGAACTGCTTATTTTAATATAATTAATTCTAGTAGGATGTATTTAAAAATATTATTTTTAACGTAACGCATTAAATAAAAACCGCGTATCTGGGATTATAAAATATAAAATACAACGTACCGTCTAATTAATTATGTGATATAGTTTAATGTCGTGGTTTTTAAAACATAAAATAAACATAATCTCACGCCTGTTACCCCGAAGGGGTAGGCAGACGCGAACTGGCCAACTAGTACACCTACATTTCGCCGAACTTATTTCCGTCCTAGATGTGACAGGGGGCGAGCCTATCGCCATATCGGGCACAAATTCCGGGCCGATATGGAAAAATCCAATATCACTTTGCCCGACCCGGGATCGAACCCGAGACCTCAGGACAGTAGTCCTACCGAAATACAACCACGCCACCGAGGCAGTCATAAACAAAAACAATTATAATAAAATCCGTGATCAAATATCCTATACACTCTAAATAATATTCTACCTGTATTCGATATAATTTAACCAGCAAATAACCATACCTAAATCTTAATTATTTGAATGAATAAGAGCAAGTATCTATGGTATTACCCAACTAAATTAAAAGTCAGTTTTATTATATTTTGGTTGAATGTCAAGGTATATTGTGTTTGTATAATCAACTAAATATATATTGTGGACTAGCTTGTGTCCGCGACTATGCCCGCGTAAGAGTCTGTTTCGTCGTATTTCCATTTTTTCTATACAAACTACTAGACCCATGTGATATGTTTGTTAATAAATATCCATGCGAACGAAATAATAATAAATAATAAATACACCCAACAGTCACACACCTAGTCCTGATACACACTAGGTATAACCTGTATCGTGGGTGTGGTTGAGCCACTTCGTGTCTCTTTTGGGGAGCGATCGACTCCGGTACTTTCTGGGTGGATCATTGTGCCCTCCAATCTTGTTGGCACGACCTAGGCATTTTAACCTCTTTGGTACACAGCTCGTTGGTGTATGCTCTGATAATTATTACTGGCATGCACCACGTCAAATTCATATTTTTATTAACGTCATTCTATTCTATACTTCATATACTTAATACATTTTTCACGACATGTCAACATAACAATTTTACACTAACATAATATTAATTATATTTTTTCTTTTCTTCACACCGCTTTACGCATCACGACCCCTTGGACGTGGTCGTTCAATTCGCCCTTGCGAGGATCCCGCTTTTTCAAACCTCCACCGCTTTGCCACGCGTAACCGGCACATCGCCAGTGGAATCTTCAGAGTGACAATTGAGGAGCTGCTGAGACCACGGAGGTGGATGCCCGGCTCTGTGCTGCAAGGTTGGTGGATCATATATTCATCCGCTCAGAACCAATACCCTAGTTCGTACTCGCCTTGAGGGACACGGGGTGGTTCTGGGCGACCGAGCCCCTTGGCTCATACAACAACATTTTGGTAGTGCTATTTTTCACGCGCTACCAGGGTGTCAGAAACTATGAGAGACGCACGGTCTCACAACATCCAGACTTGAAACAAATATCTGTGGGCCACACAAACATTTGTCTCAATGCGGCCTCTCGCTTCACAGCCGGCTACTCGCTCGCTGCGCCACGGAGGCTGTCAGACTGTCTGAAATCACGGACAACAGCTACAAGTAAATAATCACAAATTCAAAAACTTAATGGACCGACTTCAAAACTTATTTGACCGTGACAAAATATATGAGACCACCCTTAGAATAAGCTCCATCGAAGACAAAAATAATCTTAATATCGGTCCACATTTGGCGCAGTCCGCAGATGTCGCGTAACATACATAAAAAAAATACAGACGAATTTAGGACCTTTTTTTGAAGTCGGTCGATAAAATGTACTTTGTTCGATAACCTCGGTGGCGTGGTTGTATTTCGGTACGACTACCGTCCTGAGTTCTCGGATTCGATCCCCGGGTCGGGCAATTTTTCCATATCAGCCCGGAATCTGGAATTGGTGCCCGATATGGTGACAGGCTCGCCCTCTATCACATCTGGAACGGAACTAAGCTCGGCGAAATATGGCTATTCTACTTCGCTAGTGCGCCTTTGCCTACTCCTTCGGGATACAGGCATGAGCTTATGTTATGGTCAATAAAATATAATCTTTTGTCGTCTTACAAAGAAATTATAACCTCCGCCACTTTTACTTATTACTTCATTTTTCTCCATTATTGTAATATTCTATGAAACTTGAACAACCCAACAGAGCGTATGCTGTTTGCATTATGGTATATAGCTGTACTTGTACATGTTATTTATGAAGCATATGTTGTACCAGATGAAGCATGTGTTAAACAATATGGCGGGCTTGTGCCAATGAAACGAAATTGAACGTTTTTTTAATTTCGCAATATAAAATGTGGCACTGCACTTATTGGAGAATTAAAATAAGTAGGCATAGATACATAAAGCCGCACATGTTTTTCGAAACAAAACACAAAAAACACCTACACAAAACAACGTATTTCGCTGTCTCCTGCTCATGGAACAATGGACCATAGACAAAAAAAAAATAAAAATACGGTGTATTGTGTAATGTTTTAGTGTAGGAGACGCGGCTTTAGAATACGTGAGTCCGGGATCAACAATCATACGACACCGATTAGTGAAGCTCAACGAATCTTACTGCCAAATACCCATACACTTGAGGCCACCTGTTGTCGTTTAAGCCCGCCTTATCTGTCAAAATTGTATGGCGAAAATCAATGCAAGAAGCCGTTAAATTTGAGTAGCGTTCCAGTACTAGGGCGTTAGAACGCGAAACCATTTATAACATACATAACATAAGCTCACGCCTGTATCCTGGAAGGGGTAGGCAGAGGTGCACTAGCGAACTAGAACACCCACATTTCGCCGAGCTTAGTTTAAACTATTTATACCCTAATAATATATATAATAACCAGTACCGGAGTAATCCCTAAAACACTACATGCAAACCTCAAAGCATTAGACCTACACCCACTCACATATATACTTCTTCAAAAGGCAGTAATCTTAAACACATGTAGAATCGTGAGAAAATTCTTATCAATAGATTAAAAACCTCACTAGACTGACGATGTTTGGCCAGAAGCCCGCATCGTTGGTAAACTACCCCAGAAATGGGAGAACTTTAAAAGAAAAATATATAATAATAATATACTCTAATAATATAATAAAATCACTTAACGGACCGAATTTAAAACTTATCCGATCGTACCCAAACTTATATGGGACCACCCTTGGAATAAGCTCTATAGAACAAAAAAATAATCTTCAAAATCAGTCCACATTTGGCGGAGATATCGCGTAACATACATAAAAAATACAGACGAATTGAGGACCTTCTCTTTTTTGGAAGTCGGTTGAAAAAGAAAAGAAATGGGCATGGAGAAGGGATTTGATATTTCCGAAAGACTAAATACCCCTTTAATTGGTTTTTCGGAAATCTCACTCATGCGTACCGTGGAAGCAGCGGCGTGTAGTCCGTATAGGCCAAGAAACATTGTTTACCCTGACAATTTTCTATTACACACATACATAATCTCACGCTTGCATCCTCGAAGGTGTAGGTATAAGCTTTTTTGAAGTCTGTCGAAAATAGGTATGAGTTAGAAATATAAGTTTTCCGTATCCTTTGTAATAAAGCACTTACAACAGCAATACTCTACACTTACACATATTACATACCCACATATACTCACACCTGCATCTCCGAAGGGGTTGGCAGCGGCGCACTAGAAAGCTAGAGCGCCCACATTTCGCCAAGCCCACCACAGGCCCTGATGTGTTAGAGGGCGACCCTATCGCCAAGATATAATATTTGCATTAGACACAATAGATTACAAATACACATAATGACCCTTGTAAAAATATCATCATCAACTCAGCCATAGGACGTCCACTGCTGAACATAGGCCACCCCCAAAGATATCCTGATCGACCTGTTGGAAGCGGCCTGCATCCAGCTACTTCCTGAATATAAAATATATTTTTTTAATTTATTATTATAAGGAGAACAAACAGCAATACTAAAGTACAAAAAACTTATACTAAATGCATTATCGACCGTAAGCCGCCAATACCTCCTAAGTGCTTTGCGATCAAGTTTATAGGAGACAACAAAAACTAATAAAAATTAAATATATTAAAAAATATAGATGATATTTATGCACCCAAAATCCAAGTTTATTAAGTGTACACTAGTTTAATATTGCTAATGAGAAAATATTTACATCATGTTCCATTAGGACTCACAGATAGCGCAAAAAACAATATTTTGGTAAAAATGTTAGTTAGGAGGTATTGGCAGCATACGGTCGATATGCTACCCACACCGTTCCCTACAGATTACATCTTTAAATTGTAATCATTTTAAGTGGACGTGTTACAGTAATTTATACATTACAAAGTTAAATAATAATTAATAAATAAAAACATTAAGAAATAGCTTTGATAGAAATAAACACACAAGTATTTAAGTGTTCTAAAAACATATTAACACGGTACTTAAGAGCCATTTCACAAAATTCGACTGCTCCAGAATAGGTAAATAGACACCCGAGTCGCGTACGAATCGAACAAAATGAAGATAAGGGATCATGGCGCGACTAAAACATTTTGATACTTTTGCATCTCACTAAACTTGAGTCATCCGAATTTTTATTTTATTATTTTATCATAATGTATGTATTTTATATATGTATTGTAAACTATTATATAAAATATGTAGATGTATACTAATACAAGCCAGTCTTATTACAACATAGTGTAATATCAAATTATTTATCTATCATTTTAATTTGAATATTCTACATGCGCATGTGGCACAGCGGGCGAGTAGCCGGATGTGAAACGTGAGGTCTCGGGTTCAATTCCCCCACCGAGACAAATCTCTGTGTGGCCCACAGATATATATTTCGGGTCTTGGTGTTGTGAGACCAAAAGTCTCTCGTAGTTTCTAATACTCACGACACAAGACTCGATCTTAGTGTGGGGTAAGCACTATGTGTGTGACTGTTGGGTGTATTTATTTATTTATTTATTTATTGAGAGAATCCCTTTAGTCCTAAAAAATACGCGTGTGGATCCGCGGGTAAAAGCTAGTATTATATATTTTATTTATATAGATTACTAGCTGCCAAATAATACAACGCAATATTACGACCACTTTTTTAGTTCTGACCCCGCCCTTCGGACTTGCTCGGTGGCCCTAATAACGATTTTGAAGTAAATCGGGTCAAAAACAAAAAAAAAACAAAATGGCGACCACCTTTTTAATTATGACATCAGATCCGTCGTTGTGTGTGGGAGACAACAAAAAAAAAATATGACAGAATATGTCGCACTAAGCATCAAAGACAAAAAAATCTAAATTTCAAACCTTATTTTATCCCTTTTCGGGCTAAAAAATTTCACAACCTCCGTCTGATCTTAGGGCTAAAGGTATCCTCATACCAACTTTCATCCAAAACAGTTTGATCAGCGGTATCTGAATTCCTATACATACTTTCATCCCATATTTCATGCCTTTAGGGGTCGAAATAAAGTCTATTTGAGTCCCTAGGGTCGAAGGTATCCTTATTTTACCAAAATCTATTAAGCGGGGTTTTATCCCATTAGGGGTTGATTTAAAAAATAAGGAGACTTTGTGTTAATCCAGGATGTCAGCAACCCCCATACTAAATATCATCAAAATCTATTTGGTCGTTTTTGCGTGAAAGAGTACCAAACGTAACACTTACACTAAGTTTCGCATTTATATTACTTTGATGATGATTATAACAAAAACTGAAAACCGACTTCAAAAACGAATACTTAAAATGTCTTCAATTCTCAAACCGCGTTTCAGTTTTCGTTAAACTTTAATTATTATTTATCTATTTTTAGTGTAATATTGAAAGAATTATCCAACAACTCTTAATAGTTAAGGAGTTATATTTTACATTATCAGCTCAGCAACATGAAATGATGAGTACCAGACGCAAATACCAATATAGTTTTAGAAAATATATAAAACACACTATGGGTCCCTATAAAATTTGATGGTTACCCTCGATTTTTCTAGGATCCCATCATCAGATCCTGATTTGGTGCCAATGGGACCACCTGGGAAGTATACCCTTTTCAACGAAAAACTAATTTCACGAATCGGCCTAGGCGTCTTCGAATAATCGGGGAACATACATAAAAAAGACTCCGACGAATTGTTAACCTCCTCCTTTTTTTGAAGTCGGTTAATAAAATGCAATTACAGTACAATGAGGTACAATAATTAAAATCATATAACGTACTAAAAATAATAAACTCTCATGGATCAAAACTTGTCAGTTGTGGTATATTTTGTAATTACGAATTCTATAGTGTTCGGGAGTAGCACGAAGAAAATCGACATAGGTCCTGCTCTGACGAGCGCTGGCGCGCGACTGATTTCCGAACGCAAATTCATTGCAATTTTGTGCGATGTATTTTTTGTAATAAAAAAGTTATTAATAAAAATATTTTCATTTGACCTACAAAATAAGGTTGTTTATAAAACAAAGTTTATTTTGGTACAAATCGTTTCTTGTAATTTGCTTTTCTTCCTTGCAAAAACTCGCGATAAACTTCGGATATAAATCGTAAAAATCGTCAGTCTTTATTTTTTTTACAATTAGTGTGATTAATTATCGATATTCTGTTTACCAAACGTCAACAGTTTTATATGCCTGATATCTAGGATTTTTCTCAAGTCCATTTAATGACTTTTAATAAGAGAATTAGGAGCCTGAAGATGACCTGTTTCGTTATTTTCAAGAAACAAGGTACGGGAGATTAATCGCTACTAAAAAATCAAAGTAGTGTTAGTAAATGTTTTGTACAATACGTCAACAAAAAGAATCGATCTATATTTTGAATGTATTCAATGGCATTCAACCCGTTCTTATCATGGTAAATTAGGCGCTCAAAATCTTGGAAATCTCGCATAAAATGTGAAATGCCTCTTAACTTTAAAACTCAAAACGTCATTGTTAAAACTAGTTTTTTCTTTTCATTTTCCACAATGTGTTCATTGTGGTGAACTTCACCCTGCCAACTACAGAGGATGCATAGTAGCTAAAGAGTTGCAGAATATGAAAAATAAGGCAATGGCTAAGAAAGCTATAAATGTTCCACCTCGAGCTGAGAATAGAAGGAATAACGCCATTAAAGATCAAAGTTATAACGAGAAAGTCTCATTCGCTCAAATGACTAAAGTCGGCCCGTCAGTATCTCAGGTACAACCGAAGCAACATCTGCAGGCAAAACCACAGCCACAGCATCAACCACAATCTAGCAATATGGAAGAAAAAATCAACAAACTCTTACATTATATGACTTCATTTGACAGTCGCTTGAAAAAATTGGAACACAGCACCAAGATTGCTACATCAACAGAGTCACAATGATGAGTACATTAAGAATAATGGAATGGAATGCTAACGGTCTATTTCAACACCTTAATGAAATAGAAATCATTCTTAATACAGAAAATATCGATGTGTGCCTCATATCAGAGTCACACTGTACCAAAGAATCAATGATAAAAATAAAGGGATATAAAATCTATAATGCATTACACCCAAATAACACTCCTAGAGGAGGCAGTACTATTATTATAAAAGAAAACATCTACCATTACGAACAACATAAGATGGAAGAACAAGACAAACAAATTGTTTCGGTCTGTGTTCAAACAAAGCTCTACCCGATTACTATATCAGCTATATATTGCCCACCTAGATATTCGCTAAAGGCAGAGCAATTTAAATACCTTTTAAAACAACTGGGCAATAGGTTTATACTCGGAGGAGATTTCAATGCCAAAAACACCCATTGGGGATCTAGACTTACGACAACCAAAGGAAAGAAGTTACTAACAGCTATTAAAGATGTCAAATGTGATGTAATATCTACAGGTAAGCCAACTTATTGGCCTACAGATACCCAGAAAATACCAGACCTAATAGATTTCTTCATATGTAAAAACATCTCACTTAACAGTATTCATATAGAGGAAGGCTACGACATGAGTTCAGACCATTCACCAATAGTGCTAACTCTATCTGAACGCTTAATTAAAACAGAAAACAGCTTATCTTTAACAACTAATTATACAGACTGGGAAAGCTTTAAACTTGACCTTGAATCTGTAATAGACCTAAAAGTTGCGTTAAAAACACCAGAACATCTTGAAAACGACTTAAGAAAATTTATAAACGATATACAACAATGCGCCTGGCGAAACACTCCCGAAACTAAAATCAGGGTAAAAGGTAACTACTATCCAGTACATATCAAGAATCTTATTGCCGCAAAGAGGAAACAAAGGAAACAGTGGCAAAGAACTAGAAATCCACATGACAAAACATTATTTAACACACTCACAAAAAGATTAAGAAGGGAAATAAAAAGTTTTAAAGATGAATCGATGAATACGTACCTTCGTGAACTTACAAGCGATCGTACATCAGATTACTCGTTATGGAAAGCTACTAAAGATATTAAAAAGCCTATTAAGCAGATCCCTCCAATAAAAGGGTCAAACGGTCGCTGGGCTATCAATAATAAGGAAAAGGCAAACATATTTGCACACCATCTGGAAAAAATTCTTAAACCTAACGAAAGTACTATAGAACAACTCAAGCTAGATGACAAAACGCAAGAAAACCTAGAAATAAAACTCGTAACTCCTAAAGAAGTGGTACGTGAAATAAAAAGTCTTAAACATAAGAAATCACCTGGTTATGATTTGATTACTGGAGATGTCTTAAACAACCTTCCACGTAAAGCCATAGTTAAATTAACTACTCTTATTAATGCTTCACTCAGATTAAAATATGTACCTGACGTATGGAAATTTGCTGAAGTTATAATGATACTGAAACCTGGTAAACCTCCTCAGGAAGTTACTTCCTACAGACCAATCTCACTGTTACCAATAATGGCAAAATTATTTGAAAAACTATTTTTAAAAAGATTAAAACCTATTATAGAACAAAGAAATTTAATCCCCGACTATCAGTTTGGTTTTAGAGAAAAACACTCCACGATAGACCAAGTGCATCGGATAATCAACATTATTGAAAAAGCATTAGAAGAAAAGAAAGTTTGCACTACTATTTTTTTAGACGTAGCACAAGCATTTGATAAGGTATGGCATCACGGCCTTACATACAAGCTGAAAAATTTACTTCCAAAGCAATTTTCAGATATCTTGGAATCTTATATATCGGACAGAACATTTCGAATAAAACATGAAGATTCATATTCCGACATAAAACATATCAACGCTGGAGTACCACAGGGAAGTGTATTGGGTCCCGTACTGTACTTATTATACACCTGTGATATACCTACAACGGAAAACAACACCATTGCCACCTTCGCGGATGACACAGCAATTATAGCTACAGGTTCTACTCACGAGGAAGCAGTGGAAAAAGTCCAAACAGCCGTTAATACCATCATTGATTGGACCAAAAAATGGCGTTTAAAAATAAATGAATCAAAATCAGTTCATGTAGATTTCTCTAATAAAAGACCAAATTATCACCCAGTGGTAATAAATGGTAATAAAGTACCGTACGAAAATACAGCCAAGTATTTGGGCATGACACTTGACACAAAGCTTCGCTGGAAAGCACATGTTAAAAAGAAACGCGACGAACTGGAACTTCGTTATAGGAATATGTACTGGCTACTTGGAAAACACTCCGCGTTGTCAGTACACAACAAAATCCTTTTATATAAACAAGTCCTAATGCCAGTATGGACTTATGGCATACAGTTGTGGGGCTGTACCAAACAAAGCCATATACAAATGATCCAACGATTTCAAAATAAAGTGCTCCGGGGTATCGTAAATGCGCCCTGGTACATAAGAAATGATGATCTCCACCGGGACCTTAAAGTGGAATTTGTTAGCAATGTGATACAGAAATACGCCGAAGCTCATGAACGTCGACTTCATCATCATGTGAACGTAGAGGCAATCCAGCTCCTTGACAACACAGACCTAGTGAGACGACTAAAAAGGACAAAACCTTTTGAGTTAGTGTAGTGAACATTTAGTGACATATAGTGCAGTGAGTGCTATTCGTAAAGAACACGTGAACATTGTGTCTTCCCCTTAATAGAGACAATAAGAAGTGTGTTAATGGACATATTCTTAGCTATAGTCTCATTAGAAGTTTAGGTTAAACTTAAATTACTTATTAGTCGTTAGGCTAGATTGTAATTCCAATGATGTACTTCATATGGTATATCATTACAAAAAAAAAAAAAAAAAAAAAAAAAAATTTTCCACAATGTGATACAAGGAAAAATGTGACAAGTTTTTAAGCTATACTTATCTTACACACTCTAACTACACTTAACTAAAACTTTCGCGGTATTCCGCGTAAATGTTACATAAGTAAGGTCCATATCACGGACGTACAAAGAAAGATGGACGGAGCGCTGGGAACATTGAAAGTGAAGCACGGTTTTCGGCTCATTGGATCTAGCGACACGTAATGGCGTATGTGTGCGTAGGGCACTTGTGTACAGGCGCCTTTGTGTGCGTGGCTTCTATATGGCGTCTGTTTGACTATACGCGAGATGGTGTCCTTCTTTTTCTTTACGTCTGTGGTCCATATTTAATAAATGAGAAATAGTCAACATGTTTTAATTACATTTTTCACCCTGTAAGATACTTTGCATGACTTTACTTTTTTAAAATTGCTTTTTTCTTGTGTACAAATGTTTTTTCTAGTTTACATCACGGTGTTTGTTACATTCGGTTGGTGTATTTTTTGGCACTCCTAAGAACGTATCATCGCTTAATAAACCTAACCGTGCAAATCGAACCGCAGTAATTTAGTTTTTAATACCATTAGATGGTAAATTTGAATCACATCTATCAATACGTTTTAAATTAGAGCCGATCCGTAACGCTATTTAGGTCCGGTATCCAATGCGGTCAGTATAGATGTTTCTGGAATAACCAGTAACTGATATATGTTCTACATTTTTGCACTTATGGCGAAAGATAAATAATAACCTTAAATCCAATATTTATTTACGCTTTTAAACGACTGCCTTTGACGTGGTTATTGTGAGCGCAGCACAACTATATAATACTCCTGCGGGTTTAAACAAGTGGCTTATGCACTAGTCGAATAGAATAAATGAATGGGAATGACATAAGAGAATGCTATATGCGGTGTACACTTATGTCATTCCCATACATTTATTCTATTCGACTAACGCATAAGCCACTTGTCTAAACCCGCTGTAGGGATACTCGCTTCGATTCCGACGAAATCGAGATGAAAATGTACTAATGTTGCATTAATTACCAAGTTCTGGAATCGATTGCGACATTAACGCACTTTTTAATTCGATTTCTGTAGAATTTTAAGTCAATAAATGAAACGGAATAGTATTCAAAATCGAAACGAGTGTCAAAAGTCAAGGGGGTAGACGTCTCGGGTTCGGTCCCCGAAATGATACTGAGGTTTTCTATTCAATATCAACCCGAACTCTGGAGTGTACCCAATGTGGCGATATGCTCGGTCCTTATCAGATCTAGGACCAAAACTAAAAATGCAGCGCAATCCTTTCAGGAGTTGGCGTCAGGCAGGCAGCCGATAAAAACTAAAGCTGAATCATTTCAACATGGTTGAAAAAGTGTTTTGCGTCGACCTACATTGAAGTTACTAAACTAGGGTAAGAAATCATAGTTCAAATCTATGAATAAAAATAAAATTACAGAAGGCTGCGATTGTTCGCGCGTCACGCAAAAACTGCTCTATCATTTACATACACCCAACAGTCACACACATAGTCCTGACACCACACTAGGTATAACCTGTATCGTGGGTGTCAGAGATTATGAGATACTTTCGGTCTCACAACACCCAGAATTGAAACAAATATCTGTAGGCCACTCAAACATTGGTCTCAATGCGGGAATCATAGCCGCGGCCTCTCGATTCACAGCTGGCAACTCGCCCGCTGCGCCACGGAGACAGTAAAATTTTAATTCATTCGATAACTTTGACCAATTTAAACTATTCAAACTTAAAAAAAAAATACTTTGATAATTGTTCGTGAACCACAAATATACTACAACTACGCAACCTCCTGACTCGCCCCGTTAAGACTTTATCCAATGAACTAAAATAAATTTATGGAGGATTCCAGTGGCGACGGGTCTATACAATTCGATTCCTACTGCATTCCCTTTTCCAGATTGTAGGCTAATAAAAACATAAACATAAGCTTACGCCTGTATCCCCGAAGGGGTAGGCAGAGGTGTACTAGCGAACTAGAACACCCACATTTCGCCGAGCTCAGTTCCGTCCCAGATGTGATAGGGGGCGAGACTATCGCCATATCGGGCACAAATTCCAGACTCCGGGCTGATATGGAAAAATCCAATATTATTTTGCCCAACCCGAGGATCGAACCCGAGACCTCAACACGGTAGTCGTACCGAAATAAAACCACGCCACCGAGGCAGTATTCAATTAATTTTATTTATTTCATGCAACAAGAAATTTAACTTCCTAGAGGAGCTTGGCGTCGGGCAGGCAGCCGGTCCACAAATGTAGCTAAATCCTTTCTGCAACATGCTTGAAAAGTATGTTACGCCGACCCTACATTAAAGTGGGATAAGGGCAAGTGGAAAGAAAAAAAGATTTATTCAACAATCATAAGATTATATTTTTTCAACAGACATAATGAAGTAGCGCCATCTAGTAAACGTAATATTAAACTAATACCAATTTTCCGACATACACTCTACGACACTTCAAAATAGTTTTAGCCTGTGCCACAAGATGGCGTCTTTATTTCTTTCTCATTTTTTACCGTATCAACGTAAACTCGTGGTAGATCCTTGTTAAATTTACCAAAACTAAACTATAAGCTTTGCCCATAGCTACGCTTAAGGAGCAGGCTTATTCCGCTGCCCACTCTGAGTTGAGCCCTCTTTAAATATGAATGATCTAACCATGATACCATTACTGATAATACTCGTATCTAGGTAGTTCTATTTTTAGGTAACTTAATTTTTTCTCAGGTAATTTGTGACAAATATCTCAAAAAAGTAGATATGGATGTAGGCCGCTTCCAACAGGTCGATCTGGAAATCTTTGGGGGAGGCCTATGTTCAGCAGTGGACGTCCTATGGCTGATAATGATGATGATGATGATCTCAAAAAATTTGATACAGTACTGGATTCCGAGTGTTGTATATACAATAATTACATTATTTTGCCTAGTAACAAGAATTTATTTGAATGTGTACTTCACAAAAAGTGGCCGATCAAAATAAAGAAGGAGCTTCCTGGCAGTGACGTGTATAGGCATTCCAATCAGGGTAGACAAATATCTTACAAAAATATTTTTTCAGCTCTTATTATCACCATTGCTATTATCATTGTCCCCGTCATCTTGAGGTCTCGGGTTCTATGCCCAGGTTGGGTAAAGTGATATTGGGTTCTACTTAATTTCAGCCCGGAGTCTGAAATATGTACCTGATATTGCGATAAGCTCCTATAACATCTGGGATGGAATAAGCTCGGCGAAATGTGCGTATTCTGGTGCGCTAGTTCGCTTATACCTACACCTTCGAGGATGCAAGCGTGAGATTACGTATGTATGTAATAGAAAATTGTCAGGGTAAACAATGTTTCTTGGCCTATATGGACTACACGCCGCTGCTTCCTGGTACGCATGAGTGAGATTTCCAAAAAACCAATTAAAGGGGTCTTCTTTCTTTCGCAAATTTCAAATCCCTTCTCCATGCCCATTTTTTTTCTTTTTCGACCGCCTTCCAAAAAAGAGAAGGTCCTCAATTCGTCTGTTTTTTTTTTATGCGTGTTACGCGATATCTCCGCCAAATGTCGACCGATTTAATAGAAGATTCTTTTTGTGTTCGATAGAGCTTATTTCAAGGGTGGTCTCATAAACATTTTGTCACGATCGGACCAAGTTGGAAGTCATTCAGTTAAGTTTTTAAACTTAGATTCCCCGAGGAAAAAAAACGTTTTTAAACTTGCGATTATTTCATGTATTTCATTTTTCTATAGGCGATGATAGCCTCTTGTGATCTACCTACTGCTTTTGAAATTTTGCCCGGGTCAGAAGAAAGCAGAAGTAAATTTATCTTAAGCTTGTAAATTTATCAGTTCTTGTCGAATTTCCCAGTTGGCGTCGTTCCCGTCGCGTGATGACGATAATATTCACACTGGTACATGAATTAAAACCTATAAACTCACGCCTGAATTCCCGAAAGAATAAGCATAAGTACAATCAATGCTCATTCTTTGCTGAGCTTATTTTCCGACCTTTTATTTAAGGTAGCGAGCATATCATCGTAATACAGGCATGAATTCCTGTATGTTTTTCGAAAAACTATTTTTTTTATCTCTGAACCCAGGACCTCATGGTTTCCAGCGTGTATGCTACTAGACAATGGGGCACGTGAATAAAATTTATTTATAATCGAACTATTTATTAGACTGTGATTCAGTAGAGTTGGCATGTATCTCGTGCCGCATGACGTGTAATGATGCGAGTTATGCACATGCCGGCTGGTGACGATGCATCAGCATCATAGTTAAATCATCAGGGAAGCGTGGGCTTGTTAGTTATTACTTACTAATACAGATATATATAGATATATATATATATATATATATATATATATATATATATATATATATATATATATATATATATTATTTTATACTATGACTCTGTAGTTTCTTAGACAGTCTTCTCCCATTAAACTTATTATACTCCAATGTTTCTATGGTACCTACACGTTTTTAAGCATGTTGCAGAAAGTTTCGGCCTATTTCTTACGATCGGTTACAAGTAATTATTTTGTTTTAAAAACCCCGTATTTCGACCTGGGTGTCGAACCCATTAGCTTTCGGTCGCAGCTTTTAGACTTGACCAAGAGACCCTCGAATATATTAAACAGTGATGAGCACAGTTTTAGAGGTTTGGGGTGACTTGCATCATTATTACTAATCTACAGTTACTCCCTATCTCGATTTATCCTACAGCTCACTCCTATCTTAAAATCAAGATTTGGGATAAACAGAGATTTGTCGTGGAGCTGCAAGTGGCCCTAAGTATCGTATAACATTTACTTCTCTCAGAGCTGTGATAAATCCTTGAAGTCAAAAAGAGATCATTGGTTACACTCAGCAAACAAAACATAACAGCAAGCAGTATTTTTACGTAGGTGATCCCAGTAGCTGATTTGGGGTTTGGGAGCCACCCTACAACCAGTCAATAGGTACTTACTACCTTCCGCCCTTTCTACACATTATTTATTTTATAACCGTCTTCAAAAAAGGAGGAGTTCCTGAGTTAGTCTGTATCATACATTTTTATATATGTTCACCGTTTGTCTCCTTAGTCTAATGGCAGCACATATCGGATCTAAGCCGTCTGGAGGTTCGATTTCCGATCGATTCGTCACTTCGTATTTAGCCGACCTCAATATGTAGCCGCGCTAGGCCCGGACCTATCAGCCTTAGGGAAAATCCGCTACTGGAAACCGAATCGAAATCAAATTCGAATCGAGTCATCAAGTGTCAAGAGTCAGAGGGCTGCTTGAACCATTGATAAAAAATAAATTAATTGACTAGATATACAATCATTCTAAATATTATGTTGTTACAAATTAAGATCCTAGTGTCACTGAACTGAATCTGGTCCTGAGCTTGATTTACATTTACATCAATCCATATCCAGATCATCTAAAACATTCTAGCATCATCGGTTTAACAAAAATTCTCGCAGTTTCCGCACCTGTGCGTTGTTGACGCTCGCAAGGCCGGTGTCGGCGCTTGTGGCTCGTTGCGAAACTCCCGATCCGATGTAGAACATTCTAAAATTAACCGGGTCCGTGCCGCAAACGGTCCTCGTCGCGGTCTCGTCTACCTTTGCAATCTTCAACACCTTTGTCATATCCTGACCCCTTAGTACCAGTTTCTTCATGGACAGCTAAACTTATAACTAAAATTAAAGTAATATATTTTATTAAAATAAAACTATTTTTACGATTTCTATCACGATTAGGTTTTAATTTTTATTCCCGACGTTTAGTCTGACCCGTGATAACGAAGACTGCAAAGCCTTCGAAACGTCGGGAATAAAAATTAAAACCTAATCGTGATAGAATTCGTAAAAATAGTTTTATTTCAATGTATAATATTCGCGTAAACTTAAGAAATCAGTATTAATATCTTTTACTTCACCATATTTTTCTACGTTGGCAAATGACAGTTTATACGTGAAAGGAAAAATGTTATAAAATTATGAAGTGTCTTTAATCGCTGCTTTAACTTTATCTCATTATTTTGAAGCTAAGAGGTTATAAACAGTCACTATTATTTACTATTTTGTAATTACATTAATATTAATATTGGTACTTGACCGATAGACTGGCACTGATGGAGCTCCTATAAAGGTTACCGTACCTATGAGTTTAACGTTATCTGTTATAAATATTCTACCTCCTTCTTTATACTACTTACTTATTTTAATAAATGTGTGTTTAATCGTACATTTAATTCCATTTTGGGTTAAATTTTTAAGTACTTACAGTTTTCAATGTAACCCATGCAATCTTGTTCTGCATACCTACAAATTAATGGAACGCCCATCTAGCACGTATTACCAATAACTATAAACAGTTAATGACTAATAAAAACTTCATAATCAACAAACTGTGCAGGACATTTCCTACTCAATAGTTTTTACTGTATGTAATAGAATGTGAGAGTGTACTACTGTTTGTGCTAAAAAATACAAAAAATCCTTTGAGTAGTTAATTAGTAGTTTATTAATTATTTTTTCCAGCAGACTTGAAGTTAATTAAACAAATGCAAACTATAATGAAAAGCTAATTTTAAGTATAAATAAGAAATATTTGGAAAAGATTTAGGAGAATTTCCAAAAGTATTGCTTCATTCGAAAAAACTCTATTTTTGGAGTAACTCAATATATGTATTTTATTTCAATCGTTTATTTGCAAAAGCAACCGTTTTCCTTCGGTCTGCAGTTATAGGACAAGGATTTGAGTTTGCAATTAAGCATTACCTAGTATGAATTTTTCATAGTTCTCATTTATCGTAAAGTTTTTGTTTTGACCATAATTTTTTTAAATCATTGTACTTTTCACAAGTTGGTAGTCAAATGAACGTAGAAAACGAATACTATCGGATTTTTTGAGAAGCGATACAAAACTAACTTGTACTAGAGGTACTTGTCCTAGGCTACCGGCTGATTCGCGGGCTAGTGCGGCTACTGACCGAATGAATCTCAGTTTTTCCGAATAACAACAGTTGGAGGTGATTCGCCTCCTACGCCAAGTTATTTTCGATGAACGCCGGAATGTACACACCTTAGCTGTAGGTGAGCATCGTCCGCTTGGGTACAGTTTCTACTATTGTTACGAAAAGCATTATTAATATCATCTATTATTATTAATATGGTATTGACTATATTGTATTACAGATCTAAATTCTATATTATAATTACAAATTTAGATTTTGATTTGAGGGTTTCTTAAAATTAGCTATTAAACCAGTGTTTTTCCAACAATTTTGACACTTTTCACTATAAACATTCTTCGGCGACACCCCCTGAAAGTAGTAAACCACAAAAACAAATTGGCTAGACTAAATAGAAAAACAAGTCACAACCAAGATTTTGTAATGTGATTCATAATGCGGTAATGATTATGGTGATAGGCAAAAATTATTTTTGAAAGATTTTGTCTACCCTGTACTAAATGCCTGCGCACGTCACTGCCAAATCGACATCGAAAGTATTTCACCATCTATCTCCATTGTAGCGAACAATTTGGTGACATTGATCGACGTCTCAAAACTTGGCCGCGACCCACAGTTAAAAAAAACACGATACTAAACATTCTATCGGACGCATTTTCAGTAATTTTCTTCATATGCTGGTATTCTAAATTCACAGGACTATATAAGTTATGCTTAAATGTGCAAACGGTTCTATCTTTTTGCACAGTTTTGAAGTTAGGGCTTTAAGTGCCTCTAGGAGAGTGAAATTGAAAACTGTGCGCGCATACCGTTACGGCAATTCGACAGTATGAAGTTGGCTGAGAGTAAAATTCGTTATTTAAATATTTTTCTACGATCTTTTTATCATTTTTGCTACTTTATTTTTTTTAGTGTCGCCAAAGAATTATAATTTCTAACGCTGGTACATATGTACACACATCAATTGTTTTTTATTTATTATATAAGCTGAGAGTCCAAGGATTATAAGTCAACGTTTCGCAATCGTCTCTATGAATTTGGGTTTCAAATCTTGTATGTGGTGAAAATAAATAGGTAAATACAGACGGCAACACTGTATAAATTAAACCTTACTTATTAGCATTTACAAACGCGCTTTGTCATTTAACTACTCATATTTGTTCTTATTAAACTCTCAGTTGCAGAAAGGATTCGGCTTGGTTTTTTAGGGCCGGATGCCTGCCTGACGTCAACCACCTCTGGAGACTTAAGCCCGAGGAAATCAAAGTTGAAAAATTGCTTTGCCCGACCTGGGAATCGAACCCAGGTCACAGCCCATATATGCTGCCAATAGGCTAAGGTGACGAACAAGTTACAGATTTTATTATAGAGGTACATTATCACATTATATTCCAATTTGAGCTATGATTACTAAAAAAAATAAACGACATTTAAACAAATCATAAAAAATAAACGACAGTTAAATGTGATTCCATAAGACAACTGTCCGTACAAGAATTATCAAATATTCACGTCATATACGAAAAAACGCATAAAAAACACAAGAAACTAGTCGCCCAGAGTCGGTAGCTGGAACAACTTTCGAGTATTTATTCGAAGAGAGTAATTAAGTAAATTCATATTCAAAAACCGATTTAACATTAGACTAAAATACAATTCAGTTATAAACGAAACCAAAACTATTTACTCTCTGAGTTTAAAAATAGCGCGTATCCTTGACGCAGTATAAACACATTTTAGTTCCAACGATCAACAATATTGGTATACGTACAAGCGTTGTTCTCCTTGGCAAAACGATATAAGATGAACATAATTGAAGGGTTAAGAAAGGTGAACAAATAATAAAGATTTTAAATTACATAACAATTTGTAAAGTAAGAGCAACTGAAGCACAACGGGGGTAGGCAGACTATGGATTTCCACTTTTCATACTAGTTTTTCCTCGACTATTTCTATCATCACACATTGTTGTTAGTTTACAGGAGTCCTGACCTATCCTTTATTTTTAGTACATCAGTAATGCGGGCGACATAAGTTCGGTCCCACGATGCATACACTATTTCAACCACATTAGTTATGTATCTTTACTTCATACAGCAAATGGCATGATTGACTGTCCTGCTGGCTTAGCCAAGTAGCTTAGCCTGTACATACGCTATTATAGTGTACTCTTATAAATAAATAAATACACCCACCAGCCACACACCTAGTCCTGACTTCACACTAGGTATAATCTGTATCGTGGGTATCAGAAACTATGAGAGACTTTTGGTATCACAACAGCCAGGCTTGAAACAAATATCCGTGGGCCACACAAACATTTTTATCAATGCGGGAATCGAACCCGCGGCCTCTCGCTTCACAACTGGCTACTCGCCCACTGCGCCAAGGAGGTTGTCAAATCTTATATCTTATAGGCGTATATCATTCCCATACTATTCTATTCTACTAGCGCAAAAGCCACTTGGCTATGCCCCCTGAGGTGTAGCGGGAGTTCGGACTCCGCGCTTGTTCGCGATCGCTCAGAAATCGTAATGTTATACATGTATGGAACGTTAAATGCAAATATAGAAAAATGAATTTATGAGCATGGCTAGCAGTTGTTACCATAACCTTAGTATCAAAAATACAACAATTGATTGATTTATTTAATATATCTGCATCTCAAGCGATCATTCTCATAACTTTTAGCGTTTATTACAATTAAACCTGTAAAAATAACTTAATTGGATGTCCGTTTAAATCCTCTAAACTAACTGCAGGTCGATCCTCTAAGGTTTCATTTAGGAAAACAACGTTGCGGCATCGTTGCGGTAACGATGTTTTCATTTTTGTATTCAGCAAGGTACAAAGCGCACGCACTAGCGCTACGCGTGATGATGGCGCTTATGCGAACTAGCACTCTTGAGCGAGGCGTTTAACATAAATATATGGAAAATGGTATTCTCTAAGACCCAACAATGTTGAACGCTCCGTCGATCTCAACAATGTGCGCTGCGGGAGCTCGTCGTCGATCGCAACGTTGTGGCGTTTCTTAGAGAATCCACCTGCTGATTAGATGTATGTAACCTAACTGCATTTACATAGTTGTGGAAACTGGAAATTAGCTTTAATTTGCATTACTTACTTTAGCTGTTGGTTTTCCTGTCAAAATAAAATAAATAAATAAAAATAACAAGATTGTATTTTCATTTGTATATACATAAATATAAGGACACGTCTGCACTCTATGGGTCTTTAAAAAATAGTTTAGCTGAGCAAATGGCTAAGAATAGCCTGTCACTTTTTTCCTTGTGTCAGATTGTTTGAAAATAAAAGGGATAGGCCATTCTTTACCATTTGCTCAGTTAAACTGTTTTATAAGTAAGGCACTATATCCCCGAACTAGAAAAATAAAACGGGTGTTCTAATGTGGGTATAATTCCCGATCTCATTTTCATCTCAGATGTGGTAGAGGAATATGTAATGTCTTAAATATGTATTAATAAATACTACAATGACTGCCTCGGTGGCGTGGTTGTATTTCGGTACGACTACTTCCCTGAGGTCTCGGGTTCGATCCCCGGTTCGGGCAAAGTGATATTGGATTTTCCATATAAGCCCGGAGTCTGGAATTTGTGCCTGATATGGCTATAGGCTCGCCCCCTATCACATTTTGGACATTGTGGGTGCTCTAGTTGGCTCGTGCGCCTCTGCCTACCCCTTCGGGGATACAGGCGTGAGCTTATGTGATGTTGTGTTATGTAAATATGTATTCATAAATACTCGTACAGTAGCGAGTCGGATGTATGTACTCTATTTGCATCGGATATTTGCTTTGATTTTTTGGATTAGCTCTAAGTACGAAAAGTTGCACCGCTTTATAACCTATTTAATTAGAGACTGACTGCCTCGGTAGCGTGGTTGTATTTCGGTACTACTCCCGTCCTGAGGTCTCGGGCTCGATCCCCGGGTCGGGCAAAATGATATATATATATCAGCCCGGAGTCTGGAATTTGTGCCCGATATGGCGATGGGCTCGCCCCCTATCACATCTGAGACGAAACTATGCTCGACGAAATGTGGGTGTTCCAATAGTGCGCCTCTACCTACCCAAGCTTATGTTTTTATGTTATGTTATGTGTTAATTAGAGAGTGATTTGTTTATATCGATGCAAAATCTATTTGAGTTTGTTAGAAAGCGCTTTATATCAATGCAATAAAAATAAAAAATGGGTAAAAATTACGCAGATTAGACCAGCCAGCAACGAGCTACCATCGAGTCATTGAATTTAAATTGTGAAAAATTATGGATTGTTTCAAACGATCTAATCGTAAAACGTTGAAAAGAAGCAGATCATGAAATCAGCATCTTTCCACGTATTTTATTACTGAAACCAGTGCTTTTTGCGATCATGTTTATGATTACAAACGGTTTAAAACCGCCTACTCGTTTTTAAAATAAAGTTATTTTGAATAATGCACTTGAACTAATTAAATACTACATATTTAATGGAATAGAGCTCGGCGAAATGTGGGTGTCTTAGTTCGCTAGTACGCCTCTCTCTACCCCTCCGGGGATACGGGCGTGACTTATGTATTATTTAATTTGAAAGTGGACTGCATCGGTGGCGTAGCGGGATAATGGATTCGGTCCCCGAATCGAGCAAAGTGACACTGAATTTTTTTATGCAGTATGAGCCCGGAGGATAGGGTCGCCCCCTATGACATCTGGGATGAAAATGAGTTCGGCGAAATGTGGATGTTCTAGTTCGCTAGCTCGCCTCTACCTACCGCTTTGGGGACACAGGCGTGAGTCTATGTATGCATGTGTGTAAAAGTAGATATTATTTTAAAGAACCGAGTTTGTCCTCATTATTAAAATCCCATTATGAGAATAACGTAAAGAATGAACGAGAGCCGTATGAAAATGCTAATAACAAAACAGACTTAAGACCGATTCTTCAATAGCCACTTAACTTTGACAGATTCAACATAACTTTGACAAGGTCAATAATAAATAAAATAAAAAGGCTTTAATTTCTTGCAAAAAGAAACTTTATAAACTAGTTACAAATTACAATGTTGTTAGTTTATAGTAACTGCCTCGGTGGGGTGGTGGTATTTCGGTACGACTACGGTGCTGAGGTCTCGGGTTCGATCCCCGGGTCGGGCAAAGTGATATTGGATTTGGATTTTTCCATATCAGCCCGGGGTCTGGAATTTGTGCCCGATATGGCGATAGGCTCGCCCCCTCTCACATCCGGGACGGAACTAAGCTCGGCGAAATGTGGGTGTTCTAGATCGCTAGTGCGCCTCTGCTTACGCCTTCGGGGATACAGGCGTGAGCTTATGTTTATGTATGTATGTAGTTTATAGTATTTTTATTAATTTGATAGTGTTTTATTGAATAGTGTTGATAGTGTTAGTGATCTTCTAATAATCTATTATGTCTGTGTTTGTAAGTATACATTAAGGTGATGCAAGAACAGCAGGACGACTCTCTAAGGTTTCATTTGTGAAAACAACGTTCCGGCATCGTTGCTGCAACGATGTTTTCATTTTTGTATTCAGCAAGGTACAAAGCGCTCGCACTAACGCTATGCGTGATGACGGCGCGTATGCGAACTAGCTCTCTCGAGCGAGGCGTTTGACATAAATGTATGGAAAATGGTATTCTCTAAGACCCAACAACATTGAAAGCTCCGTCGATCTTAACGATGTGCGCTACGGGAGCTCATCGTCGATCGCAACGTTGTAGCGTTTCTTAGAGATTCGACCTGCAGGTGACCCCCTGACACCCTCTACAGGTGAAGGCCTCCACCAAGGTTGTCCTTTCTTCTCTGGATTGAACCATTTGACGCCAGTGAGAGCCAGATGTTTTAACAATACCTGTCTCCCATCTGGGGTAAGGTCTTCCTATTTTGCGTTTCCCTCGTGGTCCTGTCCACGACGATATTGGTTTTGTTCATCTTTCGTCTTGAAGACGTGCAACATGCCCCGCCCACTTCCTTTTTGATCTAAGAACATGTGTTAGGACATCGGTTGCTTTAGTTAACGATCGTATTTTGGAGTTTTTTTTTTGTATTTTCATGATAACCTACATACTGCGTTTTATTCGCGTTGCGTTGGTATTTGTGCCCGATGTGGCGATAGGCTCGCCCCCTATCACATCTGGGACGGAACTAAGCTCGGCGAAATGTAGGTGTTCTAGTTCACTAGTGCGCCTCTGCCTACCCCTTCGGGGATACAGGCGTGAGCTTATGTTATGTATGTGCGTTTTATTCTTCGTTGTCATGTGAAACATCACCATAGGACGTCCACTGCTGAACATAGTCCTCCCCCAATAATTTCCAGATCGACCTGTTGGAAGCGTCACTTAGCTCGTAGAATTGATAGCCGATGGGGCACAAAAGTCCTCGAGTGGAGACCACGTACCAGCAAGCGCAGTGTAGGACGTCCACCAACAAGGTGGACCGACGACCTGATAAAGGTCGCAGGAAGTCACTGGCATGTAAATACATTAATATGATTTGCTGGATGCGGGATCACAGTTATCTAGCTATTAAGAATCCCCATATTATCCTTAATTTATCCATAATCTCTGCCTATTCCAAAACGAAACTGGAGTGAACGTGAAAATTCGTTGTCTCTATCTACCTCTATGGAAAAACGACGTGAGTATGTGACGTATCTAACCTCTAAACAATCTGCAAAGTGGAACCACTACTTGTTTAATTTTCTTCTCCTCAAAAGCAAAGTGTCATAAGTCATATTTGAGTTATATGAGTTACGCCTGTGTGCATCTGGGGTAAGGATTTATCTCCCGATCTTGTGGTGGGTACATTTTTGTGAGCCGATACCCGCCGGCACCGATGACTCATTTAATGTTTATTTCAGAATGATTCATGTTTACGCGAGCGCTGAAAATGCTCGTGTGAATAATTTTGGGCTATTATTGACCGTGTTCCTGTACCGTATTTGTTTAAACACACAATTTGGCCGAAGCTTTGGAACCTTGAGAAATTTCTAGAATTTTCTGGAACAATGCATATCGATACATAATCACTGTGCTATTTTTGAAGTCCTGGAATCACTACTACTGCTCAACTTTTTGTTCTACCAGCCTTTGTTCCACTTCAATGTAAGGTCGATGCAACATATTTTTCAAGCATGTTTCGAAAAACATTCGGCTTTGGTTTTTTGACCGGCTGCCTATCTGATATCAACCCAATATGGGGATTCAGTCCAAAGAAAATCGTTCTAGATTAGCCGTTTTGCCCAACCTGGGATTTGAATCGAGGATATAAACGATCACTAGACTAAGGAGGCGACTGTCCTACTGCTTCACAAGGGTCTACTAATGAGAGAAAATAATCTATAATTTCTATTATACACCACGATGGCACGACCAAACGACCTGGGACTCGAACCCAGGCCCTTCCGGTCCACAGCCCATATATGCTGCCACTAGGCGACAATATTCTTGAGAAATATATTATTTTACAGGAATTCATGTTGTTATATACTTCAGAAACATGAATCACTGTCAAACACCTAGAGAAAACGATCGAAACGAACCGAAAAAATGCATAGATCTGCGCTCCGCATTCTTTTAATTCGGCGGCCTGAGCAGGAAAATTTCTGACAACCGTAAATGTATTCAAACTCGATGCGCGTCTATGAAATTTGTATGAAATATTAACCAAACGTCATCAGTGCGCAGCGAACTCGTATACATTTACATTTACATTTACATTAGTTTTCGTGCTCGGGCTACTGGTCTTATGTGTGTTATTACTCCGCTCTAATAGATTGATTTAGATAAAAGACTAATCGTATATGTCTGTCCCTCAAAAATATTTAATATTAGTAATATTATATTACTAACTATACAGGGGCAAGCATAAAAAGGATCTAAAACGTCAATAACGCCACTACCACTTATTACAATGCGAGGACGCTTATTACTGTTGACACCCTAGAATGTTCTATGAATGTTCAAGAGTCACGTAAGACAATTTTGTTGTCTAAACATTATTATGCTAGCACGACCTTGCGCGCCTATGTTTCAAATACGACTCAGTGACTTATGACCACGTGGTCATAACTTTTGGACCACTAGGTTCGTGCTGGTGTGCCGTCTATGTACTGTTGAATATATTTGCTGTGAGTTCTGAGTTGTGACTAATTACTAAAACTATACAATGATGACTTCGTGATTGCTTTCCTTTATCGATACTGCATAATTATAATTATAAAGCATCGATTTGATATCGATCAAATCACATGCCAAGATTAATGAATCAATGCTAAAGGTTTTAATCGGTCCATTAATAAGACAGTCAAATGGCGATGTCGAAGACTTTTGGCTTTGTATGTAAGTGCCAAAGAAGTCATCGACATTATATTGACAAAACGATGGTCCAAAAGTCCAACTATTGGTCCCGCCTTCTCGTGTAAGCGTAGTGCTTGAATGTTTGATGATGTTAAAAGAGTCATAGATCCACAGAACAGACAAGCCATTAAAAGTGCTACGATTTTAAATCTAAAACCTTAGCACTTTGAATGGCTTCTCTGGCAATCGCCAGTGACCCAATTCCTCCCCTCCTCCATTTCCCAATCACCATATCCCTCCTTTTAGGTTGGCAACGCACCCATAATTCTTGTGTTTTAGATGTCTATGGGCGGTGGCGATTACTTACCATGAGGTCACCCACCTGCTGTATCTGCCATCGTTTGCCAGGATCTGCTATCTCCCAGTATCGGGATATGGACCACTGGAATTTTTACTCTATAAAACACTCAAAATGCAACAGTCACCTGGCACTTGACCTCTTTTTTAGAGACAGTGGTATTAAACCGGTTGAGCTAACCCATAAGACAGACATGACTATTTACAGCATAGCTCTACCACTCACCAAGCCAGGTATGAGGTATGACACGACCTTAAATGTTCGAGTTGCGTTTCCGTATTTGAATATAAGTGCAGGACTGTTCGATCTCGTACTACCGGCTACTATAAATAAAATCAAGTGTAGTCGTATGATCACGTGCCCATAATCGAAATGTCATCGTGTGGCGTGACGCTCTATTGTCGAAATTAAGGGTCACTGAGAGGAGAAATAGCATTTCTAAACAATGCCCCCAATCTTTCTAATTGAGAACTTTATTTTTGTTTGCTAATAATAATTTCAATGTCAATTTGTATTAAAATTCCTTTTCATGTTATATATTTTTGGTCAGTGACTTCGCCTTTTAGGTCATAATTAAGGTGACCCGATACAACAACAAAGTATATGATTTTGAGTGCCTTACACTAAACAAATTATTACACTAAACAAGTCGCATGAAATATTTCAACCTGAGACATGGGTAGGACTGATTATCCAATTCGATAAGATTGTGAAAATTATTCCTGCTCGTGCCGCAGTACATTAGGAACACATTAGCTTCTCCTGCTACTGTTATACGTAGGCCTTTCGCTGATCACATCAATTTCAGCAGCTTCAGCGGGAACATTTCTGACAATCTGACAAGAATTCGAACACGATACGCGTCTACATATGTCATTTGTATGAAATATTAACCAAATGTCATCAGCGAGGTTCGAATTCGATTGTCAAAAATTTTCCTAATCAGGCCGTAGTCCTCAGATTTCTCCGTCTAGCCAGCTCTCGCAACGCCTAACAGTTCATCGGCCTAGATGTCTCGAGGTGATCCCACGCTGGGCTTGATCACGGTCTCTACTGCTTACCTTTCGGCCCCATCAGCTACAAAAGCTTTAAAGTATTTTCTCTCTTTCCTTGCCATATTTGAGTGTTAGAGCCACGCTATAGACAGTAACGTTTATAGCACGAATGGGCCGGCTCGTCCGGTTTGATAACACTGTCACACAGAAAACCGCTGTAAAGTGGCAGCTTGCTATCGTGTTTCGTTCGGTGAGTGAGATTTCCGGTGGCCCATTCCCCCCCTTTTCCCTTTCCAATCCTTTTTCTTCTCCTTTCATTCCCTTCTATTAGTTTGGCAATGCGCCCATGATTCTTTTTGTGTCTTGGGTGTCTATGTGCGATGGAGATCACTTACCATCAGGTGACCCATCTGCTCGTTTGCCAGTCTCCGCTATAAAAATTTATGCAACTCCAATATGGGGTCATGGAAATTGTTGCGGACGAAAAGCCGGCCTCGTAGATTTATAGTGCGTAAATAGAATTTTAGCTCGTTGTCTCATAGTTTAATTTGAAATTGTATAAAAACATGGCAATATTTCAGTAGGTTAGTGAGCGAGCCCAGTTTGTTTAGTATGGCTCCCACTAAAATGTTAATATGTATGCAATATTTGTAAATAATGTTGTAACGATGCGAAGCGGTCAGCCGCCTCTCATTGGTCGGGCTAATGGGAAGAGAATAGAGCCCGCCCCCTTGGCGCGCCGGTCGTAAACGACGCGGCCGACGCGGCGGTCCCTAGCCCCGCTCTGATTGGCCGAGCCGCCATGTCATAAGGTGGCTCTTTGTATATATTGTAATTGTACATATTAAAATAAGTATAGTGCAAAATTGTCGAACTGCACAGAACTCGACCAGATCTTGACGGAGCTACTTCGGAGAGATTCTGTACTCTTGTAAATCAGTGAAAATAAATACAGTCCACATTTTAATTGGAAAGACGGAGTTTCATTTAATTCTCGCGCGCCACGCCGAGGCGAGAGACACCTCCGCCACAGTCTCTGGTCCTTCGAGCCGGATCAAACAAGAGCCAGAAGAAAATCACCGGGAGCAGTCATTGAAGATCGCTACAATTACGGCGTGAATAATTGAAGATCGGTTCACACGAACGAGCCGTGAAAAGGAAGATCGCCGCAATTACAGCGTGAAATTGACGAAGCGAGTTTTGTCATTAAGAAGATCGCCGCGATTTATTAACGGCGTGAAAAAGTTGAAGATCGGTTCACACGAACGAGCCGTGAAAAGGAAGATCGCCGTGATCTACTAACGGCGTGAAATTTGAAGATCACCCAACGGTGCGACGAGCAACCGTCGGGTCAGGAAGATCGCCCAACGGCGCAACGTGTTTTTCGCCGCTGGGAAGAAAGAAAAACGGCTAGGGCCTACGCGGTTTACCGCGGCTAGAGAGCTTGACCACCTAACGGTGTCAAACGGTTGAGACTCTAGTGGAACGCCGTTTTTACGGCGGTGTGGTGTTTTTGTGCAACACCACCAGCCTGGCAAGAGCGTCTCGAAAGGCGCGGGCTGAATTGCACGGCACATCTACGCCTGTACGAACACTTGTGGTGCGGGGGCCAGACTGTAGGCACTGCCAAAGGGGTCGGACATTCCAGCCGACTACCGAGCGCCCCGTATTCACATTTGTTCCTCTACCGGGTAGAACCCACCTTACCTTTCCTTACCAATCCATCCCTGAAGGAGCATATCCCGGCCTAAAAAACCGGGCCCTCCTGACGGACTGATAGGGTGTTAGGGCCGTTAGGGATTGATAGGGTTGTTAGGGGGCGTCAAGTGCCGAAGATGCCGACTACCAGGAGCCAAGCCGCCGAGGAGAAGACATTACGGGTCTTCGAAGATTACCCCGCGTCGCCATCCGTACAAGCATCCGTACCCGCTACCGTGACGGAGAACCCGCGCACTACCGCGAGAATCGCCGCGACAGATCCACTTACGTCCGAAGTCACACCGCAGTGTGATCCGACCGCAGTTATGCCGGGACGTAGGTCGCGACCACCGTCGGTACGGTCACATCGCTCTACCGCTAGCGCGATGGCTAGGATTAGGCAGGCCGAATTAGACGCGGAGGAGCAACTCGCCGAAATCCGTCGGCAAGAGTTGCAATTACAGGCCACCTTGATTAGGCGAAAGTTAGCCGCGAACGTCGCCGCGATACGCGAAGAGACAGATAGGGAAAGTTTAGCCGGTGACGATGCCGTAGACACAGACCGTAGGGTAAGCGATTGGCTGCAACTCACTCAAGTACGGGGGGAGTGTGATCGCGAGATAGAGAGGCAAAGGGGACGCTCGCCACGAAGGACAGTTCCGCCTGCGCCCGAGCAACGTCGCTTGCCCACACCAGATCGCGTCGTGTATGAGCCACCGCATCCTAGGACACCCACACCGCATAGGTCGAAAGAACGCGGAATCGAACGTCTCGCGGATACGTTCGAAAAAATGATGCGGCGACGAGCCCCGCCTAGACAGACGCAGGATTTGCCTACGTTTAGTGGTGCCGTAGGAGAATGGTTACCATTCAAAGCAGCCATGAGAGAATCGACGAATTTACACGGATTCTCGCCCACCGAAAACATGGCACGACTTAGGACCTGTTTAAAAGGAGATGCGCGGCAAACAGTGTCAGCGTTACTATACACCGCAACTGAACCGTCTAAGATTATGAAGACATTAGAACAATGTTATGGACGGCCGGAGGTCATTATCGATCAAGCGCTAATCGACATCGGAAAATTGCCACGAGTAGGGATCTCCGCGGCGGAGTTGAATACCTTCGCAATTAAGATGCAAAACATAGTGACAGTAATGACTAGTCTTGACGATAGAGGATATCTAATGAATCCTATGTTGACGCGTCAAGTCACGGAAAAGCTAAGCCCGCATATTAGGTCTAAATGGTGCGATTACGCCGAAGAACATGTACATGGAAGGGAACCAGAAATCGTTACACTCTCACGATTTTTAATGCGTGAAGCCGATCGAGCAGTGCGCCATACATATTCGTCTGTCACACAACCGGCAGCGATGCGTGTCGTTAATACGAAGCCCGAAAATCGTCAACGCCGGACATATGAACGAAATCGTGGAGCTAACGTTTATGCAACAACAGAAGAATCGACGCAAAAACCCACGTGCTATTGTTGCGGTGTTGAACATAAAACAACCACGTGTAAAAAGCTCCTCTCTATGCCAACGGCGAAGCGATGGGAATGGGCCAAAGAGACTCGCATTTGTTTCCAATGTTTAGAGAGTAAACATAGGCGATTCAAATGTCGAAGTAAACGATGCGGCATTGAAGGATGTAAGCAAGCACATCACGCATTATTGCATAACTCCAGAGAAAGCGCTGAAGCAAACGAAACAGCCCAAGAGGAGCACGTGGCAACGACACTAACGTCTCGACGTTCCGATAGTCAAGTTTTATTGAAGATTTGTCCGATAACAGTCAAGGGACCCGAGGGAGAATACGATACGTACGCGCTGTTCGATGAAGGTTCAACGGCTACGCTGATCGATGAAGAGGTCGCTGCGATAACTGGAGCTCAGGGCCCGACGGGAACGTTGAACATCCACGGAGTTGCGTCGAGCCAACGGGGACTCAAGAGTCGAACCGTTTCCGTTTCGGTACGAGGGCGTGGTCAGGATAAATACCATGCCATCCGAGCGCGCACCGTCAAAGGTCTCTCTCTAGGGAAGCAATCGGTCAAATCGGAACTTTTAGAAGAAGCATACTTGAAGGAACTATATCCAGGGAACGTATGCTATGAAGACGCTCAACCACGCATACTAATAGGGGCCGACAACTGGCACTTAATCGTCACAAGGAAATTGCTGACCGGCAGAAAAGGTCAACCCGCAGCATTGCTCACACAGCTCGGATGGATCGTACATGGCACTACCAACGTACCAAGAAGCATAGTGAGCCGAGATGACGCAGCGGTATTACACGTTAGAACGTGGCAGGAAGCGTGTCGACATGGCGACAAAGATAACTTGCAAGAGCTTGTCAAAGCACACTTCGACATCGATGCATTAGGTATCTCAAAGTTAAAGAGACCCATAGCGAAGGAGGAACGCGCCAAAGAAATAGTGAATCGTACAATGAAGCGCGTTGATGGTCAGTTCGAGGTAGGCTTACCATGGGATTCGGACGACGTTACGTTACCTCCTAGCTACGATATGGCTTTGCGACGATTGCGCGGTGTAGAGAAACGCATGGACAAGTCGCCGCAATTTAAGGCCGCGTATACAGCTCAAGTAGAAGCATTGTTGGAAAAAGGATACGCGACGCGCAGCGAGCATGATATGGACAACGACCCGCGCACGTGGTATTTACCGCATTTCGCAGTGACGAACCCTAACAAACCGGGGAAACTAAGAATGGTTTTTGACGCAGCAGCGCGTGCAAATGACATATGTCTGAATGACGTGTTATTAGATGGGCCCGATCTCTTGCAAGCGTTAAACGGCGTATTGTTTAACTTTAGAGAGAAGCCGGTCGCGGTAACTGCTGACATACGCGAAATGTTTTTGAGAATCAAAATACGCAAAGAAGACCGTGTCGCTCAACAGTTTTTATGGCGGGGAGACGATCGAACACACCCGCCGCAGAAATACGTCATGACATCCATGATATTTGGAGCACGCAGTTCACCATTTATCGCACATAGCGTCAAGAACAAGAATGCCACAGACCATGAGCAATCGCATCCGCTGGCACACAACGCCATAGTTAACAACCACTATATGGACGACTGGGTAGACAGCTTCGACTCGATTGAGATAGCCGCACGTACGATAGCCGAAGTGCAGGATGTGCACGGTAAAGCCGGTTTTGAACTTGCGGGGTGGAGCTGCAATATTCCACAGTTATTGGACACGATCCCTGACGAGAACCGTGCTGTTAGGCCGAAAGAATTAGGAGCGAACGCAAACGTTTTCGGGAAAACCCTCGGGTTATTATGGTTGCCGAACACGGATCAATTGGCTTTTAACACCGCCATGCACCGAGTACCCGTAGAGGTGAAAAACGGCTTGCGAACTCCTACGAAACGGGAAGCGTTAAGTGCGGTGATGTCACTTTTTGATCCACTCGGGTTGGCGAGTCCATACACGATTACGCTAAAGATAATGCTACAAGGTCTGTGGAAGCAAAAGTTGAATTGGGACGAACCCCTACCTCCCGAAGAGGCAGCGATATTCAACGAATGGAGAACCGATTTGGAATATATTAACGATCTCCGAATACCGCGCTGCTATAACGTAAACAGGGAAGACGTTGTCGAAACAGAATTACATGTGTTTTGCGACGCTAGCGAGCAAGCGTACGCAACAGCGGCTTACTGGCGTTTCATCAAGAAAGACGGTACCGTGGAAATTATCTTAGTCGCGGGAAAAGCCAAAGTAACGCCCATTAAGGCACAGACGGTCCCGCGATTGGAGCTGCAAGCTAGTTTGATAGGCGCCCGACTTGCAACTGAAGTATTAAAAAGGCACACGCTGAAACCCAAATTGACACTATGGAGCGACTCTAAGACCGTATTGCAATGGATTCGGAATGATTCGGTACGACACGCTCCGTATGTAGCGCACCGGCTTGGCGAGATAGCCGAATTAACCCGAGCAGACCAATGGCGATGGATACCTACAGCTCACAACGTAGCAGACGATGCAACTCGCGTAGGAAAGACCAAGCTACAGAGTACCGATCGTTGGTTTGTCGGACCATCGTTTTTGTATGAGTCGGAAGAACGCTGGCCAATTGAGCCAGCTGATACCGAACTCGTACACGATGTACTAGCGACGCGCGTAACGAACGAGTCGCGACTGGTCAACATTGAGCGTTTCTCGTCGTATGAACGACTGATGCGAACACTTGCCAGAGTGTTGGAGTTCGTGTATAAATGCCGGCGGCGTGCCGACGGACCAAAGCTAGAGCTCGTTAAAAAGGCCGAACTGATTCTTTTAAGGCAAGCTCAGCTTGATAGTTTCCCTGACGATATTTCTCGCTTAAAAATCGGCAAAAACATAGAACGAAGTAGCCGACTGTGTCAATTAGATCCAAAGTACGGCGACGACAAGGTGGTACGATTGAACGGTCGCATTAACGCCGCAATGGTTCCCGACCACGCGAAGGAACCACCGATCTTAGATGGGTCACACCCTCTTACACGCCTTCTGATACGCCGAGAACACGCGAATAAACACATAGGACAAGAACAAATTGTAAACAATCTGCGCCAACGATATTGGATCCTTCGCTTACGTCCCGCGGTAAAGAAAGTGATACGGGAGTGTGTATTGTGTAAGCTCCGGCGAGCTACTCCCGTGATCCCGGTCAAAGGGAATTTACCTGAAGACCGGTTAAGCGCCTACGTAAGGCCATTCGCAAAGTGCGGCGTAGATTGTTTCGGTCCTATGTGGGTCACCATAGGGAGGCGTAAAGAGAAACGTTGGGGCATGATATTTACTTGCCTCGTAACGAGAGCGATCCATCTGGAACTAATAGCTAGTTTAAGTACGGACTCAGCCATTATGGCTATACGGAGAATGGCCGCACGACGGGGATGGCCACGCGTAATTTGGTCCGATAACGGAACGAACTTCCGCGGCGCGAGCGTCGAATTGATAGGCGCGTATCGCGAGTGGCTTCCTTATCTGCGAGAGGTGGCAGTGTCAAACCGAGTCGAGTGGCGATTTATCGACCCGGGCGCTCCGAACCAGGGGGGAGCGTGGGAACGCATGATCAGGAGCGTCAAGTCAGCACTCGCGATAACGCTGAACGAAAAGGCGCCAAGGGAGGAAGTATTAGCGACGACGCTAGCGGAAATCGAACACACGGTCAACTCGCGTCCGCTCACGCACGTGTCAACGAACCCCGACGATGCCGAGGCGCTAACGCCAAACCACTTTCTTATCGGTTCCGCAGTCGGTATCCCTTATGTCGGAATGTGCGAGGAAGCGGACAAACGTACATGGAGAGCTGTCCAGGCATTAGCAAACTCGTTTTGGGAGCGTTGGCTAAAGGAATATTTGCCGACGTTAAACCCGCGTGGAGATCAACGAAAGACGCTCGAAAACATTAAAGTAGGCGATGTCGTAGTAATCGCAGATGGCCTTCTGCCTCGCAACGTTTGGCCACGGGGCCAAGTCGAGCGCGTATATTTAGGACCGGACAGCGTGGTACGGAGCGCGGATGTACGGACACGAGGGGGAGTCTTCCGGAGGCCAGTAAGAAGGCTTATCGTCCTCCCTATTGAGAAAGGCTGTGATGAAGATCTGCGCCGGGGGGAGGCTGTTGCGGACGAAAAGCCGGCCTCGTAGATTTATAGTGCGTAAATAGAATTTTAGCTCGTTGTCTCATAGTTTAATTTGAAATTGTATAAAAACATGGCAATATTTCAGTAGGTTAGTGAGCGAGCCCAGTTTGTTTAGTATGGCTCCCACTAAAATGTTAATATGTATGCAATATTTGTAAATAATGTTGTAACGATGCGAAGCGGTCAGCCGCCTCTCATTGGTCGGGCTAATGGGAAGAGAATAGAGCCCGCCCCCTTGGCGCGCCGGTCGTAAACGACGCGGCCGACGCGGCGGTCCCTAGCCCCGCTCTGATTGGCCGAGCCGCCATGTCATAAGGTGGCTCTTTGTATATATTGTAATTGTACATATTAAAATAAGTATAGTGCAAAATTGTCGAACTGCACAGAACTCGACCAGATCTTGACGGAGCTACTTCGGAGAGATTCTGTACTCTTGTAAATCAGTGAAAATAAATACAGTCCACATTTTAATTGGAAAGACGGAGTTTCATTTAATTCTCGCGCGCCACGCCGAGGCGAGAGACACCTCCGCCACAGAAATACTTTTTTCATGTTGTGCTGCCCATCGTGTTGCCCAATTTGTTCGACCTGGAATTGGAATTCACCACCTTTATTCACGCCCAAATACACCGCCACAAGACCAAGGAGGCGACTGAAAACATATTTTTTGAAATATTTTCTTTCTGTACAGAAGTACAGTCAACCTATTTTAATAATCCCCTACTGCCGTCATGTTTGTTGGTTTAAGAGACAAACATAACCGTAAAGTGTGTTATATATAATCATTTAACGTGATGTTTTATTGCTTCGTAATACGTTCGTTTCGAATTTTTGGCGCGTAAATAATTTTCCACCAGCATAATTTTCCAGAAAAATAATTTCAGCCCTTATATTATTTCCTTTATTTTAAAATATACATTTGAACATACATAAAAAATCAACTGTTATCCTCCCGATGTGAAGAACTGCCTTACAAATTACAATGCATGCCGTGTTCAATAACACTGCCTTCTCTATCTAGCTCTTAGCCCATCGATATATTATATACCTAGATGCACAGTTGATCCTCGGAAAGTGGGACAGCAAAGAAATGCTTAAGCACTCCTTTTCCCTACAGTTGGACGCCAATTGAATTCTAAATTTGAAAATTCAAATTTAATAACGCTTAATCATTCCGTTTAACAAGCGACTTTATAACACGTGCATAGGGTTATATTTGTGTTTGATTTAATTAGAACTTGTGATATTTTTCTTTGTTTTATTCCTGAGACCACATTTTAGGACGAATTTGCAAGGAACTGTGCATCTAGGGTATAATATATTGATGTCTTAACCTAATGATTGATTGCGAGACTCTGAAGGCTGTAAAGCAGCCCTTTATTATGGAAACGACCGAACGTCCATACAATTCGAATCCTTTCAGCTTACCTTTTCCGAATTTTCTGCTAGAAAATAGGTCTTAAGGACATATGGAAAGTTGTTCGTTATAGGGGGTTGACGTCAGGCAGGCGACCGGTCGTAAAAACTAAGCCAACTCCTCTCTGCAACATGAAACAGTGTATTGCGCCGAACCTACATTAAGGTGGGATAAGGGCAGGTAAAAAGAAAGGAAAAAAAAACTTGTATCAGTTTCCTTTTTCCCTTCGCCACAGTTATACAATATGTACTATGGCGGGTCAACGTTAACTCTACCACGTATCATCATCATCATCATCATCATCAGCCATAGGACGTCCACTGCTGAACATAGGCCTCACCCAAAGATTTCCAGATCGACCTGTTGGAAGCGGCCAATATATACCACGTATATCACGTCCAATATTCCAGATAAAAAACACTAAACCCTTTAATCCTATAGCCAGCGTGCTCTGAAAGTATTTTTACGTCACACACATAATCAGAATTGTTGGCAGCAGCACCGGTGACTCCTTTACGACCGTTACGGGTGTAAAGATCGAAATAAACTTTATCGGCTGCGAACTCGATGATTGCCCGACGTATTATAAATGGTAGGTACTTTAAACTTCTCGGTTTTTCTAAATTATAATTATGAACTGACTGTCTCGGTTATGGGTATGGCGTACGTTGTATGACTACCGTCCTGAGGTCTCGGGTTCGATTCCCGGGTCGGGGAAGTGATATTGGATTTTTCTATATCGGCCCGGAGTCTGGAATTTGTGCCGTCTATGGCGATAGGCTCGTTCTTTCGCATGTGGAACGAATATGAGCTCGGCGAAATGTGTGTGGTCTAGTTCGCTAGTTGGCCTCTGTCTCTAATAAAATTATCGTACATAAGCTCACGCCTATATCCCCGAAGGGGTAGGTAGAGGACCACACGCGAAATAGAACACCCACATCTAGTTACGTTCCAGATGTGATAGGGGGCGAGCCTATAGCCATATCGGACACAATTCCGGACTCCGGGCTGATATTTGCCAATTGCCATCGGTCTAGGTAGTCATGCTCACTTAAGGTCTATGCTTGTGGCGGCGTCATGTGCCGGGTCGATCACTTCCCTGCAACATGGTTGAGGAGGTCGATGGCTGGCACATGCGTCATACTCGTGAACGGGTGCTGCTTGTGGAGACTGGTCTACCTGGGCTGTTTTGCTTGTTTGTTTCAGTTCAACTTGCCGTGGCTATGGGGTTCACTCAGTGTGTATCTTGTATGTTACTTTGTCCTATATCCAATAATATTTACTGTCATCATGGTTTAGCTACTCTAATTTAACGTTTTTCAGTATCTGGTGATGTACTGTATTAGTAACTGACTGTAAATTGGTGTTAAAAAGAGCAAAGTCAGAGTTTCTTGCCCGTTCTTCTCTGGCGAAACAGCCTTCTGAACAGGCGGTAGAGTTAAAATTTGACGGAATCTAAATGATGTTTGAACATTTTATGGATTCAATAAATATTTTGATTTGATTTGATTTGATTTCATATGGAAAAATCCAATATAAGAATCTAATATTATTTTTTATGTGTTATATTAGATTCGACCCCGTGCAGGTGAGGTGTCCGCGAGGTTAAACTAAATGACGCAACGAGTATTTCCGAACGACATTAGCAAAAATAAAAACTGGCCACATTAAAAATCCGAAATTACTCGATCGTTTAAACGAATACTCAGAGAATATTATATAAACCCAAGACACAAATTCGTTGGAAAAGCTTCAGTATTAATAATTTCAGCGAGCGATGACTCACGGAGACAGGTGGAGGGAGGCGGGGTCTGGAGTGGCCAGGCGGGGCGCGGGAGGGGGGAGGGACACGCGGAAAGCATTCGGCCCACTTCGTGCAGGTACGAATATAACTGAATAATTTCCCACCTGCGCCGGGGTACTATGGAAATCGGGGCATGTACATGCGAACACAAAAGTAGTTGTAATAATTAAAATCCAGGGGGGTTACCACAACCTCTTATAGCAGTATTATTATAATTTTACTTGTACTGATTCACATACAAAACAAAACAAACGAAGAACGATGATAATAATACTGCTATAAGAGGTGGTGGTAACCCTGCAGATCGTACCTGCGGCCCTAGCAGGAATATTTTCAATCGACTTCGAAAAAGGTCCTCAATTCGTCTGTAAGTTTTTTATGTATGTTACGCGATGTCTCCGCCAAATGTGGGTCGATTTTCAATATTCTTTTAGTGTTCAATACAGCTTATTCCAAGCGATGTCACATATAATAAGTTTGGTCACGATGGGATAAGTTTTGAAGTTGGTCTGTTAAGTTTTTAACTTATGGTTATTGACAATCGAAATGGTATCGAATTCGCTGCGCAATGTTGACGATTGGTTATAAGTTCCTTCAAATATCACAAACGCGCATCGAGCTCGAATCGATTATCAAAATTTTTCCTGCTCGGGCCGCTGGGCTTAAGTCCCATAGACGGCATAAAAAGGGATCTATTGACGTGTTAAAGGCTCTCGTATCTAGAGCCAAAAGTATCGTTAATATACATTACCCCCAGAGAGGGTTGACGTCAGGTAGGCAGCCGGTCGTAAAAACTTAGTCAAATCCTTTCTGCAACATGCTTGAAAAGGTGTGTTGCGCAGACCCCTCGTTAACCCGTCGAATGGGCCACCGGAGGCCGAGCCGCCCGTGACTATCTACGCTGGGATAAGGACAGGTAGAAATAATCGTTAATATAATATAAATACACATAACAATCATAACATGATCTTGGCCACACAGAGAGCTATACGGCTTATGTCATGGATATTAGGAACTACAAGATGTTTTGAATCACACAATAGCCGTTAAAAACACATTTTCATTATTCTACACTTTACGGTAGTCATAAAAAATCAATGATAGAGTTAAATCATTGGAAAATATTATAGTAAACAAGGAGACCTAGTTGACAAACAACAAGCGAATTGTAGTACATTCTCGCAGCGCTTGTACTCATAGACTCAAAATAAATCTATGATTAATAACACCCACTTGATGGGACATGCGCTAAAATATCGTGACATTTCACTTACGAGTTGTTTGGGAGCTCTCCGACACTAATACAGTTGGGGTATTGCGAAATTTATAACTGAACTAAACTACTAATTGATTCTAAACTATACGTGCTTGCCCTTATCCCAGTCAAATTTGGGATCAATTTAATATTGTCAACTCGTCCTCTATAATTAACATTACTTTAAACACAAATTTTGGGTCACAACTAGAACTAAGCATATTTTGTAAGAATAATTGTGTATTAATGGTTGTAACCTGTTTTGTGTGAAATAAATAAATAAATAAATAAATAAATAAATCCACATTTTAAACGTGTCGCTAAAATGATTCGTCTTGATTTATATGACTAACCGTCTATCTGACGTCAAACCTCTTTGGGAGATAAAAACATTATTCTTTCTACGTTCCCATAACCCACTAATGTGGGGCCGTCGCAACATACTTTTTGAAGCATGTTTTATAAAGGATTCAGCTTATTAATGAATTGCATGTGATTGGCCATACTTATAGTTATTGTTGAATGTATCATCAATTTCATTTTTTTTTTTAATTTTACATAGGTTATATTTGGTTTATATTAGCATGTTATGTATATTATGTACATAACTGTACCCGCAGTGTTTATTTTTCCACCTGATTCTGAGGATGAAATTACAGCTGTATAAATCTGTACTCGATTCTTATTATTGAACTCCAAAATGCTTGTCAACTATTTGATCTACAAAGTAATAAAATTATTTATGTGCACTGGCACTCATTCGACGCCGACGATTTAAAAAGATTTCTCTCCTCGTACAACGCGATTGTCAGAAAGCTGACAAATAAAGGCCGCATCAAGATTTGCTTTTTCGGAGGTCTAAGTTCTCCGTCTTCTCTCTCCCTTTAATCGGTTACGCAGCCATGTTTTTTTTTTATTACGTGTGTCTATAACTATAGTGGTGATCACTTAACATCAGGTGACCCACCTATGCATTTGCCATCTTTCGCTCTATTAATGACAAAACATTATGGGCCTTATTTATAAAAACAGTTTAACTGAGCAAATGGCTGAGAATAGTTTGTCCCTTTTTTCTTATGTCACATTGTTAGAAAATAAAAGGGGCACACTATTCTTTACCATTTGTTCAGGTAGATAGTCACGGGCGGCTCGGCCTCCGGTGGCCCATATGCTTATGGAACATATTTATGTGACGCCTCCGACGGGTTAAACTGCAGCACAACCATGAGTTTGTTGCGCGAGCGAGGACGTGAAATATTTCTATGGAAAATGTCAGTTCCCCGCGTAACCGCTAGAGGCGTTCGGGTGTTTGTCAAACAAATGTTTTACGGAGTCGCTAACGAGTAATGACAAAAAACTCATGGTTAGCCTACTGTTTTTATAAGGCCTAAAAGAACATATAGCTGACGTGAAACACCGACGCTCTACGAAGTCTGCAGTTGCCGAACATTCAGAGGAAGGCTCCAAACATTACCTAAGATTTGACAAGCCACAAATCCTTGCCAAAGAACAACGATTCGTACCTAGGATGATACGCGAGGCTATTGAAATTAAAAAAACATCCTAATTTCAATAGAGAAGATGGTTGGAAGCTTGCACAAGCCTGGGATCCAATAATACATTTAATCAAATCGGAACCCAAAAGACCAGCTGCCAGACCTCAAGACACTGTGAGCTCGTACTGCGTAGATCGGAACATAAACGGTTAACTTTTTTAAAATCTGTATAATTCTAAAATGAAGGTAGATTTTGTAATACTAACATTCTTGGACAAATGACATCTCAGTCCAACCCGAGACCACGAAGACTGCAAAGCCTTCGAAACGTCGGGAATAAAAATTAAAACCAAATCGTGATAAAATCCGTAAAAATAATTTTATTTCAAGGCCTAATGGGCCTTACTTATAAACACAGTTTAGCTGAGAAAATGACTAAGAATAACCTGTCACTTTTTTCCTTGTGTCACATTGTTTGAAAATAAAAGGAACACACTATTCTTTACCATTTGCACAGTTAAACTGTTTTTATAAGTAAGGCCCTATCTGTTTCTATTATTTGTTTGCTTGACTTGGGTCATGCGATAACTTCAGTCCACCGCTGTTGGTAACTATGTGCGTTACTTAAAAAAACAGTTTAGCTGAGCAAATGGTTAAGAATAACCTGTCACTTTTTTCCTTGCGTTACATTGTTTAAAAATGAAAGGGACAACCTATTGTATAAAGATAAGCAGCGCTTAAATATTTTTATTAATAAGGGGCTATGTGCGTTACTTATAAAACAGTTTAGCTGAGTAAATGGCTAAGAAAGAGCCTGTCACTTTTTTCCTTTTGTCACATTGTTTGAAAATAAAAGGGACAGGCCATTCTTTACCATTCGCTCAGTTAAACTGTTTTTAAAGGTAAGGCCCTATATGTTTAAGGAATATATATTATGATTATTTTAATGTCAATAAAATAAATACAAAAACATGATTATATTATATGAAACGTGTCTATGCATAGTATCTATGTTACCTATGATTTTTATTATGTTCATTATTTTCATTCTTCCATTTGTTTCTATTACATTCCACACGATATGGAGGGCACACACCGGCCCAACGAAGGCGAAAGAATCTATACCTGTCGCGTTCACATTAACAAACTTTCGCTGTTGTGGGAATGAAACAGGCATGATTCGTTCGCCTTCGTTTGGCCCGGTGTGTACGCGCCATTACAAGCACATTTATGGAGGCTGGCATGATACTGGTCGCCATCGATGGACACAAGTCTATAGGTGGTGGCTGGTATTTTTGGACCGCACATCGCTTACCATCACGTGTTGTGTGGTCACTTTGCCGTGCTCGGATAAAAAAAAAAGTTGCCCGTGCAGAAATTACTTTGACAATCGAAATAAAATTTCATACAATGTCATAAACGCGCATCGAGCTCGATTCGAATTCGATTGTCAAAATTATTCCTACTCGAATGCTGCTCGATTTTATTTAAGTTCCAATTCTTTCTTTCTACCTGCCCTTATCCCATCTTAATGTGGGATGCGCGCAACACACATTTTTAAGCATGTGGCACAAAGGTTTTCGATTAGTTTTTTACGACCGGCTGCCTATCTGAAGGGTTACCACCACCTCTTATAGCAGTATTATTATAATCGTTCTTCGTTTGTTTTGTATGGGAATCGGTACAAGTAAAATTATAATAATACTGCTACAAGAGGTGATGGTAACCCCTCTGACCTGAACCCTCTTCTGGAGATTTACTTTTATAAGGCGACAGTAACATGTAATCTCTAATTTACCCAACCATGTCATAAAAAATCTCTTAACAACGTCGTCAAGAAACGTCTTCCATTTTAATAGAAAATTAATGAGAACGAAATATTCTTGTAAATTTTCTCTTGGCGCCGACATAACGACAATGGCTGACGCACGTAATGCAAAAAATGTATGTTTTTCAACGTTTTCACGTATAGAAATTTCAATTTGTATTTGCTATGATTATGTAATACAGACGTGTAGGATACTTTAAACTATGCAGGGCGGTGGTGATCACTATCAGCAGGTTACCACCACCTCTTATAGCGTATTATTATAATCGTTCTTCGTTTGTTTTGTATGGGAATCGGTACAAATAAGATTATAATAATACTGCTATAAGAGATGGTGGTAACCCCCCTGATGACCGACCTGTTCGATTGCCAGTTTCTGCTATAACAAAAAAACGGCCAAGAGCATACTGCACTTCTGATCACGCACAGGATATGGTTCCGAAGTAGGGTTAAACGTCGGGAATAATAATAAAACCCTAATGGTGATAGAATCCGTAAGAATAGTTTTATTTCAATTAAATGTTACTGTTTTTTTAGCAAAGACTAGCAAACGAGCAGATGGGTCACCTGATGGTAAGTGATCTCCACCGCCCATAGACACTCACGATACAAAAAGAATCATGGGTGCGTTGCCAACCTAAAGGGAAGGAAATAGGGATTGGGAAGGAAGGGGGAGGTTTCGGCCACCGGAAATCTCACTCACCGATCGAAACGCGACAGCGAGCTGCCACTTTACGTCACTTTACGTTTTCTGTGAGACAGTGGTATCAAACCGGTCGAGCCGGCATAATCGTGCTGTAGACGTAAGTGTCTACAGCGTGGCTCTACCACTCTAAATATAATTTTATTGGACATAATTTTAAGCATATCGTCCATAAACATATATTGTGTCATCATCAGCCATAGGACGTCCACTGCTGAACATAGACTTCCTCCAAAGATATATTGTGTACCCATGTCATATTCTAATCCGCGGTCAGACAGACATGACGGAACTATAAGGGTTCCATTTATGCCATTTGGCTTCGGAACCCTAAAAACTCATTGTAGCGGCACTTAAAAGATAATATATTCGACATTACCTCGGATAAGCGTCGTCACGCCTTCTTCTCTGTAAGCAAATCCAGTTAGTTACTATTTAAAAAATATATTATTATAGGAGACTTGAAGGTTATGAGACCTATATACTTACCAGTTTACAAAAGTAAGCTGGTAGCAATAGTGTTATACTGACCCTTCGCCACTGGTAGAATACAATATACCACGTCGTCAATCTCATTAAACTATTATTTTACTGGCATGACACACAAACGCCCTATTTTTGCTTCAATATTAATATGAAACATACTTTGTCAGATATTATTTATACACAGTGATAAAGAAGTGACTATGAAATATAAATTCTTTCGCGCGACCGACTGACTCACTTGTTTTCATCGCGAATTTCATGTGTTAATCCAAATGAGTAATTAACACAAAATTGATATAAAAAACGTCCACCTACATGGTGGACCGACGACCTGATAAAGGTCGCAGGAAGTCGCTGGATGCAGGCCGCTTCCAACAGGTCGATCTGGAAATCTTTGGGGGAGGCCTATGTTCAGCAGTGTACGTCCTATGGCTGATGATGATGATGATGATATAAAAAAGCGATGAAAAACATGTCTAACCACAGCACAGGGTTCCAAAGAAGCCTCTCATCTGAGCTGAGAACTTCAACTAAGTGTAAGTCAAAGAAACTAACTCAGTGAGGATTTAAAATACTCAAATCGAAGTTTGATTTAGCCCGAGTAATTTTTCACAAAAATCTTTGCTTAGTCTGTCTGTCTGTCAGTCTGTTTTTCTTGTAAAAATGGTACAGACTAAGTAGAAGATCGATTGAAAAATTCCAAGTCCTCACTGAGTACATTTCTTTGACTCAGACTTAGTTGAAGTTCACTCAATAGATCTCAGCCTTAGACTTAGTCGAAGTTCGCTCAATAGATCTCAGCCTTACACTTAGTCGAAGTTCGCTCAATAGATCTCAGCCTTAGACTTAGTCGAAGTTCGCTCAATAGATCTCAGCCTTAGACTTAGTCGAAGTTCGCTCAATAGATCTCAGCCTTAGACTTAGTCGAAGTTCGCTCAATAGATCTCAGCCTTAGACTTAGCCGAAGTTCGCTCAATAGATCTCAGCCTTAGGCTTAGTCAAAATTCGCTCAATAGATCTTAGACTAAGTCGAAGTTCGCTCTATAGATTTCAGCCCTGGTGCCCAGTGCTAACTTGACGTTGAGTATCGGGACACTCCGTATATAGCTGACTGATTGTCATTTGACAGTAATAAAAAATGTTAATCTTTACTTGGAACAGTATTATTAAAAACCAGCAATATTTTAACGACACCACACACCATGGAATATTCAAGAGAAAAACATCTAATACTATCATAATGGTCTCTGAAATAAACCGCGGCCAGACAGACCGACGGACAAACATGGCCAAACTATTAAAGTCTCATTTTTACCATTTTATTTCGGAACCCAAAAAATATGCCGCTAATATTGGCAAAGTATGCTTATAAAACAGCCTTAAAGTCGGAAGACGTATACAAAGTCATTCATAACGCGCTTACATTATTAAAACACAGTCCAAAAGTCGAAAAACAAAACCGGAAATCTTATTTTAGAACAAATAACGATATACGTGTCAATACTGTGTTATTTACAGAAAAAACTTGGCAAGAACGAAGAATGTACTTATGGAAATAATACATAATAATATTTCTTTAGTATTTTCTGGAATAGTGTTGTTTACCATGGCAATTACATCTGTAAAATAAAACGACGTGAAACAGTTGATGAAATACATTTAAACTCAGTTTAATAATAACTGTTTCTAGAGTTTAAGGGCCACATGCAGCTTCGCGATAAGTCTCTATTTGTCCCAAATCTTGTGAGGTGTAGGATAAATCGAGATAAGGATAGATAGATTAGTAATTACTGCAAGTCGCCCTAAGGCCATTTCTATTAATTCCGTATTATGGCGCGTACACACCGACCGAACGAAGGCGAACGAATCTATGTCTGTTTCAGTCACACAACGTTGAAAGTTTGTTTGTGTTAACGCAACAGGTATAGATTCTTGCGGCTTCGTTCAGCTGGTGTGTACCCGCCATTACAAAACGATAGTTCAAATAGCAATTTTTAAAACAAGATTATTAATATTTAGTAAAAACTAGCTTTAAATCTCGATTGATGTATGTATTTTAATGCAGAGGTAGCCACCCACACACCCACATTGATAAGTGAAACTCACTTTGGATTTTGTTTTTCGTTTATTTATTTTCTACTTTATCTTTTCAAATTTTTAAATATAAATAAGAAACAATACATTTAAAATATAAAAAAAACAAATTTCACCGTCCTGACGACGAGGCTTGGGTGACAAGCCACCGGCGCGGCGGTTAGTGGCTCAGAGTGAGAAACCGCCATATAATGCGTGCCGTGTCCAGTAACACTACTTTCTGTATCTGGCTCTTGACCCAACGACCGATTGAGAGCCTCTGAAGATGTTAGGCGACGCTTTTTGCTATCAAAGTATCAACCCATTAGCGGTAACGACTATCAGTGAAGGATCCAGTCCCGAACAAATTATTTATTAGAAAATTCGTTTTGCGACCTGGGAATCGAACCCAGGACCTCCCGATCCACAACACATATATGCTGCCACTAGCCAAGGAGGCGACGATATCCTCATACACATGACAATACCTGAATATCAGGCTTATTGGTAACAATAGTCATGTCCGTAACAAAAGATCCATCCCAATACTCTCCATTTTCTAATAATATGGTGCTTCTTCTGAAGCACCATATCAAATGTAATATTATTATGTTGCTATTATAACTATACTACTATACTATACTAAATAGCAGCGATGCTAAATAGCAGAGATACTGGCAGCAATAGCTCAGTTGGGAGTGGTACGACCTGCCGAGACGAATGAATGTGAAATCCACCAACTCCCATTATGACAGCGTGGTACACTAAGACTAAGGCCTTACCCTCTCATTAGCTGAGGCAGTAGCGAAGGGTTAAAAGTTTGAAAAGGGAAGCCAACGCTACTTTCTCTTCTATACAATAATATTAGTCCTGTAATATTACTGTCCCACTGCTGGCCTGGGGCCTCCACTACTAATGAGAGGGGTTAGGCCTTAGTCTACCACGCTGGCCTAATGCGAGTTGGTAGACTTCACATACATTCAAAATTCTCTTCTATATATTACCTAGAAAATACTTATTTATTAGCCTACAATTTCACAAAGGGAAGCCGGTAGGAATCGAGTTGTATGAACCTTTCGCCACTGGGTTGAGGTGACCTTAGGCAAGGGTCAATCGGACAATCCCATGGGCCAATAATATTACAAGGCTGGTATTTTTGCACATTGTTTGCAAAGCTGCAATCAGAGTCAGACAAATATATTGTAGTAAAACTTGCGTTACAAGGTCACCTACAAGGTGGACCGACGACCTGATAAAGGTCGCAGGAAGTCGCTGGATGCAGGCCGCTTCGAACAGGTCAATCTGGAAATCTTTGGGGGAGGCCTATGTCAGTAGACGTCCTATGGCTGATGATGAAGAAAACTTGCGTTCACAGTACATCTCGTACGGAAGCCATTATATTCCCGAAATAAAAGTAGCCCGATGTCATTGGGCCATAAACCTTTTAATTTAAAAAATATAATTTTAATTATAATGAGAAAAAATCTAATAAAAACACAAATACGAATTGTTTTAAGATACTTAAATTCGTGTTGAACTTAACGCGCTCTACGAAGGGTCTACGAAGTGCTACGACATTCGCTTGTGTGCACCTATTAACTTACACTCGTATTACTTACTGTATTTGGGCTGAATGCGAAATTCTTCGGCATTAAGACAGTCGTTGATGCGAATAAAGCTTATTGAATAGTAGGATATTACTATTCACATCTATATAATAACATCGACATTTTAATAAAAACAAACATATTATTGTAAGTTTTATAGATTGTAAATTCAGTGTATTTACACCAAATTCCAAAACACGAACAAGTCACGAGATAAACTGTTAAAATTAGACTTAATTAATGTTTGTAAACATAGAGCAGACTGGTGTCATGGGTTCATTTAAACAGTACAAGAAGTTCATTGTTAAGTTCAGCCGAATGGTGGCATTTAGTGAGGTTGGCTCGCGGGCGCCTGCCAGGGACCGACAGGAATCCGTCAGGAAGCGCCTGGATCCGGCTCACGCCCACGAGCTACGAGCCACAAGCCGCGACGGGTAGCGGGTGACCGCTGCGGCGGTGCTGCGCGTGCCGGCGTCGCTGCCACGGCCGTGTCCGCACCACCGCCGCGCTGCATCGCGGTGACAATACACGAATTTAAGGATATTAAGGGATTTGCCAATTTTTTGGACAAAACAAATAAAAGAGAACCGCGACGGCATCAGGACGGGCGTGTCTATAAAAGGCTGAGAGGGGGGTGCGCGGGGGTGGTAACACGATCCGCGAGCTCCAGCCGGCCGGCCGCCCTGGAGCGGCGCCGCCGGTGTGTCGCGGGGGAAGCGTGGGGGGTGACGAACGGTTGCGGAGGTGCGGGCGAGGGGCGCGCGCGGGACGCGGAGGCGAGCTGGTGCGCGCGCGCCGCCCGCACCCGCTCTCACTAGTCGAACGGTGCCCGACCGGTAACGTAGCGCCGACTGCCGACCGAGAGACGAACAGCGACAATGTCCGCCGTGGCGAAGACTTCCAAGTACACCTACCGCAGCAGCGGCGGTGGCACCACCGACGTCAACATCGAGTACAGCGCCGACCTGAGTGCTCTCTCCAGGCTGGAGGTACCGGCCTCGTCATCACCAGTGCAGTGCTTGTGAAGTGTTCGCGGACACATGATAGAATATGTTGTATTTTTCAGGACAAGATCCGTCTCCTCCATGATGATCTGGAATCCGAAAGGGAGCTGCGTCAGAGGGTAAGCTCGAGCGTGCGAAATGTGATATGTGCGGGCGCGGCGGCCATACAGGGCGCGCGCGCGCACCTGCTGTAGGCGGAGCGCGCGGCTCTCGCACACCTCTATTAATACCAACCGCCCTACGTCCTTACTGCTTCATTCCGCTCTACTCGAACGGTTTACACCCTTCGCGACTAAGTACGCCCACCCCCACCCTAACTTGCACCCCTTTTATAATTTACAGCCAAGTAATCATCACATTTTCTAACAAATTAACCTTGTGAGTTCAAGTGTATTGTGATTTTATAACATTGTTATAACTTTTAACGTAAAGTTCAAAACTTAACATTACTTAATAAAGCTTCGAAGTGAACCTGGAGTGATCCGAGATTTAAAATATTAACATGAAAAATCAGTGAATTATTTTTTTCTCCATGGACCTAAAAATCTTTCATACATCATAAAGTGTAGTGTTCTATGTTAAAGATCGGGTGGTATCATCTTATAGACATTTGCGTGTTCTATTTATAAACGTAGCATCGGTTCGGTAGACGGCACGCGCAACTGAATCGCAGTGATACGCAAGAAGCCGCTCTCGAACAAGTGGTCGCGACGCGTCGCGTCACCGCCCAGCCGCCGCCGCGCCGCAGCACCGCTCCGCAGCGACGTCCATCTTACGCGAAGACTCGTTGCGAACGGCGCTCGCGCACCCCACGTTATATTTAGCCACGTAGCGAAAGCATTCTCTGAAATCTCAACTTCTCGCTCTCCGGTCTCACTTTTGAAACTGGGCCAAATGATGCTCGTTCTCGTTGAGAATGCCACAATATTGAAATATAATAATAGACTGCGGTATGAGTGGCGAAAATATCCGACTTAGTCAGAGCCCCCGTGAGACATGAAACGATTCTTATTTTAGTTAGGTACAATACTGAAATATGCGAAGGACGTTTAGCTCGGTTACCGCTTATTGCATAATGTAAAGTATTTACTTATATTCATTTTATAGAGACATTTTACTAATTAATAATAATAACAATGACAACAATTATCATCATCATCAGCCACAGGACGTCCACTACTGGACATAGGCCTGCCCCAAAGATTTCCAGATCGACCTGTTGGAAGCGGCCTGCATCCAGCGACTTCCTGCGACCTTTATCAGGTCGTCTGTACACCTAGCAGGTGGACGCCCATGACTACAATACAAATATATAATTAGTCTAGAAATAAAAAGTAAAAGTTATCAACATTAATAACATTTTAAGAACTGTAATTAATCAAATAATAAGTTAGGGTCATTGCCTGTTTGATTTTAATGACATGTAACAGTTTTCACCTTGAACTATAATAATTATAAATCAATTTCTAACTGATCTTACCCTAACATTATTTACATATCTAATTATCACCTAACTGAACATAATTGTCATCACATTTATTACATTAATGTTTAATTAGTAATTGATTAAACAACTCAGTGTTCTGATTAAGTGAATAATTAATACTTCAGATTGAGAGAGAGAAGGCGGATTTGAGCGTGCAAGTCATTCAACTGTCCGAGAGGCTGGAGGAAGCTGAAGGCGGAGCCGAGAGTCAGGTAAACAACTTTAACATACATATTTACTTAACTCTAATAGAACTATTGGAATTTATGTTTAATAGGATAACAAAACAAATCAAATTAAAAACATGTGTTGAAGAGAAGAAGACAAGGAAGACTGAAAAAATATGATTATGATGAACACTATTTATGTATGAAATACAAAACAATATCTTTTGACCATTTTTGATCATTAAAATATATGGAATAGATGTATAAAAATAAATTATAATTACATAAACCTTAGATATATGCACAAGATGATTTCGAAAGATAACAATGAAAATGATTGATGATCAAAGCAAAGATAGCGACGGTCAAAGAATATGGACAGATCTTTATGGATCACTGAATATATGACTAAGGAATAAGAATACTGAAAAACAAGAAAAAAGAAACGTAAATATACTAACCAACAAGCAGCATCAAATCAGAAAAATTCGTCAAGACTTATTTTGAAGGAAATTACGAAGCAATTTTACACTTTTCTAGAAACCGTACAAGTACGGCTATGCGATATTTTTTTATTTATTATGCATTTGCGACTGTTTTGCTAAGCGATATTATTGTCTCTTAACACTTATCTATTCCAGGACTAAAATACATCTCACCCGAACTATAACTGATTTTAGTAACCTTATAACAGAGATTGTAAATATTAAGGTTACAGGTTCTGTTAATATGTTCAAAAAAAGTCATGTTATCAGTATTTACAAAACCTTTCCCTTTCATGTTTTATTAATAATATCATTCCGCAATATTTTACATGTCATATTTCAAATGTGTACCCCAAATCAAAATTTGGGGGCGTATTTTGAAATAAATACATAATTTTTCAGTTCGAGATCAACAGAAAACGCGACACCGAACTTACCAAGCTGCGCAAACTTCTGGAAGATGTCCATCTGGAGTCCGAGGAGACCGCCCACCTGCTCAAGAAGAAGCACCAGGAGATCGTCATCGACTTCCAGGAACAAATCGACCAGCTTACCAAAAGCAAAGCCAGGTGAGTTAAAACATACTCTCACTACTCCACCAGAACATTGTGTACTAACTCTACTGTGCCCTTAGTAGTAAGAATCGCTGAGCGAACCCTTGCGAAAAGCTATGCGTCTTATATCTCACGTGTCACATCATACCGGACTGTCCATCATCATCGAAGTGCATACTCTCCTGTGATTGCAAGACATAATTCTTTGTCCTCAGGAGTGAAAAAGAGAAGTCCAAGTTCCAAGCTGAAGTTTACGAACTGTTGGCCCAAGTTGAGAATGTCACCAAGGAGAAGATCACCATTTCCAAGACATGTGAGAGGCTGGAGATCTCCATCTCCGAGCTGCACATCAAGATCGAGGAACTGAACCGTACCATTGTGGACATCACTTCCCACAAGCAGCGTCTGTCTCAGGAGAACGTTGAGCTTATTAAGGAAGTTCAGGACCTTAAGGTATGTATCATACAAATTGTACGTAAATATACTTGTAGCTTTAATACCTCCCAAAACAATTAAAAAAATAGAAACTCCTCACTGTATAGCTTAAATTCTAAATGGGCGCTATAAATCAAAAGTTATAGGCAATTTAACATGTCTTTCAAATTATTTTAAAATTAAACATAAGATCAATTCTTTTGTATACCTACCACTAAAAATATCTCGCACATTCTACTTTTATTCGCACTCTATTCCTCAGTTACGAAAACAAAAGTTAATCGGAATTTTTTAATTATTTTCCAGGTGAACATTGAGAACGTTGTATACCTGAAGAGCCAGGTGGTCAGCCAGCTCGAGGACTCGCGCCGCAGGCTCGAGGATGAGGAGAGGAGACGTTCTCTGCTGGAGGCCACGCTTCATCAGGTAATGCACAAATAATCACTAAACTATACGAACCGAAAACTTGTTTAATTTTAAAGCACAAAGTTATTAAAACAAACAATAAAATTAATAAAATGCTTGAATTTTAAGCTATATGTTTATGCAAATAAAATTATTGATATATGATATAGTTTACATCGAACAGTATCGAGTTATTTATATTATACTAAGTCAACTACAATTAATTTTAAAAAAATCATCTAGGTTGAGATCGACCTTGAGTCTGTCCGCGTGCAACTCGAGGAGGAGTCTGAGGCTCGCCTGGACCTCGAACGCCAGCTTGTCAAAGCCAACGGTGAGGTCGGCCACTGGCGCTCCAAGTTCGAGGCTGAGGCTGCCGCCAGGGCTGAGGAGATCGAGGAGATCCGTCGCAAGTACTCCATTCGCATCCAGGAACAGGAGGAACAGATCGAGACCCTCATTGTCAAGATCAGCAACGTTGAGAAGCAGAAGTCTCGTCTCCAGAGCGAGGTAAGAACGAAGAAGAAAATATGTAATATGCTACAAAGAGACGTAAATGTGGGATACAGACATGAAATAATGTAAAAATCTTTCAGTTGATTACAATTATGTACATAATGTCATTTTCTTTGAAAAAACAGTAACAGATACGCTAAAAAAAGAGTACCTGTTAACTATCACACGAATTAAAAATTGGGAGTAAAAGTGCAAAAGATTTAACAAAACATAATATATATCAAGTGAACACACATTTACAAATGAACCATTAAACCAATCCCTTTGTTAGGTTTGAATAATTAATAAGATCTTAATCTATTCCATAGGTTGAGGTGCTCATCATCGACCTGGAGAAGGCCAACGGAACCGCTAGGGAGCTGCAGAAGAGGACTGAGCAGCTGGAGCGTGTGAACATTGAGATCAAGTCGCGCCTGGAGGAGACCGTACAGCTGTACGAGCAAACCCAGCGTGACCTCCGCGTGAAGGTGACTGAGATCCAACGCATCACCCATGAGCTCGACAAGACCCGCGAACAGAAGGACGCCCTCGGCCGCGAGAACAAGAAGCTTGGTGGTGAGTATTCTATACGTATGTTTTAGAATTTAATGAAAACAGTTGGTAGAATTTAATGAAGGCACATTGCGCGTCGTGAATAGAAAACCATGGTGATTGTGAAGCTAACACAAGGCGTCTCTGAGCATAAAGCGTATTAAGACGTTAATTAGATAGCGGTCAATACCTACTGCTATTGTTACTCAGTTTAGTTGCCACTTCATACGTATTTTTTAAATTTTGAATAGCAATTATGTCTGCTTCCTTGGTGTAGTAGCAGCATATATGGGCTGTGGATCGGGAGATCCTGGGTTCAATTCCCTGGTCGGACAAATTGAATTTTCTACTTTCTATTTCCCGGGACTGGATTCTCAGAGAGGGTTGACGTCAGCCAGGTAGATGGTCATAATAACTAAGCCAAACCCTTTCTGTAACATAAAAACACTTTGTCAGCTGTTTGTGCTTTTTTATGGGTGGCGTGCATTTAGATTTCAGATAAAGTTGGAAATTTTATGTCCATTTAAAACATGCTTAATTTGTTTTTATTTGGTTCTATGAGCGGTATTAAATATATTTTCTTTCATTTAATTTCTAAATGTGATATGTTTGCAACCATCAGATGACTTGCACGATGCCCGCGCTAACATCACTGAGTTGACCCGCCGTCTTCACGAGCTCGAAATCGAGCTGCGCCGTCTTGAGAACGAGCGAGAAGAACTCACCGCCGCGTACAAGGAGGCTGAAGCCGTAAGTCTGTCTTGTCACAAACCCCTCAAATTGCTTCTTCCCTCTTCGGATTCGTAGTGTGAAGAAGCATAAATAAGGCGCATGCTTCTGACGACCAATGATAAACACATTGTTTGTCAGTTGTCGCTAGTTTTTTTTGGACTGCTCTACGCTTGCCGTCAGGTGCAGAGTTGTTTGCCATACCCAGATAAAAAAACGAAACAAGAATAAGGACGAGGCATAACTATGAAAAAATGAAACATACCAAAATGGCGACTTTGCGAAAGAAAGATCCCATTTATATAGCAGATAGGCATCTTCTTCATATTCCGAATTTGGTATTATTGTAAATAACACGCCGTATTTATAATAGAATCAATAGGTATTTATATGTTATTTAAGTCTATGACACAGTTATAACTAACATGTAAATAGATCGCGAAACGAAAATAGAAAGAAAGAAATAACTTTATTTAGCCAACATTTGAGACCAGCCGTAAACACCGAAAATAGCGGAACCGGCTTCGAAGTAAACACATATTTTTCTAGCTATGCCAAGTCCTTATTTTTTTATTTAGTCAGTCATTGGCCATTGCCCTAAGTACTCATTTACTTACCAGCGATGGGTCCATATAACACGATTGCTTCCGGTTTGAATTGGAACCTTTGAAATATGGTCCATATAACATGACTGCTACATACAGCCTTTCCTTTACAAAATATGTCTCATAATGTCTTATGAGAAAATAATGGAATAATGAATGAAAGAAACATGGCACCGGCGTCCCTTGAAAGTTTACCACTGTCGCATACTATGCTGGATATGTGGATAATGCTCCTAATAACAAAGATAGGTGGTAATGCAATCCGTTTCTTTTAAATGAATTCATGACCAAGAAATATGTCTAATCATTATGCATAAACGCAAATTTTTAGTACCTAATTAATATCTAGTGAAGGCCATTAAAAATATATCAGTGAAGGGTCCAAATAACACGGTTAATACCGGCTTTCCTATTAAAATTAACGATTATTAAGTTTCTATAAATATTATTTATAAGCTAAAAGTGTTTGATAAGAATATCTATTATTCAAATGATCCAAATTAAATTCAGTCACAAACGAGTACTCATAGTAAAATTCTGATCCATTTTAAAATATTTGGTCAACCATAAACGTCGATTCCATTTGACAACGTTTATTAGTTACAAATGCTCGTTTAGCAATGATTTGGCTAACGTTCAAATGCTAAACAATAAAGCCGGTGCCAGAATTTAGTTCCTAACACCACTAATAGACTTATTATTTATAGCATCTGGGACGTTCGGGTTAGCATTTAGTTTTTTTGTATAATTTAAAGAAAAGTTTTATTTTCTGAATGAAATTCTAACGATGCCTGTTTTAAAATATTTTTAAGAATGAAATCTTAGTGATATTGGTCCAAAAATTCGCATTTGCTATTACAATCAATTAAGATACGTTCGCAAAAATGCAAATTAGTAAGTACGAAATAAATTGCATAGATCGAAACTCACGTCTAATTTAAAATCTAATTTCGGAAATATTTTTACTGTTGTAAAGACAAATAATGTCTATAATTTATGGGCTTACTTATAAAAACAGTTTGACTGAGCAAATGGTAATAAATAGCCTGTCCCTTTTATTTCCAAACGATGTGACACAAGGAAAAAAGTGACAGCCTATTCTTAGCCATTTGCTCAGTTAAACTGTTTTTATAAGTAAGGCCCTTAATTTCTATATAGCAAGTATTTATCATAGACGTCAATATGTAGAAACTTAAGTCAAATTATGTTAGAAATAAAGATCAAAACTAAGAATTGATTGTTACCTTTGACAACTTACGGTCCTCTTACAAATGAACCTGTGTCTTCAGGGTCGCAAAGCTGAGGAGCAACGCGCGCAGAGGCTGACTGCCGAGCTTGGCCAGTTCCGCCATGAGGCCGAGCGCCGTATCCAGGAGAAGGAGGAGGAGATTGAAGCCATCCGGTGAGTAATCTATCTCTGATCCACCACACTCGGATAGATCTAAATTCTTAAACAACCTTTTCAAGCTCATATTAAGAAATAGTATCTACAGATAAAATATATTCCTAAAGTCTGTGAAAATAGTTAATTCAACACATAATAATTCAATTAAAGAAATAGTGGTATCAGTAATAGTAGTAGTAATAAAATAAAACCATCAACCAACTCACGTGTATGATGCATTGTTTACACTCAATACTACCGCACAGACTGAACAGACATTGCAGACAGCACTCGATGAACGCCAACTCGGAACTACCGGGCTGACTCGTCTTTCAGCGCCGATGCCCCCTCCTTTGCGCCGCTGAATGATATGTCATAAAATCGCAAACCGCGATCTCCGACAATCATCAACCCTGACCCAATTGTATTGTGGATTGACGCCAATTATACTTCGACACATGATGACTCACTAAATCGCCTATATAATTGTGTTAACTCTAATGAAAAGTGCATTTACCTTGAATATTTGAAAAATTTTAAGAATATCACACAGAATGTTAATACTGTATTTCCGACGGAAAATGAATTTGAAAATAATATATTACATTATAATGTATCGTGTGTCGAAATATTGGCATCAATTTCATTTATATATATCTGGTCGTCTGATTGGTGAATATAATCATGGATTACATACGCACATTGGCACAATCTACGATTGAAAATGTACAAAAGACCACATCCATTTTCTCGCGCCCTCAATTCCGCGACCTCGGCCCCTGACGATACACGTCGGGGTTGTCAATACATCGATTACTACCGTGAGCTGTTTTAGTGCATCTATCAACAACTTGCAATGCCGCCAGTTAAAGTGCCTGACCACAGTAAATGGAACAGGCCACCCACCTCTGTCTACGAGGGTAATTATGGCTACGGAATTCATTTTTATCAGCCAATGATCGATTATATCAGTGCTAAAGAGCAAGGTGTCGCTGCCAAACCGCCCCACTTGCCATGGAATAACGAAAGAGCGTTGGATAAATATAGGTTCGATAAACCGGTACGTACGTACTCCCAAGAAGAAGTGTCACGGATTTCACACGAAATTGCAGAACAAGCGAAACGTGATCTAAACACATTTAACGTAACAAAACGGTCGCCATTTTCTGTGATCGCTACTGCAGCTGCTGCAAATGTAACAAAACACGTCGGGGTCGAGAGTGTAACAGAGAAAGCAAAGAAGAAGAAAATGGAGCGAGACAAGTTTAAAATGGAACGGCAAAAAAAAAGATTGGCAGAGATTGATAAAGAGTTAGAACTCTATGAAAAAGAAGTCAACGTGGGCAACGAATTGAGGGGAAAAGCTAGTATGTATAGAGGAAAATCAGCAAAAGCTATTGCTCAAACACTTTTAGAAGAGAGTCGTAGAAATGTGGCTAAAGAGCGTATGTTGAAACCGGTTGTCAGGTCTAAGAAAGATTATAATATCGATAAAGATTTGACAAAATTCAAAAGCAATATAGTATCAAAAGCAATAGCAGAAACGAAACTGTCAAATTTAGCAGAAAACAAAATAGCGGAAACAATTTCAGAAACGGTTAGAACAATACGCGAAATTTCGCCAGTAACTCGTGTTGTTAAAATTACGACTGAAATTCCAGTTATCGATGATTCCTATATTACCCACCTTAACGAACTCAAAGAAACGATTAAACAGTTCGACGAGCTAAATACAACTATTTTGCACGACAGAAGGTGATTTTCTTCGTGATTATAATGTTAACCACAAGTACTTTTTAAACTAAGGTACAGGTTTTGGTTGCAATAATAGTGATATATTTTATTTTTTGGCAACAGCAAACAGACCAGCATCGAGATCGAGCAGTTGAACGCCCGCGTGGTTGAAGCTGAGACCAAGCTGAAGTCTGAAGTGACCCGCATCAAGAAGAAGCTCCAAATCCAGATTACCGAGCTCGAACTCTCCCTTGACGTCGCTAACAAGACCAACATTGACTTGCAAAAGACCATCAAGAAACAATCTCTGCAGGTAGATACTTATTTTGTCTTTCATATTACGCAATTTATTAAGTGTGATGTACAACGGCCTGAGCAGGAAAATTTCTGACAACCGTAAATGTATTCGAACTCGATGCGCGTCTATGAAATTTGTATGAAATATTAACCAAACGTTATCAGTGCGCAGCAAACTCGAATACATTTACATTTACATTAGTTTTTCGTGCTCGGGCTACTGAATTACCTTTTTAGTGATAGCTAAAATATATTGACGTAACTCATAGAAAATCTATACAAACGTATCTCAAATAATCGGCGTTTCTTTATTTAGCTCACTGAGATCCAGACCCACTACGATGAGGTCCAGAGGCAGCTCCAGGTGACCCTTGACCAGTACGGCGTCGCCCAGCGCAGGATACAGTCTCTAACCGGCGAGGTCGAGGAGATCCGTGGCAACTACGAGCAGGTAAACAAGTTCATAAATTATTACAAAATAAGAGTTTTTTTTGGCATTAACTGATTTCAAATATCTCATTTTAAATTTATATTTATATCTCAGACTTTCGCAGTGCACTGTTATACGTAGGTCCCCCCAAGTGAGCGTCAGAAAATAATTATATCTAAATTATAAAACGTTTGTGGCCAATTATACAATCTGGCGGTGTTGACATTAACATATTTTTTATTTGAAATTACTAGATACTCCCAAATCTTTCAGCGGATCCAATTCTTAGTTGTTTACCATTTTTAATAATCTTAATTCCATCCAGGCCCTCCGCGCCAAACGCGTCGTCGAGCAATCGTACGAGGAGGCGCAGACCCGCATCAACGAGCTGACCGTCATCAACGTGAACCTGTCCAGCAGCAAGGCCAAGATCGAGCAGGAACTTGCCGTCGTCGCTGCTGACTACGACGAGATCACCAAGGAGCTGCGCATCGCCGATGAGAGATACCAGCGCGTTCAGGTACAATACAAACTTTTTATTAGATTTTTATTATTACTCTGCTTGGCCTGGACCCTTATACTGGTTTGATGAGTTAGGATTTAGTTCGCCAAGCTCGCTGTATGCTGTTTGGTAAAAGTTCTTGTTATTTATTTACTTCTTTAACATTGTTAACTTCAAAAGCTGAAGTGGTATCTGTCGGCCTATAGTTACTATCAAGAGAGGTCTTATAGTATAAAGAATAAAGATAATAACATTTAGCAGTATCATTCGGTCAGCTTGTCATTTCACGTTTATGTAATTTATTTTATTTTACTCCATCCCATTTTCATAATATTATGTTAATATATTCCAGACCGAGCTGAAGCACACCGTTGAGCACTTGCACGAGGAACAGGAGAGGATCGTCAAGATCGAAGCCATCAAGAAGTCTCTTGAAATCGAAGTGAAGGTAATTCATTCATACATAACATTAATTTCGTTAAATATTTCAGCTTAAAGTAAAATAAACAATCTAGTGTCAATGAAATTCTGACATGACATAACACTAAACATTAATATAAATTAACAAAGTATACTTTCGCAAATTCTCTCCACAATTTGACTTCGACAGATTATTTATCGTATTAACACAGAATAACAAAAATCATTACAGAACATCTCTGTGCGCCTGGAAGAGGTCGAGGCCAACGCTATTGTCGGAGGCAAGCGCATCATCAGCAAACTCGAAGCCCGCATCAAGGACATGGAACTGGAACTGGACGAGGAGAAGAGGAGGCACGCTGAGACTATCAAGATCCTCCGCAAGAAGGAACGCCAGCTCAAGGAAGTCATTATCCAGTGCGAAGAGGACCAAAAGAACATCGTGCTCCTCCAGGACTCTCTTGAAAAGACTTCTCAGAAGGTCAACATCTACAAGAGGCAACTCACTGAACAGGTAAACTCGGATTTTAGGAAGGAACTTGTTACTATTGTTACGATTACTTATTCATCACATCAGACGTTTGAATGTTACTGATACTTATTTGTTTATTTGCAGGAGGGTGTATCCCAGCAGAGCGTGACCCGAGTACGACGATTCCAGCGCGAGTTGGAAGCCGCCGAGGACCGTGCCGACGTCGCCGAGAGCAACCTGTCTCTCATCCGCGCCAAGCACCGCACCTTCGTGACCACCTCCACCGTGCCCGGATCCCAGGTGTACCTGGTGCAGGAGTCCCGCGCCCTCAGCACGGAACGCCTGTGAACAACGCCACTGTCGCCACACTGCATGTGAGCGCCCAACCCCTCGCCCCGCCACACCAGCATTTCTCTCCACCAGTCAACAGAGGGGCGCAATTCCGGTCGGGTATAAGCCTAGTCGTTCGTTAAGTGATGTATGGACCGGGCGGGCGGCGTCACTGGGCCGTCGGTAGCGCGGTGGGCCGCCTGCCCCCTCCGGGCCGGGACGCGCGCTCGGCGCTGCGGCTCGCCCTAACGTTGCCGTGTCTCCACACCGGCCAAACGCCGACCGCTCGTCCCGACTACTTTTATAAATGTATCTAATGCTAATTCATCCAAATAAAGGAACCAAAAAACTTTAAGCTTTTTTTTTCAATATTTTTCTATTTAAGATCACCGGCGCTATTAAATGCGATCACGTTGTGTCCCGTAAATTAAGGTGCAGTAGTTTAAAATAAAGGATTATTTTATAATATTATTTATTAATTGTGCAATGACTATTGTACGTTTGTAACTGTAACTTTATAATGAAAAATAAATGCTATTTATGTTAAAGAAACAAAAAAAGCAATAAAACTTCAAAAGAAGTTATGGATTTTTTCTTGAATATCGCCGGAGCCTTTCCCGAATCAAATGAATAACATATTTTGTACACCCTGCCTCATTGTTTTAACCGTATCCCATTTGTAAACATTGACGCGTTAATTTATACGTGTAGTATCCAAAATTAAGTGTCATACGGCATGTCCACCTGTAAAGGACATAGTTTCATTTATACAAAACATGAAAACAATTCGAAACCAAATTCATAATTTTATTTAGCCAAGAGAAAAATAAAAATCATATCTACGTAATCATGCAAATTTCAAATATATGCATAGATACTTACTTTTAGGGTAGGTATCATAGCAACAAATCTATCCCCCCGGAACAGAGTTATTCAAAAATAGGCCATAAACTAGTGGACCAATTTTTAAATTATCCTTCTCTCTACCTGCTCTGGGTCGGCGCGACACAATGTTTCAAGCATGTTTCAGAAATGGTTTGGTTAAATAATAGTTACGACCGGCAGCCTGCCTGACGTCAACACTCTCTCCCCCTCCCCGAGGGAACCACCAATTTTAAAAATATATATTAGTTATTTTATAAAAATTTGGCATTACGGTTCGAAGCCGCTGGCAACATCTGCAGAAAAATAATCATATTCTATAACTCTGTTTACCTCAGAGGGGTTACCATCACCTCTTATAGCAGTATTATTATAATTTTACTTGTACCGATTCCCATACTAAAAGGAAGAAGGATTATAATAATACTGCTATAAGAGTTCGTGGTAACCCTGCAGATTATGACTGTTTCCGTATTGTATAGAGTATAGACGATGAGATGTTGCAGTCGATGAACTTCAAAGCATTTTCAGCAGATGGTGTTATGAGCGATAACTAAAGCGACAGTATTTTAGATTGATGTAGGAATTGACTATATTTGAGTGGTAGAGTCACGCTGTAGACAGTTACCTTTACAGCACGACTGGGCCAGCTCGACCGGTTTGATACCACTGTCTCACAGAAAACCGACGTAAAATGGCAGCTTGCTGTCGTGTTTCGTTCGGTGAGTGAGATTTCCGGTGGCCCACTTCCCCCCCTTCCTTTCCCAATCCCTTTTTCCCTCCCCTTCCATTTCCTCCTTTTAGGTTGGCAACGCACCCATGATTCCTTTTGTGTCTTGGGTGTCTATGGGCGGTGGAGATCACTTACCATCAGGTGACACATCTGCTCGTGTGTGAGTCTCTGCTAATAAAAGAAAAAATATATATATTATTTCATATGGAAATTTTCTATAATATCCACATCCTTCCACATTCAAGTTAATATTCAAAGTTATATTACTAGCTATAGCCTGGTTAGTCTAGCCTGGCAAGCGATTTCTGACCAAATGTATATTTTTCATCCGAGCACGGCAAAATGACTATACGACGCCTGATGGTAAGCGCAGAGCAATAAAAAAAATCAGTGACCAATATACAATGTGTTTATTGGTGGTCACCAGAAACATGCTACCTATTTATGCTCCTACATACTCCATATGTTAAAACCATATCGGTGTACGGTGGTCGCCATCCGGACAGTACGAATATCCTCCCATCAGCAAAGCGATGGATGCAAATAACGTTAACACCACTCACCCTAAGCTTTTTAATCGAAAGCAAAATTCAAATTATGGTATAAAGTACGTACCTTATACCGTATATAAGGTATAATAAAGTAATGACAGTCTCCGTGGCGCAGCGGGCGAGTAGCCGGCTCGCGGGTTCGATTCCCGCACCGAGACAAATGTCTGTGTGGCCCACAGATATTTGTTTCGGGTCTGGGTGTTATGAGACCGAAAGTCTCTCGTAGTTCCTGATACCTACCACACAAGACACGATCTTAGTGTGGGGTCAGGACTGTGTGACTGTGGGTGTATTTATTTATTTATTATTTACTATCGTTTGTATAACCAACGGCTATATACCTTTCAAAATGTTTACCGTTACTTTTGCCTCTAACCTTCGTACTGTTATTTGTCCATTTTTCCGTAACGTTAAGTAAAAGTACCTAATGTCGCCTCCTTGATCTACATAGTGGCAGCATGTATGTAGGCTCGCCAGGTCGGGCAGCGAATTTTCTAATTTAATTTGCTCGGCACTTGACCCCTAAGTGGGGGTTAAAGTCAGGCAAGCAGCCGGTCGTAAAAATTAAGCCAAATCATTTCTGCTACTTGTTTGAAAAAGTTTATTGCACCGATCCCACATTAAGGTGGGATAATGGCAAGTAGAAAGAAAGTTAAGTAAAACTACTAGTTAGATTAGGTATAACTTTAGCTTTACGTAAAGAAACTGAGGATAAACATATTCCATTTACGTATTTGCGAAAACTATAGGAAAATAATAATGACCAAAGTCATTGTACTCTTATGAGTCACCAAGTCAAGAGAAATTAACCGACCATATTTATATTTTTAGATAGTCTTTCTCTATGATCTAAATTGAGTTCATCACCACTAGACACAAACATAATTAAGCTAACGACTTTATTCCAAAGTAGAGGCATAGGGGCAAATTAAGATGGGACTTACAGCGGCGTAACTGTACTATTCGGGGCCCGTGGCAAATTCATCAGATGGGGCCCTTTTTGCCGAAACTTTTCAAGCTGGGGTCTCCTTCCAGTTGAAGCGAGGACTCCTCTCCGTCGAGGGCCCGTGGCATTTTGCCCGCCATGCCACCCTGTAATTACGCCACTGGTGGCTTATGACTTAGCACGCAAATACGACGAATACTACTCGCCAGTACTACATTGCGTGTAATAAATACATAGCACCCAACATTCACGCACATAGTACTGACCCACAGTAAGATACGTCTCGGGTGTCAAAAATTTCAAGTCTAAAGAGCGTCTCCGGTACTCAATTTTTCAAAACAAAATAAAGAAACAACTACACAAAACATGTTTTTTCGCTGTCTCCTGGTTAGGGAGCAATGGACCATAGACCAAAATGTGTAGAGAAACCATGTTTTTCATATGTGTTTTTGTGTAGTGTTTCGAGAAAAATTAGTGCAGGAGATGCACCTTTGCGGTTTCGACCAAAACAGACATTCGTCTCTATGGCCACTTGGACGCTGCGCAAAACAAAAAATGTGCCATATTTTTTTTCTCACTCACTCCTTCATTACTCGAAGGTCGACCCTTCATAGATCGCTAGTACCTTTTCCAGCGGTTTCTTGGTTCCAGCTGGCTGGGTTGGATATCGCGTGGACGGCAGGACACCATCCTTCCGGACACCTTCTCGCTCCATGCGACCTCCAGTGACCGATAAGTATTTGCGGATCGCGAGGAACACCACAATCAGAGGGCCACGCCCTAATATTGTAACCACCGGCTGCCCCATCCCAGGGGTAACCGTGTAATGACCTGTTATCAGCGGTTTGTTACGCTTTTCCACTTATTGCGATCCGTAGCCACTCGGATCACATCTACAAATATTTGAAAATTAGGTTTGATAGTTAATCTACGAAACAACTGTCAAAGTAACCAAATTATCCTTCAGAATAAAATTAACTGGCTATTAATAAAACAATCGCCTTCAATTAATTGGATTTTCTCATTTACAATATTACTTGTAAATCTCGACATTCTATCGTACGCATCTTCTTGCCAAAGTGGACCATCGTCCAATTGAAAATGTTAATTTTTGGGACAAATCCCACTTCGAAACAATGATAAGTTTTCTGCATCTAAACGGGGCTTAAGAATATGAAGTCTAAAATTTTGTATTGATTTTTATAGCATAACGCGAAGTAAGCGTACTTGTGTTATTCACTATGATCATTATTTTTACCTTTATCGATTATTAAGGAAATATTCGGATTAACCAATGCTCAGCCATTTCTAAGACTTGTACAGACCGGTGCCAAGCATCAAAATTCCTAATATATTATTTAGCGTTTAGGGTATTGAACTCGAATATTATCCCGAAAATCAGATGTCTATCATCATCAGTCAGTCACATTTCATAAAAAGCCCAACCCGGAAAAATAAAAGTAGTTCCAACTACAACAATGTAGGTAGGCACTAAGCGTACAACGTACTTGTAATGTGTGCTAAACAATTTACAGTTCACGTCAAATTTAAACATCGTATCGTCATCGTCTCGCGTGGTGTGAGCGATCGCCCCCCGGCGGAGTTGCGCAGACGCCGCCCGCCCAGTCGCCGGCCGCCCGCCCTGCAGCGCACGCGCACGCCTCACAAACGCCAGGTCCGTATCAACTGCATTTTTGACTAAAATACATTTATTTATGCCACAATATCCGTGAATCCATCCGCTGGTGCAATCTAGCCGACCCTTCACACAACACTTCCATAGTTTTATTTCTGTGCTGCATCCAGCGGTTGCATGTCGTCCGGGCCGTGGATGTGTAATTAACTGAAGCGTTATTTTGTGTATTTGTAACAGTTTTTAAATTAAACAAGGCCAGTTTTAACATATCGTACTGGTTATTTGTTTTATTGTGTACATGGGCACGTGTGGATGCGTTCGCGGTCATTTTAAAGTAATGTTTTATATTATTTTTAATCACTTAGACATAGGTTTTTGTAAGTGTAATAGTGTTATTTTTATACGTACATCAGAGTATTTCCTGGTGATCTGTTGTTGCTACATTATTTGCTTTCTGCGACGTTTTATTGTGGAATGGTATTATTTTCGAATGATCTTTGTGATTCACGTACGGACGCAGCTGATTATGTTTTATGATCTAAAAATGTAACGATATCACCCAAACATAAAACAATATCGCATCGCACATTTTCTTATGACTTTCTAAAATATAAATGAATGTTAAGAATGCAGCTACTATACAATGAATATAAATGCAAATAATATTTATTAACAGTTGATTTGTAACGTCTGTACCAAGTTACCGAACGTGCAAAACAGTTTCGAATGTAAACAAATAAACAAAATGTGAACCAAAAAGATAATTTAGCCCGGAGAGTGCAGAGCGCGATTGTCTGTAAGCATATTTTCACAATTCAAGCGGTGTTAATTGTTTTACGGACATTTTGTGCATCCTGTACGGACAGAGATGAACCGTTTACAGAAATATTAGAACAATACTACCAACTTCAGTATTTCATAAAATGATGGGACAAAATAACTTACAAGAACCGTCATTTTGTTGTCATTCAGTGAATTTTAGTGACCATGGTTCCGTTATAAGTACTACTTACTATCTTCAAAGACTTCTATATATTTTACTAGACAAGCTGTTTCGAAGTAAAATTGTGGCACATAACGGCGAGTGTTTGACGTTTCACGGCTAAGAAAAAGAGCAGCGGCCTGAGCAGGAAAATTTCTGACAACCGTAAATGTAACCTTTGTCTGTTCTTGCCGGTGTACTTCCAGTCGATCTGGAGGTGCAGCGTCGCGCCGCGATGTGTTACTCAATAAGAGAGAACATGGATAAATCCTTTCTTACGTCCCGCGAGCTATCGAGAATCAATAGACTTTTTAAACCGGAATCCGAAATTTGTAACGAGCTTCTAAATGAATGGCAAACTCGATGGGACAACTCTATAAAGGGGCGGCACTTATATCAGTACTTTCCTTCAATCCGCGATCGTCTATCTAAAACTTGGTTAGAAAAAGATCATTGTGTCTCACAATTTCTTACAGGCCACGGTAACTTTAAGTGTAAATTGTTTTCATTTAAGTTGGTTGAGTCACCTGCGTGCCCGTGTTCTGTACTCGGCTGTGAATATGACCAGACCGCACATCACATTCTTTGGGAGTGTGGTCTCTGGCAAAATGAGCGCACCATCATGCTAGACAGTATGCAAATAACATCTGGAGTTGTATACTATATGGACCTTGTGGAAACTAGGACGAATTTCCGTGCATTCCGGCGTTTTTGCCATACTTATTATTGGAATCAAGTTTAACAGCTCGCATGATAGGACCCACTAAAATTAAAATTATTTCCGTGGTGCTTTACATCTGGCCTCTCCAGTTGTAAATATCCCTATGTATGAGGCTGATGCCTCCTTAGTTCATTATATTGTCTCCTGCATTTTTACGGAGGGAAGTGGAAACCCTATAATTCCAACTCCTCCCTATCTTTCTGTTTGATTAATTTCGTTGCGGGATGAAAACAATTTTGCATTCTCTGAGACTCACCGAGCTTCATTGCTCGGTGTCGTAAAATGCGTGCCACTGTTGATCCTGGCTTACAGGAGTTACAGTGGCGGGTGTGTGGGCGGGACAGTCTCTGTAACCGTAAATGTATTCGAACTCGATGCGCGTCTCTGAAATTTGTATGAAATATTAACCAAACGTCAGCAGTGCGCAGCGAAGTCGAATACATTTACATTTACATTAGTTTTTCGTGCTCGGGCTACTGATCTCAATAGTTAGTTAGGTCAATTGACAGTCTAGTAGTATACATAGAAGTCTTTGACTATTTTAAATTTATTATGGAATTACGAAGCATCAGTACCTACGAGAGACTTTCGGTCTCATAACGCCTAAACCCAAAACAAATATTTGTGGATTAAACAAACAATTGTCTCTATGGGGGAATCGTCCGCGAAATGTGTTGGTGTGCTCGTAAATGTTATGATTTATGTGTCGTGTCAGGGACACAGCAGGTCGATTCTCTAAGAAACGCCACAACGTTGCGATCGACGACGAGCTCTCGCAGCGCACATCGTTGAGATCGACGGAGCGTTCAACGTTGTTGGCTCTTAGAGAATACCATTTTCCATACATTTATGTCAAACACCTCGCTCGAGAGAGCTAGTTCGCATAAGCGCCGTCATCACGCATAGTGCTAGTGCATGCGCTTTGCACCTTGCTGAATACAAAAATAAAAACATCGTTGCCGCAACGATGCCGCAACGTTGTTTTCAGAAAGGAAACCTTAGAGAATCGACCTGCAGGTCCGTGTCTATAAAGCCGCGACCCTGCACTAAAACTTTCCATTTTTTTTTAACCGGGCACAGCAAAGTGGCTACATTGCACCTGATGGTAAACGTAGTGTTGTCTAAAAAATACTAGCGACTACTAACAAACAATGGGTTTGGATCATGCCGGCCTAAACTTACTTTAAAAGGAGATTCTTAATTCGACAGTTTTTTATGTAAGTTACCTCCAGCAAATGAGGATGTTCCAAGATTATTTTTGTGTTCGATAGACCTTAAGGTGGTCGATATGAGATAAAATTTTGAAGTCGATGTTTTGTAATAATGTCAACTATAGCAATTCTAATTACTATTAGTCAACAACCTGTCAAATCACGAAGTGCTCAAATTACGACCAATCAACAGGGCAACATAGTCTGAAATAGGGCGTGCAATGTCGATAAAGTTGCATAAATCCGGTGCGTATAAACAAATAAAGATGTTTATCACGGAAACGTGCGTGCATTTCCTTCACAAGTTCAATAACTCGTGTTATTTGTACAAACTAATAATTCGTTACTCATGTTACGCACATGAGGAATTCGCGGAATACTATAATCTACGAACTCTACGGTCCATATAATGATCCTTCTTTCGCTTGCCCTTACCCCACGTTAAGGTGGGATAAGGGTAGGAAGAAGATAGATGATACTTTAATCAACACCATTGTTAGCAGTACAACAACAAAAAAACGTAAACCATAAAGGCAGATCTCCTGCAAATGTTTTTTTTTTTCAAAACAAAACACAATAGACAGGTGTTTTTTAAAAAAAGGATTACATTGTCTTCATCTCATATAATAATGGACCATAGACAAAAAATTGTAGAGATACCATGTTTTGTGTAATATTCTGGTGTTGCGCCAACCCCACATTAAGGTGGGATAAAGGCAGGAAGAAAGAAAGAAAAGAGTAAAGTAAAATAATGACTTCTAAGAAGCCCGTAATTGATAGGGCGTGGTGTTGTTCCAAAACTAATGAGTTAAAGAATGAAGGGTGGATTTCTTAACTACGATCTTAATCTCACAAATTGAACCGTTCACGTAGATGATTAATAATTATGATGGATGCTTTCACGCCCACAACTAGAGTTCTGACTTGGAAGTTATATCAATCACAATGATGACAACAAATAACATACGACTTGAGGCACATTAGAAACCAGCGGCCTGAGCAGGAAAATTTCTGACAACCGTAAATGTATTCGAACTCGATGCGCGTCTATGAAATTTGTATGAAATATTAACCAAACGTCATCAGTGCGCAGCGAACTCGAATACATTTACATAAGTTTTTCGTGCTCGGGCAACTGACTACAGTCTGCAACCCATCTAACTATCGATAACTTATTCGAAAAAAGCTCGCTGCGGTCTCAACGAAAATGAATGAAATAAAATTTGACATGATCAAATTAAGAATTAATATCATAAATTAATGACATAAGGATATATAAGGGAAGTCGCTGGATACAGGCCGCTTCCAACAGGTCAAACTGGAAATCTTTGGGGGGGCCTATGTCCAACAGTGGACGTCCTATGGCCGATGATGATGATGATGAAGGGTATACCGAGCTGAGAGCTCTATTCCAATACGTAATAGAATCTGATTCCGCTAAGATTATTGAGCAACTTTCGAATAACTAACAGTCTCGATAATAACATTCATACGAATTTTTACAAAATGAAATTACTGTACAAAAATGAGAATAACTAACAAACGTGTAAAAATAAATTGACCATATTTTAAAGCAGTGTTTCTTACTTATAACGTTTAGTAATCACTGTTACTGTGTTTATGACTTTAGCATAGTAATTTCGGCAATACTGTACATATAAAACAGGCAATAAGTAGGTCGTGTCTGTGCATCTATTCTCACTAGTATTAGTTACGAATTTAAATATTTACAATTTGGATCAAAGAAGAAACAATAAATTATAGACATCATTTAATAAATGCAAGTCAATTATTCGCAAAAGTAACCGTATAAATATTTAAACTGTGAAAGTAGTGGTGTTTATTGGCTCAACCTCCTTTCTTATAACAACGAAGTAAAGCATTACATTTTTTTGCATAAAGATAGTTTATAGTGTAAGAGGAACTAGGTTTTATTTATCCTTTTATGTACAACAGAGATTATCAAACGAACAGATGGATCAGTCTATCATAAGCGATCTTTATTCTTTGATTTTTATTCCCCAGGATGATATTCCCCAGGACCCAAAATAATCATGAATGTGTTGTGAACCTTAAAGGAAGTATACCGTTTGGGAAGTTTGGAGCATGTGACTCTACAAATAATAATTTGTTTTTTCCAGAAAGATATATCACGCAGGCGGAGCTGCGTGCAAAAGCTAACTTTTCGGAATTTAAATTTAATTATGCGTTACGTAATTTAAAAAATACGGCTATAAACATAAAATAAATATCACATATATTACTTTAGTCACGTCTTTTTATAATTCGATCGAAATCGAATGGGTCATATCATTAACCACTTTCATTGAAAGTTCAATTCACAAATACAACAGAGCAATTGTGCGCATAACGTGAATTATGGAGACTGATCATTCAATATTTAAACCTATAATTATTGGGATAATTTCTAAACAATCGGCTTGTCGTGAGACGGCAATATCAACGGTTTCATGCGCACGAACCATGAGAGAACCAAATTCTGTTATGTCATTCTTTTAACTGTGGCTTCTTTGAATGTTTTGTTGTGGTTGTCAACAGATTTCTATTTTGCTGATAAAGCACCATTCGCATGAGAGCTTTTTCAACGCGCGTTAAAAAAGCGTTGAAATGGAACAAATGAGTTCTAGTATAGTTATTCAAACGCCGTAGCTTTGAAAACGCGGCGTTTTTTAAACAAGCTATATGTAGAATATACCTACCTTATTAGAAACAGAACAAGAATGATTTTCAAACACTCATATGAATAGACACGTTGAGGCGCTATTTTAACAAGCGTTAAAAAGCTCTAATGCGATTGAGGCCTTACGGCCGGTTTCAATATACGATCGCAGTTTAGAATGCAGATAGATGGCGATTACGAACCAATCAAATCAAGTCATTTGACGAACTCATGTTCAAACTGTGTTCTTATTGGCTAATTTTTTTAATCTATCCGCACATTCGAACTGAGATTGATTATTGGAACCGGCCGTTAAACGTGATGCGTATCTATCGGCTGTTGCAGAAAGTCGGTACCAACAACCTTTTCAATGTCTTAAGACCGACGCAATGGAGCAAAATCAATTTTGTCGTCACGACTTCAAGTTTCAATTATTCGAAAATTGAGCCTTACGGAATTTTAATCTTTACCGATAAATTGCTAGCTATTCCCCTTTTAAGTGTAGTTATTATTGATACCAACTTTTTGCCACACCCTCTATAAACGCTTTTTAAATTTATTAAAACAGAAAACATAATACAACAAACAGTGAAAACGATGTTACTAAAGTTAATGGAAGCAACTTTGCAAATTATTTTACCCTATGACGGATATTTTGTGTAAAAAAGTTTAAAATGTATTGACGACATCGTTTTATTGCATTATTTTCCCTATTTATTGTGTAGAGTAGTTTATTTACACTGCGACCCTAACAAGGATATTTTTGACAATCGAATTCGTATCGAAATCGCTGCGCAGTGATGACGTTTAGTTAATATTTCATACAAATGTCATAGACGCGCAGCTCGATAGTCAGACATTCCTGCTCGGGCCACTGTCCGCCGCAACACCATGGTTACCTTATAACACAATTACCGTATAACACACTTGGATTAGAAACTATTTCAAAACTTATCAAAATTCTAGCGATTTTAACAATATGCTTTGAACATCGGCTGTAATGTATGTCAAGTTCGTTTGTTGTAATTTATAATTATTTTATGTTCGCCGGTCTTGGCTTTACGTATTCCTTCATTCGCAACCATCCGCGCAATTTGTAATCATTTGTTAAGATCTGTAGCGGTAAGCGTGTTTTTATTACAGCATATCTGTTCAGTGGATCACGATGTACATATATAGAGGAATTATATGTAACATAACATAAGCTCACGCCCGTATCTCCGAAGGGGTAGGCAGAGGCGCACTAGCGAACTAGAACACCCACATTTCGCCGAGCTTAGTTCCGTCCTAGATGTGATAGGGGGCGAGCCTATCGCCATATCGGGCACAAATTCCAGACTCCGGACTGATAAGGAAAAATCCAATATCACTTTGCCCGACCCGGGGATCGAACCCGAGACCTCAGAACCGTAGTCGTACTGAAATACCACCACGCCATCGAGGCAGTCAATCAGCAATTATATGTGTTGATAAAATTCTTCAATACTTTGCGAGTCTATCCTAACCCCGTGTGTTCACCAAAATATTATAGGCTACAGGATATTTTATCGAAAACCAAAGACCAAGTGGGTGTAATTTTGATAAAAGAGCTTTAATTCGATGATCATCATCCTCGTGCCCTTATCCCAATTCTATTTGGGGTTGGCTCAATATGTTTTTGATTTCCATACATGCAATGCCGTCATCTCGTCATTCACCGTTTTTTCTTTCATGCCCTTCCTTACACACTCCATCCACCTCTTCTTTAGCCTTCCTCTACCTCTCCATACATCAACATTTTCATTGTTATTATTCCTAGGTGAGTCTCAGCTTTCATTCGCGAATCGAAAAAATCTTTCGAGTTTAAAAATCCTGTTACTCAGTTATTGCGTAAAGAAGGACTAAAGTAACAAACGTAATAAAATTGATCCAATAAATGCTATAATAAAATCATTTTCTCATAATTTTATCAAATCAAATCAAATCAAATCGTTTATTGAATCCATAAAATGTCACACATTGTTTAGATTCCGTCTAAAATGTTTACTCTACCGCCAATTTGGAAAGCTGGTTCGTCAGAGAAGAACGGGCAAGAAACTCTGACGTTGCTCTTTTTGAGAATAATAACCAGTTTACAGTCAGATATTAATACACAACCAAAATAAGAAAACAAAAAAAATCAATAATTTACATTAAATTATCATAAAGTTAGCCAGCAGTATACTTGTAGATGTTGCTCTTTGATGTACTAGAAAATGGCATCATTTCGGGTCACCAACATCTCTACTCTTAAAAAAACAGGACTATGTTATTCTTCTTTGTATTAAGCTTTATTAAAATATTATTTGGCATTAAAATGCTCTAGGTTTTCTCGACATCGTTATAATTTCCAAATTACCATTCACTCTCAAAATGAGAAATTAAACTAATTTTCCAAGAATTCAATGTTTTTCTCAATCGGTTCATAATAACCACAAGCTTGAAAACTTAATAGACCGACTTCAGATCCGATCGTGACAATTTATATGGCACCACCCTTAAAATAAGCACTATCGAACAAAGAATTTTGAAAATCGGTCCACATTCGGCGGAGATATCGCGTAACATACAAAATACAGACGAATTGAGGACCTTTTCCTTTTTGGAAGTCGGTCCAAAATAGGGTTTTTAAACTGTCTGTTGCACAATAAATTTATACAAAATACATACATACACACTCACGCCTCTATCCCACGGCGGCTGGCAGAGATAATTGAGCGCCACAAGCTATGATCCTAACACACCTCTTTTGCCTCGTCCACATTCATGCATCGTTATACGAAATATTACTTAAATACATGGAATAAAGTGTTTTCTTTAGTTAATACGATTTATTCGGTGTGGTGCGCGTAACACGCTTGATCTAGAACTGACTGGCCACTGTTTACATCTCAGAATAGTTAAATGCTATTTTAACGCACAATTCTAAGTGGCTCCAGCAAATTAACTGCATTTTTAAATCGGGTCAGTGTCTCCTCTGTAGCTACACTCTCTTTAGGTCATACTGAATTATTTGGAATGATCTGTCTCGGTGGCGTGGTTGTATTTCGGTACGACTACCGTCCTGAGGTCTCGGGTTCGATCCTCGGGTCGGGCAAAGTGATATTGGATTTCTTCATATCAGCCCGGATTCTGAAATTTGTGCCCGATATGGCGATAGGCTCGCCCCCTATCACATCTGGGACGGAATTAAGCTCGGCGAAATGTGGGTGTTCTAGTTCGCTAGGGCGCCTCTGCCTACCCCTTCGGGGATACAGGCGTGACCTTATGTTATGTTATGTTATGTGAATTATTTGGAATTACATTCCTTTAGTATTCACAGAGACTGTATGACTATGCATTTTGCATATATTGGAAACCTCCTTAAAATAAATAAATACACCCAACAGTCACACACATAGTCCAGACCCCACACTAAGATCGAGTCTTGTGTCGTGGGTATCAGGAACTATGAGAGATTTTCGGCCTCACAACACCCAGACCCGTAACAAATATCTGTGGGCCACACAGACATTTGTCTCGGTGCAGGAATCGAAGCCGCGACCTCACGTTTCACAGCCGGCTACTCACCCGCTACGCCACGAAGGCTGGCTTCTTTAGTAATCATTGTTTATATTAAAGCTGGCTTCTTTAGTTAATCATTGTTAATAATATATTAGGTTTCGAAGATTATTTAATTAAACACTATATTATTATTAGGTTTTCAATGAGAATCAAAATAAAGTTCGGCAAACAGTTACTGAGGAGCTCTACATAACTTGCGATAATTTTTAAACAACATTTCTTTCTTTATGCAAACCATTTATCGTAGGCTAAAGTGCCCAACTTTAAAAGCCGTTGTTCATCAAAAGTCAGTCCACCATTTTTTTTATAATTATTCAACCCTAGTTATCCTACTGTTATACAAAGAACAGGATTTGTGTAAGAATCTGGGGACTTCACATCATGTTCATGTTCAATCATTGATTGGCCGTTGTTATTTACGATATACTAATCTTCCGCAATTGATTCAAAAGACAGCGCGGCGCGTTTTGTTAACATTTTTAGTGTGTTAAACATAACTTAAAATATATCGTGATTTAAATCACTATTAAATAATAACATTTTATTTTTAATATTTTAATGTTCGTTAATAAAGTTGCTTTTTTATAGCAGAGGATGGCAAACGAGCAGGTCGGTCACCTCATGGTAAGCGATCTCCACCGTCTATAGATACAAAAACTATCATGGCTGCCTTGCCGACTTAAAAGTAGGGGAATAGGGATTGGGAAAGCGAGAAAGGATTGGGACACCTGAAATCTCACTCACTGAACGAAACGAAGCAGCGAACTGCCACTTTACGTCGGTTTTCTATGAGACAATGGTATCAAACCGGTCGAGCTGACCCATTCATGCTGTAGACAACAGTCTACAGCGCGGCTCTACTACAGAGAGGTATAGAGGTATATACTCTGCTATTGATCGAATTTTAATTTAATAAAAAAAAACATTTCTAAACGGTATCCACCATTTAGTTTCCACAAATAGTAACGTTATTTTTGTCAAATGACGCAACGGAATTTCTTTAATCCTTTGTTTTGGGTAACTAAACATTACACTACACACCACATAAATATGCCAAGAATATGTGTAACCCTCTATTAAAACATGCAGTATTAATTAATGGGCGCTAGGGTGGCGTCCATACCGACGGATATGCAGACACGGGGATATATAAAAATAATTTGTCAGGATATCCTATTGCATCGAAATGTTGGATCTATTTATATTACAGCGCGCGTCGTGGCACTCGTGGCTTGTGGGCCTACTCGCCGACGTAGGATCTCACTACTAGGCAATAACTGATGTTTGCAGAGACATTTCGTCGCTTAAATAATGACGGACGGCTCGGCTACCGGTGGCCGAGACTCTAATGTAATGTGTTATGCCGCCTCCAACAGGTTAAATAAGTAATACATAAGCTCACGTATATATCCTCGAAGGGGTAGGAAGAGGCGCAAGAGCAAACATCATATTTCACGAAGCTTAGTTCCATGCCAGAGGTAGGATGCCAGTGGTAGGGGGCGAGCCTATCGCCATATCGGGTACAAATTTCAACATCCGGCTGATACTGAAAACAATTTATATAACTTTAACTACGCGAGGATCGAACCCGAGACCTCAAGACGATAGTCGTACGCAATACCACCACGCCACCGAGTCTAAATAAGTAATAATATAAATACACCCAAAAGACACACACACACACACAAACACGCACGCACGCACGCACGCACGATATAAGGGCAAGGGCAGGTAGAAAGAAAGAAAAGTTAGAAAAAAATATCCTAGCATATCTAAAGTAAATACTGCATTTTCGACTTGCGCGGTTTTATTATACGTCAATTTACTACAAGATACAGACATTCAAGGAGAATAAGAGGATAATCAATTTAGGCGGTTAAATTAGAAATAACCATATAATTAGCAACGGTATTTTTAGCTTGAATTATTTTGGCCACCTTCCATAATCCAGTTATTGTTACGTTTCTAAATCTAATATATAAAATTCTCGTGTCACGGTGTTCGAACTTGAACTCCTCCGAAACGGCTCGACCGATTTTGATGAAATTTTTTGTGCTTATCCGGTATCTATGAGAATCGGCCAACATCTATTTTTCATCCCCCTAAATGTTAGGTACTCCACCCCTAAATTTTTTTTTTATTTTTTAGACAAAATTTTTAATTTCTATTTTTTTATGATACAACATACAAAAATACATACAATCCTCAATTTTCACCCTTCTACGATCAACCCTTATTTTTTAATAGCCATTTTTACGCAGACGAAGTTGCGCGGGTCAGCTAGTAATTCCATAAGATTATTTGCATAAAATAAAGTAGCTAAGGAGGACCCAGATGATGTTGACGTCAGACAGGCAGCGGGTCGCGAAAACTTAGCCAAATATTTTCTGCAACATGCTTTAAAAAATGTGTTGCGCCGATCCCACATTACGGTGGGATAAGGGCAGGTAAAAGAAGAATAAAATACCTGAGGAGGACATTAAACCAATCAAAACAGTATTAAGAATGCAGGAAAGCCATAGGCAGTGCTCCGTGGAAGATTTGCAGTGGAATTTGTGCCCGATATGGCGATAGGCTCACATCACATCTGGGACGAAACTAAGCTCGGCGAAATGTGGGTGTTCTAGTTCGCTAGTCCACCTCTGCCTACCCCTTCGGGGATACAGGCGTGAGCTTATGTGTGTATGTATATTAAGCAAGTATACATACAAACCTTCCTCTTGTATAACTCTATCTATTTAAAAAAACGCATCAAAATCCGTTGCGTAGTTTTAAAGATCTAAACTAGGGATATAGGGACAGACAGACAACGGGTAGCGACTTTGTTTTATACTATGTAGTGATAATGGAGTTAGCTTCGTTAGTAAGGTGAAAGTTGCCATAGATTTTAGCTTCATGTTTGGTCGACCCTAATGGTATAGACACCCTGGGCCCGCGCCTAGTTGAACTTAGGAAAGTCCGGCCCTGACATCGCTGATGTCCATCGATGAAAGTAACACTTTACCATATAATAGTCACGGGCGGCTCGGTCTCCGGTGGTCCATACGCTTATGTAACATATTTATGTGCCACCTCTTAAATTCCGAAGACCTATAAATCACATTAGTAAAAGAATCCATATAATTTTGGTACAGTAGTAAGATATGACTCTTGTATCGTAACTCGTGGGTATCGGGAACTGCAAGAGACTCCCTTCTCGATCTCACAACACACAAAGCCAAAAAAAAAAGGATTATGCACAAATACGGTGCATTTGTCGAGTGTTTACTTTTATGGGGTCATGTTGTACATTAAAAACTGTCCATGTCAGCAAATGAAGGGAAATAGGAACTGGTTGATTGCGAGCCTCCCGCCTCTTGAAGCTATTCTAATATTGTCAGTTTAACAGCTGGGGAGAGTTAAAAACGATTTTATGTTCGTAAGTTTTGAAGGCTAGATCACAGGTTTGAACCTGCGTTAGAACAGTCGTACGTCACAGCGACCACGTGTGGATGTTGTCCAACCGTATGAGTAACACAGTACCTATGTTATTTTACGAGCGTTTCATCACATCATTATCGCTCCACTTTTAAATATAGATGTCTTTACACGTCCTCATCTTTGATATATCACTGCGTCTCCTTGAAAATCAATGTTATAGAGGTATGAGTGATGTGGACGATATGAGTGTTCGTGACTACAGGGAGACTAAAGCAGTTTTACATTGTGTGAGTCAAGGACTCCAAACTAATGACACGTCATCTGACTTGTAGACAGATAATACAAGTGACTAAATTAACTGAGTCAACGTGCCATTTGGGTACAGGGAGTTTACCGCACGGCTGAGCTGAGAATTTATTTTTTATTATAAGTTATTTACAAGAATTTTATGATATTATCAGATATTAGGTGCAGTGGCAGATTTGCCAATAGGCTGAGTAGGCTGAAGCCTAAGGCGGCAGATTTTAAGGGGCGGCAAATTTAGCCAATTTTTTTTTGTTTTGATTTACAAAAATAAAAAAGAAGGTGTCTGAAGACTTCAGACACCTTCCAAAGGTAGTTCGAAGTTCTTAGAACTGACATAACGGTACCCTAGTTCTTAATGATACTAATCACGAGAAAAGTTGATGTAATAAGGATTATAGAGCACGAATCATAAAGTTGCAGTTTTATTGATAGAAAAATGTAATTAATATAATTGTGGATTAAGTTTCGAATTTCAGATCTCAGTAGAGGCGGCAAAAGTTAAATAGCCTACTGTAGGCAAATATGTAAATTCGCCACTGTGTAAAAGAAATAATTTCCAAACATTTTACAATAAATAATCAGTATCAATGAACGATTCTTTTAACAAAATACACTTATGCAATAAAAACAATAAATAGAAAAGTATAGATAATAAAATGTTATTGTGTTTGCAGACACTGAAATGTTCTTAATAATACTTTAGCTAATAGTATCTAAATAGTTTCAGATATACGTATATCAGATAAATATTATAATAATAACAATATATTTAAACAATACAAAATATTACTTCCTACTTTTACATAACTGTAGCCCGAGCACGAAAAACTAATGTAAATGTAAATGTATTCGAGTTCGCTGCGCACTGATGATGTTTGGTTAATATTTCATACAAATTTCATAGACGCGCATCGACTTCGAATACATTTACATTTACATTAGTTTTTCGTGCTTAGGCTACAGATCATCAGTTTATTCCTCCATTAAAGAATTTGCATGATGAGATAAATTTCAATATTTATGTAACAAAATTTGTTTTGCACTTCTCTAGTAATTGAAAAGCCAGGACTCAGGACATTTATAAAAGGTGGCAATAAGTAACTTAATTTATCTTTTCCAACAACATTTACTGAGCATATATGAAAATACTTGCTGATGATGCACGTCGGTTTTCTGTGAGACAGTGGTAAGGTGGTAACGGACCAGTCGAGCCGGCCCATCAGTGCTGACATTAATTTTGACATGCTTGATTTACCTCTCGAAAATATTGTATGAGCAATTGTAAAACAAAATAACATATACACACACCAATATACTCGTATAGTGCAGTGTAGTCACTGTGCCGTGCCCAGATAAAAAATAAGAAAATTTACAACTGATTTTAAAGCAGCATAATTTTTTTTATGTTTAATACCTTAAGGGCTATTTGGACCACTGTAATAATGGTTGAATTCATTACATGTATGATGTAATTAATTAAATGTCGTCATATATTATCTGTAATTACATGGAGTACATTACATATAATGAATTACATGTTATTCATATATTTCTTTTTCAATTTAAAACACATAACATAAGCTCACGCCTGTATCCCCGAAGGGGTAGGCAGAGGCGCACTAGCGAAATAGAACACCCACATCTCGCCGAGCTTAGTTGCGTCCCAGATGTGATAGGAGGCGAGCCTATCGCCATATTGGGCACAAATTCCAGACTCCTGGCTGATATGGAAAAATCCAATATCACATTGCCCGACCCGGGGATCGAACCCGAGACCTCAGAACCGTAGTCGTACCGAAATACCACCACGCCACCGAGGCAGTCGGCAGTTTTTCAATTTAACGTGATGTTAACTGCGTAGGACTAAATGTAGGTTAGTAATAGTGGTGCAAGTCGCCCTACGTCAGCCATAGACTCTGGTAAATCTGAACCCGGGCTTGATTTCAGTTAGACAACATACACAGTGTTTCCCAACTTAAGAATTGAATCCAGGGTCGCACAAACCCTAGGATATCAAGCCGGGACTAGATTAAAAGAAGCCCCATAAAATAGATAGATCGTCTCCGTTCACAGCGGCAGGTTCAATCCCCGACCGAAACAAATGTTTGTGTGACCCACAAATATTTATTTCGGGTCTGGGTGTTATGAGTTTGAAAGTCTCTCATACATAGTTCCTGATACCTACGACACGAGAATCGATCTTATCTGACTGTTGGGTTATTAAAATTGCCTAACCCGAGGATCGAACCCAGAGTCACCTGTCACTGCCACTAAACCAAACATTGATTGTTTATTACACCCGCAAAATAAATAAACAGGAGTGCAAGTGTAAATGTGCATCATAACAGGTGCTTCAAATATCTGTTCAGATAATACAAAGTGCGAATTGAATACATCATGCAGATTGCAGAAGCTATCTGATGGATGGGCGATTCAGGGAAGCTTGAAATATTAATGATAAACGATGTATTATGGATACATAACTCCAAACAACGGCTGCGTATACTAAACAGATTGAACACGGCTAGAATTTAGACATAATATTTAAAGTATAAGATATTTAAAATGTGAAGAAGAGAAGTCGCCTCCTTGGTTTAGTGGCAGCGTATATAGGCTGTAGACCGGGATGTCCTAGGTTCGATTCTCAGGTCGGGCAAAACGATCTTTCTAATTTGTTTTGTCTGGGACTAGAGGGGAGTTGATATCAAACAGGCAGCCGGTCGTAAAACGAACCCAAATCCTTTCTGCAACGTGCTTGAAAAAGTGTGTTGCGCCGACACATTAAGACCGGCGCATATAAAGCTAAGATGATGATAAAGAGCAGGTAGAAAGAAAGATTGTAGACGGTTGCTTCGTTATGCCCCTCACATTGTTAAGTCCATGGGCGGCAGTTACCGCTTACCATCAGGCGGACCACCAATTCGTATGCCCACTTTGGCAATAAAAAAATGAAGTTTTAATGATAGAGCAACGGTGCAGGCGCTACACAGACTGCTAAGACAAATATTACAGGTTCAAGACTAACCCTAAGCACTTCTGTCTTTTCTAATTTAGTTTCGCATGTACTGCAGGGTTACCACGACCTCTTATAGCAGTATTATTATAATCGTTCTTCGTTTGTTTTGTATGGGAATCGGTACAAGTAAAATTTTAATAACACTGCTATAAGAGGTGATGGTAACCCCCCTGAAGTACGCGTAGGACGTCCACCTACAAGGTGGACCGACGACCTGCCAAAGGTCAAAGGAAGTCGCTCAATGCAGGCCGTTTCAAACAATTCGATCTGGAAATCTTTGGGGGATGCCTATGTTCAGTAGTGGACGTCCTATGGCTGATGATGATGATGATGATGAAGTAAAATACTTGTGAGTATAATAAAATAACTTCGGGTCGATTTTTTTAAAAGTCACTATTCAATCATCTTTTAATGTTTGAGATTGGCAATATCAATGCTGGCACCTTATTAGTCAAGCATATTTTAAAAGAAGAAAAACTGTGAAATGTGTATTCATTATAAATTACTGCGTACTTTAGCGGTGAAGAAACATGTATGCCTGAGAATTTATCATAAGAATTTCGAACTTATGTGAGGACAAACTAGCTAGGCCAGCATGATGAATGCCTGACCTCGCTTTTTAGTACATCTCGCTTACACGACGTAGGTACGTGTCAATGATGGCGCTAGGGCCCAGAATTCGCGAGTGAGTCAGACGCCAGGTGGCTGATGCTGACCCACTGCACCGACTCGTTTTCGCAATGCAAACCCCCCAACTAGGCTTGGCTATTGCTTCCACACGTTGAGGTGGTGTTAGAGTAGCCCCATCTCAAAGCTAACCTGCCTGAGTAGAAACGGACTTTTTAGTGGAGGAGCCCCAGACAGTTATACTACAGAAGGCTTAATTAAATGGCTTATACGCTAGCAGATTAGAATAGTAAATGTAGTACATTTATTATATTCGACTAGCGCATAAGTCACTTATTAACCCGCAGGACTAATATTATTGTTAATATAATGAGTGATTCAAAATTACATTTTGTTTAAGTATAGAACGAATGATGTATAGTCCTTCAACCATATTTCTGCATGTAGTTCAAATATGCCAGCGAACATTCATTATGCACGCTAATCATAAATCTTTACACACACATGTAACGACAGAATCTTTGGCAACTACATTCTGGGTGCGCATAGATTATTTTCTATTCAAAATGTGTCACGATCGCATTCAGCCCAATTAAATCATGCTCCAGTAATTACGTTCCTTTGTGGACTGGTTCCAAAACGATTTGTTCCAAACAGAAAACACGCCCATTTTATATATTTTATTGTGTGTTATTGGGAACGCATGTCATGTCAGAATTTGTTCGGTTTAAGGTATTTCTTTCTACCTGTCCTCATCTCGCCTTAATGTGGGGTCGGTGCAACAAACTTCAAGCATATTGCAGAAAGGATTGGTCTTAGTTTTTACGATCGGCTGCCTGCCTGACGTCAACCCCCTCTGAGGGATCCAGTCCCGGGCAAATTAAATGAGATGCTTTCGTTTTTTTTCGGTTTATGGTAAACATGCTAATTGCCTACGATAGGCATCAAAGTCCAGTGTTTGGCACGAAGGTGTACAGACCTGCCGATCCTGGCACCCTCCACACGGGAAGCACTCCCGGCCCCATTTCGTCCGAGGCAACAACCCGATTCGAACTCAAGTCTTTGACACTTTGCAGCTGGGAGTAGGCCATTTATTTTCGTAATGTACTTTCGACAGAAATAAATCTAACAGTTCCTATAGCGCGATTGTTTAGTTGCGCTCCGGTCGGCATTTGTTTTGTGTACATACACACTCACACATCTTTGAATACGGTGAATTGAATATACTTTTCCTTATCGACTAAATACGTCTACTAAACATAATGGGCCTTACTTATAAAAAGTTTTTCGCTTAACTTTTCGCTAAGAATAGCCTGTTTTTCCTTTGGTTACATTGTTTAAAAATGAAAGGGACAACATATGATTAAGGATAAGCAACGCTTAAAAATTGTTATAAGTAAGGGGCAATATTATAATTTAACATAAACATAACATAAGCTCGGGCCTGTATCCCCGAAGGGGTAGGCAGAAACGCACCAGCCAACTAGTACACCCACATTTCAATAATTTAATAATTTCATTTCACAATATTATAATTTGGCCTTTCGTAAACAATAGTTATACCATAGAATTTCTTTACAACTTTAAGTCGTATTTAGAAGAATTTTAAATTATTTTTATATCAATAAAATCTTAGAGCATTTGACTCCGATAGGTAATTCATTAAAGAATTTATAACACAATAAAGATATAGATTTCATTTAAAACACATCAAGTGGAAACGCCTAGCCGCAACAAATCATTCGTATCCCATATTATAATGCACGGAGTGGATATTCCAGTCGCCGTCGCTCGCTTATCAACTTTTTAATTTCGAGTTAGACTCGAGTCCTCACTCCTCTCATAATCGGAGCGGCCGGCGGCCACTTTCACTGCAGCTGTATAATCGAGAACATTACAAACATCATAGCTTATCTACACAACAGGGGGGGTTACCACCACCTCTTATAGCAATATTATTACAATCTTGCTTGTTCTGATTCCTGTACAAAAAAACGTAAGATTATAATAATACTGCTATAAGAGATGGTGGTAACCCCCCAGGTCGCCGTAAAGCTTGGGCGACAGAAATAGCAGCTATTCTCATATAGCCGGTGAAATATTATGTAATTATCGTGAAGCCCGTGGTCGGTGGATGCTGAGACGAATGTCCACTGTGAACTACGGACGTAAAGAAAAAGAAGGACACCATCCTATAGTTAAACGAACGCCACAGAGAAGCCACGCACACAAACGCGCCTGTACACAAGTGTCCTACGCACATACACGCCATTATTTGTCGATAGATCGAATGGGCAGAAAACCCTACATCACTATTAATGCTCCTTTCCGTTTATCTTTTTACGTCGTAATGTGAACATGGACCATTACGAATACTCATGTTTTCTTATTGTTATATACCTAATTATGATAGTTAGGGAAAGTCTACGAGCTATTATATGTACGATGGCGCTGTTCCAATTGTCCGCTATTTTTTATGTTGTGGCTTCAGAACGTCGTACAATAACGGTGTTAGTAAATAGAAATTATGTCTAATTTAGGCAGCCTCCGTGGCGTAGCGGGCCAGTAGCCGGCTGTGAAGCGAGAGGCCGCGGGTTCGATTCCCGCATTGAGACAAATGTTTGTGTGGCCCACAGATATTTGTTTCAAGTCTGGGTGTTGTGAGACCGAAAGTCTCTCATAGTCTCTGACACCCACGATACAGGTTATACCTACTGTGGGGTCAGGACTAGGTGTGTGACTGTTGGGTGTATTTATTATTTATTTATTATTATTATTTACAACTGGTTACTCCAAGTATACTCGGTAATGGACGACCACATATTCCACCATACAAATTGATGTTCTGTTTAATAAAAGAACGTTCACAATATCTTAAACTAGAACATAACGTAAGCTTACGCCTGTATCCCCGAAGGGTTAGACAGAGGCTCATTAACAAACTAGTACACCCACATTTCGCCGAACTTAGTATCGTCCCAGATGTGATAGGGGCGAGCCTATCGCCTTATCGGGCACAAATTCCAGACACCGGGCTGATATAGAAAAATCCAATATCACTTTGCCCGACCCGGGGATAGAACTCAAGACCCCAGGACGGTTGTCGTACCGAAATTCAACCAACGAGGCAGTTATTTTAAACTATAACATGAATAAATTAAGATTGATGAAAGTAGATGAAGCAGAGCATACTTGTATGAAAAAACAATCATACTAAGTGAAAATCTATAGTTTCTGTCTACTCCTATGAGACACAGGTCTTATATTGTGTATACATATATATATAGTTATAATGTATGACATAAAGGTTGAGGGCGATTTGCTGCGCTATAACTTATCTAGAGTTAACCCTAATCTTGATTTATCCAACAGCTCAGACCTACCTCTAAATCAAGATTTGTGATAAATAGAATTGAACCATATCGTAAGTAAGCCACGTCAACGTATACCTTTATTACAAAGCGGTTAAAACTGAAACAAGATCTTTATAGCATGTGTACCAGACGCGTATAAAATCTATTACCATCCAGGCTCCGGCGGAACATTTATGACCTTAAAATATTTACGAAAATATGTTCAATCAGTGAAACGGCTGTCAGCGTGATTTATTTGTACCAACGGAGCAGCATAGACGATAATTACGAGGCGGATGTTCATCTAAATATGAACTTTAGGTTTGAAATAACAAGATTAAATATTCCACGACCGTGTTAGGAAAAAATTTGATCATCCATCTTTTGTCCATTGACTCGATCGATATAGGTCAGTCCGGAAACTTTTAAAATCGTTTCTATTTTGATACTAAAAAGAAACGTATTGAACGCGCACGGTCAGCAACCGTTGTTTATGGGCTCCTTTTATGTATGACCTCTGGACATTTTATTTATTGTTTATTAAGAAACCAACGGCGTTTACATTAATATTTTTACATAGTATATAGGTACTGATAGTAAAGCTTAAAGTGGTAAAGCCACGTTGTAGACAGTAACGTCTGTAGCACGAATGGGCCGGCTCGACCGGTTAGATACCACGGTCTCGCAGAAAACCGACGTAAAGTGGCAGCTTGCTGTCGCGTTTCGTTCGGTGAGTGAGATTTCCGGTGGCCCATTTCCCCACTCCCTTTCCCAATCCCCTTCCCTCCCCTTCCATTCCCTCCTTTTAGGTTGGCAACGCACCCATGATTCTTTTTGTGTCTTGGGTGTCTATGGGTGGTGGAGATCACTTACCATCAGGTGACCCATCTGCTCGATTGCCCATCTCTGCTATAAAAAAAAAAGCTAAAATAGGTTTCAATCTATATCTAATAGTAAGTTGGTATGCGCACACAAAAAGACAAATAATTTCCAAGTACTAAAATAAGTAACTAAACTAAATTAGTAAGCGTGGAAGTCTATTGAATTTGTTTGTGGAAATTGTGAGGATTACTTACGCCCAGTTCCAATAATCAATCACAGTTTGAATATGCAGATAGATTACGAAAATTAGCCAATAAGAACACAGTTTGAACATGACTCCGCCAAATTACTTTATTTGATTGGTTCATAATCGCGATCTATCTGCACTCTAAACTGAGATCATTTATTGAAACCGGCCATAACTAGTGAATTTACAAGACATTAAAGAAAGATTCAGCCAGAAAGACAATAATTTATAATTTACTAGCTTCTGCTCGCGTATACATTCTCATCGACAACCGTACATTTTATCAGGGATAAAAAGTAGTAGTGTTAGTTGCTGATAATATAGTTTTCTACAGATTGACGAATTTGTAAAATTTTCTTTACATTATCTATTTTCTTTTGTACGTAAGTTTAGAGTACAAAATACAACGTCTTTTAGCAGTATTATTAAATCTGATGGCGCGTACACACCGGCCGAACGAAGGCGAACGAATCATGCCTGTTTCATTCCCACAACAGCGAAAGTGTGTCTGTGAACGCAACAGGTATAGATTCGTTCGCCTTCGTTCGGCCAGTGTGTCTGTCATCATGGTGGACAGGCGACCTGATAAAATCGCAGGAATTCGCTGGATGCAGGCCGCTTCCAACAGGTCAATCTGGAAATCTTTGGGGGAGGCCTATCTACAGCAGTGAACGTCCTGTGGCTGATGATGATGATGATTATAATCTTGTTATCCGTAAAAAAACAAACTAAGATTTTAATAATACTGCTATTAGACGTGGTGGTAACCCCTTGATCCCCGGGACGGTAAAAGAATATTGGATTTCTGTTCGGCTCAGCTCATTTCTGCTCAATATCAGTTCGCAGGTTACACTTTGTACCGGATATGGTAATAGGCAGGAGGGCCTATCACATCCCCTCTAAAGATCATGACCTAAATATGGCATAGATGAGGCCTAAGAATACTGTTTACATGGGCGATGTCGCGAGCAAAATCTAGTTAGATCAAAAACATTCAACAGCACATAGACGACAATGCCAAACTTGTGATCCAAAAGTTATGACTTCGTGGTCATAAGTCTCTGAGTTGTATTTGAAAATTGAAATATACGCTCGCAAGATCCATAAGCTCACGCCTGATTTTCAAAATTCTTTTTCTGTTCGATAGAGCTTCTTTCAAGGGTGGTCCCATATAAATTTGATTACGATCGGATTTGAAGTCGATCTGTTAAGTTTTTAACCTTGTGATTATTGTATGGAAACTTTCTTGGTAGCCCCTTTACAAATAGGTACATTTCACGGCGGCACAGACGGAGGTAAATACCACGTGATTCAATGTTGAAGAGTATTTTGATTACTAACATCAATATATACATTTAAGAAAAGTTCGTATTACTTATCTGCAAACAGAAATTCATTCCGCGAATTGTTATACAAATTGTACGTGTTATCATTGCGTCGAACTCGCCCGCGACACCGTACGCATGAAAATTTATTTTCCCGGATAAAATTTATTTTCCGGGATAAAAAGTAGTCTATATGTTATTCTGATGTATAATCTATGTAACTGTAAAGTTACATTAAAACTCACCCAGTAGTTTTTGCGTGAAAGAGTAACAAACATACAAACTTTCACGTTCAAAATATTAGTAGAATTCGGTTTAAGTAGAGTGATATTTGGTTTTTCTAATTTTTCTTTCTTGGTCTTTCAGTATCAGCCCGAAATCTGTTTTTTTTCATGATGTGGTGATACGCCCGCCCCCTATCTCATCTGGGACGGCAATAAGCTCGGCGGAATGTGGGTGTTCTAGTTCGTTAGTTCGCCTTTGCCTACTCCTTCGGGATACAGGCGTAAATTCGTGTACATATTATGTAAGTTTAACGCCACCTTGGTCTAGTGGCAGCGTATATGGGCTGTGGAACTGGGTTCTGGGTTCGATTCCCATTTGACAGCTTCTGTGGCGCAGTGGGCGAGTAGCTGTGAAGCGAGAATCCGCGGGTTCGATTCCCGCATTGAGACAAATGTTTGTGTGGCCCACAGATATTTGTTTCAAGTCTGGGTATTCTGAGACCAAAAGTATCTCACAGTCTCTGACACCCATGATACAGGTTATACCTAGTGTGGGGTCAGGACTACGTGTGTGACTGATTTATTATTATTATTTATAGACACAAATAAATTGTTTCTGTGGTGTAAATAGATTCTCATAATCTGAACAGACGAGTTGCAGGTGGTATGAGCTCGGTGCATATTTGCACATCCGAATTAAAGAAAACATCTCAGTCCCACGCGTTATTTTACGTCAGAAGATGTGATGCCTCGGTGGCGTGGTTGTATTTCGGTACGACTACCGTCCTGAGGTCTCGGGTTCTATTCCCGGGTCGGGCAAAGTGATATTAGATTTTTCCATATCAGCTCGGAGTCTGGAATTTGTGCTCTATATGGCGATAGGCTCGCCCCTTATCACATCTGGGACGGAACTAAGCTTAGCAAAATGTGGGTGTTCTAATTCGCTAGTGCACCTCTGCCTACCCCTTCGGGGATACAGGCGTGAGCTTATGTTAAAAGATGTGATTTATTTTAACCATTATTTGTATAGAGTTTTTCATGTGGCCACGAACTTAACGGAACCGCACGCCGTCAGTCTGTCCTGTCTATAAAATTAAATAACATCAGCAGCACGAGCAGGAAAATTTCTGACAACCGTAAATGTATTCGTGCTCGACGCGCGTCTATGAAATTTGTATGAAATATTAATCAAATGTCATCAGTGCGCAGCGAGTTTACATTTACATTAGTTTTCGTGCTCGGGCTACAGCACAAACTAGTACCACAAAATAGTATTTGGTGGTAATCGAGGGGACAGTAAGTCCGAAACCACGATTTCAAGAAAACGGCGATTAAAATTCAATGTCGCAATTTCAATTCGTGTTTGTAGAAAAACTATAGGCCGGATCTTCATGTTGCATATTACTAATAGAAAGGTAAAAAATGTTTAAGGAATTGAAATGAAAGTAATTTAAAGATAACAGTAATATCGTGACTTACTAACCTCTCGATTACCACGGCAGTACTAAACAGTAGGCCAACCATGAGTTTTTTTGACATTACTCGCTTGCGACTCCGTAAAATATTTGTATGACAAACACCCGAACGCCTCTAGCGGTTTCGCGGGGAACTGACGTTTTCCATACAAATATTTCACGTCCTCGCTCGCGTAAATACTTGGAACAAACTCATGGTTGTGCTACCGTTAGTCTTGCGTTGAGGCCGAGGGATTTAGAATCTATGTTACAATAACGAGACCCAAAATATTTGTTTTTGTTTATTGTGTAAATAATAATCACAAGTTTAAAAACTACCGACTTCAAATCCGATCGTGACCAAAATATGAGACCACCCTTGAAAGAAGGTCTATCGAACAAAAAAATTATTTTGAAGATCGGTCCACATTCCGTGGAGATATCGCGTAACATACCTTAAAAAATACAGACGAATTGAGGACCTTCTCCTTTTTGGAAGTCGGTCGAAAATAATCACAAATCCATTATGTTAATCATCATCATCATCATCATCAGCCATAGGACGTCCACTGCTGAACATAGGTCTCCCCCAAAGATGTCCATGTTAATACTGCAAATAAATTTTCAATGCCCCTTACCTTACAGTAGATTGATCAGGAACTTTAAATTCTTTAATTATTCCAACACGCGCCAATTTTTCACACGTGGTAATAATTTGTGTTACATCTTTAACATACGACGTAAATTTTTAACGGACGTATTAACGATTACCGTTCCATCCAATCGGTTGGTACAATTTATATTTCCGTACGATTATTTTATGAGCCGATGCATGATTTTTATCACCAAGAAATAGCTCGGCAAACTTATCCACGCTGTAGCAAAATTCAAAAAGGGAATCGTTTTCTTATTTGTCAATAATTTTAACGATAAATATTTTAGCGCAAATCTATATTATAAATATTTAATTGTTTGACGGCTAATATTGTCTCTACTTAACATAGGTATAATATGCAATAGTCATATACATAATTCACACAAACGTGCCAGTCTCGTCTCATGGGCTAGAACACGAAGACCTGTGTCTCACAAAAAGGCAAGGCTCGAAAAAATATTTTTTGAATCACTGAAATATTAGTCTCGGTGTGAGAATCAAACCCACAGCCACTCGCTTTAACCTGTGCATTAATATCTGACAGTTTTCAATTGGGTATTTCACAATGTTCGATTTTATACACATTTTATATGTAATAGCTAATAAATCAAAATAGAAACCTTCCTGTAAATACTGCATCGAAATTGGTTGAAAAATGTGGGGCAGTAATAATTATTTTAAAATCTGCAATGAGCAAGAGTCAGGGCGTAGTTTGGATATGTTGCTATCCCTTTTCAATGTACGTTTAGGTATGCCCCTGGCGTGATTATACTGATACTTCTCTTTCCCGCGGTTTGAAGGTTACACCAAATTTCAAAGACTTATCAATTTTTAATTTTCGAGAAAATTTCAATATTACTTTCAGTTTCGTGTTATAGACGACATAAATTTCATATAAAATGAATAAAAAATAAATTGTCAAGTACCCAATTGCTATTGGCGCCTCCCCCAGACATACAAGTAAGTTGGTCAAGCTGTACCTACAGTTTCAAGACGGTGTATTATAACGTCAAAGAAATACCCCAACGTTGCTATTTATAACGCTTTATTATCGTACCGTACGGTTGTTGAAAACACGGCAGTTTTATTTCTAAGATCTTGGTACACCATCTTATCTCTTCGAATACATCATCAGCGGCCCTAGCAGCGGAATATTTTTGATAATTGAATTCGTATCGAGCTCAGTGCGCACTGATGAAGTTTGGTTAATAACAAAACATAACATAACATAAGCTCACGCCTATATAGGCACTAGCCAACTAGTACACCCACACGCCAAGCTTAGGTACCGTCCGTGCGAGCCTATCGCCATATGGGGCACTAATTATCAATTCAGTATCCCGGAGTTTGGAATTTGTGCCCGATATGGCGATAGACCCAAATGTGATAGGGACATTTGGGACGGAACTAAGCTCGGCAAAATGTGGATGTTCTAGTTCGCTAGTCTACCTCTGCCTACCCATTTGGGGACACAGATGTGAGCTTATGTGTTTCACAGTCATAGGGGTAGTACTTAATTATAAAAACGACTTTAAGCATCGATATATTATATTTGTACCTAGATGCAAAGTTGACGCTCAGAAAATGGAACAGCAAAGGAGTGCTTAAACACCTTTTCCTTACAGTTGGACGCCGACAGAATTCTAAATTTCAAAATTCAAATTTAAGAACGCTTGCTCATTTCATTTAAAAAGCTACTTTATAACATGTGCATAGGGTTATATTTGTGTTAATTTATATTAAAATTTATGATCTTTTTCTTTTTTTTACTTATTATGACAACCGCGACCACTTTATGACGATATTTGCAAATAACCTGTGCATCTAGGGTATATTAAATCGATGACTCTAAGGCTCAAAATTGAATGACAGGGCGCGTCAATTTTAACTACAATCTCCATTCCTTTATGAACTAATGTGGTCCAATTATAAATTCCTAAGGAACGATGTCAAGTCCAATAGAACAAGTATAACTAACAAGTTGGAACAGGAAAAAAGAAGCAAGAAGCACTCTTATACGCACTGCTAATACGTCTGTCATTTCTTCCAGAATTCACGCTACACTTGGATCCAGAGCCACACATCAATGGAAACGAGCTGATAATCCGCCAAGATGTCTTTTAGAAATTATGTGAGTGTTAAACGATATTCAATTTTGTCTGTTTTTATTTCCGTAAGAGACATGAATACCCTGATGAGTCGATTTACATTACTACATCAGCCTGACTTATGACACTCGATTCGATTTTGACTACGATTCGGTTTCGTTTAGTGACTTAAATTCTACCAAAGTCGTGTTAAAAAGTGCACTAATGTCGCGTTAAAATTACCAAATGATAAATTCTCGAATCCAACGCGACATTAACGCCCTTTTTAACTCACTAAATGAAAACAAATCGTAGTCGAAGACGAATCGAGTGTCGAAAGTTACTCTACTGGATTCGATAAACCGAATATAAAGGTATAATAGAGTCGATTTGAGACGTTCGTCGAATCGAAATACATACATTAATGATTTAAATTGTGTCAAAAAATGACTACCTGTTTTGGTGGTTAGTTCTGTCAACAAACCATCGAGTTAGTTTTTTATTCAACAAAATATAAAATATTATTTCCAAATTTTTTAGTTTTCGATAGTTTTCGAGTGGTGCCACTGTGAGTGAGATTTCCCGTGGCCCAATTCTTCCCCTCTCTTTCCCAATCCCTATTACCTTCGTTGTAGGTTGGCAACGCATTCATTATTTTCTTGTCTTGGGTGTCTATGGGCGGTGGAGATCACTTACCATCAGATGATCCATCTGCTCGTTTGCCAGTCTCTGCTATAGAAAAAGGTATAGCCCCTTACTTATAAAAATATTTAAGCGCTGCTTATCTTTATACCATAGGTTGTCCCTTTCATTTTTAAACAATGTAACGTAAGGAAAAAAGTGACAGGTTATTCGTGACCATTTGCTCAGCTAAAAATGCTGTTTTAAGTAAGGCCCATAATCTCTAAACGCTAGTTTTTGCCCCAGCGCTGTCATGTGGCGAATAGGGAACTTGCGTGTAATTTTTTTATTGGTTCATTGCAAGGAACTACGTCTCAAATAAACACACCAGAAACAAAAACATAAAAATATGCACAAATCATTTAATTATCGCAAGTCTAAATATGACTTACAAAACCCCGCGTTAAAAAAGGACGTGACGTCACAGCTTAAAAATGCCTTTTTGTTGACATCTTAGTTGACACTGACGGCTAGTGACATAGTCTTGAATGACGTTTGAACCGCTATAATTGCCTATCGTTTAAAATTTCCCCATGCCGAACAAAAATTTCCCCAAAAATGTTGAAGCTATTTCATTAAATAACGAAGTAAAAATAAGTTGCACCCTTGAATCCTGAGCGGAGAGGTGGGAAAGTTACATGAAGAAAATAATTTGGAAAGAGGAGGACCTCCGAAATCTCATTCATCAAGTACCATACTAAACATAACAACAGTTTTCTGCAAAATTGGGAAAAATACCCCAACGTGTTCCATTACATTACGTTCCATTACACGTAATTTCTAATTAAGATATTTTGTAAAATATCAATTATTTTATACTACAAATATCATCATAGCATATTTCAAGGTTTTGTTTTCGTGCAAGTTGCCCATTAATATGTGACGCAAGGCAATACATTAGAAACCTTTAAAATGACAGACGGATGTCCTCACGATAATTTCACTCATCGACAGAGCGCACTATGTTTATATAATTAAGTTTCGAAACCCTTAGTGTTAACTAAAGATAATGAGAAAGTTTGTGAAAAGGTACTTGTTACCTAAGGTACCTTAACATAGGTACCTATATGAGTTTTCTCATTAGTGAGCTTGAGACCTAGGCTTAATGATTGATCACAATGAATTTTGACCTAGTCTAAAATTGCGGAGATACAAACGTACGCTAATAATGTATAGCTCTGGCCCGCGATTTTGATCGCGTGAAAAATTTACAAATCTATTCTATGGGAACCGTACATTTTCCGAGATAAAAAGTAATCTATGGACTATCCCAAACTGTAATCTATCTTTGTGCCAAATTCATCCAGATTCGTTTAGCCGTTCTGGCGTGATTGAGTAACAAATATCCATCCAAACTTTCGAATTTATAATAATCTTAAAAAACAAGATTATTAACACCTTCAATATGATCTTTATTTCTACCTGCCCTTATCCCACATTAATGTGGGGTCGGCACAACACACTTTTTTATGCATGTTGCAGAGAGAATTTGACTTAGTTTTTACGACCGGCTACCTGTCTGTCGTTAACCCCTCTGAGGGATCCAGTCCCGGGCAAATTAAATTAGAAAACCCGCTTTGCCCGACCTGGGAATCGAACCCAGGACCTCTCGGTCCACCGCCCATATATGCTGCCACTAGACCAAGGAAGTTTAAAAATATAATATGACGTATAAAAGAAAGTATTTTGCAGTAAGTAATTAATAATCCCTATAGCGGACACGATGACGTCACGTTCCGAGTGGAACCACCTGAACCACATTCCAGCTTTTGGATTAACCTGTTATTTAGAGTTAAACTAACAAGCTAAATTCTAACTAAGCGTTGTAATTCTATATTAAGACGCGATTACAGAGATTATGGACAGATTTTCTACGGATTTGACACTATTGTAATATAGTGCTTCGCTAAACTTCCAGCTATCACTGACTGGTTTCATTTGACATCAAAGCTAGAGTGGCCTCAAGCTTTGTGTTTTATACTACTATTATTAATTTATTATTGACTCCGTGGCGCAGTGGTCGAGCAATCGGCTGAGGACGAGATGGTGCAGGTTCGACTTCCGCTCACAGAGAAATATTTGTGTGATCCACAGATATTTGTTGGTGTGTGATTAATGTGAGACCCTCGTAGTTTTTACCCACGATACTGGTTAACCCTGTAGGGTATACTAAGGCTGAGATCTATAGAGCGAACTTCGACTAAGTCTAAGTCCAAGTAACGAACTCAGTGAGGATTTGGAATTGTTAAATCCAACTTTGAGTTAATCTGAGTCACTTTTTATAAGAAAATCTTTGCTTAGTCCGTCTGTCAGTCTGGTTTTCTTGTAAAAAATGGCTCGGCCTAAGTCGACGTTCGATTTAATTCCGAATCCTCACTGAGTTAGGCTGAGATCTTTAGATCGAACTTCAACTAAGTCTAAGTCAAAGTAACGAACTCAGTGAGTATTTGTAATCTCTAAATCGAACTTACTTAGTCCGAGTCATTTTTAAAAGAAAATATTTGCTTAATTTATCCGTCAGTCTGCTTTTCTTGTAAAAAATGGCTCTGACTAAGTCGAAGTTCGATTTAAGAATTTCAAATCCACATTGAGTTCGTTTCTTTAACTCAGACTTAGTCGAAATTCACTCAATAGATCTCAGCGTAATAAATCTGAAAGTTTGGATCGATGTTTCTTACTCAATCAAACCAAATCACACCAGATCGGATAAAATTTGACACAGAGATAGATTATAGAGGTAGTCTGAATTAGTACATAGGCCATTTCTGATGGGATAGACTTGTAAATTGTCCACACGAACGATGCCGCTAATTATGTCCATCCCTCACTAACGCAACGGTCGCAAGGATTATGGCGGCATAACAGGATATTTTAATATCACACATTAATATAATATCACTTCACGCAAAGCTCACTGAAAAATGCTACGACTTTCAATGATGTTTACATTCCATCTTAGGAAATACTTCGTATTATCAAAACACGGCGTCAATAGACTGCGTTATGAAATAACTGCATTACTTGTAATCATCTGTTAAAAGCAAAAACTTCTATAATAATAATGCTTTAAGACGTGGTAGTAACCCCCTGCTCTTTTCCTTAGCCGTCAAACGTCAAACACTCGCCGTTATGTGACACAATTTTACTTCTAAACAGCTTGTCTAAAAGCAAATACTTTTATAATAATAATGCTTTAAGACGTGGTAGTAACCCCTGCTCTTTTCCTTAGCCGTCAAACGTCAAACACTCGCCGTAATGTGACACAATTTTACTTCTAAACAGCTTGTCTAAAACAAATACTTCTATGTATGCTATACATAGAAGTATTTGCTTTTAGACAAGCTGTTTAGAAGTAAAATTTTAAAATTGGCCCCATAAAAGCCAGACCCAAAACAAACATCTGCGGATGGATCACACAAATATTTGTCTCGTTGTGAGAATCGAACCCGCAATCTACTTTTAAATTATATCGTGACCAAATTATCTCCTATTTTTCAAGTCGGTTATTTACAAATTGAGAAGCTCCTCTTTTCAAATATACCTTTTTTTATAACTGAGACTGGCAAACGAACAGATGGGTCAACTGATGGTAAGTGATGTCCACCGCCCATAGACACTCAAGACAAAATAGGAATCATGGGTGCGTTGCCAACCTAAAAGGAGGAAATGGAAGGGGAGAGGAAAGGGATTGCGAAAGGGAGAGGGTAAATGGACCACCGGAAATCTCACTCACCGAACGAAACACGACAGCCAGCTGCCACTTTACGTCGGTTTTCTGTGAGACAGTGGTATCAAGCCGGTCAAGCCGACCTATTCGTGCTGTAGACGTAACAGTCTATAGCGTGCCTCTACCACTCTAAAAGTATATAGAACCAACCAGCTTTACAAAAGACTCAATTTTACAATTAGCCTACAACATGTCACTGAAATAACTTTATCCCTTAAACTGACGAAGCGACCCAAGCTGAACGCTAAAAATAATTCTGCTGCTAAATATACGTCGCACTTTTTTAATCATTTTGTATTTTTCACAAACGGCTTATATTTACCACGAAAGTCACGGAACAGCTGCTACTTCAGTATCTATTGAATATAAAAAGGAATAATAACATCACTAAAAGAGATGTCAAAAACATAGAAAATATTGTCCTTAGATATTAATTAATTATTACACTAAGGGCGACTTGCACCACTACTACTACCAACGGTTAGTCCTAACCTCAAGTTAAATTGAAATAGAAATATGTGAAGGATATGTTATTCATTACATATAATGTACTACATCTAATTACAGACAATATATGGTGACATTAAATTAATTACATGTAACGAATTACAAGCTCACGCCTGTATCCCCGAAGGGGTAGGCAGAGGCGCACTAACGAACTAGAACACCCACATTTCGCCGAGCTTAGTTCAGTCCCAGATGTGATAGGGGGCGAGCCTATCGCCATATCGGGCACAAATTCCAGACTCTGGGCTGATATGGAAAAATCCAATATCACTTTGCCCGACCCGGGGATCGAACCCGAGACCTCAGAATCGTAGTCGTACCGAAATATCACCACGCCACCGAGGCAGTAAGTTAAAATGTACAGAGCTATAAATGAAATACTAATAATTAAGAATTAATAGAAACCATAACTGTTAGTCCATGATCGGTTGCAAAAACACACGCCAACATTTATGAACAAAAACATATACTCCATATCAAGTCACGTTCGAATATAGCTTGCAAGGTAGGTATGAAATCTGGTCTAGTAAATCGTGTTTCTAAGAGTAACATAAGACCAGGCAATATATCAATAGCAAGTACAGTTTTTCTTATTCTGTTTCTGGATTTACTTTCCAATGGACATATAAAATAAATATCTAAGACAACTGCACTTCACGACGACAGTAAGCTAGATTGACATTAACATAATATAATACGTTTCTATTTTCTATACTCAGCCCATGAATTTATATCGCTGAGGAATTCATAAAAGGCTAAATATAAAACTAAATATCTCATTAAGTCCCTCATTCATTTATCTTCCTTTACCATCGGATAACACCGAGCTCAATAAAATCTCTCCCTATCTACTATCTCCACAAGTGCTAATGCATTCCCTTCACTCTATTTATAAAGCAGCAAAAGAACAATTCAATATTGATAGTGTTGAACGAATAATATGGATTTAACGATGATGCCGGTTGTTAATCATTTCAATTTAGTAACACGAGACTTTTACTGGCTGATTACTAAGTGGTGCTATTTTTATTTTTCAGTATGAAAGTACACCGTCGTACGGTCGGAGTAGAGAAACCAGCAGAACGAATACTTCAACCGCAACTACGGACAGACCAACAACCGTCACGGCGAAATATATTAACACAACACCGTCATACAAGTCTTCGAGTATTCCGATTCTCTGCTCCGAAAGGGCCACTAAAGAAGATACGCCAATCTCTACAATTGCCAATCGATACGCTAATTACAATAAAACGGATAAAGCCGCCTCTAAATATGAAAATACCAAATACGATAATGCCAAATATGATCCTCCGAAATATGATAACGCTAAATATGATAATTCAAAATATGAGAAAGGAAAATATGAGAAACCCAAATATGAAAATACAAAAAGTGATAAACCTAAATACGACAATAGTAAATTCGACAAGTCCAAATATGACAGTAACAAATATGATAAGCCCAAATACGAAAGTTCTAAATATGATAAGAAAGACTACTCCAAACTTTCTGTACCATCGATCACCACTAGTAGAGAAAAAGTCAGAGACACCAGTCCCGTATCAGTATTATCAAAATATAGTCTCACACGCCCTACTCGGCACTTAAGCCCTGAGAGAAAAACAACAAAAAATAACAAAGAAAAGTCCCGAGATCATAGTCCCGGAGATCGAGACAAAGACATTCCAACTAAGACTGACAAGTCTACAGGCTACAATAGCTTGTCGAGCTATAAATTATATCCACGAACTTCAAGTTATTCACGTCCTTCGTCTAGGACAGAAGTCAAACCAGAAATCACCGTCAACAGGTATGCAATTGCCAGTCGGTTGTCATCATCATACTTAAGGAGTCCGCCTACAGTAAAAAGAGCTTCGGTATCTCCAGTAAATCACTCTGACTCTACAAAATCTGAATCCGAAAAGAGTCTACCTGTAACACCTTCAATACCATCTATAACTGTAATTGAAGAAACGGGACAATCTCAAATTGTGCCCAATACAGTAAATAACGTACCTTCAGATATAATACAAAATAATGAAGACGAAAATGAGACTGTAACGGTCATAGTAGTTACACGACATACATCACCAACGCCTCCAGGTTCATCGGCATACGTAAGAAGTAGACGAGCCGACATGGCAAAAACTTTTGAAAAAACATTTACCAGGTTGAAGAAAAGACCTGTTATGATAGACAAAGAAATCCAATCCGACAGACTAGATGATCCGACACGTTTGAGTCGGTTTGGCAGCACCGCTAGAACAAGCATGACAAATTGGTCGTATTATTCACCTAGTAGCAGTAGTTATACAGGATATGCGGGCAGATATTCCACGCAATATTCGAATTTAAGAGAAAATTCAGGTAGTAATTCTTATAACGATAGAAACAGTAGAAGTCAAAGTACAGAACCATCTCCTATTTGTAATAATATCAACCATTCTGATAGCAACAATGATAATACTCTTTCTGACAATCCATCACCTGAGGGAAATCCAGAAATCATTGCAGTTTATGACCAAGATAAAAATGATGAAACATCAGAAATTGTTATTAACGTCAATCTCAAGTTAAAAAGAGCTAAAAGTCCTACGGCTGCTACAGAACTAGTATCGCCAGAAATAACGATTACAAACAGTCAATTACCTCCACAAGCACCAAAAACAGAGGCAAATACAAAAACAAAGAAATCAAAAATCAGAAAATCTAGCACAGATTCGACCACAGAAACATCATCTAAGAAAAAAGTTGTAAAAAGAAGGAGCAAGTCTGTAAGTTCCACTGACTCTGACCAAGGCAGTGAAGTTAGTGAAAAATCTTTGTCTTCGCCGCCAAAAAGTATATCAAAAACACCATCTGCCAGTAATTTACAAAACGGACCTTCGAAACTGAAACATTCCAAGTCGCGAGAAAGTAATAGTCCCGAATCAAGCATTACATTATCCACGCAATCCTCTATAAGTGAAGATGAAAATGTAATTAAAACTAAATCTAATGAATTTTCGAGAACATCTACAGACGAACTCTCAATTCCCACAGACAAATCCGGAAGACAGCCGTCACCTGCTCCAAAAAATGACGGAGTCACGGAGGAAGCCAAGTCATTTTTAATAAGAGCACTTGCCCCGGTAACTAATCTTTTTAAAATGCGACATCAAGACTCAAGCGATAATAACAAATGGGCAGATAATTCTAATTCTGAATCAACCGGGAAAGATGTTTCTAATCTTATAACAGAAAGCGATAGGTCTAGTAAAAGTAAAAATATAATTGCCACAAACGACGATAATATAGTTAAATTAAAAGCAATCAGACCGATTGAGTCTGGTGAAAGAGCTTGGTGGTTAGAGTCAGAGTCAGATAAGAAAAACAGCCATCCCAATAGTGAAAATAAAAAATCTGCTTCAGATAAGAATATTCCAAGAAATATAAGGCACGTGATTTCTGGAGAAAAATCTCGGTGGCAAGAATCTAACAGTGAAAACAAAAAAGATAATCAAGTTACAAATAGCACTTCGGTGTGTATGGATCATAGTAGACAGTTAAAAAAATCCAAATTCTTGGACGAAGAGAAGCCTTGGTGGCTTGATAGTTGTGCGAACATTCCTGAAGGAATCGAGCGTTTAACTCCTCCTAGAAAATCATCAAGTGATAGTGAAAAAAGTGACAAGTTTAACTTTTTCAAAGTCCGGCACATGGAATCTGGAGATCAAAAAGACTGGTGGATGACAAGCAATGAAAACACCTCTAACAGCATGAAACACGAAGTGCAGAGTCTAAGTAAATCAGGATCTGAAAGAAATTTCCCACTAAGGCGTATAAGGCATATAGAATCTGGTGAGAGACCTTGGTGGTTATCAAGTAACAAAAACATTCCAGAAGGTATAGAGAAATTGCCGACGCCCCCGCCGCAGCATGACAGTGACTCTTCTGATGAAGAAGTTCAAGTATACGTTCCACTATCGCACGTGCCTCCTTTCCCATTACACCTACCAGATGATGAACCGCTAGGTGATAGAAGAAGCCCTGAAGGCCTAGAAACTCCTAAAGAAAACGAAATTTATCGCGGACGAACATCACCCTACGAGAACAATCGCCAGTTTAGAAGGAAAAGTTCTACCACATATCAAAAAGGGGCCGAAAGGTATATTTCACGGTATACCGACATCGATGATATTTTGGGTACATCTGGGCAAATTTACAGCCCATTTATGGATTCAATATTGGCGAGAAGAATCGGGCAGCTTCCTTTTGATGATGACGAGTGTGAAGAAATAGACCCAACGCAAGTTAAGATTCATGACAGCACTCCCCAGAGACCTGTGATAAAGAAAATCCGTTCCAGGTAATGGATATATTCAATTATTTATAACATTAATCAGCATTATTGGGTACGAGCATCGTTTAAAAGTGGTTGAGCTACGTCATAGACAGTTATTTCTATGGTAACAATGGTCTACCTCAGCCAAATCGTACCATTGTCTCACAAAAAACCGACGAGGTGCTGCTGCACATCGTACGGAAAATGAGATATCCGGGTGACCAGATAACGTTCCTTTCTAATCAGGATATGATTAGGGATCGACATGTTTAATGTCCCAAAACTTTATTTATTATAATCGGTATGTTCATTGTGAATGGAGACCATTTAGAATAAAGTGACTCACTTACTTGTTGCCGACTACAAAATAAGTTTTTTTTCAAGCAATGTAAGTTGGAAATACATAGCACGATCGTATTCCATATTGTTACGAAATTATATTCAGCAATGGTAATGCATGCCCCAATAGTAACTACATGTCGCAAAAAACTTTCACAATCCGTGTCTTCGGATGGTGTTTTAATCATTGTGCAGTGACGCTGGATTGGTCGAAACCGAATGTATGAACACGTGCACACTTATTATTAGTCCTAGCATCACGGTTAGACTAAGTGATCAAAGAGCTCTAGAGTTAGAACCAAAGCATCATTATTATCATCATCCTCACGTCCATCTGGAAATAATTGGCTTATGTTGAGCAGAACAAGAGCAGTCGTTCCAAATTTGATTAGAAGTACAAGCGATTGTCGATATAGGGTAGAAATCTCAGATGAAGTAAGAATGCGGTTTCGATAGACATTTAGAGTTATCACAATAATGTAGTACGACTAAATGAATACGCATTAACTGTTTATCTTGTAATGTTTCAGAAGCGACATCATCGACATCAGGAACGAGGATCAGGTAAGTCGTTTATACCAAAAGTAATTCGCATGTGCTATCAACTTTCTCCACGAGGTCAATTCAAAATGGCCAAAATAAATATATTACGAACTAATATATCATTTTTTAAACGAGGTAAGTACACGCTGATAATGATATTCAAAGAGACATCTATTATGATTTTAATTTTACTTTCGATACCCTTAAAATTATTTAGGTATCGCAAACATTTCACAATATCAAGTGTCCTCCCCAAAGGTGTAGTAAGCATATCGTCGCTAAAACTTTTCTGTTATCTACATATCCTTTTTTTTAAACAATTAATTATCCGTTATAAAGGGAACACTTATTTTTAAACCACTGGGAACAAATATTTACACAGGCTATTAAAATAAATTGCGGCTCCGACTAATAACATCAGCTGTCTATAAAAAAAGAATATTGGTGCGGCGCTTTACAAAAGCTATCTGTAGACTCTAACGCGTCTACTCGGTCACATGAGATACTTGACGACTTGAAGAAACCCTTCGATTAATTCAATTTTGGTTTATTTATTTTTATATTAGATCGTAATAATTATATTATTTTGTTAGGATAATGATGGCTATGAAATCAATACTTATTTATCAAATGATAGTTTTATAATTATTTTAAGTTAAGGGGTTTAAAAATTATAAAAATCTTTTACCAAATAAATAATTAAAAACATTTACAAGTACTGTTGTACTGGTCATAGCACAAGGCTTCGACGCAACAAGCGGAGGGAGCAGTGAACTGAAGAGTGCACTGTATCCTTGAATCGGTCCCCTGTGGGAGTACCATGCTAGACAAGGACGGCGACATTATGCGCGTTGCTGACATTTCAAAACGGTGACGTTGACTGCATCAAAGATTCCATAGTCTAATAGACGTGACAATTAATATTAAAACCGCGTCTCCTGCACTTAAAACACACCTTACACAAAACATGTTTTTTAACTATGGTCCATTGTTTTACGAGGAGGTGACAGCGAAAATCGTTGTTTTGCGTATGTGTTTTTACGTAATGTTTCAAGAAAAATAGTACAGGAGACGCGCCTTTACATACACAGTACTCCTCGATGATCATCTCAGCTGTTACAACGTTAGTTAGATACATGTCTGTGTAATCACAGACATGTATCTAACTAACTTCTTGTAATCAACATAATTCTTCTTCAATAACATTCTTGTTGTAAACATAATCAACTTCAGTAACATAATCATTCTTGTTGTAATCAACATATTTTTTAATATAATTATGTTTTAATGTATTTTTGTTGTTGTCATTGTTCTATATGTGTGTAGAAAATAAATCGTTAAAATTATTAAATTACCTATTTTAAATTAATAAATAGTTTGCACGTGTCTTTATCTCGACGGGGTTGGTAGAATTAAACCAGAGAACTAGAAAAACATACAGCGATACACCGCCACGCCGCACCGTACCAAACCATGTGTGATTTTTCGAATAAAAAATTGTAATACAAATATTGATTGCCAGATCCGGAAATCGAACCTCAAAATTCTGTATAACATTTATATTAAAAGAATACAATGAGATTATAACTCTGATACATCTAGCAGTATACAATAATAATACCGTTAACAAATGTTGTGTATCCACGTCAATCTTTATTGTAACAAATTTCACCTCTATGGCTTCTACAGCGTCTCTACTCTATGCGAAGGTTCGCAGTCATTCAGTTTTCGTCTCTTTCTACCGCCGGACAAAGTGATACAGTGTTGTATTCATTGCAACCCAGCCAGGTAAAGTCGCACCTGAGTGACGACAAACGTTTGTAATCACAAAGGCTTCGCAACATGAATGGATAATAGAGTCGTGAAAATTGTACCTGAGGCAACTTGTCTTGCAGCAAGCACCTCAGTTATAATTGTGATTCAGCCAGTGTCGGGCCGATAGTGATGCGCGTGATTGCCGAACCCGATATTTAAAAAAGTTTAATACAGACTGATGCAGTGATTTTTGTGATTCTAAGACTGTGTTCTGATCTCAGAAAGGTAGTGTTGTACCTCGTGCTTCGTTTCGGCCAGTTTATTTCACGCGAAGTCGAACGCAAAGCCGGTTTTTGAGTATTTTCTTTTTTTAATGTACGCGCTTTCTGACGGTTCGCTGCTGGTAAAATATTTTGCTATTGTTTTAGTTAATATTTTATAAGACAATTATAAACCAATGCTCAGCTGGGACACCGATATTTACGCCTATATAAAAATATCTCAATTTTTTCGCGTACATTTCATACAATAATATTCACCAACAACAATACCAATTTGATTAATACAAAAGAAAAAATCAACATAACCAACTTAATATTTCATACTATATTATTTAATATTCGCGGCGAACATCTAACAGACCTATGTACTTCATCATCATCATCATCAGCCATAGAACGTCCACTGCTGAACATAGGCCTCCCCCAAAGATTTCCAGATCGACTTATGTAACTACTATATGCAAAATGAAACATCATCACACCCACATAAAACATATCATCGATCTTCTTTCTATACCTACATTTTAATTACATTGAACACTTCCTGGTTTATTATTGGTTGTTTCACGGTTTTTAAAAGACGACGTTGTGTTATTACAAACATCGAACATGAAATTTTTAATTCCATAACAATCATATTGTATAAAAACACACGTTCCTTTAAAAGATGGTTTCTAAATTATTATACCTACGAGTACATAACATATAATTTACACATGTTTTGTTGGAAAGAATACCACCGGATTCTCCAAACCTCAAATTTTCCAAAAAGAACTAAACATCTATGCTATGATACGTAATATCATATCAAAATTTTGCTGCACGAAACCTATAGGCAGATCCAACGTTTTTCAAAAATCTCGAAGTGTTTGACAACGGTGTCAAACTATTGATTTAAAGGATTGATCTTTGATAATATAAAATTTCAAATAGAACAACCCTTTTCAACATAGTCATTTCTACACCAGAAGATATTAGAAATAAATATTCACGATTATAAAACCTTCAAAATATATCCGATCTTGATCAAATACATCGGACCACCCTTAGAACAAGCTCCATAGAATACAAAGATAATTTTAAAAATCGGACCACACTTATCGGATATATTGAGTAACATAGATAAAAAATACCGACGTATTAAGATCTTCTTTTTGAATACGGTTGAAAATAAATTAAAATAAACAATAGAAAATATTCTTTATGTTACAAAACTTAAGCGTTATCCAATAAATCTCCAGCATACGAGGAACCTTCAATAAACATTATTTTCTTCCACATCCGGCCTTTACTTGTGAAGTCGATAAGGATTTTATTGCTTTTTACACCTTCAAACAAAAGGTGGAAGAAACAACAAACGGCGACTTCGACGATTTGATAAGATTTTTTTGGGCCGGCAGGTGTGGTGCCTGCTGATATAATTATAGTTTATTACTGCTTGTTTACTATGCACATGATAGGAACATCCTGAGAAATACACTAATATATTCAAACAACGCACAGTCACTAGGTGAAGATATAGAGGTAGGAATATGTTAGTATAAACTAAACAAAATTGTAAGGATAGAGACTACCTTCAACAGACACAAGATACTGGTACATTAATGTATCAAAACCAATGAATAGGATACAAAAATACCACTTCTATACAAAATTATAGTGTTTCATACATTAACACAAGAAAATTGAAGAACGTTCAAGCGGAACCGGCCGTTGGCCAGTCCCGAAATGGACAGGTTTTTCGCATCACTAACCGGTTAATAGTATAAAGGTGATTGGACGTTACACCGCCGATAATAACTTTTAAAGTAAACGTCACTCGCAGACACATTAATAACAGAAAATTAAATATCAATTAGATCTAGATAAGGTACACATAAAAAAGTCGTAAAATAATGTGGTTCGACTAATCTCTGATTAACTGAAAGAACACTTCTAGATACAAGATAAGGAAAGCCAGGGTACATCAAACCGCATCGATAATTACATTAAGATGTCCATCAGTTTTGCAATTAAGATTGACGCGTGCTTTCCTAATGAATTTAATGAATTAACAATAGATTAGAAAGGCGCTGTAATGTAACTGGTTTCACCCGAGGTGGAAAGTGCCAAGGACTACAGATTAGATCAACACTTTATTTTTTTATATATTTTTAATTAGACAACAAGTGGAGCATACATCATGAACTGACAGCATATTATTTTACATCAATATTATTTTCAATGTCGTGTACTTAAGACAAAAATCCTTAAAACTAGACAAATAAGCGTAATCATTTTTATCTATAAGAGTACTTATCATAAGCAGTTAATTGATAGTATGTAGAACTAGATTCTAATGTGCTTTGATGTATAAATAGTTTCGTTTTTAATATAAACAGTTTTAATAAAGTCGATCCAATATGACTGAAGAATTCTTAATTATTTTTAAATTTTTCTTAATTATTTATTCTAAACTTGTATCAATAAATGAACACAGTTTACACCTTCTAAATTTTGATTAAGATTAATGTTGACATGATTAATAAACTAGATGTGCACAAACCGAATCTAGACTTAATTAAGATTTTAGAACATCCTGTCAATGCCATTGAGATAATAAAATGTGACAGAATTTTCAATACAATTTAAATATATTAAGATGAAACGTATTATTTTAAATAATGTCCAGTGAAGCATGACCTTAGTTTTATACAGTTTAACACTGCAAACGATGCAGGAGTAGGGAGGAATAATCCTCGCCATATACTGGGGCCCACCCTAATGAGTAATAAGATGGGATTTATTATTAATGATTACTTTAGGATTGTTCTCATAACCGAAAATTATCATCATCATCATCATCATCGTCAGCCACAGGACGTCTACTGGACATAAGCCTCCACCAAATATTTCTAAATAGAACTGTTGGAACCGTCCTGCATCCAGCGACATTATCATAATTCAATTGAAAATATTCATTTTGTTTTATTAATATTATAATCCATTTTAACAAAGCTATTTTTATTTTATTCATAGATTGTTCTTCTAAACTGTCTATCGTGAGTAGACCGTTAAACTGTCTTTACTTCATTAAATTACTGGAAATCTTCAGTCACTTCATGTCTAGCAGTATTTTACCGTATATGTATATTCTCAATACCAGGTTGTAGTAACATCGTAATTTGTAATGCTGAAAAGACCTGGATTAAAGGACCAAAATAGATCATATCATTATGTTCATAAATAAATCATGAATTTCAAGTTATTGCCAATAAATAATTTTGATTCATTAAATATAGATTATCCTTCCATAATATCTAGATAACGGCTAGCCGTTCTACCATTAATTCCTGATTAAATCAAATAAATCATTGGTTTGCTTGCAAGTATGACTTTGGTCAGTACCTCTATATTCTTTTTCTAAATGTAAGGAACATTCACGAATCTTTCTTTCCTTAATCTACCGACAGTTTGCTCGTACCCACGCCAATTCGTCTCACTGCGCCACCAATTTTATTTCTAGCATATTCTATTTACGTTGTTGCTTTTATCAATTAAACAAGTAACAGCATCAAGTGGGCGGTTCCAAAACAGCCATACAAACCGTTGACCCCTTCATCGTCTAAAATGTTGTAGCAAATTTTAGCACGATGTAATAAAGAACTCACACCGTCTGGTGTTCGTAATTTTTTGCTTGTTACTTCAAGTGTATGCAGCCTTACAATACCGATAAATTTTTGCCGTTTCATTATGCACGCTGACACGCAAACCGTATTTTACTTTCCGATGACTTGTAATGAAACAAATTTGATTTTTTCCTTAATCTGGTCACTTACATCCAAAAAAAAATTATACCAAAACAGCTTAATTTCAAGAGTTATAAGATCCAAAATAAAAGGCTTTCCGAATCGTAAAGCATGAAGACACCAACTATAGAATGACGAATATGTATTTTACTAAAATGTTATGCCTAACGGTATATTTTCCATTGAGGTTTTGTTATGCGTAAAACTCTAAATTATCTAAGATTTATTATTTTTGTAAAACATTCATAAAATAGCGGAGACTGGCAATGGATGAACAAGTTTTGCAACACTCAAATGTATATTTATATTTGTATAACGGTGAAGGAAAACATCTTTATGGAACCGAATGTCATTTAAATGGTAATTTTGCATAAATCTGTAAACTTTGGCCGTCTTTAAAAATAACAAAGACAGCACAAAACCGTGATGATAAACAAATAAAAATCTCAGAAACGACGAACTGAGGAAAATTGACAGATTTTTAATTGTGTGTAGTTTTGATACCAACAACAGTCTGAGTTTTCCTTATACGTATATCATGAACACGGTCGTGTTACTTTTGAACAACTTGCTCGATTGATATTTTATCCACATCACACGTCTTATCAAGACGATTGTCTATACTATAACATTACGATCCACGACCATATCCTCTGATATGATCTGTGGACTAGGGAGTCCTGGTCTGGTAAAACCCAGGTCGAGCAAAACTGCCCCCTGACCCTTGACATTCAATTCGAAACTGACTTCGATTCGATTTCATTTCATCATCATCATCATCATCAGCCATAGGACGTCCACTGCTGAACATAGGCCTCCCCCAAAGATTTCCAGATCGACCTGTATCGATTTCATTTAGTGACTTAAAATTCCACCAAAATCGTGTTAAAAAGGGCGAATTTAATATTACATTATTTTTTTATTCCGAATCAAGTGTCAAAAATCAGACCCCTGTTTTGTTACACGATTTGCTTGGGTTGGTTTAGGTTGACATCAGACTGGCCGCTTTCGAACGTAAAACTGTACGTTACGTATCTCGTAACTTTTTTAAGAGGGAGAGCGAAGAACATCTCGGGGTTTAATTAATAGAACGGCTTAGGGCTAGTGTGTCCGCTAAATGTACCTCCAAGCTTCGGCATACAGACACGTAAGTGGATTTCCCGGGGAAGAAAAAGGGGACAGCTGGTTGAACTCCAATAAATATAATAAAATAAAACCTTATTTACATGAAAAATACAGTGATGTACAAATGATAAATCATAAAGATAAACATAACATTACAAGTAGGGAATCCCCTTCAGAGATTTAATTCACGAGTCACAACACACGAATTCAAATGTTATAAAAGAAAAATAAAATATAATGGAAATGTTGCACAAAGATTTTTTATATTCGTGTATTGGTGATGAGATGAGTGTGTTGACAATGACTTTTATGCAACTCGGTTTAAATTAAATTTGACAGCGGATCTTTCAAAGCTTATTATGAAATCTTTAATATAATTTATTTTTAAACACTTTTTGTGCTTGGGTTGAAAAATAACATTATATTAACCAACAATAACCCTTAATATACCTTTTGCAGTAGACGTCCTATGGCTGATGATGATGATGATATCTTCTTATTTTGTGTTGCCTCCTTGCTCTAGTGGCAGCATAAACGGGCTGTGGACCGGGAGGTCCTGGGTTCGATTCTCAGGTCTCGCAAAGCGATATTTCTAATTTGATTTGCCCGGGACTGGATCTCTCAGTAGGGGTAAACGTTAAGCAGGCAGCGGGTCATAAAAGCTAAGCCAAATATTTTTCTGCAACATGCTTAAAAAGGGTATTGTGTCAACCCCACATTCACGTAGGGCATTAAGGGCAGGTAGAAAGGAAGATTAAAATTATCTAAGTATAAATATATGCCTTCCTAAAACTAGTGGCTACTGTCTCGTGTAGGGCTATTATTTATAGAATGTGTGTAGTAACAAACACTTAAGGTACAATTTTTAAAGCACTAATATCCGAGGCATAGTAAATCAAGTTTTTATAATCACCAGAACTGGCCCCTAACTTTTGACACTCAATTTCAATTTGACTTCGATTCGGTTTTATTTAATAACCTAAAATACCACGGAAATTGGGTTTAAAAATGCACTAATGTTGCATTCGATTCGAGAACTTTTCATTTGATAATTTTTAACGTGACATAAGTGCACTTTTTAACTCTATTTCGGTGGAATTTTAAGTCACTAAATGAAGTCCTGATAAAGGTCGTAGGAAGTCGCTGGATGCAGGCCACTTCCAACAGGTCGATCTGGAAATCTTTGGAGGAGGCCTATGTTCAGCAGTGGACGTCCTATGGCTGATGACGATGATGATGATGAAATGAAGTCGAATCGAGTGTCAAAAGTCAACCGCCTGGCCACAGAACGATGCACGTACCATAATTGCTAGAAAATAAATTACATTAATGACTTTTTGCATTACTCATCAATAAATCTGAATATAAATGGTTGTTGTCATCAATTAATGCGCAAGTTTTTTTTATAACAAGACAAGTATTGGCAGGTCTAAGTTTTAACATTTGGCAGAAGTAACTGTATACGATAATTTTGTGCATCGCGTTTTTGTGCGGTAAACACAACTCACCTACATTTCGGTGTTCTTAATTTGTTTCATATAAACGGGAAATGGTTTCAAAGAATTCAAAGAGATGATTGCGAGGCGAAATTTTATACGGCCTATTTAAAAATATTTACATATTATATATTTAATTGAAATCACAACTTGTGTTTATTTTCGATTCGAGAATCGCAGAAGTCGTCCACGTTTCCTTCATATCATGGGACAGAAATATCGATAAGTACAATACACATCTCTTTACTAGTTCGGGGACTTGTGAGTATAATGTAAAGATATTTGTTTCATGTTAAGACTATTATAATGATATTCAAGTTGCTTTGTTTAATGTTGCACTTCCACATTTTTACGCAAAGCAGGTGACGTCCGCCCTTCGCATCTAACGGGATTCTTTGGAATTTCAACTGATCCTATGTAAATATGTATCACTAAGCTTGCTTAATCACTTATTTAGTATCTGTATCCTACCTATTATATATGTATGTAATACGATATTTGGGATTTTGTAAAAGAAAGTTGGAGTTCAACGGATTTAGATAAAAAATCACAAAGGTAGATCAACACTTGGATATTATGGCTCAAATCTGCCTAAAATAAATCCAAATTATTTTTTAACAGAATTTTAGTTAGCGACTTATTTCCTTACGTTTGAATATCGATACTATCGATACTGTTCAAACAACCATCGTTGTTTTTATTATACATTATACATATAATTAAAGGGAGTTAAGCGTTACTGTTTATACGCTTATCGTTCGTATCGACGCGCAGTTGGTATGAAATGTACCGATAATCGATAAAATGCACTCACTTATGAAGGCTATACGTTTGATAATAATATTAGCTGGCTTAATATGTGGGAGACTTATACATTTGAACATATTGTGGAGAATTCTTAGCTGTGGTTTCCTCGCTATGTTTTTATTCACCGTTAAAGCTCATAATTTACTATGTATTGTAAAAAGATAGGGGTCGTTAATAAGCTGACCTCTGACTCCTTACCACTCCCAGAACCAACTAAAATATCGCTGCTTATTCGAAATATACTCTCATATTTCTTTTTAACATAACATAACATAACATAAGCTCACGCCGGTATCCCCGAAGGGGTAGACAGAGGCGCACTTGCGAACTAATACACTCACATTTCGCCGAGCTTAGTTCCGTCCCAGATGTGATAGGGGGCGAGCCTATCGTCATATCGGGCACAAATTCCAGACTCCGGGCTAATGTGGAAAAATCCAATATTACTTTGCCCGACCCGGGGATCGAACCCGAGACCTTAGGACAGCAGTCGTACCGAAATACAACCATGCCACCGAGGCAGTATATATCTTTTTATTTATTATTATCCTGGTCTAACGCCAACGTTCATCCGTACTTAGACCATTTCTATTATGATATGTTTTAATTTTAGTAGTTGCAGATATTGTCTCTACATGCAAATATTAAGTACCTATTTATTAAATTTAGTGGCCCAATTTAAAATTAAATAGTGGTTACTTTACGTCAGTTTTCTGTGAGACAGTGGTATCAAATCGGTCGAGCCCACCCATTCGTGCTGTAGACATAATTGTCTACATCGTGGCTCTACCACTAATATAGAACACGACACATAGTCCCATTCGATTGTTTTTGGGACTTATTTCCCATCAACGGGCTCTATAGCATTCAATATCGTGCACAATTTGAAATATTTTCGTCACATCAGATGAAACATTATAAAATGTCATGAGTCGACTAATGTTTGTTCCGAGAATGATGTGATGTGACACAACACAACGTATGTGGGCCCGCGCTTTGTTCCCACACGATGTGATTCGAACACGCCGCATAGATTACAAAGATTGCCTTCCATCTGTCCCAGATGTAACGATGTTACGTATTGAAAATGGCGTGTAATTAGGATGATTGCGTATACAGTATGGATATTGGAGTCTATTATGATGAGAACGCATTGCGGAAGACTGATTTTATCGGATGCGTAATGTTTGAGAATGCACGTTTGTCAATTGTTGGGCTGTAGATTTTAGAGAACAGCCATTCCGTCCAGCCAGCGACGAAAAGTTATGGATTTGAATTGTGCTCCTATCGTAACGGTGTCATTGTTTCGTGAGAAGTATATCTACTATATGAATAAAAAGAACTCGTCTTTGTCCAGTTTCACGGTATGGAACAGACTTTTTAAATGATAATTTTTTGCGCCGTTCTGTTATTCTTATTTGAGGTCGGTACGAAATTCCTATTGAGTTCGTATGATGGATAAAAGCTCTGCCTCTGAGTCAGCGCCTAAGTCTAGGTTAAAATCCCAGCCGATCATAATGTAAAGTCTGTATCATCATCAGCCATAGGACGTCTACTGCTGAACATAGGCCTCCCCCAAATATTTCCAGATCGACTTGTTGGAAGCGGCCTGCATCCCGCGACTTTCTGCGACCTTTATTAGGTCGTCGATCCACCTTACCGGTGGACGTCCTACGTATACTAAAAAATATTATATTTATATTCATCATCATTATCATCAGCCTGTATCCGTCCACTGCTGGACATATACCTTTCTCTTTAATATTTATATTATGTTTATCAATTTTACAAGGGTTTAAAAAATGAAAACATTTAAGAAAAATCCGTAGCTGACGGGAATGTTCGATATGGTGATTGTCTTGGCAAACCGTGTATACACAATTCCCTTCGAGGTAACAGGGATAAACTGATGTATTTCATACATACAAACATAATAATAGTAAATACACGCAACAGTCACACACCTAGTCCTGACCCCACACTAGGATAACCTGTATCATGGGTGTCATAGACTATGAGAGACGCACGGTCTCACAACACCTAGACTTGAAACAGATATCTGTGGGCCGCACAAACATTTGTCTCAACGCGGGAATCGAACCCGCGGCCTCTCGCTTCACAGCCGGCTACTCGCCCGCTGCGCCACGGAGGCTGTCAACATATTACAATTTCACCAAAATTGTCTTTTATATCAAAGACTGGGAAACGAGCAGATGGGTCATCTGATGATAAGTGATCCCCAGCGCCCAGGACACAAAGAATCATGGGTGCAAGGAAGGGACTAGGTTTTGGGACAGAGAGGGGAGAAACCACTTGTTATTTACATGTCTATTGTATTACGAAACAAGACTTTCGGACTTGAATATTAATTCTCCTCACACGTCATTCATCTGAGAACTAGTGTGCTTCACGCCTACAATGGTCAATAAAAATTCACGTTGCGTTCCATATTGTACGGATAACATTGTCGCAAAAATTTTAGGTGCGTTTAAAAGTCGCAGTTTGTAGACCGTGTTAACTAACATGCCAACAATTCAAATGTGGCAGAACGTTCCGTTTCCACAGCTATTTTGAGTCTGGTACAAAATAAGATATTGTTTGTACCGGAAATTAGATTCGACGATCGTCACTCGACGTTCTGTGACTTCATTGGGCGCAGTCCATTGGTATACATGCTTAATATTTCCATTTATAAAACAGGTATTATTCGTCTCGCGCAATTAAACAACCATAAAAAATTTATCAAGTGTCATCCGAACGTCATTGCGCATAAAAAATAAATGTTTTTGTTGTACCGATAAACCTGTTTATACCTTAGACTAGCACGAATAACTTTCGACTATGTATTCGAATCGAGCTCGCAAGACACAACATGAAATTGGATAATTGACTGTGATCGAATTTGTACAGTATTTAATGTAAGAAATTAAAACAACAAATAAACCTTTTTATGAAAAAACAGAATATAAATTAGATAAAAAGAGCGTGCAAGTAATGCTTTGTTTCTTATTATGAACAATAGTGGATGTGTAGTGGGAACATCTTTCTGTCTCTATCGCATGTCTGTACCTTAATGGACATTCAGGGAAGTAACGCCACATCTTTAGCCGTGCATTTGACAGTTTCCCCTTGTGCCAGGTCTGTATGCCTTATACAAAATTGAAACAACATCCCTGGAGTATATTGACCTCGATTCGAATAAGTATTCGAAAGTTATTCGTGCTACGCCCCTGCTGGATGCATTAGCGGTCCCAGAAGCGTGCGCGCATAAGAAAACCAACCACGTCCGAAAGGTACACAAAACTGTTGCCGCCCTAGTCCTTGCGCGTACTGATGAACAAGACAAACACACATTAGTGGATGCCTATGCATAAATAGGCGACGTGGGAAAATAAAACAAAGTAGACGTGGGTGTAGTTACAAGTTGGGGACCACGGAAACGATATAGCTCCTTCAGTAGCAAAACGGTTAAACCGGCCTCCTTCACGTTTGACTCACTTAAAAGAAGAGGAGGTTGGCTATTTTTGTATATGCCTGCTATCTCTACCATGTACAATGATTATTCCGTCGTAAGATATGGATGTCGAGCCTATCGAAGTATACGTCGAAATCTCATTCATAAAAGCTAACATCCTTACGTTCATTCATCGCCTCCAAAACGTTTAACAGCCAAACACACTTTCTTATAAACAATTCTAATGAGATTCGTGGAAGATGCGTCGAAGCCCCGTCCGTACATGTCCAGTGTGTTCATTCCACATGGTGAGACTTTAACGCCGCCTTACACGGCCGTGTAATTACCAACGCACTTCAAGAACATTTTCTTCGACAACCGCATGCATCGCCTCTGGCTACATTTTCTAATGTACAAGTGTTCATCTCTCTGGATCTTAATTCTATTACAACTCGACATTAATGACTACACTTAGATGAATTGCAACAAGTGAACTGTGAGTTTTTGTTTTTATTTCCAAACATGTGTCCGTTTTTGCAAGTAATCAATACATTCATATACAATATTACGTCTGTATCCATATGGGTATGCAGATACTATAGATTTTCACTACATCCGACACTACTTTCTCTTCATCTACTTTCATCAATCTACACCGGTTTAGGGTATCCTTAATGTGTCCTTTATTTAATATAAATATACATAAGTACGATGCAGTCAACCTTCTTTTCCATCCGCACTTGTCTTGTATCTGTTTCGTCAATCTCCTATCATCCATCGTCCCAATGTGTGCGAACCACATCAACATCCCATTCTCTATTCTTGTCACTACATCTTCTTTCACTTCTTCTATATATAATCAGACCATAAATATTCAAATTACTACACTTGTGTCAAACCTGTTTAACTCAATATCGGTAATATTGTATACCATAGCATAGTAATTGGATGGGTCCTTAACAATTATAATACATCATTGAATATTATGAATTTAGGTATATCTAAATTCTTGGTTTTCGGTTAACGCTATATTTATACCAATTAAATGTGTTTGAGTGACAATATCAACTCAACTGAAATGTTTTGCTATTGTCACTGTACTTAATTAAATTGATTTGGCCTTGTACTAATTAGCGGCTTGTTTTATTTCTTATTTCCTTCTCGTTAACCCTTCCATAACAATCTGTTTTACTTACCGCCGAATGTTCATACTCTTAAGGTCGCCTTATCCCGTCAAAGGCGGCACATATATATGTTCCATAAGCGTATGGGCCACCGGAGGCCGAGCCGCCCGTGACTATCTACGTCGTTTAATCTGTCAAAATTGTATATATCCGCCTTATCTGTCAAAATTGTATGGCGAAAATCAATATAAGAAGCTGTTAAAGTTGAGCAGCGTTTGACCATTCGGGCGTTAGGAGCTAGTGCGCTCGGATAGCTGTCATCGTGATGTTTTATTACCTATATCCTATCTAGGGAAATCTTAGAGAGAAAGGTATGGGAATTTATCCTCATAATGTCATGTCGTCGCCTCCCTAGTCGTCTAGTGGTAGCATATATGAGCTGTGGACCGGGTAGTCCTGGATTTGATTCCCAAGTCGAGCAAAGCGAATTTTCTAATTTAATTTGCCCAGAACTGAATCCCTCAGATGGAGTTGACATCAGGGAGGTAGCCGGTCAAAAAAACTGAGCCAAATCCTTTCTGCAACATGCTTAAAAAGTGTGATGCGCCGACACGGCAGATAGAAAGAAAGAATATCAGCAGTCCTTCATACATGAAACAATCCCCCGAAAAGATTATTTACACGATAAGATTAATCCCACGGTAGGATTAGGAACAGGGGGGTTACCACCACCTCTTATAGCAATATTACTATAATCTTACTTGTACCGTTTCCCGTACAAAAATATGAAGTAAGACTATAATAATACTGCTATAAGAGGTGGTGGTAACCCCCTAATGGTGTCTTTTGATATTGGAGGATAAGAGTCATTTTCGGTCGGTACGCCAACAAAATAGTAGATTAGGTACTTTCATATATCCAGACCGGACACGAGTGACAAAAAAAGACGCGGTGGCAAGTAACCCGCGCGCTTTAATGTTAATCTTGTCAAATCAAGTGTCAAATCGACAACTAATATTTTCAGCATGCAATTATTATAAGTCAATACTTTTCAATAATGAAACTATTATAAAAATAATATCTACAGGCGATTTGAGGACCTTCTCCTTTTTGGTAGTCGGTCTATAATAAATTTATTTTTATTTAAAATCTTTTACATCTCATATATTGTGGAAATAGTGGTGCAATTGAAATCCTAAATAGTAGCATTGTCCCAGAAACTCGCTAAAATAGCCCACAATTCACAAGTCATTATATGAGGAGTTCCATTCACATTATCCTGAGCAACGGTCCATTAAAAGAAACTTTCTTTGCCCACTTCAAGTTTCAACCACTTTTTAAAACGGGGACAACTTGAGCCAGTTGTAAATGTTGGCCGAAATTCGACTTTACTGCTTTGTGATAACACTCAAATTTGTGCGCCATTGTGTATACGGTAGCTTAAAGCTGCCCTATGATTACGGAATGACAGCGAATTCCTAAATGAAACATGTTCGCTAAAGTAAAAACTTAACTTCGTTGGACAATGAACCTTAAAGTTTCTATAGTAAGTCGCAAATCGGTTGACCTCACAATGAAGAGGGTTGTTATTGTAGCATTCATTCGACAATCATGGCCCCCTGACCGTGAATTTAAAAAAGTACGCAAGGGTTAATTCTTCTGTTGGATTAAATGTAGACAAGTAATATTTTAATGACAGATTATTTATTATTGTGAATTGTCGATTCACGGACGTAAAAAAGATGGACGGAGCGCTAGCAACATTTAAAGTGAAGCAGGATTTTCGGTTCATTCGATCAGTCCGTCATTACGTGTCGATAGATCGAATGAACAGAGAACCCTGCTTCACTTTCAATGTTCCTAGCGCTCCGTCCATCTCTTTTTACATCCGTGTGTCGATGGTAGTTTGTGGTGCTCAATTATCACTGCCTGCCCCCATGCGATGTAGGTGTGAGTTTGTACATATAAATATGTTTGAATCAGTTCCTCGAGGTCGCCTATGTCACATCTGGGAGTTGGGACAGAAATGAGCTCGGTTCCTCAATTGAACTCTGCATACATCTTCGGGGATACAGGCGTGAGCTGATTGTATTTAAGTAACTACAGTCATAAGTATGGGTATGGAGCTGTACATTCTAATTTTTAATCGTGGTCACGGGAAATGGTCGCAATAATACGCATCGTCTGTAACAAAAAACCCAACGGAGCGTGAAATATACCGCATGTGGGCTCTGTAGGATGTTTACAAGGTAAAGCCTTTATGAAGCAATAAATATACAACCTTACAACTTACTTACAAAAATACGAATTCATTTACCGGAGGCGGCACATATATATGTTACATAAGCGTATGGGCCACCGGAGGCCGAGCTGCACGTGACTTAACTTGTATAATAAATAAATAAGGTTAGGTTATAATAAATGTCGCCGGATGCAGGCAGCTTCCAACAGGTCGATCTAGAAATATTTGGGTGAGGCCTATGTTCAGCAGTGGACGTCCTATGGCTGATGATGATGATGATAATAAACGTACCAAAAAATATAGCAATTATACCCAGTGTTCCAAAAAAGTTGGTACCAATAACAATTCCACCAACGAAGAATGATATAGCTCTAAAGCGCAACGTTAAAGCAAAAAAATAAAAAATTGACTTAATTTTTTTATCAATTATAAAGCAAAGGGATTTTATAATCGAAATGCGACCCGTAAATCGTCGCAATTACCATAGGAATGGCTTTGTGTATCTCTCTTTCTCTCTCTCTATCTGCCCTTATCCCACCTTAATATGGAGTCGACGCAACACGTTTTTTCAAGCATGTTGCAAAGAGGATTTAGCTTAGTTTTTACGATCGGCCGCCTGCTTGACGTCAACCCCCTATGAGGGAATGACTTTGTGTATACTAAAAATAATGAATTACCCCATACGCCATAAGCGGTTCGCAAATATACTGCAGCTAACCCAATGTGCCAGAAAAAAATACTCACAAATTCAAGCTTTCATTATTCAAAAACTATGAACCTTAGGAAATTTTAAACTGTACCGCTTGATTTCTAGCCATCCTCTTTTTAAGTGTAGTTATTATTGATACCAAATGTATGGAACACCAGTGCAGCGGCCTGAGCAGGAAAATTTCTGACAACCGTAAATGTATTCGAAGTCGATGCGCGTCTATGAAATTTGTATGAAATATTAACCAAACGTCATCAGTGCGCAGCGAACTCGAATACATTTACATTTACATTAGTTTTTCGTGCTCGGGCTACTGTATAGTATTTTTATAAGCTTCAACTTTATTTAACTACTTCATCGTGTTTTTTGTTCTTGTGTATCTTTAATAAAGTGTGTGTGTATATGTGGGTCTGTGTGTGTGTGCATATATGTGTGTGTGTGTTTTTTAATCACATTAAACATAAATTAGATTTGTTTTAAGATGCATTCAAAGGAACCTCAAATAAGTGTGCTCCGAATATGAGTCACGTTGTGTAGTAACAAAGATATTTATTAGATTAAAGTAATACATGTGTGTATGGTATCAACCAGTGTGGATAACAAATATTTTAGTATCCAGCAGTGAGATATCGTATCATCATCATCATCATCAGCCATAGGACGTCCACTGCTGAATATAGGTCTCCCCCGAAGATTTCCAGTCGCTGAATGCAAGCCGGGTCCAACAAGTCAATCTGGAGATATTGTATACTAGGTTAATATTGTAAAATATCCTAATAACTTCTCTCTTACAATACTTTCTAAGAGATATAGAAAGATATTATCTCTCAAAAGCCGATATAATTTTATGGCTATACGGCCATTCTTTATTTTATTCAAATTTAATGTTAGCCCTGGGTATCCTTTACAATCTGTTACGAGAAAGTAGGCGAGCGCCAAAAGCGCCTTAAGCGAAATACAAGCGGAAGCAACAACTTAAGCACGCCCCAGTCGTGGCCAATAAAGCGAACTATATGGTATTATTGTGGCATTTATTTATGCATAAAAACAAGGTAATTTTATTAAAAGTTTATTCAATTCTAATGAACAATATAATATACATAATATACAGTATGTTTTTTTACTAATTTTCTTTTGGTATCGTGGGTGTCTTGGGGGTGGAGATCACTTATCATCAGGTGACCCACATAATCGTTTGCTAATCTCTGCTATAGAGAATCGTTATCTAAGGACACTAAAGATGGTCCGAAATGTGCCCGTACCTGCATTCGAGAGTATTAAAATAAATGATTAATGAGTAACGGGCGGTTCGGCCTCCGGTGGCCCATACGCTTATGTGACATATATATGTGCCACCTCCGACGGGCCTCCTTCATTTTACGTATTTTATATCTATCGAATACATTATTTTCGACCAACTTCAAAAAAGGAGAAGGCCTCCAATTCTTCTGTATTTTTTGCGATATCTCCGCCAAATGTAGACCGATTCAAGATTATTTTTGTGTTCGATAGAGCTTATTCCAAGGATAGTCTCATATAAATTTGGTCACTATTGCATAAAATTTGAAGTCAGTCCGTTAAGTTTTTTCCTTGAATCAATTAAGAGGTCAGCTCACTGCAGCCCATAGATTAATAATTGGGACACTCATCGATATATTATATATCTAGATGCACAGTTGACGCTCGGAAAATGGGACAGCAAAGGAGTGCAGTCGAACGCCGATAGAATTCTAAATTTCAAAATTCAAATCTAAAAACGCTTGCTCATTTCGTTTAAAAAGCTACTTTATATCACTGGCATAGGGTTATAATTGTGTTGATTTAATCAGAACTTGTGATTTTTTACTTTGTTTTATTACTGAGACCAATTTTTATGACGATATTTGCAAAGAACTGTGCATCTAGGATATATTAAATCGATGGGGACACTACACATTATTATGACCTTCAAAACAGTTGTTTAATTAAAGAGGCGTCTACTTAACCTGACATTAAGCAATACCGGTGCAATAAATAAAATGTAATTTTCTGGCGCATGCACATCAAATTCTGCAATTACCAACAAAAAGCATCTTGCGTCACTTGAAACTATGCTAATTAATAAGTATGTTCATACGATAAGATTATAAATCGTTGCATATATAAGTTATCAGTCACAATTCAGCGGTTTTACAAAACTTCTGTAAGTAGTGCGTGTACCAAGGACTCCTTTGAGGCCGCGACTGTACTTTCCTTTTTAACCAACTAATAAAATGAGGAGTCCCAATACCCTAAATCAATGACTATAGGTTCACCGATCAACACAAAATTGATTAAAATATAACATAACATAACATAAGCTCACGCCTGTATCCCCGAAGGGGTAGGCAGAGGCGCACTAGCGAACTAGTACACCCACATTTTTCCATATCAGCCCGGAGTCTGGAAATTGTGTCCGATATGGCAATAGGCTCGCCCCCTATCACATCTGGGACGGAACTAAGCTCGGCGAAATGTGGGTGATTAAAATATCTACTAATTATATTTTGGTATGGGGTTTTGCATCCCTGCATACCCGAGAATTTCTTTACAGGAATTTCGAAGGTATGTGGAGTCTACCAACCCTCATTAGGCCAGCGTGGTAGACTAAGACCTTACTCCTCTCATTAGTAGAGGAGGCCCGTGCCCAGCAGTAGGACAGTAATATTACAGGGCTAATATTATTATTTTTTATTTATAGGGTTTTGACTATTTTATCAAGGATGTTGTGTATCCAAAGCCATGGACACCAGCTAGTATTCTTCTTTTCTATCTTATCAGAATATATTTGGCTATTTTGAATATTGAACAGATTGTACCCGATATTAGTCGTATAGAAACCTATTAGAAACGTTTAATAGATTGTCTCCCGATTTATTATGTAAGGCAGTTTGAAACTGGGTGCGTTGCCAACCTAAAAGGAGGGAAATAGGGATTGGGAAATGGAAGGGGGGAAATCCACCGCAAATCTCACTCATCGAATGAAACGCGACAGCGTGTGCCACTCTACATCGGTTTTTCTCTGAGATAGTGGTATCAAATCGGTCGAGCCGGCACATTAGTGCTGTAGACGTAAGTGTCTTCAGCGTGACTCTACCAGTCACACTGGCTGATGAAGGCACCTTAGAACTTGCGGGCTTAAATAAGTGGCTTATGCGCTAGTCGAATAGAATAGTTGAATAGAATATCTATGGGAATGACAAAGAGTACGTCCCATATAGCGTACATTTATTCTATACTTGGCTAAGCCTGGTGATCAACTCTTTTAAGTCACATAAGTGACAAACTAGCATACAAACCCGAGTCTACAGCCTCACGATTCGGGTTACCGACCGCTATAACCAATAAGGATACGGTTTTTATATTATTTTTCTTAAAACCGCGTTCTTAAAAACGTTACGTAATTTCAAATTGCTTCAAATACTCTTTATTTTATTTTTGCCAATTCACTCTCGTGTTCCAATGACTCATATTTGGCTCGTCTTTTCGGACTCATAAAAAGTGGGATATAAAAAACTGTTCTCCATAGAAGACACGATGATGCGGCGGACAAAGATGATAAATAGATAATAGCTGTAGCATAGATTCCAGCAACAGCAAAATATGCCAAATATTTACTTTATTTTGAAAATATAAAAGTGATAGTGCCATACTGTAGACAATTTTGACTACAGCATGAATGACAGCATGCTGCTGCGGTTCGTACGGTGAGGGATCTCCCTCGCCGGAAGTCTAAATACCAGTTTCCGAAATTACCATTATTTTCGTTAAGCTCGGCAACACAGCTATTAATCCTCTAGTCACTAGAGTCTACTGATACGGGTGTCTATAGTAGAATCACCAGAAACCCACAGACTCTTTATAATTAGTATAGAGTACTTTTTCTAAAATATTTTGCTACAACTTCAGATTTGACACGTAGTTCTTATTCCTACAATTTTGTGAATGTTTTGGCACTCATTGTAAATAACTGAGCTCTAAAGTCCAAACAAAGGCAGTAAACAGTCCCTGGAAAGAGACTCGCTCCCGAGTCCGTGGGGTAAACGACTCAATCACACAACGGTATATGGGATCACGATCGCAATCGTGAATTGAATTATGCCTAGTATGGACTCTACGTGGTGTACCGTTAGCAAATTCGCAGGGCATTGTCGCGCGTTTATTGAGCTATTATTGTTGCTATGTGATTTTATTTACGCAATTATATTATAATAGACTTAATTGTCTATGTCCAACAGTGGCCGTCCTGTGGCTGATGATGATGATACTTAATGGAATAAAAATGAATTAAAAATTAATATGAATATCAAATATCATGCTTGAATGAAAAAAAATTATACAATTTAATTTAAAAAACCGTTTGTGGATATTTTTCTCTATTCTCTTTTGCAGGGATCCCTCTTTTATAATTCCAGCAAACCAGTCAAAAGACTTAAACAATATTACTTATTTAATCTCCCGTATTTAGCTCTGGTTAAAATGCTAGTGGTTTACAGACTATTACCAGGTTAGTAAACTTGACAAACGTTTAACCAGATTACAATAAATATGCGTTAAAAGTAATAACTGCGTTTAAGCGTCCGTATGCTGTTATTTTACACGGTAATAATTTTTTAAACGACCAACTGGTGCAAAACCTTTTACAACGACACGAAGATGACAGTATTTACTCTTTACGACTCAAATTGCCAGCACTAAAATTATGGTTAGGCTGTTAAAAGAACAGAATACCAAATAACGGAAAAATACTGGAAAAGAACGGGGGCTTTAATGCGTTTAATTTGTGCACAAAACTTTACCGCTTATGATGGTATTTTGAAGAAACTATAACCAAAACCCTTGAAGATTGTAATGTTATACCATCATCATCATCATCATCATCATCATCAGCCATAGGACGTCCACTGCTGAACATAGGCCTCCCCCAAAGATTTCCAGATCGACCTGTTGGAAGCTGCCTGCATCCAGCGACTTCCTGCAACCAAAGGCTAGGACACATAGCTCGTAGAACTGATAGCCGATGGGGCAGAAAAGTTCTCGAGTGGAGACCACGTACCGGCAAGCGCAGCGTAGGACGTCCACCTACAAGGAGGACCGACGACCTGATAAAGGTTATACCACACTCTTATTAATTTCGAAATAAATTAAGGGCAACTTGCAGCATTACTAATCGGGGGTAAGTCCTAAACTCAATTTAACCTACAGCTCATTCCTATATTTAAATCGTGATTTGGGATAACTCAAGATTTAATTGAGTGCTGCAAGTTGACCTGAAAATATTTTAAAATAACGTCCTGTGGATATATTTTCCTAGTGTCATGTGGTGCTGGATGCATCATCCATTAGAATATCTTCAGAAACAGTACCTCATCATGTTTTGAATTACATTACAATACATTACACTATGAATGTAAGTATAAAATTGAGGAACCTGGGAACTTCAAGGTCCTTTGTTCATATTCCGAGACGAGGAACCACAATTTTCATTTTAAATACGCATGATGTTTTAGGACCGGCTCGACCGGTTTGATAAACCTCTCATAAAAAAACCGATGTAAAGTGGCAGCTCGCTATCGCGTTTTGTTCAGTGAGTGTGATTTCCAGTGGCCCAATTTCCCCCGTTTCCCTTTCTCAAACCCTATTTCCCTCCTATTAGATTAGCAACGCATCCCTGATTTTATTGTCTTCGGTATCTATGGGCAGTGGCACTTACCATCAGGTGACCCATCTGCTCGTTTGCCAGTATCTGCTTTTAAAAAAACCTTATAAATACACCCAACAGTCACACACATAGTCCTGACCGCCAGTAAGATCGAGTCTTGTGTCGTGGGTATCAGGCACTACGAGAGACTTTCGGTCTCACAACACCCAGACCCGAAACAAATATCTATGGGCCACATAGACATTTGTTTCGGTGCGGGAATCGAACCCGCGACCTCACATTTCACTCACAGCACTCAACTCAGTAGCAGCATAGATTCGTTTAAAACTAAACACACAGAATATTTTCTAATAGCATCTTTAAACGCGTCCATAACGGAATTCCCACAAAGTGATCGAAACAAAGGAAGTGACACCGTCGCGTCGCACGACGAGACTAAATTTAACACTTTGTCTCGAACACACATACCTGACCGTGTTTATCTTTTCTTATGAATACGTAATCCGTCCGTCCTCACGATTACTTCATAAGAAACAGATAATTTTATTGTTGAAAATTTTCTTTGTCATCGAAGAAACACTCGATTAGCTTTAGAGACAATCGCTAGCTATATCAAAGCTTTAGCGGCCGGAGCAGGAAAATTTGTGACAATCGTAAATGTATTCGAGCTCGCTGCGCACTGACATTTGGTTAATATTTCATACTATTAGACGCACATCGAGCTCGAATACATGTAAGATTGTCAGAATTTTTCCTACTTGGGCAGCAGTGCATAGTACACGGATGGTCTACTGTGCACCGAAACAGGAATATTTTTGACCAGCGAATTCGTATCGAGCTCGCTGCGTACTCATGACATTTGGTTAATATTACATAAAAATGTCATAGACGCGCATCGAGCTCGATGCGAATTCCATCGTCGAAAATATTCCTGCTCAGGCCACTTTTCTTTCTGCCTAGCATTACTCCTAAAATTAATTATTTTGATAATTATTACCTACCCTTTATCATCATACTACTAGGAAAGGCCTAATAGTTTCTATCTTTTCTGCAACATTCTTAGAAAGAAAGCTGAGCCGACCTCAAAATGGAATGGAACCTCAAAATGAATTAATTAATTTTTGTTTTAGATACCTATCTAGGTTGTTTCCTTCGTCTAATAACAGTGTTTATGGACCGGGAGTTTCTGGGTTCGATTCACTAATCTAAAGTCTAAAGACAAAGACAAAGACACTAATCTAAGTATGAGACATTATAATTTTATAAATAAAATAACTTTAATAAGTATAGACCTATAAATTAATATACCTAGTCAATAAACATGTAACCTACCTAGTAATTTATATATTTGTCTTCAATTTATATACAGTAAACGAATCCCAATACAGGATTTAATTACATTAGTTAAACTTTAAATAAAATTAATTGTACCTAATTTTACACACATCAAACGACCGTAATCTGAACGCCGCATGTGTTTATTATGAAATGAATCATCTGATGAACGCATCATTTTATACTAACGTTCTCACGTGACTCTGATCGTGTTTGCAATGGTCCGCTACACTGACGAGACTGCTTGTTCCGTGTATTAAAATCATATAAGTGTTAGAAACCACTTCACTTTATGTAATTCTCATATTTTTGAAGAATAATAAAAAATGTTAAGTCAATGAAAATTAAAATTCAAATAATAAAATTGTTCATTTTGCTATTATTATATATTTTGAAATACATGAAAAAATATAAATGTTATTAAATACGAATAATATTGGCAATCGAATTCTAATCGAGTTTGAAACACTGAATAATACATAAATATCATGAGCGCGCATAGAGCTAGTTCAATTTGCATTCGATTTTCAAAAGAATTCGCGCTCGGGCCTAATAGCATAAACAAAATTAAATATAAAATTCAAAAACAATTGAACGCGTCAAATTAATAGTTTATGTCGGTTGTATTTAGACAGACACATGAACTAACAGTATAGAGGTAGATTACCGTATCGTTGTGTGATTGCCTGTCTGCATTGTGCACAGTTTCCCATAATACTTGTACTGTAGTCTGTAACCACTATCAAACCGGTCGGGAGCGAGACTGATGAACGTTTTTAGCTTATTCCGCGAAGAGAAGAATAACCTGAGCCCGAGGTCGCGTCGTGTAAAGGGTGCCAACTTACGGGACCTAGGGGTTTATGGCTTGGTGGTTGTGTCAGCTAGTATTGAGGTTCGAAGGTAGTACTAATAGTTATTCAATTGGAAATAAGAATTGCAGTAATTTATACCAAAAAATCAGTTATGTATTAGTGACACGTGTTAAAAAGCCACTTTATAAAATAGTAACTTTTGTTCGCGGCTCCGCTCGCGTGTGTTTCTGGGAACGTTTGTCTTCGTGCGCAATTGCGGTTACAATTTTGTTAGGCGCTTATGAATAATTATCATCCCGGGCAAGTTTCTTGAGATATAGTAATCTTTAGGATTGTAGTTAAACATCGCATTTACGGCCCGGTCAATAGTAATCAATTTGAAACTAAAGCATGTTTAAACAACTGCAACCTTTTCTTTCTTTCCACCTGCCCTTATCCCACCTTAATGTGGATTGCGCGCAACACACTTTTCAAGCATGTTGCAGAAAGGATTTGGCTTAGGTTTATAGATGCCTGCCCGACGTCAACCCCGTCTGGGGATCTTAAATAACTGCAACCATTTAAAACAAACTCACAGCACCAAAACTTTCACATTCATGATATTAGTAGGTTTGTGACTCATAAAGATTTTGCAGTGTACATAGCAGTGAATCAAAATAATTTGATTTTTTTCCTGGTTAAATGGAAACTCCAAAGATTGTGACGGTACTAAAGTTCCGACATAATCAAACATATGAGAAGCCAGAATTGTAGTTGTTATGACTAATTAGTTCTACTTATGAGTATGACCATTTTAATTGATCACTTGGAGTTTTTGATCTGTGTCTAGGTTGTACCAAGGATTATGGTAAAGGTTCCCGTGGACGGCCCAAAAAGCAGTGGCTGGACGTTCTGGAGAAAGATATGAGAGCCAATGGTCTCACTATGAAGGATGCTCCATAGTGGAAGGTTTTGTTAGGTGAGTGGAAGCGTTTAAGTAGGAAGGCAGACCCTGGCAGAAGGCCGGAATAACGCTAAGCAGAAGAAAGAAAGGCTTGGCACTTTATACAATTTGGAGAACATTTTTAACCGAAGGAGGTATTTTTTATGTATGTCACGGAATATCTCCGCCAAATATGGATCGATATTCAATATTTCTGTGTTAGCTAGAGCTTACTTTAAGGGTAGGCCATGTTTTAGTAAAGATATGATTAAATAATTACGAACGTCTAAATATCATTTCAATTTAGGCTCAGCGTCATGAATGTTGCAAATGGTATTTTGTTAATGAATCCCATATAATACTTGTGTCGTTTTATGTTTCATTTATATTTTGTTCTTGTAAGGTGTGTCAAATTTCTAATAAATTAGTAGGAAAATTTTGTCTACCCCTATGGGAAAGAGGCGTGAGTCTATGTATGTATGTATGTAGTAGGAAAATAAGTAAAATACTTTCCAATTTGGTTCGTATTGTGTTTCGTATTTAAAAATGACACATAAAGTAAAGCCTGGCTTTACACATTGAACTGCGACCTTGCTCACAAATTATTTGCGGCTCAAGTCATAAACGTACGGAAAAAGACACTAATTTACTCCACGTACTAAAAGTATAGACATAAAAAACATTACCCTTCTACCGAGTTAGTCAGGTAAGTAGGAGTTATGACTTATGAGGAAACAGATGAATACATATATACATACCTGTCAAAAATATTACCCGCCTTTTTGCTTTGCCCTAGTCGGGTAAAAATAAGCTTTAAAGTACGTTAGAATAAGAGACTAACTATAAGCTGGTTACGAATACATATAACTAAGTTCTAAAGATGTTATAAATATGAAACACAATTATACAGTACAGCAGTAACAAAAGATTTTCTAGTATCTCTAAATATAAATAAAATAAATACACCCAACAGTCACACTCCTAGTACTGACCCCACAATAAGTACAACCTGTATCGTGGGTGTCAGAGACTATGAGAGACGCACGGTCTCACAACACCCAGACTTGAAACAAATCTCTGTGGGCAACACAAACATTTGTCTCAATGCGGGAATCGAACCCGCAGCCTCTCGCTTCACAGCCGGCTACTCGCCCGCTGCGCCACGGAGGCAATCAGGAATCAAGGAAATTAGGCTTATTTAATAAAAACAACTACGTAAATACCAAATATATAGGTACTTAATTAATCAAAATCTTTTATCCGGCAACTAGTCAGTTTAACAACACAGAGCTTAAATTATTATTTCATATTCCAAAATATGTATGAGTGATATATAAAAAATATAAACGAATAAATATTGTAAATAATTAACATTCTCGTAATTATATTCAATTGATACGAAATATTATTAAACAGTAAAATAAAACAGCTGTACGTACGCTAATTGCCGTATTTGATATTCAAAGTGCTATGCCGTATGCGGCATCTTTGATACCAGGTTGTTACAGAGTAGTTAACATTAATTGCATTAATTAAATAGAGATATAACTTAAATACTTTGATTACAAAATAAACTACTTTAACCGAATGTTTTATATTGTATCAGAAATATCATTTCTCCGATAATTTTAATACAAGCTGATTTCAAAAATATATGGGACCAACTCTGAATACTCTTGTGAACAAAAAAAAACATCTAATTCTAAATCGGTCAACGCATATCGGAGTTATCGGAGAATATACACAATTTAACATAAAAATTCATAACCTTCTTCTTTATGTAGGTTAAAATTGCCTGCTTAATACGAATATCAGTTGTTCGCTTGTAACTTGCACTGTGCAGTACTTACCGTACAGTCACGGCCAATCTCGTTAGTTCCTCGCGGCCGTTACACGTGGCGTGATGATGACGTTGTCGGGAATCCTATTTGGTACTTTCATTTACTATTTAACTTGAGAAAAATATCTTATAGAAAACCAATGTAAAGTGGCAGCTTGCTATCGCGTTTCATTCGGTAAGTGAGATTTCCGGTGGCCTATTTCCCTCCCTTCATTTCCCAATTTCTGTCCCCTCCCTTTCCATTCCCTCTTTATGGGTTGGCAACGCACCCGTGATTCTGTTTGTGTCTTAGGTGTCTATGGGCGATGGAGATCACTTACCATCAGGTGACTCATCTGCTCGTTTGCCAATCTCTGCTAATATATGTATATATAGCGTTATATATAGAAGTATATGACTGCCTCCGTGGCGTGGTGGTATTTCGGTACGACTACGTTTCTGAGGTCTCGGGTTCGATCCCCGGGTCGGGCAAAGTGATATTGAATTTTCCATATCAGCTTGGAGTCTGGAATTTGTACCCGATATGGCGATAGGCTCGCCCCCTATCACATCGGGGACGGAACTAAGCTCGGGAAATGTCGGTGTTCTAGTTCGCTAGTACGCCTCTGCCTATCTTCGGGGATACAGGCGTGAGCTTATGTGTCTATATAACGCTGATGCTAATGCGGGTTGGGGAACTTCAAAATACGTTGCGAGTTGCGGATGAATGCGCCGAAAAAAACACTTCCTAACTAACTTCTACTACGTTTACGCATTAAGTATTTATGTCTAGCTATTGTTAGTCTTCATAGATAACAAAAACTAATAAACAATTATAAGAACAACTGCAGTTTTTGCCTTTTATTAATGTATCTATTGTTCTTTTTACTTACTGCGTGTTTACTTATAAACGACTTGTACCTAGAAGACTAAAGTTATTCAAGTTTCATCATTATCATCAGCCACGGGACGGCCATTGCTGAATATACCTCTAATATAGTCCTCTTCCAAACATTTAAAAGGCAGTAAGTGGCTGGATACAGGCTGCTTTTAACAGCGGCCTGGGCAGGAATGTTTATACAATCGAATTGACGTTTGATTAATATTTATTAGACGACGTAAATTTCATATAAAATAATTTACAAAATAATGTCAAGTATCCAATTGTGCAAATCTCCTCCTACTTGCCCTTATCCCACCTCACTGTACGGTCGGCGCAACACATTTTCAAGCATGTTACAGAAAGTACTTGACTTAGTTTTTACGACCGGCTGCTAGACTGCCCTCCCCCGTCTGAGAGATCCAAACCCAAAAATTCATGTTAAAAGAAATAGTGTTAGAATAACCATCCTCCTCGACCTGGGAGCCGTACCCATTGACCTGACAACCGTAAATGTCTTTCAGCTCGATGCGCGTCTATGAAATTTGTATGAAATATTAACCAAACGTCATCAGTGCGCAGCGAACTCGAATACATTTACATTTACATTAGTTTTTCGTGCTCGGGCTACCGGTTCATAGCCCATATTGCCACTAGACCAAGGACATTGTGCGAATATTAAACAACGAAAAAGTGTATTATGACTAATATAATGAAGCTCTAAAGAGGTAGTTAGGTCGAGGTTATCTTGGAAACTAATCAACCGATGTTGAAAATTCTTTCACGGATGGATAAGCGATGACTAACGTGAGCTGTTCCCACGGGGATCGGGGCTTGAGGCAGAATTACGAGAAAAAATTATTTAACGTTATTAAGACGTTAAGATAGTTACTCATTTTTATTATTTGGCTGACATAAGATAATAGTAATAAGATAATGACTGCCTCGGTGACGTAGTGGTATTGCGTGCGCGGCATGACTATCATCCTCAAGTCTCGGGTTCTATCCCTGGGACGGGCAAAGTGATATTGGATTTTGCAGTATCAGTCCGGAATCTGGAATTTGTGCCCGATATGGCGATAGGCTCACCTCCTATCGCATTTGTGACGAAACTAAGCACGGCGAAATGTGGATGTTCTCTCGCTAATGCGCCTCTGCCTTCACCTTTAGGGATACAGACGTGAGCTTATGTATATCGACGGTCCCTACGTACAAAGCGACATGTCAAAAACTGAGGTTTTCAGGAGAACGAAATGAAGTTTATTTATAAGTTTAAGAATTATCATACTTGTTATCTTGTTCAGTCAGTATTTAAAGTAGAATGATTAGAATACAAAATAATTAAAAAATATATCAATATAGTTATGAGCGTATGGACAATCTAAAGCCATATATGCAATAAAAAATATGACATTTTGACTTGTCTTTATATACGTAGGGACCGTCGATATGTAATTAGTCGCTTGGAGCATGTCATATTACGAAAGGCTTGTTTGTCCGCACGTTTTTCACGCTTCGCTTTGCCGGCTGTTTAACACAGCCTTTAGATATAGATGTGGCACTACATCAGACTTACTCAACCGGCGTCCGGTCTACATTTCAGACAGCCATTACAAAAAGGGGTTTGACCTTTCTGACCATTGCGATTGCAACACGCTATATCCATCGATTTGACTTTCACTTAGGGTACTACGTTCAGAATACATGATATCAGCCCTGTATTATACTGGCCCACTGTTGGACTCCTTCACTAATAACAGGGGATAACATGAAATAATGAGCCTCCTGGGTGTGGTCGCCTATATGGACTGTGGACCGGGGTCCTGGGTTCGATTCTCAGGTCGGGCAAATTTTCTCATTTCATCTCATAGAGGGGTTGACGTCCGATGGCTTATTCCAAGGGTGGTCTTATATAAATGTGGTCACGATCGGATAAGTTTTGACGTCGGTCCGTTAAGTTAAACTTCATCATCATCATCATCATCATCATCAGCCATAGGACGATACAGGGTTGACCGACGACCTGATAAAGGTCGCAGGAAGTCGCTGGATGCATGCCGCTTCCAACAGGTCGATCTGGAAATCTTTGGGGGAGGCCTATGTTCAGCAGTGGACGTCCTATGGCTGATGATGATGATGATAGGAAATAAAATTGTATCCAGGAAAAACCCTCCAAGGTAGCAGAACTGCAAAAAAAGCAAAATACATAACAAAATAACGGATCAGTTTGCCTTCGCTATCTATTTAAGCGGGTTTACCCAAGTGGCTTGTGCGCTAGTCGAATAGAATAAATGTATGGGAATGTCATAGTGTCCGCCATATGCGACGTACTTTTATGTCATTCCCATACATTTATTATTCTATTCGATTAGCGCATAAGCCACTTGTCTAAGCCCGAAGGTCATAAATAATTAGCGTCAAATTCCTTGGTTTTAGAAAACCTTACATCGATGTCCTTCGATAAAATATGAGATAAACCATCAAAATATTATTCAATATAGTGTTAATTGCATTAACAATAATGTCGTGCCCGTGACCATACATTAACATTTTAACAAAGATAACATCCATTAATTTAACAATTTTAACTAAATTGTTTCGCGATAATTCCCATATACTTCCTTATATGTGAGAATTAACACTCAGATTTATAAAAATTACATCATCGTTTAATAGTAATGACGTCATGGCGGAAGCTTTAGGCCCGCCGGCTGCGCAAGAGTCGACAATGGCAGAAAGTGTGACCTAACATTTAGATTGGCTGATCAGTATTCCACAGAGGTTTCGGCAGCAAGTGACAGCGGAAACGAACTGACGATGTGAGGCGCGCCGAGATAAAACATCACATCACTGTCTGTCACTTTCGATATGATTTCAATATTACTTCTGACCTTAGATTATTTGTCAGAAAATTTGTCAGAAGACATATTTGGAAAGGTCATTATCAACCATAATCCCATTCCTTTTTCTAAGATTATCAAATAAGTTTTTCAAAATTAGTTTTGAAAATTCATTCCGGTGACGTATTTTTCTATCCCGTATTTTCAAAAATATTATAATAAATTTTGAAACAAGGAGAAAAGTTATAATAAAAAATAACATTATGAGAAAATAGAAATACCTGAGAATTCTCCACAAGAATTTCGAAGGTATGTGAAGACTACCCGCTTTAGGCCAGCGTGGACTCTCATTAGTAGATGAGGTCCGTGCCGAGCAGTGGGATGATAATGCAGGGCTAACATAATTTTAGTTTCACTCTACACATTAAAGTTATTGAAGTTAATACGCTAAAACCATCAATATAATATACCCTAGATGCACAGTTCTTTGCAAAGATCCTCCTAAAAAGTGGTCTCAGGAATCAAACAAAGAAAAAGATCACAAGTTCTAATTAAATCAAACACAAATATAACCCTATGCACGTGTTATAAAGTAGCTTTTTAAATGAAATGAGCAAGCGTTCTTAAATTTGAATTTTGAAATTTAGAACTCCATCGGCGTCCGGCTGTAGGCAAAAGGAGTGCTAAGCACTCGTTTGCTGTCCCATTTTCCGAGCGTCAACTGTGCATCTAGATAAATAATATATCGATGGCTAAAACGATGTAATTAAATTTTCGCGTTTGTTAACCTAACCACGTACTAATACCGGTAGAGATGCAGTTCCTTTATTGAGTTTTATGGCGATTTCTCTTCAAATGTAAGCATTCTATACCGGTTAGGAAGTAAATTGCGTCTGCTTATAAAATGTTGAATTGCTTACATGTAAATATTTTTATGTGTTGTATTAAAATTGCGAAACGATATGAGTATTTTATGCGATCGTGTTTATTAATTTGTAAGAAACGCGGGTGTGCTATGGGAGATTAGTGATGATTGAAATGGAAATTTATAAATAATAAATAAATACACCCAACAGTCACACACCTAGTCCTGACCCCACACTAGGTATAACCTGTATCGTGGGTGTCAGAGACTATGAGAGATTTTCGGTCCCACAACACCCAGACTTGGCCTCTCGCTTCACAGCCGGCTACTCGCCCGCTACACCACGGAGGCAATTACGTTTATTGTACCAAAAATATTATGAATAGTTCTATAAACAGATTCAGCAGTACATACACGGGACAACAGCATAAAACTTGTGAACCAAAAGTTGTGACCTCATGGTCTTAAGTCACTCAGTCATATTTGAAATATACGCGCGCAAGGTCGTGCCAGCGTAATAATGTTTAGACAATAAAATTGTCTTACGTGATTCTTGAACATTCACAGGACATTTTAGAGTTTAAATCGTAATAAACGCCCTGGCATTGTAATAAGTGGTAGATAACGTTACTGACGTTTGTGATCAATTTTTTTGTATGGAAATTTGCTATGTAGCCCCTCTATAGCGGCATTGAACCACAATGTGTGCAGGGAGGAAATACTTAAATGATATTCCTCTACTACTCTCACGTACAATATGTACTCTATCTTTCATTTTGTAATTATGAACATAGTATATGTATTTTTATAATAGTGTGCCTCTATGATCTAGTGGAAGCATATATGGGTTGTAACCCAGGAGGTCCTGGGTTCAATTTCTAGGTAGGGCAAAGCAATGTTTTTAATTTGTTTTGTTTCGGACTAGATTCCCCATAGGAAGGTTGACGTCAGGCAGGCATCCGGTCTTAAAAACAAAGCCAAATCCAACATGTATTACATGAATCCCACGTTTATGTGGGATAAGAGAAGGTAGAAAGGAAAGATTATTGCAAAATAGAAACGCAAGTTTATAACTTTACACAATGTCAAGGTGTCTCGTCGGATAATACTTTAATATATCGGACTCAGAAATACGTGCTCGTTGTGAATAAAATAACAGATTAAAAATAATAAACGACGACGCAAAAACGAGACGTGAAAGAATTTCACTTATACACAAATTGTAGAGTACCGTAATATGTTGAATAATGGAGCCGATACTGATAATATTGTCATACTATATGCACATATAGTATCCGAACGATAGACACGTGAGTTGACAATGGAATGGCAGTAAATAGTGCACGCTCAAGTTATGCAACTGTTACGAGAATAGTCAATAGAGCTATGCGATGTTAATGAGAAGATTATCGAACCAAAAGCTATTGTTCAGTCTAAAGGTGGGTTTAGCTCAAACGATGCATGGTTTTAGACTGTGCTCTAGTTAGTTAAGCTGAGATCTATAGATCGAACTTCGACTAAGTCTGAGTTAATGAAACGAACCCAGTGAGGATTTGGAATTTTAAATCGAACTTCCAGTTAGTCCGAGCCATTTTTTACAAGAAAAACAGTCTGACAGACAGACTAAGCACAGAATTTCTTGAAGAAAATAACTCAGACTAAGTCAAAGTTCGATTTAAAAATTCCAAATCCTCACTTAGTTCGTGTCTTTGACTTAGACTTAGTTGAAGTTCGCTCTATAGATCTCAGCCTTAGTTCGCCTCTGCTTTCACCTTCGGAGATACAGGCGTGAGCTTATGTCATACTACGCTTACCTTCAGTACTTCGTCGTGCTCATTCCCTAATCGATGATCCCCCTAATCGATGATCCCCCTAATCGATGATGTCTTCAACATCTCTTAGTGACTGTCCGCCGAGGTTCGTAACCCGTTAGTGAGTTGCCCTCAGCATGGTCACCTAACTTTATGGGTTCGCAACGCACCTGCGTTCACCCATCAGACCGGTGTAGCTGAGTAAGCTGACTCCGTCGGGCTGCCAGCTGTAGGACAAAAAAATTGCTTATTCATTCCTCAATTGATTTAAACAATACTTAGTTTTAGCGTAAAAAAGATAGAACATCGAAATAATGCCCCGTCTCTCTTATACGAGGACTACCTCTACATTCAATAAACACTCGTTTACTTTAAAACCGCGTTAAGATGGTCCAATTAATTAATAAACAACCCATCCCAAAAACTAAATAGTAATATATAACATAAACTCACGCCTGTATCCCCGAGGGGGTAGGCAGAGGCGCACTAGCAAACTAGAACACATTTTGCCGAGCTTAGTTATTTAAAATTATTATGCCTGTACACTGCATGCGGTACAATTCGGTGCCTCTTTTTCTTTCTAATATACCTTAACGAGGAAATCTTATCTTATCTTAGCTGGAAATCTTTGGGGGACGACTGTGTTCAGCAGTGGACGTCCTATGGCTGATGATGACGATACCTTAACGACATACTTGTCATAGTTACTTTCGTTACAGCAATTTTGTTTACCTTTTAAATGGCTTGTCGCCATTCAGTCTTCTGATCTCATACTGTTGATAGATTGTACTACTTACTTCACCGTGTCATTATCCTTACAAAAACATCGCGGCAAATACAAATTGAAAATGAAAAACAATTTCTAAGAACACATTATCTGAAGTAGCTATTTTTAAAACTCCGCAGCTCAGTGAACGATTAGGCGGTTATGAAACGACAGGCCGTGAGTTCAATTCTCGCCATGCTTGTATGATTCACATATTTTGACCTGGATGTTATGAGACATTGTCTCTCTCGTCGCGTCGTTCCTAATACCCATACAAGACTCGCATCACTAGGTGTAATTGTTGCATGTACATTGTATTGTACGTACTGGTATTCATCCGTGGCGAAGGGTGAATACTTTTGAAAGAAAGCCGATTTTAATTTATTATATTGATATCTATTTATATTAGCTGTTTATTAGTCGATAAATTAAAGATATAGGAATCGTGTCGTATGGATGCTTCACCTTTTTTTCTTTCTACCTGCCCTTATCCCAACTTAATGTGGAGTCGGCGCTACACACTTTTTCAAGCATTGCAGAAAGGATTTGGCTTAGTTTTTGCGACGCTTGTATGCGATATATGGACACTTCACCAGTAGTGTTTATGTAAAACAAATAAACTAACTAATCGAAATGACTAAAATCCAAACAAAAACGTATAACGCCAATAGTTATCCATTAAAATGTGACATACGGACGGACAGACGGACGTGACGAAACTATAAGGGTTCCATTTAAAATGCCACTTGGCTACGAATCCCTGTAAACACGATATCAATAACAAGCAAAGACTTAGACGCGCTGAGCAGTACACAGAATTTGCGCACAAAATTTTGGTCATTTGACCGCAACTCACTACATAGTTCTGCTATTTTACCTAGCTTTGAAACGTCAAACATTTGCCACAATTTTACTTCGAAACAGCTTGTCTAGTAAATTATTTCTATGGTAAATACATAATACTTATTCGCCAAATGTTCATACACTTAGTTCGCCTTATATCGTAAGGCCGCCTTGTCTGTTAAAATTGTATGGCGAAAACCAATGTAAGAAGCCGTTAAAAGTTGAGTAGCATTTGACCATTCAAGCGTAAGACTTTGAAAACGTGTAACCAACCTGCGGGCTTAGCCAAGTAGCATAAGCGCTAGTCGAATAGAATAGTCGAATATATGAATGTATGGGAATGACATAAGAGTACGCCGCATATACCGTACTCTGTCATTCCCATACATTTATTCTATTCGACTAGCGCATAAGTCACTTGTCTAAGCCCGCTGATGCGTTTTGATCCTTTCGCGTAGCTATGCTCCAGATGGTACTACGCAATCTAATAAAAAAAAATGTACTTGTGCCTTGTATATGGACAAATAAAATTTCTTTCTTTCAATCTCTGCAACAAGCCATCAACCTTGGTCTTCCTCAAATTGGTTCTCAGGTCACGTTTGCGAATGTTTGCATTACAACAGTTTAAATCGTTTATGCATCATTTTTATGTTTCAAAATGAGATCTTTCTCAACATAAAAGTATGTATCGTGAGAAAAATTAAATTGATAAGTTAATATTAAAATCATAATCATCTGCAGTGGACCGAGCAGGAATATTTTTGATAATTGAATTCGTATCGACTTTGATGCGCGATTATGACGTTTGTATTAAATATTAGCCAAACGTCATCAGCGGGCTTAGCCAAGTGGCTTAAGCGTTAGTCGAATAGAATAAATGTATGGGAATGATATAAGAGTCCGCTATATATAGCGTCATCTTATCTCCTTCCGAAACATACCTCTATATTCGACTAGCGTATAAGCCCACAGGTGCAGCGAGTTTTATACGAATTCGACTGTCTAAATTATTCCTGCTTGGGGCTCAGAACGATCATTGCTGAACATGGACATCCCCTAAAGGATTAATGTTACTAATCCATATCATCCCACTGCTGGGCAAATGTCTCCCGTTTATCCCCCCACTGATCACTGATTTAATACTAATAAAATTAAAAGGAATTAAAAGAAAAGGACGAATATATCTCACGACAACCGTATATTTTCTCGGAATAAAAAGCCTATGAGCTATTCCAGACTATAATCTTTATGTATGCCAAAAATCATCCAGATCTGTTCAGCCGTTCTGGCGTGATTTAGTAACAAACATTCACCCAAAGTTTTGTTAAACCGGCTGTTTGCCTGACATAAACACCCTCAAGATTTTGTTCCAATAAAATCGTTTTTTTTTCTTATAGCAGAGACTGGTAAACGAGCAGATGGGTCACTTAGTGGTAAGTGATCTCCACCTCCCATAGACACAGTGTTGCTGACCTGGGAATCAAACCCAGGACATCCCAGTTCACAGCCCATACAGGCTGCTACCAGACCAAGGACGCGAGCATATACATTATACATTATTCTGCTTTATGTAACCTCACCCACGCGTGTATGACATTGTATCTGTAGAATTTAAAGAATTTCGAGGTTCATCGACCTCTTACATTACCAGTCGCGCTTCCGTAACTCTGTCTATCCCATTATGACATAAAGCTTTTATTTACACACAAACAAATTCAATATGTTATACAGTAACATATCTACATACAGCGGCCCAACCAGGAATAGTTTTAACAATTGAGCTCGATGCGCGGCTATGGTATTTGTATGAAATATTAACCAAATATCATCAGTGTACATCTGCTCGGTCCGATGATTATTTTCCTTTGGATACGCTCTTCATCCTACTACTGTTATAAATGCGGAAGTTTGAATGTTTGTCACTAAATTACGCCAGAACGGCTAAACGGATCTGGATGATATTTAGCACAAAGATAGACTATACTCTATGTTACATATACTAAAGAGTATTCTTGTATATTGTTTATGGCCGTCTGATCTCTGATCACTGACGCTTGTCTGTTGTTTCGAAGTCTTGTACAATGGACGTGTCCGAAGAAATATAATGTGTTATGTGAGTAAGTAATGTTTCATTCATCCATATAAAACATGGTGTCAGAAGTGGGATTAGACATTTTAATTATTGCCTCTACTTTGGACTCATCCACACTTATTCCATCATTTGAAAATATATGACCTAAATATTTTACCTGGAATGGCAATTGAGAACTTCTTTTTGTAATTGGTTAATAATTTTACATTTTGACGGACGTAAAAAAATGAGTTCCTCGATTCGTCTGTATTTTTTGTTTTTACGTATATTACGCGATATTTGCGCCAAATGTGTCATATGAACCCATTTTGAAGATTCTTTTTGCATTCGATATAACGTATTTCAAGTGGTCCCATATAAATTTTGTCACGTTCGGACATCTTTTGAAGGTGGTCCGTCAATTGGATTACAACTGTAAAAGTCATCGGTGTTCAAGACTGCCTCGGTGGCGTGGTTGTCTTTCGATACGACTACTGTCCTGAGGTCACGGATTCGATCCCCGGGTCGGGAAAATTCATATTGAATTTTACCATATCAGCCCGGAGTCTGGAATTTGTGCCCTATATGGCGATAGGCTCGCCCCTTATCACATCTGGGACGGAACTAAGCTCAATGAAATGTGGGTGTACTAGTTGCCTACTGCCTACCCCATCGGGGATACACAGGCGTGAGCTTATGTTATGTAAAAGTCATTAACTATGGACCAAATCATTTAACTGCTTCGTCATAGCCTAGTTTTGGTACAGCCCTTTCAATGTTAACCATAACATCACATATTATTATAATATTATAGTCAACGCATTGTCTTGAAGGCTAGAGACGATTAACCCATTGTATAGACAAATATGCCTAGTGGAACTTGTTTTACCAAGTTTTACGCACGTATACGCCTTATAAGGTATTAAAACAGTTTTGACAATAGATAGCGCTCTATTTTCAAGCACCTTCAGAAGAAGCATGTTCTTAATTCGCTGGCACTTTCTCAATCATGTTGCAGAAAGAATTTGGCTTAATTTTTAGTTGCCTGACGTCACCCGCCTCTGGCAGTCCAGTCCCGAGCAAATAGTGTTAGCAAAATACTCCGCCCGACCTGGTAATCGAACCAGGATCTGCCAGGATTTTTGAAGTTAGTTTTCGACTTTATTTTTCCATATAGTTTGAAGTTAATATTATCATCAAAATGGTAGAAACTACACTACACACGCGGTACTGTAGTGATCGACAATAATTCACGTGCTATTTCGTACCAGCTAATGCTCTCAGCTCCGCTCACCATATATTCTATTTAACCCGTCGGAAGCGGCACATACATACATATATATGTTACATAAGCGTATGGGTCAACGGAGGCCGAGCCGCCCGTGACTATCTACGTAAACGAAACTTCACTCTGTCTTAGATATAGTGTTACACCGGAGATTTAAAAAAAAATATTGTTATTTATAACTGGAATAATCGATTCTTTGATTACGACTTCAGAAAATGATCGATTATTCAATTATGAAAAATAATCGATTATCTACATCACTACTCCATGTTTCTCAACAATGACTAAATATGGACATGGGTAATAACTTGTTCTAACTTGTGTTAACGTAGAGTAACTAGATATTAAGCAACTTATTTAACAATTCATAATATCCAGCATTCCAAAATTCGGCCCAAAATCGTGCCAATTTGTGCATATTGATCGTAAGTAATTTATAGTTACACCAAAAACCAATCAAAATGTACATAATTTGTCATTTTGCTCCAACTTAGTAAAATTACTAGAAGTTAAATTCCATCCGTCCAAACGATTTGAGGCCATAGCACAAACCACTTTCGAGTTTCGATTACTCCGATTCTTTATTTAGCTCAATTACAGTTTACTTAAAAAAAGTACGTGCTCGATTCGAATACGTAGTCGAAAGTTATATTTGCTATGGCTCTATACACGATGCATTCAACACATTAGCTAATGCAATCGAGATGGCAATGAATAGCAGTTGATCTCAAATAAAATCACTAATATTAATCACATGTATATATAATCGATAAAATATCCATACTAACACTGTAAATGGGATAGTATGTATGTTGGTTTTCGTTATTTGACACAGAAACGGGGCAAAAGATCAATAAAATTGTAGCATCAGAGTGAAGAGTGACAATTTCTATGTTAGTTTTTACTGATATATATAACCACAGACTACCAAGAACACGAAGCCGCACGCAAAAACTAGTTTAAAAAATTAGCACCTGACATATACACAGGATGGCACATGACATTTGAATTAATCTGCACATCATAAATAATTGGATTTCCTCGACATATTTCAATATGAAACACATTAATATTGGATTTGAAACTACATATTAATCAGTGTGCATATAAAAAACACTACTTATTGTACTGCCTCCATAAAACATATATAATAAATAATAACACCCAACAGTCACATATATAGTACTGACCCCACACTAAGATCGAGTCTTGTGTCATGGGTATCAGCAACTACGAGACACTTTCGGTCTCACAACACCCAGACCCGGAACATATATCTGTAGACCATTCAAACATTTGTCACGGTGCGAGGATCGAACTCGCGGTCTCTCGCTTCATAGCCGGCTACTCGCCCGCTGCGCTACGGCGACTGTCAATTAAATCGAGATTTCAGGTGAATCGCGCTTCATCTAAGTATTGCAAGTCGCCGTAAAAATTCAAATTTCAAACCATCTTCATTCATCATGAGTATAAAATATTAACCGACCGAGTTCAATATTTCTCCAATCGTGACCAAATTGATATGGGACCACCCTTGAAATAAGCTGTATCGAACAGAAAAAGAATCTTGACACTCAATTCGACTTCAACTACGATTCGGATTTAATTCGACTTAATTTAGTGACTTAAAATTACGCCAAAATATAGTTAAAAATGTGCTAAGGTAACATTAAGATTAGATAACTTGTCACCTAACCCAACATTAGAGCACTTTTTACCTCGATTTCGGTAGAATATTCAGTCCCTTCGTCGAAGTCGTCGAATCGAGTGTCAAGAGTTACACTACAGTCCACATTGGTAATATCGTAACCAAAAATATATCTACAGACGAATTGATCACCCTCTCTTTTGAATTTGTTCGATAATAACAATAGACTGCCTCGGCGCGGCGGCGTGGTTGTATTTCAGTACGACTACTGTCCTGAGGTCTCGGGTTCGATCCCCGGGTCGGGCAAAGTGATATTGGATTTTTCCACATCAGCCCAGAGTCTGGAATTTGTGCCCGATATGGCGATAGGCTCGCCCCCTATCACATCGGGGACGGGACTAAACTCGGCGAAATGTGGGTGTACTAGTTAGCTAGTGCGACTCTGCTTACCCCTTCGGCGATACAGGCGTGAGATTACATTATTATTATTATTTAATAACAACATCTTCCTTGAACTCATTGCATTTTCTGTGCCTTGTATCTTGACACTAAGGAATTTCGCGTGCATCTGTAGTACCTACATCTATGTATACATACTCTCAATATCCACATTTTCGCGTGTTGCACAACATTACCCACACTCGCCGGTCCCGATGCCCACGCGCACTTTACGTAACATGTTCTAAATTAGAATAGAATACCGCCTAATGACGGCTTTACACCTCATGTCAAAATAATGAGACCTGTCAAATATAAACGAATGTTTTATTGTTAACTAAAGATTGTTAGGCAGTTTGTTAGGGATTAATGTTTATTAACAATGACTATTCAATATGCGACTATTAGTCGCCGTCTTGGTCTGGTGGCAGCGTAATACGGGCCGGGAGGTATTGGGTTCAAATCCCAGTTCAAGCAAAGCTGTATTTGACAGAAACTGGATCCTCCAAGGGGTATGACGTCAGGCAGGCAGTTGGTCGAAAAAATTAAAGCCGTATCTTTTCTGCAATTTGTTTGAAGTGTGTTACGCCGAACCCACAGTGAAATAGTAGGAGCAGAGTGATAGACGAAGACTCAAATTATATTCTACTTAAAATGACTTCTTTTCTATTTTATTATTACGTAAAAAGGTGGTATTCAAAACTATTTTATTGCTATTATGTTATCATCTTCATCATCCACAGCCCATCTCATCCCACTGCTAGGTATAGGCCTCTATCGCATACATTATTATGTTATGTTGTACTTTATGTGATATTGGATTTTTCCATATCACCTCGGAGTCTGGAATTTGTGTCCGATATGGCGATAGGCTCGCCCCCTATCACATCTGGGATAGGACTAAGCTAGGCGAAATCTGGGTGTACTAGTTCGCTAGTGCGCCACTGCCTACCTCTTCGGGGATACAGATGTGAGCTTATGTATTTATGTATGTTGTACTTTATTTTTATTTTCATTTAATTTGGCTACTTAATTTTAGTGTGGAATCTGAATAATCCTTAAATGCTCCATTTATTTTCAATTATCTGCAATCTAAATTATACAGCATACGATGTTAATAATACAAACAATCTTCATATTATATATTTTGCATAAATGAATGGATTGTAAAAATTCTCATGGTTACATTTTTTTTGCAATACTTTGACCTTAATAATTATAAAATACATTCTATTAGCATCTTCATTTATTTGCGTGGCCAGTCTGACTGGAGGAAAATTTAACTGTTTATGAAAGTCATGTATTATACTTCAATACCTATTTATGCTATTTCTAACTTTAAAAAATCAACTCTAAAATACCAATAAAATAACACTTATACTTACCTCGTCAGAATTATCTTGCTCAAGTACTTCTTATTTAATTATAAGCAATGTACAGACATGCGATACTTGTATTCTTATTAATTACGTTTAAAATCAATGTTATCATATCATCCTCCACAAGACGTCTACTGCTGGACATAGGCCTCCCCCAAAGATTTCACAAGAGAAAGAAGTTGGAAGCGGCCTGCATCCAGCGACATCCTGCGACCTTTATCAGGTCGTCTGTTCACATATATATACCTCTACATTATTCTATTGCAGTAGGTAAAATAACAAGTATAATTACATAAACATAACATAAGCTCACGCCTGTATCCCCGAAGGGGTAGGCAGAGGCGCACTAGCCAACTAGAACACCCACATTTCGCCGAACTTAGTTCCGTCCCAGATGTGATAGGGGGCGAGCCTATCGCCATATCGGGCACAAATTCCAGACTCCGGGCTGATATGGAAAAATCCAATGTCACTTTACCCGACCCGAGGATCGAACCCGAGACCTCAGAACCATAGTCGTACCGAAATACCACCACGCCACCGAGGCAGTCAGTCGTAATTTTCAAGATATATTTAAAAACACCACTTACTTTTAATACTAGTATTAAGTATTAAATAGAAGAGTTCTTCTTAACTATTGCATAATATTAATACTTCTGTAATGGAAGTTTCCGCCATTTATAAAAGATAAATATAATGATAGATAGATAGACCAAATTTATATGGGACCACCCTTGAAATAAGCTCTATCACACAAAAAGAATCTTGGTCCATATTTGGCGGAGACTTCGCCTAAACTAAAAAAATAAAGACGAATTGAGGACGTCCTCATTTTTAAAAGTCCGTCGACAAAACAGACTAAACCATAGTTACTGCGACTTAGTACTGCTTAGTCCTTACGCTAATGTTTGAAACATCGTTACATTTAAAAGCGGTTACAAGCGACGGTCCGTTCATACATAACCAATACAAGTCTAGTCGTGACGGAGCCGAGACACGACTCAGTCGCTAAGTTCAAGACGCTATGCCAGGTCAAGCCGACTATCACGACCTTACGAATGGTCACTGAACATTCTCCGAATGTAGGTACATAGTAATTACCTTTGTGCACACCGGACTGCATTCGACCGTGCTTTTATTTAAAAACAATAAAAAGAGAAAGGTTCTCGACCTTCACCTCCTTGAATTCAAAATATTTGCTCGACACGCGTGGTAGTTAAGTGGCGTATGTTTACAAGATTTTTTTCATTTATGCTCATTGAACATTTAACTGTTTTTTATAAGTATAGGTACTATGCCATATTTCTAACAAATATGAACATAATGCTGACTGCCTCGGTGGCGTGGTGGTATTTCGCTACGACTACGGTTCTGAGGTCTCGGGTTCGATCTCCGGGTCGGGCAAAGTGATATTGGATTTTTCCATATCAGCCCGGAGTCTGGAATTTGTGCCCGATATGGCGATAGGCTCGCCCTCTATCACATCTGGGACGCAACTAAGCTCGGCGAAATGTGGGTGTTCTAGTTCGTTAGTGCGCCTCTGCCTACCCCTTCGAGGATACAGGCGTGAGCTTATGTTATGTTATGAACATAATAATACTTCGATAGTGCTTATCCAGTCTGGTTTACGTAGTAAATATCTGTGGCGACTGTCGCGGTTCCATAATTATAAACTACCAAACTTGAGACGGAACATCAGGTATTTTTTTTAAATCCCTAGCACACTCACTGTGAGTAATATTATGGCAATTAGATTACCTCTTTATAACCTTAACTCTAGAACCCAGCTAATAAATTACTAAGGGCCATTTACAGCTCCGCGAGAAATCTCGATTTATCCCAAATCTTGATTTAAAGATACGAATGAGCTGTACGACAAATCGAAATTAGCTGTAACTCTAGATTAGTAATAGCGCTGCAACTGGCCTTAATAAATTCACAAATCTTCAATCGGTGTGCTCAAGAAAATATGAATTGATAATCACAAGTTTAAAAACTTAACAGACCGACTTCAAATCCGGTCGTAACCAAATTTATATGGGACCACCCTTGAAAGAAGCCCTATCGAATACAAAAAAAAATTAAAAGTCGGTCCACATTTGACGGAGATATCGCTTAACATACAAAAAAAAATACAGACGAATTAAGGACCTTGTTTTTGAAAGTCGGTCGATGAGATCATATAGCAGTATATCAAATATCTAGTAAATCACATAATTACTGATAATTACCATAGCAATTTTATGATTCATCGCTAGCTTATCCTTACTTAAAGCGAGAGCACAATATCATTCACACTTTTTCCAAATTCAAGTGTCGCGAACTTTCGTATTCATTCTAGAATCCAAAGACCTCGATTTCTAGAAAAGCTTATTATATTCATAAATAATTTGAAAGTATATTAAACTTAACGTTCTAGTAATGAAATAAATTTTAGGAAACCTGATTGAAATATGACCATTGACCACATTAATATGCAAGTTATCCGTGTGTGTGTGATTTATTATCGATATGGTGTTAAATTTGCCTTTAATAAAATAAAACTGGGTGAAACTTTATACTTTCCACTTTAGATTATGTTATTTGTAACTTCTTCGAAAAATAATCCTATCAAGCGCAACATTTTTTTTAAAGCAGTGGCCCAGCAACAATTTTGAGAATCGAATTGGAATGTAATGCGCGATTTTAACATTTTTATGTGATATTAACCAAACGTCAACAGTGTCACTGGGATCTTTGACAAATTCGAATCGAGCACAATGCGCGATTTTGTCATTTTCATGTGATTTTAATCAAACATCATCAGCGTCTTCTTCTTCTTTTAAAAATAATGGCTTCCGCGCATTTGCGATAATTTAGCCAGTGTCAAGGTAAATAGAGCAATTATGTTTTCACAATCGTCATCAGTGTCACGGAGCTCCATTTCGATTGTCAAAATAATTCCTGCTCGGGCATTTGTACAGTCCATAAAATATTTTTTATATCCAAAGCTAAAGATGAAAGATAAAATATATTCAAAGATAGAGGTCGAAGGAGACACGAAATCATTTGTCACTCTATAGACTATAGGCCATAAACATCTGTGCGGTAATTAGGATGTTAATTTCATTAACATAAATCATAATTATACATTAATTATTATTGAATATTATTATTGCAACATTTATGAACTGCACTTTTCAATTTTCGGATTCCTATAATAATTGACCATAACCCATAATTTAATCATTTCAAATCAACGATCTATCAGTTTTTTTGCAACTACTGGCATCATAGCTTTAGAACAAGAAAAATGAACTTTTTTCCTAAAATCGAATTCGAACGTTTTTCAAATTCGAAAGGCGCGAAAATTGCCCCCTGATTAGTATATCTTAATTCATGCCATATATTTGCAGGAGCGAAAAGCGTAATTACGGGATATATTTGTTTTTAAACTGTTACAGTCATTTATACCCATGGTTATATCTACATTGATGTAGATCTTTCGAAGGATATAGTGTTCTTTACAGTAACATCCTCTTTATCCTACTGGGCATTCGTCACATTGAACACTCTACATATATAATAACTACATCTTTTTCATCTATAATTAGTGACGGTGTAGAACTTTGCATTTAACCGTGCATAAGACTGAAACTCGCATTAGCTGCACAAGTCACATTGTCCGCTATATGGCAATAGGATCGCTTCTATCACATCGTGGGATAGGTATAGCTCGCAGAAATAAATGCACTGACTGGTACTGTAGTACTGACTGGTTATTCAAGGAGTTCTGTGATTGGTATTATGTGAACTATGTATATGTGCTTACCATTAGCTTTTCAGTTCTATTGTGAGGTCTTGATATTTTTAAGCTTATCTGCTATTGTATCTTGAATGGTCGTTTGTTAGGTATCGTTACATTATTATTGTCTGACATATAATTTAAAGCCGCGTCTCCTGCACTAAAACATTACACAAAACATGTATTTTTTATCTATGGTCGATTGTTCTACGAGCAGGAGACAGCTAAAATCGTTTGTAATGTTTCGAGAAAAACTAGCGCAGGACACGTGGCATTAAACTTATATAGAAAACCTTTGCGAAATAGACTACCAACACTATTTTAGTATTTCTTGTTGGATCTTCACTTCGTTTCGCTTTTTTTAAAAGACGACTATATATTATACAAATTAATGAAAAGGACACAAAACGAATAAGGACAAACGAACCCTAATAAAGCATGTCCGCGGTGAAAATGGCCGGTAGCTTTGCTTTCTCCCGCGCGTCGGTAACAGTTAACAACGAGTTACTGAGTAACAGTTAACGTTGATCTATGAGTTACTTACAGCACTTTGTAATTATCAGCATTAGCCAAGTTACAGACCCGAGTCCACGCTTGAAATTTATAAAGGTCGCCGGTATATTGACTTGAATCTTCCTGGAGTTACGCGAGCCTGGATTATGTGGGAGGCTATTGCAATGGATCCATGCCCAAATAGGTCAATATTTAAAAGAGTTATTATTATCAGATCTGCGGCCTGAGCAGGAAAATTTCTGATAACAGTAAATGTATTCCATCTCGATGCGCGTCTACAAAATTTTTATGAAATATTAACCAAACGTCATCAATGCGCAGCGAACTCAAATACATTTACATTTACATTAGTTTTTCGTGCTCGGGCTACTGATTTCTATTTCTATAATGGATTTCGTTTTCGTTATAATTTCGCTGTTGTTCATTTATTTTTCTTTTTTTTTAGTAATAATAAATTTTTCTTTCTTTCTACCTGCTCTTATTCCACCCTGATGTGGGATCGGCGCAACACACTTTCAAGCATGTTGCCGAAAGGATTTGACTATCTTTTTACGACCAGCTGCCTGCCTGACGTCAGCCCTCATTTGGGGGATCCAGACCCGGAAAAATAATGCTAGAAAACACAACGCCCTACTTGGGCGACGAACCTAGGACCTCCCGGTTCACAGTCTATATAGAGGTACTCTGCCACTAGACCAAGGGGGCGACGAGTAATAATAAACTTTATTGTCAAAAAATAACTACCTATTATGGATGTCTAAAGGTCGCAGGAAGTGGCACAACCATAGTTAAATATGGTAACGATGAACTCTTCCTACAGGTCGATCTGCAAAACTGCTTATAACCAGGTGGCCCATCTAATCTTAAATGAATCTTGTTTTAAATCTAGCTTAATGTTTGAGTATCGTTAACCGGTATAGATAATACGGGCAATAGTAATAACATTCGATTTGATTTGGTTTGCTCGTATGGCATACATTACGAAAGGCAATATAGCATAAACAATAACAAAATGTTAAAATTTGTCACAAAAAGTAGATCAATGTTGAGAGTTACCGCTCAATGTCAAAGTTAATGGATAAAATAATAAATCGTTTTTTAAGACTCGTTACAGGTAGAGTCTTTGATTAGTGAATGAGATCTGCGGTAACCTATTTGGTAGAGTAGGGATAATAATTGAAGTTTGATAAAAACTGAAAACCGACTTCAAAAACGAACACTTAAAAGAAAAAATAACAATTTCTTACTCTCTTTGGAGTCGGTGCTGAGGCCGAAGCATATGACATAAAAAGGCATTTTTTGTTAAACTTTAATTTTTATTTATCTATATTTAGTGTTCAGTAGCCTGTAATATTGAAAGAATAGTTCACCAACTCCTAACAATTAAGGAGTTATATTTTCCTTCATCAGCGCAGCAACATAAGATGATGAGTACCAGACGCAAATGCCTAAATAGTTTTAAAAAATATATAAAAGAAACTATAGGTTCCTCTAAAATTTTAAGAGTGCCTTAGATTTTTCTATGATCCCGTCATCAGATCCTGACTTGGTGCCAATGGTACCACCTAGGAAGTATTCTCTTTTAAACAAACAAATAATTTCTCGAATCGGCCCAGGCGTCTTCGAGTAACCGGGGGACATACATAAAAAAAATCCGACGAATTGTTAACCTCCTCCTTTTTTTGAAGTCCTCCCGTTGACAGCCTCTGTGGCACAGAGGACGAGTAGTGCAGTCAGTGGCAGTGAAACGAAAGGCCGCAGATTGGATTCCCGCATCGAGACAAATGTTTGTGTGGCCCACGGATATTTGTGTCAGGTCTGGGTGTTGTGAGACCGAAAGTCTCAAATAAACACACCAGAAACAAAAACATTAAAATATGCACTAATCATTTAATTATCGCAAGTCAAAATATGAATTACGAAACCCTGCGCTAAAAAAGGACATGACGTAGCCGCGAAGCTATTTCTTTAAATAACAAAGTCAAAATGAGGAAGAAGGCACGGAAGAGAAGGACCTCTGGAATCTAATTCACTAATAACCATACTAAATACAACAATTTTCGGCAAAATTGGGGAAAATACCCCAACAGGGAAACACTGCTCTATGATTCTTTATGCAATTACGTCACTTGGGTTTTGCAATTACGTTCCATTATACGTAATTTATAAGTAGGATATTTTGTAAAATATCAATTATTTTATAACACGAATTTCATTATAGCACATTTCATGGTTTATATTTTTTGTGCAAGTTCCCCATTCATATTATTCATTCTGCCTGCAAATTGTTACATAACCTCCAAAATGGACTGCTGCAGTTCAAAATGTGCTATTTAATTATATTTTTTTGTTCGGACTTCGGGCGTCCCCAATCACTAGCGCTATAGCGTGATGAATCGTAGAAACAGCTCTCGGAACGTTGACCCCGTCTCACTCTCCAAGTCTGAAGCTACTTTCCGACCACAAACTTGGGACATCGCAGTATAAGTGTATTGTATATTCTTATAAAACTCAAGACTCGCAAATGTCATATTGTGTATTAAGCACGAATAAAATATAGTCACCGGCCCGAGCAGGAATAATTTTGACAATCGAATTCGTATCGAGCTCGATGCGCGTCTATAATATTTGTATGAAATATTAACCAAAAGTCGCTGGATGCAGGCCACTTCCAACAGGTCAATCTGGAAATCTTTGGGGGAGGCCTATGTTCAGCAGTGGACGTCCTATGGCTGATGATGATGATGATTAGCCAAAAGTCGCTGCACAGCGTCCTCGATACGAATTCGTATTCCAATTCGAATTATCAAACATATTCTGCTCGGGCCGCTAGTCTATAGTCTATAGTCGCCTCGTTGGTCTAGTGGCGGCATGTATAGGCTGTGGACCGGGAGTTCCTGGGTTCGCATCCCAGGTCGGGCAAAGAAAATTTTCTAATCTAATTTGCCCGGGACCGAATCCCTTATAGGGGGTTGACGCCAGGCAGGCGGCTGGCCGTAAAAACTAAACCAAATCTTTACAACTTGCTTGAAAAAGTGTGTTGCGCCGACCCCACATTAAGGTGGGATAAGGGCAGTTAGAAATAAAGATTCTGCACGGTCCGCTGACTATATTTTCTACATGCCTCATACACAATATTATAAAAGAAAAGCTCATATAAAAGAATATTAGGATACTTATTCAATATAATATCATGAGATGGATTAGGCGTGTGGAAATATAGCTCAAAAAAAAATGTCAATAAATTTAATAGTTCAGTATTATTAACTAAACATATAATAAGAAATCCAGAGTAACGAATGGCCAGCTCAGCTTTGAAATTTTAGATGGATGGGTGTTTGTACTCAATTACGAACGGCTGGACGTTTCTGGACGAAATTTGGCACAGAGATAGACTATAGTCTGATATAGCACGTAGGCTTTCTATCGCCGAAAAATGTACGGCTTCCGTGGTATAGATTTGTTATTAAAATTCCACGCGAACAAAAACGCAGACATGTATGTTTATATAAAGACAAATCTGTCTTAAACACAATTTTCTAATCTGCTTCATTAATAAAAAGCGACAGAACTCGTTCGCACGACATTTTGCACTTTGAACATAGTATAAGTATTTAAGAGGTGGCCGCATATGGCCATTTCAACTTTGGTTTCGACTGTCCTCTCACTTTCTTTTTTATTTATATGTCGGATGTACAATTGCATAAGGAACACGTTCGAAAACTTAAAAAACGGATATTTTTATAGTCAACACGTCTTGACCTAACAAATTTAAATAAAACACTAATAATTATTTAATTAATGTCCTAAATGCTGAATATTTATGCCTATGTGGCCTATGTATAGCTTTGTTTGATATAGACGATATACAACTACGCCACTGCCTCGGTGGCGTAGTTCTATTTCGGTAAGACTACCGTCCTGAGGACTCGGGTTCGATCCCCGGGTCGGGCAAAGTGATATTGGATTTTTCCATATCGGCCCGGAGTCTGGAATTTGTGCCCGATATGGCGATAGGCTCGCCCCCTATTACATCTGGGACAGAACTAACCTCGGCGAAATGTGGGTGTTCTAGTTCGCTAGTGCACCTCTGCCTAACCCTTCGGGGATACAGACGTGAGCTTATGTATGTATGTATGTTGTTTGATATAAAAACGTTCATCTATATATAGAAGATAGAATCTACATATCTTCTATATATGAATAGGCAAGACAAAACAGTAGCTACGTATAACATGACAACTTTTCCCCAGCGTTTTACTTGCGTAAAAAGTTTTATTTCATTATACCTATCGACTTTAAGCAAAGATCCCTTTTTAATATAAATGTTGTAAAAATGGGAGTGCATATTAAAGTAGATAATATTTTATAACGTTACAACTGTTTGATACATTTTCAAGAACAAATACCTATCGTTAATGTAATACATAGATACTAACATATTGTTAGATATAAACTTCGTAACATAGTGATATTTATAATGGTGGAAGCTCCATATAATTATTACTACCGGCTCACTTATGCAATATTTTTTCTTTACCATTTATATTTTCTTTTTCATCTATATAACGCGTATTATCAATACTATACAGTAACTTTTTTTCTTTCTGCCCTTATCCCACCTTAATATGGGGTCGGCGCATCACACTTTTTTAAGCATGTTGCAGAAAGGATTTGGCAAAGGTTTTATGACCGGCTACTTGCCTGACGTCAACCCCCTATGAGGGATCCAGTCCCGGGCAAATTAAATTAGAAAATTCGCTTTGCCCGACCTGGGAATCAAACCCACGACCTCCCGGTCCACAGCCCATATATGCTGCCACTAGACCAAGGAGGCGACGCTATACTATACAGTAACGGTAGATGAAAATTCCTTAACATTTTCGCTCTTCGCCACAGATGATCTGAATGTAAATCTCAATTCGAACTCTAACACATGGCCGCATGGATTTTTAAAATATCCATAAACAACTTAAAAATAACATCATGTGAACTCACGTACGCAATTTATTTCCTAAACTAAATCTAACATGTGTAGAATTCACAAAACTGGAATAGTTCAATATAACGCACCCGTATTATTAAATATAGGGCACATTCCACATTGTGAATCACCTCTTTGTAACGGAATTCAAACTTAATAGTTCTGGTTCAGTTTGTAGCTACTTTTGTATGACAAAACAAATGGATCAGCGTTAAAGTGGCAAGTAAAGATACATTTACTGTGAAACCGAAAATCTCTAGCAGTTTCTGATACCCACGACACATATTCAATAAAATAATGAAAAATACACCCAATAGTCCGAAGCCCACATTACGTTTAACCTATATCGTGAATACCAGGAACTATGAAGGGCTCCACAACGACTCCCAGACCCGTAACATATTGAGAATTGGCTTTTAATGAGAGTCTTTGTAGAAAAGAAACTTTTTAGTGAAAATGTCATATAGACCTATAATCTATGTAGTATCGACTGAATAACAATTTATTGCTTGAACAAGACAACAAAACAAATCTGACATTATTTTTAAAAAGGTATCACATGTAATCTCATTATATCTGCATTACATTCATCAATATAATATACCCTAGATGCACAGTTCTTTGCAAATATCCTAAAAAGTGGTCTCAGGAATAAAACAAAGAAAAAGATCAAAAGTTCTAATTAAATCAACACAAATATAACCCTATGCACGTGTAATAAAGTAAAAGTTTAAACGAAATGAGCAAGCTTTCTTAAATTAGAATTTTGAAATTTAGAATTCCATCGGCGTCGGACTGTATGCAAAACGAGTGCTTAAGCACTCCTTTGCTGTCCCATTTTCCGAGCGTCAACTGTGCATCTAGCTAATTAATATATCGATGGTTACATTGTTTAAAAATGAAAGGGACAACCTATGGTTAAAGATAAGCAGCGCTTAAATATTTTTATAAGTAAGGGGCATCATGTCAAGGCCCTTCCGCTTTCTAGTTAAATATTAATCAAGGAAATCAATAGAAAGTCTCCATAATGTACATAATATGCGAAACACCGTAACTTGCTCAATCCAAGATTCCTAACAGGCTATCAAAATAAAAAGTTTACTATTTTATCACCAAATCAATGAATAAAGATTAGCTAGAGTATCTTCTGTTATTATAACAATCTGCATTTTTGTGACTTTTAACCGATTTCAATAAAGGAGGAGATTTTCAATCCGTATTTAATATTTATGTGTTATGCGATATCTCCTTATACAAAGCTTTTTTCGGCAAATTTAAAAAAGGAGAAGGTCCTTATTCGTCTGTTTTTTTATGTATGTTACGCTATATCTACCACATTTAGACCGATTTTCAAAATTCTTTTTGTGTTCCATAGAGCTTATTCAGGTCCAAATTTGGACACGATCAATAAGTTTTGAAGACGCTCCGTTAAGTTTTTATTGTTTTAAGTTTTAACGCCATTGCTGCTCGAATATAAATTTAAACCTAGCAGAGCTATTTCTTTCCAATATATGCGGCCGTGTCGTTAGGATATTAATGCTTCTCTTTTCTGTTGAGACTTCCACAAGATTTCAAAGCTATAATTAAATTTTTTTTTTTCGTTATTAATTAAATATTTACGTAATTTTTTTTTTTAAGAAAAAATAGATAAAATGATTAAACAAATTAGTCAACCACCCGATTATTTAAAGTTTCTGTGAACACAACCTCCCATCATTGCCAAGTCCGCACTCTGGCCACGTAAGCACGATGATGTGGTGTTCTATTTTTCACTTCTCACCTTGCAACGTACGTGAAGTACATCTGTTTTCCATGTAATAAAGTTTTCGAACATGACCTATTTTAGTATTTAATATAGCAGACTGGTAAACGAACAGATTCGTCGCATGCACGGACGTCAAGAAAAAGAAGGACACCATCTCGCCTATAGTTAAACAGACACACGCCACTATTGAATGGGCCGAAAACCATGCTTCACTTTCAATGTTCCTAGCGCTCATTCACCGTTCATCTTTTTTTTTCGTCCGTGGTCCCATGGTTTAAAATGATCTCCAGTACCCATGTTTATGGGGTGTCCATGCTACCAAAAGAATTATTAATGCGTTGCGAACCTTAAAGGGAAGGACTGGAGATTAAAAAGGGAACGAATTTGGCTACCGGAAACCTCACACTCCGAACGAAATGCGATCTGCCACTTTACGTCAGTTTTCTGTGAGACAGCGACATCAAACCGGTCGAGCCAGTTTCAGTACTTACAGCAAAACTAATCACTACCACTATAATAATTGCTCTATAATATATGTCATAGTTATGTCATATTTTGTCTTGATTTCTCTAAGGTTAAACATTCGACAGTCTATTCAGTATTTGTAGCTTTGCTAACAAATCATTGTATACATCTGTCATAGTTACACAATGTTTTGTTTCGCTGTGTTGAGTGACATTTAACATCAGAAACAAGACATAACTTTGTATAACTATGACAGATGTATAATGACAATTAGTACCAATATCATATACCTTAGATTATTCTATATCGTATACATAATCCCAGGGTCGTCTTAAGGCATGCATAGGCCCCTGGGCACACAAGAATTCGGGGGCTCCTTGGAGAGTAAAAATATCGTGTAAGACAGGGGTTCCCAAGCTACGATGCACGCAAAGCTCAACTCTACTAGGTTGCCTGGTGACGGTGAACTTTTTTTTTACCGAACTTAGTTCATATATTCGCTCAAACCTTAGTAGGTTTGTCTGTCATAGTTATACAAAGTTATGTCTTGTTTCTGACTAGCTTGTCTGACCTTTTTTCCTAACTTAGTTCATATAGAGTAAGAGAATGTAACTACTTATCAGCCTTTGGGCCCGCTAGTGTTGGGGGGCCCTGGGCACGGACCCCGTGTGCCCTTATGGTAAAGACGGTACTGCATAAACCGCTGCAAGGACATCAGATATAATGCATAACTGCATCATATAAATAAATCTCCTTTATCCGCCAGCCGAAGGAAAACATAACATCCCAGTTCATTCCACCACACTGATGCTATCAATGAGAATTTCTGACAATGCCTATTTGGAATGCATATCGTGTGAACTGTAAATAGAGATAATTCCTTTTAACATAGTTTCGTGTACAGTTAGGGCGACTTGAACCACTATTACTGACCTACAGTTAGTCCTAACCTCAAGTTAAATTGAAAAAGAAAAATGTATGACATTTATTGAAATAAAACTATTTTTACGGATTTTATCACGATTTGGTTTTAATTTTTATTCCCGCCGTTTCAAGTCCAACCCGTGAGCACGAAGACTGCAAAGCCTTAACGTCGGGAATAAAAATTAAAACCAAATCGTGATAAAATCCGTAAAAATAGTTATATTTCAATGAATAGCATTCGCGTAAACTTAAGAAATCAGTATGACATTTAATTAATTATATGTAATGAATAATGATTTTTTTATGAAATTTTTCATTACATGTAACAATGTAATGAAAAATATGTATGGCATTTAATTAATTACATGTAATAAATTACATGTAATGGAATACATGTTTCATTTTCAATTTAACTTACTAACTGTAGGTTAGTTATAGTGGTACAAGTCGCCCTTAATGATGGCCATTTAACCGTACTATTATCTCCGCTGCTTCGACGCATGATTCATATTGTGTTGATGTTAAAAACATGTGTCACGCCACACTATTACCAGTAGTTGACAAAACTGTGACGAAATCTCGTTATTTAAAGAGTATCGCAACATCCTTCGAGTGACAGTAATTTCATCAGAAATATGTGCTGCAATTGGATTTTTAGAGAGATCTTGCTTGAGGCAGGTTTTGAACTTCACCTACTACAACACCTATCACCGTGACACTTTCCATACGAAACGAATGTGTTGCGATTTGTGCGAATCGCGATCTCCAGTCAGTAGGGTAACTTTTGACACTCGATTCGATTGCGACTACGATTCGGTTTCATTTCATCAGCCACTGCAGGTCGATTCTCTATAAAACGCCACAACGTTGCGATCGACGACAAGCTCCCGCAGCGCACATTTCATATTTATGTCAAAAGCCTCGTTCGAGAGAGCTAGTTCGCATAAGCGCCATCGTGACACATAGCGCTAGTGCGTGCGATTTGTAAGGTACAAAAATGAAAACATTGCCGCAATGATGCCGCAACGTTGTTTTGGACATACATTATCATACAATGTCACGTTAAAAATTACCAAATGATCAGTTCTTGAATCTAATGCGAAATTACGATGTTACTCTGTAGCCTAGCTAGGACATCAGGTGTTTTTATTGTTTGTAACCACTGATTTGTGTGAAAAAAAGTTATTATTTTTATCGAGTGCCAATAGTCAAGGGGCAGGTGTTATGTTCGTCTCCAATATAATAAGTAATAATAATAAATACACCCAACAGTCACACACATAGTCCTGACCCCACACTAGGTGTAACCTGTATCGTGGGTATCAGAATCTACGAGAGACTTTCGGTCTTACAACACCCAGACCCGAAACAAATATCTGTGGGCCACACAGGCATTTGTCTCGGTGCGGGAATCGAACCCGCGACCTCACGTTTCACAGTTGGCTACTCGCCCGCTACTGCGCCACGGAGGTTGTCAATATCCGTCACTTACCTCAGTTTGTCTCAAGTTAACAAGTAATATGGGTTAGTTACGTCAATTCATGTAAATAAATATAATAGATTTCTGAATACGGGACTGCTTTACCGTTCTAAATGCGATAAGGAATTATACGAATATTAATTTGTCATACACATACATACATAAGCTCACGCCTGTATCCTCGAAGGGTTAGGCAGAGGCGCACTAGCGAACTAAAACACCCACATTTCGCCGAGCTTAGTTCCGTCCCAGATGTGATAGGGGGCGAGCCTATCGCCATATCGGGCACAAATTCCAGACTCCGGGCTGATATGGAAACATCCAATATCACTTTGCCCGACCCGGGGATCGAATCCAAGACCTCAGAACCGTAGTCGTACCGAAATACCACCACGCCACCGAGGCAGTCATAATTTGTCATATTCTTTATGAATGTTACTGTATAAGTTACAAGAATATTGTAGTTGTTTTAATATTCTGAATAGAAAAATATTACGGAAGAATTGATGTCCAGTGTGAAACAGGTATTCCTGGTCGTTACGTCTAAAAATAATAGAACATCATGATTCACTGGAACTATTGCATCAAAACACAAGAATAGAAACTGCACGTTAGGTATGTGCCAAATAAATACCACAATAACTAAAAATATGGGTTTTATTATATGAATTGCAGCTTTAAGCGTTGCCACCCATAATTTATCAGCTCAATAAAGAACGTTAAAATACATTTTACGAGCGCTCATTATGTCTACTTTCCAACCTTTGTCCGGAGTTGGTCGAGCGTAAACGTACGACCTGAGTAATCCTGTATTTATTTCGGGATAATTACGAGCAGTTTTAAGTTATTTATAAAAGGCACCAACTACAATGCCACGCTACGCCTGTACGAATATACCAAATTTAAATCATCAACCGTAATGTAACGGTACCACAATAAAATTCGATAATCAAATCGGGCTTGTTAATGTTCGCAGTTTAAGAAACCACAACATCCTTGCGTTTCGTCCGATGTGAAAAAACCTAATCACAACATCTTGCACGCTTATCGAGGTACGACGATCGAGCGAGAACGGTTAGCCACTCCACCACTAAACATGACGCACGCTTCAGTCGACGCGCGAACACTGGCCGAAAATAATGATGGCATAAAATTGTAAAAAATACTCGAAAACCGGCTTCGTATCGAACACATTTGAATATTTTTTCTTTTTTTAGTGTAAAATGTGATCTTATTTATTAGACTGTGATTTAATAGTGTTTAGTTAATAAAAAATGATTGAGTTATTAAAAGTGAATGAGAACAGAGTGAATGGAACAATGAGGGACATAGGCGGCGACTCTTTCGTATGTCGGGTCCAGTACCTGAACGATTTGGATCCCTTCATGGAGTACAATGTGAGGGAGCCTCCGAGGCCCTTGTACCACACATTTAACACCACGATTCCTCTGTCATATCAAATTGCCGCCGTGCATCGTTTGCTGCAAGCCCCCCACCGGGTAAGTATTTTTTTTCACTTCAATTAATATCGTGTTACTCGAGTAGAGGCCACATATAGAATCATTATTTATGGACAATTTAATTATTATGTTTTTATCTTATTTGAAGCATCTCGGTAATCCATACATTTTTTAATTTTATTTGTAGTGTATATCTTAATTTATTTTTAAATGTACACAATTTCAAATATTGAATATGCAATTTCAAAATCCCGACAATGGCGTAGGGTGAAAATTCTCGAAAGGAAAGCCGATTCTAGTTCCTCTTTATAATACATAATATTCATATAGTTATTTACTTTCTTTCTCAGCATAATATAATATGAATCGTTTGCCATTAGCGGGCACAAGTCATTTCTCTAGTTTGCAGAGAATAGTTCATTAATTAATATACTTAGCTAAATATTGACGATCGAAACAGTCACTGATAAGAGCCTGAGCGTGGTGTATCACTTTGGCCGAACGTTATCAGGGAAATACAAGTAGCTTCTATTATATATAGGATAGAAAGTCATATTTACACGTATCAAAATCATATGTGCTTTATCTGTACGACCTTTGTATGATTTTCAGTCATACATACATACATAAGCTCACGCCTGTTTCCTCGAAGGGGTAGGCAGAGGCGCACTAGCGAACTAATACCGAGCATTTCCAGTCATTAATCAACTTATAAGCAGATTTTTTTACACCTTAATGCAGATCATGGGCGTACCCACAGTGGGGCAAAGGGGACACTTACCTCACCTTCCAGAAAAGTTCCACCCTGTCTTGAAGCTAAAAGAAAATATACTTCCTACTACTTATAAAGGTTCCCTACTTTTGCTGCACACTTACGGAAGTGGTAGTGATTTACGTTTACAAACTACGTTTCTAGAAAAATTAAAATTACATCTTAATTGATACTATCCTATCCTATTGTGTCCCACTGCTGGACAAAGGACTCCCCCCTCTTCCCTCCCCCACCTAATTAATAATTAAAGAATAATTAAATAAATAAATAACACCCAACAGTCACATACATAGTCCTGATCCCACAAAGATCGAATCTTGTGTCGTGGGTATCAGAAACTACTAATTATCTTTTCTGTGACTTTCCTTGTCATCTCTTAGATTTGTTTTATTATTTATTATCGATGTTTGACAAATACGAATATTTATTAGGTATCAATATGGTTCTGTGGTATAATTACGTTTTTTATAATAAAAATAAGTCAGTCTGACCCGTGACAACGAAGACTGCAAAGAAAGAAAGAAGAAATGAAACGTCGGGAATAATAATTAAAACCTAATCGTGATAGAATCCGTAAGAATAGTTTTATTTCAAAAATAATTTTGTTAAAATTATCAGATTATGAATAAAAATAAGTAGATTAAATATTTTACATTAGGCAATAAAAGCTAAAAAAAAGTATAAATATATTAAAAGTAATTCAATCCCAAAAACCGGTAAAGATATTAAACAAAAGGACAGGACAGCATTCAGAAGCGGTTACAGTTTATTTAAGAACAACGTTATAAATTTAAATGCTAATAATGACCGGTAATAAATATTAAGCAAAAGGACAGGGCAGCATTCAGAAGCTGTTACAGTTTATTTAAGAACAACGTTATAAATGTAATAATGCCAGAGGTTACTAACTCATCGCGATATTTGCTAAAATTATACGTTCTGAATATTTCTAGCGGCACCTAGCTCAGGTGAGGATTATGACGTAGCAACACTAATACTTCAATAATTAGCACAATGTCCTCTCGTGAAAGCCAACTGTTAGTGACACTTGATGGTTCTAAATAATCTGTAATCTCTGGATTAATGTTACTAACGTATCCTTAGTTGATCGCGTATTTATATTTCAATTTAATTTAACTCAAGCACAGGTTTATTAACTGCCAGCTCTTAAAAATGCCTTATCGACCAATTTCCATAAAGGAGAGGGTCCTCAATTCGTCTGTTTTTTTATGTACGTTACGCGATATCGCCAATAACAATAGCAACAATATTAAGAATAGCAGCGGCGTGCAGTATATATAGACAAAGAGACACTGTCTACTACCAATTTGCTATTTCCATAAATAAAGAATAAAATTATTACTAAATAGAGATTTAAATAGCAATGCTTTTGACAGCTTTCATGGTGCTGCGGGCGGGACGCCGGCTGTGAAGCGATAGGCCGCGGGTTCGATTCCCGCGTTGAGACAAATGTTTGTATGGCCCACAGATATTTGTTTCAAGTCTGGGTGTTGTGATACCGAAAGTCTCTCATAGTCTCTGATACCCACGATACAGGTTATACTTAGTGTGGGGTCAGGACTAGGTGTGTGACTGTTGGGTAAAAAAAAATGCTCAGATTTTGTTTTAAATCGAATCGATGGTGTCGCAACAGTTGAAGAAAATAATAATTATGTAAGATTTTTGACTACTCAGATCGGAATGTCTATGTACGCCACTGAATAATAGATGCATATTCCACAATCAATATTGCTACCATAGACCTAAAACAAAGATGGACGTAACGCTAGGAACATTGAATGTGAAGCAGGATTTTCTACCGATTCGGTCTATCCGCTATCGACACGTAATGGCTGCGACTGAGCGGATTATGAGTGTTAGTGTGTGCGTAGGGCACTTTTGCACAGGCGCGTTTGTGTGCGTGTCTTATCTGTGGCGTCTATTTAACTATAGGCGAGACGGTGTCTTTTTTTTATAAGTCCGTGATTGCCACTTAAATTGGCACTGCTTCGCTCATGATTTTCAAACTCCCAAATCAAAAACCATAAAATTTTATAGATCTATTATTGCATCGGATTTTCGCAGCCACAGAACATAAATAGAAGTAACAATAAACTGTAAATAACTTGGATATTCCAGGAAGTATTTAATCATTCAATTGTAGACATTTTCTATTCAGAAACTGTTGTCCTCAAGACGTGTATGACATCAGCATCGAGTTTCAGAGATCATTTGTAGAGACTTTTTGAACCACTGATTTTCCTTATGGTTTCACCATATCACTGATTCAAATCCTAGGTTCAGGAACACAACATGTGTTTAATTTGAACGACTTCAAAAACTAGGGAGTTCTTGATCCGTCCTATTTTTTATGTGTGTCCACCGATTACTCCGATATGTGCTTACTGTTTTATATTATCCTATTTGTCCAGCGTGGATAAATAATTCTTTTATACCCATTATGTTGCCAGAACTATTTTGTTACATCAGGCGGCAGTCGGCACACTTAAAATTATTTTATCTCAGCCATATTCATTAATAATGTCATTGAAGTTGTTAAGCGTAATAAATGTATATAAATTATATAATAAATTACATAACAACAGTCACGCACCTAGTCCTGTGGCCCGAGCACGAAAAACGAATGTAAATGTAAATGTATTCGAGTTCGCTGCGCACTGATGACGTTTGGTTAATATTTCATACAAGAGAGTTCGAATACATTTACGGTTGTCAGACATTTTCCTGCTCAGGCCGCTGATATCATGATCTACACTAAGATACAAGTCTTGTGCCATGGGTATCAAGAACTAAGAGGAGACTTTCGGTTTCACATCACCCAGACCCGAAATATTTGTAGAACTCACAAACATTTGTCTCGGTGCGGAAATCAACCCGCGACCTCTCGCTTCAGCCGGCTATTCGCCCATTGCTCCACGGAGACTAATAAAATGACCAAATAGCATATTCCATTACTACAGAACACTGAATAGCCTGCGAGATCCACTCCCGACAAGTTTTCAATAGCAATGACATCACTTTATTACGTAGATACATAACAAGTTATTGTACTTCTGCCCACTGGACGTTACTAACATCCTTTACCAATATTTATCCATTCAATAACCCTCATACAATAACATACTCGCTGTAGAGAAACGGTGCACTCAAATATTTAAGATTTATTTGAAAATTATCGTTTTATAACTGCCCACACGATTTACATATAAATTGAATATGTGATGACATAACCCAACATCGCAAGTACATCATTATTTAGTTATACAAATATACGTATTAGGAAATATTATATGGAATGCACAAAACTTGATCTTAACAAAGAGATTTAATATTACTAACTATAGTAGATGGGCTATCAAATAAAGCAAGTTTCCATACAGAAATATGGATATCAAGTCAGTGACACCATCAGTTACTATGCGAGCTTATCACAATTTACACCCTAGAATTTTCTGTGAATGTTTAGGAATCACATCAGACAATTTTATTATCTATACGTCATTACGCTGGCACGACTTTGTGCGCGCATATTTCAAATACGACTGAGTGACTTATGACCGCGAGGTCACAACTTTTGGATCACAAGTTTCGTGCTGTTGACCCGTCTATGAACTGTTGAATGTTAGTGTGGTGCATCGAGCAAGTAGTTTGAAGCGAGAAGGCGCGGGTTCGATACTCGCACCGATACATCCACAAATATATATCTTGAGTCCAGTTGTTCGACGGAAATCTGTCGTGGATTCTAATTCATATAACACAAGACTTATTATTACTGTGAGGTCAGGGCCATGTGGGTGACTGTTCGGTATCATTTTTTAATATGTCAATAATTGAACAATGACTGCCTCGGTGGCGTGGTGGTATTGCGGTACGACTACGGTTCTGAGGTCTCGGGTTTGATCCCCGGGTCGGGCAAAGTGATATTGGATTTTTCCATATCAGCCCGGAGTCTGGAATTTGTGCCCGATATGGCGATAGACTCGCCCCCTATCACATCTGGGACGGAACTAAGCTCGGCGAAATGTGGGTGTTCTAGTTCGCTAGTGCGCCTCTGCCTACCCTTCGGGGATACAGGCGTGAGCTTATGTAAATGTATGTATGTGTGTAATTGAACAATCTAGAAGAAATTGTATTCACAAAATCTATCTACTTTTTCCCTGTCTGTCGTAGAAAGATGGTTATGTTTTATAACACGTATATATACTTTTAACAAGGCTTTACACCATAGATCGATCGTCAAATCGACTATTTGGTTGACTCATACAAAATCAACATAAATCAATCAAAATTAAAATTATAGTAAATCAATTAAAAACTTAAAATAAATCACTCCACTAAAAATAGGGTCGCAAATGTGACTTTGTCGGGCACTTTGTACATGTGAGTTGTGTCCTTGTGTAGATGTCAAATAAAGTTATTTTATTTATTTCTGTCTCTAGTAAATAGTATTCCCGTCTGCTAGTTTGCCAATCTCTGCTATGAAAAAAAAACATATTAGCAAAGAAAATTTACTTCTGAAGTCATGATTACATTCATTTCTGAACATTTAAGTACGTGTACCTACTCATGATTATTGTGCAATTATGTCGTGTTCATTGAACAGCCAGATTCTGATTTCTCAGAATGTGTAGATTATAATACATTTCTAAATAAATAGGCTAACAATGAAGTTAAAATAAATTAATTAAATTTTTTACCTATAGGTACTATGATCTATACTTTATTTATTAAGTAATCTTTCATGTGTTTTTTTACTGTTGATAAGAATATTATGTGGTTTAATATCATCTGGTTGATATTAACGTAAATATACATACATATATAATATCTTGTTCCTATTATTATGTAGAGCTTAACTCAATCATAAGCGCTGGCTAGTCCAATTACTTTTATATAACTTTACCTTGATATACTGACCAAAATTACCATCTGCCCTAAATAATGCAGTATCAAATGCAGGTCATAGACATACAACGCGTTATCATTTATATCAAAACAAAACAAGATTAAAATGTAATAAATGTTGGGTTCTTGTACATCGACCGTTACTTATCAAATTAATCGTTGATTTAATCTGTACTAATCTTTGTTTGTCAATATAAAATAAATAAGGTTGTTGGTTTCTATGTGAATGCAGTTTCAAAATATTTTCTTTATTTTACTAATTACCATTCAAGTGTTTACATTTCTTATCAACGTTGTTGGGAACGGAATTGAAAGAATATTTTGTTAAGTCTTAGTCGACAAAATGTTTGCGACCTTCCCAATGAGTAAAGAAAAAATAAGAGGACCTGGCATAACTACGAAAAATACGTGTTCACTTTGAAGTTGGTTCCGTACATTTTAGTTTCGCGATATATTTACATGTAAGTTGTCACCGTGTCATAAGAACTAAATCACGTATAAATGGTTATAGATTTTATTATAGATACGGTGTTTTATTTATAATAATACCAATTTAGGAATATGAAGAAGATGCCTAACTGGCATTTTTCTTTCGCAAAGTCGCCATTTTCGTTCCATACATTAATACTGATTCATTTTTTCGCAGTTACGCCCCGTCCTCTTATTTTTTCTTTAGTCATTGGATCTTCTGTATATACAGAAGATCCAATGACTAAAGCATGCATTCTCAAAAAGTGCTTATTAGGTTGGAATGGTCATGCATTATTTAATCGCCTCATTTGTGTGGTTTATATTAAGCTGAAAAACCAGGATTTCCCGACTTCTTCTGAGTTTTTATACATATGTAGACCGACAGGATTTTGGAGATTTATCTAAGAGGAGCAATTCGAAATTGGGTACTTGACTATGTTTGATTTTGTACAATTTTTTATATTTACTAGCAAATAAAACAAAAAAGAAACTCTTCTGTAAAATCTGCATCGATATTGGTTGAAAAATGAGCCAGTAATTATATTCATATTTTAAATTCTGCAATGAGCAAGAGTGGGGACGTACTGGGGATTTCTTGCTATCGCTTTCTAACGCACATACCGTTATGGCCCTGACGTGATTTTACTGATACTTCTCTTTTCCGCAGTTTGAAGGTTACACCAAATTGCAAATGCTTATAACTTCTTTATTTTTGAGAATATTTCAATAATTCTTTCAGTGCTATATTTTAGATGGCGTAAATTTCTTGTAAAATTAGTAAAAAAAAATGGCCAGTACCCAATTATTCTATTTCGTTTTCGTTTATGTCTGTGTTTACTATGTTATGTGTTAATATGGACAGAGTTTTTGACCAACAAGCATCGATATATTATTTACCTAGATGCACAGTTGACGCTCGGAAAATGGGACAGCAAAGGAGTGCTCAAGCACTCCTTTTCCCTACAGTCAGACGCCGATAGAATTCTAAATTTCAAAATTCAAGTTTAAAAATGCTTGATCATTTCGATTAAAAAGCTACTTTATAACACGTGCATAGGGTTATATTTGTGTTGATTCGCAATGCACCTGCGTTCACCCATCAGACCGGTGTAGCTGTGTAAGCCGACTCGGTCGGGCTGCCAGCTGTAGGGCCAAAAAAATAAAGTTGATTTAATTAAAACTTGTGATCGTTTTCTTTGTTTTATTGCTGAGACCACTTTTAGGAGGATATTTGTAAAGAACTGTGCATCTAGGGTATATTATATTGATGCCAACAAGAGTTGAGGCATGAACATGATCGAGATGCGTCATTTGTATTTACAACTCGCGTGGGCGGTGTGTTTACTTGATTTTTGTTTAACGTAATTACGCCTAAATACTACCATTAAGTTAATGTTTATCTTGACCTTTCGGTAATAAATGTGAGACATGCCTTGAAATAATAAAAATAATAGCGACCCAAATGTAAAGAAACATGCAGAAGAGGTTGACGGCGGCAGGCAGCCGTCATCCTTAAGAACTAAAGACGAATCAATTCTGCAAAATGCTTGAAGAAATATATTGCGCTGACTCAAATTAGAATAGATAAAGGCAGGTAGAAGAAGTAAAAAATTATACGAGATGCAGGCCGTTTCCGAGAGGCCGGCCTGGAAATCTTTGAGCGGGCCTTGGGAGCAGTGGGGGTCCTGCGGGTGATGGGATTATAATAATGTTGTCGATGATGATGATGATACACCTCAGTAAGTTGACAAGATTTCAAGCTTACAAGTTATATGCCATTTTCGTTCTCAGAACATCAATATCTTCATTCTCATTTAAGAGACCACCCATAGCTATCAATTTGCAGTATTTCCCAAGGGCCACAAGAAACGCGACTATTTTCACTCCCCGCTCCAATTTCCAGCAGGTACTAAATATCAAGCGGGTCTTGGCTGTCCGCCAAAATCACACGTGGATCTTGCGCCCGATGCATGGTGACACATTACACATTTAGGACTAACATTTCTTGTAGTTCAGGATTCGAAGAATTCATCAGAAATAAGTACCTAAAGTATTTTGTTAAAGATGTACTATTTCTTATATGTTTTCACTTTTGTCATTGAATCCCAGAATTTTATTCCTAACAATCATTAACTTTAATCAACATATGCGATTCCTAGCTACTAGAAATAATTTATTAAGTAACACATTTATAATTTTGAACAATATCATCACCTTTGATTATTTTAACGTTTCGTGCTTAGTCATTCTAGTATTTCTAGTACAGGTAAAAACAGATACATAATATTATTATCAAAATGGTGCAATTGAAAAATTTCGTTGCAACGCCATCTATATTATGATAGAGAAACTATTAGAAGTTGAATGACAACAGTGTAATATTTGTGTCATAAACATATCATAGATGGCACTGTATACAAAATTAAAAACATCCCACATAAAACGGAGTACGACGAAATTGTAAAAAACAGCGACACTGATTGGAAATAGTATTCAAAGGAATTCAAAACTATTTTGGAGGTATTTTATAACGACTTTATTCTGAAAACATTAATGCCTACGCGGGCAGTTTTTATTACATTTAACTGGACGTGTATATGCGTTTTTCACATTGTATAAAATTTTAATAAGTTTTTCATCTGTAAAAATATATTAATACAAAAAATACACATATATAAATATAAAAATAATCCCTTACGGTGGTATAACTCGGGACTTAAGGCCCCGGCGGTTAGGGCCCTTTCTCACAATGTACCATTTATAACACTGCCTTCTGTACTTGACTCTTGACCCAACCATCGCTTCAGAGCCTTTGAAGATGTTGACCAAGACTCTTTGGTATCAGCCCAGATATAGGCATAGGCAGATCAGGTATAGGCAGAAATGGCTATCGAGACAATGATTGTCGAGTCCGCATCTCATATGAATTTATGACAATAACCTCTTGTACTGTACAAGTTGTACCACATCTAAGTGTATGACGTGTTCAATCTTCCTACTCCAAAGTAAGGAGGTTCTCAATTAATCGGTATTTTACGGAACCTGATGATTGTCCGGACGGATCAATTTACCCGATTGCCTTAATTTTTTTGTGTTCGAAATTACACCTACTCCAAAGATGATCCCACATTCTGGTCAAAATGTGATGGAATTTTTAAGTTTTGATATTTATTACAGTTGGACGATGCGACGCTGCAGGTGTTCAAAGACGGCGACTACGGGCCCTACCTCGACCTGGACTCCACGCTTGGAGAACAAGATGAAGAATTGGAAGGGCTCCAAGACAAGTAAGCAACATTATAATGTTCCTACCGTTAGATAGATAAACAGTACCGATTTCTTTCCACCTCCTACTACTACCACTTCAATGTAGAGCAGTGGCGAATTTACACATTTGCCGACAGTAGGCTATTTAACTTTTGCCGTCTCTACTGAGATCTGAAATTCGAAACTTAATCCACAATTATATTAATTACATTTTTCTATCAATAAAACTGCAACTTTATGATTCGTGCTCTATAATCATTATGTGATTAGTATCATTGAGAACTAGGGTACCGTTATGTCAGTTCTAAGAACTTCGAACTACCTTTGGAAGGAGTCTGAAGTCTTCAGACACCTTCTTTTTTTATTTTTGTAAATCCAAACAAAAAAAATTGGCTAAATTTGCCGCCCCAGGCTTCAGCCTACTCAGCCTATTGGCAAATCCGCCACTGATGTAGAGTCGGCACAAGCCTTTTAGTCAAAGACTTCTATTTCTACTCAATGACTAAAGAAAAAATAATAATGAGTGTTTACTTTGAAGCCGGTCCCACCATTTTAGTTTCGCGATCTATTTACATTGTAAGTTGTCACGGTGTCAAAAGAATTAAATAACGTAGAAATTATAGATATAAATTATTATTAGTATTATTGTAAATAACGTATTTTATTTACAATAATACTGATTTTGAAATTAATGAAGAAGATGCCTAACTGTTATATTAATGGGATCTTTTTTTCCCAAAGTCGCTATTTTGATTTCGTTTCATACATTATGAATGCTTCATTTTTGCGTAGTTATGCCTAGTTCTCTATCTTTTGTCTAATATACTACTAGACAAGTTGTTTAGAAGTAAAATTGTGTCACACCACATTACGGCGAATATTTGACGTTTGACGGCTAAGGAAAAGAGCAGGATCTTTATAGTGAGTAGCGGTCAGTTGACGGAAAATTAGCGCGTAAATTCTATGTACCGAACAGCCTATATAGAACTCTTTGCTTTTAGTATATTGCAGAAAGAATTCGGCTTTAGTTTCTATAACCGGTTTCGTGATGTGAGCCCCTCTGGAGTCCTAAATTGTGTTAGAAAAATCGCTTTGCTCGAATTTGAATCAAGGACCTCCGCAATCCATAGCCACTGCCGTTATCATTAAAACAGTTTAGCTGACCAAATGGCTAAGAATAATCTTTCACTTTTTTTCTTGTGTCACATTGTTTGAAAATAAAAGGGACAGACTATTCTTAGCCATTTGCTCAGATGAAATGTTTTTATAAGGCCCATTATTGCTTTAAGGTGAACTGTTGTGGTTGTAGTTTGTTTCGGTTGGCGAAAAGATTCTATCATAATGACATAAATAAAACTTAGATAGTTATATTGACAAAATTGATTATTTTTGTTGGGATAAATGGAATCAGAAAAAACACCATACCTGTATATAAAGTAGCTAATAACATCCGCCAACACAATAAAGTAATCTCGATTAAACTGTATAATCAATTTATAGTTGGGGTCCACTGTCCCCCGTCCTTATTACGGCTCACCACTTCCCGAAAATATCAGTATGTATGTGTATAGACGCTTCATACAATTTATAATTAAATATGAATTAATGTACATACGTCAACAACTAATTAAATAGTAATAATAAAAATTAAACTATATTTTTCAATAAAAATGAAAACTACTCGAGAAAAACAAAGGATGTCAGAAAAGGTTTATTTGAAGTAAGTACTTACGTACATTTATGAAGTACATATATACATACATGTTCACGCCTGTATTCCCAAAGGGGTAAATATAGGCGGACTAGCGAACTAGAACACCCATATTTCGCCGAGCTTTTTTCCATCGAGCCTATCACCGTATAGGGCACAAATTCCAAATTTCAAGTAACTACTACAGATAATTTAAAAATCTGTCACTATCCGAAAACGATGATAGTTTTTGTTTGATCCATACATTTATTTTACTTCGTGGTAATTTCCGCTAGAGGCGCTGTCGCTATTGAAGTATTGAGAAAACAAAACAGTATTAATATCGCTTCTGGGTTACTATCAAAAATTCATTCTACCTGCGCTTATCCCATCTCATGTGGGGTCGGCGCAATATGCTTATTCATACATGTTGCAGAAAGGATTTGGCTTAGTTTTTACGACCGGCTACCTGTTTGAAGTCCACCCCCATTTGGGGGTCCAATCTCGGGCGAATAGTGTTAGAAAAACACCACGACCCACCTGAGCCTTCCAGTTCACAGGCCAAATACACTGCCTCTAGACCAACGACCGGAGGCTACTATTAAAAATATATAAAAATATTTAAATACAATCGTTAGGAAATAATATCGACGGAAGGGGAACGAGGAACAGTGGGTTTTATGATGATTGACATGACTGCAGTTGTGTGGAGTACTCTGCAACAGGGGATCCAGCATGCGTATTATAACTTATTATACTGTATCCATACATATACAGTGTTGTTGTTTCAAGTTGTTGTTTCAAAATTTTATATTTCAAAAAACACATAACCGTCACCTACATATTTATATAGCCTCGCCTAGTGATATCGGAGTCTATTTTCGTTTCAGGAACTATAGAGATCTGTTTTGTGTAAAATCCAGAAATATTTGTGATTCACTCAAGTTTGAGTTGTCCCAACACGATTCGAATCCGAGGCTCTTTCACTGCTGCAAAGGATCTGCACAAATGAGGATGACGTAATAAGTAGCCCTGTATACTTTTAAAACATAGTCAAGTACCCAATTGCCTATATTTCCAGGAATTGTGTTTTTTATCATTAAACGCTGGAAGAGCTAAGATCATTAAGAGCTGGAACAAGACTGGAAAGGTCAACGCACCATTTTCTAACAGATCAGAAATAGATCAGAGCCGAATTAGACACGTTTTATTTAGGTTACTGTTACACTGGAAACCGGGTAACATATCTGGGCTCGCGGTTTCTGCACGGCACCCTTTTTATCATTCCAATACGTGCCTGTGTTCCATGAATTCATGGCGATGTGGTTTATTAAATTAAAATCGTGTAGAAAGTATGAAAACTTATAAACGCGAGCGAAACCGTGAGTGTTATACGTAATAAAAGGTTTTTTGGTGTATTTACAATCGATACGAGTAACTCGCTACAAAAAATACATCACTTAAACAATGAACTGCGCATTTGTTACACGGGCTGTTTGTTATAGTGGAATTATTTTATACGTACCGCATTTTTCTGAAAGTCTGTTATACTGCGATTGGTTTTATTACTAAATTTATAGGTAATTATAATCAAACGCGTTCAAACCATCGCACGAACCCAACGACGCCACAGTCTCCCACCGATTACCAGACAGAACAGGCCAGTAACACTTTTTGTCCTATAATCTGTAATTTTTGTAATTTAAACTATTACTATAGAAGTTTGTAACTCTAACTAAAAAAAGTATACTTAGTAATAAATGAATTAATACAAACGAGTGGAAAGCTTCAAATTCTGTGGTAATTATCACAATGATAATCTTAAAAATATGCCGTTCAAAATTCCGTAATTGTTCATAATATAATAATTTTATTCGTGTTTATCAATACAATCAGTGTACAAACACAAACTGAACGCCCTGTATTTATGGAGGGGAAAACGGATCACAATGGGATCGGAGGCAAGTTCTTCACACGGTGTTCCTCTGGCAGTGAGGTCGGGAGGGTCCAAACGCGGGAACTTTCACGTTTATCCTCCGAGGATTCCGGGATAGCTGAGGACGAGGAGACCACGCGAGTCGCAGACATAACCCTGGCCTCGGATGATGTGGATGTGGAGGATGTGGTGTTCCACGAAAATGAAGAGTTCGAGGAAGTGGATGAGTGAGTTAGGCAGTGTTCTATGTCGATTAAAAATCATGTAGGGTTGTTAATTGTATTTTCTTTTCTGAGGCTTTATTGGTAAACAGTGTATAATTATGACGGTTTTCTTCATGTACGGGGGGCAGCAGCATTATTATAATCTTACTTGTTTTTTGTACGGGAATCGGTACAAGTAATATTATAATAATACTGCTATAAGATGTGGTAGTAACCCCCCTGCAATAAGTAAGATAAACTTTATTCCCAGTTTCGGAAATTGTATCACTGTAAGATATTAAACACATGCTTTATAAGTATTAGTTAAGTGTACCATATTCGGGGGTAGGTATACAAAAAATTTGTTCGCAAGCGATTTATTTGTTTGATAATTTATATTTCCTTGATTATATAATTAAGGGGTAGTTTCGAATGTACATGTTTTAAATATATTAACTTATGTATGTTTGTAAACAATTGATTGGATGGATGTGAGATAAGGCGGAAAGATTTTTTTTTATTTTATTTATTTAATTGCACGATTACTCAAAATATAACATCTTTATGATATACATAATTTAATATCTATCAATTTCTTGCAACATTATTTAGAAAAGGATCTTTGACAAGGTTTATTTATTTACATCATATCTTCTTCGTTACTTAATTATCTAATTTTATCAACATTTTTAATATACCCAGTTGGGTATATTAATAAGTAGTTAATAAGTAGTTACTTAATTACTTATAAAATTGGGATAAAAATAAGGGAGTAATTACAAAGGATTTTCACGGGATGTCTGACAGGGTCGCTTGTTAAAATTTTTTCATACTCTTGTCTAGAGCTGTGTTTGTTGTATTAATGTGATATGGTTATATGCACCAAAATTAAGCGAAGATGAACAGTATAATGTGGTAACTTTTTACTCGGTGATCTTTGATGAGTTTTGCTTGGTGCGTTGGCTGGTTTTGTGTGGTCGATTCGCTGAATGAAGGTCATCTGAGGGGCGTTGCGCTGGAAGGAATTGCCGCCATAATCCCAGCAGGGCCTTGAGATCATCCACATCTGGGTCTCATGGTCATTATGAAAACTTGATAATTGCTATACTTACCTTGACATTGGCTAAATCATCACAAATGTGTGGAAGCCATTATTTTTAAAAGAAGGTACCTAATTATAATTATTAACAATACCTACATGCCAAGTTAATAAATGGTATTATTTGTTACAGCCGCAAAAATGCTCTGGTCTTACGAACGCAGTTGTCCGTACGAGTACACGCTATCATCGGTAAGTTGTATATTATTATCTTTACGTAGTATAAAACAAAGTAGCTTCCCGCTGTCTGTCAGTCCCAATGTCCCTATGTATGCTTAGATCTTTAAAACTACGCAACGGATTTTGATGCTTTTTTTAAAAGAAATATAGTGATTTAAGGGGAATAAAACATGCATATTTTCATCCCCTAAAGGAATGAATGTTTGTAAAAATCCTCATGCGGGCGTAGTCGTGGGTAAAGGCTAATTAACTGTAAACTTATTTATCAGAATAAATAATAAGGTATCAGGTAAGTACCTATAGGAGCGATTTCCTCGACTTAATAAATATATCTTTTTTTTCTATAGCAGAAACTGGCAAACGAGTAGATGGGTCACCTGATGGTAAGTGATCGCCGCCGCCCATAGACACAAAAAGAATCATGGCTACGTTGCCAACTTAAAAGAAGAGAAAAGGGATTATTATTTGATTAAAACGAAAAGGGATTGAGAAAGGAGGAGAAATGGGCCACCAGAAATCTCACTCACCGAACGGAACGCGACAGCAAGCTGCCACTTCACTTCGTTTTTTTGTGAGATAGTGGTGTCAAACCGGTGAAGCCGGCACATTCGTGCTGTAGACGTAATTGTCTACAACGTGGTTTTAGCACTCAAAAAACCAAACAAATCAATTATTTCCATTGGCCAGGTTTCCCCGTCGTATGTATTAAGGCGAGTTTCCTACACATGTTTTTCTGGAAATAAAACACAAAAACATCTACACAAAATAATGTTTCTGACAATCTCCTGCTCACGGAACAATGGACTATAGACAAAAATGTGTAGCGAAAAAAATATTTTTGTAGTATTTTTAAACATGTACAGTGTATCAAGGACGGGATCGGATAACGACAATAATTTTTAATCTCCTGTATCCATTTCTAATTTTAACGAATTTTAGTTGATTTGTGAATCATTGTCTTTTAAAGCCACGTCTCCTGCACTATTAAGAACAGACGGAACGATATACAGGGCGAACGATTTAAAATGCAATGTTAAAAAATAAAAATGTAACTTAATTGTTTTAATGAATCATGTGTAATTTTAAATTGGAATGCGACCTGTAAATTGTCGGAATTAGCATAGGAATAGCTTTGTGTATGCTAAAAATAAAAAAAAAATTTCGTCGCAATTACGAATTTCCATAATTCAAAAACTATGCTAGCCATTCTCTCCTTAAGTGCATTATTGATACCAATTTAATAAAACACCTTGTATATAACTGAATTTTATTTTCCAGAACGGCTGTTACATTCTCAAGGGCGGGAACTCCGAAGGGCTCTCTTCTCTCTCAAGCAGATACTGCAATCTGATAAAGACCTTGTGCACGAGTTCGTGGCTAACAAGGGCCTGGACTGCCTCATGCAGGTCGGCAGCATGGCTGACCACAACCACCTGGACTATATCCTCAGGGCACTTGGACAGGTAAGCATAAAAAAATATTTGACGTGTGAAAAATTCTCTTCATCTAAACGGGCTTAATCTTAAGCGTATAAGGTTATGATAAAAAATGCATATTGCAATACACCGGTATTCTTACAGATTCTCCTGTACGTCGACGGAATGCACGGCGTCATGGGCCACAAACGTTGCATCCAATGGCTTTACTCCCTAATCTCAAGCAAATTCAGACACGTCGTCAAGACCGCTCTCAAACTCCTTTTAGTTTTCGTAGAGTACACTGAAAAGAACTGCCTTCTACTCATAGATGCCATTGTGGCAGTAGACAGTGCCAACGGCAGACAGTCTTGGTACTATGTGATGAAAATATTACAAGACTTTGATGCTTCAGATACTGAACTCCTAATATACGCAACCACACTTATCAATAGATGTCTGAATAATGTTCCTGATAGGGACACGTATTATGATCAAGTGGACGCACTTCAAGACCAAGGCATGGATGATATTATTCAACTGTACATGTCGAAGCAAGGTACAGATTTGGACTTACTACGGCAGTTGCAAATTTTTGAAGCTGTATTACTCTATGAGGATGGAGATGAGAGCGGAACTGCACTCAAGTGAGTACCTATCAATATATTTGGTAAAAAGAATCACACCCAGGTTCGCTTAATTGACCTAAATAACTAAATACCTATTTTATAATAATTATGGACCCATTTTTAAAATTATGAAATAATAGTGCTTCTTCATTGTTTCGCAAATGATTCCAGACAATTGGATGAGTCAGTTGTTACCTCGGTGCGTCGAAGAAGTCTCAATTTAAACACATCTGAAAGAAGAAAATCAAAGAAATTCCAAACAAAGGAGAAAGGTTTGTGGATATACTTAAACTTTTATCTTGTTTTGTTTGTTTTTACATGTTTAGATTTCTTTTCTATTTTGCATGATAACTTACCTCAATCATATAATATTATTCCTTTCGATTTTTGCTTTTGCAGTTTTGTACTTTTCATTTCACATGACATACCTACGTTTTGAAATAATCTTGCCTTTTTTACTAACAACAGCAAAACCGCCAGCTATCACTCATCCAGAACCCGAAACTAAAATCTCAAATAACCATCGATCTCAGTTCCTACCATCCATCATGGATAACAAAGAAAACAAAGAATTAAGCTCAGCATTGCGACGCCGACGCGATAGGTTTGCAAGGCAGGCACATCATATAATACAACAACAGGAAATGATGAACAGCAACGGTAACTACAACGGAATGTTCTCTAATGGAAATTATACTGGTAATAATGGGAACTACACTGGAACGAACGGGACCTACACCAGTACTAATGGCAACTACACTAGTCCTAATGGTAATTTTACTAGCACCAATGGCACTTGCAATGGAACTTACCCAACTGTTAAGAGTTATACCAATGGTGTTGGAAATCTAAATGGCACCAATCACTACAATATCACAGTCAACGGACGCCAAGAGGAAGAAGATCCCTATTTAAATGGAAAGAAAAACCTGCATTCAGCTGATGTTTTAAAGAATGGTTTGTTCATTGACTAACACACTAATTATGAAGTTCTCATTACGCGCTTTCTTGTTGTTTTTAAATTGCTTGTTTGAACATTTGTTATGTTTTTATGCGTACATCGCTTTAAAAATTAATGTATTCATTTAACTTTCTTGTCTAATAGAAAATAATGAACAATATTCAACTGCAACAGGTAATCAAAAATACACAGCCGGACTTAAACAAAGGATCCAGAATGGGACGCTTGGGCATAGCGTTAGTGCTGTAGACGCTTTAGCAGTTATTCGACAGAAACAGCTAGAAACAACTCCAGAAACCAAAGACGACCGAGGTATTATAGCGAACAGAGAGCATAGTATCAAAGATTTAGCACAGAGGTTGACTAGTCCTGTGAGCCCCACAACCGAAGATAAACCTTTAAGGGTATCTGAGATGACTGGAATAGTATCCAAAGCCAAAGAAGAATTAGCAAAATCACAGTCAAAAGGTGAGTCTATTCTAAATTTAATTTTGTGTCTATTGCTGTAGTTTTCCAAATATCTAACAAACTAAACGTAATTTTGTTTCACAGAAGTTATTAAAAGTCCTACAATAGAGAAATCACCAAAAGTACACGAGATAAAAGTTTCGGAGAATGATTTACACTGGGAAGAATTGAAAAAAGGTTGTCTAAATAGAGAATTTCAACTTTGTGATCTAGACTTTTCCGACCTTCGTTTCGATTCAGATGACGACGTGATGTCGCCGACTGTCAACGCTACTCCTGGGCCACCACCTCCGCCTCCAGGGTTGTTTCCACCGGTTACGGCTCCTCCTCCTCTACCCGGCTGTTTTGCCACTTTATCCAAAAATCCACCTGCCCCTCCTCCAAATACATTATCCTCAGAATTATCAAATGATTCTGATAGTTCTACCATAAAGAAGAATAAGAAAACAGTAAAACTGTTTTGGAAAGAAATACAAGAGAACCCAGTGCCCGCTCCTATCAGACCCAAAGTTGGCGGTTTCATATGGGACGACCTACCGAATGTTAGCTTGAATACAGCAATGCTGGAACATCTATTTGAGTCCAGAACCAACGATCTAATTATTAAAGTTTGTATATTTCCTTATTACCTTTTTTATTCATGTAAGTTATACCTACAACGTGTACATAGGCATTTAATGATATTTTTTTCTTTTCATGTCTTCACCATCGACTTTGACAAATATTCGATCCTCTACAGGAGGTGAGTAGTAAAATAACTGAATTAATAAAATCCTTAACGTATGCTCATAGAAATGAAAGTTGAATCTCTGTTAAATAATTTTGAAATAAACTATATTCTCAACACATGTTTTTGTAGAAACTTATGGAACCTAAACGTAACCTGATACTTGACACAAAGCGATCCAACGCTATTAATATCGCCATGAAGAAGCTCCCGACACCACAGACCATTAAGGCAGCTATTATGAAGATGGACGCAACTGTTATCGGAAGAGATGTCGTTGAAAAACTTCTAACTATGCTTCCTACTGAGGAGGAAAAAATAAAAATTCAGGAAGCCCAGGTAAACAAATGTATCTAACTAATGTTAGCGCCTATATTGTGTTTATTTATTTTAATTTATTTGGAATACTTTTTTTATAAAATATAATACTTTTTTACCCACAAATCTGCTGAAACTTTAAGTGAGACCAGGACCACAAAATATGTGTATTTACTTCATAGTTATTATTGTTTCAGTATGCCAATCCAGACTTGCCACTTGGAAGCGCTGAACAGTTTCTTTTAACGCTGGCTTCGATAAATGAACTGTCTTCGCGACTAAAGCTTTGGGCCTTCAAGTTTGATTTTGATGCTTCAGAAGTAAGGAAATTTGTAAACATAAATTCCAGTATAATTAGCTAACAGTTGATATAAGTCATAAAAGCTCATTAAATGTGTGGTGATCTAAAATATTTTCTCATCTACAATAATAATATAATTTCAGAAAGACATAGCAGAACCTCTGATGGACTTAAAGCAAGGCATAGAATTATTAAAGGTGAACAAAACCTTCAAAGTAATATTATCGACCCTGAGGTCAGTGGGCAACTTCCTGAACGGCAGCCATGTGAAAGGATTTAGGCTGGAGTATCTCTCCAAGGTCATGGAAGTCAAAGACACGGTTCACAAACACCCGCTCCTGTATCACATTTGCGAAATGATCATAGAAAAGTTCCCGGATAGCACCGACTTTTTTAGTGAAGTGAGTAATCTGGAACAAATATAATATCTAAAATATACCGAAATGTGACATCAACTTTCTAACACCTCATAACGGAATTATTAACGAGGATTTACTATAATTTCTGAAAATAATATCGTAGGTTTTCTACAGAACCTGAACTTTGAAACTTATCCGTCCGTTTGAAACTCCGACCTCAATAATTTTTAATATCTACATCATCGACGTTCATGAATCCACACTATATGTACAGGTCGGTCCTGTAATCCGGGCATCAAAAGTAGATTTCGACGTACTGAGCACCAACCTCAACAAACTGGAAGCCGATTGCAAAGCGTCCTGGGATCACATGAAGAGGATCGCCAAACACGACGGCTCGCAAATATTCAAGACGAAAATCAACGACTTCGTCACCGACGCAGCCGAGAGGATTATTTTATTGTCCGTTATTAAAAAGAGGGTCATGAACAGGTAATGTATGTGAAATAGAAAGATAGAAACGAAATTGATGACGCCAGTGATATCAAATGTTCCGAATTATTATTTGAAACATAACATTGTAATGGTATTTTTACAGAATAGTTATAGATGAATACATGGGCAAACTACTTGGAATCAACCTAAAAATAGATTAAAATTAAAATAGTTATACACGTACCTATGCCATTTAAACAGAGAATTTGGCAAAGTTTATTAGAGTTCGACTATACTTATACATTCTAAAGTAGAATTTAACTAGAATTTAAGCGCATATTTCACACTCAACACTTTACACATCACATTTACAATGCACTGCGAATTGTTAATTGCGAACGCGAAATCACATTGTATTTTATCTTCTCTTGTTTGGATTGTAGACCGTAGAACATAGTTGTTCATTTGTTTTAGATATCGCAAGACCCTGTTGTACCTAGGGGTACCACACGCTGACATCCCAAAGAACAAGCCCTCAGTGTTCCTGAAAGTGATAGCTGAGTTCGCGCTCGAGTACCGCACTGCGAGGGAGAGAGTTTTACAGCAATTGGAGAAGAGAGCCAACCACAGGGAGAGGAACAAGACTAGAGGCAAAATGATAATTGATGTAAGTTACTAATTACTTTATTACCTCTTAGAAAATAAATAAGGAATGCAGCGATAACTCAGTTGGGAGTGGCATGATGCGAACCCCAAAAAGAGCATACACCTCTGACGTTAAATGTGTATTCATTATGAATTACCACTTACTATAACGGTAAAGGAAAACATCTTGAGATAACCTGCATATCTAAGAATTTCTCCGCAAAAATTTCTATGATATTAGAAGTCTACCAACACGCATAGGCGTGGAAGAACTAAGGGTTCTTATCAGTATACGAGGCCTGTACCCAGCAGAGGAACCCTATCTAATATTACCGGTGAGTCACCTGATGGTAAGTGATCTACGCCGGTCACCGTCTCTATACACGGGTACTTACTTGGTTTACTTTGAATCTCTGGTATCAAACCTATCCAACTGGTTCCTTCGTTCTGTAGATATAACTCTAACGTGTGGTCCTACTACAGAAAATGTTTGATTTATCTAATTATCAATATCATATTCCTGCTATCGTAGTTTTTTTGTTTTGCTATAACCTAAGACAATTACAATTTTCTTCAGATGGGTAATTACTCAAACAAGAACGGCGATCACACAGCTGACAGTGCGTTGAAGGAGCTCCTAAAGACAGACCCGGACACAGACAGCCTGACCGAGGGGAGGCGCAAGTCACAAGTATTTAATAAGTCGCTTGTTAAGTACGTTCAGATGTTTATTACAATATTATTATGTTGTATTGAATTGTTCCATGAATTCAATAGTTTCCTAATACGTTATATCGTATATACTTTTTATAATCTCAACCCTTTAAGATGGAAGAATTGCATGGTATATAGTATCCAGTTCCACACCTTAAACTTCTATGGTATAGCTATAATATGGTGCATACCGCGAAGACGCGCGCTTTCCGGATTTTGACCTCCATTATAATTATGTTGCTTTTAAACAGTTTACCTATTTAATATAGCTTAATTTATTATGCTAAAATCTAAGCGATCATCGTCGATTCGATCAACCTTTTCTACATGATATGTGTAGGCCATACCTATATGAACCTACCCATATGAAGATAATACGATGGTATTATCTCATTGTTTACAGCGGTGACCTGTCAGCTGATGATGAAATCATCGAAAGTTTGGTGAAATCAGCAATGTCTGCCAGAAAGCCTATTGCTAGGGAACGAAGGAAGAACAGAATCTCCGACAAGAAAAGCTGTAAGTTATTATGTATACTGAACTGCACTATGCGATTAATATGATATATCTGTTCAAAATTACTTGAACAAGAAGTTAGAAACGTTATTATAGTTAGGGTGTTTCTAACTTCTTACCTGAATATTATAATCTATGAAGTAGGTTGTTATAGTATGTATGTATGCGCGTATGCCACATGGGCGTTCAGGATATGTTAATAAATATAAAACTTCTGGTATTCTGTACCTGCGAATTGTTTATTTATATTCTGCAAACGCACTGTTTATTAAACGAAGTATCCTAAGCTCAGCGCATTTATTTATATACAGAGTGGTTCAAACTTTATCTCATTTTTTTTTTCACAAACAGTACCTAGAAAGCACGTCGTGACTCGTGACGTAGCGGTAAATGTAGGTAATGTGCTTCTAGAACTGTAATCTTACCTGTTAAAATATTTATGCGGTTCTTATCGTTAAAACCAGTTTTTCTCTTCTTTGTTTGCGTCAAATTGAAAATAATACGGGCAAACTAATAACTACTTCTACTCTTGCTTTTTCTGTATGAGATAACGGTTGTACTGCTCTATATATGCTTAATGTTATAATAAAATGCGGTTTGATTTTCAGGGAACAGGACCCTAGACGGTCACCAGTCTTGGCCCGGTCGTGAGAATAATACAGGGTGAGGCCACGTTTGTAGTTAAAAGCTCGTCTTATCCATATATCTACGGTAAAATATTTTTTGTATAATCAAGCGAGATATATACGGGAGTCAGCCATGAGTATATTTTTATATTTATTATCCAGTAACTTCATGCATATATGCACCGAACTCGATTCGAATTCGATTATAAAAAATATTCGTGCTCAGGCCTCTGTCTCATTTTATCATGGAATAAGGAATTACATCAATATTTTCGATGTCCGATCTATGCTACCGGTAGATCTATTACTCCTAGGGACAATGTATCCTTTGTCGCTTAATTTTTTTTTTATTCTTGACACTATTACTAGTGAATTTCATATGGATTTTATCCTGTGCTACGATATTTTCTACTCTGGCTAAATTTTCTTCTTTTCCAGATCTACAACCGAGATCCAGCACAGATAGTCGATTATTCTAAATGTTATAATTATTATATGGTACCTATTTATTTTATATCATTATTCTCAATCCCCTATTGCATAGAGGGATGGAAATAAGCTCGTCGATGGGTGTTCTAATTAGTGCACCTCTACCAACCCCTTCAAGGATACAGTCGTGAGCTTATATATTTATTTAAATATTTTAATCACTCTCACGTTTCGTTCAGTAAACTGTTTTTTTCTTTCACCATTTAAATAATATAATTAGACAAATAATATTATAATCCTGAAATATAACTTTCTTGCACGTTTATGGTATCATAATAAAGTGTGTAAGAGGGTAAAAATTCCGTGCAATCAGTATAATTTGGCAAAATTTTATATGCTAGTCATAGAATTAAATTATTGATAATTATGTTATTTCCGATAGTAAAAGGGATATTAAAAATACAATCGATTGCAATTTATTTAAACGATAAAAAAAATAGTATGCTTATTTTTTAAATTTTACAATATTTCTTTACATGACGGCAAATCGATCACAGTAAGCAATATTTATTTACTTATTTATTATTTCCATTGTGATTATTTTCTTTCTTTTTTTACATTCTTTTAAGTTGAAAGTTATTTTTCTTATATACGTCGATCGCTATGAATGGATACTATATTTGAAATTAAGCGTCGTAATTCGTTGTTTTTTTGGCGAAAACTCACAGCATTAAAAGATTAAGACATACGTGTTTTGCCAACTTTATACTTATCGCACCCTGCTAATATTGCTTATAATTTAAAATATAATGGTATAGAAAAAATACACAGTCAAACAGAATATCTTGTTCATGTATTATTGACAATTGTGCATTTTCAGAATTCGCATTTTATTATATTGTGATGTCAACAGTGAGAGTGGTATAACGTGAAATGTTATCGGTTCCTTTGATATTTGTATTTGGCTAAGAATGTCTGATTAGGTAAAATTGTACTAATAGAAAAACTTAGGAAAAATTATGTGACGTACGATAGGATGATCAGAAAACAGGTAGAGATGTAAAATTGCCGAATCATCAAAATTTTAATGGTACGAAGATAACAATCGTAACCCTATGTATTCTTGGAGACCGTTTTTTTTTCACCGGACTACAGACGCAATGTTTTACTTCACTGGACGATTTCGGCTTTTCAATAAACCCCGAATAATTGGTCCTACAAGGTTTATTCAGGAATTAGAATAAATGAATTATAACTACATATTTACGAGTATTAAACGATGTGAAAAATATTTATTGTCACTTTTTATAGAAATGCAAATATATGTTGGTATTTCCTTAAGAAATTACTTATCTATTGTCGTTCGGCGTATAATTATGTCTAATTGAATTGCATTTTTAAAAGTTATTTTTCAGTTCATATGCATAACTTTTATTTAATTTATTTTTTTCCAAAACAAACACGCAGGTACAAAAAGGCATTTTTAGAGTTTTTAAATATTCAGAAACGTAATTATTACTGTATAAACCTTAAATGTAGACTATAAAACACAGTCCGTTGTCCGATGAAGGAGTTAGGAAATTACAAGCGTCCTGAATTAGGATAAGGAAGAGTATTACCGGTCCAGCAGGGTTACCACGATCTCTTATAGCAGTATTATTATAATCGTTCTTTGTTTGTTTTTTATAGGAATATTGACAAGTAAAATTATAATAATACTGCTATAAGAGGTGATGATAACCCCCCAGATGCTTAAGGGAAAACTACAATACTTATAATAAGTACTTAGGGCGACTTGCAGCTTTATTAAAAAAAAAAAAAAAAAATTAGTAATATCTTGATTTTACATCTCTTTCATATATTGAACTCGAGGTTGAGGCTATCTAAATCGACGACGTGCAAGACGTAAAATAGAGTTCATAAAAAATCGTGTTTATTTCAATTTAAATCGCTATTTTATCTAAGTGCTGCAAGCCGCGCTCAGTAAATTACCAAGGTTTAATAAATCAAACTTTCAACAAAGTATAATAATCTGTAGAGCAGCATGCTGTTTTTCCACAGACTTCTAAAAAGGAGGAGGTCCTCAATTCATCTGTGTTTTTTTTATGTATGTTACGCGATATCTCCGCCAAATGTGAACCGATTTTCAAAATTATTTTTGTGTATTTTTGTTTTTTTTTTACGAGTGATCCCATATAAATTTGGTTACGATCGGATTTGAAATCGATCTGTTAAAGTTTTTTCTACATCTTTTTTTTCTTCTTTGAATATCAGTACTTTATTCTTTATTTTTCTTTTTAGAATATCCGATACTTCTTCTTTTCGAGTAAATGAGAAAAAGTGTGGTGATCGGTATTATCACTTCAAGTTATAACTTGTGTGATAAAGTGATTCACTTGACCGGCATTACCCATCCTTATCCAAATATCTACTTATATTAATACTAAAATACATTTTATAAGAGTTCCGAAACTACGGTCTAATGTATGTCTCATTATTGTATTTATGTAAATAATTCGTGTAAATAACAGTTTAATTACAATTCCCATTGTGTTTTAAATAATAAAAACCAAGCCTTTTAGAAATAGATTTTGCTACGAATGGCGGAGCATAGATTCAAATATAAAAATAACAAATGTTAATGGGTTATTTTGATATTATTCAATCATTATAATTCGTGCACTGCCATCGTGTTTTATTTACTTTAACTATGTATAAATAATATAAAATTAAAGAGTCTACCTAAATCGAGCAATCATTAAATGTATGTGGCGAAAAGACTCACAACTATCATTCGTTGGATATTGGAATATTATAAAAAACACAATTAAGACTAAGTACATTCTGTAACATCGTTTCCGATGCCTCATATATTTACCAACTCACAATAACAATTTGTATGTACAACCAATCAATCAGAAAGCTCCCCATTTCTCAGACTTTACAAGCTTAACGAGATCTAAACTACTAAATAACATACCATTTACACGAGGCGAACTATCGAGACAATTCATTAATTCATTCTCATTATTTTAATACAATACAGATTAGGAAATGAGGGAGTAGCTATTGTCTTAGTTGTCTAAATAATTAGTTACGTCTAAATACGTGAAAGTAATAATTATAATTAATAAACTATCGCAAAATAAGAATGTTATAATCTCATCACCTATCAAAACTAAGTTACACTATTTTGTTATAAATAAGTAGCTATTGTATTGTTAACGTACCTACTACCTACCTAATGATTGCTGTAAATGCTCACCTCTCAGTTATTATAGAATTGATGATTAATTCCATATATGTAATCAAATTAATTAAATATGTAACTAAAATATATTATGCCTTTTATTTCCATAATTTCTTAAATAATAAACTGTGGTGTAGTTGTATTACGTACGCGGGAGGATAACCAATGCCGGATCTAGGGGGGACGAGAAGGTGCACGTGTCCCGGGCGGCAGGATTTGGAAGGCGGCAAAATCTGGAGGGCGCCCTAATTTGGGGACGGTAAGACCGGGCAAATTGGCAGCTTGCCCTCGCTTTAAAAAAACAGATCCGGTACTGTGGACTACCGTCCTGTGGTACGATCTCCAAGCCAGTTTTACTGCTCAATAGAGCTTATGTTCCAACTTATCCGGAGTCTGGACTGTGTGCCCTATCGATAGGGTTACCCCCTATCACATCGACGGAATTTAAGCTTAGCGTGATAGATATTTATCCATATCAGCGCGAATATTACTTTGCCAATATTACTCTGCCCGACCCGGGGATCGAACCGATCACTTTGAATGTATAAAAAGATTATTTACAATTTGTAATTATTTTTTTCTCTTTTTTGCCTTCGCACGACTTGTGCATTTAGCTAATGACAGGTAAGGAAAAGGTAGGTTGATGTTTATTTTTAATATTTTTAACTTGAGGAGACAAAGGTAAGGAAACTATTCAAAGCAAATAATTAACCATGGCTCGGATTTTTGGAAAAAAAGGACTGTAGGTATACCTGGAGAGTTTATGAAGAGGGAAGGGACAACAACAATTTTTTTGTATGTTCATATCTAAAAATACTTATGGCGGGTACACACCAACCGAAGGTGGTGGTCGGATACAAATATCCTACAACCGGCTGCCTGCCTGACAACCCCCTCTGAGGGATTATTAACCAAAAATTAACAATCAACTCGTTAGTTATTGCTGTACTGACGCTTTTAAAAAATGTTTATTACCAAAGACAAATGAAAAAAAAATACTAATAACTACATTTCAAATAAATGATGGGTACATTTTTCCAACATGGTATCCCTGTGTCTTACATTCTGTCTCTTACCGGCTTAGATTATTCTTACCGGTATCATCATCATCATCATCAGCCATAGGACGTCCACTGCTGGACATAAGCCTCCCTCAAAGATTTCCAGATCGACCTGTTGGAAGCGGCCTGCATCCAGCGACTTCCTGCGACCTTTATCAGGTCGTCGGTCCACCTTGTAGGTGGCATCCTACGCTACGCTTGCCGGTACGTGGTCTCCACTCGAGAACTTTTCTGCCCCATCGGCTATCAGTTCTACGAGCTATGTGCCCTGCCCACTGCCATTTCAACTTGCTAATCCTCCGGGCTATGTCAGTGACTTTCGTTCTTTTACGGATCTCCTCATTCCTGATTTGATCACGTAGAGAAACACCGAGCATAGCCCTCTCCATAGCTCGGTGAGTGACTGTGAGCTTTCTAATGCGGCCCATAGTCAGAGGCCACGTCTCAGTGCCATAAGTCATCACTGGTAACACACACTGGTCGAAGACTTTTGTCTTCAGGCACTGAGGTATTTTGGACGAGAAGACCTTGCGTAGTTTCCCAAACGCTGCCCAGCCGAGCTGGATTCGACGAATGACCTCTCTCTCAAAGTTGGACCTGCCTAGCTGGACCGCTTGTCCTAAATAGACATATTCGTCTACAACTTCGAGAGTTGAGTTCCCTATACCAATTGGGGTAGGAACGACATGGACATTCGACATGATTTTCGTCTTGTCCATGAACTCGGTTGAGGTCTTCGAGCATAGTACCTACCTGGATTCTTAAGCTAAGAATCTTACCGGTATACGGCTACTCTATTCATTCTATCTCTATGGAAAAATTTGTCGTTTCCTTAAGGCAGGTACACACCGGCCGAACGAAGGCGAACGAATCTATGCCTGTTTCATTCACTCAATAGCGAAAGTTTGTTTGTGTGAACGCAACAGGTATATACTCTTTTGCCTTTGTTCGGCCGGTGTGTAACCGCCATCAGATTAAAGAGAGAAAGGACATCGGTTCCATCCTTAGATTATCCTAGTTCCATCTCTTAGATACGTCATTAGATTATAGATACGTTTATGTTCCATCTCCATAAGCTTGGCAACAATCTGACAGGTAAAGACGGCGGGAATTGCGAATTTAGTGCGTTAAGTAATATAGTCGATGGTTTTGTCGATAAACATTTTTGTATTGTTTTTACAAAGCGGTACATAAATGATCAAAAGTAAATATTATTTTGGTACGTTTTATTATTTATTACTTGGTTTTATTTAAAATTATCAACGTTAACATTATTTAATAAAAATATTACAGTATTATTGGCACGATTAGTTTCAGCCACCCACAGAATGTCTACTTCTAAACATTAACTCAATAACAACATTAACCATGAAAACAACTCAAAAAATAGTTTGCTAAACTCTGTTATAAATATCATTATCTAACCGCACAAGAGCTTTTCTAATCATATGAATTAGGAAATTAGTCTCTGCCTACTCTTATGGTATACAGGTGTGATAATATGTATGTATTGTAAAAAAATATATCTAACTGCCGCACTCAGAGTCGTTTAATCGTCCATTAAATCGTTCCTTAATATAGATTTCAAAACGTTACCACTCAGAGACAGCTAATGATTCATTAGCGACCCTTAACGACAACGTACAGAAACACCTTTACTTAACTCCTTAACGATTGATTAGCATTTTACGTCAAACATTTGACATTATATTTTTTTACATTTGTTCCACAGGGAACCAGCTATCAGATCAGAGACCATGCTGCCAAGTCATTAGTTACATGTTTTTCTTTCTTACTTAACCTAACCTATACCTATCTATACCTAAGTTAAGTTAAGAAAAAACTATAGTTTAGTCCATCTTTTTACCCTAACCTGTGGCCTTACTCTTGAAACCGATACAATTCCGATCCAATGCGCAAATATTGTCCGATTATAATCTTAATGTTTACCAACATTATTATATATTTTTGGCTGTATGCGGAATGGCCTTTGCCGGCTTAAGACAAAGAAAAAACTATTCGATAACCGAAGTAGGTTAGAATATTTCGAAGTTTTTTTTATAAATCTTGAATTAAATTATTGAATATGACTAATGCTTAGACTAAATACTAAGGACTAATGTGAGTGCAATAAGTGTAGTGTAACTAAAAACTTTCTGGATTTGGTGACCTTGACACAGTTTGAAATAGTTGTGCGCCTTAGTAACAATAAAATGGCCAGTCGCCCAACTCTGGCAAAAATCGAAACGTTGTTGGTAGTATTCCTACAGCACAACCTCGGAATTGCAAAAGGTTCGCTTCAAACCAATCAAACTTACGTTGGAAACCACGGGAAAATGGAAATATTTAGTTACAACGATACACTCACTTGGAGCAACTAAGAACAGTCAAAAGTAAGTGCATTCATTTCCAACATGATTATATATCTTACTACTTCTTGTTTTCTTCACCACTCACATATTTGTATTAGAGGTTAGTTTTGTTTTTTGTTGTATTTTGCCCTTATATTATGTAATATAAACGTTTGTTACATTGTAAATAATGCAACACTCCTATTTATTTATATTACCATCATGGATTAAATTCTAAGATTTCTGACATTAATATTTAGAATACTTTGTAATCAGTCTTTTATAATGTATGAAAGATATTCTTGTATTTTTGTAGAAATGGTGGTATGTGAAATAAATTTATATCTATTATTTTATTTCTGATTTGTTGTTTATGTTTGATTTTTAGTTTGGACAGAGAAGAAATATGTACTGAAGAAGCTGTTTGCTCAACATAATGCATAGGCAAGACGGACTGGTGGTGGACCACATCTCATTGTGTTGCGTTGGTGAGTGAGATTTCTTTGGGCCCAATTCTCTCCTCCGTTTTACATTCCTTATCCCTTCCTTAAAGGTTGGCCATGCACACATGATTATCTATGGGTGGTGGTGAATACTTCCCATCAAGTGACCCACCTGCTTGTTTGCCAGTCTGTTATAAAGAGAAAATTGACTATAATATAGAATATAGATAGATAAAGATTCTATATCATTATCACCATTATCATCGGCCACAGGATGTCTACTGCTATAAATAAGTCTCCCCAAAGTTTTCCAAAAATTTTGATTGTTTATACATATACTAATATAATGTGGTATTTATTACTTTTTATATGTTGGGGTAATTTTAGACATAAAGACAGTTTAGCTGTTGAATTACAATTCTTATTTACATTACCTTGCACATGCACAATCAACAAATAGTAATTATACAAGGAATGTGGCTTTCAAGTGGTATGGGACTTGCAATAAGTAGGTGTGCATAATACTCAAGTGGCATAAAAAAGAACAGCTACAACTGTTTTTATCCTGACTATTGAACTTTGTCAAAGTTTTAACATAATTATATATTTTTTGTTTCAGAATCACAAGCACAACCACACTTTGTACCCATCTTCGTAGTCAACAACATCGTACATCAATATCGCCACATATAGCTCACTTATATATCTATATAGTGTATGATACCTATAATGGATTAATAGTAATAAATGAATATTTTACCAATTGTGTATTTACTATATTAACACCTTATTTAACTGCCTCGGTGGCGCGGTGGTATTGCGTGTGCGGTACGACTATCGTCGTGAGGTCTCGGGTTCGATCCCGGCGAGAACAAAGTGATTTTGGATTTTTCACAACAGTGACTGGAATTTGTACCCGATATGGCGATAGGCTTGCCCCTTATCACATCTGGGACGTAATTAAGGTCGGCGAAATGTGGGTGTTCTAGTTCGCTATTGCGCCTCTACCTACCCCTTCGGGGATACAGGCGTGAGCATATGTTATGTTATTTAAACTACGAATTAATATTATGACTGTCTCGGTGACGCAGTTGTATTGTGGGCACGGTACGACTATCACTGAGGTCTCGTGTTCGATCCCCGGTCTGGGATAAAACCGCGGTAATTGGCCCTGAATTCATAAACTTGGCGAAGGATTTCAAAAACTAAACTAGCCATGCTATTGTATTGTCAAAAAAGTTAAGACAAAACTACAAAATTAACTAATATTCTTTAAATGTATTGAAATGAAATTATGCGTCTCGTTATGCCCTTTTTATAAAATAATCACACAAACACTTTTCCCAGTGCGGAATCGAACCCGCCGCGCCGCACTCCTCTCTTCACAGCCGGCTACTACTACTCGCACACTGCGCCACGAAGGCTGTCAGATCAAATGTCAAAGATCCGTCCCACTGATACATAAAGTTGACATTAACTAACGAACCATTAAATTTGGACTCTGGGATACAACGTTGATTAACGACTTTAATGTAAATTAGTTAATGACGAATTAGGTCTCATTTAATTATCCTTGCTGTGTGCAGCAGTTCTTACTATTGTAATCTTATTTACATTTTCTTTCTACCTGCCCTTATCTCATCTTAATGTGTGGTCGGCGCAATACATTTTTTATTGTCACAAGCATGTTGCAGGAACAATTTGGCTAAGTTTTTTACGACCGGCTGCCTTTCTGACGCCAACTCCTATCCTTTCTCCTTTTAGAAAAACACCACACCCGACCTGGGTATCAAACCCAGGACCTCCCAGTTCACAGTCCATATACACTACCACAAGATGATAGCGCAAAGCCAACCACCTGTGCTATCATCCATCTGGAAGTCACATGTACAAAAGTACTAAAAGGAGCGCTATGAGGCGCCTCTTACGGCTGACACGGGATACCATTGGTGCCAGGACCTTCCATATTGGACAGCCGTCGTCCGAAAGCACCTGTTGCCCGAGACAATTTCGTCCCTATACTCTTAAAATGGGCTAAAAAATCCCTGTTCAAAATTGAACCATCGTCGCATCGCTGTATGCGCTGTATGCTAATAACATGGCCGGTAGCCGCTGCCGCTAGAATTGCGATGTCTTGAAAGGTCAGGCACACGTTGTTTCCGGCATGCGCTTTAAAATATTGTAATCATCATCATCATCAGCCACATGACGTGCACTGCTGGACATAGGCTATATTGTAATACGCAATGCGAATTTAACTCACAGGTAGAACACCCAGTTCGCTAATAAGCCTTTGCCTAACCCTTCGGGAATACAGGCGTGAGCTTATTTCATATTTTGTAAAAATGTAACCTCAAACACAAAACGTAAATGTCCAAATCAATCATTAAATAGATAAGTAAAGGTCGTGCCGTATTTAACTTTAATTGTCATTAAGGGCTATTAATGAACCATTATCTGACTCTGAGAGGTAACTTTTTTAAATCTACACTAAGGAACTATTTAATTGACCATTACATGACTCTGAGTGCGGCAGCCCATGTATTCGGTATTGAAATATTTAATGTCAATTAGTTAAATACCAATTAGGCCTAATGTAAGGAACGTCTCTGAGTGCGGCAGTAAATCACGGAATAAAACATTTTATCGATATTGATAATATCCGAACTGAATCACGAATCACGAGTCACTAGACCGCCATTCCTGTTGCCGTATTATTATTACTTTGGCCCCAGGGGCGTGTCTTATTGACGGATGCGAGTCTATAGGAACAAACACTTGTATATTGATCCTTCTTTACCTGAGTTAACATCCGTTAGTAGAAAAGAGATAGCATTATTTTTTACTAATTCTATCAAATTTTATACTGGATTGGTTGTAATAGATTGAAAATGTGAAATTGTTGTCGGTTAGCTTGTTTTGTCAAACTTTGTTTGTTTCCAAAAGTTTGATAAAAAGCAAGTTGCGATTATCATAAAGAATACGTTGATTTTCGTAGGTATATTAGAACATTATACTTCCTAAATAGATTTTTAATAAGTATAATAGTACCTGTATAACGAAGTAAGTTTAATGTAAAACTTAGATCGTGGGATAACCACGCCCTAAAAACGACGAAGTCCGGTCACTGACCAAGTTTTTTCTTTGGCAGGTTGACATCAGTTTCTTGAAAATAATGTCGGGAACTGAAATAAACCCTTACTTTACAGGGAATGAGACGTACAAGCCAATAAATCCTATATTGTCGACTATCGGTGATTTTACTCCGTTCTACATTGCCATAGCGATCTGTTCGGTCATCTTCGGCTTTCTGCTTATACTGAACATTGTTTGTTGTTGCTCGAGGTATTCCGACTATTGGCTGGACCGACACACTGGTTAGTGCATTCATTTTATTTGTGACTACCTACATTTATTCATTATTAAGGACAAGACATTGGCAGGCGTTTCAACCGGTATTCTAACGGCCATTTTGTCAAAGCATTACTAATAGCCACTCTGCCGTGTTACCGAATAGTCAGTTTGTGTTGTACTGGAATTTAAATTGCACAATTACAGTCCAATAGCAGTGCCCAAATAAGTAATTACTTTAAACAATATCTGATGACAATCTGTGTAGCAGTGCAAGCCATGTGGCTTGACCCCAATAACCTTGTATAACATTATATTATAATTTATTTTGTTATTCACAGGTAATCGCTGGTTGGTGTCGATTTGGTCAGCTACTCCACACAAGCAACCACCTCTGGACTTCACTGAGCTGAACACAGAGAAGCTACCTGTTCAGTTTGTTCTTCCTGAACATACAGAAGAGTACGAGTCAGAGGTACTAAAATCAATATCCCGTCAACCCTTAGCATCATCACAAGACTACTTAGAGTTGCATAAAAGAGAAAGCGATATATAACCATGGCATTTCTGATGTTGTACCCAGCTGTTGCTGTGCTTTCTCTCTTTGTGTTAGTGGTTATTATACTAATGTTGAGATTTGGAAACAAGTGGTGCAGGTTGCGTCACACTGCACACCAATACAATGAAACTTGGTATGAAGATATGGCATTTGACAATAAAGTTTCATTTGCTTAGACTTAAGGTTACTCGGCCACGAAACCCAATGTATGCAAATAAAACCTGTGTTTGATATATTGCCATTGCATGCTTATTTTCATGTGTTTTTAATATGTACCACCAGTGTTGTTAAAATTTCTATTTTATCTTCATTCTATTACTTTAACTCTCTTAATTACATCAAATGAGTATGCACATTGGTTTTTGCGTCCCTGATTATATAATTAGGTGGCTTGTATGTTTTTATGTCTACATGTAACACTTATTGTGTATTTCTTAATGTTTGAGTTGCAATGGCTTGTTAGTGCATTTGGAATTCATTTTTACACACTTTATTCTTTTGTACTATTGTACAAATCTATTTATCTGTTGGTCTATTTACTGTGTATATTTTAGTAATCACATTTGAACATATAATACCCACAAAATGATGTGCAAAATATACAAACTGCATTGCAGCTATTGTTGGTATTGTATTTATCGGGGATGTCTGCTATTTCAAATGGGTAAACAACTTTCTTTGTTGGAAATATTCCACCCTTAATCCTAGGAGCTATTGGTTTGCAATGTTAACTTCAACCTGTATGTTATTTTGTGCGTATTATACTCATAATTACGGATGGTATAATGCTACAACTCAAATATCCCAGTCCAATATCAATTTGATTTAAGAAATTAAATGATGTTATCAAAGTTTTTGGCATAAATAAATTATATGAAATTATCAAAAATAGGACAGATATTTAATAAACAGCATACCCCACCATACCCACATTATTTCATATAAATTTTACAATGGATATGAATCTTCACTTAATAGACATTTGCATATAATTCTTTATGTTCAAATGAAATACAAATTTGTCCATCCAAATAATTCCCAATTGTATTTATTATTTAGTATAGCTAATAAACAATTCCATCCATTCAGGTCTGATTTAATGTATAAGGTATTAGTTTTAATGTTTTCTATTTTTTATCTAATCAAGTGACTTTTAAGAATTTCGTAATATAAGTGAACATTGGAAAATATATCTATTTATATTGTAAACCTTATTGTTCCCCAATAATGGGGGTGTCATTATGAGGACCACTCGGATAGATTTTTATATAAATAAACATAAAATAAATAAAAATAATGATAAATCAATATGTATGTAAAACAATCCATATAATTTCAATAGTAATTTTAAGCATGTATTATGAATAATTTAGAGAAATAAAATGTTTTTATGAACACTTGATTTCATTATTATCCTATAAACACGATTTTATATGGACATCATCACCATCATCAGCCATAGGACGTCCACTGCTGAACATAGACCTCACCCAAAGATTTCCAGATCGACCTGTTGGAAGCGGCCTGCATTCAGCAAATTCCTGCGACCTTTGAGGTCGTCGGCCCACCTGGTAGGTGGACGTCCTACGCTGCGCTTGCCGGTACGTGGTCTCCACTCGAGAACTTTTCTGCCCCATCGACTATCAGTTCTACGAGCTATGTGCCCAGCCCAGCCCACTGCCATTTAAACTTGCTAATCCTCTGGGCTATGGCTATGCTCGGTGTTTCTCTACGTGATCAAATCAGGAATGAGGAGATCCGTAGAAGAACGAAAGTCACCGACATAGCCCAGAGGATTATATGGACATACTTATTCAATAGTATGCAATTTATAAAAGTGTGAGAAAATTGTTATCAAAAAATCAAGTCAATTCGAAAGAGATTAGTAATTGGTATTTACTTTTTGAATAACTTCACTCGATGAAAAGTTAGTCTGTTAGTAAGTTATAAACCATCTAAATATCACGGTTCGGGGCCCATTGATGCTGACTCATGGCTTGACTATTATGCATATATCTGTACCTCAGGGGGGTTACCACCACCTCTTATAGCAGCATTATTATAATTTTACTTGTACCGATTCCCATACAAAACAAACGAAGAACGGTTATAATAATACTGCTATAAGAAGTGGTGGTAACCCTGCTGAAGCATACAACACCAAGCGTCAAAACACTTTACAGCAGAGACGAAAATGTGGGCTGTATTACTATGAATCCATTACTGGTCGATTTAATTAAAACTTGCAGAAATTATTTATGTATTTAACGTTCTGTTTTATACCATTATAAAGATCTGGTTTTTGCGCATCTATCGGTGTAAAAAATAGCATTTTGGGAAAAATATAGTTACTATCGTATCCCTCAGGTACAGATATGTATTATATAGAAAACACTTCTGTTTACCTCAACGGGACTATCAAGTCTTAAACTTCGGCCCGATTTCTGATTATCACTAAACATCAGCTAACTATTGAGATGCCAACTCTACCCCACACAATTACAATTGTCTTAGCCATTACCCGTAATAAGCAGAGTTCGACTCTATGTATTGGGCTATTTGTTGAGTAACTTCAGCGAGTACTCTAATTTACCTTTACATATCCATGCTTATGTAAAGCCTGGTTTGCAGCTTGTTAGCTTTTTGGAAACAAAACACATACGCAAAACAACGATTTTAACAGTCACCTGCTCGTAGAACAATGGACCATAGATGAAATGTATGTTTTGTGTAGGTCTTTTGTGAAATGTTTTAGTGCAAGAGGCCCGGCTTCATTGCTCTTAATATTGATGTTTCGTGAATACAAAAACAGCTGGTGATATGATGTGTAATTTTAGTACCAGGCTTGTCTATTGCAATTACTTACAACTTAGCTTTTACCCTAACAGTGCTCGAATTGGAAGGAAACCTGTGGGAACGGCATTCCCTTTCCGGGAAATGATCATTCACTTTGGCAAAAAATAATCTCACACCGTTCCCTTTTGTGAAATAACTATTGCGTTACTTTAAAAATCAGGAACGCAGGGGGAAAAGAGGTTCCTCGTGAAACAGTTCATTTCTCTGTTTACCATTAAACCCAGTTCCATATAATGCACAAAAACTACTAAAGGTGTAGGCAGATGTCGAAAATAAGATATCTTAAAAATCTCGGATTCAGGCGTCACAGACTTGATAAGAACCTATGAGATTATTTCATTTTATTTATTTAATAAATTCTTTTTATTGTACTTTAAAAATAATACAAATGACCCACAAACCTGCCGTTTGACTGCGGATCAATGAGTCTTCAGGTCTCCTTACATAACTCCAAATATATGTATATAAAATGTAGTCGTTCGTTCATTTGCCCATTGCCTACCTAACTAAATTCTAAGATCTCCAAATAATATTCCTTTAGCATTTTCTTAAATTTATTTTTATGAGTTTCTTGTCTAATCCCTACTGGCAAACTGTTTAGTATATGGGGAAGCCGGAAGACGCTTTTTTGAAGTTACAGGTATAAGGTCAAAATTAAACACAAACATTATAAAAACACTTGTTTTATTTATTATATTAATTAATCCACTCCGTAACCAATCAATAAAACTTATTTTATGGGATAATTAAATAATGGTATTTACATAAAAATAATCGTATTTGGAATCAATCGTTGAATTCGCATGATATGACGCTGCCTTTGACCGTTTTAAGTTATTGCATGTTTAAGTAAAAATCATAACTTGTACTCTCTTGGTATTGCTCATCAAATAATTATTCAAACCAAATTAGTTTGATACTTGTACCATCGTTTTGTATGACACAAATTTGAACATGACGGCCTAAGTCTAAAATTTCCATTATCAAATTACGAGTAACGAAACTTATTTATGAAGTTGCGCCACCTTGGAATGAAGTGGGACCAGTCGCCGACCGCGTGGACTATCGGATGCTCATACGTTGAATTGGGTACTTGACTGTTTGATTTTATACACATATTTATATGTCTATCTATTCTATCTATTCTATCCTATTGTGTCCCACTGCTGGGCAAAGGACTCCCCCATCTTTTTCCACTGTTCTCTGTCATGGGCTAGTTCAGTCCACGTAGGCTCGTAGGCATCCATATCGTCACGCCATCTCTTTCTGGGTCTACCACGGCGTCGTCAGCCGTCGGAAGGTTTCCACTCTGTGCTAATTTTGGCCCACCTATCCGGTAGCATACGAACCACGTGTCCTGCCCAGTTCCACTTTAGTTTGGCTGCCTCACTCCCCACGTCAGTAATACGTGTTTTGGCGCGCAATTCCGTATTTCGGACATGGTCAGCTATTTATATGTAATAACAAATAAATTAAAAAGAAACCCTTTTGTAAAAACTGCATCGAAATTAGTTGAAAAATGATGCAGTAATTCATATTTTAAATTCTGGAGTGGGGGCATAGTGGATATATCTTGTTATCCCTTTCCAACGCACGTACCGTTATGGCGGTGACATGATTATACTTCTCTTTCCCGCAGTTTGTAGGGTACACCAAACTTCAAAGGCGTATAACTTTTTAACTTTTAAGAATATTTCAATATTTCTTTCTGTTCTATATTTTAGATGACGTAAATTTCATATAAAATCAATTAAAAAAAAGTAGTTAACTCCCCAATTATCGATTGAAAATGGCCCTTTCCTGTGGACGATCCTACACGCTGCCTTATCAAACGTTCCCGATCGGCGTCTGGCCCGTTCGCCACTCGTAAAACACGAAGTATCAAATCTATTCCTAATCCACTAAGATATTTTTTTTTATATTTCCCGACATAATATAGTGGTATTATTATAATTTATAACGTACTTTAGAAGACACAGACCTTTAAATTTGCGAAATTAAATTTAAATTATTTAATGGGAACTACAGGAGGGTCCAATTAGTAATTTGAATAGATGGTATCCGGCAGTACATCGGGAGGTACACAGTAAATATACATAAATTGACAAAGTTCCTAATCGTATCGCGTAGTCGTTTATCATAACGAATATTAAAAAGTTGTATGAATACGTCCACATTGGTATCGTTACCTTCATTCCAATAGACATATTTAAAAAAAAACATCAAGTACTGAAGTGTAGCTCGCAAGCCGATTGTTTGGGAAACAGTTATTACAAAGCCTCTTCAAAACGATTATAATAATTTATACAATAAAAGTAACAATTCAATACAATAACCACTTTAGTAATAATGCCCCTTACTTATAAAAATATTTAAGCGCGGCTTATCTTTAACCATAGGTTGTCCCTTTCATTTTTAAACAATGTAACGCAAGGAAAAAAGTGACAGGCTATGCTTAGCAAAAAGTTAAGCGAAAATGTTTTTATAAGTAAGGCCCTATGTATCTACAATACAACATAAAACTATAAACCATAAGTCTATTTTACCTATACATGGATAGTGTGGTAAGAGAAAATTATATATTTTCAAAATAAATAAAATCACGGCATGCGAGCAACACGCGTGAAACTTAATTCTAACGTTACATACAACAATAATAACATATACAACATTCATGTAGGTACGTTAAGTGACATCAATAATTTAAAACATAAAAACATATACTTTATATTGTACGGTTTTAAGGTACCAAGGGCCGAATATAGACAGATTGGCTTGTTTAAAAGGTATAAAATTACTGATTTTGATAGCATGCAAACTCGTCATAAAATCAATTACGAAAATAAATACACAAACGTATTATTTCACGTGTAAAAACACGTCCACAAAAATATGGACAATAATCACTTAAAACGACACTAAATTTTTAAATTGAAAACGGACGGCGCAAAGGAAATTAGATCTACGACATAATTGGGCAAACGTCGCGAAGAAGCACGATAATAAATTTAGTCCTTTATAAGGCGTACCGCATGAAGTCGCTGGATGCAGGCCGCTTCCAACAGGTCGATCTGGAAATCTGGGGGGAGGCCTATGTTCAGCAGTGGACGTCCTATGGCTGATGATGATGATGAAGGCATATTGTTTCATTTTGAAAACATTACGCACAGAAGCCAATATATGCAGCAAAGCGCCTATATCTTTGTAAATCGCAGTTCAAAAGTAGTTCAAAGCTGTTGCTGCGTTTGAATTTATTTTTATTCGGGCACAGCAAAGTGACTACAACTACTACATAAACCAGCGACCACTGACAAACATTGGGTTTATCTGTGGTCACCAGAATCATGCCGGCATGCTTCTTACTTTACACTCCAAGCAGAGAAGTTAATCGAGGGGCTTGCGACAATACGAGGCTGTCTTTAGAAACAATTTAGCAATCGAAACTAAAATATTGGCGGCACCAACCGCCCGCTAATACCATATTTATAAAAAAGTAACGTTTTTTGAAAATGTGGCGACGTGCCTACATGATTGATCGTTCGGTATTTCTCGGCGCCTGCACACTAGTGGACCTTAGGGAGCGTACCCATATTACGTGACCCGTTCTGGGGAAAGGGGGGGTCTTCAAAATACCACGCTAGGTCACAGTTCTTAGGTTTTCGTCACGTAGTCAATATCCTTTAGGGAAATCACGTGCTTTTTCGAGCTATATTCAAATATGACCCGCAGCGTTTAGCACTTTTTAAAGTCACACGTGGCTAAACATCATAATATTTTGTTTTTTTACTTTTCTTCGACAAAAAATTACTTAAAACCTTATTTATAAATCACTACGTCAAAACTGGAGGGCGAGGGGTCTTGTCATATGACAAGACCCCTCCCTCGGTAGTATATACTACGGGTGATCAAGGAGGGGGAGGGGGTATAAAATGGGTCACGTTATATGGGTACGTTCCCTTATGAACGACACACAAACAATAGCTCACCAACCTATCACATGCCTTGCAAATTATGAATTACCATAGATTTGGTATTATGATTTGATACATGTATTATTTATTTTCATAGTCATTTTTTTAAGATGACCACATTCGCTAACGTGGTTAATATTCCAATCGTGGAAATGTGGTAAACTATGTGTCGATTACAAAATGTACCAATGTAGAGCATTTTGCCACTTTAGATATTGTAATAGCATATATCTCTATATAATAATCGAATTCTAAATAGTTAGGGGGATATCCAATGATCTTTATCTAACATAATTAATTACTTAATCATATTTGATCAAAAAATTGAAGTCAATGACAGGGAAAATTGCCAATCAATTCTAAAATATTTGACCAAAATGCAAACCCCTAAATATCGATAAAACTCGACGCGACGTCACTACCGTATCAGAACCAATTATATCACGCATTAAATCAATAATTACCGTGCCATTTAGAAATATGATAATATATTAACAAGCTACCCAAACATATACGTATGTATTGATATCATTAGGTACCTATAAGTTTTGCGTTACATAATCTGTAATATCAACTTTTTTGACATTTCACGTTAGTGATAAAATAAAATAATTTGTATGAAATACGTTAATTCTCAATGAACACCTAGAGGCGTTCGGATGTTTGGCATACAAATATTAGGATAGTCCGATTGCTAATTAAACGGATTAAACTGACACTTCGAAATGTCACTTAACATAATAATGTAGCTTGCTTCCCAAAAATAGTAATTGATCTAGTTCAATTTTTATCATTCATAGAAACAATAACCCAGCATTACCTTGCAAAATTTGTTGCAAACTTTATTGCGTATTTTTAGAAATTTCAGCTTGACTCATCGCCTAAATGTCTGTGTAAATATTTTTGCATAAATAATCCCAACAGATACACGAAATGATAACAATGAAAATTACAAATATTACTCTTATTATTTGAGACAAATTATGTACCACACATTCATAGGCTTTGTAAGTTTTGTTTATAATGAAACGTAACTATAATTCTAGTAGAAATGCCATAACTTAGCATTCAGTAATTTACTATGACTATAATTCAGTAGACATGCAGTACTAATCACACATTAGGCAGAAATTACGACTTTGAGTTGGACTTCAGAAAATGAAAGAATTGAAATGTTTAAATAATCTTGTTCTTTTTACCACAGCACTATTTAAATGAAAAAGTAGCAACATTCGAAATACTGGTTTAATTAGCAATCTTACTATAGTCGCTAGCGTAAAATGCCAAAAAAACTCGTAGTAGCTCCACAAGAATATTATATTCGTATCGAGCTCACTACGCACAATTGACGATTTGTTAATTTTTCATACAAATGTCACAAAAGCGCTAATAGCGATTCGAATACGATTGTCAAAAATATTCTTGTGGACCATGTTTTTTTTTTTATAAAGGACGTATATATCGGCGCAAAATCGCAAGCTTATTTAAAAAGCCGTTGTTATTTCACGTTATTAATTCATTTTACAATTGTTAAACTGCTGAAACCTTAAAAGACTCTAAAAAGTTAAAATAATCGTTATAATTATTTCTGTAACATTCGATATTCGGTATCGAGTAGGTAGTTGCAAATATTGCACCCTATAAAAGGAGTGTTCAGAGCAGATTCGACACAGTCGTGCTCCGGCTGGCTCCGGCACTCGGACTGTCCACATCCCTGACTAGACGGTGCTCCTGAGCACCGTTAATAAAGGGAGTTAGTGAATTTCAGTGTTCACACTTGATAAATAAGATGAGTAATCATCTTATTGTCAAAAGTGACGTCAGCCATGCTGACGTCACCGTTTTTAAAAAAACAACGTTAGCGTTGGCCCTCCGACATCAGAAGTGGGATCACTATCCCACTCATTTAACTTGAACCTTTCTGCCCTGACAATGGATACTTTCAATCCGACTGATACTTTCAATCCGACTGATAATTTCAATCCGACTGATAATTTCAATCCGAGATACTTTCAGTTCGATCGATACTTTCGAACTAGTTTTTCAGGTCCTTTGTGGACCACTGTTAATAATAAAGGTCCAGGCCACAGCATCATCCTTCCCAGTTCCTTTAGAACCCCTGTGGACCACGGCGTAAAGGACCGCTCAGAACCACAGCATCCTTTAAAAAAAAAAAAAAACTGGACCACGGCGTACGGAACCGCTCAGAACCACAGCTTCATCCTTAACAATAAAGTGCATTAATGTGTGGAACATTTGCACAAAATGAAAAAAAAAAAAAAAAAAAAAAACCTTTTCAGAGCCTCTGTGGACCACGGCGTACAGGACCGCTCAGCGCCACAGCATCGACCCTTCCCGTTCCTTTAGAACCCCTGTGGACCACGGCATCATCCCCGTAAGAAAAGTGCATAGATGCGTGGAGCATTCGCACTCTGACTACTGATTCATAAAAAGTGCATTGTGTGGAACATTTGTACAAATGTTTATAATATGGTCTAGCAAGGCTGGTCGGATACCTCCTCTGAAAACCATATAAACTAGGGCACGAGGTGCGTCTAAATACCCGTATTTTGATTTGTGTGTAATTTCATCTCGGAATTCAATGCAAAAACAAACTACCTGATTTATGGTCAGGATTGATCGAGACGGTGTATGTGACACTGTTGCAGTCATTTTTGAAGTCTAAATGTCAACGTTAGTGATCATCTTTAAAAATCATAAGTGGTCAATTTGAAAAATCCTGAGTGGTCAATTCGGGAAATTGTTTTGTGAGCTAAGTAGTTTGCCCGCTGAGTTTGTTTCGCCGGGTCTTCTCAGGCAGGGCCGCGTTTGGATCAGGTGGTAGTTTTAAAAAAAAATCGGAATCTTAAATTCGCAATAATAAACGAGGCCTTTCAAAATGACCGTATCGGCGTACAACCACGAGCTTTCAATAGGAGCAAGTGCTATTTCAAATGAAAAGAAAGAAAGAAAAAGAAAAAAAAAATTTGGTTCTACGAGTATTCACAACAAATTACAAGGCTGGTGCAGAGCACGCACCGCCTATCAGAATGGCCGTATCGGCGCAAAATCGCAAGCTTATTTAAAAAGCCGTTGTTATTTCACGTTATTAATTCATTTTACAATTGTTAAACTGCTGAAACCTTAAAAGACTCTAAAAAGTTAAAATAATCGTTATAATTATTTCTGTAACATTCGATATTCGGTATCGAGTAGGTAGTTGCAAATATTGCACCCTATAAAAGGAGTGTTCAGAGCAGATTCGACACAGTCGTGCTCCGGCTGGCTCCGGCACTCGGACTGTCCACATCCCTGACTAGACGGTGCTCCTGAGCACCGTTAATAAAGGGAGTTAGTGAATTTCAGTGTTCACACTTGATAAATAAGATGAGTAATCATCTTATTGTCAAAAGTGACGTCAGCCATGCTGACGTCACCGTTTTTAAAAAAACAACGTTAGCGTTGGCCCTCCGACATCAGAAGTGGGATCACTATCCCACTCATTTAACTTGAACCTTTCTGCCCTGACAATGGATACTTTCAATCCGACTGATACTTTCAATCCGACTGATAATTTCAATCCGACTGATAATTTCAATCCGAGATACTTTCAGTTCGATCGATACTTTCGAACTAGTTTTTCAGGTCCTTTGTGGACCACTGTTAATAATAAAGGTCCAGGCCACAGCATCATCCTTCCCAGTTCCTTTAGAACCCCTATGGACCACGGCGTAAAGGACCGCTCAGAACCACAGCATCCTTTAAAAAAAAAAAAAAAAACTGGACCACGGCGTACGGAACCGCTCAGAACCACAGCTTCATCCTTAACAATAAAGTGCATTAATGTGTGGAACATTTGCACAAAATGAAAAAAAAAAAAAAAAAAAAACCTTTTCAGAGCCTCTGTGGACCACGGCGTACAGGACCGCTCAGCGCCACAGCATCGACCCTTCCCGTTCCTTTAGAACCCCTGTGGACCACGGCATCATCCCCGTAAGAAAAGTGCATAGATGCGTGGAGCATTCGCACTCTGACTACTGATTCATAAAAAGTGCATTGTGTGGAACATTTGTACAAATGTTTATAATATGGTCTAGCAAGGCTGGTCGGATACCTCCTCTGAAAACCATATAAACTAGGGCACGAGGTGCGTCTAAATACCCGTATTTTGATTTGTGTGTAATTTCATCTCGGAATTCAATGCAAAAACAAACTACCTGATTTATGGTCAGGATTGATCGAGACGGTGTATGTGACACTGTTGCAGTCATTTTTGAAGTCTAAATGTAAACGTTAGTGATCATCTTTAAAAATCATAAGTGGTCAATTTGAAAAATCCTGAGTGGTCAATTCGGGAAATTGTTTTGTGAGCTAAGTAGTTTGCCCGCTGAGTTTGTTTCGCCGGGTCTTCTCAGGCAGGGCCGCGTTTGGATCAGGTGGTAGTTTTAAAAAAAAAATCGGAATCTTAAATTCGCAATAATAAACGAGGCCTTTCAAAATGACCGTATCGGCGTACAACCACGAGCTTTCAATAGGAGCAAGTGCTATTTCAAATGAAAAGAAAGAAAGAAAAAGAAAAAAAAAATTTGGTTCTACGAGTATTCACAACAAATTACAAGGCTGGTGCAGAGCACGCACCGCCTATCAGAATGGCCGTATCGGCGCAAAATCGCAAGCTTATTTAAAAAGCCGTTGTTATTTCACGTTATTAATTCATTTTACAATTGTTAAACTGCTGAAACCTTAAAAGACTCTAAAAAGTTAAAATAATCGTTATAATTATTTCTGTAACATTCGATATTCGGTATCGAGTAGGTAGTTGCAAATATTGCACCCTATAAAAGGAGTGTTCAGAGCAGATTCGACACAGTCGTGCTCCGGCTGGCTCCGGCACTCGGACTGTCCACATCCCTGACTAGACGGTGCTCCTGAGCACCGTTAATAAAGGGAGTTAGTGAATTTCAGTGTTCACACTTGATAAATAAGATGAGTAATCATCTTATTGTCAAAAGTGACGTCAGCCATGCTGACGTCACCGTTTTTAAAAAAACAACGTTAGCGTTGGCCCTCCGACATCAGAAGTGGGATCACTATCCCACTCATTTAACTTGAACCTTTCTGCCCTGACAATGGATACTTTCAATCCGACTGATACTTTCAATCCGACTGATAATTTCAATCCGACTGATAATTTCAATCCGAGATACTTTCAGTTCGATCGATACTTTCGAACTAGTTTTTCAGGTCCTTTGTGGACCACTGTTAATAATAAAGGTCCAGGCCACAGCATCATCCTTCCCAGTTCCTTTAGAACCCCTATGGACCACGGCGTAAAGGACCGCTCAGAACCACAGCATCCTTTAAAAAAAAAAAAAAAAACTGGACCACGGCGTACGGAACCGCTCAGAACCACAGCTTCATCCTTAACAATAAAGTGCATTAATGTGTGGAACATTTGCACAAAATGAAAAAAAAAAAAAAAAAAAAAACCTTTTCAGAGCCTCTGTGGACCACGGCGTACAGGACCGCTCAGCGCCACAGCATCGACCCTTCCCGTTCCTTTAGAACCCCTGTGGACCACGGCATCATCCCCGTAAGAAAAGTGCATAGATGCGTGGAGCATTCGCACTCTGACTACTGATTCATAAAAAGTGCATTGTGTGGAACATTTGTACAAATGTTTATAATATGGTCTAGCAAGGCTGGTCGGATACCTCCTCTGAAAACCATATAAACTAGGGCACGAGGTGCGTCTAAATACCCGTATTTTGATTTGTGTGTAATTTCATCTCGGAATTCAATGCAAAAACAAACTACCTGATTTATGGTCAGGATTGATCGAGACGGTGTATGTGACACTGTTGCAGTCATTTTTGAAGTCTAAATGTCAACGTTAGTGATCATCTTTAAAAATCATAAGTGGTCAATTTGAAAAATCCTGAGTGGTCAATTCGGGAAATTGTTTTGTGAGCTAAGTAGTTTGCCCGCTGAGTTTGTTTCGCCGGGTCTTCTCAGGCAGGGCCGCGTTTGGATCAGGTGGTAGTTTTAAAAAAAAAATCGGAATCTTAAATTCGCAATAATAAACGAGGCCTTTCAAAATGACCGTATCGGCGTACAACCACGAGCTTTCAATAGGAGCAAGTGCTATTTCAAATGAAAAGAAAGAAAGAAAAAGAAAAAAAAAATTTGGTTCTACGAGTATTCACAACAAATTACAAGGCTGGTGCAGAGCACGCACCGCCTATCAGAATGGCCGTATCGGCGCAAAATCGCAAGCTTATTTAAAAAGCCGTTGTTATTTCACGTTATTAATTCATTTTACAATTGTTAAACTGCTGAAACCTTAAAAGACTCTAAAAAGTTAAAATAATCGTTATAATTATTTCTGTAACATTCGATATTCGGTATCGAGTAGGTAGTTGCAAATATTGCACCCTATAAAAGGAGTGTTCAGAGCAGATTCGACACAGTCGTGCTCCGGCTGGCTCCGGCACTCGGACTGTCCACATCCCTGACTAGACGGTGCTCCTGAGCACCGTTAATAAAGGGAGTTAGTGAATTTCAGTGTTCACACTTGATAAATAAGATGAGTAATCATCTTATTGTCAAAAGTGACGTCAGCCATGCTGACGTCACCGTTTTTAAAAAAACAACGTTAGCGTTGGCCCTCCGACATCAGAAGTGGGATCACTATCCCACTCATTTAACTTGAACCTTTCTGCCCTGACAATGGATACTTTCAATCCGACTGATACTTTCAATCCGACTGATAATTTCAATCCGACTGATAATTTCAATCCGAGATACTTTCAGTTCGATCGATACTTTCGAACTAGTTTTTCAGGTCCTTTGTGGACCACTGTTAATAATAAAGGTCCAGGCCACAGCATCATCCTTCCCAGTTCCTTTAGAACCCCTATGGACCACGGCGTAAAGGACCGCTCAGAACCACGGCATCCTTTAAAAAAAAAAAAAAAAACTGGACCACGGCGTACGGAACCGCTCAGAACCACAGCTTCATCCTTAACAATAAAGTGCATTAATGTGTGGAACATTTGCACAAAATGAAAAAAAAAAAAAAAAAAAAAAACCTTTTCAGAGCCTCTGTGGACCACGGCGTACAGGACCGCTCAGCGCCACAGCATCGACCCTTCCCGTTCCTTTAGAACCCCTGTGGACCACGGCATCATCCCCGTAAGAAAAGTGCATAGATGCGTGGAGCATTCGCACTCTGACTACTGATTCATAAAAAGTGCATTGTGTGGAACATTTGTACAAATGTTTATAATATGGTCTAGCAAGGCTGGTCGGATACCTCCTCTGAAAACCATATAAACTAGGGCACGAGGTGCGTCTAAATACCCGTATTTTGATTTGTGTGTAATTTCATCTCGGAATTCAATGCAAAAACAAACTACCTGATTTATGGTCAGGATTGATCGAGACGGTGTATGTGACACTGTTGCAGTCATTTTTGAAGTCTAAATGTCAACGTTAGTGATCATCTTTAAAAATCATAAGTGGTCAATTTGAAAAATCCTGAGTGGTCAATTCGGGAAATTGTTTTGTGAGCTAAGTAGTTTGCCCGCTGAGTTTGTTTCGCCGGGTCTTCTCAGGCAGGGCCGCGTTTGGATCAGGTGGTAGTTTTAAAAAAAAAATCGGAATCTTAAATTCGCAATAATAAACGAGGCCTTTCAAAATGACCGTATCGGCGTACAACCACGAGCTTTCAATAGGAGCAAGTGCTATTTCAAATGAAAAGAAAGAAAGAAAAAGAAAAAAAAAATTTGGTTCTACGAGTATTCACAACAAATTACAAGGCTGGTGCAGAGCACGCACCGCCTATCAGAATGGCCGTATCGGCGCAAAATCGCAAGCTTATTTAAAAAGCCGTTGTTATTTCACGTTATTAATTCATTTTACAATTGTTAAACTGCTGAAACCTTAAAAGACTCTAAAAAGTTAAAATAATCGTTATAATTATTTCTGTAACATTCGATATTCGGTATCGAGTAGGTAGTTGCAAATATTGCACCCTATAAAAGGAGTGTTCAGAGCAGATTCGACACAGTCGTGCTCCGGCTGGCTCCGGCACTCGGACTGTCCACATCCCTGACTAGACGGTGCTCCTGAGCACCGTTAATAAAGGGAGTTAGTGAATTTCAGTGTTCACACTTGATAAATAAGATGAGTAATCATCTTATTGTCAAAAGTGACGTCAACCATGCTGACGTCACCGTTTTTAAAAAACAACGTTAGCGTTGGCCCTCCGACATATATATAAAGGCTTTCTTTCTTTCTTTCTACCTGCCCTTATCCCACTTTAATGTGGGGTCGGTGTAACACACTTTTTCAAGCATGTTGCAGAAATTATTTGGTTAAATTTTTACGACCGGCTGCCTGTCTGACGTCAACCCCCTCTGAGGGGTCCAGTCCCGGGCAAATTAAACTAGAAAATTTGCTTTGCCCGACCTGAGAATCGAACCCCTCCCGGAACGACCTCCCGGTCCACAGCCCATACATGCTGCCGCTAGACCAAGGAGGCGACGTATATATAAAGGGCTATTATATCTAAAATGAAAATGTCAATGATACTATAGTCGCGCCTCGTCACTTTAAGGTCCATTAGTATTTAGTACTCAATGTAAAAGCAAACAATATTACAGTAGGTACAATCAGTCTATAAATTTCACTGTTGACGAACCTTATTATCTGATATTTAATTTCTGTTACATATATTTACACGTCGTACAATTCTTAATTATCAATAATAACTAAAACTAGAAAATTATAGTACAGAATTGAACATTAATTATACCAATCAATAAACTTATTCATTTTTATATAACAGTCGCGATTTTGTACATTTTGATAGTGCGCACTTGCTCGCGAGTGTTCAGTGAATCTATATTTTGTACAAAACAATAAAAACAAACAATAATTACATTTGAAAGACAACGCCCTTAGACCAAGGAGTCCATTTTAAAGATTAAAAAGCATCTTTGAAGTTCCTCAATAAAAATAAATACTTAACGCCCGAATGGTCAAACGCTACTCAACTTTAATTGCTTCTTACATTGATTGTCGCCATACAATTTTGATAAGGCGGCCTTAAACGACATAAGGCGACCTTAAGTATATGAGCATTCGGCGGTAAATGGTCCTAAGGTTTATTTTAATTTCAGCTTAGAATTTATGCTTTCAACGCCAGTACTATAATGGTTAATATTTTAAATTTTATTTTTATAAGGGCGACTTGCACCACTATTACTAACCTATAGTTAGTGCTAATCTCAAGTTAAATTGAAAAAGAAATATATGAAGGACATGTAATTAATTACATGAAATGTTCTACATGTAATTACAGATAATATATTATGACTTTTAATTAATTACATGTAATGAATTACATAAATTATTAAAATTGGAGGAGACCTATGTTCAGCAGTGGACGTCCTATGGCTGATGATGATGATGAATGAATTACACGTCCTTCATATATCTCTATGTATTTCAATTAAACTCGAGGTTAGGACTAACTGTAGGTTAGTAATAGTGGTGCAAGTGGCCCTAAGCCATGTATAAATTTAACGTTTTCATATTTATGCGTGTGATAAAATCAGAAAAATGGACTCGGGTGTTATTGAACGGTCTTAGCCGTTCAACAGTATACAGTTGTTGTATGTACATATATAGTTATACATATAAAGGTACGAATCTATGTGTTGTGCCTATCGAAACTCTTAGGTGTACAGTACGTAGTATTCAAAGGACTATGTTCACCGTTATATACAAATCCAAATATCTTACCATACAAATATTCCAGTATCGGAATTAGTATGAAAATATCTGTATTTTACCGATGTATATTGAAATTTCACTCTCTCGTCACTTACACTAGCGCGCCAGCTTATTTCCATTCTATACAAGGCTTTTTTAGACTTTCTACGAGAACTACGCAATTATCGTGTTGGTAAAATGCGTATACAAGCGAATTCCGACAATTATTTATTAAAACAATAGTCAAATTTAAATAATATAATATGATAATAATATAAGATTCTATTTTGTCCTTAAAGTGTCATTTATCTAAGAAGCTATACAGTTTAGAACATGGAATTCGCTTAGTGTCAGAGGCTGGGAAACGAACAGATGGGTCATCTAATGGCAAGTGATCTCCACCACCCATAGACACCCAATACACAATAACTTAGACTTAGTATGAGATCTATAGAGCGAACTTCGACCAAGTATAAGTCAAAGAAACGAACTCAATGAGGATTTGGTATTTTTAAATCGAACTTTAACTTAGTCCGAGACATTTTTTGGCAAGAAAATATTTGCTTAGCCTGTCTCTCAGTCTGTTTTTCTTGTAAAAAAATGGCTTTGACTAAGTTGAAGTTCAACTAAAAAATTCCATATCTTCACTGAGTTCTGATTTCTTCAGTTTACGCGAATGCTATTCATTGAAATAAAACTATTTTTACGGATTCTATCACGATTTGGTTTTAATTCTTTTCCCTTTTTAATGTTATTTTTGAAGAGACTGTTCTGTTAAAAATTAAAACCAAATCGTGATAGAATCCGTAAAAATAGTTTTATTTCACTGAGTTCGTTTCTTTAACTCAGACTTAGTCGAGGTTCGCTCTATAGATCTCAGCCTTAGTCGTAGTTGGCTTTATAGATAGCCTTAGTAGTATTGGCTGTTCGACGTTATTGAGCAGACAACTATTTTTAACTGAGTTCAAATAAGAACAAGGTTCTCGAGTCGGTTGCTTTCTTTTTATGAGTATGGATGATGGATGGTATGAGAAATGTCAGTACACCTACACGATTTAATACGAGCAAATTCCTATTATATATTACCTTGTATATAATACAATACGCCGCGCCACGTGCGTCCTATTACATCGTCATAAATGGACGTAGATTCGCAAAAAGGATCCAACCCACAGTATGGTCGAAAATGATGTGAGTATGCGAAATTACTCTTTAACGTCTATATTTTCTAAATTACAAGTTATTTGTATAAAAAGGACAACAATATTCTTACAACTATGTCCCAAAACAACAAAATCACAAAATATATTATAAATAAGTAAATACAATTTAAACTTTAATGTTCATTCAAGTGTAATTTTGTGGGTTGGATCCTTTTTGCATATCTACGTCCAAATATCATTCATATCAGTCACGGGGCCGGGACACACTAGTGTCAAATGATATTTATGAAAGGGACAATAGCGTAAATAGGGCGTAAATTACCGGGTGAATTGAAACAAACTGTTTTTTTGGAAACATAGAGGTATAATATTATTATATTATCAATACCCAAAAATAAATTCGGGCACAAAATTAGATTTTATATTGATGAATTAACTTGTATAATCTTGTTAGTTCTTAGTCAAATCAAGTTTTCATACAAAAAAAATTGATCTCAAATTTCCGTACCGCCATCAACCACTTATTACAATGGGAAGGCGATTATTACAATTTACAACCTAGAACGTCTGTGAATCAGGTAAGTCAATTTTTTTCTCTCAATATTATTACGTTGGCCGACCTGACGCGCGTATATTTCAAATAAACATAACTTAAGCTCACGCCTGTATCCCCGAAGGGGTAGGCAGAGGCGCACTAGCCAACTAGTACACCCACATTTCGCCGAGCTTAATTCCGTCCCAACTGTGATACAGGGCAAGCCTATCGCCGTATAGGGCACAAATTCCAGACTCCGGGCTCATATGGAAAAATCCGATATCAGTTTGCCCGACCCGGGGATCGAACCCGAGACCTCAGGACAATAGTCGTGCCGAAATACAACCACGCCACCGAGGCGTGTTTTCAAATAAACTGAGCAACATATGACCACGAGGTCATAACTTTTTGATCACAAGTTTTGTGCTGTTGTCCGGTCTATATATACTTTTGAATGTCTTTTGTTCTTAGTGTTAGTTCTTGTTTCATTTCACCCGCGTATTTCCATTCCCCCTTTACGGTAGTAGGCAATATAAGATTAACAAAAAATCTCGAAGCTTGGACAATTTATTATTTCAACAATTCAAAGGCAAAGACTTCTATGTATTTACTAGACAAGCTGTTTCGAAGTAAAATTGTGGCACATGACGGCGAGTGTTTGACGTTTCACGGCTAAGGATAAGCAGATTTCTATAGTGAGTTGAGGTCGATTAACATAGACTTGGTGCGCACATTCTATGTACCGAACAGCCAGTCTAGTAGTATACATAGTAGTCTTTGTTGAAAGGTAATAGAATCGTGCGTTGTCGGACCGCGTGCGTTATACTTGCGTCTCATACAATTGTTCCATACAACACGCGATATTTCAACGACAATCACTTAACTTATCAATAGACGTGGTACATTGTTACCAGTGATCGGGATAAGTAGGACTAAGTTGGCTAAAATTGGAAGTATTTAAAACAACTTAAATTGATCAGTTTATTTTTGAGTGAAGGACAAATTAACTTATCTAACATCAACCCCTACGAGGGATCCAGTCCCAGGCAAATTAAATTAGAAAATTTGCTTTGCCCGCCCTGGGAATCGAACCCAGGACCTCCCGGTCCACGACCCATATATACCGCCACTAGACCAAGAATGCGACTAATAAAATAATGCTTAATACCATAAATAAAAATAATACAGCCAAATATCAATAACTGAAAGTTAACCCTTGTTATTCCGACCACTGAGCAATACAATACGCATAAAATAACTTGACCGTGGTGAAGTTAGCAACTTCACATGTGTCAAAAAATAGCTGCAATACAATGACTAAAGAAAAAATACAGGACCCGGCACAACTACGAAAAATACGTGTTTACTATAAAGCCGGTTCCGCCATTTTAGTTTCGCGATCTATTTACATGTAAGTTGTCACCGTGTCAAAAGAATTAAATAACGCATAATTCCTTATTGATTTTATTTTAAATACGGTGTTTTATTTACAACAATACTAATTTCGGAATATGAAGAAGATGACTAACTGTTATATTAATGGGATCTTTCTTTCGCAAAGCCGCCATTTTGGAATCGTTCCATACATTAGGAATGCTTCATTTTTTCTTAATTATGCCCTGTCCTCTATCTTCTTTTGTCTAAGCTGCAATATCCAAACGGACCAAATGCAAGACGGCCAAGTTATTGCGCGCGCATCTTACCAAGCGAGAAAGGTCAATAACAAAATGTTCAGTAAAATATAAATTCATACACGCTCAGAACAACAGGACTACTACAATGAACAAACACATTTAATAAAAAACTTACTACAATTACTGCGACTTCGTTTCATATCACAGAAAAAATTGTTTACAAAAATATAAGTAAAAAAAGTTGTTCTGCTCTTATATAGTTATTACGCAAAATAAACGGAATAAAAACCTTAACAAAAGTTAAAACTTACGTACTTGGTAACGAAAAACTATCACTACAACTTCAAGTCCATTAAAACGTAATTATTAGTATAATAAATGCTCCTTTCTGTTAATGAATATAATCTAAGAGGTAGGGTCAGGAGACTTAATCAGTGGCTTGTGAAACGGATAGCAGTGCTAAGCTGGAAACCAACGTGACGCCGATTCGGGGGCTCAACCCTAAATATTCAACAGTTCTGTATTTGTAGAATTTCCGAGGTTCATTGGTGTCAATACATGTCATAATGGACTTAACTGGAGAGTTTGTGAGTTGTATCCTCACCAATAAAGGCGCGTCTCCTGCTCATGCTTTTCTCGGAACGCTACTAAAACATCTACACAAAACATTCGCTCGGTTTCGCTTCACATTTTTGTTTACGATGCACTGTTCCATGAGCAGGAAACAAAGTGTGTCTAAACAAAAACATTGTTTTGTGTAGATGCGTTGTGATTTGTTTCGATAAAAGCATGTGCAGGAGACACGTCTTTATTACCGCTTGTTTGATCTCCGAAACAAATCATCACAATGTGTTATTGGCGCTCCATACTATTACGAATTTAATATTCTACAGACAGGCCCGGGGCGCAGTTGGCGAATGGCCGGTTGTGAAGCAACAGACCGTGGATTCAATTAATAATAATAAAATAAATACACCCAACAGTCATACACCTAGTCCTGACCCCACACTAAGTATAACTGTATCGTGGGTATCAGAAACTATGAGAGACTTTCGGCTTCACAACACCCAGACTTGAAACAAATATCTGTGGGCCACACAAACATTTGTCTCAATGCGGGAATCAAACCCGCGGCCTCTCGCTTCACAACCAGCTACTCGCCCACTGCGCCACGGAGGCTGTCACCGATATAAATATTTGTGTGGCACATAGATATTTGTTTCGGGTCTGGGTGTTGTGAGACCGAAAGTCTCTCGTAGTTCTTGATACCCACGACTAATATTTAGTGTGGGGTCAGGATTATGTATGTGACTGTTGGGTGTTATTTATTTCCACTGTAACGAATTTTAAATCCATGGAAGAGATGGCAATCGTCGGCTAGCTTAGCATCGTATCCACAAGGGGGCGAACTCAACGGGCCCAAGTTGTTACTAACATAATGAACCCCTATTTCGTCTAACTCGGTATAAAATCGATAATGCACTGAAACTACTGACTGTTACGAATTGATCAAACGCATGAATTTGTAAAAATAGTCTTAACTTTTATTTTTATTAGTATATTGTATAAAAGTATTAAAAAATATATCACAGAGCTGGAAGAAATAGGGGTGTTGTTAAATGTGAAAATCGCTTTAAGATTGTCGAGTATGACTAGCGCCGCTTGACCTTGACACAAAGTATAGCTCGGAAAAGGGCGATCAAAACTGTCGAAATTAAACAATGAGAAGTAGAGACGCGAATGTGACGTTTCTCGTTGTGTCGTGGTCAAGCAGAGACGTATAAAAATGTATTGAGACTACGGCTTCAAGACCGGATAAAATATACTACGAATCCTCAATTGAGACGGCAAACGGTTTCTTGTTTACAATACAATATATCGCACATTGAAACGGATTCTGGATTTAGAAGGTTCTGTGTTAAGCTTATCGATTAGATCCCAGAGTTCTGGGCCTCTACACAAAAACCCTTTCCTGTTTGCCTTAAGCCGCGGCTCGTGCACTAAAACATTACAACAAACACCAACACAAAACATGGTACTTCTACAATTTTTGATCTATGGTTCATGATTACATGAACAGGAAACAATGAAAATCCTTGTTTCGTGTAGGTGTCTTTAGTCTTTTGTTTCGAAATACATGTGCAGGAGACGCGGTTTTAGCGTTTTTTTTTTGTGGAATTGAACTTGGTTTTGAAAAGTCACGTGACTTACCAAACTTGGTATATATTGAAAAACATTCTGCAAAGCTAACGCGAATAGAAAAAGGTTTTGGTCTAGAGCTTCGGAGTGAGTGCACCAAAATGAACATACAAACATGAAATTGAATTACAAATAAGTAAAAAATATTTAAACAGCATTCTTATCTGTACCCTTAGTAAGAGTTTTCTTAAAAATTGACGAGTTTATACTTTCTCCATACATTTCTTAGTTCGCTGTAGTTTTCGCTAGTGATGTGGATAATCGATTCTTTTCATAATCGATGATTTTTTAAAGACGTATTATTATATTCCCTGACTGCATCGGTGGCGTACTTGTATTTCCGTACGACTACCGTATTTTAGACTACTAAATTTTAGCGACAAGTGGAATACTTTTTGGGATATGGAAAATCGATTATGAAAAATAATCGATTATCCACATCACTAGTTTCCGCAAAGTGGCGCAGTTATTCAAATGTATGGACAAAACGCAAACTATCGTCGATTTCGTGAATCGATAACTGTCAAAATAAACGTACTAGGGGTACTGGCAATACTGACAAATCGTGTATGTAGTTACGCGATACGTTACATTGATATTACAAACATCAAAAAACATCAGTGGGAGTGTAGCGTTTATAAAACTGTATTAAAAAGTTGAATATAATTACCGCATCCATTTGCCGTGGCGCTCCGTATGTTCAATCCGGTCTCACGTCCCAGGCTCAAAAGTCGTATGACTCGATGTCGCATTACAGTTTGATGTAATCGACGGTGCCGATGTTCGCAAGCGTCTTCTTTATGCGCAGTGCTGTGAGACGCGCGGCCGGGTTGTGATACCAACATTCCTTCATCACCTTCGATATGGCCGACAGTACCTGCGAACCAACACGAACAATATACGACTCGTCTTATTTTACACAGCTGTCAGCATTCCGTTGGAGTGGAAATTTATTTTCCGGGACAAAAACATACATACATAAACTCACGCCTGTATCCCCGAAATGGTAGGCAGATGCGAACTAGGGCCCCCACATTTTACCGAGCTTACTTCCGTCTCAGATGTGATAGGGGGCGAGCCTATCGCCGTATCGGACAAGAATTCCCGACTCCGGGTTGATACTAAATTGAAAAACTCATGACTGCCCGATCCGGGGATCGAACCTGAGACTTCAGGACGGTAGTCGTACTGAAATACAACCACGCCACTGGGGCAGTCGATAAAGTCAAGTAGTCCTTAGGTATATCCTTCTCGAAGAACAATGGATTATAGGTACAAAATACATGTTTTGTGTAATGTTTTAGTGCAGTAGACGCGGCTTAATTTACACACGCGGCACCTATAACTGTTATTCGTCCTTTAGCCCAAAATGAACCTTAGGCCCTCTTGCAGCACTTAGAAAAATCTCTATGTATCCCAAATCTCTATTTGAATATAGGAATGTAGGTACTGGATACGATAAATCAAGTTTAGGTCTAACTCTAGATTAGTAACAGCGCTGCAAGTCGCCCTTACTGTGCTAACTTCCGTCTGATTCACTCGATATGTAGCAACAAATCAGCGGCCTGAGCAGGAAAATTTCTGACAACCGTAAATGTATTCGAACTCGATGCGCGTCTATGAAATTTGTATGAAATATTAACCAAACGTCATCAGTGCGCAGCGAACTCGAATACATTTACATTTACATTAGTTTTTCGTGCTCGGGCTACTGTAATGGTAATTTAATAAATAAAGTAATTTTTCCATCTCCATATCAACAAATCATCATACAATGGGCCGCTTTCGAAAAATATTAATAATGTATAAAGGCACAGATTTTATGCCGAAGGTCGAGGCATCATTTGCAAAACCGATGTTTCCATCGGTGAACGAGGTAACAGAGGTTTCAAATGAAATGAAAATTACAAATTATTTGGAAAATACATTCTTTCTTTTGAGCTGCCTTTAATGTGGGGTCGTCGCAACACACTTTTTCAAGCATGTTTCAGAAAGGATTTGGCTTCGTTTTTACGACCGGCTGCCTGTCTACCGTCGAACCTCCAGGGGATCCAGTCCCGGAAAAATTTAATTAGAAAATTCTCTTTGCCTGACCTGGGAATCGAACCCAGGACCTCCCGGTTCACAGCCCATAAATGCTGTCACTAGACTGTTTTAGTTAGGCCAATGGTACTCATTCGCTAAGCGATGATATAACGGACGAACAATATCATATTTGATGTAGAAATTAAGAGAACGCTATATTAAATACAATGAGACATTCAATAAACAATATTCGTAATACTTTTCGAAGTATCCAACGCAAGTTTTATAAAGCTAATTCCACAACATCGTATTATAGTACGTACATAAAACGGGACAAATAAAATAAGTTATTTATTGGCAGTATAAAAGCATTTCGATGGCTGTCGCGTGTTATATCGCCCGCCAACCAGCCATACTAGTTCCTCCGTCGTTCTTCGGCCTTGACACAACTTCCTTTATCAACGTTGAAGTATTTAGTCTTTGGCTTGGTAACCGAGGATCGGGTTATATAGAAAAATATTTGTGTTCGATCCCAATTTCATATATATACAAGCTTAGCGCTGCGGTATCCAGTCCCAAATTGTGTTAGAAAAACACTCCACTCGACCTGGGAATCGAACTCAGGACCTCCCGGTAGGTACATTGCTCATATACGCTGCCATTGGACCGAAGAGACAGCAACAAATTTATAATAACAATCACAAGTTAAAAAACTTAACGGGCCGACTTCAAAATTTATCTTGATCAAATATGGGACCACCTTTGGAACAAGCTATCGAATACAAATGTTGAAAATCGGTCCATATAACAAAGATATCCCATCTTAATGTGGGGTCGGCGCAACACACTTTCTCAAGCATGTTGCAAAAAAAAAATTGGCTTACTATTACGACTGGCTGCCTACCTGACGTCAACTCCTCTGGGGATCCAGTCCCGGGAAAATTAAATTAGAAAATTATCTTTTCCCTACCTGGGAATCAAACCCAAGACCTCCCGGTCCACAGCCTACACATGCTGCCACTAGACCAAAGAGGCGATCAGATACCTCATAACATACACAATAAAAAATATACAAACAAACCGAATACCTATTTTGAAGATTTTTTTAAATTAGTTTTTAAGGGAAACTTACAAACAATACCTTAATGTAATTTAAATCACTAAATGTAACTCATGAGCCAACAAAGTTTCCACAAATAATAATAATCGGTTAAAAAATGCTATGAAACTTACCGGATCAGAGTGCCACCTATTCGGCACGTTGGGCCTGCGTTTCTCCGTGCAGACGACCCGTCTCATGTCTTCGAGCGCAGGGTCAGGAGGCACGCAGTCGTAGTACGGGGGCTGGTACTCATCAGGCATCACGCCGCACCTGCGAGCCATCTCCCACAGCACCAGGCCGAATGAGTACACGTCGGACCGCTTGTATGGGTCGAACTGCCGCGTGTCCATCGTCTCGTCCAACACCTGATGACAAATCAAATGTCAGCCCTGTAATATCACTACGCCGCTGTGGGCCACGGGCATCCTCTCCTAAGGGGATGAGTGAGACCTTAATCTATCATCATCATCATCATCATTATCATCATCATCATCAGCCATAGCACGTTCACTGCTGAACATAGGCCTCCCCCAAAGATTTCATTATTTTATTCATTTCATTTCCATTTCTTAAACTACCACACTGGCCTAATGCGGATTAGCAGACTTCATATCCTCGAAATTCTTGTGAAGAAATTCTTAAGTTTGCAGATTTCCTCACGATGTTTTCCTACATAAAATCGTTACCAATACGCTATTTATTAATTTGTTATTAATTTATAAAGAATATTATAATGATATTGAAAATTAAATGACGATCATCATAAACGTTCCTTCTTTCATCACATTCATCGTAATTTTAGACATTCGTAATTTGATAAGTGTAACAAATGTCGCAGGTGTGTCTGGAATGGCAAATTCATCCATAGCGTGATAAGCAAGTGTAGAATATATATAATATCGAGTTAAACATTGTACCTAATTCTCTTAGAATTAATTTAAAAAGATGGATACCAGGCCCGGATGTTTATCATCTTTCCCTGAACTGCTGAACTGGGTCGTAACATCGGTGAGTCCAACATAACCATTCCACTTCCCCCCCGGGGTGGAGTGGCAGCGATAAATCGTTTTCCCCATGAAAAAAAATATAGATACCGGGTAATAGGGCTCCCAGCCGACAACGACGACCGGAGTGGTAGGGTGATCTAAAATAACGGACCGCCCTAAGATATCCGACCTGAAGCAAACCGCCAAAAACCGCAACAGATTCCACCAATTCACCTCTAAACTTCAAATGAAAGATGACACTATGATGTTGATCTAATTAAAAAAAAACAGCTAAGGTTCAACTATCTATCAATAAATATTTATAAAGGGAACAGATGTATCAACATAGTATTCATCTAGTAAAATGCCAGTGGGCGAGTCGCATCTTGCAGAGTCGACGACCGCTCGAGTTAATATTCTCGAATAGCATTACACTAGAAATGAACGGATAACATTCAATATTGTGCATTAAGAGCAACGGACGTCATGGGGTGACTATTCTATGACATAAACTCAATTTTTTTATAGCAAAGACTGGCAAACGAGCAAATGGGTCACCTGATGATAAATGATTTCCATCGCTCGAGACACTAAAAGATTGATGGGTGCATTGCTAACTTAAAAGGAGGGAAATGGAGATTGGGAAAGTGGGCGGGGGATTAGACCACCAGAAATCTCACGCATCGATCGAAACGCGATAACGAGTTGCCGCTTACGTCGGTTTTCTGTAAGACCGTGGTATTAAACCGGTCAAGCCCGCATATTCATGCTTATGGCTCTATCATTAAAAAGGAAGAGGATTTCATTGGTTGTCTTCGGAATTCTCATAAATTCGTCATGTCTGTGCGTCGGTATGTCCCAGCCATTTTGCGCAGCGAATTAGTATTACAAAGATGAAATTCGGAAAATGAGTATATTCAATGAACCACTGCATCGGTAGCGTAGTTATATTTCGGTGCGACTACCGTCCTGAGGTCTCGGGTTCGGTCTCCGGGTTGGGCAAAGTGATATTGGATTTTTTCATATCAGCCCGGAGTCTGGAATTTGTGCCCGATATGGCGATAGGCTCGCCCCCATCACATCTGGGACTGAACTAAGCTCGGCGAAACGTGGGTGTACTAAATCGCTAGTGCGCCTCTGCCTACCCCTTCGGGGATACAGGCGTGAGCTTATGTTATGTGTGTGTTGTTCAATGAACCACTACTTAGATATAGAGTGATAATAAAGAAAATATTTTTAAAAGATACATGCAACTGAGCGACACGTTTTTCATCTGAATGTTCCAACATTCATTCCTACAACCAAATCCTTCATCTTACAGTCAGCTGTCAAACACACTATGTATGGTCTTTATGTTACGCTATATACATATCTAGTTATTATTCTCAAAAACAGCAACGTCAGAGTTTCTTGCCCGTTCTTCTCTGGCGAATTAGCTTTCCGAACTGGTGGTAGAGTATACATTTTAGACGGAATCTAAACATTGTGTGTCATTTTATGAATTCAATAAACGATTTGATTTGATTTGCCAAATTCGTACTGATTTAGAGGAATCTTTTGTATGCGATAGGGCTCATTACAAGAGTGATCGGAGAGTACTTTGATTAAGATCTGACGACGGGGTATGATGTAAAGTTCAGAAATATTCTCAAAGAATAACAAAAATACACTGTAAATGATGTTGGTGTCTTATTTAATAGGACTTTTTCAGGGAAGTCGCCTTCTCGGTGTAGTGACAGAACATATGGGCCGGACCGGGTGGACCAAGAGGTCGTGGGTTCGATTCCCAGGTCGGGCAAAGCGAATTTTCTCATTTCATCTGCCTGAAACTGGATCTTCGAAAGGGGATTGACCTCAGGCAGGCAGCCGGTCGTAAAAACTTAGAAATCCTTTCTGCAACATGCTTGGAAAAGTGTGTTGCGCCTACCCCACATTATGGTAAGATAAGCGCAGATAGAAAGAAAAAAAGAAAAGGATCTTTTAAGGAATACAGATAGACATGATAAGTCGTATTACGGCAAAGCCTACACTGGAGGTAAGAACGTTCAATCAAATATAAAGTCGACTGCATATCTCAATGGGTACTAAAAATATGCCGATTTCAAGTTACTTTCTAGCTTAAATCTCAGCTCCAATCTCTGCTGAGCTACCGCTACCTTTCTAAACATTGACGCTACGAATTTAATAATTTTATCGACGGGAAGCGAACGAGACACAAAATGTATCCATACGTATAGAGCTAAAAGGCTTTCAATTTTAGTTTAAATTGAGTTCCTCGCACATAATATCATTTAAATTTTCCATTAGCCGAAACGTTGCAGGGCTGGTATCCGCGACGGAAGATGTCATGTTCATAGCGTCCCCGCGCCGTCTAGTTTCGATATAATGGCGACTGGCGAGTTGTCAACTCTCTATAGTTCACTGCCATATATGCTCTGTTTACTAGACCGTTGTGAATAAACATGATTTTGAGATATGGCCGTTTGAGATATTGGACATAGAAAATTATTACACGTTGGCTATATTTGATAGGCCTAATAACTTGTTTGATTTTAAGCTTAATAGTAAATCTATAAAAGACTTTCTAGAGAAAAACATTCCTCGGTTTTGGGCACAAATCAAAATTTTATTTATTTAATTAATGTTATTTTAATAACGGACGCAGTATGGCAGTGCATGTACGTTTTTTGGAGACATCTCAAAATTAGGTTTATTCGCTTAACATTTTAGCTTTTTAGCTTGAGAACGGCAGTATGGAACACGTTCCGTGTTACCCAGCGCATGTCAACATCGGGCCGGGATAATTTTGATGACATATTTTGATGGCAATTATTAACTAACACCACTGATCATTAACTATTTTTATTAAGTTCAATTATCATTGTGTAGTCCCAGTAAAGAAAAAGAAAAAATAATCAAATTACAAGAGTTTTATGTCACACTAGCTGTTGCCCGTGACTCCATTCGTGTGGAAATTTATTTTCGTAGCCTATGTTATTCTGATTTATAATATATATATATATATATATATATATATATATATATATATATATATATATATATATATATATATATATCAATATAATATTATTATGTAACTGTAAAGTTTTACGAAAATCTATACATTAGATTTTGCGTGAAAGAGTAACAAACATACACACATACATACGCATAAACGTCACATTATCATTAGCAGGATAATAATGACATATGAACTCATGTCATGTCGGTACGAAATTTACTGTATTTGCCAATCAAACTGACAATATAACCAATTGTTGTACCAAACGATTCAATCAGCGATATAAATCGGAGCTAACATGCCAATAAAGCACCAAATGAAATACAAAAAGAGACAGCACCAGGCACAACAAGCCACAGTGACTCGGTACCATTTAACGTGCGAGCACGAAGTAGCACGAGTTGATATGCATTAATATAAACACGACGGTGCAGTGCTCATGTGACAGCCGACACGAGATTGCAATTTGTTTCGATTATGCCAAAGGTTGGCGTGAAATGGTCCAGGGACTGTATGCGATCATACGCGTTGATGTATTTATAAGATGCGCGCCGTACTTTAGCGTTGAATATTGCATCGTCTCGATCAGGTGGTACGGTTCATTTGATTTTCAATATCCATTAGCGTTTCGTACCCGGAACGTCGGCGGGTCGACGGGTCGTGAACCCTTACTAGTTACGTGCACGCTAACACACCCTCCGCGCTAACTTTCTACTTGGTTTATAAGATGGCGACACGTGATAAAGCTTCCTCCATATTGTACTTATTAAAGAAAGCTTTAACAAGATGCTTGTAGATATTTTGCTCTGATGAACCGAAAAGTTATTTCAAAAGGCAGAAATAGACGTATGTAAAATTGTAAGACAATGAAAATAGGTAAAGCTCTCAGATATATTTTCTTTCCACCCGCCTTTATCTGTTTAGCGCAACACAGTTTTTCAAGCGTGTCGCAGAAATATTTGGGCCTGCCTGTTATCCTTCTCTGAATATCCAGACCAAGATTCAATAAACCAGTCTTAAAAAATAATTTTGACCTGACCTTATATCAAAACCCATGTACGTTCACACCCAATATACATATGTGCGCCGTATCTAAACCAAGGCTGAGATCTATAGAACGAACTTCGACTAAGTCTAAGTCAAGTTACTCACTTAGTGAGGATTTTGACTTATTCCGAGTCATTTTTACAAGAAAATCTCTGTTTAGTCTGTCTGTTTTTCTTGTAAAAAATGACTCGGAATAAGTCAAAGTTCGATTTAACAATTCCAAATTCTCACCGAGTTCGTTGCTTTGACTTACTTAGTCGAAGTTCGCTATATAGATCTCAGCCCAAGAGTGCGACAAATGTCATCATAAATTAACTCAAAAGACTCAATGGGAATAATTTTTGTTTGCAATTAATACATTTAAAAATTAATGGAATCGATTTTAAAAATTCTTTCACCTATGAAAAGCTACATTATCAGCGAATAAGAGCCTACTTTTCATCTCAGAAAAATGTTCGATTTCATTGGGATACCACATTTTCCACGCGAACGAAGTCGCTAGCAACTGCCAGTTTGTTCTGCCGTGCTAAACAAGAGCCACGAAATAATTATTATCTTTAAATTACTTTAATTTCAGTTCCTTAAACATTTATTTACCTTTCTATTGATAATATGTAACATGAAGATCCATCCTATATTTTTTCTACAAACACAAATTATTGATATCGCGAAATTGATTTTTAATCACAGTTTTCTCGAAATCGTGTTTTCGGGCTTACTGCTAACTCGATTACCACGGCGGTGTTATAAATACTACATAGACTCACATTTGAATCCTTGAAGGGGTAGAAAGAGGGGAACTACCGACCTAGAAAACCCAAAATTCACCGAGCTCATTTTCGTCCCAGATAGGAGGCGAGTCTATCGTTATATCAGCATAAATTCCGGGCCGATACTGAGTAGTAAAACCCAATATCACTTTGCCTTACCCGGGGATCGAACCCAAGACCTCAAGACGCTAGTCGATACCAACAATACCACCACGCCACCGATGCAGTCATACACACACACATAGGCATACACTAAGTAAGAGAGCTGTAATTCCACCAGTTTGAAGATGTGGGGGTCATAATGATTTCTTAGGTTTACATGAATGTTATTCATCGAAGTTAAACTATTTTTACGGATTCTATCACGTGCTAGAATCCGTAAAAATAGTTTAATTTCGATGTTACCCCTTACCTCAGGCGCCATGTACCGCTTGGTGCCCACCCGGTTGGTGGAAGGCACGTCCACAGAGTCGCTGCACACGTTGTGCCTCACCGCCAGGCCCAGGTCTCCGATCACACACGTCAGGTTGCTCTTCACCAATATGTTCTTCGACTTCAGATCTCTGTGCGCTATCGCTGGCTTCCCTAAACCAAACAAAACGTTGGTTTCACAAAGATATTCAACAGTACATAGACGGGACAACAGCACGAAACTTGTGATCCAAAAGTAGTTAGCTCTGGGTAATAAACTGAAACTGACATTGAGTTTATTTCTTAACTGCCTGTTTCAATAAACAATCTCAGTTCGAATGTGCATAGATTACAAAAATTAACCAATAAGAACACAGTTTGAACATGACTCCGTCAAATGACTTGATTTGATTGGTTCATTATCGCGATCTATATGCATCCTAAACTGAGATTGTTTATTGAAACCGGCCGTAAGTCATCATCATTTCAACCCATATTCACCTACTGCTGGCTATAGGCCTCTCCCATTGTTCGCCATATCTCACGTTTCTGGGCCATTCACTTCGTAAGTTTTTTTTATATTTACCTTAATAACAGTTAAAATAAAATTGTCATACGAGATCAAGAACATTAAATTAGGGTGTAAATTGTAATAAGCGCCCTAGCATTGTAATAAGTGGTAGATGGCGTTACTGAGATTTGAGATTATTTTTTTTGTATGGAAACTTGATTGTTATCCCCTCTACAGTAAGTAATATTAAGTTTCTTTGTGTTATAACATGCTTGTCTGTAAGAAATTGTCTGAGAATAAGACCGCCATTTGTACTGTAATTTGATTTTTAGGTTATATTGTATTATTTCCTAAGTTTACCTACAATCTTACTACTATTATAAATGCAAAAGTTTGGACGAAGAGTAGAACTGATCTCGATTTTCTCACAGAGATAGTTCATAGTCTGAAATAGCACATAGGCTGCTTTTATCACGGAACAATGTATGATGGAATAGATTGGTTAATAAACTTCCACGCAAACGAAGTTGCGGATATGTAGGTATTCGAATTTAAAAAGATAAATAATATTATGTACCCCATAGACGAGAATGCATAAATTTAGTTCATTTCTGGACATCATAATTCTTGAGTTTGTTACATCATCATCATCATCATCATCAGCCATAGGACGTCCACTGCTGAACATAGGCCTCCGCCAAAGATTTCCAATTTATTAATTATCGGATGCAGGCCGCTTCCAACAGGTCGATCTGGAAACCTTTGGGGGACGCCTATGTTCAGCTTGTTACATAGTCTTTAAGTTATTTAACAGTGACGCGTCAGTCGTCATCATATCTAAGTTTATAACAATTAACAACAGGGATACACAGTCCTTACTTAACTTTCAATTGCGAATCGAGCTTGCTGTGCAATATGACGTTTGTTTAAAATCCCATAAGAAAGCTTCTCGATACAAACACATCACGCATACATAGCAGAATCGTACAAAAACCGAAAATAATTTGAGTGGTAGAGCCACGCTGTAGACAGTAACGTCTACAGCATGAATGGGCCGGCTCGACCGGTTAGATACCACTGTCTTACAGAAAACCGACGTAAAGTGGCGGCTTGCTGTCGCGTTTCGTTCGGTGGGTGAGATTTCCGGTGGCCCATTTCCCCCCTCCCTTTCCCAATTCCTTTTCCCTCCCCTTTCATTCACTCCTTTTAGGTTGGCAACGCAGCCATGATTCTTTTTGTGTCATGTGTGTCTATGGGCGGTGGAGATCACTTACCATCAGGTGACCCATCTGTTCGTTTGCCAATCTCTGCTATAAAAATAAAAAATAAAAATAAGCATGACTTGTAGTTGAAATCTTCACTAACCTTTAGTGCCGACGATGTCCATGTGAAGATGGGCGAGTCCTGTTGCTATGGAGAGCGCCATCTTGACGAGGGTGTTCGAGTCGATCGTCCTGGCCGTCAGGAAGTCGAACAGCGACCCGTTCTCGTGGTAGTCCGTGATCAGCCAGAGCTGTGTCCACGTGCCGTTATCTACGACAATCACAACCTCCTCATATAAAGTTGGGTCAAACATATTTTAACGAGTGTACAGTGTTTGTGTGTATGAGGTAATACAATTGCACGCAGCGCATATACATTCGCATGAGCGGTCAGACGAATCCATACCTCTGTACCGTACCTTTGTTATCAGCAGCGATGAAGCCAAGTATGTTCTCGTGGCGCAACATCACCGTCTGGTAGATTTCCGCCTCGCGAAACCACGAGCACTCCTCCCTAGAGGAGAAGATCTTGACGGCGACATTCTCGCCCCTCCACCGGCCGCGCCACACTTCACCGAAACGACCCTTTCCAATTATATCCACTAATTGGATTTGGCGTGCTATCGACCGCTGTACTAAGAGAGGCAAACCTGGGAGCAAAACAATAGTTTGTATGTTAGAGGTTTTGGTCTATTTGCAGTTTTCAACCATCTTAAAAATAATCACAAGTTTAAAAACTTAACAGACCGATTTAAAATTTGATCGTGACCAAATTTATATGGAGACAACCCTTGAAATAAGCTCTATGGAACTATTTAATCTATTATTTTTGTGTTCGATAGAGTTTATGGTGGGTGACCACCCTTGGAGGTGGTCCCATATACGATGACGATCTGGTGACGATCAGATTTCGGTCCGTTAAGTTTCTAAACTTGTGATTATTTTACATACATAACATAAGCTCACGCCTGTATCCCCGAAGGGGTAGGCAGAGGCGTACTAGCCAACTAGTACACCCACATTTCGCCGAGCTTAGTTTCGTCCCAGATGTGATAGGTGGCGAGCCTATCGCCATATCAGGCACAAATTCCAGACTCCGGGCTGTAGGACGGTTAGTCGTACCGAAATACAACCACGCCACTGAGGCAGTTATTTATTATGGTATTAAGGTACCTATTAAAAGATAGAAATACTAAGATACTAATGGGTATTATATAACCTATTTAAGTGTAAATAAGCAGCGATAGCTCAGTTGGGAATGGTACGGACTGCCGAGACAAGTGTCGGAGGTTCGAGACCAACCCCAAAATGGAGCATACACCTCTGACTTTTCTATGTTAAGTGTATTTTCATAGTGAAATATCGCTTGCTATAACGGTGAAGGAAAACATCGTGAGGAAACCTGCATACCCGAGAATTTCTTCACAGGAATTTCGAAGGTATGTGAAGTCTGCCAACCCGCATTAGGCCAGCGTGGTAGACTAAGGCCTAACCCCTCTCATTAGTAGAGGAGGCCCGTGCCCAGCAAGTGGGACAGTAATATTACAGGGCTAATATTATTATATTATAAGTGTAAATACTCTACAATAATAAGGTATGTTAGAAGGTGTTTGTTATTTTATTCAGCACGGGAGAAACTTAATACGTTCATCTACATTGCTTGTATTACGAATACATTGTATTAATAACGGTCCGTAAACATTAACTTTTCCACCCCGTTTGTAAACCAACGCAATGTTCGTATTTGAGCTTCTAAAAATAATTTCGTTTCCTTGGTACTTGTATGGGCTTCTTCAACAGTCGACCCAGACGGCAAAGGGTATTATTACGCAAAATTATAATAATAACAAATTTAAAAATTTAACAGATTGACTTCAAAACCTATCTGATCGTAACCAAATAATATATATGGGACCACCCTTGGAATAAGCTCTTTCGAACACAAAAATAATTTTGAAAATCGGTCCACATTTGGCGGATATCGCGTAACATACATAAATAAATACAGACGCATTGAGGACCTTCTCGTTTGTTAGAAGTCAATAGACAAAAATGAAAATAGGAACTTTTTTGGTATAGAGGCAGCGATATGGGAGGTTCTGGGTTCAATTCCTAGGTCGGGTTTTATAATTTCATTTGCCCAGGACTGGATCGCTCAGAGGGGGATTGACGACAGGCATGCAGTTCTAAAAAAAGAGTGTTGCGCCGACCCCACAATGGTCATTGCATTGGCCTAAGGACAGATTGAAAAAAAATAGGAACAATTACCAGAGCCAGATCCTGAGGTGGTGAGGTCAATCAGTTCCCGTATGGTAGTGGTGGGCGTGTTCAGTATATGCTTGGTCTCATCCTCATCTGGATATGGTCTGGGCGGTCGCTTCCCCTCGGCGCGCCACCGCTTCGCCCACCAGAGGCTTATGGCGGCGCATATCCCGAACACCATCACCGCCATCACCCATGGCACCACTTGCCATGCGGTCGCGGATGGGCTCGTCTCTTTTATTACAATAGAAAGTATTATTCACAGCACAAATAAGCTGGTAAAAAGTGTCAGCATGTACTTTATAAAATACTTAAAAAACGCCATTTAATTAAAATTCTACTAAAATAAATGATATATCGAGATCAGTCTGATGCGATACGAATAAATCAAAATGTTACCTGAATTCACCTAAAAGAGGAATCAAAATTATTTCAATGAGTATTTGTATTTCGACCGCCGTGAAATGTTAATAGGTGGTGTAAAGCTGTGCCAAAATATAATTATCTACCTCTATTAGGAAAGCCTTAATGCTAATATTGAATAGCGTTTAACAAGACCCGCAACATTGACACATATCGCCCAGAACACATGCAGCGGAAGCTTGTTTTGGCAAGATTGGCTATACAGTATATAGTAGGATTGCTAGTTAAACGAAGTAAACTGACATTTCGAATGTTGCCACTCTTTTATGAAATTTAAATAGTGCTGCGGTAAAAAGATCAAGATTATTTAAACATTCCAATTCAGTGAACCATTTCATTCTTTCATTTTCTAAAGTCCAACTCAAAGTCGTAACTCCTGCCTAATGAGTGATTAGTACTTCTCGTCTACTAAATTATAGTCATAGTAAATTACTTCATGCTAAGTTGTGCCATTTCTATTGACATTATAGTCATGGTTCATTATAAACAAAACTTACAAAAGCTATGAATGTGCCGAAGGTAATTTTTCTCAAATAATAAAAGTAATATTTGTAATTTTTATTGTTAACATTTCGCGTATCTGTTGTGATTATTTATGCAAAATTATTTACACAAACATTTAGTCCTAGAGTTAAGCTGAAATTTCTAAGAATACGCAATAAAATTATAATTTTGCAAGCCAGTGCTGAGTTATAGTTTCTTTGAATGATAAAAATTTAACTGGATCTATCACTATGTTTTGAAAGTGAGCAACATTATTTTGATCTGTGAGTTTACTCCGTTTTATTAGCATTCGGACTATAGTATATTTATTTTGGGTTAAAATATATACTTATATTTAATTACTTGCATAGATTAAAGTCTCTCATAGTCTCTGACACCTCCGATACAGGTTATACCTAGTGTGGGGTAAGGACTAGGTGTGTGACTGTTGGATGTTTATTTATTTATTTATTGTAAGCATTTCCTTGTTAAAATAGGAATGCTGATTCAACCGGCCGATACGAGTATATATGTGTCACGCTTACATTGAGATTCTGGAGAGCTTAGTAAAAAATAAGTATGAAGTTATAGCGCCAGTCTGTGACTTTCAAACGTATAAGTGGATGGTAGTAAGCTGATGTGGTTATTTTCATGTTAACGAAACCAAAACGTACCAATATAAATACGTAAACCATCTATATTTAATTCTGTTTATTTGGGCTAAATCGAATTACATGGCAATTTTATACCACACGCCTTAACTAACTTAAATGATGTACTTATATGTATATTTAAAATAGAATAATACAGCTAAGGTTTATTATTTCTCAGATGCTTTTATAACATCAATCGGAAGCGTCAAACGTAAAGCTAGTAAGTCGCCAGACTAATGTTGTTATTTTGTTACTAACATCTTAGGCCAATATTGGTACAATATGTATGTATGTACACATAATCCTGGAAACATATTGTTATACTTTCTATATGATTTAATTTTCCCTATTATGGAATAGGGATTACAAAATTAAATCGATATTAAATCGGGATAGCCCGAGTTTATTTTATTTTGCATATTGCGTTTTAATAATAGGAAAGGCCTATTAGTAAAATGCAATATGCAAAATAAAATTCATTTTATATCCCAACCTCGCAAATTATTCCAATTTAGTCGTCCCTCAATACGGTTATATATAGGTAATTCAAGTTTATTATACGGAACCGTGCGCGTCGGCTTTAAAGCTATTTTTGGTGCACATGGCGGCATTCCACGTGGATACATTTTAAACGTAGACAAAGTCTTTCTTTTTTATAAAAGTGAGTTGTGCGCTTTACAGCGTCGTCGTTGGTTCGTTTAAAAAGTTTCAAATGAACCCTAATGCTCTAATACCAGATTGCAAGGTCTAAATTGACTTTCACCTCAAAGTATTGCGTAACAACTCGTCTTGTTACGTTACTTTCGCAGCATTATCTTACATATTTTGATTGTATTGCATAGCATATTTATATCACATCATTAAAATACGCAGATTTATAATGTATTCGACTGAATATTTCAAAATTCATAAATAGTACAAAGTATACTATATAAGGAATGAGGATTACAATCCCGCGAAGCGGATCCGGCAATACCTTAGAATCTGCAACATTCTGTAGCCTATGAGATCCCGCACCAGTCAAGAAAGATAATTTTACACCAAAAATAATTTAAAATTTAGTTCACTGAAATATTTTAGGCATTTTAACACTTGTTTTGAGTAACAAGTGATTATTTCTTCACCATCAGCCATAGAACGTCCATTGCTGAACATAGGCATCCCCCAAATTAATTCTTATTAATAGTTTATTTATTACTTATTATAGTACATAATTCCCTACTGTATATAAAATGTTACATAATAAAGGATTGATATTTTCTTATTTATTATTTCACAGTACATAATAATATTTTATTTGTTATTAAAATAATGACGAAGGTGTATTGTAATTCCTAATGGCGGGTACATACCGGCCCAACGAAAGCGACAGAATCTATGCCTGTTGCGTTCACACAACAAACTTTCGTTGTTGTGTGAATGACACAGTGCCCTTAGACAAGTGGCTTATGCGCTAATCGAATAGAATAAAAAATGTATGGGAATTACATAAGAGTACGCTATATGTATGTACACTATATGTATATATACTATTCTATTCGACTAGCGCATAAGCCACTTGGCTAAACCCGCAGGCATAGATTCTTTCGCCTTCGCTCGGCCGGTGTGTATCCGCCATAATACTGTGGAACTATAACAAAAACCTTAAACATGCAATAACACAAAACAAACTCATTCTAAATATATCTCTAGCAGGAAATTTGTAATATTGCTCTATGAAGTATATCATTCCTCCTACTTATTGCGCTTAATTTATTGCAAGATATGCATTATGGAACAATCTCCTATCAAATAATTTATTATTAAAACATGCGAAGTGTTGCGTTAGATACTCGTTAAACCTTATTGGCCTTACTTATAAAAACAGTTTAGCTGAGCAAATGGCTAAGTATAGTCTGTCCCTTTTATTTTCAAACAATGTGACACAAGGAAATCAGTGACAGCTTTTATCTTCAAACAATGTGACACAAGGAAATCAGTGACAGAATATTCTTAGCCATTTGCTCAGCTAAACTGTTTTATAAGTTAGGCACTTTGTATTTAATCTAAGTGCAATTAAGCCAAATCAGGACCTAAAACTATTTTAATTACCCGCCCATAACCATGTTAGATGAAATTAAGTGTACTTATAATAATTTAAATGTATGTTGCAACTATCGTACCGCAAATAGCATACTACATAATTTTGTTTTAAAATCATGCGATTAGTATCCAATTAAAATAAAAATAAACATGCTAAAGTAAGTGAAAAATAGCCGGCTTATGATCACTTACGCAAATATTTATCCCTGTAGTGAAATGAGTGTACACATTCCTTGCTAAGTTTCTATGAAGTCAGGGACATTCAACTTGTTGCAGTTTGCCGTCGACTGACGACTTCCCAACATGCCCTCACTATAAATGCAATATTGTACCCGATGTTTGTATGAAATTCTCCATTATTTGCATTCGCCATATAAATCAAATATTGCCAACAAGATAGTGCTCAGCCTCGATAGAAAATCAAGACGTCGCGTCGCGTCGTGTCGCTAGTTTCAATACGAAATACCGTTTGAAAATTCAAGGACATTATGAATTGTATTCGATACATGGAAAGCTTCAGGGAATCACTATTTATGGATTACACTACATGCATAATAAAATTGGCAATATTGTGATAATTCATCAAAGACATGGGATTTGTATATATAACGGTACCATGAAGGTGAGTCTGAGCAGGGAGGGACGACACGATACGTATTGATGGACATCACAATTTAAGCTCCCAGACAGCGCACCCTGACGAGTGACGACACATTCCGAACTCTTACCGTACCTGCGAAGAGGTTGCGGTTACAGTAGTCCGTGGAGCAGCAAGATATTACATCTGAGTGTTCATCGTCGCGACACCACACCGGTCTGTCTCCCGGGGGGAATATATTGATTTGGTCCCAACATCTAAGTCGACAAATTGATACATTAGTTACATACGTAATAGTGTTTCGCCCTAACGGTGATCAAGCCCGGGCTACGGAAAAAAATCTTAGTCATATTAGAACAAAACAAAAAAAAAGAAATCGATTAGCCATGCATTCTCGCACCGAACACCAAGCCTCTACCGGGACGGTGGCCGGAGACATCGCTGAACAGCCTCAGGGCGTCTCAGGCGTCGTCTCAAGGCGTGAGGCGCGAGGCGATAGGCGTCGGACGAGAGCGTCTAGTGGCGAGGTGGCGAGGTGGCAGAAGCGTGGTGCAATAGTTAGCGGGCACATCGAGGACTCTACCTCCACGTCGCTCCTACCTGGCGACTTCAGTTGCAGCTTCAGGTGCAGATGTTGGTTGCACATGTCATGTGTGTCACAACATGCTATCAGCACCGATTCATTTTTATTTTTCGTCGTGGAGCAACTGAAGGGATGCTCGATGGGTATCAGTGATTCGCGCTCGATACAGCTGCGCCGCAAGTGGAACCACCATACATTATGTTTAGTAGGTTAAAGCAAAACCAACGCACACTCGGAAAATAGAGTTTGTTAAGAATACGGCACATCATTCAAAACATACTAATGTAATGCCGGCCGAGATACGGCGCAGCGGCGCTTCTCTTCGCTTAGTAGGTACATATTCAAATCACTAATTCAGAAGCGATTTGTTAGAGTATTGGCATCTCAACATAAAACTTATCGGGAATGGCAATGCAATTATTTGTTTCTAATATTACATCAAACAAACTCAAAATCTGCATCGACAGATAGGTATCACACGGCGACATGTGCACAGAATGGCTTACCCATGGCTGAGTTGTGAAGCACTTTGGACAATTTTTTCCGGGCTACCTCATCAGAATTGCAGAAATCTTTTTGACAGCAATATGCTGTCGGCATTTGGCATGTCAGTGGATATTCAGGAGGAAACTCTCTACTCAAGTTCAAACAGCGAATGTTCACCTCTCTATAGACGGGTCAATCATTCCATAGAAATTAGTTCATGAGCCATGATAATCATGGTTTAATACATGTACGTACATTTATGTTCATTTGAGTTTGCCAATCATTCCGAAAAATACTTTTTGAATAATAGAGAGTCAAAATATGTACCTCCAATATTATATTATTATAAAAAGTTTCAATTTTGATCTGTTTTAAATTACATTATTGTTTATATTCATAGAATACAAACTATAAAGGTAAAAATTATAAGAATACATATTGATACTCACTGGTAAGTAAACTTCTGTTCGCCATTTTCTAAACTAGTCGATGCATAGCAAAATCCATCAGTCACGCAGGTCGAATTTGGGCAGGTCACACTGTTGCAGTGACATTTTAATAAACCTGTGACAATTATTTGTGTCAATTAGAAAAATCTAAGCTCTAAACCAAATATGCAATGGGTAGAAAATTTTGAGCATTTTCGAGGAGTGGGAACTGCTATAACTAATTCATACTAGTGGCCAGGTGGCCATTGAGGCCAGGCCCAAAATATGATTATATGGTTAGGTGTCACCATAGCCAATTCCATTAGATTCTGGAAAAAAATCTAACATGGAGGGTAATATTAGCATAGTTTGAATTGCAGCGGGTAGTAAGATGTAGCATGATTTAAAGAAAACTTGTTTGAGCAAAATTATGAGTGGTTATTTGTGTTATTTATTGGGCATGGAGTTGACAGTATCAGGGGCCAAACTGAGGAGTAGAGGTATTTAGGTCTCTGAAAAAATTTTATGTAATCCCACTGGATAATTTTCAATAAAGTTCCACATGAAAGAAATTGTGAGCAACACCTAGTGATTTAAAATTTAAAACATGTACATAATTATATTCTAAATATGTACATATCATACTGAGCATAACAGTTTATAGACATATCAAACAATGTTAAAACATCACCATTTAAATGGGTAAGGACCCAGAGTATACAGAACACAACAAACCAGAAATACTCAACACATATTCATTATGATTTACAGCAATATGTTGAGTTTATAGATTGTCCATTCAAAATGTTATATACTTATATTACTTGCTCATATAGAATCCTTACATTACATTTTTATAGCAATGTAAAATTGGGTGGACAAAAATCATAGGTGAATAGAGACAAACTAATTTTGTTATTAACCATATTTCTGGATCAAATAATAGCAAAAAATAAACAATCTTTGAAATTAAACTATTTTTACGAATGATGTCACAATTTGGTTTTAATTTTTATGCCCGACGTTTCGAAAGCTTTGCAGCCTTCGTGGTCACGGGTCAGTCTGACCCGTCCCGACCCGAATCCGTAAAAAGAGTTTCATTTCAATGAATAACATTCACGTAAACCTAAGAAATCATTAATAAACAATCCGTTAGTCCCTAATACCCACAACATAAGACTCAATCTTAGTGTGGGGTCAGGAATAAGTGTGACTGTTGAGTGTTATTTATTTATTTAATCTACCTACTATCATTTCAGAAATAGGTTATAATTTATTATGATTTTGTATGTAGCTAAAAAATCTACTTATGATATTAGAAGTATAGTAGTAGTAATTCTATTAATCAACAAATTACTCTTCACTGTTCTATGGTATATGCAATGCTCTCTCTTAGAAGAGAATTACCTAAATCATATTGTCTAAAAATCTCACAAATCTTAAATCTTCAAGTGTATGAGCATTGTAGTACATGCCTATATAAACTTATTTGGAACCTTTAAAATTTAAGATTAACAAACATAACAAAACATAAGCTCATGCCTGTATCCCCGAAGGGGTAGGCAGAGGCGCACTAGCAAACTAGTACACCTACATTTTGCTGAGTTTAGTTCCGTCCCAGATGTGATAGGGGGCGAGCCTATCGCCATATGGGGCACAAATTCAAGATTAATTATGCTTAAACAAAGCCAGACACATAACATGCTAGTTGGACATTCTGTTACATTCTTAAGCCTCGTCTCCTGCACTTAAACATCACATAAAACACAACACAAAACACCTACACCAAACATGGTTTCACTACACATTTTTATATATCTATTAAATATGTTTTATGAACAGGAGACGCGCCTTTAATATGAGAACGGAGTTCACGTTATAGGATAACTAAGGATAAGTATATTATTGAGCTCCTTGATTAAATAAACATTGATCACTAGATGAAACCTTGTAAATTTAAGGATAAAACTTGTTTGACCATCCTTGCGATGTCTAGTCACCTCACTAAAATTTACATTACCAAAATAATACCATTATGCGCATAACAAAAGCGGCTTACTAGTTCTTTTCTAGAATTTACAAATCATTTAGTGCAACCAGTTTCCTGTTTGGCGTCAACATCGATTTTCATTATTTTGTTAGGTATATCGAGGCTCGTTCTTTTTATCGTTACGCGCCGATAAATGATTGACGGACGAAAACTGTATATTTACATTTCTATTTATGTTTAGCTAGTTACTAATTATGAAAATAACTATGCACTTACCGTCGACGACATTGATCTTTTGATAGACGGCAAACATCAACAAAAACACCCATTTTCGCCATTGTAAAGTGTTCATGATAACATTCTTTGATAGAGGCATCGCAATCTATAGTTCCACAAAACACTTATTGACACTCGCGCGACACGGCCATTGATGTATCCTAACACTTCTAGGAACAGACATTTTCAATAAACGTTTACTTATTATTACATTTATTTTCCTTAGAATGTTAATAATTGAAATACTAACACTAACTAATATAAATTGTTAAGACGCAATACAAAATCGATTATATTAAGAGATTATTAAAAAAAATCCACCTAAAGTAAATAGCTCCGCGTGAGTGAACATGAGTGAACATATTCCATAAATCCACAGATAAAATATGCAAATTTAGTAGTGTTGGACAATTATGAGATGTACTAATGGAATTATTCGATTATGTAAATAACTCGAGTTATCTGGATTACACATTAACATTACGGTAAATGAGACAGTACCTTAAAAGACAGTACGTAAGTATCGAAAGATCTTAAGAATTTTAAATAAGTGTTAATTAGTAAACCACAAAAATAACGAATAATAATTTGATTATGACAGTAAAATATTTTTTTCTCACTATGGTAAGACACGGTTTGTGCATGTACTGCCGGGTCTCTTGCATTAAACGCAACATCTACACAAAACATGCATTTTTTATCTATGGTCCTAGTTCTACGAGCAGGTTACAGCTAACATCGTTGTTTTGCGTATGTGTTTTTAACCGACTTCAAGGTAATAAATTCGACCTGGATGTAATATTGTCAGAATTGCATTATTTTGGGATAAAGTGGTCTATGTAGAAGCACATCTAAACATGTGTGCCAAATTTTATAATACATATAATAATGTATGTATGTATATAAATTGTCCACGTATTTCTCAGAGACTATTATTCGGATTTCGATAATTCTTTTGAGTCTTTTGTTTCGAAAAAAAAACATGTGCAGGAGGCGCGGCTTACCAGTGTCAAAGTATTTTGAAAAACAATTTCCAAGATGAAACATGGATGTAGACCATTACCAAAATCCTGCTAAGTTTTGCGTCAGTTCTTACCCTTAAAATGCTTTTTACTTGTTTTTCTGGCAAATTGCTGGTTGTTGGATCCAGGGAGGAAGATAGGAGGAGAATGTATATATATGTATTTAATGTGTGTATGTGCATATATGCACACGTGTACACATGTGGGTGTGTGCACATACACATGATAGTGTTTTTTTTTGAAGTTATACTTCTTTAGGCGCGTTATGAAAAAATGATGAGAGTGAAATTTTCAGATGCGCGCGCATCTGTGAGACAAAATTAACAGTATGAAGTTGTCTACAGTATGAAGTTGTATGCTTAACCGCGTACACGTACACGCACCCATTTGACTTCGATTGCAATTTAATATTGTTTAAATTCTTTGATAATATTAAATATATAATAATAATTAATTAATATACTTTACTTGTGACTAATGTAAGGATTGGACGTTCTGCGAATTTGACGTTTTGCGAATTGGATATTTTGCGAATTGGACATTTTGCGAATTGGACTTTTGCGAATTGGACATTTCGCGTTTTGGACATTTTGAGAATTGGACATTTAGCGAATTGAACATTGTGCAAATTGGACATTTCGCGAATCGGATATTTCGCGAATTGGACATTTTGGGAATTGGACATTTTGAGAATTGGACATTTCGCGAATTGGACATTTTGAGAATTGGACATTTTGAGAATTGGACATTTCGCGAATTAGACATTGTGCGAATTGGACATTGTGCGAATTTGACATTTCGCGAATTGGACATTTTGAGGATTGGACATTTCGCGAATTGGACACTTTGAGAATTGGACATTTTGAGATTTGGACATTTTGGGAATTGGACATTTTGCGAAACGGACATTTCGCGAATTGGACATTTTGAGAGTTGGACATTTTGAGGACTCGACATTTCGCGAATTGGACATTTTGCGAAACGGACATTTCGCGAATGGGACATTTGGGAATTGGACATTTCGCGAATTGGACATTTTGAGAATTGGACATTTTGAGATTTGGTCATTTTGAGAATTGGACATTTCGCGAATTAGACATTGTGCGAATTGGACATTGTGCGAATTGGACATTTTGAGATTTGGACATTTTGAGGACTCGACATTTCGCGAATTGGACATTTTGAGATTTGGACATTTTGGGAATTGGACATTTTGCGAAACGGACATTTCGCGAATTGGACATTTTGGGAATTGGACATTTCGCGAATTGGACATTATGACAATTGGACATTTTGAGAATTGGACATTGTGCGAATTGGACATTTTGAGAATTGGACCATGTGGGAATTGGACATTCTGCGCCTAAACGAACAAAACATGCATCTTATACCATGGGCCATTGTTCTACGAGCAGGTGACAGCTAAAATGGTTGTTTTGCGTATGTTTTTAGTTTTTGTTACGAATAAATTAATGAAAAGAAGTATAACTTCTCACGCGCGTACGTAAGTACACGCACCCATTTTTTTTTCCTTTGTGTATTTTAATAGACTTATGTACCTAATTGTGTTACAGCTAAAACGCAATAAATTTCATTTTCATTTCATATCATTTCATTTCATTTCAAATAAATCGACGAAGGTCGTAAGCAAAGAATAAATTATGATGAAAAGACCCTACATTCAATTATTTAAAAACTTTTACTATCACGGTACAATCTTGAAATTATTCGATTAAATCTATTGATCATGTTCGCACAACACTAAAATTGGGGTTACCATATTTTATTTTTACCTTTGCCTAACTTTCGGGTAAATACTGCTAACATAGAGGTAATGAATGTCTGAAATCGAGTTCGAGTTGTAATATGGAGGTAGAATGAATTAGTAAGCTTAGATTATTCTCTAGATATCACAACGTCGTAGCGTCACATGAGACAACGAGAGCTATCGCTTGTGTGGTCCGGTTGTAAAAAAATCCGAATTTAAAGATTTTCTAGGAAGTATTTCATAGTTATTTATTAGAGTTTTAGCATCTACTAATATCATACTCGGTTGTCCATACTAAACTGAAAAAACCTTTTAATTTTTCATAAATATTTCATTCCGTGTAAAAGGCAACGAACATAATTTTATTTGGTAGGATTTCAATTTATCTACGACTCGTCGTCACAGTACGTAGTCGTCGCTTAGATCCTTCAAATAAATAATATTTGTCATATGCAAAAATAATAAAAAGGATATAGATTTGTATTTTGTGACTGTAACAAAATATTTTAAATCGACCCATTGATCTGAAGGGATATTATATACCGAGTGGCACTAGATAAAGACAAGCCGATAATAGCACGGGTTATGCGCGGTACGAGTTATTTTAGAGAAGTATCTGAGCTTTGTCCGAAAAAAAAACCGGTACATCTGGAACTTTGGAAACCTAATGACACCAAAGTAATCTTCTTGGACCTCTATTCCCAACGATGCCGCCATTGTTGGAAGCAATCTTAAACACCTGAATTCGTAATGGACTTTAGTTCAGCTGTTCTTGGAGCTATAATTTCGTCTCTTATCTAAATCATATTCCTTCCAATAGCCTATGTAGATCAGTCAGGGAACAGGCAAAAATCACACGGAGTCTTATGAGGAAAGTAATGAGTCTATTGAAAAACAAGAGTCTAGTATTTGAATGATGACATTTAGAATGGAGATTGGTTGACACCCTGGATAAACCACATAGGCTACTTTTCTTTCTGAAAATAAATTTTCACGCGGAGTCGCGGGCAACAGCTTGTTATACCATAATATTGTTACCCATTAGTACTCATATTTTTATATAATTTTTGTTATGAAGACATTTGATTTTTTAATTTATGGATTTTACGGCTTTAATACCAGGCAACACAATTTTGTTTAATTTTCATGTATTTATCAATATACTGTGATTATAAATGCCTATTACTATACCCATCTTACAGCATGTTCATAAATATGACATAATGAAAAAACATAAAGCCAGATCTCCTGCAGTAGCTTTTTCGAAACAACACGCTAAAAACCAAAGCTAAGAACACATACGCAAAATAACTATTTTAGCTGTCACCTGCTCGTAGAACAATGGACCGTAGATAAAAAATGCGTTTTGTGTAGGTATTTTTATGTTTTAATGCAGGGGAGTTACCACCACCTCTTATAGCAGTATTATTATAATATTACTTGTATCGACTCCCGTACAAAAAAAACGAAGTAAGATTATAATAATACTGCTATAAGAAGTGGTGGTAAACCCTCAGGAGACCCGGCTTTAGCCACATGTGGGTAAATTTTCCAACATGGTATCCCTATATCTTATATTCTGTCTATAGACGCGCATGGTTACTCCATTCATTCTACCTCATCTCTTCTTCTATTTTCACCATAAAAATGTAATTTATTTGGATATAAGCTTAGGATATAAGTTTATTAATGACGTCCTATCAGCCATAGACTGTGTCCATGAAATGTTCCTGGGAAAACGCACGATGGATGGTGCCGGAGATTTGGACTATTAGCCAATGATCTTGGAATCGCTCCGCTATAGCATTTAGCGTACAATCTGACTATACTGTATAATGTCTAATTTAGCTATAGGTAGAGCAGGCAGACATAAACCCGTTTAAATTCTTTGCATAAACCTTTGTCTCGTTCAAGTGCTAAGCATATACATCCTATGACATATGGTCTATAGGATATGGAATAGGAAACCGTGGTACATCAACCTTCACTTATCTGGTAACCAGATGACACATTTTTTTATCAAATATCATTTTTGTGTTCATAGCTATTTTTAATTAATAATTTTCATAACCCAACTCTTGATAATCCAAAAAAAAAAATGGTAATGTTCATTTTTTATCTTATGAATAGATTTCTGGCAGATTAGCAATGTGGGGCAAAAGCATTTTATTGTATATAAAATGTACTTATCGATAAAAATTAATAGACTTAGGGATACAGGCGTGTACTTAATTTGTGTGTATAAATAAACCGTTAATAAACCGTACGTCAATCGTAGTCAATGAAATAAAACATAATATGTTCATTTCTTTATTTTATTCTTTGTCTAACAATTTCAACATCATACGTAAAATTGGGTTATATCTACTATTTCATATACCTACGAATAAACATAAGATTTCTTCTAGACGTTAGAAGTCTAGATAATAATATGCTCTCATACAACTTACAAGACAACAAACACTAGGTCGGTATATCAAATACACCTTATTCTGTAAATAAAATATTGTTTATGTATAATATACTTTGACTGCATTTTATTAAAAATTATTCATCGATACATAATGCATAGTCCTAGTTATAAATGAACAAACACGTACCTATACCTCAATAATAAAGGTGTGTAGTATAATAATAGGGTTACTTTTGGATACTGTCTGAAATCAACACATCACAGAATAATATCGTCATGAATATAGCACATTGATATATTGCGACCAATATTACCTACAATGTAAACCATAATCCTACTCATAGTGTACGAGCTCTTAAGAAATCTATCAGTATAGTAACAGTGTTATCCAATACATATTACAAAAACATATTTTTATGTTATCCATTATATTGATTTAGGATTTTCTTGAGAATATTAGTTAGACAGGACGTAAAAAGTTAGTAGAATCCTTTCTGCAACATTCTTGAAAATGTATCGATAACACATGGGAGTAGAATAATATTAAGGAAGACTGAAGGAGGAATTATTATAATGCTTAAAATTATGTCCCAAATTCAAAAAAGTCAAAAACCGACACTGTTCTACGTTCATGACGATCTATCTATTAAAATATCAAAAGTCATTTACAAATGGTAGGGGAGACCGTACTAAATCCTCCTTTACTCATCTGATAACGATATGAGACATATTTTTTTATCAAATATAATTTATTTACAAACACGCCTATAATAGCTTGAAAAAAAATGGTATCACAAGAAAGATAATTGAATTACAAAATCAATCGTATACCTGCAAAAAACCGTTATAAAAAAATAATTAAAAATAGCCATGAACACTTTTCGATAGGCAAGTTATTATAGACGTGTTTTCAAATAATTCATAATTGATAAAAAAAATGTCTCATCTGGTTATCAAATGAGTGAAGGTCGATGTACCACGGTCACTTAGACCAAAATATAACGTAGAATTTAAATACAAGAGAGACAATACACATAATTAGAGAGGTATGTGTATTATAAAAACTAAATTTTTATCTATTTTTTATGTTTAAGGAAACATTATTATTACTTATATTATATTATAAATAATTCTCGCAGCTTAGCTTAGTCTTCTCTTTCACTCTCAAACTGTTAAACGTGTAAAACGAAGAAAGGGGCAAACTAATTTCTTAGTTAAGCACCGGTAATTTTATAAGTAAAATATACCAATGTAATACAGTAAGGAGTTGGTATTAAATTCGACTAACGTGATGTATACGTTTATTCAGATTACACAAACATACACTAACTAAATATAGCAATCTTATTACCAGAATGTTTAGGAAATGGCAACTGTCAATCATTGAACAAAATGCTTTGGATTTATACAAGGTTAGTCGGAAAGGGTGTTAAGGGCAGTGGCCAAGATAATGTATTGCTGGTATATATTACCACCATAGGTACAACATCTCAATAATGACATATTTTTGTTTCCACACAAAAATCAAAAATTGTTTTTTATTTTAAAAAATACACAACCCTATCTCATGATTGCGAAGAGGTGAAACACGCGCCGCGTCACCTTTAAACTGTTCTGTGCTCTTCACGCGCCCGCGAGTCGCTGCGCGAACCTGTTAATTACATTGTACCTCTATGTACCTACTATGCGTCCGTTAATTATTGTTATCTAGGACTTATGCACAATGTCAGTACCTAGATAATCCCCGACCAAATAATAATAATTACCCAAATAATGATTACCCATTAAATTTCAAAACAATGATTGAAAAAAAACGACCTTTCGTAAAGAAATACGAACATCAGTTCAATCACCTCCATCGTGTGATCGAGTAGGTAGAGGCGGCATTATAATTACCAAAGCGAGCGGCGGCTCTTTGAAACAGCTGATCTTATGGTTGTGTATGCGTATGTATTACAAAATCTTTAAATTACATTATCTTTAAAAGTATTAGGTATGTTGGAAAATTGCAAGTATAAAAGTTGATCATTAATATGAGTACTATAGTGTCTTCAGCTTCTTGCATAAATTCCGACTATCATTGTATAAATGAGCATTTACATATCATCAAATAAAATCACAAGTTTGAAAACGTAAATAGTCACGGGCGGCTCGACCTCCGGTGATACATAACCTTATGGAACATATATAGATGTGCCGTCTCCGACGGGACTACCGACTTTAATTTTTTCAAATCGTGACCAAAATATGAGAATAAGTTCTATCAAAACCAAAGAGAATTATGAAAATCGGTCTACATTTGGCGCAATTATCACGCAACATAAAAAAATTACATACAATTTTTTATGAAGTCAGTCGCAAATAGCAGATTATAAGTGTTGTGTTTAAATTTCAAATAAATTTAAGCTACAAAAATTACCTTGTGATGTGCAAAATATTATGAAGACCGAATAAAAATGTAATCATTAATCTTTTAACATTGTCGTCTTGTTTCTAATCAAAGTATAATTTTATTCTATAGCAGAGATCGGCAAACGAGCAGATGGGTCACCTGATGGTAAGTAGGTAGGTAATTGCTGTGATTTTTATTTTATTAAATCGAGTAATTTATGTTAAAAATGCCGACGTGGGGCAGTAAATAGTACATACACATTGTGATACCTTCAGACCAATTACTAAGATTTACAACGAATTCCATAACAATTTACATATCAAAATTAGTAACCTTTGTGCGTATTCATGATTTAAATTTTCAAGATTTATTACTATATTATATAAACATAAAACTAGAAGCTTTAAATTTTAGGCATAACATACAAACAAAAAGAAAATGATTGTGAAGTTTTACAAAGGTATGTATGCTATCATGTATGCTCATTTTTCAAGTGCAGTCAAGAAAATTTCAAAATCGATCTTTTTTCAAGTGAAATTTAAGTCGAGCTATTGTGGAATTCCGGTGTCTGAAGCATATTGTGTGATATAAATATTTATTGTAAACATTTCCCACATTTCCAGAATACTTTGACTTAAAACTCACTCGAAAAAAAATAATTATATTTTAATTTCACTTAAAAAAGCTTTTTCGAATTGGAATTGTGCAAAAATTGTCCCCAGATTGTCTGTCTTTTCGTATACTTGTACCAAATAATTTTATTTTATATTAATTTCTAATGATACAGGCTCCTGGTCTTAATTGAGAACTTCTGGATATGATTATTGCGTTACACTAATAGTATGAAATGTTAATTAATTTTACAAAGTATTTTTATACTTTGGCCAGCAAAAATAATAGGAGTCTTAGGAAAGTCATTATTTATGTAAACATAATTATATGAAAGTAAATATACACGACACAAATTGTCAAGGCTGTATAAAATATAACTACATGATGTCAGTTGCGATTCTTACTATCGACTACCGTAGCTCAACTATGATTTTTTTATTCTGTCTACCAACTATGCTAAAACACTCGAGCGCCTCTAGCGGTTTCATGGGGAATTGACAACATTTCAAAATCTAAAAGTGCTTAAAACTAAAATACAATTTTTTCATTTACCCATCCTGAGAACGCCAATATTTAAAAAAAATAATAATAACGGAGAAAAATAATATAAAGGAAAAATGTGCAATGACATCAAATATATGACTGAAAGAGGTAATGTCTGTGCCCATGTTTAGCTATAAATAAAAAAAAAAAAAAGTTTTTGGCGGGAATTGTGACGGTGCGGGTGGTCGCTTGTTTTAATGATTTCATATTTTAGTCTAAAGTTATGCTTGTGGTTTAAATGTGATGTGAATCTAAGCTATAAACATCAACGAAGATGGACAGTATATGGAAGCTTTGAAATAAGTGATTTTGGACGCTTTTTGTTGGGTGGATGGGTCGACCATGTTCGACTCCTCCGCTGCGACAAAATCGTCTGAAAAGCATCAAACCGGAAGGAATTGACGCCAAAACTCCAGCAGGGCCTTGAAATCGAACACATCCGATTTCATTGCACTTGTGAAAAATTAGATATAAGCAAATAAAGAAATAAAAAGCACTTAAGACGAGGCTGTATGGGCTAGAACCCTTTGCCTTCCCGAAAGGGCAAATTAAAAAAAAAAAATTGAGAATATCACAAATGTCAATGTCATTTTAATACATACATACATACATAAGCTCACGCCTGTATCCCCGAAGGGGTAGGCAGAAGCGCACTAGCGAACTAGAACACCTACATTTCGCCGAGCTTAGTTCCGTCCCAGATGTGATAGAGGGCGAGCCTATCGCCATATCGGGCACAAATTCCAGACTCCGGGCTGATATGGAAAAATCACTGCCCAACCCGGGGATCAAACCCGAGACCTCAGAACCATAGTCGTACCGAAATACCACCACGCCACCGAGGCAGTCATTTTAAATATAAATATAAACATGATTTTCGTTGAATTCTCAATTTTACCTTCCGGAATTAAGATATATTTTTCTCTCGAAATCGAATAAATAAAAAAGAAACATAAATTACCATAATTTATCTGAGACGTGAAGTGACAACCGTATGACTCAACTGTCAGTTTTCTTTTTTAAAGTTAAGGTATAAAGGAACAAACACCATTATGCCGTATAAACTCATTTGGCGTTTATGTCCATTTAGAATGAAATTAATTTCAAAAAGGAAATTATGAATGAAAATAGAATTGAAAAAATATGGATCTTTTTATTTGGATGTTTCATTTGCGATAATTATATTTATTTTTATATTATATTATTCGAAAAATTAAATGTTATCAATTATCGTTTGTTACACAAATTATTTTACGTAGTCGCTACCGAGAAACGTCACAAAAACTCATGGTTGAACCTCGGGTCTTAGATACTATACAAAATAATATAATCAATTAACTAATAAAACAAAGCTTTTAATACGTATAGGTTCTAAATATTCAATCATATTGAATGTTTAGCTGCCTCGACATTTTTGGCGGTCAAAACCAGCAACGCTGCGCTTTTCAAACTTATCTATTTTTGTTTTTAAGGCTTATAAAGGCGCCGAGTTCAAATATATCACACAGTACATATATAAATATGCATATATATTTTTTAATAATTTTCTATCATAACAGCTGCTAAGAAAAAAGAATTACAGCCACATAAATATGGCAACGTTTTTGTTCTGCTTATTTTTCTATTTAGGCCATGGACAGACTATAACCTATGATAGATGAACCAAACATAAATAAAAAATTGGATTCCTTGAATACTTAGAAAAAGAAAATTACCAATACGAAAACATTATGAGATTTTCGACATAGTTAATACATAATTATTATAAATGCAACGTTACAATGTCACGATTCAAATCTACTCTCACTAACTTAGCATAGGTACATATTACTTTTAATTGTAAATAGACACTTATGTATTATTATGCTTTGATATTTCAAAAATATCGAGATATATAATTCGAGAATATTATTATTTATTCCATTATAGAATAACTTATACATGAAAATAACATACACAAATATTTCCAATAGTAGCATTATTTTTCATTACGTAAATTCTATACGTACTCTGACTCGTACCATCTCCACTGCACAGTCTTATAGATATTTCGGTTAAATTGTGCACGTCTTGCTATGTGTGCGTAAGTTTCTAATTACTACGCATTTCAAATAAGAATAGGATCGACTTTGTGTCTTGTTGTGACGTCATAGCTGTCAATTCAAATCAGTTAAATAGGGTCAGCAAAACAAGATATTTAGATTTTTTAAAATTTATATTTTATATATATATATATATATATATGGCCTTTGCCCAGCAGTGGGATGATATGGGCTAATAAGATAAGATAAGATAAGAAGATAATTCATTTAAGAATCAAGAACGAATATTTTTTTTATTAGAACTGAGCTCTTCACTTTCGCTCATCTCTGCCTCACTGACTGAGATGGCGTCAAAGAGAATATTAAAACTTGGCGACTACTTTACTTTCTGGTGAAGTGTGCCAACAATGAAATTATGACTAAATTTAGAAGTTTTTTCACTTTGAGTAACTGAGACAATAAAACAAAAAAAAAACTCATTATTGAAACGCAAATAAATTTCGTTGCAAACCTTAGATTTCAAGTGACATTTGACAGATAGATTGTCAATTTGACAGATTGACGTTCCTATTATTTGAATCCCACTGCATGTGGATATTATGATTAGACAGTTACACTTTACATTACAGACAGTCATCTATATTTTATAGATTATCAATCTATCTATATTAAAAAATATATTAAGGTTTCCAAGCACAAATAAGTTCGAGAATCAAATGAAGTTCGATGCGCGTTTATTAAATTTGTATTAAATTATAACCAAATATTATCAGTGGATGAAGACGCCACTTGCAATTTTAAAGCTGCCATATAAATTAAGAACATATAAAAAGTTGGCTCTGAGACTACAGAAGTACTGTCTGTACTTCTACACTCTTCTTGAATACGAGATTTAAACTATACTAATAGGAATATTATATAGCCTGATTATATTTTTGGTAATCGTGTTTGATCACATCATGTAAACAACCGAAAACACGCTCTCACATGTCCTATCTCGATTCAAAACATTGTTAAAAGAAAATTTGCCTATTATGTTAGTAAAATTGTTTTTTTTTCTATTGGCTATATATCCAATGGGATATGAATGATATACTGTATTGTCACATTGCTGTGTTAAATCGTAGTTTTCTTTACAATACTGATTTTAAATGCCTGAGTATATGTTAATTATTATGTCATGAACTAAATCAATATCTATATATGAGGTTGTGAGCGCAAGAACGGCCTAAGCCACGTGTTTACATACATCTATTACTATCTTCCGCACCCGTACCTCTGCACAATGGCTCATTAAGAAAATATTAGGCGTTCGTGCGCTCCCGGCATCATATTAGTTTACTTTTGTCAAAATTGCAGCTAATATAATAAAAGAATGACAAAAAAGACGGCTACAAAGGTTGATCTCACCTCGTTTAGTGGTTGTAAATCATAGATAAATGCACGAGGAGTGAAGACAGCTCTAATTCCTCTGAGAATCCATTTGCTAGAGGGACGCTTCGGTAGCCCGTGCGCAGACACTTCAAAGGGAACGTGGCCTGCCCTATGAAGTTAGGTTCACCAAACATGTCTTCATCTTGCACTAGAAACCTGATCAATGCTAAATCTGGATTCGCTACTTCAAACTCGCATATGTCGTTCCAGAGGGGGCTGAGTCCATTGTCCGCTGGAAATATGTAATCTTGTGTAAAAGTTTTATATTAGTAGATTTATACATCATATAAAATCCGCTCTATTAGAAAATTAAGCTGTGGAATAGTAGGCCAGCTCAGATATACTCTTCCTTCCACGGCATTTGGTCCTTTAAGCAGCGTGAAAAAATCATTTATATAAGCCGATATGATTCTGGTGACCGCCAATTGACTAATACTTTATCAATGGTTGGTGGTATTTTAGACCTGCAATGCATTATTATCAGGTGTAGTGTACTGTAGTCACTATACCCTGTTAAGGTAAAAAAATATTTTTTGTCCTCAATTTCTACCCTAATGGACTAGACAGGTATCTCCATTCAATAAATTAATAAAAGCATCAATGTGTTTTCATGTCATGTCTGATATGAAAACACATTATCTTGGCACACATGTCAAAGACAAACATCCTCTGTTAATGATGATTGCATTGTTAGGAGTATCTTGACTTAAAAAGTACTTGTATTAATTCTTAAATAAGAATTTAGGTACACATACCAACAGTCTTGGTGACAAGCTTGGTGCCATTGTCGTATTCGGCACCGATGATCTCCACCTCGACGAAGGGGCTGGCGGTGCCGCGGCCCGACTTGCATAGATGCCGGGCACCGATCACACGCAACATCACCGTCATCGGCTTCACTTTGTTCTCGATACTCTTTTTGTCATACGGGTTGTACACCTCATCGAACATGTACTCCGGCTTCAAAATAAATCCACAGCCACCATTCTCTTTAAACTTGCCCATGTTCACCTGCATCGGTTTGTCTGGCGTTTGGTAATTCAGTGCCACCATCTGCGAGCCGGAGTTCCAGAACGGCACTGGGTTGTAATTCGATGAGTCGATCCTCTGACCTTTAGGATAGATGCGGCTAAGCTGAATGGTGTGATACTTGAGGAAGAACGAATTCTCTTGGAGACACATGAGTTTGTCGGCTTTTGTCTCCGGGAATGATGACATCTCGTTGAATATGAATCCTTTGGTACGTAGCCGCTCTTGGTTGAAGGCTACCGAACGACAGTAGACGATGAGATCAGACATTTCTTTGGCGATTCTCCAGGTGCGTTCCATTTTGCGGTGTTGCAGAGATCTTGCGCTGGCACTGTGTGCGGCTTCCTTGATGGCGGAGAGCCACTCGAGAGCGATCTCCCTGGTGGGTGCAGCCATGTCGAAGGGCGCAACCATCGAGGGGCTCTGGATACGAACGAGCCACCTGGCCGATCCACTCTCTTCACCCACGACTAATTCAACGACCGCACCCAAAACATCGACTACTCCTTTTTGAAGAGAACCGAGGGCTGCAGAATCGCTTTCCTGTAACAAACTTGGCATCGAATCTACGCAATCGCGATTAAGCAATAAGTAATTACAGCCGAATCCTTGATTTTGTGCCCTAATTTCTAAAATACCTACGTACTATCTTTCAACCCATACAAATATATAATCTAAATTATACAGCATCGTTCGTTACCTAGTTGATTATATCGGCAGACATTATTAACAACATTAACAAAAGCACAGCGAGTAGCCATGTTAAACACTCGAAATCTACTAAAATATGTAATCACACATAGAGCACTAACAAAATCCTCGCTAATAAAGCGATAGGACGTACAGTTAGAAACATATTATATTTTACTGTTATGAAAATATTTCACATCACGCAAACAGTTTGCGAGCTGAACATAATTTCTAGTAATGGTAAATAAAGCTGGCATAATATTACGAAATTATTAATAAACTAGCTGACCCGCGCAACTTCGTCTGCGTATGAGAGAGAGGGTTGAAAGAGTGAGTCGTAGGTACCTATAGCACAATCATTCTAAAAGAGGTAATGGGATGATCTACTTCGGCCGTCAGTCACCCCGTCTCTCACACCGTCAGTCACACCGTCTGTCAAACCGTCTGTCACCCCGTCTCTTACCCCGTCAGTGACACCCTCTGTCACACCGTCTGTCACTCCGTCTGTCACCCCGCCTGTCACCCCGTCTGACACCTTGTCTGTCACCTCGTCTGTCACCCAGTCGGTCACCCAGTCTGTCACCTCATCTGTCACCCAGTCGGTAACCCCGTCTATCACCCCGTCTGTCACCACGTCCGTCACGCCGTCTGTCACCCCTTCTGTCACCCGTCTGTCACCCCGTCTGTCACCTCGTCTGTCACTCGTCTGTCACCTCGTCTGTCACCCAGTCGGTCACCCAGTCTATCACCCCGTCTGTCACCCAGTCGATCACCCCGTCTGTCACCCAGTCTATCTCCCCGTCTGTCACCACGTCCGTCACCCCGTCTGTCACCCCTTCTGTCACCCGTCTGTCACCACGTCCGTCAACCCGCCTGTCACCCCGTCTGTCACCTCGTCTGTCACCCAGTCTATCACCCCGTCTGTCACCCAATCGGTCACCCCATCTGTCACCACGTCCGTCACACCTTCTGTCACCCGTTTGTCACTCGTCTGTCACCCCGTCTGTCACCCAGTCTGTCACCCCGTTTGTCACCCAGTCAGTCACCCCGTCTGTCACCCAGTCGGTCACCCCGTCTGTCACCACGTCCGTCACCCCGTCTGTCACCCCGCCTGTCACACCGTCTGTCACCACGTCCGTCAACCCGCCTGTCACCCAGTCGGTCACCCCGTCTGTCACCCCGCCTGTCACACCGTCTGTCACCACGTCCGTCAACCTGCCTGTCACCCAGTCTGTCACCTCATCTGTCACCCAGTCGGTCACCCAGTCTGTCACCTCATCTGTCACCCAGTCGGTAACCCCGTCTGTCACCCAGTCTATCACCCCGTCTGTCACCCCTTTTGTCACCCGTCTGTCACCCCGTCTGTCACTCGTCTGTCACCCCGTCTGTCACCCAGTCGGTCACCCAGTCTATCACCCGGTCTGTCACCCAGTCTGTCACCCCGTCTGTCACCCAGTCTATCACCCCGTCTGTCACCCCGTCTGTCACCCGTCTGTCAGCCCGTTTGTCATCCAGTCGGTCACCCCGTCTGTCACCCAGTCTGTCACCCCGTCTGTCACCCAGTCGGTCACCCCATCTGTCACCCCGGCTGTCACCCAGTCGGTCACCCCATCTGTCACCCCGTCTGTCACCCCGTCATTCACCTCGTCAGTCACTCCGTCCGCCAACCCATCAGTCAGCCTGTCAGTCACCCCGCCATTCCTCACGTCGGTCACCCCGTCAGTCATCCCATTAGTCACCCCATCAATCACCCCGTCAGTCACCCCTTAGTCACCCTACCATTCATCCCCTTGGTCAACACTAAAATATTTTTTCAAATCGAACCAGTAGTTTCTGAGATATAAAATTCCCCGCTAGCAGCATTTTTCATTTCTGCTCCGCTTCTATTGGTCATAGCATGATGTTATATAGCCTATAGCCACCCTCGATAATTGGGCTATCAAACACAAAAAGATTTTTTCAATTCGAACCAGTAGTTTCTGAGATATCGCTTTCCTCGGTTTTAAACATTTTTCATTTCTGCTCCACTCTTATTGGTCATAGCGTGATGATATATAGCCTATAGCCACCGTCGATAATTGGGCTATCCAATACAAAAATAATTTTTCAAATCGAACCAGTAGTTCCTGAGATTAGCGCGTTCAATCAAACAAACAAACAAACAAACAAACTCTTCAGCTTTATAATATTAGTATAGATTATCTGAAATTATTAATTATCTTTACTCAGATTCACTATTGCGCGTCTTGCTATGTGTTTAAGCTTGTATAATTATTATTTTATCATATTATTTATAATATGCATCACTTTAGATTGACTTGAGGGATGACATGAATAATATTAAATAGTCAATACTGCTATGAATAAGTGTAGCCATAGATTTTTTGTACGAAGTTTAAATAAATATTTATGAAGTTATTAACAGCATAACAGAGCTACAAGAACATGTTTTATCAAAAAATACTTGTATTGAAATGTAACTAAGAACAACCACCGAAATAGGTGACTGATTCATTTTTTAAATTCATTATACTTATGTCAGAGTGTAGTGAAAGTTTAATTTTATCATGTTTTTAATAATTTGTGAATGCGTAAATGAACATTTCTATACACAAGCTTCGTTGAAACACTGATTTTATACTTCAGTATGTGTTGAAATTCTATATTATATTTCTGGAAATCTTTGGGGGAGGCCTATGTTCAGCAGTGGACGTCCTATGGCTGATGATGATGACGATGATGTGTTGAAAACTATAACCAGCCGGGATTACGGTGAAATCGATTCCAGTTGCCATTCCTTTCATATTAGTCACAGTCGCTAAGCGTAATAAAGTTACAATAACTCTGATAGCTTCAAGCAACACCAAAGGCGCACTCGCCAACTGTTAGCTATTGAATGTAGTTGCTGACTGTACGTGAAAATATGCACTGTTCTTTTGGGACAGTACTACGGTCAGAAACCTCCAAATTGTGTACGATAGAGTCGATACACATTTTTTTTATTAAGGACAAGGATATAACATGCTTTAATTAAACAGATTGGAAATGTTTTTCTTGATAACGTCGAGGTATAAAATTTTATGTCAGAGAGATCAAGAAATTAAAGACTTTTAAACTTCCGGTATCTGAGTTTTTTAACAGTGGTATCTATTCAATATGTACATTAGTAAGTAGTAATAGACAAAGTATATATTGCAATTAAAAAAGTTCTTGTCGACAGAAAAAAATATCAAACTTAATTGTGTGACACTACTTTTATATTTCCACAAACCGATATTTCATTACAGTCGACATCTTTAAAGTTAATTGAGAAGAACACCTTTCCTGAGAGGTTTGTGACCGCCGCGTCGCGTATCTTTTTCGCGTTGCTGGTGTAAATATAATAAAGCGAATACTAACAGTGATATCAGGCATATGCGGCACCTCAATCTCCTGCACGTAGTTTGCTGGGAACCAGTGGTGTTTCTTGCCGCCGTAGTCGCCCCTCCACCAACCATCGTCAGGCTTGTCCACGTTTGTGATGATCGCGTGTTTGCAGAACGATAACTCATCGTCTTGACGCGCGCGGTAATCGTAGAGGGCCTTCACAGTCACCTACAATCATTGTGTCGCTCAATGTACTTTTTTCCATGTCGAAGGTCGCTAGACGTTTTGTTTGTTGCGAAGTACTGTTCACGGCCAAGGTTTTTCACTACTGTTTATTATCAGTTTATCTCACTATTGCTACAGTTATCTACTGTTAATCACAGGCACATTTTCATATTTCTGTTTATTTGTAATACTGATATTGGGCTAAACATAAAACAAGTAAAAAAGCTGCAATGACTACCTTTTTTAATTATCTTAGGTCGCCAAACTTATTTCATGAAATTACAAATTACATATCCTCGTATAATTATGTAAAGTGTAACAATTATATTAGAAGCTGCTTCAAAAGCACAGGCAAGATTTCTATGTAGCTTACTAATTGCGACTACTTTAGTAAGAAAATAAACGACGACTATACCAATACTCAAGACTATACGATACTCAACTAAGATCTATTTTAATTTTACCATAATATTATAATATGTAACAATATTTTTATCTCTACAGATGTGCCTCACCCATTTTTAAATATTCCCCCCATGCGCATTTCTCATTTATATACTTCTGAAACTTTGTAAAGAAAAAAATAAAGATTACATTTTTGCCTTACAATCGTCCATGATTAATTTATGGACCTTAATTTGTAAAACTAATCTAATTAACAAAAAATCCCTAGTTTAAAACAAGGTTTATAATAAGATCATACTTAACAACCAATTTACTATGAGATATAGATTTATACCCCATAGTAAATTTGTTGTTAAGTATGATTTATGGCATGGCAAAACTGCTACAAATGCTACCAAATTGGGTGGCGCAGCACTATAATCCATAGATAGAGCAGCTCAAGTCGTATCACAACCATTATTATTATTATCAGCGTCCTTTTCTGGCTTACTCCTTGACCATACTTTTTGAGACTTATACAGGCGCCAACATAACGACATTAAATTTGATAATGGGTAACATATTTATTTTTAATTTCGCCGCACCAATAAAAAAACTAACATTAATACTGAAAAAGTCAATTTTCAAAACAAAATAAATAGAAAAAGTTCGCTTGCTAAATTGAAATAAAACTATTTTTACGTATTCTATCACGATTTGTTTTAATTTATATGCTTTTTCCGACGTTTCGAAGGCTTTGCAGTCTTCGTGGTCACGAGTCGGACTCAGTCAGTCCAAATTAAAACAAATCGTGATAGAATCCGTAAAAATAGTTTTATTTTAATGTATAACATTCGCGTAAACTTAAGAAATCAGTACGCTTACTAAATGTCACACCATTTATATATTGTATAAAAGCGCTATTATGCCCGGAGAAAACTACATGTAGGTAAACTTCAGTAGGTACGCGGCGCGGTCACAGCTTCCAATTCGCGCTGGACAGGTCCGTTCACGTTTGTTGTCTACAAAAGTCTTTGACCGCTAATATCAATTGTTTTAGGTTGCTCCAAACATACATCATGTGCAAAAATTGGGAAAACTAAAAATCAAACCTGTGGCTAAACTATTACACCTATTGGACTATTTTTTGGTAGAAGGTCTTGCAACGTGGTAAGGTATAACTGGTATGATTTAATGTCGTTATGTTGGCGCCATACGGTATATTTGGATATACTACGATGTCAAAATAATAAAAACATACAATAAAATATATTACCTTGGATTTGAATGAAGTCGGATCCATGTAGCCCGGCGTACCATACACTGAACTATCATCAGGTTCCTGTAAAAACAACTGATACTAGAAAAATCTGAGTCAACCACATTGACATGTCAATAAAAACATTAGTCATGAACTACAACATTTATAACATAATAACTTACACATATGTAGATACAATTATAACCAATGCTCAAAATAGATGGGAACGCGTTGGAACGGCTTTTCGTGAAAAAAAATCACAGCATTCCCTTTCGTGAAATAACCGGTGAGTTTTATAACAGCAAACTTTCGTAAATTCAGGTACGCAGGGAAAAAGCGTTCCTTCTCGTGAAAAATTCCATTTCGAGCACTGGTTATAACTTATAATACACATTTTAAACAAAATATTAATATGAACATTCGTTAGGATGTCGCCTATGTTGCGTACTAAGTAACTTACCGTTATTATTCTGCTTACAATATCGTCGCTGATCGGGAACCACAGTTTAACTTTTTTGTATAAAGGGTGTTTTTCGTAGTAAGACACTAGCTCCACCAAACTCTCGAACTTCACAGTTCCGATGGTGTACAGCCTACCTTCTTGTTTGATCCTACAATGTTTTATTTCTCTTTCCGTTCTGAAAAAGAAAAAGTTATATTATTTTATGTTATATAAGTTTCTTTATCCATAAGAAATAAAAGACGAAATGAAAAATAAATACTTCAGGAATGTAAGTTGCTTAAGGTCTTAAATATCAATAATGGCAAAAGTCTTCTTAGTTATACCTGAAACTGATAGCAAAAGAGCCCTGCTCTTTCTCACTGGGTCTGACGAGGAAGGCGCCGTCTGTGTTTGTCTTCCGCAGTAACTCCTCGGCCTGGGTGCGGGTGCAATGTGGATGGAACCACTCCTTGCCCTCATGCTTGTTTGGCTGGGGCACCGGCTCTTTGAGGGTTATCAGGAACTCCTACAAATAAATAGCACTCGCCCGGTTCGTCGAAGGCTGATCAAATTCAACACTAACTAATTTGTCAATCACATGTGTCAAAATTGTGTTGCTATAAATGTGTTGGTGAATGCTAGAAAAATTATAAGTCGGAAGTGACATGGAAAATTATTTTTACTATCAAATGTGTAGTTAATAATATATTTATACTGTATTATATCCCCATAAAAACGCGTTACATAATCATTGATATCTAAATGAACACCTAGATAAAGATCTAATTTCTACGTTGGATAATTCCTGAAGAGGGAATTGGAGAGAATAGGTAACAATTTTTCTATCTTGAGACATAAAAAATTGGTAACATCAATATTCTATACTCCTAATTTATAAAACCAAAACAATTAAGACTTACTATAACTAATTATTATATTTTAGTATCCGTATTGATATCTCTTGTTAGCCTTTAAGCCGACTTCAAAAGATAAGAAGGCAACTCGCAAGTCGCCATCTTTCAGAAAAAAATTGTACTAAAAGTATGCGTTTACTGTCAAAACACGTCAAGTAGGGCGACAACAAAGGGCAACTATTTATGCAGGCCCTCATTTACTTGCAGATGAGCGATTTCACTTTTCATTGTCGATGGATCTGCACACTGCGCTGGGTCAAATGCAGAAACACGACGCAAAGACAAGACAACAATAGGAAGCAATATTTTAGTTAATCAAGTTTTGAGTCAGTTTTTTCTCGATAAACTTACATAAATAAAATCTCGTTGCAATGAAATATAGAACGCTGTTAAAAATTAGAGTTATCGGTTATTGAATAATAATATCTCCATGAAGTTATTAACAAAGATGGATTTAAGCCTAAGTAAATATTATTGTAATACTAAATACGTAAAATAAGTATGTAAGTAAAATTAACAGAAATATGAAAGTTTAAAATCTATCTTTTTTTTCGTTTACATATTTCGTTATTAACAAACATTCGAATACATATGCGAAACCATGTTTAATTAAGTGTTGTTCATAGTTGTTAACAGCATATTATATTGGTACTAACATGTGAGATAACTTATCAACTTACCTGGCTCCTCAGGGGGTGCTGCCTGTAGTGGGTGATGAGGCTATAGAGGCTATCAAAGCATGTAGAGTCAATCAGATAGTATTTCGTAACGCCCCTGTCTTGCTTGAGCTTGATGCGGCAATGATTGACTTTGCCTTGCCGCCAGAAAGACAAGCAATAATCCCCAACAAATGTGACACTTTCCCTGACGAGAAAAGTGCCGTCACCGAGATGTGCGTGGGCTCGGAGCAAGTCCTCAGCTTCCTGTCGGTTTCCAGCCAGCTTGCCGTGAAACCAGCGCTCGCCGAAATGTAATTCGTCCTGCGGAACACTGGCAGCGTCATGTTCCGGCTCGCCATCACTGTCTGCGTCAGTTTCACCCTGCCTATTGTAGCTTTCTGTATAGTACAATTTATTCTCAGTGAGGACAAATGCGTGCGGATTCCATTCCTTATCCACTGGGTCCTCCAACAACAGTATTCCGTTTTTGATAGAATTCCGCAGATCTAAATCCTTCCCTTCTTCTTGGCGGACTGCGAACGAGTTTTCTTCAGCTCCTTCAGGAAGCTTCTTGTGTTTCAAAATTATTTTCCTGCGCAGATCATGTGGTGATGGAAGGCTAATTTCGTTCTTTTCAACCGGCTGAACTAGAAGAAGATCACCGAAGACGTCTTGGAAGGCGTTCGCCATACGCCGCTGTTGCGGCAGTGAGCAGTTATCTTCTATTGACAGAATCAACGGATAGTCAGATGTCACGAACGCGTGTTCCTTTACTGTACGCAACACGTCCATGAATCGTATCTTGGTCGTGAGGGTGTGACCGTGGTATATGAACGGTGTCCCGTCAGGACCATCCCAGCAATCAAGTTCGATGCAACGACAACCCGAGCGTAGACACCTGACGTAGGCCTCCAAAGACGACTCACTCGAGAACTGATCCCCTGTTAGATACCTAAAATCATATAAATTATGAACCATCTTTAATACCTTAAATCATTACATTCATAATGATGTGACTTACGTATTGTGCGAGGATGAGATCCAATAATGCGACAAGGGCCTAGTCATGTCCTGCGTGACGTTATCGTGTTTACTGTCCCAGATGGAGTTTTGTTTCGAAAACAACATCTCAATGAACTGCAAGTACAGCATTATAAGTATTTAAGGCGTTGCGCAACTATTGATGCAGATTTTCCTCAGTAAAGCAATTTAAAGCCCTAATCATGCATACATCTCATGGTTTTGGGGTCAAGTAGAACTCTATGCATTTTCTAAGGTTGCATTGAGATACAAATATATTTATTTTGCAACATTGTTAGCTCCATTTTATATGGTATCTTTCTCAGTGGCGACAAGTAGCTAGCAAGTTAAAAACTAAAGACATTACAATCATCATCCAAATCATACTAGATTTTGCATAATAGGAAACTTACAAGTATTTTTTTTTTGTTTTTCACACCAGAAACAAAACATTAAAATATATATAAATCATTTAATGGTCGCAAGTCAAAATATGAACGAAACCGCGAAAATGCGCTAAAAAGGACGTGACGTCACCGCGTAGCAATGCTAGTTATTTCTTTAAAAAACGAAGTAAAAATGAGGAAGAAGGAAGAAAGACCTCCGAAATCTAATTCACTAATCACCATACTAAATACCATAAAAACTTTCGGCAAAATTGGGAAAATTACCCCAACTTGGAAACACAGGCTCTATGATTCTCTATGCAATGACGTCACTTGGGTTTTACAATTACGTCCATTATATTATGTAATTTATAAAGTAGGACATTTTGTAAAATATCAATTATTTTATACAACAAATTTCATCATTTATTAAAACAATTTCGCGTTATAATTTTCTTGCAAGTTCCCCATTCAAGAAGCAAATAGGTATCTAACTAATATTATAAACGAAAAAGATTGTGAATATGTATGTATGTATGCTTGTCTCTTACACAAAAACTACTAAATGGATACTAATTTCTTAAGTTTACGCGAATGTTACATGTACATTGAAATAAAACTATTTTTACGGATTCTATCACGAAAAAAGCAAAGCCTTCGAAACGACGGACATGAAAATTAAAACAAATCGTGATAGAATCCGTAAAAATAGTTTTATTTCAAAACTAAATGGATTTTGATGAATCTTACAGTTAATTTAGGCTATATATTTTTAATACAATTTTTATCCTAGGTAAATGTACGCTTTTCGTGGGATATTTCCACGCGGACGAAGCCGCCGGCAATAATAATAATTGGCAATTACTGTCACTGTGCACTAATTATTTCTATGTATATTGTAAACCAGTAGGCGAGTTGCTGCTTATTGAATGTTATGACTGTCATTAGTCATGACTGACGAGTTTGGTCACAGTAACACCATTGGAGTGTCACCTGTGACAGGGTAAATATTAAATACCAAACTATATTTTAAACTAGCGGTAGCGCGCGACTGCGTTCGCGTGAAAAATATTTCCCGAGATAAAAAAGTGCATACCAAATTTCATCAAAATTAGTCCAGCCATTTGAGCGTGAAGAGGTACAAACACACTTACAAGCTTTCGCCTTTATAATATTAGTGTATTGATTCTTTTTAACAATCCCCAACAACCATTACAGCAGATTTACTTTTTTCTACTTGTCGGTGGTAATACATTGTACACTTAAAAACAAGGCTATTATAGATACATATTTAATTAATTAAAGGTAGTATTTAGTTGTTATTAGACATTTTACTGTGCACTATTAAGGTCCACTCACCTCATACAGTAATAAATGTGGTTCATATATATCCCTCTGGGGGTCCCTCAAGTAATCCCTAATAAACTGTGAAACGCGGGCTTCGTCATCACCAAGCCTATCATGCTGCTCCACTAACAAGAAACTTTGGAACTCACGAAGTGTTATGGTAGTACCATTTGCACAATATAAGGAATGTTTATCAAATATTTCTTGTACATTCTGTAATATAAAATGGTCATTGAAATGTGAGGTGTGTTCAAACGACAAATGCTAAGGAGCTATGCCTGAGATTTATGATGCTTCTTCATTAATCTGTGGGTTTTTTCTCACAGATTTAAACTACAAAAATTATGTGCAAGTGGTCTTAAGCTGCATCTCCTGCACTAAAACAATACACTTAATACCTACATAAAACATGGTATTTCTATTTTTTACTGCCTCTGTGGCGTGGTGGTATTTCGGTACGACTACGGTTCTGAGGTCTCGGGTTCGATCCCCGGGTCGGGCAGTGATATTGGATTTTTCCAAATCAGCCCGGAGTCTGGAATTTGTGCCCGATATGGCGATAGGCTGGCGCCCTATCACATCTGGGACGGAACTAAGCTCGGCGAAATGTGAGTGTTTTAGTTCACTAGTGCGCCTCTGCCTACCCCTTCGAGGATACAGGTGTGAGCTTATGTGATGTTATTTATATTTTTTTTGTGTCTTCGGTACATTGTTATATGAGCAGGAGACAATGCAAAATCTTGTTTTGTGTAGGTGTTTTGTTTTGAAAAAACATGTACAGGAGATACACCTTTAGTAGCCTATTACTGTATAAATTATTTACACTTTTATATTTATATATGTATAATAATAAATAAAATACACATAAATTTAAAGACATAAGTCCATCACACTTTGTAAATCAAAAATAAATACAATAGTCAAAAAGTATGGCAATTTAAATAATAATAATATGCAGGAAATAACTTTTTGAGATGTTATTGGTAAGAAATGATAACTCTTCATATAAGTGTAAATCATCATCATCGGCCACAAGACGGTCACTGCTGGACATAAGCCTGACACAAATATTTCTAGATAGACCCGATAGAAGTGGCCTATATCCAGTGATGAACAAGGAGATCCATAGAAGAACAAAATTTACTGATATAAATGTAAATATTGAATTAAAATGTTATGCAAATTTATTTTCTTTATTATTTATGAGCCTGTTTTGTCCCACTGCAGGGCAAAGGCCTCCCTTCCTTCCTTCCATGCTAATGGAAAGAAAACATATATTTTGATATATTATGTTGCTAAAAATATACAGAAAGGAATGTAACAGACAAAACAATCAAGATTCAATTTAGTCAACTGAAACTTGTCTTATTTGTATTTGAATATAAGTACTGTTTTGACGTAAATTAATAAAATTTTATACCAATTTAATATTAAATAACCTCTTTAGTTCTTGTTACTTACATTCTCATCAAAAATCAACTTCTGATAAAGCAGTGCAAAGTCATCAAACCCTATTTCACCTCTCTTGCCAGTATCCACTTCTTGAAATATATCCCTCAACTTGCTTGTTGATATTTTGCAATTGATTTTAGGTAAGAATGCCTTGACCTCTTTGAGTGTGATTCTTAAATAAAAAGGAAGAGTTACTGACTTGAGACCCTCATTTTTAACTCAGTTAATAAGTCTTGTTTGTAAAGTTTTACAATCAATTGCAAAAAACATATTATACTTTAAAAGAATAAATTCAATAAAATATTTGCAATATAAAAATAAATTCTGACAAGAAACACAGCAACAGAAAGTTATGCAACAATATATTCTTGTTTTATTATTCAATATGTAGGTCTAGTCAGAGTCAACTGAAGGTTAGAGGATATTAAAATATTTACCGCACAAAATATTACACATATAATAAAAAAAACTTACTTCTCATGGATGTTTTCAATAGCATAAAACTCCTTTCTCAACCATCTCTCAATCTGAAGTGGGTATGAGGCATTTGTAGCCTCATCTATGAGAAAACGAACACCCTTTACCCAAGCTTCACATTCTTTATCTGTTTGAGCTACAACAAAATCAAAATGCAGCTTCATGAGTCATTCCCATATAGATGTATTTATAGCAGCAATAATATAGGAGTGTTGGGAAATTCAACAGTACTTCATGCATCAATTCAGGTAATATAATTTTAGATATGTTTACAAACTTGTCCATGCCTTACCTGCAAACGACACAGCGCGTAGTTTGAACTCTGTTCCATAGTAGATGGTGAAGCATTTCGAATTCTCCAGCCTCTTGGTTTCTTCAGGCCATCTTTCGAAATCCTTGGACGCTTTGCCAACTCGAACTTCTTTTACATCACGAATATCAAGAGCCCCCTCATAAGCTTGCCTCTGAACTGCATTCAGTCGGGACCATATCACTTGATGAGTCTCACGGCGCACCGAGAGAAGACGTCTCTCAGGTCTCTTCCGAGGATAGAGCTTAAGCACCGTAGAACCCCGCTCTATATAAGAAATTAGCTGATCGGCCTCTTGTATTAGCCTTCCGCTTGCTCCATTGTAGCAAACTGCTTTCATTGCACTTCCGTTGTAGCGGCCGGATGTAACTAAAATGCGACAAAGGTACACGCCGCATGGAATAAACGCCCGAATGCAGGATATGTTTATGTATAAATAAAATTCCTTCAGCGAATAAAATACATTCCTACCCGTACACAGACATTACACACACTCTGCGCTATTTTGTTTGTTTGACATTTCCAAACCAAATGAGATGGGGGAGGGAAGTATACGTTCCGTTCCACATCGCGATTCGCGGTATTGTGACGTACATCCATTTGTCTAGTAATTTGGTACAATTCTTATGATATAGGTACAATATAGTATATCATTGTATCTCGTTATGATTTTTTAAAATTATTATATACATTTTTGAAAGGTTTCTTTTACGAACTATGTTATTTGTATTTTTATACGAAAGTAAGTTTTAGTTGTATCGAGAATGTCCACTTACAAAATGGCCGTCACGGAAGTGAGTGATGGCGCCTAAATTTAAAAAACACAGGAGCGGATTTGGTCGCAAGTTTCACTTGATTGCTCATTTCATTATAATTTATAATTTCTAAGGCCAGGCAAAAACCGCTTAGAATAACCTATGTTTTAGCTTATTTTGGTGTCATTGAGCCTAAGTTAATTATCATTCTGATTGGTGTTTCTTTATAATGCATATGGTAAAAAATGGGTTCGATTCCCAGGTCAGGCAAAGCGAATTTCCTAATTTAATTTGTCCGAGACTGGATCCCTCAGACGGGGTTGACGTCAAGCAGGCAGTCGGTCATAAAAACTAAGCCAAATCCGGTCTCTAACATGCTTGAAAAAGTTTGTTGCGCCGAACCCACATTAAGGTGGTATAAGGTCAGGTAAAAAGAAAGAAAAGGTCTTAAGTAAGTTTTATTAATTGAAGATTGGTAGAATGCGTGTAATGGATTTTGTTGCAGCCCGTAGGAGCTCATGTCTCTCTCTAGGAGAAGTGGATGACCGATGAGAGGACTGGTGGAACACAAAGATATACCACCAACCATCAACTCATGTAGCAAGTCCCACAGAAGAACCGGATATACACTGACTGATCTTATAACGCAATCGGCACAAGGTGTATGGGTCACAATAGTAAGGGTATAATGGTCGCTATCTGGGCAGGATAAACCATTTAGGGCGACTTGTAACGCTATTTATTACTAATCTAGAGTTACACTTACACCTTATCTCGATTTATCCTACAGCTCACTCTTATTTTTAAATCAAGATTTGGGATAAATAGAGATTTATCGCAGAGCTGCAAGTGGCTCTTAAACTAAAGACAAATGTTCATAAACTGACGGTAGCCTTATATCGTTTATGCCCGCCTTATCTGTCAAAATTGTATGGCGAAAATCAATGTAGAAAGCCGTTAAAGTTGAGTAGCGTTTGGCCATACGGACATAAAACTTATAAATATTTTAAAGGAACTATCCCTTGGAATTACCAAAGTGAAAGTATTCAATAAAATACGTGGGTAACTGCAATATGAAGGCGCCATAACTTATACATAGGCTAAGTACAAAGGTTACGAATGAGACCTACAGTTGAAGACATTATCATTCAATTCCATAATAGAAAAAATATCATAATCATACACAAAACACGATAAATACTATAAAAAACTCAGAACCGGAAAATATGTTTGAACGGAGCTGTGAAATTGCATGCTCTATACTCATCTGTAGCTGTATTCTATATTTTTACATTATATTGTTTAGTTTTTTCTTTGTTTACTCTTACTTATTGCTGTTGCTCAATGATTACATTTTTATGGCTCCTCAAAATGAAATAAGTTTAATACTGCTCAGCAGGTGGATTCTCTACGAAACGCCACAACGTTGCGATCGACGCCTCGCTCCCGCAGCGCACATCGTTGAGATCAACGGAGCGTTCAACGTTGTTGGGTCTTAGAGAATACCATTTTCCATACATTTATGTCAAACGCCTCGCTCGAGAGAGCTAGTTCGCACAAGCGCAGTCATCACGCATAGCGCTAGTACGTGCGGTTTGTACCTTGCTGAATACAAAAATGAAAACATCGTTGCCGCAACGATGCCGCTACGTTGTTTTCACAAATGAAATCGTAGAGAATCGACCTGCAGGCTAAAAGTACCAAATAAACCTAATGATTATCCTAACTATCTACCTAGAAACAACAATCTATAAGAAACATCTCCTATGTGAACATCTCACTGTTTTTTACCTTGTTTATATAGGTACTTCATTGACAAGTTATATAGATACCCAGACCTTAGATTACTGCAGAGTCCAGAGACATTAAACAGCAGTACATATAGGAATTCTCACCCAGATATAAATGATGGATTGGATCGATATACCATATCGGACCCAATCGTGACAGTATTAGGTATTGAATAGTTATTCATAAGAATATGACTTGAATATTCAAATAAGTAATAACCCGTAGGCTTCCTACGTTCCAGCTATTGATAATAAACTTTGCAAAATACTGTGGCGTGATAACACGTTTCCGTTCAATTTTCCGTTGCATTATTATTGCATATATTAAAATAAAACTATTTTTACGGATTCTATCACGATTTGTGTTAATTTTTATTTATGTGCACTGTGAACTGGGTACAAAGACCGGGAAGGAGACAGAAATTCGGACACTGAAATGTCACAATGGTTGTAGAAAATAAATAAAAAGATATAGAGTTTGAAATTTTATTTATTAAAAAAAATATACACTTACAATTATCTCAAAATATTCCATTCTTGGATTAATCAAGTGTCCATCTATACATAGATCGGAATTTGCAACATCGTAAACGGGAGTCCCCGTTAAAATAAATATCAGGCTTATACGATTATGGATGATCAATCTTAAACTGCATTGTATGTAAGGGTAACTTAAGGAATCATTGGTCGCAGTTGCATAAGGTAAAATATCGCCATTAGAACGCAAAATACATAAAAAATAGTAATTCCAGAAATAAATCGTAGAGGTATATTACGATCATTCTACATTCAGTTGAATGTAAAAGGACGAGACATATTTAATTTTCAGGAAAAACTTCCACTATAAATGTTTTAAAACTTTATAATAGTACATAAATACTATTATAAAGGTTTCGAGATAGTTCATTAATCATATTTCGTTATTTTTTAAGTTGAAAGTTCGAAATACATGCAGCATGCCAATCATAAAAATAAATAGACTTAAATCATTTTAAATCAGGTTGCGGCAAGAAAATTGTATGGTAGGTAAAATTAAAACGTAAGTCACGGATCGTTTGCAGAGGAGCTACGCCGGCCATTGCAATTGTTATAGCACAGCACCTTGAAGGTCTGACACGTCGAGTCACACGTACAGCGGCCTACAGTGTTACACAAATTCAGATCTACGTGACGTAACATAGGCCAGCAACGCTGTTGGATCATCGCGAAGCCGCGAGGAAGGGCTCTCATAATATAAAATCCTATTAAGTACAACTGGATCTGTCATTGTATAAGGCCTTTCGTCGCGGTCGCTTACATTGATCGTTGTTGTGCGCCAAATGTCGTCGACTCATACATACGGGCGGACGCAACAACAGTTGCGGTGACGCCCTCGCACCAACTGTTCGTTTCGGAACTCACAAACAGTCGTTTGATCGTATTAATACTTGTTGTTAGTTTGGAATGTTTGTGGCGTTTGTTCAGGCGGCTGTTCGTAACGGTACTTCTATGAATCGCTATTTTAAAACTACAAATTGGACACTTAAAGCAATAAGTGGACGACGAAGAAATTGATCGATGAATTTCACCGAAAACTATTATATTAAGATTATGTATGTAATTTATAAGTATTTGTAACGTGGCGCCGGTGGTCGACCGGCTCTGTAAAATGAGATCGCGTTACAATCCAGTTCTGCGTACTAACCCCTGGCGGCGACTCTCTTCTGGTCCGGGCCGCGTCATGTACCTACTGTATAAATGTGACGCGGCCGTTCGGTATAAGCGAAGGGTGCGAGTCGTCCAATGACATTCTTATAGACAACTGTCATTGTAAAGAGGTTTGTGCTTAAAACACAGAACGTCCGATCGCCATTCGTGCCATCAAATATTTACACAATAGCGGTGTTCCTACATAAATAGTTCATCTTAGAAGATGACGGTTGAACACATGCCGGCGCGGCATCTACATCACAATTGACAGTCACCAATCACGACTGCTATGACTACGGTTAGGAGTGTCAGTGTGGAGAGTCACGCACAAAATCAGAAGGCGTTCACATCACTATAACACTTTGTGTTGAATGGAATACGCACTACATTCGTTTGAATAAGCTAAGACGAGCCTTTTGTTCAAAAGGTGTTTAGATATTCGTTGTTGTTGTGGTGTGTGCATATGTGGGAGGGATGGGTGGATATAGGATGGTGAGGGGGGTATATGGAGGGGTGGAGGTGGGTAGTTGTGGGGAGTGTTCACTGCGGGGTGTAGTCGTACTCGCGGTACTCCCCGTCCTCCTCGGGCTATGCGGGCGGGCCGGCGGCTTGCATCACCTCGTCGAAAGCCTGCTCGAGGCAATGCTTCAGCTCGGCGTACGACACGACCAGCACGCTCTGTTCGTCACGCGACATCAGCTCCACCTGTCGGGATTCACAATACATTGTATTAACCCGTCGGAGGCGGCACATATATATGTTACATAAGCGTATGGGCCACCGGAGTCAGAGCCGCCCGTGACTATTTATATACATGTAAAGAAAAGATGATCTAAAGATCTAAGACGATATTGTGTGTGTAGTACAATAAATAATGATGTGGTAGGTCTTCTATTTATTATTCCTGATGTCAATTTGTTATTTCTGTTTATTTAGCTTATTTGCCCGCGACTCGATATTTATCATAGATCGCGATATTTATTTTCCGGAGTAAATTACAAGGTTAAAAAGTAACTATGTTATGGTATATTACTTATGTAACTAAAGTTCCATTAAAATCCAGTATTCTTTGCATGAAAGGGTAACAAACATACAAACACACTTACACGCTCACAAACTTTCACCTTTATAATATTGATTTGATAAGCTTATGGAACATTTTAATATTTGAGCCAGACATTACCTTATTGGCACTGCCTCCGTCAAGCTGGTTGAGGCAGTAGGTGAGATGGGCCTGGTCCACCCACGGCCTGCCGTCCTCGGTCACAGAGTGAAACAGATAGTCACGGAACAGCTTCAGCATGTACCGGTCGCCAGTCTCCGACCAAGACGCGTCCATATTCAACCTATAACAGATGTAACAGACGCATGTAGTATGAATAGATCAATTGAACGATAACTAAATAATAAACTAAACCCTCCCTTAAATTTCTTTAACGCTATAGTGGCATCGGTACATACATATTTTCATACAATATCTAATGCGTCACTATTGAGGTAAGCAACGGCTTAGATATGCTTTTGACATGGACACAGTTTATGGGCGGCAGTAACTGCTTACAATTAAGAGCTGCTATCTCGTTTACCCACATGAAATAAATAACCACATAGTCTGCATATGAACACTGATTTTGACAGCACCACAGGCAGTCTTCTTGCAGGTAATTTGACTCTATAGCCACATTATAATTGCAGATTCCACAAAATGTATCGCGGTAAAACACCCGAGTGCAATAATTAGAGGATTCTCGCATAAATTAACATATAAATGCATGCTACAACATTCAACTAAACAAAGGATCAGGGTCTGTTATTAATTATGCTGAAAATCCAGGAGAACTCTGATACTGGGATGAAGCGCAAGCGTAGGTACCATTTGCAACGAGAGCTTATACGATGGAGATTGGGATAGGTCCACTTATATTTAATATATGCAAAAATCGTGGCTTGATCGAATCTGGTAATACATTTTTGGATGTATTTAAATAACCTTCAAGTCGTTCTTTAATGCAGGTATCTAGAAAGTTCCCTCCATGGTATTTTAATCAAACCGTAACAAAAGTAAAATTTTATTTTTTATCCAAGTCACTCGTAAGGAGGGTATTTTCAAATGTTCCTAACCAAATTGGGGTAGCCATTCGATCCCAGCACTAACTACCGTACAAGGGGTCATATCACAAGCTACGTATAATATTGTTCTTATCTGTACTGGGGGTGGGTAGAAGTCGAAGCGGGGGTGTGGACCGCGGGGGTCATGGGCGTCGTTCGCTGCTGCGCCGAGTAGTACGTATCCTTTTTTGGAGGTCTAGCAAAAATTACATAATGAAAATCTATTAAAACTTCTCACAAATAAAATTGCCACTCTCTACTGCGAGACCCCAGCTCGTCATGACAGCACAAATTGATTTTAATGTACCCGGACACGGAAGTAATTAAATTTATTTTAAATTACATTTATTTATTTTTAATTACATATCTATATACTAAGACAGCAATGTGATTTTTTTGTAAGACACAGGGCGCCCTGTGGAGTGACATTTTCATTTGTGTCTTCTATGAATTATCAAAATATTTAGCACTAATATTGACTGCCTCGCTGTCGGTCATGGGTTCTCAGGTTCGATCCCCGGGTCAGGTAAACTGATATTGGGTTTTTCTTCTTAGTATCAGTCAGGAGTCTGGAATTGGTGCCAGATATAGGCTCGCCCTCTATCACATCTGGGACGGAAATTAAACACATAGTCCTGATTCCACAGTGAGATTTCGAAACTTGTGTCGTGGGTTTTAGAAACTTCAAGAGACTCGGTCTCACAACACTCAGGCCAGGAACAAATATTTTGTAGGTCACAGAAACGTGTCTCGATGTGGGTATCGTACCCGCGGCCTTTCGCTTCACAACCAGCTACTCACCCGCTGCGGCCTGCGCCACGTAAGATATAATATATACTTATATACAGATGGTATAATAAACTCACTCGGGTCGTTCGTTGATGATGCCCAGCTTGATGAGCACGCGCAGAAGTCGACCGTTGTCGATCTCTTGAGCCAGCTGATCCTCGAATGCATCAGCGCGCCTCTCAAGAGCTTCCACCTGTCATCATTCAACATCCCTTGTAATAATATAACAGCGGCCTGAGCAGGAAAATTTCTGACAACCATACCTGTATTCGAACTCGATGCGCGTCTATAAAATTTGTATGAAATATTAACCAAACGTCATCAGTGCGCAGCGAACTCGAATACATTTACATTTACATTATTTTTTCGTGCTCGGGCTACAGTAGATAGATAAAGGTAGTTAATGTTAGCTTTGCAATGATGCTATTTAGTACACAATGAATGTCTGAAGGCACGATCTGAGTGAAAAGGATAATGTATATAGATCGTTGACATACGTATATATTTCGAAAGTTGTAAAAAATTCCGAAGCGCACCGTATAAATTTCAAAATGGCATGGTAATAATTTAGATTAAATTTAATTAATACGTATTTAATGTTACCTGGGTGTAAAACCTGGCTCCTATCATAGGCATGAGATCCGTAACGGAACGACGACCGCCCGACGTCGACAGCAGATACCTGACACAAATGTTTTGTCTTTTTTTTTTTTTTTTTTTAATTTATTTAGGATAACAAACAATTATGTAATAACTATAAACTATAAATTGTAATAATTTAGTAATCTTAACTAATTACATAACCAGCACCGTTATCCACGAAATAATAAACTCTTTACACTGATGAAAATATTTTCTAACAATTTCTTATCATCATCAATTCGAGGATGTTTACTGCCGAACCTAGGCCTACCTCAAAGACTTTCAGTCAAACCTGTTGGTGTTAGAAATATTTCACATTTTTTAAATTTATAGTTAAAATCTATACAGCCCGACACAAGAAGCAATTATACTAATCCTACAACAATGAATAAGGCCAAGTACACATTTTCAAATGGCTTGACTATAAAGCTATCTTGGTGAGAAGTATACTAGTTCATATTATTAGTCTATTTCTACCTCGCGATCTCTATCATAACTAGCTTATGCTCACAGCTCCACCCACATGTTAGTTTTTTTAGACATCTTCGATAGTAACTATGTCTAAAATTTTATAAGGCATTTCTAAGCTAATTTTATCCACTGTCAGGTTTTTTGAGTCGTGTAGACTATGTTCCCCCCTAGATGCCAAGCTTTCTTATACTATTTCTTTTTCAAAATCGGTACAGTGGTAGCCATGAAACCGTAGTAGACAGACAGAGTTACTTTCGCATTTATAATAATATTTACGTATTGAATGATGAAGTACTTAAAATTAAAAATGATTAATTAAGATATATAATCAATTGATATATAGTCGCTGGATGCAGGCCGCTTCCAACAGGTCGATCTGGAAATCTTTGGGGGAGGCCTATGTTCAGCAGTGAACGTCCTATGGCTAATGATGATCATGATGAATCAATTGACAAAAAACTGACGCAAATATAGTGATGTCTACAGTCGAAAACACGACAACTCTGACACTTTTTATACAAAACAGAATTTGAATGTGTAAGAAATAAATTATTTATAAAACATACAGGATGAGGTTCTTAAGATCGGAGGAGTACGACCTAGAGACGAGGTCCATGGATGCGGCGAGGTTGTCGCAGTGTATGGTGCGGCACGCGAGCGCCAGGGCTAGCCGGCCCAACGCAGTCAAGTCGTCTTGCTGTGCCTGTGTTATTAAAATGCCTTAGAAGAATCTTTCTTTCTACCTGCCCTTATCCCACCTTTATGTGGGGTCGGCGCAACACACTTTTTCAAGGATGTTGCAGATAGGATTTGGCTTAGTTTCTACGACCGGCCGCCTGCCTGACGTCAATCCCCTATGAGGGATCCAGTCCCGGGCAAATTAAATTAGAAACTTGCTTTGCCCGACCTGGGAATCGAACCCAGGACCTCCCGGTCCACAGCCCATACGTGCTGCCACTAGACCAAGGAGGCGACTACCTTTAATAAAAAACTTAAATGCCTTAGAAGAATATTCTTCATTATTCGAATTGCCGACTGCCTCGATGGCGTGGTTACGGTACGACTACCACCATGAAGTCTCGGGTTCGATCCCCAGGTCAAGCAAAGTGATATTGGATTTTTCCATATCAGCTCGGAGTCTGGATTTTGTGACCGATATGGCGATAGGCTCGCCCCCTATCACATCTGGGACGGAACTAAGCCCGGCGAAATGTGGGTGTTCTAGTTGCTAGGGCACCCCTGCCTACACCTATCGGGGATACAGGCACGGGCTTATGTCGTGTTATTAGAATTTATTTTGTTTCGTCAAAGGCTTTATGAGCAAATCACTTTTCGCCAAATGTAACGAAAAATACTTTTAATCCTAAATTTTAACGAATGAACGTTAAAACGTAACAACATTACCAAACAATACAAATATTGAATGTGATTTTATTGAATTAATGATTGAATTTTAATTCTATCTCAAACTTCTTACTCTTCAGAAATATACCAACGATCTCCAAAGTTACTGAACCTTAGAATAATCACAAACTATTTTTCTAACTATAAAATATTCACTAACTGTTTTTCAAACTGTGAGCCTTATTTATAAAACCTTTTTCGCTTATCTTTTCGCTAAGAATAGCCTGTCACTTTTTTAGGTACATTGTTTAAAAATGAAAGGCACAACCAGTGGCGTGCAGTCCATATAGACAAAGAGACGTTGTCTACCCTGATAACTTGCCAATTACATGATTAGTGATAAAAATTATCACCATAAACATATTTCGAAAATAACAGCATTTAGCTAATATTTTAAATAGACACAGGGATGATTACAGTGATTATAGTGAAGCAAGAATTAGAGAAAATAATTATACAAGTTTTTTTGTCTACCCTGATCTGAATGCCTGTGCACGTCACTGGGCACAACCTATGGTTAAAGATAAGCAGCACTTAAATATTGTTATAAGGGGCTATAACTATAAGATCTTTTACGAAAGAACAGTGTGATAGTGTTTAGATTTCGATGATATTGAAACACACCTGCGTAACATCCACAGCTGTGGGGTGTAAAGCGTCGATAGCACCGCACCATGATATACGGACTCGGCATCCGTTCATCACCACTTTAGTGGGGTCCAGGCTCCTAAACGCATATCAATATTAAAATAATGACAGTATTATTTCTATCCCAGAATAGAACATTTATGGACTATCAACCTTGTTCCAGAACATTTAAAAGCCTTTTTCGATGCGTGTATTTCTGTACCATAATTGAGTACTATGTCCATCAATATAATATACCCTAGATGCACAGTTCTTTACAAATATCTTCCTAAAAAGTGATCTCAGGAATAAAACAAAGAAAAAGATCACAAGTTCTAATTAAATCAACACAAATATAACCATATGCACGTGTAATAAAGTAGGTTTTTAAACGAAATGAGCAAGCGTTCTTAAATATGAATTTTTAAATTTAGAATTCCATCGGCGTCGGACTGTATGCAAAACGAGAGCTTAAGCACTCCTTTGCTGTCCCATTTTCCGAGCGTCAACTGTGCATCTAGGTAAATAATATATCGATGACTATGTCAACAGATTCTGAGGCAAACAGATCTAATACAGGGACTCCTCACTTTGCAAATACAATTTCCACACAGGTTGGGTTTAAGTACTATTCGGGAGCTTTCCAATAGTACGAATAGGGTTTGTTAATTTATATTTATCGCCTAACGATTACATATAGTTACAGAAATATTCGCGTAGATAATTGTGTGGACTCGTCATTGTTTTTGAAATTTGGCACGCCTCATTGAAGCTACATTTTTATCTGTCCTTATCCTATCTTAATGTGGGGTCGGCGCAACACACTTTCAAGCATGTTGCAGAATGAATTTGGATTAATGTTTACTATCGGTTGTCTACCTGACGTCAACCCCCGACTGGGGAACCGGTCTCGGGAAAATAGTGTTAAGAAAACCGGTTCACAGCCCATATACGCTGCATTGGAGTACGAATTAATTAAAATTTAGCCCCATACGTAGTTAGTAGTTCTATCTCATTTCATTCATCTATTACTTTCAATCATGTCTCTCCGCATTGGGGGAATATTATCGATCAGTCTCGTAGTCTGGAGGAGGGTGTCTGGCTAGTTTTAATTGGACCTTTGCGATGCATCGGCTCTGAAATCCAATTTCCAATCAACTTCACCCCTCCGGCCCCGATTAATATCAATACTGCGAGAATCATCTCTCCCCAATCGCCAAAATTAATAATTCCTAATATTCATGAGTGCTGTAGTTTTCTTTTGAGATAGTAATTGGAACTGCGCCGCGAATTAAGTTTTACCTACTTACTTAATGCAAAAATGATAAATTTTGTTATATTTACCATATTATTCAGCGAGGAACCTATGAATAAAAATGGAATAATTTATGAGGATTATTTACACATGCACGACAACTTACCGTTATTGAAGCGTTACCTGCAAGCTAGGCCGGCGGAATGTATGGAGCGCAGCGCCGCCGTCAACTGCACCAGAATGCTCCACAGAACTGCCTCCGGTAGTAGAGCGCCGCAAGCGACCGCGCGAAGCATCGCGTTTTTCTAACCAAATACACACATCTCACATGTGCGACACAAAAACCTAACATATACACAATAGAATCCTCTATTACTATCCGTTTTAAAATATAAGATCATAGCAACGCTATGATATTCATTTTATATTTATTTACACATTTCTTACTAAACTAGAAGTACCAAAAACAATTGAATTAATAAGCTCATATCGATGCATGCTAACGCCAAAAGATGTTTGAGTAAAAAGAGTCGAAATTCTTTTAAATTTGTTTATAGGTACACGCTTAAGCCGCGTCTCCTGCACTAAAACATTATACAAAACACTTACACAAAACATGGGATTTTTATATTTTTTTGTCTATGGTCCATTGTTATATGAGCAGAAGACCCTGTTTTGTGTAGGTGTGTTTAGTGTTTTGTTTCGAAAAAACATGTGCAGGGGACGCGGCTTTACGTAACGAGGTCTTGTCGAGGAAAACATTTGGAATAAGTGAAATTGCTAATAACCTGGTGAGTGTAAGGACGGGGTGCGTCAGGGTCCGATGAGAATGGGTCGTGGAAGGCGCTGTTAGCTTCGGAGACCGCGTTGCCTGCACCGCCCGACAAAAACTTGTTCATCACGGTTATAGACGCCGGGTGATATTGGTATACGAGTACCATGGCTGTCGCAACAAAATAAACGGAACGTTGTCAATACAAAATTAAAACAAATATAAAAAGCGTTTGGCTGTCGTGGATGTGGAATCATTACGGTTGAATTTAGCCACTTTTAATAAATATGCAACAGACAAAATCTGGATAATGAAACGCAAGTCAAAAACAATGTAAGTAGCCATTAAAGTTGAGTGGTGTTTCAGTATTCGAACGTTAATGCACTTAATCCAGCGGCAATACATAACGAAAACAGTAAAAAAAATACGAAAGAATGAAAATAAATAATCTTGATTCATAATTGACTTTCATAACCTAAATAATAATAAAACTCAATCAATTAAAGAATCAGTAGTATCTTTTATTACATAACACTGAAAAGAATGATGTTATTAAGCATAGAATATGTAACGAAATAAACTTGTAACCATTGTATACAGGGTGTTTCGAGCAAAAACTATGCGGCATACAGGGAAAATAAATAGTAATTATTATACATACATACATAGAAAACAGGTAACAGTAAACAAAATAATAACCGAGCCACAAACGGTGGTATTATCGCTAAAAGTGATCCCGCCGAAACAGCTATTGGGAACCATTCATTGGGAAGTATCTTGGTTGAAATCTTAAACACTAATTAATTGTTTTTAATAAACTTTTTCAATGTTTCATTCATGTCTTTATAGCTCAGTTGGTAATTGAATGGATAAGAACAAAAAAAATATTCTTATCTTATATGTAATCTCAAACATTATTTATCTATTAGAATAAAATAAGATATAATTTGGATAGTTTTATACTAATAAAAATTTTGAAGTAGAGCCACATTCTCCGCGGAGGCCAAAGGATTTTAAAAATCTATTATTACAATTAAACTTATTTTCCGTAATCACATGATTGATGAAAAAACATGAAAAAACTTAACAGACCGACTTCAAATCCGATCGTGACTAAATTTATATGGGACCACCCTTGAAATGAGTTCTATCGAACACAAAAAGAATTTTGAAAATCGGTCCACATTGGGCGGAGATATCGAGTAACATACATAAAAAAATACAGTCGAATTGAGGACCTCCTCCTTTTGTGGAAGTCGGTCTATTAAATTAAGTTTCCACTATAAACAATATCTATTTGCAATATTTATACCCTTTTATGGAGCAGACTGCCTCCGTGGCGTGGTGGTATTTCGGTACGACTACGGTTCTGAGGTCTCGGGTTCGATCCCCGGGTCGGGCAAGGTGATATTGGATTTTTCCGTATCAGCCCGGAGTCTGGAATTTGTGCCCGATATGGCGATAGGCTCGCCCCCTATCACATCTGGGACGGAACTAAGCTCGGCGAAATGTGGGTGTTCTAGTTCGCTAGTGCGCCTCTGGCACTACCTACCTCTTCGGGGCTACAGGTGTGAGCTTATGTTATGTTATGTTATGTTTTATGGAGCAAGGCCGTGAGACAAGCATAATAACTGCAGACACCTTCATCCGTTATTCATGAATAACATACGACAATGAAAATATACTCATTAAATCAACATAGCATCAATAACATGTGCGCTACCGTTACCCACCTAGCGACTCATGGATTCAATGCAACCATTTAAAAGTATAACAAGGGCTATATTTTGCAACTGCATACTATGGTAATCTTTTGGCCTAATGTAAAATATTTATTTATGTTCTGACCGTCAATTGCATGGTTCAGGCATAACAACTGTTTACATTGGTCAACTGTAAAGATTATTGCGTACTGTACGCAACAAATATTACAAAATTCAATAAAATTATTGAAAATTGAATTAATGGTTCTTATTAGTATAATAATAAATACATAATTTGTAGAAAAATGGTGTGTGGAAAAAGGATTTGAAAAAAATAATACTTTCCTATAATGGATGCAGTAGACCTTTTCAACATTGTTATGCCAAAAGACTATGAAGTTTATATCAAAACCGTGATGAGAATAATATAAGTGCACTTGAATAATCAATTTATTGAAAACTTGCAAACATAGTATACGTCGAGTGATATGGATTCTTAAATTACACTAGAAAAATAATTTAAAATATAATAAACATGTAGGTGTATTACTTATGGTTTTTGGTGTTTTAACAGTGGTTTATCCAACCGATATTTACAGTGTTGCAAAAAAATTGTCAAAGCCTATAACGGTTATACGTTATCCAATGTTTTGTTTCGTTATGCAGAATGACAATAAATATCTGAGGAAGCAACCCAAAACATTTTGTAACTATGTAAATATCAATATTTAGTTGTTAAACATATGCACATAAACCGCTGTTAGGACTACACAACGGAGTATAATGTTAAGTTAGATTAATCTACTGATTGATACTGACTCCAGCAGTGTAGTGTTGATTTTAAGAATGTGGAAAAAAGTCTATCGTTTTAATTTGTTGTATACTCACAGTGATCGTTGAACGCCTTTGTGGTGAAATGATCTTCGAGACGCACCACGTTGGGGTGGTCGATTTGTTTCCACGCGTCCAGTCGCTTCGTGTTGAGGGTCGTGTAGCCGTGCAGACGGCGCAGGGCGTAGTTCTCGCCGGTCTCGCGGTGCGCCGCCCTGTAAGCCGTCGCGATCGCGTGCGGCACCGGGCTCTCCAGGGGTATCAACTCCGTGTACATATTCTCCACATTATCTGGCAGGTCTGGAGGGAACATCCATGCTCCTATTACTACTTCACTTCAAAACTACGTCATGATTCCGTGGTGACTTGCTATTTGGTGAATAAATAGTTAATTATTATGTACCATTGTTACCAGCAAATAACGCTATGCCGAAATGTCTGTGTGTTTTGATTTTCCAAACGATATTTCAAAACTCACGATTTTACTTATTTTGATACTGGAATGGAGGATTCTAATATTTTTTCAGTTTTATTCACGAATATATCCGTTTTCTACTCATTTCGTACGTTACCAATAGCTTTTTTATCACTAAGTATTATTGAGTTACTAATATCAATTGATTTAAATGGATATTTATGTTACAACCAAAATTATTAAATAAAGATTATACATAATGGCTTGACATATTACTAGAAATAATTATGTGATAATTATATATGGGTGTAAATGATAATTTCATAAAATAATACTTAATGTAATAAATAAACGTAAAGCAAAGCAAGTATAACTAGGACTAATTCGTTTGTGCTGCTTTGCTTTTTAGCAGCAGACCTAAACAGCTAGCTAAAGCAACTGCAACCGTCTGCTCGTCACTTCCATGAATGAATTTAGTTTAAACTTTAAGGGCGACTTCCAACACTATTACTAACCTACAATTAGTCTTAGCCTTAAGTTAAATTGAAAAAAATATGAATGACAATGTATTAAATGTCATTCATATATTTTCCGTAATTACATGTTATCAAGTTATCATTTTAAGTTTAGCGATAGGTTGGTTGGTACGGACTGCGACGCCGCAGGATCCAAAGCAGCTTTGAGAAAATACAGTTCTGCATTCTATAAACTTGGCGTATCATCATTATCATCATCATCATCATCATCATCATCATCATCATCATCATCATCATCATCATCAGCCATAGGACGTCTACTGCTGAACATAGGCCTCCCCCAAGGATTCCAGATCGACCTGTTGGAAGCGGCAAAATTTGGTGTGTATTTAATGTGAATTATTGTTTACTTTAACTTTTAAGAAAAATCATTATGAGGAATCCAATGTACTTGATAATTCTCGATAAGAACATCGAAGGTTTGTAACGTCTACACACTGACAACGTTTTAGCCAACGTGGTGGAGTAAGTTCTGATTCATTTTCATGAATGGTTTTATTACATTATCTATCTTACTAAATAATTAATTTATTGGACTAATTCTGATCCATTGAAATAAAATTATTTTTACGGATTTCATCACGTATGGTTTTAATTTTTAATTGTTATTCCCGACGTTCGAAGGCTTTGCACTCTTCGTGGTCACGGGTAGGACACTGCACCAACTCGTAATAGAATCCGTAAAAATAGTTTTATTTCAATGTATAATATTCGCGTAAACTTAGGAAATCAGCCATTCTCACCCAATTATTACTTTGTCTAATTTATGCAGTTTTTTTTATTTGACAGAATAAATAATGTCTAGATTAATAACTTTGGCTGCAACATAATATAAACTAAGGACATGTCAGCTATTGATGTAGGTATTAAAAATATTTTTCCTGAGAGAGGGAGAGATCCTATCCGAGGTCCTATCCTATACTATCTTTGGTCGCAAATGTGTAAACACAACTAGCCGTTCAGTGTTGAATGTACAAAGGGATTTCGAAAGACATGTCGCGAATGCAAACTATCATTAAAATTACCCAGAAATTAGAAACTACATATTGTAGAGAAACTGTCCCTCGATCGAAGATTTTTTTGACTATTTCGTATCCGTAATGTGTCACTTTGAGTATATACTATCCACGCCATGACACACTAAGGCTCAATTGCACCACTATTATTAACCTAGAGTTAGTCCTAACCGCAAGTTAAGTTACATGTCATTCATACATTTTCTGTCAATTTAGCTTGCAGTTAGGACTAACTCTAGGTTAATAATAGTGGTGCAATTGAGCTTAAGTAAAATTCGTGTCATCTCTGTGGAAAAAAATTCATCAACATGTACCTGAACGACTTGTTTCTAATGGGTTTTGATTTTCTGTTGTCCCGTCTTGCGATTGCGGTGCTTGCGTGAAACATCCAAGTTTAAACTTTTATTCACTAGCTACTTTGCTACACACATTTTGCTGCACGTGTGTAGAATTAGAGGATAATAAGATTACAAATTGGGTTCGGCCTCTTAAAATAATCTAATTTGCATGCAAAAGGATGCAAATTGTTAAGCTTGTGACAACGTAAACGTTATATTGTAGACTGTAGTGCATAAATAACAAAGTGCTAAAGAACTGTGGGAAATAGTATGTTTGTTGAATGAAGTAATTAACATTGTAGGATATTTTTTATATATTTTTTTTATAGCAGAGATTGGCAAACGAGCAGATGGGTCACCTGATGGTAAGTGATCTCCACCGCCCATAGACACCCAAGAGTCTTGGGCCAAGACAAAAAAATCATGGGTGCGTTGCCAACCTAAAAGGAGGGAATGGAAGGGGAGGGAAGGGGATTGGGAAAGGGAGTGGAGAAATGGGCCACCGGAAATCTCACTCACCGAACGACAGCAAGCTGCCACTTTACGTCGGTTTTCTGTGAGACAGTGGTATCTAACCGGTCGAGCCGGCCCATTCGTGCTATAGACGTTACTGTCTACAGCGTGGCTCTACCACCTTGTATTTTCTGTCACTTAAATAATGTATTTCCAACTCAGTTCAACAAACTAAACTGAGACCGCAGAGCACATCACTAAGTAATTAACAGTAGTAATTATTGATAACATGGTATGATAACAAAGCGAGCTCGGTGTTAAGCCTAATGTTGTTAAATCAGAAAAAATAAGGGATACCTAATAAACTGAATTTAACATGATGATTAAAGTATTCCTGTAAACGGTTTAGATATACCTTATGTAGGTACATTATACATTTTTCTATGTACACGCACACTTTAATAACCACGTTAAATGTTTACAACGTAATTAGCTACTTAGTAAGCACTAAGCACAAGCCGTGCTTGATGTGTCTTACCTATTAGAATATTATAAAAAAATTACATGCCACAAAAGGCATTTTTATCAGTAAAGGAAACCAGCAGAAAAATACTCTATAATCTATATGTTATAAAAACATCATGCGCAATTTTTACTACTACACATTAATTAATTTCCTCCCTAGAGTGATGTCACTAATGTATTACAAGTAAATCCTTAATGGTAAGAGAGACCGTGGTACATCACCTTCTCTCATCTGATAACCAGATGAAATATATTTTTATCAAATATCATTTTAATATATTTATTTTTTTTATATTCAAAAAAACCTATATCGAAATGCGTTCATGGCTATTTTTTTATATTTTTTTCATAACGGTTTTTTTTACCTGCAACTTTGCTCTCAATTTGGAGGTGGAAGATAGATTAAATACCTGGATATTGGTGGGGATCAGCCTGCAGGAATACATCTTCATTCCGCTGGTATATTTCGGACCTTATGGTGTCCGGCATGTAGAATGTAGCTGCCAGACCTTCGACCAACATAATAATCAATTAAAAATTATCTGTATACAATTAGAGTATCGTATATTATTTCGTTCGTTTCGTTCGCTCAGCCTATATTACAAAAAAAAATTGCCTCCTGAGTCTAGTGGCAGCGTATATGGGCTGTGTACTAGAGGTCCTAAGTTCAAAACCCATGTTGTAAACAATTTTTCAATTTCTTTCGAACTAGATCCCAGAGGGGGTCGACGTTAGGCAGTCGTTATTCGTTAAAATTCAAGACAAATCTTTATTGCAACACGCTTAAAAATATGTGTCGTGCCGCCGCCATAGTGGGTAAGGGCAGGCAGAATATGAAGAATTAAGTTGCTCAAAATGACTAAGGGCGAGTTGCAGCTTACATGTACTTACTTATTTACATGTAATTCGTATATTTATATTGAGATTTAGTATAAATCGGGATTTATCTAAGTACTGTAAGTCGCCCTAGAATTATAACACTATGTTAAATCACACTAGATTTTGGCATTGTTATTCTTCGATAAAATATTTATCGAAGTTGATATCACTGGGATTAATATAGACTTTTTTTTAAATTCTTAATCCAAAGTTAATGCACCACCAGTTAGCAGAGCTTATTCCCTGTACAATATGTGATCTATCAATATGTTATTGCATGATAAATTCAATTAAACTAACGAATTTTCTTAACGACCTCAATCATTTCGTTAAACTCGCAATGGGTATTCGCTTGTGTGATAATAAAATACATATTTCTTTATTATCATATATTCATAAAATAACATAAATATTATTATAAAAATACATAACATATGGAACATTCGCTTTTGCTATGATTACAGACATAACAATTCTGCGAAGTGTAAAACTTGCATATTATTTCGCAAATAACTCATTCGCATTCATCCAAAAGGCTACACAGTATGTATATGCAAACTGATCGCCGCGCGCAACCTGCATTGATTTTTTAATTACCCGCCATGATGCATGTCTGGGCGACTATACACGCACTGCCTTATACATGTACGTCGCATAACGCTGTAGCTTTTGCATGTTACAATTGCTTTCTACTTTCAACGTTTTGGCAAAATCATTTATCAGTTTCATAAATCGTACTTTGCAAATATGATAAACATAATATAATATATTCTGATAATATGATATTATTATCAATAATTATAATATGACTAGCTGTTGCCCGCGACTCTGTTCGTCTGGAAATTAATTTTCCAAGAAAAAAATAGCCTATGTGTTAATCCAAGGTCTCAGGTACCTTCATACCGGAGTTCATCAAAATTGGTCCAGACATTTGAGTGCGAAGATGTATCATACAATATACACTTACACACTTTCGCCTTTAGAATATTAGCGTGATTATTACATTTTATAAGAACGTGAGAGGAAGTCGCCCTCCTTGATCTAGTGGCAGCATCTACGGGCTGTGATCGGGAGGTCCTGGGTTCCATTCCCAAGTCAAAATAGCGTTTTTTTTATTTGCCTGGGACTGGATCCCCAAACAGAGGGTTGACATCAGACAGGCAGCCGGTTGTGAAAGCTAAGTCAAATCCTTTCTGCAATGTGCTTAAAAAAGTGTGTTGCGGCGACCCCACATTAAGGTTCCTACCTTATGGGCAGGTAGGTATCGGGGTTAGGATAGCGGGATTCGAACCCATGGCCTCTCGATTCATATCCAAGACGCAAATTGCAAATGCCCCACTCGAGATTTGAACCCAGCATCCTGAGTTTCACAGTTTCGATGCGGCCTCTCGGCTACTGTCTCGTTGCGCCACAGAGGCTTTTAATATAATAGGGCTTCAGTAAAAACAAAAATAACAATACTATTAATACACATTCAGTACGTTTTGAGTACCATCAGATAGCGCGCAAGCAATGAAACAATACAGGTGTTCTTTAGGTCAGTTCTGTGACGTCACGCCTACGCGTGGGTAGTGAAAGTAAGATAACGTTGCACGAAATCCAAAACCGCGATCAGTGTTCAAATTAACTACCTCTGTGGCGTGGTTGTATTCCGTTATGACTACTGTCCTGAGGTCTCGGGTTCGATCCCCAGGTCGGGCAAAGAGAAATTGGATGTTTCCATATCAGCCCGGAGTCTGGAATTTGTGCCTGATATGGCGATAGGCTCGCCCCCTATCACATCTGGGTCGGAACTATGCTTGGCGAAATGTGGGGGTACTAGTTGGCTAGTGCGCCTCTGCCTAGCCCTTTGGGGATACAGGCGTGAGCTTATGTATGTATGTTGTACAAATTGTCATATTGGACTTCTTTTTAAAATTCGACCAGTATGTATGAAATATTGTCAGAATTACATAATTTTTGGATATGTTAGTCTATGTGAGCTTCTGAAATGTGACAAATGTCATAAGTGTATGTATGTTGCCCGTGCCCAGCAGTGGGACAGTAATTTTACAGGGCTGATATTATTATTCATAAGTTCACGCCTGTATCTCTAAAGGGGTAGGCAGAAGCGAACTAGAACACCCAAATGTAATAGGGGGCGAGCTTATCAGTCATATTCACACGACAATACACTTTTTTCGGGATAATGATTCATAGCTATTAACATTATGGCAAGATCCACGCGAGCGTTAGAAACATGCGCGCGGTTGAAACCGCGAGGAATTGTAAACAATAGATTGTTAAATAAATGCGAACGATGGAAGTACCACGTTTCCAGAAGAATTCATTACTGATGATATGACTCATAAATTTTCGCATCAGCTGAATTATTGGCGCTTTGTTAAACGTTTTTATGCATAAGTAGGCTAGGTACCAGTTTTCACTAGTAATTCGGGTCACAATAATTTTTATTTGCTCAGCTGAAATACTGCATCAAACGAGTCATTTGTCTCCAAAAATATTCGCAAGAGCACGAAAAATATACATATGTATATAATGCACCCACAAAAGCTTCACTCCCGTCTTATCAAAGGATAAATCATACCCTAGAGTGGAGTAGCTTTATATTAGTAATTTAATGTTATTTCCTGATATGTAGCTTGCCACAGGTAAAAGCAATTTTAAAATCAGTTCAGTAGTTTTGACCCTGTTCATTACCAAAAATACAAAAGAAACAAATCTGTCCTATTTTCGATATAAGTATAAATATATTTTCAAAATTGTTTCATACGAAATTGTTTTTAGCAATAACATAAATTATTTATGACACCTCCAAACTTGCTATTGACGTCTCCGTCACACGAACAAAAAATGTGATCTGGGGGCTTAGCCAAGTGGCTTATGCGCTAGACGAATATAATAAATATATAGGAATGACCATAGTACGATATATATAACGTACTCTTATCTCATTCCCATACGTATACTATTCTATTCGATTAGCGCATAAGCCATTTGGCTGGGCCCACTGTATACACAAATTTCCAGAAATACATAACAAGATGTTTAAAAATCACCCGATCCTACTATATCATCTGCTACGTCCCGCACTGTTGCACAACTTCCTAAATAATGTTGTTTGTGGATGCTCAATTCTTAGCTAGTAAACACATGGTTTTAGTTACAAGAGTCGGTACTAACCTGGCTTGGCGGTCATGGGTCCCATGTGTACTGGGGCGCACGCGTACATCTGCGTCGCGTATGGAGACACTCCGGGTGGGCCGAGACATAACTCCGGCCCTGGTGACAATACTACATTGATATGATTACACTAAAGTTGTTAATCCCAACTATAATAGCGTTTAAAGATGTTATAATGGGTACTCTTACATAAATACATAAGTTCACGCCTGTATCCCCGGAGGGGCAGGCAGAGGTGTACTAGCGAAGTACAACCGCCACATAGGGCCGTCTTAAGGCATGCATGGGCCCCTGAGTACACAAGAATTTGGGGGTCTCTTGAAGAGTAAAATAATTGTTCATGTAAGAGTATGTAAGTACATGTTATGGTAAAAATTATAATAAAGACGGTACTGATAATACATAAGAACACGCTTGTATCCCCGAAGGGGTAGGCAGAAGCGAATTAGCGCACTAGAACACCCATATTTCGCTGAGCTTAGTTCCGTCCCAGATATGATAGGGGGCGAGTCTATTGCCATATCAGGCAGAAATCCTCGACTCCGGACTGATACTGAAAAATCTAATATCACTTTTCACGACCCGGGGATCGAACCCGGGTCCTCAGGATGACAACCGTACCGCGCACGCAATACCGCTACGCCACCGAAGTAAGTCCTACATAGATGTCGTCACAAATGCCAGTCTCTGGGCAGATACTGAGTAAAAAAAAACAATATTACATTGCCCTACCTAGGGATCGAACCCGAGATCTCAAGACGATAGTCGAACCGCAAAGTATATAATTTAATTTTGCCCTTCCATAGGGCTCAGTTATCAAAGTACCTGGAAATTATGAATAATGCACTCTTGGTCTTGGTCCATAATAGTTATGTACCCAAATAATAATATTTGGATTTTATAATAAAAAAAAATTGACTTTAAGATTATAATAATACAATATGCACTTACCTAATGCTGTGGGAGGCGCGAGGGCAGAAGTGTTTAGGCTGTCTGCATTAGTGGAGTAAAAGTAAGTTGTGCCTCCAACATTTTCCTGCACAAAAAATAATAATGATTAATATTCAGAAATAAGTATTGACATAGGTAATGTTGCTGGATACAGGCTGCTACCAATTGGTTGGCCTTGAAATCTTTGGGGGAGACCTATGTTCAGCAGTGGATGTCATCCTGTGGCTAATAATGATGCTGATTAAGCTCAGGTGGGTATAGACTTATTATTTTAATTTGGGTGTGACTGTTGGATGTATTATTATAAAATAAAAGTTCAATGGCAATATAGTACATAACTGTTCACATAAAATTTAAAAACGTTATCTGACCATAGATGGAATAATCACAAGTTTAAAAACTTATTGGACTAACTTCATTATCCAATCACAACCAAATTTATATGGGACCCATTAAAAAAAGCTCTATCGAACACAAAAGGAATTTTGAAAATCGGTCCACATTTGGCGGAGATATCGCGTAACATACATAGAAAAATACAGGCGAATTTAGGAACTCTTCCATTTCCTGAAGTCGCTCAAAAAGATACAAAAATATATGTTTTGTTGGTTTACATTCTTAAAAAAGTTATGTATAAAAAATGTCAACACTAACCTGATGCACTTGAGATGTGTTGGGCAAGGAGGCTAGTGTTGACGGTGATGAACTGTCCGGTGATTCTGGCAGCATTGGTGGCGGTACATAGTAGTTCATAGGAACAAACTCGCTGATCAACACCTGGTTATAAAATATGGGAAACTATTTTGACGTGATTAGTTTTTGTATTCAAACTTTTACAAAGAATTAGACCCCATTTAGACAACTACAAGCAAAATTAAACAAAAATTTGCTGTTTTTTATGAGCAAACACAGATTGTAAGCAATCTACTGCTACAACAATTACAAGATTAATACTAATTCCTTGTTTTTATTTTATTTATATGAAATAATTATTAATGTGATATAAATACTTCATTATTAAATATCATGCGATTCTTCACGCTAGAAGCAGTCCAGCATAATGAAATAATTACAGGTCTCATTATAGGGTAGCTGACTCAATTTTTATAAACATTATATATTATATTACAAATCTATTGTTACATTATTTTATTTCATTGTTTAAGTTACCATTGATCTGACCGATCAATTGAACCGAAAACCCTGTTTCACTTTCAATGTTCCTAGCGCTCCATCCATCTTTTTTTTACATCTGTGGGATATTGATAAAATGTTGCATGTCTTCTAATATAATGTCATGTCAAAAATGCAAGGGAGAGTTAGATGTTCCCACATTAAGAGATGTACATTGTAAACTTATGTTTAGCCATACCAATATTTATGCAATTATAGTGTCATTTTTATTTCAAGGATGTTATGAGCAAAGCAAATGAGTTTAGGCAGAGATAATACATACAATACAGAGTAAATTATGTCTGTTTGGGATTAATGTGATTGTTTTCATTAACATGTGTTATATGTCTCATTATAATTTGTCAAGTATGAAGTTATGTACAAACTTCAGCAGAGGCAACCACCCTATCGACCGCACTACATATAACTTGATAGTACAAAACGAACCCACCTTTTTTATAGCTGGAGGAGAAGAGTCTAAGCTAAGCTTCCCGAGAGCCTGGCTCAGGGACCTGGTCGGAGTGGATGTAGACCGATTCTACAACAAGCAACATCAGTGGAGATAGTATTTATAATTTATTCCAACTTTGATCATTTAATCATCATCTCACCATGTAAGTGACCAGTTTCGACTCTTGAGGCAGTCCATTTGGCGGGCTGAACGGCAAAAATATTGAAGGATCCATTTCTCAAACTGTGCGATCTGGTGTGGCTGTAGAGGGTAGCAATAAAAGAGTGTAGAATACAACAGTAGGTGTACGTGAAAGCTATTGATCTAGTCGTAATGCGCGTTAATATTACCAATAGTCTAATAATACTATACATACCTTACAATTGCTTCAGCAGGCCATACCCCGCGGCTATTCCTTTATAAACACTAGTTTATGCATTGAAGGAGATAACTAAAACGACCGACATTTTCCTTTCTTTTCTATGAACTACCTATATCTCACCCGTGACAGCAATCAAGCCTAAGACTTAAAAGGAATTTCCGAGATCATCATCACTAGAAATGAATGTAAAACGTATGCCCTAAGGGACCTGAATTTATATGAAACAGATCGGAGCTACCATAAATGAACAATATCACGAAATTCCAAATAAATAACCGGGGATAAGGACACGAAGACAAATACACAGTTGACAGTAGGTATTTCTACCAATTTCTACCAGCATTCTAGAGATGTCTACATAGGTGTCCGAAAAAGTCTGGTACAGTTGTGAACTGTACTGTTGAAAAAGTTGGTACAGTAACACGATGACTTGCATGATTCTGTTTACAAATCATAGTATTTTTAGACTTCCGCAACCAAATGGAAAAAACTGTTCTCCTTGTTTTGATACATGGACTCATGGCTTAATAATCTGAACTAACTAATAATACGCTTAGGAACCCATGCGTGTCTAACTTCTCCAATTAATTTGTTTCCAAAATACATTTATCTATAAAAAATAAAATATAGTTTCTGGTTTCATTACTTTACTATTTTAGTTTACTGTACTTGAGAAAAATAAGGACAGCGCTTTTATGGCGGGTATACACCAACCCAACAAATGTTCGCGGATGTCGCCTGTTGCATTCACACAAACGAACTTTCGCTTTTGTGTGAATGAAACAGGCATAGATTCGCGAACATTCGTTTGGATAGTGAGTATCCGCCGTAATATTATATACCGGTCTGTGTAAATTATCTATGACAACAGCGCGGCACTACTTATCATAGACGTTGAGATTGACAGTTCACAGTGACACTGACACATAGCAGTTTTTGCATTCTGCATTTCTGTGTGAGTAATTTTTTAACGTAGTGCGTTGATTAAGTTTAATATTCATCAATATACGGAAGACCGCTAAATTATGGTGGCGTAATTTGTGATATTATACATTGTTGTTTTTAGAAAATATTGTGATACATTGTGGTAAAACGTAATTAAAAAAGCCAACAAAGAACTTAGTACTGTAGTAATAGTGCACGTCATATTAGTTATTTCTTATTATCATAACTTGATTACCTACAGGTATGTACCTAATTCGTTTATAGTTTGGTGTTGTAAGTTATATTAATTGCTGTCCAATTTAACTCTAACGAGTGGATTTTCTTTGTAAATAGAAGCATGGAGACTTCGTACCAAGGAGGCGTAGTTTATGAGGATGCAGGAGACAATTTTCAACGCCTTTCGCAGACCATAGCAAGCAATATCAAGAAAATATCACAAAATGGTAAGTAACCATATATTTATAAAATGTAATAATTATATGTAAAAATATTACATGGATATAAAAGCAAACTCCACAATTAAATTTATTATAGTACCTACATCATAAAAATGACATTGTGAGAAAATATAGCGTAAAAATGTTACTAGGTAACATTATAATATGTTGAGGATAGTAATTAAATGTAAATGAGTATTAGATATTGTCATTTTCATGATCACAATATTTCAGAAATTAAATCAATGCCTTAAGGTGTGATAAAAGATAAGGTATCTATTTTATACAAACAGGTATTGCTTTGTGTTTTCTTGTAAACTAAAGAAACAATGTTTTATCAAAGGCGCTATCAACAGTATATTGTTGTGTGCTTAGATTAATTTGGTTACTCTAGAAATATGCATATTTTGTTACATTTTCTCCTTGGTCTAGTGGTAGTATATAATATGCTGTAGACCTAAAGGTTGTGGGTTCGATACCCAGGTCAGGAAAGTGATTTTTTAAATTACATGAGACTGGATCCCCCAGAGGGGAATTGATGTCAGGAAGGCAGTTGGTTGTAAACACGAAACCAAATCCTTTCCGTGAAATGATTGAAAAGGTCTGTTGCACTGGCGCACATTGATGGTATAAGGGCAGGTTGAAATAATTATACTATACTTGTAATTATAATTTGTGTAATGCAGGCTTAGACAAGTGGCTTATGCACTAGTCGAATAGATTAATCAAATAGAATTAATGTATGGAAATGACATATGAGTATGCTATAGTATTTGACTATTCTATTCGACTAGCATGTAAGCCACTTGTCTAAACCCGATGGTGAGGATATACATTATGTGGAAATCATTATACTTGAGAATTCTCCATTATGTATGTGAAATCTACCAAAGTTTGTATCATTAGGCTAGTGTGATGGACTAATAAATCAAAGCCTAATTAAAAAGTATATGAGATATATTGCTAATTTTGAATAGCCAGATAACTTTATTCTGAATAATAATATTATGGCTCTGACAGATGTTTCAAACATATTAATGTGTTTATAGATGAACAAATTAATCATGATTTTCTTTCTTGTATGTTCATAATAAAAATAGATAATCTTTTGCCCTTGTTTCATAGCTTATTGTTATTTACCTGTTTTATGTTATTTTCCTATAATAAAACCAATGGTTAACAAATTTTGAGTATTAGAAATGGGCTTGCATGTCTACTACATTGACCTTGTGTTTCATGTAATAAATTAAACCATGCAAGGACGAATGCTGATTAATTCATAAGAAATGTAGTCAATGGCATTTTTTTAGGTTGGACTTTACCCATATATTTCTTTCTACATGCCCTTATCACACCTTAATGTGGGGTCGGCGCAACACACTTTTTTCAATCATGTTGCAGACTAGATATGACTTAGCTTTTATGGCTGCCTGTCTGATGTCAACCCCATACAGATAGTCTAATCATCATCATCATCAGCCATAGGATGTCCACTGCTGAACATAGGCCTCCCCCAAAGATGACTTAAGGCACTGAAACGTGGCCTCTAACAATGGGCCGCATTACAAAGCTCAGTCACTCAGTGAGCTATGGAGAGGGCTATGCTCGGTGTTTCTCTATGTGATAAAATCAGGAATGAGGAGATCTGTGGAAGAACTAAAGTCATCGACAGAGCCCAGAGGATTAGCAAGTTGAAATGGCAGTGGGCAGGGCACATAGCTAGATAGCCTGATAGCCGATGGGGCAGAAAAGTTCTTGGGAGTCTAATATATTCATATAATTAATATGTAGGTAATAATGGTTAATTGGTAGATTTCATATACCTATTACTATTTATCATGGGGATGTCTACAGTTGCACAGATGGGTGATCACTTATTAGAACTATTTCACTCTAAATGAATAGAGGAGTCCATGCTCAGCAGTGCCATATATTTCAGGGCTTATATTTTTATTTATTATTATACATCATCATCATTAGCTCGTCATAAGTTCACGCCTGTATCCCCGAAGGGGTAGGCAGTGGTGCCCTAGTAAACTAGAACACCCACATGTCTTATTATTATTCATGATTTGTTATATATTTTGTCTATATTTATAGTTAGTAGAAATTTATATAACCAAGTTCTTTAAGCTTTATTTTAAAATGGGTCATATATTTTGGTCAGAAAGAAGAAATACATATTGTTTATGCAAAGTGTAATCACAACTTAGATTCTTATTTCATCATTGATGTAAAAAGAGCTTTTTTGTTAGTATATAAGCAATGACAACTTTTTATCTACCTTCAGCATAAAAACAATATCATTGAGTTTAGGCTTGCCTTAAGAATACATACAGTTTAGCTGAACAAATGGCTAAGAATAGGCTGTCACTTTTTTCCTTGTGTCACATCGGGCCTTACTTAAAAGCATTTTTAGCTGAGCAAATGGCTAAGAATAGGCTGTCCCTTTTTTACTTGCGTTACATTGTTTAAAAATGAAAGGGACAACCTATGGATTAAAGATAAGCAGCGCTTAAATATTTTTATAAGTAAGGGGCATCGTTTGAAAATAAAAGGGACAGGCTATTCTTTACCATTTGCTCAGTTAAACTGTTTTTATAAGCAAGCCCCTGATATTTATAACTGCTTAGCTCACTGTTTAAATCACGTATGTGAGCTTTGATCATTCTTTTGGGAATTGGAGTAAAAATAATGTTTAAATATTTTGATTATGTAACTCTAAATATGATTTATTTCTTTAATATTTATGAATAATTGAATTACCAATTTCTCATAATATATTAATATTAGGTTAGGCATAAGACCAGCGTGGTAGACTAAGGCCTAACCCCTCTCATTAGTAGAGAAGGTCCGTGCCCAGCAGTGGAACAGTAATATTACTATGCTAATATTATTATTATATTAATATTATTAACAATGCTGATGTTTTCTATATTTTTACAATACACTTGATAATAAGTACAGTGCAGTCTAAATAAATAGCACTCTGATAAACTAAGGTTTATCGGTAGTCACTACTCACTAGATACGTGTCAGCCATTTATGCTTCTTGATTCCTAAAGGCGAGATGTTCACCCATCTGACTACCATAGACGTCCTCACCGTAAATTGAATAGAATTTATGTTTCTTTATACTCTACAGAGGGAAGAAGTAAGTCGAGGGGCTTGCTACAAGATAGGTGGATGGCTGATGCACACACAGGGATGTACCCCCCATATACGACATAACTAAACATCATTTCATTTCGCAAGCCCCTCTAAGGAACCGTAGGATGCAAACGAAATATGCACTGACTGTTTCTGGCAGGCAAACCATACACAGAGTGTACTGTGCAGGTCTCATTGGCAAGTTTTAACACCATTTGTATCGGTGGTCGCCACGGGTGGATACCAATATCATACCACTAACACGGACGTATAAAAAAGAAGGACACCATCTTGCCTATAGTTAAACGGAAGCCACAGAGGAGCCACGCACACAAACGCACCTGTACAAAAGTGCCCTACGAACACTTTAACATTCATAACACGCTGAGTCGTCACCATTACGTGTGGATAGATCGAATGGGCCGAAAACCTTGCTTCACTTTCAATGTTCCTAGCGCTTTGTCCATCTTTTTTTATGTTCGTAACCACCAACTAATAATTATGTGTGTTAAAATATCGGATATTATTGGAGATGTATGAATCAGTACAAACAAGACGAAGTTAGAATTATTAATAAAAGGTCTCAATACTTATATTAGTGAATGTGGTTAGTTCAGTTTGCGTAGATAACGAATGTGATGTAATTTTCAGTGTCTTCCATGTCAAAGATGGTCAACCAGCTCCAAACACCGCAAGATTCTCAAGAGCTTAGAACACAGCTGTAAGTATTAAGAACATACACTTTTAAACATATATTTATTTGCGAAATTATTTGATATTTTATTTATTTATTTTATTAATCAAGAGGTATTAATGTTGAATATATACAGCCGGCAGATACAAAATTACACGCAGAAGCTGGCCAAGGACACTTCTTCAATGATAATGGAATTGATGAAGCTACCGGCGGAGAACGCTGCCAGCAAGCTGACGCGTGACCGCCTCAGCGACGAGTACATGGCTACCCTGAACGGTTTCCAGGTAACATCAACAATGGTTAGCGATTTAACAGGTATATCCATAGGCAAGAATATCCTTCAGACCAGACCAGTGGATACTCATCAATGATTTAACCTGTCCAGTGTCCTTCGAATAATTATTAAGGGGTCCTTTAGTTCAACTGTCTTCGAATTTGTCAAATTGACTTCAGATGATGAGAAAAAAATATTGTCTTCTCTTCGAATTGTTCATTACAAAAGCTAAACATAACTGACATAATTGTCATAATTGACAGCCTCCGTGGCGCAGTGGGCGAGTAGCCGGCTGTGAAAACGGGCCGCGGGTTCGATTCCCGCATTGAGACAAATGTTTGTGTGGCCCACAGATATTTGTTTCAAGTCTGGGTGTTGTGAGACCGAAAGTCTCTCATAGTCTCTGATACCCACGATACAGGTTATACCTAGTGTGGGGTCAGGGCTAGGTGTGCGCCTGTATGGGTGTATTTATTTATTTATTATAATAAAAGCCGATACTTGGTTTTCTAAACTCCACGTTTAAAGGAACAACCATAGAAACGTACAATACTTAAAATCATGTCTATTCATTCTTTAGTGTTCCAAAAAGGACAGAGTATTAAATAGAAAACAAAATTTATATTTACTTTGCATAAGTTATAATATAAGGTGGAAAATGTTTTTTAGTGCTAACCAATAAAATCACAGTCCAAAGTTTCCTCAAATCTTAATAATAGCCCCAAAACATGTTCCTTATAAGGAGTAATAAAAAATAACCAGTTTTAGTGGAAATTGTGTGAGCTCGAATTAAAATGAATAACTTGTAGTTCCATAACACCAGAGTAATTTGTTATTTATTAATTCGATCTAAATTTGATTGCCGTTCGGTAGTTATATCATTACCTAACATAAATAGTCGCCTCCTTGGTCTAGTGCCAGCATATATGGCCTGTGGACCGGGAGCTCCTGGGTTCGATGCCCAGATCGGGCAGAGAATTTTCTAATTTAATTTGCCCACGACTGCACCCCCCAGGGGGGGGCTGACGTCAGGCATTCAGCCGGTCGTAAAAACTAAGCCAAATCCTTTCTGCAACATGCTTGAAAAAGTGTGTTGCGCGGACCCTACATTAACTATAATTAGAGGTATAATATTGTCTATCCTTATGTATTTTCACGCGAATGGAGCCGCGACAAAATGTCAGTTGGTTATAATTATGATTATTTCGGCAGCCAGACGTGTTTATAGAACTAATAATATACTGATGTTATCATGAAATAAATAATGGTATTTAAAAACGCAAATGAAAGTAAATTTTTAATCATTCATCAATCAGCATTTTTGTTACGGTTAAACTATGAATTTACACTAATGGCGCGGACGATAACACTTATCGATAGGAAACAAAATATTTGTTTTGATTTAAACATTTCAGTACGGTGTTATCATAAATTTTTCCTGTTCTGACCAATTCACATATTTGAATGGATCGATTGCGATCGATCGATGCTCCTAAACAGATGAACCGAAACCGATTCTTTTAGTTTTTTGGTGGTTGAAAAGTGTTCTTAGGCCTGATTCAAGAAAATCTGTTTGGCTGTTTGAAAATTATCAGCCCATTTTTTCTAATTAGATTTTATTTTTTATTATTAATGTAGCAGCGATAGCTCAGTTGGAAATGGTACGGACTGCCGAGACAAGTGCCGGAGGTTCGAGATCAACCTCAAAATGGAGCATACACCTCTGACTTTTCTATGTTAAGTGTATTTTCATTGTGAAATATCGCTTGCTATACGGTGAAGGAAAACATCGTGAGGAAACCTGCATACCCGATAATTTCTTCACAAGAATTTCGAAGGTATGTGAAGTGTACCAACCCGCATTAGGCCAGCGTGGAAGACTAAGGCCTAACCCCTCTCATTAGTAGAGGAAGCCCGTGCCCAGCAGTGGGACAGTATTATACAGGGCTAATATTATTATATTATTAATGTAATCTTGTCGCCTCCTTGGTCTAGAGACAGCATATATGGGCTGTGAACCGAGAGGTCTAGGATTCGATTCCCAGATCGGACAAAGCGAATTTTCTAATTTATCCCTCAGAGGGGTTTGACGTCAGGCAGACAGCCGGTCGTAAAAACTAAGCCACATCCTTTGTGTAACATGCTTGAGTGTGTTGCGCCGACCCCACATTAAGGTTGGATAAGGGCAGGTACATAGAAAGAAAAGAATGTACCTATCCAATATGAATTATCTGTTGTAATTGGATATTAATTACTTTCACAGTAAATTCCATACATTTCATGCGTTCATTTGTGTTGTTTGAGCATGTGGAGAGGATGCACGAAGGGTAACTTACGGAATATAATTATCGTGGGAAAGTGAATGGCAGGGTCATAGATCAAACCAACCAATCCGGCGGAAATGTATGAAAAGATGGATGAGTGTGGAAGAGGCAAAAGAGGTGTCTCAGGATCGTAGTTTGTGGCGCTCACTCTGCCTACCCCTATGGGATGCAGGCGTGAGTGTGTATGTATGTATCTTAATTTGTGTTGTCTTGATTTGACCTATATTTTGTTTTGTCCTCTTTGGCGATTTATTGTCTTGAATTATGTTAATAAAAAGGGTCGCTGTTAAAATGTTCCCGTACAATCATAAAATATGGTTGGTTCAGGTCTAGTATCTATCGACGGGAATCCCACATTACTATGTAATTGTCATATGTAATACAGTTTATTCGCTTTCATCCCACATTACTATGTAATTGTCATAAGTAATTAATGTAATACAGTTTATTCGTTTTCATATTGTTATACTAATTTTCCTTGTGTCTGTGATTGCATCGTGACGTTAGAGACTTAACATAAATAATAATTTATTATTTGCCATAACGTATAATTTCTTCATTGATATATAACAGTTGTATATTGTGAATCAGTTTTCTACGGATGTGTCAAAACGCTGCGAGTGCTATTTGTGTCGACCAAATATTTTAATAGACGTCCGTTCAAGTTTTGAGAGTTCAATAATTTGCCTTCAGAATAGCATCATAAAACATATGCATATTCCAGTCTTTCAACCTGCCCTTATTTCGCTATGTGAGGCGCAAGCATGTTGTAGAAAAGATTTGGCTTAGCTTTTACGACCGGCTACCTGCCTGACGTTAACCCCTTGTGGAGAGTCCAGTTCCGAACAAATGAAATTATAAAAATTGTTTAGCCTGACCTGGGAATCGAAACCAGGATCTTCCGGTCCACATCCCACGTGCTACCACTAGATTAAGAAGGCGTCACTTTACGTAAATTCCAGTAGACGCCATATGAGTTTATTTTGACATTTCTGGATTCTCGATAGTTTGCGTCTTCTCCATACAATACTCAAAACAAAATTCGTACTAGGGGTACAGTATGTATTAAAATGAAGATTACCACAAAATAACATTTGTCGTGTGGTATTCTGTAGACAACGCAAAGGCTGGCCGCGCAGAAGTCTAAGGAAGATGTGAGGAAAGTGAAGGCGCAGTCTATAAGCATTGGCGATCCGTTTGGTATGAGCAGTGAGTATCTAGTACCTACCTAATGTTATAAATGCGAAACCGGCGTAAAGTGGCAGCTCGCTGTCGCGTTTCGTTCGGTGGGTAAGATTTCCGGTGACCCATTTACCCCCTTCCGTTCCCAATCCCTATTTCCCTTCTTTTAGTTTGGCAACGCAGCCATGATTCTTTTTGTGTCTATAGGCGGTGGAAATCACTTACCATCAGGTGACTCACGTGCTCGTTTGCCAGTCCCTGCTATAAAAAAATCAACTTCATTTGGATTGTTAAGATTTGGCACAGGTATAGATTCATCATCAGCCACAGCCCACAGGACACACACTGCTGGACATAGGCCTCCCCCAAAAAAATCTCGATTGTCCTGGAAGGGACCAGCATTCAGAGAGTTCCTGCAACCTAGATAAATATAGATTACAATCCGAAATATCAGGTAGAATTTCTTTTTAACTCGAACAAAAGACGAAAAATTCGAACGAGGTCGCGTGCAACAGGTAGTTAATATTGTTCTGTTCATTGAGACAAAAGGATAGCGTACCATCCCCTTTATATAGTCCTGACTGTTAGCTTAGTCCCGTCCCAGATATGATAGGGGGCGAGCCTATCGCCATATCAGGCACAAATTCCGGACTTCTGGCTGATATGGAAAACCCCAATATCGCTTTGCCCGACCCGGGGATCGAATCCGAGACCTCAAGACGGCAATCTTACCGAAATACAACCACGCCACCGAGGCAGTCATGTAAAAGATATAAAATATCATTTTTGAAGAATAAATGATTTAAATTTGTATTTTCGTAAAGCTTTATATATAAAGCTATTCCAACAGGTCGATTTGGAAATCATTGAGGCCTATGTTCAGCAGTGGATGTCCTATGGCTGATGATGATGATGATGATAAAGCTTTTTTTTTTTTTTTTTTTTTTTCATTTATTTAAAAGGCTTTTAAACACAGTTTATGACAGCCCTATACTGTAAACAAAAGAAATATTCTCTGACATATAAACAACCAACTTAAAATATACACCTCTAAATAAAGAAATAGTGGTCAGTGCACATGCGCACCCGTGGACGCCTGTCCACCTCGATGCGCACCCGCACCCCCCACATATTTATAAGTAAAATTATCATAAACACTAATTATCTGTATCGACTAATTTATACACCATTAGGGCTTCCTTTGAATTCGGGTTGCATAATATAGACTGAAACATTCCAATGTCTTCAGATAAAGCTTTATATACCGAATTATCGTAGGCAACAACAAGGAGCTGATGGAGTTGGGCGATGCCACCGTCCAGAATCAAGAGCAGATCAACATGCAGACCGAGAGGAACCTTCTCGAGCTTGAGGAACGCGAGAGGGACATCAGGCAGTTGGAGGTACGTCGTCCTGATTAGGTGTATAATAAACATACAAACATAAGCTCACGCCTATATCCCCGAAGGGGTAGGCAGAAGCGTCCTAGCGAACTAGAACACCCACATTCCGCCGAGCTTAGTTCCGTCCCAGATGTTATGGGGCGCGAGCCTATCCTAGGTGTATACACATACCATAATAAGCCTTTGTGTGAAGATTCAAATTCAAAGATTTGATATGTATTTCTGTACCTCAGAGTGGTACAATAGTAACTACTTTTTTTTCCAAAATCATGTTTTTCACACCGATAGATGAGCAAAACCATATCTTTAAAATAAAAAATGTAAAATGTTGAATACATAAATAAATAATCTGTAACTTTTAATTAAATTGACCAGTATTGGATTCCAAGTTTAGTGGCGCACATTTTCGCGTCGCCTGTAAAATTTGTGTTTTGGCGCTTGATGTTGTATACTTTCGGTGTACAGAATTGTTACTGGTTTTCATGTCACGATATTGCATTGACGTGTAAGCTTCTTGTATTAAATAAATAACACCCAACAGTCACACATAGTCCTGACCCCACACTGAGATACTAGTCCTGTGTCGTGGGTATCAAAAACTACGAGAGACTTTCGGTCTCATAACACCCAAATCCGAAACAAATATCTGTGGACCAAACAAGCAATTATCTCGGTGCGGGAATCGAACCCACGGTCTCATGTTTCACAGCCGGCTATTCGCCCGCTGCGCCACGGAGGCTATTCTTTGTATTTTGAACACTGAATACAGTTTATCGACCGATTTCCAAAGAGGTCCTCAATTCGTCTATTTTTTTATGGATGTTACGCGGTATCTCCGCCAAATATGGACCGATTTTCAAAATTCTTTTTGTGTTGAAATAAAACTATTCTTACGGATTCTACCACGATTAGGTTTTAATTATTTTTGTATTCGTTATAGCTTATTTCAAGGGTGGTCCCATATAATTTGGTCACGCTCGGATTTGAAGTCGGTATCTTAAGTTTTTTAAGTCACGGGCGGCTCGGCCTCCTGTGGTCCATACGCTTATGTAACATATATATGTGCCGCCTCCGACGGGGTATTGCGATTATTGAAATACACTATGCCCCTTACTTATAAAAATATTTGAGCGCTGCTTATCTTTATACCATAGATTGTCCCTTTCATTTTTAAACAATGTAACGCAAGGAAAAAAGTGACAGGTTATTCTTAACCATTTGCTCAGCTAAAAATGCTGTTTTAAGTAAGGTCCAATACATTGAAATAAAACTATTTTTACGGATTCTATCACGATTAGGTTTTAATTATTATTCCCGACGTTTCGAAGGCTTTGCAGTCTTCGTTGTCACGGGTCTGACCCGTAAAAATAGTTTTATTTCAATGTATAATATTCGCGTAAACTTAAGAAATCAGTAAGGTCCAATACTTGCAGAACGACATACTGGACGTGAACCAGATATTCAAGCAGCTGGGCACGATGATCCACGCGCAGGGCGAGGTGGTGGACTCGATCGAGTCTAGCGTCGAGTACACGGCGCAGAATGTAGAGGCGGGCCACCAACAACTGCGCGAGGCGGCCAATTACAAGGTAGGCGACGTACCCATATTGTGTGACCCGTTTGGGAGGGGGGAGGCTCTTCAAAATACCACGCTGAGCTTGGGCCGGGGGGGGGGAGTCTTAGCTTTTAGTCACGTCTTATATTGTCTCTTATGTCTTATAATATCTTCTAGGGAATGTGCCTACGCCACAGCACTTATAAGGTACTTTAAACAGACGTGTCATGATCAATAGTGTTTTATTACTATTTACGAATCAATACTAGCCGACACACGTGCAGATACTCACACAATTACTACAGTACTACAGGAATTCTCGTGCTTTTTTGAGCTAGAGGTATATTCAAATATGGCGCATAGCGTGTAGCACTTTTTACAGTCACAGGTGGCAACATATACTATTTTGTTTTTTAACTTTTCTTCGACAAAAATATTTATATTTTACTACGTGACAACTAGAGGGGGAGGAGGGGGATCTTGACATATACTACGTGTGGTCACCGAGAGGGGGGCGGGGTATAAAAATTGTAAAAATATGGGTCATGTAATATGGGTACATTCCCGTAACTACACTTTATACATACGCTAACTGTTCAAAGCGACTCCGTTCGTGTGAAAATTAAATTTTCTTGATAAAAATATGCCTATGTTAATGCAAGTTTAGTATAGGGATTAGTGAATAAGATTTCGGACGTCCTTTTCTTCCCTCTTCCTAATTTTTACTTCGTTATTTAAAGAATAATAACGCGGTGACGTCACGTCCTTTTTTAGCGCGCAGTTTCGTGAGTTATTTTGACTTGCGATAATTAAATGATTTGTGCATATTTTAAAGTTTTTGTTGTTGATTTTGAGTGTTTATTTGAGAAATAACTGTTTACAATAAACTAAAAAGTAAAAAAAACAATAAACTAAAATACATGCAAGTTCCCTACTAATATACAATTTAAAACTTTGTGTCGCAATTTTAATATTTTCACAGCTGTGTCAAAATAAAAGTATGACTATTACCTTGATCATGCTTCTAGAAACCGAGTGATGGTATACGTAAGCAAATAAAGATTCGATGTTACAAAACTTAATTCGCAACAGAAATGTCGATTCGACCGTAAGTCGCCAATACCTCCTAAGTGCTTTGAGATCAAGTTTATAGGAGACAATAAAAACTACATATATTAAAAAATATAAATGATATTTATGCACCCAAAAATCCAAGTTTACAATTGTTTAATATTGCTAATAAGAAAATATTTACATCATGTTCCATTAGGACTAACGGATAGCGCAAAAAATAATATTTTAGTAAAATGTTAGTTAGGAGGTATTGGCAGCATACGGTCGGATTGAAGTGACTACATTGCCCACAATAAAGACGACTTGCTTTCAAAACTGCGATGGCGTTATTGTGCGTTTTGTCCATGATTATTAAAATACTGTTAAAACATTTCAGAACAAGTTGCGAAAGAAGAAGGTGTACATCGGCTTGGTGCTGTTCATCATATGTTTGATAATCCTCATCATTTTATTGAAGAATCATTGAATTGAAGTCGCTCTCGTCTGTGCGTAGTACCGTCATGTAACAATATATAATCGCATTGGCAATGATCGGGATATTAATGTATAGTATATACCTCTGTACGCCAATTATTTAAACTATTTATATGGAATTCAAATAATTTATTTTGCAAATGGGGTAATTTGTCACTTCTACATGTCCAATAAATGTCGTGGATATAATGGCGTCGGCATTTCATGTAATGTCGGCAAGAAATACTGAAATAAACTCAGGTGTTATTGTCTATTTTAAAGTCGAAAGTCGAAACAATAAAGGTAGGCAAGTGGTATAAAAATAGGGCCATTTTTATTGTAGGTACTTCCTTACGCCCCGTTTCACGTTACGGCAAAAGTGTTACAGAAATATGTATGAAGCGTAGACAGAATATCTAATATTAAAGTACAGTATACAGTATAAGGTCGCAAGAAGTCGCTGGATGCAGGCCGCTTCCAACAGGTCGATTTGGAAATCTTTGGGGGAGGCCTATGTCCAGCAGTGGACGTCCTATGACTGATGATGATAACCGGGCACAAGACGCTAAATGTCTCTCGAGTCCCAACACGGCGAGATAATAATATTATATAATTATGTCAAACTTATACTGATTTCTTAAGTTTACGCGAATGTTATACATTGAAATAAAACTATTTTTACGGATTCTATCACGATTAGGTTTTTAATTTTATTTAGTTTCGAAGGCTTTGCAGTCTGACCCGTGACAACAAAGACTGCAAAGCCTTCGAAACGTCGGGAATAAAAATTAAAAACCTAATCGTGATAGAATCCGTAAAAATAGTTTTATTTCAATATATGTCAAACTTGATATATTGTCAAATGATGTAAAATATTCAATAAATGAATCGCTGTTAAGAACCTTGGAAACCGGGTAATGCCCAAATAATAAATGCTATTAGTATTAATATACTAATAGTGTTTTGTCGACAGTACGATTCGTAAAGCCGCGTCTCCTGCACTAGTTTTTCTCGAAACAAAACACATACCCAAAACAGTTATTTTATCTGTGTCCTGCTCGTAAAACAATGATCATAGATAAAAAATACATGTTTTGTGTAATATTTTTAGTGCAGGAGACGCGGCTTTACAATTCTTCATACATATTTCCGTAAATACGATTGTAGCAAGTGAATTAAATATTTTAAAGCTCACGCCACCTCGTGTTTCCATTATCTTCGCTGACTTTACTGTCTTGACTGCCTCGGTGGCGTAGTTGTATTTCGGTACGACTACCGGCTCGCCCCCTATCACATCTGGGACGGAACTAAGCTCGGCGAAATGTGGGTGTTCTAGTTCGTCAGTGCGTCTATGCCTACCTCTTCGGAGATACAGGCGTGAGCTTGTGTTATGTTCGCTGTCTAGCATTTTTTAAATGTTTAAGTTATATTATAATTTGTTTAAAATTGTGTCTTTGTAAAATTGTCACCCACAGGCGATCAATTCACTTGTTAATCATGCTAGTAAAAAAATATTGTCGATGTATTTTTTAATATTATTCTGAATATTTTCCAATTCTCCATTTTATCAGTATATTTGTAGTACTGTCAAAACACTCTGAATGTGTATGACGCGGGTATGAGATTACTTTTGTGCAATATACTTTATATCTTTATCAGTGTAATGTAATTTGTGGATCGACCATTTCTAGAATTTCAGTCCCTATGACTGTGCGTAAAGGCGGATCTCTGTATATATTCCACATAGTCGCTTTAGGGCTTATTTGATAGCCAGATAGTTTTTATTGCGAGTTTAATTTTATCATCTGTCAATACAAGAAAATTATCGGTTAGACAAAAATATTTGACTGTTGAACAATCGACTGTTAGTCTTGAGCTTGATCATTTTGAAGCCAGCTTGTTCGTATAACAAGCATTATTTTGATAAATAAAAAAGTCTTTTTTTGTTAGTAATGTGACCAACATGAAGTTCTAGAACGGTTCAAAAATAATAATATATTTTTAATATCCTATTTGTTTTTTATTTATTTTCTTCTCGAAAGTTCTCTCGTCTTGGAAGAAGAGTCGATATCACGTCTAAGCATGTTTATATATAATTTCGCTATCAGTTTTATATGATTGCATTTTCTTTGTTGTCTTCTATCTTATTGCCATTCATTCATCCAGTGGTTGCCTGGAAGAGATCGTTCTTAGCGATAAGGCCGCCACTTGTGCCACATAAAAATAAATACACTAAACAATCACACATACTTCTGACCCCACACTAGGTTTTACCGGTATTGTGAGTCAGGAACTACAAAGGATTTACGGAACGATTTACAAGGATACGGACAGCCTCCGTGGCGTAGTGGCCGAGTAGCCGGCTGTGAAGCGAGGCCGCCGGTTCGATTCCCGCATTGAGACAAATATTTGTGTGGGCCACAGATATTTGTTTCAAGTCTGGGTGTTGTGAGATCGAAAATCTCTCAAGGTCTCCGACACTCACGATACAGGTTATACCTAGTGTGGGGTCAGGACTAGGTGAGTGACTGTTGGGTGTATTTATTTATTATTTATGGTCACATCCAGACCCAAAATAAACATCTGTGGGCAGGCCTGCCGCGTACGGGCGTGCAGGGTGTGCACGGGCGGCATTGTCAGGGGGCGGCAAAAACAAATATCAAAACGAAAAACACTCATAATAATTTGCATATCTATTTTTATTATGTCACTCGCTGACCCGGCGAACTTCGTAGTTCGAATTGCGTTGAATTTATGTTGATACGAGGACACGTTTCGATATTGGACGCGGGCGCTCAAACAGCTAGCAGCGGGCCTGTCTGTGGGCCACACAAATTTTGAACTGTGCGGGAAAATCGAACTCACATCCTCTCGTTTCCCAGCCGGTTACCCGTCATAGTGTCTATAATAAAGTTACTGTCTATCTAACTAGATATTGTGACGAATATAAACAGATATACACAATAATCTTCTAATCATTGCCAAATATAATTAGCATTTTAGAATTAGGTAAGGGATCGGTATATAGGGTCATTACGTATATCATTTTAACAATATAACATTGGCGGTACTTTCGTACTATTCGTTTCAAATAAATTTAATAGCGATTACAATTTTGTATTACTGAGCTGTTTGTACTGTCACACTGCTTTTGAAAACCTGTGGAAAGCGTATTTTTGGTCAGCGTAAGTTGGTAATCGCTGTTAAATAGATTTCAAACACTGTTCATACATTTTGATGTAATTTTCAATATTTATAAGCGTTCGTCCACAGTGAGGGCGGCAGGAGTTACAATACTTCGAGCCATGTAGATCAAGCAAATAACAATATGTTCATTTTTTTGTATTATAGTTTCGGCAGCAATTTGGGTATTATGTAAAAGTTAAATAGATTTGATGACGTATTGAAATGGACTTTGTACACTGCTAGATTATGTACCTACTTCTTCCATCGTATCAGCAACGTAACACACTTTATTTAAAAAACATCTTGCAGAAAGAATTTGGCTATCGTTTTTACAACCGACAGCCTGCTTGATGTCACTAAATTGCAATGGCAAATCGTATCACAATAATCACAAGTTTAAAAACGGGCCGACTTCAATCCAATCGTGACCAAATTTATATGGGACCACCATTGAAATAAGCTCTATCGAACACAAAAAGATTTTTGAAGATCGGTCCACATTTGGCGGAGATATCGCGTAACATACATAAAAAATACAGACGAATTGAGGACCTCTTTTTTGAACTCTGTCGGAACCACTGCCCGATCTCATATAAACCTTAATAAAACAATGTCAGCCGACTATATTGTAGTGCTGATATAGTACCTCTATAGTTATAATAAACTATAGAAGTCAAAGATGATGGGTAGATGAAGAAACAAGGAACATCGTATGGAGATGCGAGAATTTCATCGAGTTCTTTGATATGATGTACATATTCTTTGATGTACATAGACGTAAAGTACGGTTCCTTAAAGTCATAAATCCTACTGTGGATGAGCTCGAATAAGCGCTTGGCGTTACGATTCCCGCCAATAGTGATATCATGCGATAAATTGTAAATATCTTAAAGTGAATGCTGCAAGAGTATATTTTTTATTTATATTTTTTCGTGTATTTGATTAAAATGTTCATTATTGTTGTCATATTTTGTGCTACGACGAACAAAAAAAATCACGGTTCTATAAAAATAATAAAGGATTTTTTAACGCGTCTCCGATAAGTCGCATTATCTTCAGTATAATTCAAAAACTTTGTCCCTATTATAGATGTTTACTCTAGAAACAGTGCTCGAAATCGACTTTTTCACAAAACGGAACGCATTTTCCTCTGCGTTCCAGTTTTTTAACCGACTTCCAGTAGGGAGGATGGAGCGCTGTAAGATTATTTTTGCGAAAGGGAACGCCTTTGCGTTCAGTGTTTATTTCGAGCACTACCTAGAAAATATGTTAAATACTGTTTATATTTGTGACAACATAACAACATACATCGATGCTTTCATAACGAATTGGGGTGCTTTTATAATCCAACATACATGGCAGTACAAGTAACCTAAAAACATCGGAACGAGTTATCTAGTTTTTACAATTTATAATGACCCTGTGTATATGTACCTGGCAACATGTATAATCCATAATAATGTAATGATGTTAGCTCTGTAATATTACTGTCCCACTGCTGGGCATGGACCTCTTCTATTAATGAGATGAATGATGGGTTAGGCCTCGGTCAACTAGCTGTACTAAGGCGAGTTGGTATACTTGACATACTATAGAAATGTTTGTGGAGAAATTCCCAGGTATCGAAGTTTCCTCACGATGTTTTCCTTCACCGTTATAGCATATATATTGGGGCCTTATTTATAAAAACAGTTTAGCTGATCAAATAGCTAAGAATAGCGAATCAAACGTGGAAAAAAGTGACAGCCTATTCTTAGCCATTTGCTCAGTTAAACGGTTTTTATAAGTAAGACCCATTATCCATAGGATAATACAGTAATAATACTAACTCATCTTTTACCATATACTTCCATATAATTAGTATTACCTTTCTATGCCATTAACATTAAATCACTGGTAATTCATTCATAACGTAGTGTTTTTATATCCGAACTTTGGTAAATAGGTACACTATGGGTCTTACTTATATAAACTATTTAACTGATCAAATGGCAAAGAATAGCCTGTCCCTTTTATTTTCTAACAATGTGACACAAGAAAGAAAGTGACAGGCTATTAGCCATTTGCTCAAACAAACTATTTTTATAAGTAAGGCCCTATATTTATACGATAATATAGTTTTTATAAAATATAAAGCATAGAAAGAGTACGATAATGTTTGCAAAAAAGATCCAACCGGCAAAAATAACAAGTATTAGTTATTACTTATTAATATAAGTAACCTAATTCATAAATAGGCCATGGCGTCACGCCTATAGCAACTTTTGCATATATAGGATCCTTTTTGCATAACTACGTCCAATTGTAGTGAATGTAAGCACTAAGCACTGTATTGTAACGTATCCAAACCTCAGTTTAAAGTGTGGAAAAGTTTTTGTGTTCCACATAGGGCCCAGAAACTGAACTGATTTGCAAAGAATTGATAACCTATTTCAATTCCATCAGGTAATCCTTGGAATGCGTAACCTTGAAGTATATTCATAAGCAGAAACCTTCTTAAACTTTTAAGAGTTTTAAATAGGGGATAAAAATTGTGTATTTTTTAATGAATAACAAAAAAGTCAAAGTATTTAACTTTGATCAATACTAAAAAAAATCCCCTCATACTAAAAAAAATATTCACCTGGGCATGCTATCGACGCTTTCAATATTTTTTATAGAATACATTACCAGTGCGTAGCGATAGTACTCTATCCTCCTGGTAGATAGATCCTTCTGATGTTTGGCGGAGTCCAGGCGAGGTGCCTGGCGCCACAAAACCATCCAAATTAATTCAAAAGTATCACTTCATTTTCCCAGCCTACCAAAATGGCCACCCTCCGTTCATTTTCAACTTCTCTAAAATAAATAATAAATACACCCAACAGTCACACACCTAGTCCTGACCCTACACTAGGTATAATCTGTATCGTGGGTATCAGAGACTATGACTTTCGGCCTCACAACACCCAGACTTGAAACAAATATCTGTGGGCCACACAAACATTTGTCTCAATGCGGGAATCGAACCCGCGACCTCTCGCTTCACAGCCGGCTACTCGCTCGACAAGCCACGGAGGCTTACTAGTAGCCGGCTGTGAAGCGAGTATCTGTGTAGTTATTACTCTGAATCTTAGAAAAGAATAATTAAATAATATTTCTTCGTATATTTTTTGAACTGTGTGTATCATCTTAATCAACCACAAGACGTCCAGTGCTGAACATAGGTCCCCCAACGATTTCTTTTTTATTTTTAAGTGGAATATTTGTGTCTCATTTGCTGAACTTTAAATCGAGGTGCCGATATGTTAACATTAGTGCCTGTATTCAATGTACTCAATAAAATAATCATGCATAAAAACTGCTTTCCCTTGTAGACATTCAAGGATTGTGACCAACGGAAGGTGCAGTGACCAGCTACCTTTAGAGAATACGAATATGTAATTTCGAAAAGGCATATCTCAAAATATAAATTACCTATATTAACGTTCAACATAAAAGTTTGTGATTCTGGATTGATAATTGACTCAATTGACCACAAAATATAATTTAAATATATTTTTTATGTATCGTACTACTTTATGCTATCGTATGTACGAGACTGCCTCGGTGGCGGGGTTGTATTTCGGTACGACTACCGTCCTGAGGTCTCGGGTTCGATTCCCGGGTCTGGCAAAGTAATATTGGATTTTTCCGTATCAGCCCAGAGTCTGGAATTCGAGCCCGATATGGCGATAGGCTCGCTCCCTATCACATCTGGGACGGAACTAAGCTCGGCGAAATGTGGGTGTTCTAGTTCGCCAGGGCGCCTTTGCCTACCCCTTCGGGGTTACAGGCGTGAGCTTATGTACCATGTATGTATGTACGCTACTTTATAAAATAAGTAGTTTTTTGTTTTTCATGTTCCTATCGAAATTGCCTATTCAAATCATATTATTTTCGCTACTGTGACGTGGATTTGGGTATTATATTGTTATTAACACTGAACATAATAATAGCAATCATACTTCAATTTCTATCGAACATACCGTAAACATTTTTCAAAATAGTAATGCTTTACGTAGATTTAATGTGCCTTCCGTGAATACGACCATAACACCACCCTGCAATGTTATTCAATGTTTATCATGATAGCAGATAGATTTTTATAAATGTAATTATAGTTGGATTAGATGCTTACACGTATATTTACATTAACAGTTTTCAATATGATTGGTGAGTAATAAGGGCGTTGAAATAGATCAGCTGTTCAACCATGAGTTTGTTGCACTATTTAGGCGAGCGAGGACGTATAATATTTGTATGGACAACGTCAGTTCTCCGCGTAACCGCTAGAGGCGTTCGGGTGAATATCATACAAATATTTTACGGAGATATGTCCAAAAAACTCATGGGTGGCCTACAGTTTAAACTGTATGGTGACTACAGTTTCAATTGAAGCTTTCATCCCACATGTTAAAACAATGAAGGCAACAGCTACGATTTTGGCTCTGATAACAAGATTTTTTAGTTTATCTTTCAATTTAAAACTTAATACGAGTATTTTGTCTAATATTTTATAGTGAATTTGTTCATCATTGCGCTTATTAATTTTAATTCCATATCACGATTTCCAACAAAACTATTTTTTTATTAGATATTATTATAAGTAAACGGAAGGTGTAAAATAAATTGTCAGTTTCAGTTGGTTGGTGATTAAGTGCAGCCCTCATAACAAACTTAATGAAATGTAAAGCGAAAACACAAAGATTGAGATTGTAAAATGCTTTAGTTGATATTTTTGTATACAGTTTTTGGTATATGTATGAATTAAGATTTGAGGGGCTTCGGGAAGTCGGCGGGCTGGTCGTTTATTCTACGCCTTATTTAAAGTTATTTTGAATGTAAATATATGTTTTATAATAACCACGTATTGTTGACTTCAAATATAAACTTCGATCACGAATCTACTTGTTTTTGTTTGTCCCTATTGGGCCGTACTTATTGCTCACCTAAAATGTTTTTTTTTAAGTTATGCCCATAATGTACAGAAAATTTATTTCATCTAGACTGATTGTCAATTGGACCGTGTTGTGCAGAAATGAGCCAACCCACAAAAAAGTTTTTTTTATGCCAACATGTTCTAAACCATTAATAGACCATAATGATGTAAAGATGAGGTCGCAGGAAGTCGCTGGATGCAGGCAGCTTCCAACAGATCGATCTGGAAATCTTTGGGGGAGGCCTATGTTCAGCAGTGGACGTCCTGTATCTGGTGATGATGATGAATGATGTAAAAAAATAGTTTGTGTGTTGGCTCATTTCTGCACAACATGGTCCAATTATAATTTAAAATTCATTCTTAAGGGCATAATATGGATCGAGGTTCGCCTCTCCTCCTTGGTTTAGTGGCAGTATATATTGGTAGTGGACTGGGAGGTCATAGGTTCAATTCCCAGGTTGGGAAAAGCTAATTTTCTAATTTAATTTGCCCGGCACTCGATCCCCTAGAGGGGGTTGACGTCTGACGTCACAAGGTGAACCGACGACCTGACAAAAGAAATCGCTGGATGCAGGCCGCTTCCAACAGGTCGATCTGGAAATCTTTGGGAGAGGCCTATGTTCAGCAGTGGACGTCTTATGGCTGATGATGATGATGATAACTCTTTCTACCTGCCCTTATCCCACCTTAATGTGGGGTCGGAGCAACATACTTTTTCAAAGCATGTTGCACAGAGGATTTGGCTTAATTTTTACGACCGGCCGCCTGCCTGACGTCAACCCCTACGAGGGATCCAGTCCCGGGCAAATTAAATTAAAAAATTTGCTTTGCCCGACCTGGGAATCGAACCCAGGACCTCCCGGTCCACAACCCATACATGCTGTCACTAGACCAAGGAGGCGACCTGATGATGATGATGATAACGACGAAAGAAATAAAAGATGCCATTTAGAAAATCACTTTTTAATAGACCCAATAATATTCTCACACAATTTTGGAAACAAAACAATTATGTAGGTACTACTATATTTTGTTCGCTACACAATATCAGCGCGGATAGAACTTTACTATTTACTTGTACTTCTACGAAGCATGAACATTGAGATCGCGAACTTCGCTCTCATGTCGAGCTACTATGGGATATAAAACAGGGTTCTACTTAGATCTAACTACAGATCGTATCTACAGTGAACTCGTCCAATATCTTAGTCAGCTGCAACATAAATTATAATACGAAAATTCAAACCGTCTTTTCTTAATCCTCAAAAATACAGATACAAGGAATAATTCCGAGCATAGCGTGAATAACTTGACAAGTTGAATTGCGATATGCAAAAGTGGTATCTGTGGGCTTAGCCAAGTGGCTTATGCGCTAGTCGAATAGAATAGTAAATGTATACCTCTATGTTCCCATACATTTATTCTATCTGACTATACGCATAAGCCCGCTGGTTTGCCGAATTATGTTGTAGTCAAAAAATATTTCAAATGGACTGATTAGTCGACATAGCTTATGACTTAGAGTTACAGCCTTATTCATAATAATTTAGTAAAGCTTATAAACGTTCGATAGTGAAAACATGGCTAATTTCGATCAGCTGTTTTAAAGTTCTTTTTAACAAGTCTGAAATGCATTTTAACTAATATATGTTTATTAATATTTATTTAAAAGTTATACTTTCGATTATAGTTTTATTGTGAATAAAGGCCTTCGTCATTTATACCCTTCGATAGGCAATCTATATTATTATAGATGTTAGTTTCCGCACGATATTGCAAGTCGATTTACCAAATTATGCACGCCAGTCGTTGTATCATCCCCCGTACTGCGTGTCATAACTACCATGATGATCTTAATATCCAAACATCTCCAAAATATAAAATACAAAATCAACATCTTACATTACGAAGCAATCGCCCGATTATTATATTCGACTATAAGCAGTGACCGATATCTATCTACATATGAAAAATACAGTAGAACTTAAACTAATTAAATCTTCATTAATACTGATACATCAACAAAAATAAATCAACATTAGAATGATTTAACCGTAATAATAAAACAATCAATAAATAAAAACGAAATTTGACTACTTTTAAATCGTGTCCAAAACTATCTTGGTCTTAGCATAGCACCCAATGACTTTCTAATGTGCGCGCGTTAATACAGTGACGCTTTCAGCTTGGGGACGTGCACCTTTATAATAAGTATCTCCGTCCACTTAACAATATGTTTGATATGGAATCAAGTGATTGTGCTATCAACAACCGAGCCTGTAGTTAACTCTTGACCTTTGATTCGACTTCGCCTCGATTTTATTTAGTTATTTAATATTTCACCGAAATCTAGTTAAATGCGCTAATGTCGCGAAGTGACAAATGACAAGTTCTCGATTGCAATATTAGTGCACTATTTATCTCGATTTCGGTGGAATTTTAACTGAATGAAATCACATCGAAATCGAAGTCGAATCGAGTGTAAGCCGTCATTCGCACGAGAGCTTTTTTAATGTCCGTTAAAAAAGCGTCTCAACGTGTATGTTGATAAGAGTGCTTGAAAATCATTCTTGCCTTGTCTCTTATAAACTATGTATATTCTACATACCGCCAAAAAAACGTGTTTCAAAAGCGCCGTCGTATGGATAACACTATTGTCGATAATAAGCTGAGTATGCTAAATTAGTCCATAAGGTCTATATTTTCGATTAGTAAAAACACCCCAATCAAAATAAGCTCACGCCTGTATCCGCGAAGAGGTAGGCAGAGGCGCACTAGTGAACTAGAACACCCACATTTCGCCGAGCTTAGTTCTGTCCCAGATGTGATAGGGGGCGAGCCTATAATCAAAATAAGTTAATAAAAAGGTCAAATTAACTTATTTTGACTAGGGTGTTTTTACTAATTGAAAATATATACCTTATAAGCTAATTTGGCATACTCAGCTTATTTTCGACCATTCTGTGGGTTGGATCCTTTTTGCGTGTCTGCGTCAAACTATACTAGAACTAATTTGTTCCATTTCAACAATTTTGAAAGAGGGCTAAGGCCTCATTTGCACAAGAGCTTTTAAACGCTGGCGCTTTTAAATCGCAGTGTTTTAATAAACGCCGGGCGTTGGGCGGTTTGTAGAATAGACCTTATTATAAACAAGGGAAGAATTATTCAAGCACTCATACAGAAATGTTGAGACACTTTTTTTAGGGATGTTGAAAAAGCTCTCGTGCGTATGAGGGCTTAGCCTACTGCCCCCTGACTCTTGACTCTCTCCAATTTGACTTCGACACGGTTTCATTTAATGACCTAAAATTTCACCGAAATCGAGTTTCAAAGTGCGCTAATGTTGCATAAGATTCAAGAACTTGTCATTTGGTAATTTTTAACGTGCACTTTTAACTATATTTCGATGGAATTTTCACTAAATGAAGTCGAATCTAAGTCAAATTCGAATCGAGGGTCAAGTGTCACCCCCCGCAGGGTTACCACCACCTCTTATAGCAGTATTATTATAATCGTTCTTCGTTTGTTTTGTATGGGTATCGGTACATGGAAGATTATAATAATATTGCTATAAGAGGTGGTGGTAACCCCCCTGTACGCCGTACGACCCTAATTTGAAGTTCCCATATGAAGCGTGCACATCCCTCACTATGTTCACACGCACACCGCACATCCTCTCATGATCAATTTTATCACTAAATTACAAAACAATGCTAACTAACTCGCTTAAATATTTGCATAAATAAATACTTAAAAATATTTTAGCCTAACAGAATGATATTAAAAGTCCAATAGTGTTATATATCGTACGGTAAAATGAGTGGGTTCTAATAAAATTCCTCTTAGATACACCATGATGTATATAATTAGGTTTAACAGTGCGACTCACAGAGTGAGATACTTAGCTATTATATTTCCCGACGGGCTCGCGTGCCTTCCTACATAGCCTTCATTTTGTGTGAAAATGTTTTCTAACTAACATCATAGTTGCTAAACGTTTAAATAGTTTTCACACAATGACCATTTCCGATATGTACACAAACTGTATCGGCACTTGTGTACCGCTGAGTAAAATTTCGATCTTTGAGCTCTGTTGATATTTGGGTGCGGATTTTTTTTAGTTTTGAAAAATAAATAATAAGTAGCACTCCGGTCACATACATTTACCTGAAATACCCTATACTGTTTGATTTATGAATATATGGATGGATGTCGCGATCAGTGATGTGCACAGACCTTAAGATCAGGGTAGACAAAAAACTCATAATTATTTTGTTGCAATACAACCATCATTATCATCCCCGTGTTGATTTAAAATAAAAGGCAAGTGATTCTTTTGTGAAAATCAATTTTTGGTGATATATTTTTTTTTAATTATGTAATTGGCAAGTTGCTAGGATAGACAGTGTCTCTTTGTCTATATGGACTGTAGTCCGCCTAGCATGCGCGCCACGAGAACATTTTGTCAAGGCATTTTGTCCTAATATAACCGGTTTTCTCTGTTTGTTTACGGACACTAACATGCGTCCTGGTTTATTTTCATGCAATATTGTAGACAACACGTAGACAACATCTCGACTGTCGATTATCGGGATATCTCGTGGCGCGCATGCTAGGCGGGCAGGGTACTGGTTGCGAAGAAAATGTCCACCAAATTAGCAGCTAAATAGAAACATATGGGTCATTCGCGCTTCATTACATACTTCATCCTCAAGGAAAATAGACGTTAAATTACAGTTCGATGTTACATTCGGTGAGTTTTGAGAGCCTATATCCAGTCTCCTGTTCCCAATGCTATGTTAAAAGTTGGTAACTATTTATCCGGCATCCATGTATTGATAAATCAATGCATACACATATTCGTAGGCCGTTTATTTGGGATGTACTGCATACAGGGTGTAATACGATCGATAGATAAAAGGAAGTTAGTCTATAGAGGACCTCAACACTTATTAATTGTATACGTAATACGTATGTTGCCCGATAAAGGATAGTTTAAAAATTATTTGGTTTGTGTCATTTAGGGACGAAATTTAATAGCCAGATAACTTTTATTTGGAAAGTAATTTTGAAGTTTTGAAAGTCAATGTATGAATAATTTTCAGGAACAAAATAATTCTTTAGGACAAAGTTATAGTTATTCAGAAATAGGTACAGCTGTTGATATACACAAAAATATCACAAACACAACTTTTGAACTATCCATTTTGGGGGAACATACGTAAACCAATCGTTATGCATTGAGGTCCTCTATCGACCCGCATCTCGTCCATGGTTCCTGCAACATGGTACATGCATCATGGGTTATTATCAGATCTGTGTTCCGCATTCCACACCCCGTCGATGGCAGCTGGTGGTAGCAGGTGGTAGCAGCGAGCCCGTGTGCAGGTGCCATACGGCGTGTTGTTTAGCAGACGACCGCCTCCGAGATGGGGTTCTCGGTGATGCGGATGACGGACGCGTGACGACACGGGCGGCGCCGTTCCGCGTCCGAGAGCCGACGGAACGCGACTATCTTGGTCGGCGACAGTGGCGCCACTGGAAACACAAAATGACAATAACCAAAGAAGAACAAGGACTTGGCATAACTACGAAAAAATTAAGCATGCCTAATGTATGGAGAGAAACTAAAATGGCGACTTGGAAGAAAGATCCCAGTAACATAGCAGTTAGGCATCTGAACTTTCCGAAATTAGTATTATTGTAAATAAAACACCATATTTATAATAAAATCAATGAGTAATGGACAGCCTCCGTGGCGCAGCGGGCGAGTAGCCGGCTGCGAAGCGAGGGGCCGCAGGTTCGATTCCCGCATTGAGACAAATGTTTGTGTGGCCCACAGATATTTGTTTCAAGTCTGGGTGGTGTGAGACCGGAAGTCTCTCATAGTCTCTGACACCCACGATGCAGGTTATACCTAGTGTGGGGTCAGGACTAGGTTTGTGACTGTTGGGTGTATTTATTATTATAAGTATTTATACCTTATGACACGTTAACAACTATTTACATGCGAAACTAAAATTGCGAAACCGAGTTCAAAGTAAACACTTTTTTTTCGTAGTTGTGCCAAGTCCTTATTTTTATTTTGTCGATGATTACATGCACACTCAGAACAACAATGCGCTCGTGTCACGTCGCACGTGCCCGTAACTTTACGTATGCAACTTATCGAGACTCGAGAAAGTTTTACAAGCAATAGTACGGTAAACAACGATTATTTTGGGGATTACATTTTTTTTATAAAAATAGTTGGTGCAAACCAAATTCTAGTAATCTATAACACCTATACTGCTATCAATTGATTTTTAATCCCATAATATTCCGTACATTCGTTTAGGTCTTGCTATATATTACAACTTTTAATAAATTCGTATGACAATGATACATCAGCGACAGTACTTCAAACATCTCGCATTACAGAGGAACATGCACAAATGATATAAAACACTTTTACCCACAATAATAAAAAAAAAATGTAAAATGAGGAAAAACCACAACACACAACATTAGGGTTGAAATAGCTTATTTTAAAAAGACACCCCAATGGATTATTACAAATTAAGATATTCAAATTTCATTAGTTCAATACAACTGAGTAAATAATTATATTGCAAACATAAAAACGTTTTACGTAATCTACTTTAAGGCTCAGTCCATAAAAGTAATTTTTGAACTATTTAATATTATAATTTTAACCGTGTTAATAATAAAGATTGGGAAGCATAGTGATTTTATTTATATTCTAGTGATGCTTGACAACGAGGAAAGCATAAGCTCACAAACACTAACCGTCTTGCTAAAACGCAGCATAATTACACAAACATGTAGTTACAAGTTATGCACTGTGCAGTTACTCCATACTAGAAGGTATGACTAATGGTTATACCTTATAACTTATAGGTTTAACTAACAGTTATATCTTCTATTTTTTTTTGTAGTATGTAGTTAACATATGTTATGGTTTTATGTAGTATTCAAGAGTTATTAGTAAGGCGGTAGATATACAAACGAAACACTTACTTTTTATGTAAGCTAGCGTCGAGGCGGGTTGACTAGGCGACGGAGGTGCGCGTCGTAACAGTGCTACTACTGCGCGGGATAGATTTCTGCATTTCTAACACGGCTACAAGGATCGGGGAAACGAAACAAAATAAATAAAACAAAAATTATACAGAGTGGCGCCAACATAACGACATTGAATTTGATAATGGGTAACATGGGTATTTTTAAATTTCGACGCAGCAATTAAATAACTGTAACGTCAATACTAAAGAAAAAAAATTAAGCACAATATATACCAAAGGTTACTAAATGTCACACCATTTATATTGTGTAAAACCGGTATAATCTGCGAAAATCTACATGTAGGTAAACTTCAGTAAGTACGCGGCGCGTGAACCTCGCATCAAAGGCATGCGGATAAGTCCGTTCATGTTCGTTATCGACAAGTCTTTGACCGCTAATATCAGCTGTTTTAAGGTCGTCCTGAACATACATCATGAGCAAAAATTTACTAAACTAAAAATCAATCCTGTGGCTAAACTATTTCATTTATTCGACTGATTTTTGGTACAAAGCCTTGCAACGTTATATCTGGTATGATTGAATATCGTTATGTCGGCGCCACTCGGTATATGTGTAATATAAATGACTATGCTTGCATATTGAAACGACAAAAATAAAATTAAATTACTGCCATAATTTAACATAAATCATAATGTACTCTGACGGCTTCTAACATCGGACGGAGTTAGTGTCTTTACAGTTAAATAACACGTGGTTTGTGCAAAGGTAGTAGGATTAAAACAGAGACTTTTATGTATACTACCGTAAAAGTCTTTGGAATAAAAATAGTAGTAATTTTGAAACATGCAAAATAATGTCATAATTCAATTTGGTTAAAATGTTCACCTTAAAACATTTTAACCAAATTGAATAAACACACAACGTGTTACCAACAAAAACGTTTCAAGCAGTTCTCTAATTTGATTTAATAATGATTTAAATATTGAATTCGCTATGTGGACACCTCTTAAATTATCAGAGCTCATATCAAATACATAAAGCAATAATCTACACATATATACATACCATGCCATTATAGTTGTGGAGAAATATTATCGCATATCCAGGCTCAAAGTAATAAGAACAAAATAAAAATCAGACATGTACAGCATTATCTCAGTAAATTAGTTGTTAATGCTACTTGAAAATATATAAACGACTCTTCGATAATAATATTTAGAAAATATATTCTATTTAACATAATAATATAGGGCCTTACTTATAAAAAAATTAAGAATTTAAGAATGGTCTGTCACATTGTTTGAAAATGATCGGGACAAATTATTCTAAAAGATAAGAAGAGTATAAATACTTTTATAAGTAAGGGGCATAATAATATATTTAATAAATATATATTTTAATGATATCTACCTCAACCCAATTATTTTATCGAAAAGATGTCGTTTACATTTCATTATATTACTTAATATAATTTATAAAGTATTTCCTAGTATCTAGAGGGGGCACACATAATAGAAAATGGATAATAAATTGTAATATCAATACAGTAGATAATTATAAAGCTTAAGCTTGCATTGGGGTTGAACAAACGACGTGCAATCATTCACATCATAAATAAACTTTAGAAAATTAGATAACAAACACTACCTTACATATTTCTTATTTTATATAAGTGTCTTTGAATCTTTTGTAACTTATAATATTTGGCCACAGACATCGATCTAAACAAAATACTTCTTTTTGTTGAACCAAACTAGTCATGTTTTCAGTTCGTGTTGTTATTCCATGAGATAAGTTACTAGAGGAAAAATTTTTTTTTAGAAAATTTTGTAAGTATTTTCGACGAACTTCCAAAAAGGAGGAGGTCCCCAATTTGTCTGTTTTTTTGTATGTTACGCGATATCTCCGTCAAATGTAGACATTTTCAAAATTCTTTTTGTATTCCATAGGGCTTATTTCAAGGGTGGTACCATATCTATTCCATATATTGGTTACGATCGGATTTGAAGTCGGTCTGTTAAGTATTACTCGAGTTCAAAAACGAAGGAGGTTCTCAAGTCGGACAGTTTTTTGTTTTTTTTTTTTTATGTATGGACCTGAATCACTCTGATGTCTCGGGACCGATATAAAGATGTTGTACGTTAGAGTTTATTTTCGTATTATTCTTGTTTTCATGTATGTTTATAGAGGTACATTTTTCGTGTAATCGTCTGATGACAACAGTGACAAGTTTACAAAATTAGATTAATATAAGTTACTCAATCTGATGTCTGTGGCTATCAATATATTAAACTTATCACGAATAAAAATAAACCTAAACTTTTAGGCGATTTGCAGCACTTAGATAAAGATTTATCAATACCCCAATTTAAATATAGGAATGCAGGATAATTCTAGTTAAGTTGTTAGAGTTAGATCTCTAGATTAGTAATAGTGCTGCAAGTCGCCCTTAGAATATAACAGTTCTTTTATGAGCACGAGTCAGTAGGCCAACCATGAGTTTTTTTTTAAATTACTCGCTAGCGACTCCGTAAAATATTTATATGACAAACACCCGAACGCCTCTAGCGGTTACGCGGGGAACTGACGTTTTCCATACAAATATCTTACGTCCTCGCTCGCGTAAATACGTGCAACAAACTCATGGTTGGGCTACAGTACTGTGTTACCAAGCCGTGTATACGCGTCTTCGCGAGTGTCGTCACAAAGCGAAGCTCTGTGTACTGTGCACGCTTATTGTCCATAGTTTAGTGTTAACGAGCTCTCGCATCGGTTACTTACCGAAGCCTTCGCCTTGCAAGAACAGCCGGAACGCTTCCGACACCTTGCCTGGCTGCTCTTCCAGCACCATGCCGCAGTCTGAAATCTATTGGGGTTTCTAATAAAAATGGGTTTGAGAGAACTCACGTGGCTCGTTCGGCGAGTAGCTGTTTATGTAACGAGAGGCCACGGGTTCCAGTGCCGAGACCTAATACCCACTACAAAGACTAGTGCTCTTCGTAGATAAAAAGGTCCCAAAAACTATACATTAAACCACCACCAACATATTCATGAACATCACCATACCATAAGCTCACGCCTGTATCCCCGAAAGATAGGCACACTAGCGAACTAGAATATCCACATTTCGCCGAGCTTACTTCCGTCCCAGATGTTATAGGGGGCGAGTCTATCGCCATATCGGGCACAAATTCCGGGCTGATATTGAAAAAAACATTTTGCACGACCTGGGGATCGAACCCGAGATCTCAGCCCCCTTTTGATACTGGATTCGTTTTCAACTACGATTCGGTTTTTAGTGAATTAAACTTCTTCCGAAATCTAGTTAAAAAGTGCACTTATGGCGAAATAAATAAATAAATAAATAAATTCGAAAAATTTACATTCGGTAGTTTTTATCGCGACATTATTGCATTTTTCAGCAGGGTTTTCGGCTCATTCGATCAGTCGCCGCCATTACGTATTAATAGATCAAATTTATATGGGACCACCCTTGAAATAAGCTCTATCGAACACAAAATGAATTTTGAAAATCTGTCCACATTTGGCGACGATATCGAGTAAGACACATAAAAAAAATATAGACGAACTGAGGACAAGAAGTCGCAGGAAGTCGCTGGATGCAGGCCGCTTCCAACAGGTCGATCTGGAAATCTTTGGGGGAGGCCTATGTTCAGCAGTGGACGTCCTATGGCTGATGATGATGATGATGATGATGAGGACCTCCTCCTTTTGTGGAAGTCGGTCGACAAATAGATTCCTCACCTTCATCCAAGTGGAGTTGTTAGGGTTGAGCCGCCCATTGAAGGTGACAGTGTCGTCGGCGTGTGGCGACATGGCGCCGGTGACGTTCAGCACCGGCACCTTGATGGTGTCTCCGTCCCGCGCGATGTTCAGGTCGCTGCGGCGCACGTACGCCTCGATCAACAGCGACAGGTTGGTCGGGTTCACGTTGCGCGTGAAGTACGTGCGGTACATCTGCGTCAGGTCCTGGTTGCGCTCCTCCGAGAACTGGGGACAAACCACCTCAATAACACGGTGGTACTGATTTCTTAAGTTTACGCGAATGTTATACATTGAAATAAAACTATTTTTACGGATTCTATCACGATTTGGTTTTTAAAAATTAAAAATAGTTTTATTTCACGGTGGTGGTAATTTTTTTTCTACCTACCCTTATCCCACCTTAATGGGGGGTCGGCGCAACACACTTACAAGCATGTTGCAGAGAAGGTTTGGGTTAGTTTTTACGACCGACCGCCTGCCTGACGTTAACCCTCTATGAGGGATCCAGTCCCGGTCAAATTAAATTAGAGGATTTGCTTTGTCCGACCCGGGGATCGAACCCGAGACCTCAGGACGGTAATCGTACCGAAATACAACCACGCCACCGAGGCAATAATAAGGGACACTTTTATAATAATTTTCCATATCAGCTCGGAGTTTGGAATTAGTCCCTGGCGATAGGCTCGCTATCACGTCCCTATCACGTCTGGGACGGAACTAAGCTCAGAGAAATGTGGGTGTACTAGTTCGCTAGTGCACGTCTGCCTACCTCATCGGGGATAAAGGCGTGAGCTTATGTTATGTCCCTTACTAGGTTTTGAAATAGAGTAGCCGTAAACTCCGTATATCCCTTATAACTTTGTCAATACTCTCGCATTTCACGCACACATCCCGTTCTCGATCGTAACGTATTTACTGTATTCCATGTGAATAAAGCTGATATTCTATAGCATAAATATGTCGTAAAATAATCATTTATTGGCAAGTTTGTGTGCACGACCTTAGAGATTTCGCAACGAACGTTCGCATACGAATCGGTAGTAAGGCACGAGGACCGTTCGATATTACGATTAGACTCAATTAAGAGCCATTTCACAAAATGCGACTGCTCCAGATTAGGTAAATAACTCACGAAGTTCGTTCGAATCGACAAAAAGTGAAGATAAGGGATCATGGCGCGACTAAAACATTTTGATACTTTCGCATTTCACTGAACTCGAGTTATCCGAATTTTAATTTTATTATTTATCATAATGTAATATTGTAAACTATTATATAGAATATGTAGATGGATACTAAAACAAGCCAGTCTTATTACAACATAGCGGAATATTAAATTAAATTTATATATATATTTCCCGAAAAGGCATTGACAAAATTAGGTTCAATTTTTATCTTTTACGCTTCATTACTATTACGCTTTTAATTGTCCTCCGTATATGTGGAAATGTTATTGATACCAACTTTCTTAAACAAAATAACGGATTTATATCACAATCATGATTATTACATCTTCGTGTTTCCGAAATAGATGAAGCCATTTGCAGGCGTGTATGTATAGTTATGATGATGTTATGATATATATGAAACAACAAAACTAACTATTCTAATAACATACGGATTTCGTGACGACGGCGCTAAAAATCATCAATACATATAATAAGAATGTAAATATCGCGCGTCTGTACATTGCTGAGATTTCCAACAAATCTAATTGGGGGGTTCAGGAATAGTAATAGAACACATTATTATCATTTTTAGAATTTTTGTCTGTCTGTCTGTATGTTTCACCACGTATCAAATGAAAACCACCATAGTAATTTTACGGAACTGGATAGAAAATCGTAGACCACATCTTGGATTAACATTTTGACTTTGTTTTATCAAAAGGCCAACTCTATCAAAAGATACGGATATTTTTGTTCTGTGTGTGCGATTGTTGGGAGTTCTTTATAGCCTGAAAGTGATTTTCAAATTTATCAATAGATGGCATTACCATATTTTCTGAGTCATATTGAATATTTTACGAATTGTGTACCATTTTAAAATCATTTAGTGATCCGGGGTCGAAATCTAAAAAAGTGACCGCCATTTTGTTTTTCTTTGTTTTTGGGCCTATTGACTTCAAAATCAAAATCGCGGTCGCCCCGTGGATCCAAACGACGAAACCGATATCAAATCTGTCAAAACTGGCCGCCATTTTGTTTTTCTTTGTTTTTGGGCAGATTGATTTCAAAATCGATATCTAAATCGCCCCATTGTAGAATATTTAGACTAAAACGACAGGGTGGATCGATAAATCAAAAGTTTTTACCGTTGGCCCTACAAAACATGCGTGCGAAGCCGCGGGCAAAAGCTAGTAGTTAATATAAGTCAATAAGCCATATAAGTCAATTAGTTTTATGTTTATGAGCATTTATTTATAATAACCTAGTTTTTACTTGCAGCTCCACATACTTTAAATTGTAGGATTGAAGGGAAAAGTTTATGATTTGTCGATCCGGTCTGTCATTTTAATTTGAATATTCTACATGCGCATATGGCGCAGCGGCCGAGTAGGCTATGAATCGTGAGGTCGCTGGTTCGTTCCCGCCCCCCAAGACAAGTGTCTGTGTGACACAGATATTTGTTGTAATTATTTTTTCATTGAGAGAGAATCCCTTCAGTCCTACAAAATACGCGTGCGGAGCCGCGGGTAAAAGCTAGTATAATATATTTTATTTACATAGATTACTACCTAACAAATATTACACCTAAATATATAATATTTTTTTTAGTTTTGACCCCATATCCGCCCTTCCGAACCTACTCGGTAGCCCAGATATCGATTTTGAAGTAAATCGGGTCAAAAACAAAGAAAAATAAAAAGGGCGTCCACCTTTTCAGTTATGACACCAGATCTGGCGTTGAAAATTACGGGGCAACCCAGATATTGATTTTGAACTCAAAGAAATAAATAAAATAAACTTTATTCAGCCAATGTCTCAGGCAACAGTGAGTGGGAGAGAACAAAAAAAATAAGACAGAATATGTAGCACTAAAGATCAAAGATAAAAAATCAAAATTTCAAACCCTATTTTATCGCTTTTTGGGGTAAAAAAAATCACAACCTCTGTCTGATCCTAGGGCTAAACTTTCATCAAAATCAGTTTGATCAGCGGTATCTGAATTCGTATATATACTTTCATCCCATATTTCATGCCTTTAGGGGTTGATTTAAACTCCATTTGAGTCCCTAGGGTCAAAGGTATTCTTATTTTATCAAATCTGCTATTTCATCAAAATCTATTAAGCGGGGTTTTATCCCATTAGGGGTTGATTTAAAAAATAAGGAGACTTTGTGTTAATCCAGGATGTCAGCAACTCCCATAATAAATTTCATCAAAATCTATTTAGTCGTTTTTGCGTGAAAGATTACCAAACATACACACACACATACACTCACACAAACTTTCGCATTTATATTAGTTCGATGGTGATTATAACAAAAACTGAAAACCGACTTCAAAAATGAACACCTAAAATGTCATCAAATCTTAAAAATGTTGAAGTTGCGTTTCAGTTTTTGTTAAACTTTATTTATTTTTTATCTATTTTTGTGTAATATTGAAAGAATTATCCACCAACTCTTAATAGTTAAGGAGTTATAATTTACATCATCAGCTCAGCAACATGAGATGATGAGTACCAGACGCAAATACCAATATAGTTTTAGAAAATATATAAAACACACTTTGGGTCCCTATAAAGTTTGATGGTTGCCCTCGATTTTTATAGGATCCCATCATCAGATCCTGATTTGGTGCCAATGGGACCACCTGGAAGGTATACTCTTTTCAACAAAAAAATAACTTCACGAATCGGCCTAGGCGTCTTCGAATAATCGGGGAACATACATAAAAAAGACTCCGACGAATTGTTAACCTCCTCCTTTTCTTGAAGTCGGTTAATAAAATGCAATTACAGTACAATGAGGTACAATAATAAAATTATATAACGTACTAAAAAAAATTAACTCTCATGGATCAAAACTTGTCAGTTGTGGTATATTTTGTAATTACGTATTCTATAGTGTTCGGGAGCAGCACGGAAAAAATCGACACAGGTCCTGCTCCGACGAGCGCTGGCGCGCGACTGATTTCCGAACGCAAATTCATTGCAATTTTGTGCGATGTATTTTTTGTAATAAAAAAGTGATCAATAAAAATATTTCCAATTGACCTACAAAATTAGGTTGTTTATAAAACAAAGTTTATTTTGGTACAGATTGTTTCTTGTAATTTGCTTTTCTTCTTTGCAAAAACTCGCGATAAACTTCGGATATAAATCGTAAAAATCGTCACAGTCTTTATTTTTTTTACAATCAGTGTGATTAATTATCGATATTCTGTCAACCAAACGTCAACAGTTTTATATGCCTGATATCTAGGATTTTTCTCGTGTCTATTTAATGACTTTTAATAAGAAAATTAGGAGCCTAAAGATGACCTGTTTCGTTATTTTCAAGAAACAAGGTACGGGAGATTAATCGCTACTAAAAAATCAAAGTAGTATTAGTAAATGTTTTAAACAATACGTCAACAAAAAGAATCGATCTATATTTTGAATGTATTCAATGGCATTCAACCCGTTCTTATCATGGTAAATTAGGCGCTCAAAATCTTGGAAATCTCGCATAATATGTGAAATGCCTCTTAAGACTTAGGTCACGAACCGAATTTTAATGTTCGATAGGTTCGATACGCCGCGCTGTGGGTGCGCCCTTCGACGTGAATACAGCAATATTATAAATTAAACTTAATACAAAGAAAGTAATATAAACTGGGCGTGTTTTGTGCCAACAAAGTTCTGTAGTCTGAGTTAGTAAAGCAGCATTCAGATATTATAGAGGTAATTTATAAAAGTTACTATAATGTTAGTTATTTGTGCCCGATATGGCGATAGGCTCGCCCCCTATCACATCTGGGACGGAACTAAGCTCGGCGAAATGCGGGTGTACTAGTTGGCTAGTGTGCCTCTGCCTACTCCTTCGGGGATACAGTCGTGAGCTTATATTATGTTATGTTATGTTTTTACTATAATATGTTTTAAAATATTTCCATATATTGTCACAAAGTTAGGTGTTGAAATTATGATTAGGTAATTACTTTTATGACGTTTTACCATAGATATAATATAATAATAACAGCCGTGCCAACGTCGTTGCGTTTTACCCAAACTAGGTGTCTTTTCGTAACATCACAATGACGTGTATAATTCAAATAATTTTCCAAATAACTCGTTAGTAATTCAAGTAATACGTTTATACTCGTACGTACTCATTGTCACGAAAAGAACACTCTTGTATACAGATTTTATAGCATAAGCAACAACCACTTTGCATGGGTTTCGAAAGGGTGAGAAGATTTTTATATCATCGTATCTTGATCGTGTGTTATGTTCGTGCGTGACAGCCCTTTCGCGATATATTAATAGGGCTCAATTGCACCACTATTATTAACCTAGAGTTAGTCCTAACCGCAAGTTAAGTTACATGTCATTCATACATTTTCTGTCAATTTAGCTTGCGGTTAGGACTAACTCTAGGTTAATAATAGTGGTGCAATTGAGCCTAAGACAAGTAGGCGTTCACAGTATAGAAAACTAACCGCCGAATACTCATACACTTAAGGTCGCCTTATATCGTTTAAGGCAGCCTTATATGTCAAAATTGTATGGCGAAAATTGACATATTAACACCGACAGCTTCTGTGACGCTACGTGCGTAGCCGGCTGTGAAGCGAGGCGCCGCGGATTCGATTACTGCACCGGGACAAATGTTTGTGTGACCCATAGAGATTTGTTTCGGGTTTGGGTATTGTAAAACCGAAAGTTTCTCGTAGTTTATGATACCCACGATACAGGTTATACCTAGTGTGGGGTTAGGCCTATGTGTGTGACTTTCGGGTGTATTTATTTTATATTGAGTTGAAACTTTCGCTACTGGAGGTTTTGTTCCCCTAAAATGAGGCATAATATAGTATATATTATGCCTCAATATTATGCCTCAATATTATGCCTTAATATAGTATATAAAATTTACCCCTAAGAGGGGGTTGTCGTCAGGCAGGCAGCCGGTCGTAAAAACAAAGCCAAATTTTTTCTGCAACATGCTTAAAAAAGTGTGTTGCGCCGACCCCACATTAAAGTGGGATAAGGGCAGGTAGAAAAAAAAATAGTATAAAATTTAACAGACATATTCTTAAACCTTCTGTATACATATAGTTAGGGTTGTCTAAAAACAAATCCACGTGTAACCCCGGAGGCAAGTTAACTCACTTTAGGGGCAATAAATTCTGTCTCGTTTGTCTTTTCCTCGTCTCTTAATTCAAATATTTCGAGAGAAACGCGATGTTTCAAGATTTAAATAATTTATTGTCTCTTTCACTTACATAATTAAAATTTATCCACAATACCGCAAAGTGTGGTTTACTTGTGATTTTATACATACATACATACATAAAATCACGCCTGTATCCCATAGGGGTAGGCAGAGACTATGGATTTCCACTTCGCCCGATTCTGACACACTACTTTCGCTTCATCTACTTTCATCAATCTCTTCATACATTCGCGTCGGTTAGGGGTACTTTTTATCTTTCCCTTAGTTAGTATATTATCAACTTGGCTAAAATATGTGCGATGCGGTCGACCTTTACCGACTTTTCCTTCCACACTCGTCTTGTGTATCTCTTTCGTCAATCTCCTATCATCCATCCTCTCAATATGTCCGAACCATCTCAACATCCCTTTCTCTATTCTTGTCACTACATCTTCTTTCACTCCACAAAGTTCCATCACCACATTATTCCTCACTCTGTCACGCAATGTCACGCCACACATGCTCCTTAACGCTCTCATTTCAACCGCTCTGACCTTACTTTCGTGCCTCTTCTGCCATACCCAACTTTCACTGCCATACATTAGTGTCGGCATTAACACTCCCTTATGAACAGCCAATCGTGCCTTTTTAGAGACCTTTCGGCTGCTCATAAAGGTGTTCAGTGCGCCGTTCACTCGATTACCTGCACATACTCGTCTTTCAATGTCGCTATCATGCTTGCCATCACTTGTAAACATACTACCCAAATATACAAACTCTTTCATTTGTTCTACTCTCTCATTACCTATCATAATTTTACACTCTGTCATTCCTTCATTTCTTTCAAAAACCATAACTTTCGTCTTACTTACATTAATTTTCATTCCCTTTCTTTTAAACGCATCATCCATAATTGTCACCATTGTCTGTAATTCTTCCGCTGACGATGCAAGAAGAACTTGGTCGTCAGCGTAAAGAAGACATTTGAGTGACAACTCATTCATTCTTAACCCATGCTCACTCTCTTTTATATCTTGTAGACAGCCGTCCATGAAAAGGTTGAACAACCATGGAGACGCTACACATCCCTGTCTTACACCCTTATCGATGGAAAACCAGTCTGTGTACGCCCCATTAATCCTAACACAAGCACTGGAGTTCTCGTAAAGAGACTTCAGCGCTCGGATCAGGCAGCTGCTCACTCCAAACATGGACATAGCTGACCACAGTTCCTCTCTTCTCACTCTATCATAGGCCCTCTCCAAGTCTACGAAGGCGCAAAAGACTTTTTGTCCTTTGGCTGAGCATTTTTCAGCAACGCTACGTAGGGAGAAGACCTGATCTGTACATCCCATACCCTTTCGAAAGCCCGCTTGTACATCCCATAATTTGTTATTCGTCTCTTGCATAACCCTTTCAATTAGAACTTTCGCATATAATTTGCCGACAACACTAAGAAGGCTAATGCCTCGGTAGCTCTGACAGTCTTGCCGTGACCCCTTACCCTTATACAATGGAACAATAACAGCGTTGCACCAATCTCTTGGTACAATACCTTCGTTCCAGCACAAGTTTAAGAGGCGGTACAGCAGACATGCTACGGCACCCTGTCCAGCCTTTAGCATTTATTAGTGATTTTATACCTCTAATTTATATACATGTTATGCTTAGACGTATGTTATTATAGGTATATATGTTTAAAAGTATTAAAGCTATTTTTACCATAAGATATTTTAACGAATGACCAATTAATACTCAGACGTCATCATAACAAAGCTTCGAGGTTTGTTCTGGTATTTTAATTTAAATAAAGTACCTAAATAGAGAAAAATATCACGGTATTGAAATAAAATATTTTAAAAACGTTTTTAATTAACATTTTAATTGCGCCGTTCATTATATTACGATGGACAAAAGGTTGCCAGAGGGTTTTAAAAACCGTAATAAACTCCCTTTGTATCCAGCTCCAAGTAATTTAAATCCAGTTGTTTAATGTGATTTAATTACTTGCATGACTTCAAGTGAAAGAGAATCACAAAAGTATTAAACATAAAAAATATAAGGGCGAGGCCTGAATCCCCGAAAAGGAAGGCAGATGTCGACTAAAAATGTATTTGTAAAAAAAATGTTGATACTCAATAGTCATCTCAATAGTCAGTCATCATTTGACAGCCTCCGTGGCGCAGCGGGCGAGTAGCATAGTAGTATCCCTCATAGTGGGTTGACGTCAGGCAGGCCGCCGGTCGTAAAAACTAAGCCAAATCCTATTTGCAACATGCTTGTAAAGTATGTTGCGCCGACCCCACATTAAGGTGGGATAAGGGCAGGTAGAAGAATATGATTGGTTTGATACGATATAAAGCATATCAAGGTGCCTGCAGACACGACGAAGTACGAACACCGGTGAAAAACATAATTTTTTTCTATTTGTTAAGACGTGGAAGCTAGTTTTAAAACCGTCTCCCGTGTAAACTCCGTGTAATCGCATTCGCAGCGCGGAAACTTTCGAATGAAGAAAATAAGCTTAATAAGGCAACAAGTAACAAAGTGGTAGAATAATGCTATACACAATTTTCAATGGGGCGTCTCAACTGCGTTGCTACCATTGTCTCATAGAATATCGACGTGAAGAGACTTGTAACGTTTTATATGGTGACATCTCTGAAGGTTCAAATACAAGACGTTTTGGGCCACCCCTTCCCATTTTTATCCCTGTAGCCTTGAGCCCTATATGGACAATGGGAGCGACGGTTACCAATTACAATAAGGTGGACTGTTGTAAAAATATGTATTTATTCAAATCCTCGTTTTTCATTAAAGTGGAAAATCAATATTACATAACATAACATAAGCTCACGCCTGTATCCTGGAAGGGGTAGGCAGAGGCGCACTAGCGAACTAGAACACCCACATTTCGCCGAGCTTAGTTGCGTCCCAGATGTGATAGGGGGCGAGCCTATCGCCATATCGGGCACAAATTCCAGACTCCGGGCTGATATGGAAAAATCCAATATCACTTTGCCCGACCCGGGGATCGAACCCGAGACCTCAGAACCGTAGTCGTACCGAAATACCACCACGCCACCGAGGCAGTCATCAATATTACGTATAGTATAATTAAGTCATGTTCGAGTGCGCACAGCGATATAATCGTAATACGTGATATATCATACATGGGTATGTCACGTATTCCGTAAACGTATACATTTCGTAAATAACAACACAGGAGATGGAACAACATTCAATAATTCGCAGAGCGAATTCGCAAAAGCACGAGCGTATGCAGAGCATGCATCAAACTTTGCATTTCAATAACATACAGAATAAATAATAGAGGGGATGATCAGTGTTGTAATACTGATAATACCACGATGTACCAGGCGGATTTCCAACCCTTCTGTAATAGGGGTTAGCCTATTCGTCATCCCATCCCATCTCAGACAAGTCGTGCATAATTTTTCAAATAATAAAATGCAAACACAAATTTTAAGTGCCTTGAAATTGAGAACCAATTAAGACCAATAGTAAATTTCTTTATACACAACATCATGTTGGACAATAAAATTCGCCAGCTCGCTTACATCTAGAGTAATAAAAAAATGTGTCTAGTGTATTTAGATCTGTATTTTTAAAACTATGTATTTCATTTCCAAGGGGCTCACAAAGGCGTCCCCATTAGTCACTGAAGTACCTACATAATATTACGATAGAGTTAGAAAGATTACGGAGGATTATAGGCAGTTTTGTGCCTTATATGGGGTTTTACTTATAAAAACATTTTCCCTTATCTTTTTTTTTTATGAATAGCCTGTCACTTTTTCCCTTGCGTTAAATTGTTTACAAATGAAAGGAACAACCTATGGTTAACGATAAGCAGCGCTTAAATATTTTTATAAGTAAGGGGCATAATGTTTTATGTTATATGACAGCCTCCGTGGCGCAGCGGGCGAGTAGCCGGCTGTGAAACGTGAGGTCGCGGGTTCGATTCCCGCATTGAGACAAATGTTTGTGTGGCCCACAGATATTTGTTTCAAGTCTGGGTGTTGTGAGACCGTGCGTCTCTCATAGTCTCTGACACCCACGATACAGGTTATACCTAGTGTGGGGTCAGGACTAGGTGTGCGACTGTTGGGTGGTTATTTATACATACCCTTCCGAAGTGGTGCCACATGAGATAGTCGAGCACGCCCTGCGTCATGCCGCGGGACCGCAGCGAGCGCGTGTTCATCTTCTGGTACGCCCACTCGATCCAGCCAGCTTGTCCTGACGTGCAGTTGATCAACGCCAACAAGTCCACCTGCAACACGTTGCTTCAATCAAACATTGAGTCGTAGAGACACGCTGTAGATAGTAACGTCTACAGTACCAATGGGCCCGCTCGACCGGTTTGATACCACTCTCCCACAGAAAACCAACGTCAAGTTGTTACTTGACGTCGGTTGCTGCCGCGTTTCGTTCAGTGAGTGAGATTTCCGGTGGCCTATTTCCCCCCCTCCCTATACCAATGCCTTTTCCCTCCCCTTCCATTCCCTCCTGTTAGGTTGGCAACGCATCCATAACTTTTTTGTCTCGGGTGTCTATGGGCAGTGGAGATCACTCATCAACTTCACAGATAAATCAGGTAAACCCATGCTGCGTTCCTTAATCTGAAGCGTTATAGACATATGTACCATAGATGCGTAACGTATAATCGTTGTTTATTAGCCAATAAAATTTAAATACTACTAGATTTCACAATGTTTTGAATGAAATTTTGAAAAAGAAGTTATACGACCATCATCAGTATCTATGGATTATTATTGTTAATTGTTATACATGATTCATTATAGTGATAATATCTATGACTTATAATCGGCAATATCAGTTTTTTTTTAAATGCAACAGTGACCAACCAGTGGGGAAGTTCTTGTGACATACCTTGCGCGGATGTACGAGAGCGAATCTGGCGAGGATATTAGCGCCAGCGCCGACACCGAATCCGATGAACGACTTGATACCGAAGTGACCCATCACGTAGTTCAGCTGGTTGGCCAGCTCGTCCATGCTGGGGTACAAGTAGCTGAAACAATATTTTTTTATAGTAGAGACTGATAAATTAACAGATGGGCCTTTGATGGTAAGTGTACTCCACCGCCCAATCACTATTAAGGTCACAATCACATTAAGGTCGAGACAGGCGATTTGGGGCCTAGGAAATGAAAGAAATATCAATTAACTAGTTTAGCTTAACCTAATAGTTGAACAACGGTAATCAAACCCGACTCACGATATCCTTCTGTTAAGAGAGTTTTTCAACTCTTTCTTGTACCTCATTATCAATGAGCTGAGAGCCAGAGATATCATGTAAAATACCTTTAAGTTCTTTAAAAATCACAAGTTTAAAAACTTAATGGATCGACTTCAAAATGTATCCGATTTGACCTCTGGAAATGGCAAATTGAGTGCCTCCGTTTTTCTTAAAGTCGGTAGATAAACAATTTTAAATCTATTCAGATAACTCATCACCACAAACATTACAATCTTCACAATAGAAGCACTGCGAAACCTTTTTAATGTGAATGTTATTTGTATACAATCCACTAACTTGAGCCCGAACTGTCATGTCTGAATGGAAAAAAAAGGATGACCTCGATAGAAATTCCCAATCCCTTGCGGCGTGAAGTGTATGTTATCTTCTTGTCAACATTTCATTACGTAAAGACCCGACACAGTTTACTTCACAAAAAAATCTCTAACAAGATTAACATAACAGAACATAAGCTCACGCCTGTATCCCCTAAGGGGTAGGCAGAGGCGCACTAGCGAACTAGAACACCCACATTTCGCCGAGCTTAGTTCTGTCCCAGATGTGATAGGGGGCGAGCCTATCGCCATATCAGGCACAAATTCCAGACTCACTTTGCCCGACCTGGGGATCGAACCTGAGACCTCAGAACCGTAGTCGTGCCGAAATACCACCACGCCACCGAGGCAGTCTAACCAGATTAAATAGTAGTGTTAAAATAAATTCTGCGTTTAGCGACATTGTATGGGAGTTACGACTTCGTGGTCCAAACAGTGACACGTAACATCTGCTGGCTCCTTGTATATAATAAATAATAAATAACACCCAACAGTCACACACATAGTGCTGACCCCACACTAAGATACTAGTCTTGTGTCGTGGGTATCAGGAACTACGAGAAACTTTTGGTCTCACAACACCCAGACTTGAAACAAATATCTGTGAGCCACACAAACATTTGTATCAATGCGGGAATCGAACCCGCGGCCTCTCGCTTCACAGCCGGCTACTCGCCCACTGCGCCACGGAAGCTGTCAATATAGTTTCTTACTTCAAGCTAACCATATAGACGGATTTTAGTTCGTTTAGTTGTACCATTTCTTTTACGGCGCACTGTCGGATTTGTTTCGGTCTATTGGTAAACTACAATTTATATCGATTATTAAAAATCAGTTTCGTTCGGCAATAGGCACAAGCCATGTATGTGGTCGACCGTGAATCATAAAACTACGAAAGTCGACCTTTTTATATAAACCTACGTAAATCAATATTTATTCCTGACGGCCATTAGTAGCAGTCGCATTACATTCCCCTAGCCGTAGAAAGACGTGCCCTAAATATTCGCTTGAATACTTTTGTGTTCGTAACGTTCAGGAAACAATGGTTTTTGATGTCTTGTAGTAAAATGATATTAACGCCATTTTGAGTACAAAATATTAGCATAGATCTAAAGTAATATTTTAAGACGTTGACTAATAAAGCTGATTTTATTGACCAAATATGATTTTATTGTCAAATTTGGTTTAATATGGCTGAAATTTCAAAGAAATAGAATCTGTGTTTGAATCTTCATATAAAACTTATCAAAGACTATTAAAATTTTCTTACAAGGAAAACTACAACAATCTTGTGTTTGTATTGTACAGTGTACTAAAGCCGCGAAGAAATGTTTTGCTCTTTTGTTGTCTGGCAGAAAGGAAATGCTGCAAAATCTTCGGTACTCGTATTAAACGTTGCAGTACTATGATGCCATCATTGTATTAACTTGAATCATTTTCATAATAATTTCGCAAATAAATCTTTTATTGAAGACTTAATAATGATTTTGTTAAATACTGAGAGGTTCAGAAATTTTCTTATTCCGTCTTATATTTTATTGCCTATTTAACTATAGGTACTTTTTCTACCCGACAGCAAAGCTAATGCGGCCTAACATCATCTAAACCAGTGGTCGGCAACCTTTTGGCAGGCAGGGGTAGCAAGGTGGCAAAATACAGTAAACGCAGGCCTCACCTCATATTTTCTATCTATAGAGCTATATAATCTATAACATTTTAGATATTGATGACTAATTTACAAAACAATCACGGGCTGCAAATAGGATTTTCGGGCCACGTGTTGCCGACCGCTGATCTAAACCATTAATCAATAATCTTTTACAGGAGACGGGCCGCTTAGCAAATCTGCTATTGCAAATCTGCTAAACGGCCCATCTCCTGTAAAAGGTTACTGGTCAATGGTATAGATATAGATGATCACTACCTAATCAGGTAGCGACCGCAGGAATTATAATCACTGAATGTAGAGATTTTCAAGATATATCAGGTAGGTCCTTTAACTGTCGCCAGTATTTTTATTAAGACGGCTTGAAGTTAGCGTTCATTCGCACGAGAGCTTTTTCAATGCACGATAAAAAGGGGTCTCAACATGTCTGTTCATTTGATGGTTTGAAAATCATTCTTGCCTTGTTTAGAAATAATGTATATTCTAGATACCACCCAAAAAAACGTCGCGTTTTAAAAACGCTGGCGTGTGAACAACTACACTAGAACTCATATGTTCCATTTCAACGCTTTTTTAACCCGTCGGAGGCGGCACATATATATGTTACATGAGCGTATGGGCCACCGGAGTCCAGCCGCCCGTGACTATCTACCGCGCATTGAAAAAGCTCTCGTGGGAAAGAGGGCTTACTGGGTATACTCTAGATTCTAGATAACCGGTAGTTATTACCATAGACTGCGATTCGTCTGAACAAACGTATATGGCGGGTTTTACACTATGTGTATGAAAATATGTTTAGTAACTTCTACTACAACTTGAATTCAAAATATTTTCGTTAGTAATTCCTCATGCTAAATTCTATTTGTATTAATATTATCGATCAAATCAATTGTATCAAAACATTTCAAACCAGGTAGTTGAGGACGCTGTCATTGAATTTATAAAGAAGTTTTGTTGTCGTGAACTCCGTGGAAACGACAATCGCATTTATAAATCACAGTGTATCTGGACAAGTCCTCGACGACGGAAGACAAAGACCGGCCCTGATGACAAATTTATATATAATGCAATCACGAAAGGAAACCGAGTACGGTATATCGACCGAACGTTACATAATACTGCGGTGGCAAATAAATTACGTACTACTGCACAACTTGTATCAAATTTTCGTTGTATTTGACAGATTTATAAACATGGCCGTAGAATGTTACAGTGAAAATCTTAATAGTTTCTTATTTAGCATCATCAGTATATACAAGTGAATTAAAAACATACCTAAAAGCAAGAAATAAATAGTACGAAGGTCAGTCAATTTAATTCTAGAATGACGAATAATATTAATGGCGAAATCTACAGACATTGAACTAATAACTAAACGCGATTCCAATTAAGCAAATGTATTCACGCAATTATTTCAAATATACAAGATACCAACGCTGAAATCTCGCTTAATTAACGAACTGACATTAGCTGAATTACTGTTGAGTTAAATCACTGCACCTTTACCAAATTGTAAATTTTCTGCACTAATTGTGTGGAAAAAATAATTGACCATGTAAACTATTGTACCAAATTATTTGGTTCCAATAAAACACATTATCTAGATAGAATCCCTGAGAGGGGGTTGACGTCAGACAGGCGGCCGGTCGTAAAAGCAAACCAAATCCTCTCTGCAACATGCTTGAATAAGTGTGTTGCGCCGACCTCATATTAAGGTGGTATAACCGCAGGTAGAAAAAAAGCATTATTTAGAAAGGGAAATGATTAACAGTTCAATCGTGCAAAGATTATGAATAAACAAAGAACATAGTAAAATACTTTTTAGTTGAACCATGGCACAAAGCTGGAATAACGGCAAACGAAAAGGGAAAATCAAATCTTCAGACTGTTGAACTCTGCACGAAAAAGTTGTTAACATATTTTAAAGGTCAGGATATAAATAGCAGTAGGCGTGGGATGCAGTTGAAAAAGTTCTCCTAGACATCTCTAGAAAACTAAAAAGAAAGCTTAGGAAAGTTGTTACCTGATTATGCCTATTGTTCTACAGCTTAGCTCTTTTAAACTTTCGACCTCCACGATCAGAGTCGGAGTGGTTTGGGTCTAGTAAATACCAGATTTTATTCTATTATTATCAAAAAATCATTTATAGTTGCTTTTATGGGTTTAAACTCTATGTCATCTGTCATTTCTAAGCTAGAAAAAAATAAAATACATATTTATTTTCGAATTGCTTTTGCTTTTCACAATGGGGTTATAGGTGAAGTGTCAGCGTTGTGTTTGTGGCAGAATTTAGCGAGCACAGTGATAAGCCGCCGACATCATCGCTGCACTGACGCGAGATATCTGCAACCAGCATGTTCAGTGACCCGGCCAGCGCCGCCCAGCACCGCCGAGTGTGTAACATGATGCATGTTCATTACAGTAACGAAGCGTACGACGCGACGCTCGGGTTCGCCACTACATCGATGGCCGCTCGTGATTTTAGCAAAACATGGCATGTGATACTTCGTCCAAAATATTCGACATCGGAAAATTAAGCTGAATTTACTAGCACGATACTTTTGAGATGTTTTTGTTTTTGGACATATACTGAATAGTTCCATATGAGCTCTACGTAAATGTATGAATGAGACGCTGAATACCTTTCCTCATTGTTATATGATAGCAATATTGAAGGAGGATAAATATGTATCTTCATATTCTTCGAAATGCTTTACGATGAACTCTTTAAGTTATAAAAATATAATATGGTCCGAAGATATTATTAGAGTAACAAATTCAAGGGTACAGTTGTTTATAGTTTATTAACACAAACTTATGTTACGCATGTACCCACTCGTAAATATGTAATTATGATTGCCTACATCAAGTTCACCATTTACATTTCGCAAACGACGTATGCAATGTTTTAACCGCGGCGTGTTGCACGAAAATGGTTGTCATGCCGTGGAAAAACAATTTTCCGGTGAGTGATTCCCCAAGTCGCGGAGGACATAAAGCCGCGTGGCCAGACGTCGTCCGCGGCTCGGTGGCTCGGTGGCTCGGCGGCTCGGTGGCCCGACGCTCGCCAGCCGCCGCGCCGCCGTCGCACACCCCTACACTGCCAGTAGGTAGACTCCATATCGAGCGGCGTACTCTTACATAACACTGCGGTATCAGACCTGCTGCCGATTCTATTCCGCCTTACGAATAAGGAGTTTTCTTTAGACATAACGTGCCCATTTCTGACATCTGTTGGTCTTGATGATATGAACAATAAGTCATTATTTTGTATGAAAAAAATTGAAAACCGACTGATTTGAAGATATGTAACTAGAATCTGTTTTTCTTCTAATTTCGTGAAAGTTTTATAACCTTACGTCATGAATGAATGAATCTTGATTATAATGAAGTACTATTAGCTTTCAATTTTGAAATATTATTTGAGGGTAAATTACGTAATAAGTGTTATAAGTTGATTCAAACTCCCTCGACGAATCTCAGTTACTAGGTGTAAAAGTTAATGAATTGATTACATTGAAATAAAACTATTCTTACGGATTCTATCACGATTAGGTTTTAGTCTGACCCGTGACAACGAAGACTGCAAAGCCTTCGAAACGTCGGGAATAATAATTAAAACCTAATCGTGATAGAATCCGTAAGAATAGTTTTATTTCAATGTATAATATTCACGTAAACTTAAGAATTGATTACACTTTTTGTACCTCTATAGCATGCGACCTATTTGAGTCTGTAATGTGAAAACGTTCGTTAACAACATAGTGATTTTGTTCGGATTACAGACGTAGAGATCTGTAATTAGACGGGACAGCGCGCTGAACCAAACGGAACAGATTTAAAATCACGTCGCAGTAATTAATGGTACCACGGTGGGCGCCAATACTGCCAGCGCGGCGGTTGTTGACATTTTCAGCGCACTTACATTACATAAGGTTACTCGTGTTAATTCATTTATTGTGAACCGGCTTCCTGTACAGTCACATTTAACGTTAACTTCGTAGCCTGACATGCGCGCTGGCGGCGCCACTCTGTCGCGACGTCGCCCCATTATGCAGTTTATTCACCTACCCTCCACAAGGAAAACATTGTTCTTTCGCGTTTCATTGTCCTTTGCTGGCAGATACATGATTGTAACATGTGGAGTATTACTGGAATGTATTGTAGCTTGTGTTTTTTTTTAAATGAAGGCATTATGATGAGACGGCAACGCATAGATTCTGGGTATAATCCGCGTATAAGATTTAGTTGTTAGAACGTATTCTTTGAATTCCTTTTGCAGAATTCAGAAGGTTGAATATTGTATCATATCTAAGTATCAAGTTAATTTTGTAGTCTACGAAATGTTATTGTTTTTATTATAAATTATAATATGTCGAATTACACTACTAAGTTTAATAAATCGAAACTATATTTTAGAATTATCATTCACTACTGCGAAATTTACAAATTCAACTTATGTATATCATTTGTGAAACAGTGTTTTTGTTTCTATACTCATTTCCATCTAGAAGTAGTGAATAGTTGCCTATTTAAATACGCTTTCAAAGACCGTATAACATTTAACGTGTCGATGCATTGCTCTACTGGTAACAAGATCTCGATATGCAAATATTGGTGCCGTCACAGGAATAAAACTCGCGTATTCACACGCATCTGGTGATTCTCAATTCTCAAACACGGATACATGTAAATAAACCACAGAGTCAAGTCAGTCCGTGACATCCCAGAATGTATACCAAATATTTACCGCATGTTGACAAAAAGGTGAACATTTTCCTTTATCGAATGTCTTACATGAACGATTGTGACTAGTGTATGTATCAATGTTCGTTATGAAAATTTTAAAAATAGTGACAAATTTCTTTATATATAACTATGCCCATTATAACGTGTATAGTTAACGCCTATGCTGCCGTAGCCGGCCAAGAAAGCACTGGCTGGACGTTTTAGAGGAAGATTTGAGAGCCAGTATTTCGCAGCGGAGGATGTTCCGAGACCGGGCCACGTGGAAGCGTTTAAGTAGCAAGGTTCTCCCGATAACGCCAGACAGTAAGAAAAATGCTGATGCTGTGTATGGCAAAGACAAACGTCCGATACTTATCACCTACCACTTCTAAAATTCGCCAATATGGATATTAATTTCCGTTTTTATTTTATTCCAGCGAACACTCCTATTCATTTAACAGAATTTATTGCTTTTGTGAACAGTTCAGTGCCTTTTTTATGAAGAGTCTATTGACATATCGGAGAAAATTGGCGCCGCAGCCGCTACGCTTCCGATACTGAGCCTGTGACATTTTATTAGCTCTACAATCTATATGACGACAGAACGACATTAAACACGGTTTATGGCATATATACATTATATTTGTTTTCTTTATATTATATGAGCGAGAGTGAATTTGCTAGGAAATTGGTGCTAGAAAATTACTAAGATATTAAAATTATACGCGCGCGTAACACTTATCTTAATGATTTCTTAGGTTTATGCGAATGTTAAATTTTAAAATAAAATAAGTTTTTACAGATTCTCACCTCAGTCCGACCCGCGACCACAAAAGTTGAAAAGCTTTTGAAACGTTTGGACTAAAAATACAAAAAAAAACAAATCGCGATAAAATCCGTAAAAACTTGTTTTATTTCAACACTTATCTTAGTTCACAATCGGTATTATTACAGTTATTTTAGTATCTAATGAGGGCGAATTTATTGTTAAATGTTATCAATAACTAAATTATGAAACTATTCTGGCTTTGGTAAGTCTGTCGAGTTTTCATTATTTTAAAATTTTGAGTTATGCTACTTCTCGATCCTAAATCTATGGATTCAACTGACTTGATAAACTTGAGTCACCAAATATCAGAAAGGAAAACTCTACACTTAACCTCTTGAAATCTTAATATAGGACAGTCCCGTCCTAAACACACATCCGAAGACATTGCCCAGACAGAGATCCAAAAATAAAATCCGATTCACATCTCAATTCACTGTATAACCTGCGTGAATGACATTTAACTATTTTGTACAGAACACGAAGCTAATATTTCATTTAGTACCATAATAACTTCTAAAATTAACATAATTGTTTACCGGTACGTGAGTCGGTTTAATTATTACCACTCATCATCATCATCAACCACAGGATGTCTACTGCTGGACATTATGCCTCCCCCAAAGATTACCAGATCGACCTGTTGGAAGCGGCCTACATCCATTATAAGAATTATAATTATCTTATTTTACATGCATCTATTATTATTACCTTATTACCTTTATAAGAAATAATTACTCTTCTCCATATAGAAATGATGTAACTAAAACAGGCATGAATCGCATAGAAGGATACATTCACCTCTAGTAACTTAGCAACCGAAGTGTAAACACAGCCAGTTTTTGCATGAGACTAACCGCGACGCCTTACGGGTCACAGCGGTAACGTAACATGAAATTATACTTTCCAAATCAAATCAATATGGAGATAGCGCCTGTTCAATATTAAAATGCAAAGAGCCTCTCTTCAGGTATCGGCAATCTGTCAAAGTAAAGGCGAATTTGCTGAGCTCTTAGATAACGTTGAAAGATATCGCTGTTGCGAAAAACTTAGCTATTAAAAGTAAAGCTTAAAAGTTACCTAATAATAGTTTTTTTTTTCTTTTCTTTTATAGCAGATACTTTTTAAAGGGACATTTAGAAATTTAAAAAAATGTAAGAATTGAAATAAAACTATTCTTACGGATTCTATCACGATTAGGTTTTAATTATTATTCCCGACGTTTCGAAGGCTTTGCAGTCTTCGTTGTCACGGGTCAGACTGACGAAGACTGCAAAGCCTTCGAAACGTCGGGAATAATAATTAAAACCTAATCGTGATAGAATCCGTAAGAATAGTTTTATTTCAATGTATAATATTCACGTAAACTTAAGAAATCAAATGTAAGTAAGTAATTTTATGGCGCATAGCCTGTTCGAAACATTTGTAAGCAAGTTATTTTTTTATGATATTAAGGTTTGGAGCACTGGCATCCTGGTCCGATGAATACTGGTTCGTCTTGCTACTAGATGTCAGCACTTTTTAGGGCCAGAAGTATCCTTATTGAAAGCATTAATTACATATATGCATGAAGTCAATCCAACTGTTATCAGTTGTTCGGTTCAGTAGTTACAGAATATTTTGATGCTGCTCCGTTAGGAGCGAGCTTATTTACCCTACAACCATGGAATGAGGGTAATGTTTTTTACGTCTTTTTTCACTGATAGAAAAGAAAGAAAGGAACTTTATTTATCACTGGATATTTTCTTTGAGCAGATAGTAGTACTATCAGCTAACCGCTCAACTTTTACAATATTTTACGTAGTCGCTAGCGAGAAATGTGTAAAAAAAACCTTCAAGGTTGAGCTACTAATCGTTCGCGTTAAGTGATCACGTTGAATAACAAAATAGTTTCTAGTTTGAAAGCACCTAAATAACAGAACCGCTTATTGCTTTAGGCTGCGTGTGCGGTTTTGAGTTTCTGAACCCGCATCACTCCGACGTCAGTATTATTCAAAACTCTAACTTAATAACTTGGTAAATTGACATGATCGGCTTATACGTTCCGCCCCCGCGTACAGTTAAAACTTTCTCTCACTGTATTTAATACCGTCTGACAAATGAATAATACTAAGGACTTTACTAGTTTAGTATTATGTCCTCTTGTTGTTTTATTAGTTTTGGAACTAAAGTTCCAGCAGATCAATGCTTGTATCAATAACTATAACTATCAAGTTTTTAAAGAATATTTTATTCATCTTTACTACTTTTTTGATTGAATAAAAATTAAATACATTTAATTATTAAGAAACTCCATTTTTAAGCAGCAGACATATCGATAAATATAAATAAGTTAATACTGTCAACAGAGTCCAGTGAGACTCAGTAAGTCACGACATTTGAGATGTATAAAATCCCACAGAAGTCTTAAGTAATTGCAGTGAAATCCCTAAGGAAATCAAATAGAGTGTGCCATTCTAATTCCGATAAATTAACCATTAAACGATCGCTCGATCTGAAAATCTTTGGGGGAAGCCTATGTTCAGCAGTGGACGTCCTATGGCTCATGATGATGATGATGATGCACCATTAAACGAGTCGCCCTTAGAATTGGTATCTTACGGCGACTTGCAGCGCTATTATTAATCAGTGTTAACACTAAACTCGATTTATCCTACAGCTTACTCCTATTTTTAAATCAAGATTTGGGATAAATAGAGATTTGTCGCGGAGCTGCAAGTAGCCGTAAATGTAAATAGTGCAGAAACAGATGTGTAAAAAGCCACCATAGTGCAAATGTAATAAACGAAAGGACTTTTTGTATAAGCCTTCTTCAGAACCCTATACTATACATACATAATGCTGACTTATGGTCTCACAATGATAATAATGTATATATTTAATTTCTGGAGTAGCAATGGTGTTCTTGTCAGTTCAATGTAAATATATAAAAACTTTAATAACTGTTAAAGTGACCAACATCAAGTTTTAATTTCCTTTTAAATATGAGTAATAAAACACGCTAAATAGCCAGTGGTGCAAAATGACAAGTAAATTCTTAGATTAGATTGAATTGCTAGATTGAATCTACCAAGAAGTGTCTATCATTTGAATAATACAGCAAGATCGTCGTTCGTTATACTTTAACGATAATTACTGAATTATAAATTCTGTTACGGTGATTTTAATGAACAGAAATAAATTCTACTGAAATCTGCATACAGAAGAAGTACCTCAATTATTTGTAATTCTCATAATGTCCAGTAACGTGCACAGATATTGTGATCTTGTAAAATGATTTTCTTCAAATCTTACATAACTATTACTATCATCATCATTCTCATGTCGATTAAAATACGATCCGAGCACTGATATTTTGACAATTTGTTTGTGGTCACGTATTTTTAGTCATGATTTATGTAAATAGCAAATTGTCAGGGTAGATAATGTCTCTTTGTCTATATGGACCGTACGCCACTCATAATGTGTAAGTACGAGATACCTTCACACTAAAGATTCGCAACTTATATAAATGATGTCAAAGTTGTTATAACTAAAACAGTTGAGCATTAATTCTACGGCAACGATGGGGACATGGAGAAATACGACTGTGTAGAGGAGTAACGCACAATGCGGCGCGTCGATGGAAGTTGGTATTGCTACGAGATGCGGTACCGCGAGCGAGACCTCCTCTAGGGACTGGTTCCGCCGACTAATGAGTGCTTCATCAGCTGCAGACAGATATAATAAAGCCTACTCGTTAATTTACCCACTCGCGATCATTTGTGTTTCTTCCGCATTGTATTGTTTCGTGGATATTCTTTCGCTATTGTTTTTATCAGACATATTTCCTAGAAGGTTTGTATTATGTTGCTACTTGCTACATATTGGCGAAATGTTGGATAATGGCGTTTTTATTATTTGATATGATTTAGCATATTATTTTATATCAGAGTTTGGCTAAATACCAAACTATCACACTTGGTTAATCTATAGAAAGAAGAAAGAAAGAGACAATAAACTTGATTTAGCCAATGTCTCAGGCAAAAAAAGATGTCGTCATTGCCGTGAATCGTTTCCCGACAAATGCACATAAAGAAACGGCCATGCAAAAGAACAGACGTGACACAGCCAACAGGATATGTAAATACATCAAGGCAGCATCAATCTGCTGGTACGCACCGGACATGCACACATGTATAAAACGTTATCGCGCCAGTTGAGAGGAGCAACACTTGCGATACGGTACCTCAGAATCCGCCCGTACTCCGGAGCTAATGACCGACCCATTACTGACGAGACGCGACCGGCGACGAGACGCAAGGAAACGCTTGAGGCCTACTCATAAGTACTCCCCCTCACAATGAGTCAACGCAATGGAATTGTGAACATTCCCTTTAACGTTATATCTGTAATGTAACGATTTCAGAGCCTTTAGTTAATGAAATGTAAATAACGAACCTCCAATACCAATGATTTAAAAAGCTTTCACCGTCTATTAGTCTTAGTAAACGATTCCACTTGTGTTTTTTTTTTCTAGAAGCATTAAAATTTGATTGAGTAATAATATATAAGCTATTAGGGTTTTAATTTATGTATTGAAGAGATAACCAATGTTTTACCTTTATCGGTTACAAAAATAGCATCAATTTAATCAATAACTCTCTCCAATACAACAAATAAACATAAAATCTGGCTATAGCAGGAAGCAATTCGAATTTGTAATACAGCATGGATTGGGATTGTCCCAGGAGTACAGATTAAAATAAAAATAGAGGATTTGTGTTAAACGATGTCAAAGCTTTTCGCGTGCCTACTTCGTTTACGTGGACGTTGTAAAAAATATACAGAGATATTTCAGTTGCAACGATATTCACCTCTCCGGAACTACAAAAACCTACATATATTGTACAAATATTTTGATTGCCAATCAAAAGAAATATTTCTTTTTTGCCGCATTGAAAACCAGTTTGATTAAATTATTTTTGTAAGACATGCTTATAGGCATATTTTATTAATAGAAAACATCATAATATTTGATATAGTCTTTTATAAATTACTGACAGAAACGTTAAAATTTGTTTTTACTTTCAACTCGTTCTGACTTCGTCGATATGTGAACGTCATTATTCCACATCAATAAATCAAATGAGCAGTTGTGTAGAACAACCTTAGTATTATTTTCATGAACTGAGCCGTTTTACGCCAAACATCGTAAATTGGGCATACACCACATGACCCATTTTAAGAGCAAATTGACGTAAAGATTTTTAATGCCATTTTAAATCCCCTACAGCTCTTAGCTAGTCTTGAGTGCATATAAATGGTAAAAGTAGACTTGCATGCAAGCATTTTAACTCTAGGAGTGCGACCGATATCATAACAATAATCGTTTCGTTTAATAACATAACATACATACATAACATAAGCTCAGGCCTGTATCCCGGAGGGGTAGGCAGAGGCGCACTAGCGAACTAGAACACCCACATTTCGCCGAGCTTAGTTCCATCCCAGATGTGATAGGGGGCGAGCCTATCGTCATATCGGGCACAAATTCCAGACTCCGGGCTGATATGGAAAAATCCAATATCACTTTGCCCGACCCGCGGATCGAACCCGAGACCTCAGGACGGTAGTCGTACTGAAATACCACTAAGCCACGGAGGCTGTCGTTTAACAACAAATAATAATTGGTGTTTACATAGGACGAGTCTGATCTAAGCTATGCTATGTATCTCAAGACTCGGTTACAGACTACAGTTGGCAATAACTTTTTACTGTAGGTGGTTACATTTGCTTCAGTAATTAAAAATTACATAATACATATTTCACATTTCCAAATATTCACTTCCACAATCCCGTTAACCAGCTATCAGTATCAATTGTCAATAATTTCTACTGACAAAGAAAACATTATCTAGAGTTATATAAGCTCTACTTTAGCGCTCAACTTTTATTGGAGTATTACCCATAATATTTCAATGGGCTACAACTTTACTAACACGATAGAGAGACATAAAATATTCAAACATAAAGTGGGTGAATCGTTCTTGAGCGTAAGCAGTTGTGGGTTTATAGTAGTTACGTCAATGAGTGCGTGGCGCGTGCATCTGCCGACCTTGTGTACCGGCCGGGGCGGTGTCGGATCCGATCACGGTGTGTAGTGTGTACGTGCCCTTAATTCAGTTGAACGCCTGAGGCATGCCGCATGACCAGTCAACAGAAAAGAAAAACACGCTGAAAACATATTTGTCCCATTTGTTGTCTTTTATGTGTGTTGTATTTACTATTCAGTCGTAAAATTCGGAGTAGAGGTCGTTTAAGTTAAGCTTATAAAAGACGTTTGTCCGTTTGTTCAAAGGCGGGATTAATTTTATATGTATATCAAAGGTAATTGATCACATCTATATTCCTTTGAAATATAAAATCTCTATCGATTTTATATTTAAATTTCAAATACCTATTGTATTAAAATATATTTTAGCTTCGGTGTCTGACTATTTTTGATCTGACTAAATGAAAAAATGTTGCCTATTAATTATAAATTAATACATTTAAAAGGCAGTCCGTTTTCTTACAATACATATAACTATTCAGCATCTGCGCAGATCAAGTGCACTAGTCTTTAGTATAAAAACCCCGGTTCCTAGGCACTTGGTTCCAGGTTGGTAAAAACCCTTTATGATTTATGAGTCGTTTGCTGATCACCCGCATAAGTCCGGCGCGTGGGCGGGCCGCCTGGCCGCGCCGTCGCACCGGCTAGCGACCGAAGGACCGCAAGGATTTTATGCGCCGGTAATATCGCCCTTCCAATTCATTTGGTCACAGTACTCACTCACGGCTCCATTTTTCAACATTTTAACAATACATAAGATATGTTATGTCATGTATCACTGATACAGTATCAATAATCTGTCCTTTTCTTTCCATCTGCCTTTATTCCATCTGAAAGAAGATTGATCGGCGCAAACACACTAATAATGATCACACAGCAGTAATTTGTTCCTCATGAATAAAATATAATAAAACCATTATTACTATATTCTTTGCTCAAATGAAATATTTTAAAACTTTCCAAGAAAGTGAATATGAATTGAAATGAAATTGTAACTCAAACTATTTAAATGTAAACGCTGAATCGCTTCATATTTACAAAACATAAACAATATCAACTCGTAAAACATAGCAGATTTATCTTGAGTCGTTTGCCTACGTTTTCAGCTGTTCAAACAAGGTCGAATAAATGGAACACACTTTCAAATAACTACAGAAAGCAAACGAAATAAGAGTCTCGTCTTAAACATACTTAACTGTTGAAAACTTCTTTAAATGCGACTTGTGAATTTACCGAGTAGATTGGTTATTAAGGTCACGGCTAGGGCTTAACGCTATTATGCTAAATTAATATTAAAATGGGAGCAAGATGCTGCTAAGTTGAGCGGCGGCCGGCCGACCATACGTGGAATCTGGCTGACTTACTTTGTTGTAGACGAACAATGTAAATGCGTCTAGAATGTCGGCCCACTTCGGATCTTACACGATGTTATGTAAATTCATAACTGAAGTTATGAAGGCTAGACAGCCATTGTGCAGAGCAGGGTTGTTTGCAACGTTTGCTCAACACTCCTAATTTTGACAAAGAATTTTCAATTATAATTAGTATTCTAAAAATAGCGGGCAAGTGCGTCAGCTACATTAATGTAAACGATACTAGAAAGCTGTTTCTTAGAAATGTAATCAAACGTTTCAAAATTCAAAGCGAGGTGATTTATAAAGTACGATGTTAATCTTAGTAAACGATAAATATAAGTTTCGCCTTCCACTAACTATGCACCATATCTATGTACAATGTTCATACAGTTCATGTATGTGCATTGTGAACTCGCCTTAGTTTAGGTACGCTCCTGGCCCATAGTGCGAATATACTGTGGTGAAAAAGAAATTTCCTCTTACTGTTCAAATTTTAGAACAATGGCTCTTTCACAGTTCCAAATTCGTGTTAATTATTTAATTCGTTACTAAAATCCATAAATACTTCATTAACAAAGTTACACAAAGGGACAATAATGTGGCGAAAAGTACTCCATATTATGAATACCGATGGGATAAAGATTTCCATTAAGTTTGAACACTTTGGACATCGATATAGTAATGTAAAATTAGTATTCAGTGCGGCGCTCGGCTTCATTAGCATTTCTTACAAACACGTCTAAATTACACCATATTTTTTCACAATCGCTATTTACTTGACGCCTCTGTGAGTGCGAGTGTGACACAGCTCAGTTAACTCGTTCAAGTGGATTTCACGTCGTTCCACCCAAATTAATCTCGGGAACATTTTCAGCTTACTATTATTTTAATAAACTATTAAAGAGGCTCATACAAATTCAAATTTCATATTAGTTTCTTAGATATTTTTATATTCACCATCATCACCATCATCATCATCATCATCAGCTATAGGACGTTCACTGCTGAACATAGGCCTCCCCCAAAGATTTCCAGATGGACCTGTTGGAAGCGGCCTGCATTATATTATTTTACTTTATTTTTATATTAAACTATTTAAAATACACCTTTTCCTGACAAACCAGAATTTCTTTATAAAAGATTATATCTGAAGTTACAGGTCAGCTGAAAATTGCCGTACTCATAACCTGTGATAAATACATCGTCCGACGAGTTGGAAATGAAACGAAATTAGGAAAGTGACAAGAAACACAAGATGACATTTCATTATTGTGACTGTAGTTCAACCGTGAGTTATTTTTGACATTTCTTACTAACGACTACGTAATATAATTGAATAAATTCCGAACAGAACTGCTGAAGGTATTCGAGTCTTCGTCATACGTACTTATTATACGTACATAATGTACGTCATTAACGAGAAACGTCAAAAACACATGGTTGAACAGTGAGTTGAGTTCAGTTACAGAAAACGATGAAACAGTTATATCACCATATTCCAAAGCAATCTAGCAAACTTTTCCACAGTAGTATACTTTTTTAAATGAATTTGCAACATCGCGTCCTTCGTGAACATTGCGCGCAGATGTTTCTGCATTAAGAATGCCAACCCTTTTGGCGAGGAATCTAATCCCACTGAAACAATGTACCAAACGGGAAACTCACACTTTCAGGAAACGTAAACCTGATGATGTAAATCCATTATGAACAATGAAACCATATCCAAGGAAATCGTACCACGCAAGGAGTACGCAATGAATAAAGTGTAGTCTAAAACGAACATGATTGGTGGTATACTCCCTTATTTACTTCACTTATTTTCACAATTATCCAGAGCGTGACGCATAAATAAATCGGAAATCGACTTCTGGTGCGATAAAAAAACAATTACCGGAATTCCTCGAATAATAAGGACGTATTGTGAGAAAATTGTTTTCGCAAACGGCAGTTTACAGTTCTTAGAATATTCAGTATACTGGTAAGTGGTAATTTTATGCGAAAATAACTCAATAAATACTTTTACTCACCGTCTGCGGCACTATTCAGATTGCGGGTGATATTAACGTATAAAAAGTGAGAGGCTGTATTAATTTACTACGTTAATAGCGAAACCGTACGATAAACAGTTTTTTTTACAATTACCGTGGCAATTACGAAGTTTAATTAAAATTATTTACAGGCTATAAAACACAGTGTACTGAAATACTCAAGGGTCGATTGTTCCGAATCATTAGTTATCCTTAAACGTTCAACGTAGCTGGTCTTAAAAACCAAACCAAATATTTTCTGGAAAATGTTTAAAAAAAAAAGGTGTAGCCTATATTGAGGCGGGATAAGTGCCAGTGTAAGCAATGACGAACCTACTAGTTTAGAATTAGACACCTATCTAGTACTCCATGTCTTCATGAAACAAATCAGCCCCCTTACTCTTGACACTCGATTCTATTTTGATTTTGATTTGGTTTCATTTATAGACTTAAAATTCCACTGAAATGGACTTAAAAAGTGCGCTAATGTTGCATTATCTTTAAAAACTTGTCATTTCATTTTTTACGTGACATGAATGCACTTTTTAAACGGAATCGACTTCAAGTTCGAATCGAGCGTCAGGAGTCACCCCATAGGTTCCGTACAAACCCCCAAAATTTTCCGTTATCTATTGTCAATATTTTGAAGCTGTATTCCCCACAAGCCCCGGTTAACTTAAACCTGATCGAATACGTTAAACCTGATAAAGCAACTCACATTAGGTAATATCCATAGCATTCCTTTTAGATCAGATATTATTTCATCATCATCATCATCATCAGCCATAGGACGTCCACTGCTGAACATAGGCCTCCCCTAAAGATTTCCAGATCGACCTGTTGGAAGCGGCCTGTTGTTTTATATCTATAGAAAATATAAAAGATTATTTTGAATTTATATTCAAGTCGTATTTTGCTTTGACGTACTAAGAATTTATTTTATAAGTGAGGTTGCGTCGCGTCGCCCCTTCTAGTGGCTGGCCTGGCATAACTCTTCGGTTTGAGTGTGCTCAAATATCAATGTGTTGGTACTTGATACTGATGCTCGCAACAGTTCCATTCTACTGAATATTGTAACAGGTGTAAAGTGTATACGAATTTTGATAGACTATCTGTCCTGTCCACCCAGTTATATAATATATATATATATATATATATATATATATATATATATATATATATATATATATATATATATATATATATATAATATCTATAGACAAATATTTATGTTTATTACGGTTGTATTATCCTATAAATTTAGTTCTTCTCTTACTGTTACTTTTCGATCAACTTCCAAAAAGGAGAAGGTCCTCAATTCGTCTGTATTTTTTTATGTATGATACGCGATATCTCCGCCAAATGTGGAGCGATTTTCAATTTTTTTTTGTGTTCGATAGCGCTTATTTCAAGGGTGGTCTCATATAAATTTGGTTACGATTGGACTTGATTATCTTTTGCCGGTCACGAATTAAGTAAAGAAATAGGTAAATTTTAATAATATAAAACTCTACCTACTAGTCCGGATAGTGAATATTTATAATCAACTCTGAAAAAAAATAATCTAAAAACTACTTGGTCTAATATTTCAAAGTTCAATGGCGCCTCTTACTGCAACTCGTGAAGTTAGCTAAGATGATTTTCCGAGCGCATTCACTTGCCAGTCTGGTCGCCACGCTACATTAACTGGGTCGCACATCTATTACAACTTCATCAAACTTATTTCATTACAAGTTCAATATCTATCACCACTTGGTGAAACTCATCCACGGACCACGCCTCGTGCGGTCAGCGGCGCATACAATTTGCAATGCATCCTTACTAGTTACTACCGAAGAGCAAAACCAATTATCTACGCTTTAATCACGTTTATCGCGTTTGGATTATCATAAGGGAATTATGTAGTTTGTAATAACATTTTATTGAGAAAAATGGGTATAAGACCAACGTAGTAATAGAATACTTCTATCCCGGAAAATATATTTCGGCGCGAACTGTGTCGCGGGCAAGTTAGTAATACATAATAATGGTTCGATTCCCCGTAGACTATGACACAGCAAGATGATGATGATGAAGATGACACACAAGATACAATTTCTACAACTACTTCACAACTTGTTATTATAAGAGAATTTAAATTGACTTGAATAACGCTTTTTCCAAGATTAAAGTTAATAGATAAATGTCTGCGAGGCGCCCAACTAACTCTCGGAAATCAGAATATTATCGCTACGCCGCGCCGCGTCGCAGCACTAACGTTCCGACAACTTGGAATATTTTCAATTGAAAGCTGTCGGTGAAGTAAATCGAATAAAATTTCTAGAATCTAGATCAAAGGTAATTTAAAAAAGTGACTTCGTTACAGTGCTTTATAAATACTGTGAAATTGAGTTATGTTTGGACGCCTAGAACCCAATTTCTTTCACCGAAATATGCTTACATGAAATTAATAAAAAATACAGGCGCACTAAGGTAAGATGGCATTATTCAAATGGTATTATTTGGACGTCGTAGGAGGCGCGTAGCGTTCAAAAAAATCAATACAACCCGCACGCCCCGGCTCGCTCGCTCGCAAGGACACCGAATAACTGGTTAACTAGCTGAGTGTTACAAAAACTTACGTCACAACGTCGCAAGTTCTTCCACTGTACGAAACTGTAGCAGCGAGCTCTTTGTTTCAGGATTACTTTACACGAACGTTGAACGGGGAGCATATTGTATCCGTAAACTAACAGGTAAATAAACTTAAGCGAAATTTATTATATTCGCAAAAATCTTTATAAATTGCAGTTGCTTTAATTAATTTATGTACATAATTGTCCTATTTTTAGTATGTTATGTAGGGGTATTATTAAAAATACATTTTCAGTAAACCGCATTTGTAACCTTTGTGTCTAAAATCATGTGTGCGGGCGGCCGGCGAAGCACGAATTGTGGAATCGTTTACATAAAGCTAGCCGTAGCCTGTAGTGCAGACATTCCGTTTTCATGCAAAGGTAGGAATTTGTTTATTTTTGACACCTTTGATTTGTATGGTAATCTAGCGGCAACACGGCGGACCGTGTTGCGGATTCACGCGTCACTAGTCACTGCCCAGCTAACTATGACAGGCTACCTTACAGTACATTTAGGTGTACATTTACGTGGCAACTTCATAAAATCTTGTGTTTCTAATCGAAAAACTGTTTCTTATAATTATTATCAATAATTTGATGCTATGGTGTGACGTCATTAAGTAGAATTTGAATAAAAAACCTTGGCTAGGTTTGCTTGCTTGGCTAGCCTGCGATGATCGCCAGATACCAGTTATTTTATGTAAACTATTATATTACTAAAGTGCCCTAAAACAATATCCTAAAACAAATACGTCACAGATTTTTGTTGACTGGATTTTAAAACCGTAAACATAAATATGAAACGTTATTAGAATATCAGTAACATTTTTACGACTTGACATTTCACACTGGGATTTCGCGAAATATACTGCCACTGCCGCCATATTACAGTGAAGATGAGCATATTCAGTATAATAAGATATCGAGACGATCCTTTGCTGGGATACGGAACCAAATTCCTATTAAACTTTAACATGTTACGATTTTTAAAAACTATAAACATAACATGTTTGTAGTTACAAGAACTTTATTTAGAGATCTAAAGAGGCAGACAGAATTGCAACAAATGCAGCTACGTTTTGTCAATTTTGTTTAATGGCTCATAACATGATAGGCAATAATGGCTCTATTGCAATTTCATCGTCAACCCCAGGACGTCCATGCTGGATATAGACATTCCCCAAAGATTTCCAGATTGATACCATGAAATTAAATCGAGTAAACTCATATATTTTATAAGCCATTTACTTCAATCTTTCGAAGTATTCTCGTCGTTTAAATAATACAGAGCTGTCGTTTATTTAGCAGGTCACCAGTTTGGTTGACGTAGTATAAAAGTTAAACAACCCAAATTAGACGTGACGACGGTAAGTATTGTTGGAATAACAGGGATAAACAATCGTAGGGGCCCAAACTAACCGCTCCACATAAACAGTTCATTTCTAAATAAATAGCTCGATCGTTGAGCTTTATCCGCAGGGACCCTTCTTTATATACAGAGTACATACATCACTCGTTAGATTTGTCTTAAATTGTTGATTTACAACTGTTCTTCTATTCTCCGTGTGAATTTTAAAATTTTATGGTTTTATTATGAAACTATTTCTATATTCAAATTACTATGCACATAATATTTTAGAGATAAGTAGGCTCGATTCGAATATGCTTCGAAAGTTATTCGTGCTATGATCTCTTATCAGGTACGACAGTTTTCGTAGACGCCAGAAACGATAAATTCAAAGTAACATGAATTCAATATTGTAGTGGTGTTCAGGTTTATTTTTTATTAATTCGCGTTGTTTTTTTTTAAATGAACAGCTGATAGGCAATTGTTTTCATAAGTGAGGCTGCAGGTGTACCGTTTAATATGTACATAATCTTATTTCCATTTTTAACCGACTTATTGTAATTTTCTTTTAGGTGATGTACACGAATTATCTATCTATCTAAATATGTGATAAAGTATACCCGTGTGTCATTTTTTTATCCGGGCATGATAAGTGCACCTGATGGTAAGCGTAGTGCAGTCCAAAAAAAAACTAGCGACCGACCACAAACACTGTGTTTATCAGAGGTCAGAATCATGCCGGCCTATTTATGCTTCTTCACACGGAAGAAGCAAATCGAGGGGCTTCCGACAAGACAGGCGGATGACCGATGCAGATACAGGGGTATATATATAACGGGTATATACTCAACCAACCATCAAGTGATGCCGCAAGCACCTCGAGAGATAAAATATTGTATAATTAGATTAATTATCATATAATTTATGATCATTATTTCATGCCTGAGTAACGTAAATGATGCCTAATAAAATGACTTAATGATAGAGTACAGTATTGCACACTATAGTAAAAATGGAACGCAAGAAAATATCTTGTTTAGGAGAATCTTCGCCACTGTTCCTCACAGATGCATGAATGTATAAGCAATGTAAAACTTTAAGTTTAAAACAGCTCTTTGTTCGGCAAACAAAATCGAATGGACAAACATTGTAAACATGCCTATGAAATATTCAACAGCAGAGACGGCACGTGGAGTACGCGGCACGCTCCCGTGGCACATCGGTGTTAAACTAGAATTTGGCGAATGGTTTATATAATGCGATTTCTATTAGTTTTAACCTTTGCAAAATGTCGTCAGTATCATGCACCCTTAGTACAAGGTTTCTAATAGTTCTCTTTATTTGCTCCATATATCTTTTTAGTTCGTTGTGGTTTCCGCAATTGGGGCTAGTAGTCAAATGTATGAAGACGAAACTATCGACGGTTTCGTGTTGTTGTTCAAAATCGTACTGTCTATTATGAGATTATACTTATTGGCAGCCTGCCTCACAACAATATATTATCATACTACCAACGATCGTGTATCGTGCTCTCAACCGTTATGGAACAAGATAAATCCACTTAACACTATGATTCTCCGTGATTTGTAATACCTGCTCAGACGCTGCTCAGTCCTCGTTCTTTATAAAGTTACAAAGTCTATATTTTCCCACTACAATTGATTTATCTGCCAGGACGGCATGACAGGCCAGCTTCGCTATTAGACTTGGAAACGCTCTTATTTATTGGGTGGTGTTCTAGCGTTTCGCTTGACTTGAGTAACGAATAACGATCCATTATTATTTACAATGAGTATTGTAATAAAATTATCCGAAATGCTCCTATTAAAAGATCAGTATCCAAACTATCATTATCGACTGACTTCCACAAAGGAGGAGGTCCTCAATTCGTCTGTATTTTTTTATGTATGTTACACGATATCTCCGCCGAATGTGGACCAATGTCCAAAATTATTTTTGTGTTCGATAGAGCTTATTTCAAGGGTGGTCTCATATATTTGGTCAAGATCGGATTTGAAATCGGTCCGTAAAGTTAAACTTGTGATTATTTCTGCTTGCAGTTTCATTCTATCGTATTTTCATGTTTGATTATCTATATTAACCCCTTAGGGGTTAAATTGCGAAACATCCTTCCTTATCCTTTGTATACATAATAAAAGAAATATCTGTGCAAATACGAGTATGATTTAAGCTAGTGTGTGTGAGTAGGACTTCAAAATTAATGTTTAAAACAGACTTTCAATCAGGTTGTTACTTATTGAGGTCTAATATTATACTCTGTCTTTTGTCTTTGCCTTTAGAAAGAAAGACAGAGACAAATGGAAAGCGAGTAGGGAGGCCATGCAGTGGGACGTATCAGGCTAATATAATACATAATAATATTATACTCTACAGTGTTAATCAGTTGGTATATCTGTTTCGACTATTATTACGCTCATAATCGGTGTTGTGAGACCGAAAGAGTCTCGTAGTTTCTGATACCCATAATACAGGTAAACGGTTATCTGGAAGAAATCGCCGATAGCGATAAGACCGCCGTTTGTACTTTATACATAGCATTAATTATTTCCTTTAGCTTATTAGTCCTTTTATGTTGTATGGTGTACAATAAAGTATATAAATATAAATAAAATACAGGTCCACCTAGTGTAGGGTCAGGACTATGTGTGTGACTGTAGACTGTATTAAAAAAAAAAAACATAACACTTAAGAGTCTACAATTTCTTATTAATTGATCATATAGTTAAAAACTGTATGCGATCAGTTTAAAAACGTACTTTCCAAGTGCACAAAGTGATTACCCTAATCTTGTTTAATGCTCAACCAATCGATCATAGGACAAGCGCAGCAGCATGTATTATATTACATCACTAATATCGATTCGCCGCAGTGTACGGCATCCATTACGAGTCTACCCTCACAATAATAAGGGAACCAGTAGCCAGCTGGTGCAAATGTTCTGAATTCTCGACATATTTAAAGTTATTGCGCTCTGGGACGTTCATTACGGCTCCGGGGGCGCGAAGACGGTGCTACATTAAAAGAAAACCAGAACAAGCCTGCCCGCGTTGATGCGGATCCTATTTGACCTGCTCTCTCATTTATTTAGCCGAAAAAAAGATTAATTCCTGTATTATGTATTAATAATTAATAATAAAGGTATATCGACCGTATGCTCCTACCTCCTAACATTTTTACAAAAATATTGTTTTTTGCGCTATCTGTTAGTCCTAATGGAACATGATGTCAATATTTTCTTCTTAGCAATATTAAACTATTGTAAAATTATTAAACTTGGATTTTGGGTGCATAAATATCATCTATATTTTTTTATATATTTAGTTTTATTATATTTTTTATTAGTTTTTATTGTCTCCTGTAAACTTGATCTCAAAACACTTAGGGTGTATTGGCAGCTTTCGGTCGATATGTACTATTTAACAAAACATTATTCCACATATAACAAGATACTTTTCCAAAGCAGAACTTTGGTATTTTCAAATTTCAAAAAATACGAACAGTTTCTGTCGACATTTTACTTTGGCACGTGACTCCATTTTTCACATGCGAAGGTTATTTGGTAACCAGATAATTAAATTGCCACATAGGCACAACGTGTTTGCGAAATGTTCATTTAATTTTCGTTGCCTCGGAAAGTTTTTCATGGCGATGTATACTTATTTGGACCATACATTACGTCTTTTTAATTAAACGGCAGTGTTCAAGTGGGTGTTTGCACAGCGGGTATCGCTCAGACGTGCATTAATGAAACTTCGCTATGAAATACTTTACCGTGAGAATGTGTGCTCTCGGTTATAAGTATGGTCAAGAGAAAAGACTCAGCTAGCAGCAATATTGTAAAGATTTTCACAACATTTTAATAAACCAGTTTTGCAACATGAAATAGGCGATAATTCGAAATACATTTTGTGTGATGTTGTGTTAATCTTTTGTTCCCCCTAAATGAGTTGTTTGAGGCCATTAATCAAACCGGCAATGTACAACTTACTACGAAGGGACTGAAAGGTATCGAAAGTGAACCTCACGCTATAAGCTTCGGCTCTAAAAATCATAAGGGCAGGACCCTTTCAAAGGGGTTATACATATTTTTCGTTGTAGTAAACCACCAGACTGGAAAGTTTCACATGCGTCATCAAATTGATGTTGGCTATTTCATCTTCTTTTTCCTAAACTACAATGAAATATGAGTTTTAGGGATTCGCATACATGCGAATTCCTTTTATTCCTTGGTTGTTCTGCTATTTCCGTTGAATGGCTCTGAACCATGTTAATTTAGTTTAGTAAAAAACTGCGTAACTAGTCCTATCACAAACGAAACATTAATTAAAAGTAAAGGCTTCGCTAATAATAGTTTAAACGTCTTCGAAGCCAATTACTTAACCCGATACCCTTTCTACATGTGTTGGATTAGAACAAATAATGCCCTGTGGTATACACTTTATAGAACACGGCAAGGTCTGTACGACTACACTTAGTAAATTAATTATTATAATAATAGGGCCGAACATTCTGTACATTGCAGGCTGCAGCGTATTATAATATTAATTTATTTTTACTCTATAAATATTATGATATAATAATCTATAAGTTAATTTTATAAATGCGAAAGTTTGAGTGTTAATTAAACTTCTATTGACGTCACGGTTCGGTACCACGTCAAAACGGCTGAAAGGATCTGAGTGTTTGGGACAGATATAGATTATACCTCTAGTCTGGAATAGCATATAGGCTATTTTTATCCAGGAAAAAATGTACAGTTTTCGTGGGATAGATTTGTTAAAAATTTCCACGCCTACGAAGACGCGGGCAATAGTTAGTTAGTAAAATCATTAGAACAATAATGTCTTTAAGTTTAATAGCATAAGTATGCAGGCTTACTACCGCGGTTTGGTCTTGTCTTGGAACAAAAGCGGTGTTTGCCAGAGCAGCAAGTTTGCGCTTATCACGGCTTGCAGACGAGGCTAAGCTGCATTGTTTGGGCGCGTTTGTTCGAATTTTGTCTGCATAGCGGTGCATTCAAAGTGGAAGAAATTTGTTTGACGTCGTTATTTCATATTTATCTGTATAATTATTTTATTCGATCGATCATGAGGCTATTTTGTAGTTGCTCACATTGCAATAACAATAATCGTGAAAGTACTTCGATATATATATATAGATAAATAATGGATCAAAATTACTTTAATTTTTCTGAGCTTGAGTCGACTTTATCTATAAGCAAAAACGCGTTTCATTTCGCTATACATTTGTTTATCTTCTTTGTTACAAAATTGGTGACTACATCTTAGGTAGATAGCTTAAACTTGTTTCCTACAGTTCAAATAATTTGTAGCTTTTACACAGAACTAACGAAATGTAATGCCTTTTTACTTATAAATAGAGTACTCTCGCGATGATTATTTATCACTTAAAATAAGTATATTTCGAATACCTTGTTACAAAGGCATTAGAAGAGTGGATATATAATTATGTTTACGTTTGTGGAACAAAGCTGGCTCTCACAGCTTCTTTACGCCCACTCTATAGCTACTTTTCGATTTAATAATACCTCTTGATTACCGAGCGCGCAACTTTTTGACTGACGTTAAGTAGGGATTTGCAAACAGCGCGAGTCCCCGTTTCATCTTATCGTTTTACCCGGGAGCAATAAGCGAAAATGAATGCTTGTGTTGTATTTTATACTTATTATTAAAATATTTATTATTTTATACTATATTAACCGTGAAGGTAACGGTGAACTGCCACGGCGCGGTGGCGTAGTTGTAGTTCGATCCCCGAGCCGGGAGAAGTGATATTGAATTTTTCCATATCATATATGCGACTTCGGGAATACAGACGTGAGCTTATGTATGTATGTAACGGTGAAGGAAAACATGGTGAGGAAACCTGCACACCCGATAATTTTTCCACAAGAATTTCGAAGGTACATATGTGAAGTCTACCAACCCGCATTAGACCAGCGTGGTAGACTAAGGCCTAATGCCTCTCATTAGTAGAGGAGGCCAGAGCCCAGCATTGGGACAGTAATATTACAGGGCTGATATTATTATATTTATATTATATTCAATATTTCGCAACATATAATAATGTAATCAACTGCAGCAACGTATGACCAGTCTTACGGTCCTCGCGTCCGAACTCCGACCGCAATGGAGGCAACCATTGTGGTTAAGCATTGTGTAGATTTGTTATAATATAGTTACGCCAAATCGATAACTTAAGCAGCAATAAAATCATAAAAATACGCTCTAAGGGCCACTTACAGCTCCGCGATAAATCCATATTAATACCAAATCTTGATTTAAAGATAGGAGTGAGCTGTAGGAAAAATCAATTAAGGTTTGACTCTAGATTAGTAATAGCCCTGTTAGTCACCGTAAGAGATTAACTGGTGCAACGAATTTAAATGCTTGAACGTTTAAAAAATTAAGTTGGAATTTCCGTGAAAATAGGTTACAACCAACAGTTCACATGTCAGTGTTAATTTGAATCCTAGCGTTAACAGAGTTTGTAGCAAATGCAGGATAATTAGTGTTCCCGACGTTTACCGGGGAATTAACGCGAGAGGATCCAATTACAACACATGGCAATTCGATGACTATTCACGTAATTGAATTAATGATTGATGGTCCTTGAGAATAGTTGATCGTTCCGCCTAGTGGCAGCACATAGGCTATCGTCAGACGGGTCTTAGGTTCAAACTCCAGGACGCTGTGAGGATAAGGTCCGGCAGACGGTCGGTCGTAAAAACAAAATCCAAAACCTTACTGCAACATTTGAATAAGTTTATTGCATCGACCCAACATTGAAGTATGATAAAGGCTGATGGAGGAAAAGTTCTTGAGAATGTGGCAGTAATTTCGTAAACGTTTCTGCTTATGCTCGTTGGATATAACAGTAATTTCAGTTTAATTCATCATTACTTTATAATATCATAGGTTATTAATTTTCTTTCCATACGTATATCATATAACTGAGTACCTTACAAAGATTAAATAGTTCAAGGCTTAAAATTGTTCAACGAGACTACCCCAAACATTGAAATAATATTCACAGTTAGTCATAACTCTCAAACTTCAAAACCTATTCAAACAGAGCAATATATATTTGAATCCATAACTCGTATTAAATCAAGCCAAGCTCGTTCGGCATAATCTAGGGATTATCCACGTCAACTTGTCTAACGTTCCGCAGGGAGCCAGCTTAATAACTACTGCGACCATTTGGTTTTGCAATCCAATTGGAATTGTATCTCTAAGGGCAACTTGCAGCGCTATTATTAATCTGAAGTTACACCTTATCTCGATTTATCCTACAGCGCACTCCTATCTTCAAATCAAGATTTGGAATAAATAGAGATTTATCGCGGAACTGCAAGTGGTCCTAAGGAATAAAAATAAATCCCGTATTACTATTCCACTGCTGGTGAGAGCACTACAACCACAGTTGTGTGTGATCAGGATCTCCTCTATTCACATAGGGGTAAGCTTTAAGCCTTTATCATAAGGCTGGGCGAGTGCGGATCGGGACTTTCATGGGACGCCCGACTCATGATGCACTTTTGATAATCTTACGATGTAGTCTTACGCCCGAATGGTCAAACGCTACTCAACTTTAACGGCTTCTTACATTGATTTTCTTTATACAATTTTGACAGATAAGGCGGCCTTAAAAGACATAATTTATTTAATTTATTTAATTAGCACGGATAAACCAATTACACTAATTAATATAATATACTTTAAAAATTATGACTAAATAACTTAAATAAATTAAAATTAAAACATAATGCGACCTTAAGTGTATGAGCATTCGGCGGTTATTGTGATATTTATAAAGCGCATATTTTGTTTTCGCTCCGAAAAGCGTTTTACCGCTACCGACTACGACTGGGGGGAGACGTAACGGTTATGTCGAATTCCTCGGTATTACGAGAGTTTGCTCAGGACTCAGCTCAAACTTGTCATATAATATTAATAAGTGTTATAATATAGTATATGTTATATTTTTAACTTTTGATTTTATATGTCAAGAAAGCCCATGGTCGAGCTACTGTTTTAAAGATGTTAGTTTTTAATAAAATTTTGATTAATGTCGGGATGGAAGTGACCTATCGTCAATGATTAGATCAAACCGAAGCATTGCTGATCTCATAACATAACCTCATGCGTGTTTCCCCGAAGAGGTAGGCAGAGGTGCACTAGCGAACTAGAACACAAACATTTCGCCGTGCTTTTCCGTCCCAGATGTGATGGGGACCAGACGAGGCAATTGCTGATCTCTTTAAAGTTATTGATCGATTACATAATAAAAAGAGATTGTAAGTTGTAACGACAATTTGCCGTCAGTCCAGACATTTCTGACTTGGTCTCACGGGACCCTAGTCGTAATTCGTAAGCCGAACGCGTACAAAGTTAGGCATGAAGATATTTTCGGTATTATTAAGTTACCATAGGCATGTTTCGGTAGGAGAGTAATAAACGGTGTATATCGACGGCTGTCGAATGGGCACGTTCTTAGTCCCGCCCCCATTCGGCACATACGTGTGGTGTGATCGTCTAACTTGATTTATGAAACTTTGATGATCGCGCGGGGATGGAGGTGGGGCGGCGGGGGGGGGGGGTCGCGCTGCTAGGTGCATCGAATATGCAAATACTGGCACATGAAAATACGTTAGATTATACATATAAAATATCGATTGTCGGAAGTCGTTACTTTATCATCGGGAGTTTTTATTGAATCTTGGTATGTAATTAGAAGAGGTTATTATATATTAATAAAGGCGCCTCTCCTGCTCATTTTTCTCGAAACACTATACAAAAACACTTACGCAAAACATGGTTTCACCATACATATTTATCTATGGTCCATTTTACGAACAGGACACAGCGAAAATCATTGTTTTGCGAAGTGTTTTGTGTTTTGTTTCGAGAAAAATAGGTGCAGGAGACGCGCCTTAAGACACACAAAATACAAGACCGTAGGTCGGATGTATTTAAATTATAAAGAGATCCTTTTTACGCAGGCCACCGACAAGAAGTCAAATCCTTTCTACACCATTCTGGATAAAGTGTGTTGTGCCGACCCCACATTAAGGTGGGATGAAGGCAGATGAAAGGAAAGAAAGCCCGGATCGAAAGAGACTCCAAATGATTCGTGTAAAACTCGGCCCGGCCCAGCCGGTGTGTTGTGTTTTGCGAACTTAGCCGACACAACACGGTATGTCTAGACATTGAGCGAAATCTCTTCACATTACAGCCCCCAAGATTGGTTTGATATAAATTCTTAAAACAGTTTCCGAGAATTTGTGCCGTGAACCCACTTGAATACAGTAAACGCTTTTGAAGTAATAATTCGTTATTTAGCTTTGAACTCTTAAAAGCTTTCACCTTTACATAAAATACACGAGTGAGATAAAATCTGTGTCCATTATTCTTCCTTTATTCGAATCCTTTTGCTTTATTCATTTAGGTACTCTAAGTGTGTCAGACTCAGGAACGCTCTGTGTCGTAATTAAAGGTTTTTAAAAGTAATACTATTTTGTATTGCCATTTTTATGAAAAAGAGTAGCAATGACCTAATGGAAAATACATCTACCGAGCACATTTAATAACCTCCGAAATAACACAAGGAAAGTCGTGTCTTGTACGAAAGATATGAAATATAATATAATTTATTAAATACATAAAATAAAATAATTCAAAGCAGTGGCGTATCTATAGAGTGGCATACCGAGCAAAACGCCACGGGCCCCCACGCCTGCCGGAAGGAGGCCCCAGATCGAAACGCCGTGACCCCAACGCAACTCCATGCCAGCCAAAAGGCAGTGCCGGGCCCTACGCGGTAAAAAAGGACCCTATCGGATGAATTTGCCAGGGGCCCCAATGGTATAGTTACGCCACTGATTCAAAGAATTATTAGTGTCCACTTATTTTATACATCGGGGCTTTGTAATATATTTTTCAGTTATAAAAGCATGTTTCCTTTGGTTTGCCTCGTTAAGTACTCCCTATTATGATTCAGGTAAAATCAGAAAAACAAGTTAAATCATAATGAACGTCGAAATTATTGGGAATTAACAAGGCTTGTTTCGCCGAAATAATAATGCTTTCATAAAGTTTCAAAGAAAAGCCTGCGTAAAATATTGACCTTTGAATTACCAAAAACACGGGAGGTCTATATAAATCACATAATAATTATGATCTTGATATTATCATAACGCGTTTTGTTTTTTTTTTATAGTTGTTGTTTCCAGTTGCTAAATAAGTGAAACATTTCTATAAGTATCATTAAATCTTGTTTTAAATTCACACAATTTTTTAAATTCGTCTTTTGTCTAAAATTTACCTTTGTTAAATGGATCCATTGGAGCAGCAACGGATCCATATACTCACTTTGGTAAAAATCATCATCATCAGCCCAACAAAATGTCCACTGTTGAAAATAGCCCTCCCCTAAACATATCCAGAGCGAACTGCTGAACTGTTTTCACTTTATAGGATAAAACTACAAAGTTAATAAGAGATGTCTGCAAGTTATGCACATTTTATTAAACTTATAAAACAATTAATGTTTGACGTTATTAAAGTAGGTGGAGGGCAAAAACTATTACTTTACAATGTTTAATTGAAATCTTTGTAAACGTTTGCATATTCAGTGGGACGAAAACTGGCCCAGACTTATAAATCTGATTTAATGTCCGGTTTCTCACAATCTGATTGAGCGAAATACGTTTTATAAATCCTGTCCATAGTGTTTTGACAGCGGTGTCTGCACAGACCTTAGATAGTCTAAGGCACAGACATGTACCTACAGTCGTCTGTCAATTATCCATTATATTTGATTCGATAATCAATCTGCAGGTCGATTCTCTAAGAAACGCCACAACGTTGCGATCGACGACGAGCTCCCGCAGCGCACATCGTTGAGATCGACGGAACGTTCAACGTTGTTGGGTCTTAGAGAATACCATTTTCCATATATTTATGTCGAACGCCTCGGTCGAGAGAGCTAGTTCGCATAAGCGCCGTCATCACGCATAGCGCTAATGCGTGCGCTTTGTACCTTGCTGAATAAAAAAATGAAAACATCTTTGCCGCAACGATGCCGCAACGTTGTTTTCACAAATGAAACCTTAGAGAATCGACCTGTATATCATCTTTTTAGAAAGACTACAAAATAGACAAGGGATCTTGAAGAGACCTTTTCCCAACGTTAGGTCACATTGTAGAGGTAATATAGGCTATGAAGACGTCAGTAAGTCAGTGTTATTTCAATCATAATGGACGAAAAACCAAGCACTGATACTCAACAAAGTAATACAGTAATTGAAAATAAACAAAGGGAAAGAGCGAAGGACGTTTACATACATATTTCATTACACTTTGAAAAGTCTCTCACAAGTAGCTCGAGAGGAATGCTAATAATGTGGGATCCAAAGACAACGTGCATAATACGAGTAGGTGTGCAGCGGCAATATCTTTGAGCTGGACGACCTACACTCAGGGTTGGTACGTGGGCAATTTTGCTTATGTATTCAGGGCGTTAATAATAAATCCAACTTTCACACTCATAGACTTGATACTATGCTAAGACACAAGATGCGTGCCACGCGCACATGTACTAGAAACTTTCAGTGTACAATGTACCGAATCCCGAAGACATACTTATAGATCACATATTTTGTTTTATGCAGAGATCAAACCGACATCATTAACATTTAGAGGTATAATGAATTTCATTCAGTAAGTGTCCTTTCAATTGCAAACGAATTATTTTATAACGATGTGTGGGTATGCGTTGGCGTAGCCGCGTAGCTAGTTTCGTAGTTAGTGGTTTTAATTTTCTTGCGAATTACACGCGCACTGCATGCCCTTAATTTTAGTATTACTAAAATCAAGGGCGTGTAATTACTTGTAAAAGTGTGATGGGCATACTGCAAATATTATTTAATGGAATTAAAAATTTAATAATAAAAAAAGTAAACAATTAAACTTGAATTACTACTACAACAAAAAAAAATGGACGCTTATTATTCTTATTGTCAGGTTTAATACCATTATTAGCATTCTACTCCGTGATAACCCTACTATGGCTAGCGGCCACATACCAAACCAGATATTTAGTACATACTTGACTTCTTTGCAAAATAAATACTTTTCAATGGCGAGAGAAAAATATATGGAGTAAAGGGTAATTCAAAGCCAATCTTCTTTTGCTGTGCTCGTGGATAAAAGGGGATAATAAATATGACATTAAGCTATATAAATGAAGGATTTTAGTACGACATCTAGTTAAACACACTTTCGTTTCCAATTTGTAACAAATGTTTTATTTTTAAAATCGTATTAAATTCCAACAAATATTAACACCATTGATATAGTCAGTTTTTAAAATTGACGCGTTTTTGTCTTCCATAACTTATGTATTTCGTAGTGAACAAGCTCACATTGACTCGGCGACACCATAAGCACCTTACATACAAGTGTCAATAAGCTGGAAAGACCGCGCCAAAGTAGTTCATGACTTTCAATTCCTTAGTGTACCGCGCTAGTTCGGAACTCGTTTTATAACTTATGATATTTAGTTTTAATATTATTTTGGTTGTTAGTAGTATTTCTATTATTAATATCAATAACACATTTACCGCCGAATGTTCATACACTTAAGGTCCCCTTATGTCGTTGAATGCCGCCTTATTTGTCAAAATTGAATGGCGAAAATCAATATAAGAAGCCGCTAAAGTTGAGCAGCGTTTGACCATTCGGGCGTTAGTCTTACCGCCGAATGTTCATACACTTAAGGTCGCCTTATGTCGTTTAAGACCGCCTTATCTGTCAAAATTGTATGGCGAAAATCAATGTAAGCCGCCGTTAAAGTTGAGCAGCGTTTGACCATCCGGGCCTTAAACTACTAAGTTGGCATATAATTTTAAACAGTAAAATACAAGAAGCACCGCCAAGCGAGGAATCGCAGCAAGCCCCTATCTTTATGCACCTCAAATAAATGTCATTGTTCACTCGAAAGCTGCAATTTTCTAGTTTCCGATCTGTTACCCGTTCCACGTGCCTCATTACGCTATTTTCATCCTGACGTTGTTACAATAGAAATACGATCGGATTTATCCAATTAAGGTCGCGCGCCGTGTACCAGGTAACGGTACAATATGATATCAGATTTCACTCGAAATGCGATGTTTTTATGTTCACTGAAAGTAAGAAGTACAAGTTTCTCTAGAAATGAACGCGATTTACCCTTATATTCAGATACTGCTATTATAAATGCGAATGTTTTGTGAAGATATTAATTGGATGAGGATAATTTTGTTACAGTTCTTAGAATTGTCTATGATAATGATGCTTCAGAGCTAAAATCTGCAATTTATCGAATAATTTAACCTCAAGTTTAGCTTTAAAGTGCGTTTTAAAATACCTATATATTATTAATAAAAGATTGCATACATTTTTCATACATAAAATATCTTTCGTAAAGCAGCGTTCGTAAATATCGTTGATATATTTCTATATTGAAGACGTAAATCCAATTCATACTCAGATAACATGATTGTAACCGCTTTCCAGAATGATCTCCACTTGATACGCACCCGACTCACGAGTTGTATTTATTTCTACGTAGGTGTTGCAACGCGCTATATATCAAACGTATTCGCTGCCAATTTACTGATACATCACTACACTACTTATGTACATTCACTTCTTTGTAGCTCGCTCGACCATTAGTCCTTTGACATTTCTCGCTAGCGAATACGTAAAATATTTGTATCATCACCACCCAACCCCTTTAGAGGTTACATCGATTTTTTCATTCAAAATATTTTACATACTCGCGAGAAATGTCAGAAAAACTCATGAATGAACTAGTGATCATACATCGGCAACAATTTATCCTTCAACATTTTGTCAAATACGCTTGTATGTTTTTATTTAAAATATTACATTCTACGAATTTTTGTTTTATTTTGTTATGTTTGAATTTGGATAACTGCCACTGATAAAACGGCTACCGGAGTTTTTACACATTACACATTGTATTTTTTTGATTCTCATAGTATTCGCACTTTAGCAGTTCTTCCGATACATAATACTCTTATTGTCTGGTCTATACATAATTATATAGATAGTGTAATGCCATTTTTTGGTGAACGTCCTCCTAAATTCCGCTACATTTTAATACTATCCTTCTTATATACTTTATTTTATTACTATCCTTTTCTTCCACTCATCTCCATCGAGGGCTTGTGTAGACTCGTTAATAATGTATAACTTGTGTATAATAATATGAAGTATGTAAATATGGACTCACTCCTCAGGCAGACTGGGGGCGCCCTCCTCCTGCCCGGGCGCGGTCACGTGGTACACGCAGAAGTTCTCGAGCAGCACCCGCATGTCCACGTAGTTGAAGAACGGTTGGAAGCAGATATCTGTTGGAAAAAACGTGTTTCAGACTCTCATATCAATGTTATGGATGGATTGTTGAGAGATATCCGTGAATAAAATCGTCACAGATTTCCGAAGATTCCGAGATTTCCGTAGTCGCGAACAGAATTCTCTTGTGATCGCTATTAAATTCTGTTCTATGTTGACTGTCTTTAGAATTGCCGATGTTTATGGGCGACGGTGACCAATTACCTTCAGACGACCTATCATCAGTCTACTAACCTACTTCGTAAGCTAGAAGAAATATTGTTTCTAATTGAGTAGCGGGTTCTATTAGATATACGGACGAACAAAACTATATCACTAGAAACGAAATCTTAAAAACACCTATGAGTTAAAAAATAAACCTGTAACTAAAAGAGCACGTCGTTTAATAGTAAACGCTTGTCCATTAACAGTAGTAACTCCATTCATGAGCTTTGAATTACAAAGCACTGCATAGCTTGTCAGCCTGAGACATACCAAAGATGCTAAATCTCTTTATGCTCCGTAACTTCAAAGGCTGCAATGTCTACCAACAATAGTGCCTGCAGGCTGCAACACAACATTGCAGGCAACAGCTTGACGGCAGAAATATGCAAAGCGGAATTTATAGATTGCGTCCAGAATTTGCTTTATTGTATTAAAATTAACAACATAATATTAATTATTTGTAGCGTTATAAAATGAAATTAAAAATACTTCTGTAAACCATTTTAGAGTTGGTATTCAAAACTATTTTGACTAACTATATTGCTTCATTGTTTCAAAATTAACAACATAATTTAGTCCGAAAATGTAGAGCTATACGAATCGTATTCATGCTTTTGTAAACTATTTTATTAGTGTTGGTAAAATATTTAAAACCATTTTGTCTAATTATATTGCGTCTTTATTATGACGTATCGATTGTTCTGTGTATACCTCGAATCGTCAAAGCATAAAGATAACATAACATAACATAAGCTCACGCCTGTATCCCCGAAGGGGTAGGCAGAGGCGCACTAGCGAACTAGAACACCCACATTTCGCCGAGCTTAGTTCCGTCCCAGATGTGATAGGGGGCGAGCCTATCGCCATATCGGGCACAAATTCCAGACTCCGGGCAGATATGGCAAAATCCAATATCACTTTGCCCGACCCGGGGATCGAACCCGAGACCTCAGAACCGTAGTCGTACCGAAATACCACCACGCCACCGAGGCAGTCATAAGGATATTTAATAATATGGAGAACATATATTCAACGGTGCGTCGCATATGCTTTTCGGTACAAAAACATGTTATGCTATTAATGAAATATCACACATCGAATATTATGTGTAATTTGCTTAAACTGAAATCTAGAGATTTAAGTTTGGACAAAGATATTATAGACGTCTTATCGGATTACCGGAGCTTTATTATATTAGTATTCAACAGCTGTCAGTAGTGGGATTAATATTGCCTTTTTGAGGTTCAACCGTGAATCTTGATTGATGGGAACGGAAAACGAACCCAGAAATTGTTGCAATAAATAAGTTTTCTATTGCTGTCGCCAATAGTTTAATATAAATGGTCCGCCTTTAAGCCATAAAGGTGCCTTATAGGAAGCTTCCTATATAAATAATGAAATTATAAATAAAATTAAAACTGTGTTTTTAGTAAGATGTGGAATCGTACGTATTATAAATGTATGAAATAAATGTTTAATTAGAAGAGCACTCATTATAAAGCTGAATGAATTATAAAGTGTAGTTTGTTTAATACGAGGGTAACGTTCAATTTAAACTGTTGCTAAAGTAGTGAAGCGTGTTGGTGCGGTAATAGATTTAACGAAGTTATGTCACATCAATTGGCTCAGGTTGGCCGTACGCTGCCGTGCGGTGTGCTCACTATCCGCCCTTATTAGACATAGTGATAAAGGCTGAGCTCTATCGAATACTCTTTGAAAAGTGTCCTAAAATACCTATGAGATAAATTATATTTTCATTTATAACGATGAGCAGGGATTTCCGATCAACTCTTTGGTATTTTGATAAATAGGTACATTGCGACTCCGGGAAATACATCTTAAATAGAGTTCTCACAGATATTCCAGGTTGACAGATGACAATAGTCTACGAGGTAAGTTAAAATCGCCCAGATAATACAACATAAGTGAGGATATAAGTTTTCTAACCTTAATACGGTTAAAGTGACACTGCTATTTTCCATTTACTTTTACATTATCGCTATTGATCTCCATCAAGATACGTAATAACGACGCGACGCGATGTCCTCACCGCACGTCTCGCTTTAGTATGCCACTATTATATCAACTCTATTAACGCCTGGCTCTCTAGTTTGTTGTTGTAAGAAGCCGAGAGGATAACATCATTTGTATGCTAGCTGTGTACAAAAAGCGGTGTCCCGTTAGGAATATTTTTTTATCGACCATTTGTTTACGTGTCATCGTTTGCTCTTAGGCGCTGATTTTGGAACGCGATTTCCCGAGACGAGCTGCTTTGATTGCGTAATTTGCACCGTGTTCTGTAGCTCTACATAAAATAATTTGAAAGATTAAGATTAATTGCACATGTAGCACGTACGGTTGGATGCGTTCGGGTGTGTCATAGAAATATTTTACGTACTCGCTAACGAGACACGTCAAGAACCTCATGGTTGAGCTTTTAGTAAGGTACATATGTGATACAACTATACTATTATAAATTTTTAAACCAATACATAAACTTTAGCAAAAACGGTATAGACGTCGAGAGACTGAAAACTCTTTCCGCAATTTCCGCTAAAAATTGTCACGTTATTTTTTGTCGAAGCGGTAAGGCTTGGCTGTATTCCATTTCTGTAATAGCATTGCACTCCGATTACAATTAGGGGTTAAAGTCAATAAATTTTTCGGTATAATTTACCAATTTATATCAAAGTTAAAGTTGTGCTAGAAATGCGAACCCGTTTTAAATTAAATGATACTACATGAATAATGGATGACCGATGTCCAACGGGGAAACTTAAGATTACTGAAACTAATGCCTTCAAGATACATGAATTCCGTAACTCGATTAACTATGATAAAATTGTGTGTATATCATTATAGACACATAATATAACTGTGGTTTCAAACTTCGATACTTTTAGTGTATTAATAAAAATGTTCTTTATTTATATACAGCTGTGCATGTTCCAAATTAAACACAACACTCCGGATCGTATTCGCCCAGCATTACATTTTTCCTAACCTTTGAAAATTAGTGCTTACGAAGTTACGAAATACTTTCGCATTGCAGTATTCGTGAAGTCGCATTGTACTTATGTATGTGTAGGCATGTGCAGCACTGCTGACTGCACCAGGTCGCAGAGCAGTAAGCTTACAATATTTTCCAATATCACATTTTGTCATTTTGTTTTGTATTTGTTCATGTTTTTAATATGCTGACGTGACTTTTATAAAGATGATGTGTCGTTGTTGCGCTTGGAAATTCTTTTAGCATTATCATTTATACAAAATAGCCTCATGGAAAATATACGAATGAATAAATAACGAGGTATAATGTAATTATTTATTTGGTTTACGTGAATGTTATAAATTAAAATATAACTAGTTTACACGGATTCTATTGGAGCTATAATGTAAGAATATTTTAGCTATTACATATGTCATGATGAAATGAAGATAAATAAACGTTAACCCAGTTTTGCGAGACATAGTCTCTTAGTATATTACTATGTAAAATCAAATTACTATAGAAATCAATATTATGAGAAAGACCTAATACTGCAAATTTTATAAATAATTCGGTGTATAATTCAAATGTAGCGGATTTATCGAACGATTTTCAAATGCATTTCATAATTTCAAACAATGACAATGTGCGGAGTGTTCCTATGGAATATGTACTACTTATTAGTAGTATGCTATTGCACTAACACTTTAGCTAATCTGGGAGTATAATGAAAGTGCCTGGGTATTGTCGACTCTTACTTAGATTACTTTTAAGAATGGAGTTACACAATAGGTATTTACTTCTATTATAAATACACTTACTTCTATTGACGGTCTATACTCTACACAATCTCAACACTTTGTTGTAGACTTAAAATGTGGCACCAATACTATAACTGCAACTACTCATATGCCAACGACATCCATTTAATTCATACAAACAAGATTTTTTTGTCTGTATGTTCAGTATGTTTTGTCTGTATGTTCCCGTCAATTCTCTGCTAGCATTCCTGCCATATCCCGTTCGTTCCCTTTCCTACAAATCACAACCATTTATCTAAGCCCCATCCTTGATTTGTGTCCATACCTGCCTGCTTGTTTTCTAAATTGATAGTGTTGTAACATGATTATTATTATATAAATGTATCTAGGCCTTGTTGTGACCTGTCATAAGTGCATTTGATGTGCCTACGTGACCAATAAACATTTTTATTTATTTATTTATTTATTTTATGTTTACGCCGATTCTGTTTGCTGGTCGTTTGTTAACGAATTGTTGAATCTTTGTTTGTCAGTAAATAGGACGTGTTTTTTCGTTTGCTCCTGAAATTGGATTCCTTTGTATTAACAAGATTAATTTTGTAGTACTTATAATATAATTATTATATCTAAAACATATTTTAAGAATGTTTAAATATTTGCTTGTGAGATATATTATTTTAAATATTTTTTAAAATAGTTACATAAAAATATTGCCCCTTACTTATAAAAATATTTGAGCGCTGCTTATCTTTATACCATAGGTCGTCCCTTTCATTTTTAAACAATGTAACGCAAGGAAAAATGTGACAGGCTATTCGTAACCGCTCAGCTAAAAATGCTGTTTTAAGTAAGGCCCATTATGATTAGCTTGCAAGTGTTTGAGCCACAGCTCAGCTAGTATTTATTTATCGTGCTAAAATAGTATTGAAGATTTTGAAAAACAATGTTGGCTCAACGTTTGAGTTAGCCCTCATTCACAAGAGAGCTTTTTCAACGGGCGTTAAAAAAGTGTCGTCAACATGTCTGTCAGTGATTGAAAATCATTCTTGTATTGATTCTAATAAGGTACATTCTACTACATAACGCCCAACTCCCGATGATTAAAAAACGCCGCGTTTTAAAAGCGCCGGCGTTTGAACAAGTATATTAAAACATTTGTTCCGTTACTACGCTTTTTTTTTGCGCGTTGAAAAAGTTCTCGTGCGAATGAGACCTTAGTTGTCAGAATTCCGAGCTCATTATTCGAGCAGCTTGTTAGCCGAAAGTAGGCCGACGTAGAAACAAACGTACAAGTTTGAGTATGTACCATCACGCTGTTCGCCAGGGTGTACCCTCGGAATAAGGTCACTTCGCCTGTCTCTTCGTTGTTTCACTCCTTACTGCAGTATTTATGTTTTGTTTAATTCATGTTTTGAGTCAATGTTATAACATTAGTATTATAACTTGGATTAAACATTTAAATACATAATTTCGTGCGTCGTACAAAACATCAGCTGAAATTTTGACGGCGCTGTGGTTTTAACTACCTGCCTCACTAACCGCCGAATGTTCATGCACTTACATAAGGTCGCGTTATGTCGTTTAAGGCCGCCTTATCTGTCAAAATTGTATTTCGAAAATCCATATAAGAAGCCGTTAAAGTTGAGCAGCGTTTGACCATTCGGGCGTCACCAGTTTATATTAATAGAGGCACCGCAATTTAGGATTACGTCAAATTCATTCAATAAATTATATTACAAATTCCAAAAAAATCTATTGAATTCACTTGTATATTTTGTGCATATAAAAACAACCCATCATAATCAGCCACAGGACGCCATAACAACCCATTGCGTACTAATTAACATACTTTACATAGAATGTATTGAGTTAACGTATGTATTCATGTACAATACCCTATTAATTATACCAAAGTTCTATGCTGGTTACATAATATAATAAATTAGGCATTGTCCCGAGATTCGCCGTGCGACCTCGATATGGAGATTATCAAAATACTACTTAGGGCACCTAGTACCTAGTATATTCTGTAAGCATATGTTTTGTACACCATATTATAATAACCTCAAAACATTTCACGAAGCTCCGCCAAATGCTATAACAGATTAATCCGATATCTCAATATTATCCAATAATGATTTTTTAATAGTACCAAATGTGTGGAATGTGCCGCCTACATGCAATAATCTCGTGCGGACGTCCTCGTCAAGTCTCGATCAATGGATAGAATTTTTGCCTGAAGTATAATAACATTTTAATATTCAACATAGAAAAAATGTAAATAATACCTACTTCGCATAAAATAATTTTGATATCAAAATCAAAATTCTTTTATGCGAAGTATTTTTATTCCATATAACTTCAACGTTACAATACATTATTCAATAGTTTATTTAAATATCTTTGAGGGATTAGGTATACGAAAGAATCATTATCTACAATGTTGCAATGCTACTTGCGATCCAAAATTCGTCGGTGAAAAGCTTTCTCAGTACCCGTAGCGTTTGGAACTAGCGCAAACAAATATCCGAGAATCCTTTTCAACGTTCCTTTTACGTTCTACAGAAAATGTTGTAGAGTTGCAGACATGAGCTAATAATATACATATACTTATAATATACAGACCCTTGATGTACACTACTTGTCTAATGATGGTACAAGAAGACAATTTGAATATTTATGTTACTAATAATTATAAAACCCAAGCTAAATGTGCTTTATCGAAAATTCCCAATACGTATATTCCCTAGCTTTCCAATTCCAATACATACAAGCTTCAAATTCAGCGTTGAATATTGATTGCTTCATTAGCGGTAATTGATGTTCGGCTACTACCAACATTGTAAGGAAGAGAATAATTTTCCTGATCAATAACCAACATGATGATGAGCTGTTCACCTAGTTTCCTTCTAGAAAATAGTTCCTTTTTGCTTTTCTTATATTATGGATATTACTCGACCCCTATCACATCTGGGACGGAACTAAGCGCGGTGAAATGTGGGTGTACTAGTTGGCTAGTGCGGTTCTGCCTATCCCTTCGGGGTCACAGGCGTGAGGTTATGTTATGTATATTATATTATCCATATTCTCGTATAGTAGAAAGAAGATTTAATACGTATATTGACAGTTTTGCTAATTATTATCATTGCTAGAACCGTCCGACGGACGTTTAAGCCATATAATCAATACGTGATGTCGGGAAGGCTAACTTTGGGCCACCCAATTCAATCACAACATATTATCAATCGAGAACGTAGTGCATTATTTTTTTATAACTATATTAATCAATATATTATCCCTCGAACGGCGTTGGGCAGGCCTCCGGCAGACAACCGGTCGTGAAAACTACAGTATTTTCAGCAACATGCTTGAAAAAGCGTCGTGTACTGTCGTGGATCCCACATTAGGTTGGACTTGTATCGTGGTTGATGGAAATACGATCCCATAACACCCAAACCCGAAACAAATGACAGCCTCCGTGGCGCAGCGGGCGAGTAGCCGGCTGTGAAACGGTCGCGGGTTCGATTCCCGCACCGAGACAAATGTCTGTGTGGCCCATAGATATTTGTTTCGGGTCTGGGTGTTGTGAGACCGAAAGTCTCTCGTAGTTTCTGATACTATGTGTGTGACTGTTGGGTGTATTTATTATTATTTATTTATTAAATATCGGTAGATCACAAACATTTATTTTCGTGCGGCAAGCCAACCCGCGGCCTCTCGTATAACATACCTGATGAACTCCTTTATCATAAAGTTCACTGAATATTTTAAATCTCAAATATTTCTATGCAAATATTCCTGTTTGCTTCGAATTGTTCGCACATGTCGTTCGTGTGCCTCTTTTCGCAATTACTGCTACGAATGAAAAAAACTGTGTAAAAAGGGCAACGGAATAAGTTTGGACGACGGATTTACGTGGCTGAAGCGAGCTCGCAGTAAAGGGAACTGTTACGCAATCCGACGTTGGGATCCCGAATGAAAATGAAACTAGAATGGGCAATGTGCTCTCACGAGCCTCCCACATTAATGCTGACCTGTATAAACGATTGCTTAAACGATGTTTAAACCCCACATAAAGTAGTTGCTTGTTTGAACCGTATCAGTAGTATTGTCTTTTAAATGGTTTTTAATACTAGTTCATTTAAATCAATAGAGGACTAACACGCTAACTCATTCTATTCCATTTATTATCAAATCAATAAAGCTAACAGCTGTGTCATGCTTCGACCACATTATGGACATTTAAGTGGCTGTACAATATAAGATGGTACTGGTATATTAATTACCAAAATGATTGAAATTGTTGTTCCTGTTATTATCATCAATGCAAAAATGATTTCGGATAGGTTTAAAACTAAAATAGGCAACAATCAGTGTTGATGAAAACGTAGCAAAGGCGAATATTTAATTTTAATGTTTTTGATATTTTGGTACTTTGTGTTATAAACTGCTGTACTTGTGTATGCCGTATAATTTGCTGTTCGATACGATATCACGTTTAAGTTGTGAAAGATTAATTTAAACGATCGTCGACTTTAAAAGTTACGAATCAGGTTTGATTGCGACGCGATGTGATAAAGTATTTAACAATGATATATAACAATAACTTTAAATTGAAATATAATTTAGAAGTTTTGACAAATGTTTCATACTTAAAGGGTGAAAATTACTCCCCAAATAAAAAGTATTTCGCAAATACCTTATAAAATGTGTTTAGTAACAACGATCTAGGTCTGTATATTCAAAAGTTATAAAATGGACAATTCTTTTTTGTGTAAAATAAAGTGTTGCGTGACTTCGTTTAAAGTATGTTTGTAGTGAAATCTGTAGGCAAATTACTGTAAAAAATTAATTACATAGTTGCATGAGTAAAATTCATTACTCAAGCGGACATTTTATATGGCGTAGAAGACACGTCACTCGACCGGCGCGAAATTCACCACAAGAAAGGGCTTTTAGAAATCATTTGTCTAGTAGGCTCTCTTTGTAATCTGTTTAGTATTAAAAACTGTCCCTAATACATCGTGCTGTTTATTAATTATTGTGATAAAACTACCAGAGCAAGAAAACATTTCACTTTTTTATAGTTTACTACAACGTTTACGTCGACCAAGATAAAGCACTGAGTAACCTAGATTCATGATGATTGTACAAATAGCTCGTCAGTGTAGGATGAATGTCAAAATGGGTCCAATAAAAATTAAAGAACAATTACGCCAAGCCGGGACTTCAATCTCGGAAATTACCGACCGACGACAGCTGCTCGCTGCAAACTTGAAGAGGTCACGAAGCCTTGAAGAATTGTTTAAACTCACTAGTAAAACTTCGAACTATACCGCGCCGACAATAAAATGAATGTTAAATTTAATTCAATTATACTCAAAACCAACAAGTTTATATGAAATGTTTTCTGTTTGTGTGGGCAATTCGAAAGCAAACTTCGTCTACATACGACTATGTTGGCACAGCGCACAAATATTCCTGGAAGGTGTTAAAATAATTATTGTGACTTCTGCGTCAGTCTTGTGCAATGGCGCGAGCTTACACACACGCACGGCTGAAAGGCAGATTCGCAGTGTTATTATAACCTACATTATGTGCAGTCCCAAAGATTTATCTATCGTCATAATCCAGACTAAAATGAATAAATATAAAAATATGCAAATAAGAAGTCTTGGGTTCAAATCCCATATAGAGCAGAGGTTTTTTACGATTTGAGACAATCACCCAGAAGTACACGTGAGGCTTGCCACACAGTTCGTCTTAATGATTTACGCTGAATCACTTCTGCACCATGCCTACAACGTGCTGCGTCGTACCCAGGTGAAAAAAAATAAAAAATACATCACAATTCACAATATTAACAAAGGTAATCGCACAATAAAAATAAATGAATAAAGAGTCATGTTGAATGCCGAAAGATAAAAAGTTTCTAGAAATATACAAAAACTTCCTCTAGCCATATTTAAAAAGGTTTGGGTCAAATGTTTTCCTTAAGGGTATTGCGAAGGGAGATTTTTTTTAAGAAGACAAACAAATGGAATGAAATTTTCAAACTCGCATTTGGGCCTTTAAATAATCGTTACAAAAATTGATGTTGGAAAATTAAATTCATGTCATTCATAAACTGAGACAATCAAAAATGTCCCCTTGCAAAATAATTGAATCCACTACACAAGACACGTCACACCGTCACGACACTCACGACATAACGCATTAATGGCTGTTGAATGTCGTCGAATGATGTCGAAGCCATTCGGTGATTTATTGCATCGTTTCATCAAGTCTGGCCTTCAGGTCCGAAAATAGGTATTCAAAAGTAAATAATTCGAGTAGTAAAAGTACATCCCGCTCCACTAATGGATTTGTGTAACAGAACTTTAAAATAAGTCAAAAATACAAACGGTTATCGATATGTCGACAGACGTGGAAATCCTTACGTCTGCATTAATATGGCTTTAATATGCGATGACAGCCCGATAAACGGCAAAGCCATCACCGTTCTATAGCTGTCAAATACACGCAGTTGATTGGAGTTCATGTTTCTGGTTTCCGACAGACTAGGTGCTCGATAAATGTGCACATTTGTGTTTTATGCTGCTGTGACAATATGACAAGATAGAGAGGTCTGTCGTTTTTGCTCGCATAGAATATCGTAGGTAAGATGTTGGATGAAAAACTATAATTTTTTATATACTTTAAAAAATCGGTCAAGTGCATGCTGCATATCTGACCATGCACAGTACAGGGTTCCAAAGTCGGCTTAAATGTTACTGAAATATTATTTTAATGGTCATACTTATAGTACAATGGTCATAAGCTTATATTTACTACCTATTTTACATAACTAACAACTTCATCTATGTAGTATTTAATAGATTTTGTGGAAAATTTTGCTTTTTACTATGGTCGACAATTACTAGTTAATTTGTAAAGCCTGGTTAACTGTGATAGTTTTCCTTTTAAATTCGTTATATGTGCGACTATCTTGCGAGAAAAAAATATCATCCCCCACTTTACGTGTAGGGAAAGTACCCTACAGAAAATTCTTTTCCAAGATTTTCTTTTACAGTTTTGTTGGCGTGATTGATATGTATACCCAAAGGACAGCTTTCTAGTATTGATCTCTAAGCTAAACCGCGGACAGACAGACAGGCAGACGGACAGGACGAAACTATAAGGGTTCAATTTTGCCATTTAGCTTTAGAACACTAAAAATGGAAATTGTATTGTCTTCGCGTCTATCGTGAAACTAATACCATAATGTACAGTCACATTATAGTCATGATTATGGGTTTATGACGAAAAAAACAAACATTAGTCTACGTGTTTACTTTGAGAATATCTCACTAAACAAAAAGCTATAATGTAATTATGTCAGATTTTGTATTTCTGATCCAAGTATACCTGATGAACAATGTCAAAGAAAGGTATCATGTAATCATGGATCTCACAACTTTTACGGTAGAAGAACTGAGTTGCGAGACTTGTTTTTTTTAGAAGTTTTGTTTTTGATGGCTTTAATCCTTACTAAATAATAAAAGCGAAAGTAACTCTGTCTGTCTGTCTGTCTGTCTGTCTGTCTGCCTGTCTGTCTGTGGCGTTTTCACGTCTAAACCGCTGAACCGATTTTGATGAAATTTGGTATGTGGGTAGTTTTAACCCCAAGGACGGACATAGGGTACTTTATTTTTTTTAAATCAACCCCTAAAGGGATGAAATAGGGGATGAAAATTTGTATGGGAATTTTTGAACCGCTTAATGGATTTTGATGAAATTTGGTATGAGGATACATTTGACCCTAGGGATTCAAATGGGGTACTTCATTTTTTTTTTATCAACCCCTAAAGGGATGAAATAAGGGTTAAAAGTTTGTATGGGGATTTTAGGTCCACTTAATGGATTTTTATGAAATTTGGTATGGGGCACTGCATACCTTTGGGTTTAAAGACACAAATGGGCTACTTTTTTTAAATCAACCCTAATGGGATGAAATAGGGGATGAAAGTTTTTATGGGAATCCAGAAACTGCTGAATGGATTTTTAAGAAAATTGGTATGAGGATAGTTTTAGCCCTGAGGACAGAAATGGGGTGCGATATATTTTTATCCTACAAAGGGATGAAATAGGGGTTGAAAATTTGTTTCTTTGTTTTTGGGCCGATTGACTTCAAAATCGATATCTGAGTCGCCCCGTGGTTACCAATGACAGAACCGCTGTCAGACCTGTCAAAAGTGGCCGCCATTTTGTTTTTATTTGTTTTTGGGCCGATTGACTTCAAAATCGATATCTGAGTCGCCTCCTGGTTCCGAATGACAGAACCGCTGTCAGACCTGTCAAAAGTGGCCGCCATTTTGTTTTTCTTTGTTTTTGGGCCGATTGACTTCAAAATCGATATCTGGGTCGCCCCGTGGTTCCGAATGACAGAACCGCTGTCAGACCTGTCAAAAGTCGTCGCCATTTTGTTTTTATTTGTTTTTGGGCCGATTGACTTCGAAATCGATATCTGAGTCGCCCCGTGGTTCCGAATGACAGAACGGCTGTCAGACCTGTCAAAAATGGCCGCCATTTTGTTTTTCTTTGTTTTTGGGCCGATTGACTTCAAAATCGATATCTGAGTTTCCCCGTGGTTCCAAATGACAGAACCGCTGTCAGACCTGTCAAAAGTGGCCGCCATTTTGTTTTTCTTTGTTTTTGGGCCGATTGACTTCAAAATCGATATCTGAGTCGCCCCGTGGTTCCGAATGACAGAACCGCTGTCAGACCTGTCAAAAGTGGCCGCTATTTTGTTTTTCTTTGTTTTTGGGCCGATTGACTTCAAAATGGATATCTGAGTCGCCCCGTGGTTCCGAATGACAGAACCGCTGTTAGACCTGACAAAAGTGGCCGCCATATTGTTTTTCTTTGTTTTTGGGCCGATTGACTTCAAAATCAATATCTGAGTCGCCCCGTGGTTCCGAACGACAGAACCGCTGGCAGACCTGTCAAAAGTGGCCGCCATTTTGTTTTTCTTTGTTTTTGGGCCGATTGACTTCAAAATCGATATCTGAGTCGCCCCGTGGTTCCGAATGACAGAACCGCTGTCAGACCTGTCAAAAGTGGCCGCCATTTTGTTTTTCTTTGTTTTTTGGCCGATTAACTTCAAAATCGATATCTGAGTAGCCCCGTGGTTCCGAATAACAGAACCGCTGTCAGACCTGTCAAAAGTGGCCGCCATTTTGTTTTTCTTTGTTTTTGGGCCGATTGACTTCAAAATCGATATCTGAGTCGCCCCGTGGTTCCGAATGACAGAACCGCTTTTAGACCTGACAAAAGTGGCCGCCATATTGTTTTTCTTTGTTTTTGGGCCGACTGACTTCAAAATCAATATCTGAGTCGCCCCGTGGTTCCGAACGACAGAACCGCTGTCAAATCTGTCAAAAGTGGTCGCCATTTTGTTTTTCTATGTTTTTGGGCCGATTGACTTCAAAATCGATATCTGAGTCGCCCCGTGGTTCCGAATGACAGAACCGCTGTCAGACCTGTCAAAAGTGGCCGCCATTTTGTTTTTCTTTGTTTTTTGGCCGATATACTTCAAAATCGATATCTGAGTAGCCCCGTGGTTCCGAATGACAGAACCGCTGTCAGACCTGTCAAAAGTGGCCGCCATTTTGTTTTTCTTTGTTTTTGGGCCGATTGACTTCAAAATCGATATCTGAGTCGCCCCGTGGTTCCGAATGACAGAACCGCTTTTAGACCTGACAAAAGTGGCCGCCATATTGTTTTTCTTTGTTTTTGGGCCGATTGACTTCAAAATCAATATCTGAGTCGCCCCGTGGTTCCGAACGACAGAACCGCTGGCAGACCTGTCAAAAATGGCCGCCATTTTGTTTTTCTTAGTTTTTGGGCCGATTGACTTCAAAATCGATATCTGGGTCGCCCCGTGGTTCCGAACGACAGAACCGCTGTCAAATCTGTCAAAAGTGGTCGCCATTTTGTTTTTCTATGTTTTTGGGCCGATTGACTTCAAAATCGATATCTGATTCGCGCTGTGGTTTAGAACGACAGAATCGCTGTCAAGCCTGTCAAAAGTGGCCGCCAATTTGTTTATCTTTGTTTTTGGGCCGATTGACTTCAAAATCGATAGCTGTGTCGCCCGTATTTAGACTAAAACGACAGAGCGGATCGACAAATCAAAAGTTTTGTTCCGTTGGCCCTACAAAATACGCGTGCGGAGCCGCGGGCAAAAGCTAGTTATTTCATAAAATGACATTACTTGAGAAACAAATATTTGTCCATAAAATACATATTTGTTGATAAATTCATCAAATAGCATACAATATACAAACCGTACTGATAAAGCCTATTGTAAATCATTACCAAAACATAATTTAATAAACATAACTAAAGCTTAGAATTTTGTTATTCATTTGATTGTTTTAAACGACTTTACAAAGAAATATTAGAAGAAAATACGAAGCAGGTTAAACAACCAAGTGAAGTAGGCGGGTAGAGGGACAGCAGCAGGGAAAGGGATAGTGGGTCGGTGAGTGTACTAGTCCCACAACAGTATTTAAGTTTCTTGGTAATTTAATCTTTGGGCTATATGATTATTTAGTTTTACTAAGAAATTGCCATTTGTAACCACTTTAAGTCCAGTATTACAACACGATACTGACACATTAGTTTGGAAATTATATTCTTTTTATTTCTTTTTGTGACTTTAAATCTAAATGTATGCTTAACTGACGTTCTGTTATACATGCCTTAATGATTGGACAGTGGCCACGACTGCACTCCCGCGATAGTCGATACAGTATTGTATCCCGCCGTACGGCGACGAAATGGAAGCTTAGTAGCAGTCGCCATCGTTCCGTTTTCAAATATTTGAACGGGATAATTAAATACAAATGAAATGCACAATGGCGTTGTTCTAATGCCGAGACACTGAGTAAAGATCTAATATTAGTTAGGACGCAACTAAAACTAATCCCCAGTAGAAAATAGGAGTTTTAAACGAAACATTGATTGAAATTAAGTTTCAATTGACAGAACCCCGGTTAGTGTCCATGGATATTAGATCACTTATTAGAGATGTTTGGCCTCCGTTCTTGCAACTCAATTTTGACTTGCCGCGAGTTGACAAAAATATATGCATTTAGTCGCCGACGAAAGTAACGAAAATTACTTGTCCTGTCTAATGTCCAAAAATAAGATGTGATGAGAAATGGTAAAATCACGATAAATCTTGCACCAATAACGGAATTGTCGATTTTACTCTTCTGGGTTTGAGGATTTGGCAATATATTTCATGAGCACCCTCGAAACTTTAATAACGAGTTCTTGGATCGAAAATGCATTCACATTCAGCACACATGATTTCGGTGTGCCAACAACATTAATCATTTCCAATAAACGCTACAGTATAAATCATTCAGCGCTCCATTTCCACAGGATATGCTTCGAATGGATTGGGCCACGACTGACGACTGTTATGAAAACTTGTTCCACAATTAGCTATATTTATTCTTGATATAGTTCATCGTGACATTACCAACGTCTTTCGCATCTAATAAAAAAATCGAATCTATCGATTGTTATGCTTAAAGCACGTCCGCTTAAACACCAGTCAAGACATTTTTTAATAGTGTACAATATTAATCGTAGAATTTCATTAGCAAACGATTCATGATCGATAGACATAACAGTTGGACCCAAACGTAAAATAATTGATGTCCAATTGACCACCGTACAAGCGTCGTTTGTTTGTTCACACTTCAATCACATTATACGATCTGTTTGTTAAACAACGCAGTAGTGTTCAGTTTTCATTAGTTCCCTCACAGACACACAAATAAATGTTCATTTCATGACAAAATTAATTTAACACAGCGAAGTTTAATCTTAAGTGTGGCTGCGGTACGAACCGGACTTGGGAAAAATTCTTTAAAGGAAATGAGATTGAAATTCCTATCTCGGAGGCGTCGGTATTTTCTACAGCGCCAGTAATAGGGTGATAAGAAAATTGTCTGTCACTTGACATGGCGGACACATCCGTTTAATTAGAAATTTGTCATTGTGATGATGGTTAGTTAAATTATATTCTAGAAGAAATGAAAATTGCTTAATGTGTTCAATTCAGAGACTCAAGAGTTCGACCATGAGTGTTTTGACACTGCACGCTAGTGAGTTCGTAAAACAATTGTATGACAAACACCCGGACGCTTCTAGCGGTTATGTGAAGAACTGGCGTTTTTCATACAAATTATTTTACGTAGTCGCTAGCTATCATAAAACTCATAGTCGAACAACTGCTGGAATATATTTGACAATCCAATTCCAATCGAGCTCGATACGCGTTTATGACATTTGTATGAATTATTCACCAAATGTCATCAGTGCGCAGCGAGGTCTATACGAATTTGATTGACAAAATGGTTTCTGCTTAGGCCACAGAGGAATTTCGTTGCCACCTAACTAAAATTTAGAATTGGATACGCCATTAAATTGTGTTTTATTCTTAGTAAATAATTGATGTTGGATGACAATAGAATTACTCTGATTGTCACTTCAAATGTTAACAGAGTTAAAAGCTACGTAGCTATTACCGCGAATTTGTGATTGATAGCGTTTCAATTTTCAGCATGTAATTGATATTTTCCAACGTCAACGTCATGTACTCGCGATCATACATTGATGGGCTCGTGTCCACAGCGACCTCGGACGCAGTCTACACAGTTAATACTAGTAACATCCGTCGTAATGTAGTCATGTCTCAGGCAACTCGTGTTAGCACTATTAAATTACATTTGCTAAGGTAATATATAAAATAGTACATCAATATATACTCAGGCTAAGATTTATAGAGCGAACTTCTAAGTCAAAGTTAAAGTAACGAACTCAGTGAGGATTTGGAATTATTAAATCGAACTTTGACTTAGTCTGAGTCATTTTTTACAAGAAAAAGAGACTGACAGACAGACTAAGCAAAGATTTTCTTGTAAAAAATTACTCGGTCTAAGTCAAAATCCTCACTGACTGCGGAATGTTCAAAAACTTAAGATGGACTATGTCGTTTAAGGCCGCCTTATCTGTCAAAATTGTATGGCGAAAATCAATGTAAGAAGCCGTTAAAGTTGAGTAGCGTTTAACCATTCGGGCGTGAGTTCGTTGCTTTGAGTTAGACTTAGTCGAAGTTCGCTCTACAGATCTCAGCCTAAGAGCCCACGCCCACGAATGATTTGTCATTGTGATGTGAGTGTTACTCTGTTCTGCTGTGTCTATAGACACTAACATGCGTCCTCATTTATTTTCATACAATATTGTAGACAACATGTAGATAGACAAAATCTTTACAATCGGTTATCTACCTCTAGATATATCATGACACGCATGCTAGCCAGGCAGGAAATATGGAGATGCACACGTACGACTTGGATGATTTTCGATACATTTATATCGACAGATATTTGTTTCGAGGCTGGGTTTTGCAAGACCTAAACTCTCTCGTAGATTCTGTATACCCACGTTACAGGGTAAACGTAGTGTGGGGTCAGGACTATGTGACTGTTGGGTGTATTTATCTTCCATACCCTAGACAATAGTGACAAAAAATCATGGTAATATAGTCACGCGTACACAATAGCACTTTTACGCAATCTTACACAATATTTATTACAGATTACAGACGGTAAGTACGGCTATAGGGCTGGGGATAGGGAATAAGCGCCTTACACCACGTCTGGTCCGTCGACGTGTCCTCGTCGCATCGATATTGCATTCGGCTTGCATATTAAACAATATAATTCCCTTTATCGATCATCTTTCGTATTCAGTGGTCTCTTCAATATCTTAATGAAGTCAGTAGTAACGTAGTATGTACTGAATGTTCATTAAAGTTGCTAAACACCAAGATTATCATATCAAACTTGTTTGTTTCAAACCACACGATGGACGATCCCTACATGTGACACTCAGGGCTGTTATTTACAGACATTTACATCTTAGATATCCCAAATAAAACTTAAAACCAAAAAATATACATTTAATATCAACGTTCAAAGAAATTGTAAATAAATGCATTCTCATACAACTTGGAATACTTGACTATTTTCGTATACCTATAATAAATAAAAAAAAATCATAACAAAGTTTTGTTTCACGACTCACTCGTTTTACATTTTACAAATGAACATAAAAAAGATGAACAGGATAAAATTATTTTGATTTGTCCGTTTTTTTTAAGATTCCGGGCGGATATAGCGAGAATGAAATAGGTCTTATCGTTCGTCCTAGTAAATACATAAAGGAGCAAATAGATTTACAAAATATCTCTATGAGTCACCCAAAACTTCGAAAAAAATTATTCCGCTTAATGTACTAAAGCTAGAAATATCTGTAAGAAATGAGGTCATCGAAGATCTGATTTAAGATAGCGCACTACGCCCGAATACTGGAACACTACTCAACTTTAACGGCTTCTTACATTGATTCCGTATAATTTTGACACATAAGGCGATCTCAAATGTATGAGTATCGGCGGTAGTTCTCAAATTATGTTTAAGTTGATTGGTTTAAGTACATAACAACCTCGAGTTGCCACACTGCGATCGCACAATATTAACAATAATCGATTAAACTCCGAGACGCCTTAAATAAGATAATGTCGGTTGTTAGTTCAGAAACCGACTTCAAAAAAAGGATATCTACGCCAAATAAGGACAGATTTTCCAGATTGTTTTTCTGCCTTGGTACCAAAAATTCACTTCACATTTCACTTAAAGATGTCCTCCTTCGTGTTTATTTAGCGGAAGAAAGTTAACCACATAAATAAGTATTCTGCTAATATTCAGGCATTACTGGATGGATAGGAAGGTGACCTGAGTCAATTACAAGTCAGCAACTAGCAAGAAGTGGCCTAGAACAATCAGTTGTCAGTTGGATATCTCTCATTTCGAATGCCAAGTTTGGTTCGCTGAGCCAGCGGAGTTAGTAGAAACTAGTTACTTATAATTTTAGTGAACAAATATTTTGCACAAATGTGGCGTGGTAAATCAATGTCTGTACAAAGGACGCATTTGAACACTAAAACCGCAACTGGTCATATACTGGTACTGTGTGTAGTGACTAAAAATTACACGTCATTAGTTAACACGAATTGCCATTTGTGCAAATATTTCTGTGACCTCAGAGTGGCTCGAATTTAATGAGACCACAGTATCGATCAATATAACATGAGGTTTTGTTTACCCTAAAGCTCAAACAGCCCAGTTAAATTACTTAAAAGTTTAACAAAAAATAGTAGTAATAGTGGAACCTCTCTCCAATAAATTCACGAGCACTTTTTTGCGCGCGCTTTATTTCGTAGTGTCAGTAGGCTAGCGACTCGCTAGCCACGTTACCCAAGGAATCCAAATCTTCATTCTCTAGTCCCTGACCCTTTCAAGATGTTAAATAATATTAGCCCTGTAATATATACTGTCGCAATGCTGGTCACGGGCCTCCTGTACTAATGAGAGGGGTTAGGCCTTAGTCTACCACGTTGGCTTAATGCAGGTTGGTAGACTTCACATATACCTTTGAAATTCTTGTGTGGAAATTCTCGGGTTTGCAGGTTTCCTCACGATCTTTTCCTTCACCGTTATAGCAAGCGATATTTCACAATGAAAACACACTTAACATGGAAAAGTCCAGAGGTGTGCTCTTTTTGGGGTTGGTCTCGAAACTCCGACACTCGTCTCAGCAGTCCGTACCATTCCCAAGTGAGCTACCGCTGGTTCTGCTTGCTTTCATGATGTTAACGCATCTATAATCCCATTACTGATGTCCATATCTAATAGAGATCACTGGCAAGTGATATTGTCGTATGTTTCGCGATGTTCGTGATGTCGTCGTATGTTCGATTAACTTTTGCTATAAAAAGAGATATAGTATCTTAAACAAAGTCTATATACATTTATATGAGAATGTGGCGTATGTAGTCATTAAAACGAACAGCCAATTCACTAAAGCATCCATCGTAAATGGTTCAATGGTTTTATGTCCATCGAGTTAACGGTTTCTATTTTGACACTGGTCTAAGCCGTTGCTCTAGTTGTCTTATGACGAACGTATACGTATGGGTACTAAGCACTTACGCCTGGCTACGCTTCAGGATCCCATTTTATTTTCAAAATAAATATATGGCCTAATAATAATTTAGCTTTCTGTACGAGAAAGAATTTTTAGAATCTGTCCAGTCATTTTACAGTTTATCCAGTCCAAACAGATCTAGCTTAAAAATATTAATACTTTTGAGTCGTAGAGCCACGCCGCGCTGTAGACAATTACGTCTACAGGATTAATGGGCCGGCACGACCGGTTTGATACCACTGTCTCACAAAAAACTGACGTAAACAAAGAGATTTAACACTGCATGACGTAAAGTAACAGCTCGCTGTCGCGTTTCGTTCGGTGCGTGAGATTTCCGGTGGCCCAATTCCCCCTCCCTTTCCCAATCCCTTCCCTACCCCTTCCATTCAATCCTTTTAGGTTGGCAACGCACCCATGATTCTTTTTGGGTCTTGGGTGTCTATGAAAGATCGCTTACCATCATGTGACCCATCTGTTCGTTTGCCAGTCTCTACTATAATAGAAAAAAAATAGTATAAATACCGGAGATCATAACTGAGTATGAAGAAGTATTGTCATTTTTATTTGCATATAAGCGATTACCTATGTACAACAATGATTACCTATGATGCAGGCCGCTTCCAACAGGTTGATCTGGAAATCTTTGGGCGAGGCCTATGTTCAGCAGTGGACGTCTTATGGCTGGTGATGATGATGATGATGATGATGATGATGGTGATGATTACCTATGTATGGTTATGTTATGATCGTATGTAGACTGTCGCGAGTTGTGGCGGTAATTAGCGATGCGAAAAGCTGCAGTCGACAGTACTCATTTAGGTTACGTTCCAATACATTCAGTTTCATCATTGAACTGACCCTGACTAAACCACTGTATGTGAAACACTACTCACTAGTCATAGCCAGTTTTCTTGTTATCGTCTCAATAGAAGCATTACACCAATGAGGATCATATTTTCACTACTTTGTCCTCGCATTCTTTTTTATAGCAGAGACTGGCAAACGAGTAAATGGGACACCCAAGACACAATAAGAATCCTGGGTGCGTTGTCCACCTAAAAAGAAGAAATGGAAGGAGAGAAAAGGGATTGGGAAAGGGAGGAGGGGAATTGGGCCACCGGAAATCTCACTCACTGAACAAAACGCGATAGCAAGCTGCCACTTTACGTCGGTTTTCTGTTAGACAGTGGTATCAAATAGGTCGAGCCGACCCATTCGTGCTGTAGACGTAACTGTCTACAGAGTGGCTCTACAACTTACAAATGGTATGCTTTTATTGCAATGCTTTTATTCACCGTTAAAGTAAGGTTCTATAGCAAATACTGGCGAACGATATCACAAGATGGTAAATACATATCTCCATAATTCGTAAACACTCTCGAAAAAAACCCATGATTAGTGCGTTGCTAATTAAGAGAAAAAAACTCCTATCACAATATAAACGTCTATATACCTAAGATTCTCTTAAGAGTTCTCGCATAGCAACGGCATGCCAGAAATCGAAGTATGGGCCGACCTATCTTTATTATTGCAGATAGTATGACGACCTGATTACGGCATGCCAGCGAACTGCTGAATCCAATCGTTAGTGTTAAAATACTTATGAAAACCTACGACTTTTCTAAAGTGATTATTGAAAAACAGTGATTTTTTTATAGCTTTACTATCAAAGCTTCATTTTTACTTAAATGGTCTGTAACTATTTTATTGATTAACATAAGCCTAACAGGCCGATCTGGAAATCTTTAAGGAAGCCTATGTCCAGCAGTGGACGTCATGTAGATGATGATGAATAAGCCAAAAATTACTATTTACTGTTTTCAACAAGGAAGCTCATCCACTGCCTAAACGTAAGACCAAACCTCGAACGTAATGAGAGTACAATATGGTTTTAATCCTCTTCGAAGGTCCTTCGGAACAGCAACAAGGAATCGAAGGACACGCCGATGCCAATGGACAATTCGGATTATCGAGATCAACCATTAAATGATCGGCAGAGATTACCTTCTCTGAAATACCAATGATATGCAATTTTACATCGACATCGAAATCAATTATATCGACGATGGCGATTAAACTGATTTTTATAGAGACTGTCCCGCCCACACACCCGCCACTGTAACTCCTGTAAGCCAGGATCAACAGTGGCACGCATTTTACGACACCGAGCAATGAAGCTCGGTGAGTCTCAGAGAATGCAAAATTGTCTTCATCCTGCAACGAAATTAATCAAACAGAAAGATAGGGAGGAGTTGGAATTATAGGGTTTCCACTTCCCTCCGTAAAAATGCAGGAGACAATGTAATGAACTAAGGAGGCATCAGCCTCATACATAGGGATATTTACAACTGGAGAGGCCAGATGTAAAGCACCACGGAAATAATTTTAATTTTAGTGGGTCCTATCATGCGAGCTGTTAAACTTGATTCCAATAATAAGTATGGCAAAAACGCCGGAATGCACGGAAATTCGTCCTAGTTTCCACAAGGTCCATATAGTATACAACTCCAGATGTTATTTGCATACTGTCTAGCATGATGGTGCGCTCATTTTGCCAGAGACCACACTCCCAAAGAATGTGATGTGCGGTCTGGTCATATTCACAGCCGAGTACAGATTAAACTGATTATGATAGGGTTTAGCACGGCGCATATATGCGCCTAACCTTATCATAATCAGTCATAGGACGTCCACCGCTGGACACAGGCCTTCCCCAAAGATTTCCAGATCGACCTGTTGGAAGCGGTCTTTTAGTATTACTTAATAGCAAAATCTGTCAAATTTGTCCGTATAGTAAAATAGTGGGTTAAAAAATTTGGACGACTAAACCAATTTATAGTTCCGTTATATTATCAAAACCTAAACCGCTTAAAAGATTAATAGAAAATATGAAATGCGAAGGCGTAAAAAAGCCTGTACGAAATTAAAAACGGAGAAAATAAAATTGCACTAACACAAGTGGTCTAAAAATGTAACAAGACACCACCGTGAGGTTTTAATTTGAATACTCCGCGCCGCGTGCGAAGTCAAATTTATTGAAAAAGTATATTTTTGTACTCTGTGGACGTACAAACCTTATTCTTTACCATGCAGTAACTAGAGGTAATCTTGCAATGCAAGCATTAGCCAGTCGATTGTTGGAAAAAAGCAAACTTATCGTGGAAGATATTTATTTCATTTTATAAGGAACCACAAAAAATGTTTTAATCTATGAATTTTTCAAACTTCTTTCAGTAGCATATAAATGAGATTATAAGATTGTTTCAATAAATGTAGTCGAATCATATAATTACATTTAAATATCATGCACATTGTAGACGTAAGTAAGTACTACCAATTTAATATCTAAGAACACGCTGATTACCGATATCGGGACTCACGTTAAATATTCAGAAAGCAGCACCACAACAGGTGTAGGTACGGTGAAATGCAGCTAAGAATAAATATAGATCGGTGAACTGCGGGGGCACTATATTAATGGAAATGTAAAGGGCATCGACCACCTGTAGACTGCAATAATAGAAAAAATGAAACACGATAACTTCATTCAGGGCAAGGGCGATTGATACTAATAGTAAAAGTGTTTTTTAAAAATGAAATAATAGTAACTCTTAAAGCAGCTTGCGCAGCTTAAATGTAAAAATACTAGTGGGTTACCCAAAACATAACTGCAGCTTCCGAAGCTTATGAGCTACGTCACAACCGTAGCGGTGTCCATGAGTGTAACGAATTGGACTCACATCTCATCATATATTATCATCATAAGCCACAGGACGTCCACTGGTGAAGGCCACCTTAAAAAATCCAAACTCACCTTTGCCATTATTTGAAATTTATGCATCCAAAAACATATTTCATTGTTTAAATAGTAAGTTCCAGCCGTTTTAAGAATGAAGTATAAATCTTTTACAAGTGCTACATTCATATTTTATATTGGACAGTGCGCCAAAATTCACACATTGTTACCCGTGAAATTTTAAAAGCCATCAACAGCTAACAGCAAAGGCTAAAATAAACTAAAAAGTGTAGTGTGATATTTCAGTCCCCAGTCGCCACTCGACAAGTAAAGTGTATATTTATTTTAGGGGTCACTTTTAACGATTTGTGTATTTTATAAAACGGTTTATTTATTACACACTCAGTATTATTTTAAAATAATGACAAGCGAGCAAGTGGGTCATTTGATGATATCCTAATAACAAGAATCTTGAAATTGATATAGGTTTTGGGTAAAAATATTATTTTGACAAGAATGTTACTGCGTACACTAGACATTAACCACATGTCCTTCTCAAATACTGATCAATATCATATTACGAAATACACATAATAATCTTATAACCATTCAAAATTGAGTTGGATTGAAGCGTGGTAAATTTAGAATACGTACCGCAAGTAATGGCAGTGATATCAAAATCAATTTTTTTCCATATCAGCCCGGATTCTGGAATTTGTGCCCGATATGGCGATAGGCTCGCCCCCTATCACATCTGGGATAGAACTAAGCTCGGAGAAATGTGGGTGTTCTAGTTCGCTACTGCACCTCTGCCTACCCCTTCGGGGATACAGGCGTGAGCTTATGTTATGTTATCAAAATCAAAGTGACAGTACATGCAAATAAATTATTACACAAAGCATTCCATAAAGGATCGATTTTTCGATTGCCGAATAACTTTTACCTGGGAAATAATTTGGAAGCCTTTACAGGATTTCTATAAATTATCCGTCAAAATGAAAAAAACTATATTAGAGATTAAAATCATCTCGCTTTTGAACAATTAAATAACCTTAAACAAAAGTTAAGTACACAAAGTAAGAAATTTTTTTCAATTTTAAGACAAAAGGTAAAACGTATTTACCGTAATAATATCGTTAATATATCGGCGAGATTTAAAAGTTTTACCTCATATGAAAAATGAAAACGTTATTTCATAGCGCGGACAGAATCGTTTGGGTGAAATAAGTGCCGCCGTCCGTCCGGCTTTGGAAAATGCGCCGCGGAAAGGACACGCACACATTTCTCAAAATAATGTCATCGGGATCTGCGTTTCGGTGTCGATACATCTGTTTAGATACACATTTTATTTATTATACCATTCCTAATATTTTTATTATTATTAACATTTGATATACTGATTTCTTAAGTTGACGCGAATATTATACATTGAAATAAAACTATTTTTACGGATTCTATCACGATTTATAGTTTTATATTATAGTTTTAATTATTATTCCCGATGTTTCGAAGGCTTTGCAGTCTTCGTTTTCACGGGTCAGAGACTGAGGTGTCATTTGTCCAAAAAAGGTTAGTGTTACAATATGTACCTTGATTTCCAAATTATACAAAAAAATAATACGTCGAGAATAATAATTAAAACCTAATCGTGATAGAATCCGTAAAAATAGTTTTATTTCAATATCTACATTTTTTTAAATATTTTTAGGGAGCATTTAGAGAAGGGAAATAGAAATGTACAATTTTACTACTTGTTAACGTACATATATGTATGTATTAACTAGTAACCGCTTTAGTAATAATAAGAAGACTATTAAGTTTTATATGGATAGGTAGATTTAAATGACATGTAAAAATGACTAGTGACCTAGTTACTAAGTAACTATTTCAATTTGATATTTATGACTTATGACTATGAGGTATGTGTAGACACCGGTATATAATTAATTCAGAGCTATTATAATTGACATCACAGTAATACAATGTAATTTATACGTGATACTTGTTACAATACACTGAAGAGTGATTTTCGTTTCTTAAAGTATACATCAGCAGCGATAGCTCAGTTGGAAATGGTACTGACTGCCGAGACGAGTGTCGGTGGTTCGAGACCTACGTACCTCAAAATTGAGCATACACCTCTGACTTTTCTATGTTAAGTTTGTTTTCTTTGTGAAATATCGCTTGCTATAACGGTGAAGGAAAATATCGTGAGGAAACCGGTATACCCGAGAATTTCGCTACAAGAATTTCGAAGGGAAGTGAAGTCTACGAACCCACATTAGGCCAGCGTGGTTGACTAAGGCCTAACCGAGGAGTATTAGTAGTAGAGGAGGCCCGTGCCCAGCAGTGGGATAGTAATATTATAGGGCTAATATTATTATTATAAAATATACCTAACACTTTTCTTAGGCAAGTTATTTTCAAGTTTAAACCAATTTTAATTAAATCTAACATAGATTTATATGAAGTCCACGGCTTATTCAGTTATTGAAGCTTATTCAAGTGTGTAGTCCTTGTGTAGAACGCTACACAAGGACTACACACTTGGATAAGATTCAATAATACCGTAGTAGTCCTCATTTAATTGCAAGTCCAATGCAATAAAGAATAACCAACATTGAGACCTCACGGAACTCATTTGTAACGACTGTAGTGCCATGCAACTAAAATCGACTTTTCTGTATCTGCCAACCGGAATAAATTTATCGTAAACGAATAAAAACGATACATTTTCGGTACGAACTTTTATTACAATTCCGCATTTAGCAACCGGTAGACTGCTTCTGTGACGTAGTTGTAATACTTGCACAGTACGCCTACTACTCTGAGCTCTCGGGTTTGATACCCGGGTCGGGTAACTTGACACTGGGTTTTTCTACTCAGTATCAGCCCGGAGTCTGTGATTGGTACCCAGTATGGCGATAGGCTCGTCCCCTATCACAATTATCAAATGTAGGACGGAAATAAGCTCGGCGACACGTGAGTGTTTTAGTTATCTAGTTCTCTTTCGCCTACCCTTCAAGGATACAGGCGTGAGTTTATGTTGTGAAGCCCCCGAAAAAATCTAGTCAGGCGAAATCTGAATGTGTTGTGGGAAATTGGTAGCGACACGCAAATTACGCAACGGAACGCACCCGAATCAATAAAGGTCTCATTACAATGGGAGGCTAGACATTCACCCCGCTAATTCGGCAGGAGAGCGCTTTGCTTTTACAATGACGAATTTCAATTACGCTATTTGGCCGAAGCCCGGAGGCTACACAAAGTCGAACGATCCATCAATACACGCCGAACTTAATCTGTCATTCCGCATCCTCGGTTATATAGGTACATAATAGCCTATATGAATGTATTATTAAAAACTGTATTATATATTCAGGAAACATTTATTATTAAGTTTTCATTCACCACGATGGCTTAACAGGCGGAAATTAATTACACAATCAATAGTAATTAGGTATCCTCCGATTGGCATCGTCTGATGAAGCAGTTGGCCGCCGCATTGTGTAATGGGATTGTATTGAACTTCGATGGCTGAATTAAACTACCTATATTAGATCTTCGGTGGGATGATATGAAATTAGTTAGGCAATGTGTCGTAACAAACAATCAACGTACCAACATTATCTGACAATAACTTAACGAACCGACTTCAAAAAAATCCGAATGTGACCAAATTTATATGGCACCACCCTTTTTTTTTTTTTGTTTTTGTTTACGCGGGGAAAACGATTTATCGCTACCAATCCACTTCGGGGGAAAGTGGAATGGTTATGTTGGACTCGCCGGTCTTACGACCCAGCGTTAAGCCACCTGGGAAAGATGGTTAACATCCAGGCAACCGCTGGGCCGAGTCCCTAACACTATTTACACCCTATACCGAAAATACCAACCAAAACCCCGCGATGGCCCTCATCAGCGCATTAAGGATGGCTCCGGGTTTCCCAAGACGAGAAGCGCCTCAGCTTCAGCCGGAGCCACCCTTGCGCGGCGCCGCATTGCGGCCCATCTCTTATTATAGAAGGAGCTCAGACGCCCCCTACACCAATAAACGCCGTCGGCGTCAATGAAAGCGACGAGGCCATCCACACGTCCTAGTATCAATCTGAGGGTCGCATTATAAAGGCGCTAGAGACAGCCCCCGCTGAGCGCCTGCGACCCCTGATAGATAACCCCTATTAGTCGCCTCTTACGACAGGCAGGGGATACCGTGGCGGGATTCTCTAAACGCCCCCATGCCACAGGGCGGGAGACGCCGGTTAGTCGTCACTCCGGCGTCTCCTACGTCTCCTTTGACGGCGGAAGGGATCGGATAGTTCCCGATCCCTCTCGGCACTCTCCTTCTGGGAGATGACCCTCTCACAAAAGGTGGCCACCGCTCGCCAAGACCTCTCGCTGTCGACCATGGCTGATACTACAGCGGGCAGCGAGAGGTCCCCTCCGACGATTGCCACGAGAGCGCTGCGCTCTTTATCCCAGGCTGGACATACCTCCAACGTATGTTGGGCCGTATCTTGCGGGCAGTTGTCACAATGGTGACACACGGCCGACCGCTCCTTGCGGACTACTCGACACAGGTACTCACTAAAGCAACCGTGGTCCGTGAGCACCTGTGTCAATCGAAACGTCACTGCACCGTGGCGCCTGTCTAACCATTTCTGGAATACAGGACGCACCGCCGCAACGGCCCGGTGACCTGCTGAAGGATTCTCCAGCCTGAGACGCCACTCCTCCACGGCGGCTCTGCGGAAGGAGCCACGTATGGCATCTACATCTCTTAGAGCCGGTCTCTCCCCACGACTGACCGCAGCCTCCCGCCAATGAAATGTGGCGGACAAGGCTTTTGCGTCCAATTCCCAGGGAAGAGAACCAGCTAAAACACAGGCCGCCTCGTGCGATACCGTGCGGTAGCCTCTGATCACGCGCTGCGCCACTACACGCTGCGGCCTACGCAGGAGAGTGGCGCATCGCCCGCCCAGAGACTCCGCCCAAACGGGACAGCCGTATAGGGCCATTGATCGCGCGACACCAAGATATAGGTTACGGCAAGAGATGCCAGGACCCTCCAGATTCGGCAAAAGGTTTCCAAGTGCGCCCGCTGCCCGGGACACTCTTGGAACCAATGTTTCAAAATGAGCGCGGAAATTCCATCGGCCATCGAGCACTAAGCCAAGATATTTCATCTTACGGCCGATGGGAATCCGCACCCCCTCCACAACTATGTGGGCATCGGTGGCCGGTCCTCTTCGAGGCCCATGAAAACAGATGGCCTCGGTTTTGTGGAAATAATACCCTGGAAATAATCTCTACCGAACACGAGAAATCGAATTTTGAAAATCGGTCCACATTCGGCGGAGATATCGCGTAACATACATAAAAAATACAGACGAATTGAGGACCTTCTTCTTTTTGGAAGTCGATCGATTAACAATGTTCACTATAATACAAACTTTTATCTTTTTTTTTAAAGGTGGTGTATAAAAACATGTAGTTTATCAATTTAATTATTGATGCCAATAAAAGCCACTGTGCAAATATTTTTCAAATTGAATACTAGGAAATAAGTTACAATGAAAACAATATTTCAGGTTCGTTAACGCGCGAAGTTCGACAGTGGTATCAAACCGGCCAAGCCGGCCCATTCGTGCTGTAGACGTTAGTCTACAGCGTAGCTCTACCACTCAAGCCGACTGACCGACTTCCAAAAAGGAGAAGCTTCTCAATTCGTCGGTATTTTTGTATGTTACGTGATATCCCCGCCAAATATGGATCGATTTTCAAAATTCTTTTTGTATTCGATATAGCTTATTTCAACGGTGGTCCAATATAGATTTAGTCAAGATCGGATTTGAAATCGGTCAGTTAAGTTTTTTTTAGATAAGCGCTACGAAATTTGGGTGTCCTAGTTCACTAGTACGCCTCTGTCTATCCCTTTGGTGTACAGCGTATGTATAAAAATACGGAAGACAAACGGCATAACGACCATTGGTTTAACGTGATAGAGATAATATCCAACAGTATAGTGATACTGTATACTCATTTTCGACAGACTTTCACAAGAGAAGGTCCTCAATTCGTCTGTATTTTTTTATGTATGTTATTCATTATCTCCGCCAAATGTGGACCAATTTTCAAAATTCTTTTTGTGTTCGATAGAGCTTATTTCAAGGGTGGTTCCATATAAATTTGGTAACAATCGGTAAATTGGAAGTCGGTCAGTTAAGTTTTTTTTATTTATTTTATTTATTCATGACTGAAGTGTCAGACAATTCTCAAGACCGTGTGAAACTGAATCTTAAGGCTCTAAGTAAATCAAAACCTTGCCACTGAGCTGGAAAAGCGCCAGGCAGAATTGAATAATTTTTACAGTCAATTTAATGCAGCTTGATAAAAGTGTGTGCAAGTTAACAGCGACGTACATCAAAGTCGCACCTCGGTAACTCACTAACGTCACGCGGCGTCGTATCATGATAAGGCCTCATTCGCACGAGCTCTTTTCAACGCGCGTAAAAAAACGTTATAATGGAACAAATGAGTTCTAGTATTGTTATTAATAAATATTCTATTATAAATTGTTCACAATAAAATAACCACCCAACTTGTAAACCAATAAATATTTTTTCTTTCTTTCTTTATAGTTGTTCACATGCCGGAGCTCTTAAAACGCGGTATTTTTATTTTGGACAGTATGTAGAATATACTTTATTAAAAAGAAGGGAAGCATAGTTTTCAAGCGATCATATGAACAGACATATTGAGACGCTTTTTAACGCGTGTTGAAAAAGCTCTCGAGCAAATGAGGGCTTACAACACTTTTTTAACGCGCGTTGAAAAAGCTCTCGTGCGAATGAGGCATAATGCAACACCGTGCCGTCGCATCGCGTCTCGTCGTTCATACGACAAAGGAAATGTATGCAGTAATTTCATTTATACCGTAGTGCAGTCTGAGAGGTAACTGTCACTCGTTTTTCTTTTGACATTGTAACAAAATCACCACTTTTGTGTGAATAAATTATCTGGGAGCGTGTGACTGTGCTTAGCAATCCAACTACGTTCTCGCATGAATCTAGATATTATTTGGTGACAAAAATCTTGTTTTATACCTAAATTAATGCTCGAACTATTGATAGGTTCCTAATATGTTAGATATTTTTGCTCAAAAGCCTGGTTATTAGTAGTTGTACTATTTTCGGTTTACTGTATCCAATCGATCTGGAAATCTTTGGGGGAGGCCTATGTTCAGCAGTGGACGTCCTATGCCTGATGATGATGATGATGATGATATTCAATTAAATAACGTTTATGATCTTGTTTCAATGCTTACAGGCCCCTATGTGGATTTTTTGTATTATCTTAAACTACATACGTTCAACTAATTGCCGCGAACTCTAATCCTCATATAATCAACATAGGATAAATAAATAATAATTCAATTTAAATCATATCGCCTAACTCTACAACTACAGTTGGCATAACAACATTTAAATTATGTATTTCATTTCAGATTTAAAATCCCGTTGCGTATACAGAATATGTTAATCCAATCACAAATGAGATAATAAGGTAATTTCGATCACGCAAATACGCCAGCAAAATACATACATACATAAGCTCACGCCTGTATCCCCGAAGGGGTAGGCAGAGGCGCACTAGCGAACTAGAACACCCACATTTCGCCGAGCTTAGTTCTGTCCCAGATGTGATAGGGGGCGAGCCTATCGCCATATAGGGCACAAATTCCAGACTCCGGGCTGATATGGAAAAATCCAATACCACTTTGCCCGACCCGGGGAACGAACCCGAGACCTCAGAACCGTAGTCGTACCGAAATACCACCAGCCAGCAAAATGATAAGTACATATCATTAACTATTATATAATTTTAATAATTACATTACCGAACACTGGGACCTACTATTTGACTGTGAAGTGTCGAAGATAAAACGAAGTGTAAATAGATTTTAAAGTATATCCCGACGGGACAATCGTTTTAAGTCTTGCTGGCAATCAACGGCTAAAATATTGACAAGTCTAGAATCCATAAATCCTGGCCGCAAATGTTCGGTCTGAAGATTAAGTGTCCGATTCAGGTTTCTATAGGTATAGGGGGCCCCTAAGTAAACAAAGACTAAAGGAATGAAGTTAAAAATCACTTCTTATATGGAGACATAGATATACATATCTTACATTTGAGTGGTAGTCACGCTGTAGACGGTTACGTATACAACAAAAATGGGCCGGCTCGACCGGTTTAATACCACTGTCTCACAGAACACCGACGTAAAATAGCAGCTCGCTGTCGCGTTTCGTTCGGTGAGTGAGATTTCCGGTAACCCAATTCCCCCAAATTATGCAGACTGTACCGGATTTAATTTGTAGATAGATTCAGCCACCTTACCCATTACGAAATAAAAACACAACTGCGTTGATTCGTTGTTCGTTTCACAAAACTATTAAGGCTGTAACGCAGCACTATCCAGTGGAAATGAATGATTTTATTTTTTTAAATACACATGGCATGAATAAGGATTTGCAAAAACCAAGAGATTTTGTATTCCGCGGGCTAGTGCTGAAGTTCCACCTCACGCAGAAGTAATAAAGTTATCACTTACAGTTGAGGCCTAGGTCATGGTAGGTGATGATAGCGGGCTTGTTGCGGTCGCCCTGCACCGCGACAAGGATGTCCCCGCGGTCGGTGCGCACGCGCACCTCGATGCACGCACTCTCGCCGCTGAATCGGCGCGCGCTCGGGAACTGCAGCTGGATGTTCCTCAGCTCGATGTCATCCATACTGCACCAACAAGAGGACGCATATTTATTTATCTCTCGAATCTGTTCTATACTATTTCTCAAACCAGATTTTTCTTATGTTTATATTCCAATTAAGTTTCATAATTAATTTTCAAACCGTCATTCTTAAGATTTTTAAGGCGAATAGTATGTAAACTGTAAATACAAGACAACCCGTGCGAATACTTTATAACGTGTTGTTTCCAACACAAAATGCCGTGACTAAAAGACGAAAATATAAAAAGAAGAAGACACATGTATGTAAGTACAAAAAAACTAAACAGCGATAATGTTACCACTGAAAACAAAATTGGTGTCACTTGTCCAATGAGACAAATAAATAGAAGTTGAGCCATGTGTAATTATTTGTCATTAATAATAAGTGTTTTATTAAGTTTTAAAAAACCAATATGGTACAAAGATATTATCTTGAACTTGAAGAAACGATTATGCTGCGTTTCTTGTCCGCTGAAAATTCCCAATTTCCTTCTCAAAGCACATCAGATGTAGATTTACCACTCTCAAGGCACATTCTATCAAAATAATTACTCTACAGCTAGCCGTAATACCGCGTTTCACACACAAAAAGATCCACTGTCCAACATATCTTCGGCATATCTTTACAGTCGACCGAAAATGTCAAAACGTCGAATGAAGTAGAGCAGCCAGCCCACTTTTTTTAAATCGTTGGAAAAGACAAAACTTAGTTATGTACGCTCGTGGTTTGCAAAGTTTAATAGGTTCAACGTCGTGCCCTACGAAACTCAGATTGCAACCCCTCACTCTTATAATGGCACTTTAACTTTCGTACCCTTGGAATTGCGATAAACATTTATAAATACTGCTTGCAATGAGACCGGAATAATGTCTACTATTTCATCATCATCATCATCATCATCAGCCATAGGACGTCCACTGCTGAATATAGGCCTCCCCCAAAGATTTCCAGATCGACCTGTTGGAAGCGGCCTGCATCCAGCGACTTCCTGACTTTTTCATCATCAATAATAAAATCTACCTACTTAATTACGGAAAAGTGATACAACAAATAAAAATGTAAAATAAACACAGATCTTATAATCTGCTAATGAAATATAATTAAATTATGGCGTCAACTTTTTTTTATAGCAGAGACTGGTAAACGAGCTAATGGTGAGCCATTAATCCAGTCTTTATCAGTTGATCCTGATGGTAAGTGACATCCACCGCCCATAGACATCCAAGACACAAAAACAATCGTGGGTGTGTTGCCAACCTAAAAGTAGGGAATGTAAGAGGGAAAACAGATTGAGAAAAGGAGGGGAAATGGGCCAACGGAAATCACACTCACAGAACGAAACGCGACAGCAAGCTGCCACTTTACATCGGTTTTCTGTAAGACAATGGTATTAAACCGGTCTAGCCGACCCATTCGTGCTGTAGAAGTAATTGTATAAATTGTGGCTCTAACATTCATATTACTACTAGTTTTGATTTTTGTAGGCTGGATCCTTCTTCCACAACTACATCCAATACTTCATAATGCAATGCATTAAGAGCCCTATTATTATACCACCCAAAACCGATTCAATAAAGTGTAATAAGATGCCTAAAATAGTCGGCGTTCTTCCACGAATACATAATGCACGCCTACGCAAACACTTCCATTACGCGCCACAACGGTCCAGAAGGTAAAATTATCAAATTCTTTAAGAACGGTGTTACTCCGAACGGCAGTGACGAAGGCTCTATGCAATGGAAATAAATTTGTTTCGGAATAACTTTATGTCTTGAAGTTGTTTATACAATAATGCGAAAAGTAATCAACAAAAAAACATTATTCTTTTTGGAATTCTAATGACTAGCAACTAGCTAGCCGCTCGCCAAGCTATGCTAAGCGATATGATTACTTTATGGATAGAAGAAACAATTTCAGCACTGAATAACAAAGTACTGGGTGTCACTACACTGCGCTTTTCACCCTGAGACATTACATGTTAAGTCTCATAATGCCGCGTAATTTGACAATATTCCGGCTATTATCTGAAATTAACTAACATCTACTTTAGAAGAATATACGTTACATAACACCCGTCAGTGTTGGTGTTCTGGATGGCTTCGCTTACATGCCAATATACATCCTTGGTTGAGTTGAGAGACACAAACTATAGCCTGAAGCCGTGTCTCCTGCACATGCTTTTTTAAACAAAACACAAAAAACACCTACACAAAACAAAGTATTTTATTGTCTCCTGCACATGTAACAACGGACCATAGATAAAAAAAATACAAATACCATATTTTGTGTATTTTTTTAGTGTAGGACACGCGGCTTAATGGTGGTTTAAGCCCAGCGCCGCGCCGTTCGTACAACACTTTTGTTTGATATTGTCACACAATGGCACAAGGCCGACCTGCATATTACTCGAACCTACATAAATAATAGCTAAAATCGTCAATACCCTTGGGTATACCTATGATATTATTCGTTCCCTTAAACAAAAAGTCAGCAGAAATGTGATAAAAGACATAGTCTTATTGGTACAACACTTACATTCTGTAAGGTGAGTAAAAATATCAATATTTTATGAATACATAGAAATCATGTGAAACTTGGATCAAATTTCGAAATGGGTCACCGTCTGCTTCAGGTAGACAAGATATAATAAAATGCAACCGATTCGTTTTTTTTTAATTTTTGGGGATTGTGGCCAGTTAGTTCGACAGTCTCCATGGCGGAACGGTCGAGTAGCCGGCTGTGAAACGAGAGGCCGCAGTTTGGTTCCCGCACCAAGACAAATGTTTGTGTGATCCACAAATATTTGTTTCGTCTCTAGGTGTTGTAGAAACGTAAGTCCCTTGTGTAGCTCATCTACCCACGATACGGAATACCTATTGCGGCGTGAGATTACATGTGAGTCAGGGCTTTGTTTGTGACTGAGGGGTGTCTTTATATTATTATAGTTTTTTACATTTTAAACTACTCCCATATTTTGGGGTAGTAACTAAAGTTGCGGGTTTTCGGCCAAACAACTTTAGTGTAAAATGTTCATGGAGGGTTTATTCAATGGATAGAAATTTCCTAACAATTATTTCTGCAAGTGCTTAGATTATTCTAGCAGTTATACTGTTTTCTGTAATAGTGTGTATGTGCGAGGATGAATATTTAGTGTTATGAGGTTTGTGCGGAGTTTTAGGGATAACGCTGGTGCTGGATAGAATTATCGGGACAGTCTTGCCAGTTTGACCTCTCCGTTGAGTTTTGAGTTCAATTGTCAAGTCTGCATACTTTGAAAGTTTGTTTGTGTGTGGTGTTTTGGCTGTAATATTATTATAGGATAATTTTGGTTCCTACCATGACTATATCGTCTTAATATTGAGGAATAGAGTTATATGAATTACGACAAGTTGATGGAGAGTGGAACAAGTATTTCAATCGGCATGGCTCCACCAAACAGTTGAGTAATAATCCCAAACTTGGACACCGGAATATTTTACCTGTAGATATTAAGCCACGTCTCCTGCACTAAAACATTACACAAAACACCTATACAAATATGCTATTTCTACTTTTTTTTGCGTCTATTGTCCATTGTCATATGAGCAAGAGAATGAAAAACCTTGTTTTGTGTAGGTGTTTTCAGTGTTTAGTTTCGAAGACGCGCCTTTAGTTATTGTAAGGACGTTCTAATTTTCGTTCGTAGAACATAGCTTCATGCCGAGATGGCAGCCTAGTTGTTACGGTATGGACGTGCAACATTTGTCTTTGTGTTTAGTTTATTTTAATATGTAATCGTATGTTAGTTAATGTTGGATGTTATACAAGTGACAATAAACATTCTATCTAAGATAGTTTTGATTCGCTGCCTACTTTGAAATTGTTTACAAGCATCACATCATACGTTTTTATTATCATACATTATTTCAATTAGGTATCGATAGTATACGTTCTTTCTACCTGCCCTTATCCCACCTTAATGTGGGGTCGGCGCAACACACTTTTTAAGCATGTTGCAAAAAGGATTTGGCTAAGTTTTTACGACCGGCTGCCTGCCTGATGTCAACCTCCTCTGAGGGATCCAGTCCCGGGCAAATTAAATTAGAAAATTGTCTTTGCCCGACCTGGGAATCGAACCCAGGATCTCCCGGTCCACAGCCCATATGTGCTGCCACTAGACCATGGAGGCGAAAATCTGTAGTAACTAGCATACCAATAAGAATATTATGTCTGTTGAATACATCACAAAGCCGCTATAAACGACATCGAAGGTGATAGTAAATATATTATCCATAAAATATTGCGTGCTACAAATAACCATTAATTCAATTTCAGCGGACTGTTCGTTACTGTGTATTAATCGTTCGAACGATTTAATTGAAGTGTCATTGGTTTACTCTTCAGCGGATATGAAAATGAAAAACTCTTTTCGACCGACTTCCAAAAAGGAGAAGGTCCTCGATTCGTGTGTATGTTACGCGATATCTCCGCCAAATGTTGACCGATTTTCAAATATTTTTTTGTGTTCGATAGAGATTATTTCAAGGGTGGTCCCATATAAATTTGCTCACGATCGGATTTGAAGTCAGTGTATTAAGTTTTTAAACTTGTGATTATTAAACTTGTGATTGCTAATATAAAATAACATAACCCATAGACTCTCCCTGTAACAACGACACACATATTCTTAGAAAAGTATTTTAGTTACTATGGCAGCTCAGTGCAACAATCTGTATACTAGACGGTAATACGTTTTTACAGTTTTCTGTGATGGTATTGAGACAGTTTCTGCTTTGGAGACCATTCTCCATATCGACCTATCCAAAGAATAAAGTTACATATGAAAATGAATCGAAATTGCTTTCTTATTTTTCTAAGCTTATATTTACCTATATATTTAACTAGTAAATATTTAAGCTATGTCTATATATGTATAATTTAACTTGTTATTATGTCATAACTTAATAAAAAATACTAATTAAATATATAGGTAAATATAAGCTTAGAAAAATAAGAAAGCAATTTCGATTCATTTTCATATGTAACTTTATTCTTTGGATAGGTCGATATTTGCTCTTTAAAATTCCCGACTTTTAGCAAACACGAACATTTTTAAATTAAATCGAATTGAATCGCTTGCAGACGACACAAGACTTCCGCCTGTCATTTTCAGTGAGCGTCGATCGGAAAATTATGAGGAATTCCGTACCTTTCGCCTATGGAGTCTCCAAGTGGTCCTAGTTTTTCCTTTAAAACTACTCATTTCAAAGGAAAATTGAACGTACCTTTCATCATAAGAATTTTATTCGAGCCAGCATAGACAAGAGCGGAATGCGAAAAATATTTAATCATACTTACGAAAGAATCTTTCTCATTTTATATTTTTTGTTTAATCAAAGGTCAGTTACTCAAGATTTCTGTGATGCTATGAATACATAACCCGAAGTGGACATTTATCGAGCATTCTTATTTGAGAAAGAAGAATTTGCACTTGTTCGGTTTCAATTAGTATTAAGTATTATATAAATAAAAGAAATGCGTTCATCTTTGGGGGAGGCTTATGTTCAGCAGTGGACGTCCTATGGCTCCCGACGACGTAAAGTGGCAGCTTGCTGTCGCGTTTCGTTCAAGTGGTAGAGCCACGTTGTAGACAGTAATGTCTATAGCACGAATGGGCCGGCTCGACCGGTTAGAAACCACTATCTCACAGAAAACCGACGTAAAGTGGCAGCTTGCTGTCGCGTTTCGTTCGGTGCGTGAGATTTCCGGTGGCCCATTTGCCAATCTCTGCTATAAAAAAAATGGCTGATGATGATGATGATGATGATTCAAATAAAATTAATAATAATTACAAATAAGTCCTTGTAATTAACTAGATATTCCGAATTGTGTGCTTAATTATTTCATAATACGAAAATCGGCCAGCTTTCAATAAACTGCAGTAAATTCAGGATCAATATATCTGGAATATTCGCATTTAAACCGCAACGATATCGCAATCGCTTGCGGCCCAAACGTCTACGGAATTAATAATAAACATAGAGGCAGTATTAAATTACAATAAAGGCGTTTTTCTTCCATCGGTATACTGTATACACGAATAAAACAAAAAACGGCCAAAATGATCCAGATTTTAAATTAATTAATGTAACTATACTTTCAGGCAGCGTTTGGAAATTATTGAATCTGGCGCATAAACCATAATTCACTATGATCACTTTCAAATGATATTTGTAGAAACGTTTTACGGAGAATAACTCGATGAATTCACTTGTCTGTATCTTTTAATTAGATTGAGTGGAGGTGAAGGCGAGGCATCCCCGGATCCCGAGGCAATTACGACATCGATGGATCGCGCAGAGCTGAATTACACCAACGCCATTCGCACTTCAATCCACTATTACGGACCTTATACACTAATTTAACTACGCAAACAGTTTACACTATAAACGAGCGTAGTATCAAGCCGACCACCAATTTAATATCGTTGTGATGAATGCAAACATGAAATTATTATTAAGCCACATAACAGCCATCAGACAGACCTCAAACATTGAATGCTCCAAAAAATAACTAAAATCGAAAGTAAGAAATATTTAAATATAAGTTGTAGCACCCGGGTCGGTTGTCGACCTACCCAGGTTTCGAGCGTCCGAGCCCGAAAGCGGGGGCACGATCGACCGAGAGCCTTGGCAACAAGCCAGGGGTACGGTCGGCTCCAAACACTCCAACAGCGCCACTTTCAATTTGTGAACAACTTTACCAAGCACGACTCATACGGTATACTCATACCTTTTACAATAATTGCTTCCCTATCAATAGAATTGTAATAATTTTGACGATTTGGCAATAAAATTATCCTGAGTTAAAAGTTATTTGTCTATTGAAAAATAGGCCGTAATAGCAAGGGACTTATTCAGGAATTACTGGCGACAAGATTTATAACACCCCCAAAAATATTTTATTAGCACAGATTAAGATATAGAAAATTATACAAAGGAAATGTTGAGTCGTGCGATCGTATGTATTAATGAATACACATAGAAAATGAATGTTTTATATTCCGCTCAGTGTTATGGAGTTTCAGGTAGCATGAGAACTTCCGGCTAGTCACGTACTGTGCCCCGACCCCGACCCACTGACTAATATCCGAAATGTCACCTCGCCTCATGGCGAAATAATCAGTCACAATTTGGCTTCAGCCGAATTTCGGGAATCATTAATACATATTATACCTAAAGTGAATGACTCAGAAATGGTATTTATTAAATTTCGATTTTGAATATTAAAGAAGAATCTTCACATTATAATCGGTGCTCAGCGGTCGTGTTTTTGAATTGTTTAAGAGTAAAATAAATAATATTTTTTACTGCAGCTACCTCTATTATGATAATGTTGCACTATTATTTTTATGAGTGTAAGTACATAAATGGAAAGAGGTGGTAGAAATTCATCTATGTAGGTTCTCATCCAGCGGTATGACAAATAAAAATAATATATATTATTCCTTTTCAGTTACAACTTTAACATCCCGTATCGTTCCTGAAGATATTCTTTCATCTTTTATGTACATATTTCACGTATCACATGGTACACATGCCGCGACTACGAATGACTTTCGTAAGACAAGATTGAATAAAGCTATGCTAGAAGCATTTATCGAGGAGTATTTAGTGGATTATGCAAAGATGCCCAATAAGTTAATTATTGCATTAGGTACCTAATGCCCGAAAAGAAACGGACGAAGATACGAATATAAATATATTCAAAGTGATATTGGATTTTTCCATATCAGCCCGGAGTCTGGAATTTGTGTCCGATATGGCGATAGGCTCGCCACCTATCACATCTGGGACGGAACTAAGCTCAGCGAAATGTGGTGTTCTAGTTCGCTAGTGCGCCTCTGCCTACCCATTAGGAGAAACAGGCGTGAGCTTATGTTATGTTAAATCCGCTAAAGAACAACCTCAGGACAATACAGAAAAACTGTACCGTTTCAAAGGCACATATTACCTATGCACAATATGCACATCAATATGCTTACTCAAAGTAACTTAATTCGATATAAATCCATCATCATTATCAACCATATGACTTCCATAGGCCTCTCTCGAAGAATCCCAAATCGACCTGTACCAATAATCATAGAACAACAATCCATAATCTTACGTATTTTTAACGTTAGTGTCGTGTTAATTAATTTCGTGTTCACGTGTTAATTAATTTGGAATACCACTTCCGCATTGTTGACAAAACACAGTCGTCTATTACACAACACCACACAGTCCAAATAAATTCGGCAATTGACCCTCTTTTTTCGAAGTTAGACCCACGCTACTAGGTTATCTGCCACAGCCATCAGAAAAAAACGATCTTTTACGAACTCTAATGGTATAAATTTTCTCCCAAAAACATGAATGTTATGTTTGAAAGTCCTAATTACTGTTTGTGTCGTAATTGTATTTAGGTACGATTACCGTCCTGAGGTCTCGGGTTCGATACCCTAGTCGGGCGAAATGATGTTAAGTTTTAGCAATTCAGTATAAATTCATGACGAAATAGATATAGGATTAAAATATTTCTGCATACTAAATAGACCACCCTAAGTTACCAACACGACAGTTAGGTAGAGAAATTTGTCCTTGAAAAAGGTTATTGTACAGAAAACGTTAGTAAAGCGTTCACTTGCTTTAGGGGTTGGCTCTACAATAGTAACAGCAGGGTAGAAAATCAATAACTGTTCTTTACACCACCCAAATCCTAGAAAAACCGACTACATGTATGTATTATTATAAACTCCGTGCTGCCAACGTTACCCATTGTCAGCATTGTCGAACAGGCAAAAACGATTCATACTTTCGAAAAAAGGGGAGACAGAATATGTAATAACAACCTTTTATAGATTCCATGGAGAATATTAATGGAGGCATAACATAACATGACATGAAGGGGTAGTAGGCAGAGGCGCACTAGCGAACTAGAACACACACATTTCACCGAGCTTAGTTCCGTCCCAGATGTGATAGGAGCCGAGCCTATCGCCATATATCGTACACTGATCCACCATCACAGGGATGCAGGGCTAATTTTAATATGCATCTGGCAAATTATCCAGAGGCCGGTTGACAGCCGAGTCGCAGGTCAAACAGGCGGTCGTAAAAACTAAGCCGAATCCTTTCGAGAACATGCTTCAAAAGTGTATTGCGCTGACACCATATTAGCGTGACATAAGGGCACGTGGAAAAGATTGGTGAAACTATTTGGAAATCAAGTCGCAGCACCCCGGCTGTATAAAATAAACGAGGGTGCGTCACATCACTCACACCCACACATTACAATATTGCTCAGTCAGTAGTCAGTAGCAAATAGATTTGATGACAGGGTGTGTGTCTTGTGTAGCTGTGTTACCAGGTCGCGTTGAATTCAATTGGGAACTTGACTATGATTTTTTTATTGATTTTATACGAAATTTACGACATCTAAAACGTAACACAGAAAGAAATATTGAAATACTCCCAAACATAAAAAAGTTATAAGTTAGGACCGACGACCTGATAAAGGTCGCAGGAAGTCGCTGGATGCAGGCCGCTTCCAACAGGTCGATCTGGAAATCTTTGGGCGAGGCCTATGTTCAGCAGTGGACATTCTATAGCCATAGGCAGCCATAGGACGTCATATCCCATCAGCCTGATGATGATGATGATGAAGCCTTTGTAGTTTGGTGTAATCTTCAAATAGCGGGATAGAAAAGTATCCGTAAAATCGCGTCACGGTGCGTGCGTTGGAGAGGGATAGCAAGATATGCCCACTACGCCCCCACTCTTGCTCACTGCAGAATTTAAAATATGAATTACTGCCTCATTTTTCAACCAATTTCGATGCGGTTTTTAGAGAAGGGTTTCTTTTATATGCTATTACATATAAAAATGTGTATGAAATGAAACATAGTCGTACCCAATTATACGCACACCAGACAATACAGTAAACTGTGTTTTGTTAGCGCACAGTGGTTTTAGGAAATAATGTTTTAGAATCGACCTCCATTAATAAAGGATCACCATTAATATCCATACTCTATGATTTAGGGTTCCCAAACCAAGTTCCAAAAAAGGAACCGTTAAGGTTCATCATATCCCTATCTGTCTGACGGTTTATCTTAGAAATAGTATTAGGAAGCTGTCATGTGGCGTGGGTGTACATAACAATCTTACTGGCAAAGTGGTAAAATAAAATCACAAAAACTACCCCAGTCGTATTTTTTTTTCTCAATTATCCCATGGTTTGGCATTGCGTTCGATAGATCGTTTAAAAACTTTGAGAGTTTATCACCATTTTATATCCAAGGTTCGGTTTGCGAAATAAAGCCTTAAAGTACTATTTTTCGGAGCCCTTTCGGAAAAGAATCTTACCAATGAACTACAGATAAAAATATACTTCTAAATTAAAGCATTACGACATTTTATTCTAAACCTTTGTATTATTATTCTACTTATAGTGTTCCGTGGCAATGTTATGTAGAAACTAATTAAATTAGCGGGTACTACTCTAGTAAGAGCGTAGAAACTTCATTACTGGCAGACAATAGTTATTGTGAGCGCATTTTAAAAACGGTTGCATTGAAATAATATAATTAAGTAAAGCCTCTTGGAATCTAGATATAAACTCTGTATAACTAGGATTAACTGATAATTGGACTATTTTAAGCCTGCCACCTAATTGATAAATCATAGGTATCATTAACTAATCTAGGTAGGCTCCTAAATTGTATACTTATCTTTAAGTTCTCTACACTAGCCGGTCTTTTTGGAGACGTTTTCTTATAAATTTTATATTTATAAGAGTAAATTTATTCAACTAATGTTTAGGTGATTATTATTTATACTAGAAAATATGAATCCTTATAAATATATTTAGTCATTCTCACAAGAACCACTTCCTTTTTGAAAGTCGGTGAAAAAAAAAAATTATTTCCATTGAACTTTTAAAGTTTTTATCTCACTCAATGTGGGATTGACGCATCATGCAAGATACTTTTACAACCGGCTGCCGACGTTAACATCCTGAGGTATAAGCCGCTGGATGCAGGAAGCTTCCAATCCAGCAGGCGACCTGGAATCTTTGTGGCAGGCCTATGTTCAGCACTGGACATAATATTATAAAGACTGAAATCTAAAGATTTCAAGGCACGAACAAAGCTAGTCCATAATAAACTGTTTCAGAGCAGGTGAGAGTTCAGACTAGTATCGTGTTTGTTAAGAATTCACGTTAGGAGTCGCGAATCCATTCGCAGTAAATGCCGAACTCGAGGGCGACGAACTTACAACTCCATACATTTAAACAAATTGATCAACATATTGTATCATGTGAAGTGTAACAAGCTTTAAACAAGTTGCGCAATAATTAAATTACTTTGTCTTTATAAGATTAGTGATGCAGTGAACTTCAATATTTACAATCTAAAAAGTTCTCATTTCATTTTGTTTGAAAGAGTATTGTACTAAGAAGGTCATGAATTTGGCAAGATGTGATGGAGCGGTACGGGGTAAACATATCTTATTACAGCTAAGAAAGATCTCGCGAACTGTATCTAACATTGAAAACTTACAACAAATTCATAAAACGGACATCAAGGTGCATTTTCATTTCGACTAGTGTTCTCGATTAGCGAAATTCTTAATCGCGATAACTAGAAACTTGTAAATTGCCACTTTCCTTAATACACCGTCACGTCCGGGGGACGTGAATCATGATCTCGAAAGTTTATTTAAAATCTTGACAATCGTAAACTAAGACACCGCTGCAGCTATTAACGGGAACTTTTGAAGAATTCATGGTGTCGGCAACCAAAGTGGTTTGTAGGCCAAGCGTCTAAAAATATACATTTCTTCCCTTCCAAATCACTATTTTCCTTTCTTAAGGTTGACAACGCACTCATAATTATTTTGGTATCATAGATGTCTATCGGCGGAGATCACTTTATATTGGTTGACCCACCTGCTCGTTTGCCAGTCGTTGCTATAAAACTAGGTTTTACCTAGTTAGTGAACATTTTTCCTGCAATCGATTCCATTGGAAACTTTTCTACCTGGCACATTCAAATAGTTTGAAGGTTGGAAGTTCTGCATTTTGAATGTTTTACCTTTTGTGCTACTGTCCGAGTGCTCCTGAATTTTCTGCTCTAATTGGCTAGATACATACTACTCAATAGACATTTGAATTGCGCAAAATGTGAATAGGGGTATAGTGATTCGTTAGCAGCTTCTTTTAGTAACAGTTATCTATGTTAGTGACTTGTTTTACATAGATTTAGTGGCATAGACTCACGCCTGTATCCCCTGAGGGGTAGGCAGAGGCGAACTAGAACACCTAAATTTCGCCGAGCTCATTTCCGTCCCAGATGTAATAAGGGGTGAGCCTATCGCCACATCGGGCATAAATTTTAGACCCTAAGCTGATACTGAATATAAAACCCAATATCCCGACCCGACCCGAGGATCGAACCGAAGACCCTCAGGACGGTAGTCGTACTGCAATACAATTACGCCGCCGGCAGTAACTGCTTTATAGGTGAAATATCTATAGATACCTATGTTTTTGCAGTCTGGCAAATGGAGCTGGCGGGTCACCTAACAGTCATCTACACCCCTATGAATGAGTCTCAACAGCCAGCTGTCACTCAACATCGGTTTTACTGTGAGACAAGATATAACATTGGTCGATGCATTCGTGCTGTGAATGTATTGTGTCGGGTATCCGGCATCAAAACGTTATACAAAATACCTATACCTTGCAGCTTCTTATTAGGTAAATGTATTTTACTTTTGCAAAAAAAAATAAAGGAGTAAATATTTTACATGGAATGGGTCAGTATATTTAAAGAAAAAAATTGTGAAATTTATAGGCCGGCCTGTGACACAAGTAACATTGAAATCAAGCTCAATTATCATTTTACATTAGAAGTTCCTATGACTTTAGATGTGAAACCATGTTGCCAATAATACTGCTCCAAAAACAATACATTTATAAATAACACCACCAATAAAACAATACACTGAGACTCCAGCCCAAGAATATTTTATATAAAATAATATTTGCATACATCTTCAAGTCTTATAACATTATGTATGTTTTTCCACATCTTAATAACTCTACAATAGATTGTGATATTAATACTTACCCAAGCAGAGCAGTTTCCTCAGCATTGTTGGAAGGCATTTTGCTCTGCTCCTGTTGAACCGTTTCACTCAGGATTTTGTTCCTGTAATTATTTTACCTTGATTATCTAATCTTTTATGTTTTGATTTTAATAATTTTAAATTAATTATATCAAGGTAAAATTTAACTAACTTGGTACTCATTATATACCTAATTATTAATATTAGAATGAATTAGGGAAGATAATTAACTATGTAAAGCAGAAAATTCTACAGCTACATGATAGTAAAACTTTAGAAAATAAAAATTAATGCAGCTTAGAAAGAGTTCAATATATGTTTTAAGCCACATCTCCTGCACATGTTTTTTCGAAACAAAACACTAAAAACACCTACACAAAATAAGGTTTTACATTGTCTCCTGTTAATGTAACAGGACCATAGACAAAAAAAATTACCAATGTTTTGTGTAATGTTTTAGTGCACGAGATGCATCTTAAACTTAACAAATGTATTGAAGACACATTTGGTAGTTCTCAGTAGAAAGAAGTTGTGAGACAAAAATAAAGAGACAAAATATAGTTAGGTAACAGTTACTTTTAGTAATCTAAGCTAAATATTTGCAGTAATGTTGTGACAGTACAATAATTATAGATAATTTATAATAACACGTAATTTAGATAATATGTGGAAACTAAATGTACCAGGCAGAACATACAGGCAGACAGACACATTTACTTACTCAATAAAAGCACCAGCCACATCAGACACACACTTATTTAATAGAGGCTCAATTCTCCTCCGAGCCATGCTTCCCACCCGGAGAACTCTCTTAAAATTATTCTTTTTAACAGGTCTTGTTGTGTCCCTGTACACCTCATCCAGCACCACATAATAAGCACCATTCAGCAAACTTCGAGGCATGCTAACACAATATTAACAAAAGAAAGCCATAATTACAATGCAACCCAAAACATGCAGTGTTAGTTGTAGTGCAAAATAGTTTAATAGTTTTGGTAAACTTTTTAAAGTGACTCAAAATGTCACGAAAATGTTTAAAGTTGCAGCAAACTTGTACATTAAGTTGTAAAAATATATTCTTACCTATAGTGTTGACTACAGGTAGTTTCTTTTCGATATGGGGTTGTTGAGGACGTTGGAAACCTATTCAGTCAGTGCTGTCGTTCTCGCAAAGTACCGACTAGTAAGTAACCGACCGTCTACTGACTTCCCGGATACGGAATAAGCTCAAGACAGTGTGGCTCTGTGTTCACTTCGTGCCGTACTGAACGCGCATGCGTATGTGAAGACGTCAATTATTCAATTTATATACCGGGAAGTTTCAAAGAAGTTGGCCAGTCTGTGCTGCGGCAAACTTTTGAACATGTAAAACCCACACAGTACAGGAAACCCACCACACCCGTGTATTTAAACCAAAATCAACTTACTTTTTCATTGTTGAGTACTTGAACGGCACACTTTATTTTGTAATTTCGAATAATCCAAACATAGAATTCAAAGATGAAAAGTTTTATTGTAGGAACTAGCCACTATGAAATAATAACAGACTAGCGATGACAGTATATACAAAGTACTCTGTGGCGATGACAGATAGAATAGTGTTCTGTGTTTCCACTTTGTTGATTAATTCGCTAATGTCAGTTTGGTGGCTCAAACGCCATCTGGTGACGTTTTTCCTATACAAAGTGATTAATTATGTTAAAGGTGCGACTTCTGCACTTGTTTTTTCAAAACAAAACATTAAAAACACCTACACAAAACAAGGATTTCATTGTCTCTTGCTCATATAAAACCGCGTCTTCTGCACTAAAACAATACACAGACAGCTTAAATCGTTGTTTGCGTATGTGTTTCTGTGTAATGTTTCGACTTTCGAGAAAAACTAGTGCGGGAGACGCGTCACGCGATTTAACATAGACAAAAAAAATTGAAATACCATGTTGTACTATAAAAAAGGCCTTTTATTAAAGAATTATTATTTTGCTGTAGAAACTAAAAGAATGAATATAAATTAAAACAGCATATTTTTCTAAGGATACATCCAATACCGATATATCGGCAAAATAATTGATTTTCCGATATACCGGAATTGGCGATTTTAATTTGAAAATACAGTAATTTATTTAAACGGATAATCTAAGATTTAAACATGCATTTTTTATCTATGGTCCATTGCATACGGTCCATTCGCAAAACAATGATTTTTGCTGTCTCCTGCTCGTAGTACAGTGTGTTGTTTTATTTTAGATAAAATTTCGATAGATGTCGCTACTGTAAATGAAACCAGAGATGCCGTGTTCGCTAGTGTCCCGGATATAACAATTTATATCAAACCATGGAGGGCCATGGAGCAATTTTAATTGCTAAGTATCAACCTATAAATGCCATTAAAAAAAATACCGAAATCCAATGATATTGGAATCTCTCCACTCAAAAATCGCATTCCACTTTCCAATTGTACAAATTCTACTTAGGTAATATTTTATTACAAAACTATCATACGTTATAACATATTTTCTAAAGTGTATTGATAATAAGATAAGACAATATATTTTTAACAATGTCTTTGTTGGCTACATAGTACATACAGAGTCATCTGTTTGACAAAAAAAGTAAGACTTCGTTGTCGCTTCGTGTTATAATTACATCATATCAGATATAGGTGGCATTGTTCTATAAAGTAAATTTCTTAAGTTTTTCATATTAGTAACACTAGATGTCGCTGACATGTCGAAAATATGTTATTATTATGTTACTAAAATTTTAAGTTAATAAAAACGACTACTTAAAAAACAAAATGTCCGAATAATTTAGATCTGGCACACGAAAGCATCCGTGGGGCCGTGACACGAGATTTCTGACAGGTGGCAATAAGCTCGGCGAAGTGGGGGCTGTTCTAATTATTTAGTTCGCTTCAGGCTATCCCTTTGGAGATACAGGAGTGAACTTATGAATGAATCTTTTTTTTATCTGAGCACGGCAACGTGACTACACTACACCTGTTGTTAGCGTAGTGCAGGCCAAAAAAACAGTGACCACCTCTGGTGACCACTGATCAAAGAGATTTAATACTACATACAGTTTAACGTCTTGGCACTGATAAACAATGGGTTTACAAAAGTGATTGAATTTTCACATTCCGAATCCGAAGAGCGAAAAAGCAAATCAACACGTAATTAGTAATTAACCAATTTGATACCTCTTAGTGCTACATATTCTGTATTATTCTTTTTGTTCTTTCCCACACATTGTTGTTTCAGACATCGATTGAATAAAGTTTATTGCTTTCTTTCTTTCAAATCGAGGGGCTTGCGACAAGACAGGCGAATGACGGATGCAGACACCGCGATGTTCCCCCATATCCTCCTCTACCAACCATCAAGTCATTTCGCAAATGCCTAAACTCTAGGGCCTAGAGAGTACCGGTATGCCGTAGCTGATTCTGGAACGCCAACCATACAATCAGTGTGGATCACTATGGCAGGATTTAACGCAATGTGTGTACGGTGGTCCCCATGCGGGCGGACACGAATATCCTACCACCTAAAAATATGTATAATTTGAAAATGTAAAGAATTCTGCATTTAAAATCGAGACGCAATCAGTAGGCCAACCATGAGTTTTTTGACATATCCCGCAAAAACACTCGAACGCCTCTAGCGGTTACGTGGGGAACTCACGATTTTCATACAAATTATTTTACGTAATCGCTAGCGTAAATTGGCAAAAACCTCATGGTCGAGGTACAGGTAAAATATTTGAAGTATACTTACAATCCGTACACCGGTACCAGCATTGCAGTATGAGACAGGTCTGTATTGCCGCCGGGCTCGAAGTTGGAACTCCTGCTTCTGTACACTGCACACTGTGGAACATGGCCAGCGAGGGCTTTACCAACAATCGCTAGATTTTCATCCATTTCAAACGCAATATTGTCCATGATTCTAAACGTCCACTCCAGAGCGATGTTTACGACTAAATATAATGTTTTGAATTGAGAGGCGTGGTGCATTGTTAATCCACCGTTTGGCGGCCGAGTGGAAAATGTACTGACTGTATCCAATTTATACCATTGCTAAAGCAGCGGATCAAACTGGTTCAAAGTTGTTAGTTTAATTTAAAAAAAAGTATTTGTTTAACTTTTTTTAAAGTGTGTGCCTACAGACATACCTAGGTGGCCGAATATTTCATTTCGTGCATATTACCTGCCAAATAATTACAAGTTTAAAAAGTTAAATGACCGACTTCCAATTTACCGATCGTGACCAAATTCGATCGAACACAAAAATAATTTTGAAAATCGGTCCACATTTGGCGGAGATATCGAGTAACATATGTACATAAAAAAAATACAGACGAATTGAGGACCTCCTCCTTTTGTGGAAATCGGTCGAAAAGAATATATAAAATATTTAAAGAACTTAACTATATCTAACATTGTTATTGCATACTTACCTACTTATTTCGGGTTATATTAAGAGCCGTTAAAACATATACATATTTTAAAACATATTTTTGAATCAAAAATAGACCAAATATTAAAATGAAAGATTCTGAAAAATTCGGATTGCCACGTATGTACGTAACCTTTGTCAGATTTTTGGGGACGTATAAAAAATTTATTTAAATATACAAAACATGATCCGGCAAGATTTTTTCCTTCCCAAAAAACATCCAAATATGCACGAAATGAAATATTCACCCAGATATGTTATTTCAAAAATCAGGTGCATGAGCAAATACCATGATTGTTTTTATTATCACCTAGCCATATTTATATTTCTTTTAAATCACCTTTACGCATAACTACTAACATAAATAACATAACATAACATAAGCTCACGCCTGTGTCCCCGAAGGGGTAGACAGAGGCGCATTAGCCAACTAGAACACCCACATTTCGCTGAGCTTAGTTCCGTCCCAGATGTGATAGGGGGCGAGCCTATCGCCATATCGGGCACAAATTCCAGACTCCGGGCTGATATGGAAAAATCCAATATCACTTTGCCCGACCCGGGAATCGAACCCGAGACCTCATAACGCTAGTCGTACCGAAATACCACCACGCCACCGAGGCAGTCATAACATAAATACCATTTAGTAAGTGCCATTTACTCGGTATTAATCGCATAATATCTCAACCTGTGGTTTTTGTACTTTGTGCAGCATAAAATTAGACGTCTGGTTCTTTGTGCGGGGTGCCTACTGCCTACTTGTTAAATCTTTCGAGCGAATTCATCTGCTTACCGCCGTTGCTACCCTCGCATCGTCTGCTTAGAACTATAAAGATCGTAGTTTTATTAAAATTACTATTTTTTCTTGTGAATAGGTTATCTCGGTTGGTTTACTAGTACGGTGTAGAGCTTGTTCAACGTAATAAGATTCAGTAAGTTCTACTACATAATATTATACTTAGATACTATTTCACTATTTATTTAACTTACTATTTCCGGAACTATAGTCAATAAGCCATAAGTCTTAGATTCCATAAGTCATTCAACGTACGTCGTGATTATTATTATTTTTATTCGTACCCTTTTTACATATATGCAACAATAGTTCAGTTCTCCTCAACTCCTCTGAGGAGTTACCACCACATCTTATAGCAATATTATTATAATCTTACTTTGCTTTTTTGTACGAGAAAAGTTACAATAAGATTGCTATAAGACGTTGTGGTCACCCTCCAGAACTGAGAGTATCGAATTCAAGTGTGCCCTAAGTTCATACACCCCTGACTTTTTTTATTTATGAAGACGTATAGCTAGATTTAACGACTGCTAATATAATTATTATTTTTTATTTTTATTGCATAGGGCAAAGTGGAGCATTTAATTAGGAAGGCGGACCCTTAGGAAGGCCGGTATAACCCCAGGCAGTAAGAAAGAAGAGCCCACAGACACCTAAGACAAAAAGAATCGTGGGTGCGTTGCCAACCTAAAAGTAGAGAAATGGGAATTAGGAGAGGGAGGTCGGAATCGGGCCACTAGAAATGTCGCTCACCGAACGAAACGCGACAGCGATCTGCCACATTACATCGGTTTTCTGTAAGACAGTGGTATCAAACTAGTCGAGCCAATCCATTCGTGCTATAGACGTAACTATCTACGGAGTGGCCGTGCCAATCAAATAAAATTACGTGGACTTACTAATAGTACTTACTAGACCCTAATATATTATTTTATTATAATTATTACTAAATTTTAATTTTCCGCTATGCTTAATTTAACAACCGGAGACATTAGTTTAATCAATGAGTACTTAAGTTTCTTGTTACTACCAAGATAGATTAGTTTATTGCAATATTTATCAATTCTAGGAAAATTATGTAGAAATAAAAATTATAACTAAATTAAAATGCTTTTTCACATATTTTCTCGCATTTTACTATATTTTATATACCCTGCCCGTATAACTGATAGCCGATGGGGCAGAAAAGTTTTCTAGAGGAGACCACGTACCGGCAAGTGCAGCGTAGGACATCCACCTACAAGGTGGACCGACGACCTGATAAAGTTTGCAGGAAGTCGCTGGATGCAGGCCGCTTCCAACAGGTCGATCTGGAAATCTTTGGGGGAGGCCTATGTTCAGCAGTGGACGTCCTATGGCTGATGATGATGATGATGATGATGATGACTATATTTGGAATCAGGAACATCGGTCTTTGCCAATGCCGGGATAACATGTTTTACATTCTAGATAATCAGTCTCTTTTATAAGCTCCATTATCAGCACCACTCAATGACTTTTATGTATACTACTAGACTGACTGTTCGGTACATAGAACGTGCGCACCAAGTCTCTGTTAATCGACCTCAACTTACTATAGAAATCTCCTCTTTTCCTTAGCCTTGAAACGTCAAAAACTAGCTAGCTAGTCATGTGCCACAATTTTACTTCGAAACAGCTTGTCTAGTAAATACATAGAAGTCTTTGGCAGCATTACATAATTAGGTGATACCAAGGTACCAGTAAGTACAAAATCCGGGAACGTTTCTCTACACGTACCACATGTTGGGTCCATAGCTCCGTACCCTTCAAAGTGATTGAACTTGGCCCGCCTCGAATAATAGGACACCTCAAAGGTATACGGTATGCTACGAGAAAGAGCGGATAGACTCCTTACAAAATCTAAAGTAAAGTTCTCATAAAACATTTGAGTGGTAGAGCGGCAGAGCCACGCAGAAATAAATTATATATACGGCATGAATGGACTGGCTCGACCGGTTTGACACACTGTCTCGCAAAAACCTGACGTTGTGTTCACAAATTTTCGTTTGGTGAGTAAAATTTTTCTATGCACCTTTAATTCTATATTTGTCTATGGGCGGTTGAGATCACTTACCATCAGGTGACCTACCTGCTTGGTTATTAGTTTATGCTATAAAAAATGACAACCAGAAAAACCTTGAAGACAATATTTGAATTCTTACGTGGAATTTGAAAAATATAAAGGACACATAATTTATTTACTCATCTGTCGATAAATCATGTAGTTATATTACATTAAAAATATTACAAGGATTTTACGGAGTAGACGCAACAGAATTTTTTATTTTATTTTGTTGATTAAGATGTACAATACAATAAGATGTACGTTTTTATAATCTAACATTGTAATAAGCACTTTTGCTGACCCCTTAAATATGTTTTTCTGGGATAAAAGCAAATTAAGCTGTATATTGTTAAACGTTTAAATTTAATATAGATAGAAAAATCAACATTATTAGTCAGCAATTTACGATAAAAATATACCAGCTGGATAGACATACCTGTCTAAAATATTAACTACAAGCATTATAGTTGGTTGGAGTTATTGCTAGAAGCTTCAACACATCTCAGACCATGGGAAAAAGAAATTTCATAGAATCCTAATCGAACTAATTTCGTCTAGAACAGTATTCGATATTCGCTAATTACAAAACATACATAAACACAATAACAGTTTCGAGTGTACTCGACTCTTTACTCAACTGCATTCTTGTCGGCAGAAGTCACAAAATAAATCTTACTAACTGCAACTCTCTAATCAACTTGCTCTTCTTATATAAACTTAGTATATTTTGCTCTAAAAAGTACTTAATATTTTGATAGAAAGAGCGGGCTAGTGAGTTAGAGACTCGTCCATTTAAATTAAATATAACCGTCTCCATCTCATCGCTTATGCCGTCTGCCTTAGGTAGCGCCATCCAGCCGTGAGCCGGCAGCCCTACGAGTCATTTGATCCATTTCATAAATTTGTTTCACGAAGTTTCCTCTTCGCCTATTTACTGAATACGTTCCGGTGAAATATTGTTATAACACTACTTTTTGAATGTACCGCGTAACCGTGTTTGTGCCTACATTATGTGCCAGGTTCTATTTAGTAGGATTACATATAAGCAAACACCAAAAATTAAAAGCAAATAATTCAGTAAACAATGAAGAACAAACCCTTAAACTGGTGGAATGATAGATCAGTCCTACATAATTATTCTACAATCTACACATACGCATATTTATACGTACATACATAATATGTGTATATTTTACGTCATTTATTTAAAACAATAAGTGATCGAACATACATATTATATAGCAATTACACCATAATTTACATCCAAATAATAATAAGCTACTCAACTGGCCAACTATTATACCTCTAACATAAAGATCCACCTGACAGATGTTTTCGTTTGGTAGTGAGGTATATAGTTGAGTAGATATGTATATAGCTGTTGCTGTTTAAATAGTCATTGATAAATATCATTTCATTACTAGAGCAATAATTTGTCAACCCAAAAAAAGTATAGAAGTGGTACTTACCACCTCTTATAGCGATATTATTATAATCTTACTCCGTTTTTTTGTACCAGAATCGGTAAAAGTAAGATTATAATAATACTGCTATAAGAGGTGGTGGTAACCCCCCAGGATACTCATTGCACTTTTCTCATAAACTACGTAATATCCTTAAATATCTACAAGGCTGTCTAAAATCTATTATTAGACCAAGAATATATTATTATGGCATTTAATTTTTGTCAGAATGTTAAACTCAATTAAGTGCATTAGAATTTTCTTATTCGTTAATAATACCTTCAGTCACAAGTCTTCCTTGTAAACAAATAATAAATGTTACTGGGGTTTGCGATATTTTTTAAAATAAGCCATTTTTTTAATCTCCACGCGTCTGCCAGTCCCAAAGCGAATTAACAACAACTGTCTCTACACCCGATGTTGTCTTTCTTTTCACCTGTTTCCTTCACCTAATAACATTACATCGACAATTTGGTTACAATCTTCACATTTATGTCTGTGTTTTTATATTTCAAATAAGTTTTGTCGAATTGTTTTAAATATTTTTGTTATTTGTAATTTTAAGGTGAATTTTAGAATCGATCGTATTCCTTATGGTATGGGTGAAGCCTGATCTCTCAGATAGTTTACAACATAGATTATACACTTGGTTAAAATTTTTTACTTCAGTCTGCAGGCAACAGCTGTTTTATTCGCCATGCGAGTATGGTAGAGCTGGAAATCTCGAGTGTCATATTATTGTCCATTACGAAACGGGAGTCCAACCATCTATGAACTAAGGCCTAGGACCTATGGTTCTTCTTTCTCGGTTTCTACCTGCCCTCATCCCACCTAAATGTTGGGTTGGCGCAAAACACTTTTACAACCATATTGCAGAAAGGATTTGGCTTAATTTTTACAACCGGCTGCCTACCTGACATCAACTCCCCTATAGGGGATCCATCCTTTAGGTGTGAAGAATCACTCTTATTGATTCTTCTTTATAAGAAGGAAATAAAATATAAATAAAGAAGAATCTTGATATTTTAGGTACCTAATCAGTAGATCCCATAATTACAATTGGCAAAATTGTACACGTAACATTTTAGTGTATCCTACCGATATCAAAATGTAAAAAAACGTAATACACATGTGACTAACACAATGTACAGTGGAAGAGTGAAAGTTCACGAGGAAAGCCACGTTTTCTAGTACGTGTGTAAATTCAATTAGTCTTAGTAGTTACCGGTATACAAATAGTTACTGTTGGAGATGTGACCAAATAGCAAATAACATGCGATGTTCGATATGAATTTATTATGAACACAGGTCAGAGATTTAATTAAACTAACGTGGTACATTCACTTTATTTATTACTTATTAGCACGAGTACTTAAAAAAAACAAAAACTAACACACGCATTTATGTACGCCATTTTTGAACAGAACGTCACACAATGTTGCCATTACCCAATACTAAATAAAAATATTATTATTGTTTATTTCACAGAATTCCACGCCATTATTATTTTTATTTTTGAGAAAGGAACACACATGTCTGTAAAGGCACAATAATATGTGTAGCAGTTGCTATCCTGTGGCTGATAATTGTTGATTATGATCTTAATACATAATATTACAATTAACATGTAAAAGTGATAGACATTGTCAATTAAATGAATTCACCCCTGTATCCCCAAAGGGATAGATAAAGACGATTTAGCGAGTTTGTGAAATAAACTATTTGAATATTGGTATTACTGATAATCCAGCGACTTCCTGCGACCTTTATCAGGTCGTCTGTCCACCTAGCAGATGGACGTCCAACGCTGCGCTTCCAACAGGTCGTTCGGGAAATATTTCTATGTTAAGTGGGTTTTCATTGTGAAATATCGCTTGCTATAACGGTGAAAGAAAACATCATGAGGAAACCTACATACCCGAGAATTTCGATACAAGAATTTCGAAGGTATGTGAAGTCTACCAATCCGCATCAGGCCAGCGTGGTAGACTTAGGCCTAACCCATCTTAATAGTCATAATCAGCAGTGGGTCAGTAATATTAGAGGGCTAATATTATTTGTATTATTATGTGAATGTGCATTATAATTTCAATGCATCAATATATGAAACAACGCAATTATTATTCAAATTGTTAATATGTGAATATGAAAATAACTCTGAGGCATGCCACCTTTCTGCCCTAAGCTACACTGCTAGTGCCAGCTGAGCGCACACAGCGCTTCCTCTATTATTCAAATATTAGTCTTCGTGCACAGTTTTGTTTTATAGAACGTTCTCATCAACAACTACTTACATAGCTTCCGTCCGCTCGAGCTATAAACTTTCCATAACCGCACGTGGTTTTTAACCGTCTCCTCGAAAGGAGGAGTATCCGTGTTATGCCTTTATGTGTCATCGAAGGTCATGGATGAATCGTATATTTAGTTTACTTCAATCAGTACCATTTTTGACATAAGGCCCCACGGGGCCCGTGCCCAGGGCTGCCGACCTCACGAGGCTCCCGAAGGCTTGATAAGTACTTACGTATATTCTCTTACATGGTCAAAGATTTTTACTCTCCAAGGCCCCCCAATTCTTGTGTGCCCACTGGCCCACGCATGTCTTAAGACGGCCCTGACTTCAATGGCGTTAAAGTAAACTTGTCTGCATTGTAACATGGAGTTAGCACGATCCTCAACTCTTCACTAATTTACATCAGAGGTAATATGTATGTAAAATCGAACAATGCCTTACCACGCCTACGACAAAGATAATTTAATATTATTTCCAATAACGACGAATGTAAGTACTAAAAAATTCATCGATCATTCGTCATAGAAGTGGTAAATATAATAGTATATTACCTGTATAATTATAACAAAAGAATATATAATAATAATAGTTTGAAATTTTTAAATGTATTTTTTATATTTAAAATATTTTATCCCTCAGAGAGGGTTGACGTCTGGCAGGCAGCCGGTCGTAAAAACTTTGCTTGAAAAAGTATGTTGCGCAGATCCCACATTAAGGTGGGATAAGGGCAAGTAAAAAGAAAGAATATTTAAAATATTTTTAAAAATGTAAAAAAAAATCTTTTTGAAATAATATCCTTATCCCTTTTGAAAAAATAATACCCAACAGTCACATACTCCTGACGCCACATAAGATCAAGTCTTGTGTCGTAGGTAACAGGAATTACAAGAGACTTTCGGTCTCACAACACCCAGACCCGAAACAAATATCTCGCTTCACAGCCGGCTGCATATAAACTTTTATTTCAACAGATTCGTAAAATAAACATCATCTTTCAGTAGTAATAATGTTATTTCGAGGTTTGGGTACGATTTTATTTATTATGAATTCCCAATGCCTAATAATTAACAAACACGCAGGTCAAATGCCGGAATGCACAAATCATTTTCCACCACAGAATATCGGTTTTGCCTGGGATGTAAAAGGAACTTTGCGTATTAATTATCTCTGAATAGTTAACAGGCACGTAGCGGTATTTGCAAAATGTACAATGTGATGATGAAGTAAAGGGATATCAACAGCATAGTCAAATTGGTGGTACTAAAGTCTATTTTGAATACTGCCTTAAACCGCGTCTCCTGCACTAAAACATTACTCAAAACACTTACAAAAAACACGGTATTTTTGTCTATGGTCCATTGTTCCATGAGCAGGCGACAGCGAATTACGTTGTGTGTAGGTGTTTTTTGTGTTTTGTTTCGAATAAACTTAACGGACCGACTTCTAAATGTATCCGATCGTGACCAAATTTATATGGGACCACCCTTGAAATACGCTTGATCCAACACAACAAGAATTTTGAAAATCGGTCCACATTTGGTGGAAATATCGCGTAACATACATAAAAAAATACAGACGAATTGAGGACCTCCTCCTTGGAAGCGGTCGAAAAACGTGTGCAGGAGACGGGGCTTTATATGTGCACTAGTTTTTGCCCGAGGTTTCGCCCGCTTGAAAATCCCATCATATTTTGATCCTTAATACAAACTTCGAACTCTCCATATCCCGTTCTTGAAGCTGAAATCAAATACTTTTCTTAGTGGATGTTTACGCCATAAAATAATCTATAGTCCCGTATATTTTTTAATCAACCGATTTCAGAAGGAGGAGGTTTTTATTTGTCGGTGCGTACTTATTTATCGATGTGTGTTACCCAGAGACATTGAATGTACCTGTTGTGTTTAATATCTTTGGTGTTACCTCGGAAAGGAGAATCGATTTTCATGATTTTTTTGTCTTCGATAGAGCCTACTCCCAGGATGATATTTTGTTTAAGAATTAATAATACCTATGATGAATGAAGTCGATTTTTTAACAAATAAGATGGGTACATAGATGGGACAACAGCACGAAACTTGTGATCCAAAAGTTGTGACCACGAGGTCATAAGTCACTCAGTCATATTTTAAACATACGCGCGCATGGTCGTGCCAGCGTAATCATTTTTAGACAGGGTGAAAATTTTAATTCTAATTTTAAGCGATTCGTATTCTAATAAATAGTAGAAAGCGTTACTGATGTTTGAGATCATTTTCGTATGGAATCTATCTAAGTTGTTCATTGTATGGAATTGCTTGATAGCCCCTGTATAGTTAATTACATATAATAAATCTCTTTGTGTAGACCTCATTAGATGTTATGTAGGGAGTTTTGGCTAATATATATTACAAAGTAAGCAAACAAACTACAAAATGTATTATAAGTTGCTTTACCAAAGAGCACCTTTGCAGTAAAGCATTTCTATTAACTGTGTTACTCGATACGCTTGACCTGACCCCTGAGCGCTGAGTGCACTGCCATAGCCTATACTTATTATCCATTATAAAGCTATAATTTAAATTAAAAATAACAAGCCCTATTACATATTATTCTCTTACTGTCAGGCTCGGATCTTCTCTGCCCATGGGTTAAGCTTGAGGTAACTACTACGCTTGCCTTATGCTGATTGGTGCTGTCATACTTTCAAAATTCTAGTGGAGTTTACTGCAGTATGAAGGTTTCCTTAGAAACATATTTATAATAATTCATAATGAATACATACTTAAAAGTCAGAGGTCGATGCTCTTTTGGGTTGGTCTCGAACCTTTGACATTCTTCTAGGTAGTTCGTACCACTGAGAAATAACTGCACATTGAAAATAAAAAAGTTTTATTATGGAATAGGAGGCAATCGAGCTGAAGGATCTCCTGATGAGTGCATAAATACCTACAACACCAGAGGAATCGACGGTGTGTTGTCGGCCTTTTAGGCTGCGGACACGAACTCAGCGGGAGCGGAGCGACGGCGATGGCGGCGCAGAGAGCGGCGCGGCAACGTATTGCTAGACCGGTCATCGCGCCGCTCCCCGCGCCTTTGAAGCCAGTTGCATTTAAATCTATGCATTGAAATGCGCCGCTCCTCGCGTAGCCGCTGCCGCCGCTTCGTTCCCGCTGAGTTGGTGTCCGCGGCCAATAAACTATTATGATGACATTTATAACATTCCCAAGATAACATTAGGTTTTTCATTTGTCTATGTGCTCTTCCGTCGTCCTTTCTTGTTTATGTTATGCGATTCTTTCTACCTGCCCTTATCCCACCTTAATGTGGGGTCGACGCAACACACTTTTTCAAGCATGTTGCAGAAAGGATTTGTTTCAGTATTTAGGACCGTCTGCCTGCCTGACGTCAACCCCCTTTGAGGGATCTAGCTCCGGGAAAATTAAATTAGAATTGGAATTTGCCCGACCTGGGAATCGAACCTAGGACGTCCAGGTCCACAGCCCATATATCTACTCCATGGAGATATACATATATTGAGAACTATTTCAGATACTCCATTGCCTATGGAAATTTCGTCAAGACTTAATGTCAGCGTATTTGGGGTCCGGGGACCCACGTTTCAATTCCTTTATTTTAGACTTTAAACTAAATTACAATTATTATCCTCCGTGGCGTGGTGGTATTTCGGTGCGACTACGGTTCTGAGGTCTCGGGTTCGATCCCCGGGTCGGGCAATATTGGATTTATCCATATCAGGCCGGAGTCTGGAATTTGTGCCCGATATGGCGATAGGCTCGCCCCCTATCACATCTGGGACCGAACTAAGCTCGGCGAAATGTGGGTGTTCTATTTCTCTAGTACGCCTCTGCCTACCCCTTCGGGGATACAGGCGTGAGCTTATGTTTGTATGTATGTACAATTATTATTATAGTGAGAATCGTTAGACTCCCTTAAAGTTAAAACGAATATAGAGAACTTATAGTTCACACGGACCCCTTTTAAACGCGAGGTTCTTCTAAAGCCGCGTCTCCTGCACCAGTCTTTCTCCAAAATTACACATAAACTGGTTGACTGGTAGAAAATGCCTCTGACATTAAGTCCGCCTTTACATGTGTATATAATTATAAAGTGTTTAAAATAAATTAAAACAAAAACACGTGTACGCTAAACAAATATTTGAGCTGTCTCCTGCTCGAAGAACAATGGACCATAGATAAAAAATACATGTTTTGTGTAGGTGTTTTGTATAATGTTTTAGTGCAGGAGAGGCGGCTTAAAGATAACGCAAAACGCTTATTCCAATGTAAACTGCTCTCATACACATAATAACTTTTGCCATGTGAATTTCAAATGCACTTCTGTAAATGCTTTTCAACATAGGTATGTATATTTAACCACATTATATAGTATTTTTAATGTTATTTTATGATCATCATGATTAATTTTATCACATGATCCAACAAAATTCAGGATGACTTTTACAATTAAAATGTTTTCGCGGGAACCTAAAGTTCACCTCTCAGTTTGGGGGGTGGGGGAGGTTGACCACCATCTCTATTGTAGTATTATTATAATCTTACTGGTACCGATTCCCATACAAAGCAAACGAAGAATGATTATAATAATACTGCTATGGGAGGTGGTGGTAACCCTGCAGATCAAGGACCCGAGCAGGAATATTTTTGACAATCGAATTCGAATCGAGCTCGATGCGCGTCTCTGAAACCTATATGTAATATTAACCAAATTTCATCAGTGGGCAACGAGCTCGATACGAATACGATTGTCAAAAATCCTGCTCGAGCCGCTGTCCGTCATATGCAGATCGATTTGTCGAGTTTTATAACATAGTACCTCTATATATAGGTAGATAATATTATTATAAGATACGATTGGTGGAATCCATGTTTATCTATTGGGCACTGACAGCCTCCACAAAACTCTAGCTCATGACATTGACAAAGATGACCCGATGCAATAATATGATACCTATACGCGTTCATTCAACAATGTTGCAATCACCATACAAGCTTGAAAAAAATAAAATAATCATTACTTAAATAAACTTGATATGAATAATTGGGTACTTGATTCCAGTAACAATTAATATTATTGAATTTTTGTAGGAAGCTATTTTTATCATCAAAATCACGTGTCCAACAGAAATTTATTAAATATAAGCCAAGGATAATTTTACTTTAATAATTTAAATTTCGTTCAGTCATTGGAGAATTGACATTATTTACTGTGATTAAGGTTGCGGTGTCACAAAAATAAGAGGCGTCATCATCATCATCAGCCATAGGACGTCCACTGCTGAACATAGGCCTCCCTCAAAGATTTCCAGATCGACCTGTTGGAAGCTACTTGCATCCAGCGACTTCCTGCGACCTTTATCATGTCGTCGGTCCACCTTGTAACATTATACCAGGTATTTTATAAAGTTGGTACCAATAATAATTCTACATGCAGGGAGAACGATTTACGGCCGGTTTCAATAAACAATCACAGTTCGAATGTGCAGATACATTACAAAATTTAACCAATAAGAACACAGTTTGAACATGACTCCGTCAAATTACTTGATTTGATTGGTTCATAATCGCAATCTATCTGCACTCTAAGCTGATATCGTTTATTGAAAACGCCCGTTAAAGCGCAATGGTAAACCAAAAAAATAAAAATAAACCTTTTTTTATTAATGGTTAAATATGAGTATTTTAAAATTAAAATGCGATCTGTAAAGCGTCGCAAATATTAATCGCAAACAGCTTTATGTAGTTATGCTAAAAATAATTAATTACTCCATAGGTGGTTTGCAAATGTACTGCAACTGACACAATGAGCTATAAATAAATTTTTACTCAGAAATTCAAGATTCCATTATTCAAAAACTATGAGCCTTACGAAATGTTAAACTTTAGCGCTAGATTGCTAGCCATCCTCTTTTTAAATGTAGTTATTATTCATACCAACTTTATGAAACATCCTGTATAGTTTAGTCTGTGGTTTTCACACTTCTCATATGTATATTTAGTACGGATATTAAAATTTGCACGTCTTCGCATTGTGCGATACTAGCTCTGGTGGAGATTGTTGAAGGATGCAATATCCTATGTATGTAGAGGTAGATACATAGAGTTCTAAGTAGGTAGTACCTATTACGTCGCGTCGCAATGTAAAATTAATAACATTCTTGGTTTGGTTGGTTATGCTTATATTAGATGTTCATTATTTTTATCCGTCTTCAAAAAGGAGGGAGGTTATGAACTCGTGTCTGTATTTGTTTATGTACGGCTTAACTATATCACGTGATATGTCCGAAAAATGCGGACTGATTTTCAAGATTCTTTTTTGTTTAACTTAAAAAAAAGGAGACCATCTCGCCCAGTTAATCGGACGCCACAGAGAAGTCACGCACACAAACGCACCTTTACAAAAATGCCTTACGCACACACACGCCATTACGTGTTGATAGATCGAATGGGCCGAAAACCCTGCTTTACATTGAAATAAAACTATTCTTACGGATTCTATCACGATTAGGTTTTAATTATTATTCCCTGCTTTACTTTCAACATTCCTAGTGCTCTATTTATTTTTTATGTCGGTGGGCTAAGTTATTAAAAAGCTAGTATTTTCTTAAGAAAAACTAAAAACTAACTTTAAAAACTTGCCTGCCTCTGTGGCGTGGTGGTATTTCGGTACGACTACGGTTCTGAGGTCTCGGGTTCGATCCCCGGGTCGGGCAAAGTGATATTGGATTTTTCCATATCAGCCCGGAGTCTGGAATTTGTGCCCGATTTGGCGATAGGCTCGCCCCCATCACAACTGGGACTGAACTAAGCTCGGCGAAATGTGGGTGTTCTAGTTCGCTAGTGCGCCTCTGGGGATACAGGCGTGAGCTTATGTTTTGTGTAACTTCAAAACCTAGAAACCAAATAATATAAGTAGATAGTACCAAATCATTAGTTTTGCTGCATTATAAATTGTCTAAAGTATTGCTGAGTTCATCATATTTTTATATAGGTATCCAAAGTTGGCAAGTTTGGTAAAAGTGGAACGCAGTGCGATCACGTCATCGCACGCGTGGCAAGCGCGAACAGGAGCCGCGTCACCACCGCCTATCTCGCCAACGCGATAGCAATGTACCTGTCTCGCTCTATCACTTCCTACGCCTATCTGATGAGCGAGAGGGCATGCATTGAAGCGGCAAGCGGTATACTTTATCCAAAATCCAAGTTGCTGGATTTCGTTCAGTTTGTCAGTTGTTCCACAGCCGCAGTTGGTAGTACACGCTTTTTCCCTCTATCAGAATAACTTTTCGTAAGTTCGTCATGACGATGCGCTGCGTGCTTGTGGTGTTGGCCCTCATTGGGGCCACTTTCGCCGGTCCAGAGGTCACCGAACTTAAGACTGAGGTGTTGAGCGTCCCCGAAGGATGCACCACCAAGTCGAAGAATGGAGACATGCTCACAATGCACTACACAGGCACCCTCGACGACGGCCACAAGTTCGATTCCAGGTATGTTAATGTATTATGTACTCATTTATTTTGCGAGGTTGTTTTATGCGAAAATGTTTGCAAGAAATCTTTATCTTATGTTGCACCATAATTTGCTTTAGCACGTGCGTAATAAAGAATATTTTTTCTTCGAAGCTTGTTACGCTTAATGTTTGCGTACAAATTACATTAATACATTTGCCATAGCAATGTGCAGGCCATGACCTATTAAAATAATCAGTTACGGCCACGATTTTGATACTTAAGTAGTATTATAAATTAAAAGTCTATAATAAGCACATTCTGCAACAAGAAGTACGTACCTACCTACATAAAATGGTGTTTAACCTAAGTACCTATACGTAATATTACGAATATATTGATCGGTATCATAACGAAAAAAATATCATCGGTACATAAGATACAGATTAAATAATAATTACTACGTACTTAATACCCTTGAATTAATTATTAATTGATATTATGTTAATCATCGTAGGTACCTACCTAGATATTTTGATTAGGCAAGAATCTAGATTTAAAGCTAGTTTTACATAAAGAGCGATTTGCAGATCTCAAATAAATCTTGATTTATGTATATACATGTCATGTAGGATAAACGCTGTTTAGGACTAACTTAAGATTAGTATTAGTGCTGGAAGTTGCCCCAAAATCTTATTTTAAAAATAGATTAATAATGTGTAACATAATACAGACCTTAATGTATAATATCCTATTGTTTAATTGATAATGATTGAGGCAAAGTAGTTTCTTCACCGGTTAACTCAGATCCGTTTAGTGTGCCGTGTACCGGCTGTATACCTCAAGGACTAACGCCCGAATGGTCAAACGCTGCTCAACTTTAAAGACTTCTTATATTGATTTTCGCCATACAATTTTGACAGATAAGGCGGCCTTAAACAACATAAGGCTACCTTAAGTGAATGAACATTCTGCGGTAAAGATCTATAGAGCGAACTTAGTCTAAGTCTTAAGTCAAAGAAACAAACTCAGTGAGGATTTTTACTTAGTCCGAGTATTTGTTTACAAGAAAATCTATCTATCTAATTTGCTTAGTCTATCTGTCAGTCTTTTTTTCTTGTCAAAAATGACAACAGCGATAGTTTGTTTGTGTGAACGCAACAGGCAACGATTCGCGAACATTCGTTCAGTTGGTACCCGTGTCATAAGTCTGATTCAAAGAAACGAACTCAGTGACGATTTGGAATTTTTAAATCGAACTTTGACTTAGTCTGAGTCATTTTTACAAGAAAATCATTGCTTAGTCTGTCTGTCAGTCAGTCTGTTTTTCTTGTAATAAATAGCTCGGGCGCTTTCTTTGAGTTACACTTAGCCGAAGTTCGGTCTATAGATCTCAGCCTCAGTTCGAGTCGCTATAACGCAATTTTTACAAAAATATTTTAGTGATAAAATTTAATGAAATAAAATTAACCTACCTAATAAATCTACCTTTTAAATTTAGTAATAAATATTAAATTTCTTTCATTAAATCTAAGATAATATTGAAAACACGTATTGGCAATAAAAAACCGTTAATTGCGTTGACAGTCTGCACTAACGGGGACCCTCGACGCGACACCACGACCCGCGGTTTGTTAAGTTATAAAAAGGATTTCAAAATAAATCAAACCGGATGGATTTCATTAATGGTGACAAGTTTCATCCAGGCGTGAGATCCAATTTTAGCCAAATTAAATTGGACATTCGTAAATCGTAACAAGTATTGCAACGAGCTATCACTTATCTAACAACACTATGCAAACAGTTGATACAGAAACATTAAAAAAATGTAGGTTTGTTATTGGGAGCCCTCGACCCTTAGATTTTCAATATAGTAAAATAATTTCAAACTAATTTTAAAAAGTTTTGTCAAGTGTAACATATTATGTATAACAATTAAGAACAAAATGAGCCAAATATTATGGAACCGACTAATTCATGTTATTCTTTATTTGCTTATGAAACTGTTGAAAATATACTAAAATAATCAACAATACTAACTACTGTCGTAAATTCCTTCATCAGATTTTTACCAAATATATATGGTACCACCACAGTAGCCCGAGCACGAAAAAGTAATGTAAATGTAAATGTATTCGAGTTCGCTGCGCTCTGATGACGTTTGGTTAATATTTCAAACAAATTTCATAGACGCGCATCGAGTTCGAATACATTTACGGTTGTCAGAAATTTTCCTGCTCAGGCCGCAGATATGGAACCTCCCTTGAGGTAAACCTATCGAACACAAGTAAATAAGTATCTTGATAAACAGCCCACATATGTATTGGGCCTTACTTATAAAAACGTTTTCGTTTAACTTTTTGCTTAGAATAGCCTGTCACTTTTTTCCTTGCGTTACATTGTTTAAAAATGAAAGGGACAACCTATGGTTCAAGATAAGCCGCGCTTAAATATTTTTATAAGGGGCATTATGCTGGATAAATATTGAATCTCTCTGACTGGAGATTGTAACATGTTTCAAAAATACAGACAATTTGAGAAATGAGAACCTCCTTCTGAATCAGTCAAAAATGAATCACAAATTATCTAAATTCAATAAAGTCTATAGAGTAGCGAAGTTGCATCATAAGTCCGAAAACTGCGATGGCCAACAATCAATCGTGACATTAAATAAATCGGTTAATGTATGAATTTGGCTGCAACAGCAATGATTTACGAGAAATAACTATTAAGTTAAACGTCCTAATGATTCAGTTGCGTCCATTGCAAATTTAAAATGGCTGTTTGTCGTTACCGTTGATAGTTTGGATTTTTGGTTTTCACAATTTATCATGATATGGGTCACTATGACATGTACTTAACTTATGATCATATGAACTTAACATTCAATGCTTAACATATAGAATCTGTAGGGTAACTTTTAACACTCGATTCGAATTCGATTCGCCTTCATTTAGTGACTTAAAATTCCACCGAAATCAAGTAAAATAGTGCACTAATGTCGTGTTAGAAATTAGCAAAATGACAAGTTCGCGAATCCAACGCGATATTAGCGTATTTTTTAACTCGATTACGGTGAAATTTTAAGTCAATAAATGAAACTGAATCGTACTGACAATCGAATCGAGTGTCAAAAGTCAGGGGGCTGATTATCAAGCAGCAAACCATAACAAATCAGGCGTAAAGTATTTTAAATTAATTCTGCTTTTACGGACAAAGACGTCTCGAGTGCTTTACTTGCGAATTTGCTTGTAGATCATCTCCATGAATCGTTTTTTGTAATATTTGACATCTAAGTAATGCTATGAAAGATAGGTACTACTTTTTTAAGGCGGCATTTTTCGCGATGTTGTAAGATCTGCATTTTGGTTCACTACCATTTGAGTTTTGCAATTCAACTAATTGTCCGCATTTCGCTGACGCAAGACAGAATTTTGAACCATGCCATATAAGATTGGTGTCATCGTGTACAACAATCAATTTAGAATAATGTCTATTAATAAAAAAAAATCTGCAGTTACTTATTGTGCCACTTTTTATGCTTGAACATAAAAATGCTAAATATTATGTACCCATAAATGACACGTGATTTTCAAACTATAACAATTTCTGTCATAGTCGCAATAGTACCGAGAATCGTAGCTTCTGCTTTCACTTGAACATGATGTTAGGTATCTTAATAGGGATAGATTTATCATAAATCTTTTCTTAGTGAATGTTTTTTGTCCCATAAAGAACCTGTATGCGTTTCAAGTTTGTATTTTAAATTGTACAATTTATGTATGATGGAAAACATTGCAAAAAGTACGCCGGCTTAAGAATCTCTTTTTTAAAGTCGGTAATAACGTAATATTATTTTAGGTACTGCTGAGTGCTGATAAATCGCCACCAGCATAGTACGGACAATGTATAGTACTTTATCTATCCCGCTCGAATTACCAAATATGCTACTCTTTCAGTGATTATTTTAGAACACAACAGTGGTTATGGATATATAAATAGGTTTTTTAAAAAAAAAATTGGAAAGAATTATAGATATACATATTTTTTTTTCCTCAACATACATAGATTGCCACGTCCGTCGTTACGTCCATCTGTTCATTTGTATTTTATATAATATCAACCCTGTAATATGCTACTGCAGGGCACGTTCCTTCTCTATTAATGAGAGGGGTTAGGTTTAGTTTACCATGCAACCAATGCAGATCTGAAGACTTCACATATCCTTGAAATTCTTGTAGTAGAAATTCTCAGGTCTTCTTCCCGATGATTTCCTTTACCGTTATCCTGATCATAATCATTATCAGCCACAGGACGTCCACTGTTGGACATAGGCGTTCCCCAAAGATTTCCAGATCGACCTGTTGGCAGCGACCTGCATCCTGCGATTTCCTGCGACCTTTATCAGGTTAGCGATTATTCATACAGAATATACAATTAACATAGAAAAGTCAAAAAGTCAGTCACACACCATACCACTCCTAGCTGAGCTATTACTGGAGAGATGCCGTATATCATGTTCTTGTTTCTTTAAGGTTTTTACAGAGAGGTTAACCTCTCAATTTACCAAAATCTTACAACACACGTAGACGTGTTTACATCAAACCCACATCTTCACCAAGCTGTTGATTAAACACGTCTGTTCAGTGGGAATTCTAATCATCACGTATGATCATATCTATTTTGATTTCCACGTATTAACTTACGATATACTAACGATAGGAAGTATGTGTTATGTTTGCAACAGTAAAGTAATTTAGTATAATCCTTTGAATGGGATGGCTGACGGACGGTACCTCCTCAAGTTCGTTGAAAACTGTGGTGTGGCCTGTGACTGTGCAGCTTGACTGCAAAATCATGATCCCGGCTCCTGAAATTGGAAGTCATTGCTACACCCTCCCTATTAATAATCAAGATATAATTGAATATAGAAGAAGGCAAACGTGCAAAGTCGGACACACCGGATTAAGTTTATTGTTCATTGAGTGTACACCGCCGCCCATAAACATCCACAATACCAGAGGAATCATCGAATGCATTTAAAGTGATAAAACTACATGTAACGTAAACATTTTATAATATCTAAGAAAAAAAATAGTTCCTCAACTCATTCCAATTTGTTAAGTTACCGACCTAGTGTGGACCCTACAAACAATATACGAACTCTTAATAATGAAGGAATGCCTGAGAGCAGAGGCGGGGCACATATACAGGTCAATTAAGTGACAAAGTTTTTAGAGAAAATTATATCGTACTATTTGAATATCTTAAGGAAATACCTTCACTTATACCAAATGCAAAAAAAGTAATGAAGTGAATTCTTCGATGCATCAGAATTAAATCTTAATATCATGTACTATAATATACTTAATAATAAAAATCATCTTTGGGGGAGACCTAAATCCAGCAGTGAACGTTCCGTGGCTGATCATAATGATGATGACGATCATGATCAGTTACTATGCGTCCCTCGTGGTGTCACCCACGTATTGCTAATGCTTCGCTCCCGTGGATTTAAGTGTAATCAGTAATGTTGTATGTAGGTGTCGATCCAACGAATATATTGTGGTTCTAATAACATTAATCGCTCAATTCCTTGAGAAGTTACTCGATCATGCACCAGAGCTTAAATATTGAAACTATATTAAATTACATACGCAGGCAACATTACGATTTTAGTATTAGGGTTAGAACATTAGGATTTCGTTCCCTACTTTGCAACAGTCTCAGAAATACATGTGAAAGGAAAAAATGTATTTCAACAAGTTGGAATCAGGAAGAATGTTCAGATTATTGCTTGTTTTAAGTTTTGGTAGCCTTTTGTTGAACGCAACTCATGGGTAACGGCCCCAGCTCGCCCTTGTTACTACAATATGATGTGAAAAGTCGCAAACAAAAAGCAAATTGCCTTGAAATTTACGCTCTAAAACTAGAATTAAATTAAATTAAAATTAAACACATATTTGAAAGTGCTTCTTAATAAAAAATAGTACAAAAATATAAATAATTGTTAAAATTACAGAATAAAAATAAACTACGATATGCCTCTCAATTTTTAATCCGGTCTTAAATACGAAATACTTACGAAGACCAAACGTGTGATTAACTAATAAAAGTTAGACATGTTTCATACAAGAGGGTAAACTTCCGTTATTACCATTTATGTGCGTGTGAGAGAAAATTTACCGTTTAATTATCTAGAGTCGAGCGTGGTTGTTTTAAAGATTTTACTTACCTACCTTTTTCAATTATTGTTGGAAAGGGAGGCGTCTGCGTTTCGCGCCACCCTCTGTGGTTTTGAGCTACTAGTGTTTAGTGCTTTGGTTACTCATTTTTTTCTTCTTTTTTTATCGGCGCACGGCAAAGTGACATCACGTGATGGTAAGCGTAGTGCAGTCCAAGAAACCCGGTCATCAGAATCATGCTGGCCTATTATGCTCCTTCACACTCCACCTGACTTTGGGTCACATTGTTTGAAAATTAAAGAAATAAACTATTGTTAAAGATAAGAAGCGCGTAAATATTTTAATAAAAGGCATTATTTTAGATTATTAGCATTCACTGAGGTATAAATACCAACATTCTAAAGAACACAAGGTAATCAAAATTGTAGGTCAGATTGGCTGTTAATTAAAGGCTTGTGGAAAAAATGTGTTTCCTGTGTACCTACAACAAATTAAAAATGCAAACATTCTACATTCTTTTCTGGCTACCAGCTCCTTAACAGCACCAAAGTTGTCAAAGTTTCGTGAGTAGTTATTAATTTATTAACGCGGTAGACTGCGTCGCCGACGGGTTACCGCTGTGTTGTATATATTGTGACGTCAGTTAGTTTATGTATTAAAACCAGTCTTTATGCTTTCAGTTTTAGAAGCGAATGATACTAAACTTGAACTGCTTTTGCTTTGCTAGTGTATGTCAAAACATCACTTAACAACTTTTGATCTCGGATCACGTCGCGTCACCGATACGAAATGTAGGTAATGAAGAAATCTTGTATGCGATTAGAGTTCTTAAATTATTCACATCGTTACTCAGGGCACTCAGACTATGTCGGCGGTGTTCACGTACAATGACGCGATAAATTGAGCTTTTGCCTCCTTCGCCCTTTGATATTCTATGATGATTCACATACAATTCTTGTCAATGTGTTTCAGATATCCTAGATCGATGGAGCGCGTTATATTTCATTTCGAATTCATTGTCAAAAATATTTCTGATCCGAGCCTCTGTGCACTCCTCATATGCCGACCTATGTATGCACAAGTAGCAGACAACCACTATTCAATCCATTAAATTGGTGCGGTACCTACTAACTTTGCAACGATGCTATCGGTATGAGTCTTGAAAATTAGTTGTAAACTTACAAACTACTTGCTTTTTGTTTTATATCAAACAAAAGCAATTAAAGTGAAGAACGAAACTGTAATGTAACTTAACTAAAATAAGCACACACCGTTTTACTGTGTCGCATATTTCAATTTGGCGACTTTTGGCTTTTACAGTATAATATAATAAAGAAATTCTAGTGAGACTCGACCAAAGTTGTCTATTCTGTAACTTTTTAATTGTCTCCGTAGAATAACTGGCCGCTTAAGCGCTTTCCTTGCCTATCGGGGACTAATTGACGCTTTCTTTTTCGCCATAGCTGCGTGGAGCCGGTTGCGTCCTAAATTTTTAAAGTCTAACAACTAGCGGAGTGTTATGTTACGTCACGGAGAGGATCGGCGACCGGTGACCACAGACTTGCTACGTGCTGCCGTGCCGGGTCGCGGACGGGCCAGCGCTGCGCCCAGCGGTGAGCGGACTCTACCGACTCTACCGCACAACTCGCCTCTCGCCAGTCTAGTCGCTAATTCGCCAGTACTTGACATCGTTTACGGAGAAAGCGAAGCGCGTTTGATGTTAGAAAACATTGCCGTAACAGCTTACACGGCTTGTGATTGCCAACCTGTTTTATTAAGTACGTATTTTATGCATTTCCACATTCAGAACAATGAGCTCTGAGAACTTTGTTTATACATTGCTCATTTAAAACAACTCGTCGTTTAAGTCTTGTAAATTGATATTATTATTTTATTACATAGTTATAAATACTAGACAATAATATACTACAGGTTATAATATACTATAAGTTAGTACTAGGGATTTATTCGATTAAAAGGTTTTAACAACTATGTTATATTTACAAGGAACTATTGGGTAAACGCAATACGACGAATGGAAATTGCACATTAGATAAAGTTTTCAATATGTATTCACAATAAATTAACAAGAAAACAAAGGATCGTAATGAAGAGTAATTGCAACAAACTTAACTCTATTTATGAAGAATTTTATTCACATATCGTGCTTATTGAACTTAATTCAGTATTACGAATGCATTTATTGGATATTTTTTGCTCAAAGTAATAAAATTACGTCAGTTTTAATGAAACAGATTGCAATAAAGCTTTATGAAAATATGAATATCAATTATTATAAAGAAACAAAGTAATATCAACTAACATAAAATTATATTAAGGAGCAATTTAAGTTTCTTTTATGTAACACTACATGTGTAAACCAAGTTTGGGCTTTAAATGAGTTGACACCTAAGTGCTTGCGCTCCGTCTTCCTTCAGGGTATTTAACTGAGGAACAAGTTTTGATAACGTATTTTCATAAATTCATAATTAAAATAATGAGTCTTCTCTACAGAAGACTATCATCTATTAAGCGTAGTTCCATTGCCGTCCTGAGGTCTCGGATTCGATCTGATATCCCAGCCTTCAGTTTGGAATGCATGCCCTATATGGCGCTAGGTTGACCACCTATCACACCATGGGTCGGAAATAAGCTTTGAGAAAAGTAGGTGCACTAATTGCGCCTCTGACTACCTTTTGGAGGATAACAGGTATGTAATGTGTATATGTATGTATGTTCATCTAAAAATACAACGTAATTTTAAAGTATGTAATATTCTTGAAATGTTCATTAAAAATTTATTGGTATCGATCATAGAGATATGAAACCAACATTGACAGCAAAAAAGCAAGCATCGTAGTTTTTGAAATTCTGATAGACATCTCATTCATAAAATATTTTCCATCAGCAGTTCATTTTTTTGGAATACATTTCCAATTAATATAGTGTTTGGCTCCCCCTGTTTACCCCTTCGGCGAGGCAGGTGTGAGTGTTTATGTATTTCAATATATTTGTAGAATACTGTCTTTTGGCAAACATAGAATGTGTTGACTGATATCTTAAATGTAAGTATACCGTTATCTTGTGTAGTTGTGTATTACTCAATACTTTACTGATACATTGAATACTAGTTGTTGCTCGCTACTTCGTTCGCGTATTCGTGTGATAATTTATTGACATTTTTTTTTAAATTGGTTTACCAATAACTGTTTACATATTCACTTACAAATAATACAAACTTATTAACAGCACGAATGCAACAATTACTTAAAGGTAAACACCACATACATGTAACACTAATATATGTATAAGCAACATCAGTTAAGAGTAAATAACCGAAAAAATAATTTAAAAGTAGTTAAACAGAATTCTAGACACTGTTATGCCCAAGAATTTATATCATAGTGGCTAATAATAATAATTGTACTTGGCTAATCAATATCAGTTAAATATTTGTAAATAGATTTCTTTTGTTTATTGAGACAGTCAAAGTGAAGTCAATTTTATCGCTGCACATATTTATAATTTTGCAAAATTTTCCACGGCAACCGTACATTTTTCAAGAAATTAAAAAGTAGTATTGTTATAATAAACAGAAATAAGTTCTCGAGTGGAGACCACGTACCGGCAAGCGCAGCGTAGGACGTCCACCCACAAGGTGGACCGACGACCTGATAAAGGTCGCAGGAAGTCGCTGGATGCAGGCCGCTTCCAATAGGTCGATCTGGAAATCTTGTTATTGTCGGTGGAGACTTACGATCGAAAAAAATGTCTGCTTTCCATAGGTGGAAGAATTTTTAAAACTGCTTCGGTAGTCTATGAGCCTATTCATTATAAAAAATAAAACTTTTCTCTTTATCATATTAGTATTTAGTATAGATATTCAATATAGTATGATCGGTGTTATATTGAAATATCCTATGATAACGAGCAGCTCTCGGTTCCATTAATAATTTTGATTACTTTGTATTTGTGTTGTCCACCGATCGCCGGCACGGATAGAAATTTAATGAGAATCTTCCATAAGAAAATTAAGTTTCGGATATGGTGAGATTGCCAAAAACGGTCCAAGTAATTAATTGGGTAAACACGACAGACTAGCCCGCCGCTTAATCCCACCTTGCGATATTAAAATTTAACACTGTTAAGTTTCGGACAGGGTTTACGGTCTGAATTATGCACCTGGGCAGAGTTTAGTTGACATACTCAGCATTGTTCGATGTTTGCAAACATGAATTTCGTCATTCATTCCTTTTTCACTTGGGAATGTACACATGCAGGAATGCACTTTTATTTGCAATGTTCAGTTTTCGAGAGTGATGTTTGTTCACGCTTTTATGGGTCGTTAGTTGTGAAGTGTAAAATGCTTCTAAAACCCTTGATTGGGGGATTACTTACTAATAGTTTGAATATTCATGCCATTGTGCGATGTTGAAATGTATTTGATTGAATGCATGCTAGCATGCATCCCTTTAAATTCGGGAAACGAGATTGCGTTTTCAAATTGAAGACCCAAAATGAGTGCCTGTGCTGCTTGTACTAATCTGCGTATTGTCGTATCTCGTAATTCTCATTCGTATGAATGATGCTCTGTAATTTGCCGCATATTATTATAATTCTGGTTATATGTGTGAATCACATCTCGGCCTTTATTTTAAAACAAAACGGAGTGCATTGTGGTCGGTACGGGGCTGGCCGGCCGCGGTCGTGTGTAGGGTGTACTGTGTGAGTACTGTGACTGTGTGCTTTACGTTCCTACCATTGTTGTCAACAGAAACAAAAGCCGCCATTCTCACAAGGTTTTTGATAAGTGCAATTATGATTCTGCAAATTCATATTTATCTGATTCAAAATACCATTCAGCGGTTGTGTTCTGTAAATCTCACGGATTGTTTGTAGTTTTTGTGCGGTTAGAATTTGGTAACAATTTGTCGAGCGTCTTGTTATGTTTGCACGATTTTGTAATTTATCAAATTTTTTGACATTATAATCAACTTAATTTGAATTATATTATGATACATGGATAATATAATAAAAATACCTTACATGTGTTGTATTATCTACAGAAAGCTAATGACTTAATTATGTAGTCAATTCTTAGAGGTACGTTCAGTTAAACTCATGAACTTTAATTTGCTGTCCAATTAATTCGGTTATCTACTTTGTGGTATGATATTTCAATAATATCATTTTAATGTGATAGGCACTCTTCTATCATAGCAACAAATTAGTTAATTTTATAGATGTATAAAATAACATACAAAAGCCCAAATCCAAAAATAATTGAACTACTTATAATATTCAATAAAAGCCTATTTTTTTTAAGACAGCATAATTAAAGTTTGTTTTAGCTTTTTTAAACCTATCTCCGCGAATTAAATTATTATGGAACGAATGAAGCGCGACATCAATTAAATTCGGTGCGAATATGCGATTTGTCGCGCGCACTGATTAACTCCTGTGACGTGAGGCGGTTACTGAGATCGCAATGAGGTTTTATACAAACTATGGCCACACGTCTGCTTATTTTATCATATCCCTTTTGCATACTCAAGGGCGCATATGTTTTTGTTGTGGGATATCTTACATCCACCATCGTAACTCCTGTTGATCGGTGCATTTATTGACATCGAGTACTGAAGCAGGTTTCATGATTTTATGATAATTCCATGTAGTGTGGGACTTATTTGAACTTACCACTCCTGGTAGCAAGAATATAAATAGAATACAGGAGAAGAAGGATATCATAAGGTGGTTAGCGGGATTCTCGTCTGACCGACCGACGCACTTGTAACCTACATACTTCTACCTCTGTAACTATGGTATTATTATTTTGTTAAAAGTTGAAATAAAATGTTTCTAACAAATGAGAACACAGTCCGCGACACATAAAAAACTACAATATCAAACTTATTATTTCTTTTATTGAGACAAACTTAACAGCTGTTAAAAACGTTTCATAAATGAGTATAACACGCAGCGTGCGCAGTGCTCTAGCAATCATAGGTTCAACCATAATTTGTTTTTATTTTTCTTGGTATCGACTACGTAATGACAAACATTCTCCACGTAACCGCTAGGATCGTTCGGGTGTCTTATCATGCCGGGTACACACCAATCGAACGAACGTTCGCGAATTTGATCGCGAAAATGCCTGTTGCCTTCATACAAATAAACTTTCTCTGTTGTGTGAATGCAATAGGCGTAGATTAGCGACCGTTCTTCTGGTTGGTATGTACGCGGCATCATACAAATATTTTACATATTGCCATCGAGAAACGTCAGAAAAACTTATGGTTGAGTTACAGGTGACGCACGCTAATTAACTTATCAAAACCATCGCTGGTATAGCAGCCAGCGTACAGCGCCCTTCACAGGTGTGTCTGACAGTTTTATTTACTTATAAACTTTACATGCTTCACCTGGCTTCGGATATCTTGGGAGTCGGGACTCGGGATACCTACATCATGAAGCAAGATGATAGTGATACGATGCGCAGAGCATTCCAATATGTATTCTTTATTATCTTAAGGGCCTTGCTTATAGTGAAATAAGGTTGTTAAAGCGACGAGAGGAACGTATATTATAATTTTTTTTTAATACTGCGCTTTGAAAAATGGGTATGTGTTGTCTAATCTCATAAGGCACAAAACCTGAATGAAATAACTATGTCGTAAGATTCAACATTTTATAGCAGTGTGCCACATTTTATTGTTGGTGTATTAAGAGTATTCTGAATTTAATTACTATTTCGATAAAGACTTGTTTCTATTACCGTTGGTTTTTCGAGTACCTAATCAGTATAGTTATATAACAATTTTATGCATTTTAATATCTGTCGCTCCCTCCATAATATTTTTAGTAAACAGGCATTAATTGTTTAAGTATGGCCCTATATATAATAGCTGGCTGATAAAACAGTGAGTGGGCTTCAATTTGGTCGAGACTCGGTCACTCGACTCACACGCGGATACGATATCAATGTGGCATCCGCATCGCTAGAAATGCGTAGCAACTATACGTGTTTCATAAACTTGGATCAATAATAACTACAAGAGGGTATGACTAGCAAATCAGCGGTAAAATTTAAAATTTTGTAAGAGTTAAGACTCATAGTTTTTGAATAGTGGGAACTTTAATTTGTGACAAACACATTTTTTCTGGCTTATTGGGTCGGCAGCAGTACATTTGCAAACTACCTATGGAGTTATTAGTTATTTTAATCATACATAAAACCATTTCTATACTAATTGGGATGATTTACAGGTCGCATTCCGATTAATAATTGATAAAAAATTAAGTTCTATTTTTATTTTTTTACTTTACTATTATGCTTTACATCGATCTACCTGTATGTGGAATTGTTATTGGTACCAACTTTATGAAACACCCGGTATAGTTCACTGGTTTTTCAATGCTTAAAGCATACTCCATTTCAGCTAGTTCATTTAAGCTCGGGAGTAAAACGCACCCTATACTGACTATTAAATCGTTCATTTCCTGATTATTTCTAGTAATTACTTAGTCCGAACTGTAACTAGCGAGTCGTGCATCGAGATATGTTAGTATATTCGACATCCTCTGTAGCGCAGCAAGCGAGTAGTAGCTGGCTGTGAAATGAGAGGCCGCTGGTTTGATTCCGCACTGAAACAAAATAAAGTTGATATCAACCCGAGATATTTATTATGGGTTTGGGTGTAGGGGGACCGAAAGTCTCTTATAGGTCCTGACAGATACACAATACGAAAATATTATCTTTTTTTATACCAGACTGGCAAACGAGCATATGGGTCACCTGATAATAAGTGATCTCCACCGCTCATAAACACCCAAGACACAAGATTCATGTGTGCGTTGCCAATCTAAAAAGAGGAAGATATAATTGGGAAAGAGAAGGGGGTAATTGGGCCACCGGAAATCTCACTCACCGCCAGCGAGCTGCCACTTTACGTCAGTTTTCTGTGAGACAGTGGTATCAAACCAGTTGAGCCGGCTCATTCGTGCTGTAGACGTAAATGTCTACAGCGTGGCTCTACCACTCAAAAAATTATCTTAAAGTGCATTAATAAATCTTAAATTGTATAATAGAGGTATAGGTACACGATAAAATAATGCGTGTTATACAAACATATAAATTAAGAAATATTGTTTAATGGACCGTGCCGTAGAAACGTTCTGTTTTTATTAAGTTTACGATACGTTATCAGGTCGGTTCGGCTGCGTTGATATGCTGGAACGAGTACGTGGACTTACTGTACTGGCACATTTGCAATGAAACGCCTGTATTTGACAACCATTGTGTTACGCATTAGTTACGGTTGTTGTCGTGCACTCATACAGACCAATGACGTTGGAGTTTACTATAAAAACGTTATATGGGCCTTACTTAAAACAGCATTTTTAGCTGAGCAAATGGTTAAGAATAACCTGTCACTTTTTTCCTTGCGTTACATTGTTTAAAAATGAAAGGGACAACCTATGGTATAAAGATAAGCAGCGCTTAAATATTTTTATAAGTAAGGGGCATAAAAGAAGATATAGTCATATAGGACAAGGTATTTCTTTATACATACATATGTACATACATAGGTCATAACTCATAATGAATATATACATAACTAGCTGACCCGCGCAACTTCGTCTGCGTATGAGAGAGAGGGTTGAAAGAGTAAGTCGTAGGCACCTATAGCACAATAATTCTAAAAGAGGTAATGGGATGATCTACTTCGGCCGTCAGTCACCCTGTCTCTCACACCGTCAGTCACACCGTCTGTCAAACCGTCTGTCACCCCGTCTCTTACCCCGTCAGTCACACCCTCTGTCACACCGTCTGTCACTCCGCCTGTCACCCCGCCTGTCACCCCGTCTGACACCTTGTCTGTCACCCAGTCGGTCACCCGTCTGTCACCACGTCCGTCACCCCGCCTGTCACCCCGTCTGTCACCTCGTCTGTCATCCAGTCGGTCACCCAGTCTGTCACCTCGTCTGTCACCCAGTCAGTCACCCCGTCTGTCACTCAGTCTATCACCCCGTCTGTCACCACGTCCGTCACCCCGTCTGTCACCCCTTCTGTCACCCGTCTGTCACCTCGTCTGTCACCCGTCTGTCTCCCCGTCTGTCACCCAGTCTATCACCCCGTCTGTCACCCAGTCGGTCACCCCGTCTGTCACCCAGTTTATCACCCCGTCTGTCACCTCGTCTGTCACCCGTCTGGTACCCCGTCTGTCACCCAGTTTATCACCACGTCCGTCACCCCGTCTGTCACCCCGTCTGTCACCCCGTCTGTCACCCCGCCTGTCACCCCGTCTGTCACCCCGTCTGTCACCTCGTCTGTCACCCAGTCGGTCACCCCGTCTGTCACCAGTCTGTCACCCCGTCTGTCACCACGTCCGTCACCCCGTCTGTCACCCGTCTGTCACCCCGTCTGTCACCCAGTCGGTCACCCCGTCTGTCACCCCGTCTGTCACCCCGTCTGTCACCCCGTCTGTCACCCTTCTGTCACCCTTCTGTCACCCGTCTGTCAGTCCGTCTGTCACCCAGTCGGTCACCCCGTCTGTCACCCCGTCATTCACCTCGTCAGTCACTTCGTCCGCCACCCCATCAGACAGCCTGTCAGTCACCCCGTCATTCCTCACGTCGGTCACCCCGTCAGTCATCCCATTAGTCACCCCATCAATCACCCCGTCAGTCACCCCTTAGTCACACTACCATTCATCCCCTTGGTCAACACTAAAATATTTTTTCAAATCGAACCAGTAGTTTCTGAGATATAAAATTCCCCACTAGCAGCATTTTTCATTTCTGCTCCGCTTCTATTGGTCATAGCGTGATGTTATATAGCCTATAGCCACCGTCGATAATTTGGCTATCCAACACAAAAAGAATTTTTCAATTCGAACCAGTAGTTTCTGTCTGAGATATAAATTTTCCCGATTTGGTAACATTTTTCATTTCTGCTCCGCTCCTATTGGTCAAATCGTGATGTTATATAGCCTATAGCCATCCTCGATAAATAGGCTATCCAACACAAAAAAAAATTTCAATTCGAACCAGTAGTTTCTGAAATATAGTCTTTTCAACATTTTTCATTTCTGCTCCGCTCCTATTGGTCATAGCGTGATGTTATATAGCCTATAGCCACCCTCGATAATTGTGCTATCCAACACAAAAATAATTTTTCAATTCGAACCAGTAGTTTCTGTCCGAGATATAAATTTTCCCGATTTTGCAACATTTTTCATTTCTGCTCCGCTCCTATTGGTCAAAGCGTGATGTTATATAGCATATAGCCATTTTCGATAAATAGGCTATCCAACACAAAAAGAATTTTTCAATTCGAACCAGTAGTTTCTGAGATATCGCCTTCCCCGGTTTTAAACATTTTTCATTTCTGCTCCGTTCCTATTGGTCATAGCGTGATGATATATAGCCTATAGCCACCGTCGATAATTGGGCTATCCAACACAAAAAGAATTTTTCAAATCGAACCAGTGGTTCCTGAGATTAGCGCGTTCAATCAAACAAACAAACAAACAAACAAACAAACTCTTCAGCTTTATAATATTAGTATAGATAAAGGTCGCAGGAAGTCGCTGGATGCAGGCCGCTTCCAACAGGTCGATCTGGAAATCTTTAGGGGAGGCCTATGTTCAGCAGATGATGATGATGTTGATACATACATAAGCTCACGCTTGTATCCTCGAAGGGGTAGGTAGAGGCGCACTAGCGAACTAGAACACCCACATTTCGCCGAGCTTAGTTCCGTCCCAGATGTGATAGTGGGCGAGTCGATCGCCACATCGGGCACAAATTCCTGACTTCGTGCTGATATTGAAAAATCCAATATCACTTTGCCCGACCCGAGAATCGAACCTAAGACCTCAGGACGGTAGTCGTACCGAAATAAAACTAAGCCACCGAGGCAGTCATTTCTTCAGTTATTTATAAAAACTGATATGGGTTCATACAGTCTTGGAAGTAATCACACTAACTAACTGACTTTGTAATGTCGGGTACAAACCGGCCGAACGAAGGCGAACGAATCTATACCTGTTCCGTTCACATAAACAAACTTTCGCTGTTGTGGGAATGAAACAGGCATGATTCGTTCGCCTTCGTTCGGGCCGGTGTGTACGCGCCATTAAAAGGTGTTTGTATGTTTATTACGTTTTACGCGATAATTACTGCATAGATTTTGATGAAACTATACAGTTATATAGATTTTACATCAGCATAACACATAGGCTACTTTTTATCCCGGAAAATATTTTTACGCGAATAGAGTTGCGGGCAACAACTAGTACAATATAAAGTTATATATACATGATCCGTCAAATACAATGAATGCGTTATCAACCAACAAGCGTTTCACTTGTCTCTCGCCAGCATTTCACATGTAAATTGCAAACATATTAATAAACATTAATACAAGTTTAAATTTAGATATATCGTGTTTATATCCATTATATATTTATATCCTTAGATCACTACATATTATAAAACAAAGTCGCTTCCCGCTGTCTGTCTCTGTATGCTTAGATCTTTAAACCTTTTTTAACCCGTCGGAGCCGGCACATATACATATATGTTACATAAGCGTATGGGCCACCGGTGGCCGATCCGTCCGTGACTATTTAATAGATGGAGTAATTCAAGAGGAAGGTTTTATGTATAATACATGCATAAATTCAGCTCCTAAAGGGATGTAATGGGGATGAATGTTTGTCAAAACTGTCACGCGGGTGTAGCCGCGGGAAAAATCTAGTTTTTTATAATTATAAATACACAGACAGCAAACCGAAAGTAAGAAGCGACTAGCAAGGTGAGACAAAGTATTGTTCTACCAAGAAACTTATATCCCTTGAGTTCAACAGGGGTAGTTGTCGCATCGTTGTGACTATACTATAGTAACGCGGATCTTAAGGCGCATCTCCTGCATCTATTTTCGACCGAATTCCAAAAAGGTGAAGGTCCTCAATTCGTCTGTTTTTTTAAATATTTTTTATGGATGGATGTGGACCGATTTTCAAGGTTCTTGTGTTCGATAGAGCTTATTTCAAGCGTGGCCACGTATAAATGTGGTCACGATCGGATCAAGTTGGTAGTCTGTCAGTTATGTTTTTAAACTTGTGATTATTCTCGAAACAAAACACTAAAACATATACGAAATTTTCGCTGTCTCCTGCGGCCTGAGCAGGAAAATTTCTGACAACCGTAAATGTATTCGAACTCGATGCGCGTCTATGAAATTTGTATGAAATATTAACCAAACGTCATCAGTACGCAGCGAACTCGAATACATTTACATTAGTTTTTCGTGCTCGGGCTACTGAACATAGAATAATGGACCATAGATAAAAATGTGTAGTCAAACCATATCTTGTGTAGGTGTTTTGTGTAATGTTTTAGTGCAGAAGATGGCTTTACCGATGCAACAAAAATGCTACACGCGGTCACTTCGCTGTCTATTTAACAATACAGGTTGTTAGAAATCCATAAAATAGCCGTCACTTATTATCGCGCTTACAAATCACCAATATCAAAGGCTGATGACTATTAAAAATACGGTAACAATATACAACGATAAAAATAATTATACGATTTGTTTATTGCTTGAAATAATTATACAACGGTCGCGGGAGGTCATACTGCTTTGAAACGCCACAATTTTTTTAACCGACCGCCCTGGAAGGAGTTAATGTTTTCAATTGCCAGATAACTTTTATCTAACGAATAGTTTGAAGTTTTGACAGATGTTTCACACATCAGTCACAACGTCAGAATTATATCAGATAAAAATTATCTAGCTCTTAGATCTAGCTATTGAAAAATTTGAAAATTCAGACCATTTAAGCATAGCCCGTAGCGCGGATCACTTTCGAATACGTACTCGAATACATCACATAGGTACAATAAATATGTTTTAACAACACATAACAATATAAGCTCACGCCTGTATCCCCGAAGGGGTAGGCAGAGACGCACTAGCGAACTAGAACACCCACATTCAGCCGAACTTAGCTCCGTCCTGTGATAAGGGGCCGAGCCTATCGCCGTATCGGGCACAAATTTCAGACTCCGGTTTCATACAGAAAAATCCAATATCACTTTGCCCGACCCAGGGACCGAGACCTCAGAACGGTAGTCGTACCGAAATACCACCACGCCACCGAGGCAGTCATAACATAAATACCACCGACCCAGGGACCGAGACCTCAGGACGGTAGACGGTAGGCAGTTCATATTTTTGTTATATTTTTGCATCAGCCGTTTTATATCTTCAACTAAACGGAGATTTATAAGATCAATCAAGAAAGTGATCGGTTTATAGCCAGTGGTAATAAATGTAGTGATAACAACAGATTTTATAATACAATGTCGCTGTCGTTGGCCAACTGATAAGCGATAAAAATATTTTTACGAAGAGTGCAATAGGTCATTGTTGATAAACTCGTGTCATTGAGTGTCTTTGTATAGTGGCAATAGTGTACTGATCAGACAAATGGTAATGAACTGTAATAATTTTCGAATACATATTCGAATCACGCTCGTCAACCTGATGGCATTCATATGAATTTCTTGAGAGCTCGGTCTTCTGGTGATTAAGATTAAATAGACTCCATTATGTACGAAATAGAAGCGTTTTATTTTTATCGAATTCAATTATGTACTCCACAAATTAATTATTAGCATACTCATCACGACAAGGACAATGTGATTGTGCCTAAATGTTTCTGTACTGCACAATAAAACTAAAGAATTTAAATATTCATAACTTCATAATCCATACGCACATCATCATTATCATCAGCCACAGGACGTCCACTGCTGGACCTTAGGCCTAGGCCTTCCCCAAAGGTCGCAGGAAGTCGTTGGACGCAGGCCGCTTCCAACAGAGTTATGCTAGTTCGAAATTACACAATTATTCAAGTTTTTAATTGTATTGAAAAAAAAATTGTATGGTCTTAGGTAACGACTAACAATAAAGATAAAACTTATAACTGCGCTATTACAAACTAATATGGAAACAACATTTATTTTTGTTTATTTACACAGTCACATTTCATTTAGATTGTAGACAGAACGGCAATGACGGTTTTTATCATACAAGATTAATATCCAGATTATAATCTATTATTACTTATTAAAGAGATTGTTTTAGTTAAAGTCATCATGATAGGAATGGTGAAAGTTGAATTGTATAAACTACACACAAGTAGTCTGGTATTATCAGTAGTAAGGTTTTACAACAATTTAATTTTAACATATAAATTACGTAGGGGTAAAAAGACAAATAATGAAATATAGCTAAAAGCATAGCGATTTGCAAAATTTAATTATTTTATATACAAGTTTTCGAAATAATTTTATTCACATTAATCAATAGGGACGAATTAGTCTATATAGTTGCTAGAAAAGATAAAGATAATGTAGAGTAAATGAATGGCTTCACCTCTCGCCCAAGTTGAATTTTAATATTTTAATTAGCATCCCATGCCTCTATCAAAAAGCATACATGAATGTTGGCGCCGCGCCGCGAACGTTGCTGCTGCGAATTCAATAGCTGTGCGTTTTTATAATAGACAAAATAAATATTGAAATGTATGCTTTTTGTTAGATTGCGTCGGAGTACCGGCTAGCGGGAACTATCAACGCTGCAAGATAGTTAAGGTAGGTAAAGTTAATAAACAGACTACCACATTCCGGGTAAAATCAATGTGCTTCTAAATAAATTCATATATACAGTATCAATAGACTGCTCGACTTAACCACGGGCCCCGAAACTATCATTCCTTTACAAAGAATCGTTCTACTTGAACAATAATTTGCCGCGAAAGCCTTTGTGTAAACTGGAAATTAATTGATATCACGGATTTTCCAATTCTTCTCGTTTAGCTGTCTCCCGGAGACATTTAGCGGTGAACGGAGTAATAAAATCATGTGTGAGTTTAGAAAGCAGTGTAGCAAGTTGTCGGAAGCCAATGTCATTTTAATGTTCGACACCACGCGGCCACGGTGCGGCCACGGCACGGCGCACATTTTTACGTCGACAAGCGGCTGACCATAAACGGGAGGTTATGGAGCGTCATGGACTTGTAATATTCTCTCCATTGTGTGTCAGGCTCGTTTCAATGGGCTCATGACTCTCGGGAACATAAGCGAGCGCCGAGTGTTACAGATTGGGTCCGATTTATGAGCGTTGTTTTAGGATATGAGGAGAATACACGGCACCCCGCGCCGGCATACGGCTGAGGGCGCACGCACCCCGCGTTATACGTTACCTTTACCTGACTAAATAGACTTTCTGCGGATTGCACACATTCGAGATTGTACGACATAAATCACGAAGCGTCTTGTCGATGTGATTAGAGATGTATCATCTTTAAATAGTGACGGGCGGCTCAGCCACCGGTGGCCGAGACGTTAATGTAATGTGTATTATGCCGCCTCCAACAGTTTAAGAGAGGTAAGCTGCTCTCTAGTTTGAGTTTCTAAATCAAGTATTGTGGATGTCATTTTTTTATTATTCGCAAATATATAAATAATCATTACACTAATAAAATCCGGACTCAATCAATATTTAAAGAATAATTATTATTAGAAGAAACATAAGTTAATATCTATTTTAAGAGCTATTTTGTAGTTCACAACAAAGCTAAATATGGCCGGTTACTGTCACTCTGTTGCGATTCAATTAGGCACAGTGTTTTGCAGATATATTCTAATTCGATGAATACCTTTTGATGGTACTGGAAAAACGCATCGACACTTTATTGACGCTGTTATCCCAACTCTAGCCAATAAAATAAGATTGTCGGTTGCGGGTAGATACGAGGGCCCAGGTGATACATTGGGGCCAAACTTTATAGCTGGTGCGAGGTTTTCCGCCCTTTAATATTTAATATTGAAAAAAAATATACAAGCTATCCATCGCGGTGTCGAATTGGAACTTGTTTATTGGTGTACATACTCGCGCCGCGATATATCGCCAGTCGATATGTCGAATCGAAATAAAGCCGCGGAATACGAGATGGGATTGCGCCAATCACATTACCTACAAACGTTTCTAGCTTTTACTCTCTTAAACATCGGTTGTCGGTTATTAATATTTAGTAAAAAAAAGGTTTTTGTAAATAAAATCCGCTTTTCTTACGTTTAAATATTAAGGGCTATTTTCTTTTCGTTGCCTAATTAAATATTCAAATCGTCGTGCCCGTAGTGGCTACTGAGGTCATTTAAACGAAACTGCCAAAGAGATCGGGCTGAAGTTCTTTGATTTGTCCGTCGAGGCTACATGAACTGAAGAAGTTTGCGGACTTGCGTATACTGTGTTTATTCCGTTACTTAATGTTCGTGCTATGCTCCAAAAAGATCCAAAAATAAGGTAATCTAATAAGTTATAATAGCATGGCTTTTTTTTGTACCTATATAACCTAATAAGCCCTAAGATAAAAAAGTGGGACTCAGCGTTGAATTGGGCCGGTATTTTGAGCTAACAGCCAAATATAAGATATGTCTTTTTGGAAACTCAATCATGTCTTTTTAAACGCGAAAACATGTACGTAATGTCGCTGTCGTCACACGTGATACGTCGCGGTCGCGTACCTCAAATTCGCCAGGTAAACGCGCCAGGTAATCGACATGGCGAGTTTACTCCACGTGCTTGGTACTAACTTACGAGTATAGGAACAATCGTAAACCAAGTCGTACACAACCGCCGCACAGTGATATAACTTTCTAGACGAGGCAAAAATGTAGCGCACATTGTTTTTTATTCGGCGCTAGATTTTTTTCTGATCTCTACAGCTAAGTTGTCTGTTAAAACGCATGCCCAAAAGTTGCTAGAAAAGTGAGCAAACTTCAATTAGACATCCTGGAATATTTGAACAGTAATTAATGGGCATCTGTCACTATGCACGTCACTGATATCTACGTTTTTAAAATGTCTAAGGTATCTTCGTTTGATGTTTCTTTCTATTCGATGGGGTTTCGAAGTCGGTTGTTTTAACTAAACTTATTTTGAAATAAAACTATTTTTACGGATTCTATCCCGATTTGGTTTTTAATTTTTATTCCCGACGTTTCGAAGGCTTTGCAGTCTAAACTTATTTTAATAGTTTATGTGAATACTTATACATATAAGTATATATATCTCTAGATAGAAAATTTATTGTAGACACACACACAGAAAACAAATAAATAGAATATTCCGCTATCTATCTATAAACTATTGGCCACTATAACTTGATAAGTGTTTATAAAACTTCGTTGTCAATACCTAGTTAGGAGAGACAAACCGGGTACAAGCGTGGCACTCTCGATGTCGTAACTCACTAATTTAATTTAAGCTAGGTAGTCTAATTTAGGAGAATATTGCGGTATATCGCGAATCGGAAGTTATAGAATCGATAGAATTGTTTTGAGTATAAATTAATGGCTGCATTGTGACGTATGTGACTTGCCTTTGTGATTAATTACTAATATATACGCGAAAGTATGTTTGTTAGTTTGTCTTTAACATCGAAGTAACAGAACAGAGTTTTTGCGTATTTTATGATTGAGTGACATCCCGGAAATACTGTGACAGGAAAGACTTCCTCTCCCGGGCGGAAACGCGAGCAAACTTTACTCTAGTACTAGTAGACTATAATACAAAACCAATCGCGCAGCCTCTAAAAAACTTGAAATAAAACTATTTTTACGGATTCTATCAGGATTTGGTTTTAATTTTTATGCCCAACGTCAGTCTGACCCGTGACCACGAAGGCTGCAATGCTTTCAAAACGTCGGGCATAAAAATTAAAACCAAATCGTGATAGAATCCGTAAAAATAGTTTAATTTCAATGAATAACATTCACGTAAACCTAAGAAATCATTATACTAAAAAACTTTATCATTAAAGATGATTTATTATATTTAATCCCAATACCGTTGTTTTGTCGATCTTAAAATAAATTTCTAATGAGGTAATGAGAGCGCAATGAACCCATAAAATGTTGTTAGGTCACGCATTGTAGTAAAACTATTTACAATCCGCAAATATATTGTTCCGTAATGACTAGTCCTTAAGGTTGAAATCTTGACAAACACCATGCATTTTTCGTTGCATATTATGGCCAAGCAAGAAACGGAGTATCCCTTGCAGAAACAACAAATTAGTTTTGCCACATAATAAAATTAATTATACAAGTAGTTATTAAAAATACGGTAAAAGTTGACAGTAAAATTTCATTAGTTAGAGTCTCTAGCCACTTATTATCTCTCACACACGTTTTACATATGTTTTATCCATATTCATTAGTAGTTATTTTCGGCTAAGAGGCAATAAAGAATGTTAAACATGACTTTCTATTGTACGACTATAATGTCTGCTCACAAATATCGCAATTCTAAAGTTTGTTCGCTATTAGAGGTATAATAGGCTGTGTTAGGGGGAGTGAATCGCGTGTAGCAGCCCCCTTAAGCCGCGTCTCCTGCACTAAAACATTACACAAAACGCCTACACAAAACATGGTTACACATTTTTGTCTATGGTTTGTACAACTGTAACTATTTTTGTACAATATTTCTATGAGCAGGAGGAGACGTCTAAAATCATTGTTTTGTTTTTATGTTTTGTGTTTTCTTTGTATGTGTTTTTGTTTTATTTCGAGAAAAATACGTGCAGAATACGCGGCTTTAGATCTTGCAGGCCCACCTTGTCTTTATCTATATTTATTTTAACTATCAATTTCATATTTAGCCTAGAAAAACACATTCTTATAATAAAATTATCCTTGTTTTTCCATTTTCAAAATGATAATAGCATTGTGGTTATAGTGATGTCCCTGAACAAATTGCATAAGCGGCATAAATCAGATTTCATAAAAGGACGTGACAATGTTATTAATTCGCGATTCAGCCGAGCCACAATTTACGAGTAAATTTAAGTTATAACTTAAATTTTAGTTGTAAGTTATAATCTCCCAGTTTCGACATGCTTTCATACATGGTTAATTTTAACATAGCAGACTGCAGATATATAACATATAAATAATTCAAACATGTGTCTCGGACGAAGTACGTCAAAGTACGTACTCACTTAAATATCTCGATAATCTTGGTATCGATAAAAAGTGTCGAGTATGTAGTTATATGTATTTAGTAGTGGTTCGTCCCTATTCTAACTCTTCCAGTGTGTTTGTGTCGCAAAACAGGCGTAAGCTGGGAGTGTAGAGTACATAGTAGGTACCGACTGGTAACGATGCGGTCTCTCCACCCCTCCCCCCCTCCCTGAATTATTAACACGTGCCATCCAAGAAGTTGAATCGACAGAATTAAAACTTACCGACGTCTTTCATATTTCACCTACTTATGTTCTTCTCCAAGTGCTTTACTGTTTGTTTCAATGGCTCATTGTTGATTTCATTTAATTTTATGATATAAACTCCGCGCCGCACCATTCAAACTTATCTTAATTCAGCTAGTGATGAGGCAATTTTTGAGCACATTATTTTTATTATGGTATTGTGATACTGGGAATATCGGCAGCTGCGGCGTGTGTCGCGTGTATTTGAGATCATAATGTATTGATGTGGCGCTGTCACTTCTTAGGATCAACCAACAACGCCAAGTAATGGGTCTGCGTATAAATGTCTAAAAAATATATTTGCGATGCGACGTTTACCTACTTTGATGGCTTACATTACATGGCATCTATGTATACTAACGTCTAAGCACTCTTATAATCCAAATGTTTTAATATCTATAAATAGGTAGATACTTACTAGAAGATCATAATTCTATTTTTGGAACAAAGTAAATAGATTTTGTTTTTAATTTTTTGAACTGCTCGTACATAGTATTTTACGCGACTGGATCATAAGATCTATGCCAGCCCATCACTTCAACTTTTGATGAATTTAACCGGGAGGTATTAGCATCACTTAAAAAATGTATTTTTAACATAAAATGTTATGTTATGTATTTTTATGTAAGCTTATTATAAAAAATATAGTTAGGCCGCGTCAGCCGACGTGCCTCGTTAGACAGTCGACCCTGAATCGCCTGTGGACACATCTGCCCAACTTCACCTCTTTTGAATAATACACGAACGTTGTTTGAGGCTGCGATCTTCGCCTATTTTATTGCGGACAATTGGTTCCAGAATTTTGGGCTGTTTCGGGGTCACTTTTGGCGCAAACCTTGATTTAAAAATAAAAAATGGAACGACGCGGCGCGGCGGAAGCACGTGAAGGTATCCGGAGGCTTTAGCACCGATATTCCACGATAAAAATGTAACAGTTTCAAATTCTAAGTAACTTGACAGCGTACCGTGTTATGTTCAAACTTTTCTTATTGACTAATTTTGGTGATCTGTCTGCACATTCGGATAGAGATCGTTTACTGAAAGCGGCCGTAAGATCATTTGTTTGATATTTTTCATTATATTCATACATTTGATTAGAAGCGCTAATTGCTGACACTACAATGCCGTTTTTAAGAAGAGCTGTCGGACCTTACTTATGCTAGATATACTGATGATGCGTATGAACGCCACGTGTGACGTGAGACTATGTAGAGCGGTGTGCTTGTGACCTGTTTGACTTGATCGTGTGTCGTTGAAAAATGCTGTGTGGAAAATGTCGGTGTGCGCGCTACGACGTTTATGCTTATCCGGTTTTGTAAGTTGCGGTGGTATCCCTGCCGCGTAAATAATTAAGAGCACTTTCCACGCGACGGCGACGCGGGCGAGATGAGCGCTGCGAATTGCAGAGCGACACGACGACGCGACGCGACACGACGCGCGACGACGCGACAGCGCATTCCGCAACCGACCTATCCACAATCTTAACCGCGATAATACCGATTATGGCTTTTGAGTCGCATTGTGGGTGGGCTTACATATTAATACTCCAGTGCCTTCAAACCGCCTTGAATCTTACGTGCAGATTTTGAGAAGATATTTCGTTATTAAGCTATTTATTTTTAATTATATATTTGTTTATAGCAGAGACTGGCAAACGAGCAGATGGATCACCTGATGGTAAGTGATCTCCACCGCCCATGGACACCCAAGACACAAAAAGAGTCATGGGTGCGTTGCCAATCTAAAAGGAGGGAAATAGGGATTCGGAAATGGAATGGGGGAATTGGGCCACCGGAAATTTCACGACGAACGAATTGCGACAGCGAGCTGCCACTTTACGTCGGTTTTCTGTGAGACCGTGGTATCAAACCGGTCCAGTCGTGCTGTAGACGTAACCGTCTCCAGCGTGGCTCTATCACTCAGAATATGATGTACATTAATATCTAAACATTAAATTATCCTGAAACTTTCGTAGACAAATATTTTCAACGTAATATATTTTGTTGATCCGTAAAAGCATCCGTATCTTAAATAGGTAAATATATCAAACGTACGGGAAAGGTGAGGGACCACATTTTGTTCAGTGTTACGCATTTCCCTACTAAGTTAACATAAGCCTCTCTTGACAAATGTTTAAGATGAACGGTTATTTTGCACAGTCTTTATGTTTGCATGTTTTCCCACAAAAAATATATCGTCTTATATACTGGGCTTCAAGAAGCGTATGACATATGGGCGCTGCGTACTGCGCGAGAGGGGGAACGAGGTACCTGTACAGGTTAAGTTACGTGGATTTTTACACGCGTTTTGTTTTTTATCAGAACAGAATGCGGGGATAGTGAACCGTTACTCAAACGTCACCGTGACGGGCGTGACCTCCCTGAACAAGGTACGATATGGGGACTACGACATTGTTATAGGCTGAGATTTATAGAGCTAACTTCGACTAAGTCTATGGCAAAGAAACGAACTCTGTAAGAATTTTTAAATCGAACTTTGATTTAGTCAGAGACATTTTTTACAAGACAATCTTTGTATAGTCTGGTTTTCTTGTAAAAAATGGCGCGAACTTTGTCGAAGTTCGATTTTAAATTCCATATCCTCACTGAGTTCGTTTCTTTGACTTATTCGAAGTTCGCTCTATAGATCTCAGATAGGCTCCCCCGGGAAGTGACACATTGTAAATTAAAAGTTACTATTCCACAACGCAGTGGGTATAGTTTATATAGTCAACAGAGACGTAGGCGAGACTGTTTACTCTGTTGAAGATCAAACGAGCTTAATTGCGATTGCATACCGAGACGGTCATTGTGGCTAGAGGCTAAGCTTTATCACGTGACCCTGCATGCTGGATACAAATTAGAACCCCTTAAACTTGGGTAAATCTTAATGCACAAGTTTCATAGTCCCCATATCTCTATTAGTAAGGATTAAGATTAATATAACATATACCATTAAAGCTGCCAAGAACATTGACAGCGACTTCTATGTATACTACTAGACTGCATAGAATGTGCACACTAAGTTTCTGTCAATTGACCGCAACGCACTATACATATAGATCTGGCTCTTTTTCTTAACCATCAAACGTCAAACATTCGTCGTAATGTGACACAGTTTTACTTCTAAACAGCTTGTCTAGTAAATAAATACATAGAAGTCTTTGAACAGTTATGAATCCTTTACAAGAGTACGATCTAAGAAGATATGAAATGACATTACAGTAATGTGGCCTAGGTACATGTTCGCATAACATAAGCTTACGCCTGTATCCCCAAAGGGGTAGTCAGAAGCGCACTAGCGAATTAAAACACCCACATTTCGCTGAGTTCACTTCCGTCCTAGGTGCGATAGAGGGTGAGCCTCTCCCCATATCGGGCATAAATTACAGACTTCGGGATGATATTTAAAAAAAAACAGTAAAACTATCCAACTCGGGAATTGAACCCGAGAACCTCAAGGCGGTAGTCGTACCGAAATACAACTACCTTACCAATGCAGTCTAAAAAACATGTTCAGTTTAATCAGTAGCCAATTTTCTATTAGGGGGCGGTTACACTTGATCGTTAGGTTAGGATAGGTTAGACTGACTTTAGACTGAGGTTAGTTCTACTGACATTACACAAGTTCGGGCACCCGATGTATTAATTACACTGGTCAGCGTAATGGAATACGGGCTATCGACTACGCGTAGTTTGACTAAACTCGAATAGCTACATTAGGACACATTCGGTCATGTATGCACCTACGGAACCTACCTATCTGTCAGAATTGTTATAAGACGACCGTACTCTACATTTTTCATTTACCTATACGTGGTCATTTGCCTAAATTCAACAGGCAATCGCACGAACGAATAAGTGTAATCGCCCCATTAGGATCTTAGTGATAGTTGGCCAAAGTCAAATAATTGTGGTACTGTATAAACAGATTATTGACTAATTTGTGGTATAAAACATGTCGAAATAAATACCCTACTGATATCCTGTTGGAAGCAGCATAATACACATATTAACCGCTCGTCCGCCGGTGGCCGAGCCGACTGTCATAAGTTGCTCGAGGTGAAAAATTTTGCTGTCATCAATACGACATTGGTGAAAATTCCATACAAATCTTATAAGTAAGCATCGATGTGGATACGAATGCGATTGTCAAATTATTCCTGTTCAGGCCGCAGTACTAACCACATCGATTCGATATACCATCGCATATTTAATATGAATGAGCTATGCAATATAGATCGGCGTACTCAACTTACTTATCGCCATCCATAAAAATTCAGCCATGCTATCGGATAAAGATAAAAATTTTAAGTTTAGTTAAAAGTTCGATGCCGAGCAATATGTAAGCTTCTAAGGTATACCGGTACTCCCCTCAACACGGTCAGACTACGAAATTATCTGAGTGTAGACTCAGAACACGTTCGCTTCATAGCCAAAATAAATTTTACACTGACCTACACAAACACAGTTGAGACTTATTTAAAAATATATTTTTAAAGAGATTTTAAGATCAAAAATTAAAAACCATCCAAATATGTCTTTTACCACAAATAGTCATAATAATTAGTAATAACATTTTCGCAGAAACTTCGTTGAAACAATTAGAAATAATTCTTTTTACTTAGATAGACTGTTCCCTTGATTTGTTTTAATTACCACGCAATAGAAAAAGACAAGTTAACCACAGCTTTTGCGACTTTAGAAGCAGATATGCTTAAAAAAATATTAAAAACATCGATATCGTTATTGGAGACCCAAGATATCTCACACGCCACCATTTTTTCGGTGTGATTGATATATATATCCATGCCAAATTACAGCTATCTAGTACTAATAGTGTCTGAGCTAATCCGCGGTCAGGCAGGCATACAGACGGGCATGACGAAACTATAAGGGTTCCATTTTTCCATTTGGTACTGGAACCCTAAAAAAGAACATATACAAAAATACCATGAACCAATTTTTTCATTCGTCATTCAATATTATTGCATTTGCTTTGACAATACTGCAAAGCAAATCAGTTTTTTTATGAAACGTTTTATTAATTGGCCAAATTGGCTTGATCGAGTTTAAAAACCGACTTTAATGATACAGTCCCGAGGACAAGTTATTAAAGAAAATTAATAAGTCCTGCATTGAGATGTAATTAATATTCAATTTACGTCTTCCTTTGACGCATGCCGATGTTTTGCATCTGCGTGCGCCGCGTCGTGTGTTGTTATTTAATTTTATAGCTTTTTCTTTTACACCCAATTTTCTTGTAAAACAAAAAAAGGCTTCATCATCACCGTCATTATTAGCCATAGGACGTCCACTGCTGAACATAAAAAGGCTTATAAACTAGTATCTAGGTATATTGAGAATATTTTAAACTATGTTTAAAACATCGATGTATGATGATGATTGATGATGTACGCCCTCAACTACCCATGTCTCCAGCATTACCTATCTCCTTCCTATGGTTGTCTGTAAGAGATTGCTTTGAGCGATAAGGCCGCCAATTGTACTTCAATAGCTACTTATACATATATTTTGCTACTCTGTATGTTCTGGTGCACAATAAAGATTTTAAATAAATACCTCTAGATAAATAAAATCGATGGAACTAGAAACCGAAGTCTTTTAAAAATAAGAAATAGTGATCGCCAACGCTCTAGAGCCGCGCGTTTGATTGATCGGATACCCTTCTGTCCAATAAATATTATATAAAGTTGTGCGCAATTTGTCCGTCTCAGTTAGTTACGATGAAATGATATATTAATATAGTGGGAAGATGCATTGGCGGTGATAGGCGACTAATAATGTTCTGGGTACTTGAACCACTGGATCATACCTCGGATTAAATGTTTGATTGTTCACTTTATACAAGGCGCAGTTGGTACTGCGCCTTGTATAAAGTGAACAAGATTGAGAACCTACTTGTTTGAGGGTGGTCCCTCAAACAAGTAGGTTAATGTAACAAATATTACATGCATACATAGAATCACGCCTTTTTCCCATAAGGGTAGGCATAGACAACGGATTTCTACTTGCTACGAAACTAATATTATAAACGCGAAAGTGTATGAGTATGTATGTTTATAACTCTTTCACGCAACAAACTAAATGGGTTGTAATGAAACTTTCCAGTTTTATACATCAGAATAACTTAGGCTTTTCCCTTATCCCGGAAAAAATGTACGTTTCCCGTGGGATATTTCCATGCGAACGAAGCCGTGGACAACAATTAGTTTATTATATTATAGGTTCAACCAAAGAGCTTGTAAACTGTAGTTTCAACTGTATTTCAACCAATTCGAAAGGAGGATCTTCTCGATTCTTTGGTATTTTGATGTATTCTAATTTTAAAAGCAATAAACAGTTTTTTTTGCTTATGGCAATATTAAGATGTATTTGTGTCACGAATATTTTTTTGAGAAACTGCAACAATTTACAAGTTATTAGTTAAAAAGACCGTTATAAAAGTTGTTTAGGAGTTTTGTTTTCATTCATATTCCAATAAAATGATTTCAATTTGTAGTACACGACGCTGATGATGACGATGTTGTAAAGGAGAAAAAAACACTAAATTCTAACCCTACAAGATCGACCGCACCGAAATTATTATATCTAACGTCACGATTATAATTAGGTATTTTAGAATTTATTTAGTCAATCACAAATGCAGAATCAATAAACGGTCTACAATTTTCTTAATTCAATAAGAATCTTCTTAGCATTCATTCATTTTTTTGGTAATTTTTAGATATCAAGCATTCAAGATATTGTCATTGATAAAAAAATCATGTAAGGTTTAAATACATTATAAATACAATGTCTTTAGAATTTTGAAATATTGTTTGTGAATTTAGTTACATCTGACAAACTTTCCCATGTCTTCTAGTTAGCTCAATTACGAGTGTTATAGGACTTGAGACCGATCGGAAGAAAAACCTAAATATACTCGTAGTTGCTGCCATAACAATGAACACAATTGTTTGAGGGAAATCGATAATCTAATTTTAGATGAAGGTAAAATAAAGGTTAAATGTGTTTCTTGTTTTATTTTTCTCACATAAGCTACATTAATTAACCGCGTTTTTCTTATGTGAACCAGTTTGAACTTTGTGCCGTGTTGAATTGGTTTAGTTTTTAATGATCCAATTATTAAGTGGTTGCATTCATTCAGAAATATGTGGATATAGATTAAATTTTACTTCGAGATTTAAAAGAAAAAACATCACCCTCCTTCCCAGACAGTCATATGTTGAAAACTCAATGGAGTTTATTATTGATACTTCATGGGGATTCCCTTTTGATCAACATTTAATTTTTGATCAAGAGCGCTCCTCTTCGATGGATAACATGTATGGGGTTTTAAAGTCGATTTTTAACCTTTAGTTACGTTGTGTACCTCTATAGCTTACGTACCCATGAAGTTGCGCAGACTGAGCTGTATCGTTTATACCTAATAAATATTTGTGTGGCACAACATGTTTTAATTATGGTATTTAGATTTTAATTTCTTATGTAAATAACTAGTAATATATCAATATCAAATAATATTGAAAACAATAGTAGTAATAACTAAGAAACATTCAGTTTAAAATCCTAACACTACAGTTGTTAACTGCACAAATATCATGGATTTCATAAGGTCTGCGATTAAGTTAACTTAACTCCTGAATGTTATTCATAGTTTTTCCTGACTGCCCCAGAACGACAATGTTTTTCGAAAATTCATTCGTCTGGGATCCGGTCAGCCCGCATTTCTAATAACAAGGCTAACCTAAAATTACTACCGAAGTGACCTACTGGAATAAAATATATACATTCAAGTTTTATTAGCTTCGAGGGGCCCGTAGCTCTGGAACACGCAGGGCGTGAGATTAATGTGTGCGTTACTTGAGTTCAAATCCACGTGGGACCGAACATGTAAGCATCTTGAGTATTTTGCAGTTTAAAAATGTCACATTTCGAAGAAGCCACTAGCCACTAGCCACTAGCCTCGGCTAAGTGAACAGCCTCGATTGAAATATGATTTCTGCTTCGCCGTCGCAGTTCAAAATCATCTGCTCTTAACCTATGTGATCAGTACAACACACTTCTGAAAGCATATAGAAAAAGTTTTCGGCACAGTTTTTACGCCAGACCTCTTACATGACGTCGGCCACAGACAGACGGACGGACATGGCAAAACTAAGGATTCCATTTTTGCCACTTAGTTCCGGAACTTAGGGTTGCCCGTTTCGAATTTAGTACCTTCCGGTCCCTAGCCTACATAATAGAAAGAAAGAAGAAAAAAAAACATTTATTGACAGTGGTTAGGTGGTACACATGAAATTAAACAAGACGCAGCTATGTACATGTATAACTAATAAACAAAGTAGTCCACAATAATTTACCTTAATCTATTACTCTAGTCCATAATCCAAGTAGAAAGACACAAGATGTGTTCGCAATGTACTGACAATATGCCTTTATTGCGTTTATCCGTCGTTTCCCACCACAAAGGCCGGCTTAAGCCTAATATCATTTATATGACAGTGTTTTATTTTTCCAATGTGCTTTGGCTCGTTTTATCGATTATCTAGAGGACTTCGAAGTCTTTGTGCCGCTCCTTTTAGTGACACTGTTAGTGACTAAAAAGAAAACGGTGAGTATATAGAGGTAGTAGTTAAAACGTTGCTGTGATAAATATATATACACTAGATATATTTAATGATATTACGTTGAGTAGCGGCCCGAACGCGAAAATTTCTGAAAATCATAAATGTATTAGTGAACATTAACCAAATGTCATCAGTGCGCAGCGAGCTCGAATACACTTACGATTGTCAGAAATCCTGTTTGGACCGTAGTTATTAAAAAAAAACTGAGTGACAGGTCCTTCGCTCTTCAAATATTATTATGACGTCTCTGTTTTTTAAGTGTTGTAAATGGCGAAGAAATTATAATTGCAGTAGAGTCAATAGTATATCAGTCTAGCGGTCACACGATCCAAACAGCTAAGATGAAATTGTTATGTTACACTCTACAGACAATCTCGTGAACAACAGATTTCAATTTTACAAAGACAATATGTTCATTTCACGGCTATTTACCTTCTCTGCGATATATTGAACCACAGCTTGATGATGGTATGCTATGGTTTATAAACACAATATTTTTATATTGGTGTCTGGGTTCCGAGCGCGGCTGCAGTGCCCCCGCCGTTGTTTGCGCTCCGGGCACTCTCTATTATTTCCAGTGCCTTGTGGTCACTTGGCATCTACGGCATCCAATAATGCATGATTCAATCGCTTCTCCTCTATTTTATTTTCCATCAATATTGTGGAACATTTAGATGACAAAGACATTAAACTATAGTATTAGTTAGGTAAAGAAATTCATCTAACTAGTACTATTATCATTAGTAGAGGAGGCCCGTGCCCAGCAGCGGCCAGTGGGACAATAATATTACAGGGCTAATATTATCATGCTCAGTACTCTTTATTTTTAAAGTTAGCTTTATTTATTTATTTATTCATTTTAATTTTCTTTATTTTTAAGTTACTCTTTATTATTATTAATATTAGTTAGGTATTATTAAATCTCTGCAACATGACTAGGTTGGATTCCGTTTGAAATACCTCACTATTGTTTAACACAGCGGTATACATACATATATACAAGGTTCGTATGAATTACTGTGCTAGTTTACTAACCGCCGCAAGCTTATACACTTATTAAGTGTTTGAGCAATCGGCGGTTAGTAAACTCTCTTTAAAGGTCGCCTTATGTCTTTTATGGCCGTTTTATCTGGCAAAATTGTAAGGCGAAAATCAATGTAAGAAGCCGTCAAAGTTGACTAGCGTTTGACGATTCGGGCGTAAGTTTGGTACATATCTGCACGTTAAATTCCAGCAAGGCATCCGCTGTAGTCAAATTAAGATACTATAGAAATTGTTGCGCCGACATTGAATACTTGGGATTGATACCCTTCGATTAGTGTTGTTAACTAATGGAACCTCCATTTTAAACATTCATTTCATCATCATCATTCTCAGTCATAGGACGTCCACTGCTGGATAAGGGTCTCCAAAGATATTTCGATGAAAAAACGTTTCTATGTATCGATTACCAACTGGTTGCCTTGGTCTGGTAGTAGCGAATTTGGGCTACATCGATATGGACCTCCCGTTGGAGGTTCTGGGTTCGTATACCCGGATAGACAACATAGTTTTTCTACTACTACTTGTCTGGAAAAGAATCCCTCTATGGTAGCGAACCAATCCCTCTATGGTAACGAAAACCAAGCCAATTTCTAGAATATAACGGAGCGCGTACCCCACTTTGGAATGGGATAAAGGCAAGTAGAAGGGGAATAAAGTTGGATTGTCTACAATGGATGTCATTAAACAGTCAATAAAACCCGGAGTTCCTTTTGCAGGGCGCAGGTGCAGATCGAATTTAATATGAAAATACATGTGAATTCCCGTAGGAACAATATATTAATCCTAAACTTTAACTCATAGGTTTGAGACGTTTTTCTTGATTCTAGAAAAAAAAACAAATGTGCTGTACCTGATTGTGGTGTGTAGAAAAGAGATTTTTATGTGATTTTATACATAGTTTTGTTATAATAATATGTAGATTTTCATTCAAACAACGCTTGCAAAATTCACGCAGTATGGGACACGCACTCGGCAGTAAGCGCCTATCAAACAAAGATGTCTCCAAAAATTGTAACCCCAACCCGCGACGTCTCATAACGTTGCAAAAACAAGGTGTGTTTCCGACTATAAATATTAAATTTTCCGTATTCTGCGAGCTTGTCGGCTGGCCACATCTGGCTTCTACACTAACCGCGCTGTTAAAAATTCAACACCACGTTATCGTCTTGCCTCCTTTGTCCTACAATCGATCCGATATATTTAATTTGAATAATTATAATAATTATCAAAGTAGTTTTGCCAAGGAGTGACCCATACACCTTGTTTATCGCCATCGCGTTCCAGGATAAGCTAGTTTGTCCGTCTCTCCCGATGGGCTTGTAACATAACCTAATTATGGTTGTGTCAGACAGCGAGGGTCCTCAGCTTTGCCAGACGAATCCCACAGAACACACAATGACACTAGAGTGTAGACAGCGAAACAAATCACCACATCCACAACAAATCACAGGAGGAAAAAAATGGTTATTGGGGCGATGGAATTACCTATGTCCTTTTGTCTCTATCCCGGAATTGGTCTTCCACCTGTCCTGTCCCAGGCCTCCCGATTTGCTTTTATAGGAATGTGAATAAGCATTTATGCAAGCCGACATGATTTTTTTATTCCGGTAATCACCGATCAACTAATATTGTGTTCTTGGTCACTGTCTGTTTTGTCTGCATTGCGCTTACCATCAGCGGCCCGAGCAGAAATATTTTTGACAATCGAAATCGTATCGAGCTCGCTGCGCACTGATGACGTTAGGTTAATATTTCATACAAATATCATAGCCGCGCATCGACCTCGATTGTCAAAAATATTCCTGGGGTTACCACCACCTCTTATAGCAGTATTATTATTATCTTACTTGTACCGATTCCCATACAAAACAAACGAAGAACGATTATAATAATACTGCTATAAGAGGTGGTGGTAACCCTGCTGCTAGGGGCAGAGGTCTTGTATCATTTTACCGTGCTCGCATAAAAAAAATGTATTCTTTAACTCGATTAAGTGGTACCTGCAAAGGTGAAATAGGCACCGTCCACAGCACGCAAAACCACTTGTATAATTATTATTTTGCAAGATACATTGTGTTACTTTGCAAATAGGAATCCTTGAGAACAAGCCTTAGTAAGAGTTAACATGAGGAAATCTAAATACCGTAATTAATGTGTAATTGTTTTGGAGAACAAAGTGCCGTTGATGCAATCTACAAGCTACCTGAGGTCTCTTGCATTTTTTGTTTACGAATTTTAAATTATATGTAGTGTTACATAATGTTATATCAATGGTTATATGAAATACTAGCTTTTGCACGACACTACGCCCATGTGAGAGTCTGTTTCGTCATATTTCCACATACATACATACATAAGCTCACGCCTGTATCCCCGAAGGGGTAGGCAGAGGCGCACTAGCGAACTAGAACACCCACATTTCGCCGAGCTTAGTTCCGTCCCAGATGTGATAGGGGGCGAGCCTATCGCCATATCGGGCACAAATTCCATATTCATGTCATATTTCCAATTTCTCTATAAAAAAATTCTTGCTTAGTGCTCGCCTACGTCATAGAAGGAAACCGTGTGTACAATTTTTCACGTTCCTAGTTCCAATAATTTGGGCTGTACCGTGACAGCCAGTCAGATAGTTCCGCCTTTGTAGGTACTCGTATATAATATAGATTCAATAATCCATTTTTTACATCCATATTTGACCTAAATACGAAAGCAATTAGGATTTTAATAATCTCCGAAGATAATAGTTAATTATTTTTAACAGTAACATTCGAATCGGGGTCTGTAGGTCGCGACTTGTTCATTGTACCATAACATTGATATTTCACTTGAGGACAACTTTCGATAGTAAACACTATGAGCCCACTTTCTCTAACATAGATACCATACAATATTTTACAGAGAATTTTTTATCATGACATCATGATACTCGAGCGACGAAAATATATAATCGATTTAGAGAAAACATCATCATCATCATCATCATCATCATCAGCCACAGGACGTCCACTGCTGAACATAGGCCTCCCAGAAAGATTTCTAACATACGTACCATACAATATTTTACGGAGGATTTTTTATTATGTCATCATGATACTCCAGCGACGAAAATTTATAATCGATTTAGAGATAACATCATCATCATCATCATCATCAGCCACAGAACGTCCACTGCTGGACATAGGCATCCCCCAAAGATTTCCAGATCGACCTATTGGAAGCGGCCTGCACCCAGCAACTTCCTCCGATCTTTATCAGGTCGTCGGTCCACCTTGTAGATGAAAACATATAATATTGAATTTTAATAAACATAAAAATCCTTATTATATCAACTGGCAAGACTTCATGATAGGAACCTTTTACAATATGGAGGAGGATTGCCTATGGCATTTTCATGCACTACACAATTTTGAATATTAAGTTCGGTACTCATCTCCCAAATACATAGTCTGTATTGGCGTTATTTTTTACGTTAATCTAGTATATTAATATCGACGGTTCCCAGGCAAAGTGCGTTAAGCGACATTTTTGAAACTTTACAGGAGAGAGGTTCAAAGTTTTTTTTTTTGAAAAAAAATTCATTATAAAAAAAGTACTTGGCGGATTTTAGCAAAATTAATATATTTCTTGCGTTTGCACATATCGCAACTTTTTAAATATAAATTGTGTTTAAATGAGCTGTATTTTCAAAAATAAGTGTCGCTTAACCCAATATGCATCAACTGAAAGAATTTTTAGAGTGAGGCAAAGTGACTCAAGTGCCCATCACAGATATTATAGCGGAGACGAAATTGATTCATACCTTAATACGATTACGTTTCAGGAAAAGCAAAACTGCTTTATCCTCCATGTATCATAATGTTCATAAAAAAATACTTGCCAGAAATTAGCACAAGTGGTATGTTACATGGGCGCGGCGTAGGGTAAAATGATGCAAACCCAAAATTATTTTACGATTTTATGTTATTGATATGACCAAAATAATAACATTTACAACAGATTTGATTTTTCACCAATTTTTTTATGGTTAGTAAATATTGTATTATGTGGGTAGTTTTATATTACTAATATAAAAAAATAAAGGATCTAGATTTACAGTGATTCTATACCTCCCTTCATTATCATTAAAATAATTTGCTCATGATGAAGTACTATCTTCTTCTTGCACAACTTGCTGAACGAGCAGCTTGAAGCGACCCGAAGCAAATATTACTTACTCCGATTTCACCTAACAAGATTCTTAGTTATCTCCATCACTTGAAGAAGGCTTTAATTACTTTCTTATCGAGGCGTGGGCACTGGGCTCTTATGGTGTAGAGCTGTTTGGCTCCCTGTTCAACCATTATACACAATAAAATACTTAATATACGAGGGTATGGTCAGTATTCGAGATTGTGATCAGTACCGCGACATTCAGCTTATTTGACATGCTGCACCAAGAAGAAAACACTGTCGCTGAATGAATGAATAGCTTTAAACCCAGATATGATACTATAGGCCTGGTGTTTGCCATTAAATCGTTGGGCGAGACATACAGGTCGATGAAGACTGTTTAAATCTGAAACTAAATGTAGCGAAGATCGAGGACATAACCTATTGGTGGTACAGACATGGATAGTATCCAGATAAGGAGCAAAAAGACAAATATTTATTAAACATACTATGTTATTTACTATGGTTAAAGTAAAAGCGAAAATGTCTTAAATACATTGGGTGTTCAAAATAGTAACTGCAAAAATGATTTAACCGACAAATGAAATTAAATCAAGTAGAGGCCTAAAAATCTTAAGTGACCGAGGGCCGAAAATGGTAAAATCTTGTGTCGTTTCAATCAATGAACATCAAAATGGAAGCTATTTTTCGTGTTGTGTTAAGCGCCAAAAAAGTCGTCAAAAAAAAATGAAACTAGCGTCAAAAAACGCAGAAAAATTCGCTGATTCCAAATATATATATAACTCAATATCGCAAAAAATGTCGCTTAAAGCACTTTGCCTTGGAACCGTCGATATGTAAGCAACGTTCACAGACACGAGCAGTCGCCTAGTCGCGAAATACTATGTTTTATAAATAGCAAGTATTTTTTACAGCTATCTCTACATATTTTCTCTTTTTATGTCTTTCGTATGTTGATATGTTGATTGTGGGGATTGCACAGTAATTATTTTTGTTTATTTCTATTTTCTATAATAGTATTCTTGTATTAGCTGTATAATTTAATGGAAGGAATTCTTTTGTCAATGTTTGTTGATAGTTAGTAATTGTCTGTAAACTGATTTTAAAATAGCCACATCAGAGTTTCTTGACGTTCTTCTTTTCAGCCTTCCGATCTCGTTGGATGATACAATTATGGTAAAAGTTATTAATGTTTAACATTACATAATGTATCATCATCATCAGCCATAGGACATCCACTGCTGAATATATAAGAACTACCTTATACATTTTGTTTTTTAGATAAAAAATAATGATTATTATTCCAATCAAAAACCTACTTGAGATGACATGCAATCATGGGTCACATTTCACCGGTTCCAAAGTACAAGTTTCGCAATAAATAATCAACCGCCGACTGACTACTAACATATCAGCAATTTACGTGACCTTATTAAATTGTTCAAAGTGAGCATTTTCTTCATTTAATATTTAATACCGAAAGTAAACTTTATATTTTGAGAAGTGACGAAGTCTTGATAATATTTTATTAAGTGCGGGTGGAGACGGCTGCGGTGGGGGTTGAAAGGGGTGTGAAAAATTCAACATCGCTAGCCGCGCTTCGGTTGCTCTCGTGAGTCGTGTGGGACGTGCAATAGGGTTGTTTTAATATGTATTTTTATGCCACAACCTATTTAATATATTAAGGGATTACCCAAGTTGTAGTGACCTGCGGGGACACTGTGACCTCCGTTTAATGTGTTTTACCGACTTCAGGAAATACGATAGTCACACCGTGATGGTATTTTGTAAACGGAGAACAAGAATCAGCCACGGTAAATTACATTTGAGCATTATAATGTATTGATACACAAATCAGTAGCCTAAAAAATGTATATTTTAAAATTACTCCATACTAAGGCTCAATTGCACCACTATTATTAACCTAGAGTTAGTCCTAACCGCAAGTTAAGTTACATGTCATTCATACATTTTCTGTCAATTTAGCTTGCGGTTAGGACTAACTCTAGGTTAATAATAGTGGTGCAATTGAGCCTTAATAGCATAGACAGGATATTTGTAACATACTTATATTCGTTTAAAAAGAAAGTCTTGATGCAACGTACCATACCGGCAGTAATACTGTTGATTCGTATAGTCAAAAGCCATTAAGTGGCATTTAGTGTGTCAGACCAGTCCATCGGGCTTCGCCACTTTCACTGACTAACTCGGAAACGGGACCTTTCCATTCGTCTTACGTATCCTATGCATTTGTATAATAGTATTTCCATATGAAACACCACATGAGAATGCGTAACAGTAGATTAATTGCACAAGATACCAAATTAAATTGTTTTGAGTGAGGCAATTTCTATTTTGAAATAGACGAGAGAGAGAGCTACCTCTCTACAGGTGTTTTTTTTTTAAATCGATACAGTGGTTTTTAAACCATTCATAAAAAAATATACTTTACAATATAAGCATAGATTAGAAGTCACTTCCATAGAACTCCGTTCCAACTTCCATAAGTCTTGTACACGAGATATTAAAGACTGTACTTAAATATCCAACCACCTGCAACCTGCAATCGCAGTTCTTTGATGTATTTCTTAGTATCCGACGTTACAGGGCTTCGCAGGTTCATTGATAGCGTCCTTTATTCCGAGAAAGATATTAATTTATGTTTTAATAAGACCACGTTTATTTCTGCGCGAAGAGGCGGCACTTGTCTATTAAATTGATCACAGTATCAGTAACTCCCAGTTACTTAGAAAGAAAAATAAAAAAATCATTTGATAAAAGTAAAAGCTCTAAGCTTTGAACTGTCATTTGCTTCTATATAACTAATGTCAAGTAAAAGTTATTACTTTAACTTTAGTTTTTACTGAGACAATACAAGATGAAACCGGTTGTTAGAAAGGAAAACAAAAGTATTTTAACTTGTCACAATAAAAATAAGACAGGTTCATCAAAGAAAGCATTCCATAATATAATTAATTAAACAATTCCATATTTTCCAGTGTCCATTCAATTCGGCCTGTGCTCTGTTAATTACATCGTAGAATAAGCGCTCTCTACTTTTTACTTTTCTTTTAAAATAAGGGTACCTTACATTGCAGGTGTTTTCATTATTGCTTTAATTATTGCAGCGGCTCGCATCCTTTCAAAGTAGAGATTTAATATTTTTGTATACATGATTTAAAAAAACGGTAATAAATTAAACTAACACGTTAATAAATGAAACTGAATAACTTAATAAAAACCTGTATTATTATTATTTAGGTAAGTATCAATACTGTAATGTACCTACACTATTTAGGTATGTAACAATTGGTTGCATATGGCCATGCACCGTAGTCTGTAAAATAGTCGATAAATTATAACTACAGTTTTCAAAGTTTAAAAACACAAAGTTATCTCGTAAGCTCCAGCTCTTGTATGCTAGAAATAAAAAGGCGAAAGCTCAAGAATCGTGACAACTTAAACTCTACAGTGACATGCTGTTTTGTATCCGGAGTGTTTTTAATTTATACGAGTATTTGAATATTATTTAATAGCAGAGTCTGGCAATCGGGCAGATGGATTACTTGGTGTTAAACGATCTCTATTACTTATAGGCAATAGTCCGCATGACATAAAAATATATTATGTGCGTTGCGAGAATTGTAAACTAGAATGTTAGTTAGTTTTTTATAAGTAATCATAACGTTTATAAGCGAAATTGAAAAAGTGGGTTTAAATTAGCACCATTCTAGTAAATACACAGCGCGAGTCAAAGCCTAATCTAAAGTAAGTGAATACAGAGATCTTTCTGTATGAACTCGTCACGAATATTATATAAAAATACTTCAAAATAAGAATAAGCCCTCAGTCGCACAAGAGCTTTTTTAACGCGCCTTAAAAAAGCGTCTGTTCATACGATTACTTGAGAATAGATCTTGCCTTTTTCTATATAAAATTCCCAATAAAAAACGCTTCGTTTGCATAAAAATCATTTATTCAATTACAATGCTTTTTTAACGCGCGTTAAAAAGCGGTTGTGCGAATGAGGCTTTAACGTAGATTTATTTTATTATATATATTATCCCGGAAAAACGTACGGTTCTCGCGGAATATTGACGTGAGCGAAGTCGCGAGCAACAGCCAGTATTATAAAACACAATTAACTCGTCCTACGGATGTCACATAGAGGAGGCGTATTTTCCTCCAACAGGAAGGAACAATTTTGTAGTGACGACGGTGAACGAAAATTAGGAATTAAACTTTGTTTTCGTACATTTAAAATTTAATAATTTAGTAACTGTGTTGTTAGTGGTCGAGTTCTAATTACTTACCTAAAATATAAAATATAAATAAAATTACGTAATATATTGATGACGATATTATAGTGGTGGATTTACCTCTATATAGATATACATATGTACAGGATATGTATATCTATAGAAATCCACCACTATAATATCGTCATCAATATATAACGTAATTTTTTTGAATTACAAGTTCACTTAATAGTATATAGAGTCTAAGGCTGAGATCTATAAAGCGAACTTCGTCTAAGTCAAAGTCACGAACTCAGTGAGGATTTTCACCAAGTCCAAGTCATTTTTTACAAGAAAATATTTGCTTAGTCTGTCTGTCAGTCTGTTTTTCTTGTAAAAAATGACTCGGACTAAGTCAAAGTTCGATCTAACAATTTCAAATCTCCACTGAGTTCGTGACTTTGACTTAGACTTAGTCGAACTTCGCTCTATAGATCTCAGCCTGTCTTAGATCTAGAGCGATCTTCGACCAAGTCTATGTAAATCAGTGAAACAAACTCAGTGAGGATTTGGAATTTTTTGTTTTATGTACGTTACGCGATATCTCCGCCAAATGTGGACCAATTTTCTAAATTATTTTTGTTATAGCTTATTTCAAGTGTGGTCCCATATAATTTTGGTCTCGATCGGATTTGAAGTCGGTGTGTTAAGTTTTTAAACTTGTGATTTTTGTGTTTAATTTATCAATAGAATTACATAAATGGGACCGTGTTAGCTAGTATTGTGTCCGCATTACGCGTGGAATGTACCAGTATAGTTTCCACTTAGGTTGACCCATAGCCACGCACTTTCACATATCGCTTTCGTAATATCCTGGGACATTAATAGTGATCGTGCATGTGATGTTAGTCGGGATTTCTCTTTTACACAACCCTGCGCACTGTTACGACTTAACATTGCCACCATATTTTGTGATTCTTTAACCCGTTGGAGGCAGCACATACATATATAAAGTTACATAAGCGTCTCGGCCACCGGTAGTCGAGCCGCCCTTCACTATTTTAACTTATCGCACACCTAGATGAAAACTACGTCAACCAAAAAAAATCTTATTTTTCAGATGATAAAAATAAACATTTTCGTCTTTAAAAATTGAATATTGATCTAGGTGTGTGATTATTTATCTATATTATTCAAATTGTATCATTAGAAAATTGTTTGAAGTATTTTTATTGAGGTAAATCGATGTTTTTCGTATATCCTGAAAAAAAAAACTCTTTTTGAGCTGTCGTAGTTTTCATCTAGGTGTGACTGTGCGTTATATTTTCTATTATAAGTCGCAATTTACATGATATACCGTCTGTTTAGTATTTACTATACTTTGAAAGTGAAGTTTACCAAAGCACGATCTATTAACGCAATGGAAACGCGTGCTTACCATAAATTCAAGCGTAATTTATGCGAACCTGCGTAGAAATTTCATGGGAGCTTCCTCAGTTTACTTTTACATACATAGATACATATCATCAGCCACTGTTGGGCATGAGCCTTCTTTACTAATAGATTTAAAAAAAATACTTATGTTTGCTTACAGATATGTTTACGTTGTGCAAATTGCCCATCTAAAAAGAAAATATTGTACCTTCTTGTGAAAGAGTATTCTTATCTGAAATATTAATAAATCTTTATCATCGTAAGGTGTTTTAGGTATAACTGTTATAGCGTAAAAACCAATTAAGCAGTTGAAGGTTTTAATACGTAAACACAGAAAATAAGTCAGGGGGGTTACCACCACCTCTTAAAGCAGTTCTATTATAATCTTACTTGTACCGATTCCCATACAAAACAAACGAAGAACGATTATAATTATACTGCTATAAGGCTCAATTGCACCACTATTATTAACCTAGAGTTAGTCCTAACCGTAAGCTAAATTGACAGAAAATGTATGAATAACATGTAACTTAACTTGCGGTTAGGACTAACTCTAGGTTAATAATAGTGGTGCAATTGAGCCTAAGAGGTGGTGGTAACCCCGCAGATTGTACAAAACCCAAATTCACTGTTAGGTTACTTTCGAAATCCGTTGCTGAAGTGAGACGCTGGCAAGTGACATGTGCATAGCACACGTGCTCACGTGCAAAAAGTACGAAACAGTGGAGCCACTGTGTCTTCACTCGTCACGACTCACGTTACGTGAACCCAACGACAACGACGATACCACAGCCTACATCTCGGTCGTTGCGTGTAGAATACAAAGTGACATATTGTCACCCTGTAATTCGCCTTGGTGAGTTTAATTTGTATGAATAACTTTAAACTTCATATTGAGTGGTAGAGCCACGTTGTTGATATTTAGGTCTTCATGGGCCGGCTCGACGGGTTTGATACCACTAGAAAATCGACGTAAGATGGAAGCTCACTATCATGTTTCGTTTGGTGAGTGAGATTTCCAGTGGCCCAATTCCCTCCAACCTTTCTCAATCTCTATTTCTCTCCTTTTAGGTTGGCAACGCACCTATGATTATTTTTGTGTCTTGGGTCTCTATGGGCGGTGGAGATTACTTGCCATTAGGTGACCCATCTGCTCGTTTGCCAGTCTATGCTATAAAAATATAAATATTTTTTAACAATGCTGCTGTTATTCCAATCCAACTCTTAACTCTCTTTTAAGCACGTTGCAGAAGGGACTCAGCTAAGTATTTTACGTCTGACAATCTGCCTTTAAAACAAGAGCTAATTATGGAGGGTTTTGATAATAATATAGTAACTGAGGAGAGTAAAATGGAGATTTTATGTTGTAACCACAGACGTATAAAAAAGAAGGACACCATGTCACCTATAGTTTTATGGACGCCACAGAGAAGCCACGCACATATACAAAAGTACTCGACACATACATTAACACTCATAACACGCTCAATCGCCGCCATTAAGTGTCGATAGACCGAATGGGCCGAAAACCCTGCTTCACTTTCAATTGTTCCTAGTGCTCCGTCCATCATTTTTTACGTCCTTGGTGGTAACCGTAAAGACATGCAGTGCTATTCTGTAAAAAGCCAAACTCGTCATCGAATTTCATGAATGAGATAACATCCCTCAATTGACCATGGAACTTGATATCTCACCGCGGATTTAACTGTCCAGTTACAAAAGTTCTTATAGAATACAGTAGCCTTTAAAATACATATTTCGGCATGCAATTTCATAATAATTATTAAATCTTCTATCAAGAATAACACCTTGAATGCACGCGTTAAATATATTCCCATACTTTCACAAAATAATTGATGTGCCGTGGGAAAATAAACAAGTGTTGTAGATCTTTTGTCTTCGATTAATTCTATAATAGCGAGACGATTTCACAAATGTTTTGGAATCGATGATGCAACTCGAATTGCGAGACGGAGCAGAAGTTTTACTCAAGTACCTAGTCGATCACGACGAAATGCAATATCGGGTGGATGGGGACTTTGAGTAAATTACAAATAACACGAACTTATTTTAAAAGCTTTTTAAGTTTATTAGGGCGACTTGCAGCAGTATTTCTAATCTGGGGTTAGTCTTTAACATTCTAACATTGTAATACAGTCTCACTAAGATTTAAGAAATACCTATCGTTAGAAACCACTTATTTGTATTTTACTATATATTTCATCGATATATTATTTACCTAGATGCACAGTTGACGCTCGGAAAATGGGACAGCAAAGAAGTGCTTAAGCACTCCTTTTCCATTCAGTCGGACGCCGATAGAATTCCAAATTTCAAAATTCAAATTTAAGAACGCTTGATCATTTCGTTTAAAAGCTACTTTATAACACGTGCATATGGTTATATTTGTGTTGATTTAGTTCGAATTTATGATCTTTTTCTTAGTTTTATTCCTGAAACCATATTTTAGGAGGATATTTGCAAAGAACTGTGCATCTAGGGTATATTATATTGATGACAAAGTTGATGATATATTTATTCAAAGTGTAGAGATGGATACTTAAATTAAGAAGCTGTGTTTGTTGGTATTTTCTTGTATTGTGAAGCTCATTAACAACAATACTTATTATTATACACCCACGGTACACTTCCGTCCTGCCATGGCTCTTCCGTCATCACCAACGAGTGTACTTCCAACGAGATAATTATAATCACTGCGTTAATTAGTTCCTACAATTCGTCATTTAACTTATTATAATAATATGTTATACAGTATTCGGACACTTCTGTACTTTAATAAAGTTTTTACTTTGAAAATCCTTCACTTTGATACTGTACTGCTGAGCTTCTCTTAGGGCGACTTCAGCACTTAGATAAATCTCGATTTAAATGTAGGAGTGAGCTGTTGAGTTAAATCGAGTTTAGGACTAACTCTTGAAAAAAATATGTGATTAAAATAAGGTATGTGAGAGCGAAATACACCTAAATTGAACAAATCGCGTCAAAGTTTGTATCCACCAATATCTGTCCTAAATTAATCTATTACCTAAATAAATACTCTGACTCGGTATAAAGTACACATAAGGTGTTTTCTGATGTAAATGTTTCTTACATCTAAGTGAGAATGTATTATAATATTTTAGATCGTTACCGGGCGACGGACATACATAGTAGGTCTCTTAAGGAAACCTCGACTTTGTACCATTGATGTTAGTAAAATAAGTCGCAACTCGGTCGTGGTAATAAAGTCGTGACAATAAAGTCACTGCTCATACAAGTTGTGAAACAAATATTAAATTACCTAATACATTAGTGATGAGTTCCACAATGCACTAACAGAAAAGTCGGTAGTGTCATAAGTTGTTTTGTAGTTTTATAACTAACAGTTTTCGCGTATACGGGCAGTTGGAGTAAAACCGCGTCTCCTCTACTAACATTAAAACAAAGTCAAAGTTCGATTTAGAAATTCTAAATCCTCACTGATTTCCTTTCTTTGACTTAGACTTAGTCGAAGTTCGCTCTATAGATCCCAGCCTAAATCTTTAAGGATAGCTTGTCCTTTCTTTTCCAAATAATGCGACGCAAGGAAAATACTGAGAAACTATTCTTAAAAATTCGCAAAAATGGTTTTATAAGGCCCAGCGTGTTTAAGTTGCATTTTATCATGCGAAATTAACGATTTGCGTATCATCTCTTTAATTTGCTTGAAGTCTGTTTAGTTTTATAAACAAGTATGAGATAACTTGTTTGTGAAGAAAACTCTATTTATAGTATTTAATAGTCGTGATATTAAGACACAAACGGCAATTAGCCGAGGTCAATAACAGCACTATTGTTCTATTACAATCGGTGCTTTTGTGAGGCGCCTTTCAAATTTTAACCTCATATTATTATCTCTCAGATTTTGCGCGTCGTTATAGTTACTTTCTACATATACATTCGAAGACGGTAATCAAATTAAGTCGCTGGATGCAGGCCGCTTCCAACAGGTCGATCTGGAGATCTTTGGGGGAGGTCTATGTCCAGCAGTGGACGTCCTGTGGCTGATGATGATGATGATGAATCAAATTAAGGCTACCAGTTCATAGGTATTCCACTTTACTGACGTGTCTTAGCTTTATTCAATAACTAGCCGCGTCGGAGGAATATCAGCCCAGCGTTATTCCTGCTTAAGGGTTAAGGAGAGGCGCACTAGCGTACTAAAACACTCACATTTCGTTGAGCTTAGTTCCGTCCCAGATGTGGCAGGGGCGGGCCTATCGCCATATCGGGCACAAATTTCAGGCTCCGTGCTGCTGGGTTACCACCACCTCTTATAGCAGTATTATTGTAATCGTTCTTCGTTTGTTTTGTATGGGAATCGGTACAAGTAGGATAATAATAATACTGCTATAAGAGGTGGTGGTAACCTATTGTGGTGGTACCTGGGGATCGAACCCGAGACTTCAGGATGATAGTCGTACCGTGCACGAAATACCAAACGCCACCGAGGCAGTCCCTATATTTGTTAAAACCAATGTATTCATCAAAGCCGAAATTCCTGCAACCCAGTCACACTGTGCTATGGTTCAGCAGCATGCGACTCAAAGTCAAGCTTCTGTCTTGCATGAATAGGCTGAATAATAACAAAATAAAGGATAATAATATTTAACTGTTTTAATTTGAGTGTTTAAATTGAACAGCGGTTTAAACCACAAACCGAAGCTTCTCCAAATTAGTTCTTGTATAATTTAACGAAAATACAAATTCCACTACTACGAAGGTAACCTTGCTGTTTACGATATCTATCTAGCCCTCAATTCTCGAACATAACGGATTCCAAAAAAATAGAATCCGTCTTTTTCAGTGAGAAAAAGTTCTAATGTTTTTCAAATTCAAAATGCAGGAGAATTGCCTCCCTTATCTATATAATTTACTGTGTTCGAAAGATTAAACAAATTAAAGTAGCTTTCTAAACATTTTCAAAATCGGTTCTGTAGTTCAAGAGAATACTTTCTACAAACAAACTCACAAACTTTACCTCTTTATAATATTAGTGTAGGTAAACACTACTGATTTGTAATACCTACTTATAAGAGAAAACACGGCATAATATGCAATCCGGCTCAACTTCAACTTACTTTCAATGCACATAATTATTTATGTTTATTCAAATAAGTATATGTAGAATTCCATGTTCCGTTAGATTAAAAACTTGGAATAATATTAACGACGGTCTTTTATTCAAACATTTTTATAGTAAACAGTTACGTTACTTTATTTCCAATAACTCAGTACACAAATAAACTGTTAGCAAAGAAGATATTCAGTTTGTGTTCTGAATCTTAGGATATCATATTTTAAACTGCGAATACAGGTATGTAAATAAAGACTACAAATAAAATGATAACGTAAACGGTAACCTAAATAATAACGGTTATTATAAAATAATTGAATTGGAGCAGTATAGCCGGTTTGCTTATAATGTGATTGTTAAAGCCGACAGGTGTAAACTAAACTATTATGAACGAAGTCTATTGTTTATTCGTCCACCTTATTTATCCGCTCTCTATTAACTCAGCAGTACCGTTGTAATGCGCCAGACAGGGTAACAATTAATTGCGAAATACAGATTCAATCAGTGAATATTCTATGTCAACTAATAATGAATCTGCAATAAATATACACACGAATAAAGGAGCGCCTCAATTTTATAAATCAGCTAAAAATATTTATGCAGTACTATAAATAAAACCATCCTCATCAGCCATAGGACTCCACTACTGAACATAGGCCTCCGCAAAGATTTCCAAATGAACCAGTTGGAACCATATGAGGTAGCTATATACATTCATTAATTTTTCCACCTGTCTATTTGTGCAGTGCGTAGACTGTAGATACAATCAGTGTGAATACTTTAATCAAAACTCATCAGATAATGTATGATAATGAGGATTAGTTAGAATAGATATTCTTTTTTTACGGCAGAGACTGGCAAACGCGCAGATAGGTAACCAGATGGTAAGTGATCTCCACTGCCCATAAACACTCAAGACACAAAAAGAATCATGGGTGCTTTGCCAACTTAAAAGGAGGGAATGGAGGGGGAGGGAAAAGGTATTGGTAAGAGGGCGGGGTAATTGGGCCATCGGAAACTGACTCACCGAACGAAAAGCGACAGCAAGCTGCCACTTTATGTCGGTTTTCTGTAAGGCAGTTGTGGTAACAAACCGGTCGAACCGGTCCCATTTGTGTTGTAGACGCAACTGCCTACAGCGTGGCTCTACTACTCAAAATCATTTTCATATAATTCATTTGAATTATATATCAAAGGTAAAGGTCGCAGGAAGTCGCTGGATGCAGGCCGCTTCCAACACATCGATCAGGAAATCTTTGGGAGATGGGCCTATGTTCAGCAGTGAACGTCTTGTGGCTGATGACGATGATATATCAAAGTGTGAAGCAGAATTTATGCAGGCTGGAATAGTGATGTGGATAATCGACTAATTTTCATAATCGATGATATTTTAAAGACATCTTATTATATTACCTGACTGCCTCGATAGTCGTATTTCCGTACGACTACTGTATCTTAGATTACTAAATTCTAGCGACAAGTTAAATAATTTTTGAGATGTGGACAATGGATTACGTAAAATCATCGATTATCCACACCACTAGGCCGGAATGTTTCTGGTGATCATCGATAAACTCATTGTGTGACGATGGTCGCATGTTAATGGATTGCACGGCAGATTGTCGGCTCGGATAACGAAAATACTCGCATTGATCACATTTCAATAGAGTCGATAAATTATATCATCTCACTTAATTCCAATAGGTATATGTACATACTGGCCGAAAGTGTCCTCGATCCATGTTAACCGCACACTGCACCGATGACGTTAATTATTTTTAACGCTGCGAGGCCCAGTAATTTCATTTTACACGTTTACTGCCGAAAATGAACCGAAGTCATAACTACTGTTGTCACCAACGACGATGGTCCTTGGAGTGACTACTAATCTTATATGAATAATTATAGATTATAGACAGCCTAGTTTTTGTCATATCATCATCATCAGCCACAGCACGTCCACAGACTGCTGGGAATAGGCCTCCCCCAAAGATTTCCAGATTGACCTGTTAGTAGCCGCATATTGTTCATGTCATATAGAGATATGGGAGTATAAAAATAGATACTATAGTAGGATTGCTAATTAAACGGAGTAAACTGACATTTCGAATGTTGCCACTTTTTCATGAAATTTAAATAGTGCTGCGGTAAAAAGATCAAGATTATTTAAACATTTCAATTCAGTGAACCATTTCAATTACTTCATTTTCTATAGTCCAACTTAAAGTCGTAATTCCAGCCTAATGTGTGATAAGTAATGCATGTCTACTGAATTATAGTCAAAGTAAATCACTGCTTGCTAAACTACGGCATGTTTACTGGAATTATAGTCATTCATATAGTCAGGTTGATTATAAACAAAACTTACAAAAGCTATGAATGTGCCGAACGTAATTTTTCTCAAATAATAAAAGAAATATTTGTAATTTTCATTGTTATTATTTCGCGTATCTGTTGTGATTATTTACGCAACATTATTTACACAGACATTTAGTGGGAGATTAAACTGAAATTTCTAAAAATACGCAATAAAATTCTAATTTTGCAAACTAGTGCTGAGTTTTTGTTTCTTTGAATGATAAGAATGAAACTAGATCAATCACTACGTTTAGAAAGTAAGCAACATTATTTTGGAAAGTGACATTTCGATCTGTCAGTTTACTCCGTTTAATTAGCAATTGGACTATAGATGACTTGCACATGTGTAGATGTCATCGCCAACCACTAGAAATTTAAATGGACAAATAAATGTCCAGTTTTCGACAGACTTCAAAAAAGGTCCTCAATTCGTCTGTTTTTTATGTGTATTACGCGATATCTCCGCCAAATGTGGACCGATTTTCAAATTTCAAGATTATATTTGTGTTCGATAGAGTATATTCCAAGGGTGGACCATATAAATTTGGTCACGATCAGTTACATTTTGAAGTTGGTCCGTTAAGTTTTTAAAGTGATTATCAAATACTTACATATCTTGTATTCTATTTGTGCGCGATACTTACAATTATGACTTAACTCTTAAGTCAAGGTACCCACTACAGAGGGGTTACCACCACCTTTTATAGCAATATTATTATAATCTTACTTGTACCGATTCCCATACAAAACAAACGAAGAATTATTATAATAATAAGAGGTATATATATAGGTAGGTATATTATATTATAAGAGGTGGTGATAAACCTTGCCGTATGACAGTCAACTTGGTGGTAGTCATCCAATTAGGTTATTGAAAACACTTGCAATTTCAATCTTATCACAAACAAAATGAAATGTCAACGTCCGTTTCAATGCGGTTGGTCATCGGAAATACGATGGTAGCCGCTATTCAATATGTAGATATATATTATATACCACAAAGATATACTGTATACTTTTCTCCTTAGAATACCTAAAATATTATTTTGCTTAGTTCCGCTGTCTTAAAAGCGTACCTATATTATACAGACTAGGTAGTATCGAGATTTCCGTTTAGTTCCATCTATCTCATCAACTTCACTGGCGCATCTCAACGAATATTACATTAATATTGCCTTGGCCATCGTCTTAGACATTCATGATAATTTCCTCTTTAGTAGCCCAAGTGAGCACGCTATGCCCCTTTACCAAGTATCATTAAATAAAGTGGGTTTGTGGGTATTACTACTTTGTAACCAGTTTTTGGTGGGTAAGAAACCGGAATATTTATAATCACTTTAAAAATTTAACTGAACCGACTTCAAGAATTCGATTGCGACCGACTTCCAAAATGGAGGAGGTCCTCAATTCGTCTGTTTTTTATGTATGTTAGGCGATATCGCCGCCAAATGTGGACCGATTTTAAAAATTCTTTTTGTGTTCGATAGAGCTTATTTCAAGGGTTATCCCATATAAATTTGGTCACGATCGGATTTGAAGTCGGTCTGTTAAGTTTTGAAACATGGGATCACCGTTGGAATAAGCTCTATCCAACACAAAAATAATCTTGAAAATCGGTTCATATTTGGCGGGAGTATTAAACATGGCGTGTGTTCTGTAATTTTGGACATAATTATCCTGGTATTCTTGGCATAAGTTAAAGAATTTATCAAATTAGCACATTCAAAGGGCATGTTCACATGCGGCGTCTGCCAGTGATAAAGCGTAATGGACACGGCGAACAGTAGTTCGGAACAAAGGCCTGTGTAATAGTTTCGTTGTATGGCTCAATTTATCTGATGCGACGGTCACACCGCTCGAATATATGGACAATATGGCTCCGTCATTAAATATAATGTGTATATAGCACCAACATGTGTAAACAGGCACGTCTCCATACATTCGATTACATCATAGTTCAATTAGTACCTATTCGTCATTACTCATCAAAGATCTTTTGGTTTTTATAATATTTACCTGCATAGTAATATCGGCAACGCAATAAGCACCAGGCGGAATTCTTTGATGAACTTTTAATTGATTCTCTGTTGGAAAGATATTGCAAAATAATTAATGGAAAGTTTTTATTTTTAGTCCGATTTTATTTTTTAAATATAAATGCGAAAAAAAACGTAGAAATGGTGAAAAAAAACACGAGATTGAGAATTATGATTGAGCTGTTTAAAGTAATTGTAGTGTTTAACAATGGTGTTTTTATTGTTTCAGCTATGACCGCGACCAGCCCTTCACCTTCCAGCTCGGCGTCGGACAAGTGATCAAGGGATGGGACCAGGGACTGGCCGATATGTGTGTCGGTAAGTCCAACTTTATGCTTCAAATGGAATATAATTATATACCCCTTATAAAACATTTACGAGCTTTTTATAGTTAAAACTAGTTGTAATTATTTTCCTTGCGTTACATTGTTTGAAAATGAAAGGGACAAACTAATTTTAAAGTTAAGTAGCGCGTAAATATTTTTTTGGATTTATCATTATGTGACATTGTTTTTCAATTATCTAATTTAATATATTTATTTATTCCGAGATATGTACAAATATTATATTTATTAAGTACAATCATAAATATACATGTTTATATGTTCTTAGGTATTTTTAGATGTAACTTCTGCGTTGATGTGTAGATAAATGAATTACTTTTAATTTCGGAGGCACACAATAATTATATCTAAGAAGATAGCTGATCCTGAAATTGATTTTAAATTCCAGGTGAAAGGCGTAAACTAACAATTCCATCATCCCTGGGGTACGGCGAGCGCGGAGCCGGTAACGTGATCCCCCCTCACGCGACCCTGCACTTCGAAGTGGAACTCATCAACATCGGCGACTCACCGCCGACCACCAACGTGTTCAAGGAGATCGACGCCGACAAGGACAACATGCTGTCTCGAGAGGAAGTGAGTATCGAGTTAGCGTTCCAGGCTATGGACACTGACAGAGATAGCGAACTGTCCCGAGAGGAGGTCAGTAACTCAGCGCCAGCTCGGTGGAGGGCCGGTGACTAACGCTTGCTACCTGCTGGTGACGGTTACTTGATACTTCCTTTCCTACATACTCATATAGTCCAAGTTTATGCCCCGTATAAAAACATTTACGTACTACTTTAAAACTAGGCTGTCCCCACGGACGTAAAAAAAGATGAACGGAGCACAAGGAACATTGAAAGTGAAGCAGGGTTTTCGGCCCGTTCGAGCTATCGACACGTAATGGCGACTGCTGATCGAATGGGCCAATAATCCTGCACTTCACTTTTAATGTTCTTAGCGCTCTGTCCATCTTTTTTTTACGTCCGTGGTTATCCCTTTTATTTCCAAACAATTTTAAGCAATTTTTTTTTTAAGAAAAGGGGGCAAACGAGCAATTGACAAACTAGTTTTATTAAACGCGTAAATGTTTTTATAGGTAAGGGGTTATATAATAGGTATCTCTGTACTAGTGTCTTCTTCCATCTGTCTGTCCTTATTACACTTCAATGTGGGTCGATGCAACACTTGCAAGCATGTTGTAGTAAAGATTCGGCTATAGTTTTTACGGCTGGCTGCCTGCCCGAGGCCGAGGGATAAAGGTAGGTGTAAATACTGATCGATCAAAATTAGTTTTTGCAATCGAAACTGAATCGTAATTTGTAATAAGTACATATCGTTCATTTGAAACTGTGTGATATCTCGAAAACCTCGATTTTTCGAGAAAACTCTTTTAAAATAAAAGTTTCTAAGCGCTTTTTGCAAAATCGAGGTTTTCGAGATATCACACTGTCGTCGCAAATGAGCTATATGTTGGCAACAAAAAAATACAATAAATAAATACTCATATTACATATTCGCACATAAAACAGCCCACGGCGTTAACTAATAATGTGTTAATAATGAAGTAGGTGTGGCATATCGGTCGTGGCGTTCTTTTTGTATGTAAATCAGTTTTAATCACTCTTAATTGCCCCATCGTTTGTTTTGGTGGCAGCATATTACATTTCGTAGTATATTGTATAGAGGTAGTAATCCTCTGTACATTTTTTTTATAGCAGAGACTGGCAAACGAGCAGATGGGTCACCTGATGGTAAGTGAACTCTACCGCCCATAAACACCCACGACATAAAAAGAATCATTGGTGCGTTGCACCTAAAAGAAGGGAATGGAAAAGGAATTGGGAAAGAGAGGGGGGAATTGGGCCACTGGAAATCTTGCACACCGAACGAAACGCGACAGCGAGCTGCCACTTTATGTCGGTTTTCTGTGAGACAGTGGTATCAAACCGGTCGAGCCAGCCCATTCGTGCTGTAGACGTAATTGTCTACAGCGTGGCTCTATCACTCAAACGTGGTTACGCGGGGAAAACTATTCACCGTCCCTAATTCATCCCGGGGGCAGTGGGATGATTATATTAGACTAGTTGGTCTTAGGACCCAACTTTCAGTCAGTCACCCGGGCAAGATAATGAATACCCCACCGATCCCTGGGCCAAGTCCCTAACACTATTTAATTTACACCTTATACCCATCGATATAATAATATACCTAGATGCACAGTTCCATACAAATATCACTGTAAACAGTGTCCTCGACAGACAAAACAAATAAACATCACAAATTTAATTAAATTAACACAAATATGACCTTATAGACGCGGAATAAAGTAGCTTTTTAAATTGAATGTTCAAACGTTCCTATATTCGAAATTTTAGAATTTCTAATCGTTTTTGAATTTGACAATAATTTGACATTATTAAAAGAAACATTCTAGTCACTTGGACAAAGATTGAATGGAGTCGAATAGTTCTTGTATTTATCTGTGAGAAATTTTGACCACGTGGCGTACAATGTAGATGAGAATGGCGATATCTCTATAATAATTTTACTTACATTAAGAGATAGATAGAGTATAAATGTTTAGAAGATAACAAAGCTTATGAGTTATGAATATGAAATAAGCACTGTTTTGCCTTAGCGTGATTCATAAATAAATAAATAACACCCAACAGTCACATACATAGTCCTGGCCCCACACTAAGATCGTCCTTTGCTCTTTAGATTCTTAATAATTTCTTTTAGACTATCATTTCGTTTTCTTAATCTTTTGTTCTGCCTTTTTAAGTTTCGCACTAAATTAGATTTAAGTTTAAATTTTTGGTTGCGTTCTTTCAAATTATCTTTCAAAAATAACGTCTTAGGTGTGTTAAAGATTGATGAAAATTCTGATGGTATTGGTGATCCTTCATTATTTATTGGTTCAATTGCTGGTTCCTGGAAATGAATATGTTTCCAATAAATGATGACGCCACAATTACTGTTGTAGTAATTATGCCTAACGACCGGTTCGAATAAATGATCTCAATCCGAGAATCCAAGATAAAAATGAAAAATTAAAAAATTAAAAATCGCGAGAATGAACCATTAAAATTATTATTTGACAGCGGAATTTTCAACTTTGTTCATGTTGGCAATTTTTTATGATCTGCACACTTTGATTGAAAACATTTATTAGAATTAGCCGCAAATTATTAAATAGTCATTTTACATGGCAGTATGTACCTAGTATATGCTTGCTATTGATGAATTCTATATCAAATATTTTTCAACTATTACACTTGTACTGCACCCTGCCTCATTTAAACTTGTAGTTACGACAATCTAAAATAAAGTCAATAAATGTGGCAATATTTATTTATTTATTTATTTATAGGTACACCAACAGCATACATATTGTTAAACTAAATAGTAAACATTAGTTAAGGACAATGTAGCTGATGACAATTTACCACCTTTATTTTTGGTACAGCATTCTTTTTAATTTTCCTAATCCCTTTTTCTGTATAATATTCATCGAAATCGGCAAAATGGTCTGAACAAACCACACTTGAGTAATTGGGTTTAAAATTTTCTTCTCTCCTTTCTTCGGAAATAATTTTACGCCATTTATCTCTTACTATTTCATTTCATGGAAATCTGTAATTAATAAATAAATTTAATAAAAAAAATCATAAATTTAAAATAAATATAATATATTTCCAAAAAAAAAACGACTCCATATATTTCATTGTTCCAAATCATGATTTCAAAAGGGACAAAATATTTGATTAACTGAATTCGTTAAATTAATTATTTATACACGTTTAATACTTAATTTAACATGATTAAGGTTTTAAGAATCAAGTAAGGGAATTATACTTACTTAAAATATGAAATCCCATGTGTTTTGCGCTTTGTAAGAGTGTTATTTTTGCACTCTTTCACAGAGCATTTAGGCATCTTCACAGACGAACGGTCGGCGCCCGACTGACAGCCAACAAGTGCTTACTTACATTTTAAGCACTCGTTGGCTGTCCCACTTTCTGAGCGTCAACTGTGCATCTAGGTATATTATATCGATGCTTATACCAGTTAACATAACATAAGCTCACGCATGTATCCCCGTAGGGTAGGTAGGTATAGGTATCTATACCAGACATATCAACCAAAACCGGGTTTCCCAAGACTAGAAGCGTCTCAGCTTCATTATTTTTATACTTTCGTAGTTAGCGCTAACTAACAGCCTCTCGCACGTCTTGTGCACCAGTTTTTTTAAATAAAACACTAAAAACACCTACACAAAACAAGGTTTTTCATTGTCTCCTGCTCATAAAAAATGGACCATAGACAAAAAAAATATAGAAATGTTTTGTGTCATGTTTTAGTGCAGGAGACGCCGCTTTACACATTAATAAAAATAACTGCCAATTTTTCAATTACTTCTGGTATATGAAAATATTATAAATCATAATATCATATGAAGAGGGCAGATATTTAAAATTTGTTTAGGTACATTTTTGGTATAAAGTTTGTGATTACTTAATTCTGTATTAACGTGAATCTGTATTTTTTATTCTCATAGAGGGGGGGGGGGTTGACGTCAGGCACTCAGCCGGTTGTAAAATATAAGCCAAATCGTTTCTGCAACATGCTTGAAAAATTGTGTTGTACCCATCCCACATGAAGGTGGAATAAGGCCTAAGGGCAAAGAGTATTTACCATGAATTTTACTACAGTCATGCGAGCTGAAGCCTCAAGCCTATAGCAACTAGCTGTTTAGATATTGTGAAATATAAAAGGAAATATTGATATATTCTCAAAAATAAAAAAGTTATAAGACTTCGAAGTTTGTGTAGCCGCCAAACTGCGGGAAAGAGAAGTATCAGTATAATAACGTCACGCCATTACGGTACGTGCGTTGGAAAAGGATAAAAGATATCTCCAATATGCCCCCACTCCAGAATTTAAAATATGAATTACTCATTTTTCAACCAATTTAGATGCAGTTTTTACAGAAGGGTTTCTGTTTTGTTTTATTTGCTATTACATATAAATATGTGTGTATAAAATCAAACATAGTCAAGTACCCAATTATAATACACGCTAATAAAATAAATAAAACTGCACAGTAAGTTATTACACACATCTGTTTCTTTGCCAACCAGGTGAGCGAGTACCTCAAGAAGCAAATGGTGCCATCTGATGGCGCGGAAATGAGTGAAGACATCAAGCAGATGCTCGAGAGCCACGACAAGTTGGTCGAGGAGATCTTCCAACACGAAGACAAGGACAAGAACGGCTTCATCAGCCACGAAGAGTTCTCAGGACCCAAGCACGACGAACTCTAAACTAGTTAGTTCTACGTTAATAATAAGCTAGTAGCCAATGCTCCAGGGCTCAATAATTTATACTGGTCTTATTATAAGGAGAGTACGTGAAGACTAGTGCAGTGCTGAAATAAATAGAATTTATTTATATTGAATTTCGTTAAATGTCAGCCTTCAGTTGTTACAAATCAGAGTTCTTTTATTTACTTTAACGCAATATGTATGTTGTAATTCATACTCAAGGGTAGTTTTGTTGAGTCTATTTTTTGTACTTAGTTTGTTTTACGTTGTGTCGTTAGTCAATCGGAAGTTTTGTTGTAATGTAGGTTACTATAATTAGTGTAAAACGATATAATTATATTATAATGTAAAGAACTGGGAGACTATAATAATATCATTTCGCGTATCATAGATTCCGAGAAATCATTCTATATGTACCCATTGCTTTGATAATAAACTTCACATAAATACGGTCTCTGAAAACTCTTCATAATCTCAAATGTATTAAGTATCTGAAATCATATAATGGTTCCAACCATAGTTATAGTAATATGGACTAAATTCCCATACGGTATCAGTATAATCACTATTTTTTACAAATAGTTATGAATTTGCAATGAATGCGTGACCGTCTCTTTCCGAACAATCACTCATGTAATGTATGGGGCATTCTGTCTCGCACCAAGAGATCCTCAACCGTTATAGCACATCTTTCTGATAGAATGTCGAAGCGTATAATTTTAATCGTAGTACTTAACATCGGCAACCACAAATCATAAGAACTTAAAGTGTAATCATGTTTATCTCTAAAATATCAATTTTCTTTACGTCGCAGAAGTGTTTAAAATACTAATAATAATAAATCGCATGAAACCTGTACCATACTCTGTGGGTAATAACGACATCAATTCCTTAACATAATATTCTGGGTCATGGCTATTTTACTATATTACTGCATATTTATAAAACATGAAGTCTATTGACATTTATTCAATAAATATGTTTTACGTGACGAAGACTTTTATTTTTCGCCTTTATGTTCGTGATTAACTGCCGAATACTCATACACCTAAGATCGCCTTATGTCAGATCATACATAGAAAAAGATTTTTTTTTGTTATAGCAGACTAGCAATATCACGTAGAACCGATATAAGCAACATCAGTTAAGAGTAATAACAGAAAAATAATATAAAAGTAGTTAATCAGAAATTTTAGGAACTGTTCTGCCCAAGAATTTATATCATAGTGGCTAATAATAATAATTGAACTTAGCTATTCAATATCAGTTAAATATTTGTTAATAGATTTCTTTTGTTTATTTAAACAGTTATATCAATGGAAGTAATATGTATGTAATGTAAAAAAATATATAGTGAAATAACGGAATAAAACATTTTATCGATAATATACGAAACGAATCACGTTCCTCGTCACTAGACCGCCATTCCTGTTGCCGTATTATTATTGCTTTAGTTGCGGGTCTATAGAAACAATCACTTGTATAATGGTCCTTTACCTGAGTTGACATCTCTCTCTCTCTCTTTAATCTAAGGTTGACATCCATTAGTGGAAAAGAGAGCATTATTTTTTGCTGATTCTATCTTTTATACTCGATAGGTTATAATAGACAATAGAGGCCCCCCTGTGTATGAAGTACATTGAAATACCTTTGAAATATACAGTTCAGAGGCCAGCCGTCGCCCATAGAGTAACATGACTAATAGCTTAGATTAGAGAGAGAGAGAGAGGGGATTATAGCGTCGCCCACACAGGGGGGCCCTATTGTCTTTTACAACCTATCGAGTATAAAATTTGATAGTATCAGCAAAAAATAAAGCTTTCTCTTTTTTACTAATGGATATCAACTCAGGTCAAGAAGGATCAGTATACAAGTGTTTGTTCCTATAGGCCCGCTTCCGTCAATAAGGCACGCCCCCGGAACAAAGTAATAATAATAAGGCAGCTGAAATGGTGGTCTAGTGACGGGGGCGTGATTCATTGCGTAAGGTATCGATAAAATGTTTTATTTAGTTATTTCACGGTATATTCTTTTGGGTTACATACATATTGTCACACCTGTATACCATAAGAGGAGGCAGAGACTATATTTTTCTAATTCGTATGATTAAAAAAGCTCTAGTGCGTTTAGATAACGATTATTATAACAAACTATTTTTTTAGTTGTTTGTTTATGATTGGTGTCATCATTGAGTTAATGTTGAAAGTGCATATTCTGTTGCTTATGATTATATCATTGACACTAATTGTGCTAATAATAGTCTAATATTTTAACGTATTAATAAATGCAATTTTTGATAATCTTAAATAAATCAAATGAAAACAAGTAATAAATAATAAACGTACAAAAATATTCACATTTGAATATTTATGTACAGCTTCGTAAAAACAACTTAAAAATGTTTATCGACAAATCATTGACTATATTATTTAGACGCACTAAACTCTCCGCCATCTTTAGCTGCCAGTCTGGTGCCAAGGTCACGGAGATGGAACCGATCTCCTCTCTGTCTCTTTAATCTAAGGTCGGTGGTCGCCCGTCAGCCGATGCTTAGCGTTACAAAAGATCCCGATTTATCGGGAGATCTACTGATTTTGGTCATTGTCTCCCGATGTCCCAATTTAGCAGTCCAATCTCCCGAATTTTAAATTTTTCATCTAATGTAAAATAATATTCTTATACAAAATGAAAAATAATAATATTAATACGGCATTACTTTAAGAAACCTGTAATACAAAATCAATGCACGGTGACTTTCCGAAATTCCTCGCACCACGTTGAATAAAGCCATTCAACTTCGCAGTATAAAGCAAATTGTACTGAAATACCTTATAGTAGAGTTTATTATTGTCTGATAGGTATACAAGGGAAAATCTCTGAAGATAACTTCGTTCGGGTTGTTTCCCAAATAAGGTAACTTATACTTGCCTAAATCATTCAATAGAGTCCGTTCATAGAATTGCATGCGCTTGTCATATAAATATAACACATATAGTAAGATTTTTAAATTAAACGGAGTAAACTGACATTTCGAATGTTGCCACTTTTTCATGAAATTTAAATAGTGCTGCGGTAAAAAGATCAAGATTATTTAAACATTTCAATTCAGTGAACCATTCCAATCTTTCATTTTCTAAATTCCAACTAAAAATCGTAATTCCTGTATAATATGTAATTAGTACTGCATGTCTACTGAATTATAGTCATGGTTCATTATAAACAAAACTTACAAAAACTATGAATGTGCCGAACGTAATTTTTCTCAAATAACAAAAATAATATTTGTAATTTTCATTGTTATAATTTCGCGTATCTGTTGTGATTATTTACGCAAAATTATTTACACAGACATTTAGTCGAAGAGTTAAGCTTAAATTTCTAAATATACGCAATAAAATTCGAAATTTGCAAGCTAGTGCTGAGTTATTGTTTCTTTGAGTGATAAAAATTGAACTGGATCAATCCCTATGTTTTGAAAGTAAGCAACATTATTTTGGAAAGTGACATTTCGATCTGTCAGTTTACTCCGTTTAATTAGCAATCCGACTATAGAACGACAGTACACGGCCGCGGAGTGAAGGCCATTCCAAGTGAGACATTATTATCTCACTATGTCGCACGGCGTGTCAGTGTCCAAGGTCAAAACTTAGTACGAAGAGCTCGCATAAAAACAACGAAATAAACTTTCCACTGAGTCTTCTACACAAAAAGATGTATAGGAGACAATAATCAATATTGTTTAAGATAGATGAGAAAATGTTTATTAAAATAGCTAGTAAGAGGTGGTAAGAAGACGAAAATGATTAATCAATGTACAATCACGGACGTAAAAAAAGATGGACGGAGCGCTAGGAACATTGAAAGTGAAGCAGGGTTTTCAGCTTATTCGATCTATGAACACTTTAGAGCATATATGACTCTAAGATGAACACAGAACACGTAATGCCGGCAACTGATATCTCTAAGATGAACACAGAACAAGTAATGGCGGCAACTGATATATCAAAAATATTCAAACTAGAAATGATTGTATGTAACTAAATGACTGTAATTAAACAAATGAACGCATTATTAACATAAAATACTTTTGTTTTATTCTGAATAAAAATCTCTCGATTTCTCCCGATTTTCAGATCAAATCTACCGATTTTTAATATTATACTTTTGCAACACTGCCGCTGTCGTCACGTCAATCAAATATTCAAGATCTCTTTTCACCTCGTTATTTCAGTTACAGTATTAAATTCCTTGTGGAGGACTTAATAGTATTGTCAGTGTGTGTGAGGCTGGGAATATACCTGTGATTTTTTTCATATTCCACATTATATTTTTCACATTCTTTAGCAAAAAAATGATGTCTAATAAGCGCCTAGTTGCGACGTGCGCCATAGCATTTTGCTGTAATGTGTCTCTGCTAGTTCTATTTGTGAAATACAACGGTGGCGAAAGATATCACATCAACATCGACAAGCACCAAGAGGTAAAAATTTTTATTCCTGATAATTTCCTGAGCGTTGGTATTGATACTTCAGAAGTTCAAGACTATGATAAAATAGATTTCAAGAAGCAACGACTAAGAAATCTGGCCAGTGCGTTGGCCCCGGCGCGACTTCGCCTCGGAGGTACAATGTCTGAACGACTTATTTTCAGTAAAGATGTCGTTTCTGTTTCATGTAAAGATTGCGTTAAAGATTCTCAATCTTCAGAGTCTGTTTGCTCATCTGTAAACATGCTCTGCAAACACAAATTCTTGCCTTTCTTTATTATGACTGGAGAGATATGGTCACAAATTAATGAATTCTGCCAAAAAAGTAATTTAACATTGCTGTTCGCATTTAATGCACTGCTTCGTGATGAACATGGTTGGAATGAAAAAAATGCCAAAGAACTTCTTGAGTATTCAAAGCAAAAACATTTTAAAATTGATTGGCAGTTGGGAAATGAACCAAACTCATTTTATCATGTCTTTGGCACCACCATAAAACCTCAGATGTTGGCACATGATTTTGAAAAGTTACGCAAACTTCTTAATCACAGTGGGTATAAACACTCTCTACTGGTTGGTCCAGATACTACACGTCCTCAACCAAAATGTCATAATTGTCTTCAATACATGTTGGAGTTCTTGGGAAATGCTTCTCATTATATTAATGTTAGGTCTTGGCACCAGTACTACCTCAACAGTAGAACAGCTAAGTTGGAGGATTTCTGGAACCCTGACACGTTTGATCTATTGAAAGAGCAAATAGAAACTATGAAGAATCATACTAAAAAGTACAATAAAATACCCATGTGGTTAACTGAGACGAGCAGCTCGTATGGAGGTGGAGCTCCAGGACTGTCAGACTCTTATGCAGGAAGCCCACTCTGGATAGATAAACTGGGTCTTTCAGCAAAGTACAACATCACCACTGTGATAAGGCAAAGCTTAATCGGCGGTAACTATAGCCTGCTTGATGATGACTTAGAACCATTACCAGATTGGTGGGTAAGTGTCCTATACAAAAAACTGGTAGGAAACGAGGTGTTAAAGGTTACCAGTGATTGTACTCGCTCGCAGAGATTGTACGCTCATTGCACTAATAAAAAGTACACAGATGGACATGGGGCTGTAACTTTATTTGCTATCAATCTTCAAATGGCTAAGACTCGGTTTCTACTTAATGGTACTGCTTTGCATGGAAAGAACTTGCATATTGATGAGTACATAATAAGTGCTCCATCAAACAATAGAAGATCTAAAACAATTTTATTAAATGGTTGGCCATTGTATTATGAAGAATCTCTGCCTGATTTACAGCCAAGACATCTTAGATATGGGAGAGATATTTCAATGCCACCATACTCAATTGGTTTTTGGGTTATAAAGAATACTACTATAAAAGCATGCCAATAAGTGGTACTCCAATAATTTACCAATGTTTGGGAAATCTATCCATCTTTGTATTGATTATCTACTGTACTTAACATTCCAGTGAGATCTGTTCTAACCTTTCTACTATCATTATGATCTGTTTGACATAAAGTTTGGCCATGTACAGCTGAAATATGTCTAATATCATGATCTGAACTCCAGCACTGTCATTTGTATTTCAAAAAGTGTGAATGTGTGTGGAGAAGTATTATAAGAGATTCTAGGCTTTGTTAATTAGTAATATGCTCTATAAGGCTGGGCTGAATGCACTTTATTAAATTATGATTACAGTACTTGGAAGCAAATTTCAATACTTAACAGATGTATTAGAATCTAATGATTAGATAAACCTATAAGGCTGAGATCTATAGAGCGAACCTTGACTAAGTCTAAGTCAAAGAAACAAACTCAGTGAGGATTTGGAATGTTTAAATTTAATTTTGACTTAGACCAAATCATTAAAGAGAGTTACAAGAAAAACTTTGCTTAGTCTGTCTGTCAGTCTGTTTTTCTTGTAAGAAATGGCTTGGAAGTAGAAATTTGATCAAAAGATGCAAATCCTGTCTGATTTTGTTTCTATTGACTCAGACTTAGTCAAAGTTCATTCTATAGATTCCAGCCTAAGCCTAACTTTAATAATATATATAAATACATATGTTAAAGCTGCTTGAGAGGTTATGATTGACATCATTGTAAAGCAATGTTTGGTACCGTGGCTTAGACAAGTGTATCTTATTTGAATGTATAAGGAAATTGTGGACTATTCGCATAACCATTGTTATATTGATAACCAAACGCACATTCTTAATCCAAGGTGGTTTAAATATAAATGTGACTAATCTAATTTTGTTAATGTGGCACTTATAGTATGGAACAATGGGATTTACTTTTTATTACATCATTTCAAACTTCACTATTCCATACAAATACTATTGGAATAATGTCACAGTTAGTGATAGTATAAGTTTGTTATAATTTCTCTAATTATATAATTAGTTGTGTATTTTTATTGTATATTTATATGTACGGGATAGCTCCACTATATTTAGATTTTTTATTTATTATACTGTTATCTAGTGAATAGACAATAAATATTATATTTATAGTATATTGTACATATATACAAAACATTGCAAACTAAAACAGCGCATGATACCATAAAATAATTAAAACGTCCAATTGGCCTTATATTTGTAATTGAAATAGCAAACTGGTGAAGTTATATAAATTTACACCGGAAAATTGATTTTGAACAAAAAAATCCATTTTTGTACAAACAGATTTTACGATTAATGGATTTAATATAAATTAGAAGCAATTAATGAGATTCAGTTAATACATATGTGATCAGTGTTTACATTTAAGAATCTTGTACAACAGTCAAGGAGAATTCTTGAGTTGACATTGAACCACAACATTAAGCTAGTGATAAGAATGAAGATGCAGTAATAAACATATATGATCTACTGAAATATAGGTTCAGTTTAAATAGTGACGGGTGGCTCATCTTCTGCAGGCCAAGACACTTATATATAACATATATATGTGCCGCCTCCGACAGGTTAAACATAGTGCCATCTTAATTAATAAATAAATTAAATTAAATTACCAGTGCCTTTTTGAGTAATAAGGTATATATTCAAATTCAAACCATTTATTCTGCAAATAGGATATTTTATATCCCTTTTACTTGTCAATTACGAGTATATATTGCAAAAATAATGATGACGTCGGCATTTCGTGGCTATCCCTGAGAAGAAATGTCGAAACAAACTCAGCTTACTTGTTCTCATTAATTTGCTAAAATTTTTGGATCAAGTATATTGTTTGTATAATAAATATAACACATAAAGCATAATAATCTAGCATGGCATTTAAAATATATATGTAACATTTGTTAGAAAAAAAATAGAGTAAACAATTTTAGTGACATGATTTGAATGTGACGTAATATTTCTGTTTTAATTATAATATTAACATTTGATAATCTTATATAAAATAATGAATAGGAGCAATTCTGCTGCCACTGTTGTTAATTAAAAATGTCTAGGTACTCCTCAAAAAAATGCTGTTAACTATGAAATGACAATACCTGAATTTGATTGATTTCATATGAAGGATGTGATTTTGGAGTAAAATTTGATTACATAAAATACAAGTTTTATAATAAGTTTTAGTTTGGATAGCTGACAACAGAATTGAAACTACTGCAATAATATTTAAATAATATTACGCATTATGCCTACCTGCTCCAATACTTCTGGATCTCTACTATTGTAGTTAGATAATAATGTTAATTGTTGCATTGCATTAGTAATAATTTGTTACTTTACACAAAGTCTGCTTTGTTCTAGATTCTAGAATATTGCAATTGAATATTTCTAATGACTATGTTAAATAGCTAGTGTATTGAAAGTGTTCTTACTATATATTATATGTGTTTATTGAGCTTAGTAATGTACCAAAATGTTCCTTCGCATTTGATACCTATTGTAACATCTTGTAGTAAAACCTAAGATATACTTAATGTTAAATGTTTATAATATTTTACATTATTATTAGTGTAAGTATTTTATAATTGGTGTTTACACTGTGGTGTGAACATAAAAATTACATTTCTATAATATAAATGTTAAAACAATTTACCTACTATATTTGGGAATATTATCCATAAACATTTGTGCCATTAAAATGTTAAGCTGCTTGCAGAATATATAGTTATGTATTATATATTTACAATGCAAAAACACTGCCAATAATAAAGTGCATTTCTTCATAACAAGACAACTTACATTAAATACTTTGAAACAATTTATTAGAACAAAGTCAATGTTGATGGTCATTGATGAAGTTATTTAAAATTATTATTGCACCAAATTCAGAATTGGCATCACTTAGGGTCCGTGTTATACCTACTTAGATATATTTTTAGTGTCCATAATTATGTTTGAAAAATATATTTTAGTATACCATTCTTGAATAAAAAATGTAATACTATTCTTGCTCGTCTTTCCAAATGTCACAGACATTTATGTGATATTTTAGATGTTGAGGACATTTGGCATAGTTACAAATGTTACAGTAGGAAGTTGTCCAAACAGAGAATGTGAGTTTTAAAATAAGATTTCCAATTTTTTTTGTTGTATCACATAACAAGAAGATAATGTTATATACCTAGTACTTTCAATCACATTTTCAATATGAAAGCTCCCCATTTCTTAGGCTTATATCACGAAATCACTAAAGTAAGGTACGTATATAATGTGAATATGTACTTTTTTTAACAAACTTTGTATTTACCATGATTACAGTAAATAAGCTTATTTAATGAATTTGCGGTGCCTAAGTGTAAGACTGATTAGATTTATGTGAACAGTTTGTTTTTCTAATGTAACAGAATATTTCTACTTTTTTGTTCAATAATTTTATTACCCGTGTCCATAAAGAAAATTAAACAGGAAACAAAAACTATAAATTGTTTGAATGTTATCCTTTTAATGCTTTTGTGAAATTAATAAATCGAACATTATTTAAATTATTGTTCCTGTTTAATTGTTATAACTCTAGAAGTTTGTTTCTTACAGTAAACAATGTTTACTAAACATCAATACTATAGGTATGTAATTAAAGATATTCAGTAAATATGTGCGCGGGTAATATTTCTATAAAGTTTTCGAAGATTTATTTCTTAAAAATGTAATTATTTGTTAATTTTATACATTTTACATGTAGGTACTGAGAATACATATTTACTAGCCTCAGTGATTCGAATAGGCGATTTACTTTAAAAAATAGTATGATATATAAATATGATAATGATATATATTACGATGACGATAACCATTGAAATTTAAACTAAGTGAAGCTGGACATCATTTCAGTACACTTTATTATACTTGTCACTGTGGTAGTTTTTATTATGTTATGTATTTAGTACCTACTTATATAAGTAGGTACTAATTGTGAACTCTACATAATACCTGTACACAGATACGCTCGAAAATTATTACTCTTTTTGAAAGGCAGTTTGTGTGTGTTGGATAAAAAATTCGGATGTTGTATTTATAAACAATGACTTTTTCTAAATGGGAAAGATTACTTGAAACCATTATCTGAAGAAGCTGTACATTTGGCGTACAGTAGTCGCTTTTTTCGCAGAGATATTTAATAGTATCAAAACGGGTGGTGCTGCTTCTGTTCATGAGTCGTATCGTTTCGTCTTTGTATTGCAAATTAAAAAACATTTTTATAGGCTTTTAGGAATATCGGAGACCTATTCATTACATTACTGTATTGTGCGTAATTTTAGCTATTTTCTTATACTATAACGCTAAAACTGTTTTTTTTTTTGTAAGATAACTAATATTTTTATGAACAATTTGACACTATAGCGTAAGATACTAATTTAACAGTGATCTTTCCCATTGTGTATTCTCACATTATGGGCCTTACTTATAAAAACTGTTTAATTGGGCAAATGGTAAAGAATACTCTGTCCCTTTTATTTTCAAACAATGTGACAAAAAGAAAAAAGTGACAGGCGCAGGCTATACTTAGCCATTTGCTGAACTGTTTTTATAAGTAAGGCTCTATATTATTAACTGGGTTTATTTGGTTCCATGTACCTATTCACACACACAAATTCCTTTATTGTAATAATTTATTTATTTAGTTTAATATCTTCTTTACGGTGTTACAGAGATTGTAATAACAACATGGATACAATGTTTCATGAATAGCCTTTACTGTATTTTATATGTTGTTGCGCGATAGTGTACATCGTTAGTTCTTATATGCTACTGTTGATTGTAACGAATGATTGTCAATGAATATGTGCCTAAGCCAATTAAAGCTGCGTGTATAACATGGTCGTGTCGCTTCATTTATTCAACAATGTCGTCGGATCACATGTCAAGAGATATCAATTGGCAATTTTGACCAATAAAATGCAACATGTTATCTATTAATATTGCATCGTTTTCAGGAATGTGAAAAATTCGTGGCCATAGATTTGATTTAACATTAACATAACATAAGCTCACGCCTATATCCCCGAAGGGGTAGGCAGAGGCGCACTAGCGAACTAGAACACCCACATTTCGCCGATTTGATTTATAATTACAGAAAACTGAAAATACCTATATTTGGTACTGGTACCTAGTTAAAGTACAAGATAAGCTTCGAAGATAAGTGAATATTTTTATCGACTTCAAAAAATGAGGTACTCAATTCGTCTGCAGTTTTTATGTATGTTACGCGATATCAGCCAAATAGTGACCGATATTCAAGATTATTTTTGTGTTCGATAGAGCTTATTTCAATGGTGGTCAAATATGAAATCAGGATGTGATACATTTAAATATGGTCCGTTAGACTTATTATAAGAGCATTAGGTTGTAAACTTTTTGTTATTTATGTTCAGTAGGCCAGCCATGAGTTTTTTTGACATTACTCGCTAGCGACTTCGTAAAATATTTGTATGACCAAAACCCGAACGCCCCTAGCGGTTACGCGGGAACAGACGTTTTCCATACAAACATTTGACGTCCTCGCTCGCGTAAATACGTGCAACAAACTCATAATTGAGCTACTGTTTGTCCCTCGGTTATCCATTTCCAATTCAGGTTTTTACTCACAGTCACACCAGATTATACTTGATCTTTAGCACAAAATTTTATTAGACATTTTTAATAGGTACTATTGGTCTAAAGTCCCAAGTCAGGTAACTAATGTCGTGAGTTATAAATGTAAAATAATAAAATTGAATAGATTGTGATCAACTTTATTTCCATACACAATATTAAAATGTACGCATTCTTATTACTAATATCTATGTGGATAGGTACACAACTATATAAAATTAGAACCTGTAAAAATGACGAATCTTATTGATTCACATAGGTAAACTATGGTATTAATAATGTATTGAAGAATTTTTAAACTTTTTATATTTGGTTACACTAACACATAATCTACCATCGGTTTAGAATTATGTTACGATTGTCCATAATTTACGACTGAATATTCAGCTAGGTAGCTCTTTGGTTAGTTGGGACTCTGGAGTGACCACACTTATCGACGCGGAATCTGAAGCTTTTATTCGTCATACGCGTTGTTTCGGTTCGGATATTGATGCGAATGATGTATTTTACGCTTATAAAGCATTCCCATTAGGTTCTTCAGCGAAATGTGAAGTATCCATAGATGTAAAATATTTTATAAAAACTGGGGAAGAAGCACTTATATAAGTGATTACTGACATGATTCTGGTAGCCAGCGAATAAAACATTGTTTTTCGGTGGTCATAGGTATTTTAGGATAGCGCCGCGCTTACTCTGGTAAGCGCACCGACTTCCAAAAAGAAGAAGGACCTCAATTCGTCTGTATTTTTTATGAAACGCAATATCTCCCACAAATGTGAACCGATTTTCAAAATTCTGTTTGTATTCGATAGAGCTTATTTCAAGGGTGGTGCCATATGAATTTGGTCACGATAGGATTTGAATTCGGGTCTGATATGTTTTTAAACTTGTGATTATGTTATTCATACACAAAACCTCACAAGGGGAGTACACCTGCACCTCAAGGTGTAGTATACACCTCACCATATAAGGTGGTACACCTACACCTCATAAGTAAGTATCATGAGGTGTAGTGTGTATAAAAACCATTGTCTTCCGACCCGGTATGTACTTATTCATAATCTAATATTATTTCGTGTCAGTAAGTGTGGTCACTTCTTCATTCACTAATAAATAATCTTATTCATCGAAGTAAACAAGCGTGGTATTTTCTACGTAAATTGTATCCGTTTTTCTAATTTCGGATGGCGGCAGACAAAATGGCGGGGGGTGGGACCAGAACCCATTCTCTGTGCACACTATAGAAGATTCTCCGACCATCTGGTAACCATCCTCGCATGCATATATCATGAGGTCCCCGACCGTGTACTTGCCAAGTTTGGATGACGGCTCTGTCAGTAGTCTGCCATGTTCGGATATTAACGGATCGGGGCAGTAGATTGCTGAATTAAAACAGAGAGTACAAAACAACTTAAAACAGAGTTTACGCGTTAATATTTCTCGATGATGATAAAAGTTAAATCTCCGTACATTAAAATTAGTTTCAGTTAAGTTTAATTTTTAATATTGTTATCGAGGTGTATTAATTCGTACTAGACGTATCCATATTCCACAACAGCAGAAGGATCTAGAAAAGAGATCCCAGAAAAACCTTTTACAAAACAAAAAAAGTTATGTCAATACGTACATACTACCTGCAATAAAAACCCTCCTCCCCGTGTCGCATTTCTTGATTCCGGTATTCTCGATAATGAAATTAATTCAGCGTTCATGGGAATTAGTGAATGGGCAATTTCGAAAAGGGCTTATCTCAAAATTTTAAGTATTCATAGACTATAAGTACATAATATATACATATACTATAAATAAATTTACCTATATTAGCGTATAACATAATTTTTTTTTATCGTAATGGATTGCTAATGGGCCCTAAATTATAACTTAGAAATAAATTGTATGTATTGTACGGTACTCTATGAAAAATAACTAGTTTTGCAAGTTTCGAATTTTCAGACATGTGCCCTTATCGATATTGCCCATTCAATTATATCTTTGGGGGAGACCTATGTATATTCAGAATTCAGAAGTAGCCTCTAGTTTACATAGGTACTGATTTCTTAAGTTTACGCGAATGTTATACATTGAAATAAAACTATTTTTATAATTAATAAAACTATTAAAACCAAATCGTGATAGAATCCGTAAAAATAGTTTTATTTGAATATATTGACTGAAGTCAAAAAAATCCAAGTACTTACGTATGCATACGGGTACTTCGCCAGACCATTTCCCATCGTGTTCGCACTCCAAGCCGGGAGCACCAACTAGTCTATATCCCCACGCACATTGGAATACCGCTCGCCCCCCAAATGAAGAATTATACTCGACGACATTAAGGTGCTGACCCACTGACTTTAATGTGGGACAAGATGTCTCCACACATGTAGGAGGTACACCTGACCAGCGACCTGGATATTGGTACAGTAAACTTTATTAGTATATATATATATATATATATATATATATATATATATATATATATATATATATATATACTAATAAAGTTTACTGTATACCCAAGTCGCTGGTCAGGTGTACCAAATATACTAACAAAGTTTACTGTATACCCAGGTCGCTGATCAGGTGTACCTAATATACTAATAAAGTTTATTGTATACCCAGGTCGCTGATCAGGTGTATATATATATATATATATATATATATATATATATATATATATATATACACCTGATCAGCGACCAGTAAACTTTATTAGTATATTAGGTACACCTGATCAGCGACCTGGGTATACAGTAAACTTTGTTAGTATATTTGGTACACCTGACCAGCGACTTGGGTATACAGAAAATTTTATTAGTATATTATGTACACCTGATCAGCGACCTGGGTATACAGTAAACTTTATTAATACAGCGAAGACTACAATTCTAGAGTTAATGAACATTCCCTCAAAATTGGTAGGTGGGTAGAAAAAAAATGCATTTCGTCAAGTCAGTGGTTTATAAAGGCTGTGGGTGCATGTTGTGGAAAGGATTCAGCTTAGTTTTTATTATCCAGCGGACCCGAAAATCGTTATACAAGAACCACTGCTCGACCTGGGATTCGAACACTCACCATATACGCTTCTAAAGAGACTACACTACTCTTTCATCAAAGGCAAAAAATAAAATAACCATTACCATTCCCCATACAAGTGAGTATCGCAGAACCGCTAATATGGTATCCGGGCTGGCAACTGAAGTGTACCGTATGACCCAGCTTTGTTCCCTGGGCAAACTGACGCAGGTGAGCTGATCCCGTCGAAATTGAAGGGCAAACTGTTGCTAAAACACATATAGACATTTATTGACCATATCCATGATAAATTATATTTCATTTTTAAAAAACACTCAACAGTCACACACATACATTTTTTTTTAAATAACACCCAACAGTCACACACATCGTCCTGTAGCTCAACCATGAGTTTGTTGCACGAATTTACGTGAGCAAGGACGTAAAATATTTGTATGGAAATCGTCAGTTCCCACGTAACCGCTAGAGGCTTCGGGTGTTTGTCATACAAACATTTTACGGAGTCGCTAGCGAGTAATGTCAAAGAAACTCATGGTTGGCCTACTGACCCCACACTAAGATACTAGTCTTGCGTCGTGGGTATCAGGAACTACGAGAGACTTTCGGTCTATAAACAAATATCTGTAGGCCTACACACAAGCATTTGTCTCGGTGCCGGAATCGAACCCGCGGCCTCTTGTTTTACAGCCGCCTACTACGCCATGGAGGATGTCTGTCCAATTAATATAATGTTCAGTTTGTGCACTTTTTGATGTGTAAAGCAGAAGGATATGAGGCTGGGGCTCAAACATGAATTTTTTGACATTTCTCGGTAGTGACTACCTATCCACGTAAAATAATAACATTAACATAAGATCACGCCTGTATCCCTGAAGGGGTAGGCAGAGGCATACTAGCAACTATAACACCCACATTTCGCCGAGCTTAGTTCCGTCCCAATGTGACTGAGGGCGAGCCTATCGCCATATCGGGTACAAATTCCAGACTCCGGGCTGATATGGAAAATCCAATATCACTGCCCGACCCGGGGATCGAACCAGAGACCTCAAGAGCGTAGGCGTACCGAAATACAACTACGCCACCGAGACAGTCGTAAAATAATTTTGTATAAATATTTGTGTGACAACGAACGCCTCTAGTGACTCCGGGGGGAATTGGCATTATTTCTTTTTTTTTACGTAGTCGCTAGCGAGAAATGTAAAAATAACTCATGGTGGAGCTACTGAAGTAGACTGTCTACGTAAAAGTAAAACTTGCTTCTTTCATTTTCAATTGAGAAGTCTAGAAATTAGATCTAGGAGAATTTCTGAAAAAAATGTACATAGATTTCTTTGTATTCAAAATAAACCACATTGGAAGGCCACAGTGTCGTCTGCCGTGGAACTACAATTGGGTACTTGACTAGTTTTTTATTATTAATTGTATATGTTTGCGTCGTCTCAAATATAAAACAGAAAGAAATATTGAAATATTCTCAAAAATAAAAAAGTTATAAGCCTTTGAAGTTTGGTGTAACCGTCAAACTTCGGGTAAGAGAAGTATCAATATTATCACGTCACGCCATAATGGTACGTGCGTTGGAAAGGAATAGCAAGATATCTCCAATATAAAAAATAAAATACCACTCCAAAATATAAAATATGAATTAATGCCTAATTTTTCAAACAATTTCAATGCAGTTTTTACAAATTTGCTATTACATATAAATCTATAATATAAAAATAAAACCCTAAATGTGTTGCTAAGCGCAAATCTTGAGAGCGGCTGAACCGATGTCGTTAATTCTTTTTTTAGAATATTCCTTGAAGTACGAGGATGGTTCTTACGGAGAGAAAAATTAAAAAATACCTGAACACGTCTAAAAACAACCCTTTTCTATACTCACATACAATCGATTCGTATATATATTAATGTCAATATTTGTCATACGCAGACGAAGTTGCGCGGGTCAGCTAGTATGTGTATAAAATAAAACGTAGTCAGGTACCCAATTAGTGCCATGCCGTTGCAGCTGGGCGACACTATCGCTTGCGGTTTGCGGTCGCTCGCCAATAGAGGAATCACACCTTAATGCATATTTATATTACATTGTTCCCATTTCGATTTTAGTATTCTGGAAACCCTTAATAGGTAGATGATCTGTACTCCTAGTACGAGTTTATTTTGACAGTTCTCGATTCTCGAAATCGACGATAGTTTCCGTTTTGTCCATACATTTGACTAGCAGCGACACTGCGAAAACTACAACGAACTAAAAAATGTATAGAGATACTGTAAACTATTGTCGATTTCGAGAGTCGAGAAAATCTCGTACTAAGGGTACAGTTCCCATCTATCGATGTACAGTTAATCTATCGATGTAATTTGTAAAACTTACTAACAACTTTAATGACGACGGTGTTGGTGTGTCCGCCGGGCGTGGTACAAGTGTATGTGTCACTGTGACGGGCAGACATCTTCACCAGCGTCAGACGGTAGTGCGTGTCTATTTCGCCCTCATCGATAGACCACGCTGAAATATGTAACTTCTCTTATGGACCTTTCTTTCTACCTGCCCTTATCCCACCCTAAGGTGGGGTCGGGTTAACACACTTTTTCAGGCATGTTGCGGAGGATTTGGCTTAGTTTTTATGACCAGCTGTCAGCCTGACATCAATCCTGAGGGATCCAGTCCCGGAAAAATTAAATTAGAAAATTGGCTTTGCCCGACCTGGGAATCAAACCCAGGACCACCCGGTCCACAGCCCATATATGTTGCGACTAGACCAAAGAGGCCACAGACAACTTCCCTTATGGATATAGATACACAAATAGCCCTATTATTAATTATATGTGAATAACATAAGCCCTGAAGGGGTAGGCAGAGGCGCACTAGCGAACTAGAACACTCACATTTCGCCGAGCTTAGTTCCGTCCCAGATGTGATAAGGAAGAACCCATCGCTATAACGGGCACAATTTCCAGACTCCGGGCTGCTATACGCGAATATATTATGTTTATTTATTTATCCTATCTTTAAAAATTTACAAATTCAAATGGGACCAAAGAGATTTTATATTAAATAGGTAGTACTGTTGAATGTCTTTGGGACTCAAGCGCGGACTAGCAATGGCGAAGGAAACTTTAAAAAAAAGCCTAATTGCTACTTTAACATTTGGAAAACAATTTGGCAAAGGAAAGGCGTCAGCAGTCGGGGTTTTTATTCTCTTCACCACTGCAGGCTACAAGTTTTGGAGAAAATTATGGAGAAACGGTGTCACTGTGAAGGATGGCTGTAATTGCGGCAAAATCGGGCGCAATTGCGTTGTTAAGTAGGAGGCGGACCCTGTTATTAGGCATGTTTTAAAAGGATTATGATTTCGTTTATATAACCATGGACGTTAAAAAAGATAGACGGAGCGCTAGGAACATTGAAAGTGATGCAGGGTTTTTGGCCCATTCAATCTATCGACACGTAATGGCGGCGACTCCATCCATCTTTTTTTTACGTCCATGTATATGACCAGCTACCTGCCTCACGGCAATACAGTCTGGAAGATCCAGTTCCCGACGCATCATGTTGGAAAAATAGCTTTCCCGACCTGAGATTTGAACCTAGGACCAAATTCATTATGTATTGAAAATATTGATCCTACTGGCCGCGGCTAGAAAAGGAATATGCCATTTGAAAGGAGGTAGGGCGAAACCGCACCTTCTCCAAATAGTATTAAATGGGCCGACAAAATGCAAAACCTTGAAAACATTACTCAGGTACTACTAAAAATATTCTACTTAATTCTTTAATCGCCGCGTTGATCTAGTAGAAGCGAATCTATTTAATTTAAAATCACATCATAGACATTAATTGGTATTCCCGCCAAGGAAGAAGCCTGAAGAAAAACGAAAAAAAGGATTGTGAAGCCAAATCGTTGGCCGGCTGCTGGTCGAAGCTCGAAGCCCGAATTCCTGCTTCGTGAAAAAAATCACGTCCAAGTTCCTGCACGACATCGCTTCGAATAGGAAGATAGTAGATGCAAGTATAAAATATAAGTAGAAAAAAAACTCTGTAAATTAAATTTAAATCATGTGTAGTTAATAAATATTACGATGATACTATATCAATATAATAATTTAAAAAAAATGCATGTAAATTAAATAATTGTAAATTGTAAAACGGCACGAGAAGAATAATAAAAGGCTTATTTATTTATTTTAGATGCAAGTTTAGCTACAGGGTTGAAGTTGTTTTTTATGATTTAAACCTTATAATTATTTTATTAAGCCGTTACCTGCTACATGTTGTCCCATACCCTGAGTCCAAGACCACTCTGGGTTTCCTAGAGATCTGAGGGTCATGCAGTCTAGCCTTAGAGTAGTGTCTGCGTGCACAAACAAATCTCCAGATAGTTCAACCACTGCAGAGCCACTGACGACGGTGTATACTATTGTTGGGGGAGCGTCGCCTAAAAATTATGGACATGTGAGATATAGCGAAATTAACCAATTACAAGAATTGGGTACTTGACTAATATTTTTTTATTAATTTTATATGAATATAACGCTATTTAAAATATAGCACTGAAAGAATTATTGAAATATTCTCAAAGATAAGAAGTTATAAGAATTTGAAATTTGGTGTAACCTTCAAACTGCGGAAAAGAGAAGTATCAGTAAAATCACGTCAGGGCCATAACGGTACGTGCGTTAGATAGGGATAGCAAGATATCCCCACTACGTCCCCACTCTTGCTCATGGCAGAATTTAAAATATGAATTACTGACTCATTTTTCAACCAATTTCGATGCAGATTTTACAGAAGAGTTTCTTTTTTGTTTTATTTGCTAGTACATATAAAAATTTTTCAAAATCAAACAGTCAAGTACGCAATTATCAATTGAAGTTCAGTAAAGTTTAAAGATTTGTATAGCGGTTTTACAAGACAACATAGATAGATACGCATAACAAAAAATGCGAGTAGGTAGGTATATTTTGATTCCTGTGTCATTGTTATACATTCAATTTACACATATTTACAATCTAAGAGTTTTGGATATAAATTTGAAGTACCTAAACAGTTTTTAAAGTAGAAACTGTTATATGAAAACGTGGTCGCCGCTGTGAAACGTGGATTTGAAAGAATAAAGGAATAAAAATGTACCTAGTCAAAATAAAAAAATGCTATTAAAGCAAAAAATTTAATAATGATGCTTAAAGTTGCATAATTATTATGCTAACTGTAATTATATTCTGACAATAATATTTGTAAGCTTGGAGAACATTGTAGTTCCAACTTCAACCATGCAAAGGTACCTGTAAAATTAGTGATAACAGTGGTCGGCACGCATTCAGGCCACTTTGGTGTCCATTCACCATTTTCGCAACGTATAGAGTTTTCTCCTTTCAGTTTATACAGACCGAAATGTTTACACCTAGCTGTGACGACAGATGCGTGTGGAAAGTTTGTTTCCTTCTGTAAAAAAGTATCGTCATTGCCAAATTATTTGAAACACATACCTATTCAAGATAGATGACCCGTTAGTAGGCCGACGGAACGGGACTAGGGGCGATGGCCGGCTTTGCAGTGACCCAGATCATATTCTATTAAGTTACCAAAAATAGATATGAAATACGGATATATTGGCAGTATTAACCAGTATTAGCCATAGCTCCTGCACTGCTGATGACCTTGCTGCGGCTAACCCCGCTAGAGTGACAGATGCTGAGTATTGGGCCAAAATAGTATAAATAAATAAATAACACCCAATAGTCACACACATAGTGCTGACCCCACACTAAGATACTAGTCTTGTGTCGTGGGTATCAGGAACTACGAGAGACTTTTGGTCTCACAACACCCAGACTTGAAACAAATATCTGTGGGCCACACAAACATTTGTATCAATGCGGGAATCGAACCCGCGGCCTCTCGCTTCACAGCCGGCTACTCGCCCACTGCGCCACGGAGGCTGTCGTATGATGTAGTATGTCGTAGTATGATTTCAAAAACTATCCACACGAAAAAAAAACCATTATCGAGCGAAGGGCGAGTACCTACCGAGTTGTTACGACCGGACCACTGCACTAAGAAAACAGCCGTTCTCTGGTTATGACCAAGCAATCTTAAACGTAGTTTTAATTCACAAAATTAATTAAAAGATGAAAATATTTCCCAAAACTGCCCAATAATGATTGAATTATTATATCTTACTTCAATTGATGCATTTTTAAAGGCTAGAGCCAGGAGTGGTTGATCTTTTCGATACAAGCATTCCCGCAATATTGGCTGGAATCTGCCATCTGAAAATGTATCATATTGTGAGTATGGAATGTGGTTATGGTCCTATTAGGCAATCGTTTGCTACCGACTAGTGGTTAATTGATTCTAAGTTGCGAACTGAATGATAACTCAAGTTGTAGTACTGGTAAGAATCTGCGGGCACTATCACTTTCTTTCTACCTGCCCATATCCCACCTTAATGTGGGGTGGCGCAACAAGCTTTTTTAAGTATGTTGCAGAAAGGATTTGGCTAAGTTTTTACGACCGGCTGCCTGCCTGATATCCACCCCCTCTGGGGGATCCAGTCCCGGGAAAATTAAATAAAAACATTCGCTTTGCCCTGGGAATCGAACCCACGACCTCCCGGTCCACAGCCCATATATGCTGTCACTGGACCAAGGAGGCGACTGCGGGCACTATCACTATGTAATAAAAAAAATCTTTGAAATTTCCAAAAAGAGTCCACTGGCTCAATGAGTCCACGAGCAAAACGGTTTAAACTGCGTAACTACAGAACGCGTTATATGAATGATATTATAGGATGCAAACAGTCGCCAGCTCCTAGTTTGTATAATGGAACCGCAATCTTAATAAAAAATCTTCTTCTTCTACCTGCCCTTATCCCACCTTACGTGGGGTCGGCGCAACATACTTGTTTTTTTAAAGCATGTTGCAGATAGGATTTGGCTTAGTTTTTACGACCGGCCGCCTGCCTGACGTCAACCCGCTGTGAGGGATAGGATATCTTATAAAAAATATCGAATATAAAATTTTGGAGCTAGGTACCTGGTGTGCTAGAACACAACGGCCCCACCCAGTTCCCATCAATGCATTTGATTTTGCAAATAAGCCTTTCGTTCAACGGTCCTATTAGACCAGGAAATTTTACCTGCAATGTTTTAGAAATACATTATGATAAACACGCAACAGTCTCATACGTAATCCTGAGTCCTAACCATCAATATAATATACCCTAGATGCACAGTTCTTTACAAATATCCTCCTAAAAAGTGGTCTCAGGAATAAATCAAAGAAAAAGATCACAAGATCTAGTTAAATCAACACAAATATAACCCTTTGCACGCGTTATAAACTAGCTTTTCAAAAAATATGATCAAGCGTTCTTAAATTTGAATTTTGAAATTTAGAATTCTATCGGCGTCCAACTGTAGGGAAAAGGAGTGCTTAAGCACTTCTTTGCTGTCCCATTTTCCGAGCGTCAACTGTGCATCTAGGTAAATAATATATCGATGGTCCTAACCCATTAGGTTACGAATTTTGTGTCATAGGTATCAATAACTACGATATTTTCGATTCACAACACCCGAAACAAATATCTGTGGACCACACCAATATTTGTGTCGGTTCGGAAATCGAACTCGCGGCCTCTCTATTCATAACCGGCTACCAACAAATAAATTACATCTTTAGGGGTCCTGACAAAATATCTACGAATTAGAACTCGATAGTGTTTTATTTAACTTTTTGGCAATAGGTTTAATAATTACTAAATACTAATATAGCCATATAAAAATAGTTTTGAGTTAACTGTGATTGAATCAGACTTTACTACTCTGAGTAGTACTGACCTCAGATATTTTGGAGAAATCAGAGCGGAAGCGTTTTATATCAAGGTTTTTGTCCTGAGTTGTAACATCTGGTAAGGAACATTTGAAATCGTCTGAAACATTTGAAATAACTAACGTGAAAAATCATGAAAATGCATGTGATTTATGTGTAAAATATATGTATTTTTTTGATAATTGAGCCGAACCTCAGTTTTTCACTCTGTCTAGACGATTCTAAACCAAAGTTGATATTTTTACAAATTATTTGCAAGCAGATAAATTCTAAAATAATTATGTTTCCTCTTTTAGCGACGAAACGTAGTTTTTTCATAGAGTAATTCTATATGTTTATTATACCTACTCATTTTTAAAATGCGAGATCGTATGTCCCCAGCTTCACCGATATAAATGTTGATTGTTGAAATTCATTATTTAAGGCCTCTGTTTGTCACTGGGCCTCGGTTTACAGATGCGTCAGAGAATAATATAAGTAAAGATTATTGATTGCTGCATTTTGAAATAGGGACCGGGATCATAAATATTACCGTAATCAATATAAGTAGGCACTGATGATGGACGAAGATTTAGACGGATAAATGAAGGTAACGTAGGTACTTAACTGATACTTAACTCCTACAAAATAAAACCTAAATCCACATTTAACAGGTACCTAAGTACCTATGTGTGATGTGTCATGTGACTAGTCACTTACCAGGAGAAAATGTGGCATCCTCTTGGCATAAGATGAATGGCGAGATACATAATAACAGTAAACAGAAAATCATCTTCACAATATAGATTCAACAGATGACGGCTTTTATACTGGGGAAATACACATAACACAGTTAGAATGGGTAATTGTAGAAGATAGCCAGCGCGAATATCAGTTCAATTGATACAAATGCTAGAATATATTCTACGGTGTTTGAGACTAATCTCAATCTGTACTCTTATCTGGTTGAGCTGAATTAACAAACTGATTGAGAGAGAGAGCGCTTGCTACCGGCTCTGGGTGACGGCAACAGGTATTATCAAATTATCGACCAATTTTCAACGTAGATACTAGTAGGTGGGTACTATTTATTTGTTGTTGGGCTCTAACAGCACTGGATATTCACCTTGTAGGCTAATCTGTAACCCCTGTTCAATGCTGCTAATTACTTTTGGTTACGATAAATTATCTAATTAAGCAATAATATTGTTACGCGATGACAAAATAGCAATAATTAAATTTCCCGCCAAATTAATCTAAGTTTATGCCCGCTCTAGACTCACGCCCGTGAAGCGCTACGCATAACGCAACGAGATTTCACGCTGAGAACATGGTGCGACGCGTATGACCGCTATGCGCACAATGGGGAACCTGCACAAAAATTATAACGAGAAATTGTGTTGATAAATCAATAAACAAAACCTTGAAATGTGATATGATGTTGTAGTATAAAATAATTGATGTTTTACAAAATATCCTACTTATAAAATTACGTATAATGGAACGTAATTGTAACGTTAAACGTAAACGTTTGTTAATCTCTGCTATACAGATCGTTATTTAAGCGCACTAGAGCTTTTCTAATCATACTAATTAGAAAATTATGGTCTCTGCCTACTCTTATGGTATACAGGTGTGATAATATGTATGTAGTGTAAAAAATATACCGTGATATAACGGAATAAAACATTTTATCGATATCGATAATATACGTAGTGAAGCAGACTCTTGTCACTATACCGCCATTCCAGCTGCCGTATTAATTATTACTTTAGCCCAGGGGCGTGGCTTATTGACGGAAGCGGGTCTATAGGAATAAACAAATGTATACTGGGCCTTCTTTACCTGAGTAGACACGCATTAGTAAAAAAGAGATAGCATTATTTTTTGCTGATTCTATCGAATTTTATACTCAATAGGCTGTAATAGACAATATCCCCCTCTCCCTGTGGGTTTAAAAGGTTATAGACCAGAGTCGCCAACGTCACTCGTAAAACCGTTCAATTTAATTATTGATTATAATAAATTATTGTACATTTGATTGTAATATTTGAGCTTGACTGTGATTCCTGTTTGGTGAAGTGTCTTTCCCTTACCGCCTAGGGAGTATAATAAAGATACCTTGGATTGTTTACCACAAAGCGCATTAGTAATATAGTGCAGTGTTTCATACCGTATTTTACTATGTCGTTGGTGATTCGTGGGGCCTTATTATACTTTGCAGTTATTGCCCTGTGTAATTTCGGAGAGGTAACCTCAGATAACCCCCGGAAATGGCCCACAATTTTTGTGGCAGTTCTTGTTAGGAATAAAGAACACACTCTGCCGTATTTTCTTAGTTGCCTTTACAACTTAGAATATCCTAAAGACAGAATGCATATTTGGTAAGTAATTGAATTGATTTTATAAATGTTTTTAACTCGCCGCATTTCAGATGTATATAGTAGTCCCAAAATTGTATTGAAAATAATACTGGTAAATGCAGCTTAGGCCTGACCCAGTTTCTTATATTAAAATATTTACATACGCAGTTGGATTGTATCATCATCAGCCATAGGACGTCCACTGCTGAACATAGGCCTCCCTAAAAATTTCCAGATCAACCAGTTGGATTGTATGGTGATATTATATTGTACTCAGTGTAGTAAGCACTATTGAGCTTACAAAATGCGTCCCAGAAAATATTTACATTAGATGCATGCATTAAATAATCTCCTTATTGTGTGTGCCATATTTAATAAGAATAAATCTGTGTTAACATTAATTTATTTCTGGGATAACAACAGTATTGCATTTCCAGTCTTATCAAGCTTCATCGCTCAGTTTAAATAACATAACATAACATAACATAAGCTCACGCCTGTACCCCCGAAGGGGTAGGCAGAGGCGCACTAGCGAACTAGAACACCCACATTTAAATAAATGCATGCTATTGTTGGTCCTGGTTTACAGGAGCTATATTGGTGGTATAGTAAAAAAAATAAGACTGGTTTTGTGATTAATTTTTACTCGAACAACAAGTCAAGGCTCAAAAAGAGTATTGTAATATGAATAACTTCTTGTGTGGGTGTTCTAGTTTGCTAGTTCACCTCTGCCTACCCCCTTTAGGGATATAGGCCTGAGCTTATGTTATGTTAATAACTTCTTTCTCCCTGTCCTTATTCCACCTTAAGGTGGGGCGGCGCAACACACTTTTTAAGCATGTTGCAGAAAGGATTTCACTATGTTTTTATGACCGGTTGCCTGCCCAATGTAAACCCCCTCTGTGGGATCCAGTTCCGGGCAAATTAAAAAAGAAAAGCGTCACTTTGACCAACCTGAGAATTGAACCCATGACCTTCCAGTCCACAGCCCATATATGCTGCTACTAGACCAAAGAGGCATGTTATATTGATAACTATTAAAATTATTTAAGGATACAAAGTGATTATAATGAGGACAAGTCTGATGAAATATTAGAGCAATGGGTTTCTAGATATTCTGATGAGTATCATGGGATAAATTACACAACCAATAAAACTGCAGCCCAAATATACTCGGATGAAGAAAACATATTTCACTGGAGCTCTAAACGCTACACTCATGTCATAAATCTTAGGGAACAAGCTCTTCATTTTGCAAGAAAGATTTGGGCAGACTATCTCTTTGTAAGTATATACTACACTACATGTTGTATGCCCAGAATCTGTACATTTTTTAACTATAATGTTTGTATATTATCAAGACATGGTTGGTAGCATAATTTAGAAAAGACTCACATATGTCTAAAAGATGCTGCAAGTCCATAAGTATGTATCTTGCCATGTCACATTTTAAGTACCTCCTAAGATCATGGAAGAAACTTTGCTAAGAACTCTCAAAAGTATTGCATGTGGCAGGTTACTGTTACAATGAAGAATATTAAAATTATGAGTGTATACTTAGTATCATTACATAAAAATAGAAACTTACAGCATTTGTTAGAGTTATGTCTGTATAAGTGGTATAGTAATTCTCAACACGCATTTTGCTAGCTAAAGCAACTTCAGGGACATGGCATCATGTAATATGGTAATGGATTATTATTAGATACTTAAATTATGAAAATGATGTTAATAACTCCTTTGTTCTATTGGCGGGATAGGGAATTCTTATGTAAAATTATTTTAGTTGTAACATTGTATAATATAATAATAACAGTTGTAGAAACTGAGAATTCAGCATGCATTTACTTAATCACATAATTGAATGTAAAGAAATTGGAATTTTAATAATCATGTAAAACATCAGAAATAATGGATTTGTAAAATTAATTACATGTTATAATCGTCATAAAATTATAGCCCAAAATCGTGACTAACATCATAGAAAAATGCTAATACAATAAACTCTGACACATATTTCTGATAGATCACTGTACTTCTGTCTTGGTGCATTGTACTTAAACAGAATGTGATAGAGTGTCCTTAGCCACAGACTAGACATGGCTCATATAAAACATATGCTACAATAATGTACAAACATGAGACATCACGCCGCATTGCAACGTGGCGCAAACTCGCAGGGACGATTTGTCCGGCGTCTCCAAAACTGCTCAGGTTTTATTATTTTGAAGTTTATGGACCATGCGAACATTAACTGAGGCAAATAAACGATACATGTTGGAGTATAGAACACTGATATGCGAGTTTCCCGGTTAATGCGACGAGTTACCGAAAAAAAAGGTGTCATGTGCCACTGCATGTACACATATTACATTAGTCAGAGTATTCACTTCTTCTTTAATTGCTTGATGTATTTGGTGAGGGTTTACAAGACTAGTGTCTACAGAGCAGAACCAGACAATTTAGGCCACATAACACCGATAGGAAGATCAGAGCAAAATAATTACTCAGCAGTTACCAAAAAAAGATTAGAGAGGTAAACTACAGGAGCATTTACACCAAAAAAATATTAGAGAGGTAAACTACAGGAGCATTTACAGAGGGGCGTGTCATTCAGATGGCTATTACTATGATGAATAAAAGAGCTGCTGTATATTTATGAAACCAGCCATTGATAGTGCCGATGCTTAGCCATTCCAATGTGCATGGGTGAGAGTTACAGTGGTTTGAAAGATGGACTGAATTGAGCATAATTGGTGCAAGCTTTGGCCGACATAAAATGAATGCACTAAAATGCGTGACAGAATTGTTTGCGTTGTCTTTGTCTCGCTAAATACTGAATGCCTATTAAATTACTATTTTAAAATATTTTCGTGACCATCGCTTAGTTTGTACATATTACAGGAACATTTACAATTATTTGTTATATTAAATAACTCCAGAAAACTGTATATAAAATGTTTACATGTATTCTTTCATTTCAGATGATAGATGCAGATGTTTTCCTCAAAAATACTCAGGCACTCAAAATATTAGTTTCCAAAAAATTACCTATATCGGCACCTATGTTAATTTCCGATGGCTATTATTCCAATTTCTGGTTAGCTTTGAACTTGAGTTAATGCATGAAAGTGCATGATATTAATCATAATGTACTGTTTAGATGTTGTGATGCATATTTGACATCAAGCTTGGATATTAAATATCTAGAGGGTCTGTTTCCAATCACTTCTTTCCTTTGTGAAATAATTAGTGATCTATGTACAGAATACAAAAATAAAAAATATATTGTTTTTGGTTCATCATTGAGCCTTGCACCATAGAGGTATAAGATGTAATTTCTAATCATCTCCTGAGGTTGGCTTAAGAGTTGTTTGTATGTTAACATCTCCCGGGTCTTAAGACTTAGTAGTGGTGTCCTGCGCAACACCTGAAGAGGTGACTAGACATTGCATGAAATTATAATAACATTATGCAAACTTTTTAGTTTTTGATTTAGTTCCTTCTGTGCATTTTCTTTAATTTAACTTTTCTTTTTACAATGCGAACTGAAGCGAATGCTAAATGGTCATGCTTTAATGTATCTCAATGTGTTAATTTACGTTTAACTCCAAGTAATGTTATAGGTGTGGGATGACCAAAGAGTACTATTATCGACGGACAGAAGACTATAAACTAATAGTTGACAAGGAAAAAGTTGGATGCTTCGAGGTTCCAATGGTCCATACAGCTGTGTTCATATCTTTGACATCCGAGATTTCTGACAAGTTGACGTACAATCCGGCCAAAGTAGGCAAACACATCCCGAAAGATGACATAATCGCCTTCGCATTATCTGCTAGAGCTAATGGTACGATGAACGCACATTGTTTTTTAATGTTGGTTAAACATGTGCTGTGCTTGCTACGCACTATATTAGCTCCGGAAATATGTGTAGAAAACCAAACAGTAATCAAGATAAGATAACATACATTAAGCTCTTGTTTGTACTCCCTACTTAAGGGCTACTTTGAAGAGCAATGCCTTCTAATAGGCGTTCGGGCAAAGTGATATTGGATTTTTCAGTATCAGCCTGGAGTCTGGAATTTGTGCCTGGCACATTTGTGAAAGGCGATAAGCTCGGCCATTATCACATCTGGGACGGAACTAAGCTTGGCGAACCGTCTGTGCGACTGCAGACGTGCCCACCATAAATAATAAAAATAATAAAAGCTTGGCGAAATGGCTGTTCTAGTTTGCTAATGCGCCTCTAGCTACCCCTTCGGGGATACAGGCGTATGCTTATGTTGTTATTTATGTATTTAATGAACATCAATCGTATCTACTCACGTAACATTTTGCGTTTTTTTATAAGCCATAACATCACTCATGTTTCCAATTATATTCTTCACCACCAGGCATTACACTGCACATCTGCAACGACCATGATTACGGATACGTGTTGATACCGCTCTCAGACAAAGATTATATCGAAAAAGATTATGAGCAGATGATCAACACTAAACTGGAGTCGCTGAGCCAAGGCGTTCCTCTCCCCCTGGATGACAGTCTCAGTGACTTCGTGCAGTACCCTGAACCGTGGAAATTTGGCTGTGACGAGATATACATGATAAACCTGGACAGACGAGTGGAAAGGCGCCGCCTGATGAATTTGAGCTTCAAGGAGCTCGGCATGGATGTCAAGTTGTTTCATGCTGTCGATGGAAGGTAATGTTTGTTAAGGTTTTCGATATTTATAGGTGCAATGACATTATTCTCATCGTTTTTGAGAACTATGAACTGGCAAACTAACTCGTGCTAGTACCCAGATAATAGACGAAGCTTAATAGCATTTTAATGCATAATAGCTTAAAAATATATATGGAGAAAACGAAACTATTACATTTTTAAGAAGTGAGAACTGGAAAAATTAAATCTTACTAATACTAAACTAACCCTATTATAGACGATATTTTTATAGAAATTTTATTCATAATAAAGTTAACATTTTCTCAGGAATTTGGATATAAATGACTTGGAGAAATTTGGCATTAAACTAATGCCAAATTATGAAGACCCCTTTCACAAAAGGTATGTAAAGAACATTTTTTATAGCAAACGAATGAGCTAGAGTAGACAGGAACAGTAGCAACATCACCGACACTTTGAATGTGAAAGTGGCACTACACTGCGATCAAAGAAGTGATATTGGATTTTTCTATATTAGCCCGGAGTCTGGAGTTTATGCCCGATATGGCAATAGGCTCGCCCACTATCACATCTGGGACGGAACGAAGCTAGGCGAAATGTGGGTGTTCTAGTTCGCTAGTGCCTATTGTGCCTGTTCTGCCTACGCCTTCGGGGATACAGGCGTGAGCTAATATATCACTTTGCCCAACCCGGGGATCGAACCTGAGACCTCTGGACGGAAGTCGTACCGAAATACAACCACGCCACCGCCACTGTGTAAGCAATCTTGTGTACCGTTAGGGACATTATATCTAGTTTAACAGCAGCGATAGCTCAGTTAAGAACGGTACGGACTGCTGAGACAAATGTCCGAGGTACGAGACGAACCCTAAATGAGCATACACCGCTGACATTTCTATGTTAAGTGTTGCATACCTGAGAAATTCTCCAGAAGAATTTCGAATGTAGGTGAAGTTTACAAACTCGGATTAGGCCAACATGGTAATCAAAGGTCTAACTCTTCTCATTATTAGAGGAGGTCCGTGCCCAGCAGTGGGACAGTGAACAGTTCAATTACCGAACATTATGAGACTCAATATCTAGAGGTTATGTCTCAGAGTGACGATCGGAGTCAAAGAGATTAAAATGCACCATGCTATACTGGCTTATGTTGTCTAATGTGGCATATTACAAAGTAAATATTTGTGACACAACAAGCTATTTTATGATATAATGTGCGGTATTTTTAATGTCATTGTAAGTAATAAAATCAGAACATAAATGCCATTGAATATATCAAATTTAGCATTTTGTAACTTGTACCTTAAAATTATAGGAATGCAGTTGTTTATCAAGTAGTATTAGTATACTGAGCCTACTTTAATAAAAACATGAAGATTATTAATTTGTTCCCAAAACCTATCAATTTTTTTTCACAGGCCTATGAAAGCCGGTGAAGTGGGCTGCTTCTTGAGTCATTACCACATTTGGAAAGAGGTAAAAAAATATTATATAGTTACTGCAATTATGTGCATGTATGAAGAATGAATGAAATGAATGACTGGTGTGAATGAGACAAAATCTTAACAAGTAGAAATCCGTTGTCTTTGCCTATTTCTTTCTACCTGCTCTTAACTCACCTTAATGTGGGGTCGGCGCAACACACAAATTTCTTCAACCATGTTGCGGAAATGATTTGGCTTAGTTTTTACGGCCGTCTGCCTGCCTAACGTTGTCTCTGCCTATCCCAATGGATAGGCGCGGTATATGTATTTACGTATTATTTCCAAGGGAAACTACTATCAGACACCCCTGATTGTAAGTGGTGACCATCAGCTATGTATTTCGGCAACATGGGCACGCACGACTATAGTAGGATTGCTAATTAAACGGAGTAAACTGACATTTCGAATGTTGCCACTTTTTTATGACATTTAAATAGTGCTGCGGTAAAAAGATCAACATTTCAATTCAGTGAACCATTTCATTCTTTTATTTTCTAAAGTCCGACTCAAAGTACACATACATGTGTGTTATGTATGTGTAAAAAGATCAACATTTCAATTCAGTGAACCATTTCATTCTTTTATTTTCTAAAGTCCGACTCAAAGTCGTAATCCCTGCCTAATGTGTGATTAGTACTGCATGTCTATTGAATTATAGTCATAGTAAATTACTGTATGCTAAGTTATGGTAATTCTACTGCAATTATAGTCATGGTTCATTATTAAGAAAATTTACAAAAGTTATGAATGTGCGAACGTAATTTTTCTCAAATAATAAAAATAATATTTACAATTTTCATCGTTATAATTTCGCGTATCTCTAGTGATTATATACGCAAAATTATTTACACAGACATTTAGTCGACGGGTTAAGCTAAAATTTCTAAAAATACTCAATAAAATTCTAATTTTGCAAGCTGGTGCTGAGTTATTGTTTCTTTGAATGATAAAAATTGAACTAGATCAATCACTATGTTTTGAAAGTAAGCAACATTATTTTGGAAAGTGACATTTCGATCTGTCAGTTTACTCCGTTTAATTAGCAATCGGACTATAGTCGCCCTCTACCATGGTAAGGAATGGAATGGAGATTGAGAAGGCAGGGAAATAGGAGGAGATATTTGGGCCTCTGACAATTTCACCTTCCAAAACTTTTCATATCTAAATTCAAGACTTCGTGCCAATACTGAATTGAAAAAAATATCCTTTGCCCGAGCCGGGAATCGAACCTAAGACCTCAGGAATGTATCGATATACAACTACGCCACCGAGGCATATTAGTAATTGAGGACCGCTTATCTGTGAAAAAAATCTGTTGATTTAATAATGTCAACCATTTCCAGATTATTCAAAACCAGTATTCCATTACCCTGATCCTCGAAGATGATGTACACTTCACGCCATACTTCCGTCATGGACTTTTGGAACTGATGAATGAAATGCGCCACCTAGATTGGGACCTTGTGTAATTATTTAATTTAGATTTTATTATTTCAAATCAAACCGCTTTTTAATTTGAATTTATTATTATTTTGTACTGTGCGGCTTAGAAAATTATCTCGCAACCATAATGATTCTAGTCATAATGATAAATGAATTAATGTTGTTTTTGTTAATATTAAAAACGGACTGCCTCGGTGGCCTAGTTGTATTTCGGTACGACTATCGTCCTGAGGTCTTGGGTTCGATCCCTGGGTCGGGCAAAGTGATATTGGATTTTTCCATATCAGCCCGGAGTCTGGAATTTGTGCCCGATATGGCGATAGGCGCGCCCCCTATCACATCTGGGACGTAACTAAGGTCGGCGAAACGTGGGTGTACTAGTTCGCTAATGCGCCTCTGCCTACCCCTTCGGGGATACAGGCGTGAGCTTATGTTATGTTATGACAGAGCTTACTTCAAGGGTGGTACAAATACAGTCAAAATGAAGTGATGAACAACGACAGCATCGACATCGGGGTTTAGAAGTCGGTCTTTATACTTTTGTTTATTGCAGGTACATTGGAAGGAAAATCCTTCTGGACAGTAAGGAAACCCGCGTGACTGATCATACAACCAGGCCACTGTACTCGTATTGGACGCTTGGATACTTCCTGAGTCACCGGGGAGCCGTGAAGCTGATCGAGGCCGATCCACTGTCAAAAATGTTGCCCGTCGATGAATTCTTGCCTATAATGTTTGACCAACATCCCAAGTGAGTCGTCATTGATATAATTTTTGAGTGGTAGTCAGTTACGTCTACAGCACGAATGGGCCGGCTCTACCGGTTTGATACCACTGTCCCACAGAAAACCGCCCAATTTCCCCCCCCCCCCTCCTTTTGTCTCTGTTTCTCCCCACAATGTGTCTAGCTAAACCTATTATATACATATACAGCGATATCATCATCATCAGCCATAGGACGTCCACTGCTGAACATAGGTCTCCCCCAAATATTTCCAGATCGACCTGTTGGAAGCGGCCTGCATCCAGCGACTTCTTGCGACTTTTATCAGGTCGTCGGTCCACCTTGTAATAATATATACTTTGTAATATTATGTTTCGTTTGTATATCATTTTAAATGAACTGTTAGTTTTTTATGAGAATAACCGCCAAATGTTCATCCACTTAAGGTCGCCTTATGCCGTTTAATGCCGCCTTATCTGTCAAAATTGTATGGCAAAAAACAATATAAGAAGCCGTTAAAGTTGAGCAGCGTTTGATTCGGGCGTAAATTATTTAAACCTTTATAAAACTTTTGCAGTGACACTTGGAAGTCCCATTTCTCGGATCGAACACTGGTGGCATACTCTGCCGCCCCCCTCCTGATCCACCCGACCCATTACACCGGCCAGGAGGGGTACATCAGCGATACAGAGGACTCGAACGTGGTAGAACTGGACGAACTCCGTGATATGTATCGAAACGAGCTCTGAACTTCGATCTGTCGGGCCGTAGTCCTGTTCATTGCGTTTATTATACGATTCGACGAAGCTATTATTTTGTATTTGAGGTATATTGTTTTTTAATACGTTTGTGAGTAGATTGTGAGACATCGTTTGAAATCAAACATCATGCCTTCTATGCCTATTGATTTAGATGGAAATATTTTTGATGGTTTTTTGATTTTTAGAAAATGCATTTTCGCGGACATTTATTGCAGTAATGTCGAAAATTTACCAAAAACACGATGTCTTTAGATCTATGTTTAAAAAAAATAATTTATTTTACGGAATATGGCCTGTGAACTTGATAAGTCAAGTTGATGCATTTGCATACACTATACTAACATTCCTTACTATTAATCATATTCGACTATAATATATTAATACATTCTAGTAATATAATGACATGTCAAGACCATTTGATTAATAAAGCAATTCTAGTCTTATGGACCTTTTACATGAGGCCAATTAGTTTTTAGCCAGTAGCCGAGACATGAAACCAGTTAATTCAATGATTTCCAATCCATTGTTCTCAGTTGCCTGTATTGGGGGCGGACTCTTGACTCTCGATTCGATGCTGACTTCGATTCGATTTTATTTAGTGACTTAAATTCCACCGAATTAGAGTTAGTAAGTGCACTATTGTCACGTAAAAAATTACAAAATTCTCGAATCGAATGCAATATTAGCGCACTTTTTAACTCGATTTCGATGGAATTTTACGTTGATAAGTGAAACCGTATCGAAGTTAAATTAGAATCGAGTGTCAAGAGTTAGGTTCGCGACTCCTGACGCTCGATTCGAACTTGAATTCGATTCGGTTTCATTTATTGACTTAAAATTCAACCGAATTAGAGTTAATAAGGGTATTCATCATCATCATCAGCCATAGCACGTCCACTGCTGAACATAGGCCTCCCCCAAAGATTTCCAGATCGACCTGTTGGAAGCGGCCTGCATCCAGCGACTTCCTGCGACCTTTATCAGGTCGTCGTTCCACAAGGGCATTCATGTCACTTTAAGAATTACCAAATGACAAGTTCTCGAATATTATGCAACATTAGCGCACTTCAAAAGTCGATTTCGGTGGAATTTTAAGTCAATAAATGAAGTCGCTAGATGCAGGCCGCTTCTAACAGGTCGATCTGGAAATCTTGGGGGGCCTATGTTCAGCAGTGGACGTCCTATGGCTGATGATGATGATGATGATGAAATGAAATCGAATCGAAGTCAAATTAGAATCTAGTGTCGAAGAGTCAGGGTGCTGGATCAGCTTAATCAATAATCTCGATTGGCCTTGTGTAAACGCTCTTTTATAATACCGAACGGTTTCCACGGGAAACGTCGGGATAGTATAGATCAATATACGGACGATTATGTATCTGTCAGAGCTCTATATATAGGAATGATGCAGGTATACATAATTATATAATGCAGTTTTAATCTGTTAGGAGTAATTGGCAAGTGTCAAGTTCATCGCTCGAGCATGCGATTGGAATGCTTGGCTCAACTGCAATGTTTATCGTAACTTAAGTGCCATTCAAAATTGCCATATTTTTAGATTCACCTCTATTTCTCATTGTATCCTATACACTATTTTATATACTTTTAAAGTATTTATTTTTTTACACGGGTAACCGTTTTCGGGCTATTTCTATTATGTTTAATTTTAGAATGAATTTACTTAATTTTTTTATTAATGTGAATTTAGTCGCGAGGCATTATTGAACCTAAGATTATATGCAATTATTGCGGATAAGATACTAGTTTTAAGTATATTATGTAGTTTTTGATGGTATTGTGCCATGTTTCTTATTCCGATATGATCGATTAAATAAAAATAAGTATGTATTATTCGTTGTTTTTATCTCTACAATGTAGATTGAACCCACGGACTTAAAAAAAAGATGGACGGAACGCCAGGTACATTGAAAGTGAAGCAGGGTTTTCGACTCATTCGGTCAGTCGCCATTACGTGTCGATAGATCAAGCCGAAAACGCTGCTTCACTTTCAATATCCTCCGCGCTCCGTCCAACTTTTTTTACGTCTGTGAATGAACCATAGAGATTTATGTTGTAAAATGGTCGCGTCAATTCATTTAATTTGTTTCATATTTAAATGACAAATTCGGATCTTTATAATCCGTGTTTTATCAAATATCGACACCGAGATGACTGATAGGTCAAGTAACGAAGACATTTTGATAAGCGAGAATTCTGTGATGATCAACTGTCATAACAGAGAGATGAGAGAATGTTTAATGATGGTGAATAATATCATCAATGATATGATAGCAGTGTTGTCAGAGAGCATGCCTGTGAAGCGACCCTGTGAACAACAACATCTCACACTAGTGCGTTGTTATGAACATCATCCGATGCAGCCTCTACGATGTTCACAAGTCTTATCTCTTTTCACTCAGTGCCTACGAAACCATGCGCCTCATTAAAAACAAAATTGAAAAGAAATACTGTGGCTATCTTTTATCATTCTCTCAAATTAAACTATTTTAAATACTTAATGATTTATTTATATTCCAATTATATAGATAGTTTGGTTCTTATTAACAATTCATTACAATTTAGGTTTAACAGTGTATGAGAATTACAGTTTGCTGTCTGCCAAGAGTTGGATCATTAGTTCTATGACCGTCCTCGTCGGTCTACCGGTCATACCACGTCGTAAGTACGGAATGTCCCAACCCTTCGAGTAAGCCACGTTGTATGTGTCCAAATGCACCCACTGAGTGTCGCAAACGAACTGTTTCAAAAACGCGGCACAATTTGGTGAGTCTCCGAAATTGTGGCGTCCAGTATTGGCCACGTCTGCTGTATGACAATCTTTAATGCGGTCTTCATAAAACTTCCATAGTGGCATTCGCCATATCCTATCACCCGTTTGGCAACTCGCGGATTCTAAGTAGCAGAACAACTCTTCCGAAGTGGTGTAGCAGCCGCAAGCACCTCCGCCGAGTGTGTCGACGAGCTCCTTAGACATCGTGCCTATGTCGAGGATGAACTTGGGCCAGTAGTTCCGAGCATAAACGAGACTGTCCGCGACGAGGAGACGCCCTTCTCGAGACGGGAGCCTTATATGCACAGATTTGCCATTAGCATTGTACACAACGTCGCCAAATTTGGGGCTGCTTCCATTTGGCATCAGTTCGCAGAGTGGCAATATACCTCGTATGTTGATTGGCAATTTCAATCTCGCTGCAGCTCTAGTTATAGCTAAAACGCATGCCGCTCCGGCCATGTCGCCTTTCATATATCGCAGCTCTTCAGGAGGTTTCAGATCTAAACTGCCGCTGTCGAACGTAACTCCTTTACCGATCATAACTATAGGTCGTGTACATTCGTCAGCGCCAAAGTAACTTATTTCTACGTAGAGGGGAGGTTGTATGGACGACTTTCCTATTGCTACGAAACCACCCATTTCGTGGTTTGCCGCCCATCCTTGTGTTTTAACTTCTACATTGATGTCCAATTCACATAGTAGTTCTACTGCTATTTTTGCAAATGACGTTGGATTTAGAAAATTAGCTGGCATTTCTTGTAAATATCGCGCCAGATTTTGTGATTCAGCCTTCAGTTTGCCTTTGTTCCAGCCGTCTATGTCACAGTCATCAAATAAATAGATTGATGATTTTGGATAATACTTAGGTCGAATGGTGCTTTTATATTCTTGGAATTGCCACATCGCCAGACTTGCGCCCTCAGCAGCCGCTTCAGCGTTACCAAACGATTCAATGTGTATGCTTTTAGGATGGAGCTCCTGCAAGGACCTTGCGCCAACGCCAGCAGCTATTCTTACAGCTTCTTTACTTTCGTCCATTCGTTCAGTACAGTTATAAGTTAGGCATTCAGTTCCAAGTCCAACCACAGCTACGTATGCGTATAAAGGATCTAAGTCGTAAAATATCCTAGATTCGCCAAGCTTCGGTATCGGTGATAAGTTTAACATCTTCCAGAGTTTTCCATTGCATTGTTTGTCATAGTTCTGCGCACTCGCTGTTAGTATGGCAGGCTCACCGGTTACATGTTCGTTGTAATATATTCCAAGAATTAGTCCTTTGTCTCTAGTAGAACAATTCTTTGGGTCGCGTATTTTTCGTTTGGGAACTTCATGTATGCAATCGGTACGTTGTGTTTTAAATTGGGATATAAAGCGAACCCATTTTATTAGTCCTTTGCTTGTGTAGCGCGATTCTAACATTATTAATTTAGTATAAAAGAAAAATCGAAAAAATGTGATTATGACGCCGTAGCCAACTGGTATTACTGGTTTTATAGTATAATTTTTTAAATTAATAATAATAAGTTATTACAAATTACGTAGACATAGCTTAATTATAATAATTTATGTAATACATAGTAATATATAAAGTAAAGTTCACAAACTCACACACCATATAAATACACACAATCATTCAGTTTAGCGCACTACATGTCTTTTGAAAAATGGTCAAGATGTCTTCTTCTTAAGCCAGTTAGGGGTATAAGTTTTGTACCACTCGGGAATATTTAGAAGAAGCGTTTCCTGTACTTGTCTGTAAATGATAAGCACGAGAAAGGGGATCGCCAGTCTCTCATCTTTAAAGAAATAAACCCAAAAAGCTAATAACAGCAGGCACACATCTACCGTGTAGTCGATGGCTGTTCTTACTGTCATCTTGGCTTTAGCTTCTAGTTCTTGATAGTTTATTGGTATAACAATCGTAGCGCGTTCTGTTTTTTTAAGAATTATTTGTTGAGTGCCTTTTTTAAAAACATTATTGGCTTTATCAACATTTTGTGATGAAATTTTAGTTTTCTTTTCTAAATCTGTTTTATCCACGGTTGGTTGTCTCTTTAACTTTTGTGGTTTGCTTATTGAATTATTCAATATAACTTTATTTTTATTTACCACCTTGTTGTCATTTGTTTTATTCGATAGGATCTTTTTAGGTGTGTTTGGCATATTTTCTTCTTTATTTTTATGATGATCTTCATGGTGTTGCTTTTCAGCTATTTCTTTTAGATCCTCTGTATTAAGATATATCGGGGTAGTAGCTTTTTTTTGGCTCCCGTATTCCTTAACAATGTTACCGTAATAATCGATTGCCGTTCTGCCTTCATCGGTAATTTTATTATTATCTTTTACCGAGTTATTAGTCACAACAGGTTTCTCATTCTCTGATATTTGTTTCTGTTTTTTAGGGGGATCTTTTTTATTGAGTATTTTGGGAAACGTAAATGATTTCTGTACAGGCATTTTTGTAATTTTCTTAAATAATGTTGTTTTTTCTTCCTTTTTAGGGCTTATTTCTGTCTTAGGTAATTCTTTTTTACTTGTAATTGTGTCATAAACTGGTTTTTCATTTGGTAAGGTATGGCGTTTTAAAATAGGTTTTGGAATAAAATTAGGATCTGGAAGTGGCAACGGTTTCAATGGTTCCCTTTCCGATAGGTCTTCTTCATCTTCTTCTTCTAAGGCCTCCTTGAGAGGTGATGGACGAGCCACTTTGTCTCTTGGGTTATATGTGTCTTCTTCATGCGAGTATTGACTTCGCCTATCCATGTCTCCATTTAAACTACCGTCGTCTGAATAATCTCCATCGGTTGAGACTGTGCTAGCTGTATAGTCTTCGTCAAAGGATATTTGCTGCCACTTGCCTTCTGATGTTTCAGAATCATGGGAATTTTGACGCGGATTATACTTGTACTCTTTGTCTTCAATTGTATCTGTATGTACAAGTATTTCGGGTGCTTTAAGAGTACTTTCATTTGACTTGTCATCAATGTTTGGGATGTCTCGATCGTTGCTTACATTTCGTTGTTCGTGACTATTATTATTTTGCGGAATGTCATTTTTCTGTTCACGTTGTAGATGTGTGCTTCCTTCAGTTTTATTTTGCTCTTCTTTCATAGCGACTGCTTTGTAGAAGCGTGCCATAGCTCGTTCATGAAGAAGCTGAGTAGAGCTAACTGCATTTCGAAGAGCTTTGAATGGTGCGATGCACCGAGTACTAAGTTCGGGTGCCGACAGCGAAATTGGTGGCGGTGAAAGGGAGTCCAAATCCAATTGTATAGATTCTCTCTTTGACCGAGTATCTGGAATTTTAAAAAAAATATGTTAGTGTGAATATAAGTGTCTGTAAATTAGTGTATCTATGCTCGCATATAGCAGTTTGAAACAGATGTTATTTTATATAACAAAATGTTGATTGAAATAATTGTTTAACAAGATACAACATGCCTGTATCCCCGAAGGGGTAGGTAGAGGTGCACTAGCAAACTATAACACCCACATTTCGCTGAGCTTAGTTCCGTCCCAGATAGGGGGCGAGCCTATCGCCATATCGGGCACAAATTCCAGATTCCGGGTTGATACGGAAAAATCCAAATCATTTTGCGCGACCCTGGGATTGAACCCGAGACCTCAGGACGAAAGCCGTACCGCGCACGCAATACCACTACGCTGAGGCAGTCATTTCACAAGATATCGTAATGATGCAGCGTGTTGGAATTAATTTTACACAGTGATCTCAAACAAGTTCGCTGTTATGTTCAATCAGCGGCCTGAGCAGGAAAATTTCTGACAACCGTAAATGTATTCGAACTCGATGCGCGTCTATGAAATTTGTATGAAATATTAACCAAACGTCATCAGTGCGCAGCGAACTCGAATACATTTACATTTACATTAGTTTTTCGTGCTCGGGCTACTGTACTATGTTATAATGTTATGTGAAATTCGCAGTAGCTGAGCAGCGCGGCGGTCAACAACACGTGTTGTTTTTGTTTCGGGTTTTGTTAGCGCGAGCTGTTCTACTCGACCTGTAGCTATGGGGCGCGAGTATTTATAGGCACAATGTGCGTGAACGATTGTTCATCTGGTTACCTATATTGTGCCATATAATTTCAATTCATAATGTTTGTATGGCTTCCAACAGGTCGATCTGGAAATCTTTGGGGGAGGCCTATGTTGAGCAGGGACGTCCTATGGCTGATGATGATGATGATGATGATGTATGGCCTACAGATATTTGTTTTGGGTCTGTGTGTTGTGAAACCGAAAGTCTCTCGTAGTTCCTGATACCCACGACACAAGATTCGATCTTAGTGTGGGATTAGGACTATGTATGTGACTGTTGGGTGTTATTTATTTATTTAAAATTAGAATCGATTTTATAACGGTTAAGTGGCCATCTCTCCCAGTCCCTTGTGTAGCTACCGATGATAGAATATCTTATGACTACTTATGATATTATTTTTTACATGTTCTATCAAATAAAACATTGTTATGTGCAAAACCTAGTAAAAACAAACACATATCACATTCGATTCTATCGATTTTATGTCTTTCAGATACATTTTGTCCTTACAACGCAAAGCATCTTACTATATCGGGTGACATGTAAGCCTTATAAAAACAGTTTAACTGAGTAACGCCCGAATGGTCAAACGCTACTCAACTTTAGCGGCTTCTTACGTTGATTTTCGCCATACATTTTGAAAGATAAGGCGGCATTTAACGACATAAGGCGGCCTTAAGTGTAGGAACATTCGGCGGTAAATCATCGATATATTATTTACCTAGATGCAAAGTTGATGGTCGGAAAATGGGACAGGAAAGTAGTGATTAAGCACTCCCTTTGCATACAGTCGGACGCCGATAGAATTCTAAATTTCAAAATTCAAATTTCAGAACGCTTGATCATTTCGTTTAAAAAGCTACTTTATAACACATGCATAGGGTTCTATTTGTGTTGTTTAAATTAGAACTTGTGATCTTTTTCTTTGTTTTATTCCTGAGCCCACATTTTTGAGGATATTTGCAAAAAACTCTGCATCTAGGGTATATTATATTGATGGAGTAAATGATAAAGGAAAAAGGGACCGACTTTTGCTCACCTTTCCTTTTTTCTTAGCCATTTACTCAGCTAATCTATTTTTATAAGTAAAGCCCATTGAGATCTTGCGTACCTCAATGGTCGTCAGAATTGTGCCGGTCTGAATTAACTGGATCTACCCAGGCTCGCTTCGGAACGTAACTTCCCATAACGAGCCACTTTCTTTCTGCCAGGCGTAATCCGGAACTAATGGCAGGGTCCGCCTTTCTACTTAAACTTCCTCTTCGGCCGGTTTTGATCATCCGCCACAGAGGCACCATTAGTTATCATTTTTTTGTGAAGTCTAATTATTGGGCACAAATATAAATCAGATATCCACCCACCTGCTATAATAACCTTATAATTGTTTAAACAACGTAATGTGACATTCGCGTGACGTAGTTTGTACTGTAAACATTCGCTACGGTTACAGAGCGTTACCTACTGCCTAAAATGATTAAAATGTGCTTCAAACTAAAGTTCGGGTGTAATGCTAATAAAATTAACTAATGACCACAATGTCTAGGGCACGGACGTAAAAAAAGAGATGGATGGAGCGCTAGGAACATTGAGAATGAAACAGGGTTTTCGGCTCATTCGATCTATCGACATGTAACGGCGGCGACGGATCAAATAAGCCGAATACCCTGCTTCACTTTCAATGTTCCTAACGCTTCGCCCATCTTTTTTTACGTCCGTGGTCCGGGGTTAATTTTTTGAATAGCCAGAAAACTTTTATCTGGACAATCATTTTGATGTTCTCAAAAAAGGCATTCCATGTCATGCATTGCACTTGCATATCTCAACGTTAGGCGACGTACCCATATTATGTGACCTATTTTTCACAATTTTTACATAACATAAGCTCACGCCTGTATCCCCGAAGGGGTAGGCAGAGGCGCAATACGAGAACGCCCACATTTCGCTGAGCTTAGTTCCGTCCCATATGTGATAGGGGGCGAGCCTATCGCCATATCGGGCACATATTCCAATTTTTACATGTGTTTTCATATCCTATTCGCCTATTGCACACATAATAAATATCCAAGCTGTAAATAAAATTCTTACCATTTTTCTCAGCCAATTTCTGACTGTCGGGGTAGAGCACCAGCATGAACTCGTTGCTGCCTGACTCGCCTGTAGAAGAGCGGCGAGGCTGGCGCACCGGCGACGAGTCCTTCATTGGGCTCGCCGCTGCTTGTGCGCGTTTCCTTCGCGGAGCTGCTGCCACGTGCGGTTCGTCGCCATCTTCTCGCGTCAACGCTTCGTTGATGATGCGTGCCTCCACAGCCAAGAATTCCATGTCTACAGCTCGTCCCGGTATTCGCACGGGTGTGGATTCCACGCTCGGAGCGCTCATCCCATAAGGGCTTTCTGCTTTCACACGAAACTTGTACTCACTGCCTTCAATTAAGTCGAATAAGGTGACGTTTGTCTTCCGACTAGTTGTCGCCTTCAGCCACACGTTCCAGCCGGTGCGATAGTATTCAACTACGAAGTTACCGATGCGGCACCCGCCGTCATCTTCAGGTGGCTCCCAGTCTAAGGTGACAGATTTGTCTACTTGTCGTGTGACGGACACGTGACGCGGTGGGTCGGGTGGTGCTGTAACGGTCACTAAGAACGCTGCTGTGTCTTCGCCGATGCTGTTTTTTGCGTGTATTTGGTACTCACCTCTGTCACTCCTTCTGGCTGAGTGTATTTTCAACACAGAAAACTTGGGAGTGTTCGATATCTCTACTCTCTCATCTATTATAATGGGTTGCCCGTCATGCCTCCATTCTATGGTTGGGTTAGGTTTGCCTACAATAGAAGTTTTTAAGAATATAGTTTCATTGATTTCATATAATAATCCATCCTCATATTGCCGAGGATATCTCAGTTTGGGTGCAGCCTCCAAAGAAAGGCGAGCTTTAGTGATAGCGTGTCCGTTACGATTGGTTGCCGTGCATTTCACTTCGCCCTCGTCACTGGGCAGAGTTTGATGGAAAACGAGCACACTTGATGATTCAGTTGTGGTGATCGCCGTCCTTCTACTGCTAAATATCTCGTAATCATCCTTAAACCATGCTATTGTGGGTGGAGGAATGCCCGTAAAAGTAACGCGAAACTCAGTTTTGTCGTTTTCTAAAGCAGTCACATCCTCCAAGTGTTGCATGAACACAGGGGGTTCTTGAGAAGATCGATCTGAACTAATCGTGAGAACGTCTGAAAGTTCGCTGTAATCCGATCGACCAACAGTATTTAATGCAGCCACGCGGAATTGATAGCGATGGGGTGGTTCCAGACCTGTGAGTACCAGCTCGGGATGCTGCATGATCGGCGGCGCGGTGCGAATCCAGTCGGGGGAGCCGAGTCTGTTGCATTCCACCTGGTACCCTCGCAGCGGTGCACCTCCGTCGTGTGTCGACGGTGCCCATTTTAATGTGATCGCGTTCGGTTCATCCTCAGATAATATAGGTATAATTTGCGGTTTGCCTGGCGGCGCAGGACGGCCTGAAAATCAAAAACGAACTTACGTAGTGCGAAGTCCGGACAACATACGGCAAACATAAAGCGTAGAACGTTAACCTTTCCAAAGTAACCGCACAGCTACAGTCATGGAGTCATTTGGCATAAAACTCCTTTCAAAATTAGACGCATGATAATCGTTACATGAACTCGGACAGTCTTACGATTTGTTTTGTTGTGCCACGCTTTAGAAATCGCAGCGCTCAGTCTTTTTAAAAATAGAAATACAGACAGGGGCCTCGTTAAGCTGACTATGCACGTATCAATGCGTGTTTGTTAGCAGCGGTTCCTTCAGAGTTAAGTGGAAGGCGAGGTTTACCTGCGGTTTTCCAGTGCACATTCTTCCTGGGCTTGAGGGCGTTATGTGAGGCAGAATGGTGGTTGCCCATGGCGGCGGCGGCGCGCGCCGACACACTGAGCGCTGCGGCCGCTCGCCCCCGCCCCGCCCCGCGTCCCGCACCCTCCGCTGCCGCCGCGACGCTCTGGGAATAACTCTGCGCCGGCGCACGCCGCCCGCCCGGATGTGATCTTGATCTGTTTGATCGATAGCTTTTCATTAATGACTGGCGTTGGGTTATGACCTTTGGCAATTTGATGACATACTTATTTTGATGTCATACAAGTCGGAAATTATTTTGGAACAATCGTTCAACACGTACCACTGGCAAACGATAATTAAGCACCATGTTCGGTAGTACCATTATGTATGTACATATTTTAATGAAACATCACATAGGTAAGACTAAGCCCGATATTCTTATCTAAGACCCTATATCATTTGTACATAAAGCAGGATATCGATGTATATTAGTGAGTAGAGCCAGTAAGTAGCAGTACTTCCTTGAGGTAAGGTAGAGTTGGTGGCGCCGGTTTGAACTTGGTTTGTATCTAGCATTAAGTTCTTTTGATATAAGTGAAGAGATCGTCGCTTTTATTTACAGTAAAAATAGAGCGCACTTAGACTTTGCTTTGACCATAAATCTTAAACATCTTAACACCTCCTTAGCCTACGCCAAGAGTCGGCAACACCCGGGATACTTTAAACAAAGTCTAAAGATTTATACATTGACAAGTAATCATCAAAACGTATTATCGACCAGTAGGCCAACCATGAGATTTTTTGACATTACTCGCTAGCAACTCCGAAAAATATTTGTATGACAAACACCCGAACGCCTCTAGCGGTTTCGCGGGGAACTGACGTTTTCCATACAAATATTTTACGTCCTCGCTCGCGTAAATACGTGCCACAAACTCATGGTTGAGCTACAGAGATTGTACAGAATTGTCGCCCCTTGTTCTAGTGGCAGCATATATGGGCTGTGGACCGGGAGGTCCTGGGTTCGATTCCCAGGTCGGGCCAAGTAAATTTCCTAATTTAATTTGACCGGGACTGGATCCCTCACAGGGGGTTGACGTCAGGTAGGCAGGCGGTCGTAAAAACTAAGCCAAATCCTCTCTGCAACATGCTTAAAAAAGTGTGTTGCGCCGACCCCACATTAAAGTGGGATAAAGGCAGGTAGAAAGAAAGGTGTAGAATAGTCAGACACTTTGGAATGTCCAAAGTACATAGACGGGACATCAGCGCGAAATTTGTGATCCAAAAGTTGTGACCTCGTGGTTATAAGTCGTATTTAAAATATACGCGTGCAAGATCGTGGCAGCGTAATAATATTTATACAATAAAATTGTCATACGTGATTCTTAACTGACTGACTGCCTCGGTGGCGTGGTGGTATTTCGGTACACTACGGTTCTGAGGTCTCGGGTTCGATCCCCGGGTCGGGCAAAGTGATATTGGATTTCTCCATATCAGCCCGGAGTCTGGAATTTGTGCCCGATATGGCGATAGGCTCGCCCCCTATCACATCTGGGACGGAACTAAGCTCGGCGAAATGTGGGTGTACTAGTTCACTAGTGCGCATCTGCCTACCCCTTCGGGGATACAGGCGTGAGCTTATGTTATGTTATGTTATGTGTGTATTCTTAAGTCGCGTCTCCTGCACTAAGACATTTACATAAAACGTGGTTTCGCTACACATTTTTGTCTATGGCCTATTGTTCTATGAGCAGGAGACAGCGAAAATCATTGTTTTGAGTATATGTTATTGTGTTTTGTTTCAAGAAAAACTAGAGCAGGAGACGCACCTTTACACATTTACAGAACATTTTTGGGTGTAAATTATAATAAGTGGTATAGCTTGGCAAAAAAGAGTATGGACTAAATGAGGGCGCCTAATTTAATATGCCTACCCGATATACTACGACGTAAAATGTATTATTCATATTTATTGTTATTTAATCGGCTTTTTGGGGTGTGGTTTTCAATTTCCAGCTGAAAATTATTTGTAAAATAAAATAATATGTCAGATAAAAAATATTTTTGTTTTAGTTCCAATTTTCACCGCGTACTCTTTTTTTGCCAAGCTGTAGATGGCGTTACAGACGTTTGAGATGAAAAAAAGTATGGAAATTTGTTTCATAGCGTCTCTATATTCAGTAATATTAAATGTCTTTGTACCAGGACTTCAATAGTATACCTGAGACTAAAGTAGATTGAAGTCTTTGGTTACAGATGCACCTGGTAAACCTCATTGAAATAAAAAGGAAAGTTACAAGTATCTCTTGTGGTGGTTCTTAAGCCGCGTCCCCTCTACACAAAACACGGTATTTTTGTCTATGGTCGATTGTTCCATGAGCAGGAGACAGCGATTTACGTTGTTTTTTGTAGGTGTCCTTTGTGTTTTGTTTCGAAAAAACATGTGCAGCACGTCTTCTGCAAGCCTCGTCAGACTTTATTCAAACACTAGCTAACCCTGCTGGTCACCCCGTCGGTCACCCCGTCGACCACCCCGTTGGTCACCTCGTCGATCACCCCGTCGGTCACCCCATCGGTCACCTTTTGGTTACCCGTCAGTCACCTCATCGGTCACCACGTCGATCACCCCGTCGATCACCCCGTCGGTCACCCCGTTGGTCACCCTATTGTTCACCTTTCGGTTACCCCGTCGGTCACCCCATCGGTAACCCCGACGGTCACCCCGTCAGTCACCTCGTCCGTCACGTCGTCGGTCACCCCACTGATTACCCCGTTGGTCACTCCGTCGGTCACCCCGTCAGTCACCTCGTCGGTCACCCCATCGGTCACCCCGTCGATCACCCCGTTGGTAACCCCATCAATCACCCCGTCAGTCACCCCGTCGGTCACACTAAAATAATTTTTCAATTCGAAGCAGTAGTTTCTGAGATATAAATTTCCCCACTTTTGCAACATTTTTCATTTCTGCTCCGCTCCTATTGGTCGTAGTGTAATGTTATATAGCCTATAACCACCCTCGATAATTGGGCTATCCAACACAAAAAGAATTTTTCAAATCGAAGCAGTAGTTCCTGAGATTAGCGTGTTCAATCAAACAAAAAAACTCTTCAGCTTTATAATATTAGTATAGATTTCCAGCAGACGTGTCTATGGTGTTAGTGTAATTCTCGTAACCATTATTAATGAGCTACATCAGAAGTATAGCCAAGTCAATGTTCACTTTGAAAACGAATAGAAGTATTGGCAATGGAAAAGGAGTGCGAAAATGGGCCTCTGAAGCCTCTTTTACCATAATATTAAACAGCAATTACTAATGAATATTTTAATCAGCATGCACATCCCTTCATATTGTGAGGTTCCCATATTTTCCAGAGGTCATATTTGTCCACTTCAGTGGCGTGAAGTCCATATAGACAAAGTTTAAAAATCATGACTAAATACAGATTTTCACAATAGCAATGCTCGGCCATGGTCGTAAAGAAAAAGAAGACACCATCTCGCCTTTAGTTTAATGGACGCGACGCCACAGAGAAGCCACGCACACAAACGCGCCTGTACAAAAGTGCCCTATAGTTTCTATTTACAATGTTGTGATTATTTGAAGTTTTATACTATAACTTATTTTTCACATGTATAAAATCTATGTAGAAAAAGCTAAAACTACACTTCATTGTTGTTGCGTTTAAATTATTATAAATTTAAGCTTAATTTAATGTTTGTTTATTATAAATCTTCAAAAATTCACAACATTGCAAAAAAAACTATACAGAAATGTGCAGTAAATACTCAGTAGAAACGGGTGTTTATAGATATTTACTCGCGCTTATTTATCAGAGAAGAATCCCATCATTACTTTCAATGTTCCTAGCGCTCCGTCCATCATTTTTTTTATGTCCGTGAGCTCGGCTTATGTTTAAATCGACACGGAGATGATAATAGTGAGCCACAAGAGTTGTAGAAAATGATTGTGCAGGATTGTATCTATCCTAATCGGAATGTCTATGCACGTCACTGTTCACGCATCTTCAAACTCTAGAATGAACTTCCTCTTAGAATACCTTCAGAGCTGTGATATGTCCTTCAAACGAGGTTTAAAAAAGTATTTTTCGCGGTAGCCAGTGGGTTGACTGTGTCCCTGGCCCCAGAGTACTTTGTAGTTTGTATGAAAGCTTTGGCATTGCATTCATAGGCGGTGGTAATGTATGTTGCGCTAACACCGTTTTGGAGTGGGAAAAGGGCAGGTGGAGAGAAAACGTCGCCTCCTTCGTCTAGTGGCAGCATATATGGGCTGTGGATCGGGAGGTTATGGGTTCGATTCCCATGTCGGGTGTTTTCCTAACACTATTTTCCCGGGACTTGATTCCCTACATGGGGATTGACGTCATTCAGGCAGCTGGTTGTAAAAACTAAGTCAAATCCTGTTTGCTACATGCTTAAAAAAGTGTATTGCGCCGACCCCACATTAAGGTGGGATAAGGGCAGGTAGAAAAAGAAATGTAGAAGGGCCAGAATCAGATCTGCATCGGAAATACGGTCGGCGAGATGAGATGTGGAAGTTATAGTTCGGTACTTTAAATCTGCCTACCCTTTCGGGATACGAGCGTGAACTTATGTTATATTAAAATCGCGCCCTCTAACGTCCAGTGTACAAACAACTTCTCAGCTAATACTAGTAGACGCCAAGCAGTACAAAAATATGCTTTGAGTCAAGATTGGTTCTGTTAATTTATTTACGTAGCGTTATACAAGATGATTTCAAATGCGTGTAGATGGCGCTAGCATCGTCATTCCTCTACGTTACTCGTTAACGTTAACCTCGTAATAATGTTTAATTTGCTGGTAAATTGTAAAGGTAGGTTACGCATAATAAACAAGACTAATTAAAGCAGAGGACACAAGTAAAGAGGCTACTTCACTACAATTTTGAGATCCGGTGTTATTTTCTCTCGGCCATTTCTCAGTCTGCTTTTGGCAAAATTACAACAAAATAACCATTTAAAACCGTAATTAAATTCGGTTTTCAGTGGATTTATTTGTTTTGAACGCAGGCACGCACGCCGAATTGAATTCGTTTTTCATGTTTCATCGTTCGCCCACGTACAATCAGCGTAATGACGCGTCTCCTGCTCGTGTATTTCTCGAAACACTACACAAAAACACCTACACAAAACAATGTTTTGTTTAGACACACGTTCTCTCCGGCTCATATAAAACATTAACGTATACACATAATTTTATGTATGTATCATGTTACGTTATCCCCGAAAATGAAGGCAGAGGCGCCACTAGCGAATTTCACACCTACAGTTCGCTGTGCTTAATTCAGTCCCAGATGTGAAAGGGGCAATGCTATTGGGCACAAATTCCGGACTCCGGGATCAAAACATACAATATCACTTTGTTCGGCCTGGGGATCGAGCCCGAGACCTCAGGACGATAGTCGTACCGCGCACGCCACCGAGGAGTACTATCGACAAAAATGCATAGCCATCCATGTTTTGTGTGGATGTTTTTGTGTATTGTTACAAGGAATAGATGAGTAGGAGACGTGCCTTTACGTTGCTTAGGTAGGTATCTACCGTACGTTTGCACTCTGAATATTTTAGGAGAGGATTTCTTTAGAATCGTGTAATTTAGAGTACGGTAATTTTATCCAGTTTCGATGGTACTGTAGCGAGAAAAGATCTGCAATGTTTTACCGTCATACCTTGTTTCTACTCGGAATCTAAGGCTTGGGATACGCAAATGACGAATTATTAATTATCTTTTAAGACTCAGCTTAATAATTAAGTCCACTATCGACTCGTCTGTGAATCATCACCCTGTTTTAGTGGCAGCATATAATAATATACGCTGTGGCCGAGGGCCCTGGGTTCGATTCTCAAAGGGCCAATGCGTTTTTTTCACACGATTTGCCCGGAACTGGATCACCAAAGTGGTTATGTCAGCCACGGCTTATAGCTAATGGCGAATTTACACATTTGCCGACAGTAGGCTCTGTTTTTTTTACTTTTGTAAATCAAAACAAAAAAAATTTGCTAAATTTGCCGCCCCTTAAAATCTGCCGCCCTAGGCTTCAGCCTACTCAGCCTATAGGCAAATCCGCCACTGCTTATAGCAGTATTAATATAATAATATAAATAATAAATATATCAATAATTTATAAACACAACGAAGAAGAAGAATATAATCTTACTTTGTTTTTTGTACAGGAAACGGTACAAGTAAGATTATAATAATACTGTTATAAGTCGTTTTGGTAACCCCTCTGGTCGTAAAATCGAAACCGAATACATTTTTGTAATATGACTTTTTTTTAATATTATTGTCGACTCATCATGAAGTGGAATATACCAGGTAAAATAAGATCAATTTATCACTAAAAATCGTGGTGAAAACTGTTCAAGTATAGCCCGTCAGTCTTCACTGACCCATTAACAACACCTACATTGACATTTTGGTTGAATACGTAAGCATTTTGTTGGAATTTTGCGTGAATCTGTACACTATTATAAATCATCACGAAAATAGACTTTTGTGCCGGTTGGCATCGCATTACTGTCTCCGCTGACGGGAAATTGACGTAGATTTTGATTCACACTGTCCAATCAGATCTATAAATAATATACTTTGTAATTAGGTATAGATAGATTTGGCGTTATGAGTGCAATTTCTGAGCATTATCATTTTATGACTAACGCCCGAAAAGTAGAACGTTGCTCGACTTTAACGGCTCCTACATTGCTTTTTTGAATCTCTACATTTTTTTTTACTATTTTGACAGATAAGGCGGCCTCAACTGTTTGAATATTTGGGGGTTCGGGCGGATTTTTCAATAGACAAGTTTTATCTGAAGGATACCTTAAAGGTTTGACAGATATTTTCACACATTAAAAATGACCGAATTATTCCCCCATATAAAAAAAATAAGCAGCGATAGCTCAGTTGGGAATGGTATGGACTGCCGAGACAAGTGTCGGAGGTTCGAAACCAACCCCAAAAATGGAGCATACACCTCTGACTTTCTATGTTAAGTGTATTTTCATTGTGAAATATCGCTTGCTATAACGGTGAAGGAAAACATCGTGAGGAAACCTACATACCCGAGAATTTCTTCACAGGAATTTCAAAGGTATGTGAAGTCTGCCAACCCGCATTAGGCCAGCGTGGTAGACTAAGGCCTAACCCCTCTCATTAGAAGAGGAGGCCCGTGCCCAGCAGTGGGACAGTAATATTACAGGGCTAACATTATTATTATTATTTATAAAAAAAATATTGGCGTATAAAAATTAGGCCGTATTGTTTAAATAAAGTCTCTGTCGTCTTAGTCTAGTGGCAGTTTATGTGGGCTGTGAACTGGGAAGTTGTGGGTCCGGTTCACATAACGGGTTAAGTGGTTCTTATAACCACGAATTCGCCGGGGCTGGACCCTCCATAGTGGGGTTGATGGCAGGCCGGCAGCCGGTCGTAAAAATCCTAAGACTCCTTTCTGAAACATATTTGAAGAAGTGTTTCGCTGATTCAACAGTGAGGTGGTACCAATACCACTTACACGCTCTACTCTTTTTTGGAGGAAACACATGTATGCAGTTTTCTCTTGCGAGGTAAAAGGAGTCACGGCGGGAACCGGGCTTAAGATATTAAACAATATTTCTTTAATTTTTACCTGTACCGGTGTACCGGCCTTTTAACCCCTTGGAGGCGGCACGTATATATGTTACATAAGCGTAACTATTATGTGTTGTTCAGGGTCATAAAATGCTTTGATATTCTGGATCGTATCATGAATGTCTACTGTTTATGAGCAGGTGCTACGCTTCAGACGAGTGACAGAATGTAGACGTTCTGTTAAAAAATAATGCTTTATAGCTAAAACAAAAGTATTCGAAAGGCTTGGCAATTGGCACTCTCAATTGTTTTTGTGTACGTCACGTAAAGCTTAGCAGTGAGTAATTAGTTTTGATTGGGTCGGTACGGTTTGGCAAATGATGAATAACACTAACACATATTTCATATCGGTTATGGTACTTGTGTTATATTTTAATGTATGTACTTATATCTTTTTTATAGCAGAGACTGGCAAACGAGCTGGTGGGTCACCTGATGGTAAGCGATCTCCACTGTCCATAGACACCCAAGACACAAAAATAAACACGGGTGCGTTGCCAACATAAAGGGAGGGAAATAGGAATTGGGACAGGGGAGGAGGGTTAATCATGTCACCGGAAAACTCACTAACCAAATAAAACGCAACAGCAAACTGCCACTAATGTCTGTTTTCCATGAGACAGTGGTATCAAAACCATTGTTTGTCAGTGGTCGCTAGTTTTTTTTGGACTGTACTACGCTTACCATCAGGTGCAGTGTAGTCTTTGCCGTACCCGGATAAAGAAAATCCATAAGTTTCGATTTTTTTGTTATCGTCGTCAGGATAACCTATTTATGAGCTGTGGATCAAGGTAATCTTAGGTCGTACAACGCGGCTTTATCACACTTGCATGGGACTAGATCTCCCGGTCACGATTGACATCAGACGGGTGGTCGGAAAAACTAAGGCGAATCCTTCTTACAACATCCTTTGCATAGAGTGGAAATAAGGGCAGGTGGAGATAAAAAAGATTCATCAGCGGCCACAGGACGTTTACTGCTGAACTTAAGCTTAAAGAAAGATTAAGTAAAGCGAAATCGTACGCTTATTTCATTGTAACACTGAACGCTGAAATCACAGGTGCAGGTTCAATAACACTAGTCATACTGAGAGGAGAGGTTGGCAAAACATTTAATACTATGAAATATTGTAACTGTACTGTTCATTTCGCCTCAGCTGTTATTATCGATGAGTGACAATCGCAGCTGCTTTCAATACAAAAATAACTCCACGCCGGGAGTTATTAGACAAAAGCATTCTGTTAAACATACTCATACACACTAATCTGGATGTACAGTACGTGTTCTTAAAAACATGATGTATTCCTATTTTTGTATTAATTTTAACGTGTTATTTTACGATTCATCTTGCTGCTTGCACAACAGTTCCGTTTATTTGGGGCACGTAACATTCGCCGGGCGATTAAAAGTTACGTCTATAAATATACTTGGCAAGGTAATAATATCCTGTGCAGATAATCCCCGTTAATTTTTTTCAGAATCAGGATTCTATACCGACGTACTTTAAATGTATTTGTGATAGGAGTACGTTTTTAAGCAGAGAGCGAGCAACTGCCGACCTACATCTCCCTGGATCGACGCCAAAGCATAAATACCTAGAGAGACCACCACTCGTCGTCAAGGTGACTTTGTACACCAACCAACGCAGTAACAACGTCTGATAGAATCGTTTACATTATTTTGAGCGCTGGTGGCAGAACATAGCTGTCAGATTTGAATGTGTGGTGTCGACATTTTAATCACTACATGTGTTTGCTGTTGTACAAAAGCGTGGCACTTTGAAGATAGAGGGAAGAGTGTAGGTTCCGTAGGAAACACCTAACAGACGTTGCGGGAAGTTCTAGTTCTCCTTTCGCCCTTACCAGCTAATAGATAAGAAAGCTATGACTAACTCTACGCGACAAATACATTTTTTGAGATACGTAAAATTGTAGAGACGACAAAAACAATTTAGACGAACAAGGGCTTTTTCAGTCGTGATGAATGCATTTTTTAAATTCTTCTTATATAAAACTTAAACGCAACTATCTCTAGGAATTTAAAAAATAAAAATGTGAATAAGTACATACGTTATACGTTAACAAAATGCGTTTTTCATGTTATGGTTATGAGTAATTCTCCGAAAGTATTGAGTTTTCTTCTTGGGGTTCTCGGAATATAAAAAGGGAAAAATAAAAACCTAACTACTAGATACAGAATTTTGTCGCTATATTGAGTGTCGATAGCTGAATCACAGCTGTGGCACTTTTACTGGAAATAATGGGCATACTGCATAAAGGTACCACGTGATTTTAGGAAATAAGATGCACTGTAGCCCGAGCACGAAAAACTAATGTAAATGTAAATGTATTCGAGTTCGCTGCGCACTGATGACGTTTGGTTAATATTTCATACAAATTTCATAGACGCGCATCGAGTTCGAATACATTTACGGTTGTCAGAAATTTTCCTGCTCAGACCGCTGGTACGTATACTTATAAAATAAATATTTTCTAATAGCCAGAAAAATGTTATTTAAAAGATCATTTTGTTCTTTTTACAGGAATTTCACAATCATCGACTGTCTTAAGGTTTAAAATTATTCTTCAGTTAAAAGTCGTCTGGCTTATGAAAAATAAGCCCTAACAGCTGGATTGCATCTGCAACAAGAAAATAATTAGCTAGTATTAGTAAAAACGTTAGAGACAATGTCAAACATCATTTCCAGTTTTAAATATCTGCTTACAAATAGCTATTTTTTATAATTTAAGCCCTTGACGAAGCGACCGGTTAAAAATACCTGCGTTCCTTGTTTTTAATATCTCTATTCAAGGTTAAACAAATCCGGAATGATTCGAAATAGGTTGAGTTCTATAAACCAACAAGATTTACGAGGAAATCTTTGTTTAATACAATTTTGTAATAGTTAATTAACGTGACAGATGCTGTTATATAAACACAGATTATTTTCACTCTTACTACCTGCCCTTATCCCACCTTAATGTGGGGTCGGCGCAACACACTTTTTCAAGCATGTTGCAGAAATTATTAAGCTTAGTTTCTCGATCGGCCGCTTGCCTGACGTCAACCCCTTCTAAAGAGAATTTATTATTTACACTATTAGATAAAATAATTGTAATATTTTCAGATAGTGGAACTTTACACCATCAAGATGTTCTACCGTCAGTTTGGTTAATGCTCCTAATCTTATTAGGAAATAGAAACACGCAAAAGAAAGAAACGAGTTCCTTGTCTTTCTTTAGCTAAAACTAACTCGCTAGCATAATCACAGCTTCGTGATCTTGTATCTCGTCTCAAGCATTCCGTAAATTATTTTTTATAATAAATAAATAATAAATAAATAACACCTAACAGTCACACACATAGTCCTGACCCACACTAAGATCGAGTCTTGTGTCGTGGGTATCAGGAACTACGAGAGACTTTCGGTCTCACAATACCCAGACCCGAAACAAATATCTGTGGGCCGCACAAATATTTGATATAACTATATACTTTATTTGATGGATTAGGGGAACAATTTACTGGTTCTGTTACCTTCTAGAATGAGCCCTTAAAACCTTTTAAGCAAGCCGGTAGGATTTTCAACAGCGTCAATGGTAGCTGGGATCATCAATTAAAGCTCTTACAACAATAAACCTTAGGTGCGAAAAATACCTAGGTATTTCTACCTAATCGTCTAATACCAGCCGTTAAACTGAATATTTGAATAACTTGGCAAATATCGTAATTGGACCCTCAGTTGAGGATTATGTTCGCTTCAGTAGCCTCATGGAGTACTTGAAAAATAAAAGCCGGGTCTATGTTATACCTATATTCCTTACGTTGTTGAATGTAGACTGCGCTTTATAATTGTGTTGACTATGATTTTGTGATGTTTAAGGATTCTTTGTTTTTTCGACCGACTTCCCAAAAAGGAAGTCCTCAATTCGTCAGTATTTTTTTTTATGTATGTTACGCGATTTCTCCGCCAAATGTGGACCGATTTTCAAAATCCTTTTTGTGTTCTAAGGAGCTTATTTCAAGGGTGGTTCCATATAAATTTGGTCACGATCGGTAAATTGGAAGTCGGTCAGTTAAGTTTTGAAACTTGTGATTATTAATTTATATTGTTCTAACATTAACGTCAGACAGGCAGCCGGTCGTAAAAACTAAGCCGAATTCTTCTTGCAACATGCTTAAAGCAGTGTTTTGCGCCGAACACGTATTAAAGTAGGAATAAGGACAGGTAAAAATAAACATTATAGTTATGATAAAGCACAGTTTTATTTGATAACATTTATTAGGAGTTCCCAGTTGTCCGTATTGTGTGGTGACCTTACTTACGCTTTCCATTGAGCAACAATGGTGCTCTAGTGAGTGCATGAAGCCAAGTGACGTCATCGAGTTTCTTCTAATGAGACGTTGGCTAATGCCGTGAAATCGAGATTAATGAAAGCTACATGCAATTTATTTATTATTCTACATTAAACTAATATGTTTGATACGCGTGAGTTCGTAGAGTTTGAATGGATAAATAAATCTGTCATGTTATTTCCTACTAAGATATTTTATTTAAAAAATTAAGTATGTAATTATATTGTTCTAAAGCTCAGCGAAATGTGGGTGTTCTAGTTCGCTAGGGCGCCTCTGCCTACCCCTTCAGGGATACAGGCGTGAGCTTATGTTATGTGTTATGTTATGTTAAATTGTTCTAGAAGAATGTTATTTTATTATATTTAAGGTAAGGGTATATTACTATCCCTAAAATATTTTATCTTGGATTCAGTGACGAAATTCTCAACACAACTTAAAAAAAGATGTGCAATTCCGCAAAGATCGATTATAAAAAGAATGAAGTATGTTACTTAATTCACTGTAGTCTATATTAGAGTAAGAATTTCTGGAGTCGAGATCACACATCAACTGGAGTGAAGTACGATCAATCAATATCAATAAAAATGTAGAGACAAATGACGCACGAACCTCTGCAGGGGGTGGTTCGAGGCGGGCGATGAATTGCTATTAATGGATATCTTTGAGGGATTGTTTTTTATACAAAAAGTATTTCTGCTTATGAGCAAGGCAATGCACTAAATATAATGAGCTATTCTTGAAACTACAGCTGCGAAAGCTCAGTTGGGAATGGTACGGCATGCCGAGACGAGTGTCGGAGGTTCGAAACCACCTCAAAAAAAAGGAGCATACACATCTGACTTTTCTGTGTTAAGTGTGTTTTCATTGTATAATATCGTTTGCTATAACGGCGAAGGAAAACATCGCGAGGAAACATGAAACCTCGGGTATGCACCCGAGAATTTCTCCATAAAAATTCCAATGATATTTGAAGTTTACCAACCCGCATTAGGCCAGCGTGGTAGACTAAGGCCTAATCCCTCTTATTAGTAGAGGCGGCCTGTTCCCAACAGTGGGACAGTAATATTAAAGGGCTAATATTATTATTACTGTTGAAACTATTCACTGCTAACTATTGCACGCGACTTCGTCCACGTCGAAAATTAACCATGATATCCGTCGGTAACTGTTTTTACGAAAAAAATTGTCTATGTGTTCCCAACTATAATTTACCTGTGTGCCAAATTTCACTCCGTTCATCCGTTCTAGCGTAATTAATTAACAAACATACATCCATTCAAACTTTCGCATGTATAATAGTGGTAGATTATAGCATTTATAGTCCAACTTGCAGGGCCTAGCAAATTATCTGAAAATCAGTAACGTTTAAATACTTTATGTGAATACTTTTGTTTACTTATTTAAATTACTTATTGGTAGAGTTGGAAGGGGAAGACCTCATCGAATTTTCTCTGACCAAGTCAGAGATATACTCGAGAAAGGTCAAGGTTAAAGTACCCTAAACCGACTTGCATGCATGAAGAATGTAAAGATACTGAATGAGCGAAAGCGAAAGAGGTATGTAAGGATCGTAGCATGAGGAAATCCGTTGTCTCTGCATACCTCTATGGGAAAAAGGCGTGAGTCTATGTATGTATGTACTTATTTAAACTTTTTATAGCAAATTGTCAGAACAAAACATTGTTGTAAGTGGTATTTTTAAAATACTAAAGTAATAACATTTACCGCAATTGTTAAATAGAGACGGAAATAAAACAGCTTTTTGGCATAATTAGCCGTTTTACATCAAGCTAGTTTAGACTACACCAGACTAGTATGTGAATTTGACTGATATTAAATTCATTTTTAAATTGTAGTCATTATGGGCTTTACTTATAAACACAATTTAGCTGAGCAAATGGTTAAGAATAGCCAGTCACTTTTTTCCTTGTGTCACATTGTTTGAAAATAAAAGGGACAAGGCTTAGTTAAACTATTTTTATAAGTAAGGCACATTAGGTCTGAAATATCAATGAGTTCATAATTAAGGTGAGATAGGTGTTGCTTCTGCGTTTCCAGAAAGTGTTTAGGATGGAAATATATCTGGAAAGACCAATCCTTATTGTTTTAAAGCATAAAAATATATCTAAATATAGAGCAAAAATACATAAGATCTGTTTATCCAAAAGATATCTTTGCATACGAAAGAACGCAATTTTTGTAAGTACATATTTCGTGCAAAGATATTTTATTTATAATTACAAAAAGTAATGTGATCTTGCACTCTAATACGTTCTCGCTTTATTATCAATATTCGCTGTCCATTGCTTGTCGTGGATCAAGAAGGTTATTTTCTTTTCTAATACATACTCCATGTAGCACACATTGCGACGTACTAAAACTATTCGTGACAAAACATTAAAATAATTTTAGAGGACCACCTCAGCAGAACAACGCAAAATAATTTGAACAAATGCCAAGAAAGCGGGCAATTTTCCAATGTTGGTGAGATTATAATCTAGGATAAAAAGCTCGGATTGCAGAAAATATACGGATGTGCAGGAACTAACAGCATCCTGTTGATGGTGCTTCGTTACTGCAATCACTAAGTACACCATATCCATTAATTGTAATAAAAAACGTATAAATAAGGCAATAAACTATTGCATCATAATTTCACTGTTGTTAGTATTCGCATGTAGTACATGTATTTACATAAATTGTACTTATAAAAGAATGTTAAGAATGCGTTGTTTTTCCGACGATTATTATAAGACCCAATTATTCACATTTCTACTAACAATACTTATAAATCACTAATTAAAAAGTTACACATATATAAACTAAAACAAAACCCAAAAACATACTTCAGAAATTAACTAGAATAGATAAATAATTAACTATTATGTTTTAATTTAATAATACTTTTTCAGTAACAGTTTTTTAAATGCAAATGTATTTGAAAATAAATAATGTAGGACTAATAAATAAAAATTTGTTATGATTATTATTATTTTAATAAGAACGATGAACATATTTACTTTTATTAGAACTAAGTGATTACGGTGCTAAAAGAGTTAAAAATATTTTTCAACATAAATTTTATTTACTTAAAGTAAACATCATTATTTAATTACAAGTAATTATACTAAATTGTTTTGTAGGGTTTTAATTAGTAAAGATTTTTTTCTAGCAAAGCAGTTTTTCTAACAGAATTTGGGACCATCGAACACCGCAGAGGGGATTGACGTCAGGCAGTCGTAAAAACTAAGCCGAATCTTTTCAGAAATATGATTAAAAGTGACTTGCGCCGACTCTACATTGGAATTGAATAAGGGCAGGTAGGTGTCAGTACTTCGTAGTTATCTCTGAGAAGAAATGCCGAAACAAAGTCAAGGGTTCTTACCTCTTTTAAAGTCCACGCAATTGTTGTTAATGATATGAAAGAGCTTCCAACAGGTTGATCTGGAAATCTTTGGCGCAGGCCTAAGTCTAGCAGTGGACGTCCTGCGGCTGATGATGATGATGAAAGTGCAATGTATAGCATTATGGAATGCATTTGTGAGAACATTCATACCAGTCTGGATTCCACCACCCATACAGGACTCCAAAGTAACAGCGTACATAAAATCCTTATTGCTTTATCTTTGGCGCCTATGACCTGTCCATACATCCTGATTCCTAAGATATTGTGGATGATTACATCGATTAACTTTTGCTGATGTTCTCCGATATAAAAACGTATTATTTATTAACGTATTATTAACAGTATTCCCGTAAACATTCCAAAATTGCATACGGATTTTCCCCAGATTGATTGCAGATGGGATCGTGTGATTGATTAAACGGAAACTCATTTGTTATTTCATTTAGCAGTTTATTGTTATAATTATTCGTAAACAATAATAGTTTCTTCGATTAAATGTATATCACAACGTTGTTTGCTTTTCTACAAAATTTGGCTGGATACCATGCATTTGTGGCGGCTGCTAATTAAATATACGTATTAATTGTTAAACAAAAGTAATGAATGAAATATATTAATATTATTCTTCGCTTCAGTGGCAGTATATTTGGATTCAGAAGTGAGAAACGCGAGGTTCCGGGTTGAAAGCGTAAAGCGGACAATATGTGTTTGAGATTTTCAATTCGCAAATAATTAGAAACTACGAGTGTCTATCTCATAACACCGAAACCTGAAATTAATTAATAAAGTTCACACAAATATTAGTCTCTGTGTGGGAATTGAAAAATTACATATGATTTTCCCGAAGGTGAATTTTATTGGAGAAACAGTGGTCTCCAGAATCATATCCTAATTATGCTTCTTCTCCGCATAGGGAAGAAGCAATCGAGGGATTTGCGACAAGCCAGGCGGACGAAAGAGGCTGACACAGGCATACCTACCTGCCCCACCCAACCATCAAGTCATGTCGCAAGCTCCCCGAGAGAACCGGATATATACTGGCTGATCCTGGAACGGTCTGGTCACTATGGCAGGTTTTAATAATATGTGTATGTACGGTTGTCGCCATCTAGACTGATACGACTCAAACGAATATCCTACCAGCAAAAAACTGTCATGAGATATGTGTGTTGCGTAAAAATACCAATCACTTTCCTTAATACAAGTACAACGTTTATTGTTTTCCAGTTGTGTAAAATTGTGCAAGGTCACATTGTCCCGCAGACGCTGGCCGTCATGAGCTCGGTTTTATGTGTTATTCTTCAAATAATTCCCGCTATTACAAACACACACGCCGAAAGACTGTTTTTAGGTACCGTGCGCGAAAATTGACCACAGCTGTAAATGTTGTTTTCTTTGCGAATACCGCTGTTAAACTGTTAAACCGAGTTACTTTTACAATCCAAATAAAATATGTCTGAAGTGGTTTACGCAGAATTTTACTTTAAAATGCAGGTCTGTTGACATTAATACATTACTGTCGCCTCCTTGGTCTAGTGGCAGTGTATTTGCCAAAGAGAATAAGACTACTACTAATATGTATGAGTGGGGTCGATTTCCAGGTCACACTGAGATGAGATAAGGGAAGTTGGAAATATGTTCAAAAAGCCCTCTTCTACCCCAGTGCCTGAGCAGGAATATTTCTGACTCATTGGTGAATTTTGGTTAAAAGTTTATACAAATGTTATTCGAGTTTGATACGAATTTGATTGTCAAAAATATTCCTGCTTGGGCTGCTGATAGGTGCTACATATTATGTACAGTATGAGTAACATAACATAAGCTCACGCCTGTATCCCCGAAGGGGTAGGCAGAGGCGCACTAGCGAACTAGAACACCCACATTTCGCCGAGCTTAGTTCCGTCCCAGATGTGATAGGGGCGAGCCTATCGCCATATCGGGCACAAATTCCAGACTCCGGGCTGATATGGAAATATCCAATATCACTTTGCCCGACCCGGGGATCGAACCCGAGACCTCAGAACCGTAGTCGTACCGAAATACCACCACGCCACCGAGGCAGTCATAGCATACAGTATGAGTAGATTAATTAAAATATATGCAATACCTATGTTCTTGCTATGTGCGGGAGGTAAACCAATCGTAATGTACAAACATTATTCAGTACGGATTGGTAATAATTATTTTGTAAATGGCGTGATATAAATTGCAAAGATCAGGTAGACTCGTATGTTTGGCAGCACGCGCCTGTAGGTGGCCGATATTCTGGTTGAAAAACAAAAAAACAGGCGCGCGGTCGCCCACGGGCGTGCTCCCGATTCGTTCCCGCATGCGGTGACTACAACTTTATGGTATTCAATGAGTAACCCTTTGCGTAATACAGGTGACCTTCTTTTAAATAACAATTTTGTTATACCTATTATTGTGTCATTTTCCTAATATATTTACACCGAAATTATTACTACTTTATAATAGTCTTTTTACGGGCTTTTCGTTTCCTGTCCTTAATGTCATTGTTTTTAACATGTCAGTTATTGAGACACTTATATTATTATTTTTAATTGATGTAAACAAACCAGTTATGTTTTTACCATAATTATAGCCTTTCTAACATCAGCTGTATTGGTTTTCATTCAAAAGACATCATTAAAAAAGTGTACCAAATATCGTATTTCAGTATGAATAATGTAAGTGAAATATGATGCGATCTCGTGAGTCCGAAGTGTGTTTAATATAGCCGTGGACTTATTAATACCCAACTCACCTAGAAACAACTGGCATCGAATAATTCCACATCTACCTGTGCCGGAGAGTGGGCTCCATCTCCAAAATAGCTCTCTTGAACACGAAAACACCGCTACTCCAATGTACAGTGTTATTGTCGATTATCCGATCGTTGCGTAAATATTTTTGAGTATGTTTTGTCACGTACCCCTCCAGCTTGTCATATTTTATGTTATGTCGCCTCCTTAGTGGCAGTGTATATGGGCTGTGAACCGGGAGGTCCTGGGTTCGATTCCCAGGTCGGGCGGAGTGTTTTTCTAACACTATTTGACCGGGGATGGATTCTTCAGATGGCAGTTGAGGCCAATTGCTAGCCGGTCGTAAAAACTAAGCGAAATCCTTTCTTCTGCTTGAAAAAGTGTGTTGGACCGTCCCCACATTCAGGAGGGATAAGGGCAGTTAGGATTAAATATATGCTTTTGCAATCTCCGTTCTCCCAATTTCCTTTTCTAAATGATGATTGTTTTTGAGTAACATAAACCTGATGCAGCTTCTTGCTTGTGTGACTGCCGACTGGAGTTATAACTATACATATTTCATTTGAACAACTTCCATGCATCGGAGTAAATAAAAGTAATTGAACTTTGCTACGAGTATATTGGTATAAATCCATTATTTTACTTCAAATAATTCTTGAAAAACGAACATTGTCAAATGGAAAAATCGGTTGACCAGATTCCCTAATGTTCCTCGTATTCCATCAGTACATTTTCCACTTTATGGTGGAGAAGCTGTTGGCCGTTACTTTGTTCGCGTAAAAATTTATTTTCCGGTATAAAAAGTAGCCTATGTGTTTATCTCGTGTGTAATCTATATAATTGTGATATTTCACCAAAATACATTCAGTAGTTTTTGCGTGAAAGAATAACAAACATACACACACACACATACATAATTTCACTTTTATAATTTTAGTAGAATGTTTAACAGAATAAAACTCGGATACAAATAAAAACATCAAATTGGCTCCTTACTATGTACCCCCAAAGATTTCCAGATCGACCTGTTGGAAACAGCCTGAATCCAGCGACCTCCTGCGTCCAGCCTATATCCAGCAGTGGTCGTCCTGTGGCTGATGATGACAATACTATGTACATTGAAAAAGATACATCTCGAACCTCCTCGTTTTTATAATCGGTTGATAACTGAATATAGATTTGTGATGAAGCACGTAGCCTTCGAGATTGGCTTCTCAGTCCATACGGCGGTCCTGGTGAGACGCCAAACAAAGAGCCCTGAAACTAATGTTTTGTAATACAACACTACAAACTTATGATAATCACTACGAAATAATATGCGGCGGTGAAATTCTAATTTGGAGCCTTCAGAATATTATATTTTAATAATGTGACTAACCGCTTCCAACAGGTCGATCTGGAGATTTTTAGGGGAGGCCTTTGTCCAGCAGTGGACGTCCTATGGCTGATGACGATGAATGTGACTAAGTTTGTTGCCTCCTTGGTCTAGTGGCAGTGTAAATGCTGGGGTTGGGGCTGTGTGTTGGGAGGTCCTGGGTTCAAATCCCAGGTCTGCTTAAGATTTTCTAACACCGTTTAACTAGGATCCTGAAGACGAGGTTGACGTAATGCAGACAGCCGGTCGTAAAAGTTAAGCCGAATAATATCCGCAACAAGCTTGAAAAAGTGTTGAAAGGTGCGCCAATTCCACAGTGGAGTGGATAGGCAGCGAGAAGAAGAATGTGAGTTATCAACATTGGTTATTAGTCTGTCAATGAAATGAAGGTGATTTTCATTTAACGTCTCGATAGCCACAACCATATGGTAGGGCAGATCGTGGTACATCGACCTTCACTCATCTGATAACCAGATGAGACTTATTTTTTTTCAAATATCAATTATTTATAAACACGCCTATAATAGCTTGCTTATCGAAAAGTGTTTATATTTTATTTTCATAATGGGTTTTTGCAGGCAAGCTGATACGATTGATTTTGTAATTCAATTATCTCTCTTATGATACAATTTTTTATTGGTAATCAGGTCGGTGTAGTTACGATAATCAGACGAATTGCGTTCCATAGTCCAAATCCCCTTCATCCTTATCCCCTTCCTTTAAGTTGATCACACTCATGACTATTGGTAACGTAGGCGTCGATTGGTAGTGCAGAACACTTACCGTCAAGTGAATTCAGGTGGCCCATCTGCTGTTTGTTGGCTTCAACTATAAAAAAACTATATACTTCAACTATAAAAGGTAACTCCACAGTCTTATACTCCGTTATATTGCGTTTTCATTATTATTGTTATACAAGACGTATATCACAATACATTGCATGCCATACAGCCGCTTGTTGATGCAGATGTCTGAACCTGGAGTTCTTTTCATTGAAGTAAAAAAATCTTCATTAAATATAATAACCAGTGTAACCCAATATCCCGCAAAAATCAGGAAAAAACACCGAAGGTAGTGATGAAATGTTTATAATTAAATGTACACAAATAAATTGTTCATCGAAGAATGTGGTTAATTGCGTACTATATTTCTGTATTTCAAATTGGGCATTATTGCGCAGAATATAAATCTGTGTTAGAGAAACAAACTTATCCTGTTGCCGGCTCGCCGATGCAGTGATATCATGTGCTTAAAATTTATAAATATGGGAACATAAACCGATCAAAGATGTTTACGTGAGTGTGCATCGAGCAACAGGTCAGTTCGCATAAATTTGCAGTCACCTCGCCCGGACAGTAATAACTCGACGCTTCAGGAACAAAGTCAGAAACTGCACCAGACTATTGTCTTCCGTAGTTAAATAATTACGAAGGGACTTTCGATGAGGCAGAATGACAGTGTCACATTTTTTACTGCATAGAAAACCGAAGTAAATAATAAAATTCATCGGCCGATCGAAGTATGCAGATTGCGAAAATTAACCAAATTAGCGTCATTTGCTGGCGTCTTGTTCAACCTTTGTTCTTGTTGGCTAATCTTTGTGATCTATGTACATACTCGAATTGAGATCGTTTATTGGAGACTCGTCGTTAGTTTTGCGAATCTAAGGTGCTTATTTCTAATGGACACTTCAATATTGTTGTTTACCTGTCTGATAAACAACAGTCGGTATTTGGGAATTATGTTGTCATTAACTACACTGAATTTTAGTTTATGGTATTCCTAACTAATGTTTGACTGACTAGAAATGTCTGACAAAAAAGCCATTGTAAAAAAAAAGAGTTTTGTTATATATTCATATGCTTGTTAGAGTTGCATGTTTGCAATTTTTTTATTATAAATATAAAGTGGCATTTCTATTTCCACTGATGATTCATCGGTTACTGGTGATTGGCTTAATCGTTTAAAATTATAAGGTATATATAACTAAGAATGGCATAGGCTGTCTTGGTGGCGTAGTGGTATTGCGTGCGCGGTACAACTGAGGTTTCGGGTTTGATCCTTGATACAGCAAAGTTTTTCAGTATCAGCCCGGAGTCTGGAATTTGTGCCTGATATGTCTCTATAAATGGGCATGGCAGGCAGGCATATATGTCTCTACACAAAGGCTCGCTCTCGAAGTAAGCTCAGCGAAATGAGGTTGTTCTATTTCGCTAGTGCGGTGTTCGGGGATACAGGCATGAGCATATGTTATGTTATGTGTTGTATAAACGAAATCTGATATCCAAAAATCGGTCAAGTGCCCGATATGTCTATAGGCTCGGTCTCAGAATAAGCTCAGCGAAATGAGGGTGTTCTAGTTAGTAGTGCGCCAGTCTACCTCTTCGGGGATACAGGTGTGAGCTTATGTTATGAATAATAGCAAAGTGCATAAAAGCTTTCGCGTGGCTTGCCCGGTGCACCCTACGTGCAAGTAAACCTGCCCGCATAGTCTCGGACCGCCCCGTGCCCGCCAGCTGACTCTTGCATTTCATCCCAAAATAAACCGGTAAATATGCGTCAGCGCATGACTGATCTCACCATTTCTTAGAGTATAATTCTATTTGCTACAGCGACATCTTCGCGATGAATCAATTAGTAATTTCTCGTTCAATATCTCTCTTTTGAGTGACCAGTTATGTTATTTGTAGATATTGCATGAATGGCGTTATTATTGAAAATAGTCGCAGAGACAAGATTTACGTGATAGTTCTAAAATGAAACATAATGTAGAAATATATTTTTTAAAAATAACGCATTCATAATATGTGTGAGAGCATGGTGTTACTTTAATTTCATTGTTTTAATAATCTTACCCATGTCATAAACTAATTAATGATTCATTCCAAAGAAAAATCAAAAAGAATTATAATTATTAATTTACAACTAAAATTAATACGTACTGATGCGAGGACGAATAACATTAGAAATTTATTTAACTTACGTCAGTAACGTCAACATCTAGGTATCTAGTTTAGTTTTTATTTTCATTTTATTAATTAGGGCATATCGGTATCCGGAGAGATTGTGTTAAAATCATTTTATTAATTTGCAGATCAAAAATATTGTAATTTGTCTCTTTTTACGGTTCCGAAGCCAAACGACAAAAATAGAATGCTTATAGTTTCGTCATGTCTGTCTGTCTATCTGACTACGGATTAGCTCAAAGACTATTGGTACCTGAACTCTGTAATTCGGCATGGGTATACATATTACATAAAAATTAAAAAAAACTCTGACTGACTCCGTGCCGTGGTGGTATTTCGGTACGACTCCGTTTCTGAGGTCTCGGGTTCGATCCCCGGGTCGGGCAAAGTTATATTGAATTTTCCATATCAGCCCGGAGTCTGGAATTTGTGCCTGATATGGCGATAGGCTCGCCCCCTATCACATCTGGGACGAAACTAAGCTCGGCGAAATGTGGGTGTTCTAGTTCGCTAGTACGCCTCTGCCTACCCCTTCGAGGATACAGGCGTGAGCTTATGTAAAAAAAACATATTCTTGGAGTGGTAGAGCCACGCTGTAGACAGTTACGTCTACAACACGAATGGGTCGGCTCGGCCGGTTTGATACCACTGTCTCACAGACAATCGACGTAAAGTGGCAGCTTGCTGTCGCGTTTCGGTCGGTGAGTGAGATTTCCGGTGGCCCATTACCCCCCTCCCTTTCCCAATCCCTTTTCCCTCTCCTTCCATTTCCTCTTTTCAGGTTGGCAACGCACCCATGATTCTTATTGTGTCTTGGGTGTCTATGGGCGGTGGAGATCACTTACCATCAGGCGAGCCATCTGTTCGTTTGCCAGTCTCTGCTATAAAAAAAATATCGATTAACCAATTTATAATTTATTTATTTTTGGATAGGTCGTCCAAATAGTCTATCAAAGTAAATAGCAAAATTTCGTACCAAATCTATTGAACACAACATATCTTCCTCTATATGTGAAGTTGTTACTTATGTAAACAAAACCGGGCAAGTGCATGCTGCATGCTGATCACGCACAGTACAGGGTTCCGAAGTAAGGGTACCTAACTGTTACTTAATTATAATTTTTTAGACATAATTTTAAATGTATGGTCCATAAACTCATATTTACTATGAATTGAAATAAAACTATTCTTACGGATTCTATCACGATTAGGTTTTAATTATTATTCCCGACGTTTCGAAGGCTTTGTAGTTACTACCTGTTTTACATAACTAACAATTTCATATAAGTGATATTGAAAATAACTTGTACGATTTTTTTCTTTTTACTTTGGTGGCCTATTACTCAATAACTTGTAAATAGCGGCTATATTCCTTTGAAATTCATGATATATGCTACTACTGTGAATGTTTTCACGTATCCAAAACCAACCGTTTCGGAAATAGAGGGGGGGGACGCCCTACTCGACCAATTTTTTTCCTTTTAAGGCTTAATATTTCGCAAACAGAGACTCTAATTGAAAAATGGTTTTTGCAATCCCGCCTTGTTTTTGACCTACCCAACGACACCCGACACCATAGGATAGAATAGATAATGAAGGTAGTAGAAAGACTGGAAAATGTAGAGTTTTAATGTTTTAATCTGTTCAAAAAAACAAAAAGAAAAAGCAAATTTTATTTTTATTTTTAGTTTAGTTGCATGTCACTATTCGCAACTTAAGTTAACTTAACTTAACTTAACTTAAGTTAATTTATACGAGAACAACGTTGTGAGTTATGCATTTAAACATGCTTAATTTATACATACTGTTTATTTCTAAGAATGTGTAACTGTTTGTTAATTCAGTAAATTGAAAAAACAAAACAGGTTAGTGGAGAAAAAAAAAACCCACTTTACATGTAATTAATATTAATATTTTTTTCAAGATTTTATTCCACGACATTCTTAGTTTCATAGATATGTATACTTGTGCCAAATTACAGCCCTCTAGTACTTATAGTCTCTGAGATAAACATTGGTTAGACAGACAGACAGACGGACATGGCGAAACTATAAGGATTCCTTTTTTGCCATTTGGCTTCGGAACCCTAAAATGGTAATAAATATATGTTTATGGACTTTAAATTATGTCCAAAAAAATTATATTTCAGTAACATTTTATCCTATTTCGGAATCCTGTCCTGTGCGTGATCTGATATGCAGCATGGTTTTTTTACTCCCTTGCACTAATTTAACGCAATAGGACATGTTTAATTTTAGAAAGACTAAAATAACCACTCATTTTGAAAGTACAGCAATAGAATATTTTAATAATAAGAAAGTGCTTTCTTCATTTCAAATTTGAATAAAATTAGATTTATTACAATTTCTTTATTATAATTTTACTTATACTTACCAAGCCTTTGCTTTCTAAAACTGTTTCATTACAATATTGTTCTGTTTAGTGGTTTTATACCCATTTTGTACCGAAAGTATAAACAAATATGATATCAAAAAATCGGTCAAGTGCATGCTGCATATCTAATGATGCACAGTACAGGGCTCCATAGTCGGCTTAAATATTACTGAAATATGATTTTAATGGTCATACTTATGAGTATATTGGTCATAAAATTATATTTACTACCTATTTTACATAACTAACAACTTCATCTATGTAGTATTCAATCGATTTTGCACGAAATTTTGCTTTTTACTTTACTCGCCTATTATTCGTTAATTTGTAAAGCCTGCGGGCTTAGACAAGTGGCTTATGCGCTACTCGAGTAGAATAATAAATGTATGGGAATGACATAAGAGTACGCCGCATATAGCGTACTCTTTATGTCTTATTCTATTCGACTATTCTATTCGACTAACGCATAAGCCACTTGGCTAAACCCGCTGGTAAGCAGTGATAGATTTCCTTTTAAATTCGTTATATGTGCGACTACTATGATTTTTTTCACATTTTTTTAACCGACCGTTTAGGTGATAGGGGTTGCGGACACTTGACTCTATTAAAAATGTATTTTGCTTTTGCTTTAAAGCTTAATATTTCATTCACAAAAGATTTGAACGCTGACTGAGTAGGTTCCAACGGCACGTATGCCCGCGACTCCGTTTGCGTGAATTTACTTTCCGGGATAAAATATAATCTCTGGGATTAAATATATTTGCCGGGATAAAAATAGCCTATGGATTAATCCAGGGTATCAGCTACCTCCATACCAAATTTCTTCAAAATTGGTCCAGCGGTTTAATCGTAAAGAAGTACTCACAAACTTTCGCCTTTATAATATTAGTGTGATCAACTCCATCAATAATATAATATTGGTGGTAAAATTCTAACCCCCTTATTCATAATAACTTAGCAGAGCGTAAAGAGACCGCAAAAGTACGTTTCATAAAAATTGTATTCATAATGCCAACGTTCAATAGTGAAAACATGGCCGATTCCGATCAGCTGTTTCAAGTTTGATGTTCTTTCTTAATGATATTAATTTTTTATAGTCTACGACTCCGTCTAAGATTGATATATATATTTTATTAATTGTTTGGAAACAATTAATAAAAAATATATACCCAAGACTTCGTATCTGTTTCGAAGCTTGCCAGAGATAAAAATAATATTTTTTCTGTAACCAGCAACATTGTATTCGATAAGCATATATTAGTTCTGTTTTTGCTAAACTAGGCAAAAGTAGGGTTATGCTTTCGATAAGACCAAGATTTCATTATGAATAAGGGGGTATATCTTTAAAATATATATATATATAGGGCCATACTTATAAAAACAGATTAGCTGAACAAATGGCTAAGAATGTCACTTTTTTCCTTATGTCACATTGTTTGAAAATAAAAGAGACAGACTATTCTTTACCATTTGCTCAGCTAAACTGTTTTTATAAGTAAGGCCCATTATACCTCTATATGTAATGTAGATTATAAATATTTTTTTAAAACTTAAAGGGGGGACCATAGGGCACGACGTCAACCCCCTTTCTTTTAATTAATTTGAAATAGTATTATGGATAAATAACCTATGTCGCGTCCTTGGTCTTGGTCTATATGGGCTGTGGACCGGGAGGTCCTGAGAGGTCATGTCATTAAAAAAAGTCAGTCTTCCTAATAGTGGGAGTTTTATTGATATCGGCCTCTTTTGTGTACCTTTACATAACTTTTATGTTTCTTTTCAGTTCCTCGAGAATCTTTATTATCTATCTTTATTAATACTTTTATGTTACATGAGACCAATTTTACAGCCTTTATTTAAATATACATACTGTGTAATTAAAGGATGAGCAGGTACCCACAGATGTTGTATGACAGTTATGGGGGATGCAGGGTTGCTGTGTTGGGTAGTGGGGAGTGTGGAGGAGGCTGAGCGTGCGTGGTGCGGGAGTGCGGGATTGCGGGAGTGCGGGAGTGCGCTCGCTACAAGTAACCGAAATAACCCGTCGTATTTCGGTCGCGCCGCCCCCCGCCCCGGGCCCCGCCACACCCCGCCGCCCTCCAGCGCCGCCGGCGCAGCGCGCCCTCCTCCGACTTGCCACTATCCGCTAACTATTCGCAATCGACCGACGTCTTGGTTGTTGGACTTGGGTTATAATGACTTGACTTCTGCTAAATGAACCCGTGGACTAGTATAAGTTTTTCGCAGTGGCGTATTTATTTATTTTTAAGCGAGCGCCGAAGCAACGATTGTAATACGATAAGGACTAATAGCGTCGAGTGAGAGTTTTTTCTGTGCGTTGTGCTGCGGTGGCGCGGACAAGCAGTCGGCATCATGGAGAAGCAGTCGAGGTGGTCGGAGCAGCGTGTGGAGCAGCGTACCGAGCAGCGCTCGCAGCAGCACTCGGAACGCCGCGAGCATGTCGTGCAGCAGCAGGAGCGCGTCCAGCGCACCGAACAACACATCACACGGCAGATGCACATGCAGCACCAAGGTCAGTCCAACGGCACTCATACCAACCAACCAACCTACCACATTACTATCCTACAATATTTGTCTAACTGATAAAAATAAGATAACATCACTTTATAAAAACCATATTCATTTAGGACACCCGCTTGAACCAAACACTTGACTAATGAGCGGTTTGCTGTTGCGAATTTTACTTGTATCTATCATCATCCCGAATAATCATATCGACGAAGCTGGGAGTCGGGCGGATACGGGTGGACACGAGCGGCGGGCGCAAGCGAAGTTCCGCGGCCACGACGCCCACGCGTACTACCAGAATAGCCGCACTAACTCGCTCGCGGCTGAAAAGCGCTATGCACAAATAAAGTTACCCACCAGGAAGAAACCAAAGACACTCGCGAGCTGATTACCGCCGGCGCCGCTCTTGATGCCACCAGCGATGCGCCGCCGGCCGCCAGCCGCCCCGCTCTCACCTTGTGCTCATGCCTCACGCTTGTTTGTACAGTTGCACACTGAAACAAAATAATCACAAAACTATTATCTAAAGCGAATTGAATACTTGGAGTGTCACTGGCGAACTCATTCAGCACGGTACAAGGACGAGCGACGCTGATGCGACCCTGTTTTGATAGACACTTTATGCAATAATGAAATGTTGAATGGTGTGCCGGTTGGCCCGGTGCGGTGTGTCGGTGTCCCGGCGGTGTGAGTTCGCTCGTCCCTCCGTTAAACTTGCAACGCGAACGCATTAAGAACTTGTTTACTTATAAGGCGCAAAGGCAACTCCTTATATGGCTTCGAACAAACATGGTTCCATTCAAGGATTAATTTTACTCAATACGAAAGCTTATCGCATAACTAGGCCGTTTATGGAGGACACTTCAAATGAACTTCATAATACTTTCATTATTAAAATAATAATATCATGTTTGTTCGAAATTATATGTTTTTAATAAGTACGCCAAAAATATTTGTTTTGAAAATATGCACTAACAACTCATCAACAATAAATAACAAACAAATTAATTAGTATAAAATTAGCGGCATGGCAGCGCGCACGATGCATAGTTGCGTGTGCCGCATGCCGCATGCCGGCTTGCAAATAGGCAGCAATTCTAGTCTCGCTCAAAAAACATGACAACATAAGATGGACTATGACGGCGAAACTTAATAGAAATGCATTAATCAGTTCATTTAATTACAAACAAACAACAACCGGATCAAAACAATCGATTAATTTGGGTGTTTTAAATGACTCTCATGTTGGTATTTTTTAGTTAGTTTGTTTGACCTAGACACTCAGTTGAATCATAATTCACAAATAGAAACATGACCTATGCATATTAATGCATACAAATGAACACAATTCCGGATACGGACTTACGGCAATATTGGAATCAGTAATGTGCCACTAATCGCTAAACATACGAGTAAAGTTAGGCAATGCTAGATAAAAACATAAAAATACGACAAATAGTTATGAAGTTGGATTTAAGGACAGTTTTTACATACAGCAATCTAGTTTTAAAAGTAGATAAATGATTTACCGCCGAATGCTCATACACTTAAGATCGCTTTATGTGGTTTAAGGCCGCCTTATCTGTCAAAATTGTATGACGAAAATCAATGTAAGAAGCCGTTGAAATTGAGTAGCGTTTGACCAAGGCGTTAGTAAATTCAAATAATTTATTCTGCAAATAGGATATTTTTACATGTCAATACTCGTAGTATATATTGATTTTAAGATATTGGTAAAGTAATAATGGCGTCGGCATTTCGTAGCTATCCTTGAGAAGAAATGCCGAAACAAACTCAAGGGTTATGGCCTCTTTTAAAGTCCAGACAATACATGATATATAAAATTACAATTTAAAATGTCATCTTATTATTATTTACAGTATGATTTTGAATACGGGAAAATATCTTAATTATAATATACAATACAATACAATAACTCTTTATTGTAAAACCAATTATTACATTGACAATACATAGTACTAAGCTATTTATGGTTCTACAATGGGCGGCCTTATCGCTGCCAGCGATCTCTTCCAGACTATCTTTGGATGGACAGAATCGTTGTTATAGAAAGTAGACGGTGATGTACAATAAAGGGATATAAAGAATAAATTACCTATAGAGGTACACATTACCATAGGCATACGGGGTTGTTACTTCTGAGCAATTAACAGACATACATACGCTACTTATACCAGACACAGTTGTTCAAACCAAATACCACGATCGGCATATTAACTGTGTAAAAATACTGAGCACACAACTTAATGTCATTGAATAGTGCGTGAATCACTTGAACTAAACGACGGTACTAAATCATCACGTGTACATACAACATAATAATCCATATTTAATTAATTAACTCGGTCCAATGTTAACTTTGATTTTGATTTTAACTGTTCCAGGCATCAATATATTATACCCTAGATGCACAGTTCTTTGCAAATATCCCCCTAAAAAGTGGTCTCAGAAATAAAACAAAGGAAACGATCACAAGTTGTAATGAAATCGACACAAATATAACCCTAAGCACGTGTTATAAAGTAGGTTTTTAAACGAAATGAGCAAGCGTTCTATAATTTGAATTTTGAAATTTAGAATTCTATCGGCGGCCGACTGTAGGCAAAACGAGGGCTTAAGCACTTCTTTGCTGTCCCATTTTCCGAGCGTCAACTGTGCATCTAGGTAAAATAATATATCGATGGTTCCAGGTTTAAAACATTCGCATATTTCAAAGGGTTTGATGTTTACCGTTAAAATAATCAAAAGTTTAACTTCAAGACTGACTTCAAAGGCATCTTAACTAAAATTGGGAGCACCTTGAAATTGGTCCACTTTTTATTACATTTGTCAGAAATATCGGGTAACTTTAAAAATACCTACGAATTGAGAACCTCATTGTCTGAAAGTCGGTTAACAATAATTGAAATTGGAAATCCTAAACAAAATTTGAAAATAATGTCGCAGAAATTCAACCATCTGTTTAAATAAATAAATAAATACACTCAACAGTCACACATATAGTCCTGACCCCACACTAGGTATAACCTGTATGGTGGGTGTCAGAGACTATGAGAGACTTTCGATCTCAGTCTCGGTTTATATAAAATGATCGCATTGCGACCTCAAAAACGAATAGTGTCAATCAACTTACTGTAAATTGCGTATTCTTGTACACTGTTAAGGTAGGTCGTTGACACACACACATTCGAGCCATATATCAAAGGCCAATCACTCAGATACGATTTAACTTCTCGCTTAGTAGTATAAAGTACCTACTTCAGTTTTATAGATGCTTTACAAATCATATCATAAAAATGGGTCCTTCTATACGTAACGTACCATTTTAATCTATATATATCTTACTCAAACTACCTCTAAAATGTGTCTAAAAATATTAGAAAAAAAATGAAAAAAAGTAAAAAAAAACTTTTGTCGTGTAAACAAGCCATTGTCCTGCACTAAACACTCAATTTTTTGTCTATGGCCCATTGTTCCATGAGCAGAAGACAGCGGAACAACATGTTTTGTGTAGGTGTTATTTTGTTTTGAGAAAAACATGTGTAGGAGACGTGCCTTAATAATGACATACATACATAACATAACATAAGCTCACGCCTGTATCCTCGAAGGGGTAGGCAGAGGCGCACTAGCGAACTAGTACACCCACGTTTCGCCGAACTTAGTTCCGTCTCAGATGTGATAAGGGGCGAGCCTATCGCCATATCGGGCACAAATTCCAGACTCTGGGCTGATATGGAAAAATCCAATATCACTTTGCCCGACCCGGGGATCAATCCCGAGATCTCAGGATTGGTAGTCGTACCGAAATACAACTACGCTACCGAGGCCTTAATAATATTTGGTGCATTTTGTGCATTACACAAAACACGCCATAGGGCGTGGTGCATATGCATTCATAGTTTTTGCATTCGACTGTTAATTATCAGTTTTCTAATTTGTATCACTGAGAACTGTGGTATAATAGCGTCATTGCATCTATGACATAAAAAACAACTGAGCGCTACAAACAACGTTTTCACTATTTCTCAGCGATCAAGATTGAATAGTAATGGCATAATAATATCTTTACTTATCGATGATTCACATTACTTTTTCACTATAACGAGTTATTGTGGCGAAGCAGGTAAACTGTAGACATTGGTTTCAGGTCAACATTTTGACACAATCTAAGCACTAATTACATCGACCTGTTGGAAGCGGCCTGCATCCAGCGACTTCCTGCGACCTTTATTAGGTCGTTAGTATGCAGGCCGCTTCCAACAGGTCGATGTGGAAATCTTTGTAGGACTATGTTCAGCAGTGAACGTCCTTTTCCTGATGATGATGATGATGATGAAGCACTAATTAATTTTAGAGATCTGCAATAAATAACGTTAATTTAAATAAGTCTGAAAAATAAATCACAGTACGTTCCTGGCAACCGTTGAAGAATTTCTTATTACCCGTTCCTGGTTAACCGTATTTAGCTTCTACCTGGGATTTTGAAATAGCTAGCGTGTTAAACCTTGTATAAAACAAGTTGGAAAACTTAACGTGCTGACTTTAAAATATATCCGATCGTGATTAAATATATAGAGCTATAATAATAAATATATAAATATATAGAGCTATCATTGGAATAAGCTCTATCGAACACAAAAATAATCTTGAAAATTGTTCCACATTTAGCTGAGATATCGGGTAACATACATCAAAACATACAGACAAATTCAGTACCTCCTTTTTTAACTCTGTCGGTAAAGTTAAAAACGTTAAAAAACAATCACCAGAATCGGCGCACATTTAGCTGTAACTTCGGTACATATGTTTTATTTTATTTGCCAGAAATGTTAAAAATAAATAAAAAATATAGAAGAAAAGATAAAGATAAAAGATCACCTAAAGACTGTTCAGAGACAGTTGAAAACAAATTACACGTGGTGTAAATAAAAGTGTGATTTCACTAAATCGAGGTAAAAAGTAATAGTTAGTAGAGCGAGGGTGGTGCGCGGTCGGCGACACAGCTAGATGGTCATCTCAGACTCCGAGCCGTCTTGTACCTACGCCCGGTTCCGTCTAGCGCGCAGCTAGAACGTGCTTACTGCTCATCGTTCATTATTATAACGTAACACCTTAACTGTAGCGCGTCGCGGTGCTTGCTCTCTTATCTCTTCGCAAAAAAAACGTTTAGCGTGTGCTGTAACCACACGTCGGTTATTGTAAAGGCGCGTCTCCTGCACATGTTTTTCTTAAAACAAAACACAAAAGTATCTACAGAAAACAGTGTTTTTGTTTAGACACACTTTGTCTTCAGCTTATTGAGCATAGACAAAAATTGAGACATGCCTTTATTGTTCAGAAAGCGCAATTGTTTACGTTACTTGTTACCAGGTTTCTTTTTGGGATCATGTTCCTGTATCATGTAAATGTATCGTCTTAATTTAAGTGTCGGGAGATCCCGGGAATCAGGAACGGAATCGGAAATATAATAACAAGGAAATAAAAAAACAGCCTGAACGTATCATATTAGTAACGTCAGTAATTGGTAATATAAAAATATACTAAATATACCTCTAGAATACAAGGAGTATTTTGGATAAAAATATGATATAAGTCAACATTAGATATTTTTTCCAAAATTTTAATTTTGACATTTTTAAAACTGCTGTCACGTTTCTCATTTAGTATAGCGTTACTAATCATAAAAATGTTGCCTTCTGGATAGTGACAAAAAGTCGGCGAGTTTTTAAAATTATTTAGTTTGCCATTCTTTTAATCAGATCTAAGATAAATTACTTCAAATGTGGTTGATAAGCTGTACAAGGAATTTGAGTATTTTATAAAGATTTTGAATATCCCGGGAATTGAGAATTCCGTTTATACATTTTTGTCGGGATTCCAGGAATGCATAAATCACAGGAAACAACCCTGGCACTGACAATCAAATAGTTTTCTTGGCTTCTGTTAAATAACTACATATTATGTTACATAGGTATCATGAATTAGCTGCAATTTGACTTATTTATTACGTTATGTATCAAATCGTATATATGTATTTAAGATACATAGAATAGAATATAGAAGTAGAATAAACTATGATCAAAATAACGAATCATAGTATTAAAGTAGTACTCGCGGAGATAATAATATCGAGTTTCCAAAGGAAAGTGTAAGTGATCACAGTCGGATAAACTACGCTATGCGCGTAGTAACTAAGTAGTACATTTCTAATCAAAACTTAACCGTTTACTTTGATAATAAATAAGACGTTTCTTCGAAACAATAATTAGGATGTTCGCAATTTGATACTCTTTATAACGAAAAAGTTTCTTCTTGAATCCCTGCTTAGCACAGGAGGAAATAAATGAGGCCCTTCCTCTTTTTACCAATTAAAAACCTTCTCTATTTTAATATCTATCAATTAATATATATCACATCTTAGGCCCATATTCATAATAAAACTTTTATCGAAGGTATAAACTTATATAAGTTAAAATGTATTTTAAGCCTATAAAAATAACTTCAAACTGACTTCAGCTGATCGAAATAAGACATGTTTTCATTATCGTTTATAAGTTCCACTAAGTTATTATGAATAAGACCATTAGACTTTAGTGGATAAATAACAAGATACTGGTCTATTGTAATGCTGTAATAGATAGGACATTTACCTCGTCCTCAACTAGTTTGCTTTTAAATATCAAACTGGTTCTTTTCTTCTATCGCCTAAGAGTCTACATCTCTGAACTGGGTCATCCCACTTCAGATATTCAGTTACTTCAAATTATAAGATTTCCAACAAATCTTAATACTTTGTAGTAATTCTATAATAGTCATTTAAATACCTACCTATCTACAAACATTTAATAGTCACGCATAGATATTAACATAAAATCTCAACATGTAGACCGCAACAAGAAACTTTAACTATTCTAAAAACGAATAAAACAATCTAATGAAATTAGTTACATACAAAAAATATGTAAAACCTTTTATGAGTATGAATGTTGCATATCATAGTTATACATTAAAGAAAAAAATGCGCACCGCAGTCCGTTTATATTGTTCTGACGGTTTTATCTTTAAATCCACAATCTTGGCAAACAGTTATGTGCTCCGTGTTCACCCACTTTCGCCAGATTTTATAAACATATGCATTCATTATTTATTAAAGAAATAAGCTACATTCGCAACTAGTTATAACATTGCGGTTTATTTGAGTACGTATTTTACACGTGTTATATTTGTAAAATATAACACGTGTAAAACTGCCTCGGTGGCGTAGTTGTACTTCGGTATGACTACCGTCCTGGGGTCTCGGGTTCGATCCCCGGGTCGGGCAAAGTGATATTGGAGTTTTCTATATCAGCCCGGAGTCTGGAATTTGTGCCCGATATGGCGACAGGCTCGCTCCCTATCACATCTGGGACGGAACTAAGCTCGGCGAAATGTGGGTGTTCTAGTTGGCTAGTGCACCTCTGCCTACCCCTTCGGGGATACAGGCGTGAGCTTATGTTATGTTATATTTGTAAAAAAAGGTGATGATTTTATAATTCCATGTAATCTTATTGTTACAATACTTTCTAACAGCTGGTGGTCTGACTGGAATTTTAAGAATGTATAACATTGCTGAGTAATTGGCAAATTACTCCCGGTAGTGGTTTCCATTCCGAAAATACATGACGTCAGAATAGACACGATGATTCCTAGTGTACTTGTTTTCCATTAAATCAATACAATATAGTGGCCGACTACTAAATAACAATTCCATTGGATTAGTATGGTCATTAAAATGAGCAAAGTTATATGGCTAGATATTGTATAGGTGGATAATATACTATGGTTTTTATTTTCTCGGGACTTTCATATTCCCGGAAGTAGGAAGACGGTCGTAATATTTTATTTGGGACTTTTGACCAAATTACTAGGAACTTAACTTTGACCAAATTAGACTAAGGTTCAATTGCACCACTATTATTAACCTAGAGTTAGTCCTAACCGCAAGCTAAATTGACAGAAAATGTATGAATGACATGTAACTTAACTTGCGGTTAGGACTAACTCTAGGTTAATAATAGTGGTGCAATTGAGCCTAAATATATACCAATCGATGGCAGACATATATTTAATAATATATTGACAATTATATTACTTTTTCGTAATCGAATAATTTTCAGTAAATGTGTAATTAGTACAGGTATATACTATACAGGCATCGTATACAGGTGTCTTATATACTAACCTTTGTTACATCCGGAAAAGAATTGCATTTTGTCGATTTGCATATTGTTGGATAAATAACAAGTTTCGAGAAAAAATGTCAGATGTCAGAAGTTCACGGACGAATTATTTGTTCTATACTAAATTGTCACTTCTCTGCCGCACGGTTGAGGGGGTCGATGGCTGGCATTTGCGTCATACTCGTGAACGTGTTTTGTGTGGGGACTAGTCTGCTCAAACTGTTATTGTTTGTTTAAATTCTGCTAATTTCTTACAATATATTAATAAGGCTTCTGCGGTCCGTCCCATAATCCGTTTAGAATGTTTTATTTCCTACGACACATTGGGCCTTACTTATAAAAGCATTTTTAGCTGAGCAAATGGTTAAGAATAACCTGTCACTTTTTTCCTTGGGTTACATTGTTTAAAAATGAAAGGGACAACTTATGGTATAAAGTTAAGCAGCACTTAAATATTTTTATATGTAAGGGGCATTATTTGTGGATTAGCTATTCTAAATTAATGTAAATAGTTATTTTGTTTTGCAACTTTCAAGCGAACTGACTGAAATTTAAAAACGGGGTAATTGATGAATTACTCTTTTCATATCCATTTTTTTAAGCAAAACAACCTTTTGATCTTGTAAAAACGGGTTTATCATTTTTGCATCTAGAATCATAATTTAACTAAAAGTAAATAACTACGTAATCTAGGCTTGATTTTGTTTTATCACGGAGTAGATTCACAAATTAAGATAATTAAGATTAATTAAATTAGGGTTATTTTTATTGCAGATCTTGTTCTTTCCAGGGTTCCGAATCCAAATATAACTCTTATAGTTTGGTCATGTCCGTCTGACTGTCTGTCTGCGGGCTATCTCAGAGATTATTAGTACTAGACAGCTGTAATTTGATATGGGTATACATATCAATCGCACCAACAAATTGTTAAAATTGTGTACCTCCTATACGTAAAGTGGGGGTGAATTTGGTTATTATCCCATGGTGTGGGGTATCGTTGGGTACGTCGTTCAAAAACCTTGAGGAAAATTATAGCTAGAGTCGTTTTTTATTTAGTTTTTTTGTGGAAATGTGAAAAATTCGTGATATTTGCATATATAACTAATATTAAAGAAAAACTATCACGGCTAAGCAGTAGGCATGTTTTCAAGTTGACGAGTACTCAATAGTCGACCAAAGTAAAAAGCAAAATTTCATAAAAATTATATTCAATACGATGCGAAGTTGTTACCTTTTTAGCACAGGTAATAATAAAGTGACGATATGCTTAAAATTATGTGTAATAAAATGATATGTCATTAACATTTAACCGTACTTCGGAATCCTGTCCTGTGTGTGATCAAATATGTTGCATGCACTTCGCCTTTGATTTTCATTTGATTCATTTTCATACGAGGCATAACAAACTAAATTAAAAAAACGCTCGTACAAGGCTCGTAGGTGTTGTCAGTATGATCCATAATCACAAGTTTAAAAACTTAATTGACCGACTTCCAATTTACCGATCGTGATCAAATTTATATGGGGACCCTAGAAATAAGTTCTATCAAACAAAAATAATTCTGAAAATCGGTCCATATTTGGCGGATATATCGAGTAACATATAAAAAAATCGACGAATTGAGGCCCTCCTCCTTTTGTAGAAGTCGGCCGAAAATGCATTTTCAAATGCCCTCAACTTTCCAACTCTTTTTGTCCCATATTTGTGTGCCTGGTACCATAATAAAAAAACAAAAAATATTTGTGCTTCTATTTTTAAATAGCATTGGTAATAATATTGGGCTTGTGTAGGTCGATAAAAAACTTAACAAATCCGTCAATTCAATCTCAACTATCGCACATACTAGAGGTATTTTCATCAAATAATGATTAATATCCATTTAAATATCTAAGCGTGAGAATATCAGTTATGTAATCAATATGCTGTAGAGGTACATTTGGAATGGATTGTCTGCGGTTTCAGTAATACCAACAATACGATCTAGTTAAACCTTAGACAAAAGAAGATAGAGGATTGGGCATAACTATGAAAAATGAAGCATTCCTAATGTATGTTACGAAATCAAAATGGCAACTTTGCGATAGAAAGATCCCATTTTTTTTAATTAGGTATCTTGTTCGTATTCCGAAATTAGTTTTAATGTAAATATAACACCGTATTTACAATGAAATCAATAAGTATTTAAATGTACCTACGTTATTTAATTCTTATGACACGGTGACACCTTACATGTAAATTGAACGCGAAACTAAAATGGCGGAACCAGCTTCATAGTAAACACGTCTTTTTCGTAGTTATGCCGGGTCCTCTTATTTTTTATTTAGTCATTGAATTAAACGCGAATAGGTTTAACTTTTTTTTATTTTCTAAATAGATTTAAATTTATTTGAAATTATTGTAATCGTTCTTAATATGCATGCCTAAGTTCATAACTGAATCCCCAAAGAAGTGAGTAGAGGCCAACTAGCGCAATAGATCACATTTCGCCAAGGATATTTCCATGCTAGATATTTTTCTTGCTCCGGTCGCTGATGTTCAATATTCGCGACTGGTCATTGTTGGAGTCTCGTAAATGACAGTTTATTACTATTCCCGCCTATGTCATATCTTCACCTAAATTTAGATTAAGTGGCTTATTAATTACCTCTTTGTAAAAATGTAATACCAAATAACAATATACAGGTAACCAAGTATCGACTTTAAAGAATTTTATGCGAGCATTGCGTAACAACAAAAAACGCAAAGCGAAAGTTTAATAATTTTGCGCTATTATATTATATTCGAAGTATTTTTTAATGTAATGTACCTTACATTACAATTATATCGGTAAATTTACTTCAGTGTGACCTTGACCTAAAAACACGGAACCTTGAAAGAGTTTGTTATTATAAATTAGCCGCAAACTATTACGCGTACCGTGTAGTTAGTTATAAGTTATATGTTTATACACATACTAATTAAATTATGAATAAAAACAAACCTGAAAGATAAACAAATAAATATGATATTTTTAATTAACACAGTATTTTTTTATTTTGCAGTTCACGTTCATGTTGTAGATTACAAAAAAATTACATTAAATTAATTTTAAAAACTTGTAATAATGTTCAAGAAAAAATATTATCGTATAAAAAAAGGATTATCGTTAATTGTTATTATCCTTTAAAATTAAAAGAAGATAATAATTATTTTTAATTCGGTATTTCCTCAAATTGGACTTCTACTTATAAATATAAATATAAATTATTAGAATTGATTATTTTTTTTAATTTTGTTCATATTCGTATTATTTGTTTTTTTTTATTTAACAAACCTTTTGGTGATTGGTGAAAATGAGCCACGCGCTAGTAGTACCCCTACCTACCCCTTTAGAGATATACCTGAGCTTATTTTAAAATATGTTAAAATAATATCGCCCTTAAATAATTTTGATATTTACTTGTACATGTGTTTACGAAAATGGTCAACGTAACAAGATCCGAGTGGTTGGTACTAAAATAGACGCGCGAAAAGAGCTTGGCGGCTTCGTCATTCCTGTGACTCATTGTCGGCGCCCATCCAATCCGACATCTCTGGAACTAATTCGATCGTGCCTGTACACGATTTTATCATTTATTCCGGGATATGTAATAAATTAAAAATTCTTTTCACTTTAAATTAAATTGAAATTAATTTTAAAAAAATAATACAAATCTTTAAATAAATCTCAGCGAAATTGCTTTGTATGTGTGTTTCAATAATAAAAATGTTATTTATTTAATGATAGTTATATTCACATATACAGGGTGTTTCATAAAGTTGGTATCCATAATAACTTCACTTAAAAGTAGGATGGCTAGCAATCTAGCAGTAAAGTTTAAAATTTCGTAAGGTTCATAGTTTTGAAATAACGGAACCATGAATTTGTGATGAAAACCTTTTTTCTGGCTCACTGGGTCAGCTACAGCACATTTACAAACTACCTATGGGGTAATTAATTATTTTTAGCATACACAAAGCCATTATTTTGCTATTTGTGACGATTTACAGGTCAAATTCCGATTTTAAAATTCCCATGATAAATATTTATAAAGAAAATTAAATTAAATTTTTATTTTTTAACTTTACCATTGCACTTTAAATCGTTCTCCTTGTATGTGGAATTGTTATAGGTACCAACTTTATGAAACACCCGGTATATCACTAAGATTTTAACGCATTATAATATGTAATTACTAAGTAGAGGTACATATAGTACGCTTGGTTAAAGGGCTGTGCATTAATTACTATGGGCCTTACTTATAAAAGCATTTATAGCTGAGCAAATGGTTAAGAATAACCTGTCACTTTTTTAGCGTTACATTGTTTAAAAATGAAAGGGACAACCTATGGGTTAAAGATAAGCAGCGCTTAAATATTTTTATAAGTAAGGGGCAATTTATCCGTTTATAGCAAAACGCGTAACACTTATGGCGAATGAAATGTAAATAGAGTCATTACAATTTCTTAAATTTTTACATAAATCCATACTTTAAGACTTCCTTCATAATATTAAATGATTTGTTCTAATTGTTTCAGTGGGAAGCACTGGTGACAGCCTACCCAGCATAGCAGGCAGGCCTGGGGATCCCTCTCCGCCAATATTTGAACAAATCTTCAAGAATGCGAGGTTCGCCCAAGGTGGCAATGCCAAATTTGAAGGAAAACTCAGGGGAAACCCGACTCCTGTCGTATCGTGGACAAGAAAGAAAGCTCCTCTTGTCGAATGTAATAAGTATAGTATGAGCTACAACGAACAGACTGGAGACGTGTCCTTGCTGATCAAACAGATTGGACCAGGGGACGAGGGTGAGTACACATGCACGGCCCGCAATCAATACGGTGAGGCCATCTGTTCTGTGTACATACAGCCTGAAGGCGTCCCTATCCCTGCACACCAGACCAGCCAGCAACAGAGCTACAGGCATGTGAGCGAAACCGTCGAACACAAATCGTACGGCACGCAAGGATATTCCTCGGAACAGTCGAGAAAAATGCAAAAAGTAGCATATACCAACGGTACTGACTATTCATCCACAGAAGATTTCAAAGTGGATACGTTTGAATATAGACTTTTAAGAGAAGTATCTTTCAGGGAGTCTATCACTAAGAGATATGTAGGAGAATCCGATATCCACATCAGCACAGAAATAGACAAATCCTTAGGACCAGTATCGCCACCTAAAATAGCACAAAAACCAAGGAACTCCAAACTTCAGGAGGGAGCTGACGCTCAATTCCAAGTGCAGCTTTCCGGCAATCCTAGGCCGAGAGTAACATGGTTTAAGAATGGCCAAAGAATAGTAAATTCCAGTAAACATGAAATAATTACAACTCAGAATCACACAACTCTCAGAGTAAGGAATACTCAGAGGTCAGATTCAGGCCATTACACTTTACTGGCTGAAAATCCTAACGGATGTATTGTCACGTCAGCATACCTCGCTGTAGAATCTCCTCAAGAAAGTTATGTTCAAGACCAGAAGCAGTACACTATAGACACTCAACAAGTAGGAATTGAGGAAAGAGTAGAAGTTAGCGAAAAAGCTCTCGCTCCGCAATTTGTAAGGGTTTGCCAAGACCGCGACGTCACGGAGGGCAAAATGACGCGATTCGATTGCCGCGTCACAGGCAGACCTTACCCAGAAGTCACGTGGTTCATTAACGACAGACAAATTCGAGACGATTATAATCATAAGATATTAGTAAACGAATCAGGTAATCATGCACTTATGATTACAAACGTCGATCTTAATGATAGTGGTGTGGTCACATGTGTCGCACGCAACAAGAGTGGTGAGACATCCTTCCAATGTCGACTGAACGTTATCGAAAAAGAACAGGTAGTGGCTCCTAAATTTGTGGAGCGGTTCAGTACTCTAAACGTTCGCGAAGGCGAACCTGTTATACTCAACGCTCGTGCGGTCGGTACACCTACTCCACGAATCACATGGCAGAAGGACGGCGTTCCAATTATACCCAATCCAGAGCTACGAATTAATACCGACGGTGGAGCCTCGACGCTGGACATCCCGCGAGCCAAGGCGTCGGATGCGGCATGGTACCAGTGCACTGCCCAGAACGTCGCAGGCTCCACAGCTACTCGGGCTAGGCTTTATGTAGAAGTACCCAAAGAGCCTGCGCCTGAACAAAAGCGCTTGCATTTACCAAGGCCTACGAAAATAATCGAACCAGAGTGAGTAAATTGTTTATTCAAAAATATTGTATCTGTTTTGGTGACATATTAATATAAATATTTATTTTATTTTAGACCTGCGCCAGGACCGGAAATCATATACCTAAGGCACGTTGAAAGAGCAAGACCTTTTGTACCTCCTGGTGAGGAAGATCGGGTCTATCCTCCGCCGCAATTTATAGTGCCATTAAAAAGCGTTACGCAGATGGAGGGTGGAAAAATTCACTTCGAAACTAGGATTGAACCAGTCGGTGATCCATCAATGAAGATAGAATGGCTAAGAAACGGGCAGAGTATTGAAGCAAGTGAGTATTTTTTGAAAGTACTGTTTACAAAAGGATAGTAGGTGGTATAATAACATTCAACAGTAAAGATACTGGTAGGGTATAATAATTTAAGTGTCTGTTTACGGTTCTTAAAGCACTATTTAAAGGACTCAGCATAAATTTACTGGGATTTTACGTAGACATTCAAAATCACTGAAAAGGGTTGTCACAAAAAATTATAGCCGAGCTACATGGGTATAACTGATAGTAGCTCTCAACTTCCATGGTCACGTTTTTTTTTATATACTAAGTGATCTCCATCGCCCATAGACACCCAAGACACAGAATCATGGGTGCGTTGCCAACCTAAAAAGAGTGAATGAAAGGGGATGGAAAAGGAGTTAGGCAAGAGAGGGGGGAAACGGGCCACTGGAAATCTCACTCACCGAACGAAACGCGACAGCAAGCTGCCACTTTACGTCCTTTTTCTGGGAGGCAGTGGTATCAAACCGGTCGAGCCGGCCCATTCGTGCTGTAGACGTTACTGTCTACTATGTGGCTCTACCACTCTACCACGTCTGGGCAATTAATTGTATGAAAAACGTTGCACTTACGCCCGGTTCCAATAAACAATCTCTGTTCGAATGTGCAGATAGATTACAAAAATTTGCCAATAAGAACATAGTTTAAACATGACTCCGTCAAATAACTCGATTTGATTGGTTCATAATCGCGATCTATCTGCGCTCTAAACTGAGATCGTTTATTGAAACCGGCCGTTAGGAGGCAATGGTTTGTTAGTTGCAAAATTTCAAGCGCTGTTTTAATTATAGATAACATGTATCGTTTTATTAATTATATATAATATTGAGTTTCGGAATCAATTCAAGATTTTCGGTGTTAAGTTTCAAATATGGCATGCAAAACTTTCCATGTTCCATTCCCTAATTATTCAAAATCAATATTTATTTGTTTTTTTAGGTTCGCGGTTTACATCTATTTTCCGATTCGGCTACATTTCTCTTGATATGCTCAGTCTTAACATGCAAGACAGTGGTGAATATACATGTAGAGCTGTCAGTGCAACTGGTATCGCTGAAACTAAAGCAACTCTGCAAGTGACACCGAGAGCTACAATTGACAGGACCAGTCAACACCCAGAGACTCTACAGTATCTTCAACATACAGAAGATTACTCCAAATACCAACATCAAGAATCAGTAGAAGAACAAGTTTCACAAAGGCCGCAGTTTATCAGACCTTTGCAAGATCTTGGTGAATTACAGGAGGGCAGAAATGCTCACTTCGAAGCCCAACTGGTACCGGTAAGCGACTCTACTATGAGGGTGGAGTGGTACAAAGATGGCAGACCCATTACAGCTAGCTCGCGAATCACAGCAATCTTCAACTTCGGCTACGTCTCCCTTAACATCATGCACCTACGGGCTGAAGATGCAGGTTCGTATACTGTGAGAGCTGTAAATAAATTAGGAGAAGCTGTCAGTACTGCTTCAATCCGCGTAGCAGCTAGAAGCACTGTTACCGGAGATCTAGGTATACCAGAGCAACGTAGATATATTGAAAAGACTGAGCAATTAGAGGCATATCAGCAACAACAACATCAGAAATATTATCAAGAAGTTCCAGAAAGCACACAGAGACCTGAATTCAAGACTCCAATTAAGGACCAAATTAATATAAAAGAAGGAGGATTCGCTCACTTTGAGGCTCGACTAGAGCCTATTGGGGATTCGACACTCCGTGTAGAGTGGCTTAAAGACGGCAGGCCCGTCGAAGCAAGTTCAAGGATAACAACATTCTTCAACTTTGGTTATGTTGCATTAACGATTAAATCAGTAACAGTTCATGATGCTGGTCATTACACTTGCCGAGCTTACAATGCTCTTGGTCAAGCGAGTACTAGCGCGAATCTTACAATTGTTACAAAGAAAGATATAATTGCGGAATCACAACATCCTGGAGGATTAGAAAAGATCCAATACCTTGAAGACTCTAGCAGGTATTCCAAACGAATGGATGAAGAAGTGAAGGTGACACAAAAGCCAAGATTTTTGGGACCACTAAAGGGCACAAACAAAATTGTTGAAGGACAAGGCGCGCATTTTGAAGCTAGAGTAGAACCCCAAAGCGATCTGACAATGACCGTTGAATGGTATTTCAATGGTAAGCAAATAACAAGTGCAAATCGTATCCAAACATATCATGATTTCGGTTACGTAGCGCTTGACATTTCCAATGTTCGAGAGGAAGACTCTGGAGTATACACAGTGGTGGCTCGCAACGCATTAGGTGAAGCCCAACTGAGTGCTTCCATGACAGTTGAAAGTAAGTTACATTCTCACCTATAAGAATATGATTTTTATTAAATTACTATTTTACCTAATTAAATTACTTACATATTTTTTACATTTACAGCGCGTTCGAGTATTGATACATCAAGCATACATCGTGGTCTTTATGAAAAAACTCGTCAAATTGAAGAATCTAAGTTTGTTGAACCCTCGTACCATATTGAGGAAATTTCAAAATCCAAACCAGTATTTGTCCAGCCACTATCAGATCCTCAACCAGTGTCTGAAGGCAAAAATATTCACCTTGAATGTAGATTAGAACCGATGGGTGACCCAACAATGCGTGTGGAGTGGTTCCACAACGGAAGAGCAGTTACTGTTGGTTCTCGTTTCAGAACTTATTATGACTTTGGTTTTGTTGCCCTAGATATTATACACGCGACATCCATTGATTCTGGGGAATACACTGTACGTGCAGTTAATCACTTGGGCTCTGCACACACATCAGCTATGGTTCGCGTGATCGAAAGATCAGACGTTTTAACCGACACGCAAAATGAACAAGCCATTGAACAGATTCAAATGCTAGAAGACGCAGCCCGAAGAAGTCGGCAAGTGCAAGAAGATATTACTGTAATGCAGGCACCGCAATTTTCAAGACCATTGCATAACATTGAAACGTTTGAAGGTACTAATGTGCATTTGGAATGTAGATTGCAACCCGTAGGCGATCCCACCATGAAAGTTGAGTGGTTCTGCAATGGCAAACCTATAAAAACTGGGCACAGGTTTAGGCCCGCTTACGAATTCGACTATGTAGCGCTAGATCTTTTGAGCGTTTATCCAGAAGATTCTGGAGTCTACACATGTCAAGCTACTAATCAACTAGGAGAAGCAGTGACGTCTTGCGCTCTGCGTGTGATCGCCATGAAAGATTTAATAGTTGAATCCCAACATCCATCTGGTCTTGAGAAAATACAATACTTAGAAGATGCTTCACGCTATAAGAAATCCGAAGTTATTGATGAATCGATAAATATCAAACCCCGTTTCGTTACTAAACCAAAGTCCATAGAAAACGCTGTTGAATCTCAGCATGTGCATTTCGAATGCAAACTAGAACCTGTAACTGATTCTAATCTCAAAGTAGAATGGTTTAAGAATGGTCATCCAGTGACAATTGGCCATCGTTTCCGACCTATTCACGATTTTGGATACGTAGCTCTAGACATCATAGATTTAATTGCGGAAGACTCAGGGGTTTATACATGCAGGGCTACGAATCTTGTAGGCGCCGATGAGGTAAGTTGCAGATTAACTTGCCGCGGAACAGTAGATATCATTCGAGCCACACAAAATGAGGCCGGGCTGGAGCAAATCCAAATGTTAGAAGATAGATCGAAATACCACAGAACTGACTTTGTTGATGAGGTAACAACACAAGCTCCTATATTTACAACGTCCCTTAAAAACGTTGAAATTAAGGAGGGTCAGCGTGCTCATTTCGAGTGCAGGCTTATACCTGTATCCGATCCAACAATGAAAGTTGAATGGTATCACAATAAAACACCTCTCAAGAGCGGTTCCAGATTTACTGAAACAAACAACTTTGGTTTTGTGGCTTTAGATATTATGTCTTGTCTACCAGAAGATTCTGGCACTTATACCTGCCGAGCTATCAATGCTCTTGGAGAGGCAGTCACTTCAGGAATTGCTGTAGTTCACTCCAAAAAATCGATTTATTTGGAATCGCATCATGAAGGAGCCTTGCCCAGACTTAATCAATTGGAAGACACATCAAGGTACCAAAAACACGGTGTACAAGACGAGGTAGTAACACAGGCACCTGTGTTCACAATGCCAATGAAGGATATTCGTGTAGCTGAAAATCAAGCAGCGCACTTTGAAGCTAGACTTATACCTGTAGGAGATCCCAAGTTGAAAGTTGAATGGCTACGTAACGGCGTACCTATCGAAGCATGTAAGTATTCGTTCTTTCATCAAGCATTTACGTGTATTATTATTCAATTATACCTACTAATTATGGTTTCGTTTACAGCAAATCGATTGACAACAATGCATGACTTTGGTTATGTCGCCTTGAACATGAAATATGTGAACCCTGAGGATTCCGGTACATATACATGCCGCGCTATAAACGAACTAGGGGAAGCGGTCACGTCATCCACACTATTTGTGCAATGTAAGTCATTATAATGAGGATGAGGATCATTTACAAAAAAAACTTAAGAAATAGTGTGCACTAAGATTACGGATATTGATATTTATGGTTGTCATGTTAGGCGTGGCCTTATTATGTAAATAAATCTTAAATAATCTGTTACAGCCAAAGCGTCACTCCAACTAGAATCTCAACACGAGACTGCTTTAGAGAAAATACAGCAGTTGGAAGACAGTTCCCGCTACAGGCGTAAAGAAGACGTTGAGATAGCTGTCACCCAACCACCACGATTCATTACTCAATTAAATGGTCCTTCAAAACTATTAGAAGGCCAGAGTGCGCATTACGAATGTCGTATTGAACCGTACCCTGATCCCAACATGCGTGTTGAGTGGTACTTCAACGGTAAAGTACTGCAAAGTGGGCACCGCTATCGCACTGCATACGACTTTGGATTTGCATCTCTTGACATACTTACGGTTTATGGTGAAGATTCAGGCGAGTACACTTGCAAGGTCATAAACAACTTGGGACAAGCTACGTCGTCGATAAACCTGAACGTGCAATGTAAGTATTAAGTTTACATATTCGTGGTAATAAGGTATTAAATTAAAATATACTGTTTCAATATTTCAAACATTCTTTTCTATTCTAGCCAAGGAATCAATAATAAGAGATACTCAACATGAAAGTGCTCTTGAGAAGATTCAATACCTTGAGGATGACAGCAAATACAAACGGGTGATTCACGATGAAAGCTTCGTTGCAGAAAAACCTCAATTCGGTAAACCTATCAAGAATGTACAAGCTGGTGAAGGCCAACCGGTCCATTTGGAAGCTACTCTAACACCAGTAAATGATCCCACGATGCGAGTTGAATGGTACTGTAATGGCCGTCCGATACAGCAGGGACATCGTTTCAAAACAACATACGACTTTGGATATGTGGCATTGGATATTTTATATGCTTATGCTGAAGATACCGGCACTTATATGTGCAAAGCCACGAATGCTGTAGGCGAGGCCGTAACAACGAGCTCTGTTTCTGTAGATGGTAAGTTAACATGATTTATTGAATTAAAGAACTAGGTAGTTGAAAAGATGCCTTAAACACATTATATTCTGCCTAGTTAGCGTCCACATTCACATTTCCACGAGGCGACTCACTTTTTGGAGTCAATACGGTTGAATTTATATTTTAAGCTCGCAACTTCCGCGTATTAAAGTACAAAATTATACACCAAAACCTTCCTCATGAATTACTCTATCTATTGGTGAAACCGCATGAAAATCCGTTGAGTAGTTTTTGAGTTTAACGCGAACAGACAGACAGGCGTCTGTCTGTTCGCGTGTCTACTGCGTAGCAGAGGACTTTGTTTTATATGTAGTGATTTGGCGTTCACTGTATTTAGCATTAAAAGTAATATAATAACATAAACATGTCAGAATATAAACTAGCGCTGAGGATAATAGGGAGCATAATATGGAGCAACATCTTATGTATTTTTATAGCCAAATCGGGACTCTACTTGGATACATTAGATGAACAGAGGCTGAAGAAGATACAAGAGCTTGAGAAATACGAAAGACCTAAACCGATTGAAGAGGAGCAACCGGGACAGCGACCAGTATTTTTGACTGCACTTACAAGTCTCGAGCACTTGAAGGAAGGTGATCGTGCACACTTCGAGTGTAGAGTTGAACCTATAAATGACCCAGATTTAACTATTGAATGGTTCCTTAATGGGCAGAAAATAAGAGCTGGTCATAGATATAGAACGACACATGACTTCGGCTATGTGGCGTTAGATATATTGTACACATATCCTGAAGATTCTGGAACATACATGTGCAAAGCTACTAACAAACTTGGTGAAGCAGTTAATACATGCACGTTGAAGGTTGCAGGTAAGAACATTTTCTTAAATAAGATACTGTTATACTAGGCATACAAATCGGTTGGTTTGTGCAGATTATGTATTTGTACAGATATAATAACTGTTTGTATGTGTTAAAGTAAGTATAGGACGCCTAGCTATTTACAAAATCATGTACATGGTAAAACGTTAATATTTTTGATTATGAAATATTATAATATGTTTGTATGTTTTTTTTTTTAAATTAATTTCTTTTACACCTGCCATTATTTATTTTATGGCAATTTTGAGTTCTGTTACTTACATATGTTTTCATTAATTACAATTTATTTCTTATTTTATGATTATTGTATTTTAATTATATTATGCTAACATTAATAATATATGTTTGTATGTTTAAAATTACCCTGAGACCATATTAAAATAACTGATTACATGTACATAAATCTAAATCGTTTTAGATTGAAAATATTAAAATATAGACTTTATTAAAGATTGATTATGTGCTCCTATAAATAAATATACCGGGTGTAATGGTTATATTATTATTGTTTAGTTACAACTGAACTGTTATTACAGGGCACAGAAGCATTATCTTGGATACTCAACATCCAAATGGACTTGAGAAAATAAGACAATTAGAAGCGCAAGGTCATCATGCTAGAATCGAAGTTGAAGAGCCTAAGATCAGCCCCCCTAGGTTTGTCACCGAACTTACGGGCACAACTCATGTATTTGAAGGTCAAACGGCTCACTTCGAATGCCAAGTTGAACCAGTGCATGATCCAAACTTACGTATCGAGTTTTACCATAATGGCAAGGCCCTGCAATCTGCCTCACGATTCCATATCACTTTTGATTTTGGTTACGTGTCATTACATATCCAACATTGTATACCTGAAGATGCAGGTGAATATTCAGTTAAGGCTATAAACGCTCTCGGTCAGTGCACGTCATCCATATCAATGACAGTAACCGCAAAAGGCAGTATTATATCGGAATCTCAACGTCCGGAAGGCTTAGAAAAGATTCGAGAGTTAGAACCCTCTGAAATTTTCAAGCGTCCAGAAATACCTGAACCGGTGACTCGCCAAAGGCCAGTGTTTACGCAACCGTTACAAAATATTGATAATATTCAAGAAGGGCAAACTGCGCACTTCGACTGCAGACTTATTCCTGTAGGTGACCCGACTCTGAAAATCGAATGGTTCAGGAACGAAAAACATATCGAAGATAGTTCCAGGATCACCAAAACACATGACTTCGGATATGTGTCTATGACAATTACACATGTACGCGATGAAGATGAAGGAGTCTACATGTGCAGAGCATCAAACTTACTGGGAGAAGCAGTTACAACGGCTGCCATGAAAATCAAAAGTAAGACACTCAATTATTTAATTCTAATATATAGGTATTTTTTTAAAGAACCGACTGCGACTGGAATGTAGTTATAATTTTGAGCTATATAGATTAGATCTTTGTATTATAAAGCTTCCAAGAATCAAATTTAAGTAGCAGTTTTACTAATACAAGACACTTGATTTAAATTATGTGTTTCAGACTTCGATAACCTTGGTATATTGTATATTGGCTAACGAATAATAACGATGATTTACCTTACCTTATGTTATTACTCAGCTCTGATGGTCGTAAAGTCGTAACAATAATTATCGTTGAATCGCAGAACTTTATTAATTAACTAATCAAAATGAAACAAAAATTCTGTTATGCTTGTATACTTTTGCATCTCATTAAGAAAATTAAGGGCCCATAAACACATGCCACTGCAATAGAACAGTTAGTTGGTTAGTTAAGAATTAAAAGCCTATTTAAGCTATGTACCTTGTAAAATTGATACAGTGATAAGTCTTCCAACGATGTTTATATTTTTACAGCCAAGGCAGCTATTCAAATGGAGACTCAACATCCAGAGGGCATGAAGAAGATTCAACAACTGGAAGAACCGCAACGAAAGAAGGCTGAAGAGCCTGAACGTGAATTCGAAAAACCAATCTTCACTCAAGTTCTCACTGGACCTTCAGAGTTGTGGGAAGGTCAACATGCCCATTATGAAGCCCGTGTTGTACCGGTTGGTGACCCCAGTCTCCGATTTGAGTGGTACATAAATGGCGTCGAATTAAAAATGGGTAAGAACGAACAAATGTAACAAGTTTTTTTTTAAGTTGGTATTTTAGAATAATATTTAATAATATTTTCACTTGCATGAATGTTGTATTTCTGGAGAATTATCAGTGGCCCAAGCAGAAATATTTTTGATAATCGAAATCGTATCGAGCTTGCTGCGCATTTATAGCGCCTTACTTAAAACAGCAATTTTGGCTGAGCAAATGGTTACGAATAACCTGTCACTTTTTCCTTGCGTTACATTGTTTAAAAATGAAAGGGACAACCTATGGTATAAAGATAAGCAGCGCTCAAATATTTTTATTAGTAAGGGGCATTATATTTGGGTAAAATTTCATACAAATGTCAAAAGCGCGTATCGAGCCCGATTTGAATTCGATTGTCAGAACTATTGCGGTTCGGACCGCATATTAACTTATTCTACATCCAAATGTACAGCCCTTAAGAAGCAGTTAATTTCAGAATCCTCAATTTTATATGGATAATATTTAACAAAGTATATGATTATACCTCTACTGTCTTAATGGAGTAACTTGCCTACTCTTCCATTTATGCGGTGTCTAATGTGTCAAATATTATTTCAGGATCAAGATTCCGCACCACTCACGACTTCGGTTTTGTTACTTTAGACATCAATTCAGTAGTTGCCGAAGACGCCGGATTATACATGTGCAAAGCTATTAATAGAGCAGGAAGTACAGTATCATCAACATCACTTAAGGTTAAGACAAAATCCACCATTGTGGATCAAGCTATGAGGCCTGAATCTTGGGAACAAATTCAACTCAAAGAAGCTGCTATGAACAAAGTTCCAGAGATGTTTGTAGATACTGGTGTCCAACAGGCACCAATATTTACAACTCACCTTAAGAGTCTGGATAAATTTGCTGAAGGACAACATGTCTATCTTGAAGCCCAAGTTGAGCCGCGCACAGATCCTAATCTCAGAATAGAATGGTTTAAGAACGGCGTTTCTTTAACTACTGGCGCAAGGTTGAAGAGTACTTTCGATTTCGGATTAGTCACACTGTCTGTTAATGGACTGAGGATCGATGACTCCGGTATTTACACCTGCAAAGCTACCAACCTCATTGGAGAAGCTGTTTCGACAACATCTATTAAAGTTGAAGACCGTCATTGGTTGCTTGGTGAATCTCTACATCCAGAATCTTTGGATAGAATCGGTGCCTTAGAACAGCCTAAACCAGGCAAACCTGAAGCGCCTGAGGCAGTTTATGAAACACCTGTATTTATTTCACATCTAAATAACATAGTATGTAAGGAAGGCGATAATATACACTTTGAGTGTAATGTGGAACCATCAAGAGACCCTACTCTTAAAATCGAATGGTTCTTCAATAATAAGCCTTTGCCATCAGGATCTAGGTACAAGAGTACTCATGACTTCAGTTACGTGTCATTGGATATTACTCATACCTATGAAGAAGACTCGGGTATTTACACATGCAAGGCTACTAACAGCAAAGGATCAGCTACGACTTCAGGATCCCTTAGATGCACCGGAGATCGTCATATCTATCTTGACACACAGCATCCACAAGGTAAAGCTGGTCTGGAAGCGGTAGAACAAGCAGAGGAAGCCAGACTTTCTAAATCTAGGAGAACTTCTGTTCCTGATGCTGAATATCCTAAGCCCGAATGGATAGTTCCAGTAGCTCCTGAGCATCAATTAATTGAAGGACAAGCTCTTCACCTTGAAGGACAGGTTGAACCGAAGAATGATCCTGATTTGAAATTAGAATGGTACTTTAACGGCAAAGTATTAGAACAAGGATCTAGATTTAAACTCACTAGCGATTTCGGTTTTGTGACTTTGGACCTTATCGATGTCTATGAAAGAGACAGTGGTATCTACACATGCAAGGCATATAATAAGAAAGGTGAAGCATTCACATCATCGACTGTATTCTGCATTAGTAAAGAAAATCTTATCGAAAGAACACAACATCCTAAAGGAACCGAGGGCTTGGAAAAGATTCAGAATCTTGAAGAATCTCTGCGTAAAGAGCCGGGTCAAAAAGCTGATGACGACACAGGTAGACCTCCAGAGTTCACTTCAGTGTTTAAGGATATTGTCGATATTAGTGAAGGCCAAATCGCCCATTACGAAGCATCACTTATTCCTACTGGAGATCAAAGCATGGTCATTGAATGGTTCTACAATGGCAAAACGATCGAAGCAAGTCATCGTATTAGAACAGTATACGCTTTTGGTATGGTTGTTTTAGAAATCCTTGGAACAAAGACTACCGATTCGGGCGTGTATGCATGCCGTGCTACAAACAGATGGGGTCAAGCAGAAATAAGTGTTAAACTCGAATGTGTGGATAAGAGCAAAGGTCAAAAACCAAGGTTTACCACTCATATACAAAACATTGAGGGCCTCAAGGACGGTCAATCTGCTCATTTCGAATGTACTGTTGTACCTGTCGACGATCCTGACATGAAGATTGAATGGTATCATAACGGCCAACCTATGCGTCATTCGACTAGAATAAAGACTGTATCTGATTTCGGATTTGTAGTCTTAGATATTGCGTACACTCAGAACCACGATTCTGGTGAATATGTTTGTCGGGCTTATAACAAATATGGAGAAGATTTTACGAAGGCTACCATTAGTTGCTTCGGCAGGGGTGGCGTTTACTTAGACAGTCTGCAACCTGACTCTCTTGCTAAGATTAGAGAGTTAGAGAGCCTCCAAGGTGCACAACAACAGGCACCTGTGACACCATCTGCAGTGCCACCTAAATTCGTAACGCAAATACAAGACGTGACAAAACTTGTTGAAGGCCAAAGTGCTCACTTTGAAGCCAGATTAGTGCCTGTTGACGATCCTGATCTCAAAGTAGAATGGTTCTACAATGGCAAGAAATTACCACACGGTCACCGGTACAGAACCTTCCATGATTTCGGCATCGTTATATTAGATATCTTGTATTGCTACGAGGAGAATTCGGGTGAATATGAGTGTATCGCTACCAACAAACTAGGACGAGACTCTACCAAAGCAACACTTAAATGCACATCGAAAGAGAACTTAATCTTGGACTCGCAGCTACCGCGGGTAAATCTAATTGTATTAAATTTATTCGTTTTGAAATTTGTAAACGAATAAATCTTATAATCTTTATAATTATTTTAGGGCATGGAAGGCGGTTTGGAGAAATTACAGACTTTGGAGGATTCCATGATACGAAGAAAAGACGACCAAATAGAAGAAGAAAAAGGGAAGGCGCCCGTGTTTACAGTTCCCTTATCGAACATAGAAAACCTTAGGGAAGGAGAGAATGCTCATTTTGAAGCTCGATTGACGCCTACTGATGATCCCAATTTGAAGGTACCTAAATTTTAATATCAAAGTTTCTATTTGTTTAGGTATAAAGTACTGTTTACAGAAAATGTTCCGCCTGATTTAGTGTCACCAATAATATCTACTATTAAAATACATTAAAGTCAATAAATAAAATAGCATCAACTCAAATTCTCACATTTTTCAGGTTGAATGGTACTGGAATGGTAAAGCCCTCAAAGCTGGTTCTAGATTTAGGACTTTCTGTGACTTTGGATTTGTTATACTTGAAATATCGCCCACTTATCCTGAAGATTCCGGAGAGTATTTGTGCAGAGCGTACAATAATTATGGAGAAGCTGTTACTACGGCGACTATGAAAGTACAAGGAAAGCGCAATATCATCCTGGAATCTCAATTGCCTAAAGGAATGGAGGGTACTATTGATAAAATTGCAGCTCTTGAGGGATACACTGGAACTGTAGACTCTATGACTCCCGAGGCAGAAAGTGGAAACCCGCCAGAGTTCATTACCACACCTTCAGATCTCATCCTCACTGAAAATTCTTCAGCTCACTTTGAATGTCGCTTGATCCCAGTTAATGACTCAAGTATGAGGGTGGAATGGTTCCACAATGGAAAAGCATTACTAACTGGATCTAGGGTTAAAACTATCAATGACTTTGGATTTGTAATATTAGAAATAGGAGGAGTCTATCAACGCGATGCCGGTGTCTACACCTGTAAAGCTACTAATAAACACGGTGAAGCCACGGTATCATGTAAACTCCAAGTTAAAGGAAGGCAAGGTATCATACTTGAGCCTCAATTACCATCACAGTTTAAATCTGGAACTGAAAGCATCCAGAAACTGGAAGAGACTCTGCACAAGCGAGACGAAATTACAATCGAAGATGAAAAACCAAATCCTCCAAGGTTTACTGTTGAAATCAAAGATAACATTGATGTACCTGAAGGTGGACCTATACACTTTGACTGTCGTGTGGAGCCTGTGGGCGACCCCACTATGAGAATTGACTGGTTCCACAATGGTAGACCATTTGCCACAGGATCACGTGTGCATATGCTTAACGATTTTGGTTTTATTGCTTTAGATATTGATTATATCTACACACGCGACGCAGGAGAGTATACCTGCCGAGCTACTAATAAATGGGGATCTGCTACCACAACTGCCAAGATTACATGTAGCGCGAAACGCGATATTGTCTTGGATTCCCAATTACCACAGGGAATGAGTGGTGAAAAGATCAAAGAACTGGAAAGAGGCCGTGTAACAGACACACCTAAAGAGGAGCCAGTAGTTAGCACTCCTCCTAAATTCATCACTCAAATTCAGTCACATACCGTGGAAGAATCTGAAGGTGTTCGTTTCGAGTGCCGTGTAGAACCTAAGGAGGATCCAAAACTACGCATTGAATGGTACCGTAATGGCAAACTGTTGCCAACCGGACACCGTTACCGTACTGTTTATGACATGGGTTTTGTCTCCTTAGATATTCTGTACGTTTATGCCGAGGATTCTGGTGAATACGTATGTCGCGCGGTAAATGACTTTGGAGAGGACTTTACTAAAGGCACAATATCTTGTAAAAGTAAGTTTAAATAGATTACTTATAACTACATTAAGATTTGTAAAGTGCAATAATTCTAAACCAAAAATGTCTTATTCCAGAATTGCCTGACATTATACTTCAAAACCAAGTTCCTCGTGGCATGAAGAAATCTGAAGCGCTCACACAAATGGAGGCTACTATCAAGAAGTACACTTCAGAAGTGTTCTTAACAGAAGACGATTTATACGATGTGGATAAGAAACAGCCACCACGCTTTGTGACGCAAATCCAGAGCCAAACCACTTTGGTGGAAATGGAATCGACTAAGTTTGAATGCCAGTTAGCTCCTGTTGGTGATCCGAACATGAAAGTGGAGTGGTTCTTTAACGGAAAGCCTTTGTTACACAGTAAGCTACCCTTTTTTTCCCTTAACTACTACTCCTATCTTCTTTGAGGGAACAATAACACTTACTTATTTTTCTCTTCAGGTCCTAATGTAGCGCGGAGTGATTAATTGTCCCCATTATTTTTTATTAATTCGTAAAAAAGAAATATTTTTGAGAAATTAAACATGATGTTTATGTTATTTTAACTCATCTCACGGGCAGCATTTATTCATGATAAAATAATGTTTCAGAGAACAGATTCCAGCCGATATATGACTTCGGTTATGTAGCGATGAACTTCGGTTGGGTATATCCCGAGGACAGTGGAGAATATGTATGCCGTGCTACCAATCTCTATGGCATGGACGAAACAAGGGCCATTATAAAGACGGCTGGAAAACCGGGTATTGTCTACGATTCGCAACTACCTAAACACATGAAGAGTATTGAGAAGATTCGGGAAATGGAAGCCGCTTGGCAAATGTACGTTTTATAGCAATAGGTTTTTATTAGGAAGCCATAAAGTATACACAAAATGGTGTTCAATGAATAATACAAAATATTTTTTATTCAGGGCGCCGGAACCAGCTCCGGAAGAAACAAAAGCCCGTTGTCCACCAGTATTCGTGAGCCGACCAGAACCTGTGACCGTTGAAGAAGGAGAGTGGGCACGATTCTGCTGTCGCGTGACAGGACATCCTAAGCCACGTGTAATGTGGCTCATCAATGGAAATACCATCGTGAACGTAATTATCAATTCTTTAAACCTGGTCCATTAAAAATATCTGCAGCGTGGATTTAAAACATAGAATAATTTTTTACCTTTACAAACAATAAACAAGCATTTTCTTATGTTTAGGGTTCGAGGTACAAATTAACTTATGATGGAATGTACCACTTCGATATTCCTAAAACAAGGCAATATGACACTGGCAAAATTGAGGTTATTGCCAGAAGTTCTGCAGGCGAGGCTGTGGCTGCAACTGAACTGAAAGTAATTTCGAGACACGATGATTATAGAAGAGTGTTGAAGAATGCACCACGACGTAAGTATCACATTTACTCTGAAGAAGATGTGTGCGGCTTATTACGCATTTACCAAAGACCGCAGTTCTGTTTTACATACCAAAGAACTTATTACAAAACTCTAAAATAACTGCGGTTCTTGCTCTCTAACACACATCCACTACTATACACACCGATACATTGCTTATACATATAATCCCTTGCCTCCACCCTTTTCCTCTATCCAAGAAGTGCAGATAAATCACCTGCTTCTGCCAGCTTTGTCATCGGATTAAGTTTGAGGTATGTTTTCAATTGTGCTAGATTTTAATTTATCCAAAATTTCCTTATTTTAATTTTCATTTTATCTATGTATAGCTTGGTATGATGAGACAACACAATACCAGCGTTCAGAAACTGAGTTGGAAAAAACGTTTGAAGAGCGCCAAGCTTTGCAAAGGCAAGGTGTAATTGACCATCGCCCTGAGTTGAAACCAAAAGTAATCAAGGAACCTGAAACGGAATGGCAACAAACGGTTAAAAAGAAGAAGAGTGAAGAATATTACAACAAACTCCAAGAGTTAGAAAACGAACAAGTAATCAAAGAGAGCAGGCTAAGAGAATCAACTCATCAGTATGCCATTCCTGGAGAAAAAGTTACCAACACTTCTATTGCTAAAGGCATGGCACAGAGATATGAAGATAGCCTGTAAGTATTGAAGGTTTTCCTAGAATATTCATAGTAATAATATAAATTACACTATACACAGTTGTTTATTAAATTGCTTATATCGTTGCATTACAGGGAACAAACTGAAGAAGTTATTGATCAACGAGTGCAAAAGAAAGTACAGAAGCCTAGAATTCCAGATCCATCTGAATCTACCGTTCATGGCAAAGAAGTGCACGTAGCGAAACAGAAGCAAATACAAAAAGAAGTAGTTGGTGACACCGAAATCACACGTAAAATTACTTCAACTGAAACCACAGAAATTGAACATAAAGCTCAAACTCAAGAGAGAGTAGTAGAGGGCCCAGTAAAGCCCAGCAAGCCACCAGTCTTTACTAAGAAAATGCAACCCTGTCGTGTATTTGAACATGAGCAAGCTAGATTTGAAGTGGAATTTGACGGTGAACCTTTGCCGATTATTAAATGGTACAGGGAGAATTTCCCTATCAAGAATTCACCTGACTTCCAAATTCACACCTTCAGTACCAAGTCTATACTTATTATAAGACAAGTTTTCGTCGAAGACTCTGCTGTATTTGCTGCTGTTGCTGAAAATAGGGGTGGTACTGCTAAGTGCAGTGCTAATCTAGTAGTAGAGGAACGTAGGCGTCAAGGAAGAGGCGGTGTAATTCCACCTAGTTTCACTCTTACTGCACAAAATGTTAATGTCACTGCTGGTCAGCTTGTTCGCTTTGACACTAAAGTTACCGGCACCAAACCTATTGATGTCTATTGGTTAAAGAGTGGCAAAAAGGTTCAACCAGATATCAGAAATAAGATTCTGGAAGAGGATGGTACTTACACCCTACTTATCCTCGAAGCATATCCGCAAGATTCTGGAAAATACGAATGTGTTGCTATTAATAGCGCTGGAGAAGCTAGGTGCGATGCTGAGTGTTCTGTGAATGCACCTGCCACTAAAGAGAAGCCTAAACCTCAAACAAAAGCAGCAAATGCCCCACCAGAAATACTTGAACCCCTAAAAGATAAGGTAGTAAATGAAGGACAAGCCATCGAGTTTAGTTGCAAGATCGTCGGTAAACCCGTCCCAACTGTTCAATGGTACAAAGGTGACAAATTAATAAAACCGTCGAAATATTTCCAAATGTCTAGGACTGCCGACGAGTATACTTTGCGAATTTCTGAAGCGTTCCCAGAAGATGAAGGGGACTACAAATGCGTTGCATATAACTCAGCGGGTCGAGTAACAGTTGCTGCTAAGCTTAAAGTGACTCAACCCGATCAAGCCGAAAACCTGCCAGTACTAACTCCGCTCCGAGACATTGTGGTATATGAAGGACAACCAGCGCAGTTCAAGACCCATATACAAAGCAAAGTGAAGCCGACAATACAATGGCTACGCGAAGGAGCTTTAATTCCAGAGACTCCTGATTTCCAGGTAAATTTTGCTGTTATTCAAATATTTTACTACTAGAGGTATTTTTATTGTTCTCTTTTGTGTAGAAACTCTAGACTCTACTTTTTTACATTCTATACAACCTTTTTAAATTCGACAATCATCTTATTTTTCCTATCCATACAGGTATCGCCTACATGCACTTTTTTAATTTTTCTATTATATATGTTATGTTTCATCTTTCAGATGATTCATGAAGGAAACAACGCTGTGCTGCTGATTGGAAACACATACGAGGAAGACACCGGCACGTTCACCTGCCGCGCCACCACAGCCGCGGGCCAGGCCGAGACTTCGGCAAAGCTAGTCGTCAAAAGTAAGACATAGATACAGGCAGCGAGCTCGCGTCGCGCACTTTTAATCTATTAATGTAGTGTTTCTTTGTTTCATATTTATACCTCTATGAGATCGGGTGAAAACTACTATTTTCATATTCAATATTAAAAAAAGTTGACAAGCGAGTATTAGCGGTTACGTAACTCGTAGCGGTTGCCGCATTAATGACCTGTTCGCTTTTAAATACACCTCATGATCACCAGTCGTGATGATATGACACATAGACCGTCGCGAATGTAATCACAAGTCCCAGCTAATATAATGAACGACCTAGCCCCTGCGGAAATTATATATATTGGAATAAGAAGCCCGCGCGGACATCTACCACGTTACGCGCTATATCCAACTAATTTGCAAAACGATTCAATTGTAAATTTAACTCTGTAGTACATTTTGGACGAATTTCCGCATCTAACACGCTGTAAATTTAAGCTTTTTGTGTAAATATTCATAGTATTACGTTATTAAAACAGGAGTCGTCTGAAGATCGTCGAGCGTCGAGGCAGAAGCTTTTAATTATTATTGTCCAACCTTGAAATCCGTTAGTATCAGAATTCAAACTTTACGGCGCTGTTTCAAAATAATAACGTTATAAAGATTTGAATGTTTCGTTCTGTTTCTTTTTTTGGATTTGGCCTATGTAGTTACCATCGTACTTATTTTTAGGCGATATGGAGAACATGCTTCAACTTGAATGTTTAATTTAGTTGGTTTTATAGTGATAATTATTTTCTTATTTAGAAAATAAATTTAAATACTCATCGTGAGCATTAAGTTGTTATAAGAAAAAGAAAAAGCTGCACGCGGTTTGTCCAAAACTTTCGTTTCATCTGAAAGTAGTCGGAAATTAAATGGGTTCGTTGTTTATATATGCCAAATCCAAAAAAAAACAAACAATATTCCAAATTTTCCTATTTTCAGTAGTTCATTAGTTACAGTAAATTGTTTCACAGTTTTTGGAATTTTCCCTGTTTTTGGAACACTACTTTCAATATAATTTCCCTCGTAATGTTTCTTGGACTCTGGAAAAGCTTATCTTCAATTTTTTCAGTTTATTTTCCCTTTTTTACGACATTACTTTAAATATATTATTTTTCCTCTTAATGTGTCCTAATGTTTCTTCCACTCTTGAAAAAAGTATACATATCATTATTTTCTATCATGAGTTCTTCAGGCTGTGCGTTGTCTGTCAGTCCATCTTAATGAATTCTGAAGAGTTTTGTTTAAATGAAATGGCCTTAGTAGTAATAACCTTTGTGTACACCTGTCAAAGTTATTATGCAATGTTTTATCAGGTCATTAAATTAAGACAAGACATTACACTGCGACAGACGTATGTATACAACGATTGTTAGCAAGGCCAGCATATAAAAAAATTTACGTTGGCACCAAGCATTTCTCTGTATGAAAAATGATTGTCTGTGCCGATATATAATGTATATCTACGTATAGTAGGTATCTACATGAACCGTGTCTGATGTTAACGGATTTCGAGATTACACGGTAACATACCTTAAACATTATTGGACACGTAACATGTGATTAACACGAACACGAGACATTCAACGACTGTTTTGTTTTGCTTTTACCGCTACGATGTTTACTAAATGAACAAATTGATTATGGATGATTTTTTGTATATTTCAACAAACGCGTCTTTGACAAATCGTCACATGTATTTTTCACCCAATACTCTCTTATAATATTAATTATAAGCCTGCTCTAAAGGTGATTATGTGGCCTTATTAACAATAAGATTTTGTTAAGTTTTATGCTTTTCGTGTTGAGATTTGACCTGTAAAACTTACGTAAACGGTCTCAGTTAAATCTGTCGTTTACATTTTAAATGAAGTTTTTCTGTTGTCATCGAAACAGGGACACTAGTCTGCTCTTGTGGTCTGTATAATTAATTTCAATTTAGTCCACGTCTACGACAGACCATAGAGTAGACGAATTTAATATTAGTCCCCGCTTCAGCTTTAACCTTAAGCATGAGTCATCGTTTGTATTGTCCAGTCTAAGTTTTTGGCATTATAAATAAAAACGTTACACCTAACAAAGCTGCACGTAGACTGCGGTGTGGCTAAGTCTGCACCGTCACCTAATCTCACCTAACAGCTACGACTAACTTTGTCCATGTACGCTGTACGCTGTACGTGCAAGTGTATAGATCATTATCGCCAATGTATATTAGTTGTGGTTAGCAAACAGCGCAGCTCCGGGTGGGTCGTTCTTATGGGGCACAGTTACTCGTGGTTGACGTTGCATTAAGCGACTTATTCCGCTGTCAACTCTTGTCACAAAGAAACATTCTAGTGTATAATACGCCTGTGTGGCCAAACACTCGATCAAATTAAAGTACGCACGCATTACATCCTTGCCAGTTTCTATGTTCCTACGAGTCGAAGTTGTTGACCCAATGTTTTTCTGCAAGTACAAATCCAAATTGAATGAGATTTTATAGTTTAACGGTACAGTGATCTTTAACTTAGTTTGTTTTAAGTGCACGAAATTGTTAATTTAAATTGTGTTGTATGTTTTATCTAATTGTATTAAGTTTTATTAGGCGTGACAGAATTTTATCATTTAATATATTAGATTACGTATATAATATTTATGACATTTTTTTTGTATGTTACCTTTATGTGGAATCTATTTAATAAACGCTATAAATTAATTATAATTTCGCATTATTCAACACACAACAAAAGCTGAAGTTAAAATTGAGTTATGAGCGAGCGTCACGAGTCACGAGTCACGACAAACAAGTACACATCAACGTAGAATAATGTACGAATGTTCGTCATCTACTTACATAAACACTACGCACTGACATTTGGTAGTGCCTGGTATCCATCAACTGCAGACCACAGACAGACGTGCTATTATAATCCTTATAATACATACACACATGACATATTCTTGATGGATCACCAGGTTGCTTTGTTTGCTTTTATCATCGACTGGCACATCTTTATCTAAACTTCTTTTTTCTTTTTTTCATGTCATTAGAATTCCGATTGTGGTTTAATAAGACACTGTTTTTCTTGTAACTGTTGTAACTAAACAGTTGATTAACGCTAATAGTTTTAAAAATTGAGTGTCAACTAATTTTATTGCGAGAACGAATATTGCAGTAATTTTAGCTTAAATATACTTTGAAGGTGGTATCTTGCGACGACACTGTAATTTTAAGATAAGTAAATGTATCAATTTACAGCAAGCATTAAAAACATTTCAGAAACCATTAATAACATTCGTTTTGAAGACAATACGAAAAGAAATAATTGCCAGAAGTGCCATTCGAAGCGTAAGATTTAAATCACACGTAATATAACAAGTAAATTATACAATGTCGTAGTACATACTTAAAGCATAGTTCACACTAGTGCCAAATTAAATAGTTTTTCGAAATTCACACCCTTATCTAATATCCTCATGTACACTGATGTAGGTATGTTTAATATTAGTTGATTATATTATACCTAACGTACCAAAAGTACGAAATTTTTGATTTAAAGCAAACCGATGTAGCAGCGCTTTGACACTTGTTTGATTTATTGATGATAATTCAACTCAGTCTTTCGTATATAGCTATGTACGTGTTATTTTATTGCTTGACACAATTATTGAGTATGCCTGTCATGATCGGCTGATGCATTTAAATAATCATTGACACAATATGTCAGTGTTGTAACTTGAGTGTCACATACACATTAGAGTTAATAAATTACTCGTAGGTATCCAAAGCAAGGCATGCAAACATGAATCAAAATTGTAGTGCAATTATATGTAACGATTTCGGCAAAGCATGAAGCAACACCAAATGTGTTATTAAATTCGTCCCTAATTTAGTAAACAATAAAGTGCGGTAAGTTTGTTAACTGTACTAAAACAAAAATGAGAACTAAAATGTATCAACATAGTACGGCATATAACCCATATCGTCGTTGCGTGTGCGACACCGCGTACGAGCAGTTGGTAAATACCGCGTAACTGCACAAAGTCAAAAATTGAGATATCGCGGCTACAGATCCTTAGCTCTGGCGCGCTTTTAGTACTTACCGATATACTTAAATAAATAAATATGTGCAGATAATTTTTCAAGTTTAAACTAAATTAAAACCGCGCGCAATTTCATTCATACCACGCTTGGGAGGGTTACATGCACCGGTTATGACAACTTCAGCAGAACTCACGAACTTCTGTATTTGGATGATGAAGAGATCAACTGTTCCAAAGACGGCGCTACGAGCTACATAGTCGAGGGTGGGTTTTCCATGAGGTTCTTATGTCAAATGCGTATATTGAGATAATCGCATACATGCACCTCTTATTGGAGTCGGAGAGTTCGGATTACTGCCAGTGATCATCGATATTTAATAAGGCTGAGTGTAGCACCTAGAGTAGAGGGTGAACATGTTGAAGAGGACGTTGGAATGGTGCGGCGGTATATAAAATATAGAGGTATAAAATGTAACGAAGACTGGCCAAATAGCCTGTGGCAGTCTGTACTCGCACATGTACCTGGGGTCTATACCCAAATTTCATCAGATAGATGATTCATCAGATTCCATCATAAGGCGTCTTATGAATGCTTAAACTTAAAGCTCTTATGTACATGACCAACATTCGGCTTGGACTTTTATATAGGTGTGTTGCGTGGCCTGCTCTTAAGCGTCATGAAGATGTTGTGGGGATTGTCCACAACGTAGCAGATACTCTACGTCACGTTTTAAAGAAACTAAGAAATCGCACCAGGGTTTCGCAGTGAATGCCCTAAAAACGCTAAACGCTTTGGGGGGAAAATTTTGGGGCCCGCTGAGATCCAGCTGTGGAGGATTCGTAAGGTCTGGTGAAGTGGAAGCGTTTAGATAAAAAAGCCGACACTGAAACTGGGTAAGAATAGCACTAGGCAGAAAAACGTAAGAGAAAAGCTAAATATTATTATGTTTTGGTTGCGAATATTTTGATTTTATCTCAAACCGATAAAATATTAATATGAGAATTATCTATTATTCCTTCCAAATGCTGTAAACAAAAAAAGTATCACAATCTCGTAAATATGGAAAATACCGAAAATAATATAATATTTATGTCATGGGCAAACAAGTTGAAACACGTTTAGTGCGTGCTCTCAAAAATAATTATTTTGTAGTTAATAATAACTGCATTAGTTCCATGGATTTATAAAAAGTCTATGGTAATTTGGTGGTACAAAGTGACGTCACACGAAATGTAAACAAGTTCTTCGGAGATTTACATCAAATTCTTATATAATAAGGAAAAAAGAAGCTGCTATAAAGTTCAGTTCGTAATATATGTAGTTATAAATTCCAAAGTTATACAGTTTTTCTTCTTCCTATAAAAAAAAGTAAACATGTAAATACGCGCTATTTACCAACTGCTGTTACGCGGTATTGCACGCGCAACGACGATATGTGACTGTAGATTCTGTTAGTTCGTCTCGTCGCGCCGTAGCGGTGTGATCTACTTAAATGTAATCTTTAGGAATCTACCATAGTTAAGCATGAATAGGACGGTGTCGATGCTTTCTTTAGGATTTTATTCTTTATTCGCATTTTTCAACACGGGTTAATTCTCGGATCTTTTCGAGATGGAGCAAGTATGTCAGACTCACTGGGCTAAGCCATCCTACCGACTAAGTATCTGTCTCTCCCTTGTACCGGAGACCACTGGATACACATATGCATGCAGCCGCCGCAGGAGTTGGCCTTTTTTCAGGGTTTCCCGTATTCAGAATTTTAACCTCTGACGCAGCACTAAAGCTTTAGAGAGATGCACTAAACTGGTGCAGCAGTACTATTCTGTAAGAACTTTTCTGTAACTCGACAGCTGATTCCGCGGTGAGATATCAAGTTACATGGTCAAATGAGCGAGCTTGCGAGGATCCATTGAAGTGAAATTATCTCACTCACGAAGTTCGATGACGAGTTTCGCTTTTTACATCGAGCTAACCGGAGTTCCTTCACTTCCTTGCCGATTCATGGTGGCCGGAGATCATCAAATCTACTTTATACGCCTACACCAATTGCACCTATAATTATAAAGACTGGTTTCCTAAATGATGGTGCATAAAAAAGTCAAATACGAGGATAACTAATTTTGGTTTAGCATATCATATAGCCAACCACACTTGAATCCTCGAGGGGATAGGCAGTGGTCCAGTTTATAGATCTACGTTTCCCTAAGCTTATATCCAATCCACTTTGTGAAAAAGGCGATCCTACCGCACACTTTCCAATTTGAGCAATCCAATTGAAAATCTTATACAAATAATATGACTGTCTAATCTATGATTTAACGATTGTTCCGGCCTTAATATATTGCTAGATCTTCTATAGATAGAGGCGTTATAGCACTACGTGGTATATCGATGACACAATGTCACGACTTTCCGTTTTGGGAAATTTCGTGTAATTATAACCGCAGTGGTGTAAATTAATTCATGGCACGAGGTTATCGGAGAGAAAAAAGGTTATTTCCGGATGATTTCTCCGAAATAATTATTCGGAGAGATAATTTCACAGAAAAGTGTAATTTGAGCAACCACGTCATACGACCCTTGTTTTCAGTCTACGAGGACGCAGTCTCGTAAATGTGTTTTTTTCGTTAAACTCTCTCTATGAATATACAATAAACGTAAATAAGACCCTTATTAGCGACGTATAAATTCGCGTACATATTTATATTCATTGAACCAAAAGCTTTTAATATACGCGATACGAATACGTAGTCGGTAGATAGTTTTTCGTGCTCAAGGTGGTACTGGTAATTATTAATTTACTAACTTAATTCACTATGTAATTTGGCACAAACAGGCAACTCAGTTAGCAATAAATAAAACATCCGACGACTATTAGAAAATACAAAGTAATGTCTAAATGATATAACAAATAGTCCAACAAGTAGTATAATCAAGATCCATTTCTATTAAAATCATAAAGGACACCACCACTACACTGTACACGAGTATAAACTACACACACAGTGACACAGACGAACCCTGTTGCTGAATACAGATTCATTTTTCAATCAATACTTAAAACAGATATCTACACTTACTTTCTGTATTAAACACTGCAGTAAAATACTGCATCTGGTGTCAAATGGCCGTTTGTTGATCGGATTTCTGGTAAGTGCAAAGAAAGGTAAGGTGAAGTAAAAAAAACTATAAAATTCATCTTAAAACATTGCAGTGTAGCATCCCCATTAGAAAAAAGTCCTACGAAAGTAAACAAAATTAAAATTGTCATGAAATCCGTGTTTAAGTAGATGATTACATTGTTGCTGCGATTCACAATAAGAACAGTAAAAAATAATTTAATAAATACAAAATTACACTTGAGTATCGTGTGTTACGTGGTTCGTGGATAGTCTATACCATAGATGTATTATCAGTGGATTAATGTCTTCTGTATCCACTCCCTCCTGCCTATGGGCTGGCAACGCTATTGTCTATACCAAATTATTGTGTTTTATAAGAATACTAAATTGAAAAGAATACTTATATATAATATAATACCCGAGATTGCTGGGCTCCACGGATTTAACATTGAACATTTCAATGATAAGAACATCCCGCGGAAATGTGGGTGGTATTGCATTTCGTATTTTGTAGGTGGATTTTGCAAGACTATACTCTTTACTATTTCTTGGGATTATTTCGACAACGAAACTGCATTGTGGACTAGGAGACTGTCAGACCTTAGGTTCAAATTCCAGATTAGATTTGTCTTCGAATTTTTCACTATATAGTAAATACCATTTAAGATCACCGGTATTGACATTTCAGTCCTGTATGGCGGGAAGTTTGTTCTTTATCAAAATGTTGATTATATAGAAATTTGGTGAACGGTTGCTGAACTAGTTACACATTTATCCTTGTCGTAATTTAGGTGTTGTGTGGATTCCAGGTCCATATAAATGTGGACAAATGGATTAGACCACTCTCACTCGTGATAGAAAGTGGCGGGTTGCTAAGAATGACAATGACCAATACGGCAATGTGGTGAAATCGTAGTGTTGGACGCTGTTAAACTCCACATGCTGCTGTCCGAGTTTATTCACTTAACGACATTTTAGTGATCAGACGGCAGCCCATGCAGCAGGAAAGTGTGACAGTCCATACTGTCACACAGTCCTGCTTTTGCAAATTGAAGATTTATTTGGTAATTATGGATCTTTTGTCAATAAATAAGCCCTTGAAGATTTATTTATAAATAAGTAAATAAAAAACACTTAATCTGTCCTCGACATATTACAATAAGTTGTAGATGTCGTTACTGATGATTGCTATCAATTTTTGTGTATGGAAACTTGCTTGAAAAGTTGATACCCCTCTATAGTTAGTAATATCTCTTTGTTCGCATCAAATTCCATCAAAATTGGTTAGAGGGTCTAAGACTTCCTACACAAACTTTAATTCCATATTCAGGCCCTTAAAAGTGAATATTAAAAGTACCGTTTTTTGTTTTATCAAAATTTGTTCGACTTCCCTAATAGCATCCTAAAATATGGTGACTGTCGAGAAGTATGCATTATGATAAGAAAACCCACTCCGAAAAAGATGAGAATCTTAAAAAAATACAATAGCTCATGGGTTACTATCGTGGAATACTGCAAATTAAAGAGAGTAGATTTGAAATTTATTTTGGGTTGAAACAATTATTACTAGACTCAAGAATAATTCTCGCGTCTGGGATTTAATCCTAGGTGACCATCGGAGGGTAATGTTGGATAGAGCTAGAAAATATAAAATTAATATGAATTTTCTAAAATGGAAGTTATGAACGATAGTCTAAGGAATTAAGTGAAATGAAATTTGAAATCCACGCTGTAGTTTATACGTGATTCGCGAATTGCGAACAACGTTGTCTATTTTATCCTTGTTTTTTAACATAGGTCAGGCAGGTGCCATAGTCCCTCCCACAGTCCTAATTACTCAATCCATTAGCACCTTACAACAATAACCCAGTTTTAATTTTTGTCCATCCCTGTAATCGACTTACACTAACCGGGAATTGTCCTTGGATGCATTTCTATAGTGTTCACTGGAATAACCGCCGGTTGGTGTTACATCCCATTTTAGATTAAACTTGTCTTACGGGCCTCTTACGTGTTGGCTTCGGCCCCACACATGCCTACTAAAGGTCCGGGATATGGATAATTGTCTTTATGTCTTTAATAGTCCCGAGATATGGAAAAGACATACATAATAATAATAATATAATATTAGCCCTGTAATATTACTGTCCCATTGCTGGGCAATGGCCTCCTCTACTAATGAGAGGGGTTAGGCAATAGTCTACCACGCTGGCCTAAGTAGACTTTACATACCTTTGAAATTCTAGTGGTCTTCACCATTATAGCACGCGATATTTCACAATGAAAAAACCCTTAACATAGAAAAGTCAGAGGTGTATGCTCCTTTTTGGGGTTGATCTCGAACCTCCGACACACGTCTCGGCAGTCCGTACCATTCCCAACTAAGCCATCACTGCTATTCATAAATGAAATTTGTTAATTATAACTAATCAGGTGGTCATCACATTAGTTGACAGCTCAACAGGATCTAACAAGTGCCTAGGCGCATGATCTAGAGAGGAGCAAAACTGACCAGACCATGAATAGATATTGTGTCATGCAAAAGCTCACACCGGTCCCATAAAAGCTAGTTATAACGTTTGTGTTAAAGTAAAATCTTTCGGCCTTAGAGATTTTACATTTTATTAATGAAATTAACTCGGTTTCATCCTCGAGAAACACAGTTTCGATAGTCAGAACCACAATCGTATAACAATCCGGTTACTATGAGGTCTGGTACACAAAATTCAATGATGTTATAGCTGATTATTAATATAAAATTAATAATAGCAAATTTTTTTATCTAATTAATAAACAAATCGCGGTAGAATCCGTAATAACTTGTTTTATTTCTATGTATAACATTCGCCTAAACTAAGAAATAATGAATGATAACTGACTAAAATGTATATAGTTTTCTTCCGAAATGTTTTACAATTGGAGACACTTGTAGGATTTATAAAACGAAAGAGGCAAACCATACCTGAGGGTGGTCTAAAAAGAAGGTCTAAAGGTCTAAGTATGTTTGTTTAGCTCTTCTTTTGCAATTAAAAATATTTGTGCAAACGCGCGTACCTAATACTGTTGTAACGCATTTTGTATAGATATGAATCATGAGCGCAGATTGAATGCGATAAACATGACGCACGCAAGTATAATTTCAACGTATTTATAGCAAGTTAGCAACACAAAATCTCAAAATAAATTTCTCTCGTGTGGGGCTGTAAGTGTATCGGTCATGACATGGTCGGTCGGTCGGTGACGCTGTATACCTCTAATGGCATCAGCAGGGTTACCACCGCCTCTTATAGCAGTATCATTATAATCGTATTTCGTTTGTTTTGTAAGGGAATCGATACAATAAAATTATAATAATACTGCTATAAGAGGTTATGGTAACCCCCCAGTACGTAGCATGTAAAACGGGAGACAATATACAGAGTCAGTAACGCAAATCAATACATAATAATAGGCTCTAATATCATACTTCCAAAATTTCCATAATTCGACCCCACTTCGGGTTTAGGCCTTACTTACACTAAGGCCTTCTCTTCTATATTAATTGCTGTCTGCATCCAGCCTTTACGTGTTTTTTTAATGATGTCATTCTAGTGATCTTAAGGGTTTCTCTGGCTCGTTTTCCGCTTAGTCTTGTTCTGCTGGGGTGCATCGATTGGCTTTGTTTTATTGGTTCGAATTATTTGGCTCTTTTGTTTGTTGTCTTGGCTCATACGGAAGTTTGTTTCTCTCCACTGAGATAAATCCATATTCTCAAGGAATGCTGAGGAGATCAACTTTTGTGTCTGTGTGTTGTAAAGTGGTCGAGATAGACATAGCCCTCAATCATTTTGGACCTCTAGACAAAAATCCCTTTCTGTTCGTGTTAGCGTTTGCGGAATGTTTTTTTCCATAGGAATTGAAGCTTGCGTCAGAAAAGTCACATTAAACAGTCACGTTCCAGTTGCAACTGCCAATGACTTTATATATCTGCAAAGATTCGAAAAGTTGAATGCTGAATATATTAAAGACTCGCAAAATCGCGTGGTTTGCTATATCAGAAGCGTTCTATTTTCCGCCCACTTAAATGTAGATGTGCGTAGAGATAAAGCAGATAAAGGGTAACTTAGCTCTTCTTGGCAAACAATAATGCGGGGTTAATCCACCCTGAGTATTTAAAGGTGAATATATTATTCAAGGACTAATAACTACAAAGATTCAAAAAAATTCCCACGTTAACGATGTTAAAAAATACGATGTCTTTGTGCCACATGCTTAAAACGATGATTACCCTAACCCTACCCTAGAGCAGGATAATAGCAGGCAAAAAGAAAAAAAAAGCACATATGATTAAGAATAAGATACATTATATGTACCCACATATACACGTTAGATAGCACGTATTTTATGCATCTACAACAGTTTTGGTGTCTGCGGCATGGTTTACTAACTACAGGAAAGTCGCTTAAGATGGTATAGCTATGTTATATTCCTTCGTGTGGGTTCATTGGCGTAGATGGCTCAAAAAGTATAAAAACGTAGATGTCCTTGACAATAGAAGCAATAATTTCACTGATGAGAATGCTTAAACCGGGTAGAGAGGAGCGTTTGAAAAAAGCAGACTCTAGCACTGTCATCAAGGTATACCTACATAATAATAACGTAACGGATAGTCTTCACCCCACTGTAAGATCATACAAATATGTTGAGACGTGAAGATGGCGATCCCACAACAGTCAACGCGGTAATGGGAAACTAATACTTGTGGAATGAAGTAAGTGTCACGGTGTAGGGTGCGATACCCCAATTTCTCGATTCAAAGAGCTGTTGCAGTACCGAAGATGTTAAAAAAAACTCGACTGAAGGAATTTTAAATTTTTGATCTAAACTTCGTTGCAGTCGATGCGTGTATTGGTGTTAGATTTACATCACTGGATGTACACCTACTTCCACGTCGGTTAATACACAAAAGCTAAACTGTATGGAAATTCTACCCTCGTATGCGTTACGGCAGGTTGGAAAAATGAAGAGACTGTTGGATGGATTTTGCTTCGCACACTACGCGGATCGTTGCTTATAAGTTAAAAGACGAATGACAGTTACCACATTGAACATAGTTACGGTAATGCAGATTAATTAAATTTACTCTACTTTCTACTACATTCGAAATAAAACCAATGCCAAATTGATTACGGAGTTCTCCGTCTCAGGGCAAGTAAGTTGAAAGTAGAGGTACATAACTATATTGGCATATTCAAGTAGAGTGCAAATTTGTACGCAATTACGTATAGTAGCAACCACCGGTGATGCCGGCTTTCAGAAAAACAGAAAAAAAGCTCGTGTTTGGGCTGATTATTCAACAGATAACTTTATTCTGAGGTAATTTTATTGCTTTAACACAAACTTTGACACCATTGTTTAATAGTTTAGCTGGCAAAACATCAACATTTTCTCCAAATATAAAGGCCCTAGGCAAAGAATTTAAACGCCGCCCTAGGTGTATTTTCACTGCGGTTCTTAGCGCAGCTTTGTCGAAATAAATGATGTACACACAGTATTGTATATAGTTAAAAGCAATAAGTCCATTTATGTTACTTAAAAGCAATTGAACTCACACTCCATTTCACGCTTCGTGTAAGACCCACGTTATGTGTGCAATTTTATATTATGTTGTTTAAAAAACAATAATAAAAATCAATCGACTGCCTCGGTGGCGTGGTTGTATTTCGGCACGACTACCGTCTTGAGGTCTCGGGTTCGATCCCGGGGCGGGCAGGGATATTGGATTTTTCCATATCAGCCCAGAGTCTGGAATTTGTGCCCGATATGGCGATAGGCTCGCCCCCTATCACATCTGGGACGGAACTAAGCTCGGCCAAATGTGGGTGTACTAGTTGGCTAGTGCGTCTCTGTCTACCCCTTCGGGGATACAGGTGTGAGCTTATGTATGTATGTATGTATGTATGTAAAAATCAATCGCGTCAACGTTCAGTGATAGTAAATATATGTATGTACTTAGTACAATTTGCTTGTATCCAATAAGTGGATTGGAATTTCGTATTAACGTAGCAAAAATAAACTAAGTCCTGCCCAAAGTCGGAGTTGCGTCGCTTGATGCCTATTTACGTATAGCTCTATATGATGTCAAAAAATAGATACTCGCTAAACGGCAGTAAAAGCTAAGCAGGTGTTTACTATAAAGAATTTTATGAATATTTAATATAATGAACTCACAAAGTTATTAGTAATTATAGCAAGATGTTGATGTTTTTACAGAAATATTTGCTACAAAGATATATTATACGTGTCAGAAAAATATAGAGGGTAAGTGGCATATCGACAGCCTCCATGGTACAGAGGGCGAGGCTATGAAGTGGGTTCGATTTCTGCACCGATACAAATGTTTGTGTGACCCACAGATATTTGTTTCGGGTTGGGTATTGTGAGATCGAAAGTCTCTCGTAGTCTCTCATACCTACGACACAATTAAAGATAGTGTCGGGTAAGGATATGTGTGACTGTTGGGTGTATTTGTATTTATTTGTTCTGTATGCCGTTATACTTATCATTGTTATAAGTTTGACAAGTTTTAAAATACAAATGTTGATTAAATAGTCATGGGCGGCTCGGCCTCCGGTGGCCTATACGCTTATGTGACATATATATAAGCCGCCTCCGATGGTTTAATAATGGATGGTCCATCATTTTAATGTAAAACTTGTGAGAGTTGTGACATGAATTCTGACACGGCGGGAGTCGCTTGAAAAAATGATTATTTCAAACTGTTGTCTGAAGTTGTGTTTATTGTTTGAAAGTTATGTGGTTTTGCGCACTAAACTTTAATGAAGATGGTTGAATTTTGTCTCAGGGTGGCACTTTTCGGTTGATTCGCTAGGGGAAGGTCGTCTGAAGACCATCGCATTGGAAGGAATTGTCAAATTTCCAATAAGACCTCGAGATCGTCCACATTTCGATCTCACTGCCATTGTGAAAACTTCATAATTGCTCTAATGTGAAACATACCTATTATCTACTCCTTGACATTGACAAAAACATTGCATCGCGGTGGAAGAATTTAAAATGTGTCTGTCAAATTTATCTTATCGAAGCACAACTCTTATAAAAACAGGGTATAATAATGAAGTCAAATAAGGCATTTCACTATTTTTTCATCGATATATCAGATGAGGATAAAAACAAAAATTAAATCGCACAAAAAAGTTTAATCTCTGTACAATTTATGTTATTGTCTGCCGACATTTTAAAAGTCATTTGACGTTTCCTATAGAAAATTCACATACCTTACTTTTACTTCGCCCCATCATGAAGACCAATCCAATGGATCAAGTGCGCACAGAAGGCAACATAAGCACCATATGGGAGATTTTGAAGTTTGTCCGTGATGGCAAAAACACCTAAAAGAACAACCGGAGAATATAAAATTGTAATGTTTATAAAGATTGGAATATATCTGTGGAGGCCTTAATAAGGCGATTTTCAAATACTACGAAAACTGACACATAAATTGGCTAATATATGCTCTGTCAAAAAAAAATATCATGGATGCTTAATAATGTCAACTAAACACTAATTTAGACTTTTATCACAATGCCCCTTACTTATAAAATGATTTACGCATTTCTTATCTTTAAGAATAGCTTGTCCCTTTCATTTTCAAATAACGTGACACAAGGAAAAAAGTTTCGTGAAATTGGTAATTCGACTTACTATGGATATTATTCACATTTAAGAAATTAATTATAACACTATTATAACACTACCAATTCCAAATTACAATTCTAAAATTAGTCTTCATTTTATATTTTTGTTATTTAACTATTAATGATTTAAATCTTTGAACAAAATATTCCAAAATAACATTCCGTTGAACACTGCCAAACTAAAAAAAATTATAATCAACAGATAGGCGTGGTAGACTAAGATTTAAACCTTAGTCTACCACGCTACCAATGAATGGCACATGCTACTCGCATGTGGGATGTGCCAGGTCTAAGTATTTAGACATTTTGTCTTTTTCGGTTTTCACAAAGTTCTTGTCATGCGGAATCATGACATCAACAAGCATCGACAGGGCTTATTATTAAGAGATAGGTATAGATAAAACAACGGAATGAAAGATTTCCTGGCCTAAACTCTATTAGGAATAAGCGCAATGTATAAATGTTTGAGTTTTTCGATTCGAAATCATCGAAGTTGCCTGGTATTGGAATATGATGCTGGTGTCTCAATAGTCTCCCCCTCTAACACATGAGTCATGCATACACATAAAGGAGATGTGGATGCATTATGACACGTCTCCTGCACCTGTTTTTTTTTTCAAATAAAACACAACAACATATATGCAATACAATAATTGTCGATGTGTCCTACTAATAAAATAATCGACCATAGATAAAAATATGTACCAAAACTATGTTTTGTGTACGTTTGTTTTAGTGCAGAAGACGCAGCTAAATTCAGATTAAGATAAACAAAAACCTTGCAAAAATTATTTTGTAGTAATTGTTTCACCACATCATTACCGCGTCAATTTAAAAGCTAAGCCGAGCAATTAATTTTAGAAATCTCTTTGCGAACTATTTTTCTTTCTTTGATAAGAAAATTACCTGAATGCACAGTGTCATCTGTATGAATGGCACGCTCCTGCATACTTCTACGCATATACCGGTCTGAGCATATGTTATGTGTATGCTAGCACGTTTACTAATTATCAAATAACCGAAACATATCTCGATTGACACTAGGAACGAAATAATAATCGATTTTATGTATGTTTAATAATGAATGTTACTAATTTATATAATAATAGTCCTTATAAGTAATGTTCCATAATCATAGACTTCTGATTAACTATTACTGTAGCATTATGATGTCTCAGTACCAGCGGATCGAGTAGGAAAAATTATGATAATCGTAGATGTATTCGAGCTCGATGCGCGTCTATGAAATTTGTATAGAATATTAACCATATGTCATCAGTGCGCAGCGAGCTCGAATACATTTGCGATTGTCAGGAATTTTCCTGCTCGGGCCGCAGTATCAATTATAGTTCATTCTGTTATAGAAATTAAATAAGTTATTATTACTATTACCTAAAGACATATCTCGAAATATTTTATTTTCGAATCTCATCAGTGTAATATCTCATAACCACATAAAATAAATATTTTGAGAAATATAACATACATGTTTTTCATTACAGAATCTCGTACTAGTACTCGGAAGATATTCCAAGATAAAACAGACATAACGACTACAAGCGCTAAGGAGACAGACGAACGTGTCACAAAATCCACGTATCAGTCAACCGAAGAATCTAAAATTCTGAAGCTCGAAAATGTACAGGATTCAGACACGAGGAAATTAACTAAGACAGTTCCTTGGCGTAAAAAAAGTGAAATAGATTTATTGGAAACAGAAATAACCACCGATAAATTAGAGACGAAGCATTGGCGAAAACCTCGAGTCGAGAGTGTAGATGATACTAAAATAATTAGCAGTTTAGAATCGCATAAAAGTGACAGTGAAGTGGTAGATAAAAAAACCGAGCTAGAAAAATATATAACATCTGACGATAGCAATCTACTGGATCTAAGTAAAACTACAGACACAGAGGTTAAAGAAGAACTTATAACTAAAACATGGAGGAAGCCACGTATACCAGAATCGAGAAAGTCAACTGAAAAAGCCATCGTAACAGAAGACGTAACTGTAATTGAAGAAAATTTACAAACAAAACACTGGCGTAAACCCAGGGAAAAGGAAGAACCTTCTGTTACAAATCAAGAAGTGTCAAAAATAATAACTACGAAGACTGATGAAGATGAAATAACTAGTTGGAAAAAACGGGCTTCGGAAGAAAAGTTAATTTCTACACAAGAGAGGAAAGAATCCATCCCATGGACTGAAGAAAGTATAAAATTGCGACCAACAAAAGTAGAAAAATCCCCTATCGTAAAAGAAAAAATAGAAGATGTAATTCTTAAACAGACTAGAAAAGATTCTTTACAAAAAACAGAGTTAGAAATAATGTCACATTTGGAAGAAATAGAAACTAGAGAAAGCTCGAAATCTAAAGAAGACGATGAACGTAAGTGGCCGTTTAGAAGAGGGCGTTCGAAAGATCAAGAACCCAAAGAAGAAGTAGTTTTGAAGCCTATACCAAGGCAAAAGATGCCCGAGGAAGAAAAACCTGAAGAAGTTCAACTGAAACCCGTGAAAAAGGAAAAACCCGTAGAAGAGGATGTAGCAGAGGAACGTAAATGGCCCAGTGGTAAGAGGCATCTTAAGGAAGAAGAACCTAAAGAGGAAGTTGTTCTAAAACCCATTCCGAAGCAAAAAGTACCTGAGGAAGAAAAACCTGAAGAAGTTCAACTGAGACCCGTGAAAAAGGAAAAACCGGTTGAAGAGGCTGAACCAGAGGAACATAAATGGCCCAGTGGTAAGAGGCGTCCCAAAGAAGAAGAACCCAAAGAGGAAGTCACTCTGAAGCCTGTTCAAAAGCAAAAAGAGCCAGAAGAAGAGAAACCCGGAGAAGTTCAGTTGAAACCTGTAAGGAAGGAGAAACCTGTTGAAGAGATTACACCGGAGGAACGTAAATGGCCTTTTGGAAGAGGACGTCCAAAAGACCAAGAACCAAAGGAAGAAGTAGTTTTGAAACCTGTTCCAAAACAAAAGGTGCCAGAGGAAGAAAAACCTGAAGTTCAACTAAAACCAGTTAAAATGGAGAAACCCGTTGAAGAGGCTGTACCAGAGGAACGTAAATGGCCCAGTGGTAAGAGGCGTCCAATGGAAGAAGAACCTAAAGAGGAAGTTGTTCTAAAACCCATTCCGAAGCAAAAAGTACCCGAGGAAGAGAAACCTGAAGAAGTTCAACTGAAACCTGTGAAAAAGGAAAAACCCGTTGAAGAGACCGTACCAGAGGAACGTAAATGGCCCAGTGGTAAGAGGCGTCCAAATGAAGAAGAACCTAAGGAGGAAGTTGTCTTAAAACCAATTCCAAAGCAAAAAGTACCTGAAGAAGAGAAACCTGAAGATGTTCAGTTGAAACCTGTGAGAAAAGAGAAACCAGATGAAGAGATTACACCGGAGGAACGTAAATGGCCTTTTGGAAGAGGACGTCCAAAAGAGCAAGAACCTAAGGAAGAAGTAGTTTTGAAACATGTTCCGAAGCAAAAGGTGCCAGAGGAAGAAAAACCTGAAGAAGTTCAACTGAAACCCGTGAAAAAGGAAAAACCCGTTGAAGAGGCTGTACCAGAAGAACGTAAATGGCCTTTGGGAAGAGGACGTTCAAAAGAGCAAGAACCTAAGGAAGAAGTAGTTTTGAAACCTGTTCCGAAGCAAAAAGTACCTGAGGAAGAAAAACCTGAAGAAGTTCAACTGAAACCCGTGAAAAAGGAAAAACCCGTAGAAGAGGATGTAGCAGAGGAACGTAAATGGCCCAGTGGTAAGAGGCGTCCCAAGGAAGAAGAACCTATAGAGGAAGTTGTTCTAAAACCCATTCCGAAGCCAAAAGTACCCGAGGAAGAAAAACCTGAAGAAGTTCAACTGAAACCCGTGAAAAAGGAAAAACCCGTAGAAGAGGCTGTACCAGAGGAACGCAAATGGCCCAGTGGTAAGAGGCGTCCGAAGGAAGAAGAACCTAAAGAGGAAGTTGTCTTAAAACCAATTTCGAAGCAAAAAGTACCTGAAGAAGAGAAACCTGAAGATGTTCAGTTGAAACCTGTAGGAAAGGAGAAACCAGATGAAGAGATTACACCGGAGGAACGTAAATGGCCTTTTAGAAGAGGACGTCCAAAAGATCAAGAACCTAAAGAAGAAGTCGTTTTGAAACCTGTTCCAAAGCAAAAGGTGCCAGAGGAAGAAAAACCTGAAGAAGTTCAACTGAAACCCGTGAAAAAGGAAAAACCAGTTGAAGAGGCTGTACCAGAGGAACGTAAATGGCCCAGTGGTAAGAGGCGTCCGAAGGAAGAAGAACCTAAAGAGGAAGTTGTTCTAAAACCCATTCCGAAGCAAAAAGTACCCGAGGAAGAAAAACCTGAAGAAGTTCAACTGAAACCCGTGAAAAAGGAAAAACCCGTTGAAGAGGCTGTACCAGAGGAACGTAAATGGCCCAGTGGTAAGAGGCATCCTAAGGAAGTAGAACCTAAAGAGGAAGTTGTTCTAAAACCCATTCCGAAGCAAAAAGTACCCGAGGAAGAAAAACCTGAAGAAGTTCAACTGAAACCCGTGAAAAAGGAAAAACCCGTTGAAGAGGCTGTACCAGAGGAACGTAAATGGCCCAGTGGTAAGAGGCGTCCAAAAGAAGAAGAACCTAAAGAGGAAGTTGTTCTAAAACCCATTCCGAAGCAAAAAGTACCCGAGGAAGAGAAACCTGAAGAAGTTCAACTGAAACCCGTGAAAAAAGAAAAACCCGTTGAAGAGGCTGTACCAGAGGAACTTAATTGGCCCAGTGGTAAGAGGCATCCTAAAGAACAAGAACCTAAAGAGGAAGTTGTTCTAAAACCCATTCCGAAGCAAAAAGTACCTGAGGAAGAAAAACCTGAAGAAGTTCAACTGAAACCCGTGAAAAAGGAAAAACCGGTGGAAGAGGCTGTACCAGAGGAACGAAAATGGCCCAGTGGTAAGAGGCGTCCTAAGGAAGAAGAACCTAAAGAAGAAGTTGTTCTAAAACCCATTCCGAAGCAAAAAGTACCCGAGGAAGAAAAACCTGAAGAAGTTCAACTGAAACCTGTGAAAAAGGAAAAACCCGTTGAAGAGGCCGTACCAGAGGAACGTAAATGGCCCAGTGGTAAGAGGCGTCCAAAGGAAGAAGAACCTAAAGAGGAAGTTGTCTTAAAACCAATTCCGAAGCAAAAAGTACCTGAAGAAGAGAAACCTGAAGATGTTCAGTTGAAACCTGTAAGAAAAGGGAAACCTGATGAAGAGATTACACCGGAGGAACGTAAATGGCCTTTTGGAAGAGGACGTCCAAAAGATCAAGAACCTAAAGAAGAAGTAGTTCTGAAACCTGTTCCAAAGCAAAAGGTGCCAGAGAAAGAAAAACCTGAAGAAGTTCAACTGAAACCCGTGAAAAAGGAAAAACCCGTAGAAGAGGCTGAACCAGAGGAACGTAAATGGCCCAGTGGTAAGAGGCGTCCCAAGGAAGAAGAACCTAAAGAGGAAGTTGTTCTAAAACCCATTCCGAAGCAAAAAGTACCCGAGGAAGAAAAACCTGAAGAAGTTCAACTGAAACCCGTGAAAAAGGAAAAACCCGTAGAAGAGGTTGTACCAGAGGAACGTAAATGGCCTTTTGGAAGAGGACGTCCAAAAGAGCAAGAACCTAAGGAAGAAGTAGTTTTGAAACCTGTTCCGAAGCAAAAAGTACCTGAGGAAGAAAAACCTGAAGAAGTTCAACTGAAACCCGTGAAAAAGGAAAAACCAGTTGAAGAGGCTGTACCAGAGGAACGTAAATGGCCCAGTGGTAAGAGGCGTCCGAAGGAAGAAGAACCTAAGGAGGAAGTTGTCCTAAAACCCATTCCGAAGCAAAAAGTACCCGAGGAAGAAAAACCTGAAGAAGTTCAACTGAAACCCGTGAAAAAGGAAAAACCAGTTGAAGAGGCTGTACCAGAGGAACGTAAATGGCCCAGTGGTAAGAGGCGTCCGAAGGAAGAAGAACCTAAGGAGGAAGTTGTCCTAAAACCCATTCCGAAGCAAAAAGTACCCGAGGAAGAAAAACCTGAAGAAGTTCAACTGAAGCCCGTGAAAAAAGAAAAACCCGTAGAAGAGGATATACCAGAGGAACGTAAATGGCCCAGTGGTAAGAGGCGTCCGAAGGAAGAAGAACCTAAAGAGGAAGTTGTTCTGAAACCCATTCCGAAACAAAAAGTACCCGAGGAAGAAAAACCTGAAGAAGTTCAACTGAAACCCGTGAAAAAGGAAAAACCAGTTGAAGAGGCTGTACCAGAGGAACGTAAATGGCCCAGTGGTAAGAGGCGTCCGAAGGAAGAAGAACCTAAGGAGGAAGTTGTCCTAAAACCCATTCCGAAGCAAAAAGTACCCGAGGAAGAAAAACCTGAAGAAGTTCAACTGAAACCCGTGAAAAAGGAAAAACCAGTTGAAGAGGCTGTACCAGAGGAACGTAAATGGCCCAGTGGTAAGAGGCGTCCGAAGGAAGAAGAACCTAAGGAGGAAGTTGTCCTAAAACCCATTCCGAAGCAAAAAGTACCCGAGGAAGAAAAACCTGAAGAAGTTCAACTGAAACCCGTGAAAAAGGAAAAACCAGTTGAAGAGGCTGTACCAGAGGAACGTAAATGGCCCAGTGGTAAGAGGCGTCCGAAGGAAGAAGAACCTAAGGAGGAAGTTGTCCTAAAACCCATTCCGAAGCAAAAAGTACCTGAGGAAGAAAAACCTGAAGAAGTTCAACTGAAACCCGTGAAAAAGGAAAAACCGGTTGAAGAGGCTGTACCAGAGGAACGTAAATGGCCCAGTGGTAAGAGGCGTCCGAAGGAAGAACAACCTAAAGAAGAAGTTGTTTTGAAGCCAATTCCGAAGCAAAAGAAGCCAGAACAAGAGAAACCTGAAGAAGTTCAACTAAAACCTGTGAGGAAAGATCAGCTAATTAAGACTCCTAAAGAACAAGAACCAAAGGATGAAGTAGAACTAAAACCTGTACAGACATTAGAATTAGTGGAGGAAGAAAAGCCAAAAGAAATTGATAAAATACAGAGAAAGCTTAAGAAAAAAATTATGAAAGAACATTCGGTTGAAGATAACAAAATGGAAGAAATTTCGGTTATTAATCAAGTTGCAGAGGAAACAACTGAAGAAGAAATTCAAGTAAAGAAGCAAATTATTAAAAAGAAAACGGAAAAGAAAAGAGAGAAAAAAGGTAAGGGTCTCGTACTATTTAACTATCTTTATAAAATATTTCGATTAAAAAACTACATGTTATAGCCAATTTTTGAAGCAGATGCATGGCTCTACATTCAGTTCATAACACTATTTATTTATGTATGACTTTATAGTACAGTATATTACTATGGTATTTTTATACGTAAGTTAGATAATAAACTACTATAATATAAATCTCTTTCATCGTTATGTAGGCAAAAAAATCTAAAAACTTTTTTTCTTAATAAAGTAACCTGAAATACTGATGATGATTACTGCTTATAGCATGTACTATAAGTGTAAGTCTAAACCACAATTGACTCAAAGGCGTCACTCTTGAGGATAGACAAGAATATTAATAATCAGAGATTTATATGCTTTGCTGTTTCTTGATCTATAGAGATGAGCGAAGTAGAAACGTTTTTAGACAAGGCGTACCACAGCATTAGGTCAGGATAACAACAAGTAGTAAACAAAATTGTGCCTTTTTGTGCTTCAATGTATCAAAAAAAAATTACTAGTTTTAGTCATAACAGGATAAATTATACAAAAAATAATGATTGTAAGGTAACTAACTTTAGGACCCCTAATGCATGTTAAAATAATTTTGACAAAAAATGTGTTATTTTTGGTTAGAGCTTGACTTTTTTATTCCATATACCTTTATAAAATCTGAAGTAAAATAGTATCTATGACGAGGTTTTTGGTATAAATCGTTAGAACAAAAGATATACCTGAAAATCGGTTGACATTGCAAAAAATAACATGGAACAAGTTGTTATAATAATTATAATATTTATATTGAGATGTCCACGAAATCAGTTTAGGGATGAAGGTAGTGTTGAATTTCCGAGAATAATAATGTACCTGCTATTATTTCTAGTTACGAGAGATTGTAATATATCACATATATATTTTCCAAAAATGACTATTTTGCAGAAGTGGGACCGTTTATAATCGAACCGTTAAAGGCGTTGAACGTGTTGGAACGAGATAACTTTGAACTGTCTGTGACCTTTAAGTCGGAAGACAATACTAAAGTAACATGGTTCCGGAACAACCAACCCCTTGAAGAGAGTGATGATTTAGAAATTAGTACTACGAATGGAATATCAGTCATCAAAATATATAATGCAGAAAAAAAGAAATTAGGCAAATATGAAGTCGTTGTTGAAAATAATAACATTACTGCTAAAGCAGCCAGTTCCATCAAATTGGTAAAATCTATAGATGAAGATCAAATTACGCCACCAATATTCATTAAGTCTCTGCATCCCTGCAGTGTTTGCTTAGGAGATATTATACTACTAGAGACGGAAGTATTATCCACACCCTGTGCATCTTTCCAGTGGTATATAGATACCAAAGAAGTGACCTCATATGCAAAACAAAATAAATTAAACAATATATATGTGTCAAACAAAGATAACGTATCATGTCTTTGTATAGAAAACATAACTAAAGATTTAGTAGGAATAATAACATGCCGTGCAGAGAATTTCGCAGGCTCTGTGTCTACTTCAGCTTCTTTGATTCCAAAAGAGAAAGATTCCAAAAATGGGGAAGCTCCAGTTATTATCACTCCGTTGGAGTCAATTAGTATTATGGATGGGGAGCCAATATTTTTAAGCTGCAAAATTTTAGGCCAACCCTGGCCCAAAGTAGAGTGGTATCACCACGGGAAACCCATTCAAAGAGCTAGAGATATTACTACTCTTCGATATAAGTCCGGCTTATGTGAATTAAACATTAAAGAAGCTTTTCCTGAAATGACAGGATCTTATAATTGTATTGCAACAAATGAATTCGGATGTTGCAACAGCGAATGCATTGTAAATGTAGAAGGTAGCGAAGTAATTTTAATCGTTGCATGCGGCCATAATTTGCATGAGAACAATCAATAATACTTTATGATTTTCTAGTTTCTACATATATATTTTGTTATCAAAGTACTAAAAAAGGGAATTTAATACGAAGTAACATTTGCCATGCATCTGTAGAGAAAATAAATAAAAAATTTATGGTATGCTAGGTAAAAATATGTATTAACTGGAAACAATATATTTTATTGTATATGTATATAAAAATGAAATATATTTATTCCAATTAATGAAGTAAAGTTTTGGAATTCATGTTTATCGCTTAATAATAATAAACATGAAAATTAAAATACAACTTTCAAATATTATAGAATTTTTAGTATAAGGATCTTTATTAAGAGCTAATATTTGTGCAAAGCACTGGTTTGTTTTGATTGTATTTATCACAACTAGTAAGTTACAAATTATCAAAGTGCCACGCTTATATGCTTTGTGAATGTTAACCATATTCAAAAGCTGTGACATAATAGTGTTACGTTTTTATATGAGAGCACACAATGAAGTAGTTAGTAACTGACCGTATGAATGTTTTGAAATTGCGAAGACTTATAAAATGTGATTATTGGTAATAATTTACATTTAAATCTATAATGAAGATGTGTAGTAATTGTGTTACTGCATTTTCAGCATACGAATACGTTGCCAGCATGTCGGAAGAAGACGTCTTGAGTGACGAGGTAAGAAAAAGAAAACATAAATCATCAGTGTTTGTTTAACCGCAAAGTTTCGTTTATTTATCTTATACACCCAGTATTAGAATTCAAGCATAACTTTAAACTTTTTATATAATTGTTTAAAATTTTGCTCTAAAATAATGTGAGGTATTACAATACCTGTAATGTCACTATAAATAGGATAGCTGAGGGGTTACCACCACCTCTTATAGCAGGATTGTTATAATCTTACTTGTACCGATTCCCATACAAAACAAACGAAGAACGATTATAATAATACTGCTATAAGAGGTGGTGGTAACCCTGCGGATGTACGTCGACAACTAATTCTAAACATTAATAAATAACTATTTTGAAATAAAAATTATAATGTTATACGTGAAATGGTATATTCCTATGGTAAGTTTGCGCAAGTTTGAGTAAAGTCCTAAGCTTGTTCCACAAATAGAGCACCGTATGTACGTAACATAATTTAAGCTCACGCCTGTATGGGGGTAGGCAGAGGCAGACTAGCGAACTAGAACACCACATTTCGCCGAGATTAGTTCAGTCCCAAATATGATAGGAAGCGAGCCTATCGCCATTTCGGCACAAATTCTAGATTCCGGGCTGATACTGAAAAATTAAATATCACTTTGCCCGACCCGGGGATTGAACCGGAGACCTCGCGCAATACCATTACGCCACTGAAGTAGATGTTATTACATCATTATCTAAATAAATAAATAAGAGCCGTACTCACCAAGTGTAGATGTTACTTTCAGTTTAAGGAAGTGAACACTTCTTTAGCCGCGTTGAGTACTTCTAAGTAAGGGAAAATCTTATGAGTTCGCGTCACCGACATGATAATGTTAATTGTATATGAAAACTTCTTAGCCGCGTTGAGTACTTTTAGGTAGGGGAAAATCTTATGAGTTCGCGTCACCGACATGATAATGTTAATTGTATATGAAAACTTCTTAGCCGCGTTGAGTACTTTTAGGTAGGGGAAAATCTTATGAGTTCGCGTCACCGACATGATAATGTTAATTGTATATGAAAACTTCTTAGCCGCGTTGAGTACTTTTAGGTAGGGGAAAATCTTATGAGTTCGCGTCACCGACATGATAATGTTAATTGTATATGAAAACTTCATCAGCCGCGTTGAGTACTTTTAGGTAGGGGAAAATCTTATGAGTTCGCGTCACCGACATGATAATGTTAATTGTATATGAAAACTTCTTAGCCGCGTTGAGTAATTTTTGGTGGGGGAAAATCTTGTGAATTCGCGTCATACTGTTATTACATGTAATAGTATATCTGTAGCTGTACAGATTTACATGTTGTTATGATCTTGTACTGCCCGTAATGTATTTGAATATTACATAAATCATATAAATATGTATATAATTGTTCTTCGGCGTGTCAATAGATGTGAAAACCAGATTGATGGTGATAATTTAAATTTAAACATGGTGAAATTTCAAAATTCTAAGTTATAAGTTTTCACTTTTATTAGCAGTCCCTATGACTGCTAATTTTTTATATACAAAATTAATATTATTTTATATACACACGCACACATATAACGAAAACGTATAACGAAAAGAACACATATTAGAAAAATATTTTGTATTCACTATAATTTATTTCAGAAAACTAGCGACATTGAAGAATTTGGCCCACGTATTGTAAAAGCGTTGCCTACAGTTGTTTCCACAACGGAGGGTGAACTCACAAGGTTTGTATATCATCACTACATATATTATTATAAAACAAAGAGATTTAATATTACTATAGAGATGCTAACAACCAAGTTTCCATACAAAAAATGATCTCAAACGTCAGTAACGCAATTTACCACTTATTACAATGTGAGGGCTATAACTATGCAGTATACACCCTAGAATGTTCTGTGAATGTTCTAGAGGTAGTATCATATAAGACAATTTTACTGTCTAAATATTATAACGATGGCACGACCTTGCGCGCGTACGTTTCAAATACGACTGAGTGATTTATGACCACGGGGTCATAACTTTTGGATTACAAATTTCATGCTGTTGTCCCGTCTATGTGCTGTTGAATTTTTTTATTATAAATCAAAGTCCTCCGCCGTGTCTGTTGGCGTGTCTGTTCGCGATAAACTCAAAAACGACAGAACGGGTATTCATGCTGTCATCGCCAATATATAGAGTGATTCACGAGGAAGGTTTAGGTATATAATTTGTCAGGGTTTTGTGTAAATTGGTTGAAATATAGTAATAAGAGTTAAAGTGTCGAAAACAGTCAAGCAATATTTTGAATGACCTATCCAACGATACACCACACCATGATAATCGAGAAAATAAATTCATCCCAAAATTTACATGATTTTATTTTACCATTTAGTTAGTGTGATTAATATGGAGGTGTGATGTGAATCATATCCATGGTCAGACAGACAGACGGAGATGATGAAACTATAAGGGTTCCATTGTTGTCATTTGGTTTCGGAACCCTAAAAAGTGGTGACCTACAATGCGGTAATTGGAAAGCTATTTAGGCGGATACAGTATTAATCCTTATCAACTTAAACACGTTAGTTACCTTAAGCATTTCATGCACATTAATATTATAATATTTTAATAAACTATATAATTTAAATGGATATCTTAAGTTATCGCAAAAAATTAAGGCGTGCGAATAAATTCAAGCGCGTTTCTTATACCTTATATTTCTTCACAAGAATTTCGAAGGTATGTGAAGTCTAGCAACCCGCATTAGGCCAGCGAGTAACCCTTCTCATTAGTAGAGGAGGCCCGTGCTCAGCAGTGGGATAGTAATATTACAGGGCTAATATTATTATTATTATTATTCTTATACCGACTCGCTTGAGGTGATTACCATCGCGCGCGGTTTTCACTTGGCGACCTGACGACACTCTTCGACAGACACGTAGGCATGATAATATGCTCTACTAGTTACTAGCCATGCGAAGCTGGGCCGGGTCGCTAGTTATAATACAGTATGTCAATTTTAGTTTAACTTTCACGTAATATAAGATTGCACCTGTAAAAGGAAAAGGTGAGAGGTTTAGGTTCTAGTGGATGTGTGGCCACTCCGTTGAGTTTATCGACAATTATAGGGGTGTCAAGGTACGATCCTGACCTAGGAATCGAACGAAGAAATTAACCGATTCTACGGCTCACTATAGCTGTCCTATAACAAAATAATCTGATATTACAGATTCGAAGCGAAAGCTATAGGAATGCCAAAACCTGAGACTAGATGGCTTAAACAAGGTACGGTAATTGTTACAAGTCAAGAATATCAAATAGAAGAGTTGGATGATGGGACGTCGATACTCATAATACCAGAAGTATACCAAGACGATACGGGTGAAATTGTATTCGAAGCCCACAATCCTCTAGGGGTAACGTCTACTGTTGCAGCTCTTTCGGTAGAAAGTAAGTATTGCATTTTGTTTTCGATGAGAAATAATAAATATAATATAATGATAAAACAATGTTCTAGTTTCAGCCTGCAAAATACATTTGCGGATGAAAAACGGCCAGTGTAAATCTCCTTGTTAAACCAATTCCACCCTTGAAGTCCTACTAGTATTCACTGCCTCACATGCAGAACACTACTTAATTGTTTCGTAAAACGATGTCAGCAAAAACACATTCTTAGTTATGGATAATCGCACACGCACGTGCCACAGTCAATATTTTTTTTAATTATCATTAACGAGTGATTAACATGGGGATAAAGCGAAGGCCTTTACTCAGCAATGGTATGAGATGGGTAGTAAGATTAGAATGATAATTAAATAATTGCAGTTCGATAAAGGTCACAGTAGGTTGCGGGATGTAGGCCGCTTCTAATAAACGGGTCGGTATGGAAATCTTTGGGGAAGGCATATGTTCATTGCTGATAATGGTGATGCACGACTCGTTTCGTGGAACTTTCCATAATATTTTGTGTATTTAAAATTTAATCAAAGTCAATAGTAAAAATATCATTCCTATAGGTGCGTATGGTTAACGGTGTACCGTTAAACGTACTATGGTTATTAAAAATCCAGTGATGTTTATTATAAAGACTGCACTGTGATTTTTTAATAGAATTTCCAAGTGTACCTACATATACTGCACCAGCTCCAAATATTGTTATCGATATTTTAATTTAAAAATGTGATTATACGAAATTTTGTTATAAACATTTTGTGACACAGTTTTTTCAAATCACAGGTATCATTGGCACCAAAGATTATAGAAAGCCAGAATGGGTGTCACACATGGAAGAATTGCAAGCTGCTTTGAAAGGTTTACCTTTTATTTATTCTTATATATTTTGCACTATTATGGGACCCTACAGGCTGTGGATGATGATGATGATGCAGGAATATTATATATATATATATATATATATATATATATATATATATATATATATATATATATATATATATATATATATATATATAATAGTCAGGTCCTTGAGATGTTACCTTTTATAGAACACAAATTTAATTTATATGGTCTAACTGGGTGATTTGACGTATGTGTCTCAAACTTCCTCCTCTCATCCAGTTGTACACTGATCGCTAGGTATATTTTCTCTATTCCTACTCTAGTCTTAAGTTGTGTTTGTTACATAAAATGATGCGAGTTTATGCAATACAGTTGAAAAAAGCATTGTAATAATTGAATTTAGGGGCTTTTCATCGGGGTATATCGGTCGAACCGCGATCGTGTTCGATTGTTCCACTTAGGAAAAAAGTGACAAAAAAATCTTGAGACTGAAAGGAATTGACTCCAGCCAAAATATTACAATCGCCAACGTTAACATAATGCCCCTTACTTATAAAAATATTTGAGCGCTGCTTATCTTTATACCATAGGTTGTCCCTTTCATTTTTAAACAATGTAACGCAAGGAAAAATGTGACAGGTTATTCTTAACCATTTGCTCAGCTAAAAATGCTGTTTTAAGTAAGGCCCTATGTATATAGTCAAGCGAGATTTAAGCTAAAGATCAGCATTGGAAAGTTCTAATTGTGTTTTTTTTTAATATATTTTATGGTTTTTCGGAAATTGCAGATCGATATTTAGTTATATACCGATGAAAATGTTTTCGCATCTAGTTACTGTATCTTTATTAAATTACAGTTATATTGATTATCAAAAAATCGATGTACAATTGCCAAAAAACAATAAAATTCGATCGTCGTGGGCTAATGAACCTCAAGTATTACTTTCATTGTAATTATGATATTATGATTGACTGCCTCGGTGGCGTGGTGGTATTTCGGTACGACTACGGTTCTGAGGTCTCGGGTTCGATCCCCGGGTCGGGCAAAGTGATATTGGATTTTTCCATATCAGCCCGGAGTCTGGAATTTGTGCCCGATATGGCGATAGGCTCGCCCCCTATCACATCTGGGACGCAACTAAGCTCGGCGAAATGTGGGTGTTCTAGTTTCCTAGTGCGCCTCTGCCTACCCCTTCGGGGATACAGGCGTGAGCTTATGTTATGTTATGTTATGTGTAATTATGATATACTATACGTTTTATACATCACTTAAAAAATGAATGACAGGTGATATTTTGTATAGAAGTGAACATTGTTCTTTGAAAGATTGCCGTTGATTCTATGTTGACTTATAACCTATACCAAAATAAAGCTATGTAGTATTTAGACCCTCTGAGCTAAGCCGGGGACAGGCATAGTGAACCTATAAATGTAAATTGGTGAAAGGGTCTCAATTCATTATTTATACGATTTATCGCCAAATCTGATCCTATTTAGGTACGATTTGATGACAGGTACTTATAACAAAAGGATAAAAACTTCTTAGCAAAAGTCCTGCGAGTTGAGCTCTGATGGTGATCTTTCTAATATTAACGCATTTAAGTTATAGCAACATAGCACATAATATTATTATTTATGATAATGTAATTATTATTTGCAGCTTCTCAAGCTGTACCTACTTTTGTGAAAGAAATAACCGGGGAAAGAGTTCAAGAAGACGAATGTGTAATATTTGAAGCTATATATAGTGGGAATCCTACTCCAGGTAATAAAACATATTGGTATTTATCTCTTAACTAAATATTAAACTGTAGCAGTAATTTAGTCATTCTATTAATATTGGCAATATTTTTTTAGAAATTTTATGGTATAAAGACGGTAAAGTCATAAGAACTGATGAAAAGTATATTATCGAAAATAAAGACAAGCGAACAACTTGCACGATAAAAAAAGTTACGAAGCAGTTAGAAGGCACATATATGTGCAAAGCAGTTAGTGATATAGGCATGGCTGTAACTAAAGCAACGCTTCAAGTGTTTGAGGATGGAGAAAAAATTGAAAAAGTTAAACACTTAAAAGAAAAAGTTAAAAAGGAGCGTATAATTAAGCGCGATGATGAAACAGATACTAAAACAGATACACCCGTAATAACAGAAGGCACTAAAACAGAATTAGATGAAGCGAAACCTATTAAAAAAGTTGAGAAAGATAAAGCAAAAGTTATTATTAGTGAAGCCGATCATGTTGAAACAGTTGATGTGGCAACGTACAAGAAAATTGATAAAAAAGAGAAACTTACACCTAAAGCACATAAAGTAAAACCAGTAGTTACTCCGCATGATTACTTAGTATCTTCCCAACAACAAAAAGATGAAACCGTGCAGCCTCTTGAGGACGCTTACGAAACACAGAAAGGAGTCATTAAATTAGTTGAAAGTGATAATCGCATGGTCGCAGAAATAAATGAATTACTTGAAGTTATCAATGCGAAAGAATTTGGACCAGGTGAATCACCATTACGAGAACTAGCTAAAATAGGTTATATGTTACGAAGAGGAGTCACGACGGAAGAAATAGAAAGTTTGTATGATTCTCAATATTTCCCCGCCCTCAGAGTACCACAATCGCAATCCGCTTTGGTGCGTTTAGTAGAAAGACAAGGACATGGTGCACTGATTACTGAAGTACTTACGGAAGAAACAGCACAAGATGAGCAAGTCATCGCATCGAAAGCCGGATTCAGAGCATTTTTGAAGATGGTAGAGTTGAAACATAGTTCAGTCGAAGAAGTTATAGCACATTTTTACCCAGAAGATTTCAAACCTCGTTCCTGGGAACAAAAGGAAGCTCATGAGGTATTTATTATTTTTATAATAGATAAAATATACATTGCAAGTATTATATATTAATATAACATATTAACAATACGTTATATTAAGGATAAATTCACTATTAACTAGATAATGACGAGCCTTGATTTCTTACTTAATTGCTGCAGGTGTAATAATGTATATTGTTATAGTTATATAGTTATAATATTTATTAATATTCGAGAATAGTTAACTAATATCTTATAAATTATTACATTAAGGGCTGATTTTTAATAGCCAGGCAACCTTTATATGAGGTTGACTCAGTTGTTTTCATAGGTATTGATCATGAAATAATTCGCCAGATATAATTTTTTTCTATCCATTGTAAAATTAGCCTTAAAGCAAATAATATAAATTTGAAAAAAGAATGGTTAAACGCAAGTTGTTGATGACTAAGATAAAATACCCACTGTACGATTTAGGTATATTACATTTTAGTCAGTTTTATATTACTGTCAAAGGTCTGGTACACGCCAGTGTATATTTAATTGTGTTTATATGGTTTTTGTTTTCATATTAGGTGATTGAAGAATCAACGGCTGAAGAAATTGCTGAAACGCATACAACGCAGGTCATAAAAGGTAAGCAATGTAATATTTTGTGAATAATATTGCTATTTAATAATCGATAAATCCTCTTAAAACTCAATTATATTATAAATACTATATTTAAGGTTGGGCCTTGAGAGAAGAAACAAACATGTATTTACGAAAGCTTAGTATTTTACGAAATACTAAGCTTTTGTAAATACATGTTTGTTTCTTCTCTCAAATTCTACGTAGGTACATATCCTACAAATATCGACTCTCAAGTAGAAACTCGCAGTATTTTAACAACAGCTAAAATTTTTAAATTTTATAGATGTATTTGATTGTGATTTTTGGTATTGATCTACCAGGCGAGTTTTAAAATAAAACTAAAATTTCCAAATTTGTTCCGGAAAGCTATAATAATACCTACCTAATAATTATATAATACCACTAATATGATACACTACAATCAAACTTAATCTATTAAAAATAAAAATGTCCAGTAAACACGGACCGCGCCTTTTACAACTATTTTTACACTCAGTTTTCCACGATATATTACATTATGTCACATTTGGAGATTTCACTAACCATAATTATTCTTCTTAACAGATTCTCCAAAGACCACAGAGAAACATGGTAATTTCTTGACATCTTAATTTCATGCTGGTTACTTGTGCTTTAAATAATCGGCTAATCGTTGCGATGCACTAATTTACGAATAGTTTACATAATAAAAAGGAGTATTACTATAAGATTTTTATGCAGTCGAAACTCTTAACGAATTTTAACATAACGCTTTGCATAATGTTGTGAGTTTTCGTGCAGTTTTCTTATACAGCATGGCTTCAAAGGAGATTCTAGCAGTAGGTAAGTACTCATTTTATTTAAAGTAACATATTATGTAAGATAATATTTTAAATTGAAGTCACTCTAAAACTTACATGCAACTACTTAACTTTTCTTATTCAATTACTGAATTTTCTGTAATACACAATAACAATTTACAGATGCTTGTATTTTTACTGTACTATTTATCAATTAAAACGATATACCCACTGTTTTATATTATAAAATAATATCACAAGCACCACTCTCATTCCACAGATGCTAAAGAAAAAGAACAAATCAAGCGTAGAAAACACTCTAAACAAAGAATAGATGTAGAAAAGATTCAAATAGAAGAAGATTTAGAGTCAGAAAAAATTAAAATCATTAAAGCTTTACAACCAAAAGAAAAACAAGAGGTGAACGAAGAAGACAAATTAGGTGAATTCGATAAAGAAGAAATACCATATCTAACAACACTTGCAACAGATATACCTGAAAATAAGATTGAAGTTATACCTGCTAACGAAGCGACACACTTGCAACCTGAAAAGACTGTCGATAATGTAAGAGCAAATTTGAAGTTTGATACTAGCTATCCTCTTATTAGTGATATTCAGCAGTTTGAAGAAAAGGAGACACCATTACTATATAAGGAAGCCTCAAAGAGTATCGTTAAATCCACCGTATCGGAAATAGAACCATTAATGATTACGGAAGTAGAAACAGGTGGGACATTAGACGAGTATCATATAAATAAAACCAAACTGGAGAGTAAAGCCGAGAAATGTATCGTTGTGTCAGAAAATATAGTTACATCGGAAACTCATACTAATATGTCTGTATCTAGTCTAGATTCTGTAAGTAATGAGAAACAAACGGAAAAAGCCAAAACGACATTATTACTAAAAGATGCTATAAACGTATCAGAACATATTTCTTCTACTAAGGAGTCTCCTTTAGACGATGTTACAACTAAGAAGTCTGTGGCAGCTATTGGATATACAACTTTGTTAGGTGTCAGTGTTTCAGAAGTAAACGAAGAAATTAAAGAAAAGGACATAGACAATTTTAATAAGGACAAAGCTGCTACATCTAAATTAAACTTTAATTTGTTGGAACCACTTGAAGTTGGGGAAGTTTTTGTAGAAGACAAATCGGGCAAATACTATCCAGAATTGATTGTGCCGACCGAAACGGCTCGAAAAGATATTTTTGTTTCCAACCAAATCGTTACTGAAATTCATGATGTGCAGGAACGAGAAGGGCTATTGTCAGCTTTAAAAATACCGCCAGTGCAAGAAGCTAGTGTAAACATAACTTCTAAGGATAGTTTAGTTGTGTCTATTGATGAATTACATGAAAAAGAAGAAGACTTGCCAGCACAACAAAAGCCGGTACAATTTTCAGTAGACAAAGAGTTAACTTTGCACACAAGCTTAAGCAACATTGTGACAACGTCTCATATAAAAGAAACAGATTTTACACCAGAGTCAGTTCCTGCTAAAAAGGCCACTATTGGATTAAACGAACTTCAACATAAATTTAATTTGGAAACAAATGTTATTGATTCAGAACAATCATTTGAAGGGCAACCATCAATCCCTGGAACTCACGCAGAAATATCGATATTAGCACTCGATAAGAATACTATCGAAGAAGTCCAAATCCATGAGAGTGAAACAGATTTAATAATAAAAGATGATAAACATGCTGCAACTGCCCAAGTGGATATAAAAACAATAGAACCCATTATAATGTCAGAAACATTGGAAATAACATCTACAGATAACATGAAAACCTCAGAAATTGTATCCTCAGAATTAGCATCCGAAACTGTTATAACAACTAATGCGAAAATTGTATCGTCGCCATTCGTGCATGAAACAGAAACTATAGATGATTATAAATCAAGAAAACCCGAAGTCATAACCACTACTTTAATTCCCAATATTTCAATAGCAGTCCAGGAAACAAAATATTCTGAGTCGGATGATAAACTTTCATTGAAAAAAATACCAGAATCTGTCCATGCACAAATAGGATCAACACATCATTTTAAATCTCCCATATCACAAGAGGTGAATACTGCTGATCAGATTGACTTTGTTACCATTCCAGAAAGAATTACAGAGACTGCTAATGAACATAGAGATCTACAGAAAGAAATAATGGTTCTGCAGACAACTATACAGGAACAATTGCAAACATTAGATGAAAATGCAGTTCGTGAATCAACAGCCCAAACTACATTTATTAGTAGTGATTCTATAAATATTACAGAAGTTATACCGACACTAAGTGAACAAGCTCTTGAAAGCAGTAAAGAGAAAACAAAAGCATTTGCTAAAGTAGATGTTGATTCAGATCATAAAATTGCAATTACCTCTGAAGTTAATCCCAAAGACACATTAGGTCATTTAGACTCAGTTTCCCGAGTCTATGAAGAAGCTCAAATTGCATCTAATAATTTAACTTCTATTCAAGTATGTGAAAGTAATATATTTGATAGCCAGTCATATTTAGAAAATGATGTTAAACCTGATCTGAAATCGGTACCGTTAAATATAGTTCAGTCTGATGGCATACTTAGCATCATGGAAGTTATGCAGCACGAAAAAGAGTCAGATTATAGCACTACAACATTACCGGAATCGTTTAAAGCAGCTCGAAGTATCACTGTCAGACCAGTTGCAGTATCATCGGAAATAACGACTGATTCTAGCATTGAATACAATATACAAGATGAAGTATGCCAACCTAAAAAGGCAAATGTAGAAAATATAGCTCACAAGGAAGTAATCATAAGTACAGCTGAATGTAATGAAAAAGAAGATATTTTCAGTACAACATCATTACCAAATCTTGCTGAAGCACTTATATGTGTAAATCCAAATCAAGCTATACAAATTGAAGAAAATCAGTCGGAGCTAGCACCTTCTCCGCTAAGCCGAGATGACATTCCATCAACGAAAGCAGGAAGAACAACCACAACGTTAGAAGCTATTACACAAGAAGAAGTAGTTTTACATTTATCGGAGGGCATTTTATCTGAAAAGCCTATCGATAATAAAGTTCAACCAAGCGTATCAGTAACTGCACTTCAAGCACCAGAATATGATGAAAATATGACAATCGAATCAGAAAACATATACCGTACACCTTCCTTACCAGATGAACAAAAAGGTATATTAACAATAATTAGCAAACAGAGCATACAAACATCGGAAATTGTTTCTCAGTCAGACAATCTAGCAAATGTTGCTGATTTTGATGTTCAATATAAAAAGGCTTTGCCAAAAATTGATGACAATTATGGTAAGATAGCCTATACAGAAGAAATCATTACTAATTTATCAGCTGAAGATTACAAGCGTGAAAATATACCTCTGGAAAAACCAGGAATAATACCAATTAGTAAAACTGCATTAGAAGAAACTGAAATTGTATTAGGCGAAAGTGAAGAAAGCTTTTTAGATAAAAAACCGGTATCAACAAACATTACCACTGAATTTACAGAAACACAGGCGGTTATGACTACTTGTATCGAAACAGTTGATAAAGAAAATGAACTAGAAGTTCAATCTTCAGTTGTAAAGCGGGATGCACTAATTGGCGTAGTACCACTTAATACCACTATTGGCACTGAAATTATAACTGTTAGCAATGTAGATGATTTCGAAGATAAAGATCGAAAAACGTTCCAAGCTACAATTAAACAAGACGATTTAGAAAAATACGTAGAACGAATGGAAATAACACATGCTGAAAGGGAATCTAATATTGTTCATCCGAAACAAGATTTCCAAGAAGCCTCTGAGGATATAGTACCTGCCACTGCAAAAGAAGTTACGGAGACATATGCTAGCGAAAAAGAAAAGGATTTACCAAAACTGGTCACATCATCTAGCGTTCACGCCCAGACAGCAGTCAATGAACAGCAATCTTTACTAAGAACAGAAGTTATCTTTAGTCAAAATGTCAACGAATTGAATATTTCTGGAACATCACCTGTAAAAGCATCTAAGATTCAAGGAATTCAAGAAGCTGTTAAAAATATTGCACCTTTTATAGGAGAGATTGAAGACAAATTTGTATATGAAAAGCCTTCAGAAAAAATTGGAAAAGGTAATATTGAAGAACAAAAGTCTTTAGATGTTACGGAAATTATTTTAACTGAATCCGAGTTAAACTTATCTGATATTTCACCACAAAAATTAGAGTCGACAAAATTGACCATACAAAGTAAAAATTATGTTGACGTTACAGAAATAACTTCTTCCGAAAAAGAAGACAATTTAACGTTAACTGAAAATCTCATAGAAAGTAAGTCATTAGAACCGACATTTAACGTACACTCTAGTATTAACATCAATGAAACTATATCTAGTGAAGGAGAAATCTCCTTTAGTATACCAAGTGATCTCAAGTCACAACAAGCTGATATATCACTTCAACCAACTGATTATATATGTGTGTCTGAAAATGTTCCAGAAGAAAAAGAAACGAATTTAAAAGAAGAAACTTTACCAAAAAAAGCTGTCACTGGTTTTACTTTGGATACACTCAAACATTTAAATGTACATATATTACAAACATCAGAAATCGAAGAAGGCCTTAGCAGTTCAGTACCAACAAAGAGTGAATTAGGTGATGTTACAATTGAACCTGAAAGAGCTCTTCAGATTAGTGAAACTAAATCAGAAGAAACGCACGAAGTTTTAACAAGTGATAAAATAAAACAACTAAAACCTGGATTAAACATAGAACCAGGTCAGCATGTAATGATTACAGAAGTAGAAACAAGGGAAAAAGAGATTCCTTTAAAGTCAGTTATCCCAAAAGATGAAAAGTTATCGCCAACGCAAATGCCATACCAAGAAGTTGTGAGCTCACAGGCGCATGCAATAGAAAGCACGTCAAAATTAGATATTTTATATGAACCGGAAACCACAAAGGTTGAATGTGAAGTTGAAGTACACAAAAGCTATCAAACATCCGAAAATATTATTCATGAATTACCAACAGATATTGTTAGCGATAAAAATATCCAAAAAATAGCAGATAAACGTATAATAGAATTGAAACATTTGGAACAATTAGAAGTTATTGCCGATGAAAAATCTGAAAAACTTTCTATATTGGGCAATGATTTCAAAGAGAAAGCGGAAACTAAGCATATTGTCCTAACTGAAATAACTAACATTCGGCCAGAAGTTTTAGAAAATGCGGAAGAAATAACTAATATTTTAACATCAGATAAAAGTATAACAAAGGAAGTCACTGAACAAATTTTAGAAATGAAGCCCATTGAACAAAGACAAATATTTATCAGTGAAGATATCCGAACTATGGAGGCTTTAACTCAAGAAGAGAAGAAAATAAGCGCAAAGCCTGTAGAAATCTATCCGATCAGTCAAAGCAATATTGTAGTACATGAAAGTGAAACAGATATTTCCTCAGAGAAACCAACGCAAACCGAAAATGCAAATGTGCGCTTCAATACCATCCAGAGTCTTATCATAGAAGAAACCATTCAAGAAGATTTTGAACATGGTTTAGTCACAGATAAAGCATTAACTAAGACGGCTGAAAAAACTGTAACCCCATTATCACATCTACAATGTACCGAAAACATTTTAGAGTCTGAACTTACTGATCTTATTATTCCTACAGTGCAAACAGCAACGTCAAATATAACACCTACAACTATAATTCCCCTCGTTATTACTGACAAAGAAAGTATTCAACACGAAACAGAACTATCAGTACCAAAACCAAAAGAACATAAAATTAAAGAAGGCTTTAAAGTTTCCAGTGAAATCGAAATATCATCTGAATTCATAACTGAAGAAGCGCAACCTTACTCTCCCAAATTTCCATCACTGGCGAAAAGTAGAGTCACATCAGCTGATACGGAACATCATGAAATACTTATTTCAGAACACGATGCTCGTATTGATGGTAAGTCTATCTTATTTTTTTTTAGTATTATCTAAGAACTTTATCATAACCTAAACAATAATTATGTAATTAATGGTCCTTTTATAAAGAAGTTGAACGCAGTCTTTATATTGGTAACCTTCGATCAATTTGTGACAGTTTTATTACTGCAGTCAAATTACCCTATTTTAATTTTAACAAGATATGTTAATTGATTGCGGCAAAATACAAATACATATTATTATGATACTTTAAACTTAATTAAAAATGTAGCTACCTCTCTACTCTTTTACACAAATATAATGCAACTAGCTTTTGCCCGCGTGTGTGTCTGCCCCGTCGTAGAGGCTCTTAGTGGATGAATTTCCAAAAATGCTTTTTAGTGCTCGTCTACGTCATAAAAGGAAGTCGTTTGTAAAATTTCACGTTCCTAGCTCCAATACGTCCACACTATCGTAGGCGACACGCGTCGTTGCTACAGCTCCAAAGCTTTGTTCGTTGAAATGCTATAAGTCTGGACATACCTTAATATTTCTGTATTGGTAAAGTAGGCTCTTGCCAGTGAACGGTTATATTAAATACTAGCTTCTGGGCCAACGGAAAAAGCTTTTGATTTGTCGATCCGCCCTGTCATTTTAGTCGTAACTTATATCGTAAATATGCTACAACGGAGCGACCCAGATATCGATTTTGAAGTCAATCGGTCCAAAAACAAAGAAAAACAAAATGGCGGTCACTTTTGTCAATTCTGATACCGGTTCCAACGTTTGGAACTACGAGGCGACTCAGATATCGATTTTGAAGTAAATCGGCTCAAAAACAATAAAAAACAAAATGGCGGTCACTTTTTAAATTTCGACCCCGGATCACTAAACCACTTAAAAATCGTATATAATTCCTAAAAAAATGAATGTGACTCAGAAAATATGGTAACGCCATCTATTGATAAATTTGAAAATCACTTTCAGGCTTCATAGAACTCCCAACAATCGCACACATAATGCAAAAATATCCGTTTCTTTTGACAGAGTTGGCCAATTTGAATAAAACAAAGACTAAATGTTGTCCCAAGATGGGGTCTACGATTTCCTATCCAGTTTCATCAAATTACTTTGGTTTAATTTGATACGTGTATTAACACACAGACAGACAGACAAAAAATCTAAAAATGATAAAAATGTATTCTAATGCTATTTCTAAGCCCCCCCAATTAGTTTTATTGCAAATTTAAACAATGTACAGACACGCGAAATTTACATTCTTATTATATGTATTGATTGATTGATGATTGATTGATTGGTTAATTACTAACTTTTACTTAAATAAAATGAAATAAACTACTGGCTTTGTTGGTAGCGGAAATGCGTATAATAAATTATATCAATACTAGCTGTTGCCCGCGACTCGGTGAACATGGGATTTTATTTTCCGCGATCAAAAGTAGCCTATGTATAATCTATATAAACCTTTGACTGTATCCAACATAGAGCGGTTCCGATTGTCGATAGTTAAACGCAATCGATTCGACTCGAACCTCTCGCGTTGCGAAGAGATGTGATGTTGCATCTCTTTGCATTCTTTACCGCTTGTACCACGGGGAATGTTCCAAGGAATTGTTTGGCCTAATACCAGCCGCCGAATTCCATTATCGTACCACACGCTACAAGCTGAAGTTTCATCCTTACCACCTGGATGAATGCCGTTCCTCAACAGTGGGTTTTACAAGGAACTTTCTTCCGTGTGCAACGTGCTTGTGGAACCAGCTTTCGGCAGCTGTGTTTCCAGACCGTTACGAGTTAGGGATCTTCAAGAAAAGAGCCTATATCTACCTCAAAGGCCGGCGACGGATCCATGATTCCCCTGGTATGTAAATGTTTATGGGCGGCGGTGATCACTTAACATCAGGTGGTCTACTTACTCGTTTGCCCCCTATTCTATAAAAAACGTGTGGCACTCGGGGACTGCCGCGGTAAAGCTATTGCCTAGCATCCAAAATCAATACACCTATATACTTTCTCACAAACAGCTGATTACGTATTCGTCCGATTTCGGAGCAGCTCGTCTCGATTCGTGCGAGCTTCGTAGAGTCGTACCATGAAGTAAATACAAAGAGGAGGTGCCCTAACGCCGAAACTCTAAGCAGGCATGAGTCAACAGATTGCGGGGCGAAGATAGGGATTACGCATTCGCAGTAACGCCGATACAACCAATGCCACCTAGAGGCGAGTTGCTGAACTAAAGAGACAAGCGTGATATTTCAAAAAGTCATTAAAAGTTCTGCTATTCATCGATAGATGGCAAAACTAAAAATCTTGCCCGTTCATCTAAGTCCATGTCGTTAGTTTAACATATCCGTCGCTAGATGTCGCTGTACGGAATTACATCGCGCTATGGTTCTGTCTCACGCTCCACACAACCTTCCCGCGTTGTAATGTCACATTAATTTAAATTCGTCGTATGAATGATTCATACGAGGAATTGAAAACCCTTCTTATCGGTATTATATACCAAAAAGTATCACCGCTGTGCCGGTCGGAGTGGTGGGTGTTAGGTTATTTTCGTTACGGAATTTCAGGATTCGGTCTCCACGCTCAGGCCCGCGGTAGAAGCTATGTAATAGCTTAAAAAAATAAGTATTTTTTGCGTTTAGGGGGAACAATCATACACACACATACTCACAAACTTTCACCTTTATAAGTAAAGAAAGGAAATATTTATTCGCACAGCATTATGCGACATAATGGTATAAACAGAAACACGATAAAACACATATTTAAAAGGAGACAATAAACTGATAATAATAACTACGAGTACATAACCCACAATAATAATTACAATTTTGCGTCTCACGATGCTGCCGAAAAGGTTAAAGAAAAGTAGGAGTAAAAAATTAAAGTAGGACAAAGAAATAATACAATAATTGTCTTTCGTCAGTCTTATTTCAACGGTTTCCACGTAAACGATCGTAACTATAAATCCTCTACTTTATTGCGATTCAAAGTTTAAAATTAAAGTTTTACCAAGCAATAAATTCGAATATTCAATATTACCACAGTGTCATAAATAGAAAATTTGACTGTTTTATACTAACTATTAAAGTTCTTCATAGTCATTATACTTTTTCTAATATAACACATTTGATACTTGGTTACCGCTGGTATTTTTTTATCGAATGTGCCAGTTTCGACAGTGTTCTATGGCAAAACCTTCTGTCGACTATTGAATAAAATAAAATATTATCGAAAGTGGTAGATTCGATTGAACAAATTTGCTCTTTGAACTAGTATAGTATCGAATCTACCTATTTCCATAGTTTAAAACCAATTATTCAAAAATATCATTTTTTTTCATAAAATACCGTGTCTACATAAGTTCCAACAGCAAGTTTATATTTTATAAAAATATTATGTTAATTTGAGTTTTAGAATTTAAACAAACAATTACGCCCAAAAGATGAAAAATTTACCGGGTTGATCATAATTTGTTTTCTAAGTAACAGGACGGTCTGTTGTACTGTCAAGTATTTTTTTATCATATTTACAATTAGTTTGCCTCTTCTATACATTTTGATTCTAAAATTATTGAAAAACTATCCTAAACCTCAAACACACGCGTACGTTCTTGCTCACATTTCGAGAAACACTAACGAAACAGGCAGTTTCGTGTCGCGCGCGCGTACCGCTAACAATCAATAACATCGAAAGTGGCAAGTTCTATGTTTTTAATGGGCCTCACTTATAAAAACACTTTTGATTATATTTTCGCTAAGAATTTAATTTTTTTTTTTTTATTTTTTCTGTCACTTTTTTTCCTTGCGTTACATTATTTTAAAATGTTGCGAAGAGATGTTGCATCTCTTTGCATTCTTTACCGCTTGAACCACGGGTAATGTTCCGAGGAATTGTTTGGCCTAATACCAGCCGCCGAATTCCATTATCGTACCACACGCTACAAGCTAAAGTTTCATCCTTACCACCTGGATGAATGGCGTTCCTCAACAGTGCGTTTTACAAGGAACTTTCTTCCGCGTGCAACGTGCTTGTGGAACCAGCTTTCGGCGGCTGTGTTTTCTGACCGTTACGAGTTAGGGACCTTCAAGAAAAGAGCCTATATCTACCTCAAAGGCCGGCAACGCATCCATGATTCCCCTGGTATTGTGGATGTTTATGGGCGGCGGTGATCACTTAACATCAGGTGACCCACTTGCACGTTTGATCCCTCTTCTATAAAAAAAAATAAAAAATGATAAGGACAATCTATGGTTAAAGATAACCAGCGCTTAAATATTTTTAAAAGTAAGGGGCAATATACTCACTTTATGTACTTTCAAATATGTTTAATTAAGAAACAGTTGAAGGTATAACATTAGGACATATTTTGTTTTATACAATTATTAATCTTTACCTCTACTTGCCATTTGTAATATAATTTTATTTTTCAATTTCTGTAGTTTACGTGGGGACCGCCGATTTATGCGTGTGTTTCGTCGCTGACTAATTTTAGCACGATTTATAATATGATATGAAAAAAGAGCCTGCTAAAAGTTATTGAAAATAGGTAACGCGATCATGATTATACCACGTCCACAACGGCTATACCGTCATGGTAACTTCACTTTAAAAATGCATATCATATTTTGTAACGTGTAGTACATTATAACAGTTAAAATCTGTAAAAAATTAGATAATTCACCGAGGCAGGCAACTTGAACACTCTTGAACTACCACGATTCACGACTCATTCACTGACACATACAGAGGTACTAACTTGGATAATGCTAGAATATTCTTTTTTAATAATAAAACTATGTATTTATTCGCAAAATCAAAAATAAGGCGTTTAGCTGAAAAATATAATACAACAAAACGAATTAATTCCACAGCCCTAGTATTAGTTAGCCCTATAAAACATGGAACTATTAACATTAAGTGCAGCAACTTTGCTATGCAAGGATAAATAAGGTATCTATATAAAATGTAACTATATAATTATGTATATACCATATTTTCCAGAAATAGCGACAGTTTCACCAAAATCATCCGACGTCGAAGAAACTGAGGAAATCATAACAAAATTCACTAAAACCCCAGGCACCTCCGAACCAAAGCAAATAAAAACAAAAAGAACGATAATACGAAAGAAAAAGAAATCAAATAAGGATTTGATTGAGGGTGATGTTGTCATTGAAGAAACCTTAGATGATGATGATATAAAACAGATTAACGAACAAAACCATGAAGTTAACATAGAAGAATATGAGGGTGATGAGTATCATCCTATAGAAGATTCAGAAAAGAGTAAAATAGAAATGCCAGATGAATATCTTAACATACCAAAAATGACAAGTCAAGTCCATATTGAGGAGGTCACAGAGGAAGATCTGACTTCGAAAGTAAAGAAAAATACGAGTACTAGACGAGTAATCAAAAAGAAAAAGGGCCTAAAGGAAGATATCACCGAAATAACAACAATCGAAAAAGATGACGAGGAGCCCGTAACAACTGTCATGGTGAAAGAAGAATCTGCCCCGGAGGAACAACATCCCGTGGAAATAGTGGAATTTCCCGAAGAAACCACGGTTGAAGAAACCAAAACACCAGAAGGTAAGCCCAAACACCGTAAAATCACAAAACGTATTATCAAAAAGAAGGTAGGACCCAAAGTCGAAACTACACAAATCACCACTGAACAAGACGATGATGAACAACCAATCATTTCCGTTCACAAAACAGAGGAACTCGTAGACGACACTACCACACCCTTACAAGAGATACACAAACCTGAACAGGCTAAACCGATCGAAGAAGCACCAGAGAAGGTTGAAGTGACCCAGGTTCGCACCGAGACCGGAGAAGTAAAGAAAGTAAAAACCACAAAACGAGTCATTAAGAAGAAGAAGGGCCACAAAGAAGAAGTCACAGAAATAACCACTATCGAAAAAGACGACGAAGAACCCGTTACGACTGTTACGGTGAAAGAAGAATCCGCACCAGAAGAGCAACAACCGGTAGAAATAGTGGAACTTCCAGAAGAAATCACAGTTGAAGAATCCGAAACACCAGAGGGTAAGCCCAAACACCGTAAGATCACGAAACGCACCATCAAAAAGAAAGTTGGCCCTAAAGTCGAAACTACGCAAATCACCACTGAACAAGACGATGACCAACAACCCATAGTTTCAATACACAAAACAGAGGAACTCATAGATGATATCACCACACCGCTACAAGAATTGCATAAACCCGAGAAAGCTAAACCGATCGAAGAAGCGCCGGAAAAGGTTGAAGTGACTCAAGTACGCACCAAAACTGGAGAAGTTAAGACAGTAAAGACAACTAAACGAGTGATCAAAAAGAAGAAGGGTCCCAAAGAGGAAATCACCGAAATAATAACTATCGAAAAAGATGACGAGGAGCCCGTTACGACTGTCACGGTGAAAGAAGAATCTGCCCCGGAGGAACAACATCCCGTGGAAATAGTGGAATTTCCCGAAGAAACCACGGTTGAAGAAACCAAAACACCAGAAGGTAAGCCCAAACACCGTAAAATCACAAAACGTATTATCAAAAAGAAGGTAGGACCCAAAGTAGAAACTACACAAATCACCACTGAACAAGACGATGATGAACAACCAATCATTTCCGTTCACAAAACAGAGGAACTCGTAGACGACACTACCACACCCTTACAAGAGATACACAAACCTGAACAGGCTAAACCGATCGAAGAAGCACCAGAGAAGGTTGAAGTGACCCAGGTTCGCACCGAGACCGGAGAAGTAAAGAAAGTAAAAACCACAAAACGAGTCATTAAGAAGAAGAAGGGCCACAAAGAAGAAGTCACAGAAATAACCACTATCGAAAAAGACGACGAAGAACCCGTTACGACTGTTACGGTGAAAGAAGAATCCGCACCAGAAGAGCAACAACCGGTAGAAATAGTGGAACTTCCTGAAGAAATCACAGTTGAGGAATCCGAAACACCAGAGGGTAAGCCCAAACAACGTAAAATCACGAAACGCACCATCAAAAAGAAAGTTGGCCCTAAAGTCGAAACTACGCAAATCACCACTGAACAAGACGATGACGAACAACCCATAGTTTCAATACACAAAACAGAGGAACTCATAGATGATATCACCTCACCGCTACAAGAATTACATAAACCCGAGAAAGCTAAACCGATCGAAGAAGAGCCAGAAAAGGTTGAAGTGACACAAATACGCACCGAAACTGGAGAAGTTAAGACAGTAAAGACAACTAAACGAGTCATCAAAAAGAAGAAGGGACCCAAAGAGGAGATCACCGAAATAACAACTATCGAAAAAGATGACGAGGAGCCCGTTACGACTGTCACGGTGAAAGAAGAATCCGCCCCGGAGGAACAACAAACCGTGGAAATAGTGGAACTTCCCGAAGAAACCACGGTAGAAGAAACCGTAACACCAGAAGGTAAGCCCAAACACCGTAAGATCACGAAACGCATTATCAAAAAGAAGGTAGGACCCAAAGTCGAAACTACACAAATCACCACTGAACAAGACGATGACAAACAACCAATTATTTCCGTATACAAAACAGAGGAAATTATAGACGACACAACCACACCGTTACAAGAGATACACAGATCCGAGAAAGCTAAACCGATCGAAGAAGCACCGGAGAAGGTAGAAGTGACCCAGGTTCGCACCGAGACAGGAGAAGTAAAGAAAGTTAAAACCACAAAACGAGTCATTAAGAAAAAGAAGGGCCAAAAAGAAGAAGTCACCGAAATAACCACTATCGAAAAAGACGACGAAGAACCCGTTACGACTGTCACGGTGAAAGAAGAATCCGCACCAGAAGAGCAACAACCGGTAGAAATAGTGGAACTTCCAGAAGAAATCACAGTTGAAGAATCCGAAACACCAGAGGGTAAGCCCAAACACCGTAAAATCACGAAACGCACCATCAAAAAGAAAGTTGGCCCTAAAGTCGAAACTACGCAAATCACCACTGAACAAGACGATGACGAACAACCCATAGTTTCAATACACAAAACAGAGGAACTCATAGATGATATCACCACACCGCTACAAGAATTACATAAACCCGAGAAAGCTAAACCGATCGAAGAAGTGCCGGAAAAGGTTGAAGTGAGACAAGTACGCACCAAAACTGGAGAAGTTAAGACAGTAAAGACAACTAAACGAGTAATCAAAAAGAAAAAGGGTCCCAAAGAGGAAATCACCGAAATAACAACTATCGAAAAAGATGACGAGGAGCCCGTTACGACTGTCACGGTGAAAGAAGAATCCGCCCCGGAGGAAACACAACCCATGGAAATAGTGGAACTTCCCGAAGAAACCACAGTTGAAGAAACCGAAACACCAGAAGGTAAGCCCAAACACCGTAAGATCACAAAACGCATTATCAAAAAGAAGGTAGGACCCAAATTAGAAACTATACAAATAACCACTGAACAAGACGACGACGAACAACCAATCATTTCCGTACACAAAACAGAGGAACTCTTAGACGACACTACCACACCGTTGCAAGAGTTACACAAACCCGAAAAAGCTAAACCGATCGAAGAAGCACCCGAGAAGGTTGAAGTGACCCAAGTTCGCACCGAGACAGGAGAAGTAAAGAAAGTAAAAACAACAAAACGAGTCATTAAGAAGAAGAAGGGCCAAAAAGAAGAGGTCACCGAAATAACCACTATCGAAAAAGATGACGAAGAACCCGTTACGACTGTCACAGTGAAAGAAGAATCTGGTCCAGAAGAACAAGAGCCCATAGAAATAGTGGAACTTCCCGAAGAAATCACGGTTGAAGAAACCGAAACATCAGAAGGCAAGCCCAAACACCGTAAGATCACAAAACGTATTATCAAAAAAAAGGTAGGTCCCAAAGTCGAAACTACACAAATCACCACTGAACAAGACGATGACGAACAACCAATTATTTCCGTACACAAAACAGAGGAACTCGTAAAGGACACTACCACACCATTACAAGAGCAACACAAACCTGAACAGGCTAAACTGATCGAAGAAGCACCGGAGAAGGTTGAAGTGACCCAGGTTCGAACCGAGACCGGAGAAGTAAAGAAAGTAAAAACCACAAAACGAGTCATTAAGAAGAAGAAGGGCCGAAAAGAAGAGGTCACCGAAATAACCACTATCGAAAAAGACGACGAGGAGCCTGTTACAACAGTCACGGTGAAAGAAGAATCTGCTCCGGAAGAACAACAACCCGTGGAAATAGTAGAACTTCCCGAAGAAACCACGGTTGAAGAAACCGAAACACCAGAAGGTAAGCCCAAGCACCGTAAGATCACAAAACGCATTATCAAAAAGAAGGTAGGTCCCAAAGTCGAAACTACACAAATCACCACTGAACAAGACGATGACGAACAACCAATCATTTCCGTACACAAAACAGAGGAACTCGTAGAGGACACTACCACACCCTTACAAGAGTTACACAAACCCGAGAAAGCTAAACCGATCGAAGAAGCACCCGAGAAGGTTGAAGTAACCCAAGTTCGCACCGAAACCGGGGATGTCAAAACCATAAAAACAACTAAACGAGTCATCAAAAAGAAGAAGGGACCCAAAGAGGAGGTCACCGAAATAACAACTATCGAAAAAGATGACGAGGAGCCCGTTACGACTGTAACTGTAAAAGAAGAGTCCGCTCCGGAGGAACTACAACCCGTGGAAATAGTAGAACTTCCCGAAGAAACCACGGTTGAAGAAACCGAAACACCAGAAGGCAAGCCCAAACACCGTAAGATAACAAAACGCATTATCAAAAAGAAGGTAGGTCCCAAAGTCGAAACCACACAAATCACCACTGAACAAGACGATGACGAACAACCAATTATTTCCGTACACAAAACAGAGGAAATCGTAGACGACACTACAACACCATTACAAGAGTTACACAAGCCTGACAAAGCTAAACCGATCGAAGAAGCACCCGAGAAGGTTGAAGTGACCCAAGTTCGCACTAAAACCGGGGATGTCAAAACCATAAAGACAACTAAACGAGTCATCAAAAAGAAGAAGGGACCCAAAGAGGAGGTCACCGAAATAACAACTATCGAAAAAGATGACGAGGAACCTGTTACGACTGTCACGGTGAAAGAAGAATCCGCTCCGGAGGAACAACAACCTGTGGAAATAGTGGAACTTCCCGAAGAAACCACGGTTGAAGAAACCGAAACACCAGAAGGTAAGCCCAAACACCGTAAGATCACAAAACGTATTATCAAAAAGAAGGTAGGTCCCAAAGTCGAAACTACACAAATCACCACTGAACAAGACGATGACGAACAACCAATAATTTCCGTACAGAAAACAGAGGAAATTATAGACGACACAACCACACCGTTACAAGAGATACACAGACCCGAGAAAGCTAAACCGATCGACGAAGCACCCGAGAAGGTTGAAGTGACCCAAGTTCGCACCGAGACAGGAGAAGTAAAGAAAGTAAAAACAACAAAACGAGTCATTAAGAAGAAGAAGGGCCAAAAAGAAGAGGTCACCGAAATAACCACTATCGAAAAAGACGACGAAGAACCCGTTACGACTGTCACAGTGAAAGAAGAATCTGGTCCGGAGGAACAACAAACCGTAGAAATAGTGGAACTTCCCGAAGAAACCACGGTTGAAGAAACTGAAACACCAGAAGGTAAGCCCAAACACCGTAAGATCACAAAACGTATTATCAAAAAGAAGGTAGGTCCCAAAGTCGAAACTACACAAATCACCACTGAACAAGACGATGACGAACAACCAATCATTTCCGTACACAAAACAGAGGAAATTATAGACGACACAACCACACCGTTACAAGAGATACACAGACCCGAGAAAGCTAAACCGATCGAAGAAGCACCCGAGAAGGTTGAAGTGACCCAAGTTCGCACCGAGACAGGAGAAGTAAAGAAAGTAAAAACAACAAAACGAGTCATTAAGAAGAAGAAGGGCCAAAAAGAAGAGGTCACCGAATTAACCACTATCGAAAAAGACGACGAAGAACCCGTTACGACTGTCACAGTGAAAGAAGAATCTGGTCCAGAAGAACAAGAGCCCATAGAAATAGTGGAACTTCCCGAAGAAATCACGGTTGAAGAAACCGACACACCAGAAGGCAAGCCCAAACACCGTAAGATCACAAAACGCATTATCAAAAAGAAGGTAGGACCCAAAGTCGAAACTACACAAATCACCACTGAACAAGACGATGACGAACAACCAATCATTTCCGTACACAAAACAGAGGAACTCGTAGAGGACACTACCACACCCTTACAAGAGTTACACAAACCCGAGAAAGCTAAACCGATCGAAGAAGCACCCGAGAAGGTTGAAGTAACCCAAGTTCGCACCGAAACCGGGGATGTCAAAACCATAAAAACAACTAAACGAGTCATCAAAAAGAAGAAGGGACCCAAAGAGGAGGTCACCGAAATAACAACTATCGAAAAAGATGACGAGGAGCCCGTTACGACTGTAACTGTAAAAGAAGAGTCCGCTCCGGAGGAACTACAACCCGTGGAAATAGTAGAACTTCCCGAAGAAACCACGGTTGAAGAAACCGAAACACCAGAAGGCAAGCCCAAACACCGTAAGATAACAAAACGCATTATCAAAAAGAAGGTAGGTCCCAAAGTCGAAACCACACAAATCACCACTGAACAAGACGATGACGAACAACCAATTATTTCCGTACACAAAACAGAGGAAATCGTAGACGACACTACAACACCATTACAAGAGTTACACAAGCCTGACAAAGCTAAACCGATCGAAGAAGCACCCGAGAAGGTTGAAGTGACCCAAGTTCGCACTGAAACCGGGGATGTCAAAACCATAAAGACAACTAAACGAGTCATCAAAAAGAAGAAGGGACCCAAAGAGGAGGTCACCGAAATAACAACTATCGAAAAAGATGACGAGGAGCCTGTTACGACTGTCACGGTGAAAGAAGAATCCGCTCCGGAGGAACAACAACCTGTGGAAATAGTGGAACTTCCCGAAGAAACCACGGTTGAAGAAACCGAAACACCAGAAGGTAAGCCCAAACACCGTAAGATCACAAAACGCATTATCAAAAAGAAGGTAGGTCCCAAAGTCGAAACTACACAAATCACCACTGAACAAGACGATGACGAACAACCAATCATTTCCGTACACAAAACAGAGGAACTCGTAGAGGACACTACCACACCGTTGCAAGAGTTACACAAACCCGAAAAAGCTAAACCGATCGAAGAAGCACCCGAGAAGGTTGAAGTGACCCAAGTTCGCACTGAAACCGGGGATGTCAAAACCATAAAGACAACTAAACGAGTCATCAAAAAGAAGAAGGGACCCAAAGAGGAGGTCACCGAAATAACAACTATCGAAAAAGACGACGAAGAACCCGTTACGACTGTCACGGTGAAAGAAGAATCCGCTCCGGAGGAACAACAACCCATGGAAATAGTGGAACTACCCGAAGAAACCACGGTTGAAGAAACCGAAACACCAGAAGGTAAGCCCAAACACCGTAAGATCACAAAACGCATTATCAAAAAGAAGGTGGGTCCCAAAGTCGAAACTACACAAATCACCACTGAACAAGACGATGACGAACAACCAATCATTTCCGTACACAAAACAGAGGAACTCATACATGACACTACCACACCGTTACAAGAGTTACACAAACCCGAAAAAGCTAAACCCATCGAAGAAGCACCCGAGAAGGTTGAAGTGACCCAAGTTCGCACCGAAACCGGGGATGTCAAAACCATAAAGACAACTAAACGAGTCATCAAAAAGAAGAAGGGACCCAAAGAGGAGGTTACCGAAATAACAACTATCGAAAAAGATGACGAAGAGCCCGTTACGACTGTCACGGTGAAAGAAGAATCTGCTCCAGAAGAAGAAGAGCCCGTGGAAATAGTGGAACTACCCGAAGAAATCACGGTTGAAGAAACCGAAACACCAGAAGGTAAGCCCAAACACCGTAAGATCACAAAACGCATTATCAAAAAGAAGGTGGGTCCCAAAGTCGAAACTACACAAATCACCACTGAACAAGACGATGACGAACAACCAATCATTTCCGTACACAAAACAGAGGAAATCGTAGACGACACTACCACACCGTTACAAGAGTTACACAAACCCGAGAAAGCTAAACCCATCGAAGAAGCACCCGAGAAGGTTGAAGTGACCCAAGTTCGCACCGAAACCGGGGATGTCAAAACCATAAAGACAACTAAACGAGTTATCAAAAAGAAGAAGGGACCCAAAGAGGAGGTCACCGAAATAACAACTATCGAAAAAGATGACGAAGAGCCCGTTACGACTGTCACGGTGAAAGAAGAATCCGCCCCGGAGGAACAACAACCCATGGAAATAATAGAACTTCCCGAAGAAACTACGGTTGAAGAAACCAAAACACCAGAAGGTAAGCCCAAACACCGTAAGATCACAAAACGCATTATCAAAAAGAAGGTAGGTCCCAAAGTCGAAACTACACAAATCACCACTGAACAAGACGATGACGAACAACCAATCATTTCCGTACACAAAACAGAGGAACTCGTAGACGACACTACAACACCATTACAAGAGTTACACAAGCCCGAGAAAGCTAAACCGATCGAAGAAGCACCCGAGAAGGTTGAAGTGACCCAAGTTCGCACCGAAACCGGGGATGTCAAAACCATAAAGACAACTAAACGAGTCATCAAAAAGAAGAAGGGACCCAAAGAGGAGGTCACCGAAATAACAACTATCGAAAAAGATGACGAGGAGCCTGTTACGACTGTCACGGTGAAAGAAGAATCCGCTCCGGAGGAACAACAACCTGTGGAAATAGTGGAACTTCCCGAAGAAACCACGGTTGAAGAAACCGAAACACCAGAAGGTAAGCCCAAACACCGTAAGATCACAAAACGCATTATCAAAAAGAAGGTGGGTCCCAAAGTCGAAACTACACAAATCACCACTGAACAAGACGATGACGAACAACCAATCATTTCCGTACACAAAACAGAGGAAATCGTAGACGACACTACCACACCGTTACAAGAGTTACACAAACCCGAAAAAGCTAAACCCATCGAAGAAGCACCCGAGAAGGTTGAAGTGACCCAAGTTCGCACCGAAACCGGGGATGTCAAAACCATAAAGACAACTAAACGAGTCATCAAAAAGAAGAAGGGACCCAAAGAGGAGGTCACCGAAATAACAACTATCGAAAAAGATGACGAGGAACCTGTTACGACTGTCACGGTGAAAGAAGAATCCGCTTCGGAGGAACAACAACCTGTGGAAATAGTGGAACTTCCCGAAGAAACCACGGTTGAAGAAACCGAAACACCAGAAGGTAAGCCCAAACACCGTAAGATCACAAAACGCATTATCAAAAAGAAGGTGGGTCCCAAAGTCGAAACTACACAAATCACCACTGAACAAGACGATGACGAACAACCAATCATTTCCGTACACAAAACAGAGGAAATCGTAGACGACACTACCACACCGTTACAAGAGTTACACAAACCCGAGAAAGCTAAACCCATCGAAGAAGCACCCGAGAAGGTTGAAGTGACCCAAGTTCGCACCGAAACCGGGGATGTCAAAACCATAAAGACAACTAAACGAGTTATCAAAAAGAAGAAGGGACCCAAAGAGGAGGTCACCGAAATAACAACTATCGAAAAAGATGACGAAGAGCCCGTTACGACTGTCACGGTGAAAGAAGAATCCGCCCCGGAGGAACAACAACCCATGGAAATAATAGAACTTCCCGAAGAAACTACGGTTGAAGAAACCAAAACACCAGAAGGTAAGCCCAAACACCGTAAGATCACAAAACGCATTATCAAAAAGAAGGTAGGTCCCAAAGTCGAAACTACACAAATCACCACTGAACAAGACGATGACGAACAACCAATCATTTCCGTACACAAAACAGAGGAACTCGTAGAGGACACTACCACACCGTTGCAAGAGTTACACAAACCCGAAAAAGCTAAACCGATCGAAGAAGCACCCGAGAAGGTTGAAGTAACCCAAGTTCGCACCGAAACCGGGGATGTCAAAACCATAAAAACAACTAAACGAGTCATCAAAAAGAAGAAGGGTCCCAAAGAGGAGGTCACCGAAATAACAACTATCGAAAAAGATGACGAAGAGCCCGTTACGACTGTCACGGTGAAAGAAGAATCCGCCCCGGAGGAACAACAACCCATGGAAATAGTAGAACTTCCTGAAGAAACCACGGTTGAAGAAACCGAAACACCAGAAGGTAAGCCCAAACACCGTAAGATCACAAAACGCATCATCAAAAAGAAGGTAGGTCCCAAAGTCGAAACTACACAAATCACCACTGAACAAGACGATGACGAACAACCAATCATTTCCGTACACAAAACAGAGGAAATCGTAGACGACACTACCACACCGTTACAAGAGTTACACAAACCCGAGAAAGCTAAACCCATCGAAGAAGCACCCGAGAAGGTTGAAGTAACCCAAGTTCGCACCGAAACCGGGGATGTCAAAACCATAAAAACAACTAAACGAGTCATCAAAAAGAAGAAGGGACCCAAAGAGGAGGTCACCGAAATAACAACTATCGAAAAAGATGACGAGGAGCCTGTTACGACTGTCACGGTGAAAGAAGAATCCGCTCCGGAGGAACAACAACCTGTGGAAATAGTGGAACTTCCCGAAGAAACCACGGTTGAAGAAACCGAAACACCAGAAGGTAAGCCCAAACACCGTAAGATCACAAAACGCATTATCAAAAAGAAGGTAGGTCCCAAAGTCGAAACTACACAAATCACCACTGAACAAGACGATGACGAACAACCAATCATTTCCGTACACAAAACAGAGGAAATCGTAGACGACACTACCACACCGTTACAAGAGTTACACAAACCCGAGAAAGCTAAACCAATCGAAGAAGCACCCGAGAAGGTTGAAGTGACCCAAGTTCGCACCGAAACCGGGGATGTCAAAACCATAAAGACAACTAAACGAGTCATCAAAAAGAAGAAGGGACCCAAAGAGGAGGTCACCGAAATAACAACTATCGAAAAAGATGACGAGGAGCCTGTTACGACTGTCACGGTGAAAGAAGAATCCGCTCCGGAGGAACAACAACCTGTGGAAATAGTGGAACTTCCCGAAGAAACCACGGTTGAAGAAACCGAAACACCAGAAGGTAAGCCCAAACACCGTAAGATCACAAAACGCATTATCAAAAAGAAGGTGGGTCCCAAAGTCGAAACTACACAAATCACCACTGAACAAGACGATGACGAACAACCAATCATTTCCGTACACAAAACAGAGGAACTCGTAGACGACACTACTACACCACTCACAGAACTACACAAACCACAGAAGGCTAAACCGATCGAAGAAGCGCCGGAGAAGGTTGAAGTGACCCAGGTTCGCACAGAAACCGGGGATGTCAAAACCATAAAGACAACTAAACGAGTCATCAAAAAGAAGAAAGGACCCAAAGAGGAGGTCACCGAAATAACAACTATCGAAAAAGACGACGAAGAACCCGTTACGACTGTCACGGTGAAAGAAGAATCCGCTCCGGAGGAACAACAACCCATGGAAATAGTGGAACTACCCGAAGAAACCACGGTTGAAGAAACCGAAACACCAGAAGGTAAGCCCAAACACCGTAAGATCACAAAACGCATTATTAAAAAGAAGGTGGGTCCCAAAGTCGAAACTACACAAATCACCACTGAACAAGACGATGACGAACAACCAATCATTTCCGTACACAAAACAGAGGAAATCGTAGACGACACTACCACACCGTTACAAGAGTTACACAAACCCGAGAAAGCTAAACCCATCGAAGAAGCACCCGAGAAGGTTGAAGTAAACCAAGTTCGCACCGAAACCGGGGATGTCAAAACCATAAAAACAACTAAACGAGTCATCAAAAAGAAGAAGGGACCCAAAGAGGAGGTCACCGAAATAACAACTATCGAAAAAGATGACGAGGAGCCTGTTACGACTGTCACGGTGAAAGAAGAATCCGCTCCGGAGGAACAACAACCTGTGGAAATAGTGGAACTTCCCGAAGAAACCACGGTTGAAGAAACCGAAACACCAGAAGGTAAGCCCAAACACCGTAAGATCACAAAACGCATTATCAAAAAGAAGGTAGGTCCCAAAGTCGAAACTACACAAATCACCACTGAACAAGACGATGACGAACAACCAATCATTTCCGTACACAAAACAGAGGAAATCGTAGACGACACTACCACACCGTTACAAGAGTTACACAAACCCGAGAAAGCTAAACCGATCGAAGAAGCACCCGAGAAGGTTGAAGTGACCCAAGTTCGCACCGAAACCGGGGATGTCAAAACCATAAAGACAACTAAACGAGTCATCAAAAAGAAGAAGGGACCCAAAGAGGAGGTCACCGAAATAACAACTATCGAAAAAGATGACGAGGAGCCTGTTACGACTGTCACGGTGAAAGAAGAATCCGCCCCGGAGGAACAACAACCTGTGGAAATAGTGGAACTTCCCGAAGAAACCACGGTTGAAGAAACCGAAACACCAGAAGGTAAGCCCAAACACCGTAAGATCACAAAACGCATTATCAAAAAGAAGGTAGGTCCCAAAGTCGAAACTACACAAATCACCACTGAACAAGACGATGACGAACAACCAATCATTTCCGTACACAAAACAGAGGAAATCGTAGACGACACTACCACACCGTTACAAGAGTTACACAAACCCGAGAAAGCTAAACCCATCGAAGAAGCACCCGAGAAGGTTGAAGTGACCCAAGTTCGCACCGAAACCGGGGATGTCAAAACCATAAAGACAACTAAACGAGTCATCAAAAAGAAGAAGGGACCCAAAGAGGAGGTCACCGAAATAACAACTATCGAAAAAGATGACGAGGAACCTGTTACGACTGTCATGGTGAAAGAAGAATCCGCTCCGGAGGAACAACAACCTGTGGAAATAGTGGAACTTCCCGAAGAAACCACGGTTGAAGAAACCGAAACACCAGAAGGTAAGCCCAAACACCGTAAGATCACAAAACGCATTATCAGAAAGAAGGTGGGTCCCAATGTCGAAACTACACAAATCACCACTGAACAAGACGATGACGAACAACCAATCATTTCCGTACATAAAACAGAGGAACTCGTAGACGACACTACTACACCACTCACAGAACTACACAAACCACAGAAGGCTAAACCGATCGAAGAAGCGCCGGAGAAGGTTGAAGTGACCCAGGTTCGCACAGAAACCGGGGATGTCAAAACCATAAAGACAACTAAACGAGTCATCAAAAAGAAGAAGGGACCCAAAGAGGAGGTCACCGAAATAACAACTATCGAAAAAGATGACGAAGAGCCCGTTACGACTGTCACGGTGAAAGAAGAATCTGCTCCAGAAGAAGAAGAGCCCGTGGAAATAGTGGAACTACCCGAAGAAACCACGGTTGAAGAAACCGAAACACCTGAAGGTAAGCCCAAACACCGTAAGATCACAAAACGCATTATCAAAAAGAAGGTAGGTCCCAAAGTCGAAACTACACAAATCACCACTGAACAAGACGATGACGAACAACCAATCATTTCCGTACACAAAACAGAGGAACTCGTAGAAGACACTACTACACCACTCACAGAACTACACAAACCACAGAAGGCTAAACCGATCGAAGAAGCGCCGGAGAAGGTTGAAGTGACCCAGGTTCGCACAGAAACCGGGGATGTCAAAACCATAAAGACAACTAAACGAGTCATCAAAAAGAAGAAGGGACCCAAAGAGGAGGTCACCGAAATAACAACTATCGAAAAAGATGACGAAGAGCCCGTTACGACTGTCACGGTGAAAGAAGAATCTGCTCCTAAAGAAGAAGAGCCCGTGGAAACAGTGGAACTACCCGAAGAAACCACGGTTGAAGAAACCGAAACACCAGAAGGTAAGCCCAAACACCGTAAGATCACAAAACGCATTATCAAAAAGAAGGTAGGTCCCAAAGTCGAAACTACACAAATCACCACTGAACAAGACGATGACGAACAACCAATCATTTCCGTACACAAAACAGAGGAACTCGTAGACGACACTACTACACCACTCACAGAACTACACAAACCTCAGAAGGCTAAACCGATCGAAGAAGCGCCGGAGAAGGTTGAAGTGACCCAGGTTCGCACAGAAACCGGGGATGTCAAAACCATAAAGACAACTAAACGAGTCATCAAAAAGAAGAAGGGACCCAAAGAGGAGGTCACCGAAATAACAACTATCGAAAAAGATGACGAAGAGCCCGTTACGACTGTCACGGTGAAAGAAGAATCTGCTCCAGAAGAAGAAGAGCCCGTGGAAATAGTGGAACTACCCGAAGAAACCACGGTTGAAGAAACCGAAACACCAGAAGGTAAGCCCAAACACCGTAAGATCACAAAACGCATTATCAAAAAGAAGGTAGGTCCCAAAGTCGAAACTACACAAATCACCACTGAACAAGACGATGACGAACAACCAATCATTTCCGTACACAAAACAGAGGAACTCGTAGACGACACTACTACACCACTCACAGAACTACACAAACCACAGAAGGCTAAACCGATCGAAGAAGCGCCGGAGAAGGTTGAAGTGACCCAGGTTCGCACAGAAACCGGGGATGTCAAAACCATAAAGACAACTAAACGAGTCATCAAAAAGAAGAAAGGACCCAAAGAGGAGGTCACCGAAATAACAACTATCGAAAAAGATGACGAAGAGCCCGTTACGACTGTCACGGTGAAAGAAGAATCCGCTCCGGAGGAACAACAACCTGTGGAAATAGTGGAACTTCCCGAAGAAACCACGGTTGAAGAAACCGAAACACCTGAAGGTAAGCCCAAACACCGTAAGATCACAAAACGCATTATCAAAAAGAAGGTAGGTCCCAAAGTCGAAACTACACAAATCACCACTGAACAAGACGATGACGAACAACCAATCATTTCCGTACACAAAACAGAGGAACTCGTAGAAGACACTACTACACCACTCACAGAACTACACAAACCACAGAAGGCTAAACCGATCGAAGAAGCGCCGGAGAAGGTTGAAGTGACCCAGGTTCGCACAGAAACCGGGGATGTCAAAACCATAAAGACAACTAAACGAGTCATCAAAAAGAAGAAGGGACCCAAAGAGGAGGTCACCGAAATAACAACTATCGAAAAAGATGACGAAGAGCCCGTTACGACTGTCACGGTGAAAGAAGAATCCGCCCCGGAGGAACAACAACCCATGGAAATAGTAGAACTTCCCGAAGAAACCACGGTTGAAGAAACCGAAACACCAGAAGGTAAGCCCAAACACCGTAAGATCACAAAACGCATTATCAAAAAGAAGGTAGGTCCCAAAGTCGAAACTACACAAATCACCACTGAACAAGACGATGACGAACAACCAATCATTTCCGTACACAAAACAGAGGAACTCGTAGACGACACTACTACACCACTCACAGAACTACACAAACCACAGAAGGCTAAACCGATCGAAGAAGCGCCGGAGAAGGTTGAAGTGACCCAGGTTCGCACAGAAACTGGAGATGTCAAAACCATAAAGACAACTAAACGAGTCATCAAAAAGAAGAAGGGACCCAAAGAGGAGGTCACCGAAATAACAACTATCGAAAAAGATGACGAAGAGCCCGTTACGACTGTCACGGTGAAAGAAGAATCTGCTCCAGAAGAAGAAGAGCCCGTGGAAATAGTGGAACTACCCGAAGAAACCACGGTTGAAGAAACCGAAACACCAGAAGGTAAGCCCAAACACCGTAAGATCACAAAACGCATTATCAAAAAGAAGGTAGGTCCCAAAGTCGAAACTACACAAATCACCACTGAACAAGACGATGACGAACAACCAATCATTTCCGTACACAAAACAGAGGAAATCGTAGACGACACTACCACACCACTCACAGAACTACACAAACCACAGAAGGCTAAACCGATCGAAGAAGCGCCGGAGAAGGTTGAAGTGACCCAGGTTCGCACCGAAACCGGGGATGTCAAAACCATAAAGACAACTAAACGAGTCATCAAAAAGAAGAAGGGACCCAAAGAGGAGGTCACCGAAATAACAACTATCGAAAAAGATGACGAGGAGCCTGTTACGACTGTCACGGTGAAAGAAGAATCCGCTCCGGAGGCACAACAACCTGTGGAAATAGTGGAACTTCCCGAAGAAACCACGGTTGAAGAAACCGAAACACCAGAAGGTAAGCCCAAACACCGTAAGATTACAAAACGCATTATCAAAAAGAAGGTGGGTCCCAAAGTCGAAACTACACAAATCACCACTGAACAAGACGATGACGAACAACCAATCATTTCCGTACACAAAACAGAGGAAATCGTAGACGACACTACCACACCGTTACAAGAGTTACACAAACCCGAGAAAGCTAAACCCATCGAAGAAGCACCCGAGAAGGTTGAAGTGACCCAAGTTCGCACCGAAACCGGGGATGTCAAAACCATAAAGACAACTAAACGAGTCATCAAAAAGAAGAAGGGACCCAAAGAGGAGGTCACCGAAATAACAACTATCGAAAAAGATGACGAGGAGCCTGTTACGACTGTCACGGTGAAAGAAGAATCCGCTCCGGAGGAACAACAACCCATGGAAATAGTGGAACTACCCGAAGAAACCACGGTTGAAGAAACCGAAACACCAGAAGGTAAGCCCAAACACCGTAAGATCACAAAACGCATTATCAAAAAGAAGGTAGGTCCCAAAGTCGAAACTACACAAATCACCACTGAACAAGACGATGACGAACAACCAATCATTTCCGTACACAAAACAGAGGAACTCGTAGACGACACTACTACACCACTCACAGAACTACACAAACCACAGAAGGCTAAACCGATCGAAGAAGCGCCGGAGAAGGTTGAAGTGACCCAGGTTCGCACAGAAACCGGGGATGTCAAAACCATAAAGACAACTAAACGAGTCATCAAAAAGAAGAAGGGACCCAAAGAGGAGGTCACCGAAATAAGAACTATCGAAAAAGATGACGAAGAGCCCGTTACGACTGTCACGGTGAAAGAAGAATCTGCTCCAGAAGAAGAAGAGCCCGTGGAAATAGTGGAACTACCCGAAGAAACCACGGTTGAAGAAACCGAAACACCTGAAGGTAAGCCCAAACACCGTAAGATCACAAAACGCATTATCAAAAAGAAGGTAGGTCCCAAAGTCGAAACTACACAAATCACCACTGAACAAGACGATGACGAACAACCAATCATTTCCGTACACAAAACAGAGGAACTCGTAGAAGACACTACTACACCACTCACAGAACTACACAAACCACAGAAGGCTAAACCGATCGAAGAAGCGCCGGAGAAGGTTGAAGTGACCCAGGTTCGCACAGAAACCGGGGATGTCAAAACCATAAAGACAACTAAACGAGTCATCAAAAAGAAGAAGGGACCCAAAGAGGAGGTCACCGAAATAACAACTATCGAAAAAGATGACGAAGAGCCCGTTACGACTGTCACGGTGAAAGAAGAATCTGCTCCAGAAGAAGAAGAGCCCGTGGAAATAGTGGAACTACCCGAAGAAACCACGGTTGAAGAAACCGAAACACCAGAAGGTAAGCCCAAACACCGTAAGACCACAAAACGCATTATCAAAAAGAAGGTAGGTCCCAAAGTCGAAACTACACAAATCACCACTGAACAAGACGATGACGAACAACCAATCATTTCCGTACACAAAACAGAGGAACTCGTAGACGACACAACTACACCACTCACAGAACTACACAAACCACAGAAGGCTAAACCGATCGAAGAAGCGCCGGAGAAGGTTGAAGTGACCCAGGTTCGCACCGAAACCGGGGATGTCAAAACCATAAAGACAACTAAACGAGTCATCAAAAAGAAGAAGGGACCCAAAGAGGAGGTCACCGAAATAACAACTATCGAAAAAGATGACGAGGAGCCTGTTACGACTGTCACGGTGAAAGAAGAATCCGCTCCGGAGGAACAACAACCCATGGAAATAGTGGAACTACCCGAAGAAACCACGGTTGAAGAAACCGAAACACCTGAAGGTAAGCCCAAACACCGTAAGATCACAAAACGCATTATCAAAAAGAAGGTAGGTCCCAAAGTCGAAACTACACAAATCACCACTGAACAAGACGATGACGAACAACCAATCATTTCGGTACACAAAACAGAGGAACTCGTAGACGACACTACTACACCACTCACAGAACTACACAAACCACAGAAGGCTAAACCGATCGAAGAAGCGCCGGAGAAGGTTGAAGTGACCCAAGTTCGCACCGAAACCGGGGATGTCAAAACCATTAAGACAACTAAACGAGTCATCAAAAAGAAGAAGGGACCCAAAGAGGAGGTCACCGAAATAACAACTATCGAAAAAGATGACGAAGAGCCCGTTACGACTGTCACGGTGAAAGAAGAATCCGCTCCGGAGGAACAACAACCTGTGGAAATAGTGGAACTTCCCGAAGAAACAACGGTTGAAGAAACCGAAACACCAGAAGGTAAGCCCAAACACCGTAAGATCACAAAACGCATTATCAAAAAGAAGGTAGGTCCCAAAGTCGAAACTACACAAATCACCACTGAACAAGACGATGACGAACAACCAATCATTTCCGTACACAAAACAGAGGAACTCGTAGACGACACTACTACACCACTCACAGAACTACACAAACCACAGAAGGCTAAACCGATCGAAGAAGCGCCGGAGAAGATTGAAGTGACCCAGGTTCGCACAGAAACCGGGGATGTCAAAACCATAAAGACAACTAAACGAGTCATCAAAAAGAAGAAGGGACCCAAAGAGGAGGTCACCGAAATAACAACTATCGAAAAAGATGACGAAGAGCCCGTTACGACTGTCACGGTGAAAGAAGAATCTGCTCCAGAAGAAGAAGAGCCCGTGGAAATAGTGGAACTACCCGAAGAAACCACGGTTGAAGAAACCGAAACACCAGAAGGTAAGCCCAAACACCGTAAGATCACAAAACGCATTATCAAAAAGAAGGTAGGTCCCAAAGTCGAAACTACACAAATCACCACTGAACAAGACGATGACGAACAACCAATCATTTCCGTACACAAAACAGAGGAACTCGTAGACGACACTACTACACCACTCACAGAACTACACAAACCACAGAAGGCTAAACCGATCGAAGAAGCGCCGGAGAAGGTTGAAGTGACCCAGGTTCGCACCGAAACCGGGGATGTCAAAACCATAAAGACAACTAAACGAGTCATCAAAAAGAAGAAGGGACCCAAAGAGGAGGTCACCGAAATTACAACTATCGAAAAAGATGACGAAGAGCCCGTTACGACTGTCACGGTGAAAGAAGAATCTGCTCCAGACGAAGAAGAGCCCGTGGAAATAGTGGAACTACCCGAAGAAACCACGGTTGAAGAAACCGAAACACCAGAAGGTAAGCCCAAACACCGTAAGACCACAAAACGCATTATCAAAAAGAAGGTAGGTCCCAAAGTCGAAACTACACAAATCACCACTGAACAAGACGATGACGAACAACCAATCATTTCCGTACACAAAACAGAGGAACTCGTAGACGACACTACTACACCACTCACAGAACTACACAAACCACAGAAGGCTAAACCGATCGAAGAAGCGCCGGAGAAGGTTGAAGTGACCCAGGTTCGCACCGAAACCGGGGATGTCAAAACCATAAAGACAACTAAACGAGTCATCAAAAAGAAGAAGGGACCCAAAGAGGAGGTCACCGAAATAACAACTATCGAAAAAGATGACGAGGAGCCTGTTACGACTGTCACGGTGAAAGAAGAATCCGCTCCGGAGGAACAACAACCCATGGAAATAGTGGAACTACCCGAAGAAACCACGGTTGAAGAAACCGAAACACCTGAAGGTAAGCCCAAACACCGTAAGATCACAAAACGCATTATCAAAAAGAAGGTAGGTCCCAAAGTCGAAACTACACAAATCACCACTGAACAAGACGATGACGAACAACCAATCATTTCGGTACACAAAACAGAGGAACTCGTAGACGACACTACTACACCACTCACAGAACTACACAAACCACAGAAGGCTAAACCGATCGAAGAAGCGCCGGAGAAGGTTGAAGTGACCCAAGTTCGCACCGAAACCGGGGATGTCAAAACCATTAAGACAACTAAACGAGTCATCAAAAAGAAGAAGGGACCCAAAGAGGAGGTCACCGAAATAACAACTATCGAAAAAGATGACGAAGAGCCCGTTACGACTGTCACGGTGAAAGAAGAATCCGCTCCGGAGGAACAACAACCTGTGGAAATAGTGGAACTTCCCGAAGAAACAACGGTTGAAGAAACCGAAACACCAGAAGGTAAGCCCAAACACCGTAAGATCACAAAACGCATTATCAAAAAGAAGGTAGGTCCCAAAGTCGAAACTACACAAATCACCACTGAACAAGACGATGACGAACAACCAATCATTTCCGTACACAAAACAGAGGAACTCGTAGACGACACTACTACACCACTCACAGAACTACACAAACCACAGAAGGCTAAACCGATCGAAGAAGCGCCGGAGAAGATTGAAGTGACCCAGGTTCGCACAGAAACCGGGGATGTCAAAACCATAAAGACAACTAAACGAGTCATCAAAAAGAAGAAGGGACCCAAAGAGGAGGTCACCGAAATAACAACTATCGAAAAAGATGACGAAGAGCCCGTTACGACTGTCACGGTGAAAGAAGAATCTGCTCCAGAAGAAGAAGAGCCCGTGGAAATAGTGGAACTACCCGAAGAAACCACGGTTGAAGAAACCGAAACACCAGAAGGTAAGCCCAAACACCGTAAGATCACAAAACGCATTATCAAAAAGAAGGTAGGTCCCAAAGTCGAAACTACACAAATCACCACTGAACAAGACGATGACGAACAACCAATCATTTCCGTACACAAAACAGAGGAACTCGTAGACGACACTACTACACCACTCACAGAACTACACAAACCACAGAAGGCTAAACCGATCGAAGAAGCGCCGGAGAAGGTTGAAGTGACCCAGGTTCGCACCGAAACCGGGGATGTCAAAACCATAAAGACAACTAAACGAGTCATCAAAAAGAAGAAGGGACCCAAAGAGGAGGTCACCGAAATAACAACTATCGAAAAAGATGACGAGGAGCCTGTTACGACTGTCACGGTGAAAGAAGAATCCGCTCCGGAGGAACAACAACCCATGGAAATAGTGGAACTACCCGAAGAAACCACGGTTGAAGAAACCGAAACACCTGAAGGTAAGCCCAAACACCGTAAGATCACAAAACGCATTATCAAAAAGAAGGTAGGTCCCAAAGTCGAAACTACACAAATCACCACTGAACAAGACGATGACGAACAACCAATCATTTCCGTACACAAAACAGAGGAACTCGTAGACGACACTACTACACCACTCACAGAACAACACAAACCACAGAAGGCTAAACCGATCGAAGAAGCGCCGGAGAAGGTTGAAGTGACCCAAGTTCGCACCGAAACCGGGGATGTCAAAACCATTAAGACAACTAAACGAGTCATCAAAAAGAAGAAGGGACCCAAAGAGGAGGTCACCGAAATAACAACTATCGAAAAAGATGACGAAGAGCCCGTTACGACTGTCACGGTGAAAGAAGAATCCGCTCCGGAGGAACAACAACCTGTGGAAATAGTGGAACTTCCCGAAGAAACAACGGTTGAAGAAACCGAAACACCAGAAGGTAAGCCCAAACACCGTAAGATCACAAAACGCATTATCAAAAAGAAGGTAGGTCCCAAAGTCGAAACTACACAAATCACCACTGAACAAGACGATGACGAACAACCAATCATTTCCGTACACAAAACAGAGGAACTCATATACGACACTACTACACCACTCACAGAACTACACAAACCACAGAAAGCTAAACCGATCGAAGAAGCGCCGGAAAAGGTTGAAGTGACCCAAGTTCGCACCGAAACTGGAGATGTCAAAACCATAAAGACAACTAAACGAGTCATCAAAAAGAAGAAGGGACCCAAAGAGGAGGTCACCGAAATAACAACTATCGAAAAAGATGACGAAGAGCCCGTTACGACTGTCACGGTGAAAGAAGAATCCTCTCCGGAGGAACAACAACCTGTGGAAATAGTGGAACTTCCCGAAGAAACCACGGTTGAAGAAACCGAAACACCAGAAGGTAAGTCCAAACACCGTAAGATCACAAAACGCATTATCAAAAAGAAGGTAGGTCCCAAAGTAGAAACTACACAAATCACCACTGAACAAGACGATGACGAACAACCAATCATTTCCGTACACAAAACAGAGGAACTCATATACGACACTACTACACCACTCACAGAACTACACAAACCACAGAAAGCTAAACCGATCGAAGAAGCGCCGGAAAAGGTTGAAGTGACCCAAGTTCGCACCGAAACTGGAGATGTCAAAACCATAAAAACAACTAAACGAGTCATCAAAAAGAAGAAGGGACCCAAAGAGGAGGTCACCGAAATAACAACTATCGAAAAAGATGACGAGGAGCCTGTTACGACTGTCACGGTGAAAGAAGAATCTGCTCCAGAAGAAGAAGAGCCCGTGGAAATAGTGGAACTTCCCGAAGAAACCACGGTTGAAGAAACCGAAACACCAGAAGGTAAGCCCAAACACCGTAAGATCACAAAACGCATTATCAAAAAGAAGGTAGGTCCCAAAGTAGAAACTACACAAATCACCACTGAACAAGACGATGACGAACAACCAATCATTTCCGTACACAAAACAGAGGAACTCGTAGACGACACTACTACACCACTCACAGAACTACACAAACCACAGAAGGCTAAACCGATCGAAGAAGCGCCGGAGAAGGTTGAAGTGACCCAAGTTCGCACCGAAACCGGGGATGTCAAAACCATAAAGACAACTAAACGAGTCATCAAAAAGAAGAAGGGACCCAAAGAGGAGGTCACCGAAATAACAACTATCGAAAAAGATGACGAAGAGCCCGTTACGACTGTCACGGTGAAAGAAGAATCCGCCCCGGAGGAACAACAACCTGTGGAAATAGTGGAACTTCCCGAAGAAACCACGGTTGAAGAAACCGAAACACCTGAAGGTAAGCCCAAACACCGTAAGATCACAAAACGCATTATCAAAAAGAAGGTAGGTCCCAAAGTCGAAACTACACAAATCACCACTGAACAAGACGATGACGAACAACCAATCATTTCCGTACACAAAACAGAGGAAATCGTAGACGACACTACCACACCGTTACAAGAGTTACACAAACCCGAGAAAGCTAAACCCATCGAAGAAGCACCCGAGAAGGTTGAAGTGACCCAAGTTCGCACCGAAACCGGGGATGTCAAAACCATAAAGACAACTAAACGAGTCATCAAAAAGAAGAAGGGACCCAAAGAGGAGGTCACCGAAATAACAACTATCGAAAAAGATGACGAGGAGCCCGTTACGACTGTCACGGTGAAAGAAGAATCCGCTCCGGAGGAACAACAACCCATGGAAATAGTGGAACTACCCGAAGAAACCACGGTTGAAGAAACCGAAACACCAGAAGGTAAGCCCAAACACCGTAAGATCACAAAACGCATTATCAAAAAGAAGGTAGGTCCCAAAGTCGAAACTACACAAATCACCACTGAACAAGACGATGACGAACAACCAATCATTTCCGTACACAAAACAGAGGAACTCGTAGACGACACTACTACACCACTCACAGAACTACACAAACCACAGAAGGCTAAACCGATCGAAGAAGCGCCGGAAAAGGTTGAAGTGACCCAGGTTCGCACAGAAACCGGGGATGTCAAAACCATAAAGACAACTAAACGAGTCATCAAAAAGAAGAAGGGACCCAAAGAGGAGGTCACCGAAATAACAACTATCGAAAAAGATGACGAGGAGCCCGTTACGACTGTAACTGTAAAAGAAGAGTCCGCTCCGGAGGAACAACAACCTGTGGAAATAGTGGAACTTCCCGAAGAAACCACGGTTGAAGAAACCGAAACACCTGAAGGTAAGCCCAAACACCGTAAGATCACAAAACGCATTATCAAAAAGAAGGTAGGTCCCAAAGTCGAAACTACACAAATCACCACTGAACAAGACGATGACGAACAACCAATCATTTCCGTACACAAAACAGAGGAACTCGTAGACGACACTACTACACCACTCACAGAACTACACAAACCACAGAAGGCTAAACCGATCGAAGAAGCGCCGGAGAAGGTTGAAGTGACCCAAGTTCGCACCGAAACCGGGGATGTCAAAACCATAAAGACAACTAAACGAGTCATCAAAAAGAAGAAGGGACCCAAAGAGGAGGTCACCGAAATAACAACTATCGAAAAAGATGACGAGGAGCCCGTTACGACTGTAACTGTAAAAGAAGAGTCCGCTCCGGAGGAACAACAACCTGTGGAAATAGTGGAACTTCCCGAAGAAACCACGGTTGAAGAAACCGAAACACCTGAAGGTAAGCCCAAACACCGTAAGATCACAAAACGCATTATCAAAAAGAAGGTAGGTCCCAAAGTCGAAACTACACAAATCACCACTGAACAAGACGATGACGAACAACCAATCATTTCCGTACACAAAACAGAGGAACTCGTAGACGACACTACTACACCACTCACAGAACTACACAAACCACAGAAGGCTAAACCGATCGAAGAAGCGCCGGAGAAGGTGGAAGTGACCCAAGTTCGTACCGAAACCGGGGATGTCAAAACCATAAAGACAACTAAACGAGTCATCAAAAAGAAGAAGGGACCCAAAGAGGAGGTCACCGAAATTACAACTATCGAAAAAGATGACGAAGAGCCCGTTACGACTGTCACGGTGAAAGAAGAATCCTCTCCGGAGGAACAACAACCTGTGGAAATAGTGGAACTTCCCGAAGAAACCACGGTTGAAGAAACCGAAACACCAGAAGGTAAGTCCAAACACCGTAAGATCACAAAATGCATTATCAAAAAGAAGGTAGGTCCCAAAGTAGAAACTACACAAATCACCACTGAACAAGACGATGACGAACAACCAATCATTTCCGTACACAAAACAGAGGAACTCATATACGACACTACTACACCACTCACAGAACTACACAAACCACAGAAAGCTAAACCGATCGAAGAAGCGCCGGAAAAGGTTGAAGTGACCCAAGTTCGCACCGAAACTGGAGATGTCAAAACCATAAAAACAACTAAACGAGTCATCAAAAAGAAGAAGGGACCCAAAGAGGAGGTCACCGAAATAACAACTATCGAAAAAGATGACGAGGAGCCTGTTACGACTGTCACGGTGAAAGAAGAATCTGCTCCAGAAGAAGAAGAGCCCGTGGAAATAGTGGAACTTCCCGAAGAAACCACGGTTGAAGAAACCGAAACACCAGAAGGTAAGCCCAAACACCGTAAGATCACAAAACGCATTATCAAAAAGAAGGTAGGTCCCAAAGTAGAAACTACACAAATCACCACTGAACAAGACGATGACGAACAACCAATCATTTCCGTACACAAAACAGAGGAACTCGTAGACGACACTACTACACCACTCACAGAACTACACAAACCACAGAAGGCTAAACCGATCGAAGAAGCGCCGGAGAAGGTTGAAGTGACCCAGGTTCGCACCGAAACCGGGGATGTCAAAACCATAAAGACAACTAAACGAGTCATCAAAAAGAAGAAGGGACCCAAAGAGGAGGTCACCGAAATAACAACTATCGAAAAAGATGACGAGGAGCCCGTTACGACTGTCACGGTGAAAGAAGAATCCGCTCCGGAGGAACAACAACCCATGGAAATAGTGGAACTACCCGAAGAAACCACGGTTGAAGAAACCGAAACACCAGAAGGTAAGCCCAAACACCGTAAGATCACAAAACGCATTATCAAAAAGAAGGTAGGTCCCAAAGTCGAAACTACACAAATCACCACTGAACAAGACGATGACGAACAACCAATCATTTCCGTACACAAAACAGAGGAACTCGTAGACGACACTACTACACCACTCACAGAACTACACAAACCACAGAAGGCTAAACCGATCGAAGAAGCGCCGGAAAAGGTTGAAGTGACCCAGGTTCGCACAGAAACCGGGGATGTCAAAACCATAAAGACAACTAAACGAGTCATCAAAAAGAAGAAGGGACCCAAAGAGGAGGTCACCGAAATAACAACTATCGAAAAAGATGACGAGGAGCCCGTTACGACTGTAACTGTAAAAGAAGAGTCCGCTCCGGAGGAACAACAACCTGTGGAAATAGTGGAACTTCCCGAAGAAACCACGGTTGAAGAAACCGAAACACCTGAAGGTAAGCCCAAACACCGTAAGATCACAAAACGCATTATCAAAAAGAAGGTAGGTCCCAAAGTCGAAACTACACAAATCACCACTGAACAAGACGATGACGAACAACCAATCATTTCCGTACACAAAACAGAGGAACTCATATACGACACTACTACACCACTCACAGAACTACACAAACCACAGAAAGCTAAACCGATCGAAGAAGCGCCGGAAAAGGTTGAAGTGACCCAAGTTCGCACCGAAACCGGGGATGTCAAAACCATAAAGACAACTAAACGAGTCATCAAAAAGAAGAAGGGACCCAAAGAGGAGGTCACCGAAATAACAACTATCGAAAGAGATGACGAGGAGCCTGTTACAACTGTCACGGTGAAAGAAAAATCTGCTCCGGAGGAACAACAACCTGTGGAAATAGTGGAACTTCCCGAAGAAACCACGGTTGAAGAAACCGAAACACCAGAAGGTAAGCCCAAACACCGTAAGATCACAAAACGCATTATCAAAAAGAAGGTAGGTCCCAAAGTAGAAACTACACAAATCACCACTGAACAAGACGATGACGAACAACCAATCATTTCCGTACACAAAACAGAGGAACTCATACATGACACTACCACACCACTCACAGAACTACACAAACCACAGAAAGCTAAACCGATCGAAGAAGCGCCGGAGAAGGTGGAAGTGACCCAAGTTCGTACCGAAACCGGGGATGTCAGAACCATAAAGACAACTAAACGAGTCATCAAAAAGAAGAAGGGACCCAAAGAGGAGGTCACCGAAATTACAACTATCGAAAAAGATGACGAAGAGCCCGTTACGACTGTCACGGTGAAAGAAGAATCCGCTCCGGAGGAACAACAACCTGTGGAAATAGTGGAACTTCCCGAAGAAACCACGGTTGAAGAAACCGAAACACCAGAAGGTAAGCCCAAACACCGTAAGATCACAAAACGCATTATCAAAAAGAAGGTAGGTCCCAAAGTCGAAACTACACAAATCACCACTGAACAAGACGATGACGAACAACCAATCATTTCCGTACACAAAACAGAGGAACTCGTAGACGACACTACTACACCACTCACAGAACTACACAAACCACAGAAGGCTAAACCGATCGAAGAAGCGCCGGAGAAGGTTGAAGTGACCCAAGTTCGCACCGAAACCGGGGATGTCAAAACCATTAAGACAACTAAACGAGTCATCAAAAAGAAGAAGGGACCCAAAGAGGAGGTCACCGAAATAACAACTATCGAAAAAGATGACGAAGAGCCCGTTACGACTGTCACGGTCAAAGAAGAATCTGCTCCAGAAGAAGAAGAGCCCGTGGAAATAGTGGAACTACCCGAAGTAACCACGGTTGAAGAAACCGAAACACCAGAAGGTAAGCCCAAACACCGTAAGATCACAAAACGCATCATCAAAAAGAAGGTAGGTCCCAAAGTCGAAACTACACAAATCACCACTGAACAAGACGATGACGAACAACCAATCATTTCCGTACACAAAACAGAGGAACTCATATACGACACTACTACACCACTCACAGAACTACACAAACCACAGAAAGCTAAACCGATCGAAGAAGCGCCGGAAAAGGTTGAAGTGACCCAAGTTCGCACCGAAACTGGAGATGTCAAAACCATAAAAACAACTAAACGAGTCATCAAAAAGAAGAAGGGACCCAAAGAGGAGGTCACCGAAATAACAACTATCGAAAAAGATGACGAAGAGCCCGTTACGACTGTCACGGTGAAAGAAGATTCCGCCCCGGAGGAACAACAACCCATGGAAGTAGTAGAACTTCCCGAAGAAACCACGGTTGAAGAAACCGAAACACCAGAAGGTAAGCCCAAACACCGTAAGATCACAAAACGCATCATCAAAAAGAAGGTAGGTCCCAAAGTCGAAACTACACAAATCACCACTGAACAAGACGATGACGAACAACCAATCATTTCCGTACACAAAACAGAGGAACTCATACATGACACTACCACACCACTCACAGAACTACACAAACCACAGAAAGCTAAACCGATCGAAGAAGCGCCGGAGAAGGTGGATGTGACCCAAGTTCGCACCGAAACCGGGGATGTCAAAACCATAAAGACAACTAAACGAGTCATCAAAAAGAAGAAGGGACCCAAAGTGGAGGTCACCGAAATAACAACTATCGAAAAAGATGACGAAGAGCCCGTTACGACTGTCACGGTCAAAGAAGAATCTGCTCCAGAAGAAGAAGAGCCCGTGGAAATAGTGGAACTACCCGAAGAAACCACGGTTGAAGAAACCGAAACACCAGAAGGTAAGCCCAAACACCGTAAGATCACAAAACGCATCATCAAAAAGAAGGTAGGTCCCAAAGTCGAAACTACACAAATCACCACTGAACAAGACGATGACGAACAACCAATCATTTCCGTACACAAAACAGAGGAACTCATACATGACACTACCACACCACTCACAGAACTACACAAACCACAGAAAGCTAAACCGATCGAAGAAGCGCCGGAGAAGGTGGAAGTGACCCAAATTCGTACCGAAACCGGGGATGTCAAAACCATAAAGACAACTAAACGAGTCATCAAAAAGAAGAAGGGACCCAAAGAGGAGGTCACCGAAATAACAACTATCGAAAAAGATGACGAAGAGCCCGTTACGACTGTCACGGTGAAAGAAGATTCCGCCCCGGAGGAACAACAACCCATGGAAATAGTAGAACTTCCCGAAGAAACCACGGTTGAAGAAACCGAAACACCAGAAGGTAAGCCCAAACACCGTAAGATAACAAAACGCATTATCAAAAAGAAGGTAGGTCCCAAAGTCGAAACTACACAAATCACCACTGAACAAGACGATGACGAACAACCAATCATTTCCGTACACAAAACAGAGGAACTCATACTTGACACTACCACACCACTCACAGAACTACATAAACCACAGAAAGCTAAACCGATCGAAGAAGCGCCGGAGAAGGTGGATGTGACCCAAGTTCGCACCGAAACCGGGGATGTCAAAACCATAAAGACAACTAAACGAGTCATCAAAAAGAAGAAGGGACCCAAAGAGGAGGTCACCGAAATAACAACTATCGAAAAAGATGACGAAGAGCCCGTTACGACTGTCACGGTGAAAGAAGATTCCGCCCCGGAGGAACAACAACCCATGGAAATAGTAGAACTTCCCGAAGAAACCACGGTTGAAGAAACCGAAACACCAGAAGGTAAGCCCAAACACCGTAAGATAACAAAACGCATTATCAAAAAGAAGGTAGGTCCCAAAGTCGAAACTACACAAATCACCACTGAACAAGACGATGACGAACAACCAATCATTTCCGTACACAAAACAGAGGAACTCATACATGACACTACCACACCACTCACAGAACTACACAAACCACAGAAAGCTAAACCGATCGAAGAAGCGCCGGAGAAGGTGGATGTGACCCAAGTTCGCACCGAAACCGGGGATGTCAAAACCATAAAGACAACTAAACGAGTCATCAAAAAGAAGAAGGGACCCAAAGAGGAGGTCACCGAAATAACAACTATCGAAAAAGATGACGAAGAGCCCGTTACGACTGTCACGGTGAAAGAAGATTCCGCCCCGGAGGAACAACAACCCATGGAAATAGTAGAACTTCCCGAAGAAACCACGGTTGAAGAAACCGAAACACCAGAAGGTAAGCCCAAACACCGTAAGATCACAAAACGCATCATCAAAAAGAAGGTAGGTCCCAAAGTCGAAACTACACAAATCACCACTGAACAAGACGATGACAAACAACCAATCATTTCCGTACACAAAACAGAGGAACTCATACATGACACTACCACACCACTCACAGAACTACACAAACCACAGAAAGCTAAACCGATCGAAGAAGCGCCGGAGAAGGTGGATGTGACCCAAGTTCGCACCGAAACCGGGGATGTCAAAACCATAAAGACAACTAAACGAGTCATCAAAAAGAAGAAGGGACCCAAAGAGGAGGTCACCGAAATAACAACTATCGAAAAAGATGACGAAGAGCCCGTTACGACTGTCACGGTCAAAGAAGAATCTGCTCCAGAAGAAGAAGAGCCCGTGGAAATAGTGGAACTACCCGAAGAAACCACGGTTGAAGAAACCGAAACACCAGAAGGTAAGCCCAAACACCGTAAGATCACAAAACGCATCATCAAAAAGAAGGTAGGTCCCAAAGTCGAAACTACACAAATCACCACTGAACAAGACGATGACGAACAACCAATCATTTCCGTACACAAAACAGAGGAACTCATACATGACACTACCACACCACTCACAGAACTACACAAACCACAGAAAGCTAAACCGATCGAAGAAGCGCCGGAGAAGGTGGAAGTGACCCAAATTCGTACCGAAACCGGGGATGTCAAAACCATAAAGACAACTAAACGAGTCATCAAAAAGAAGAAGGGACCCAAAGAGGAGGTCACCGAAATAACAACTATCGAAAAAGATGACGAAGAGCCCGTTACGACTGTCACGGTGAAAGAAGATTCCGCCCCGGAGGAACAACAACCCATGGAAATAGTAGAACTTCCCGAAGAAACCACGGTTGAAGAAACCGAAACACCAGAAGGTAAGCCCAAACACCGTAAGATAACAAAACGCATTATCAAAAAGAAGGTAGGTCCCAAAGTCGAAACTACACAAATCACCACTGAACAAGACGATGACGAACAACCAATCATTTCCGTACACAAAACAGAGGAACTCATACTTGACACTACCACACCACTCACAGAACTACATAAACCACAGAAAGCTAAACCGATCGAAGAAGCGCCGGAGAAGGTGGATGTGACCCAAGTTCGCACCGAAACCGGGGATGTCAAAACCATAAAGACAACTAAACGAGTCATCAAAAAGAAGAAGGGACCCAAAGAGGAGGTCACCGAAATAACAACTATCGAAAAAGATGACGAAGAGCCCGTTACGACTGTCACGGTGAAAGAAGATTCCGCCCCGGAGGAACAACAACCCATGGAAATAGTAGAACTTCCCGAAGAAACCACGGTTGAAGAAACCGAAACACCAGAAGGTAAGCCCAAACACCGTAAGATAACAAAACGCATTATCAAAAAGAAGGTAGGTCCCAAAGTCGAAACTACACAAATCACCACTGAACAAGACGATGACGAACAACCAATCATTTCCGTACACAAAACAGAGGAACTCATACATGACACTACCACACCACTCACAGAACTACACAAACCACAGAAAGCTAAACCGATCGAAGAAGCGCCGGAGAAGGTGGATGTGACCCAAGTTCGCACCGAAACCGGGGATGTCAAAACCATAAAGACAACTAAACGAGTCATCAAAAAGAAGAAGGGACCCAAAGAGGAGGTCACCGAAATAACAACTATCGAAAAAGATGACGAAGAGCCCGTTACGACTGTCACGGTGAAAGAAGATTCCGCCCCGGAGGAACAACAACCCATGGAAATAGTAGAACTTCCCGAAGAAACCACGGTTGAAGAAACCGAAACACCAGAAGGTAAGCCCAAACACCGTAAGATCACAAAACGCATCATCAAAAAGAAGGTAGGTCCCAAAGTCGAAACTACACAAATCACCACTGAACAAGACGATGACAAACAACCAATCATTTCCGTACACAAAACAGAGGAACTCATACATGACACTACCACACCACTCACAGAACTACACAAACCACAGAAAGCTAAACCGATCGAAGAAGCGCCGGAGAAGGTGGATGTGACCCAAGTTCGCACCGAAACCGGGGATGTCAAAACCATAAAGACAACTAAACGAGTCATCAAAAAGAAGAAGGGACCCAAAGAGGAGGTCACCGAAATAACAACTATCGAAAAAGATGACGAAGAGCCCGTTACGACTGTCACGGTGAAAGAAGAATCCGCTCCGGAGGAACAACAACCTGTGGAAATAGTGGAACTACCCGAAGAAACCACGGTTGAAGAAACCGAAACACCAGAAGGTAAGCCCAAACACCGTAAGATCACAAAACGCATCATCAAAAAGAAGGTAGGTCCCAAAGTCGAAACTACACAAATCACCACTGAACAAGACGATGACGAACAACCAATCATTTCCGTACACAAAACAGAGGAACTCATACATGACACTACCACACCACTCACAGAACTACACAAACCACAGAAGGCTAAACCGATCGAAGAAGCGCCGGAGAAGGTGGAAGTGACCCAAATTCGTACCGAAACCGGGGATGTTAAAACCATAAAGACAACTAAACGAGTCATCAAAAAGAAGAAGGGACCCAAAGAGGAGGTCACCGAAATAACAACTATCGAAAAAGATGACGAAGAGCCCGTTACGACTGTCACGGTCAAAGAAGAATCTGCTCCAGAAGAAGAAGAGCGCGTGGAAATAGTGGAACTACCCGAAGAAACCACGGTTGAAGAAACCGAAACACCAGAAGGTAAGCCCAAACACCGTAAGATCACAAAACGCATCATCAAAAAGAAGGTAGGTCCCAAAGTCGAAACTACACAAATCACCACTGAACAAGACGATGACGAACAACCAATCATTTCCGTACACAAAACAGAGGAACTCGTAGAGGACACTACCACACCCTTACAAGAGTTACACAAACCCGAGAAAGCTAAACCGATCGAAGAAGCACCCGAGAAGGTTGAAGTAACCCAAGTTCGCACCGAAACCGGGGATGTCAAAACCATAAAGACAACTAAACGAGTCATCAAAAAGAAGAAGGGACCCAAAGAGGAGGTCACCGAAATAACAACTATCGAAAAAGATGACGAGGAGCCCGTTACGACTGTAACTGTAAAAGAAGAGTCCGCTCCGGAGGAACTACAACCCGTGGAAATAGTAGAACTTCCCGAAGAAACCACGGTTGAAGAAACCGAAACACCAGAAGGCAAGCCCAAACACCGTAAGATAACAAAACGCATTATCAAAAAGAAGGTAGGTCCCAAAGTCGAAACTACACAAATCACCACTGAACAAGACGATGACGAACAACCAATCATTTCCGTACACAAAACAGAGGAACTCATACTTGACACTACCACACCACTCACAGAACTACATAAACCACAGAAAGCTAAACCGATCGAAGAAGCGCCGGAGAAGGTGGATGTGACCCAAGTTCGCACCGAAACCGGGGATGTCAAAACCATAAAGACAACTAAACGAGTCATCAAAAAGAAGAAGGGACCCAAAGAGGAGGTCACCGAAATAACAACTATCGAAAAAGATGACGAAGAGCCCGTTACGACTGTCACGGTGAAAGAAGATTCCGCCCCGGAGGAACAACAACCCATGGAAATAGTAGAACTTCCCGAAGAAACCACGGTTGAAGAAACCGAAACACCAGAAGGTAAGCCCAAACACCGTAAGATCACAAAACGCATCATCAAAAAGAAGGTAGGTCCCAAAGTCGAAACTACACAAATCACCACTGAACAAGACGATGACAAACAACCAATCATTTCCGTACACAAAACAAAGGAACTCATACATGACACTACCACACCACTCACAGAACTACACAAACCACAGAAAGCTAAACCGATCGAAGAAGCGCCGGAGAAGGTGGAAGTAACCCAAGTTCGTACCGAAACCGGGGATGTCAAAACCATAAAGACAACTAAACGTGTCATCAAAAAGAAGAAGGGACCCAAAGAGGAGGTCACCGAAATAACAACTATCGAAAAAGATGACGAAGAGCCCGTTACGACTGTCACGGTGAAAGAAAAATCCGCTCCGGAGGATCAACAACCCGTGGAAATAGTAGAACTTCCCGAAGAAACCACGGTTGAAGAAACCGAAATACCAGAAGGTAAGCCCAAACACCGTAAGATCACAAAACGCATTATCAAAAAGAAGGTAGGTCCCAAGGTCCAAACTACACAAATCACCACTCAACAAGATGATCACAAACAACTAATTATTTCCGTACACATGGTAGATAGATTCATAGAAACCACACGTTACAATTTTCCCCTAGCCCCGAGCTTTATTTAATATATTACAGGTATATAGCGAAATGAGACAACCGTTTACCTATTATATTAGTAGGCGCAGAAAAATGTTTAGTTGGCTGCGTTAAAAGTTAAGAGATGCAAAATTTAAGTGACGCACAAGTTACATCACTCTTAAAAAAGACACGTTGAGAAATCCAACTAGTTCGTGCTTGTTTAGTTTGTATATTGGTGATTTCTCTAGCTAAATAACATAAGATTGTTCATACAATTTTTTACGCTAATTTATTAATTGATGAGTGTAATGTTTAATAAGATTTTTGTTGTTTCTTACAGGCAGAAAATACACCTACAGCATTCGTATAGCAGTGATGAAATAACACTTCTATATGTATAAATCAATTAATATTGTCATTTTGTTGTAATATAGTTGAATTATATTTTATTTTTACTGTCTAAATGGTTTAAATATTATTTCACAGATACCGGAGCAGACACCAAAGAATATATAGCAGAGCATGATACCTCAGAATTCAAACCTAAGAAAGTTGAGAAACGTAAACCTAAACTCACAGCTATAAAAATAGAAAGAAAAGAAGTGGATTTAAGTCAGCCTCAACACGCCGAAAATATTGATGGCCCTCAATTCAGTACACTCAAATTAAAGAAAACTTCAGTAAAACCCAAAGAAGAGACAAAGGTTATCAAGTTACCTAAATTCCAACTAAAAAGTCGCATTAAATACATAACTGACTGGCCACCGGAAATCATTGCTCCTGCTATTACTTTCTTAGGCAGTGTACGTCAAAACGGAATATTATCAAGAAATGTTAAAGAAGCAGCTAAAATAAAAAAACGTGTATACAAACCACCGATATTGCCGGATATAGAAAAACAGGAATTAGAAAAACCTCTTTTTGGCTATGAGGACATAATAGACGCAAAGAAACAAAACGAATTATCACAGAAAGAAGAGGAGGAAACACCACAAGAACAGATAGAGATCGAAGAAATTAAAGAAGAAGAGCCAGAGCAATTTACTATAGCACCAAGACGCCCAAGCATAAAAAAAACTGATGAAATAGTAAGCGAAGTAACAATAAAAAAGAAACTAAAACCTGTGAGGAAAGCCTCTGTCACTTTACCAGAAATAACTGAGCCAGAAACGGTAACATTTAGACCTAAAACTGTAAAAACAAAAGAAGATGTTGAGCAAGAATTTAATATTCATTTAGATTCGTATGCCGAAGAAGAAATTTCTATGTCGAGTAAGGTGAAATTAAAGCCTCAAAGGCAACCTACATTTAGTGAAGAAGCTGATGCAACGTCTATTAAATTCTATGAAGAAAATGTTGACAACATTCCGGAAGTAATTGAAGTTATTGAAAGTGACGTGGAAAAAGAGGACAACGTTGATGTGATCGTAAAAAAAATCAAAAAGCCCATACCCACCGCTTTCGATGAAAGAGAAGATTTTGAATCAAGCATTACATTATCTAAGCCAAAAGCTGACGGTGAAATCTCTGAAATGGACCAAAGTGTTAATTTGGTTTTACAAAAGAAACCGAAATATAAAATTGATAACCAGGAAGAAGTTACTTTTGAAATAAAACCCCAAAATGAAACTGCATCTAAAGAAGATATATCGTTGTCTAGCAAAGTAAAAATTAAACCAAAACAAAAACGAATAGTCACTGAAGCTGCAAATGAAACTTCTATTCAATTGACTCAAGAGGTTGAAGACGATGGACAAGTAGAAGAAATTATTTTAAGTGAGGCCGAATCAGAAGAAAACGTAGAAATGGTTATAAAGCGCAAACTTAAAAAGCCAGCATATGAAATTAGCGAAGTAGAAGAACTAAGTGTTGAATTGAAACCAAAAAGAACAAAAGATGAAACTTATGAAGAAGAACAACTGACTGTATCCACAAAACGCAAACCAAAGAAATCGCAAATCCAAGGTACAAAAATCAATTTCGCTGCATTTCATTTGCTAAAAATTGCAAGTGACCGCTTTTTATCGCTTTAAGGCTTTTTAATAAAAATCAATTATTATACAATCGTTTTCACCTTAATTTTATAATTAAGCTTAAAAATGTTAACCACTACTAGGGCAAAGCCGGGCTGGATACTAGAGCTACGACTACTACCTGAAAGGGCCTCATCATTTTTAAATTATTATTAAATAATTAATTATAAATACATCCAACAGTTACACACATAGTACTGACCCCGCAATAGGTATATAACTTGTATCGTATCAGAAGCTACGAGACTTTCAATATCACAAAGCTGACCCGAAACAAATATCTGTGGGCCATACAAACATTTGTCTCGGTGCGGGAATCGAATCCGCGGCATTCCACTTCACAGCCGGCTCTACTCGCCTGCTAGGCACCAGTACCACGAATAATTTATATAATTTTAGAAAGAAAGATCCCAATGATGTAACAGTTAGCCATCTTCTTCATATTGATTTCTTAGGTTTACGTGAGTGTTATTCATTGAAATTAAACTATTTTTACGAATTCTATCACGATTTGGTTTTAATTTTTATGCCCGACGTTTCGAAAGCTTTGCAGCCTTCGTCGTCACGGGTCAGGTCTTCTTCATATTCCGAAAGTAGTATTATTGTAAATAAACCACCGTATTTACAATAACATTATTAATTTATATACTTAATAGTTATTTAATTCTTATGACACGGTGACAACTTACATATAGATAAATCGCGAAACTAAAATGGCGGAACCGGCTTCATAGTACGTATTTTTCGTAGTTATACCGAGACCTCTATTTTTTTCTTTAGTAATTATTGTGAACGCAAGGCTATTTTTGGAGGAATAGCCTCCCCAGTAGCGCTATTCTGTAAAAACTTTTGTGTACTTCGACAGCTGAATCCGCGGTGAGATATCGCCCCTTACTTATAAAAATATTTAAGCGCTGCTTATCTTTATACCATAGGTTGTCCCTTTCATTTTTAAACAATATAACGCAAGGAAAAAAGTGACAAGTTATTCTTAACCATTTACTCAGATAAAAATGCTGTTTTAAGTAAGGCCCATCAAGTTACAGGTCAAGTGACCGATGTTATCTCACTCACGTAACTCGATGACGAGTTTGCCTTTTTACAGAATAGCACTGCAAGTTCGGATAAGAATAATATAGTAAACAACAAGTCGTGATATTAACATAATAATATAATTTTATTGATAATCGTAATTGTCGGTACCTATTAGCATTACTAATTAAGTCGCCGTTCCTTCAATTACTATTAGTAGTACTATTGAACTCAAGCGCATTTCACCTTTATATAGAACAACAGCAATTAACAACGAATACTAACTAACGCTATAAAAGAAAAATGTAAACATAAACCGCTTTATTATAATCATCTTTTAGTAATACGCTTGTAGAGTACTATCTAAGTATCAACAAAGTTATATAAAGCACAAGTTATCAATCAAATGATCATAAATAAGTATATTTTTCATATCAGCGTAACTAATTTATTTTCTATAAAATTATTTCAGAAGCAGATGCTTCGATGAGTATAGCTAGAGAGCAAGAATTTCCAGGTACGTATATAAATATAGACAGCGGCGTAACTAGGCGTGGGCGAAGTGGTGCCTCGCTCACGGCTTTGCGCGTAAAGCCTCAAGTCCCTTTATATGCAATGCTCCTAGACTTTACAATAAAAAAATAACATTAATTTAGATGGCCTAAAGTTAGCTACGACTTACCACGTTTCAAAAATTAAAAAGTGCCGTGCCTTTAGAGCATAAAATAAAAGTAAAGTAACCAAATTCAACCCAGCCTATGCCATTTTACTATGCCATTCGAATAAGTGTCACCAAGTGATCACATCGCATCGTTACGTGCTCACACCTCTATACATTTCTCTATAAATAGACGAGATCAACGGTCAAAGTCTGACTATGCCATAATGTGAACCCTGTCATGTGCATGATCAGCAGCCTGAGCAGGAAAATTTCTGACAACCGTAAATGTATTTCAGCTCGATGCGCGTAAATATTAACCAAATGTCATCAGTGCGCAGCGAACTCGAATACATTTACATTTACATTAGTTTTTCGTGCTCGGGCTACTGATGTGTAGCATGCACTTGGCCGGTTTTATTTTGTATGGAACTTAAATTGATAAGCCCTTTTGTAGTCAGTAATATTAAATCTCTTTGATCTGAAAGAAGTTTAGCTATTCCCGTTACTTCTCAATTCAGAGACATATTTTGCTACTCGGAAAAATATTCTGGTTTAATGTAAATTGCTTACTGGCAAATTTCAGAGAGCCCGCTGGACGTACGTAGTGGAGATACAGTGTTTGCCGTCTATTCGTATGTAGCTGAAACGGACGAGGCGATCAGTCTCGTGGAAGGCGAACGTCTCTACATATTAGGTAAAAAAGCTTTTATTTACATCGCAAGAAAATAAATCATACCGCGTTGGGACTCGTAAAGATTTATAAATATTTAGAAGCGGTAATCAACTTTAAAACTGTTTTTAATAATTAGGCACCAACTTTTATTTATAAGGAATGTCTTAATATACCGACCTCAAACCCGATTAAAATAGTGATAACCTAACTAAAAGAAGATTAACCACCGTTTGTTTTGCTTTTCACCTATAATTATAGTTATTTTATCTTTTTATTTTACCTTTCACCTTTATTTTATCTTATGGTTGACTGAAATCGCTTAAAGCAATAAGACCGCCCATTGTATGTACCTACATCATTGTATACTTCTTATTTTTTAAAATTTATTATTATTATTATTGTTTCCATATCTTGGGACTATTAAATCCCGGATCTTTGGTAAGCGTACGTGGGGTCGAATTCAACACACAGAGGCCCGTAAGACAAGTTTAATCTTGTAGGTGACGGTACACCAACCAGTGGTTAAACTATAGAAACGCACCCAATGACAGCCCTCAGTCAGAGTAGGTCAAATGCAGGGATGGAAAGGGGAAAAAATAAAACTAGTTTATTATTGTGAGGTGCTAATGCATTGATTAATAAGGGGTCTAAGAGGGACTATTAGTATAATTATTAATCTGGTAACTATTTTCAAATGTATGTACCTTAATCTACTGAAGCAGATATATTATTTTTACATACATACATACACACTCACACCTATATCCCATGGGGGTAGGCAGAGACTATTGAGCGACACAAGCTACGATTCTGACACACCTCTTTTGCCTCTTCCACACTCATGCATCTTTTCATACATTTCCGCCGATTGTGGGTACTCCTCACTTGCTCTTTTCGGATATATTATTTTTGATAATATTTTACAGAAACCACAAATCAAGATTGGTGGTTTGTCCGCAAACATTTAACAGAAGAGAAGGGCTGGGTGCCAGCGCAATATTTGATGGATGAAACCAATTACACGCTTTATCTACAGAAAAAACTGAATGAGAAAATTGACAAGCTCCCAGTATTTGAAAGTATGTATTATTTTATTAATACCTAATACCTATTATTAAAAATATGCGTCTAGCACGCAGTGTATTACATATACGTAAGTAATTAAAAAGAATAATCATTATTAAATAAATAAAATAAAACAAGTTTTTTTAGTCGAATATATTTGCAATATTAATAAATACACAAATTAGAACAATTTTCACAAAATTAAATAATCTATACTATGTTTTAGAACCGACGTCTGAAGAACAAGCTGTAGCGCCTATATTTACTGAAAAACTACGTCCAAAGCATACCCCAGATGGATCCACCGTTCAATTTGAATGCCAAGTGGAAGGTTATCCAAGACCTCAAATCACTTGGTTTAGACAAACAGCTATTATCAAACCATCACAAGACTTCCAAATGTATTATGATGACGATAATGTAGCTACATTAATAATTCGCGAAGTATTCCCGGAAGATGCAGGTACATTCACATGTGTTGCAAAGAATGCTGCCGGATTTGCATCAAGTACTACTGAACTGATTGTAGAAGCTCCTCTCTCCGACCACGGTTCTGAAATGACTATATTATCAAGAAAAAGTCTTTCTAGAGAATCTTCTTTGGCTGATATTTTGGAAGGAATTCCACCCACATTTTCTAAGCGTCCTAAAGCGCAGTATGTAGAGGAGGGATCGCAAATATTTTTGGAATGTAGGTTAGTAGCCATTCCTGAACCGGATATTGCATGGTTCTTTAAAGGCGAAGAAATTATACCCGACGAAAATATTTCAATAGCTACAGAATCGGATATGCATATGTATTGCAGTGTACTAAAAATAACTAATGTGAAAAAATTCCAAGAAGGCACGTACACTGTACTAGCAGTTAATAGAGAAGGTGAAGCTAGTTTACCTATAGTCCTGAAAATTAAAACTGGACAAAAAGAAAAACCTCAGGTTATTGAACCATTAAAGAACATTACAATTAGAGAAGGCGAAAGTGTTGTCTTATCGACTCAAGTTGTCGGAAATCCTCAACCGACTGTAAAATGGTACAAAAATAATAAACCTGTGAAGTCGCTAACGACGAAATCAGACGGCGACACTCATACTGTAACTATAATAAAACCGAGAAAAGGAAAAGATGACGGAGTATACACTCTCAAAGCGATCAATTCCGAAGGTGCTACAGAAACAAGCGCAGTTATAACAATTGAAGGTAATTTTAGTATAAGGTTAATTACTAACATATTAGATAGATAAACCCAACAGGTACGCACCTAATCTAGACCCTACACTTGATATAACCTGTCTCGTGTGTATCAGAGACTATAAGATACGCACTTTCGGACTCACAACACAATTTTGAGTCTGAATTCGAAACAAATCCGTGGGACACACGAACATTGTCTCGGTGCGGGCATCTCTCGATTCACAGCCGCTAATACTTACTCCCACGGAGGCTGTCAATAAGTCTGAGGGCATAGGTAGTAACTTTCATAATCCGGACAATATTATAAGAATAATAAGTCCTTTTAAAAAAGTTGAATCTCCTCAATTGTTGGATGAACAACGAAAATAATTATAATCAATGTATTGAATCTCAACTCGATAACAGTAAGCCAGTTAAAATAAAAATTTTACTTTCAAGCTTATGTGAATAATGTAAAGGAGAATTGATATAATGTATTGACATTTGCCATATTTGTAAACAGGCAAACGTAATCAACTTTAATCATAAATAAGGCAATAAGGAGTTTGCATTGAATATTTAATTCAAATTAATTTAAGTACCGCCGCCATCAATAATATACACCACCGCAATGGCATTAAAATACATTAAATTTTTCAGAACTACACTAGTATAAAGTTCTAAATATGAGCTTATATAATATAACTACGCTTTTTGTTACGGTTATGCAAAGCTCAGCTTGGACCCGATTTTATCTGTTTATGATAAGAAAACCCAATAAAGTGCAAATTTGTAGAATGAACCATAATATGTAAATTCCATGTATTAGGACAGGTATAGGATTTACATAATTACGTTAATAGTTAATATTTCATATTATTTTTAGAACCAACTGAAGAGAACGCCGAACCGCCTCTATTTATAAACAGATTCCAAGAACTCACAGTCAAAGAAAAAGGCACAATAACGTTAGTAGCTAAGGTCACCGGTAACCCTGTACCGTCTATTACTTGGTATAGAAATAACGAAATAATTACGCCGTCAGAGACAGTAACACAGCACTTTGATGGCGAAAATATTAAATTAATTATATCTAATGTGGATTCTGAGATTGATTCAGGTGACTATAAATGCGTAGCGTCCAACACAGCTGGCAAAGCTTCACATGGTGCTCGAGTGACTATTGACGTCGATAAAGTAACATTTGTAAAACTTTTACATAAAACTTATGAAATCGAGGAAGGAAAAACCATCGTATTGGAATGTCAAACTTCTCATACCGTCTCCACAAAATGGTACCATAATAACAAAGAAATTAGTGGTATGGATCACAGAGAAATTATCCATGAAGGTCGTGTACACAAATTAAGAATTAAGAAAACAAAGTTAACAGACGTAGGACACATAAAGTGTGTTGTAAAAGATCAAGAAACGAACACACAACTTATTGTTCATGAAACTATTCCTGAATTTATACGAAAATTACAAGACTTTGAAGTTAAAGAGAGAGATGTGGCTATTTTAGAAGTTGAAGTAAATTCAGAAACGGCTGATGTGTTTTGGGAAAAAGATGGCGAAAGAATTAAGCCTAAAAAGAATAAATATGAACTTGAAAAACGTGGAAGTATTCGTAAGCTATACATAAGAAATACTTCGGTACATGATGAAGGCGAGTACACGTGTATATTACGTGATGATTCTTGTACAGCAGAAGTAACAGTAGTGGAATTGCCACCTGAAATTATTTCACGCCTTCAAGATCAGAAAGTCAGCAAAGGATCCAAAGCAACGTTTGACATTGAGCTTACAAAAGGAGATGCTTTGGTGCAATGGTTTAAAGATGGATCTGAAATTCAATTCTCTAATCATATTCAACTAACTATCGATGGTAAAAAGCAGAAGCTCAAAATCTATGATTGTGAATTAAGTGACGCTGGCGAATACGCCTGTGAAGTTGGCAATGACAAATGCACTGCTAAACTCATAGTTGAAGAACCTTCCATAGATTTTACACTTCGACTTCCAGAGACTATAGTAGTGCCAGCAAATGCTGATGCATACCTAACTGTAGAGATTCCAGATGATACTTTAGATGTAACGTGGTTTAAGAAAAAGACTTTGATAAATGATACTGAAAAATTCACCCTAATATCAGATGGTACTAAACGCACGCTTATTATAAGAAAGTGCACAGAAGAAGACCAAACCGATTACACTTGTGTGTTATTAGACGCCAAGTGCTCCACCAAACTCAAAGTAGAAGGTATCAAATTAATTGTATGTAATTGATTGTATTTTCACCTTTACAAATAATAATTCGATATTGTTTTTAGTTTCAGAATATCCTCCAAGAATTAATTCGTTTGATGGTGAATATAGAATTAAAAGAGGAGGCGATGTCACCTTCTATGTTCACTATGAAGCTGTTCCACAACCAAATGATGAATGGGTTGTTAACTCCAAAATTATCAAGAAATCAAAACATACCAAACCATCAATCGATTCTAAAACAGCAAGCCTTACAATCAAAAAAGTGGAGCACACTGACGCAGGAACCTATAAGCTCAGGCTTGAAAATAATTGTGGGGAAGCTGATGTTGACATAACCTTGATAGTTTTAGGTAAATCTATAATACAAAGTTTTTTTATAGCACAGACTGGCAAAGGATCCGATGGGTCACCTGATGGTAAGTGATCTCTACCGCCCATAGACACCCAAGACACAAAAAGAATCATGGGTGATTTTCCAACCTAAGTACAAGAACATAATTATTGTGATGACATAATACACACCTGTTACTTGCAGCACTAAATTATTTATATTGACTGCCCAACCCAAACATTGTTAGGGGAGCCTAACAATGCTTCCATATTCGTAATTATTAGTAAAAAAACAAAGATTACTGAAATGCTTTGTCTACTACAGTTTCGACTCTCGGTTAATAACATTACATAACATAAGCTCACGCCTGTATCCCCGAAGGGGTAGGCAAAGGCGCACTAGCGAACTAGCACACCCACATTTCGCTTAGCTTCGTCACAGATGTGATAGGGGGCGAGCCTATCCCCATATCGGGCACAAATTCCAGACTCCAGGCTGATATGGAAAAATCCAATATCACTTTGCCTGACCCGGGGTTCGAACCCAAGACCTCAGAACCGTAGTCGTACCGAAATAGCACCACGCCACCGATGCAGGCACGGTTAATAAGACAAATCAAAATTAACAAGTTATTTTATATTTTCAGATATACCGTCGCCACCTGGAAAACCGAACGTTTTGGAAACAGATGATAACTCAGCCAGCATTTGCTGGGATGAACCTGCAAATAAAGGAAATTCAGATATCTTATGCTATATAATCGAGTATCAAGAAGTAAACACAGTAGAGTACGTATTTTGAATATTTACCACATACGCATTTATGTACGTAGTTTGAACTTAAAATAATAACATTACATTTAAGTAAAAGTTAACCTTACTTCGGAACCCTCTACTGTGCGTGGTCAGATATGCAGCATGCACTTAACCGGTTTTTCTTTTTATTCTTAATTATTTAGTGCCATAGATATAAGAATTGTATTTTGTCTAAATAAATGTTCACTTACAGGTGGATATCTATTGAAAATGTGACAAAAAGCCAGACGGTTGTAAAGAATTTAAAAACAAATTCGCTATATCGGTTCCGTGTATTTGCGGTAAATGAAGTAGGCGTAAGTGAATCGTCTGAGGTAACGGAATATGTAAAGATACAAAAAACAACGGCACCTCAGCCACCTACTGTCGAAAAAAGTTTGAAGGATGTTATCGCAGAACCGAATGAAGATATTGAATTGACTTGCATATTCGGAGGACTTCCACAACCAAAAATAACCTGGTATAAAGATGGAAAGAAATTAAAGACAGCAAAGGCAACTTATGTTAACCGAGTTGCAACTCTAATAGTAAATACAACAGAAACGACAGAATGTGAATATAAATGCGTCGCCGTCAATGAGTATGGTGAAGTGGAGACAGCTTGCAAACTTGAAGTGCAACTCAAACCCATTATACATGTAAATGAGGACGAAATAAATCAGAAACACAAAGTTGGGGAGAAGTGGTCAGTTACTGCTACGATTGAAGGCATCCCTAAACCAAGCATTACATGGTATAAAAATGCTACTAAACTCATTAAATCTAAAGAAATAAATATAGTAACAGAAGAATATACCACCACAACTATAATATCAGAACTAAAACGCACGCACTCTGGTAAATATACTGTAGAAGCTCGTAATAAAGCAGGCGTGAGTTCATTGGAACTTACACTCAATGTATTTGGTGAGTACCTACATTACAATAAATTATAAAATATTGTCATTTAAATATTGTCATGTGTTATGTTAAATATAAAAAATAAGGAAAATGACTTAATTTTATGGCAAAAACTTAGTACATTTTGTATTTTTTTCTTAGGTAAATTTTTATGAAACTTATTCTTCAATTAATATTACACATCCCTTGTAGCCCATGAACAGATTATAGGTATAATGTAAAATTTATATTATTGAATAAATCTACGAATAGAAAGTTATTCTCACATAACCTTAGATTAGTTTTCGCTTGTATTCTTAAAATTACATTTACAATTGTCATCCTAAAAGTAATGATCTACTTAATATGCTTGAGAATGTGTATTTAAATGACTTGAATTTTAATACAAAGTCGTCAATTACAACGTACACAAATTGAAATAGTATTTTAATTGACATCTATTTTTAGACAAACCAAGTAAACCAGAGGGTCCTGTCATTATGCGTGAAATAAGTAAGGAGTCTGTTACTATTGAGTGGAAACCACCTCGGGACGACGGCGGTATAGAATTAACAAAGTACGCCATAGAAAAGCACGAACCTGACACAGATCAGTGGGTGAAAGTTGCCGATGTGGACAAAGATATTGAAACATACTGCATACAACGATTAAACGAAAACTGTGAATATATATTCCGCGTAATAGCACAGAACCCTATTGGTTACTCTGAAGCTCTGGAAAGTGAACCAATTGTTATTAAGACTGCTCTAGGTATGTATTCAAGAGCATTAATAAAAAATATCTTACCTTAATAAAAAGAAGTACTGTATCATCAATATTGGGGGGGTATTCCACTAAAAACATAATCCAGTTCGTAACTGAAACAGCGACGAAAAGTCAGATATGCATACAAAATTTGATATCTCGTTTTTGTTTCAACGTCGAATGCGACGCAGTTATTTAGTGGAAAAGTATAGCTGATTGTCATTGCCTATAATTCAAAACGCGTCCGTGTAAAGTACGTAGTTATCACATCATGTTAATGGAATATGAACTTATTTAGTAGATCTATAACATAAAAATAATTTTCCATAAGAATATTAAGTTAACGTGGTCTCCACTTGAGAACTTTTCTGCCCCATCGGCTATCAGTTCTACGAGCTATGTGCCCTGCCCACTGCCATTTCAACTTGCTAATCCCAAGGCTTATGTTCAGCAGTGGACGTCCTATAGCCGTGCCGTGCCGTGTAAAGCATTCCTATGGTTGTAGTAAAGAGCCTGTTCAGTTTGATGCAAATTAATGTTGATTTCCCCAGACGTTCCATCACCACCCTTAGGGCCATTGGGTCTTTACGGAATCGACAATGAATCCGTGACAATTACTTGGTACCCATCTGAGAAGAATGGTGGCTCACCTATTCTTGATTATTATGTGGAAATAAAACAAGAAGGTAAAAAATGGAAGCATGTTGCTACAGTCACGGAAACATCCGCAAGAATTCAAAAGTTAACAATAAACACCACATATCAGTTCAGAATTAGCGCAAGAAATGAAATAGGAACAAGTTTGCCTTACACATCGGACCAAAAAATAACGATAGGAAAAACTTTATGTAAGTATATTTTAATTTACTTGGGTATTCCAGATTTATCATGCATTGTGCAAAAGAATTATATTTGCATATATACGTCCACCTACAAGGTGGACCGACGACCTGATCAAGGTCGCAGGAAGTCGCTGGATGCCGCTTCCAACAGGTCGATCTGGAAATCTTTGGGGGATATGTTCGACAGTGGACGTCCTATGGCTGATGATGATGATGATGATATACATTGGCTGACACCTGTTTTTCCAAAAGGGTAGACAGGAGTAATGTAGAATACTAGACACAAACTTGGCGAATAGTGTTTTGGTTTTCATAATTATATTTATTTTCGAACTATGTTTTAGCGCCACCATCGAAGCCGCTCAACTTCATAATAAGAGAAATTACTTCGAGATCTGTAACCCTGCAGTGGGCGGCTCCCGAGAGCGACGGCGGAAGTGTCATTACGAGTAAATAATTTCATTTAATACTCTATTCCTACGTAAAAAAATGGCGTTGATACTAATCACACCCTCGTTTAAATTTACAGATTACATAATCGAATACAAAACAGTCAAAGGGAAATCTTGGACCAAAGCGGTCACTGTTGGTGGTACTGTTTACGAACATTGCATAGAAAATATTAAAGAGAAAGAAGAACTAATATTCAGGATTTCTGCAGAAAACGCCGTTGGTATTAGCTTGCCAACAGAGTCACAGTCAGTAAAACTGGAGAAACATGCGAGTAAGTTCATAAAATCTGAAGCGATTATTTAAATGAAAAGAAATTTTGAAAATGTTTCTATTGGAGTTCAACGATCTAATTACAATCGATTTTGTGTAAATACAGTCTGCTTCTAAATTTTGGTATAGTAAAGGAAATAATACTTGCCCTGTACTTATACTTTGTCCCACTGCTAAACACGAACGTTCTAAACTAAACAGAAATGTATGGTCTTAATCCACCACGCTAGCCTAATATGACTTTACTTGAAATTTTCATAAAGAATACAATGTATTCACTATCCAGGAAAGCGATAATTAAAAATACACGCACAACTTTATAAAGTGCCATGCCGCTAACCTATCGCTTTCATATATTGGATAAAAACATCAATTATGAAAAATTCTATTTTGAAACTAATCCGTGATTTCTTTTAGCTGTACCTTCACCACCTACGGCGCCGTTAGAAATTCGAATGGTCGGCAACAACATTGTAATGACTTCGTGGGGCACTCCTGAATGGGACGGAGGTGCACCACTTTTGGGTTACAATATTGCAATTCGTGACGTCACTAAAACAATGTGGATGGAAGTTGGAAAAGTTGATGCGCAAACGCTTAAATTCAACATCAGAGATTTAAGTGAAAACCATACTTATATGATAAGGATATACGCTCGTAATGAAATAGGGCTCAGTGAACCCTTGGAATCTGACGAACCTTTCAAGGTTATACCTGGCGAAGGTAAATATATTTTGCTACTTGTAACTGCATCGTATATTACAATAATATTATGTCTACAGATTTTTTATTTCTTTCTTGATCGAGGTACCGTCCCGGCGCCCGTGCCAGATAAAGAAAACGTGTTATTTTTTGTTAAGCCGTTCTGACAGTATGAATGTTTCCAGATTCCCATGCGGACGAGGAGCCGGGCGAGCAGACAGAGGCCACAGAACCCACGTCGTTCAGCACACAGACGACGACGTCCTGGCTGAGAGATCACAATATGGACGCCGACATACGTTCTTACGCGCGAGGCTCGTTGCTGCGTCGCGACGAATATTTCTTCAGAATATGGCATTACGCTAAACAGCTGTTCAAGTGAGGCAGCGCGACCTCCGCTAATATAACCTACCTGTGATATTTCTCGACATGTTCATAGTTGGCGGATAGTAATTTCTAGACATACTATAAATCGTGAATACATTCTCGAACCTTGTCATTTTGTAATTTTCTAATAACGATTTTGTATCAGTTATATTGTATTTATTTTAAATTAGTCATTAAGTATTTATTATTTATATAACTAAAAGTTAAAGGATTCAAATCTGGCCAATGGGCTCGAGCCTTATTCATCTAAGGGAGACGTATAAAATATAGGTGCAAAAATATACGTTGAATAAGGTTTGAATACTCATTGTCAGATTATGAAATTTAAAAATATTAATTAAAGTTTAGCAATATCAAAACTATGGTTATTATTTCCTATTCTTAAAATAATTAAGGTACCTATAGAATTATGAATAGTACCTACTTACTAAAATGTAAGGGACATTTTTGTATCAAAGTTGGGTTATTGGATGAATGTGTCTTTTGAATATGAAATACCAGAATTCACAAGCAATAGTGTCGTTAAAACAACCAAATTTTGAGTTACTAGTAGCCAGAGTACTCCGCTTCCTCATACCTCGGCTAATTGGCAGACTTGGTTTGAGGAGAAATGTCGAACTTTGTGTCTTATTTGAGTACGTCGTGGCTGTGCCTGACTTATGAGTTTCTCAGGGTGACGCAGTGTTATGGCACTCTCTCTCTTTGTCTCTCGCGGTACCTATCCACTATGAACGTTACTCGGTGCTATATTACCTATTCAAAATTCGGGTGGTATTGCTTCTGCTTATGGATAGTCTTATCGTTTATCATCAAGGGAGCGACATGCTCGGCTCGTCCTTAGGTTTTAATAAAAAAATCTACGGTCTGACTCTCAACAAGTATTTAGGTATATAAGGTACGGCCACAAGATTTCAGCATAGAACCATTATTGTGATGCAAGAATTTAAAACAAATATAAGTGTATATTTGTTTTAAATTCTTGCATCACAATAATAGCCATGATTCTTCCATAATTATCAATATTTATTCCTTTAATCACTATTATACATATATGTTATGTTATTATATGTTATGTTATGTGTTATAATCCTAGGTAGTATTCTCGGTGGCGTAGTTGTATTGCAGTACGTCTACTGTCCTGAGGTCTCAGGTTCGATCCCCGAGTCTGGCAATGCGATATTGGGTTTTCATACTCAATATCAGCCCGGAGTCTGGAATTTGTGTCCGATATGGCGATAGGCTCGTCCCCTATTACATCTAGAATGGACAATAAACTCGGTGAAATATGGGTGTTCTAGTTTGCTAGTCCGCCCGTGCCAACGCCTTCGGGGATACAGGCGTGAACTTATGTATATATATGCAACAATTTTGGAAAGTGTTTTCGGTTTTTAAATAAGTATTTTCTTTATCAAATTGTCAGGGATCATTAAATTGGTAAATAGGGTAGGGGAGATTATTGTCTTAGTCCTTTACGGTGAGCACGTCACTGAGGTGTGTTTTTCAAGTTTAAACTACGCCTACCTATTTACCGTTAGGATTACGATTGCGGACACTTTGGTACCAGGAAAACAAATAAAACATTAATATTTCAGTATAATATTTATTATAATCATACCAAAAAAAATAATAGGTAGAGCCTACTTGATTTTTGTTATTTTTTCACAATTTTAATGTTTCTTACATTGTAGCTAATTCTTACAAATATGTATAATGAAACATGAAAAAAACTATTTATCGTCATCACTATTTTGGCACTATTACATAAATAAAAAACGGCGAACAAATATCGTTCATTACAATAAAAATGTTTTATCTAAACGGAACGTTAGATGATGACTTTACTGACGATTTCGGCGGCCTGAAAGCAAACAAATCCACTTGAAATTATGCTTTTATTACTTAATACTTAAGCGAAATTTCGATTTTCATTTACCCGGGACTGGATCCCCCAGAAGAGGTTGACGTCAGGCAGGCAGCCTGTCGTAAAACTTAGCCAAATCCATTTGCTTGAAAAAGTGTGTTGCGCCGACCTCACATTAAGGTGAGGTGGGATGGGGCAGGTAGAAATAAATATTACTTAATACTTAACCCCGTATTACAGAACGATACTCAGGCATTAATCTGGATGCAAAGCTGATTAAAATAAGTTTTATGTTTGTGTATCGTTCTTACAGGCTTTAATAAAAACTTTAGTATCATACAAATAAAAGCTTTGATCTAAAAGCGCCGTAAGAATAGTATGCACATCAATATTACATAATAAGCTCACGCCTGTATCGCCGAAGGGGTAGGCAGAGGCGTACTAGCGAACTAGAACACCCACATTTCGCCGAGCTTAGTTCCGTCCCAGATGTGATAGGGGGCGAGCCTATCGCCATATCGGGCACAAATTCCAAACTCCGGGCTGATATGGAAAAATCCAGTATCACTTTGCCCGACCCGGGGATCGAACCCGAGACCTCAGAACCGTAGTCGTACCGAAATACCACCACGCCCCGGAGGCAGTCGCACATCAATATTCTCATTATGAAGCGCATTTCTAACGGGATATGAGGTTGCATTACACTGTAGGTTGTATAATATTAGACAAATATAGCCATAGACAAAGTAACAAATAGACTTCTTTCTACCTGCCCTTATCTCACCTTAATACGGGGTCGGAACAACACACTTTTTCAAGCATGTTGCAAAAAAGATTTGGATAAATTTTTTACGACCCGCTGCCTGTCTGATGTCAATCCCTTCTGAGGGATCCAGTCCAGAGCAAATTAAATTAGAAAATTCGCTTTGCCTGACGTGGGAATCGAAGCCACGACCTCCCGGTTCACAGCCCGTATGTGCTGCCACCAGACCAAGGAGGCGACAAATAGACTAACGCCCGAATACTGAAATGCTACTCAACTTTAACGGCTTCTTGCGTTGTTTTTCGCAATACTATTTTGACAGACAAGGCGGCCTTAAATGACATAAGGCGACGTAAGTGTATGAGTATTACCGCCGAATGTTCATACACTTAAGGTCGCCTTACGTCGTTTAAGGCCGCCTTATCTGTCAAAGTTAAAGTTAAGTAGCGTTTGACCATTCGGGGGTTAGACGGTTAATCTCACACATCCTATCTCTTTTACTTTACAACGAGAGACTTTTTATTTATTAACTAAAGGCGGATCTCTTGCTTATGTTTTTCTTGAAACACTACAAAAAAACACCATAAGCATACAGGAATGTATTCGATGAGAAGAACGCATGTAGCTCTTGGGAATCTTTATTGAACATTCTTATCATCTGTCATTAAGAACTAAGGTCAAGAGACTATGGTTCTATGCTATGGGTGTAACAATTAGGTACTTGACTGTGTTTGATTTTAAACACATAATAATAATAATATTAACCCTGTAATATTACTGTCCGACTGCTGGGCACGGTCCTCCTCTACTAATGAGAGGGGTTAGGCCTTAGTCTACCACGCTGGCCTAATGCGGGTTGATAGACTTCACATACCTTGGAAATTCCTGTGAAGAAATTCTCGGGTATGCAGGTTTCCTCACGATGTTTTCCTTCACCGTTATAGCAAGCGGTATTTCGCAATGAAAATACACTTAACATAAAAAAGTCAGAAGTGTATGCTCCATATTGGGGTTGGTCTCGGCAGTCCGTACCATTTCCAATTTAAATACAATTATAGAAAAATGTAAAAAGAGGAAGAAAGAAGGAGAAGGATCCCTATTTACCTTTGTCTTTAGAAGATTTGACTTGTTTATTCTTGTTACATTTCTTTGTAATATGCCTACTCTGGTCACACGAGGGATCGCTATTGGCTTTCAAAAGGTCAGTTCTAGTCATTTCGCCATTAGGGCTGCATTCACTCCACGACGACTTCTCGTAACGGCAGGCTGGTGATGAAAAAATATGATTCATTATTGATATTGAAGTAAAATCGATCATAGATGTTTTCAATTGTATCCTAAAGCTTGGTCTACTGCAATAAAACATCTGCACAAAACATGCATCTTTTATCTATGGTCCATTGTTCTACGAGCAGATGACAGCTAAAATCGTTGTTTTGCGTGTGTTTTTAGGGTGTTTTGTGTAATGTTTTAAGTGCAGGAGACCCGGCTTAATTTGAACATTTTTACGTGTTTTTATTACAATGCATGTCGTACACACGCGGGCCGGAAACATAAATATGTATGTATCCCGCGTTAGCAATAATTACAAGTTTAAAAACTTAACTTGACTTCAAAATCTATCTAATCGTGACCAAATTTATATTGGCCCAATGAAAATAAAATAATCCCTTGGAATAAGCTCTGTCGAACACAAAAAGAATCTTGAAAATCGGTCCACATTTGGCGGAGATATCGCGTAACGAAAAAAGCCTCACCTAATGAATTGGCTACGGGCCCCAACGACATAATTACACAAACTGTGTGTGACCAAATCGGCAAATCCACAACACACTAACAGCGAACGTACACATCTTTTGGGTTGGTCTCGAACAAAGACATTCAACAGTATATAGACGGATTTCTTAAGTTTACGTGAATATTATACATTGAAATAAAACTATTCTTACGGATTCTATCACGATTAGGTTTTAATTATTATTCCCGACGTTTCGAAGGCTTTGCAGTCTTCGTTGTCACGGGTCAGACCCGTTATATAATAGTTTTATTTCAAGTATATAGACGGGACAAGAGCACAAAACTTGTGATCCAAAAGTTATGACCTAGTGGTCATAAGTCGCTCAGTTATTTCAAATAAACGTGCCCCAGGCCAGCCAGCGTAATCATATTGAGAGAATAAACTTATCTTACGGGATTCTTAACCATTCACAATACATTCTAGGGTGTAAATTGTAATAATCGCCCCCGCATTGTAATAAGTGGTTGATGGAGATACTGAAGTTTGTGATCAATTTTTTTGTATGGAAACTTGGTTGATAGCCCCTATAGTCGTTAATATTAAATCACTTTGGTCTCGAACCTCCGACTCTTGTTTTGGCAGATCAAACCATTCCCAACTGAACTATGTATCTTGCAGTTATAAAGCCGCGTCTGCTGCTCTAAAACAAAACACCTACACAAAACATGGTTTCGCTACCCATTTTTATGTAATGTCCATTATTTTATCAGCAAGAAACAGCGAAATATCATTATTTTGTGTAGGTGTTTTGTGTTTTGTTTCGAGAAAAATAGGTGCAAGAGGCGCCTTAATATTAAATATGGATATTTTGGATAACTGCGTACCTTTCTTACACTTCTTCTGAATGGTTTTAACGGGCTCGCAGTTTGCCGGGTTACCTTTCTTCAGCGTCAACTTGCGTGAGCGAATGTTCGTCTTGGAATCACAGTCGCTCCAAGCGCCCCTCATGTAACGACACGTCTCTGTAAGCGAAAATGACATGTGATAAAGGCAAGTCTATATAATGCTTAGATTATCATATAATGCGATTCAAATAAGAATAGGAACGTCAATCTATCAAATTGATAATCTATCTGTCAAATGTCATATGGAATGTAGAGGTAAGGTTTGCAACGAAATTTTATTTGAGTTTCAATAATGTTCTTTTTTTGTTTTACTGTCTCAGTTACTCAAAGTTAAAAAAAATTCAATAATTATTTTAAAAAATACTTATTTTTATTGTTGGCAACAATTCACCAGAGAGTAAAGAAGACGCCTAGTGTTAATATTCTCTTTGACGCCATCTCAGTCAGTGATGCAGAGATGAGCGAAAGTGAGGTGTGTGTGAGTGAGGTCAATTCTAATAAAAAAAAATATTCGTTCATTATTCGTAAATAAATTGTATTTCAAAAATATTTTGTTTTGCTGACCGTACCCAACTGATTCGAATTGACAGCTATGACGTCACAACATGACACAAAGTTGATCCTATTCTTATTTGAACCGCGTAGTAATTACTGCAATATATTACTGTGTATTCGCTACTATTCAGTAATATTCTTCAGATAAATTCATTTGAATTCATTAGGCCTGCGCCATTGCTACAATTGTTTGTACCTCGTTATAAGGAGTTCCCGTTTTATCACTTTGTATTAATTCGCTGCATTTTTTTTTATTTAATAAAAGGCATATTACAGAAAACAATCATACTTAATACAAAATTAAAATTACGACTTACGATCAAGACTGTCTTCCTTAATTATATGCCCTAATCGATTATCATTTGCGGATCAACAATTTACAAAGGTAATTTTAATTTGGCAGCAGTTGTTCATATTTGTAACATTATGATTGGGTTTCGCCGTTTTTTACGAACACATTAAATAAAGCAGTAAGACGGAATGGCGATGAAGAGCTGTAAAAACAATTTTGATAACAACACAAGTCTATTCGAAAATTAAAGCATACCGAGCTATTGTTTAAATTATCAAAGCAACATATTAACGTAATGAAAAAAAGCTCGTCAAAATGCCGCGTAGAGTGCTCAGCGGGTTTAGCCAAGTGGCTTATGCGCTAGTCGAATAGAATAGTAAATGTATGGGAATGACATAAAAGTACGCCGCATATAGCGTACTCTTATGTCATCCCCATACATTTATTATTCTATTCGATTAGCGCATAAGCCACTTGTCTAAGGGCCCTGACGCGATTTCAACGAATGCGATTCCATATGTCAGCGGGAGCAGATGTGACTCAAAACGATGCACCAATTTATTTTTAAATGTTTTTTTTAAGTTATTTAAATAATTACGTTCATCTAGTTTTCCGCATGAGCAGTGGCGTGCAGTCCATATAGACAAAGAGACATTGTCTACCCTGACAATAAGATATTTAAACAAATAAAGAAAAAAAACATGATTTTTTTTAAATTGCAACGTCCGGTTAATATTTTTAATCGACACAGGGATGATGATAATGATAATGATGTAAAAGTTGAAGAAAATATTGTTTGTAGTTTTTGTCTATCCTGATCGGAATATCTGTGCACGTCCCTGCGCATGAAAATCTATTTTGATGGAAAATGTGTACCAGGGGTTTTACCCTATGTGGTGCAGATTCGACTAGTAGTGTTCAGAAGTAGGGAATAAATTAGAAAGCAAAATAAATAGAAAATCAAATAAAAACCCCTTTCAGAATAACATAATAAATAATAACAGTAAGGAAATTAAAACAACAACTACTGCCTCGGTGGCGTGGTTGTATTTCGGTACGACTACCGTCCTGAGGTCTCGGGTTTGATCCCCGGGTTGGCCAAAGTGGTATTGGATTTTTCCATATCAGCCCGGAGTCTGGAATTTGTGCCCGATATGGCGATAGGCTCGCCCCTATCACATCTGGGATGGAAATAATCGCGGCGAAATGTGGGTGTTCTAGTTCGCTAGTGCGCCTCTGCCTACCCCTTCGGGGATACAGACGTGAGCTTATGTTATGTTATGTTATATTAAACCAACAAATCTTCAAAGAATGATAAAACTAAATAATTAACAATCACAAGTTCAAACTTAAAAGATCAGCTTCAATATCCGAACGTAGCCAAATTAAACATAGAACCATACTTTCAATAAGCTCTATTGAACACAAAAATAAGTTTGAAAATCGGTTCACTTTCGGCGGCGACATTGCGTAACATAATAGTTTTTTTGTTAATTCGGTCGAAAATAAACACATTTAAACATGCTTACTAAGCTGTATCTACATGGATGAGGTTTGTTTGTTAACGTTGAGTGTTAATAAGCTATAAAGTTTAAATAATTAGCTATAAAGTTCCTGGGGATAGTTTTGAATAGGGTCGAAATGTGGATAAATCCCGCGGGAAAACCATTCTATAGCCTCATGAACAGTTTCCCCACTTATAATTACATATTATTGTGTTCATATTTTATTGAGCTATTTTTTATTAATTATTCTGACTGTTAGTTTTCTGTAAATTAATTAAACATTGCTATTTATGTTATATTTACTTCTGTACTCCTTCAGAAAATAACCTAGGTAGTTTTGTCTTTGTTAGAAATTGTCATTATGTAGCTCACTCTGCCGGTTAACATCTGTTGCTTAAAATACTAACCTCTATTTTTAGCGCCCCTCTCACTGCGTATGAGGACTTCGTGTTCGCTTTCTTCCCATACTTCCCCCTCCGCGGAGGCTAATGCCACCGACAGCAGGACCACACCTGCCACCATCCACCACCAATGTTTGAGCTAAAACAAAAAATATATGGCAAGTTTAAAAAAATATGAATCCCAGTTAGCTTCATTCGCATCAGCTTATTGAATTTTCTCGCTATGCATATGAAATAATATGTTTTCGCATTAATTATGAAAATGCTTGGCGAAATAATATTAAAATAAATAAAACAGCCGCTAGCAACAATTACTATGTAACTTTTACAATATATCTATGTTGTTATATTAATTTATGGCAAAAGGCAACTCCACAAAGTTTTATAATAACATTACTAAATTATAATACAATTATAGCAATAATTATTGGTAAATATTATTTATTATTAATTTCATTTTAAGGTACTTTAAATCAATATACCTCCATGGATATTTAAATTGAAGTATTTTTTTCATAAAAATGCATGACCAAATTGTTATTAGTTAATTAGTGCATACACCATATCACGATAAATTAAAATTAATTAATCCATTTTAATAAAACTAGTAGAGATGCTTAAAAAAGCAGTTTCAAAACTTCATATTTGTTAAGTCGTAGGTAGGTGTGTACCTTACGGAATGTTGATTATTTAAATTATAATATTATGATTTAAATATTGTTCAGAAAAAGTGCTAACATTTACTATAACATTGGATGATTATAATTTATAAATGGGTATTTATTACAGTTTTATTTACGTAAAACTATTCATAACATCTATTGTTATTACTGAAGTTCCGTACAATAAATTAATTATGTTATTTATTATCAAATGCCTTGTAGAGATAGATAACCGCCCAGTCAATGACTTCAATTATTTCTCGGTGACATGATGGCGCCTCTGCTAAAATTAACTCGACTCCAGGTCACTTGACCCGACCAGTGTGATAACACACATGTACTTTATTTAAAATAGATATGCCTTTAAGATATTTATTACTATAAATATTACAGAAATATGTTTCATCGAAGAGTGAGAAAATGTAAAGACCACTTGTCTTTGATTTATACAATACTTATTCAAAACTTAAAAACCGTTTTACCGATCTCTAAAAAGCTCATTATAATGAGACCAACTTATCTATTCTCGTTGTGTGTAGCGTAAAAGAAACAAAGAAAAATCAAATCGAATAAATAAGAAAAAAACAACGGACGAAGGTAAGGGATTTGATCAAAATAAATAAGGGCTAGTATTTACTGAATATGTGGGTATGTATTGATCTTTCATAAACAATTTACTCTTACGATTTCATCTGAATGCAAAAAACTATACAAGTGCACTGCACAAACTCACACAACAGATAATAAAGAACTGATGTACATAGATATAAAATATCCCTCGTACCTACGTATTCTTATTTCCTGTACGAAAGGATATGACAAGAACGTTTGCGCATTTGCGCCGATTTCACTCATCGTCTATTATTCCTTAAAATATCGTCAGAACATGCTGGATGAGGTAGGAAATAACGCAAAATGCCGCAAATACTAATATTAACGTGAACACAAGGAAGAATTGATTTATCTCAAATTATGGACTTACCTCCATTGCTTAATGATGTCTTGTCTGCGTGATGTAATTGCAAAATGTTCAGAACAAAGACGTGATAATGCTGCGACGAGCGAGCCGCGAGTGGCTCAGGCCAGCAGTCGGCGCCACCGCCGCGCGCCGGCCTCGACCAGGCTACACGACACGACGCTCGCCTATTGATCTGGCTCTTGCACCCGGGAGCGCCTCTACTGTACACTCGCTCCTGTACGCATATCCACACCACACCCCCTCCCCGCAATCTGCCCGATCTCTTTATCTGCGGATAGGCACGATTTGTTGCTTTATACCAGAGTCGCGATTGACTAATGCCAGCCGCAGTAAAACGTTAACAAGCTTTCAGCATTAAACATTACAATAACACATTACAGACACTAACTTAGAGTAATAAGCCTTCGCTCATACTTCTATGATATGCCATAAGATTTTCAAACTCAAGTTTCACTAATGGCACAAATCTGAAGTAATATTTGTAATAAACAACTTTTGAGTGGTAGAGCTACGCTATAGACTGTTACGTCTACAGCACGAATGGGCCGGCTCGACCGGTTTGATACCACTGTCTCACAGAAAACCGACGTAAAGTGGCAGCTCGCTGTCGCGTTTCGTTCGGCGAGTGCGATTTCCGTTGGCCCAATTCCCCACCTCCCTTTCCCAATCCCTATTTCCCTTCTTTTAGGATGGCAACGCGTCCATGATTTTCTTGTCTTGGGTGTCTATGGGCGGGTTGAGATCACTTACCATCAAGTGACCAATCTGCTCGTTTGCCAACCTCTGATATATAAAAAAATTCAAAATGAACTACGATGTACGTGTTAAATTAGAGAAAATTTATCTATAATGAAAGAAAAACTGTACCGTCGCGTCAATCATGTATTTCGGCAATGCCAATGACACAGTCAAGCTCTACGTATAACGTGGAAAGGCGAGAAGTAGGTATCTAATATGGGGTGATGGACCTTGAGAAGCTACTTCACATTAATTTGATTGATTGACAGCCTCCGTGGCACAGCGGGCGAGTAGCCGGCTGTCAAGCGAGAGGCCGCGGGTTCGATCCCCGCACCGAGACAAATGTTTGTATGGCCTACAAATATTTGTTTCGGGTCTGGGTGTAGTGAGACGGAAAGTCTCTCGTAGTTCCCGATACCCACGATACAAGACTCGATTTTAGTGTGGGGTCAGGACTATGTATGTGACTGTTGGGTGTTATTTATTTATTATTTATTTCCAATGAGATAGAGGAAATAATTCGGTATATTCGGTCAAATCAAGGTGTAATCTAAGAATGTTACCATAGGTACCACATATAGGTAAATATATTTATTTATTGAGTAAAAAACAAACATAATTCTTTTTATAGCTGAGACTGGCAAACGAACAGATGGGCAGTCAGTGATCTCCGCCGCCCATAGACACCCAAAAGCCAAAAAGAATCATGGGTGCGTTGCCAACCTAAAAGGAAGGATAGGGATTGGGAAAGGTGGCGAATTGGGAACTGGAATTGGAACGAAACGCGACGGCGAGCTTCCACTTTACGTAGGTTTTCTGTGAGACAGTTTCAAACAGTTCGAGCCGGCCCATTCATGGTGTCTACAGTAGCTCTACCAAAAAGAAAAAAATACATTTAAAACAGCAAATAAATCAATGAAGTTTCAAAAAACAAAATGTAGTTAAGTTAGTGCACACCTCAAACCATGGCTGTGCACCTGAACAACTTTATTGAACAAACCTGCCAATATGAACTTGCTCTTTTTTTAGTTGAGCAGCAGATAAGCACAGTATAGATTTTTTAATGAGCATAAGTTCACTGTGACGAATGAATGAGGCAACAATTTCCACCAGCACTAAACGAAGTCGCTTTTGGATGGACCAAGCTTTTTGTTACTCCGGAACTGACTTCGTCCTGGACATGGATTTATTAGGCTGTTATAGTTTAAAAATTTATCTAATGCTGTTACTATGCTACATCACAAGACAACGGTGCATCCAAAGGCACAAACACCAAAACAAACAAACAATAAAATTGGTCTGCCTTCGACGGTACAGCAAGTGTTATAATAAAATTAAGTATATATGCAGTAAATATTGACGAGTGTTTATGGATCATAATCAAACCAGATTTATTGTCAATATAGCTACAAATGTGTTTAAAGATCAATAATTATAGACGCGATCATAATATTGTAGTATTTAGTGATTATTAATCCTTGCCAATGTTACACTGTACACATTCGATTTCATACAATTGCGACATCTTTTAATAATAAATACACCGAATAGCCACATTACTGATCCATAAATAGATTTAATCTGTATCGTGGGTATTAGGCACTAGGAAGGACTTACGGTCCCACAACATCCAGGCCCGAAACAAATATCTATGTAAGGACCACACAAACATTTCTCTCGGGAGTAGAAACCCTTGAAGTCATAGTTCAAGTAACAAAGATTATTCATCATATTTCTATTTCCTGAGACATCTACAGGAAACTTACATCAATCTTGTTATTTTAGATTGACAGGATTTGATAACATCGTCAGTGTATATTATACATGACAGTTAATTGAGTTCCTGTCCTCTTTTATTGATGTAATGAATTACGATTTACATCTATCATGCCTGTTTACATATATAACAGTGGTTTATAGTTTATTGCCTACAGTAGGATACCCAGACTACTGATTATGCATTTGTTTGTTTGATTTTAAAATTTTACGAACCGTTACGTTAACCGCGATTGAATTGAAGCAATGCTTTTAATTTCAGTTTAGTAGCAAAATATGAGAACAAACCTGCGACACACCTTGTTTTTATTAGGTGAACTTTATATTAGACTATGCTTATATTTTATATATATTTATATACGAGTTCTGCTTACTCAAAAGTCTCATTGATTAATCAAAATTTTACATAATATTTATAATTTTGTGAATATAATCGAAATATTTTTGTATTAGTTTTAGGTATCTGGTGTTTAAGATGTAGCGGTAGATTACCACTGAAACCCAGAGATGGATCTTTGCCTTTTATTGTGAGTAGTTTTTTACGAGTATAATTATATATTTAAAAAAACACTTTTGTTCAAGCATTATGCAAAACAAATTACATAATTATATATAATTATTTTTATATATTGTACAACACACATAAAAACTTGGTAGAAAGGCGTAATAAGATAAGACCAATTCGAAACGTACCTTCAGGCTAAACGAATATCCTACCAAATTTCAAATCACGATCAACGACAAGAACTTAACCAGAGGCCACGGACGTAAAAATAAAGATGGACGGAGCGCTAAGAACATTGAAAGTGAATCAGGGTTTTCGGCTCATTCGATCTATCGACACGTAATGGCGGCGACTGATCGAATGGAAAAACCTGCTTCACTTTCAATGTTCCTGCCGCTCCGGCCATCTTTTTTTTACGTGCTGTAGACGTTACTGTATACAGCGTGGCTCTACCACTCACACACACATTCACTAACTTCCTTCCCAAAAATGTTTTCAACAGGTGTATTTTGCGTCTCGATATCGAGGTTTATGTGTGGGCACTCTTGTATCGCGGACAGCCGTAATCACCGCTGCTATATGCGTCACCAATCCTACGGTACCACTTCAAGACACGAGACCGATCAACGTGATCACAGGGGCTACTTATCGCCATCCTCGGAGAGGCATTAGAGTACAAGTCACTAAAGTTATTATACCGAATGGTGAGCAATACCTTCAAACATAATAGGATCTCTTACTTCCTAGTGTAAGCAAACGATAATAATATGTTTAGATAAAATCAATTACAGTATGTAATACATAATCCCAATAATTAATCACAAAAAATACCATCTCAATTATTTATACAATTATAATGTTTAATTATATTTAATGAGCTCAGATCTTGGTTGGCCATTTGGCCTGTATTCCAACGAACTATTAAAAAAAAGAGGATCGGCACGTCATTCCCGCGTAAAATGAAGAAAGTTTGGCTTTATCCTAAAAAGTATTCTTGGAATTTTGAAATAAGTTTGGTTCCTACATGAGTTTTGAGGCTGAAATGTAAATAATAATTATTGGACACTTCTGGCAGTATTATTTATACTCTAGCTGATGTCTACAAGTCACACAAGTTTTCAGAGTCAGTCCTATTGACCAAACTCCTAGTATGGGTCCTGACCCATGGAACCTGTTCCATAATCAGCCAGCAAAGATATTCAACGTTATTCAATACCTATCTTTGTCAGTTCAGTCAGATTCTATCAAGGAGTTTGCGTTATGACTTTATGGTTAGTTGCGGCGGAGTTTTTGTGTTCCTACGCTCGCATCGGTCATCCACCCGTTCAAACATAAGAAAAATCGTAAATAAAGCATTAGCTGGCCACGCCGCAATAACATGCATGCATGGACTTCTTCTATTGACCACTGATAAAGGCCTAGCTAAATATTTCACGCACCAATACTTTGCGGTTACTTTGGTTTTGTATTCCGAATTCCAACTAAGTAAGTAGGTCTAATCAAATAGATACACGTCTATGGTCTATTAATATTATGTATATCGTATAAAATTATGTTCTCCCCCAAAAATTTTCAGATCGATTTCGCTGTTGGAAGCGGCCTGCATCCAGCGACTTCCTGCGACCTATATCAGTAGCCCGAGAATGAAAAACTAATGTAAATGTAAATGTATTCGAGTTTGCTGCGCACTGATGACGTTTGGTTAATATTTCATACAAATTTCATAGACGCGCATCGAGTTCGAATACATTTACATTTACATTCGTTTCTCGTGCTTAGGCTACTGGTCGTCGCTCCACCTTGTCTTTGGGGGAGGCCTATGTTTAGCAGTGGACGTCCTATGGCTGATGATGATGATTATGTTCTAGTTAAAAATGTCTCAGCGCCATACAAAGGCTACCTCATGCAGAAATCACCAGCAATACTTTTGTTGAAGCGAAAAGTGCCCGATGTACTTGTCGACATACCCTTGCGTGCACTCGACATAGATTACAAAGGGGAGGAAATTTTGTCTCTGCAAGAGGAATGCTTAATGCCAGGCTGGCACTTTTTTTACAAAGGGGTAAGTAAGTGTCCCGTTTTTTGTCTGGGTGTTGTGAGACCGAAAGTCTCTCATAGTTTCTGATACCCGCGATACAGGTTATACTTAGTGTGGGGTGACTAGGTGTGTGACTGTTGGGTGTATTTATTTATTTATTATATACAACACACTACGCTCACCATAGCCAGGCGATCAAAGCGGATGTACGTAAACTGTAGAGTGTAAATGATAAAATATGCCTCGATAGCACAATCTAAAGACTGAAGCCACGCTGCAAATCCGGCCACAAATGCCAAAATTAGAGTCTTTGATTCGATTCATCCCGTATTCCTCCATTATAGAGTGTAATAAAGGGATATATGTATACAGTATATACCCACACAATTATATTTTAGATGATTGTTCTCTTGTATTGTTTCGCACAATTGGAGCATGTTGTACAGAAATGAGTGAACCCACAAATAAAAATCACATCTATATCGTCTATTAATGGTTTAGTTAGATCATGTTGGCATGAATATTTTTTGTGGGTTGGTACATTTCTGCACAACACGGTTGAATTGTGGTCCATAAAGGTATTGTAGAGCGTATTCAACAAGCGGCTCGCCCGTAGCCCGTCCTAAATATTCCTATATGAAATCTAGTGCGAAGGTACCTTCGTAATAAGCCATAAATAATATATCTGTATTTGTAAATAAGATCCCATGAGGCACCCTTTTTTCTTTTGGTGTACCCTAAAAGTGAAGTCGAAATGTACAGCATGGTGGTCGTTATACAAAAAGCATATGGTCTCCAGCATTTGTTACGCACATGTTTGACTTAGGGCCGCCATCCAAGAAAGCATAGCTTCGGATTTGGCGTTGCATTCGCTTCGAAATACTCATTAGATCAGCACAGATGTTTTCACAGAGAGTATTGCATATTTTTTCGAGTGGTAGAGCCACGCTGTAGACAGTTACATCTACAGCACGAATGGGCCGGCTCACGGCAAACCGACGTAGTGGCAGCTTGCTGCCGCGTTTCGTTCGGTGAATGAGATTTCCGGTGGCCCATTTCCCCCCTCCCTTTCCCAATCCCTTTTCCCTCGCCTTCCATTCCCTCCTTTTAAGTTGGCCACGCAACCATGATTCTTTTTGTGTCTAGGGTATCTATGGGCGATGGAGATCACTTACCATCAGGTGACCCATCTGCCAGTATCTGCTATAAAAAAATACATTTAACAGTGAGCTAATTAATTACTGGAAAGGAAAATGGTAAAATATATATAAGAACAATAATTCTACATATAACTGATTCGGTGGCGTAATGATATTAGTTGATATTAATGTGGGTGTTCTGGTTCGCTAGTGCACCTATGCCTACCCCTCCGAGGATACTGGCGTGAGCTTATGTTATACGTACTTGAAAATTCTCTAGAAGAATTTTAAAGATAGTATTCTATCAACTTATATTCAACCTGTGTGGAAATCTCAGTCTCTATCCTTAAACAGGTACAGGTACAGGACGCCTCTGCCTAAAGTACGATAATACCGAATTATGTTATATCAGAGACGAGATATAAATTATATTTTATATCTCGTCCCTGGTTATATTATAACGACGGTCTAACGAGTACTTACTCATGAATCGCATACGCATAATATAACAAGCTACGTTAATGTGGATTACGGGTCTTAGTTTTATAGTTTCCAAAGCTACCTATATTAAAGTGGGTACTACAGTATAGGTGACCTTGGTCTTATTGTTTACATACCTACCTATACCCTGGGCCTTTGGAGTGAACCATCGCTGTTTAACATCACAGAAGCGGATTCTTTTTCTTTCTTTCTGTCTGGCGTTATCTCGGCCAAGAATTAAGCGAATTAAGAATTGAAAAATAATGGTATTCATCCAACGACTAAGATGCAACAAAATCTATTAAAATACATCCACTTTTAGCACTTATGCGATATACAAGGTACATACAACTTCATTGGAAAATAGGTGAACGTACATCTATCCGTGTCCCCCAAACTGCACTTGTCGCAGTGGCCGAAGCAATATTATATTGCTTGACTGAATATGCTTCAGTGGCACTCTTATAAATCCACATTATAAAACATTATTTTAGTAATTTTTTATCAGAATTACAAAAATATTCACTTCTGAATCCAAAAAGTCTTCAATTTAACACTAATCAATTTTTTATTATTACGTTTCCATTTTAGGATAAAATATATCCTGTGCATAAGTTTCTTTTACAAAGAAACCTCAGGGTTCAATTCTTGAATGTGGCGAAGAAAAAAGTTTGGTGCGAAGCTTTAACCATGAAATTTCAGAAGGCACTTACAAATTTAGGGTTCCTTGGTTATTTCGACAGCGGTGCATGCGTCTGTGTAAGAGATGTAAGTATTAATAAATAATTAAACACACAAAATAGACCCTACACTAGATCCCTTATCAAGATCCCTTACCTAGATCCCTTACTTAGATCCCTTACCTAGATCCCTTACCTAGATCCCTTACCTAGATCCCTTACCTAGATCCCTTAACTAGATCTCTTACCTAGATCCCTTACCTAGATCCCTTACCTAGATCCCTTACCTAGATCCCTTACTAATAACTGTTTATTAACTTTAAATGAAGTTTCTCCTTTCTAATGTTAAATAGTTTCATAGTGAAACTGACAAACATTGTGTAAGTAAAGCCGCGTGTCCTGCACTAAAACATTACACAAAACACCTACACAAAACATTATTTTTTTATCTATGGTTCATTGTTCTACGAGCAGGAGACAGCTAAAATCTTTATTTTATTTTGTTTTTGTGTAATTCTTCCTACTTGCCCTTATCCCACGTTAATGTGGAGTCCGCGCAACACACTTTTCCAAGCATGTTGTTCAAGGATTTGGCTAAGTTTTTACGAGCGGCTGCCTACTTGACGTCAACCCCTTCTGTGGGGTCCAGTCCTGGGCAAATTAAATTAGAAAATTCGCTTTGCCCGACCTGGGAATCGAACCCAGAACCTCCCGGTCCACAGCCCATACATACTGCCACTAGACCAAAGAAGCGAAATGTGTTTCGAGAAAAACTAGTTCAGGAGACGCGGCTTTAAGAGTCATTTAGATCAACATTTGTATAGTACCTCATGTACTTGTAGCGTTGGCGGTAAGGCTACCGTCCTCGGGTCGAAACCCGTCCTCGGGTCGAAAAGTATCTTTGGGTTTTCTATTTAGTATCAACCTGTAGTTTGGAATTTGTGCACGAAATTGCGATAGGTTCGCCCCCTATAACATCTGGGATAGAAATGAGCTCGGCGAAATGCGAGTGTTCTAGTTCTCTCGTTCGCATCTGCTTATCCCCTTCGAGGAATGAATGTATGACATACATATGTGTGTGTGTGTGTGTGTGCGTTCATGCGTGCATGTGTGTTTTTATAATTAAAGCCCTAGGTTGGGGATTACATACGTCATGGGTACGGAAAAATAGTTTCAATCGATCCATATTTCCCGGAGACACCTCCTTACATAAAAATACAGACAACATTAAGAACCTCCTCATTTTTAATGTCGGTTAATAGAGTATCATAACAAATCTAAAAAATAGATCAGTATTTTATCAAATATATCAACAATATAATAATTATAATTTATCTATAAGACCAATTAACTGTGTTTGTAAAATATTTATAAAATTGTTATCTTACAGCCAGATAGAACAGCTCAGCCGTGTCACGTAAGTTATCTTTATATACAAAAAATATGAACGTATCATGTCCCAGTACGTACTCACAGTCGTAGCAAAAACTACATAAATACACTGATAATGATATGTAGGTACGGAAGTAAGAAGAATAACAGTTGGGATAATGACCGTAATAAAATGAAACAATTAGGCCGCAGACACGAACTCAGCGGGCTTGGAGTGGCGGCGGCGGGGCGGAGAGCGGGGAGCGGCGCATTTCAATGCATAGATTTTAATGGAACCTCGAAAACAGCGGCGCGGAGAGCGGCGTACGACGGCCGATCTAGCGGTACGTTGTTGCCGCGCCGCTCCCCGCGCCGCCGCTGCCGCCGCCGCTGAGTTCGTGTCCGCAGTCTCAGGTATATTAAGACACTATTGCTCGCGACTTAACGTCGTCGTTTATTAATAAACGTATCCCACAGGTATAGTACATTTTTCCGGAATAAAAAATAGTCTATGTTACTCAGTAATAATGTAGCTTTCCATAGGTTAAGAAATTTTTAATATAAAATAAATAGTTTTCGAGCCAATTTATTGTATAGATCCGATTGATATAAAGAAGCGTCTTTTTCTCATGTTTTCTTGAAACACTACACGAAAAGATCTACACAAAACAATGTTTCTGTATACTGTTTCTTGTATAGCACGATGTAGAGACACGCCGTAAGTGAAACATAAATGTAGGTACACAGTACGACTAATTATACAAAAGGTATAAAGCCACGTCTCCTGCACATGTTTTTACAAAACAAAACACTAAAAACACCTACACAAAACAAGGTTTTTCATTGTCTTATGATCATATAACAATGGACCATAGACAAAAAAAATATAGATGTTTTGTGTAAAGTTTTAATGCAGGAGACGCGGCTCAAAGTGGACATTTGTTGGAAACACTTCTAGAACATTCTTGGCTCTATGTCCAGGGTATGTACGGAGCACCACTGGTATGTCGCGGCAGAGCCGTCGGCATGCTCATGGCACCTGACGCACAGTGGACCAACTGTACCGGGTTCAGCAATGTGGTGCATCTATTTAATAGCGATTACCTTAAGAATTTTATGAGCTGCATCAACACGTAAGTAAAATGACAATGATTAGATACAAACTTATAAGTACATACGTTTTTGAGTGTTAGAGCCACGCTGTAGACAGTTACGTCTACAGCACGAATGGGTCGGCTCGACCTGTTCGATAACACTGTCTCACAGAAAACCGACGTAAAGTGGCAGCTTGCTGTCGCGTTTCGTTCAGTGAGTGAGATTTCCGGTGACCCATTTCCTCCCTTCCTTTCCTTATCCCTTTTCCCCCCTTTTCCTTATTTTAGGTTGGCAATGCACCCATGATTATTTTTATTTGGGTGTCTATGAGCGGTGGAGATCACTTACCATCAGGTGCCCCATCTGCTCGTTTGCCAGTCTCTGATATAAAAAAAAAAACATAAAAGCGGATAGATGTAACGACTAACGACGTATCTATATTAACGATTGCCACGCCACTGTTACGAGTCCACCATCGATGATCTATGAAATCTACAAGATATACCTTCGATATTGTAAGTTTTTAAATAAAATCAAGGTGAGCGCGACAACAGCGAAGAGAGATCTGTGCCTTACCCTTAAGCCGCCTCTCCTGCGTATGTGTTTTCGAAACAAAACACTAAAAACACCTACACAAAACAAGGTCTCCTGCTAATGTAACAATGGACCATAGACAAAAACATTTTAGAAATACGAATGTTTTGTGTAAGTTTTTTGTGTATCTAATGTTTTAGTGCAGGAGACCTGGCTTTACACTTGGCAGATATATCTTACGACCATATATATACCCTTGCGACTATTTCATGTTTCGTCACTCGTCACTATTTCACGCATGACTTTTCAATTAAGTTTGGGAAAATGCGCTCTATTTTTAGCCAATGGACGAGTCAATCTCATCCGTAATAATCCGCGTTATAACGGGCTGTAGGGAGCTAAGTTTATACAGATCGAGTTGTTTTTATAACGCCACCGCTTTCAACCTTCCATCTGCCATTAGGTATATAACGAAAAATCAATGCCTTATGCAACTCGATGAGTAAAGATGAGTACACTATGTAAGGCTTTCAGCAGTTACTACTTATCTGAAGATTAATTTTGGCATTTGACAGTAGGTACGGTACGGTATAATCTAAGGTACGGTACCTATGTATTTGACAGATGACAAAGTAACTAAACTATCCCTCAGATAAAGTTATCTGGGTATTGAAAAAATAGGCTCGAGCACATTTTTTTTGTAATCTTTTTTTTATTTTGGGGCTTTAATGAAAACATGTTTGCAATAAAAATTAAGTAAATACCTAGTATTATTTACTTACTCCAAAGCCTTCTTAAGGCATGCGTAGGTCCCTGGACAGTGGACACACAAGAATTTGGTACTTGACTATGTTTGATTTTATACACATATTTATATGTAATAGCAATTGAAACAAAATAGAAACCCTTCTGTAAAAACTGCATCGAAATAAGTTGAAAAATGAGAAAGTATTTAATATTTTAAATTCTAGAGTGGGGGCATATTGGAGATATCTTGCTATCCCTTTCGAACGCACGTACCGTTATGGCGTGACGTGTTGTTAGTCTAAGGTTGTACTGATACTTCTTTTTCTCGCAATTTGACGGTTACACCCTTACGGCCGGTTTCAATATACGATCTCAGTTTAGAGTGCAGATAGATCGCAATTGTGAACCAATCAAATCATGTCATTTGACGGAGTCATGTTCAAACTGTGTTCTTATTGGCTAATTTTTGTAATCTATCTGCACATTCGAACTGAGATTGATTATTGAAACCGGTCGATAGACGCATATAATCTACGGTTACACCAAACTTCAAAGGCTTATAACTTTTTTATTTTTGAGAATATTTCAGTGTCTTTCTTTTTTATATTGTAGACATTTTCATAATTAATAAAAAAAAAACTAGTCAAGTACACAATTGGGGGGAGTAAAAATAATTAATAATGTTTGAAAATGAAGTACTTATCAGCCTTTCGGGGAGCCCGTAAGGTCGGTGGCCCTGGGCTTTAATGGAAAGACGGTACTAACTTACTATGCTTCTAAGCAATATGTGTGTTTGTAGCCTGTTTGATGTGGAAACCCAGACGGACTGGGCTGGAATGAAAAAGTCTATTTACGAGGATTTAAACGACGAGGACTTCGACTACGTCACAGAGATGTACGACAAACTATACGTCGGGGACAGCGAGTCCGAAGAATATTAAGCAACTTTTTGTCATTGGAGCAACTTAGTTTTTCTGGTCGATACATTGTATCATCCAGTGGAACGGTAGATATCCCCCTACATTTGTAAAACCGTAATGTTAATAAAATAATTTTACTTATAGAGACTCCTTGCTTTTTACCCCAGCCATAAGCAAATCCTAAACCAATGCTCAACGACACAGGCGACCAACATCTGACAATATATCTTACCATAAAATCTGCGGCTCGAGTAAGAATATTTTTGACAATCGAATTCTTGACTGGAAATACTGGAAGCAGTTGGGATTGGTGCATGAGGCCCTATTCTAGCTAACCTACCAGCCTTTCTCTAGCTACCTACGGATGACGACCCGAATAAGAAAGGCAGAAAGAAACTCCGGGCTTATATTTTTCATCATCGTCACCATTTTTTTTTGTCTTTTGTCTTTACTATACAAGCCCCCATAGAAGGCATCGTTAATGCAATCTCATAGAGATGCCGAAATAGCTTTCTCGACGAATATTTCCTACACGCATAACTATTTTATTGGACAGTAACCGTTATAAACATTACTACTGGATTTTGGGTTTACTGGATATACTGGGTGGGCGTCCTTTATTAAAATGATTTCATTTTAATGTCTAAAGGTTGTGTTTGTTCTTTCAAAGTGATGTGGTTTTATGCACCAAACTTTATCGAAGATGGACAATATAATGTGTAATATATTTAATTGGTGATCTTTGATGAATTTTGTCTTAGCTGTGTAGTCTTAGCAGACTTTGTTCGGTCGATTTGTTTAGTGAAGGTCGTCTGAGGGGCATCGCACTGCAAGGAATTGTCGCCATAATTCCAGTAGAACTTTGAGATTGTACACATCTGGGTTTCATGGTCACTGCGAAAACTTGATACCAATGGCTCTATTGAAAATCATGATATCTATAATACACATTAGCAAAATCACTGCGACGCGACGCGGTGGAGCCATTTTGTTTTTAAAAGATGAAGAAACATTACCACTATTATACAGGAACGGGTGGCAGTGTTCCTCTACCAAATAATATATTCTGTACTAGGGATAAAGAAATAAAATGTTACCTTTTTCATTTAATGTATATATTTTGGATTAAACACCTAATTAAATAATTCACAGTAATTTCATTACATCATAAAAAAATAAATTAAATTATACGGATATAGCTACAAAATAATTAGGTATCTTAGGTTTAACTCACAGATTGGTATAAAATATACAGGAAGCAATTAATTTAAGTAGTTACAAATACATTAGACAATAATTATTACTTAAAAAATATTAATTTTCTAACAGTTTCATTTATAAATAAATAAAAATCATACATTCATAGTACAGATAGTTCCTATTGACAGGAAAAATAAATAGTCTTAAATTAATTAATACACAAGAGGCGGCGAAAGCAAGAACGGCCTAAGCAAACATTTTATTCTGTAAATCTTAACTATTATTTAGAGGGATAAGTTTTAAGAATAGCATTTCATCAATAAATGAAAAGCTTTACACACGCTATAACTAATAATAGACAGGATAATTACCATTAGATCGTTGTTAAAGCGTTTAGGCCGTTTCCTTGCTCTTGCTACACCTTAATAGAGGCCGAATAGTCGAAAATTAACGCCTATAAGTAGATACTATTGTTGTCTCTACGAACTATTACCGACTTTGGCTATGCGTTTCTCTAAACCTATGGATTTATATGGTTATCTCTAAAAATGTTCTTAGTAATTACAATTTAAGATACCGTAAAAGTTATTGATTATTGATACCTAGGCTTGCTTTTATCATTTAGCCGATTCCGAATATGTTGTTACCGATGTCAATTTGAATCAACATTTCCTTTATAACCAAATGTTGAAATACTTCTCAACTTTAAACGGCTACTTAGTGTGTTCTCAATCCTTATGACGGTAAGGGCGACTTGCACCACTATTACTAACTTAGTTAGTCCTAACCTCAAGTTAAATTGAAAAACAAATATATGAATGTCATTACAATTAATTAATTAAATGTCTTCATATATTATTTGTAATTATATGTAGTACATTACATGTATAATGTTAGTTACATGTTATGAATTCCATGTAATTAATGTAATGTCGTCATATATTATTTTTAATTACATGTAGTACATTACATGTAATGAATTACATGTCATTCATATATTTCTTTTTCAATTTAACTTGAGGTTAGGACTAACTGTAGGTTAGTAATAGTGGTGCAAGCCAGCCTGTAAACAAAAATCTACTAATTTAACATTTAGGTATGTCTAATATGTTTTTATGTAATTCTATGATATTTTAGTACATAATTTAGTATAATTCCGTGGCAAATATAGTTATAGCAAGTGTCGTTCTAATACAGGCCTAAATGTTGAGTTTGGTTCAGAATGGGTCTAAGTTAACTTTTTTAGGATTTCGATAAAAAGGAACCCTTGTAGTTAATCTTTATGACGTATCGGATACTGATAACCGTAATAATGTATTCTATTAACTGCAAGCCTTACTAAGAAATAACAGACTGGGCAATTTTCCAATACACAGAAAGTTTATCAAGAATAATTTGGGTGTTTTGACAGTTAATGTATTAAGCCGCGTCTCCTGCACTAAAACATAAGACAAAACACCTACACAAAACATGGTATTTCTACCATTTTTTTGTCTATGGTCCATTGTTACATGACCAGGAGACAATGAAAAACCTTGTTTTGTATAGGTATTTTGTGTTTTGTTAAAAAACATATGCAGAAGACGCGCCTTAAAACATCCGCCAAAACAAAATGATTCCTTGGATAAGAATATCTAACTATTAAAAATGTAAGTAACTACGAAATATCAAACGGGTTATCAACTTTACTATATTGACAAAGGAATGTATGTATGTATATAAAGCCGCGTCTATATATAGAGGTATATTTTTTCGAAACAAAACACTAAAAATACCTACACAAAACAATATTTTTCATTGTCTCTTGCTCATAGAACAATGTAACATACACAAAACATTGTAGAAATACCACGTTTTGTGTAGGTGTTTTGTGTAACGTTTTAGTGCAGGAGACACGGCATTAGTTTAAAAGTCTTCCTATTTTGAACATATTTAAATTTATATATTTCAAATGAGTTACAAACTTAAAATGGTACGCAATAAATATAACTTAATTATCCCACACAACATGCTTCGTGATATATTAGCTTCTAAGAAAGAAAAGAAGATATTTAGGATGTTTTCTGTGGATGTTAAAATAAGAATATCGTTATAAGTTAAAACACAACAAAAACAGGACGAATGCGGCTCGCGACGCGACGATACCTAAATAGAAATGGTGAAAACGTATACATTCCCAATAAATACATATAGACGAGTGGTTATAAATGGTTTCTTACGAATATTTCAAATACTCCAGTAAAAGCATTTCTCAGAAAACAAAATACTACACTTCAGAAGCATTATAATCAATATGAAATGCAATCTATAAATCTATCAAATACATAGATAGTTATAAGGATATTACTGCATTATAGATGTTTAAAATGTTCAAATATCTAATTAATATGCTATCACTATTTAAAACTTTCCAGTATTTTAATGACTGATTATTAACTAAATAAGTGTATTGCACAATGTTTTGCGTTATGCACAATGTTTATTGCCCCAAGGCTATACTTTTTTTTACATGCTTAATAAAGTTTGTTGATTACACAGGTACTTATAAATACATTGATATTGATTTAAGTATAAAGCATACTTTTATTACTTTGCACCGAATGCTGAAACGGTACTCAACTTTAAGAGCTACTTGTGCCATACAATTTTGACATATACGGCGGCCTCAGATGAGACAAGACGATCTCAAGTGTGTTACGTTTCATTATTCGGGGGTTTACCAGACATGGTTTCCCGCTTTATCATGCTGCCATTCTTCTGCCTGTCCACTTTATACCGAGCTATGCGGCATAACATAAAACATAACATAGGGTCATGCCTGTATCCCCGAAGGGGTAGGCACAGGCGCACTAGCGAAACACCCACATAAACCCCTAATCGGCATACCTCATAATAATGCCTGAGTAACCCCTTCTGGAGATATTCTGCCATTATAGGGTTTAGAAATGAATCACTTATTAAACTATTTTAAAACAGTATCTAGAAAGTCTAGTTTTATTTGCCAAGCAGTATATACAGGTTATTATCAAGCATTGTGGGATTTTGGGTTTTATCATTGACGTAATCCCTTCTGGATATAATCTGCCACTATGGGATTTAATAGAAACTAATCACTAATTAACTTAATTTTTTTAAACAATATCTAGAAAGTCTAGTTTTATTTGCCAAGAAGTATATACAGGTTATTATCAAGCATTGTGGGATTTTGAGTTTTATCATTGACGTAATCCCTTCTGGATATAATCTGCCACTATGGGATTTAATAGACACGAATCACTAACTTAATTTTTTTAAACAATATCTAGAAAATCTAGCTTTATTTCCAAGAAGTATATACAGATTATTATCAAGCATTGTGGGTTTTGGGTTTTACGATAATTATGAAGATTTTTCTACGTATCGTTCTAACATTGGCCTTTTAAATATGGCGTAAGTAATATTTATCTTCCATTAAGCCCCATATACAAATATCAATAATTCACATCAAAATAGTCGATCTTTACCTAAAGCAAAAAATAAATATATTTATGAAACAATAAAGCAATCTCTACCTAACGAAGCTAAAGTGAAAAATATTAATATACATATTACCAATCAAATTACATATCGTAAGTGATACAGAAATTGATAAAGAATCAATAATTAAGCACATACCAAATTGGTATCTAAACCAAATTAAATTTGTTTTCAGTCCTTTTATGATTTTGAGAAAACATGATCCGTCGCACAAATCGAATTTACCACCCAAAGAAAAAATAGTACATGAAAAACACGTATACCATTATATACACCTGTAGCACTGACACGTATGAAGATATTCCAATATTTTGGATATCTTCCGGATAACTTCAGAGAATTATAAACAAAATAAATATCAAACAAACCAGAGCGATGAGAATTCCGATGGAGAACCATTGCCGGCGATCTAAAACAATAATCACAAGTTGAAAAACTTAATGGACCGACTTCAAAACTTATCAGACAGTGACCAAATATAGGTACCACCATATGGGACCACCTTGGAATCAGTGGCAGCATTAGGCGTCGGCGACGTTGGTGACCGCGACGGCTTCGCGGCTAAGGGGTATAAATAAAATAAATAAATACACCCAACAGTCACACACCTAGTACTGACCCCACACTAGGTATAACCTGTATCGTGGGTGTCAGAGACTATGAGAGACTTTCGGTCTCACAACACCCAGATTTGAAACGAATAACTGTGGGCCACACAAACATTTGTCTCAATGCGGGAATCGAACCCGCGGCCTCTCGCTTCACAGCCGGCTATTTGCCCGCTGCGCCGCGGAGGCTGTCAATGTATCACACCCACCCATTCTAAAACTGCCAATATTTTGCCGAAAATGTAAAGTGCCTCGCAAAGTTCGTCTATGGGCGGTGCAGATCACTTACCACCAGGTGACCCATCGTTTGCCAGTCTCTGCTATAAAAAATAAGGCATGACTGTGTTTGATCATATAACGTCAAGAGATCAACATGCTGGGACCTCCGATAAAAACGGCAAGTAAATCGGAAACGACCCGTCCGATTTGCGATAATTGTGAAATGTAAATGAAACGCCGTGGTGTCCTGTCTTAGTAGTGCATTTCGGAGTCCACCTTAAGTCTACCAGTATGTTGCTATAATAAAATACTTTTCAAAACAAACCACAAACCGCACACAACCTAACAAGTTTGCATTTCCGTGTTACACAAGGACGATATGCATGCACCTATGTAGAAAAAAATATTTTATGTACTGGTCGCATATTTTTTTTTATTAATTAATTAATAACACTAAATATTTTTTGTGTACTGTAAGAACACCTGTGAGACTGTGACAAATATTTGAAATAATTACTTAATCAACATCTCTATTTGTTTACGTTTTCCTGGCAATTGGGCACTTGACTGTTTGATTTGATTTTATACACATCTTTAGGAAATAAAACAAAAAAGATTACCACCTGTAAAAATTGCTTCGAAATTGGTTGAAAAATGAGGTAGAATGCATATTTTAAATTCTGCAATGAGCAAGAGTGAGGTCATAGTGACTAGTGAGGATATGTTGCTATCCCTTTCCAACACTACATGCGTTAAGGCCGTGACGTGAATATACTGACGCTTCTTCTTTCTGTATTAGAGTTCCTCCAGATTTCAAAGGCTTATAACTTTATTTTCGACAAATTTTCAATATTTCTTTATATTTTATATGACGTAAACATTACATAGAAGTAATAAAATTATTATAGTCAAGTGCCCAATTATGAAAAAGAATAATATTGCTTATGTAATACTTACCATTATGCATGTGCAGCACTTTTGCTACTTTCTTCATTGTTGAATCTAATTTTGAATCTGCATTTTCAAGTTCTGTATTCAAATCATCTAACATGCTGGAACAAAACAACTATTTATTACAATTCATCATACAGTACCAGCGTAATATGTTGTAATCAACATTATAAGTTATAATAAATTAATATCACTCTGTATATAGTAGGGATACTAGGTGACACCAAAAAAATTGATACAATGTAAAAAAAATAATAAAAAAATCATGTATGTGGCATAAATATTGCTAACTCAATTTTACAAGACCTCTATATTAATCAAGGGCCTGGCTCTGGAAATTTTAATCCCGCTCAAAGCACATAAAGAAGACATTCTAAAAAGTTCAAATCCACTGAGAAGGTGAATTCCCTACTAACTTACCCAGCCTGCTCATCCAGCTCAATGCCAATCTGCTTGGAGACGGTCTTCAATGATCCAACAGAATCGCTTATCACTTGCAGTTGGTCATTTTGGCCAGCCAACATTTTATCTTGCATCGACATTATATCATTGTCATAAGAGTCAAATCTGCTTGGGCTATCAGTTTGGTTGGCCAGCTTCGAATACTTGGTGTATTTGGGCGTTGATGTCCAATTATTTGAGAAATTCATTGGACTGTCTTCGCCAAGCAACGGCTCCCGTGCCGTGCCGTCGTTGTCGCGGTTGCGATTCAGGCTCATTTTACTCTTCATGACCTACACATAATTTTATGGACTAAAGAATCATCTATACATCTCTAACCTTAATTCATATTATCTAAGGCTTATTTTTCAACAGCTAGATGATTATTCCGGGAATATTTTGAATTTGGACTGTTAATATATGAAAAATCTGTCACACAAATTAATAAGAACCTCAGAAGCCAACAAGTAGCTAACTTTTTATATGCTGACATGCAAATAGTACAATAAATAGCAAAGCCTTATATTACTTTACTATAATAACATACAAACCTTCACTTCCTGTTTTGTTGCTGCAATAAAAGTCCTCCTGTCGCAGATTTCTTTGTTATCAATTTTAAATTTTGATGAGTTCTTCTCAACAATGCGTAAATTGGTTTGTTAAGGAAATTTTCATAACAAAATTAATACTTAAGAATTTATTAAAGTATAATGTGTAATTTACAGCAATGCCAGAAATCAATTTTCAATCTTTTTATAATCCATTTACAACATTACAACAAATATTTAATGATATCCGGGTATTTAAATGAGAACAACAAGAAAATTAAAAGCTATTTTTGCTCAGAATAAACAATATAAAGATATAATAAAGATATCTAATTCGCACATAGAAAACCATTCAGCTGTTTACAAAACTGTAAATATCATAATAAATTAACAATATGTTTTAAAATGCAATAATAATTTATAAACGTGAATGTTTATTAATCAATAACATCTTAATAGTCAGAACAAATTTGGATGGAATTTGGCACAAAGGTGGACCTGATGATGTGATGACTTCCTGTATAGTTTAATGACATGTGGAATGATGCATTATTATAAAACCTCATCAAACAGGTAAAACCTATTAACCAGTAAATGAAAATTACAAATAAAAAGGATATTTATAGTATCTTCCAAATCTTCCAAGTCCCACTCAATACTACGGAGTGCGTTCCTCAACTCTGTTGACGTCCACTCAACCTCGGGGCTACTGGGGATGATCGGTGCTTTTGATATCTCCTGCCAACGCAGATAAAGACCACGGGTCTTGTTCAATGCTTTGAACACCTCACTGGGTAAATAGAAAACAAAATTCAAAATGCGGTATATGTATACTTAGAGAATGTATTAGATATACATACACATATACCTCTAATACTTTGCCATTATTTGCAATGAAAGAAAATATGTGGGACATTAAATCTTTATCAGAATTACCACATTATGAAATATATGTACTACTTATAGGCTAAAACCGCACCATCGCCGAGCATATCTAGATACGAACAAATAGGTTGCAACAAAGCTTTAGGGGTGGGTACTTACTCTTTGACGACGTAGAATGGATCTTCCAAAGTCATGTCAAACAAGAATAACGTTGTATCGCGATAAGATTCATGTGACAAAGGATATAAACACGATCGGGTTGCAAATGTACAAAACACGCACTTGTGGCCAGGCGACACCTTAACAATCCCACAAAATATCGACGGCTTGATACCTACCCGGCTATCACTCGCTCGATGAGGGTGTATTCGCTGTCCTTTGCTGGCTCGTGTGCTATACAAATGCCCTGTTTGTACAGGGCTAGTCTAGCGGCGGCGCGTCGCTGTTACACTGCGCAATCGCAGAAGTCGCAGGAAAACAGAGTACCGGAGCTACGCCATTAAAGCTTAGTCCTCAACTCGACACAATCGCTCGAGAAGTCGACACGCTACTTAGCTAATGCCGCCGAACGCCTATTATAAGAACACCAGCTCACAGACTACTTACTAGATACGTACTCACCAGCTTCACAAGTCAACAAGTGTGATACAATCTTATAATAGGACTTTCATATCTCCCAGGATAGACAAACTTAGATAATCTACAAAATGAGCGTTGGATAAATTATTATTGATTTTTCTGGCATATTCAACAATAACATTTTTATTATAGGTATCTACATCTCACATACATTACTAGAGTCTAGAAGTGGTCGTTGCTCAACTAGTTGGCGAAACTAGCTAATGGCTGAATTACCTGTAGCTAGTTATTGGAATTTACCGCAACTAGCTAACAGCTAATAACAACATTGCCGGTTATAATAACCGTTAGCCGTTAACCATCAACGCGGCAACGTTCGCGTATCACACGCGATCGTATAAATTGCGCAAAGGATAGCATTTATCAGCGATAGTTGCGGCGTTGATTGCGTTGTCGAAAGCAGTACACCCACATTTCGCCGAGCTTAGATTCGTCCTAGATGTGATAGGAGGCGAGCCTATCGCCATATCGGGCACAAATTCCAGACTGCGGGCTGATATAGAAAAATCCAATATCACTTTGCCCAACCCGGGATTGAACCCGAGACCTCAGGACAGTAGTAGTACCGAAATACAACCACCCCACCGAGGCAGTCATATACAATTACTGGCTTTTATGATCTTAAAAAACAGTGAGATGGCAGTTATGTTTTTCTTTATGTTTGAGCCGATTGACTTCAAAATCGATATCTGGGTCACCCCGTAGTTCCGAATTAGGGATCTGGACACAAAATAAAAGAAGTGGCTTCCATTTTGTTTTTCTTTGTTTTTGACCCGATTGACTTCAAAATGGATATATTGGTCGCCCCGTACTTCTGGGTCCCGAAGTCTAAATTGTATTTTTTTTAAAAAGGGCTACTATATTGGCGTCTTTCGATAATCGGTAATGATAATGGTTAGCTATTTTCGTTTCGCTAATCAAATAAGGCGCCATTACCCACCCCTAATGCCTCGTTCTCTATCTTCTTTTGTCTAAGCCATACACACAACACACAGAGTTCAGATGACATTTGGCATGAACTGTCTATTACAACCTTAGATAATCTAAGATTAAAACCTATCGAATTTAAAATTCAGCAAAATTAATGCTATTCTTCTCTACAAAAGGGTTTCAACTCAGGTAAAGAAGGACCCGCGTCCGTTAATAAACCATGCCCCCGGTCCAAAGTAATAATAATACGGCAGCAGGAATGGCGGCCTAATGACAAGGGTCGTGATTCATTGCGTATATTATTGATATAGATAAAATGTTTTATTCCGCTTTTTTGCAATATAATTTTTACATTACTTACATTATAATTCGTATGATTAGAAAAGCTTTAGTGTGCTTAGATAATAATTTTTATAGCAAAGATTAGCAAACGATTTTTTTATTATTCTCATGATTGGTGTTGTCGTTGATTTAATTTTTAAAAGTGGTCATTCTGTGGCTGATGATGATTATATAAAGCCAGGTGACCTGTACTAAAACTTTACACAAAACACCTACACAAAACATGCATTTTTTATCTATGGTCCATTGTTCTACGAGCAGGTAATAGCTAAAATCGTTGTTTTGTATGTGTTTTTAGTGTTTTGTTTCGAAAAAGCTATAGCAGGAGACACGGCTTTATTAAAACTGGTCATGCCAATAATACTATAATATTCAAATTAAATTATGAACGTAACGGTGATAATCTTACACAAATCAAATAAAAGCAAGTAATAAATAATAAACGTCCAAAATTATTCGCTTTTGAACATTTATGTACAGCTTTGTAAAAACAATACAAAAATATTTATCGACAAATCATCGACTATATTATTTAGGCGCACTAAGCTTTCCGCCATCTTTAGCTGCCAGACTGGTGCCAAGGTCACTGTGTCGTAACCAATCTCCTCTCTATATTTTTCGTTAGGCAAGGGTCGAATCTTTTTTTATTCTATGTATTGTCTATATCCATTCATTGTCTGTGATTCGTATTATTCCGTCTTTTTCCGTGATTCATTCGCAAATCGTTCGTTCTTCACAGCTCACGCCTAGGGGCTGTTGTTCTATTTTATTTTCGATTATCATTATTTTTGTTTTCCACATCCAAAATGAATTCTGTGCTTAATCCAGAGGCTCCTGAGTTTTATCCACATTTAACATCGGTAACACAGGTGCGTGATCCAGCAAGACACAAGGTATCTATAAACCCATTTTTCAATGATGACTTCAAGCATGTGTTTTTCAACTCAGTGTCTTTGATTTGATAAAGTTGTGCGTAACTTAGAATTCCCTCAAACTGCGGTCAGCGTCTGCCGATGCTTTTTCATATTTAAATGAACACTGGTATAAGACTGTATAATTAACACAAGGGGAAGGTTCCAAGTTTCGGAACTACCACGGACATAGTTATGGCGTTTATTATACATATCACCACTGGCAATGACAGCGCTTGTGCTTTTGTAAGGACCTAACAGATAAAGCCGTATGTAAGCATAACAACGGATTGAGTAATTGCTTTGTGAGCATCTGAACTGTCAAATTTAGCTGTTTCTTTACTGCTTGACCTCATTTGAAACTTCTTTAGAATTTGGCATTATTAGAGCATCTCACTCTTTGAATTTGCTTACTCTAGAACAATATATTATGAATTAAATTTGGATCATAGAGAAGTGCACCTAATTGTAAGGAGCACTAAAGTAGTTACTAATTACTATTAGGTTTGTTTGTACTGGTTAAAAACTTTCTCCTTCTCCATTGTAAATATTGCTCCAGTGGAGTACACTGGAGTAGAATTTTGTTGATTGTATTAAGTGTTTTTTTTTTCAATATTATATCTATAATCTGTTTGCTAATTAGACTGATGGACTGAAATGTCACTTTACAAAAAAATGTTGCTAACTTTCAAAACACACTGATGGATCTAGTTCAATTTTTGTTATTCAATGAAACCACAACTCAGCACTAGCTTGTGAAATTCTTGTTTGATTGCATATTATAGAAATATCAGCTGATCCTTCGACTAAACATGTGTGCAAATAATTTTCCCCTAAATAATCACAACAGATATGAGTAATAATAACAATGAAAATGGCAAATATTATTAGGATTAAAGGGCCAAAAATCATGAATTTGAGAAAAATTACATTCTATACATTTATAGCTTTGTAAGTTTGGTTTATAATGAATCATGACTATAATACCAGTAGACATGAAGTAACTAAGCAAGCAGTAATTTACTATGATTATATAATTCAATAGACATGCAATATTAACTAACCACACATTAGGCAGGAATTACCATTTTGATTTAGACTTAAAAATATGTAATGTTTCAGACAGTTCATTGAATTGACGTAATTGAATAATCGTGATCGTTGTGCCACATCACTATTTAAATTTGATGAAAAAGTCTGTCAACAACTGTCATTTTACTCCATTAAATTAGCAATCGGATTGGATCAGATTGATTTTATTATTGGAGATTATTTTCTGAAATCAACTTTATGAAAATAAAATTAAAGATGTTGCTTATACTTATCTCTATACTTTATGATGATTAAATACACAATAAAGAAATTCTGATGTAATTTATGTGATGTATAAATGAAGTCGTTTTTGATTTGATGTGTTATATATACCAGGTACAAAGAAAATTTGATTGTATTCTGTAAAGTGAACTTTTTCCATAAGACAGGTAAGTGAGCAAATGGGTCCATGATGGTGAGTGATCCCCACCTATTACAAAACAATACCTGACATCTATTTATTAAATAGTCACGGGCTGCTCGGCCTCTGGTGGCCCATACGCTTATGTAACATATATATCTGCCGCCTCCAGCGGGTTAATATGTGAAGTGAAAATTTTGTACACATTTTTAAGAGAATTGCATTAGTGGATGAATATGAAATTTGACACAGTTACATTTTATATGGAGAAGTGCATAAAGCTATTTTTTCATATAAAATGCATTCCAAAATGGAAATTAACTAAGTAGCCATGATGAAACCTTTGATTTTACACCTATCCTATTCATGCTACTGACATAAAATGTACAGCACAGTTTCACTATTTTTGAATCATAATTTATTGTTATGGTGAAAACTCTTCAATTTTCAGAAAATTAATTGCACTTAAGTTTTCTATTGCATTGGTGTTGATGGCATATTTTTTTTTATTTATGTAATTACTGTAGTCAACTCATACCAAGTCGAAAATAGAATTGCAGTTTAGTATTCACTGAATTTAATGATATGATAAACACATATTATTAATAAGTAAATACACTCAATAGTTACCCAGTCCTAATCCCTTCTCCATTTCTATTTATTGTGGAGATATCTGCTGTAACACAGAAGAGTGACCAGCTTTTTGATACCATCTATTTCTGAGGTAATAAGAGAATATGTTGTGGATATCAAATCTTAAAAGACTTTTTGTCTCCTAACAACATTTACATTCAAAAGTATTAGTAGATCAAAAAATTCGCATGGCTACTATGTAGCTGGTATACGGGGAGTATTTGAAACTTTCATCATCATCATCATCAGCCATAGGACGTCCACTGCTGAACATAGGCCTCCCCCAGATATTTCCAGATTTTCCATCTGGAAATCTCTGGGGGAGGCCTATTTGAAACTTTACATTGATAGTATTGCATAGGGCTCTTGAGTAAAAAAGTGGATTGCATTTTAGATGCAAAAGAAGATGCCACAATGACATTGTGCTCCTTCATGCTATTGTGAAGTTTAATGAACAACAATTGCCACTTTGCTTTGTGACACTTGGTTGAATGCATATTGACATTAAATTCTAGTTGTTTCTCATCTGTGATATAACTTACAGAAAAGAAGTTCAGATCAAGCCAAATCATACATTATTACTTCTTTTTTCAAAGTGTGGCACACAGACTACACTACATCAGAAGCACAGTACAGTAAAAACAGTGTCCACACAACACACACTGACAAATAATGAGTCACCAGACCCAATGATCTTTTTTTTATTGCCACTAGTATAACATGAAACATTAACTAACATAAGATTATACATTAATTTAAACTAAAACTAAATACAAAAGAGAAGTGTTGCATGTCCATATCGTAACAACTATAAAGTTGTATTGCTATAATAAAAATTGGAATCTAAATAGCCACATACGGGTCCACTCAATTGGGTAGCTGACTAATTTTTGTTTATTATATATTAATTATATATGAAATTTAGGTCATCTACAACATAAAACAAAGAAATATTGGAATATTCTGAAAAATAAAAAAGTTATAAGCCTTTGAAGTTTGGTGTAACCTTCAAATAGCGGGAAAGATAAGTATCAGTATAATCACGTCACGGCCATAACGGCGAGTGCGTTGGAAAGGAATAGCAAGATATCCCCACTACACCCCCACTCTTGCTCTTTGCAGAAATTAAAATATGAATTACTGCCTGATTTTTCAACCAATTTCGATGCAGTATTTACAGAAGGGTTTCTTTTTTGTTTTATTTCCCATTTCGTATAAAAATATGTATAAAATCAAACATAGTCAAGTACCCAATTCTTTACCTTTATTGATTGGTGCTGCATCTATAATCTTTTACCCAATTGCTTCAAAAGGAGGGTAATGTTTTTGATGTTGTGGATGTTTTATGGTTTGACACACGAGAAGCTGGTTATGAAATGAATATTGGTTACAATAACATTTAACAATGATTAAGGGTTAAATTGTTCCAGACAGGAGACCTGATCCCCTGTCTGTGCTGCTGCAGATATTTAAATACCTCTTCCTAAAATGTATAAAGGCGACATTATTTCGTAAGCTTGATTTAAACTGTAGCATATCCGTATTGATGTTTGAAATCCATATGATTTATATAACGGCCAACTCGAGAGCGAAATTGCACATGATTCTAAAACCGTTTAACTGCAGAAGATTTGTTCCCGGGCTCATCATTCAATCAGACGCCCGTGCGCCCATTTGGCATCAATCATACGTGCGCCATGTTCTTGTATGTACTAGTATATCACTGTCATGAATATACCTTAACTATGAAGTATGCTATGTATATTGTATGTGTAACCTTATATCACTTAGTTTAACTCTCAGCTCTATTTGTGGGGAGTTTTTTCAAGTTGACTTCGTAGATCCCAAAGAGATTTAATATTACTAACAAAAAAAGGAGGGAAATATGAATTGGGAAAAGGAGGGGGAAATTGAGCCACCCTAAATCTCACCCGCCGAACATAACGAAAAAGCGATCTGTCACTTTACGTCGGTTTTCTGAGAGACAGTGTATCAAACCGGTAGAGCCGGCCCATTCGTGTAGACGTAACTGTCTATACTATACTTCTAGACTCTAGAGGTATAGCGTGGCTCTACCATTCAAAAATGTTCCATTAAAATACAATGCGGGGCGCTTATTACAATATACACCCAAGAACGTTCTGTGAATGTTCAGGATGAATGTGAAGTAAGACAATTTTATTGTTTAAACATTATTACGATGGCACGACCTTGTGCGCGTATGTTTCAAATACGACTGAGTTATGACCACGAGGTCACAACTTTTGGTTCACAAGTTTCGTGCTGTTGTCCCGTCTATATACTGTTGAATATCTTTGGTACACCCATCATGAGTTTTTGTATACCCATCATGAGATCTTATGTAAAATTCGACTACCTTGGACTCCCAATCTAATCCGACCGAATACGGAAAAAATATCCAAATTCGATATTTGGTGGACATTGCGTTAAAATATACATTAATTATTTTTACGTACTATAATTTAGGGCAATTATGCCAATATGAAGTGTTTCAAATACTCTAGAATTGAAGAGTATAACAAAGTATTGAGACAAGTCTAAGGGCGACTTGCACCACTACTACTAACCAACGGTTAGTCCTAACCTCAAGTTAAATTGAAATAGAAAAATGTGAAGGACATGTAATTCATTACATATAATGTACTACATCTAATTACAGATAATATATGATGACATTAAATTAATAACATGTAACGAATTACATGTCCTTCATATATTTCAATTTCAATTTAACTTGAGGTTAGGACTAACCGTAGGTTAGTAATAGCAGTGCAAGTCGCCCTAAGTATAATTACAACCAACCTTCAGCGACAGTTACTTTCCTGTTCATATCTTTAACATTCGTTCGCACTTCCGCATGGTTCGTCCTTTCCTTCAATTTATTTTCATTCAAGTTGTATATTGATGTTTACATTTCGTTTCATTGTATCTACTACCTATATCTATTATACTGATATTAGCATTTATTAAATCATTAATTGTTAATAAATGGAAATGACCTCTGTCTTCACATGTGTAAATAAATTTGAACATCCTACATTTATATTCATTATGCTATCTGTGTATAAATTATAAAATAATGTATATTTCTGACTATAAATTCTTAAGGCCACTTGCAGCTCCGCGATAAATCTCTATTTATCCCAAACCTTGATTAAAGGATAGGAGTGAGCTGTAGGATAAATCGATTTTGTTTTAACTCTAAATTAGTAAGAGCACTGCAAGTCGTCCCAAGCCTGTCATTCCATGTACAGACCCCACACAATATGCTAGTCACCTCGTAGGTATCCTACGCGCAAGGCCGGCTGTATCCTAAGGCTGAAATGTACTTTTTAATGTAGCTTTTCTCTGTTTACCACCACTACTGCAGCTCTCATATGTACACCGACAAACGACTCAGTGCTGACTGCTGACTACATATTATAGGGCCTTACTTATAAGTTATAAAAACAGTTTAACTGAGCAAATGGTTAACAATAGTCTGTCTTTTTTTTCCTTGTGTCACATTGTTTGAAAATAAAAGAGACAAGCTTCTTTACCATTTGTTCAGCTAAACTGTAATGGCGGGTACACACCGGCCGAACGAAGGCGAACTAATCTATACATGTTGCGTTCACACAAACAAACTTTTGCTGTTGTAGGAATGAAACAGGCATGGTTCGTTCGCCTTCGTTCGGCGCGGTGTGTACGCGCCATTATAAATAAGGCCCATGATGCTCTAATTCACACCCTCTGCTCTAATTAAAACCCTCGAGTTCACAAAAAACATGTAATTTTTTCAAGGAATCTTACTGCGCTGTCGTAAATCGTAATATAATTTATTGAATCAATGGGTTGAACCCTGTGTTTAAACCAATACATGTTTCGGCACGTGTCCTACATATCTTTTTCTCACGGCGCATCTCTGCACATATTTTTTCGGAACAAAATATAAAATCACCTACAAAAAACAATGTTTTTGTCTATGGTCCATTGTTCCTTGAACAGGAGACAAGGAAAACCACTGTTTTGTGAAGATGTTTTTCGTTTCGTTTCAAGAAAAAACATGAACAGGTGTCGCGCCTTACCGCGCGTTTGATTTGCATGCTTATATTAACTATTAACATGTGCCACGTAAGAGGGTTATTGATGTAGTTATTATCTATTATAATGCTGAAGGGAATAGATGCAGAAGCAATTTGTCAAGGACCTATGTAGTAAATTAATCAAAGGTGAAACGGGGTGCATACTGCATGTGTTTTATACCACTTAACCACTTATCCCAACACGTGCCGGCGGGAGCTCGCATCCTATTGTTATTTAATAATTTCTGTTCTCAGGGAGGATATTCGAAAGTTAATAAGACAATAAGATCATCAAATAATTTGCCGGCCGGAGCCTCATATGATGTGTTTAAAACATTCAACGATTTCAACATCGTCACTTATCAACTAAGCGAAAATGTCATCGAACAAACGAACCAAATATTGATCCATGAGATACCAGCTGTGAAGTTAAAATAGTAAGTAATACCTACGCCACAGACAAACCAATGTATATTGCCGCAAGGTTAATGAAACACTTATTGCACCTAAACAAATGATTTCATGATTACAACTTGTTTAAACATAGGCTTTATGTTATACTTGCCAATAATACTGTCGAAACTTAGCTTGCATATCCCATGGAGCTATCGCATATGTTTTCCACAAAACTTTTAAGACCTTGTTAAAATAACGGCGAAGAGAGAGCGTGGCGAAGCGATGTAGGAACTGAGACGAATGTCAACACGTTTCGTTTACAAACTGCTGTGTGAGTTGTGACTAGTTCAAACTGCCTCCATACATTACAGAATAACACCCTTTGCTATATCGCCTCGCTGTTTGTTTAACAAAACAAAATACAGTAGATATATATCCATGTCGTTTTCCACTATAAGCTGATCACTGCTAGTTTGAAAATCTGGATTTAGTCATGATTTTCATTATTTATTTATGGAAATAGCAAATTGCCAAGGTAGACAGTGTATCTTTGTCTATATCGACTGCACGTCATTGCCTTTATCCCTCCTCAATTGTGGGGTGGCAATAAGCTTTTTTCGAGCATATTGCATAAAGGATTTGCCTTAATTTTATGACTGGCTTGCTGTCAAACTCCCTCTGGGGAATTCAGATGATCAAGCCAAATCGTGTTAGAAAACAAACATCCGCTCCGCCTAGGAAGCGAACCCAGGACCTCCCGCTTCACAGCTCATATATCCTACCAATAGGTCAAGGAGGCGACTATCTACCACGGTAGATTTTACATTACATGTAATGTAAAGAAGTAAACTGTAGGGATAAAACGCATGTATGTATTAAGCCGCATGTCCTGCTCTAAAACATTACACAAAACACCTACACAAAACATGATATTTCTACAAAATTTTGTTTATGGTCCATTGTTACATGAGCAGGGGACAATGACATTTTGTGTAGGTGTTTGTGTTTTGTTTTAAAAAAACATGGGCAGAAGACGCGCCTTAAATTAAGTGCGATGCTGCTAAAAACGAGCGTCTTCGTGAAATTCACAATTTAAACACATGTTATACCATGTGCTTGTGTATACCTAACTTGCGAATTGTATTATACATACGTTGTTTTATTTCTCCATTAATAGTTATGATAACGAATACAATACAGAGAAGATAGCCGATGCAAACGACAGTTTCCTGGATAAGGTTAATATTAACATTGACACATTGAACGGCGAAAAGAATACGAACGACATGTACCGCCTCAATACGTCTAAAGTGTCCTCTTGGAACAACGCGCCCGTCATTACAAAAATACAGGTAAAATCATAATTAATAAGATCACATTTCATTTTATTTTATTTTATTCGAAACACCATTAGATAATAAACGTAGCACATAATATCATAGTATATATTCAATATATAGTTCTGTGTGCTTATCTATTAAAGGTGTTTACAATTTACTATAAATTAAATATATTTTAACTTTAAATTGACTAATGCCTCGGTGGCGTGGTGGTATTTCAGTACGACTACGGTTCTGAGGTCTCGGGTTCGATCCCCGGGTCGGGCAAAGTGATATTGGATTTTTCCATATCAGCCCGGAGTCTGGAATTTGTGCCCGATATGGCGATAGGCTCGCCCCCTATCACATCTGGGACGGGACTAAGCTCGGCGAAAAGTGGGTGTTCTAGTTGGCTAGTGCGCCTCTGCCTACCCCTTCGGGGATACAGGCGTGAGCTTATGATGATGATGTAAATTAACTAATATAAGATTTAGTTTTGTTACCAATAGCTTTGCTTTAGGGAAAGTTTATCAATTTACTACAGTAGAACTGTTTTGGAAAACATTTAACTTTATATATTTTTGATGTCAACATACATACATAGACTCACGCCTTTTTCCCTTAGGGGTAGGCAGAGACAAAGATGTCAACAACAAACTAAAATAAATAAATAATAACACCCAACAGTCACACACATAGTCCTGACCCCACACTAAGATAGAGTCTTGTGTCGTGGGTATCGGAAACTACGAGAGACTTTCGGTCTCACAATACCTAGACCCGAAACAAATAGCAGTGACGTGCACAGGCATTCCAATCAGGGTAGACGAAAAACGTGCAAGATAATTTTTTCAACTCTGACATCACAATTACTATCATAATACATCCCCATTTTGATTTAAAATATAAGCCGAGTGCTGCTATTTTGAAAATTGTTTATGGTCAGTATGTTTAGTAATTTTTTTTTGTAAATAGCAAATTGTCGGGTTAGACAGTGTCTCTTTGTTTATATGGACGCCACTGACCTTTAGGTCATACAAATATTTGCCTCGGTGCGGGAATCGAACCCGCAGCCTCTCGCTTCACAGCCGGCTACTCGCCCGCGGTGCCACAAAGGCTGTCATACCTGCTATGCCTGCTATGTACCTACTTTTCTTATTAATCGAAATCACGCATAAGTTGCCTAAAATTATAATTTATGCTGGTAAGGGGAATGGCGATAGAGTTCCCTCCTATCACATAGGCTCGTGAGATGTAGCTAATTGCGCCTCTGTCTACCACTTTGAGACTACAGGCGTGAACTTATATTTTATTCTGTTTTGCAATTTTGATATGTTTTTAGATGGGCTCCACAATATTCATCGGCGCTAAGAACATTCCACGGCCCCAGCTAAATTTTAAAGACACCATTGATAATTCAGAGAATTTATGGGTGCCGAAAATCTCCGACAAACCGAACAACATTAAGCCATTGGCTTTGAATATTTTATACAACGAAGAAGGGGAAGCAGTTGGGTGAGTAGATTAGATTCAGTTTAATCTTCACTTGCCTAGAACTCGTGAAACGGTTCTAGCCCGCGGCATATACGGGACATATAATTATATTCGGAAGCTCTTTTATTTATCGACCTACTTCCAAAAAGGAGGTGCTCAATTCGTCTGTATGTTTTCTTCAATAATTCAAAATAAAAATATTTTTATGCAAATCGGATAATGTATATCATTGAAATAAAACTATTTTTACGGATTTTATCATAATTAGGTTTTTAATTTTTATTCCCGACGTTTCGAAGGCTTTGCAGTCTTCGTTGTCACGGGTCAGAAATCCGTAAAAATAGTTTTATTTCAATGTATAACATTCGCGTAAACTTAAGAAATCAGTAATGTATATCACTTTTACATGTCAATTATGTTTAAAATTTGATAGCTTCTATACCGTGACAATTTCATGACTATTCTTGAGAAGACATCATGACTCCTTGAGTTTTTGGTAATATATGTAGTGAAGAGTTAATGACTGACTAACCTCGCTAGTGTAGTATATATAAAACGTTAAAAAAACATTTTCTAGAGTTTAGAAAGTTGCTGTTATCCTAATTATCATAGCCGTTTTATGCCGTAAAACTTTGGAAGTAAATTCGACAGCAAAAGTTATTGTTTTCTTTCTTCTTTTTCCCACCTTAATGTGGAATCGGCGCAAAAGACTTGCAAATTGCATAAAGGATTTCGCTTAATTTCTACGAGTGGATGCTTACCTGACGTCATCCCGCATCTGACGGAACATTAGTTATTTTATTTCATTGTTATTATAATATTCTGATGGCAAATTCACCTGACATTTGGTTGTTTCATCAAACATTAGCTAGCCACATAGTAAGGTCATTACACGACGACAAGTGCACTCCACATATTGCTAAATTAAATATTAAATATGTATACTTACAATCAAAGTTCTTTCACCTGTCGTGTTGCAGTTGCAATAGTATTTTACCTGTCTACACAGAAGGAAATTCTTATCTATGCCTTTATTACACGACGGTCATTGACTCTTGTTAAATATGCGCAAATAATTATATTGTATGCATTTCAAAACAGAGGTTCTCAATTCGTTGGTTTTTCCTCATCAATATTACACGATCATTTTCAAGATCCTATTTGTGTTCAATAGAGCTTACTCTAACGTTGGACCTATAATACATTCCGAATTGTCAGATTTTTTTACAGAGAGTCAATCACCCATCTTGTCTCATAACTCGAACCCAAACTCTACTAACCACCACTTGGCGTAGGCCCGTGGTTGTCGGGACATACCGGTCTTTATAGACCTGATGCGAAAAGCAAAAATAAAAATAATATTAGCTCCGTAATATTACTGCCCCATTGCTGGGCACGGGCCTCCTTCGTGTACTCTGGTCACCTCTTGGAAAACGGTCCACTATAGATCTCAACCTTAAAGTTCCACCGAAATCGAGGTAAAAGCCAAAAGGTGAATTAACAAATGACAAATTCTGGAATCCAACGTGACATTAGAGCATTTTTAACTCTATTTCGGTAGAATTTTAAGTCGCTAAATGGAATCGAATCGACTCCAAAAGTCAGGGGGCAGATTATTAGCTGTGAAGCGAGAGGCCACGGGTTCGATTCCCGCATTGAGACAAATGTTTGTGTGGCCCACAGATATTTGTTTCAAGTCTAGGTGTTGTGAGTCCGTGCCTCTCATAGTCTGACACCCACGATACAGGTTATACTTAGAGTGGGGTCAGGACTAGGTGTGTGACTGTTGGGTGTATTTATTATTATTAATAAGCGCTGTTTTGTTTGATGCAGGTACGAGCACCCATACAGAGTGGAGCTTGACTTGTACCACCCGCCGTCGCAAGTGATCGAGCCGGACCCGGAGCCGCCGTCGTTCCCGTACCCGCTCGAGGAGACCAAGTTCACGTTCGTAGCGACAGAGGCAGCACTGGACGCGCTCGTTGAACATCTGACCGGCGTCGTGGAGCTAGCAGTCGACGTGGAACATCATTCATATAGGACTTACCAAGGTATACCAGGATCTTGTGATGGACTTTCCGTGCATGTCAATGTTTTTGCTATACTATAACAGCTTGCATGATGGGACCGGTGAAGGCTCATGCATTTAGGGTAGATAAAATTGACTGCCTCGGAGGCGTGGTGGTATTTCGGTACGACTACGGTTCTGAGGTCTCGGGTTCGATCCCCGGGTCGGGCAATGTGATATTGGATTTTTCCATATCAGCCCGGAGTCTGGAATTTGGGCCCTATAGGCTTGCCCCCTATCACATCTGGGACGGAACTAAGCTCGGCGAAATGTTGTTGTTCTAGTTCGCTAGTGCGCCTCTGCCTACCACTTCGGGCATACAGGCGTGAGCTTATGTTATGTTATGTTTAAAATACTTGAATCATTATTTTCTTCAATGTTTTTGTGGTGTTTGTTTAATTATGCATATAATCAGTATATTGTTATATAGACGGAGAGATACACCTCTCTGAGTAGTGTGTCTCTATCTATAAGAAGTGCACGCCACTGGATAGGAAGGACCTCTTTAATTGGTGGTGCCTTACATATTGCGTCTTCAGTTGTAAATATCGCAAAAAATCGTTATAGCAATACAATACTACCACGTCAACTACCACGATAACCCTCGGCCGGTGTCATATATAAATTTTTTGTTCCAGGCATAACATGTCTCATTCAAATATCGACGTATGAAGGCGGTGACTTCATTATTGACACATTGGCAATCAGAGAACATATTCACAAATTGAATTTGGTGTTCACCGACCCAAAGAAAATAAAAGTAAGTTTTTCTTTTAACCAAGCCTGGTAAAGTGACACACAATGTGATGGTAAGCGAAGTACGAATCAAAATCAGACTATAACTACGTACTGTAACCGAGACTGACAATCCTATCGTCCTATCGGGCACAAATTCCAGACTCGGGGCTGATACGGAAAAATCCAATATCACTTTACCCGACCCGGAGATCGAACCCGAGACCTCAGGATGATAGCCGTACCGCGCACGCAATACCACTACGCCACCGAGGCAGTACCATATGCAGTATATGGCTGTATGTGGTATATAATAATAATAATAAGCTCGGCGAAATGTGGGTGTTCTAGTTCGCTAGTGCGCCTCTGCCTACCCCTCCGGGGATACAGGCGTGAGCTTATGTTATGTATGTTAAATATATTATAATTATATAACATAACACTAGAACACCCACATTTCGCCGAGCTTAGTTGCGTCCCAGATGTGATAGGGGGCGAGCCTATCGCCATATCGGGCACAAATTCCAGACTCCGGGCTGATATGGAAAAATCCAATATCACTTTGCCCGACCCGGGGATCGAACCCGAGACCTCAGAACTGTAGTCGAACCGAAATACCACCACACCACCGAGGCAATCATAATATATTTCATTATTAATATTTTTAAGGTGTTCCATGGCGCCGAGAATGACGTACTGTGGCTTCAGCGGGACTTCGGCGTGTACATCGTAGGCTTGTTCGATACACACCAGGCGGCCAAAGTGCTCAACCTGCCCGGTCTCTCGCTCAAACACTTACTCATCAAGTATTGTCACGTCAACACCGATAAAACGTATGTACGCACCTTTACAGTAATCAAAAATGCTACCTTGCATGACTGTGCCAGATATAAATAAATATGACAAGCATTTTTCACTATGAAAACGTTTTCCTCAATGTGTTAAATTAACTTGTTACTGAAATAAGTATTGTATCAGTTTTTGAGTGTAAAAGTTTGCTAACAAAGTCAGTTCGAGTTTTCTTCACTTATATTTGGATAAGGAAATTTTAAGAGACCCCACAGACCACATAGATCTTCTGCTTGTCCTGACGCAAATCCCTTCAATTAGTTTCTTCCCTCTTTAAAATGTGTATAACTAATTAATTGTGAAAATTATCATCAGATCTTATGTAATACGTATTGTTAAATATATTGGCAATTTATCTTTGTTCCGGCCATAATTCTTAATGCATTTAACATTGTAACATTGTTTGTTAAATAAATAAATAAATAATAAATTATGCAACCTGCTATGATTCTAACCAGCAATAAACTTATTGTTTACCAGTGGCTGCTGGTATTTTTGGACTACACTGTGTTAACCATCAGGTGTAGCTTAGTCACCAGTCCATGATAGATTAAAAAAACTACTATCTATCGCTCACCATCTGTTGGTGGTCAGATCATCACTCATCATCAGCCACAGGACGTCCACTGCTAAACATAGGCCTCCCCAAATATTTCCAGATCGAGCTGTTGAAGCGGTCTGCATCTAGCGACTTTAGGTACAAAAGATCTAATAATCATTTTCCTCAATGGCGGCGTTAGGCTTCGGCGACCACTGACGGCCTCGTGCCTATGGGGGCCTTGCACCCGCCCTCGATTTGAAGGGAGCCTTATCGGATAAAACTCTCAATATATTTTGCCTAAACAGTTATGGGGCCTCGCAAAGCTTATGTTGCCGGCGTTCATTTTTGGTATAGCGCCGCCATTGACTTTCCTCCAGGAAAGCCTTTAATGTGTAATACTTTGTGCAGATACCAGCTGGCGGATTGGCGTATCCGCCCGCTGCCGGGAGTACTGGTGGAATACGCGCGCACAGACACGCACTACCTACTATACGTGTGGCGCATGATGAAGCACGAGCTGCTAGAGCTGGCTGGGGGACAGCCGCATCTGCTGCTCACCGTCTTCGAAGAGAGCAGGCAGATATGCGCCACGGTAAGTATCGACACTTCATCGACCACTCAATGATCACTCTGAGTCACGGCTCTAAAGACAGACCTCCAAAGAAACGCTACTCAACTTTAACGAGGTACTCACATTGTTTTGACAGATATTAAATGAGATAAGATATGGGTGTTCTAGTTCTCTAGTACGCCACTGCCCACACCTTTGGGGATACTGACGTGAGCTTATGTTATGTTATAAGATGTATTCAGGTGAATGAGTAGCGTTTCTCTTAAATCTGATACTCGCATCACAGTGTGTTTTTTCAGTTACACACATTTTTCAGTTACTGGAGAATAAATTGATATTTAGATATTATATGAAACATTAAAATAAAATTATTTACTAAATCCATAAAGTGTTCTACAACATGTTTAGTTATCGTCAACATTTTACACTACAGCCCGTTCGGAAATCTGGTTCACCAGAGAAGAATGAACAAGAAACTCTTAGGTTGCTCTTTTTGAATAAAAAAATAGTTTACAATTAGTTAGGATGGCAATAGGCTCACGCACTAGCATATCTGGACGTAAATAATCTCGGCGAAATGTGGGAGTTCTAGTTCTCTAGTTCGCCTCTGCCTACCCCTTCGAAGATAGAGTGAGTTATTAATAACGTCAAATGTAACCTACTTCTCCATTAGGTGAAAGATATTTATTTGGTGATGGAATGGGCCCAAGTTCACTACAATTTACATAGTATATTTTCCACAGACTGCCTCGGTGGCGTGGTGGTATTTCGGTACGACTACGGTTCTGAGGTCTCGGGTTCGATCCCCGGGTCGGGCAGAGTGATTATGGATTTTATGGCGATAGGCTCGCCCCCTATCATATCTGGGACAGAACTAAGCTCGGCGAAACGTGGGTGTACTAGTTCGCTAGTGCGCCTCTGCCTACCCCTTGGGGGATACAGGCGTGAGCTTATGTTATATTATGTTATTTTCCACAGACATATAACAAAGAGGTGATACACGAGGAAAGTCACATTCCGCTATACATTAGGTCGAAGAAATCGTTCAACACGCAGCAGATGGCCGCGCTGAAGATGATCTACAAGTGGAGGGACTCGCAGGCCCGCGCGCTAGATGAAAGCACTACGTAAGTGTCCCTGTACATGTCTCATCTAAGCCTCATACATCCCTCCGGCACAGTTGAATAATTATAAATGGTCTTTCATAACGAAATTCATATTAAATCTTGATAACATCTAAAGCAGTAAATCATCTATTTAAAGTTTAATTTTTTAATAGTGATATAATTTTTATCAGGGGAATAAATCTGATTTTTTGTTTGAGAGTTAAAAAATTCGAATAATTCATTGCAATTATTTTGTAATCTATGGAACATCTGTCAGTTTTAAAATTATCCTTCAGATAAAAATTTACTATTTGCTGTAGTTAATTCAATGTGATTGACATGGCATATAACCCAAAACCAATGGAGTGAAACAAAGAATACAAGTGTATTTTATGGTAACAAATCCATCAGTCGCCTTCCTGGTCTAGTGGGCAGCATGGGCTGTGGACCGGGAGGTCTTGGGTTCGATTCCCAGGTCGGGAGGGATGTTTTTCTAACACTATTTTCTCGGGGCTGGATCCTCTAGATGGAGGTTGATGTCAGGCAGGCAGCCGGTCGTAAAAACTAAGCCCAATCCTTTCTGCTACATGCTTGAAAAAGTGTGTTGCGCCAATCCCATATCCCGTGGATTCGCATTGGTACCAACTTTATGAACATTTTACACACGGCTTCCGTTTATGACGTATTCGACCATTAAAAACGATTTTTGGAAATTCATCCCCTACAGGGGTGTAACGGGGATGAATATTTCACGCGGGCGTAACCGGGGGCTGAAGCTAGTTAAGTATAATTTCATGAATGCGATAAGGCATAAGATGCATTACACGAAATGGATTTTAAAATGGAAATTGAAAATTTAAAATGGATCATGGTGTTATTCATGTACAGGTACCTCCTACCAAACCACATGTTGTTGTCGCTCGCTGAGCAGCTCCCCAGGGAGGTGCAAGGAGTCAACGCATGCTGCGACCCCATGCCGCCCTTCATCAAACAGAACCTCATCACCTTGCACAAAATGATCTTGTCGGTGAGTACGCACAGGGACCCCACGTCTCTACTCTGGCTAGTGAATCGTTACACGGGACCCTAATTCTGTATTGTAATCCGCGTGTTTTATTTAAAATATAGTTCTACACTAATATAACAGGATGGACTGTAATCGCTACGATAATTTTCATTTAAACATGACTTATGACATAGCCCTACATAGCCGCTTAATTTATAAAAATATTTACGCGTTCCTCAACTTTAATACTAGATTTCATTTTCAAATAATGTTACGCAAGGGAAAAAGTAACTAGAATTAAAGATAAGAATCGCGTAAATATAAGTAAGGAGCAGCATAGTTTCCATTGGCACAATTTAGTGTATGCGACCGTGACAGACGACCGGTACACAAAGTATTATCCATACATTTGTCTTATAGTCCGATTGCTAATTAAACGGAGTAAACTGACAGATCGAAATGTCACTTTCCAAAATAATGCTGCTTACTTTCAAAACATAGTGATTGATCTAGTTCAATTTTTATCATTCAAAGATACAATAACTCGGCACTAGTTTGCAAAATTAGATTTTTATTGCGTATTTTTTGAAATTTCAGCTTAACCCATCAATTAAAAGACCGTGTCAATCAATAATTTTACGTAAATAATCACAACATATACGCGAAATGATAACAACGAAAATTACAAATATTTTTTTATTATCTGGGAAAAAATACGTTCAGGACATTCATAGCTTTTGTAAGTTTTGTTTATAATGAATCATTATTAAAATTCCAGTAGACATGCCATAACTTAGCATGGAGTAATTTACTATGACTATAATTCAATAGACATGCAGTACTTATAACACATTAGGCAGGAGTTACGACTTTAAGTTGGACTTTAGAAAATGAAAGAATGAAATGGTTCACTGAATTGAAATGTTTAAATAATCTTGATCTTTTTACCACAGCACTATTTAAATTTCATGAAAAAGTGGCAACATCTGAAATGTCAGATTACTCCGTCTAATAAGCAATCCTAGTATAGTAGGGAGCAGCATACTTTCCATTGGCACAATTTAGTGTATGCGACCGTGACAGACGACCGGTACACAAAGTATTATCCATACATTTGTCTTGTCTTAGTCGCATTCATTAAAACGTATTTAATTACTATACAGAATTAAAGACCCCCATCTCATTCATCATGATGTTCTATGCCAGCCACCCTTTATTTATTTTTAACATTCGCTCGGTACTAATTTTTACCCAGATGTAACTTCCTTTTATAACATCGTCGAAATAGTATTGATATTTTTAGATACTCCTAATTATTGTTATATAATATTTTCCAAGGCTAATATACAGTATAATAAATTATGTATAGTATTATATTGGTTGGTATAAAAATATAGTTTTATAATATACTTCAACTTTTGCCTGATAAAATGTTGTTAAAATCTTTAAAACATTGATATAACAATGTACAAATGTTGGAAATGTAATTAATCTCTATTGTATTTTTAAAAAAGTAGTGTTCGTAGGATTTTTATTAGTATAATTATGTAGCCATTTATCTAATTGTCCATTAATGACTAATTCAATGTTTACTATTAGTTACTCAAGTTCTTATCTTAGATGGGTGAATTCGTGGATTTAATAATCCTTTCTGGCTTGTTGCAACTTGCAAATTCTGTACTAGGGGGTTACTACCACGTCATATAGCAGTATTATTATAATCTAACTTGTACCGATTAACGCACAAAAAAAGTAAGATTATAATAATACTGCTATAAGACGTGGTGGTACAAATATGCTACCGAACTTATGTAGGTACTATAAAAAGGATATGCTGGAACAATGAACTGCTCCGTCTTGTCAACGCTTTTATCACCTTTTTCTATCGCATTCTATGTGGGGTTGGCGCAACACACTCTTAAGCATGTTGCAGAAAGGATTCGCCTTTGTTTTTACGAACGACTACCTTCTTGACCTGAAGCGAAAATAAAACATTACGTCCCTGACAAGCTTGTACCGAGTTGTAAAATTATTGTTTTATACAAATTAATAAAATTAAAGTGTCAGAGATTTCATAATGAAAACAAAGATTTCGCCTTTATACATGTTCTGTACAAAAATATTGAATAATTGAAAACTGATATTCCTGCACTGCCTAACCATAAATTACCGTATTATTTGTCTCACTGCCTGTTTCAAAGTGTGTTTCGAATTAACAAAGATAGGACTATTTTATCAACTTCAACTATTTTATCAATCGACTTCCAAAGGAGGATGTTCTCAAGGCGTCTGTATTTTTTTGTATGTTACTCCGGCATGCCTGGAGTATAGACCGATTTTCAAGATTATTTTTGTTTTCGATTGTTTTTTCAAGGGTCGTCCCATTTAAATAGAATTGAAGTCATTTTTAAGTGGTTAACTTGTGATCAATAATTATACTGTCTCACAGTTCATTAAGCGCCAAAAGTAATCTTATGACGCGTAATTATTGCACAATGAGCTCGAATTGACGCGTAATTTTTGTACGGCAGTGTCGCCAGTTGCCGATCGAACCGCAACTGTATCAAATGCCGACAAGCATCAGGAGCATGTTAGAGGCATCTCACCAGACGGTACCCGCGTACGACGTACATGATTTGTCACAATTCCCTGAACTTGGGTAATGATTTTTATATATATTTTGATTTGCACGTTTCATTATTCACAATTAATTAAATTCTCCAGCAGTTCGGGAAAATTAGACAATAATTATAACAATATAGGCTGTGGCGTGTCGATTATTAACTGCGCAGTGGGAAAGTTATATCTAATGCACACGGGTGACTTTTTTCACCGTGACTGTTCTATCGCTCTTGTCATAACTAGGAAAAGCATGGAGGTGCGCGCGTTACATGTTGCAACTGAGACATTTTCGATACATTCCCATAAACCGGAGAGTGACAGAACAGTAATGGTGACAAGTCACCCGTGCGCACTAGGTTTAATACGCGACTTATGGATATTTCGATAATAATGGAAAATATAAATTGTAGCCGAGACGAGACAGTACAGTAGCATAAGTTTACCTTGCATCTATGTTGTCTTATTTTCCTGCACTTAACAAGTCATTCACTCTGCCCTTATTGTATCCTGCCACGTAATATTGTAGTAGATTGTATGTAGTGATGTCTGTATTATCCCTTTATTTATCTATTGGCAAGAAACAATATTATGTTTTAAATTAAATGAAGTAAGTTATGATATTATAGCCAGTGTAATTACTGGGTATTTTGGGACTTATCATATAATCGTCTCAAGGCGATGAGGGCCTTGGCGTGCAGTCCATATAGACAGAGACACTGTCTACACTCTATTTACATTAATCTGCTATTAATAATCTGCTATTTACATTAATTTAAAAAATGACCAAAAAGATATTCTCAAAATTGCAGCATTCGTTTTATATCAACACGGGTATGAAGATGGTAGTGATGCAAGAATAGAAGAAAGTAATTTTGCAAGATTTTTGTCTACTCTGATCAGGATGCCTGTGCACGTCACTGAATGAGCGCAATGCATTCCCACTCAGTGCTCTGTGATTCAAAGTGCTGGTAGTCTTGTTATATGTGTAGACGTACTGCTTACCATCAGGCTACGTCTCGTCATTCTCTTGCAATAATGATTCATTCTGCCTGGCATTATCCCAGACTAATGCCAGGATCCGCCTTTCTATTTAAATACCACATCGCCTGTTCTTGACTATCCTCCACAGTGAGACCATTATATGTTTTAATAAGAAAAAAATCAATGTAAATGTTGATTTTCAGTGAACACCAGACCTTGAAATTGGACGAGGCCGCTCTGTACTCGAGCGATCCGATCACTTTACACGTGGAGGTGCCGGCATTCGTGCCCGCCTCCAATGTCGACGAATACCCTGTTATTGTAAGTCTCCTCATACTGTTATTAAAAAATAGCGTAGCTTTGTGATTACGTCAGCAGCATTTTTTTGTTTATTTTATTGGATTTTCTTTTAATAAAGAAACCAGAACACATTGTTATATGCAATGACCAATGTTAACGTAAGCATAGGAGAGGAGTGGGGGGTAAGAGCTTTGCTTACTTTTGCTGACGAGGGTGAGGGAGGGGTCAATAATTGGGTACTTGACTACATTTTTTTAATTGTTTTTATACGAAATTTACGTCATCTAAAACGTAACACAGAAAGAAATATTGAAATACACCCAAAAATAAAAAAGTTATAAGCCTTTGTAGTTTGGTGTAACCTTCAAACAGCAGGAAAGAGAAGTATGAGTAAAAACACGTCACGGATATAAAGGCGCGTGCGTTCGAAAGGGATAGCAAGATATCCCCACTATGCCCTCACACTTGCTCATTGCAGAATTTAAAATATGAATTACTGCCTCATTTTTCAACCAATTTCGATGCGGTTTTTAGAGAAGAGTTTCTTTTTTGTTTTATTTGCTACTACATATAAAAATTGTATGAAATGAAACATAGTCAAGTACCCAATTGTTAAAAATCTACTTACGTATGACTTGAACGGCTTCTAAGTGTCGGAAGTATGTGTTTGAAAGTTAAGACTGTAACCAAAAAGCATGCACCTCCGATTTTTCTATGTTAAGTGTTATTCATTATAACATTATAAATTATCGCTTGCTATAATGGTGAAGGAAACATCGTGAGGAGAACTTCATGCCTAAGAATTTCTCCACTAGAAAATCTACATTAGGCCAGCATGGTAGACCAAGGCCTAGACCCCTCTTCATTAGTAGAGGAGGCCCGTGCCCAACAGTAGGAGAGTATTACAGGGCTGATTATTATTATAATCACATACCCACAAACAAATTACAAAAATGGAAACATTATTGTTGTGTCGTGACCGTCTGTTTCTCACAGCCGTTTTAGAAAACTATTGGTACTACCTTAATCATTTGGCTGGTAGATATACACTTATTCTAAGAACGGTTACATGCATGTGGATATTTCGTACTAACTTGTGTATGCGGAGACTGATGTTTGTAAAAGCGATAGTGGTTAATTTAGACCGTAGCACTTCACTTCTTATAACAATAATATTGATGGTGTTTTTCAGGTATCCGACTTGAACGTTGATGCAAAATTATTCATTCCACCTTACGATAGGTACAGGAAATATCGATGTCTAGCGCAGGTACGTATTATATACTCGCATGAACGCATGGAGTATAGTGTTATTACAGATTGGTTAAGTGTAGTTTACCGACCACACTGATGTTCACAGATGGAAGAAATAAAGGAATTCAAGGAGAAGGAAGCAAAAGTAGCCGCTATCGGTAAAGGCAACGAATTGATCAAAAAAGAGGTACTCGTGAAACTACAACAAGCTCAGGCGCAAATCCAACAAGACGAAATCGAAAATCAAGCGGAGCCCCAGGCAGAAGGCTCTCACGACAACGACGAATCTGAAACAGACAAGAAAATAGCGCAGCGTAAAAGGAAAATATCTACCGACAAACCAGAACAAAAAGACGCCATAAAAGTAGTTGAGGAAACTAAAAAAGATACCGTACCCAAAACACCCAAGACCGATGAGAACAATTTGAAACCGTTTCAATACAAAAACGCCAACTACAAAAAGTTTTACGATGATACCAATAACCCTAAGCAGAATAAAACAAATGTTAAAAAATATAAAAAGAAATAAGGACTTATCATTAAGTGAAACGTATATTATATAGTTCTTTTTATTTGATTTTATCGTTTTATTTATCGTGATTCTGTATGGAATATTTAAATGAAACAAGAATCATGATGATGTACTGTTTACTTTTAAGAGTGAAAAGTAACATACGGTACTGCCATGTTTGTAGCATTTTTTATGAACCGGCACGCATGTGTGACACCAGGTTTTTGAAATGAAAACCTTTGTGTCACACATAAGGCAGTCGCTGAATGCTGTGCGCGCGCACCGTCAGCGGCTAGCTAGTGTCTCTACTATTACTCCGATATATCATCAGATACATCTTCGCGCACTTTCACTTTGTTCTTAAATCTTCTGTTCGCGTAGCCTGAGTCGTTCCTTTCCTTCACCACACCTTTACCCTCAACCTTATTTTTCGGCCTCACGCGGAACTTCTTGTTCCGCGGTTCTTCGTCTCTAACACCTTTTTTACTCCTGTGTGTGGCGCGCGAATGGCTCTCCGTGGACGGATTGACTTTGTTCTCCTCCTCGATAGGCAGCTCTCTTTTCAACGCGCTTTTGAACGTCTGTCCGCGCGTCGGCTCGTGCAACGAGAATGTAATTCGGTCGTGATGTATCTGTAGAATTTTAATGTGTTTATATACTCTGCCAGTAATAAACTTTTTTGATTCATCATAAACATGCTTTTATTAATACTAACCCGATACTCTATAGTGAGGTAGCATTCTTCCTCGTCCTCACAGATGAGTGAATTGACGTCCGCCGGTTTAGCAGCGTTAGCCGGTCTCCTGCCGACGCGGACGAATCGCCACAGAGAGCGGATGCGAGGGCCGCATGACCTAACAATCTCACTAACCTGCGACATTAAACACAATGAGCCTTTCAATAACCTTGTTAATATCTCCAACCATCTGCACATCACTTTATATTGCAATACTCATTGTAGACTTCTTAGAAATATAACATGATTTTTGTATTACTAACAAAGGCGACTTAGGACTGTTGGGAGCATATATCATTAAGTAATGCGACGACAAGTTCTCTCTTGTGAGTGGGGGAACGAGTCCGACTGTATTTGAGCTATGACAACAAAAGACATTTTCATTCACTATATTGTTTTTAATTATTTTATGCAGCGATATGCTTCAATAACTTATTCGTATTAAAAAAATCTTATTTTAAGGACTCTGAAAGTATCATAGCTTTTATTTTGATATCCCACTTGGCTACCCTGTTTACCCTTCGCTTCAAGTTGATGGGATACTATCGAGTGAAACCAGCTCTATCGACTTGGCTAGTATAATACGCCTGCTAATTTATGATCACTGCCTTCTTAAATGTTGAACGATTACCTGATGCCTAATACTGTTTGCGTTATATTTTGTATGAGTATTTTTTAGAACTTGCAGTCTGTTAAAATAAACAAAATTATTATTTTTTTATTTTCCTCCATATGAATTATGCAAGTTCTGCATTTTCTAATTGAAGTGTAATCCTAAATGTACACCGACTGCAAGTTCTTGAAAATTAGCTTCATCAGCTACAGGTGTTCATTCTGAACAAAGGCCTCCCTCAAAGTCGCAAATGCATAGTGGCCATATACAGGTCGCTTTCAGCAAATCTGGAAATATTTGGTGGGGGCCTATGTTCTATAATCGGATAAGTTACCTTCATTTGCTCAGCGCCATCACACACTCCGCTATTGCGATGTTCTATGCCGAAACTGTTTATGCACGCGCGATCGTCGGGCAGCAGCGAATCTATTTGTATTGCGCACTTTGGAGGCGTGTCTGTGCGTTCCTGTTGAAATAAATTGTAGTTGTTGGAGAATGATGGTCGGCTCGTTGGCCTAGCAGCAGCCTAAAGAGCTGTGTGTAGTCCTGGGTTCGATTCCCAGGTCGTGTGGGGTGTTTTTTCAAACACAATTTATTAATTGGATCCAGTTTGCTTAAATGTGGGTTGACGGCAAGACAGTCAGCTGGTCGAAAATACTAAGCTGTTTCTTATCTGCGACACGCTGGAAAAAATGTGTTGCGCCGAGCCCACATCAAGGTGGGATGAGGGCAAGTAGAAAGATAAAAGCAAACATTAAACAGTTAGTAGTGTTCTGTTAAATCTCTTTGGATAAAAGGCGCCATTCATTTACTACGTAACTCTATTTTTGCTAGTTTTGATCCCTTCCTCCCCCTATTTAAGAAAAAAGAATAGTCCGACCCCCCCCCCCTCCCCTCTTTAACATTTATTACGTACGAATCTAAAGATAAATCTTCCATAATCCGAGCGCATCAGGACGCTCGCACTATTGTACGCAATATTTTAAAGTATAATCTTAACTTTGCGTATTTTTATGATCTTACGTAAGAACCATCAAGACTCCCGCCGCCTTGTATCGACTTATGTAATGAATGGCCCCAAAGCAGACTAGGTGATGATAAGTGATCGCCACCTTATAATTGAGAGTTCATGACGTACTGGTGATAAAGCCCTTTACTTATAAAAATATTTAAGCGCTGCTTATCTTTATACCATAGCTTGTCCCTTTCATTTTTAAACCATGTAACGCAAGGAAAAAGTGACAGGTTATTCTTAACCATTTGCTCAGCTAAAAATGCTTTTATAAGGAAGGCCAAATATTTCTATACAATGATGCTGCCTCGGTCGCCTAGTTGTACTTCGGTACGACTACCGTCCTGAGGTCTTGGGTTCGATCCCCGGGTCGGGCAAAGTAATATTGGATTATTCCATATCAGCCCGGAGTCTGGAATTTGTGCCCGATATAGCGCTAGGCTCGCCCCCTATCACATCTGGGACGGAACAAAGGGCACCTCTAGAAACATCTAGGGCGCCTCTGCCTACCCCTTCAGGGATACAGGCGTGAGCTTATGTAATGTATGTATGATGCTGAATGACAGGTCTCCTCTATGGCAATTAAATTATACTGTTTATTTACTTATTGTTCGTGATTCCGCCCATGTCACTTAATAGTATGAATTATAATAAATAATAAACATTTTATTACTTCAGGTTACCGGTAAAATTTTTGCTTAGCGAATGCTTATACACACAAAAGCTTTCTAGCTTCTGCGAGTTTGTGTTATAATATAAAATATGATAGTGAACGCAAGAACGGCCTAAAGGCGCGTCTCCTGCACTTGTTTTTCTCAAAACAAAACACATACACCAAACAATGAGTTTCGCTGTCCCTTGTTCAAATAGCCATGAACTTTAGTCAAAAAGTTGTACTGAAACCAAGTTTTGTGTAGGTGTTTTATGTAATGTTTCAGTGTAGGAGACGCGTCTTATTATATTCATTACTATTGTTCATTGAACAAACAGAAAAACAATTCCCCAAAATTAACCATATAATCGATCCAAAAAATGTATCGAAATAAGTTAAAACTTAAAATTATTATTAACAATAATATGGCGATAGGCTCGCCCTCTATCACATCTGAGACGGAACTAAGCTCGGCGAAATGTGAGTGTTCTAGTTCGCTTAGTGCGCCTCTGCCTACCCCTTCGGGGATACAGGCGTGAGCTTATGTTATGGGTGTGTTCAATTAAAATGTAACTTGTGGAGGAATAGTGTGGTCATATCATATAAGTCAGATAGCTACATTACCCAGCCAATATCATCGCAGTGTTTCGGTTCGTCGTAGCAAATATAATAATTAGTTGCTTTTGAGCCGTCGCTTCTTTTTTCTGTGGACCAAGTATACCAGTTCTCACCAAACTTAAACATGCTGTTGATATGACTCTGGCGGTATATCAGAGGGAAAATCATTTCGTTGGGATGCAACTGTTTAGGTTTCTCTGTAGTAGATTTATCCTCTTCATACTCAATTTGCTTTTCCTCTGGATGTTTGCGGGTTTTTATAAACGGCATGAGGGTGGGCCTCGTTTTCTTGTCCCACGCCTCTGTTCGTGGCGCCTCTTCTTCCTCCATTTTAGAATCTTCCTGTTCGGAATGCATGACTACTTTTACTTTTACTGCTAGTGCGAGTTGCAGTAAACAAACTCCAAACACGATGCACCCTGACCGACGCATTTTAGAATATGCGAACATTTCAGAAAAACCACGCTCCATTCAAATACAGTTATTGTTTTGGTAACAAAAGGAAGTTTCTTTTGTGGTGGATCGATAAGAGGGATATTTGTAAATATCCATGAAACCGACTCAATGCCAATACGAAAGAATCATAAGCGCGTTGTTTTTTCTAAAGGTGCGTTTAGATTACGGTATACTATGTTGGATTTATAATATAGGAAAATAATTCATAATCGCAGCGTATGTACAGGTAAAAAAGTTAATGCTGTGCGATTTGTCGTGGAATTGGGTACTTGATTTTGTTTGACTATATACTTATTGATTTCTTAAGTTTACGTGAATATTATACATTGAAATAAAACTATTCTTACGGATTCTATCACGATTAGGTTTTAATTATTATTCCCTAAATAATAATAATTAAAACCTAATCGTGATAGAATCCGTAAGAATAGTTTTATTTCAATATATACTTATTTTTATATATAGATATCAAATGAATAAAAAAAGGAACCCCTCTGTGAAACTGCATCGAAATTGTTTAACAAATGCGGCAGTAATTCATATTTTAAATTCTGCAATAAGGAAGATAGGCGTAGTGGGGATATCTGTCTACTGCTTTCCAACGCATGTACCGTTATGGCCGTGACGTGGATGTACTGCCGATTCTCTTTTCTATATTTTGATGGTTCCTTTAGATTTCAAAAGCTTCTAACATTATTATTGAGAATTGTTCAATGGTTGAGACGCGAGCGAAGCGCAACGAAGTCAGGGAAGATAGATGACATGCAAATGATCCAATCACAATTATAGATTATTGCTTTTATTTGGGTACAAAGATGTAGAGTATAAAATAAAAATACTGCATTTGGTATCAATCTTTTTCATAAAACTTTGATTATGAAAATTAAGCATTTAGACAAATACATGTTTTACATCTATAAAATAAAATTAAAGCATAAGTTGTATGTTCTAGACTAAGTTTTAACGTTATTTCTTTATCTAAATAGAAGTTGTATAATCGTATAGTACAAATAAAAAAGCGAGTGAAGTTTGGACCATTGTTAGGAATTTAAGTTTTCCATAGTGCTCGATATATGACACGTCAGCCATAAGAATTCGTATTTACAACATACATTATAATTTCGTTATAACTTGATATTTCGTTCATAGCATTAGGGGTAAGAATAGCATCACTAAGGCAGAGAGGGTGTTTTATTGTACATCATTATTATTAATTTTAGTGCCTAGATTTACTCACTAACGATACTGCAACATGAGGGAATGAGAATCCATTACAAAACTACTCTTTCTCTCATCTATTTACTAAACACTAGACGATATAACCAAGTCGAATAAGGCGACAATCACCAAAGTAAATGCAGACTTATTGTTCATAAAGTTGTCCTACGTCTCTTACAAAATAATTAAACCTCTATTTATTTAATTAGCTTATATAACATTGGTTCTTTCCGTGTAACACGACTACGTCACAGCGCGAACAATACCAGGCTAGCCTTTACAATAACGTTTTATGATACTAACAATCTATCACAAAAGTACGAGCCTTGAATGTTCCTCAATTAATGAATATTATTATCTATTTGCCAATATGAATATTTTCTCTACTTATACGTGTCGAATAAACTACTGAACATTAAAAATGCATCATGAATTAGTCAAATGTGTCAATACTATTTTAATATATTTAATGTCAACGGCTAGTCGACCTCGTCTCACAAAGAGCGTGAGCGTAGCCTTGTGCGTATCAATAGTCAAACATCAGTCGTATTAGAAACCGTATCATTAACGCTGTGACATACGTGCCGCGCATTCACACGTTAGACATGAGAAGCGCGAACACTTTCCCTAAAACTCGGTGGTCGCCAACGACAACACACCCTAATAGACATCGCATTACAAGCAACTTACTATAAAGTCTGATGTAGCTTGACCGCTCTATAGATTCAAATCACGTTCGACCACATCTCTGAGCCATAAATATTTCCGCGTTTAATGCATCCTTGCACGACGCGGCAACGTGGTTATTCTTAAAAAAAAGACTTGGCGGTCTAGATAGAACAACCACATTTTGAGTAAGCAGAAAGATGGCATAATATAATAATGCAGTACCCCGTTTCTCCATACTAAAGTTAGTTGGCAGGTTTGGTTTGAAGAGAAATGTCCAGTGGTTCATTTCTCCACCCTCTCTTTCCCAATACCTTCTCCCTCCCCTTCCATTCCCTCCTTTTTCGGTTGGCAACGGCCTTATAATTATTTTTGTGTCTTGGTTGTCTATGGACGATGGAGATCACTTACCATCTGGTGATCGACCTGCGCGTATGCCAGTCTCTGCTATAAAAAAAACGAATGTTAGGTGTCTATTAGGGTACATCGTCACTGGTAGTTGTTTTAACGGTGAGCGCGCGACACGACGGTGTGTCAACTCCACTGCAAACAAAACATAGCTCGCTTAACTCTAATAAGTGCTTATATTACTAGGCTCATACAGTAAGCCGTACGATTCGGTCCACGAGTGGGAAAATAACTATAAATAACACTATAAAGCTCACGTTCGGATACATACGCTGTCCACGCATCGCCTGCGTATATAATCATGTAAATAAACTAAATTACTTCGTCGTACGTGTTGCAGTCTTTAATAAAGTTTTATTGGAGGCGGTAAATAAAATTTATTTTAAAAATCAGTCGATTAGTACAACGAAATTATTATCAGCAGTATTGCAATTCACGTTGGTTCCATAACTAGTATATCGATATATTGTATAAAAAACAAATTTATTGTCGATACAGGTTTAGGCATTTTAATCATGTGGTATACGCCATCTTATTTCACATTATTAGACGAATAGATTTTATATCATTATGGGTTTAATTAAATATTTATATGATTCGTTTCATTCGAGTTCTTTCATTTAAGACTATACCTCAATCAATTATACATTTAATAAGCTTATGATCATCTCATATCCTGCATAATACAATGGAATATTGATTAAGTACTCTTAAAGAAACCATACATAATCAGCTTATACTACTTTAGTTGTAAATTCACATTGGGGTCATTACAATAGACATTAATTCTCACATTTTAAATTAACTACATAGATATATTTTTAATTTCTGTTTATAAATAATATTTTAGAAAACGCGATTTACAACTTTAATTAATAAATATATATCTCTTAATACTTCGTTCGGTGTAATGAAATTAAATCGTAAACCCTAGGCCGTAATTAATAAATATGAACAACACAAGTGTATGTATCCTAACGCATCAGCGACAAGACAAAATTCGCGCTATCTATTCGCAGTGATACAATATTGTCGGAATAACCTGCCCGCCACAACCTCCACATAGCAAACTACGGAAAATAGACAATATTTATCTATGAACACTACTATTTTTATTATTCGTTTCAGCCGCGTCTATAACTATCGTATTCCTATTATATCATTAGGTACTAAGTACGGGGTCGTGAAATGTAGGAAAATAAATGACTAATTATAAAGTTTGGTAACTTTACCTAAGCGATTTCACATACTACACCCAGAATGATATGACTAAGAATTGTGCGACAAACGGTGCTCACGACACATTCGCCGTCGCAATGTGTCATATAATTTGGCTAGAAAAATAATGTAGACTGTAAAAACATTGTCGATAAAATATCAGTCGATCTTTCTTAACTTACGTAAGTAACCACAATGAAAATACTGATTCAGTGCTGGAGCGAAGTTTTGACATTCAAAAATATAAGGTTTCAATCTTAAAAAAACCTTTTTATACAGTTTTATATACCATGTAATATGTACATACATGGTCTTGATTTGAAAATGAATTCAAGCCATTATATTTGCATTGAATCTACATTATTTGTAAATCAAAACTGGGGGGTTACCACCACCTCTTATAGCAGTACTATTATAATCTTACTTGTACAGATTCCTGTACAAAAAAGCCATAGTAAGATTATAATAATACTGCTATAATAGGTGGTGGTAACGCCCCTGGACAAACTAAATCCCAATGGGCAATACTAAAACTTCCATCCAGCACTGGGAAATAATCTAGCATCTACATCTATTAAAATGGATATCTCAGTCGTGCGACTAAAATTCATATATCGTAATGAGGTTCAGTGTGTGTAAGGCATTCAGCTTATTGCTTGTAGAGTAGTGCACCCGAGCCGTCAGGTGTAGCACGTGGAATCATGACGTCACAGGAGAGAGAAGGAAGATCGGGACGCTTATGTCTATTATACGTAGCTCACATGTTACGAGTCGCTATCGGTAGCTCGACCGTGGGTTTATTTTACATTAGCGAATACCAGTGGCGAAGGGTGAAAAATTTCAAAAGGGAAGCCAGTGCTACTTTCTCTTCTAGATAGTACCTAGATAAAACTCATTTATTAGCCTACAATCTGGAAAAGGGAAGCAGGTAGGAGTCGAGTTAATAGACTCTTCGCCACTAGCGACTACGTACAATACTATTTGTATGCGTTCGAATGCCTCTAACGAGTACTTGGGGGATTGATGTTTTTCATACAAATTATTTTAAATAGTCGCTACCGAGAAATGTAAAAAAAAACATGGTCGAGCTACAAGATCGCGACTGACCTGCAACATTCCCATAACAATAATCAACAACGATCGCACAGTTATTCAATGATCAATATTATTTTTTATGTTTTTGTCTGACTCATTCACAAAAACACCAAAGTTTGCTTTATTTTACAAATTTGCAGCCAAAATAACTTACTAATATCTTTGCACAGTACATCATGTCGTAATTTAAAAAGAAAGTTAGATGATTTACCATCGAAGACTGTTTAGCCATCGTCCGCGTCAGACAAATCGTTTACGAACTTGTACATTACTAATTTGTAATATTTCGCATGCAAATTACACCCTACAGTAACCAATATCCACCCATTTTTAGCCATAAACCGCTAGTCTGGTTAGGCTTTGGAATGTAAATCTATTTTCAATAACTGCATACTAGATCTAAAAACCATAAAAACTGATTACGCAGCATTCAATATTACGAGAAAAGTTCGCAGGTCAGTCACCATCTTTACACGTATCATAATAATATCCACTGCGCTCTGTACGTCGTAGTAGAGGTTTCGTATTTCAATAACACTTGAATAAATCCGCGTCGGACATATTTGACTAGATTGTGAAGTTATTTTCTTTACAAATCTACACTGCCTAGGAAATATACAAGACCTAACAAGGATGTAGCAGGGTTTTAGACTCAAAAGACTAAATTTTTTTTGTGACTATTACTACTTAGGCGTACCTTCGCCACAACCAACTTCATACGAATTTTGTTAAATCTAATTATACCTACCTGTAAAATTCAGAAATCCGAGCGAGAAACATATTAATTGTGCACACTTTGCTACGACATACAGAGTCCAGCACTTTATACAATAAACTTTGAGCAATATTTCATACGAACACGTTCAATGTCTACATGCCAACACGCCGTTGAAACAGTCCGACAGAAGCTGTGCATCAAGCCGACCGGGAGGTGAAGCGATCTAACGATAATTAAGTACAAAAACCCCACATGTCCGTATGAAAATTTGCAACCGCCTTATAACGTATTACATCGGGGCTAATGTTGACCACGCTATGTTTCTGTGCTCCATACAACGCGCTTTCTACCATGATTTTAATAAAATATACAAATTTTAAGTCACACCGTTAAAGGTCAAGGAATACATTTTATTACATACCTCTATGTAAACCATGAACTAAAGAGTTTTAGTTATTTCAATGAAAGATAGTATGACTTTTAACTAAATACAGTATAATCATTCGAAATGAATTTGTACTGATTTTAGGGGTTGATTGAGATGATTCCAATTTGGTCACGATCGGGTAATATTGTGTGTCGGTACATTATAATTCATCATACTATGTGATGGTTTATGTCGTACACATAAACAAAATGAGGTGTTTTATCTAACAAAAAAATTAGTGGACCTATTTCAAAAGTTATCAGAACGTGACCAAATTTATATGGGATCCCTTCAGATTATTTTAGTGTTCGATAGAGCTAATTTCGAGGGTGGTTTTATATAATTTTGATCACGATAGGATAAATTTTGTAGTCGGTACGTTAAGTTTTAAAACTTGTGATCAAAAGTCGGTCGAAAATAATATAAAGCAGTCACGAACTAGCTAAAAAATCATGGTGATTCGCATAAAGACACATACCGCCGAATGTTCATACACTTAGGTTATGTCGTTTAAGGCTATGTTTATGGGCGGCGGTGATCACTTAACATCAGTGATCATCACTACTTGCTCGTTTGCCCCTCTTCTATAAAAAAAACCTTATTTGTCAAAATTGGGTACTTGACTATGTTTGAATTCATACACTTTTATATGTAGTGACAAATTAAACAATAAAGAAACGTTCCTGTAAAAACTGTATCGAAATTAATTGAAAAATGAGGCAGTAATTCATATTTTAAATTCTGGAGTGGGGGCTTATTGGAGATATCTTGGTATCCCTTTCCATCGCGCGTACCGTTATGGCGTGACGTGATTATACTGATACTTTTCTTTCGCGCAGTTTGGAGATTACACCAAACTTCAAAGGCTTATAACTTTTATTTTCGAGAATATTTCAATATTTCTTTCGTTTCTATGTTTAAAGGACGTAATTTTCATATAAAAATTAATTAAAGAAAAATAGTCAAGTACCCGATTGTCGAAAATCAATGTAAGCAGTTAAAGTTGAGTAACGTTTAAACATTCTGGCGATAGTGTTACATTAAAACCTGGTGATGAGTTCGCGCGTCGGTGTTTGTATGGAGCGCGTGGTGTTGCGCTATTCGAGGCCAGCGGCGGGCCTGTGTCGCCGGCATCACGTGGCCGCGTACCCGAGCCCCTTGCGCTGCAGGAACAGGTGCGCCTGCGCGAAGCTCGGCCGGTCCACCTCCTCGCGCCGCCAACACTCGCACATCAGCTCGTACACGTCGCGCGGACACCCCGGCGAACGGTCGATGCACTCGAACAGACCGTCGTCCGCTTGCAAGTGGGACAGGTTCTCCAGCACCTGGGGAAAATAATTACAATTTTAACGTCCAAAAAAGTAACCATCGGTGGAAACGAAAATTATATAATAACTTGCGATTACGCAAGTTTAAAGACTGAACGGACAGACTTCAAAATTTATCCGATCGTGACCAAATTCATATGGGACCACTGTTCGGGATTAGTCGATTTAAATCGATTATGCACGTGACAGCACTGGCCGGCTCACGTCCCACGGTAACAACACTGGCGACGCCACTTCGACACGAAACAATCTCAAGAAGACGCGCTCCATCTTTTTTATTTCAATGTAAAACTTAATTAATACATGTTATTCAATCAAGAAGCATTTTATTATACCACTAAGTACCAAGAAGGTTCAGAGGCGCGCAAACAACCACCCTTAACATACATAAATAATCACAAGTTTAAAAACACAACAGACCGACTTCAAACCCTATCGTGACCAAATCTATATAGGACCACCCTTAAAATAAGCTCTATCGAACACAAAAAATAATTTTGAAGATCAAAAAAAAATACGGACGAACTTAGGACCTTCTACTATTTTGAAGTCAGTCGATAGATACACCCAACTGTCGGAATCTTTTTTCTTTAGCAGGCATATTGCAGGAAAAATTTGGCAAGTCTCTAAATCCTCGGTGGCGTGGTGGTATTTCGGTACTACTACGGTTCTGAGGTCTCGGGTTCGATCCCCGGGTCGGGCAAAGTGATATTGGATTTTTCCATATCAGCCCGGAGTCTGGAATTTGTGCCCGATATGGCGATAGGCTCGCCCCCTATCACATCTAGGACGGAACTAAGCTCGGCGAAATGTGGGTGTTCTAGTTCGCTAATGCGCCTCTGCCTACCCCTTCGGGAATACAGGCGTGACCTTATGTTATGTTATGTGTCTCTAAATCTAAGCCATGATTGAAATAGAATAATAACCTCTGCATCGGTGAGATGTTCATACGGTCGTCGTCTACAGAGTGTGAATATCTCGTGCAGTGTGACTGCAAACGCCCACACGTCGCTCTTGGTGGTGTACTTGCCGCGTAGTACCGACTCACAAGCCGCCCACCGCAGTGGCAACGGTATACGCCCATCCGCCTGAAATAAATAAATAAATACACCCAACAGTCACACACCTAGTCCTGACCCCACACTAGGTATAACCTGTATCGTGGTTATCAGACTATGAGAGGCACGGTCTCACAACATACATTATTTTTTTCTAAAAACTAATTTTTAAATAGCCAGATATTATTCTAAGTAATGCGTTTGTTACTTTATACGTAACTCTCAAAACATCACATTATCCTCCAAACAAAAGATATGTCTACCAAAAACCCGGCCTTTAACAGAAAAACGTATTAAGCTCAAATTAAAAAACAAATATGTACTAAGTTCTTAATTTCCTTCTTCGACCTGCCTTTATCCCACTCCACATTAGAACCGGATCAACACACTTTTCCGAAAAATGTTGCGAGAGAGGTTCGGCTTCAGTTTTACAACCAACTGTCTACCTGATATCAAACCTTTGGTGTCTATCTTATTTTTTTAACGATTCTATTCTCTATCCTGACTTATTGTGGATATAGTACAACCTAATTCAGTGTCAACAATTAGGGATTTTTTTTTCTTGTAGTTGGCTCTACGTTGGTGGAAACATAGCCTTAGTAACCACCTAATATAATAATTTAATATTTCTTTCTAGTATTACCTTGTAATAGTCACAAGCGTACGCCTCGTTGTCGGTACCGAAGTCGCTGATCTTCACTTGATACGCTTTGCCGATCAGGCAGTTTCTGTAAATGTGTTCATATATTAAACACCAATCAATATTATAGTATGAAAATTCAACATAAAGACTCTAACAAAAGCAACTCATATTTCCGCAGTAAAAGTAGCTGAATAATCTTCTAGCGTTTATACGATCTTTATGCAAAACAATATTATCAATATGTACTGATTTTGGCAACAAAGGACATACCTGGCCGCCAGATCTCTGTGGACAAAGTTGAGCGACTCGAGGTACTGCATGCCGGCGGCTATCTGTGTGGCTATGTGCAGTAGGGTGGGGGTGGAGGGGGGCGTGGCCGTCCTCAGGAATGCGCACAGGTCTCCCAGCTCCAGGTACTCCAGCACCACGGCCAGGGGGGGAGATCTGCACGCCCCTAGCACCCTCGCGAGGTGGGGCGACGACAACGCGGCCAGTATGCGCACGTCGCGTTCAAACTCCTCCCTGAAACACAGATATATAGAGTACTTGGCTCGTGAAACAAAAATTATACAGTAGCTGTATGAATTTGGTTCCAATGCAAGCTATAGTCATTTAATGGGCACTAATGTATATTTAAGTAATATTTACCACCCATCTATAAATATATATATATTCAACTAGACCCTAGAGATTAGTTTATTCATTTGCAAAATTTAAATTTGAACTTTAACGAGTTACCAATTAGTTTTAGCAAGCTTTTCTAAATAAACTATTACAATGCCAGTATCAGATAAATTTTAAGTAAGGATTTAATTTTATGTAATGATTATCTGGAACTTTTACTTTAAATAAGCAGTAGAGATCATGCAGGATAGTAAGCAGAAGTAAAATATCTATAAAACTATGTTCATACATTATATACCTCTCGTTGAGCGTGGCGTCGTGGCACAAGAACTTCACCGCCACTAGTCTCTTCTCAGATGTAATGGTCCCATTGTATTCAGGCACTCCGTCCGCCTCCGCAACATACACCTTACAACACAATTAATAATATTAACAACGTATCCTCTAAACCAGCTGTCGGCAACCTTTTGACAGGCAGGGGCCACAAGGTGGCAAAATATAGTAAAGGCGGGCTCATATTTTCTATATACATTTATTATAGATATTTATAACTAATTTACAATAGGTCGTTCTGTAAATCTTTGGAGGAGGCCTAATTTCAGCAGTGGATGTCCTGTGGCTGATAAAGCCGTAAAACTGACGCTCTCTTGACCGTGGACTTTCTTCTAATGATCAAGCATGCAAAAATATTTTTTATTTGCTGTTTATATCACTGTACCACTTTGGTATTCCGTGACGGACACACAATAATAATTATACACATTTCTTATTTTTATTGTTATGCAGAAGGCAGGGATAAGGCCTAGTAGAAAGATACTAAAGGCAAATACATGACCCTTTCCCATAAACAATCTCAATCAAAATGTAGATCGCGCTTAAAAATTAACCAATGGGAACCGTATCAGTCAGATAGTTTTTATTGGTTTATTTTCGATATCTATCTTGAAATGGTATTGAGATTGTTTACTGAACCATTTGTTAATGCTCTAACACCCGAAAACTTAAATGCTACTGAACTTTAATGGCTGCTTACTTCGTTTTACACCATGCAATATGCCCAAATATGGCGGCTCTAAATGACGTAACACGACCACTTAGGTCGAGACTTGGCTTCAGTGTTCAGAGGTAAAAGTATAATAATCACAAGTTAAAAAACTTAACGGACCGACTTCAAATCCGATCGTGACCAAATTGTTATGGGACCACCCTTGAAAGAAGCTCTATCGAACACAAAAAGAATTTTGAAGATCGGTCCACATTCGGCGGAGATATCGCGTAATATACATAAAAAAATACAGACGAATTGAGGACCACCTCGTTTTTGGAAGTCGATCGAAAAATGACAACTTACCGTGCCAAATGCACCTTCAGCTAACTTGGAGATCATTCTCAGTCTATGTCTCGGAAACTCTATCACATTCGTGGTTTCGAGACGTCTCTTCAAGTCAATAAAAACCTCCTGTTGGCTTGGTGACTGAAAAACAAACTATAATTAATAATTACATAATGTAAAAACTACAATACAGAAATAAATAAATGAAATATTGATTATATTAGATAATACATAAGCTCACGCCTGTATCCCCAAAGGGGTAGACAGAGGCGCACTAGCGAACTAGAACACCTACATTTTACCGAGCTTAGTTCCGTCCCAGATGTGATAGGGGGCGAGCCTATCGCCATATCGGGCAAAAATTCCAGACTCCGGGTTGATATGGATAAATCCAATATCACTATATCACTATTACAGTGTAATATTATTGGATAATAATATTACATTATAATATTATAGTTCGACTGTTGGGCATGGGTCCTCCTCTACTAATAAGAAGAATCAAAAAAGCAGTGATAGCTCACTTAGGAATTGTATTGACTGTTTAGGCAACTAAAATACTAATACCAATATTAATTGACATGTAAAAGTAATATAACCTACACCACTCAGAGGCGGCTAGGCCTCCGGCCGCCGAGTGGCTTATGTGAAACGCATTATTATTAATGCATTATAAGGCCGCCTCCGAGAGGTTAAAAAAAAATACAAAAGGATACTTTATATGGGAAAGAAGAAACATTCTCCATGGAACATAATAATAATCCTGAAAATCTATCCACATTTGGCAGAATATCGGGTAACGTAGATAAAACAAACACCGCGAATTGAGAACCTCCTTTTGTAGTCGGTTTATAAGCTACAACGTTTCTCACCCTAGTGCTATGTTTCGAGCGCATGGAGCCTGCGGATCTCCTCGTGCCGTACTCCATGTTGTCGACATGTTCCGCGAGGTCCGTCCGCTCAGACACAGAGTCCATGCGACGCTTGGTCAACAGCGGCGCGGAACTCAGCTCCGGCACTGCGTAGTCGTAGTTTGAACTGTCTGTTCATAGAATATAAGGTTAGTTTTCATATGCTTTAGAATCATTGTTTTAAATAAGCTAAGGGTAGATTTTATCCAGCCATATTTCATTTGAATGATAATTTTGAAGCTGACAGACGTTTCAAAATTCACAACATTATGTCAAAACGTCGGAGTGACCCTCCATATAAAAATTATGTAGATATAGAAAAATTTGCCCTAAAACTTTGTTTGCGGGCGGATTTAGAAACTCACAAAAAGCTACAAAATGATATTTTTTTCCACCTGCCCTTATCGCAACTCCTAAGCGAGGATGATTCAAGCATATTGTGAGAAGAAAGAAGGTCAGTGTTTACATCAGATCCAATCTGGGCAACTCAAAATAAAACTTTGCCCAACCTTAAATTCACACCCAGGACCTCCTGGTTCACACTCCATACATTCAGCCCCTAGACCAATCAAGCATAGGTAGCAAAAAAAGCGGGTAATACCTTATATGTGACTAAATACGAAATTCGTAATAGTCGAATTAGCAAAAGCATAAAATTCTTACCAGACAGCGCAGTATTGGAATCCTTAACAAAGTCTTTCATCTCGAGCAGAACAGTACTATAACTAAAATACGGCGCACACTTCAGAGCTTGATACGGCTCTTGATACTCGTCAGACTTAACATCTAATGGGCAATCTATGATCATCTTGTTTTCTGGCAACATTGACGTTCCACAACCGCTGTAGTTGTCCACTGTCCTCTTCTGGGATATCGTGGACTTAGCCAGGGGTGACGCGAAGCACTTCCTGTGTCTGTGTCTGTGGACTATTAGGAACACAGCGACGCCTAGTAGGATGACTAGGGCTGTCAGCACCCCTACTACGATCGCGACGTATAGCGGATCCTCCTGATGGGCCGGCGACACTGGCACCTCCTTGTTCGATATCAGTTTAGTCTTGTCCTTGCCGATCGCTGGTTTCAAACTCTCTGGCGTGTAGTTGCCTTGAGCCACATCTGTACATAAAAAATATATATTAAATATATTATGGAACTTCTACATTCAATATTAGAATAATATTAAATCATAAGATAGAACATTACTGTTTTGTACATTTGTTAGACAAAATATAGAAGTTAGACGACTAACACGCCACCACTAAATTATTTTTTTTATAGTAGAGACTGGCATACGCGCAGATGAGTCACCTAATGGTAAGTGATCACCACCGCCCATAGACACAAAATGAATCATGGGAGCGTTGTCAACCTAAAAGGAGGGAATGGAAGGAGAGGGCAGAGGGATTGGGAAAGGGAAGGGGAGAATAGGGTCACCGGAAATTTCACTCACCGAACGAAACGCGACAGCAAGCTGCCACTTTACGTCGGTTTCTATTGGGAAGGGGAAATACATATATTTGCGCCTCTGGAATACGAACCGGAGTCAAAGACGACTTCGCTGATGAGTATCCACCGCGCCGCGAATCTCAGCTCGATGCGAACCCACTTGCCGATGCGATGGTGCAGTTTGATGCTGACGTTACGCGCGCTCTCGAATATGTTATCCTCCAACTGCGTGTAGTGTATCGGCTCGTCTTGGAAGTGCCGGCCGCCGATAGAGAACGATATTATAGCCTCGGAGAAAACCTAAAGGGTGTAACAATAATATCAACCCTTTACACTGCTGAGCACGGGCCTCACTAGCCGCTGGTAGGTAGTTTCGTTCAATCTCTCTCTCTCTCTCTTTATCTCTATCTATCTATCTTAAAATTCTACAAAAATTGCATGAAAATTGAGGTAGTAATTCACAATGTATTTTAAATTCTACAATGAGTAAGAGTGCGTATATAGTGAGTGAGGGTATCTTGCTGTCACTTTAATGCACGCACGATAATGACCAGTGACGTCACAGTTTGTTAATGCGTCACTGCTGTTATTTGATAGTGGGCCTTTACACCAGATTTTAAAGGCTTAAATTATATCTTTATTATTTCAATATATATTTCTCAGTTAGGTTTTAAATGACAGATATAAAATTATTAGTCAACCATCGCAAGTCTTTTGTTTGTTTGTTGCGTGGGCTCAACCAGAAAAAATGGTACCATTGTATCGCAAGTCTTATCATCGCGTTCACTCCATGTAATTGATAAGGAGGGCTTTTGAGAAAGACCTCCAACTCACCTGCACATCCCTCATGAACTTATTGTTGCAGTAGAGATGCACTGCACTGAACTCGCGCACTTTGTCGAACTCGAACGTCATTATGGGCGGTGTGGGCCGCGAGTCGTTCCTCCACCCGACCCACGCGGAGTTCTTGGCGGCCTCGCGGATCTCGTCGCTGCCGAACTGGCCGTCCACCAGCTGGCCCAGCCCGCCCCTCAGCTCCTCACCCCATTGTCCGTCGTATATCATATCCGACAACTCCACGCCGTTGCTGCGCTCGTTGCCCTTAGGCATCGAATACGACACGATGCCCACTGTGAAACAATTTTAGTATTAAAATATTATAGTTATAGATATATGTACATATATACGCGACGGTTTAAATGTTAAGTTTGGATTTGTGGACGCATCAGCCAGTGTTATATCATAGTCTTTATCATATTGATATGCACACATTCAGAGTAAATATATGTAAACACAAAAAGATCAGCAACGATGAATTATGCTTAACAGTATAAAATACAGTCGCTTGAAATTACTAATTAAAGCACACACAAAATTACGTTTCAAATCAATCGCACAGCGGCTTGCATAGCAATAATTCTTACATAAACTCACGCTTGTATACCAGAAGGGGTAGGCTGAAGTGAACTAGAAAATTTAGGCATACACATTTCGCTGAGCTGATTTCTCTTCATATTATGATTAATGCGAGCCTATCGCACACAAATTGCACCTCCGAGTAACTGACGGATGAATTTTCGAATTGTGCATATCCAATAATTGGTATTTCAATCCATGTTTCTAATGTGTACGCTGATACTAAGGTGACAAAATTTTGTATATGTCCTAACCAGCGATATATCATGTTAGTGAAGAACAGACACAAATTTTAAATCAATACATAATTATAGGCCTCCTCCAAAGAACTTTGGGGGATCTTTTGGCCCTTATATTCTGATGATGATGATGACATAATTATAACTGGTTATGTAATATGTAGGTATAGGATAATACCAATGTGATGTCCTAAATGTGCACAAAACCGAGGTAAATGGCATCAAAAAAGAGAGGCCTATACCCAGCAGTGGGATGAGATGGGCTGTGGATGATGATGATGATGATGATGTCCCAAATACGACGCTCGTTGTCTCGTCCTGCGCTAATAGATGTCTCACTTGAGACGTGTTTGAGTGTTAAGTGTTAGCTAAAATACCACCAATTATAATTCAGTTCAGTTCGCCAGCCGCCAGACAGCCTCCGTGGCGCAGCGGGCGAGAAACCGGCTGTAAAGCGAGAGGCCGCTGGTTCGATCCCCACATCGAGACAAATGTTTGTAATGCCTACAGATGTTTGTTTCGGGTCTGGGTGTTGTGAGACCGAAAGTCTCTCGTAGTGCCTGATACCCACGACACAAGACTCGATCTTAGTCAGTCCCACTCACACACCCCACGGTCAGAACTATGTATGTGACTGTTGGGTGTTATTTATTTATTTAGTCGTGTTTCCTTGAAAACCTGTATGTTTGCATTTATAATATTATATGGATAAGTACAGTTACAAAAAGGCGTGATCAAGTACCTTCTGATTTATACATACGAAAGACTTTCACCTAACTAGATGTTAATAAGTTGTTCGTAAAATTCCAAGTAGTGAAATAAAACTACCAATGTCAAACACTACACGAATTTCAACTAGACTCGGCGTAGATGTTATCATTAAATAACGGTGTTTAAAGTGTCAGCAAAGCGTACTATAACTGGTTTAGGAACGAGCGGTATTTATAGTCTTTTTGTCGCCTCAAAGTGGCAGCAAATATGGTCTGTGAACCGCGTGGTCCTGGGTTCGATTTCCACGTCGGACGGGTGTTTTTCATGGGAATAGATGAGTACAAAGGGAGGTTGACACAGGCAGGCAGCCGGTCGTAAAACTAAACCGTGATTATGATGATGATCTGATCCGACCTATTTCGGTCAAGGCGACTTCATCTCCCTAATTATGTACCTCTATAGAGGTAAATGTTGTAATGCTATGGGTGTATCTTCCAAACAAATAAATAAATTATGTTGTAATTAAACTAAACCATATCTTTACTGTAACATGCTTTAAAAGTATGTTGCGCTGACCTCACATTGAGGTGAGATAAGGGCAGCTGGAAAGAGAGGTATGTAATAAATGTATATAATATAGTTCGAAAGTATAAAACAGTATCCACGACTGTATTCAATGGAATGTACTAAATGTTAATTTACAATTGCCAAGTAAATAAATCAGAGGTGCGCTCCCACAAGCTCGTGACCAGACTAGCGAAACACGAATAGAACAAAATGCAACAAATCATTAAAATATATTTGCAGGTAATTCGCAAAAAGTGTGGTTCACATAAAAATGCGACGTCCGTCCTGCCATACGGCGGCAACAATTGGGTACTTGACTAAATTTTAATTTATTTTATATGATATTTACGCCATCTAAAATATAGCATTGAAAGAATTATTGAAATATTCTCAAAAATAAAAAAGTTATAAGCATTTGCAATTTGGTGTAACCTTCAAACTGCGGGAAAGATAAGTATTAGTAAAATGGCGTCAGGTCCATAACGGCACGTGCGTTAGAAAGGAATAGCAAGATATCCCCACTACATCCCCACTCTTGCTCATTGCAAAATTTAAAATATGAATTACTGACTCATTTTTCAACTAATTTCGATGCCGATTTTACAGAAGAGTTTCTACATAACATAACATAAGCTCACGCCTGTATCCCCGAAGGGGTAGGCAGAGGTGTACTAGAGAACTAGAACACCCACATTTCGCCGAGCCTAGTTCGGTCCCAGATGTGATAGGGGGCGAGTCTATAGCCATATCGGGCACAAATTCCAAGAGAGAAAAAGAGTTTCTGTTTTGTTTTATTTGTTACTACATATAAAAATGAATGTACAAAATCAAACACAGTCAAGTACCCAATTCCCGATAAGGAATTGCAGCTATTATATTTATTGTGTCAGTAAAGATTCTCAGAACCAATTCTGCATATGATGGATTTCTTCTATTAAAGTCTGGTCTAACATTCCAAGGGCAACGCTGCAGAACTATTGATTTAATTCAGAAACTTGACGTTTGAAAGGGGTCATAAGAAAACAATGAAAATCAAATGAAACTAATGAAACACGTCTTGTAATTTATCTCAATAGTCTGTCTAGATGCCTTTTTATTATTCTGTTCGATTCTTTTGAATGTTGCAACAATAGCAATGTTTTAAAGAGAACTTTTCAATGTTATTATTTTAGCTACCCTCATATTTACATTATATATATTTTTGGTGCTAGTATAGAAAAATCTGTATTATCATCCAAATCTCGCTGAGATTAACACACGATAGATATAGAGAGTTCATGAAGATGTTATATACAGTGCCGTATCTAGGGGAAGACTAGAGGGTACACGTGCACCAGGTGACAGGATTTGGGAGTCGGAAAAATCTGGAGAGCGCTCTAGTTCGAGGGCGGTAAAATTGCAAATTGGCAGCTTGAAGCCGGCTTTGAAAAAACCTAGATCCGGTATCGGTAAGATAATAATTTGCTGGATATGCAATAGATATATTAGTAACACTATTCAATTACGAAAATAAATTCGATGAGTACAAGCTAATTTTCTCGAGAAACGCAGGTTTCCTTACGATGTTTTCGTTCACCGATATAGAAAGCGATATTTCACAATGAAAACACTAGACTAGGTAGACTAAGGCCTAACCCCTCTCATTAGTAGAGAAGGCCCGTGTCCAGCAGTGGGACAGTAGTATTACAGGGCTTAATGTTATTATGTTCATTATTTTATAAAAGCCAATTACATATTCCATTATTACTATAATATATGGATTTTTCCATATTAGCCCGGAGTCTGGAATTTGTGCCCGATATGGCGATAGGCTCGCCCCCTATCACATCTGGGACTGAACTAAGCTCGGCGAAATGTGGGTGTTCTAGTTCGCTAGTGCGCCTCTGCCTACCCCTTCGGGGATACAGGCGTGAGCTTATGTTTTATGTTTATGTACTATAATATTTTGATTATGTTTATCATTCGAATTCCTCCCTCACTACTATAAAGTCGCGGATGCTGGGTGCGGACGCCGCGCGGCACGCTCTACGTCAGAGGCCGTTCGAATCCGCTCGATGCACCGCACCGCGCCTGTGACTCAACCGCATATTATTTATATTCCGCACGCATAATTGAATGACACCTGGTTGGAATACTTGCACATGATGGCTGTGTTTTGATTCATACGTCTGGATATAAAGGGCTATTTATAAGCTTTATCTGCGGTCGCTATATTACAGAGCCTTCCACTGAAAACATGTGCCGCGGCCGTCGCGTCGCCGTCGGACATCGCTCATTCAATCAAATCGTTTGAACTGATACTTGCATGCGAACATTTTCATTCATTTGTATGTTGATGTTAGACATGCAACATCTGTAGAAAATTACGAATTGTCTAACCCCCTTATAAAAATGTAGGATGATGTAAAAACCGAAAAGAATGATAGAGTAGTAGAGTAATCCTTAATGCATAGAACTAGATAAACAGCCCACTAAGTTAGGTACTATTTACTCAATTACATTATCCATATTCTGATTTTTATTTTTACGTCAAATGGTGTTAAGTGTTATCTATCTATTTATAATTATGTATTACATTCTTTTAATATAATGCTATCCTAATAAATGTCTTTACCGATAAAATACGAAGAGATTGATGAAATAAGATGAAGCGGAAGTAATATATCAGGCCCGTGTAAAGAAAGCCAGTCTCTGTCTAAATCTGTAGGGCACGGGTGTGTTAATATGTACCATACTATAAAACTGTCAATACAGATCAAGTAGATTTTAATATAAAAACTCGACACTCAACATAAACACCGAAATCGCCAAATAAACTCCATATTCCCTTAAAACCAGTCTTCTTTTCATGGACTAAAAGAGCCGCACGTGAAAAAATCATGCACACCCCAAGTAATAATTTATAAATAGAGCCATAAAGCGAACAATATCTCAACATTTTCCACAATGTTCGTAATAGCGGAATTGTTTATAAAAACTGTTAAATCAAAGTCCGTTTTAAAATGCAGACTTGCGATTAACGGTCGCAATTTGCCAGTTTTTACTTAATGACGGCTTGCATGCAGCCGCGTCACGGCCTGATAAGAGAATTCTCACAATTCCCTATTAGGCTGAAACCTTAATGTTTCGACGAATTTCCACTGGAATTAGAACAAACATCACAATAACACCAATCAAACTGTTTATAGCACGTCTTGAAATTGCAAATGGTTCCCGGAATTACTTTTCATACCATTAATCGTATTGTTTTAAACTATAGATACATACATAGACTCACGCCTGTATCCCCGAAGGGGTAGGCAAAAGCCAATTAGAGAACTAGATCACCCGCATCTTGCCGGCTAATTTACGTCCCAGATGTGATAGGGGGCGAGCCTATCGCCATATCGGGCACAAATTCCAGACCCCGGGCTGATACTGAAAAATTCAATATCTCTTTGCCTGACCCGGAGGGATCGAACCCAAAACCTCAAGATAGTAGTCATATCGTTATACCACTAGGCCACTGAGGCAGTCTCTATAACCACTAAACTATAGATATAGATTAAAAACCTATGTTGCCATTAGGGCAAAGATAAAATATTAAAGTACATACTATAGTTTGAATAATGCCTTTCAGAAACGAATTCATCACGAAATCGTACCAATACAATCTATATATATATAAAAATGAAACCCGTTTTCCGTTGTCATAGCATCACGCGTGAACGGCTGGACCGATTTCGCTAATTCTTTTTTTAGAATATTCCTCGAAGTACGAGGATGGTTCTTACGGAGAGAAAAAAATGAAAAACTGTCTGAAAAAGTCTAAAAACAACACTTTTCTGTACTCCCATACAATCGATTCGTAATAATACTTAAAAGTCAATTTGAACTTTAATACCACACCATAAAGTTCAAGTATTAGTGGAGAGGTTCCGGGAAGGCAAAACAATTGAGTGACGTCAATATTTGTCAATATTTATACGATGGTAACGTCACTCTGACCCGGCGCGGCGTCCCGAATGGGAGCGGAGCAAAAAATGAAAAATGTTAAGAAGCGGGGAAGTTGATATCTCAGAAACTACTGGTTCGAATTGAAAAAATATTTTTTTGTGGGATAGTCTATTTATCGAGGATAGCTATTGGCTATATAACATCACACTATGACCTAAGGGCTGACTGACGAGGTGATTGATGGGGTGACTGACAGGGTGACTGATGGGGTGGCGGACGGGGTGACTGACGAGATGACGGACGAGGTGACTGACGGGGTGACAGACGGGGTCACAGACGGAGTGACAGACGGGGTGACAGACGGATGACAGACGGGGTGACAGACGTATGGCAGATGGGTGACAGACGGGTGACAGACGGGTTCACAGACGGGTGACAGACGGGTGACAGACGGGTGACAGACGGGTGACAGACGGGGTGACAGACGTATGACAGACGAGTGACAGATGGGTGACAGACGGGTGACAGACGAGTGACATACAGGGTGACAGACGGGTGACACACGGGTGACAGACGGAGTGACAGACTGGGTGACAGACGGGTGACAGACGGGTGACAGACGGATGACAGACGGGTGACAGACGGGGTGACAGACGTATGACAGACGAGTGACAGATGGGTGACAGACGGGTGACAGACGGGTTCACAGACGGGTGACAGACGGGTGACAGACGAGTGACATACAGGGTGACAGACGGGTGACACACGGGTGACAGACGGAGTGACAGACTGAGTGACAGACGGGTGACAGACGGGGTGACAATCGAGCAGAAAGATGAGGTGACCGACGGCTTGACCAACAGGGTGACTGTCGGGGTGACCGACGGGGTGATGGACGGGGTGACTGACGGGGTAACTGACGGGGTGATGGACGGGGTAACTGACGAGGGTACTGAGTGGGTGACTGACGAAACCGGACCGAAGTAGATCATCTCATTACCTCCTTTAGAATTATTGGATTATAGGTGCCTACGACTCATTCTTTCAACCCTCTCTCTCCTACGCAGACGAAGTTGCGCGGGTCAGCTATAGTAGGATTGCTAATTAAACGGAGTAAACTGACATTTCGAATGTTGCCACTTTTTTATGAAATTTAAATAGTGCTGCGATAAAAAGATCAAGATGATAAATATTCTTCAATTCAGTGAACCATTTCATTCCTTCATTTTCTAAAGTCCAACTCATAGTCGTAATTCCTGCCTAATGTGTGATTAGTACTGCATGTCTATTGAATTATATTCATAGTAAATTACTGCATGCCAAGTTTTGGCATGTCCACTAGAATTGTATTCATGGTTCATTATAAACAAAACTTACAAAAGCTATGAATGTGCCCAACGTAATTTTTCTCAAATAATAATAGTAATATTTGTAATTTTCATTGTTATCATTCAGCGTCTGTTGTAATAATTTACGCAACATTATTTACACAGACATTTAGTCGAAGGGTTGAGCTGATTTTTTTATAAATACGCAATAAAATTATAATTTTGCAAGCTAGTGCTGAGTTATTATATCTTTGAATGATAAAAAGTGAACTAGATCAATCACTATGTTTTGGGAGTAAGCAACATTATTTTGGAAAGTGACATTTCGACCTGTCAGTTTACTCCGTTTAATTAGCAATCAGACTATAGTACGCAATAAATACCCATCAATTCGGATGAAGTGAATCACTAAAAAGAGAAATATGCGCTTACTGACGTAAAAAGTCTAGCTTCTAGCTTCTGCTAGAGCAGCAGCATCATGCGTTCGTGTTTTGGAATTAGTCGAAAATTGCTGAAACGAATATTCAAAGCAAATATCAAGTTAAAATTACTTAAGGTAGTATTATAAATACCGTTCTCCATTATGTATTTTTGATAATAAATTACGTTATATTTCCTAGATTATTAAATTATCATCTTATTGAAAACCTAGAAATTATTGACTGAGATTTGAGACAGGCGACCAGTACTTAATATTTCGAATCATTGTAGAATAGTTCACTTCCGAACCGCTAGACTGAACAGATCATATTTTTAGGCCGCATTTTATAAATCAATTTATTTACTGATTTCTTAAGTTTACGCGAATGTTATACATTGAAATAAAACTATTTTTACGGATTCTATCACGATTAGGTTTTAATTATTATTCCCGACGTTTCGAAGGCTCTGCAGTCTTCGTTATCACGGGTCAGACTGATTAATAATAATACCTTGTCGTCTCCTAATCCAAATCTGAACCCCACTGACAACCACTTGGCTTAGGCCCGTGGCTGTTGGCCATATACCGGTCTTTTAAGACCGAGATGCGAAAAGCAAAAAATAATAATTAAAACCTAATCGTGATAGAATCCATAAAAATAGTTTTATTTCAATCAATTTATTTCTTAAAATAACATACTCGAATAGTACTGGCGGAAAAATCGATGCATGTACATTGTACCTCGAGGCAATCTCACCACTTATTGACCAATCACATCAACAGACCGATTACATCCGTGGGACTTATACATGCCACATAACTTTAAGTACACATCCTTTGTTTAGTATATGACTAACATTTATAAAGTATTTATGTTAATTTCCTGAAATGATTTTGAAGACGCCAGCGCAGTGCAATAAGATGAGTTAAGGACGAGATGAAAACACGCCACCGCACAGGATGGGTTAAACATTTCGTTGATTGATTTATATTTACGCGTTCAACTCTCGCGCTTGCAAAACAACCAATGTTTTAACATACAGTTACTAGACACAGTGAAGCAAAATAGTAAGAAATTATAATCCTTTTATATAAAATGGTGAATTACATGTTTTAATATCTAATATCTAAAGGTAATCTTTTTTTATCCTACATCGCAGATACTGGCAAACGAGCACATGGGCGATCTGATGGTAAATGACCTCCAATGCCTATCATCATCGTCATCATCAGTCATATGACATTCACTGCTGAACATAGGTCTACCCCAAAGATTTCCAGATCGACCTGTTAGAAGCGGCCTGCATCCAGCTACTTCACATAACATAACATAACACTTCCTGCGTCCTTTATCAGGTCGTCGTATATGGACACCTATAGCAATAATACGAAAAGCATCATAGCAGCGTTGCCAACCGTAAAGAAGTGGAATCGTGAAGGAAGAATTGAGAAAGGTAGGATTTGTCAGTTAATTAACGAAATGTAGCGAATAGCGAGCTGCCACTTTAAGTATTTTTTCTGTAAGACAGTGGTATCAAACTACTAAAGTCTACAGCGTGGCTCTACTATTTAAAAATACTTAAGAGTCTCCACAATTCCATTACTTTTGAGGACAACGGCCTACTTTTTATTTCAGATATACCGTAGCCATGGACAATTTTTTTTTATAGCAAAAAGAATCATGGGTGCGTTGCCAACCTAAAAGGAGGAAATGGAAGGGGGGAGAGGGATTGGGAAAGGGAGGGGGGAAATGGGCCACCGGAAATCTCACTCACCGAACGAAATGCGACAGCAAGCTGCCACTTTACGTCGGTTTTCTGTGAGACAGTGGTATCTAACCGGTCGAGCCGGCCTATTCGTGCTGTAGACGTTACTGTCTATACAGTGTGGCTCTACCACACATACCACATTTTAGTCATTTATAAAACTGTGTGACATCTCTGGTCATTACAAAGCTTTTTCTTTGTGTTCGATGATACTATGTATTACATATCGTAAATGCATCTTAATTATACCTCTACATATGCGAACAATTCCAAAACCATAACATTAATCTTAATTGCCTGAGGACGTATACACGTTGTACGTACGCTCTATCGTATTTACACTATGATATCGCGCTTGCTAATCTAATGTATACTGATCACTTACCGCTCCAATAGCACCCGTATATCTCCACCCGCATGCAGACGGTCCGGCGATGCGAGCTGTAAGGGATGAAGCGGATCTTCGACGCCCAAATCGGGGGCTCCAAGTGGTTTTTCTTTTCTAAATACGTATTTGTGTTGCCGGACAAGATCTGAAATTAACATTCAGTTTAATATTACGTGAAAATGTTGTAGCCTTAGGCGATGGATGATGAATTGCGTTCCGAGAATACATAAAGCTTTCTATGTACCCAATAGAAAAAACAAATTAAAATAATAATGGGACTTAAATCTTTATATTCTTCTCATTCAATTACGCCGTCAAATCTCAAAATAAAATGAGGTTGAAAAGTATTACCTATTAAATAACGTGGGTGATTGTTAATTTGATTTGATGATTGAACGTGCAGTATTATCACTAATCACAGATGTTTGAAAAAAGTATTATTTTTTAGTATGGGTATATTGGATTTTTACATCACACGGATATTTATTGACACTGGGCATGACCTTATTCGCTACAGATTTGTTGGGCGCCGGCAACGCTGTCTATTTTAAGCTGTCTTCGATATCAATGATCTGTTTTATATTAAATTAGCTCTGTGCAAAAGCAACTCCCAAACGGTTCCCGCGTTAGAACTTACGACGGGACTACTCGCGACCAGGACATCGTAACATGGTTTTACATTAATGATGTGATAGACATTGCTTATTACTATTTAAGCACGTAGCTTCCTGTTGCTATGGAACGTGGAAGGCAGTACTCTCGATGCAAACTAAAAGTGTTTAGCATGCTTTACTCGACTAAACGGTCAACTTTGCGCCAAGTTTCATAGAAATTGAATGAAGGAAACATCTTGGTACGCTTGCTGTTTTATAATATCAACAACAGCATTATTATTCTCGGATAGAGCGGTTGATAAGCCAGGGTTGGACTCGGCTGACTGCAAATGGCGTTAAGTTAAACATATGAATATGGCCACATTTCACACGATGTACAGAGTTCAATGGAAACTATTATCACACGTGAATCACTGTCACTCAGTATTTGATACATGGTAATCTATATTTTTTACGAAACAGAATACTGATAGTATAATTTATACAGTAACCCCCTTATTCATAATAACTTAGTAGAGCGTAATAGGACCGCAATAGTACGTTTCATAAAAATTGTATTCATAATACCAACGTTCGATAGTGAAAACATGGCCGATTCCGATCAGCTGTTTCAACTTTGATATTCTTTTTAATGACATAATTTTGTTATAGTCCCTAAACTATCCTGGGGGGTCCTAACCCCATCTAACATTGATATATATTTTTTATTTACTGTTTCCAGTCAACACTACCTATTTGTTTCAAAGCTTGCCAGAGATAAAAATAAAGTTTTTTCTGTAACCAGCAACATTGTATTCGATAAGCATATTTTAGTTCTCTTTTAGCTAAACTAGGCAGAAGTAGGGTTATGCGTTCGATAAGACCAGAATTTCATTATGAATAAGAGGGTTAGTATTTTGCACTATGAGTAGGGATATCGACGATTTCGAACAATCGTTTGGGTACTTGACTATGTTTGATTTTACACACATTTTAATCATCATCATCATCATCATCAGCCATAGGACTTCCACCTACAAGGTGGACCGGACCTGATAAAGGTCGCAGGAAGTCGGTGGATGCAGGCCGCTTCCAACAGGTTGGTCTGGAAATTTTTGGGGGAGGCCTATGTTCAGCAGTGGACATTTTACATAGCAAATAAAACAAAAAAGAAAATCTTCTGTAAAAACTGAATCGAAAGTGATTGAAAAATGAGGGTAATTCATATTTAAAATTCTGGAGTGGGGACATATTGGAGATATCTTGCTATCCCTTTCCAATGCACGTACCGTTATGGAGGTGACTTGATTATACTGATACTTCTCTTTCCCGCAGTTTGAAAGTTACACCAAACTTCAAAGACTTATAATTGTTTATTTTTGAGAATATTTCAATATTTCTTTCTGTTCTATATTTTAGATGACGTAAGTTTCATATAAAATTAATTTTAAAAAGTTAGTCAAGTATCCAATTATCATACAGTGCCTCACCTCGTGACCATCAATGGTCCTGTATCGCACCCACTTCGCCAGCTTAGGCCGCCAGTACTCAATGACGTAGGCCTCTGCGAACTCCTGGCCCTGTCCGTTGCCGAAGCGGCCCTGCGTACCGGCAGCTGTGATCACGTGCACCGAATGCAGGTCAATTTCCAGCCACTCGGTTGACTCGGTCGTAATCTGAGACCGGGGACACCACGCGCCGCCTTTTATCTCCTGGTTCAACCTGGACAAACAAACCTGTAGGGTAATTTTTGACACTTGATTCGATTTCGAATAACCAAAATAACTAAATGACAACTTCTCGAATCTAACGCGACATTAGTGCACTATTTACCTCGATTTCGGTAAAATATTAAGGCACTAAAAAAAACGAATCGTAGTCAAAATCGAATGTTAAAAATCAGGGAGCTGATTACATCAAATGTTAATGTACTCTTCACATCTCGGGCTTGCCTCTTGTTTGCTGTAACCTAATACGCCCGACGAGTAAACCCATTCCATTTTGTAACATAGCGACTGCATGTATTAAATAATGCGTAAAGAGTACAATAGGGCATTCAGAAGAAATCCGCTTAGTTTCAATTGATCGTGCGAGCTTTACAGTTAGTCATCGCAGTCGCCGCCTTCGGTGCGAACTGCGGACGTATAAACCCGTGTACGCACTTTCAAACACGAACTACGAACACGTATGATTATACAGCACGGAAACAGATTAACAAGCGACCATTGTTAGGTATCATTCATCAGTGTCATACCTCTAAAAGTAAGCGATGGGAAATTTTGAAATTATTCGAATAATACCAAATGTTAGGATTTAAAATCGACCACTGAGCAATTGATAAAGTTATCACTTATGACAATGTTCTAATATTAGCTAGCGGATACTTTTATAATCATAAGTTTAAAAACTTAACGGACCGACTTCCAATTTGCCGATCGTGACCAAATGTATATGGGGCCACCCATGAAATAAGCTCTATCGAACACAAAAATAATTTTGAAGATCGGTCCACATTCGGCGGAGATATCGCGTAACATACCTTAAGAAAATACAAACGAATTGAGGGAAACCCCCCCCCCCCCTTTGTGGAAGTCGGTCGAAAAGTTTTTAAGTATCAAAAAACCGGATCGTCGCGATTTCATCAAAAGTGTTCGTATCACCTTCCCCAACACTTCTTTTGCATATCATGTAACACGCTTTATTACTTCCCTCGAAAGTGCATACCCGGCTTAATAATACACATATTTAAAGGCTTACTCTTCGATGAAAGCTAAATTTCTCATTTCAGTCGCTATAAACACTTGATAATATTTAAATCACAATCAACGTTCCAAAAAACATGATTACAACAATAGTTCATCAAACGAGTAGGTACTTACAATTTTATTATCAAGCTGTACGAATAACTTTTAAAGTAAACATATTTAATTAATATCTAACTTGAGATCATACGAGGTCATATAATTTACAGTTCAGATATTGCATCAACACGACGCTACATAAAACGATTAAATATTTCATCAAACAATGAATTCTTTCAATTGTACGTAGTTAAGGGTTATCACGTTGCATTATCATTGGTCCATGAGCATTTGAAGGATTTTACTGCGCGTGCCATCGCGATCAAAGTTCTACTTTAAGCACTGAGTACTTCATGCATCAATCAGTGTTAATAACAGTGTTGTTATTATTAACGCATACGACTGTCGTGTGTCACCAGTCAACATACCTACACTTCTTACGAGGCGCCACTGCGCCAGCGACCTGGGGGGTTACCATCACCTCTTATAGCAGTATTATTATAATTTTACTCGTCAATATTCCCATACAAAACAAATGAAGAACGATTATAATAATACTGCTATAAGAGGTCGTGGTAACATTGCAGTGCAGCGACGAATACGCAGGGACGTGCACAGGCATTGAGAATAGAATAGACACTTGTAAAATTACTTTTTTCAGTTCTTGTATCACCATGATAATCATATCTGCCGCGTCGAATTAAAAATCGAGCGTTAGAATTGTGAAAAGATTTGTTTTTTTTTTTAATATTCTTAATTTATCAATTGATTATTACCTTGACAAGTAGGTAGTGCATCTTTGTCTCTATGGTGTGCACACCACTACGCTAGCCAATACGCTAGTCACAACGAAAATACGCTACCAGCAGCCCGAGCAGGAAAATTTCTGACAACCGTAAATGTATTGGTGCTCGATGCGCGTCTATGAAATTTGTATTAAATATTAATCAAATGTCATTAGTGCGCAGCGAGTTCGAGCTTCGAATACATTTACGATTGTCAGAAATTTTCCTGCTCGGGCTGCTGGCTGCCTATTACCTTATTGTCGGGTTTTGTCAATCGTGCGGTGACATCTCGAAGGGTCACGGCTAACCAAATAAACTGGGGCATTTATTGCTTTAGCGCGTGCTTATGAATGTGCCATGAAAGCAACAGGGAGATCAGCAACGTTACCAGAAATTTTAATTTAAAACACTGTGTATGCAAATATTTGTTGTCAACACGCTTTAATTTAACAGTAACACATTGTCATGTTTAAATAGTAATCCAGAATAATATTATTTTCATTTCTTTATTAAGCTTAATCTAAAATTACCGATGATTGTCAAATTACACTACAAAATAAACAGTAAAATATCCACTCAAGATATGGTTTACAAAACTACTTAGAACTCATTACCACATGAGAGATCTCAATTATTGTTACATACAAGTAAGATTTTCCAGTTTTTTCGGATCTTGGAAAATCCCGGGATTTGGAATCGTTTCATCCCGAGAATGTACTCCTCGAAAATCCCCGGAGGTCAGGAACGGAATAGTAAATAATGTTAATAAAAAACAAAGTAAAGGTGTCGTAAAAATAAAAAGGTAGTTACAGTAAATAATTTCAGTATAATTTAGATACGAGATCGTCGTAAAAAATGTCAACGAAATTAGAAGTATCACTACTTCTATGGAACGTGTGATAACACAAAACAATATGAACGATATATCACATCAAAAATGTAATAAAACAATAATCTTTTAGGCCAATCATATACCGGGGTGGTCACTTATTAAGATTATTGATGCAAGACCGAGTCGGGCGGCTGTCAATGGGCCGTGCGAGCTACACTTTGTCTCTCATGCGCGCCGCCATGCTAACAAAAATTACAGCGACAGAAACAAATTACACTGTACATTCCCTTCTCGCGAGATGTAAGCTCTTTGAAGAGGTATACACGACAAGACGTGGTCACGTTACATATGGACTGCAACGCGGTTCAAGCACGAACTAATCGCCCGTCATTAATCTGAAAGTGTATATGAGATGACAGAATTGTCGGAACATTTTAATTGCCTCCCGCAATAGTATCGTGTACAAAAGAAAACAAATTAATGTCTGAGATAATTATTTGGAAATCGTGACCGAGAGTCTTTTAATATGGAACCATAATCAAGCAAATCAACGTCTTAATGTGTAAATACATTTTATGGTTCCATTAGGAGACCTCTCAGAAGAAAGGAACAATGAGTAATCCCGGGTACACACATAGTAATGGGAATGCAGTCGATTAAACTAGATAAAGAGGCGACCAAAAGGCTTACACCCAAAATCACTACAAGATTAATGATCTTAACATCCACACATACCCGAAGAACGGCAAAGACTACATCATAGGTAGTGAGATGCCGTTGATTAGCAAATACCTTAAAAACCCAGAGACCACCAAAATACAGAGCACAGGTTGACGAGGAAAGCCAACTCAACGACCTAAATAGAACTAGACAAGAAGTTAGTAGCAACAGCTAAATGTAGTACCTAAAAAACAGTCTTTGAAAATAAACTGAAATGTTACACTATTCCATCAGGTCAGGGACGCGGTAACGTATGAAATTACGGCCGCTGGAATCACTATAAAAAGACTATTAATGTGTGAGTGAAGAAATATTATGTGGATGTTTTGGATGACGAAGTACCCTTGAGACGATTAGACCATAAATTTCGCATTGACGTCAATTAGTTAGCCACACTTGCCCCCTTATTCATGATGAAATCCTGGTCTTATCGAAAGTATAACCCTACTTTTGCCTACTTTGTCAAAAAGATAACTAAAATATGCTTATCGAATATAATGTTGCTGGTTTACAGAAAAAACATTATTTTTTATATCTGGCAAGCTTTTAAACAAAAAGGAAGTCTTGGCTGGAAACAATCAATAAAAAATATATATCAATCTTAGATTGGGTTAGGACTCCATTAGGACCCCCCAACATTGTCTAGGGACTATAACAAAATTAATGTCACTAAGAAAGAATATCAAACTTGAAACAGCTGATCGAAATCAGCCATGTTTTCACTATCAAACGTTGGAACTTTTTAACGCTATTATACGATTATGAATACAAATTTTATGAAAGGTACTATTGCGGTCTTATTACGCTCTACTAATTTATTATGAATAAGAGGGTTAATGTTTAAAGCGAATAAAGGATGTTTTTAAAGCAGTTTTACGTGAATATAACTTGTCCCAACAATAACATAAATAATATCCGTTGCAACCATAAGTGAACATTTACCTCGTTTATTGCATCCAACTAGTGAACAAACTAGACGAGCAACGAATAAACTGAATTCAAATACGAGTACATGAGGCGATCACATGACAGCATTTAAGATTCATCAAATATTAGAATTAGACACGAGGGCGTTTAGCTTAGGATTGGCTTTCTAGTGAATAACAACTGGCTTTTGCAAGGTCGGCTCTACCAACGGAATATTATATTGTATAAAACATTACTATGATTAGCTATAGGTATATTATTTTATTAAGATTAATTAATCTAAGACAACTGCCTCATGGTAAAAATAATGCTATGTCCATACTAGACATTCAAAGGTATAAAAGCGTAATTAAAATCTTCGATCGTATGAATTGTGTCAGCAAACGACACATATTACACGTATTGCCTATTATGTTATTCTACTGCGTCGATGGCATGTACGTTGTCCTAGTTTAAACGGTCGTCGATCAAAATAAACGGGTATAAATTAAACAACTGACTAAGCTCCTGTTAACGTTCAGTCGTTGAAGCTGTGTGGGTTACCCAATTATACAAAGCTACCGTAATAATCGTGTTCGTTTGCTATACTAAATTGGTTACGAGCTGCAGCAGTCTGCGCTAAACACAGACAGAAAGTAACATTTCAATATACATCGAAACGTGACCGTAAAAGCGCGCGCCGCCATCTCCGCCCATAAAAAAACGCTCTAATACACGGTTTGTGTTACGTATCGTTATTGATCTGAAACAATTTCCATACATACCTACCTCATCCTCAGCGGCTATTAGAAGGTCGTAAATAATTTAACATAGATCAACGTGTACGAACCTTCCATTTTGTGGTGCCACGTTGCCGTCGTTGTAACAAGAGCTTGCGGTGACGTCCTTATCTGGAATCAGACCGCTCTCCATGCCAAGAGGGGCGATACATTGGGCTGTGAACAGAGATACAGCGACTTTATAGTAAACATCAAAAAATTCACAACAGTAACGGACAAAGGGAGAGGGGAAAAGTGCTCGGGCGAGCGCTTAAAAAAGAGGGTTCATGCATAAAACGTTAACTATAAAATTTCATAAAATATAATATCTTCAAGGTAACTTGTCTTTAAATAAATGTTTTATATTATTTTATTTTATAAGCCTATTTTTTTCTAACGGTTGTAGGTACGGGATATTAAAAACCGCTGTTCTACTCAAGACTTCCCTGTCGTCGACATAGCAACTTTATGATGGTGAGACTTCCAAAATAATCCTTATTTAGTTTTCACAATGTTAAGTACAAAATGAACAAGTCTTCACGTCAGTTCGCCGCTGCATTAAAGCACTTCACAAACGACGTTAGCGGGGACATCAAATGGCTGTTGCATTTTCCACGTCCTTCGAGGAAAACGTCGATTGCCCGCCGGAGCCTAGCCGTGAGCGACGACTATTAAGTTTAACTTAACATCCAGTAAGCCAAGCCAACGTTAGAGGGACTGAGTTTCATAAATTCTCCGTCCACACTTTAAAGCAATTTTCTGCCACTTGTGCAAAATCAAATTTATCAAAGACTCTTTAAAATAAGTACTTTGAATCATGTACGAGTAGTAAAACTTTTTTTAAACACACTGAGAAATAATATTATGTATATTATTACTAAGCTTTATGCTTGGTAAAAATCGTATTTTCAAATCTCAAGACATTTTCAACGACAACACACTCGATTTTATTCAACACAGGGATAATGTAGGTACATTCTACATATTATATAATGTCAAGAATTCCACCGCACAAAATCTGAAGCCGACGCGACGTAAGTTTGCCTATGCGGGCTCTTTATAGTTGAAGTAGAACGTAAAAGGAATCTTTATGCGAAATCTCACGTCCTCTAGTTCATAGTAGATACATAACATAAAATTGCACGACATTTACGTACGTACAGTACGTCTCTAGATTACGCGCTCGCTTCATTACACGTTCAATGACATGTTTACGCATCATTAAATATTCAAATGGCATCAGTGGACAATTAAAACTGAGACTCGTCATCGAGTCATCTCTGTGCACTGACCTTATTTGATTACGAACCGGACTATTGTAGAAACTAACGAGTACGCGTGCGACGCGGCGTGACATGGATTGAAACTATCTCATTTTCCCTAAACAACGGATTGATTTTAATGCTGACTTTTACAATAAAATATAAATAAAATTCTTTATTGTGAACCGTTTTAAAATTAAAACAATAAACCTAAAATAGCTCCTTACTTATAAAAGTATTTACACTCTATTTAAATTCAAAACCTTCAAAAGTAGTGTTTACAGTAGTGTTGACAGCCTCCGTGGCGCAGTGGGAGAGTAGCCAGCTGTGAAGCGAGAGGCCGCAGGTTCGATTCCCGCATTGAGACAAATGTTTGTGGGACCCACAGATATTTATTTCAAGTCTGGGTTGTGCGACGCAAAGTCTCTCATAGTCTCTGACACCCACGATACAGGTTATGCCTAGTGTGGGGTCAGGACTAGGTGTGTGACTGTTGGGTGTATTTATTATTATTTATTTTACCTATCAACATTGAGCGGTGTTATCTCTGAAAGCGATTTCTTCCAAACAACTTTTATAAGTATAAAGACCAAATTTCATATTACATAATATATTAATAGATGTAATACAATTTTTTATTTTACTCAATTAAATTAATTTAACTCAATCACATTTAAATAACTATAATCCCGTGGACGATCATTTCAAGTTTAAATAGTTTGTATTTTTGTAACCCAGCAGAACAACCCATTAGTCTGAAATATAATGAATAACGTATTAATTGTACGACTTTATATAAAAATATCCACAATATAATACCATTATGGTTCATATAATTGTATTAAATAAGTTTTGTTGAAACATATGAAGTCACTTTCGTTCGAAAGTGATGTTTGATAGAGGGGATCTTACATATATACCTCTACGAAAATATTATTGCCACTATATCATTGTTGTACAATTTGTAAAGTGTGTTATTTCATTTTTTGATGCTATTAATTTATGACTTATGGCCAATTACGCTTGGCGCCAACAGTCTGTCGTCGCCTTTAGATTATGCATAGCGAGTCGGCCAACTACGGCAAAGTTAGATGACATTTAGATGCTTGTCTCGCTTCGACCCAGCTAGGGTGTAAATCATTCAGGACTTGTTGCTAAGTGGCAACATTTTTAAACTTATCCGTCATGTACTTAGCTCACATCGGCGAGTCCCATTTGCGAACACTATCTTAACTACTCATACGTTCCCTTTGCCCAAATGCCAGTCATTAGACCGTTTGATGTCAAAGCATTTTGTACTTTATCAGACTGTGACAATATAAGGTCAAAAATAAAACTTCGCATAAGCAAGCCGAGGTAAATAAGTGCAAAATTGCAAGGGTATTGTTTGTGATCTGGCGGAATGAACTTTCCGTGATCAGCGTTAATTACAAGATGGCCGCCCTCGAAACAAAAATGAAACCTCTCGTGGGGGCTGCACTCCAAACAGGGCAACTTTCATTTCAACTTCATGATATCGGCGAAATGGAATTGTTCGAAACAACTAGATTCGTGAAAAACGACGAGAGCTTTCAGTAGGTAGGAAAACGTTCGAATGCAAAGTAAAAACTCGCCAAGCATACATTTCAATTTGCAACTGTGGCCACCGTCCTCCACCAATCGTTGGAGATGATATTATGTTCTCTTTGATGCCACTTCATCTGTACCTATTCGATCGTGAATTCTTTTATAATGCAAGGTAGGCACACCGCACGTAGTGTGCACGCGTGGTCTGCGCCTGAAGCAAATTACATTCGCACAGCATGGTTCCATTTTGCATTAGCTAACAAAGACGTTAGTATTAATTAATTGATGTTATAGACTCGACGTTATCCACGCATATATATGGACCTAAGATGACGATTAAATTTACTGAAAGCTTGTTATGCGACAGTTTGTTAAATGGGAAATAACATTGCGGCATCTACTAGTTTGTCTCGCCGAGAGGTTATAAAATAGCGAGGGAATTAATTAGACTTTCCTTCTTTCCTCGTGGTCCCACAACACTACACCAAAGGGAAACTAAAAATTTAAAAGTTTTAAATTACCCCAGTTGGTTATCTTTTATTGTAATCCACGGCCACGGCCAGTTTGAGCTAGTATTTGACTAAAATGTCAGAGTACCTAGGGTATATAATCAATAAAGATGACGGAACAGTTCGCCGACGGCTTTGTACTCGAATATAATGACTTCGGTATCGATGTGCCGGCTCGTTAAACATGACTAGACCTTTCGGGTGCGCATATTAGTCACAATATCAAAGCTCTTCAACACTACGAGCTGATAAAGGTGCACCGTGCAACTGACGTATGATTTAATTAATAGACAATCGAGCGATAACTGTTTATTGGTAGGACTGTCGAGACGCAAAGTTCAAGTGAACAATATTAAAGCAAACAACGCTTATCGAGTGAATTTGATGCATTGTTTAATTGCCTCTGATACGATGTAATTATGGACTGTAAGTACACAAAGGACAGTAATTGGAATCACGTCCAATTCCTTATCAAATTTGTTTACAAATTTAAAGAAACATCTTCAAGGTTCGTACCTTAATATACCGCGCCGCAGATATTGAAATTAGTCTTCTTTTTACAAAGTTTTGTTTACTTTCACCTGTCTTGTTCTCTATCTGTCTGTCAGTAATCAAATCTTGCAAGCTAAATTAGACCCACTTGAACGATGCCCGATTGAACTCAAAGGTGTATTTATTTTATCTTTGGGGAAAATACAATGATATGGTAACATGACGCCAGTCTGATGATGGCGATGGAAGATAGCCATATAAACTTCTGAACTAAATAAGATAAGCCCATAAAGTTTGGGCTGGATTGATATATCTTTTGGAGCACTTTACACCTAGACGATATTCAGGGTCTTTAATGATGAAGCTGGAAGGAGCTAGGGCGTATCTGTGATAAAGTAATATAACCCTACCAAATTTAGACTCCATTGATTCGTCTTGAGGAGCACTTTACACCTAGACCAGGGATGGCGAACCAGTGGCACGCTTGCATCAATGGAACAAGACATAATATTTTGAACACGTCACCGACAGAATTCATTCAATTCGTCAATTCAAGTATCATTGAGCTGGGGCTTAACTTTTGTAGAAATAAAGACTTTTCAGTTGATAGAATTTTTTTCCAATAATCACAAAGTCTAAATTATTTGATGGCACGTCTAACACATCATTAAATATGTCTTTATAAAAAAATTCACGTTGTTACATAAAGGTTCGGCTACCCTGACCTAGACAATATGCAGGGTTTGATGATGGTGAGGAAAGTGGTGGTAATAAAACAACATAATTACTGTAAAACAGTGGTGGTACTGATCGTGCCGTAAACTAAAATAGTCTACATCTACATCGCAGTTCTACCAATTTTAATACCACTTTAATAGTACAATTAGTTTAATAACAAAATACTAAGACCAGTTAAAATAGAACAAACTGCATTCAAGGTAAAGATTACAATCCCTTAACCAGTCCCTGCGTTAGTGCAATCAACTAACCTATAGAACATAGTCTATAGATTTTAGAATGATAGACATCTCAAAGCGAACAGCACTCAGGCCATTTTCGGCTAGTCTCATCCAGTTCCTGTCAACTGCCTTTCGCCGGTGTATGGGCAGACGAAAATATTATTTCACTTTGTGCCTGGCAGTAGACCACAATATTATTTGCATGGCAAATGCATGGCTATTGCAAGGCAAACCATTTGTTGCATGCAGCATAGTGTCCCGTGAATTATATATGTTTAATTGGCGCTAGATGCCAATTACGGCCATTCACGTCCTTATGGATTCCACTAGAATTTACAATGTAACTGCTGTTCATTATCTATTCTAAGTCAATTTTATGTCATGGAAATTAACATATGTTTTTATAAGTGAAATATTCTACCACCTCGATCATCTATTATTCAGATTTAATAAGAACTTTATACACAACGACACGAAACAATTAAAACTGCGCGGCTTCAATTTTTTTTTACTTTGAACCGTACAAAGAAAAAGGCCATACGGTCTTCGTTTCCGGCCATGGAGTGGCGCCAGCCACGCGCGCAGGTGTTAACAAACATTGAGACGTTGATATAGATAAATACGTCACGTTTGCTTCAAGCACGTATGCCTCCACTAGTGGTATTTAGTATCTATACTAGCTCTGCCACGTGAATTTACCGAACTACATATTACTGCTCCGCTAGCGTGGGTCACAGCGTGATGTTATACACATAAGTGTTTGTTTAGCAAAAAGCTCAAACACCCCATTTAAATATTGATTTTAAAGTTCAGAAAAATATTTGTAAAATAATAATAATATTAATGAAAACGCACATGGCTATAACCGTGTTGTAACTGCCTACAAATATTGTCCTGTCCCTTCAATAAATTCACGAGCACGTGCTTTCGTAGTTAGTACTGTGTCAGTAGCGACTCGCGCACTACAGTTCAGTACCCCTAGTACGAGCTTACTTTGACAGTTCTTGATTCTCGAAATCGACGATAGTTTCTGTTTTGTTTATACTTTTGACTAGCCGCGCCACATTAAACTACAACGGAAACTACAACGAACTAAAAACTGCATGGAGAAACTGAAAACTATCGTCAATTTCGAGAATCGAGAAAAACTTGTACTAAGGGTACTGATGATTTTATAATAGCAATAATGAGGTGTCCAACTTGCAAGATTTTTTTCATTTTTTTTTATCTGGGCACGGCAAAGTGACTACAATGCACCTGATGGTAAACGTAGTGCAGACCAAAAAAACTAGCGACCACTGACACTGTGTTTACCAGTGGTCGTCAGAATCATGGCGGCATATTTATGCTTCTTCACACTCCGAATCCGCAGAAGAAGCAAATCGAGGGGCTTGCAACAAGACAGGAGGATGACCAATGCAGATACAGGGATACCCCCAAACCCGTCTCCACCAACCATCAAGTCATGCTGCAAGCCCCTCGAGAGAACCGGAAGTACACTGGCTGATCCTGGAACGCGAACCACACGCGGAGTGTGGGTCACTATGGCGGGTTTTATCACCATGTGTACGGTGGTCGCCATCCGGTCGGAAACAATGTCCTACCGCCAGCAAAATTAGGACAAAATATAAGTTAATATGTTAAAACTATAGTTTTAACAAACTACTTTCGGTTTTAATATACAAAAACCCACGTTATATAAGAACCATCATCTCGCCTAAACAAATAAGCATGAATGTAACCCCAATTGGTCAAGTCGTTCAGAGATTAAACATAACCCAGTGCGTCATAGATGCAACCATGCCACGATCAACAAACTAGTTTCGCCCCCAGGTTTCAACCGCGTTTATAGTAACGCTGCCGTGAATCGTATCGTGAAAATGACTAAAGAAAAAACCGGTCAAGTGCGAGTCGGACTCGCGCACCGAGGGTTACGTACAAACCTGTAGGTATATAATGAATTTCACAAATGTTCCTTTATCTGTACTATAAGACGTTGCTTGCTTAAAACTTTGAGTTTTTCACAGCTCCAAGGGCTTGATATAAATTTCAGCTTGATACCTCCACGCGTTCCTGAGAAAAAGGGTCGTGACAGACAGACAAACAGACAACAAAGTGATCCTATAAGGGTACCGTTTTTTCCTTTTGAGGTACGGAACCATAAAAATATAAGGACTTTGTACAACTACGGAAAATATAATATGTTTACTTTGAAGCCGGTTCCGCCATTTAAGTTTCGCGATCTATTTACATGAAGTTGTCACCGTGTCATAAGGATTAAATAACGTATGAATACTTATTGAATTTATTATAAATACGGCGTTTTATTTACAATAATTTTAATTTCGGAATGGGATGATGTTTAACTGCTATATTAATGGGATCTTTCTTTCACAAAGACGCCATTTTGGTTTCTCTCCATACATTAGGCATGCTTAATTTTTTCATAGTTGTGCCTTGTCTTCATATTTGTCTTAAGTCATTGTATCGTGATGTGATATAGCTTAATAATTGTCTCAAAAGGTCACAAAAGATTTTAAAATTAAAAAAATATCGTAGTAACTTCGTACTCTCTTCTAACATAAGATACAAGATACTCGTACAGCCTCCGTGGCGCAGCGGGTAAGTAGCCGGCTGTGAAACGTGAGGTCGAGGGTTCGATTCCCGCACCGAGACAAATGTCTGTGTGGCCCACAGGTATTTGTTTCGGGTTTGGGTGTTGTGAGACGGAAATTCTCCCGTAGTTTCTGATACCCACGATACAGGTTTCACCTAGTGTGGGGTCAGGACTATGTGTGTGGCTGTTGGGTGTATTTATTATTAATTATTATTTACCTACATATGTATATACAACTACAGACATAATGTAATGAGTGTTGGTTATGGAATAATTTACCAATAAGCAGCTTTACAGGCGTGATCAGGTTTATCCCGCTGGCCATTCTAAGCCTATTCTTTAATATGAATATTCTTAAAAGGAAGCTTGGCTTATATGGAACCAAATCAAAGTTTCTTTTTAAAAAACCTGCTAAATGGAGTCGATCGAAAATTCTGTCGTAGACTCCTTGAGATGCCTATAATGAATATTTGCAATATTTAATGTTTACATTCTTATCTATAATTTTCTAGCCACTTGGTTTCAAACTTCGCTTAATAACTGCTGCCATTTGGCATCAACCGACAGCTTAGCGAACTCTCTGGTGCATGTGAACATTTTGACTTCAATTAATATTAACCAACGTCTTGTAAAGTTTACGTAATGCACAGGCTGTAGAGGAGACTAGAGCGTACTGATTGAGACCAGGGCGGTTACCGCCACCTCTTATAGCAGTATTATTATAATCTTACTACATTTCTTTGTACGGGAATCGGAACAAGCTAGATTGTAATAATATTGCTATAAGAGCTGGTGGTAACTCCCGCTCCCAGGCTCTTACCGCCACGTCTTATTACAATATTATTTTAATCTTACTTTTTGTACGGGAATCGGGTGAAGTAAATTTATAATAATACTGCTATAAGACGTGGTGGTAGCCGTACAGAAGGTTTACCACCACCTCTTATAGCAGTATTATTATAATCGTTCTTCGTTTGTTTTGTATAGGAATCGGTACAAGTAAAATTATAACAATACTGCTATAAGAGGTTGTGGTAACCCCCCCAGTAGCCTATTGCCGCGCCAATAACATTGGATCACAGATGTATTTCATAATTATTAAAATCATCTATTCCAATTGTGCCATACGTTTGTATATTTTGTGACTCTATTAAATGGTCAACATACAAATATTTGGGCGCGGCGAAATCAATCATCAAACACACTAATCATTTACAATTGCATACGATATATTGCATATGATAGATGCTTCGCAAATGCAATCAACAAATGGATGTCTGCCGAGTGCTGTGCTTTGACGAATCAATCAATCAATACGATCATCATCGTCCTATGATACCGCGTCAATACTGGGCGTTTTGTTGACGACACCCATTGTCGGGAGCACTAATCTTATGACCGCAACGGCATGAATCAAATTCCGTCAGCAAATGAGACAGAAATGACTGAACATAGCCACGTCCCGCTCTACAAACGGAACACAAATGTATATAAACAGACGTGGACTCACAATGCAGGTTCTTGACGTCTGTTCGATACCCTTAATTTATATTCACACAACAACAACACTTACGATATGGAACCGAAGATAGATTTATATCGATCACAAGTCGCATAGCCAATGAATATTATGATGTAACACGTCACCTCATAGTAAGGCGATGGTTGATGAGCGCACCGCGCCATGCCATGCCCCGCGCACGGACGTAAAATAAAAGGTGGACGGAGCGCTAGGACCATTGAAAGTGAAGCAGGGTTTTCGGCCCATTCGATGTATCGACACGTGACTGACACTGACGTGACGTTATGAGTGCTTATGTGTGCGGCACTTTTGTACAGGCGCGATTGTGTGCGTGGCGTCTGTTTAACTGCAGGCCAGATGGTGTCCTTCTTTTTATACGTCCATGGCTCCGCGGTGCGCCGTGTGGCGGCCCGTATTCATCGCCAACACAGCGACCGGCTCATATCGTCCGGAATATTAATTTTTCAACTGCTACCATTTCAGTTTTACGAGCGCACCGCAGCTGAAGTGCGTTGTGATTAGGTTTCACCCTCCGCCGAACAAAAGACATGCGGCTTATAGGTCAAATGCAAATAGAATTCGCTTGTTGCGTGTCTCGTTATTCGAGCGGGTCTCTTGTTGCTCAGCGCTCGAGAACAAATTGCAGACGTCATAAAGCAGGTTTTGAATATTAATAAACACGAATAAACGATCTCTGTTTAAGCGAAACCATTTACTTAGACCGGAGCGGTACGGCAGCGGTTCGCAAAGTGCGCGTGCTTCTGACGTCCGGTAAATTGGATATATTTTTTACGCATCATCCGGTCCGGGCAACCGCCGCGCCGCGCTGGCGACTCGCCGGCCGGTTAATTTTTCAAACTTACAAAAACTGTTTCGCCGACCGCTCGAGCGAATAAAAATAGAGCCGGGAAAGTTTCAGAAGCACTGAGCTTGTGCGTGCTCGTGGTGTTGCGTGACATGTAGTCGTCTAATGAATAATAAACAGCGCAGTGGCGAGTCGCTACTCATTCATATCCATCCACGAAAGCCAATACTCTTTTTACATAAAACTATTGAATGTCAACTTAAACCACCCGCTATATTGGCCCCGGTTCGTATAAATTCCGAAGCAGCACTACACCTCCGAACTTGTCGGTTGCCTAGATACGAGCGCCATGCACCACCACGGTCCGCGACACACGCCGCCGCCCGCAGCCCAACATTGTCACAGGTTTTTCTTTTACGACTAAAACCACTTCGCGTGATGTCGTTGGACTATTATTTTAATTACTTTCGTTGTACTGAGGGGTCGATAGCTTTGTTTTTTATGTGTTCAGTAGTTTTCACGACAAATGTGTGCCTTACGTTCAGTTGACAGCAATAACGATCGAATAGGTAGGTACATATGTATAATGACTTCCCAAACTGTTCAGCACACAACTGTAAGTATAAAATGTACGCAAGTAATAATTACACGCTATTGATGTCAGATCGATAGAAGCGGACCGCTGCGCCGCAGTCGCTGTGCCGTTCACCAAATAGTAACCACTTACGTTTTTAAAAATGCCTCTTGCCATTTCGGAGGTTTATAATGCTGGCGGCGACACCAACTTGTGAATCAATACCAAGCCACTAAATAAATAATAAACGGAATAAATAAATAACACAGTAGGAGCAGAATTTGTGGCGGCCGCGGCCCCCGCACAGGGCCAATTAGTTAGTCCGTACAAATTGAATAAGCCGTGTCGTTAATAATTTCCAAGTTCCATACTTTCGCTGGCAACTTTTTGTCTGGAATGCAAAATGTCTTTAATATTCCATCGGACGGCACATTGCTCAAACAGTCAGACCGTCACATCGAAATGTAAGAGAATTGTCGGAAAAGTGGTCCGACAAAGGCTGCTTGAATTCTTACAAGCTTATTTTGTATGAAACAGTCGTATCCCCGCCGCGTCGAGTCGCTCGTCGGCGTCGGTCGGGACATGTCCTAAGATGTATTCGCGGCTTCCGTTTCCATTCTTTAAAATCAGGGAGCATGACGTGTTTCGCCATTGTCACACACACCGACGGCATCTACGTGAACTGATTATGATTATGAACATGTTTGTACATTTCTACATCGGTCACGCGTCTAGTTGGGTAATTACCTATTATCTAAATATCGTTTGCAGTAAAATGTTGCCTTAGTGGCGTGGTTGTATTTCGGTACGACTACCATCCTGAGGTCTGGGCGTCGATCCCGGGTTGGGCAAAGTGACATTGAATTTTTCCATATCAGCCCGGAGTCTATAATTTGTGCCCGATAAGCATCAATATATTATACCCCGATAAGGCACAATCATAAAGTTTAATAACTTAAAAAGCGACATCAAAACCTCATGCTCACTTAAGGTCTATGCTTGTGGCGGCGTCATGTGCCGGGTCGATCACTTCCCTGCAACATGGTTGAGGTGGTCGATGGCTGGCACATGTCATACTCATGAACGGGTGCTGCTTGTGGAGACTAGTCTGCCTGGACTGTTTTGTTTGCTTGTGTCAATTCAACTTGCCGTGGCTATGGGGTCGCTCAGTGTATCTTGTATGTTACTTTGCCCTATATTATTAGAAATCTATTGTTATCATGGTTTAGCTGCTCTAATTTAAAGTCGTTTTGTATCTGGTGATGTATGTATCTGTAAATTGGTGTTAAAAAGAGCAACGTCAGAGTTTCCTGCCCGTTCTTCTCTAGCGAAACAGCCTTCCGAACAGGCGGTAGAGTCAAAATTTGACGGAAAATCCACTTCCATGCTTGGTCCGACTAACTGATTATTATATGACATTTTATTTAAACTACACTCGGGTACTTATAGCAACGCTTCGTATAGTGGTAAAGAGACTGAATGATGGAAATTTATTTGTTAATTTAGCCACGCGCTGTAACTATTAATTTTTAAAATTTATTGAATTAAATAATATTTGAATGAGTACTTCATAGTACCTACTTACCTTACTCTCCCATATTTGCCATGCAAATTGCACCAAAAATGTGAATATAATTCTGATTCTTGCGACGCGCTTGAGTGTGCGTTTACCCTAACGAAGCATCAGAATAAATAAAATAAATAAATAACACCCAACAGTCACACACATAGTCCTGACCCCGCACTAAGATACTAGTCTTGTGTCGTGAGTATCAGGAACTACGAGAGACTTTCGGTCTCACTACACCCAGACCCGAAACAAATATTTGTGAGCCACACAAACAGTTGTCTCGGTGCAAGGTTCGAACCTGCGGCGTTCCGTTTCACAGCCGGCTACTCGCCCGCTGCGCCACAGAAGCTGTCAGAGCATCACTTTACTTTTATACGCGCTGTTAGTTGTAATTACATGAATACATTTAAAATAGGAGTTAATAAAATTGGACTTTTTAAACGCGTGACGTAAGACTAATAGGAAAACCAGCCGTGGCGCCCGTAACTAGTTTTTATGGGTCAAGATAAGGCGGTAATCAAACTCAATCAACACATTACTGGACTAATCATAAGGTTATATTTTTTAATATACTAAACAATAACAAGGAAAGGATTTTACATGCGAAAGTTTGTTTGTTGGTTCCTTTTATGTCGCAAAATGGAGAGAGATTATCGTGAATTTTGCAGATTACTTTATTATTTGAACAGTGACTGCATTGGTGGCGTACTTGACATTTGTATTGCCGTGCGATTTATGCGAATCGTACCGATGTCGAACATAAGACTATAGGACAGTAAGGGCACGATATACCTACACATTGACTCTCTTGCCAAACTTTCCAAATCTATTTATGATTGCATATCGGATGATTAATAGACTGAATAGTAGTTATTATCCTTCTTTGTACGGCTTAGCTATTTGATGTTTAGTGTAAATTACACACATTTTTATTTTTTTTAATTTAATAAGAAAAAATATATAAATATATAATATCAGTGACGTATTATATTAATTGAGTCAAACACTCAAATTAGTGCATGCTGTGCCTTCCTTTAACTAATTGTTACATTTACGCTACATAATTGTAATACTCATAATTTTTAATTATAAGTATTAGTGTAAACAATTGTTGGTGGCCGCGTCGAGCACAGGGGATATAGTCTTTCTGTTTCTATGACATCATGGGACAAAAAGGATATCGAAAAGTGAACGCACTAGTTGCGCCTCCGCCTACGAGGATAACATCCTCAAGTGTAGTATATAGTGGTGACTTACACTTATTTCAATTATCGAAGTCTATAATCAAGCCGTAATCGAAGTCGTGTAGTTTTTGTTGTCCCATAGTGTCGGGAAAATCGATGTCACGACCGCATCCGATCAACGCACCGATGTACCAGCACGTTTTGAGTATCATACACGATTCAATCTATTATACCAAACTACGTACTACAATGAATTAGACCTCTGCCGATGATATTCAATTGTCAAATTGTATGATATTACAACTTATTGCTTTTGGTTTACGACGCGACATGACGCGGCGCGGCGGCTAGGCTGCCCAGTAGAAATCTGTGGTTACAGCCACCCAATGACATCGACAATACCGGAAACACAGATAAGCCGCTATCTCCAGCGGAAAGAATAGGGATGGAGATTGGGGAGTATGGATAGTACAGGGAAGGAGTATTAGGCTTCTAGAAATCTCACTCACCGTACCAAACGCAACAGCAACCTACAACATTACTTCCTTTTTTTGCGGGACAGTGGTAGGTTAAGGTTACATAAGGTAGGTAATAGGGGCATCTAGGCGAGTCGAACCATTCCATCAAATACAGACAAATCAATTTAACTAGTAGGATAGCGTTATTAAGCAACAAAACTCCGAATTCACACTTTATAATACTTAAAATGTATGTAATCCTTAACACCTTATACCTCCAAATAACATCAATATCCGTATTGTTTTGTTAAAGTCAATATTCATTATAAAAAATATAAATGTAATGAAAAGAGTTAATCATATTTGATTGTACTGCCGACTGTTCATACATTTTAGGTCGCGTTATGTCGTTTAAGGCAGTCTTATCTGTCAAAATTGTACGGTGAAAATCAATTTAAGAAGCCGTTAAAGTTGAGTAGCGTTTGACGATTCGACGATAATGATGAACAATAACGTATGCGTTGGAGGTTATGCTTGCGCCATATTTAGTACGTATTAAAATACTGTTACAATATAATCAGATGTTTATCGATATCCGCCGACAGATTGTAATCTTTTTGAAAAGAAACAATATGCGTGTCCATCGGTAAATTATAAAGACACAATAAGCTCTTAGCTGATGTATAGCTCTTTATTTATGAAAGCATTTACGTGCTTCTTATCTTTATAACTAGTTTGTTACTTTTTCCCTTGCGTCACATTTTTTTTAAATGATAGGGACAAATTAGTATTAAAGTTAAGAAGCGCGTAAATATTTTTATAAGTAAGGGGCTAAGAGTACATATTATTAAGGCAGTGTAATTGCAGAAATTGGAATACACACACAAAAGTTTTTGGGAAACACCAACCACCCGGTCTGTGCCATAACGGCCGGTTTCAATTAACAATCTCAGTTTGAATGTACAGGTAGATTACAAAAAATAGCCAATAAGAACACAGTTTGAACATGACACCGTCAAATGACGTGATTTGATTGGTTCATAATAGCGATCTATCTGCACTCTAAACTGAGATCGTTTATTGAAACCGACCGTAATGTACAAAGTTACATATTATGTTCATTTATCACTCAAAAACTTCTTCGTCAAACGCAGTGTTCAATGTCCGGAAGTGGCACACACACATGCAAAGTGATTGCATTTTCATCAACATAATAAAGTTTGAACATGGATGTGCAACTTTATGCTTTATAACTAGCCTTTGCTCGGGAACTAGTTCGCGTGGAAGTTTTGATTTTAGCATCAATAGTAATCTATGTTCTATGTCACGACTACTATGTAACAAATTGCTCGTGGGCTGCGTAGAAAAGGATAAATAAAAAAGTGCATTGTTTATAATAGGTATTAGACTTTAAGTATTAAAAGTTTAGTTTGTACTTACTTACAATTTACTTATTGTTCGTCATTATAGGGAAAAATAATCTCCAAAATAACGTAGCAAACATGATATTTCGATTTTTAATTATACAGCTTACTCATAAAATATTTTACGCGCTTTAAATTTGTCGCTTTCATTTTCAAACAATGTGACGCATGGAAAAGCGACATAATATTCTTAAAGATAAGAAGCGCTTAAATGTGTTTATAAGTAGGGGACATAAGGAGAAAGACTGTCTTAATTTTATAATTGATCCCTCGCTAGTTATGTACAGTTACGAGGCTTAAAAAAGCATCTACACGGTAGGCAGTGGCTTCGATATGCCCCTGGCATTGCCGATGTCTATGGGCGACGGTAACCACTTTCCATCAGGTGGGCCGTCTGCTCGTCTGCCTTCGTTGGCAAATAAAAAAAAAGTGACGCGCGTGTGATATTATTGTTGGTCCCGCCCACGATATTATCTAATAATACAGAATCCCTATATTATCAGGGCTAAACGGAGGCGTAGGCCTGTGGGCAGATTTTGCCGCCCCACGTGCCCTCAGTCGAATGCCGTTAGCCGTGCGCTAAACATTTCTATGTATGTTTATCGAGAACCTTAGTAATGAGGAGTTTTAGTTTTTTTTAAAAAAACCAACCTCGGCTAATAGACTCAAAAAGAAAAATAATATTTTATAATACCACAAGCACGTAAAAATTAATAAAGCTTAAGGCTGGGCGGAACTTTAAAACGAAATTATTAAACTTATAAAATCTCACTACTTAGAAAATTTCACCCACTATCCTTCCAAGTATCATAGTTGTATGTCACTATTTTTCATAGTAATTTAATCTTTTTCGATAAATTTATTTATCGATATTACTATAAATTAATAGCTACCTTACAGCACTAATGAACTCGCGCGTGTACAGTATCTCAACTTGTCAAAAAATAATAAAGTTCATTTCATACAAAAAAATATACCGAAACTAAATTAATTGAGTGGCCATGTTCCTGTGAGCATTAATCTGAGGACAAAGCCTCCTGGACACGCAAATGAATGTTAAATTGTTTTTAGGTTTTTTCCCGGGTTTTCCCGTTCCGGAGTAATCCCGGAAAATATTTCCGGTATTTAGTGTGTTAAAAGCCCGGCAATGTGCTATATATTATTATTATTTACTTTCTATCTCTCCTGCGTAAAAAGCAAGTTCGGAGAACCCTCAACTGGCTGAAATGTATCTATAAAATTATGCATGAGTGTTGAAGAGGCAAGAGGTGTGTCAGGATCGTAGCTTGTGGCGCCCAATAGTCTCTGTCTACCCGCCCGGAGTGCAAGGGTGAGTGTGTATGTATGAATGTTGCTTTTGCTTCTTAAGACAGGTGGCGAACACCCTAGTGGAATTATACACTCCTAGGTCGATTGATCTTTTTATCAACCATGGCATATGAGCCACTACCGGCAACGAAAGGCCTCTAGCGACGAGTGCTACTAGAGCGCTGCGATCTTCGTTGTACCGATGGACACTGTTCCAAAATGTTCCAAAACCCCGGAAAATACGAATAAGCCAGATACATAGAAACCATATTAGACACGCTTTTATTCTGGTCGCAATAAAAAATTAGTAAGTGAAAACTGCAATGAAAATTATGAAATATTACGGAGCTGACTGCTGGTGGAATTTATAATTCTTCGCGTAAGTTGATCGAGGCGCGTCCTACTCCTCACTCCTCAGTCCTCGCTCTTCCCGGCCGGGCCGGGACGGGCTCCGGCACTCGAGAGAACTTTCTAATTAAATATTAAGGCGGTTCGCGCAGACATCGACTAACGTTCCCCACTTACAATTTTTATACAAGCGTTATACAACAGCGATCGCTCGACAAACATGGACAACCTTAATAGCCAACATAATTATCCCATGCTCGGTCAGTTATTACCGATGTGCAACATCGATTATTCAACGGTTCTGCCCTGAACTGGCGTTCGATAGATTTGTTTCATTGATTACAAACGCCATTGTATATGTTAAAATGTTAAGATACCCCGTCGGAGGCGGCACATATACCTCTATATGTTACAAAAGCGTATGGGCTACCGGAGCCCGCCCGTGACTATTTAAGATAATTGTGTTTTACGAGACATAAGCAATTAGATTTAGTTTAGCATTCATAAACGGACACCGATGTTAAAATAGTTTTCATACTTTGAACGCAGGAATCTCCCACCAGACTTCACGGAAGGCATCAAGATCATTTCGCTACCTTTTACGTGATCTGCTACGTCTATACTGTCCGCCTTGGGTTACATGACATGACTATCCGGGACAACCGCCCAGGGCTCAAACGACGATGTGCTAATCGTGATGAATGGAGAGATAAAGGGGAAGCCTTTACCTAGCATTGGCTATAGGCTAATGAGATAGGATTAGGACGCAAGAAGAATTTGACCACTTTTCTAGCAAACCAATTATGATTTAATATGAGATCCTGAGAGGTGACATAGGTAGAGTTCTAACAGACCACATACTTCATAAACTTAATTGTTCATAATCACAAGTTTAAAAATGTAACTGATCGACCAATTTACAGATCGTGACCAAATTTATACGGGACCACCCTTGAAATAAGCTCTATCGAACACAAAAAGATTTTGAAAATCAGTCCACATTTGGCGGAATAACGAGTAACATACATAAAAAAAAAGACGAATTGAAGACCTCCTCCTTTTGTAGAAGTCGGTCGAAACGTTGTACACATTTAATAGTAGCTTTAATATAATAGGTAGAGTACAAAATACGATTATGTAAGGGTTGTAAAATTACAGGTATATTCGCACAACACGGTGTCCTCCGTGTGCCTACAATATTGACACTATATTTATGGTGGAGTGCACACACAAAGGTGCGGGTAATGACTAGGTATTTACCAAAGAACTACAATAAAAACACATGAAACGGAATTCTGAAAGTACTAGCTGTATCGTTTCACACCTCAAGTTAAATTGTGTCGTGTCGCTTGTATCGCTTAGTAATTTGAGATCCTGTTTTGAATCTTTCAAAAGCCGTAAAGTGGTGGGAGACAGACAGTGTTATCGATTGTGTATATTTGATTAACTTGCGGTTAATATGCAGTCAGAAAGCTGTAAATGTTTTAAAAAATGCATTCGGTAAATGATTTAATTTTATGTTAATGTTGCAAGTTACGGGACTGGATCTCCGAGAGGAGAGGGGGGGCGTCAGGCAGCCTGTCGTAAAAACTAAGCCAAATCATTTCTGCAACATGCCTGAAAGAGCACCTACCCCACATATAGGTGGGATAAGGGCAAGATATAGAAGGAAAGAAAGCTGCAAGTTGCAACCTAATATTTTATGACTTGCAACGTTATTATAAAAAGCATGAGAGCAGAGCATGTCTCATTAGTTTAAATCTTCAAAAAACTTATTGGTGGGTTTGGAAACATGATATTTGCTTCGTACGTAACCAGCAAAAATGCAAAGCTGCACTTATCGCGTATAAGTTTCTTATATGCCGAAATTCTATGATTATGATATAAAAATACTCGGCGTTCTGAATACATATATGTGAAAGCAAATGTTCCCATCACAGCGGTACAGGTGGACTGACCTTTTCCTCTCCAAAGAGTAGGAGCTGTATTACATATATAGGGCCTTACTTATAAAAACAGTTTAGCTGAGCAAATGGCTAAGAATAGGCTGTCACTTTTTCCTTGTGTCACATCGTTAAAACATAAAAGGGATAGTATATTTTTTACCATTTGCTCAATTAAACTGTTTTTGTAAGTATCTCCAACCTGTTTCCCAGAAAATGATCATAGGCGAACTAGAGCACTAGAACACCCACATCGTACCGCTCTTATTTCCAACCCAGCTGAGATAATAGGGTGTGCCTATCGCAATATCGGGCACAAATACCGTACTCCGTGCTAAAACTGAGCTGTATTTTCTTTATTATTTAACATTAAACCAGAAAGTTCACATTTGCCTATTGAGCCTTGTGTCGAGTGTGGGGTGGTAGTGCGGGGAGACGCGATGGGTGTTTCTCCTTTACAATGTCTGGTTCCATACTGGCGGTAATTGAATGAGGTTAGATCACCGGACTCAGTATAACATTATTCATAGATACAACGTTTGCATATAGCTGACCGATGGAAACTCAATTATGGCCTTGATTGGATTCAAGTTTGACGCGGACTTGTTGCACCGACGACAAAATTACATTAATGTTTCTACCGAACCTGCAGATTTTGGTGTTTATAAATAGATAAAATAACCCGCTCAAAATTACAGTGATATTCCAAGTAGGTATCAATGATCATATTCCTCAGAATGAAGTTGAACACTTTAAAAAAGATAAGGAATAAAAGGCAACGGTATCGGGCGATGATGGTGTAGATAGTTTTAAACAAGATCTAGATACGAGTATAAATAAGTTTAAAAATTAAAACCCCAGATTTGAAGACGGTTGAAAATAAAGTCATAGACCATAATCCTAGCCTAGACCATAAAAGGAATCGATAGACATTCACTAAAATCGTATCAGTAATTTAAGTGAAACACATGTAAATAAACATAGACTGCTGAAAGCAAATCCTCTGTTTTGGCTTTACATAGCCGACTAAAAACTCAATAACAAATGTTAGTGAGTACCTATTCAAACGGATCTGTTGGAATTGGCGGCGCTGTCTGTGCAACCACTTCCGTCGTCGCTCAAGATTCAAGAATGCCTTGCAAGTTGCAAGGACCCGAAGCCGCCATTGTTGTGGCTGACTTTAAAGAGCTATCGGTTTCTTTTATTATTAGTTTCATTGTTAATAATTGATCGTTTCAATGAAGTTAACTAATATTTTTTGTTATTAAACTTCAAATCCGAACTGATCCGATCCAATTCAGTGGATAAACGTTTCCTCGCGGAAACTTGAAGACATTATGATTAAGTATTTATGAAAGACAATCAGAGTAGCTAATTTACAGATGTTTTCCATATACACATTGTTAAAATCAGTTGTTTTTCCAGATCTGAGTTATAAGCGTGTTATGATGGTATGAGGTACAACAATGGAAAATAATATAATTTAGTTGGTAGGCTCCATATTCCGAGACATTCATCTTAAGCGGAGGATCCACATTGTTTTTTGCAATCAGAGATGATTAAACACTATGCAACGTTTCAGAGCCTATTTGTTGTCCTCGGCACAAACAGAGACGATAATGTGTTGATAATATTCAACTGTATAAGGCGTTAGTCTAGTGCGCCATCTCTCGCCCCAACGATCCTCGGTCTCGGTACCACCAGCTGCCGAGGTCCGTGCATCCTTAAGATCCGCTCGAACTAATTGCACCCACTTTTACTGTGGTTTAAGCGCCTTAGGCGTCTGCCTCCCCGATGAGCGCTCCGAACGGAAATTAACATGCTGTTTGTTAGAAAAACTTATCTAGCCTTTACTCCGTGATTAACATCTCGGAATAATACCCAAAATAATGTGTACCTAACCAGATCACAACCACCGTCAACACGTCATATATAGTAAATTCGGCATAACACTTGCCGGTCGTCAAGGAACGCATGTCTCTTCGATTAACTGCATTGTTCAGGTCCGGTATTGTCACTTTTTCGTGCCAGGTTAAAAAAACATACATAAAACCTATCACACTAGACGCCGCGTCTGCGTTTCAGGCCTTCACGTTAATCCTCGCAGGAATTTCGTGACTCGATGCGATAAAAGTTAAATTTGTAAAAATTTAATATGTAAAACCCAGAATACGAACTTTATTAAAATCCATCCATTGTTTTGTGTGTTGCGTGCCCGGTGTCGGGACAGACAAAGGCACGCGTATAAAAAGCGACGGTCGCTCGTTAATACATGTTTAAAGGGTCCAATTATATTTAATATCCGACTAAACAAATATTTTTCTAATATTATAAATGTGTGTGTGTGGAAGTTAGGTTATTTCAGTTCCTGTGGCCATAATATGTTTTTACGCTGTAATGGAAGAACGGATTTGAAACAAAAATACTTAAATAGATAATCAGAATATTTTTCAGAAGAGTTTACTGCTGCGAAGCCATGAGCAAAAGTCAAATAATATAATAATATGAATTGCCATACATTACGATTGTAAAAAATTTGAAGATATGTTCTTACACAAAAACAAAATATTACGTCAGCATAAGGAGCAACAGCTCGATCTGGAAATCTTTGGGGGAGGCCTATGTTCAGCAGTGGACGTCCTATGGCTGATGATGATGATGATCATGAAGAAGCACTTATATATATCACAGAACACAAATGATATTGAACTGGTAAGCTCGGTACTACAGAATATTCCATCCGACACATACGTCCCTGTTAGTTGTTGCGAGGTAATTTCGTCGTACACGATATACATACGTTAGTGTATCACATGAGACCCGGCACAGTCTAGCCTCGGTGTCGTGCACTGTCGTTAAACGAACACTTTTGATAGTGGAAATAGGACGGCCACCACTCTAATGTACATACAAGTTTAATAACTGACAGGGTAGCTCATATTTAGTTTCTGTTATCAGACATTTCAACGTTATGTTGGTGAAAATGTTTAAGTAAACTTTATTTAAAGTGTTGAGAATTGAGATAGCATTTAGAAACCTTATGGCGGGTACACACCAACCGAAGGCGAAAGAACGTTCGCGAAGGGCCATCGGCGATGGGGACCGAACGTTCCCGATCATTCGCGAATCGTCGCTGTCGCATTTACACAAACAAACCTTCGCTTTTGGGTGTACGCGCCATTATTATTCACGGTAGTAAGTATTGGACTATTAATTTCGCAAACTGTTAATGATCAGCAACGTTTCTCTTTACATTATCACCATGCATTTTCATTGTCAGTCACTTGATCAGTTAAAGGCGAAAAAGTAAGGTTCGGCCTTTTATGTGGCTACGATTTGTCTGTGCTTTTCCTAGACTTCAGACAATTGAAAATGCTTTGCAGATTGCAGGATATGAGTTTCTTTACCATAAACTCCCACATTTCACATATCGCAATCTCGTATAAAGGAATTCTCATATAGAAATGAAAGTTATTGCTTAAATTTCGCGAGTTTGTTTCGTAGTTAAAACATTCCATAAAAACATTTCTGCAGCAGACGTCGCGTCCGTTCCACGAAATGCAGGAGGTTTCGGTATTACATTTTAGATCATATCACACGTCGATGCTCGGTCACAGTGCAGGGCCGGCGCATAATTAAATACGTGTAAAACTTTTGCAATATGCATAGCGTTTTGTGAACAGCCAGGTAAATGTTACGGGCCGTGGCAGCAAAGTTTAATATTCGCAAGCTTGTGTCCGTCGCTGCGAACGGTGTCCATGTTTTGATGCACTATAAGCCGCTTTAAGTTTTCGTACGCGAAATTTTAATGTACCGCTTGAAATATCGACATTATATTCGTACTTCATAGTAATCCAAGACTAATGAAGGCCATCGTCGCGTATGCCGCGCCATTTGAATCGACATGCACGGGAGAATTATGCAAATGCAGACGGAACTATAATCTCCTGTTTGTGGAATCTCATATTGGTATCTATGTGGCAAAATATGTTGATGGATTTATCGATTTTGCACCGTTCATTTATACGGAAATTGTCCTGCAGACTATTTAAAGTCTAATAGGTCGTCTCTCGCCAGATTGAAAGCTGCTCATGGTTTTAATATCTTTATTATTACTTCGAATAAGATTGTTTATTGACATATTTAATATCGTATTCAGTACAGCAGGTCGATTCTCTAAGAAACGCCACAACGACGCGATCGACGACGAGCTCCCGCAGCGCACATCGTTGAGATCGACGGAGAGTTCAACGTTGTTGGGTCTTAGAAAATACCATTTTCCATACATTTATGTCAAACGCCTCGCTCGAGAGAGCTAGTTCGCATAAGCGCCGTCATCACGCATAGCGCTAGTGCGTGCGATTTGTACCTTGCTGAATACAAAAATGAAAACATCGTTGCTGCAACGATGCCGCAACGTTGTTTTCACAAATGAAACCTTAGAGAATCGACCTTCAGTTCAGTACAGTTCGATGAAGACTAAGACGAAGATGTCTAATAGTACTACTGTATAATATTAGCAGCAATAAATTGGAAAGCGAGCCTAAATCACGCGGCGAAGATCGTAGCAGTATGGATTATAATTTTATATTATGTATCTGTATGGATGTGGAACACTCATCTTGAAAACCCATTTTAGTCGAGATCCAATCTCGAGTATTCAGCGTCCGTTCAGAATCATCCGACACACAATGTGCTGCAGAGCAAAGCCTCCCTCTATTGAAACGGTAAGCTGATGGGACTGTATTTATTACGTTGGTTTAATACGGCGGTTAGATCAAATTATTTACATTAAAGTCGCAGTTTGCAGTTGACAAATACTACATCATATTTTAGATGATGTGAGCATGATGACATGATCTGATAATATTTAGAGGGTCGATTGCCTGTAGGATTCCAGTCTAATTTAGCACTATGGGACATCATATTTTAGATGATGTGAGCATGATGACATGATCTGATAATATTTGGAGGGCCGAATTGCCTGTAGGAATCTAGTCTAATTTAGCACTATGGCAGTAAACCTGAATCAAATTGAATATCTAAGTATGATTCCCGATATAATCAGTAAAAAATTTAAAAAATGTACAGGATACATGATACAGGCGACTAATTTACACAGACGACAGTGTATAGTATGACTCTTGTCGAAATTACAGGACTGTATTTTACAATTTGCGTTGTTCAAAACGGCCCATGCAATGATATTGTTTGCACTTAGCTCATGCCTACTAGCACCTACGCTTCAGAATCAGATTTTAGCCTTTATCTTATCTATTTTGGATAAATCACAGTAGGTATTAAGAATTTGCCAACTAGCGGAAAAAAGCTCCTATCCTCATGTCGTTGACATAATTAAGTAGGTACTTACATATATCGAGTGCGTGAAGTAGCGTGGTCTTCACGAGCAGCACCAGCGCTACCACACACGGCACCATCTCGCCACGCTCACTTCACCATTCTACCGACGCCGCAACTCTGAAACAATATGAGAATTTTAACGCAGTGTCGAAGAAATCGTGTTGTATGAAGCCTTCGCCCACACTTTCGCCTCAATTGGGTCCTTGACTATTGTTTTTTAGTATTCAGGGCTATTAGTAGTTTAGCCTACACATGTAAAAATAATTTCATAATTTATTTTCATATTTTTTGTGGTAAAAAAACAATAATTATTTTGTATAATTGATGATATAATTGTTGACTGTTGCTTTTGTTGTTTACTGCTATGAGTGTCGTGATCTTACACTCCATAGATACTTCGTTCATAAAAAAAACATTGTAGGATATTGATGTTTTCAAAACTATAAAATCTCATCCGACTTCCAAGTTCAGTTATAACAAAAGTAAAAAATATAACTAACAACTTGGCAGTATAACCTCGGTCCTTAGTTCCAAGGTTCCCGTGGAACAAATAAGCAAGAAAAATGACTAATATTCCGTCGTGAGTGGTGTTTTAAGTCTGATTTACAGATATAAAATTAAGTGGGTATTTAAATTATTAAAATAAAATTATAGTAGCCTTATTTTTAATTTTCTGTTGCACACTTAATTTCGAATATCTTCTACAAATGATGGGAAATATTACATTACATCCCCGGGTCGGGCAAAGTGGTATTGGATTTTTCCATGTCAGACCGAAGTCTGAAATTTGTGCCCGATATGACGATAGGCTCGACCCCTATCACATCTGGAACAGAACTAAGCTCGGCGAAATGTGGATGTTCTAGTTGGCTAGTGCACCTCTGCCTACCCCTTCGGGGATACAGACGTAATCTTATGATATGTTATGTTATATTATAAATACTAAAATTAGCAATAACCCACAAGTTCGCTAAGTAAAACTTGCAATTGTAATGGGACAGAACTAAGCTCGGCGAAATGTGGATATTCTAGTTGGCTAAAGCACCTCTGCCTACCCTTTCGGGGATACAGGCGTAATCTTTTGATATGTTATATATTACAAGTACCAACTTATAAAGTTCGCTAAGTAAAACTTGCAATTGTAATACTGACTATGTAATAAGTATACATAGTTCATTGTATTTAATGTGGATTAGTATTCATCATCACCGGGCGATTTCGTCGGATTACATTGGCCTGAACACGGTCTTCCACTCTGCAAATCGTTTACCGGAATGGTTACTGGTTCATTGGCAGATATAGCAAGTCTCATTACCTTTTTAACTCACTATACAATTGGCTTGACTGTAGTAACCAATATCAATGAATTTCTGTAGCAACATAGATTTATCATCAAAATAACCTGTGCAATAGGAATTTATTAAAAATACTCCAAGGATAATTTTATTTTAGTAATTTAAATACTTATTTTTTTATCTGTGCGTCACGTGACTGTAAACACCAATCACGTCCCATGATGTCACATTACTAATTTTTCTTTTAAATTTTGTTCCACAATGGCCTAAGACCCAAGATCCACAGTCATACTGCCAGGTTATTCGGTGTATTATTTTCGTATTTTTGTTTAAAGCTCAACCTAATTTCAACGCGGATGTGATCGACAATCAATATCTGATCGACATAATATCTGACCCGTTTTTTTAGTTTGAAATCATACATGTTATTTCCGCAATATTTTTTTTAATGAGCGATTTTGTATCTATGGTAAGGAAATATGAAGTCACCCTTATCTACAGTTAACAGATAGCGTTTTGACGGCAAATTAAATTATACATAATAATTCTTGCTTTTTTTAAACTAAATATATGAAAATAAATTACGAATTTTTTTTTTACTTGTTTAGGATAAACTAATGATTAGCCCTACATAGTTTTTTAAAACAGTCAAATACCCAATTTCCACTTCATTGGTCCAGTGGTAGGCTACTATTACTACTAACTGAAAACCATGAAGTTGTGGATCCTTGATCCAAATCTCAGATTACAAATAGATTTGTGTTAATGTTTTATTTTTTTTACATAAGCATGATAATCTGCCCGGACTTAGAATTTATGACCATAGGCCATATGTCAATAGCGGGCCTATTGACATATGGCCTTCTTTCTTTTCTAGAAAGAAAGAAGGTCATATGTCAATAGGCCCGCTAGTCGCACATATCACACAAAGGGAGGCAAATACGCACGGTGACACGTGCTTGCACTAGTTACGCCCATGCCTAACTCCAGCTCCCCCGCTGCAACTAGCATACTTGACTGTAGGACTAATCATGCATTGATTCACAAGAATCAATGTAAATCAGGAAATATCACAAAAATATTTATATAACGTACTAACAAGTTATGTGTCAACCACAATAATGTATCACGTCTTAGGATGTAGCAATAAAGATTTGGAGGGGTCAACTGTATACCAGTAGCAGTCCCTTCCAAATATTGTTAACAAAGAAAAAAAACCTTTGAAGATACAGCCGCAAGCTTATGTTTATGTTCCTTACAGTAACTTTAATCGATACCGCAGTGCTAATATATTTTTAAATTGTGAAGGGTGAAATACGAAGCCGAAGACACGCCGAGTTTATGAAACTCTATTTCTTATCGTTCGAAGGGTAGACGTAGGTGAATGTTGATTAAGATCACCCAATTTCCGTCGCGACACGTTTACGTTTTAAAATCTAGCAAATGTAACTCTGTATTTATGGCATGAAACAGCCATTTTTTTAGGTAGGATGTGCATTTATATTTTACACCTGTAGTATACTTTCTAAGTTTCTTTCGCTTTAATATTTCAGTATCAGATAATTATGAACTATCAAATACAGGAAAAAAAAGAGCAAAACGAAATATGAAACGGTCGGTGATAATACATTAAATGGTGAGTGATATCATCAGTGGCGAATTTACACATTTGCCGGCAGTAGGCTATTTAACTTTTGCCGCCTCTACTGAGATCTGAAATTCCAAACTTAATCCACAATTATATTAATTACATTTTTCTATCAATAAAACTGCAACTTTATGATTCGTGCTTGTTACATCAACTTTTTTCGTGATTAGTATAGTTTTTTTTTATTTTTGTAAATTAAAATAAAAAAAAATCTAAATTTGCCGCCCCTTAAAATCTGCCACCCTAGGCTTCAGGCTACTCAGCCTATTGGCAAATCCGCCACTGGATATCATATCACATTCACACAAAAGCGCGTGATGCCGTCAAAACGGATCGCGCAGAGCACCGCTCTCATGCCACAAAGATCGAGAATTATGGAAACTCGATTGGAACACGAGATCAAAAGGGAATTATGGATACGTACGAAATACGAATGATCGACGATTGTAGAGCCGTCGAGAGTTGCAGCGTAGTGCTTGTAATGTAATAGAAGTAGCCGGACGGACTAAGGACAACGCCTACAATTTTGAATGAAGTGAATTTGGTGTAGAGTAAATAGAAATGGAGTTCCAATTTGCAGTTAGTTATGAAAACCGTTTCTCAATCTGTCACTGGCGCGGGGAGTGGGTGCAAGAGGGGTGCAGGTGCAAAAATAATTTTTATTTTTTTTTATTTAGAAATTACTGTGGCTTGTCAACTGTAATCGTTTCCTTTTTGTGTGCTTTTATGACACTGTTTTACTTTATAACTCCGCGACACTCGCTAGTAGACATTCCCTACTAGGAATGTCCATAAAATCCTATTTTTCAGAAGATATTCAACACATATTGTTCAATCATATCAATTTAGAAACGTTCATGGTAATAAAGTATAATTGAAAACGTCGATATCATTTTTAAAGACTTATTAATCAGTGCGAACACAAAATTACATCGCCCAATTGCAACATGTATGGAATGGTGAGACATAAAAAAAGATATCTCTCAATTTGAGTGAAGACATGAGATTTTTATATCATGTATGGGCTAGATATACAGACATCTGTGGTCGTCAATGTCTGCAGCGGAGTTGCCAGACCTACAGATTTTCCAAGTACTGTTTTATTTTACTGGGCTGGTGAAGATTTGATTTCAAATGATTTTAGGGCAGAAGGTTAGGGGTTGTTCCAGGTGAAGGTTTTTGTTCTGTATTTTTATTCTTGGACGGAAAAATCGAATTCATTTCTAAAGCTTCTATCATTTTATCCGGAGATTTTAGCCAGACACGGCAAAGTGACTACACTGCACCTGATGGTAGTCCAAAAAAACTAGCGACCACTGACAAATAATGGGTCTATAAGTGGTTACCAGTTGACTTACGAATTCTTATCTACATAAGCTCACGCCTGTATCCCCGAAGGGGTAGGCAGAGGCGCACTAGCGAACTAGAACACCCACATTTCGCCGAGCTTAGTTCTGTCCCAGATGTGATAGGGGGCGAGCCTATCGCCATATCGGGCACAAATTCCAGACTCCGGGCTGATATGGAAAAATCCAATATCACTTTGCCCGACCCGGGGATTGAACCCGAGACCTCAGAAGCGTAGTCGTACCGAAATATCACCACGCCACCGAGGCAGTCAGGCAGTCTTATCTACTACTTGTATATTGGGTTTTTCTACTCAATTACATCCCGAAGTTTGGGATCTGTGTCCGATATAGCAATAGACTGACCCCCTATCACATCTGGTATGAAAAAAAGCTCGGCGAAATTATTGAGACCAGTCTTAGTGGTGTTTTTGCATTACCCCTGGCAACCCCCCCTGTGTAGTGTCTACGCCCTTCAACTCGTAACAAAAGAATGTTGATGTCTAACAATAGCGCGAATGTCGTTAAAGATCTAGACTGGTGTCAAGGTCCTAGTAAGGTTGCGTTGATGGACAATGCGTCTTTCTGAAGTGCCATGCAGGCGAGTCATTAAAAACACCACATTGTTTACCTCAAAAAACACGTTAGTTTATGTTTTATATTCATTTTTAAGCTATATTATTTATAGCGACAGCCTCCGTGACGAAGCGAGCGAGGTACCGGTTGTGAAGCGAGGGGCCGTGGGTTCGATTCCCCCAACATTTTTATGGTCCACAAATATTTGTTTCGGGTCTTTTAAGACAGAAAGTCTCTCGTAGTTTCTGATACCCAGGACACAAAGCTCTTATCTTACTGTGAGGTCCAGACTATGTGTATGACTGTTGAGTGCTATTAATTTTTAAACGAAAATATGCCTCGTCAATCGTCAACATGAATTATTACAACAACAAAAAATATTTATGACGCCTACATAATATCTATTTTCTATATCAGATATACACACATATACATACCCTATACCTTCAATTATTTTCCACCCACTTCTTCAAGTAGGTGGTACCCTCTACTAATTGAGATGGACCTTGAGTGGGAGTTTTAAGCATTAGAATATTCCGCAGAATTGTGTCTGTTTGTTAATATTCCTTATGGCACATGTCGCGTTAAAAAATCTTCCATTATGTTATTTTCATCAGAAACTATTAGCAATTTTAGCTAACTGTCCTATTTACCAAAAAGTAGCTCGGCCCTTGTAGATCAAAATAGCGAAAATAGTTTTTATCCTACTCCAATACAGGGTCGGCACAAGACACTGTTTTAAGCATGTTGCAGAAAGAATTCTGCTTTGTTAAAGTCAATCCCTTTTCAGTATCCAGTTTTAAGCAAATCATGTTAGAATAAAAAATGCGACCCATTTGCTATAGAATCTAATCCAGGTCCTCCCAGTCCATAGCTTATACATATTTATACTGTAAGGGACGACGACGCGCAATACAATAAAAATCTACTATAAAAAATTGGGTTTTACGTTTTCAACATGTTAGTTAATAATATGTCAATACCTATGTATGTCAATTTTGTACCAGAAATGAAAACATGATCTCCACTTCAGGTCTCCACCCATAGGATAAACTAACTTTTTAAGTACCTCTATGCATTTGACACTAGCTTTTGCTCATGGCTTCGCCAGCATTTAATGTATTTTTTTATATTACAGACTGGCAAATGAGCAGGTAGGTAAAATTATAATACTTGTTACATTGCAATAATAGGATTTACAAATTATTTTGAATAACTTATAAACTATGTTGAAAAAAAGTAACAATTCGTAATAGAAAGAAAGAAATAATTATTTATTGACACAAGTGTGATGGTGTACAGGTACAAGACATAGAAACGTATATTAATTATACAGATATGTATGTATCTACCCATACTGTGGATGATGATATATGGCCCACCACAACCGTGCCAAAAGTATCTAGATCAGCATATGTCAAGCACTGTGTGCTTGACGCTGATTTTCATTCATCCCTTGGCGTCCGACAGATGCCACCAGAAATCTCACGAAACACGACAGCAAGCTGCCACTTTACATCAGTTTTCTGTGAGACAGTGGTATTAAATTGGTCAAGCAGACGTGCTGTAGATGTTACTGTCTACAGTGTGGCTCTACCCCTCAAAATGTTGTAACATAAAAATCAATGTGTGAATTATATTTTACTGATTGTGTAAGAACATCTTGTACTCGGGTCTTATTATTATACCCGACTTACATATGTATACCAACACAATCTAAACACACATCCAACTTCTTTCCCTTCAGTGCAAAATGTACAATAAGCAAAATAACAACCACATGTAAAATATAAAAAACACAATGTACGATAATACAATGTATTATTGTATTGCAGCACCAAACAATGAAACTACCCTGCTAATTAGTTCAGAAATGCACAAATTACCAAAGATATTGACGAGCATGAGACAAAATAGTATATTTTCTTAGTCTTGTCTACACAATTTGCTGAAAACTTAATTGAATGGGTGCTACACAAATCTGTGGCAATTTGTGACTACTAAGTACGAAAGTAGTTTCATTGTTTCGTGACATAATATACCATTTTGAGTTTTGTACATTATGCATTTTATACATTTTGCATGTGGTTGTCATTTAGGGATTGTAAATTTTGCACTGAGTGGACTTTTTTATATAAAAATATATGTATGTAAAACATAATAATTATGCCATCACTAACTGTAGATTAGACTAACTCCTAATGATAATTATTACCTACATGACTTAATTCACAAACTTAACTGTTAATGATTGTTGTGATTAAACAATTTTAGATCCCCATGATAAAAACATACAAAAGCCTTTTTTGGAGTATATAAGAGCTGTGTCTGATTTACATTACATAAGATTTGTATCATCGTCATCATCATCAGCCATAGGACGTCCACTGCTGAACATAGGCCTTCCCCAAAGATATACAGCGAAATATATTGTTTTGTGTAGGTGATTTTTGTGTTTTGTGTCGAAAAAACATGTGCAGGAGATGTGGCTAAAGCTATACCATCAAATGGGGTGTAGTTACTTTGTCAGATAAAAAATGAATTAACAAACTACTTTTTGTTATAGGTGCTAACCTCATAAGAGAAAAAATAAGGATCATTATGAAAATAAATATTAAAGATCATTATTGAATATAAATTAACTTATTATTTGTATACTATGATTTAAATACATTATCATGTGTAATTAAGCACTCAACACAGTAAATATGATTAATTTTTAAATACTTACACTGAAATAAAAAATGCACCATAATTACATGTTTTGTAAATGAAAATGATGCATTTTTATTATTAGATATTGAAAATTTTACCTACGAAATTCAAACACAAGATCACCTAAATATTATTTTCATTTTTAAATTATGTAGGTGATAATTATTTTCTAAATAAAATTATCCATAACTCACCGAAATAAAACGTAAGGTTTAGAAAAATTTAGTAAGAGTTGTTGGAAATTTTAAACGTGCCACAAAGTATATGACAAACGTGCAACAAGAAGAATGCACTCGTTATTAATGAGGCGACAATACTTTCATCAAGTTACTTATTAGAGTAAAACTGTTTATAAAAATAAAATACATATTTGAATTGAACAATAAATTAAAGTACCACGTAAACATAAACTGAAATAACCAAGCAATATAAACAAGAATGCAACGCACCTTCAAGCAGCAGGTACATAGGTGGAACCCGGTTACATGGGGAGTAAATTAACATAACTTCGTCCTTACACCGATAACACTTGCCATAATTTATATTCACTCAAATTTTAAACACAAATTAAGAAGTTTATGATCATTCTAAATACACGTTTAACTTAATTATTTTATTTCAAGATCTTGGAACGAAATAAACTTATTAAAACACTACTGAGTCGACCATAGCATCTGCCCTATAAAGTCAATGTTACACAGATTAACAAGGGAAAGCGAGGGAAGTGAAGTGCGCTGCGAACGGCTTCGAATGACTGATGTGATGACCATAGTGCCGAACTCGTAGAGGCATAGGTTCTATACTTTTCTCAAGGATGTATCTTGATACTTTCTGTGCCGTGTTGAGCATCATAAAACCGCGTCCCTACACTAAGATATTACACAAAACACGGTATTTTTGTCTATGATCCTTTGTACATCCTTTGTACCATGAACAGGAGGAAAAAACATGTGTAGGAGACGCGGCTCTAAGCTAAAACATTATACAAAACATCTACACAAGTAAAGCAGGGGTCTTCTGCACTAGCTTTTTCGAAACAAAACACTAAAAACACATACACAAAACAACAATTTTAGCTGTCACCTGCACGCAGAACAATAGACCATAGATAAAAAATGTATGTTTTGTGGAAGTGTTTTGTGTAATGTTTTAGTGCAGGTGACCCGGCTTTACATACACGGGGAACCCCTAATGTCTATTACAATCTATCGAGTATAAAATTTCATAGAATCAGCAGAAAATAATGCTTTCTCTTTTCTACTAATGGATGACAAGTGAGGTAAAGAAGGACCAATATACAAGTGTTTGTACCTATAGACACGCATCCGTCAATAAGCCACACCCCGGTCCAAAGTAATAATAATTAATAATACGGCAGTAGGAATGGCAGTATATTGACGAGGGGCGTGATTCATTGCGTATATTATCGACATCGATAAAATGTTTTATTCCATTATTTGACGGTGTATTTTTTTCATTACATACATATTATCACACCTGTATACCTTAAAAGTAGGCAGAGACCAATTTTCTAATTAGTACATATATGTGTGTATTGTTATATTTAGATTAGCAAACGATTTTTTGAGTTGTTCTCATGATTGAAATAATGTTTCCATTGAGTTAATGTTTAGAAGTGGACATTCTGTGGCTGATGATTATATAATTGAAACGAATCATGCCAACAATATTTTAAAAAACTAATGAACGTAACGTTGATAATCTGAAATAAATTTAATAAAAGCAAGAAATTAATAATATATGTACAAAAATATTCACTTTTGAACATTTATGTACTGCTCTGTAAAAATGTTTATCGACAAATCATCGATCATATTACTTAACGCGCACTAAACTTTCCGCCATATTTAGCTGTCAGACTGGTGGCAACGTCATGGAGATGGAACCTTAGACTAAATAGATGGAACTGATCTCCTCTCTCTCTTTGTAAAGAGTACATTTGTTTGGTATAATTTTGTTAAAGGAGATGGGGCCGGCCGGCTCTGACGAATGTTCAGAATGACGACTATTTTGTACAGAAAAATATTGTAGACTTCCGCATATAATAGTTCGCGATAAGGAGCGGTCGCTTTAGTTCACCTCGACGAACTAGTTCTCATCTCGAACCAAAGAAAGGCTAAAAAAAAATTATTCGCACGCATTTTTTTTATTCTTTAATAATTTCCTGCTATTTTTTTTACTTGTCCAAACTTGGGGAATAGTATCGTTGTCTATTAGACGACGACGACGGTGGCCTACTTAAACAGTAGGCCACCAATACCTTTGGGTTTAAGCCAACATCATCTGTAAGTGGTACACTCTACTGAGTAACGAAGTAGGCGCTGGTGAAACCTGGATTCCTACCGCCTTGCAAGTTGTGGATGACAGACAGCACCATGGAAGGCATGGACCTAGTGTTCGCCATTATCGTTGCGCGAGGCATGCAGGGCGAAAAAGAAGCCTCTGCATATCGCTTTCCTGGATCTGCAAAAGTCTTTTAACTTTTTGTCCCAACGTGTGATCTGGTGGGTACTATGGGTCAAAAGGGTGCCAAAAGCCTATGTTGACATTATCGAAAACATGTTCTTCTGACCGAAGTCTTTGATTCGGACTGCTTTTGGCGTCACCAAACCTTTCCTGATCATTTTGGAGGTTCACCAGGGATCTGCAGTGAGTCCTTTTCTATTTTGTGTTGTGCTTGACATATGCTGATGACATAGTATTGGTAAAAGAGGACAAACAGCGCCTAGAGGACGCTTGAGACGCGGTAACGTACCGCTAGACCAGTTGTACACCGCGCAAAACTTCGAGGCCAGTTCTATTCAAATCTATTTATTCAAACGCGCCACTTCCCGAGCCCTTTGAGTTCGTTTCCGCAGCCGAATAATATCCAGATAAGGACAAGCTTTACGTGAAAACCGACAAGTTTAAGTACCTAGGGTCTGTATTGGTCTTGTAGATTCTGGCGCTATCAACTTCGACGTCAGGGTTTGAAGCGGCGCTGCATGGACTACTTGGTTTAATTTCTATACCCCTCCATCCTCTATATATCATATATAAGACCATCATTGGGCCAGTACTTCTGTATGGGTGTGATACTTCCGTGGTCTGTCACCGCCATATTAAGGAAATACAAACGGCCCCAAAAGCGCTGGCTGGACGTTTTGGAGAATAATAAGAGAACCAATGGTTTTACTGTGGAGGATGCTCAAGTTCGGGCTAAGTGAAAGCGTTTAAGTAGGAAGATGGATTAGGCATAAGGCCGGGATGACGCCAGACAGGAAGAAAGAAATGGGACAGCACCACGCTCTTGCTCAGATTTATTGTTACATACAATCATTAGAATCTAACTAATCAAACGAACTAATGAAATAAAGCGAGAATCTGGGAACAGGTTCGTTCATTTCGTCTGCGGAAGCGGACTTCCGAACTAGTTCGTTCGCGAACTACACAAGACTAATGGCGGGTACACACCGGCCGAATAAAGGCGAACGAATCTATGCCTACTTCATTCACACAACAGCGAAAGTTAGTTTGTGTGAATGCACAGGTATAGATTCTTTCGCCTTCGTTCGGCAGGTGTGTACCCGCCATTAAATATTGGTCATAGATAATACACTCTATAATTATATTGGCGCCTTGCATCTGGTAACTCCGTGACTGTCCGTAATATTTTTTCGTATATCTCAGTCGCCGTATTTCTTTCAAAATACAGTAAATCAGAATTAATTTGCAAAATGGCAAATATAGCCTCGAAACGTATAAAACGAGAATTCAAGGAGATCATGAAAAGTGAAGAGGTGAGCGTGCGTTCATATACAAATTTCATTTGACGAAACAGGTAATCTGGCGGTGAGACTTACTTGCACTTTTGTTAGTACCATGTCATTATTCATTTTATGAGAGAATATCGATCTTTGTAACACAAAGTGCGTTGTACCATTTTGTTTGTTTTTAGCTGCGCAGAAGAATCAAATAATTTTGTTACCGTAATAAGGCACAAGCGAATGATTCAGCATGTTTTTCTAATTCTTTTTATCGGATATGATATTGATTAAACTGCTTTTCTACGATCAAAAAACCATCTTCATGACGTACGATTAATCTTTATACGTAGTTTGATTTCTAATTTTATTTGTACCAATATTGCCTACGTTTTAATTAGCTAAAACAATAACAAGTTGCTTATGAAATTAATGATAATTGAATATACATTATTTGTAGCGTAAAGTTTACAGTAAAGATTAGAATAAAGAGAAATTATAATCTAAATTTATAGAAATACATATAAAATACGAAAACATGTAGGTACACAATGTATAACACATTTTTAAAACCTTTTTGGGAATTTATGTATGTATGCTGATAGACTTGCCCTCAATCACACAATAGAGATGAGAATTATGCTTGTTGAAATGTGGGTAGATGAGTTGCAGTTGTAAGCAGAGACATTCTAATTAAATAAAAAAATATAAACTCACATAATATTACAATCGTAAACCAGCAATTTAACATAAATATAAATATACTGCTGTATTGCACAATATTGAGGTTTTTCTACTTCAAACTAATGATATTATTGTTCATGAAAGGGCTTCCTGTTCATGTTTTTCTCGGAACACTTTATAAACTAAATTTCCTAAAATTTCTGGTGGCCCATTTCCCCACTCCCTTTCCGAATCTCCTTCCCTCCCCTTCCATTCCCTCCTTTTAGGTTGACAACTCACCCATGATTCTTTTTGTGTTTTGGGTGTCTATGGGTGGTGGAGATCACTTACCATCTGGTGACCCATCTGCTTGTTTGCCAATCTCTGCTATAAAAGAAAAACATCTACACAGAATATGGTTTCTCTACACATATTTGTCTATGGTACATTGATTGGTGAGCAGGAGGGAATATTGTGTCTAAACAAATTGTAAATGTGTCATTGTTTTGTGTGGATGGTTTTGGGTAGTGGTTCATGAATTTAAAAAAATCTTTGATGATTGGTGGAGGCCATGTCCGAATGTATATTACAATAATGCATATATTGTATTTACTTTGAAATTTTAACAGAACAGAAATAAAATAAACAAAATAGGCCTGTATAATTCGCTTGTCACTGCTGGGCACAGGCCTTTTCTAATAATGACCATAGATCACCTAATTCGGCTTAGGGAGGTTTATTTAGCCACAGAAAAATACATGACTTATCAACACCCCATAGAAAAGGATATTCACTATCCCGTCCACACACCCACCACTGTAACTGCTGTAAGCCAGAAATCAGATTTTCAACAATGGCACGTATTTTCGAAACCGAGCAGTGAAGCTCGGCAAGTCTCAGAGAATGCAAAATTGTCTTCATCCTATGACGAAATTAATAAAACGGAAAGATAGGGAGGAGTTGGAATAGGATAGACATAAAAGAATAGTCAAAATACATTTTACATAAAGGGCTTTATTTAGGTTAGCAAGATTTTATTTTGCCATCTCATTGGGGTGATTGGTATGTGACCCTATGTCAAATTACAGCGTCTTAGTAGTTAGTACTAACAGTCTGAGCAAAACTATGGTCACTGGTCAGACAGCAGACGCATGACATGACATGACATAAGCTCACACCTGTATCCCCGAAGGGGTAGGCAGAGGCGCACTAACGAACTAGTACCCTCCCACATTTCGCCGAGCTTAGTTCCGTCCCAGATGTGATAGGGACGGGCCTATCGCCATATCGGGCACAATTTCCAGACTCCGGGCTGATATGGATAAATTCAATATCACTTTGCCCGACCCGGGGATCGAACTCGAGACCTCAGGACGGTAGTCGTACCGAAATACAACCACGCCACCGAGGCAGACAGACAGACCATCAGATAAATAGACATGGAAACTACAAGGCTTTAAATTTTCCATTTGGCTTCATAACCATTAAACTGAAGACATTCTTGTACTTCATTCATTATTTTCTAATAACTACTGTACCTATTCTTAAGGAATTTGACAAAACTATAACCAGGTAATTGATTTTTGTTAATCCAAACTCAAGGTTAACTAAGCCTTCTCAACTAACTTAATGCAATAAAATCCTGTCATAAATAGGTACAACCCCAAACATAGTCACATTACGGCTCATTGAACATGTTAGTAAAGATTGATGATAATGGATGAATCGGTTAGTTGGATTTGGTACATTATTTTATATGTAATAGAAAATACTACAAAAAAGAAACCATATTGTAAACAACACTATTGGTTGAACAATGGGCAAAATAATTCATATTTTTAATAGTAGCTGCATAGTGGGGATAACTTGCTATGCTTTTATAAGGTTATATCATGGCCGGGAAGTCAGTATACTGTTGCATCTCTTTGGCAGTTCTAACACATTTAATTAAGGATTGTAACTTTTTTATTTTTGAAAATAAATCAATATTTCCTTCTGTTCTTTTTGATGGGGTAAATTTTAGACTACATTTATCATCCTCCTGCCCTTATCTCGATTTTATTTGGGGTTGGCGCAACATGTTTTCGACTTCCATACATGCCTATCAGCCGTCATCTCGTCATTCACCCTTTTTTCTTTCATGTCCTTCCTTACACACTCCATCCACCTCTTCTTTGGCCTTCCTCTACCTCTCCATCCATCAACATTCATGTTCATCACTCTCTTACCCACATATGTCTCTTCTCTTCTCACATGCCCATAGCATTTTAGATTACTTTATTAAAAGTAAATTCAACTACCCTTACAAAATTGAATATAATGTTAAACAAGCACCACTGAGATTACAGAAATATGGCACATCCAGTTTTTGTGACACATTTAGGTGTACTTTCATTATTTGTTAAAGCTTATTTATTTATTAAGAAACATCAGCAGTTTACACATTATAAACATGGCATAAAATTACATTATTAACAGTTTGGTTCTTATGTGCTTACCAAATAAAGATGTACTGGCATTTTCAAATAAACATAAAGGGCCTTATTTATAAAAACAGTTTAACTGAACAAATGGCTAAGAATAGGCTGTCACTGTTTTCCTTATGACATCGTTTAAAAAAAAATCTTTATTGATCACGTAGGCATGTAAAAAAGCACTTATGACAAGTCAACACAAGTAAATTTTTAAATTAAGATTAATATGATTTAGATTATATATTTGAATTTGAAGACAGGCAGGCAAGTGTGGACATAATAACGATGGGATGGCTAAGATAGGTGATAAGGGGAGATAGGAATAGAGTGTAAGGGAATGGGTTGTATTGGAATGGCATATGGCAGGAATGGTGGCAGGAATGGTGGCAGGGGATTGACTGGAAATACTGGAAGCAGTTGGGATTGGTGCGTGAGGCCCTATCCTAGCTAACCTACCAGCCTTTCTCTAGCTACCTACGGATGGCGACCCGAAGAAGAAAGGCAGAAAGAAACTCTGGGCTTATTTTTTTCATCATAAATTGTCACTTTTCCTTTTGTCTTTTTTCCTTTTTTAATAATTTGATTTACAAATTGTCAATACAATTGATATTCATAATTGTATGGATTCACGCATACTCAATACCACTGGAGGTCTAATTATCAAAAGAATGATTAAAAGGTGAAATGGCATTGTAGGATGCAAAAAAGGGACAGGCTATTCTTTACCATTTGCTCAGTTAAACTGTTTTTATAAGTAAGCCCCTATATATATATAAGAGCAACTTACTTGTGAAATTTAAGTTTCCTGAATAGATTTGTGATTAGATACCAAAATTGAGCACCATTGTAAGTCGGTGAAATATGTTATTTTAGTATATGTTCATGTTAGCCAATATTAGCCCTCAAACGGTTTAGGTAATCATTAATCAACTAAAAACCAAAAACACCTTTTTTCACCCCAGTCATGGTGCACTTGTGTTGTTTCCTTTCTTACTCTCCGTCAGGTGTTCGGTCATCAAATTCACTAAAATATAAGTACATTCCTTCCATTTTCATTTCTTGTGGGGATATTTGCAGCAACATAGACTGGTGATCAGCTCACCTTCAGGAATCATTTCACCCTTAATGCCAGGGGATCACCCTTTGAGTAAACTATTGAAAACAGAATAATCAATTTGGATTGCATGATAGCGCGCCATACACATTAAAAAATTACGTACCTTTTCATTTTGGGGGGCTTCTGATATAGTATTAAAAACATAGCTCCAGTTTGAATGTTTTATATAGATTCTATTCATGGATCAGTGCCCTGGTGAGTGTTATCTTTACCAGGTTTTACTTATTCGGTCGCGTTTACGTTGCCTGGGATTTCTAGGGAATTCATGCAGTTTTAGATTATTGACAAGAGATGGTGCTATATTTTCCATTATAAATTGCAGTTGCCTTAACGCGATGGAAATGGTACAAAAGCTCACGCCAGACATGCGTATGTGCACTGATTCAGAAATCACTGAAATCGAGTATGTTCATATTCAACAGGTTGCTGGGGGAGCCATCCGGCTTCAACTGGTTAATGATCACTGGACGGAGCTGAAGGGCGAGATCGCTGGACCGGCCGACACTCCCTACGAAGGCGGCACTTTCGTGCTCGAAATCAAAGTGCCAGAAACATATCCATTCAATCCACCCAAGGTAAAAATATTTATGTATATTTTATTTAGTAATTTATAAAGCTATTGTAGCATTGCAACATTCTATTGTATGCTTACACGTGCCTCAATTGTTAAATAGCGAGGTAAAAAGAATAGTATACATTTTGATATCAAAGAACTTCCTTTGAACTTTATAAATAATTAGGTATAAAATACTCACTTAGTAAGTTGATATGTATAAAAATAGATATAACATAAGTCTATGAAAAGTATGCTTTAAAACTACATCGTCAAAGTCATACATAAATGTTCCACGATAAAAGGTATTTGCAACTTCATTGCTACATTCTGTCTCTCAACAGATACGTTTTGTTACCAAGATTTGGCATCCAAATGTTTCTTCAGTGACGGGAGCTATTTGCTTAGACATATTAAAAGACCAATGGGCGGCCGCGCTGACCTTACGTACGGTGCTGCTGTCGCTACAAGCGTTGCTGTCGGCTGCCGAGCCCAACGACCCGCAGGACGCCGTCGTCGCCAAACAGTACAGAGAAAACCCACATCTATTCAACCTGACCGCGCGGCATTGGACCAACGTGTACGCTGGCGGGCCAAATGCAATATGGGAATTCAATCAGAAGGTGCAACGCTTGTTGGACATGGGCATAGACGAACACCAGGCAAGGGTGGCGCTCTCCACGTACGACTGGGAACTGGAACGCGCCACAGAGCAACTCTTCAGTTAATCGCCGTAACTAATCGTATCTAATATTACGTGATTGATTAAAATCCCCCTTAAGCTCGTACTACGGTTGCTTATAATTAAGAGCAATTTGTATTCAATGTGATTGTCATAAACGATGTTTATGTTCTGTAATTTGGAAGATTTATTTTATAACATAATTTAACTTTATACTGTAGGAAGTGTGACTGAACTCAGTAAGTCAGTGACTTACGTTACGTATGGTCACTATAATAATAATTGTCCAATGTTGGCTCGATGAGTGGTGAACGCAGTGCCATGCGCCAGGCGCACTGTGGACTGCGGCCTGAGCAGGAAAAATTCTGACAACCGTAAATGTATTCGAACTCGATGCGCGTCTATGAAATTTGTATGAAATATTAACCAAACGTCATCAGTGCGCAGCGAACTCGAATACATTTACATTTACATTCGTTTTTCGTGCTCGGGCTACTGTAGGCAGCTCTCATAGCCAGTGCCGGATCTAAGGGAAGGGGGGAGAGGATACACGTGCCCGGGGGGGCAGGATTTGGGAGGCAGTTGAGGCACTAATTTGAGGGCGATAAAATCGGGAAAAGTCGCTGGCCGCTTCTAACAGGTTGATCTGGAAATCTTTGGGGAAAGTCTATGTTCAGCAGTGGACGTCCTACGGCTGATGATGATGAAAATCGGGAATATTGACAGCTTGGCCCTGCTTTGAAAAAAACTAGATCTGGTACTGCTCACAGCCGCCTGCAGTCTGCACAGTAGACGGAGGCGTCAGTGAAAGGTGTCGATTTAGGTTTAATTCCATAATTTATGCATTTGACGATTTTTATTATTAACAGACATCATGTTGATTTGAGTTCGGAGGTAATATATTTTTTATACAATATTAATTATAATGATTATGTTATAAATATAATAAATATAGGTTTTTCGGTGATTTAAAATTAAATTTTTAATGTTGATTTTGTTGCCAAATTGACCGTTCATTTACATTGTTTAAAATCTTGCCTAAACCAACGGCAATAACCATGGGGAGCTGCAAGCAGAGGTTTGTGGACACAATCGAGATTTGTTTAATGATAAACACGTTCGACATTGCATTTCCTTGACGAACGTGGTTGGAAAATGTTAGCTTTGTAATATTAACGCCTGTTTCACCATATTTGAGTAAATTTGACATAGACAATTATAACAACACACTAAATGTGCAATATTGACAATGTATTTGTGAAATACTGTATTAACGGCATCTAAAATTTCTCAAATATTGTGAGCCGGTTCTATATCTATAATATATTATAAATGTGTAGTAACGATGTCATGATAATATTACATTACAATTAAACGCCAAATAGACGTCACGACTTCGAAAACCTTTGCAAACAGACAAGTGAGTAAAGTTAACGCGGCGTCATATTAGTAGTAGTGGGTAAGTAAAACTGATACTGCTTCCACCCCGACGATCCTTCCTATATTTGATTATTTGACAAACTAAATATTTTGAAATAAAACTATTTTTACGGATTCTATCACGATTAGGTTTTAATTATTATTCCCGACGTTTCGAAGGCTTTGCAGTCTTGTTATTATTACTGTGTTATTCGCGTAAACTTAAGAAATCAGTATGTAAACTAAATATTTAGTAACAAAAAACGTGTTTTTGTTACCCACGTGGAACTATCAGTATCATTGTATTCGCGTCTTTACTCTGCTTCTGTTACAGCCTTGTTGAATTCCAAATTGAATTGTTCACAAAATATATTTGTATTTCTTTTTTATTTGAGATTCATTTCGAGGTCTTGACTCTTGACGTTAATATAAAATTATTTTATATAATATTTTCCTTAGATTATTCCACTTCTAGATAGATGTTTTGTATAGTTAGCATGAGTGTGGGAGCGGGTAAGAATTCTGAAAATGTTTGTATCTATATTGAAAATTAAACATTGACGTAAATTCGATATCATATGTGGTTTTTATTTATACATATCTGTACATGCAATGAATGGATTATACAGCTATCATTAAATTGTTATTGTTACCTAAACATTGTATGAGCACGAATAGTGTATGCGGTATACGTTTTAACTGGATTGAAAGATAAATTGTATGTTATAAGTTTCACGAGATGTTTTCCCCTTCGGTCCGTTTTTTTTAACCTATTTGAAACGGGGGGAGGCAATGCTGTAACATTATTTATTATGAAATAGAACGCTGTGAGATTATTTTTTACGAATGAGAACGCCGTACTCACGCATTTCAGATCATTGCGAGCACTGGCTATATTTTTGTCCAAATATTCATCAGCTTCTTGGCAATAACCAAATATTTTGCTAGATGTTTGGTGTGTGCAGGGCTGCAGAGAACACAGCATATAAAACAATGCAACTTCGAAAATAAAGTTCAAATATGTTCTGTCTCTCGAGACGTCTGGTGTGTAGTTGCAGCAGGCCCTGGCTAGTTTCGTTTGGATGGTTAGCACTGATCATAACACAACATTTATAAATGGTTTTCTAAATAAGGTTTTGGTTCCCACGATGCCACTGTCTCAAATAGCCGAGTGTGTTCCACAAAGAGTTATACCTCATTTAGTGGATTACTATATTTTTTATTATCAGTAGGTATTATAACAAAATATCAATTTGGAATGTCTAAAGAAAAACAATAAATATTAATTTTTCTGCTAGTGCTGATCTTTCGCTTTAAGTCGTAGAGCTGATGTGCCTAATTTTGGCCGGATTAACACTCACTGAAAGCCCACTTGAAGTGGCAGCTTACTTTTCGTACGATGAGATTCCGAAGGGTCAATTCCAGTCCTCCGCAATCCCAATCCTGATTTCTGTCGATTTCACAGTAGGCAGGGGTCTGGACCATGCTGATGTTCGTGAGCCACGGTGACCACTTTATCACTTGGGAGTCTTGGGACATGTGATTGCTTCGGAACTATACAGTTATGACTAATATTGCAAGTCAAGTAGGTAAAAATAATATTTATTATTATGGAATAACATCGATATATTATTTACCTAGATGCACAGCTGACGCTCGGAAAATGGGACAGCAAAGGAGTGCTTAAGCACTTCTTTTGCCTACAGGCTGACGCCGATAGAATTCTAAATTTCAAAATTCTTTAAGAACGCTTGCTCATGTCAATTGAAAAGCTACTTTATAACACGTGCATAGAGTTATATTTGTGTTGATTGAGTTAGAACTTATCATTTACTTTGTTTTGTTCCTGAGACCACTTTTTAGGAGGATATTTGCAAAGTACTGTGCATCTAGGGTATATTATATTGATGTGGAATAAGTATATTCTTTCTTTTTTACTCAGTCAATGTCTAAAGTATCATAAGTAGTATATTAAAATGCATGTTCAGTAGTGGCTGTGGTAGCTGTGGCATGAGTAATATACCTACACTATACCTTTATTGATGTCTATGTAAATATGATAGTTTAAAACTTAAATTTTTATTCACAACTGCAAAGCTGGATCTGCCTTGCAAGTCGCACATGATGGTTTAATCTGAGGTTGGTATGTAGGTAGGAACTTACCACAAAAGAGCAAAACAAAGAACATTAATTGAAGCACTTTGAAGCATTTACAGCTACTGGTGGCGCCATCTGTGCACATGACTCCGCACCACGTGGCTAAACAGTCGGCAGCGCGGACAAGCCTGCAAGTACGAAGCTGCGACATAGAACCTGCGCGAGGGGCTGCGCCCGCGTCGCGCGGCGCCGCGTCAACTTACCACGCATGGACAAACACCGAGCGGCTTGAACAACGCGCCGAGTGCCGACCGAAGTGAGGTATCATTCATCAGTCACAGTTGACGCTACTCTGTGGACGGTGCTCTCGCGCGCCCCTCCTATGCTACAACACAATTCGGGGAAGGCAGAGTGCACAACACATCACCAGAATGTGACAATATAAGTGCACCATTTAGCTAATAATTTCCCTTCGCCTTCCCTAGTAGCTAACGTCAACAAACTTTTTATTACTTTCTAAAACGTATTTAATTTTCCGCGTGTGTCTCGTACAAGCTCGCGCCAACAAAACGTGTGTGTGTATAAATAAATATTAAATTTATAGTGCTTTAACCGTACCAGACATGACTATATCGTACGCCGGCGAAGTACCAAACGGCAGCAGTTTTGGTTGTTTTTGGCGGATCCTTTGCAAGTAAGTCGAAATCAGTGAAGGCTTTGACCGCGCCGTGTGGGCGCCCAGTCGCACTGCGGCCACTGGTCCCGTCTCCCGAGCGGGCCAACACCGCCCGAGCGCGCGGACTGCGGACTCGCAACCAAACAGCTGTTCGATGCCATCTCGTTCGTTACTCGCTACTCGCTTCGCTCAATCGCTCCTGAGCTGCGTGACGAAATCGCACACCAATCGTCCGTAACCACATATTATGCACAACAATAGCATCTTTTGTCAACGCACCATTGTCACATCTACACACTGGGTACTCGCAAGTCGCACAATATCTAGTACCTTTACAAAATACATATCACAATTCATGTTTACGGTGAAGTGTGATTGTCTATCGAAAGTTTGTTGTTGGCTATGTGTATGATGTCAAGCCGTCGAGGATCTCGTCGCGTGAGACGACCTTGATTGCGACGAGGCGCGAGGTGATGAATGCGTGCCGCTCGGAGCTAACTGGTACCGACACCGACTCAATGCCCGGCTCGCGACTTGCTTAGCCCTGACAACGAAAGGTGGCGAAAGTGACCATGACGCATGAAACGATCGATTTATTTAATTTGTTAGTTCTCATGATCACTTTGGTTTCTTTCATTGTTTCTTGATGAACGTAATTGTTACCAATATTTCTAATGTTCTTTAATATGTGGCAATTCCAATCATACCATTAGCGCCATGGCACTGAGCTACGTGCCTAACTAGCTATTGTTAATTAACTGACAGAGATCAATAAAAATGCATTAAAACAACCATGTATTACTTATGGATGCAATTTATATGTGCGCTTATGAACTGACCTTTACACAATAACTGGACAGTATGTAAGTAGGTAGGTAAATGGAAAACATAATAAGTACTTTATTAGACGAGTGCATACTAGAGCCGCGTCTCGAAATAAAACACAAAAATACGCAAAAAAAATATTTTAACTGCCTGTAGAACAATGGACCATAGACTAAAAATACATGTTTTGTGTAGGTGTTTTGTATAATGTTTTAGTGCAGGAGACGCGGCTTAAGCTGAGCACCTATCTATTTACAATATACCGCTACGTCGTCGATACGAACTACTTTTTTTTTATTTATTAAACGGATAACTGAACGGTAAAAGCAATAAGTCACAATGAAAACAATTTTGCGTCTACATGTGTACTAAATAATGAAACCAGCCCGAGTCACTACTTAGTTTAGTTTACGGCATATTTTCATGAATCTATAGATGACTAAATAAATGTAGAGTTATATTTCTGACTAAAAGCTAAAAGTCAGACACTAAAACCGAGTTCAAAGTTCATAACTTAAAAAGTCGGAGGACTATTATTTTATAACGAGTTTCTTATTTTTGGGTAGGAATATAATATTATAATAATATTAGCTCTGTAATATTCTCTACTAATGAGAGATGTTAGGCATTAGTCTACCACGCTGGCCTAATGCAGGTTTGGTACACTTTACATACTTTCGAAATTCCTGTAAAGAAATATTCAGGTTTGCAGATTTCCTCACCATGTTCCTTCACCGTTTTATCAAGCAATATTTCACAATGAAAATACACTTAACATAGAGAAGTCAGAGGTGTATGCCCCATTTGGAGTTGGTCTCGAACCTCCGACACTTGTCTCGGCAGTCCGTACCAGTCCCAACTGAGCTATCGCTGCTCAACCAAAAGTCGCAGGTCTGTTATTCTATAACGAGGTTCTTATTATTAGCGAGTTATGTACTGCATAATAACATCTAAAAACTAAATCATATAAACCATATCATATCAAAATTAATTAAGACTAGAATTAGACTCTAGATGTCGTGTAAAGTATTATTATTGCTTATGATGTCGAATCTATAACAAGTTTCTTATTTTTCAGTTGTATGTACCGCATAATTAAATCTTAAAAGTAAATCATTCTTGAAGTAGTCCAAATAAAAAGATATAAAAATCTTTGCATTTAGAGTATATGTCCCGTGACGTATACATTTACTATAATTTATTTCTCTACCCTTATGCCACCTTAATGTGGGGTCGGCGCAACACACTTTTTCAAGCATATTGCAGAAATGATTTGGCTAAGTTCTTACGATCGGCTGCCTGCCTCACGTCAATCCCCTCTGGGGATCCCGGACAAATTAAATTAGAAAATTCGCTTTACCCGACCTGGAAATCGAACCCAGGACCTCCTGGTCCACAGCCCATATATGCTGCCACTAGAGCAAGGAGTTTCATTTCATTTCATATTATTGCATATAAAGATACATACATATTTACATATCGATGATGTATCCTACAGTGGAACTGAGATTCTCTTCTGTTTAAGGCAGTCTAGGACAAAACGTATTAAATGTTTAACAGTGTAAATATAGCATTGTTATGTGCATAGGGAGATTTCAATTTATAAAATTATTAGAAAAGCCTCATTAAAAATATTCCCAAAACTCTCCTGCTCATTCATCAAATCGTGATCATCTATCTTGAAATTATTTGATGAACCCAAACACGCTACCTCTTTTATAAAGTCGTGTTAGGTATCCTGGTGATTCCAGATGATGTTGGAAGCGTCACGTCATGGAATATATCATTAAAGTCAAGTTCGAAATCTGAGAGAAGAATAAAAATCTAAGTCAAGGGATAATCTTCAAATAGATGAACAGATTTTCTTGAATCAATCTCAACTCACGATCATGTCTTTCAAATAAAAATAAATAATTCTTCCATTTAGGAACAACGATACCAGACATACAGATGTTTAACTTAATAACAACCCTCTTTTTGGGTTGGGGTTTAAGAATTAGGTACAGATTCGCGAGGGGTAGTGACCCTGCAAACATGAACAAACTTCCTGTTAAATTAACATCGCGTGAAGGACCTAAAGGCGAAAAATGTAATTGGGTTATTTTTAAGCAATAAGACATGTAGACGATTCGATTGTGTCAAAAGAAATAGGGTACAATAAGAGTCACCTTAGTTATGGACAAACAATTTTTATATTATCAATCCGAACACGGCAAAATGACTTCACCACATTTAAAGGTAAGCGCAGTCAAAAAACTCAGTGACCTCCAACAAAATTAGAGTTTACAATCAGCTGATTAATGGACGAGGCGCTGCCCAAACCTGGGTTCCTGCCTTGCAGGTTGTATATCGTAAGTCTCCTGCACTAGCTTTCTCGAAACAAAACTCTAAAAATACATACGCAAAACAACGATTTTAGCTGTCACCTGCTCGTAGAACAATGGACCATAGATAAAAAATACATGTTTTGTGTAGGGGTTTTGTGTAATGTTTTAATGCAGGAGACCCGGCTTTATCGTGTCAGACAGAAAGGTAATGAGCGTGATATCTACAGATGTTAGAAGTTCGAATCATCACGGATTTTCGGGACTAAAAGGGTAGAGTCATAAAACTACTAAGTAGTTCATTATAGATACATAATAATATTTAACTGCAAAATAAAGTTTGTAATGTAGGGCCATCCATTATTTAACTGCAAAATGAAATTTGTAATGTCGGGCCAGCCACTATCATCTCATCTTGCGATATTACATTGTTATCATGGTAGAAAATGCTGAATATGGAAGTAATGCTGATCAACCTGACGAATAGTCGTCAAGACGAATACTACTAAAATCTCATCACAAGGTCTCGGTTGAGCCTTGATAAGAACCTGTAGTGCTAGGAGATATTATTTTCAAGGTTGTGTACGTACGTCCCGATAATTTAAATATAAAAATATTGTATATTATATAAATTGTCCCTTGCCGAACTGGGCAAGCACAACTTCGAGAGAGAGGCAGCCTGTAGAATTTGGTTAGGCCCGGCGGCATTTCGAGGCAAATCGTCACTTTTTTGAGTCGCCGATCCTTCAAAGATTTTTCAGAGAGAACATTTTTTTTTTATCCAGAGCATCCTACCTACGCTTAATGACATACGGTGCTGAGACCTAGACATTCAGTAGATTGATCCACGAGCTTAAAGTAGCTTAGCTTGCTGCAGATCAACAATGCTTGGCATTATTCTGATGGATAAAATTCGAAATGTTATCCGCCAGAGAACCAAAGTTGTCGATGTTGCGTGCAAAATTAGCAACTGAAGTGGAAATAGGTCGGTCATGTCTACAGACGGATAGATTTCCGATGGAGCAGACACCTGCTGGAATGGAGAGCGCACTTAGGCTGAGATCTACAGAGCGAACTTCGACTAATTCTGAGTCAAAGAATTGAACTTAGTGAGAATTTGGAATTTTTAAATCAAACTTCGACTTCGAATACGAGCCATTTCTAAAAGAAAAACCCACTGACAGACAGACTAAGCAAAGATTTTATTGTAAAAAATGATTCGGGCTAAGTCAAAGTTCGATTGAAAAATTCCAAAGCCTCACCGAGTTCGTTTCTTAGACTTATCTAGTCGAAGTTCGCTCTATACACCTCAGCATTAGACAGATATGGTGTTTGTTGGGCGTACCGCTGCTTGATAAACCAACAATTTGAAAAAAACGGCGGATAGCGTGATAATCATAATGGTCGCGGGTTGCCCAAGATCGAAACAAGGGATGGTTGGCGCGCATTTGGACAGATTAGGTTATTTGTGATGTCGATGTTTGTTTCACTATACAATATAGTCAATATAGGCTGATGCCTCTTTAGTTCATTACATTGTCTCCTGCATTTTTACGGAGGGAAGTGGAAACCTTATAATTCCAACTCCTCCCTATCTTTCTGTTTGATTAATTTCGTTGCGGGATGAAGACAATTTTGCATTCTCTGAGACTCGCCGAGCTTCATTGCTCGGTGTCGTAAAATGCGTGCCATTGTTGATCCTGGCTTACAGGAGTTACAGTGGCGGGTGTGTGGGCGGGACAGTAAAAAAATATACAATATAGTTTATACTAAACTTGTTTATGTACTATGACTGTATCCTATACTTCTACCAGTTCGACACAGGAATATCAAGTTCTAACAAATCGTGACGCTTACTAACATAATCTTAAATTATTGATAATTGATTACTCGTAAACGTCAATTTTTTTTACAAAATCTTGATACGAGGATTAAACCTATGGGTAAAATTGATGGGTGACGTAAGCATAACGGAAGAAATATGTTTTGATTTTAAGGCTTAGATCATGCTTCGTTTGGGTATTGAGGTGAGCGACCAAGACTAGCAAGTTGCTACAGCTTCTAAAGCCGTGTCTCCTGCACATGTTTCTTCGAAACAAAACACTAAAAAACCTCCATAAAATAAGGTTTTTCATTGTCTCTTGCGCATGTATCAATGGACCATAGACAAAAAATTAGAAATACCATGTTTTGTATAGATGTTTTGTGTGATATTTTAGTACAGGAGACGCGGGCAGTAACAGAGAGATTCGGCACGGTTTGTCTCGGTCGCATTTCTTAAACCGTGGGTTAGGGAATGACGGGGGTTTATAGACCGTCCATCCTGTATCTGCAGACAATGTTTTCAATAATGTAATTTGATCCCTAAAAGGCAGTAAAGTGATTAAACCAAATTGTAAGATGAAACCAAAAACATGGAAAATAATATTCTAAGGACAATATTATTTTTTAATAACCACAAATACTATGTTCAGTGACCCGATTATGACCCTTATTTCTTTATTATAAGGTAATTATTATTATTTTCATTCAATTTTAGTAAATATATTTCATCACGGATTGATTTTACAATAAAAATTATTGTTATAACTCTGAAAACTCGTAAGCAAAAAATGTTGTTCCCGGTGTAGCCAATTTTGCATTTTTATAAATTAAGAATTCCTCATCATCATCTAATGATAATTCAGCTATAGGATGTCCACTGATGGGGAGGCCTATATGCCTCCCCCAAAAATTTCCAGATTGACCTATTGGAAGCGGCCTGCATCCAGCGACTTCATGCGACCTTTACCTTTATAATAAAGAATTATAACAATTAAATAATACAACTTCCTGTTTGTTTATATTGTTAAATCAGCACGTCGTTGTCTCGAAAACAAATTGAAAACATGCAGCAATTTTTCAAGGTCCAAATTACTTTCACCTGACTACCAAACTATCTATCTGACATCCGAATACGATGTAGGTAAACGGCAATCTTCTGTATCCAAAATAGTGATGTGAGTTCCATTGAGGATAAATGAACCTTATATTAAGCGCACTGGGTTTTTCAGTGAAAAGAAAAAAATGTATTACCTACTAGAACCGGTTACCGGGTTCGTAAAATAATTGGAATCCAAAAACCGGTTCTTGATTATTGATCCGAATTTGCAAATCCACCTGAGACGGTTATATGAGACATGACGTAGGTACTAATTAAAAACTACCTTGTTTTGGTTAATAAATGAATGAATCAGTATGTTACGCACAATACTAAAAAAATGTCTAATGTCGTTTCCACTTTAATTAGTGTGAATTATCGTCAATTTGTATCTAAAGGTCAGTGTACGGTGAAGTTTGCTATGTTTGACCCAAATTGTTCACTAATATTATAAACAGGAGAAATTTGGTGTTTTGTGAATTTGTATAATTTGTATGCATACTGATTTTGTAAATTCTTTTGACGCTACACTATCACTGAATCCTGAGTAAAACAGGCTATTTTGTATCCAGGGGGGTGACTCTTGACACTAGAATCGATTGCGACTACGATTCGGTTTCATTTATTGACTTAAAATTCCGCCGAAATCGATTTAAAAAGTGCGCTAATGTTGCATTAGGTTCGAGAACTTATCATTTGGTCATTTGTAACGTGACATTAGTGAACTTATTAACCCGTCAGAGGCGGCACATACATGGATATATGTTACATAAGCGTATGGGCCACCGGAGGCCGAGCCGCCCGTGACTATATCTCTATTTCGGTGGAATTTTAAGTCAATTCACAGTCACACACAAATGAAATCGAATCCACGTCAAATTCTATACGAATGTCAAGAGTCAGCCCCCTGGGGTACACAGTGAGAGTTTATTAGGTGAAATTATGAGCAATATTGTGCAGAAATAACTAAAAATATGGCTAGATCTGTCCGCTCTAGACCCTAGAACATCACAATATAAAAAATTACCGTTATGTACTTAATCTAATTCAGGCATATACAATTATAAGGATAATAGTTCGTTTACTCCAATTGGTGCAACTAGTGATTGTTTTTATTGATTAACTATAAGTACAGTTTAAGAAGGTCGTATACGACTGATATTAGTAATTAGTAAGCGCTGTTTATGTTCACGGCAAGGTTGAACGAAGGTCGTCGTGACAATTTTTGACGGCTTCTAATTTTGTATTCCGAATGTAGGAAAACTATCGCAACGAGAGTTCGATTGTTTTCGCTTGTTGATGATATATTGTATTTTAAGGACTCATGTGACCGGTCGAGTCATTGTCGTGACAAAGGAAAAACATTTCAATTCCTTATTGCAATCCCATTCATTGTTAAATTCGCGTGTCAAAATTAAAATTTCTTGTATAGCTTCTGTCAGTGACATTGGCACAATTTCACCATGAAACACTCGCGAATGTTGTCTGCTGCCAAAGGCATTATTATTTATCAAGTTATTTGTATCGTAGACGCGCGGCCATCGTATCGCTAACTTATTAATTGTCTTCACTCTGATTCGAAAGTGGGGAACTTTTGCCTATGACATTCCGAAGATTATTAGAATGCTTATATAGAAAGTCTCGATGACATCAGATAGATAGTTTGATATCGCAATACATATAAACAAACTAATACTTAATTATATATGTTATTATATAACTAGATACGGAGTTTTGTAAAAGTTCGACGCTTCTCTAGTTGCTGACATATAGTTTAATGGAAATGATGGGTGCTAGTAGTTAGAATTTATTTATGTACTTGTGAATGACTCTCCTACACGACGGTTTCCTGCGGCTACGCTAGTTGACAGATTCAGGAATCAATATACCTTTATATCGGGCAAATTGGGATAGTCGCCTCCTTGATCTAGTGGCAGCATATATGGGCTGTGGACCGGGAGGTCCAGGGTTCGATTCCGAGGTCGGGCAAAGCAAAACTAATTTAGTTTGCCCGGGACTGGATCCCTCAGAGGGGGTTGACGTCAGGGAGGCAGTCGGTCGAAAAACGAAGCCAGATTCTTTCTGCAAAATGTTTGAAAGACTCTGTTGCAAGGGCAGGTAGACAGAAATCGGGAAAATTGGTATAGCAGCAGGTGGAAGTGTGTCAGCCAAACTAGGCGATTTGCGTGATTAGGTATAAAATATAAATGCACAAGGGCGTAGGAATATGATATTTTTTCTGGAGTGGACTAGATTTTAACTTAATTCTTAATTTAATTAAAGACAGTTTTTAAGCAGTTTTTGGTATTCTAGTGCAGCCATTGAACAATTCAATGTTCAAGTTCCGCCTATCCCCTCGGCGCTCGTATGCATGTAAATATTTCCTTTTAATATTTTTTTATTAATTTGGTTGATGATTAAGTCTCGTGAAAACATTTAAACCTTTTTTTTTCATTATTAACGGCGCCTAGCGTTCGCCATATTGTTTTTCTGACGTCACCCACTCAGTATCACTGCCATAATTATGTAGAAATAAAACATATTTTTTTAACCCGTTCAGATTTTAAGAAATCACACTAATATCTTACATACCCATAGTAAGTATTACTCATTTTTCCGTGAAGTCGGGTAAAAACTGTAAACTCATCTATATTTATAAACAATATAAAATAATTATTGCTAGAGCAGTTTAATGTACTACGTCCAGAATAATATGTCACTTGATCCGCTATAACATCACAAATACATACAAATACTATAGCAAAACCTGTACATACCAACGACTGGTTTATGCAATTCGTATCTCATTTGATATTGAACTTTTAAAGGACTGTATAGCAATGAGGTTATGTTGGCACTTGGCAGCGATCATGATTTGATCTACATCGTGATCTTGTTTTCATACATTTGTAAGTTATAACATGTGACAGGGACGTTGTGTAGATTATAACGCGATTTTTAATACATAATGCGCACACATAGATATTTGTTTCAAGTCTGGGTGTTGTGAGACCGAAAGTTTCATAGTCTCTGACACCCACAATACAGGTTATACCTAGTGTGGGGTCAGGACTAGGTGTGTGACTGTTGGGTGTATTTATTTATTTATATTTGTTACAAAGCTTTTTAAAATATATTACAGTTCCAGTAAGTATACTGTAGGTATACACGACATTCCTCGTCTCTAGTTAACAAATATAATCCTTGATTAATATGTGAATTAAAAAAGTGGCTATTTTCAATATTTTTGTATGTACCTAGTTTTGCAGTGTTGTTATACTTAATTATGTATGTTTTTTACTCCTTTCCATGTTCCTAGAATTGTTCGAGACGTGTTTTTAAAACGATTTGATATGCAATTATAAACTTAATTTTTTGTTTCGTCCTGACGCCAAACAGGTTTTTTTCAGTGACGCCCGCTAAGCTTTTTATATACGTCACGCTTACGAAATTGTCTTGATTTTACTTTTATAATTAGAATTACTTACCTCTATAGTTGATTGTATCCATTTTTTAGGGTTCCGAAGCCAAATGGCAAAAAGGAACCCATAAAGTTTCGCCATGTCCGTCTGCCTGTCCACTGTTTATCTTAAAGTCCTAGAGTGCTGTAATTTGGCACGAGTATACATATCTATCAAACTCAGAAACGCGTGAAATAAAATCCTGGGAAAAAATATTTTAGGATATCCCTACATGTAAAGTGGGGGTGATTTTTTTTTCTTGACTATCCTATGGTGTGGGGTATCGTTCGTTGGTCTTTCAAAAACAATGAGGGTTTACTACAACTATTTTTCGATTAGAGGCTCTGTTTTCGAAATATTAAGGTTTAAAGTGAAAATTTTTGGTAGAGCGTCCCCCCCCCTCTATTTCTGAAACAGTTTTGAAAAAAATCACTTTACTACCATATATCATGAATTTCAAAGGACAGCTATAGCGGCTAACCAGGCTTTACAAGTTAATGAGCAATAGCCGACCAAAGTAAAAAGAAAACAAAACGTGGTTCCAAATGCTTTATTAACTTTTTTAAATAAAAAATATACATGTTTATTAACCAAAGTTTTATTAACTTTGTGGTTCTTCAAAGTGCCACTGAATGATCTAAAACTAAACCGGCCCTAACGACGTACCGCAGGGTATTACAATTGAGTTTTCGAAATTTCCCCAAATTAGCGAAAAAAAAACCCCAAAATTATACTATTCAGTCATTACCCTAAACATTTGAAATCTACGCACATGTTTAAATTTTAAATTAAAATGGGTCCAAAGTTACCGTTTACCATCACGCTTTGATACTAATCTACGCAGACGACCTCAGCGAAGGTCTATTTATTCGTTTAGAAGTCTTCGCAGCATTGTATATCCTGTAACGGTTTGTTTCTTTCGCAGATGGAGAGGCAGTGTTTACAAGTTGGTGTGGCGCGAGTTACTAGCATATCTTACACTTTACTACACGATCAATTTATTGTATCGATTCGCGCTCACAGAACAGCAGCAAAGGTAAGTTATTGGTCATTTTACGCTTTTTACGTTTAGGTATTTACCTCTATTTATTATTGCTTGTAAGTTACATATCGGTAGTTTACATTGTTGTGGTTTAAATTGAACCGAATCATAGAGGTATATTTCATTTATGGGGTCATTATAATTTTGATTTTCGACAATGTCGTTCCATCGTAGTACTCCGTTACATTGTGATAAGAAATAATAAATATTTGTAAATCGGAGTGACACTTCATATTATATTATGTAACTGCGCGCAAAAAAATCTGTGCAGATTCGTGTAGAGAAGGAATTTTTGGATAAGTCTTAAAAAATTATAAAGGTTTTCTGCAAGTGTTTAATTGAGAAAATACATAGTTGGCGAGATATCCGCTTCTTATGTCGTAAAAATTGTCTCCCGGTTTAACTTTTAAAATCATCGATGGTATATTATTATATCGATGGTTAAAATATTGGGTAGAAAATATCTGAAAAAAATCGATATAAGAGCGGGCTTAGACAAGTGCGCTATATGCGGCTAACCTATGTCATTCCCATACATTTATTCTATTCAACTAGCGCATAAGCTACTTGTCTAAAGTAAACCCGCAGAGCAGGAAGAATACTTTCAACGAAAATTAGTTGGACAAATTGATTCAAGTTTTTTTTAAGATAATTAGATGTTACAAATTTTTGTTGTCTTCGAATTTTTACCTCAAAATTCTTAATTGTGGGATGTGGGTCGGCTTAGGTGGTTTTTATAAAGCTAATCACGCACTTGGGTGGTTTTTATGAAGCTTCGGAGGACATAGTTGTTCTGAGAATCAAATATTTATGACTTCAATGTATAAATAACATAGTAACCGGAATACGGAACTTTGGAACGGGAAAAAACCTTTGAAAGGTTTTATCTCACGTTGGTATCCAACCTAGCACTCAGGGGATTGTAATTATAAATTCGGTTGTCGAAGGTCACACGAATGCCTTAAAAGTAGACGCAGCGTTTATAAATCTCGCTTTACTGTTCAGTATTCTTTATTGTAATTTTTTTTCACATTTTTAAATATATAATATAATAACAACAATACATTTAAAATTATTAAAATATTCCTCTCCGATGGCGAGGCTCAGGACCCAAGCTACCGGCAGTTAGGACCACAGACTGAGGAACCTCCTCACAAATCTCGCTTCTATTATTATGACAATTAGTAAGATTATTTCTATTTGTCTCATCATCATCATCATCATTAGCCATAGGACGTCCACTGCTGAACATAGGTCTCCCCCAAAAATTTCCAGATCGACCTGTTGAATACTATTTGATTATTTATTATATTTATTGTATACTAGTTTTTCACGTGACTTCCATTGCTTCCATTACTCCTTCATAATGATTTCCATAGGTGAAAGATTTTTTAAAATTGGTTCAGTAGTTTTTAATCCTATTAATTACAAACAAAACAAAAACAAATCTTTCCTCATTTGTATATAAGTATAGAAAGAGACAAGGATAAAAAACTGACTGCCTCGGTGGCGTGGTGGTATTTCGGTACGACTACGGTTCTGAGGTCTCGGGTTCGATCCCCGGGTCGGGCAAAGTGATATTGGATTTTTCCATATCAGCTCGGAGTCTGGAATTTGTGCCCGATATGGCGATAGGCTCGCCCCCTATCACATCTGGGACGGAACTAAGCTCGGCGAAATGTGGGTGTTTTAGTTCGCTAGTGCGCCTCTGCCTACCCCTCCGGGGATACAGGCGTGAGCTTATGTTAAGGATAAAAAAGCTAAAAGTTTTTTATTATTCAAAACGGTCTAGAAACTGTTTGGACATCTTCAATTTATTAGGAAATCGAACTAGTGAACTTATTACGTTGTCCATAATCACAAAAGCCGAGACTGGGGCATCGACGATTTGAGATGAGTATTGATTGGATGTGTTATACAAACCGCTCAACAGCGCTACATTTTCCGTGTCACATAATTTGTTGTCGGAAACATAATCGACAATAAAACAAAATTTATCTCCAGTTGTCTGGTTTTAAAGTATATTAAAGTTATGACAGTAATGGTGAATGGTAATAAGTATACTCAAACTGGGTACTTTTATATGTACATGACCTCGAATATTGAAGCACGCACGGTCGTGTATAATCGGAAACAAAAACGAGTGTGGCCTAAAAGGCGCTTATATGAAAAGTTGCCACTACTGTTGTAGAGTCATCGGTCATGAACGTCCCTCTGCAGTTTCCAGGATTAAAGTCTTCACCGTCTTTCTTCATTAAAGTTCTTTGTGTCCAATAAATCAATCTCGACCATTCAAAACCCAAGGTTAATCGTATCATTACGAGTCTAGTTCGTCCCACCATCTCCTGCACATTTGTTACCACGTTGTGAGTCTGGACTCATGTTTAACAGTTTAACCTGTATTGTGGGTATCAGAATCTATGAGAGACTTTCGGTCTCACGACACCCAGACCCGACACAAATACATATCTGTTACACACCCATTTGTCTCGGTTCGCTATATTTTCGGACTTCGTTACATTGTATCGTTTTACAGCATAAAGGCTCATTTGGACGGAGAGAGTTCCTTGCACGTTTCGGTACGAGGAAGTATATTTCAAGTCCATACGAGCATTGTACGAATTGGTTTGAACCGTTTTGAGTGCGAGATTTGTCATTAAAGTTTATAGTGTTTACACTGAGACAATCAGTATTCCATTGCGACTTGCGAGGCGATTATGGCCAAAGTAGAAGAGCGAGAAGTGTTAATGTATAGACAAAGAAACTTTTTTATATTCTTTCGATAATCATATCTTTGAGGTAAGAAACTCTCTCCGTTTAAATGGACCTTAAGGCTCCAGACGAGTTATGACTCACTTAACAAGACATATAAGGCATGACAGGGTACATCTACAGAGTGCTTCAAAGTCACACGGGTTGGGAAACCCTCACTATTTCGTGCATTGTTTTCACTCGGCATTATTATTTCCGTAGTGCATTTGGATTTGTAAACCAAGATTGTTTTATGTGTAGACTTCTAGAGTCTTGACACGGACACATTTAAACATCTAAGTATATGTAACTACAGCCTGCATACGTCATGCATGTTTAAATTACGTCAAGCTATCATGAGCTCGATGCTCGTCTTCCGCGCTCCGCCTCGCACGCTCTTATTGTAATAACGTAACATCGCTGCAGTACCTACTAATAATAATAATGGTTGATATTCTGGATAAGTTTTAGCTCTCGGCTACAGCTATATAAACACAATAATAACAAGAAGTTTTAATCAGAACAAACAACAATTATCTAAGAAACTTCTCACCTCACAAATATTCACATTTATAATATTACTTATTAAAACTGTACTAATAAATAAATGTATGGAAACAGCCACAACCAGTTCAAATCTCCTTGTACAAGTGAAGATATTCTTTAAATAGACAATAGCTCGTAGCAACAATAAACTTTCAGCCACAATAGATATTGGATATTACGGACACAAAGGCTTAAGTACTTTAATATCAATACCTCAACGACAATCAAAATTGTTTGTACAAACAACATAAAGAAAATGTAAATACTCGTACAATTTACTAGACCCCGGTTCAGTTACCTTCAGTTTTAGGATTTTGAAACATGGGGATTCTTCAAAAGCGTTGAGCCCACAGTTATATTACTGTGGTTGAGTCACTATTCTAGCGACTTTAACTTATCATGTTTGATACTTTCGGAATTATAATCAGCCTTTGATAAACCGGGTTTAGGTGCATAATGTTGCAGATTACTCGTTTAATATTATTATGAGACATATGAATCATCTTCATTACTTCAAGAGTAACGTTTTTATCATTGTTTTCAATCCCTAGATCTGCGAAATGGATGGCATTAATTTAATTTTCAGTCACGAAATATGTATAAAATAAATGACTGGTATGACCAAATAGGACGTACGTAGTAGTACCTACCGACCTAATGCATTTGAAAAAAAAAATAAATACAAAGGTTACATTCTTGTACAGTTTTACAATTGTGCTATTTAAGTATCTGGTTATATTTAAATAGTTTTTCTTATAACAGAATGGCAAACTATCAGGTGATAAGTTATCACTTACCATCTGGTGGAGATCTCCACTCTACTTAAGATGCCCACGATTCCAAAAGAATGTGTTGCCATCCTTTATAAGTTCTTCCTAATGAGATTTAGAAAGGGGGCGGGAGATTTGGGGTGACTGGAATTCTCACCGAATAATATCATTATAACAATATCTAACTCTCTAACTCAATTCTCAGATACGAAGTTTTAATTCAAATCTGCTGAAAAGTATAGTTACAACAGGAATAATCACAAGTTTGAATTTTGAAAGAATAGAAAGAAAAGAAAGAAGAATTTTGAAAATCGGTCCACATTTCGCGGAGATATCGAGTAACATACATAAAAAAAAATACTGACGAATTGAGGACCTCCTCCTTTTGTGGAAGTCGGTCGAAAAGATTCGTTGTTACATAATGTACAGTTTAAATCTCATTACCGATAATAGTAATTACTAATAGAAATGTTATGCATAAAGACTTATTTAAATGGAAACAGATTCTTGTATGACATAGGAGAGAGTGTCACATAAAATTGTTATTTATGAGGCCGCCCTAAATAGTTAAAAACAAGAAGTGTATGACGCGGTAGATTTTTTTTTATATTTCATGCGTCATATAAGTATATTATGTTTACATCTTACATACATGTAAATCTTAATTAAGAATGGTACGGACTACCGACACGCGTGACAGAGGTTCAAGAATAACCCAAAAAAGTTTTCCAATACACATGTTTTCATTATGAATTATCGTTTTCTATAACGGTGAAGGAAATATAATGAAACCTGCATACGTGGGAATTTCTCCACATGTGTTTCGAAGGTATGCGGAGTCCACCAACCGGCATTAGGCCTACTTGAGAGACTAAGGTCCGACCAACGACGATCCATAGGTCCAACTTCTCCCATTAATAGAGGAAGCTGGTGGTAGGATATTCGTATCCGACCGGATGGCGACCACCATACACATGGTGCTAAAACCTTCCATAGTGACCCTCACTCCGTGTGTGGTTCGCGTTCCAGGATCAACCAGTGTACTTCCGGTTCTCTCAAGGGGCTTGCGGCATGACTTGATGGTTGGTTGAGACGGGTATGGGCGTATCCCTGTATCTACATCAGTCTTCCGCCTGTCTTGTCGCAAGCCAATCAATTTGCTTCTTCCCTCTTCGGATTTGGACTGTGAAGAAGCATAAATAAGCCGGTATAATTCTAACGACCACTGATAAACACAGTGTTTGTTAATGGTGGCTAGTTTTTTGGACTGCACTACGCTTACCATCAGGTGCAGTGTAGTCACTTTGTCGTGCCCGGATAAAAAAAGGCGCGCACCCAGGAGACAGTAATATATGAACTGTCGCCTGCAGTTGTTCCTAGAGACCTGCAACGTTGCGGCAGTTGGACGACATTGTCACTTCGATATCCGGTATGCCGTCGAGTAATCTTACCTTTGCGCTGTTGAAGTCGTCAAACGCCAGTCGCCACTCACCACTTCATACTTATTACAATATAATTCCCGCGTGAGTCACAATTTACGTGAACAACTTGGTTTTTACAATTAGATCTTTCGTCCACGCCGCGTCGGCCTAATGTGGGTTTGTGGACTTCACATAGTTACCTAATGTATTATGAAGAACGCTCTATTAAGTTTTATTTAGATCGTATATAAATTCTCTGAAGACGTTTTCCTTGAACCAAAATAACACAATATCCAAAAAAATGTAGTAGAGATGTTTCAAGTAATATTTACAGATTGATCGGAATTATTCGAATATGTTAAAATTTTGTATTCCATCCAATCGCAGTTTTACGGTTTTTTCGAACCTGGATAGAGATAGAGGTGGATGGATGTTAACACCTTTGTTTACAAAAAAATCAACGGGAAATGTGTTAAAACTAAAACGGCTCATGGGTGTCATGTAGTATTGCCAGATCCATTGTGTGAAATATAGGGACACAAGGATAAAATAATCGGGACATAGGTTTTCAAATCGGGACGTTATTGGCTGCTTAGCATAACGAAGAAATCAAACTATGATATGTATTTTTTTCTAAAGATAACTAAATTTATGATCGTATGCCGGCATTGGCGTTATTTGATTGCGTTTTTTTAATCGAGGTTGTAAACCTCACGTTTAGGGGATTTGATCCCGGGATCGAGTTCATACTTTCATACTATCCATACTAGAAATATAACCAGCCTTTTTAGGTAAGCGAGTACGAGCGAATGTTAAAAAATTCTATTAAAGTACATACTAGACGGATACTCAGAAATCGGGACATTCGGCGTCCCGATTAAGGGTAAATCGGGACGTGTCACTAGACCCCTGAAAATCGGGACGTCCCGCGCAAATCGGGACATCTGGCAACACTAGACTGTCATGGGTTACGTACAATATATATGTAACATATTATATTACTTTGGTATCCCGTTCGTTCGTCCTAGATCGTACTTTTCGATGATCAACATTCAACTATTTCCCAACTATTTCTGTTGTCATTAGAACCAATGTCCTCAGCTCGCCTCTTGTGCTAGTACTTGGAAATTGTAAAAAAATATTAGATTGTTTAATTGCTTGACTCAGTATTGACGCACAGACTATACAGCCCACGCCTAGCCTTCAACTTTTATCTGTGCTCTTATTTGTAGTACGTAGGATCAGAAAATGGTTAATGAAATCTACAAATAAAATAGTAAAGGCCCATTTAGGCGGAGAGAGTATCTGCTCTGACACAGACGAGAAATCAATGGTATTAAAATATCATTGACAAAATTGAATACTGTGTTATACGAGGCAGCAACAACGTTTTTATTTGCAAGTTTTACGCGGCCGCTAAATGTGATAAACTCTCTTAATTTAAATGGATTGTAATGGCAGTCATTATGCTTCCATAGGTAAAGATGTTCGCATATTAATATGGGGAAACAAGATATAGATTATATAGTTACTCGGTACGTTCCGAGAATGGAAATAACTTTGTTTTGATAACAATGCTGTCAGGTTGATGTATACGATAACATCACATAATATTTTAATGTATAAACATGAATCCAATTCACAGTGTTTTTTCATAACATTGTGTGCATCGATATAAATGGCGAATTCTCATAATGTTTACCATTAATATTATAAAACCTTTTGCTGCAAACTGACACTTAACAAATGATGGGTACCATTATGTTTTGACAAATTAATTTGAATATTGAACTAATTGTCGCCTTCGTATTTGGCTGTGAGTTGTGACGTTTAAGGTGTGAGTCTGAAGCCCAGATTTAGGTAAAATTCAGGCAGATAGAAGTAAAATACTTGTATCTCACGGACGTAAAAAAAAGATGGACGGAGCGCTAGGAACATTGAAAGTGAAGCAGGTTTTTCGGCCTATTCGATCTATCTATCTGCCCTGAAATGCCCCACTCAACTGTGAGTACAACGCACTTTTAAAGCATGTTTATTGTTTGATTTTATACACATATTTATATGTAAAAGCAAATAAAACAAAAAAGAAACCCTTCTTTAAAAACTGCATCGAAATTGGTTGAAAAATGAGGTAGTTTATATTCTGGAGTGGGGGCATATTGGAGATATATTGCTATCCCTTTCCAACGCACTTACCGTTATGGCAGTGACGAGATTATACTGATACTTCTGTTTCCCGCAGTTTGAAGGTTAAACCAAACTTCAAAGGCTTCTCACTTTTTTATTTTTAAGAATATTTCAATTTTTCTTTTATATATTAGACGTCGCGACGTAAATTTCATATAAAATTAATTTTAAAAAAATAGTCCAGTACCCAATAGTCGGGTACGTTTCGTCAGTTATCACAACATCATAGGATGGATCTTGGAGACGAAAACAGACGTTAACACTTAGCTTTTATTTTTTTATCCGAGCTCGGCAAAGTGACTACACTACACCTGATGGTAAGCGTAGTGCAGTCCAAAAAAAAACTAACGACCATCGATAAACATAGTTTAAGAATGGTCCCCAGAGTTATGCCGGCCTGCATAAATGCTTCTTCACACTTCGCTTAAAGGACCCAATGTCATAGGAGGGAGGGAACACGTGAGCCGGCAGACTAGCAAAAAATTGGGAGGAGGAAATTATTTGCTGTCTAGAACTGTCTCAAAAATCTTGCATTAGGAGTACGGGGGGGTTACCACAATCTCTTATAGCAGTATTATTCTAATTTTACTTGTACCGATTCCCATACAAAACAAACGAAGAACTATTATAATAATACTGCTATAAGAGGTGGTGGTAACCCTGCAGATGTCTAAAATCAAATTTAGATGGTGCTAAGTTATTGTACGTTCGGGCAAAGAATTAACAATATCATTTACGACTTTCCTCATGTAATTTGAAAATAAGACTGTAGTGAATATGACAGGCTGTTAGTTTCTTGTCTCGAATGTGCAATAAACTATGAGACTTTAGACTATCTCTATTTTTAACTGAATACTCATAGCACTTAGAGATTTTTAAGGTTGAATCTTGGGGTGGGGCGTAGGCTTGGTACCTTTAGTTTTAAAGATAATAGGGGATGATATAGGACATGAAAATTATACATGAGCGTCTAATAAAATGTTGTCTGCAAATTAACTAAATTTTACCTTATAAAGGGGAATTATTCCAGAAAAACCTTTCGAGGGCGAAGCCACGAGCAAAAGCTAGTGTCTTATAAAAATCAAAAACAGTTGAACAAGTGTCATGTTGATCTTATTTCTTAACTTAAGAATCCTTAACATGAATTATTATGCGACCTTCGATACTTATTAATACAATTTATATTTATCTTTATAAGTACCTATAGACGTGAAATCTAACAGTCGCTTATAAGTTATATGCCACTAGTAATTGGCTTCACATGGTGTATTTGTTTTATGTCATTATGGCGAATGATAAAGCCGGGCTGGCCAGATATGTCTATAGCACGAATGGATGGACTCAACAGGTTTCTTACCACTGCCTGACAGAAGACTGATAAAGCGACAGGGTGCCTTTAGTTTGGTGGATTTATACGATGGCCCAAATCTCTATACCCTTTGCATTCTCTATTACGTTCCTTTAAGATTGACAACACACTCTTTTTTGGTATCACGGATGTCTATCACTATCAGCAAGGCAACTTTTGACACACTATTCGATTTCGACTACAATTCGATTTCATTTAGTGACTTAAAATTCTACCGAAATCGAGGTAACAATTGCACTAAAGTCGCGCCAAATATTATCAAATGACAAGTTCTCGAATTCAACACGACATATTAGCGCACTTTTAAATTCAATTTCAGTGGAATTTTTAGTCTAGAATCGTAGTTTAGAATCGTAGTCGAAATCGAATCGAGTGTCAAAAGTCAGGGGCCTGGTGACTCACCTGCTCATTTGTCAGTCTGTAACATAAAATCCGTTTCAAAAAGAATAGGATCGACTTTGCGCCATATTGTGACGTCATAGCTGTCAATTACAATCAGCTGTGTAGGGTCAGCAAAACAATATATTTTTTTAAATATAATTTATTTACGAATAATTTGTAATTAGTATTGAGCTCTTCACTTTTGCTCATCTCTGCATCACTGACTGAGTGGTCACTGTCGTCGTCATTTCCATGATCATCACTGTTGCATTCCCCTATAAAATAAAACATGGGTCAATGTAGGTTTTTAATATTTATTCCACCGACTGTTGTTTAAAATAAATTAGGTATGTTACCTGTATTTATTACAAAATTTTATTAGAATCTAGCCGTTTAATTCCATTTATCTCTGCATCACTGTCTGTGTAGTCATCGTCGTCTAATGCATCATGACTAAATTTAGACTTTATTCACTTTGAGTAACTGAACTGAACAGTGAAACAAAAAAAACACCTTATTGAAACCCAAATAAGGTTTCGTTGCAAACCTTACTTTTCAAAAAACATTTGACAGATAGAGGTCATTGACGTTCCTATTCTTATTTGAATCGCACTTTACGAAAATCATAGCATAGCAGAGTGACTACACTGGAACTTATCATGCAGTAAACGGTCGCCAGGATTACGCCGGTATGAATTTTTTCATTACAAATCGTCAAGCAAGGCAGATTTTATTAAAAAAACATCTCGATATTTAAACTGCAAAAAGTATTAATACTTTATGCATGTTTCTGATAGGTCTCGAGTTTCTCTACCTCTTGCTTAACTGTGTTTTCAATGACTCTTTTTCTATTTATTCTTTCTTTCCCAAATGTATAAAAACCGTTATTTCCAACAGGATATTTGAGAAAGTGCGACAATACTTCGGCGCTCAGAGCGAGTCGATACCGATGTCGTTCGTGCTGGGGTTCTACGTGAGCCTGGTGGTGAAGCGCTGGTGGGAACAGTACAAACTGCTGCCGTGGCCAGACACGCTGGCACTCTTCATCTCCGCGGGAATACCTGGAGCGGTCAGTAAAGTAAAGACGAGTATTATTTATCATTCATTATCATTACCATTCAAACAATGACTGCACATATTTTTAACGTTTGTGGAGCTGGAGTAATATAAATTAAATCATAAATATTTTTATGACTGATATACTATTATAAATTTTATCTATGGTTTTTAATAACAAATAGGAAGATTTTTAATTAGAAATAGGTAGTATTTAAGTAAATTAAAAATATAATAGTACGAATATCTACCATGATCTTAGGCCTTTAATACATTTAGCATTTACAATTATGTGGTTGGAATTTTAGTTTAAATTAATATAATAGAAATAAATTTAATGATATTTAGCTAAATAGTTTATGTTGTAAAGTACAAGATTATACGTGTTTAGTAGCCGGCGTGATCGACTCGTCCCACTTTGCTAGAAGTTCCTTATGAAAAAGTAACAGGGGCGTGTCGTCATGCAATAACAATTACGAAAATGTCTTTACAGTTCTTTTTTGTAATTTTTGCTATTGCGAAAGAACGATTTCTGTGTCTTCATACGCCGGCGATTGTGTTCTTTATCTACCAACTTTGTAAACCACGCATAAATTTGTATTTGCTAACACACGTAATGTAATGATTAAGAAAATGTTTTTATTTTGAAAACTGCTGTACATGTACAAGTGCGCGGTGCATAAGGTATCAACACATTGCATCTTACGGTCTTACCACGTGAGTGTCGGTTCTATAATGTATAAGTACATCCACTTCCATAATTTTACCTCATGCATCTGCTGATTAAACGCCGGTCGCCGTGCGGGTACATAACGCACGTTTGCGCAATTACTCCATCAGCATATTTTAATTTTTATTATTTGTAGTGGCAACTTGCAATTGTGTGACTCCTACCACGAACCACGCCAATCTGACTCGCTTGTTTCCTCATACAATTTGCTGTGTTGAAACATTGATTAAGTGCAGTTTCGCCCGTGCTTTGTAACTTGGCTACGTCTAGCATGATAAGAGTACATTTAGCAGACTATGAAACTCCATTCGACCATTATACAATGTTTTTGTATTTAATATGCGCTTTGCGTAAGATTGCTCTGCAGCGATCGTATGAAATATCTTCTGGTAGTGATCATTTTAGGTGCCATGCCGTATGTCCACCCGGCAGACCGCAGACTTGACCAGGAAGCGGTCGCAAGGTAAAGTATATTAATGTGGAACTATATTTATTGTTTTGTTTATTTTATTGAGCATGTGTATTTGTGTATGTACCTACTATGAACTGTGTAGCTGTGACGTGAGGTGTGAGCTATTGTACTCTTTATGGCCATATCTTTTGTTGAAACATTGCTTCGCCTTCCATAGAAATGCGCGTGCGCAATAATTTAGTGCAACATAGTTGTAACAAACTAACAATATGACCGGGACTCCTGTACGGACTATACTTTCTACTCAGTAATCGTATAACGTATTGAATAGTGAGAACGGAATTAATTTATGTTTGAATTATGAAAATGTTACTTCAGACAGAATTTCAATTGCCTTGGTTTGAACATAGGCCTCCCCCAAAGATTTCCAGATCGCCCTGTTGGAAGCGGCCTGCATCCAGCGACTTCGATCTGGAAATCTTTGGGGGAGGCCTATGTTCAGCAGTGGACGTCCTATGGCTGATGATGATGATGACTATGATGATGAATAGGTTTGATGCGAAATATTAATTTGAGCGCTAAATTCGAATAGTTTAACTTACTGTTATGTATCGGTAACTAGGCGATGATGCAACGTAAATATTAGAAATGTAGCAATTTTCAGGTCAAAGAATTAATGAATTGACGATAAATATATTATGACGCAGTTTGTGGATGGCTCGGTAGCATAGCAAGCGTATTTATTACCAAAACACGTTCTGTTATACTCGTTCAGTCGTTACCTTATATTAAAATTATTCATATTTTGAATTAATTTTATTATAATGAAGACACGTTGCCTTCGCGAGGCATACTGGATCATACTTTCAAAAACTACAGTCCTATATGGTTGATACTCGACTCGTTTTATTATAATATGTATTCTGATAAAAACATACTAAGGTCAAGACTTCAATTACGTCGTATGTACTACAAAGAAGAAAACAAAGGTGTTTTTGTTAAGTGATGAAGGTTTAATGAGGAAGGTTTGTCAAAAAATATATAGGAACCTAAAGTTTCGCTGATATAGTCTATAACTAACTTATCTCATAAATAAAAATATTTAGTTTTCACCAGGGACGTGCACCGACATACGAATCAGGGTAGACAAAAACCTTGCAAAATGATTTTATTCAACTCTACATCAACATTCATTATTATCTCCGTGTCAATTTAAAATATACGCCGGACACTGATATTTTGAACATGTAATAATGGTCATAATTTCAATCATAAAATCACACCGAGATCGCACCGAGAAGCCTGTTGAGACACCAGGAGGATCCTCAGCTTCTGGTCGGAACTAGGTTGGCTAGTCTCAAGCTGGCACAACGATTCAATTCTTTTAACGAACTAAGTGCGGAAAAAGCAGCTCACAACCAATCCCAATACCAAATAGTCATAATTATTCGGTCATAATTTATGTAGATAGCAAATAGGGAACTTGCATGTATTTTTTAGTTAATTGTAAAGAACATGGTCTCAAACAAACACAGAAACAAAACAAAAAAATATTCACAAATCATTTAATTATCGGCGCACAAATCATTTAACATTTATAAATCCGGCGCTAAAAAAATACGTGACGTCACAGCTTAGAAATTGCTTTGATTGACATCTCAGTTGACATTGACGGCTAGTGACATTGCCTACAATGACGTTTAAACTGCTATAATTACTTATCGTTTAAAATTTCTCCATACCGAACAAAAAACATCCTCGAAAATGTTGAAGCTATTTCATTAAATAACGAAATAAAAATAAGTTGTACTCTTGAATCCTGTGCGGAGAAGTGGAAAAGTTACAAGAAGAAAATAATTTGGTTAGAGGAGGACCTCCGAAATCACATTCATCAATTACCATACTAACATAACAAGTTTTCCGCAAAATTGGAAAAAATACCCCAACCTGGAAACACTGCTTAATGCAACGACGTCACTTGGGTTTTGCAAGAATGTTTCATTTTACGTAATTTCAAATTAAGATATTTTGTAAAATATCAATTATTTTATGCTACAAATTTCATCATATCACATTTCAAGGTATTTGCTTATTGATTTATCAACACAATTTCTCGTAATAATTTTCGTGCAAGTTCCCTATTGTTAGGATACACAGTGTCCCTTCGTCTATATGGACTGCACGCCATTGGCTTTCACACAAATAACGTTACAGGAACGAACTCCTGAGTATCTTGTTCCACTAATTTTAGACCGGCTTAAAAAAGGAGGTATTCAATTCGTCTGTATTTCTGTATGTATGTTACGCGATATCTCCGCCAAATGTGAACCGATTTTGAAGATTATTCGTGTCTTCGATAGAGCTTATTCCTATATAATTTTGACAGCATTTATAACTTGGTCGATTAAGTTTTTAATCTACGCAAACATTATAGTAAACAATTCACTCCCGCCATTATTTTGCTTCTCCATTTATTACCTCTACATTTTGAGGCTATTTTGTTTCATTCCCACCTTAGCGTAGTGGTCTATTTTCCTACTTCAATATTATTTTTATATGTCAAGTATATCTACATAGGTACAGTGCACGTAGTCATTATGAGTCCATAATGGCTATGTTCTTGCAGACTAGCTCGCAACACAAAAACAATCAGTCATTTTAGTTAGAGCCAAAGTATTTTAATTGGTTATTAAAACGAAGAAGGTTCGTGCTTGTATTTTTATTCGCTGACGTCGCTGCCTTGACCACAATGCACAATCGACAAGCGCCCCGGCTGCCGTTCAAACAGGTGCACCTTTTCATTACCGCTTCGTTTACTAACGGCCGGTTTCAATAAATAACCTCAGTTCGAATGTGCAGATAGATTACAAAAATTAGCCAATAAGAACACAGTTTGAACATGACTGCGTCAAATGACTTGATTTGATTGGTTCATAATCGCGATCTATCTGCACTCTACTCTGAGATCGTTTATTGAAACCGGTCGTAAAACGTTCAAAAGGATACTATCTCTACACATTTGTGATTAGGACTCTGTCAAATCTATTATAATGTAGGTTATTTTGGATTTTTCCATATCAGCCCGGAATCTGAAATTTGTGCCCGATATGGCGATAGGCTTGCCCCCTATCACATTTGGGACTGAACTAAGCTCGGCGAAATGTGGGTGTTCTACTTCACTAGTGCGCCTCTGCCTACCCCTTCGGGGATACAGGCGTGAGCTTATGTTATGTTATGTTATTTTTATACTGCAAGTAACAGAAAAAAACGATGTTTATTATTAGATCGCTATCTTTTAACAATTGCCTGTAATTATTATTTACTTCAAGTAAGGTTATCTAGTAACTACCGATAATTAAATAAGTAATTAGTTGGTAAGTAACATACAACAATATTTCAGGAAATTAAATCGTGGATTTATTTTAGTAATTTGTCATAAATTGTACAATGGTGATTAGCATTAAACAACCGACTTAGCTATTACATAGGTATAATAATAAACATACGACTATGGCAAGTCTCGTGTAGAGCCTCATTTAAACGGTATTTTCTCGTACGACACGTAAGAATAGATCGGGAAATTATAATTTTAAGAAACCGTGTCAATAATAAATACCCCATAGGCATAGATAGTCCTAGATCAGGATCTAGGGACTTACGGTGCCACACCACCTAGCTGCGATGATTAGTATATTCAAAATTTATAATGCGACCTGGAATGTCATTTCAAAGTAGATAGTGTTTATTTTCTGGTGAAAGATACCTACATAATGTAGCCTCAGGAAGTCCATTCTGGACATTAATGTCCCCCCGAGGATTTCCAGATGGACCAGTTGGAAGCAGCCGCCTGCATCCAGAATCCAGCAGTGGAAGTCCTGTGGCTGATGATGATATAAAATCTCTCTAATCTTTATGAACCACTTGCAGCTCCGCGATAAATCTCCATTTATCCCAAATTTGATTTAAAAATAGGACTGAGCTATAGGATAAATCGGGATAAGGTGTAACTCTAGATTAGTAATAGCACTGCAAGTCGCCCTAAATGATTCTTCCTATGAAAATCAAGTGTCCGTATTATGTAAGTACATACCTACAGCCGGCCGGATACACGAGCCCATCCCGTGAGAAAAATATCCATGTAACAATAACGTGTACGAAGATAATAATATATACATAACTTAGTTATATTAATTGAGGTTGTTTTTTACCCACCAATCTGTTTTTACAAACACATTCAATGTAGAATATTCGTTATATCTTATGTTTATAATTTTAAATTGAAGTTTGTTTGATATTATAGGTACTAAATGTTCTTTCGAATCGCTTCAAAAATAATAAGCCAATTTAACCGAGTTATAAAAGCTGGTTGCTAGCTATTATCTAGATGCTATTTATTGTTGCCTAAATAAGCAAAAATGGGAATGATTAAATATAAATGTGAGTTAAACATCATCATCATCAGCCATAGGACGTCCACTGCTGAACATAGGCCTCCCCCAAAGATTTCCATATCGACCTGTTGGAAGCGGCCTGCATCCAGCGACTTCCTGCGACCTTTATCAGGTCGTTAAACATACTAACAATTATATCAGGACTATTAAAAGGTAACAAACTAGTAACAAAACCATTTGAATGTGTTAGTTAAAACCCAAAACCGAACCACACTCGACGTTGTTAGTTAGAATTGAACAAGTTTACAATAGTTATACTAAGTAGGTACATTGTAGTTCTTTTGTATGACCACTGGCCAGTGTCCACAGTGAAAATCTATTTACTTAATAAATCAGAGTCCTAGTTCCTTCTCTATTATTTACCTATTACAATTTACAAAGTTTATAGCAGAGACTGGCAAAAGAACAGATGCATCACCCGATGGTAAGTGATCTCCACCGTCCATATACCCAACATAGTAAAATAATCATGGGTGCGTTGGCAACCTAAAAGACGGAAAATAGGGATTATGAAAGGAAGAGGCAATCGTGTCACCGGAAATCTCACTCACCGAAAGAGACGCGACAGCGAGCTGCCATTTTCGTATTATTTTTTGTAAGACAGTGTTATCAAACCGGTCGAGCTGGATTATGCTGTAGACGTAACTGTCTACAGTGTGGCTCTACCACTTAAAGAAGGTGCGTTACAAATTATAGACATTAATTAAGGAAAGTACCCATATTTCGTGACCCATTTTTTACCATTTTTATAACCCCTTCCCCCCTCGGTGACCACCCGTAGTATATATCAAGATTTTACATTTAAAAATCGCTTCAAAAGTCCACTATAACTTATGTAAGTTATAGTAAGAAATAGAAGTGTAAATTGTTTTGTCACAATTCAATAGAACTGTAATTTTAAATCATATTTCCAAGATGTTGCAGAATAATATAGAGCGGATAAGAGATTTGTGGTTTGTACTCTTTGTATTTAAGTAACCTTATATAAGCCTTATTACCTTTCTGTACCTACTTTGTAATGTTGTATTTGCTTAAACCTGCAATTGAGGAGATGGCGAACAAAAATGGGTAATTTTGCATAACAATTTTACAGCAGAAGCTATAAATTAAAAACACAATGTTTTTGCTTTGTTTACTTACACAGTTTCGGTTGAAATAATTTTCCACTTATGAATAGCATGTTAGTTACCCGCTTTTATAAATATTTTAAAATTATTTAAGAGAAAAGGAATATAGATATTTATTGTGCAGAAATTTAAGTACTTTAATATAGTAAATAAACTTAAATGCCATTTTGGTTAGTGACGTGCGGTCCATACAGAATCAGATCATAGGACACCTACGAAACAGTTAATTAAGCAAAGAAAAAAATATCTGATCACGCTCAGTACAAGGTTCTGAAGTAAAGGTAACTGTTACTTAAATATAATTTTATTAGACATAATTTTAAGTGTATGGTCCATAAACTCATATTTACTACCTATTTTACATAACTAACAACTTCATATAAGTGATATTGAAAATAACTTGTAACATTTTTTTCGTTTTACTTTGGTCGTCTATTACTCATTAACTTGTAAAGCCTGTTTAACCGCTATAGTTTTGCTTTGAAATTCATGATATATGTATACTACTACTGTGAATTTTTTCACGTATCCAAAACCAACCTTTTCGGAAATTTCTTGTAAACCCGCATAGTTTTTGAAAGACCTATCCAACGATACCCCACATCATAGGATAGTCGAGAAATAAATTCACCCCCACTTAACATGCAGGGGAGGCATCCTAAAAAAATAATTTTCAAAATTTTATTCCACGACTTTCTTAGTTTGATAGATATGTTTATTCGTGCCAAATTACAACCCTCTAGTCCATAAAGTCTCTGAGATAAACAGTAGTCAGACTTACTGATTTCTTAAGTTTACGCGAATATTATAGAGGTACATTGAAATAAAACTATTCTTACGGATTCTATCACGATTATGTTTTAATTATTATTCCCAAAACATAATAGAATCCGTAAGAATAGTTTTATTTCAAAGTAGTCAGACAGACAGACATACAGAGGGACGGACATGACGAAACGATAATGGTTCCTTTTTGCCATTTGGCTTCGGAACCCTAAACATCACAAACAAAAGCTTTTCATAATACCCGTGATTCTTATATTTTAAATCAATACCACGGGCATGATGATGGTGCTGTAATTAAAAAAACTTCTTGCCATTTTGATTTTGGTAAACACTGTTTGATGAATAAATGTTGTATCGAATCTTAATTCTAAACAATGCTCTACTTATAATTAATTGAATAGATTATACCTCTATATTCAGATAATATTTTTGTTTTTTTTTATACATGCCAAAAATAGCCTTCATTTCAAAAAAACCCAGTGCAAGTGAGGTTTTCACCAATCAAAGCATGTAATATTGGTATTTATTAAGTATATCCTTATTCCTTAACTGAATCATCAAAGCTTAATGCCGGCATTATACTATGGATAAACAGTCCGTCATTCCAAAATAACTCCAACCTATGGCAACTCACGATAGATAAGGCGCGTTTTCTCGAACCTCTACATATTTTTGGGCCATTGTTTCATGCCCAAGAGACAACAGAAAAAACATTGTTTGGTGTAGGTGCTTTTGTGTTTTGTTTAGAACAAAACTTCTGCAGGAGCCGCGCCTTTACATCATCAAATGGTGGTCAACTAACTACCTCTATAGTACTACGAGTAGAGGCTCGTGGAGGGTTGATGAACAACTGAGACTGTTAGACGATTGTGTAGTGCCGGTATACGTAATACGTTGTGTGATATTGGAGGAAAAATTGGAAGACAGTCATTTGGAGTTACAGCAAAGTATAAGTTTTATAAGGAAATATTCATTTATTTACCTTACAACTTAGTTTGAATTAAGTAATGAAATAAGAAATAATTTACTGTAACTCGTTAATAGAGTGGACTCAAATTATTGTTTCCTTATTTACGATAATGGATCCAGTAACTAATATAAAATGAACTATAAATACTAGTACTTAAACAACAAAGCTTCTGATAAAAATAGGATCCTACCAATTGTATATATTGAAAAGTATTTTAATATAAGCAATCGAACATAAGCAATAGCTTATGTTGGAAATATCCTTGAATTAAATATATATCAGGGAAATATCCCTGACATGACCAGTGACGTGATCATCATCATCAGCCTGTGTCCGTCCACTGCTGGACATAGGCCGTTCCCAGGTAGCGCCAGCCGTGGATGTCCTCTACCTTCCTCATGCAGATGTTCATATGCAGCCTCCGTAGCGCAGTGGGTGAATAGCCGGCTGTGAAACGTGAGGTCGCGGGTTCGATTCCCGCACCGAGACAAATGTCTGTGTGGCCCACAGATATTTGTTTCGGGTCTGGGTGTTATGAGAGTGAAAAGTCTCGCAGTTTCTGATACCCACGGTACAGGTTACACTTAGTGTGGGGTTAGGACCATGTGTGTATTTATTAAAAAAATATAATTATATAGAGTTTATATTATAGACGAAGATACACTGTCTACATTGAGTTTTCCAGTTTGCTATTTACATAAATCATGCATGACCAAAAACATATTTTCAAAATAACAGCCGGATTTTAGTTCAAATCCCATGGGGATGATAATAGATATTGGTGATGATTGATTTTGCAAGTTTTTTGTGTACTCTGATCGGAATATTTGCGCACATCACTTACTTCAACAGCATAGAAACATGCATAACCTAGTAAGATTATGCATAACCTTATAACAGGAAAGAACAGATCTTGCGTTGCTAAAATGTGACATTAAACATAAGAATATAGTAGGCTGTTCGCGTGTGACTCGTGTCCCATCCATGATTTAGCAACGCCAGATACCACGTCGGTGAGGTTGGTTAAGGACACAAAAGGCGATGTTTGTAATTAAAATAATTCACACCCTTTTTTTATAATAAGTTCCATGCTGAACATGTTTGAAGCGGCCTGCATCTAGTGACTGAACTTCATCAGGACGTCTGTTCATCTTCATGCCATCAGGAGGCATATGTGTAGGCAATGGATGGCCTGTAGCTGATGACGACGAAGTTCCGTGATCTACAGCTGTCAATCCTTGTCGATAAGGAAATACAAAAATAATCTACCGCGACATTACGATAGTTTAGTAACTACCATGTGGGTACATTAACAAGTGGCAAAGGTTGAATCATTATGAGGCCATGTTGATAAATATCTGTCTTTCATTCACAATGCGAGGTAAAACAATGAGTGTGGGGTATTTATGACGAGCCAAGTATCCGTAGCCGTCGCGGATTGACTCGACTCGCAAAAAAACCTACAATGCCATCAATTTTAATCACACGACTACGCATTTCAAGTTTTTCTGCGTATCAGGAAACTACATAAAATACAAGTTTATGTCCGAAAAACTATGTGTTGTGGTATTAATTGTCTATAGAATTCCCACGTAATCTGTTTTCCTAAATTCTAAAGACTAGATGTTTTTTGTTACCTGAATTACGCTTATATGATATTCACAGGGGGCATAGAATACTACTACTACCTGCTATTAATTAACGTACTGATTATAATGTTAAAGATGAAGATACTGTAAAGGTAAACTATGGACAAAATAGTATTTATTATAGAAATTAGTTAGCAATTAATTTGTTTATCGCCATAAGTAACCTTTTTGTCTTACAATGTCGTCACTAACAATAGAATTATGATCGTATTAACTCTTATCACCTTCACTGTGACACGTACGATTCAGTACGGTTTATTGAAAACATATCAAAATGCCCAAGCACAATGCACATATAGTAACGTAAACTTACGAGAAAACCAAAGGGGATAATATGAAAAAGATTGTATTTACATAGGCATGTTTGTTGAACAATCCTGGCCGCCACGTTTGTTTGATATGGCAGCGCCTGAGTAGGCTAGTATTGATAAGCGTGCGTAGCTAGCTGGCTGCACCGGAACAAATGCATGGACCGCGATAAAATACTTGAGAAACGATTCGGCATGCACTCGTAACATTGATGATTATGAGTGCTGCCTTTGCGCTCAATTTAATACCCACTGTTCAAAACAAACGACCGTTTTTATGATTCGAATGGGATTTTATGTAGTATGCTATTTTATAATTGCTTAAAATTATATTGCTGCAGTCTGGTCTATCACATTAATTCCTATGTCAAAACAGTTTTCAATTCATATAAACAAAGAAGCGATGTCGGAACGAAATTATCTGAAAAACATGTGCCCTGTACGGAATTTAGCTTTCGCACTTATGTCAGATTAAAGGCGCGTCTGCACTAAAACATTGAAGAAAACATGGTTTCGCTGCACATTTTTGTCTATGGTCCATTGTCCCATAAGCAGGAGACAGCGAAAATCATTATTTTGCGCAGATGTTTTTGTGTTTTGTTTCACGTGCAGGAGACGCACCTTAAAACGGACGTAAATTTTTCGCTTTACATTTCTGTTAATCAATAACATTTCGACGTGTCTGCCAAGTAGAAATAAAAGTGGGCTTGTCAAGGTTAGGTGCTCCAATACTCTAAATTGGTCCAATATTGTATTGACGTCGTGAAGGTTCGACCGTTAAGCTGCTAGATGTTAGATGGCAATGTTAAACCGGGTCTTCTGCACTAAAACATTACACAAAACACCTACACAAAACATGCTTTTTTATCTATGGCCCATTGTTCATAGAGCAGGTGACAGTTAAATTCGTTGTTTTGTGTATGTGTTTTTGTGTTTTGTTTTGAAAAAGCTATTGCAGGAGACCCGGCTTTACCAATAAATACAGCTGCGTTTACATTCGTTTACATAAAAAGTTTGTTTAGTACATAGTATGCCTTTTATTGTAATAATAGCAAGCTATAATAGCTACTGCATATTATTTTCTAAGTGACTTATGTGCAATGTCACTTATGAATTAATATCGACATATTCATAAATAAACAATACACTTTGTATTTGCCTGTAGATCAATATTTATTTACAACTTTTCCTCCTATGAAGTAAACTTACAATATACCAAACTAAAGACAGAAAATGGGTAGGTATACCAGTTCTATAAAATTATTAACGTTTTTATGTTACGTGAAATTGGTGTCATGTTTTAAAAATTAATTATTATTTTCTTTTTGTGTCTAATGAAATGAGAAAAGAAAATTGATTTGTTTTTCACAGATATTTTTAAGTATTGTTTTTAATATTACAAACTGAAACAGCTAATTTTGTAGGCATATAGAGGTATTATGGTTAGAATACGAGTATTTAGGTTTCTGACGTTTCATTACTCATTAATCAATCCAGGCGTATAATATATTTTGTGCTCAATATTTTATGCAAAGCCACGTCTCCTGCCATGAAACTTTACATAAAACATAGCATTTATAATTTATTTGTCTATGGTTCATTGTTATATGAGCAAGAGACAATGAAAAATCTTGTTTTGTGTAGGTGTTATTAGTGTTTTGTTTAAAAAAATTAGTGCAGGAGATCCAGCTTAAGTTTTACACGATTTAATCAACATGGTAGGTAAAAATTCAATTGATAAAAACAAATACGAACGTACGAGAAATTCGATTACACTCGCGATTTTTATTGAAACAGGTGCTTTAATTACATTGTTATGTGCGTACGGAGTTATGGTATAGTATAAAAGATTTAACTAAAAATAAGATATGTTTTAGTGTTTGTTCATTCAACATGATTTTTTTTTAAACAGTCACACACCTAGTCCTGACCCCACACTAGGTATAACCTGTATCGTGGGTGTCAGAGACTATGAGAGACTTTCGGTCTCATAACACCCAGACTTGAAACAGATATCTGTGGGCCACACAAACATTTGTCTCAATGCGGGAATCGAACCTCTCGCTTCACAGCCGGCTACTCGCCCGCTGCGCCACAGAGGCTGTCTTAAATATGTGTATAAAACTAAATCTTTATATATAAAAGGAGAAACTGACTGATGTAGCAGCGTACAGCCGAAATTATTGGAACAAGGAATGGGAAATTTTACACACGGCTTCCTTTTATGATGTAGGCGAACACTAAAAAAGGAATTTTGTAAATTCATCCCTAAGGAGGTGAAAATACAACGGGACAGACCGCGGGTAAAAATAGTATACATTAAAATAAAACTATTCTTACGGATTCTATCACGATTAGGTTTTAATTATTATTCCCGACGTTTGACGTCTGACCGCAAAGCCTTCGAAACGTCGGGAATAATAATTAAAACCTAATCGTGATAGAATCCGTAAGAATAGTTTTATTTCAATGTATAATATTCGCGTAAACTTAAGAAATCAGTAGTATAGATTATACAAGATATACGAGTGACGTCCGTAGGCACGTAGCACAATTAATGTGTGTAGTCAATTATGTTTTGCATAGTCTTATCTAGCTTTTGGTGGACCTGTTTACTTTAGCTATAAAGAATCATTTGGACGTGCAAAGTAAAAAAGGAGAGAGAGTTCAGTAGCTTGGTAATCATATGTATGGGTTGAATTTTCATTTTGACTGACGTTTTGAAGCGTACACAAATGGGCCCACTTATAGCTTCCTAACTTTTATCCTGCGTTACATCCACTTTTTCAATAATCCTTACTTAGTGATCGCCTATGTACGTCATAAAAGGAGTCGTGTGTATAATATTACGTTCCTAGTTCAAATAGTTTCGGGTGTATGCTGATACATCAGTCAGTCAGTTTCTCCTTATATTAATAGATTTGATAGAATGGATAGCATGACTCGCAGAATAGGTACCTGAATCGTGTGGTTTCTCTTGTGTATCATAGACATTGACAATTCTAGAGTCCTATTGGTTTATTCTATTGGTTTTTTTCAATATCAGCCCGGAGTCTGGAATTTATGCCCGATATGGCAATAAGCTCGCTCCTTGTCACATCTCGGACGGAACTAGGCTCGGCGAAATGTTGGTGTTTTAATTCGCTAGTGCGCCTAGGGGTAGACCCTTCGGGGACACAGGCGTGAGCTTATGAGTGTGTGAACAGTAGAAATATTGTTATCCGAGTATAGCAAAATGACAACACTGTTCCTGATGATAAGCCCATTGTCATTTATCAATTGATGGTCACCAGAATCGTTCCGGCATATGCAACTCTACCATCTATACAAATAATTTACCATCAGGTGACCTACATCCTCGTTTTCCGACCTCGACGATAAAAAAATGTAGATGTCAATGTCTCAAGGTGTATTCTTGATGGAAACTGATCCTGGTGACACACAATGCTTATGAGTAATAATTATGACGCTCTAATTGTAACTCAATACCTATGATCCATAAGATAGGTTGTTGTTTGGCGAGTCGACCCGATGTCAGTCCCGTGGGACGGTTGAAACCGTCACAGAATGTTCTAGAATTACATAATGTGATATACAATGATGTTTACGCAACAGTACATTAAAAAGGAGGGTGTCCATTAACGGGCATTTCACTTATGCAAGTTTGCAATTGTAATTATAAACACGCACTGATGTTTATGAATTAATATGTGTGTTCAACGCAATAGAGTTTGCCAGGCGTGGTAAACGATTTAAAAATCACGTCTAACTGGGTCTTTTATTCCGGACAAGTTTATTCAGAGTGACCCACGACCGTGACGCAAGGCGGGAAGGTGCCTTAAATAATGTTTTTCAAAGGATAATTAATCTTACTATATACTTCTTAATGCGACATAGCCGTGGGACAAACGAGTGACGGGCGGCCCGGCTTCCGGAGGCCGAGATATACATATATGTGTCGCCTCCAACGGGTTAATACATATTTCACAATTCTATGCATTTTAGCAGCGTAGGACGTCCACCTACAAGGTGGACCGACGACCTGATAAAGGTCGCAGGAAGTCGCTGGATGCAGGCCGCTTCCAACAGGTCGATCTGGAAATCTTTGGGGGAGGCCTATGTTCAGCAGTGGACGTCCTATGGTTGATGATGATGATGGTGATGATGCATTTTAAATATATTGTTCAAAATGAATCTATGAAACAAGCAATTATAATTATATGTAGCGCAATGTTGTGGAAATAGTCGTATTTAAATATAATTAGTTTCTAAAATACACAATATATTGAAGAATAAATCGCCATCTGAAATGGGGTCGTCTGCAGTCTTTAACTTTGTTACAGTTCTGAGAAAACGTACCTTTTGTTACATGAACAGTCAATAGCTTATAATACGTATTGCGTCCTTCTATCTCATTGTTTCAGCTGAAAATGCTTTACGTGTTTTCGTACGTGTTCAGGTACCGTTGCTGTTGTGTTCTTTTATCTTTTGTTATGTACTTTTGCAAGTGCGTTTGTTATGTTGCAATTTTTTGTACTTATTGATTTCTAGTGTTATAAATGTGTATTGTTTTGTGTACCATCTCGCTTAGTTTAGCTGTTTGCGAACTGCTTTGAATGTTAAAAATATAAGAACAGAGTATATCACAATACTTATATGTCCTAATTTTGCCAATGAGATAATGTTTGAATTATTTCCATTAAAACAATATGAATGCTATGGCGCGCGTAATATGATCCGTTGAATTTAAATTCTGCTCACAATCCATCAATATTCTTTTACAGGACGAGACGGGACGACTTATGCGCAGAAATATAGTGAGATATGCCATCCTCGCTTACGTCATCACCCTGCAGAGAGTTTCGTTGAGGGTGAAGCGACGGTTCCCGACATGGCAACATGTCGTCGATTCCGGTAACAACAAACAACTTTTTTTTTTATTATGGCAATTGAAATACATTATGCCAATGTCAAGTTAGGGAAATTGTTTGTCCTACATCTAAGTTTTCGCAAGTGCAACGAAGTCGGATGTGTTCGATTTCAAGGCCCTGCTGGAGTTTTGGCGTCAATTCCTTCCAGTTTGATGTTTTTAGACGATTTTCTCGCAGCGGAGGAATCGAACGTGGTCGACCCATCCACCCGACAAAAAGCATCCAAAATCACTTATTTCAAAGCTTCCACATACTGTCCATCTTCGTTGATGTTTATTGCTTAGATACACATCACATTTAAACCACAAACACAACTTTAGACTAAAATATGAAATCATTAAAACAATCGAACACCCGCACCATCGGAATTCCCGCCAAAACCCAACAAACAACTTAAAACATACCTAATTTGACAACAAACATTAGTAAAAATGATATTTTTATATTTCCAGGTCTGATGCTCGAAAGCGAGAGGAAAGTGTTTGAAAAGATGGACGGAAAGAGTCCAATGTCCAAGTACTGGATGCCTTTAGTGTGGGCCACTAATATCATAAACAGGGCGAGGAAAGAAGGGTTGATAACAAGCGATCACATCGTCCAGACGCTGCTAGTCGAACTGTCAGACATAAGGAGAAGACTAGGGGCGTTGATTGGATATGACACGGTTTGCGTTCCTCTCGTGTACACTCAGGTCAGTTATTAGAGTTGCACCTTGCGTTCATATTTATGTTTACATACTTATGTGTACAACCATGTATGTACAACTAACCGATATCATCATCCATATCTAATTATCGTTATGCAGACTTAAATGTTATTAGGCATAGTATTATAAATAAGCATATATGTATTTATACCTCTAGTATTCTGTAATGTTAACTTAAAACATAATACCTACCTAAGCAATTGTTTGTACATAAATAAGCACACTCATACTTATTTGTATGTTTGTTGTTGAATATCGCCATAACGGTTCATAAACCAATAGTACACTTCCGCGAATCGTGTAACATTACCGGTGGATGTCGGTTCATGCGAATTCGCGTACAAAAGGCTGTTTGTATTATTAGATCAAGCGGTGGAAAGAACGTGTATAAACACGGTTGTTGGCCGTCTGATTAGATTTACATGTGCGGCCACAACGTCGTCCGTCATTATCTCGTACAAGTGAGCGCCAATTACGTGAAATAATGTATAAATTAGCGCTGAACGAGAGGGCGTGATGGTTGCTGTGATCTACTAGTACAGGTCGCTGGTCGTGTCTAATTTATTCCGATGATAAGACGTATGACAAGTGTGCGGCGCGGCGCGGCGCGGTGGCAGGCGAGGTCTCACACTGAGATAGTGAGACCTCGCCGCGTGTCGCACCGCACCGCTGCTGACAAATGCTTGTACCTGTACGTGACATCCTATACATAAAGCAGCGTTTGTCAACACGGCGGCCCTAAATCCACTTTAAAATCTTTGCGACACCCCTATAGTTGTTAAATATCCTTCGTCACAAGCTAAGTGCTGGTCTCTACATTCAGGTAATACTAATAAAAATGACCTCAAGTTTTTAACGACCTGCTTGAGGCGATTACGTCTTTTGCAATTTCCCTGCGTAATCTATTAGATTTTAATCAAATTTACATAGAACCTTCCTTGAAGCATCCTCTATTTACTAAAATAATTATTAAAAATCGGACAACCTTCGGACAACATTTGATAGAGTTTAAAATGAAGCTGGTGGTTGGATATTTTGTATTCGCTCTTATAGAGCCTACTGTAAACATTGTGTAAAACCTGGCACAGTTACCCACACTCTTTGTGTGGATAGCATTCCAGGATCAGTCAGTGTATTTCCATGCTCGCATCATGACTTGATGGTTGGTTGGGGCGGGTAAGGGGATACATCATTGTGCGCCTGTGCCTGCTTCGGTAATCCGCCTGTCCCGCCACGGCCTCTCGATTTGTTTCTTCCCTCCGGTGTGTAAAGAAGCGTTTATGTAATCCAACATGATTCTGATGGACACTGATAAACACATTTTTTTTTTATAGCAGAGACTGGCAAACGAGCAGATGGGTCACCTGATGGTAAGTGATCTCCACCGCCCATAAACACCCAAGACAAAAATAATCATGGATGCGTTGCCAACCTGAAAGGAGGAAATGGAAGGGGAGGGAATAAGGGATTGGGAAAGCAAGGGGGAAATGGGCCACCGGAAATCTCACTCACCGAACGAAACGCGACAGCAAGCTGCCACTTTACGTCGATTTTCTGTGAGACAGTGGTATTAAACCGGTCGAGCCGACCCATTCGTGCTGTGGACATAATTGTCTACAGCGTGGCTCTACCACTCAAAAAATTTGGTGGTGATTTTTTTATACTATACTTTGCTTGCTATAAGGTGTAATGTTGTCACTTTGCCGAACTAGGACCAGAAGATATTTAAGCTCAGCTTTAATATTTTCAAATGTTATTATTTTTTTGGAAATTACAGCTTGAAATTACGCATATATTTTTCGGGTCTGGGTATTGTGATGCCGAAGTTTGTTGTAGTTTCTGATATCCACGATACCGGTTGTACCTAGTGTGGGGCCAGGACTAAACGTGTGATTGTTGGGTGTATTATCTAAAAAAGAAAAACATATCGCTCATCGCTATCATATCGCTCATCATATCGCTGTCATATGAACTTTTTATTTTCCGGACGGCAAGGTGATTGCACTGCACCTGATGGTAGCGTAGTGCAGTAAAAAAAAAATAGCGACCACTGGCAGGCAATGTGTTTATCGGTGGTTGCCAGAATCATGCCGGCCTATTTATGGCTTACATACTAAGGGACTATCCCGCCTACACACCCGCCACTGTAACTACTGTGAACCAGGATCAACAATGGCACGCATTTTACGACACGAGTAGTGAAGCTCGGCGAGTCTCAGAGAATTGTCAAAATTGTTTTCATCCCGCAACGAAATTAATCAAACAGAAAGATAAGGGGTTGGAATTATAAGGTTTCCATTTCCCTCCAAAAAAAGCTGGAGACTATATAAAGAACCTGATACATAGGTATATTTATATGAGAGGCCAGATGTAAGGCACCACGGATATAATTTGAGTGGGTCCTATCCTGCGACCTGTTAAACTTGATTCTAATAATAGGCATGACAAATGCTTACATTTATTTATGAAGTGCATTTCTGTTGCAGGTGGTGACTCTCGCCCTGTACACGTACTTCGTGGCGGCTTTGATGGGTCGTCAGCTGGTCCCGCCGGCTCCAGGCAGCACCTCTAAGTACGAGCCCGACGTCTACTTCCCGCTCTTCACAGCTTTGCAGGTAAAAAAATATAATATTACCCCAGTAATATTACTGTTCCGCTAATGAGAGGGGTTAGACTTTAGTACCTACCACGTTGGTCTAAATTATAATATTAGTAATATTACTGTCCCGTTGCTGGGCACGGACCTCCTCCACTAATGAGAAGGGTTGGGCCTTAGAACCATGCTGGCCTAATACGGGTTGGTAGACTTTACATACTTTGAATTTCTTGTGGGGAAATTCTCAGATGTGCAGGTTTCCTCACGATGTTTTCCTTCACCATTAAAGTAAGGGATAATTCATAATGAATACATACTTAACATAGAAAAGTCAGAGGTATATGCTCTTGAGTTTGGTCTCGAACCTCCGACGCTAGGCTCAGCAATCCGTGCCACTCCCGACTAAGTTATCGCTGCTCATTATTTTTTTGCAAGTTACTTTCCCATAATACTTAGTATTAGGCTGTGGACTCATTGAGGCAAGAGGTTAGCTACCGACTAAGCTGCAAATTAAATGCTATCAATCGTGTTGCCGCCGAACTGATAAAATATTGCATTTTTGATATGTTATTCGTATACAGTGTATACGAGTATATTAGATGTTTTTTCTTTCTATCTGCTCTTATCCCACCTTAATGTAGTGTCAGCACAACACACTTTTTCAAGCATTTCGCATCTGAAATGCCGCAATATTGCGTACAAAACACATTTTATTTTCAATAACATAACATTGCGTATCAGCTTGATCAGCGACAGGGGAGGTGAATTGAATGAGAATGCGACGGAAGGTTGTTTATTGAAGGATGCTCCAGTGCATTACAAGGGCACCATCGTAGCGAATTGCACTTGTGTATTATAGCTTATAATCTAATTTGTCTTCTATATGAATTCTATGTCTATAAACACAAGTTTAAAAACTTAACAGACCGACTTCAAATCCGATCGTGACCAAATTTATATGGGACCACCCTTGAAATAAACTCTATCGAACACAAAAATAATTTTGAAAATCGGTCCACATTTGGCGGAGATATCGCGTAACATACATTAAAAAAATACAGACGAATTGAGGACCTCCTCCTTTTTGGAAGTCAGTCGAAAATTATTCATGAATTCAGCCGCAAACTGTCTAATGAGTCCGCAACCTAATATTATTATATATCCATTATATAATCATATTGATTTGTAATGATCACCCAACTTTACTGTGCGTGCGACGAAATACTAAAACAGATTGATTTGTTGGAAATATACACATCGATTTGAGTCTATAACCATTTACTCATATATTATAGATATGATGTAAATTATATGTTTATTTAAACCATATTCGCAGCGAGAAAATGCGCAATAAATAATCGACGATTTTCATTCATTTATTTCAGTCCAGTGTAAAGTAAAAACTGCTAAGAAAAAGTAAAATTTTGCGTGTTTTTTATCTCCAGTAGAAAGTTATTTGTAAATCATGATTTGTTGTGGCCATTAGTCATTGTTATATTTAGTAAAAAATATAAAGAAATGAATGCTACGTTGTGCATTCAATCGAGATGCTTACATTTTTTTATTATAAGTTACTTCCATTATAAAGCTGTTACTTTCATAGAACGCGCCATTGACCCCATTTGGAGCGGAGACTAAGACGTGTATTTCAGTACTATATTCAGGCGTGAATCTAGTTTTGAAATAAGATATTTATAGTTATACAAATAGGTACTATTTTGCATAAATAAAGTAATATTTATTTCCTATTCCTATGTCCTTCTCAGAACTATGAAACTCTATGGAATTAGTAGGTAGGAGGTAGTTTTTCACCTGCCCTTATTGCATTTCAGTGTTGGGTCCACGCAACCGACTTTTTAAGGAAGTTGCAGAAAAGATTCGGCTGTTTTTACGATCAGTCCCTTGCTGGGTATCAACCCAACACCATTTGAATAATCCAGCTCCGGCAGATCGTGTTAACACCGCGTTATCCGACCTGGGATCCGAACCTAAGATCTACCGGTCCGCAGCCCATAGACGCAGCCATTAGACCACGGAGATGATACTGTAGCAAATTAATTAATATACACTAATAAATTTGACATAATATTTTTTCCACTGCTGAACATAGGCCTGTCCCTAAGATTGTCTGTTGGAGTTGGGAGGCCTACGTTCTCCTGCAGCTGGTGATGATGATAATGATGATATTTTTCAGTTTTGTTTCTACGTGGGATGGTTGAAAGTTGCTGAAGTGTTGATCAATCCTTTCGGCGAAGACGATGACGATATCGAATTGAATTGGCTCATCGACAGGCATATAAAGGTATGTACGAGTCTAGGATTTTTTTTAAAATTTTTATACACATCCCCCTTCGGTGTCTACCCGTAGTATATGCCAAGACCCCCTCTAGTTTTCACGTAGTAATTTATAAATATAGTTTTAAATATTTTTTTAGTCGAAAAAAAAAAAACTAAGTATTATGATGTGTTGCCACCTGTGAGTTTATAAAGTGCTAAACGCTGAGTGCCATATTTGAATATAGGTCGAAAAAGCACGAGATTTCCATAGAGGATATTGACTAAGTGACGAAAACCGAAGACCGCCCAATGTGACTAAGCGTGGTATTTTGAAGACTCCCCAATTCCCATCCCTCCCCATCCCCGAACCGGTCACGTAATGCCGTGTACACACCGGCCGAACGAAGGCGAAAGAATCTATACCTGTTGCGTTCACACAAACAAACTTTCGCTGTTGTGTGAATGAAACAGGCATAGATTCGTTCGCCTTCGTTCGGCCGGTGTGTACCCGCCATAATATGGGTACATACTCTATAGTGACATATTTGGTACATATTTCAAGAAGACACGCGTACTCCATGCCCCACTTCTCAGAAGTCACACCACACAGGTCACACATTTATCATAATACTAGTTGTTGCCTGCGACTTCGTTCGCGTAGAAATTTATAACAAATCTATCCTGCGGGAATTTGGTTCATTTTCGCGATCTAGCTGCACATTCGGATTGAAGCCGTTTATAGGGAAGTTTGGATGATTTAGATATAGCTGATGAACGGTAGCCTTGAAGCAGGCAACTAAATAAATAAATAACACCCAACAGCCACTACATAGTCCTGATCCCACACTAAGATCAAGTCTTGTGTCGTGGGTATGAGGAACTACGAGAGACGCACGGTCTCACTACACCCAGACCCGAAACAAATATCTGTACACAAACATTTGTCTCGGTGCGGGAATCGAACCCGCGGCTTCTCGCTTTACAGCCGGCTACTCATCTGCTGCGCCACGGAGGCTGTCAAATAAATACAGAACTTGTTGCACGAAGTTCAGTGCCGGCTAGTAAGGACGGTAACTCCATAATTATTAATGCATTGACCTCTAGGCTTGTTAATGAGGCTTCCAACTAAAATTAATTAATAAATTCCAAAGTCTTAATGTTATTTACAACAATTTTAATTAATGCGTCTAGAGTTAAAGTCTAATAATGTTTGCATTTGTTATAAGAAATATCGATGAAGTTTGAATTAATAGGGTTTGATTCCTAGGTTGAAAGAGTTTTTCCAATACGATTTTGGGACTGGATCCCCAGAGCTTCCTCTAATTAGAAACACGTCGAAAAGACTAAAGACTAAGCCAAATCCTTTCAGCAACATACTTGAAAAAGTGTTTTGTGCCCAAATTTAGGCGGAATAGGAGCAAGCGTCATTTTTTGTCGCCGCCTTGGTCTAGTGTCAGTGTGTATAGGCTGTGAATCGGGAGGTCCCGGGTTCGATTCCCAGGCCGAGCGTGGTGTTTTTCTAACATTATTGACGTCAGGCAGGCAGCCAGTCGTAAACACTACGCCAAATTCTTTCTGCAACATGTTTGAAAAAGTGTGTTTGCGCCGGCCCGACATTAACCTGGGATAAGGACAAGAGGAAGAAAAAAAGGAGTAGGCGTCATTTTTCTTCTTCGTCTTAGCAGAGTTTCGTCGGTGTAAAGTGAAATCTCATCCACAGGCTGCCTATATGATCGTCGATGAAATGCACGAAGAGCATCCCGAGTTGCTCAAAGACCAGTACTGGGAGGAGGTGGTACCCAAGGACCTGCCTTACACAGTCGCGTCAGAGCACTACAGGCGCCACGAGCCGCCCTGCTCCGCCGACCATTACAAGGTGAAGGCAGAGGATGCAGTTTACGCGAACGTACAGGCGCCAAGGAAGAGCCATGACGAAACATATGCTGATTATGTAAGTTGTCATTCTAGATCTTCTTCTTCTTTTTTTTTTTAATTAATGGCTTCCACGTATTTGCGATCGAACCCGCAACCTCACGTTTCAAAACAAACAGAAAGACAAACATTTAAAAAAATATATAGTTTAAGGCGACTTGCACCACTACTACTAACCAACGGTTTGTCCTAACCTCAAGTTAAATTGAAATAGAAATATGTGAAGAACATGTAATTCATTACATATAATGTACTACATCTAATTACAGATAATATATGGTGACATTAAATTAATTACATGTAACGAATTACATGTCCTTCATATATTTCTATTTCAATTTAACTTGAGGTTAGGACTAACCCTAGATTAATAGTGGTGCAAGTCGCCCTTAATGCTCTGAAAGCTTAATAGTATACTCATTGTTTCCGTTCCAGGAAAGCGTAGACACCCCATTAGTAGAGAGACGGAAGAACTGGTTCCAGCGACAGATCTCGCGGATGGGCTCGGTGCGGTCTGCATCCACTGCGTACTCGTCAGGCGGTCTGTTCGGTCGCAACCGTCACAACTCCGTAGTGTACTCGAGCCCTGAGGCGGGCCAGCCGGTCGTGCCGCCGCCCCCGCACCACAAGATGTCCCTGTACGAAAGACTTGTGGGCCGCAAGTCAGGCAGAGGACAGCATCGTCAAAATTCTAGACATGGTATATATTGTCTTTTAAATTTTAAAATGTTTATCATGCTCATGTCTCGGTGGCGTGATGGTATATACGCGGTAAGGCTACCGCCTTGAGGTCTCGGATTCGGTACCGGATCGGGCAAAGTAGATTTTTCTGTAGCTTGGCGAAATGTGGGTGTACTAATTCGTTAGTACACTTCTGCCTACCCCTTCGGGGATACAGGCGTGAGCTTATGTTATATTATGGTGTTTATGACATTACGGCTGTTCCTGAAGAAGTGTAACTAATGGTTTAGCTAAAGTTCCTTGATATTTACATTTTGCTTGAGTTTGGTTTATAATGGTGCTAAAATGATGCTCTCTTGTTTTTCCAGGTGGTCAGAAAAGCAACGGCTCAGCCGTGCCGATAACACTACGAAATCGACCTCGCATACCAACGCCGGACGTGACTAAAGAAGTGATGGATCGGGAGAACCGCATCGCTATGGGGATGCAGAACATGGGCGTGATCATGGCGCACCAGGGTTACCAGAACGAGGTGCCGGTGCTCGGGGCATTGGTCCTGTCGCCCATACAGGAGCTGGACAGCGGGTCGGTGAACAACACGCTGCACGCCGGCCAGCCCGGCACGACGGCGCTGGCGCAGGCGGTGCTGTCGCCCGGGGGTCTGACGCCGATGCTGACGGCGTCGCCGGTGACGCTGTCGCCGATGGGCGTGTCGCAGCTGACGTCACTGGTGAGCTCGACGCCGTCGACACCGCGCGCCGAGCGGGGCGCCGCCGACGGATCCGGAGGCTCGCCTCAGCCCCCCCGCGCCACACTCACAGAACTACCACCTTCAGACAGAGAGAGCGAGCACAGCGGCAATGGAACACCCCCAGATTTCACGAGGAAACCCGGCTCCAAAAGAGGTGAAGTGTACGTGTAAGGCAATACGCAATGACCGTCCGATACTAGTGGTGCTTAAAATGGGTGTATATGAAAATATTTAAACTCAAAAGTAAAACATCATCATCATCAGCCATAGGACGTACACTGCTGAACATAGGCCTCCCCCAAAGATTTCGAAGGAAGTTGCTAGATGCAGGCCGCTTCCAACAGGTCGATCTCGAAATCTTTGGGGGATAAAACATAAAAGTACAAAAAGCGCTTCCAAAAAACTTACAGCTCGAACGACATAATAACACCTATCAAAACTTATTATTTTTTCTACCTGCTCTTATTTATGGCGTGCACTTCAAATAGACAAACACTGTCTACCTTGACAACTTGTTAATTCCATAAATAAACAGTAAAAATCATGATTAAATATAGATTTTCAAAATAGCAATGCTCGGCCTAGGTTTTAAAACGACACGGAGATGATAATAATAGTAATGGTGCCGCAAGGGATGAAGAAAATAATTTTGCAATAGTTTGGACTACCCTGATTGGAACACCTATGCACGTCACTGGCTCTTATCCTACCTTAATGTGGGGACAGCACAATATACTTTTTCAAGCATGTTGCAGAAAGAATTTGACAATTTTTTTACAACCGGCTACCTGCCTGACGTCAACCCCCTCTGATCTGATCCAGTCCCGGGCAAATAATAAAATTAGACGTGCCCTTACATGAAATGAAGTTTTTTTATAAATAAGGTATTTTGGAATTATGACTTTTGTGTTCATTGTTGTCTTTTGAGTTGACATAGTTTGATATAAACCCGCTAAAATTATTGTGATCGCCAGAAATTTGTACAGAGTCAATGTTTGACTGAGATGACTGTAGGTACCTACTTTATTTAAATTAAAAAGAAAGCTCATTTATATTAGTCGATTACCATTTTAATGATCTAATTAATTAAATATTTTGAATTTATGCACAAACAGGGATTGAAAATGTATAGCTTTCCATAAAGTATTTTTTATTTTAGTTTAATTTGTGTTTTTATTTATTTTTCCCTTACATTTGGCACCTTACATAATAAATGAGTATCGGGGATTATTATCGAAGATTTCGGGTGTCAAAGTCTTGTAACATAAATAATATAGACATGAATCCATTGTAATGGGATGGCGTTAAGGTGCGTCTCCTGCACAGTTTTTCGAAACATTACACAAAAACACATACGCAAAACAACGATTTTAGGTGTCTCCTGCTTGTAGAACAATGAACCATAGATAAAAATTCACGTTGACGTTTACATTAACTTCCTAAAATCTTGTTGCGTCGGTGACGTAGTTGCGTACGCGGTGCGACTGGTGGGTTCGATCCCTGGCTCTGGCAGTGTTATTGGGCTTTTTTGCTTAGTATTAGCACGGAGTCTGAAATTGTTAGCCGCTATGGCGATCTTTGCTTCTTAACACATCGGGGTTGGAAATAAGCTCGGCACGATGTAGTTAGTATACAGATGAGATTATGCAAGCTACATTCTGTTATTCCTTTTCAATAAAAGATCAAGTATCACGTAAGAAAATTTTATTCTATAAACATTACACTGGCACGACCTTACGCGCGTATGTTTCAAATACGACTGAGTAACTTATGACCTCGAGGTCACAACTTTTGGATCACAAGTTTCGCGTTGTTGTCTTTGTACTGTTGAATGTCGTTGAGAAGAAAGCTTCGTAGAGCAACGCTATAGGTAGTTGTCGAGATCACATATGCGACTGGTACGATACCATTGTCTCTCTATTCGTTTTGTGAATGAGAATTCCGGGCTCAAATCCAGCCAACCTTCTCAGCGGGATCCCTAGACGTTGGTTGGATCAAGTGACCGCCCGCACTGGATTCTATGTTATGAAACCATAAGAGAACCTGAGAACTCAACGAAATGGAAATGCACAATAGACAATGCCAAGGCCTTTCAGGTACACGTCCTTCAGTGATGAAATATGCGACCATGAAGAACCACAACCCCTGTGGGGTTACAACCACGTCTTATAGCAGTATTATTATAATCTTACTTTGCTTTTTTGTATGGGAAACGGTGCAAGTAGGTAATCACGCTGGTCACTTCCTCATAGAAGTACAATGCTCACTTTAAGCACTTAAGGATTGCAACACAACCATGTTATTTTTTTGATATCGTGGGGTCTCTATGTGCGGACAGTTTACCATAGGATTTTCATCAGATCCATAGGACCACCCACTGCTTGTTTGCCTATAAAAATAACAATATGCCCTGTAATATACTGTCCCACAGCTGGGCACGGACCTCCCGATCTTTTGCCTATATATACAACAAAAGATACTCTAACTTCTGGAGTGGGCCATCAAAATTCTGGTGCGGCCTTAATGCATCCAGCTCTTCCTCTTAGTTCGATAGGTCGCGCTTTACGTCAATAAAAGACAAAAATATTGAATATAATAAATATATTATTCAAAGAAATATTATTACTAGCATCATTATAAATCCTTGATTGATAATTCACTGATTTGGTGTATGGAATAATTACCGATGCAGGTACATTTTACTCTGTGATAAGCGTGTTCCAATATAACTATGTATTCTAATATTCAATAACCGGATGAATTTATATGTAGAAAAATTTAACGATTTCACAGATAATGTATGAAACATAGTGTCAAATGGACTATTATTATTCAGAATAAAGTCATCTGGTTGTTGAAAATCGGTCCTTAATTATATTAACATAAAAACATCCACGATTTATATTCTAAAAAACAATATTGTCAAATATCATTCATATGAATAGATCCCGGAACAAGTTTAGAACTTTTTTCTTTCGATAAGTTGTTCCAAAGCCTATAAATTACATGATAGAGAAATTATTTTCTTTACTCATTTTTTAATAAATAATACCCAACAGTGCCTCACATACTCCTGTCTCCACACGATGAGGGACATTCGGTCTCACAATATTTAGAGTCGAAAATAAAAAATAAATTGACAGCCTCCGTGGCGCAGCGTGCGAGTTGCCGGCTGTGAAACGTGAGGTCGCGGGTTCGATTTCCGCACCGAGACAAATGTCTGTGTGGCCCACAGATATTTGTATCAGGTCTGGGTATTGTGAGACCGAAAGTATCTCGTAGTTCCTGATACCCACGACACAAGACTTAATCTTACTGTTGGGTGTATTTATTTAAATATTTGTGGACTACACAAACATTAGTCTGGATGCGGGCTTAAAGCTTGCTTAAAGAGACTCTTGCTGCATAGCATAAACTCAACTTGAAGTCGTTATAAAAATATAATAAAACTGGTAAATTTACACAACCCACAAAAACAACTTGATATATAATAAATAACTTAAAATAAGGAACATGATTTATTATTGCACCTATAGAACCTCGTGTATTCTTTTAATATGTTTTATAATATGAGATGTTTAAGTTTTAATAATCTGTTATCAAAATACACCCGTAAACAAAAACACAGTAAAATTTTCAAATATGCGAAACGATCTTGAAAAAGCTTTTGAAACAAAAGTAAATATAGTATTATATAATTATTAAAAAGAAACCATGGAACGAAAGATTACAAATTAATTATCTTTCGTTGTAATAATTACCGATATATGGATTTAAATAAATCATGCATTTTGTATCAAAATCTGTCCAGAAAATTTGCTGTAAAAAGAAACATAATAAATGACAATTGAGCGTCATTAGTCTCTCTCTTTATTCTTCACATTCATACGACTCACACAGCAAAAACGCCATCTTGTGTCGAGAAAAAGTGTAATTTAAACAAGAGTGTAAAATGCTGAATCAAATATCATACTTCAGGTAAGCACGTTCTTTCTTTCTACATGACCTTACCCCACCTTAATATGAGGTCGGCTCAACACACTTTTTCAAGCATATTGGATTTGGCTTAGTTTTTACGACCGGGTGCCTGCCTGACGTCAACCCCCTCCGAGGGATTCAGTCCCGGGCAAATTATATTAGAAAATTCGCTTTGCCCGACCTGGGAATCGAACCCAGGACCTCCCGGCCCACATATGCTGCCATTAGACCAAAGAGGCGACTAAAGGACTTAGGTAAGCACTTTCATAATTTAACATATAACAGTGTTGAAATAAAACTATTCTTACGGATTCTATCACGATTATGTTATAATTATTATTATTACAGGTCAGACAGTCTGACCCGTGACAACGAAGACTGCAAAGCCTTCGAAACGTCGGGAATAATAATTAAAACATAATCGTGATAGAATCCGTAAGAATAGTTTTATTTCAATGTATAATATTCGCGTAAACTTAAGAAATCAGTATATTACAGTGTTTTTTATCTCGTGACTGAATACTTAATTCGATATTAATTGTACTAGACACAACTCACACATCTATTGATATATCAACGGTAATCATTTATAGAGCGAACTTCGACTAAGTCTGAGTCAAAGATACAAACCCAGTGAGGCTTTAGAATTTTTAAATCGAACTGTGCCTCAGTCCGAGTCATTTTTTACAAGAAAATCTGTCGATAGTCTGTCTATCAGTCTGTTTTTCTTGTAAAAAATGGCTCAGACTAAGTCAAAGCTCGATTTAAAAATTCCAAATTCTCACCGAGTTCGTTTCTTTGACTCAAACTTAGTCGAAGTTCGCTCTATAGATCTCAGCCTTACTTTATGTACTTAATACTTCAATAATTTTATAATTATTACCTTAATTTTATCACTAGAGTAAAATTACTTACTATTTATTACCTCATCAAATTCAACAATATAGCATGTCATATGTTTTGAAATAGATATACACATTATACTCGTGCACTGCATATGTGCAGTTTACTTAATATTAGTTAATAATGTATATATTTAATTTAATAACATATATTGTCATTTACGAATGTAAACAACTATTATTAACCACAATAATTAAATCAGGTATGATTTAATATTTATTATTATTTATTTTATATTTATTTATTTTATTTATTTATAATTATTATGCTCACCAGATCTAATCAAATTAACATTTCATCACTGACTTATACATGTAATTTGGAATACTCTTTTGTCTTGACATAATACAAAATAACATATTATATAAGATCACTTAAAATCACATAAAACCAAAAAGAATCATTTAACCTTTGCATTAACAAAACACAGTTAAAAAATATTGTAAATTACATAAAACTCCAACTTTATACACCATACACCTATATTATCTCAATAGAACACAAATACCACTATCGAATATTTGTAACAAATATATTTTTGGTAATCGCAATCCTATATCTACATCAAATAGTACATAATACATATGTATAAACAATATTACAGTGCTAAAAGTAATGTAAATAAACACTTTTTGTCACAGCGACGCGAACACAAAGCAAAAAATTGAGATTCAATATATTGAAGGTCGTTATATTATATTTTAAATGAAATAAAAATAACTCAATGTGAATTCCCTAAATATAGCTACTTTGTTATTATAATTTATTATTGCAAAATATACATTTAATTTTTGCAATAATATGCTGACCACTTTAATAACATAAGCTCACGCCTGTATCCTCGAAGGGGTAGGCAGACTTGTACTTTAATCTAAATAGCTATATAATAGCCTTACATTAGAGATTACATTTGAAAATAAAACAACACACCCAGCAGTCGATTTTTATAGACAATTCAACTCAGTATGTATGTTGTGGTAGTAAATATGCCTAGAGTCTAGGTGACTAAAATATTATATACAGTGCTCATAATGAGCTTATTAACGAGAGGGAACGCTAATGTCATGAAACGGAACACCGTTCCCATGCGTTCTCTTATATTTCGAGCATTGGATGACTGCCTCGGTGGCGTGGTTATAATGCAGTACGACTACCTTCCTGAGGTCTCAGGTTCGATCACCGGGTCAGGTATCAGCCCGAAGTCTGGAATTTATGCCTGATATGGCGATAGGGTCGTCCCTTATCACATCTGGGCGAAACTAAGCTCGGCGAAATGTGGGTGTTCTAGTTCGCTAGTGCTCCTCTGAGACTCGCCGAGCTTCATTGCTCGGTGTTGTAAAATGCTTGCAGGAGTTACAGTGGGGGGTGTGTGGGTGGGACAGTCTCGTAGCGCACCTCTGCCTACTCCTTCGGGGATACAGGCGTGAGCTTGTGCATGTATTTATATCCACAAACATACGCACACACAGCTAGACGTGAACTGAACCTATTCATTAGTACTAAAATTTATATGATACAGAATATATTAGCTATCGAAAGAGCCTCATGACACTTTTCGGTTGCCGTCCGGACGTAACCGTCGTCCGGTTATTATACTATAGCAAGCACAGTTTACAACACCGGCAGCAAGAGCGCAAATACTGTACATCAGCGGCGGGCGTCGACAGCCTTGGGTCCAGGGGGGGGGGAGGGGCCCTCAGTGGCGTGCATAGGCATTCCAGTCAGGGTAAGCAAAATAATTTTCTTCAACTGTTATTTTACCATTATCATCCTCTTGTCGATTTAAAACATAAGCTGGGCACTGCTATTTTGAAAAATAGTTTTTGTTCATGATATTTATGTTTTATTTGAATAAATAGCAAATTATCAGGGTAGACAAATATACACTTAGCGGGAAAGTCAAGGGCCTCGCAAAGCTAATGTCACGACGTCCAATTTTGTCCTAGCACCACCATTTCTGTACATTACCAGTGCTATATCATAAGGGTCCGGTCCGCAACCGGAATATGACGTCAGTTTATTTTATAAATAACATAAGCTGACGCCTGTATCCCCGAAGGGATAGGCAGAGGCGAACTAGAGAACTAGAAGAGACCCTAAATAGTATTTAGTACAACTAACTATTGTGAATAATATCTGACCACAAAACTAAGTGTATAGCCGGCTTAATGTAACGCGTTATTGTAAATGTGTATATAAAAGCTTCTATTTATGTCCTAAGCGTGATGTAGCTGTTATCACAATATATCAGACGGTATGTACTATTGAGTAACTTTTACTTCATACTAATCATTTGCAGAATTTGTACTGAAGTGAGAAAATGAACTCTGTTATTATTTTTAATACACTAATATAGTCTTATTATGTTTCTGTATTTATAATACAACAGTCACACATATAGTCCTAATGCCACACTAAGTATAACCAGTATCGTGGGTATCAAAAACTATAAAGACTTTTGGTACAAATATTTTTGGGTCACACAAACATTTGTTTCGGTGCGGGAATCGCACCTGCGGCCTCTCGCTTCACAGCCGGCAACTTGCCCGCTGCGTCACGAAGGCTGTCAGATGATCAGATCTATATACCTTTAGGTAATGTAAACAATACCTTATAATGAGATATTTGAATGAGATTGTCATCAATATATTAGACCCTAGATGCACAGTTCTTTGCAAATATCGTCCTAAAAAGTGGTCTCAGGAATAAAACAAAAACACAACATCACAAGTTCTAATTAAATCAAACACAAATATGACCCCCTGCACGTGTTATAAAGTAGCTTTTTATAGGAAATGATCAAGCGTTCTTAAATTTGAATTGTCAAATTTAGAATTCTATCGGCGTCCAACTGTAGGGAAACGGAGTGCTCAAGCACTTCTTTGCTGTCCCATTTTCCGACCGTCAACTGTGCATCTAGGTATATAATATATCGATGGAGATTGTATTTAACATTTCAGTAATAGGGAGGGAGAACAGGACCCCTAGTACGAGTTTATTTTGACGGTTCTCGATTCTCGAAATCGACGATAGTTTGCGTTTTGTCGATACATTTGACTAACAGCGCTACTTTGCGGAAATTATAACGAACTAAAAAATGTATGGAGATACTGTAAACTATTGTCGAATTTGAGAATTGTGAAATACTCGTACTAAGGGTACCTACTGATTACAACGGGAGGAATTTTGTTGTCGCTCAGCTAACTAAACTAAAACCTTAATTTAAAATTGGTTTAGGTACGTCATAGTCCAAAGTTAACCGTGGTTAACCTTGTAGACTCGACATTCTGGGGTCACTGAAACAAACTTGTACGAAGTCACTAATTCGAGGGTTATCAAAAGGACTCAAAGAACGGTACGGTCATATTGTGATTTAGAAACTTTCCACCGATAGATTTATTTGCAATTCGTTGTAATCTTGTACTTATTTTTTTAATAAATAACTAACATTGATCAAAATTTTAAGTGCCAATTATATTTTGACAACGTTTCAACAACATATTGGATATAACATTTGCTCCAATTTCTTTGATCGGCTTGTTATTGTAGTTACATACACAAAGATTATTTGAATGGGAAAGATCTATGACCAGGGTTACACAGTCATGAATTATTGCGAGCTTATATCTTGCAATCCAGTTCACTATTTATTAACTTACACCTCGTATTACAAGATTAATATTAATGAGGTGTATTTTGATAAATATTGAGCGGGATCACAAGCTTGTATCAATTTTTGACTGTAACCTTTTCCAATGAAAGCTATCTACGAGTATTTAACGTAGTCAGAGGGTGTTGTGTGTTTTGTCACAATCTATTAATTTTAAAGACTTTTATGTATACTACTAAACCAGTTTTTAAGTAAAATTTTGGTACGTTTTACGATGAAGCAAAAATGATCTCTATAGTGAGTTACGGTCAATTGACCGAAACATAGTGCGTACATTCTACCGTAGAAGTAGTATACATAGAAGTCTGATTAATTTATATTATTAATCACAATTTGGTTTATCTCTTGATCTTCGTCAGCCACAACAAAATTATTGTTTGTTCATTAACAATGCGTAAATACAGTATTTTTAACATGGCTTAAAGATTTTAGTACACACACACACTTAATGTAGTTAAAATATTTGTTTATTCGAGTTTTACTTATGTTTATTTTATTCGACCTTTGGTGTGATTAATTGCAGCGCTTCTAATACAAACATCGTGAACTTTTGTTAATTAATAAAGGTAAAAATGTATAAATTGCACTACACCGAGTTAATTAATCTACTGAGATTATCATTCACGCACTATTATCCTATTAAAATCAACCGCATTATATGTACATATACATAATATACAATATATATAAATTTAACAACATACTACGCGTATCAGCCGCTGTTTAAGTCTTTTCGGAATATATATTATAATATAAAACAATCAATTCCTCATAACTCAATTCCAAGAATATTACATCAATATTTTTTATTTATTAATTAGGCAGCCCAGCATTCTGAATACTTTACGCAAATGAATATGACCACTATAAACAAAGATATCAACGTGTTAAAAATAATATTTTAAATTTTGGTTATTCGCTGCTAAAGAGCTGCCACGGGAAATAAATAACTAAAGATTGATTTTACAATAGATATATAAAGATAAGTAAGAAAGTTAAATTTGTTGCCGTTACAGATGTTTAATATATATACTGTTAAATTTATTCCTCAGATAAAAATGATCTATTGTAAACTTAATTCTAAATAAAATTATCTACAAGTAGATACACAATTTTTATATAAGTGTAAAAAGAAATGTAGGTACATACTTTTATGTAAATTTAAAAAATAACTAGATTTTGGATTCACATTTTAACAAATATTAGCAGCCCGAATTTAATTTGCCATTTTTATATAGCAGCCTCATGTTATGACGTTACCACGTATAATAATGCTGCTTGCGATTTGTACTATGAAATACAAATTATTGTACTAGTAATTTATACAAACGTATTTTTTCAATTACGTGCTCACACAAAACAACTTAAAAATTAAAGAAAGCTTTTCAAAAACACCAGTAGATTCTATGACGTGTAAAAGTGCCCCTTAATTTTTATTTATTGAATAAAAACTTGAAAGAAATTGAGAAAATGTTAAAATAATAGCCACAGACCAAAGATCGCGAGTAATTTGAATATCAATACGTAATGTGATGTTGCACACAACACTAATACGGTGGGTAACTTTTGACACTCGATTCGATTTTGACTATGATTCGATTTCATTTTGTGGCTTAAAATTCCACCGAAATCGAGTTAGTACACTTTTTAACTCAATTTCGGTGGAATTTTAAGTCCCGAAATTCAACCGAATCGTAGTTGAAATCGAATCGACTGTTAAAAGTCAGAGGGCTGGTTTGTCATTAAGGCTCAACATACACGGACGAAGCAATATAATGTAAATCGTAAAGCATTGTAAAAACTCCTTGTAATGTGTTTTTCTTCACTAATTGCTTCTTGTGATGTTTTAGTACGTAGATACTAGAAATATGGCACGCTGAAATAGATGCAATTTTTGTCTTATTTGCTCTGCTAATATTCACGAACCCTAAAACAACCCTATTTAATTTACATTAAAGTTTAAAATTAAATAGCCATGAGCGTCATTTTTCGAGAATTTTTGCAATGGTGGCAAAAAGCCGTAATTTATTTGTATAATGTGTATATTCTCTAAATTACTTAAATCTTAGTGTCTAAATAATAAATATAAGGCTTAGACTAATGACAAATGACACAGTGGATTAATATCACAATGTTGTCTCTATCGTTAATTTCGTACTGCTAGTGATGTTTTTTTTGGCATTATTATAACCAATCGTTGGAGCGTTGCCTCTATCACTTTCATAATCAAACTTTTCTCAAAATAATAAATACAGTGATATATTTCTTTCACTTACTTTTCGAGTGTAACGCCATACGAAAAGTGCCTTAGTAAGAATTTTGAAAGGAAGTTGATTCCTTGTTCTCCACACATTTGACTAGCAGCGCTTCTTGCGGACACTATAACGAACTATAATGAACATACATACATAGTCTCACGCCTGAATCCCCGAAAGAGTAGATAGAGGCGAACTGGAACACCTACATTTCCGAGCTCATTTCGATCCCAGATGTGATAGGTGATCGCCGTAACAGGCACAAATTGCAAACTCTGGGCTGATAGTGAATATAAACCCAATATCACTTTGCCCGACCCGGGGATAGAACCCGAGACCTCAAGACGGTAGTCGTAACGCTACGCCACCGAGGCACTTTAGTCTCAAGCCCAACTACAATATATGTATGGAGAAAACGAAAACGATCCCCGTTTTTCATAAGTTAGAAATGTCAAAACTATCTCGTACCAGGGATACACATGTGTGGAATTTTGACGGGAAGTCTGACAGGGTGGGCGTTGCTTCTTATAATTATTTCATATTATTCTCTAGAGCTGTGTTTGTTGTCTTTAAATGGTGTGGTTTAATGAGTGACGGGCGGCTCGGCTTCCGGAGGCCGAGACACTTACATATGTAACATATAATTATATGTGCCGCCTTCAACAGATTAATGCATCAAACTTCAGTGAAGATGGACAGTATAATGTGGAAACTTTTTAACCGGTGATCTTTGATGAGTTTTGCTTGGTGCGTTGGCTGGCTTCGTTCGGTCGATTCGCCGAGTGAAGGTCATCTGAGAGGCACGCACTGGAAGGAATTACCGCCATAATCCCAGCAGGACCTTGAATCATGCACATCTGGGTCTCATGGTCATTATGAAAACATAATTGCTCTATTTGACATTGGCTAAATCATCGCATATGCATGGAAGCCATTATTTTTAACACTAGGATGTTGATCTGAACTACTCGCTAATATCGATAGTTTCAACGTTTTCTCTCACATCACTACTAATTTCGCTACTCGTAATTTGTTAACACACCTATAGATTGACTAATTTTGTGCCTTTTTTTAATTCATACGAGGCCAATATTGTATATGTTCACGACTCATATCATAAATTATATCGAACTGGGATTTATATTTCAGTTTATGTGATTGACGCTTTCGTATCTTGCAAGGACTTGTTCATGGAAAAAATATCTAGTAGCTCGACCATGAATTTTTAGACATTTTTCGCTATCGCCTGCGTAAATTATTTGTATGTATAACGCCTGTAGCGGTTACAAGGGAAATTGATGTTAACCCTTGAGTTTGTTTCGGCATTTCTTCTCAGGGATAGCCACGAAATGCCGACGTCATCATTAATTTTTCAATATATACTCGTAACTGACATGTAAAAGTGACATAAGATATCCTATTTGCAGAATAAATGATTTGAATTTGAATCTGAATGTCTTTAATGAAAATTATTTTACACGATCGCTAGCAAGAAGTGCCAAAAATGTCATGGTCGAGCTACTGACGTCACGCTTCAGGCAGTGAAAAAAGTATAAAAATCAAGTCATTATGCAAGGCGTTAAAGTTCCAGCCTTATATCACCAATGCATTTTATGCAGAAGCATCTGGTGCTATAAAATTATTCCTTTAGGAGAAATAATACGTGTCATTAATTCATATTTTAAAAATATTGCAATAATGGCAGTGTTGTACCCAAGGTGCAATATATCTAGGTATTCATACATTAACTATTACGACGATTTCGCCTTTTTTAGATATTGTGTACATCGTACATCTATATTCAATTTTTGTCTCGTTTCCTCTAACGGGAAATGATACTAAGAGAAAACTGGGGCCTCATTCACAATAACCGTATTTTATATTATCGCGATATTTTTATCACACATTAGTTTAATGAAATTCCAAAACCAAAGTGTTCCTCATGCAATTGGGTACTTGACTATGTTTGAATTTGTACACATATTTATATGTAATAGCAAATAAAACAAAAAATAAACTCTTCTGTAAAAACTGCATCGAAATTGATTGAAAAATGAGGCAGTAATTCAATATTTTAAATTCTGGAGTGGGGGCATGTTGGAAATATCTCGCTATCCCTTTTCAACGCACGTACCGTTATGGCGGTGATGTGATCTTACTAACACTTCTCTTTCCCGCAGTTTAAAGGTTACACCAAACTGCAAAGGATTATAACTTTTTTATTATTGAGAATATTTCAATATTTCTTTCTGTTCTATATTTTAGACGACGTAAACTTCACATAAAATTAATTTTAAAAAAATTAGTCAAGTACCTAATTATATTTAAGTTCATTCTGGAGATGAGATGCGTTACACACTCATTTTGAATTGTAGTCAAACAAAATGAGGCCCTAGGTATTTATGACTATTAATAATGGCGTGAATACTCATGACGCAGATTTTGCAAAAAAAAAAATGGCAGACATTTGTTTCGTTATTTGCTCGTAACACTCAACTAAGATTCAAAACCGCCTAGAAACTGCACAATCACAGTTGTGAATAAGGCATTTTATTCGAAAGCATTACGTAAAGTAAACTAATGCAGTCCGGTGAGAGGTTCGTATGTTCGACGATTCTTTATAATAAAAGCTTTCGTACCGTTCTCGGGAAAAATGTCCGCCATACCCAGCCTAGCTGTTTCCTTGAGCAAATTGGCGAAATGTTCATATTTTAACACATGATCAATTTTGTCTACATCAATTTTTATTGACGGTTTCTTGTACTTAGCTGTTTTGGTGTGCCATACGAGGACTTTCGAGCAGTTGTCTGCGAGAGGTTCTATGTCATCCAGTTTCAGGCCCAGACTGACGAGGAACTTGTCTTCCTCGTGGCCTGCGTTGTACGGCATGGTCGCGGCTTCAGAGAGGAACTCGAGGTTCACGGCGAAGCCGGCCATGTCTACAGGGAATGTTCTCGAACCAGGCCATGAGTCGAAAAACGCCACCACCTGTAATAAACACAAATTATATACCACTTTTGATATTTATGAAAAACTGTGATAAATTCGCAAGTAATTAGTTTATCGCCGAATGCTCATACACTTAAGGTCGCCTTATGTGTCAGAATTGTACGGCGAAAATCAATGTAAGAAGCCGTTAAAGTTGATTAGCGTGTGACCATTCAGGCGTTGAGAGTCATCGATTTTTATTTTTACAAGAAATAAAGTACCTACAATTCATTTAAGCCATGGAATATATACAATCATTATTCAATCATTAAAGTAAAATACTTTAATGGCAATAATAGAAGTTTTACTGATCTAAATGCAGTATACTATCAAACTATATTCAAGTAGTCTTCTTTGTGTACTAAAGAAGAAATAAATAAATAAATACACCCAACAGTCACATACATAGTCCTGACCCCACACTAGGTGCAACCTGTATCGTGGGTATCAGAAACTACGAGAGACTTTCGATCTCACAACATCCAGACCCAAAACAAATATCTATGGGCCACACAGACATTTGTCTCGGTGCGGGAATCGACCCGCCACCTCACGTTTCACAGCCGGCTACTCGCCCGCTGCGCCACGGAGGCTTGTCACGGGAGAACAAACAGAGTGACGCGTGTACCACACGTTTTCATTATTACAGCATAATTATAATGCAGTACAGCCTCATTGTATCGCCAAGTAAATGTTTCTTATCTCGAGCGGAACATATGCAATTATACATTAAATCGCTTCGCATAATTATGGAACAAATGATTCGTCGCTAAGCATGTAAGGACATTTCAAACGGTTTTCCATACCACAGTAGCATAATGATTTATTAGCCATTTTACGCTTGTGACTACGTAAGATATTTTTTATGAAAACCGCCAATTCCCCTTGTAACCGCTAAAGGCGTCCGGGTGTTTGTCATATAATTTTTTTACGTTGTCGCAGTGGGAAATGTAAAAAAAAAACGAATACCATTATTAACTAATTATATTGACAGCCTCCGTGGCGCAGTGGGCGAGTATCCGGCTGTGAAAAGTGAGGTCGCGGGTTTGATTCCCGCACCGAGACAAATGTCTGTGTGGCCCACAGATATTTGTTTCGGGTCAGACCGAAAGTCTCCCGTAGGTTCTGATACCCACGACACAAGACTCGTTCCTAGTGTGGGGTCAGAACTGTGTGTGACTTTTGGGTGTATTTATTATTATTATCATTTATAATTTAATCATTACATAAGCTCACGCCTGTATCCCCAAAGGGGTGGGCAGATGTGCACTAGCGAACTAGAACACCCACATTTCGCCGGGCTTAGTGCCGTCCCAGATGTGATAGGGGGCGAGCCTATCGCCATATCGGGCACAAATTCTAGACTCCGGGCTGATATGGAAAAATCCAATATCACTTTGCCCGACCCGGGGATCGAACCCGAGACCGCCTAGTCGTACTGAAATACAACCACGCCACCGACGCAGTTCATGAACTAATTTAATACTACATATATTATATTAGTTGAGTATACATAAAAATATATTATATATCGGTAATCCACTGTTAAACGTGTGGAAATGTTCGAGTAAACAGCTTTATAATATGAAATTAGAGGCCAACAGAATTTGTCGGATCAATATTTGTTCACAAAATCTTTTGTCTTGTTATTATGAAAACTTCCTCATGCCCATATACCACTTTAATGTGAGGTCGGCTTAAAGCCACGTCTCCTACACTAAACATTACACAAAACACAGGTCCACAAAATAAGATATTATTGTCTATGGTCCATTGTTCCATAAGCAGGAGACTGCGAAGTCCTTTGTATTCTGTAGGTTGTTTATCGAAAAAAACATGTGCAGGAGACGCGGTTTAAGATAATCAACAGACTTTATTTTTGCTTGAAAGATCAAATATTTCTATTTCCCCAATAGGCATTTTTGGAAAAAAAGAAATACTTATTTAAATTAATAAGGTTCAACATCCATAAATCTAATTAAGAATTCGCGCTGTGGTCATCAATGTCGGTAGTGTGGCAACACTCAAATGATGTTGTGCTTATGCCAATACTAGGGCGCTTTCAAACCCAAGTAAAGTAACTGTCACGCGACACGCGGATAATCTGAAGACGCCGTTAAAGAATACTTATTCGCATCTCAGTCCCATAAAAAAAATTACCAACCTTTCCATCTTTAACAATCGGTGTGGAGACTCCGTACCCTCCTATAAGTCCCACGGGGAACATGGACACCTTCTTAGTGCTCCTGATCTCGTCGAAGAGCTGCAGATCCACGGTGTTGTCGTCGTCGCCGAAGTACATGACGCCGTCGTTAGCGTTTTCATGAAGCCAACTGACCGCCGCCCTCCTGTTCGAGACGCCTCGGGGGTAGTTCGTCCCTACGTACACATAAGGCTTCGGACTAGAGATGTGAGTGAAAGGCAACCCGGTTCGCCTGCAATTTAAATATACATGGTATAATCGTCATATTCTACATACAAAAGCTCATGTCTGTACGTATTTCTGAAGCGCTAGGCAGAGGCGGACTAGCGAACTGGAATTCCCCCCTATTGAATTGATAAATATTGTAAAACCGAATTAATTGTAAAACTGAATTTCGATTTTGCAGAATCAAGCATAATATATTAATGCCCAATGGCCTCGAATAATACACGTTTCACATAAAAGCAGAATTATTGTTATAATTAAATATTGATTTTTACGATATATTTGTATCCATGGATGTTTTTGTACATTTTACGTTCAAATTGATCAAATTGAAATAAAAGGATTACATAATTATTTTTGTGAAATATTGAAATTATTTTTATCTTTTCCGAACCCATAGTAGGCAAAAATATAATTTTAAATCAAAATACATACATATATAAATAAATAAATATATAAAGATGCAAAAGTTAATAAAATAATAGCAGTCTATTCATAATTTAATTACAGGAATTGAATTTTATGTATTAAAATATTACTTGTGTCCATTATTTTAATTAAACAATGACGGTCTTATTCATAATAAGGATTCGATTATTCGATTCGACAGTGAAAACATGGCCGATTTGATAAGTTGTTTCGAGTTTGAATTAAAATGCATTTTAACGAATATAGGTTTATACCTTCGGTAAAAGTTTTATTATGAATAAGGGCTTCATTCTATATCTACACTTTATTTTTATAAAAAACATAACCCACTGGTGGGCGTGGGCTATTTAGGAGTTAGATCTTTTTTCACCACGCTGCCCCAATGCGGGTTGGTAAAGAAATATGAAATGGTTTACTTGCTCACCTAAGTAAAGCTATAACTTGGTCGGAGCATAACGGCTGGTCGTCTGCAATGATCCAGTGTACCCTGGGCACGTGCATCAGCGTGTGAGCGAGACGCGTCAGCTCGGGCACCTGTTCCGGACGAGGGTACGTTGGCGTCACGAAATATATCATCTTCAGGTCGGTATTGTTCATGTTGGGCCTGAGGTCCTGGTAGTTCACGTAGCACACCTTGTTTTTCACGTGTACGCGCATGCCTTTAGATACTATTGTTGTGGAAGCACCGTCGAAACTACGAGAAATACATAAAAAGAAACATTTTTATTTACATATGCACATAGACCCACGCATGTATCCCCGATGGGGTAGGCAGAGGCGGACAAGAGATCTAGAACATCTAGGTGAGGTGGTGTATCGATGTGATAATGTCGCTAATGGGTTTCCGGTAAGGAGACTGCACTTCGCTTAATGATACGGCAAGGAACGGACTCCTTGTCGGTTGGTAGAAGGTAATTTGATAACTTAGTTAGCAATATACAAAAGCAAAGTTAGGTGACCTAAAAGTAATATAAGAAGAACCGGGATATCAAGACATAGATGACGAGAAAGAAACAAGGCGTAAGAACCGAACGAGAAATTGTGGGTGACCAGCGCCCAGACGAGTAAAGACTACCGCATAGGGCCATGAACCGCACGACTCCGAGGTACAGCCTTCGGCAAGGAATGACAGGACCGTCAAGTTTGGGCATTAGTGTTTCAAGCCGAATAACAGCACCTAGGCAAGTGTTTCAGAAGGGTTACCGCCACCTCTTATAGCAATGTTATTATAATATTACTTTTCTGTCTATCTTATAAGTTCGAGTAATTTTTTACAAGAAAATCTTTGCTTAGTCTGTCTGTCAGTCTGTTTTTGGATTGATTGTTAAATCGAACTTTGACTTAATCCGAGTCATTTTAGACAAGAAAACAGACTGACCGACAGACTAATAAAAGATTTTCTTGTAAAAAATGACTCGGACTAAGTCAAAATCCTCACTGAGTTTGTTACTTTGACTTAGACTTAGTCGAAGTTCGCTCTATAGATCTCAGCCTTAGTGTCCACCTATTGCACACGTACATATGTGCTAAAAACATTAATAAACTCAGATTGGTATCGATTATTCATAAACAGACTCTTATGAATTATAAAGCCGAGTCCTGCATTAAAACATTACACAAAAGATGGTATTTCTATCATTTTTGGTCTATGGTCCATTACATGAGCCGGAGACAATGAAAAACCTTGTTTGGGTAGGTGTTTTTAATATTTTGTTTCGAAAAAACATGTGCAGAAGTCAGTATACATGTGTATATGTAATGCATGTATACCTCTACAAATACAACCTAGTAACAAAATACACCGAAGTACTATAGAAGCTATGTATGTGCCCATCATTTGTTTGTTGATATGACATAAGTAATTCGGTCAAACGAAATGTTTACGTAAAAGACATAAAATACTACACTACGCGTGCATTCCGATAAAACAAATACCTGTTAAACAAGTAGATATAAACAATACTGCCTGACGACTGCCTCGGTGGCGTAGTTGTATTTCGATACGACTACCGTCCTGAGGTCTCGGGTTCGATACCCGGGTCGGGCAAAGTGATATTGGATTTTTCCATATTCCATATACAGGCCCAAAGACATTCAATAGTATATAGACGGGACTACAGCAGAAAACTTGTGATCCACAAGTTATGACCTAGTGGTCATAAGTCGCTCAGTTTATTTGAAATATACACGTGCTAGGCCGGCCAGCGTAATAATATTGAGAGAATAAACTTATCTCACGTGATTCTTAACCATTTACAAAACATTCTAGGGTGTAAATTGTAATAATCGCCCTCGCATTGTAATAAGTGGTTGATGGCGGTACTGAATTTTGAGATCAATTTTTTTGTATGGAAACTTGCTTGCCCCTCTATAGCTAGTTATATTAAATGTCTTTGAACAAGACCTAAGAATTCCAGCATGGTATCCCTGCCTTTCGTAAAAGATGACATAAAGGAGCCATCGGGGTCGTGAGCGCGTAATAAGATGCTGTCGTAAATACTTATAAAAGCAGTAAAAGGATCGCCTTTTAGTACTTCTGTACGTTGAAACCTGGAATTAATGCCTATGCTATCCACCTGTGTCGCTTTAAAACTATCTTCATGCATCACGCTGGATTGGAGACGGGTCGTAAGGCTACACCACGTAGGAGCGAGTTCACTATTTGCCCGTAACTTTCCGCAGGTCGTCACTCCTATCTGCGATGCGTCCAACTGAGCTACTGTCTAACTGAGCCTTAAAGCGATCCCCTAAAAAACTCCCTAATGCTTAACGGTGCTACGCCATATGGCCAGCTCCGGAGCCACTGTCACTTGAGCTTACTAATGTTAAGTTAAAAGTGCACTACCTCGTAACGGTTTAGTCCTGCAAAGAGTCTCAGAGTGTAGCTCTCTCCATATCTCACAAGGTGACTTTTAATTTGTGTCTAGCTCTAAGTCTCCAATTTTCATATCTCAGCGCCGTATACCATGGCGGGTGGGACGCAGTGATTAAAGAGTTTAGGCTAATAGTCGCCCCTTTGGTCACTAGCAGCATATATGGAGCGTGGACAGGGAGGTCCGGGGTTCGATTCCCAGGTTGGGTAAAGCGAATTTTCTAATTTGATTTGCCGGGGACTAGATCCCCAAGGGGTAAATGGCAGGCAGAATCTTGTTTGCAAATTGCTTGAAAAGGTGTGTTGCGCCGACTCCATATTAAGGTGGGATAAGGGCACGTAGAAAGAAAGGTCTATATTTATTTCCAAGATAGACAGTATGTTCAAGTACTTTTGAATACATAACACAAAACCGATATCGATTTACCGCGACCTTTTGACACTCATCAATATCTAAGAGCCGATCTTGCACACGCCGCGCCGCACCACGTCGAGAAAATGTACATAAACTTAACATTTCATATCAGAGCTAACTTGAAAAAAAGCATACGTGACCCACCATCATGTGTGTTCACTGCTCGTACATCATGTGTGGATGTTTCCAGGATTTACCAGTGTATACCCAGATCTTTTTTAGTTGTAGAGCTATGCTATAGAGATACACAGTTTTTTTTTTATAGCAGAGACTGGCAAATGAACAGATGGGTCACCTGATGGTAAGGGATCTCCACCACCCATAGACACCCAAGACACAATAAGAATCATGGGTGCGTTGCCAACCTAAAAAGAGGAAATGGAAGGGGAGGGAAAAGGGATTAGGGAAGGGGGGGGAAATAGGCCACCGGAAATCTCACTCACTGAACGAAACGCGACAGCAAACTGCCACTTTACGTCGGTTTTCTGTCAGACAGTGGTGTCAAACCGGTCGAGCCGACCCATTCGTGCTGTAGACGTAACTGTCTACAGCGTGGCTCTACCACTCCAAGACAGTAACAATAAGCTGTAGACAGTTATGTCTACAGCACAAATGGGTCAGTTCTATACCACTGTCTCACAGAAAACCGACGTAAATTGACAGCTTACTGATGCGTTTAATTCGGTGAGTGACATTTCAGTAAGATTGAGGTCAGGTGATCCATCTGCTCATTAGCCAGCTATAGAAAAAATCTCCAGAGGAGCTTGCAAATTGCAATGACTTGATAGTTGGTTGGAGCGGGTGAGAGGATTTATCCTTGTGTTCCTGTGCCTACATCGGTCATCTATCCCGTCGCAGATGTCGCAATTTGCAACTTTCTACTTCTAGGTGGGAATTTTATGCCGGCATGATTCTGTTGACCACAGATAAACTATTGAGTCCCAGGTCTTGTTGGACAGGACTGTATTTACCATCAAATCTAGGATAGTCACTTTCCCATGCTGGGAAATAAATTACAGAACATTTCTAACTTTAAATAGCTTCCATCACCACTCAGATTGCAACAGCATAAAGTTAATGCAGCAGCTATTTACTGCAAGATAATAATAGTCATCTAATTAAACTGCCCAGTTACAGAAAATGATGCACATGGCTGTCTATGGCACATTCAATGAATATTTTTTTAATATTTCTGTATACATGATTTTGTGAATTTAAATGTGATATTATTATAATTTATATTTCTCCACTGCCATTCTAAAATTGCATTCATAAATTAAAGTGTGTAAATATACAAATCATCAAGGTATATCTAAGCTCCTTATCAGAAAGCAACTATTAATATGACGAATAACTCCACAATAATTATGTGAAAATATTTATGAATGGTAACAAAAAGTAATTTTAATATCTCTCTCTCAATCTGCCCTTAGTCCACAATGTGAGGTTGGTACAACACACTGTTTAAAATAAGTTGCAGAAATGATTTGGTTTAATTTTTACGACTAGCTGCTTCCCTGATGTCTGATGATCCCAGTACCGGGTAAATTGTTCTGCCCCAAAAATCGGCTTGCCCGATCTGGGAATCGAACCAGACGACAACCTAATGTTGCCACTAGACCAAGGAGGCCACTAATAAAGCAGTTTAAATATCAATTAATAATTAATTTCTCATATGGATGCATATTTTTCTACTTAATATAATTTATTTTTTAGTTTAATAACTTCTGTTGAAATTAAATTAAATTTCCAAATATTTTAAACATAATGTGACCTATTAATTTGTTAAAATGTACACAGAGCAGTAAGTACAATACAATTATAAAAGGAATATACATGCACTAATAGCGATTTTTAAGATAATGTTGTTTTAAAGGACGTGCTTATCTTATCATAATAAAATTTTAAATAGTTTACCTTAGCATTTCCATTTGCGGCCAGAAGAATACTAAAAGGAATATACTGATGAATACAGCCATAATAAATATTTTTTTAAATAAATTTAAAGATTGCATTCTCATGAGAAATTACTTTCAAAACTACTTCTACAACAAACAAAATTAATAAAATGAAATAATTATATGCTTAATAAAAGCATCCATATTTATGATACTTTTAGCTTTCCGCTTTGGCAAGCGGCAGCAATCAGCTATTTCTAATTGTTTCTAATTTCTAAATTGTCAATTGTGTCAAATATGGGGTTGCCAGCCGATTTTTCGAATAATTTACCTAACATCACATCAAGAAAACGCTGTCACCAATATAACGATCTAGAAATCTTACAACACGAAAAACGAGTAATAAAGCTTACAAATTATCTTAAAATTGCTATAAAAATATCACCTATAATCTACACAAACTGTACCGGCGAAAAAAAGCTGGGAGTTATAAATAGCAATTAAAAATAGCTTTGTAAAAAAGCATAAACGCTGTAACGTGATGGCAAAACTAACTGTTATTTCCATCGCTAGTCAGAATATATCATGGAGTAAAAGTTGTCAATGGAAATGTAAAGTTGGCGTGGCGCGCGTGTCGCAATTACATGTAAAATTAATAATTATACTCGTGTGATGCAAAGAACACGTAACACAAAATTACGTAATTACTTTTAATACTACAGAAAATCTTTATTGTGTTTTTTATAGCAGAGATTGGTAAACGAGCAGGTGGTTCACCTGATGGTAAGTGATCTCCACCGCCCATAGACACTCAAGACACAAAAAGAATTTTGGGTGCGTTGCCAACCTAAAAGGAGGAAATGGAAGGGGAGGGGTAGGGGACTGGGAAATAAAGGGGGGAAATGGGCCACTGGAAATCTCAATACCGGACGAAACGCGACAGCAAGCTGCCACTTTACGTCGGTTTTCTGTGAGACAGTGGTATCTAACCAGTCGAGCCGGCCCATTCGTGCTGTAGACGTTACTGTCTACAGCGTGGCTCTACCATTCACTAAATCTTCATCTTAGGTACATAACTGAAGGTAAATTTTCGATTGTACGAACGCACGAATTGATTATAATTATTGTCTTAATGACTAGGGCTAGCGTTTCACACTATTTAGACGATAAGGAAGTCTGGAATTAGTTACCTGTACACTGCACCTACAAGATGCTGACCTTTATTGTTCCACCGAAATCGAAGTCGAACCGCGAAAAGTAGCTGGGAGCTTTAAATAGCGACTTAAAATAGTAGCTTTGTTAAAATAGCCTAAGCGACATAACATAGTGGCAATAACTAGCCGTTATTTCCATCGCTATCAAATGTTTGATCTTTATGGGTTGATTTTATAAATTGCCCCATTTGTGTCCTTGAGCTCAAAGGTATCCACTATACTATTACCAAACTAAAATTTCCATAAAAACTTCTAACTAACTCTACTTCATCCCTTTAACCGTAGGTAAAAAATAAAGTAATCCATTTGTTTCTTTAGAATCAAAAGTATCCTCATGCCGAAATTCATCAAAATCCCTTAAACGGTTCTAAAATTTCCATACAAACCTTCATCCCCTATTTCATTACAAGTGATTTAAAAAAATAAAGTACCCTATATCCGTCTTTGGGGTTAAAAGTACCTTGTTATTATATTTCATCAAAATCTGTTCAGCGGTTTAGCCGTAAAAACGCCACAGATAGACAAATTGACAGCCAAAGTTACTTTCACATTTGTTAAAATTCTTTGTTCACATTTATTATTTAGTATATGAATTAGTATATGGATGTAACTAAGTTTGTTTCTACTTTTCTCTTAGAGCATTTAGGACTGGAGACGCCACTCATAGCATTTCCCCTCTGCCAAGGTACAAGATTCAAAAATCTAACACGTTTATAAAAACTGCTTGTGGAATCGATTCAGTCATTGTCACAATCGTTTTCACTGCGGATCGTCCTGTGTCGTTCTCCGTTAAAAATGCCAGTTTGCGCAGTTATCACGTACAAAAAAAAGTCCAATACATCCAGGTGACAAAAATATGGAGTTATATTTCATATGTGACTATTTTAGAAGTAATCTATTTCCATTTCACATTTCCATTTTTGTAATAAATATTACGTAAAATCGAAATACATAACCGATTATCAATTGTATACGGAGCAATCGAATAACTACATCGCCTCACAATTTTATAGTGATGTGTATGGTGTTTAGAAAATCGACATCGATGAAATATGTTGTTTTAATATTTACCTGTTGAACATCATGTTTAGCTACGATATTAAGTATAAGGATGGTCAAACGCTTATCCGGTTTAACAATTTTTTTTTAAATGATAGGAAGCTCCATAATACCTTTTTATTGGGTATAATGATTTTTTAAGGATTTATATATTAGGTGCTATTAAGTATTTTCGTTTATAGATTAAATTTCTTACATAACAATTCTTCATTTTTATAAAAGTTCTAAATTATATTCAGACTATCGATACAACTATCGACTGTAAATATCGACTGTAGTCTGTCCCTAATCGTTATTGCTCCCCCTGCCCCCTCAAAAATTGACAGACTTTTTTCCTCAGACTATAAGCTCTTTGGCGTCTCCAGTCATATATGCTCTAAGACTTTTCTAGACAAAATTGTGCACACCGTAAAAAGCAGTAGGTAATATAAAAATAGAATACTACCTAATTATGTAAAGAAATTCCTCCACCGAGCCGAAATATTTTATTTCACCATATTACACAATAACTTTGTCCATTTCATTTAATTATAAGTGTAAAATGATTGTAGGTATTAGCAAAATAACGTTTTCGCAATGACAGCATGGCAGCGAGTACAGCCTGTCAATGTGGCAATGATATTGCTGCGTTAAAATTATTTGGCTGCTATGACATAAATAATGCTACTTTATTGTTAGTAGAAATAATTATTACGCCATTGATTATAATATTGAAAACCATTCCAAAAAAATTAAACAGAGTTCACAATCTTGATTACTACTAAATTAACGACGACGAATTATCTTGTTCCTTTACCCAGTCAGCAATACATAATATAATGTAAATAATTATTTATTTTGTATGGATAAAAGCCAAGGATCAAAGCTCTCGAATTTATGATATTTTTCTATTCGTATAATTTTTTTACAATGTTTATTCAGTTATTAATGTTTTTTTTAATTTAGTTTATTAAGGGTGCTAATGGTGGACATGTTATAACTTATATGAGACAAATTGTGAGTGAGTCTATAAGGTTTAAATCTGTAAACGACTTTGTTTTGGTTTAGAGCATTTATGTTTTCCGTTTTGGGTCAGACTCTCAAAATTGGGAGGTTCTATCGTTCTATCCTATGAACAATTTTTGTTTTTTAAGTTTCCAAACTTAAATTAACGCCATCTAGGTTACATAACGCAAAATATTTATTCAATACATAAATATCTTACGATGTAAAAAGTTATCATGTATGGTAAATTCTCGAAATAATATTAATAATGTTAAAAGTAAATTACATTAATTAGTTGGAAATAATTTAATATGAATGCGCGGACTCATTATATTTTTAAAAATAACATAGATATGAGATAGTCATCTGAGAACATTTAGAGGTTCATCTAAGAAATATTAATTACTGTTATTTAATTACACAACTAGAATCTACTGAGTTCGGTTGTTATTTATATTTTTTTTTACATGAAGCTAAAAAATCTATAATGTTGCGCGGCAGAAACTCCGAAATAATTGATTTATTTTGACTGTGATGTTGGCAGTATTGATTCTGTTGTCAACAACTTCAGTGTGATGGTGCGATAGTGATTGCGCGTAGTGTTATTGTTTTGTGGAAAAAATTGTGAAACCTAACTAAATTCTACACGGTTACTTAAATATTTCGATATAGTTTTCATCTCTTCTCATCTTTACTTGTTTCGTTTGTGGAATATGTCATTCTCGAGCTGGGTAAGTGAGAAGAATTGGTTCATCAACACCAGCGTAGGGCGGTGCGATTGTGTGGCAATTGACGGCATTTGTCGGTTTAGCAAGCGTTTTATAACTAAAAACGATGTTAATTAATCGGGAAACATGGTGAAACACGCATTTCTATATGTGTTTAGTGAGATATTTAACTTTGGACGAATTTTTTTGAAGGTTTCGGATAAGCATCCTCCATATTTTACTGCTACGTGCATGGTACCAACTACATAACATCGAGTAGCTATAGAGGCTTTTTTAGCTTGTATTTTTAATATTTTTGTCCAATTTAGCTGATTATTCGAAAACTTTCTTTGTTTTGTGTATTAATGTACCTAGGGATACATCGAACATTAATTATTTTATAACCATAGATAACGGTAATGAATGAGATTGTAATATTGGGTCAGAAATTGGGAAAGAGATTCACTTTAGCTTGTACCACTACACACAAGGCCAGTGACATGCCAATAAGTATTTTAGATAAGGTTAAAAACATAGAGTAATTATTGTGATATAGCTGTATTACAGTAATATTTTATAGTACATGCATAAATAAAAAAAATATATAAACATAATAATGGGGTCACAAAATTCTATATATCAGGGTTTCATGGACTATTAATAAAAATAAACTTAACTCTATGAGAATGTATATAAATAATCCACCTTCAAGGATGAAAGTGTTGAAAGCAAGTATAATAATGACTTAATTTGGAAAACAAAAAACAATATATAGCTATTTTGGGTTTGATTAAAAACAATAACAAATAAATATTGATTTTGAATTTCCAAACAATCAATCTTTCAAATCTCTTTGAAATCAGTCTTTGTATGTATATTTTACATATACTTAATTATAAATCTATGACAACTTATAATATGATCTTAGGATTAATGTTGGTGAAGCAACATCATAAATAGTTAAATAATACCCATAGTTACACAAAGCCCTAACTCCGCACTAGATTGACCTGTATCGGGTTATTGGAATAGTTTGGATATACCCAGATCTGAATTAAATAATTGCAGAGCACACAAATATTTGTGTGGGAAATGAACCTGCTAACTCACATTTCACAACCAGCTATTAACCTGCTACAACATGGGAGCTAGATGAAGCATTATCACCACTGGATGTATTAAAAACTAGGATAGTATGTTAATGTGTTTGTAAAAAATGGAATCTTGTCACTCTTTTGCAAATGAATACAAAGAAAGCCACTTGAGTGACCATTACTTGCATTTTGAGTTATACTTCAGATATTGATAATTATTATAGCTTTGTTCACCATACTATTTGTATTTATGGTGCGGATGTCTGCGAGTCGTCTCCTTGGTCTAGTGGCAGCATGTATGGGCTGTGAACCGAGAGGTCCTGGGTTCGATTCCCAGGTCGGGCAAAGCAAATTCTAAATTAATTTGCCCGGGACTGGATCCATTATAGGGGGTTGACGTCAGGCAGGTGGCCAGTCGTAAAAACTAAGCCAAATCCTATGTGCAACATGCTTGATAAAGTCTGTTGAACGGACCCCACATCAAGGTGGGATAAGGGCAGGTAGAAAGAAAGGTGCGGATGTCTGCACTACAGCAGGTGATTAGCTCACCTTTATGAATCACTTCACCTTAAATCTTAGTCCCTTCACCAGACATAGCTTCTTAAAAGTCTGTCATCATATTATATGTATAGTTCAGTTATATAAGCTTTAAAGGTGTTATGAATTTTTCATAATTTTCTTCTAATATTACCAATTTCAATATGATTTTGTATCTTTTAGAGTAGCTTTGTTTTACAGAAATACATAATTATAATTAAGTTTTGAGGAGTGAGTTTGTGATTATCATGTCATACTGACAGTTTCTTTTATTGGCATATATATTTTCTTTCTTTCTTTCTTCGATTTTTTTACTTCCAATGAGTCTTATACAGTAATATTTTGAGTTAACTTGATCTTCACATCTAATGGATTTCACATCTAATGGGGCCTTAGAATAAGGTTCTTGACAGACAACAAAGAAATTACTGACTTATAAAGCTGTTGGTTTAACATTTTGGATAAATATGAGATAAAAATTATAAATAAGATATTGTGTGTTATTGACAAGAATGCAGTTCTATAATATGACCTACAAATTTAATATTATGCTGTCAATTAAAACACAATATTATATGTTTACCTGTTTAATCACATAGTGCATTCATCATCAGCCATAGTATATTCACTGCTGAACATATAAAGCATTGTCTACAACAACAATTGTCTTTTTTTTAAATATACCTTAATTTTTAATTACCTGAGTAATGTGTAAATGATGTAAAAGTGGCATTATGTTCTTTATTTTTTTAATGCAGCGTGGAATCATCATTACTTTTTGCATACACTTTCTGGGCCAGAGACATAAGCTACTTTTGCTTATGGAAATAACATGGGGACAATTTTCAGCCATGAGCATTACTGGATTGACTCAGACATTAATCTGTGTCATGTCAGCCACTTTTACGTTATTAATGACTGGTTTTATTGCAAATACATGCTTTTTATGAAGTAGGGGGCAAACAAGCAGATGGGCATCTAAATAATAAAAAATAAAATAAAAAAAAATCTGACTGAATAGTGGCCCCCAACCTGTAAACATCCACAGTACCAGAGGCATGATACATTATTAAAATTTTGTGTTAAAGCCTCACGCTATTCGAACCTACCATTAGTGTGTTCAAGAATAAACAAAGTTTCTCTCCTACCCGCTATTCATCCTACATGGTGGTGGAGTCAGCCTTCTTCATGCTCTTCCTCCATTTCGCCCTATCCATGATGTCATTGTTGGAAACATTGCATTCTTTCATGTCGTGTTGCAGCGCAATTTGTCTATGTTGTTTTTGGGTCTCCCTCTTGATCTTTTTCCGGGGATGGACAATTCCAGTACCTGATTGCCAACATAAATATAAAAAAAGTATATCTGATAATAAAATATAATAAATTCTTGATTCCGGGCTGATATTGAGTCTTTCTTTCTACTTGCCCTTATCCACTTACCTTAATGTGAGGTTGCTGCGACTCTTTTTCAAGCATGTTGCAGAAAGGATTTGGTTTAGTTTTTATAACCGGCTGCCTGCCTAATATCAACCCCCTCTGAGGGATGCCGGGCTGATATTGAGTATCTTCATACAACTTTGCCTGACCTGAGCACAGGACCCGATTAATATTAATATTTTGACAGAAATTTCATGATGTGAAGTTTTAAAAGAGTAATTGCACTCCAGAGGTACTACAATATACCATAGGTACTTGATAGAAGTACTACTTATAGGTATATTTTTTCTTATTTTGAAATCCTACAATTTGAAGATTAAACTAGGTACTCACAAAATTCTAATTGGCGATTAGAAAACATATGTACAATAACACAAATAAAATATTTAAAATTGTTTAAAAATCCACAACGGTCATATTGTAATGTCCATATTTTTCTATGTGGGTACTTATATGTCATACTTAAATGCCAAGTATGAATAGGCCTGAGAGGCCTGAGGCTCTGAGAGGGTATCATAATATACACTTAGCATAAATCTTAGAAATGAAAATTAATTTTGCAGTGTATTTGAAAGAATTCCACACAGTCTTCTTTTCTTTCTACCTTATCCCACCTTAATGTGGGGTCGGCGCAACACTGTTTTCCAAGCATGTTGCAGAAATGATTCGGCTAAGTTTTTACGACCGGCTGCCTGCCTGACCTCAACCCCTTCTGGGGGATCCAGTCCCGGGCAAATTAAATTAGAAAATTCGCTTTGCTCGACCTGGAAATCAAACCCACGACCTTCCGGTCCACAGCCCATATGTGCTGCCACTAGACCAAGGAGGCGAAAGAATTCCACACAGTACTTGAAAATAATGAAATTTAACTTTTTCCCTTTATTTATGCCACTAGAGTCAACTAGACTGCGCAATATATTTGGCACAATAAATTCTATGTTTCTAGGTCAACAGGAAGTATTCCACAGGTTTTGATAAGTAGGTTTGCGTGTACTTTGGTTATTTTAAGGGATGGCAGCTCAAGATATTTATACATACATACATAAGCTCACGTCTGTATCCTCGAAGGGGTAGGCAGAGACGCGCACTAGTGAACGAACCCATATTTCGCCGAGCTTATTACCGTCTCAAAAGTGATAGGAGGCGAGGCAAAACAAATTTCAGAAACCAGGTTGATATTAAGCTGTTTTTACACAAAAATTATTAGTTTTTCTCGAAACATTACACAAAAACACATACGCAAAGCAATGATTTTAGCTGTTTCCTGTTTGTAGAACAATGGACCATAGATCCGAGGATCGAACCTCGTACTCGTTAGTCGTAATGCGCGCGTAATACAACTACGCCACCGAGACAGTTGAATAAATAATACATGAGACATCGCTTGCAGTTTGTAGACCTGAAGGCGTAAGCAGAGGTACAAAAGTTTAATATTTATTATGATAATAGGGTTCACTGCTTATTCTCTTCTCATGATAAGAGCCTTCACCATATTTGACTAGGTTTGGTAATTTCTTTCTTAGTCTTCTGTCAACATCCTTATACCTAGTTTTGCTATGTCCGTTCGTAGATCAGTCTGACCGCGGTTTGGCTTTGAAATTTTTAAAACATAATACCGGAATTTGGTAAGGGTAATTAATATTTATAATATTTACCACTTGGCCAGTCAAGTGTTAAATAATTTAAAAAAGTTACCTAAAGTTCTTCTCCTACACGTAAATATTGTGTGAAAACCAGTTTTCGATACAAGGTTCCATTTGCGAAATAAAGCTCTAAAATCCTAATTTTTGTTAGTGTTAGTGTCCCTCCATCGAAATGTTTGTTTTTGAATATAGGTATATATGTGAAAAAATCAAGGTATAACAAGCGATAGTTCAGTTGGAACTGGTACGGACTGCCGAGACGAGAGTCCCGGAGGTGCGAGACCTACCCCAAAAGGAGCATACACCTCTGACTATTCTATAATAGGTGAATTATCGCTTGTTATAACGGCGACGGGAAAGATCGTGAAGAAACCATACCCGAGAATTTCGAATTTCGAAGTTATGTGAAGTATAGCAACCCGATTTAGGCCAGCGTGTTAGACTAAGGCCTGTCCTCTCTCATTAGAAGAGAAGGCCCGTGCCCAACAGTGACAGTAATATTACAGGGCTAATATGAGGGCTAAAGGCGTGAGTCTATGTATGTATGTATGTATCTAATATTATATAGTGTTGATATGTAGTGTATGTCAATAGTGATGATATAACGAAGCTAGAAAAAAACTATCATAAGTTACAACTAGGTAGGATTTACAATTCAACGGGCAGAACCTAGTCTGCCAATTTGTGAAACGCAAAATCTCGTACAAAAACTAAAAAATACTTATCTGATGAACGGGTTATGTATGTATAAGTGTATCTTGTAATGTTTACTCAGCACTTTCAGTAATCGAGCGAACTACTCGTTGTGATGATTTAACATAAAGTCGTTAGTTCCCACAGAAACCAGACACCAGCCGCTCTAATTACACGGAATTACAAAAACAATAAATTATTTTATTATTGCATAGTACCTAATTACATAGTCACATAACATAAGCTCACGCTTGTAAAATCGAAGGGGAAGGCAGAGGCGCACTAGCGAACTAGAACACCGGACGTCCACATGTCGCTGAGCTTAGTTCCGTCCCAGATGTGATAGGGGGCGAGCTTATCGCCATATCGGGCACAAATTCCATACTCCGAGCTGATACTGAAAAATCCAATATCACTTAGCCCGACTCGGGGATCAAACCCGAGACCTCAAGACGACAGTCGTATCGCGCCCGCAATACCACTACGTCACCGAGGCAGCCCCACATAGTCCCTTGGAATTAATTTCGAAATACTAAGGAAAACCACCTTATTGGAGTTTATTCTCGGATTAGCAGTAGGCTCTTCTGTATGGCCCATAATAACTTATAGGACCGAAAATAAGCTCGACCATCCGTGGGACCATTAGTTAGTATTCTGTCGAAGACTGTTAAGTTTAAGCTGCGTGCGTCTCCTGCACTAAAGCATTACACAAAACACGGTATTTCTACAAATTTTTGTCTATAGTGCATTGTACCATGAACAGGAGCCAGCGAAATACGTTGTTTTGTGTAGGTGTTCTTTTCTTTCTTTTGCGAAGAGTCCATATAACCCGACGCCTGCCGGCTTCCCTTTTCCAGATTGTAGGCTAATAAATATTTTTTTAGGTATTCTCTAGAAAGGAAAGTAACATTGGCTTCCCTTTTGAAAATTGTGACCCCTCGCCCCTGATCTACAGGATCCAGTTCCGCGTAAACTGAAAAATTATAATATATAATATGCAAATAAATAAAATTGGAGTTTCTGTTTGTAATTTCATATTCATAGTTTCTACTAAATGCATATGAAAGTATATAATATACGGTATATATCAAAACACTTTTTTTTTAATGTTTGTTCCGGCTAATCTCTGAAACAGTTGGACCGATATGACTTCTATTTTTACAGGACAGCACTTTTATTGACGGACAGCTGATGTTATAAGTAGTAACTTAGTAACTACTTTTATTTAAAAAAAAAAACCCGGAAAATAAATTTCACGCGAATGGAGTCACGGGCAACAACTGGTTTAGTCTAAAAGTTATTTTAACATTAAAGTTATCGTTATAGTATTGTAGTATCAAGTAAGAGCTAAAACAAGATCCCGTTGATGTGCCAATCAGCTCGTTCACTCTTCGACTCTACTATAAAGAAAATAAAATCGTGGTTACACGATGCGAGTTACTCACTTAACAGTAGCCAACTATTGCATCTGTGAACTCGCATGACGGTAATACGAGTCTGTTAGTCCGGTTAAAACTCACATAAGTGCGAGTTGTTGCGTGGAGGCACTGAAGATATACAGCTACTCCATTTGTTGTACTCCTGTTTTTCGAGCATTGAAATGATTTGAAGTGGTGGGGGACGGCGAGCGACTTAAAAAATATAATGGCTCCATTCGAGCTATTGGCGTATTGACTGGCAGTATTTCATATGAGTTTCACCGTCACACGGTACGAGTAGCTAGATCTCTTTATTTCATTAATTGACTCACCGAGGCAATGCTAGAAATCGCCTCGGTTCCTCTGCCTAAGGGGGAGGATAGTTTAAATTTGGAAGGTCCATGACTTTTCGAGACGTGCTACAAAGCGTAGCATTGAAAGGGTTTCGGCGTGTTCCCCTTGGAGGTCCGGAACCCTTTCTAAATGCGGTTTGCATGGGGTTTTTAGACTGTATAAATCCAGCATACCCTGCGCCTACAGCTAGCATCTAAGAGGATTTCTCCCATGTAAAAAAAACGATAGGTCGCTTCCAAGCTTGCAGCTCCCATAGTGTAACCAGGCCATAAAAACGCAACATAGTCACGAGCAAATAAACACTTGCATAAGGTACAAGATTGTCGCTGACGATTACTGTGAAGTGCTAATGTCGCCAATCACAGTCTGCAAGCTGCATCTCAACGACAATAGGCCCGACATTGATCTAGCTACAGAGGTCATATTTTTTTCCGAATCAATATACATGTGCACATTGTCCTCAATAAGAAACCTCTTAAAATTCTTTCTGCCTGCACTTATCCCACCTGAATGTGGGGTCGGCGCAAAAGCCTTTTTTTTTTCAGCATGTTGCAGAAATTGATTTGGCTAAGTTTCTACGACCGGCCGCCTGCCTGACGTCAACCCCCTCTCGGGGATCCAGTCCCGGGCAAATTAGATTAGAAAATTCTCTTTGCCCGACCTGGGAATCGAACCCACGACCTCCCAGTCCACAGCCCATATATGCTGCCACTAGACCAAGGAGGCGAGAAAAGAAACCTTTTAAAATCTTTACCTATACAACAAAGAGATGATTAATTTTGTAGAGCTTTTAGGCTGAGATCTATAGAGTGAACTTCGATTTAGTGTAAGTTCGCTTTATAGATCTCAGCCTTATAGATTTATAGACTCATTCGCGGATTGTAATTTATTTATTTATTTATTTATTTATTTTTAGAAAACTTACAGCTAACAAGATATAAGGTAAATGAAAAAAAATGTATACAGAAGGCCAATTACAAGTTTTCACAGTTATTTTACAGTTTAGATGGATTGCAGTCTGTTAGAGTGAATGTCTACGATTCTTCTTTTTTTTTTTTTCCAATTCTGTATATATATATACAGAATTGGAAAAAAAAAATAAAAAAAATAAAAAAAAAATGTGTGTAATCAATAAATATTATAAACTACTACATTTGTCAGACCTAGATTGGTTCCGGTTCAAATACTATGTAGGTGCACACTTATTTAGAACGAAGACAGAAAAGATCAATTACTTTTCTATTAGTCTTTACTCATCATAAATGTGTAGTTAACAGTGCTTGTAGATTATTTTTCTTATCTATTATTAAATAATAAATAAGATTGATAATACATATGAAATATTTTTTGTCTTATCAGATTACTTCTCGTTATATTATAATTGCTCACAAACTACATAACGTTAATTGCTATTATTATCTTTCGATTTTGCTAAGACGTCCTAGAACTAGATCTCCTAACTTTAGAAAGAGGGCATTGAGTTGATGCGTAATGATTTGTTCGTTGACAATATTCGGTGACAGTATTAGAAATATTACGAAATTATTCCGTGGACCCGTTCACTCACCCGTCATTATAACCTATGTAAATCGAAATCAACAATGCCATGCATTTCTTGAAACAAAGTAAATAAAGCTCAGAATTATATTCTTTAAATATGTACATGTTTTCCCTTTACTGGAAAAACACTACCCTTCTTCCGAGGCAGGGGTAATATCAGTAAATATATTGAATATAAGGTAATTCGTCCATCTGGCATCTGTTAATCTGATATGACGAATAGGAATTTGACACTTAGGCCTAAAGTATTCAACATCATAACGTCATTTGTAAGTGCATGTATAATGGCAAGTAAAGTTATGTATTATTATCATCAATATAATATACCCTAGATGCACAGTTCTTTGCAAATATCCTCCTAAAAAGTAGTCTCAGGTATAAAACAAAGAAAAAGATCACAAGTTCTAATTAAATCAACACAAATATAACACTATGCACGTGTAATAAAGTGGTTTTTTAAACGAAATGAGCAAGCGTTCTTAAATTTGAAATTTAGAATTCCATCGGCGTCGGGCTGTATGCAAAACGAGTGCTTAAGCACTCCTTTGCTGTCCCATTTTCCGAGCGTCAACTGTGCATCTAGGTAATTAATATATCCATGATTATTATGGATGAATGTTAGTAAAATCATATTTTCCCCAACTTACTCATCATATGTTTTGCTACTTACCGCCGAACACTGAAACTACTCAACTTTAACCGTTACTGACATTATCTTAAGCTATTCAGTTCCGACGTACATATAAGGTGGCCTCAAATGACATAACACAACCTTAAGTGTTTGAGTTGCATTTCAGTATTCGGATGTACATAAGTAGTTTAAAGTTAGAGTGAGAAACATAATATTTTTATGACTTTAGAAACAAATATTTCTTATTATTGGCCTATTAGTGACTTAAAAAAAAATCAGTTATAGCTTCGATATAACTTTCAAAGAATTGTTGATAGATACTCATGTTTTTGTGCGATTCAAGAATATTTATTGTCGGTTAAATACATCAAAAAAAATATTTCACTCCACCTTTATTTATCGGCAGTGGCGTAACTATATTGTTGAGGGCCCGTGGCAAATTCATGTTTGCAGCCTTTTTGGCTAGAAAACCGTTATGCTCACGGTCAGGGACTCCTTATGGCAGGTGGCGCTGGGGCCCCCTATGGTCGGGGGCTCGTGGCATTTTGCCCGAATGCCACCCCTTAATTACGTCACTGTTTAACGGTTCATAAAATACCTACCATCGAAATACGCAATGCAAATAGTCTTCGAGTATATTGTAATACGGATGGACAGACGGACATGACGATTTTTTATTTCAAACATCACCCTCGGAGAGAGAATCGACCACTCGCACTTGACGTCATTGAAGTGGAGCAAATATATACAGAGTTATGTGCATGGATGTGTAAAGGTCAGAGTTCGCTCTGGTTGATAATTGCTCCAATGCCCTCTCTACATTCTCCCGCAGGTAATTACGATACTGAACTGTTTAAGTTTTATATTTTCTAAATGATAATTACTATCTTATTATATTTATCTCATTTTTGGCCTCAAATTCAGAATATTTTGATTTTCTTTCGATATAAGTTATGATACAGGATACAGGCGTGAGCTTGTTATGTTTAATAAGTTATGAATATGATATGATGAGTATAAGTTGTGATTTATTGTAATCGAGTTGTAATATATTTTTATAATCAAAAGTAGGTATAAGGATTGATATTCTATAAGCATAAGTTTAAAAACCTAACTGACCGACTTCCAATTTACCGATCGTGACCAAATTTATATGGGACCACCCTTGAAATAAGCTCTATCGAACATAAAGAGAATTTTTAAAATCGGTCCACATTTGGTGGAGATATCGAGGAACATACATAAAAAAATACACACGAATTGAGGACCTCCTCCTTTTGTGGAAGTCGGTCGAAATATTTTCAAACGAATATACAAATCATAATGAAAAACAATGGAATTTGTGCCCGATATAGCGATATAGGCGTGAGCTTATGTTATGTATATATATACTTACTAGCTGATCCGCGCAACTTCGTCTGCGTATGAGAGAGAGGGTTGAAAGAGTGTCATAGGTACCTATAACATAATTGTAAAAGAGGTCACCCCGTCAGTCACCCCGTCAGTCACCCTGTCGGTCACCCGGTAGTCATCTCGTCGGTCACCCCGTCGGTCACCCCGTCGGTCACCCCAGTTGTGTCCTTAGGGTCAAAAGTATTCTTATACCATATTTCATCACAATCCATTAAGCGGTTTCAAAATTCACATACAACCTTTCTTCACCTATTTCATCCTTTTAGGGGTTAATTTAAAAAAAAAGTACCCTATGTCCGTCCTTGGGGTTAAAGTCTTCATACCAAATTTCATCAAAATCGGTTCAGTGGTTTAACCGTGAAAATAAGACAGACAGACAGTTACTTTCGCATTTATACACATAACATACATACACATAATATTAAGTAAAGTTTTGATTATTGATTTTTTTGTAATAAGTAAAAATCGTAATAGTCCTTTAAAAGCATAGCCAGTTATAGAATGAGACAGCATTTTTCTTCCCAAGTGTTCTATTAAAGGGGAGCCGGTTACTACAAATCTAAAACGTTTGTTTGTTTGTTTGTTTGTTGTGTGGGCTCCATTTTCCGCAATCAGTCCATTCCAATCCAAAACGTTAATCGAACATTTAATCCGCGTCAAATAGTTAGCCAAGATAATTTGTGTAGTCACAGTATAAAAATGTGGATAAATACTGCCGAGCCCGGCTCATCGCAGGAAATTTAATCTTAGCGATCGCAGCCAACACAAGAAGGTGTGAACTTGGACGTTATGACCTCCTGAGATCTGGGGAAACGAATGCTTTAGAATGTTTGAATTAATGTTTCCTATATTTACAAATAGGTACACAAGATTTAAAAACGTATATGTCATTAATATTCAAATGCTATAATATACGTATAACTAAGCCGCTGTCTACTGTGGAAATGAAAATGTTAAGCCGCGTCTCCTGCACAAAATTTGTTACGCAAATCACCTACACAAATTACGGTATTTTTACATTTTTTTGTCTATGATCCATTGTTCCATGAGCAGGAGTCACCGAAATACGGTGTTTTGTGTAGGTGTTCTCTGTGTTTTGTTTCGGAAAAATCATGGGCAGGAGAGGCGTCTTTAGGCGATTCGAGCACGGCTAGGTAACAACATCTCATGTTACGCGTCAGTGGTAAAGCGTGAAAATTTCTAAAAGGGAAGCACATGCTAGTTTTCCTTGAATTCATATCTATTAGTAGACTATTTGGCAAAGTGGGCTGTGGACCGGGAGGTCCTGGGTTCGAATCCCAGGTCGGGTAAAGTAAATTTTCTAATTTAATTCGCCCGGGACTGGATCACTCATAGGGGGTTGACGTCAGGCAGGCGGCCGGTCGTAAAAAACTAAGCCAAATCCTCTTTGCAACATGCTTGAAAATATGGTTTATTTTATTACATTATTGACAGCAACTAATTTAAGGACAGGAACTAGATTAAGAACTAGGGACCCCCTCGCCAAAGTATTTTAGGTAAAAGCACTTTCAGAATATGACCTAATCTCAATCCTAACCTCCCGGGCACTAACAGCAAAAGTAGCTGAAATTGCATTACGCGACGCACGTTTTTACTTTAACTAGCTTTTGCTCGCGGCCGCGCCCTCGTGAAAGTTTAATAGGAATGAGAAATAGTAAGATGAAAAGGATAGCGATAAGTCCTTCAAGTCACGTGTTGTGGCACGCGACATGACATAGGAGAGCGCAACGCGTGACTAGTAGCGACAGCCAACCCGTCTGCTAATGTCCGGTTGTTGGAAGGCTGATCAATACTAAAATTAACTAAAAACTGAATTGCTAGAAGCGTGGTAAAGTCTTTAGGGTCAAATGCGTTTCTCTAGAACAGAGGTTCCCAAACTTATTTTGTTTACTGCCCACTTTGAAAATAAATAGTTTTTTGCTCCGCCCATTTTTTACCTACTTAAAAACCACTATAATTTCAAATTAAATAAATTACTGTTATCTTCTTTAGAAACTCGTAACTCTTTTGCCAATATTGTCAAAATCAAGGCGCTATTCATTAACATACATACATAGACTCACGCCTTTTTCCCATAGGGGTAGGCAGAGACAACGGATTTCCACTTGCTACGATCCTTACACACCTCTTTCGCCTCAATTAGAGTATTAAATTTTAATAAATTGATTGTAAATATGTTATTGTGTAGTTTGTTTTAATTCGAGGCTGCCCAACAAACAGATGAACACGGGCCAATACGAATAGCGAGATTGAATAGCGGGCTTTAGAAACAAAATATTATGTCTGGTACGACAGTGACAGAAGCTCGGCTCGTTCAAGTGACTTATAGTCATGCATCTGCCCTTTTTCTATTCCAATATGGGGTCGGCAATGTAAAAGCAGCGATAGCTCAGTTGGGAATGGTACGGACTGCCGAGACGAGTGTCAGAGGTTCGAGACCACCCCAAAAAGAGCACACACCTCTGACTTTTCTATGTTAAGTGTGTTTTCATTGTGAAATATCGCTTGCTACAACGGTGAAGGAAAACATCGTGAGGAAACCTGCATACCCGAGAATTTCTCCCCAAGAATTTCGAAGGTATGTGAAGTCTACCAACCCGCATTGTCCTTCATTCACACTAGAAAGAAAACACTCAACATGCCATGCTGCATATATACTAGTGACCTAAGCTTTGATTCTTCTTCTACGCGGGTGAAGCCGTGATATTGAGCTAATGACATAAGCTCACGCCTGTATCCCATAAAAATATCACTGCCCGACCCGTTTATATATCCGAATGACATATATGTTACATAATATGTAGAATTTAGGACAACTAGTAATAATGCTGCAAGCGCCCTTAACGTCGTCTAAAATTAATTTTAGAGTTTTCGAAACACCGTGCCTGAATATTGTTTGATACGGATCCGTAATCCCTTGCATTGTCCACACTAGCTTTATACAGAAAGGGGACATACATCACATATTGCATTTGGCTTAACGTCGCCTCCACTCCAGAACTCATTGACCCCAACGGTTATTGGTTTATCGAAATATGCAGTCCGTTCATTGTTGCATCCGCTTGCTAATCCGAAGAGCTGTGCTGTCAATTGTTCTTAACGTGTCAAGATCTCAGTCTTCATATTATCTGCATGGTGATTTGTACTAGTGTTATACTCCACAGTTTGGTACTGGCTACTTATAAAGAGTGTTGGACATTGGCACTGTTTGTGTCGAAAAGAAGAATTATTTGTTGTAGCTTCGTTGCAATGCTTAAAACAACGACACCGATTTTAAAAATACTTATATATAGGAAGCTACAAAGGTTCTAGGTACCTATTAGCCATTAATAAAGGCTACTTTTCATCCCGGAAAAATGTACAGTTCCAGTGGTATATCCATGCGACCGAAATTGAGAGCAACAGCTAGTTTTATATTATTATCTTTCTGCAGTTTATATACGAGTTATGGGTGTATTGTATCTATCTATACGACTGCCTCGGTGGCGTAGTGGTATTGCTTGCAGGGAACGACTATCATCCTGAGGTCTCGGGTGATATTCGCGGGTCAGGCAAAGTGATATTGGATTTTTCAGTACCAGCCTGAAGTCTGGAATTTGTGCCCGATATGGTGATAGGCTCGCTTCCTATCATATCTGGGACGGAACTAAGCTAGGCGAAATGTGGGTGTTCTAGTTCGCTAATGCACCTCTGCGTACTCCTTTGGTGATACAGGTGCAAGCTTATGTTATGTGTATCTATATACCTGGCTTTATTCCGGCCTAACAATGCCAGAGTGCACCTAACTACTCTAACTCTTCTACTCCGCCCGGTCCCTACTTTTAACCATGTTCAACAATTGGGTACTTGACTATGTTTCATTTCATACACATTTTTATATGTAATAGCAAATAAAACAAAAAAGAAACCCTTCTTTAAAAACCGCATCGAAATTGGTTGAAAAATGAGGCAGTAATTCATATTTTAAATTCTGCAATGAGCAAGAGTGGGGGCGTAGTGGGGATATCTTGCTATCCCTTTCCAACGTATGCACCGTTATGGCCGTTACGAGATTTTACTGATACTTCTCTTTCCCGCTGTTTGAAGGTTACACCAAACTACAAAGGCTTATAATTATTTTATTTTTGGGAGTATTTCAATATTCCTTTCTGTGTTACGTTTCAAATGACGTAAATTTCGTATAAAATCAAAAAAATTGTCGAGTACGCAATTGGCTCTCTCCTCTACACTTCAGCGCTTTACGGCTGTCCACGGGACCGTCCCCGTGGTTCGATCTGAGTTTATTGCCTCACTCTAATAAAATAATTATATCATTGTCATTGGTAGTCGAAATATTTGCAAAGTAAAAAATACCAGACTAATCATCAGCCACAGGATATCAACTGCTGAAAATAGACCTCTCCTAAAGAATTGCTAACAAAGTTGTTGAAAGCGGTATGCTTCTAAAATCTAGTAACCTTCTTGCCACCTTTATCAGGTCATCTGTAAAAAATATCAGAAAACTAGCTAACATTTCTGTTAATTAAAAACTAAAACTCAATGTTCTCACTTTTAAGTGAAATTATACAAAGTAGTAAAACGGCTTCAACTGTGTGTTGACCAGGCACGATAAAAGGTTCCGTAGATAATATTATGGATTCCAAGTTTGTACTTTATGATATATCATATCTAAAATCATACCATATCGCCTCCTTGAAATAGTGGCAGTGTATATGGGCTGTGAACCGGCAGGTCCTGGGTTCGATTACCAGGTCGGGTGTGGTGTTTTTCTAAGACTATTTTCCCGGGACTAGATCCCCCAGATGGGGGTTGATGTCACGCAGACAGCCGGTGGTAAAAATCCAGCCAAATCCAAAAGTGTGTTTTGCCAACCCCACATTAAGGGGAGATAAGGGTAGGTAGAAAGAAAAAATAATTATGTATACCATATCTCAAAAACTACATAACACGTATACATAAATCATTAATTTTTGCTGACATTCGGTCTATTGATTTGGCCAAAAATTTTCGCTATAATTGGTTTGAATTCCAATCCTTAACCGGGACCTATATTACCGGAACAAAAAGTAGCCTATATTACTGGAAAGTTACACGAAAATCAATTTAGAAAGAAAGAGCTTTTAGAAAGGGTTACAAACATACACACACATACTCACAAACTTTCGCGTTTATATTAGTGAGATGATTGTCCTATCTGGGATGTAAACTTCAAACCTCAGGGTTTGTAGATAAGTACGCTGCCACTGGGTTGACGTGACGTAGGTACATATGCTTGTTAGCAACAGGTTCGGTATCGCCGCGCCGGTAGCGGGTATACGGACGCGACGTACAATTTGACTACGGAACCATAAAAACGTAGCGTTTTCAGTAAAATCCGTTTTAGAGATATTTAAAGTAGGAAAATATTGAAGTTGATAAAACTGGAAATGAATTTACCTCGAGCGGAATTTCATTAAAAGCTTCAGATTTCCCGGCGTCTAGGGTAAGATTTTTTTTATGACTGCGTGGGTGACATTCCGTTTACATTTCCCATGAGGGAACTATATGATATTTATGCACGAAATTACTAAAAACCTACAAATAAAATCACTCGGTGGTGTGGTTGTAGTTCGGTAATCGGTACGACTGACGTCCTGGGGTCTCGGGTTTGGTCCCCGGGCCGGGAGTGATATTGGATTTTTCCATATCAGCCCAGAGTCTGGAATTTGTGCCCGATATGGCGATAGGCTCGCCCCCGATCACATCTGGGACGCAACTAGGCTCGGCGAAATGTAGGTGTTCTATTTCGCTAGTGCGCTTCTGCCTACCCCTTAGATAATATGTACAGGCGAATGTGTAATAAAATCATAATGTATTACATTTTCTTTGTGTTTTCCAATATCCTTGCAATTCTAATCTTGCATCCTTTCTAAGAAGAGTAAAGTTGCAATTTCCGCAAAAGCTCCTATGTTGGAACTAGCGTACATTGGATGAAATATGCTGTGCATTCAATATTGTTTACCAGCTCTCAGTTCGACTATACACGCAACTATGAGTATTTGCATTATCGATTTTATGAGGCAGTAGTAAAAATGTGTTGTACGAAACGGAAAGTATGCATCGACATCACATTTTAATAAGTAGCAGTTGAATGAGTAAATAAATACACCGAACAGACATACACATAGCTCTGACACCACACTAGGTTTAACAGTATCGTGGGTATCAGAAACTACGAGATACTTTCGGTCTCACAACACGCAGACGCGAAACAACCTGTGGGGCACACAAACATATGGGTTGGTGCGGTCATTTCACTCGCCTGCTGCGCCACGGAGGCTGTCGATGTACAAAGCTCACAACTAGCCCTATTTGGGATAAACGACATTTGCTCCTACTTTAAGGGATGCAGGCCTATTATGATTGGGAATGGCGTTACGGTCTTGGTGATCGTTGGGTAGAGCTCCTATACAGATATAGCATCCTGACACCCGCCAAATTCCTGTAATCACGTTTAACAATTCCCACGCATTTGGCGACACCGAGCAGAGATGCTCGATGGAGTTCCATGGAATGTAAAAGGGAAAGAAAGCGAGAAATTAAGAGTAGACATCATATCAACACCTGAATGAGACGAGTCTGTTGGCAGTTTAACCCATTTCCTAAACGTATAGTATTTAAATCCAGCGAAACAATATCTTCGTTCTGAACCGTAGTAACGAGGTCACGAGAAGTGCAAGTGCACTTCCGATCATCTCTGGATCGCACGATGTATAAATGTATTATATTTTATAATATAGTACGAAGGGCGCTACGGCGGCCCCGCTACGTTCCCGCGCCCCCCGATGGCCCAGTTTGTCGCCTCTTGTGGCAGGCAGGGGATTCCGTGGCAATATGCTCCAAACGTCCCCAATTCATTGAGCGGAATCTGGTAGCAACCTAATTTAACTGATTATGTTATAGACTGATAGAAAATATGAACTGACTGCGAAATAGTTTTATCCATAGAGATGTAGTTTTATCAATAGCTGGGCAAACTTATCCCTGTTTAAGCGGAGTCGTCTCATTTAAATCAATAGTAATAACTGCGACATCATTTTTTAAACGCAATAATGTTTAACTATTTTTTAAGTTTATACAACAAATTAAACAACTACTTAATTACTTAACCAAACTATGTTGTTTCAGTTTCAAAGTTTTAAAATCTATTAAAAGTGGTAGAGCGATGCTATCGATTGCAGAATGTAGACAGTTTCGTCTAATTGTCTGAAACAGAAAGCAAATAAGTGACCAATTTGCTTACGACTTCTGCTATTAAACTGTACAATTTTATGCGCTGCCTGAAATGCTCTGACTATGTTATATTACACGTATTATAACATGATACTGAGATGGTTGTCTTTGTCTGTGAATATTGAAAATTGCATTTGGAGTACACCATTCTCGCTGAACAACATTCGACGAACGAGAAGTACCGACCTTTTATTTGTTAGATTACACCACTCTCGTCTGTCTGTGCAACCTGAGCTTAAGTCTCTAATAGCACTGCACAACTCCGGGGGCTTTCAAGTAGGTACCGTACTTGTTGCTAACGAACATGTTATGTGTTCCATTTATGTTTCTTTTATATTTTTAACCGACTTCAAGAAAGAAGGAGGTTATAAATTTTACCCATAACTCCGAGATGCGATAGCCTCGTCCCCTCGTCCCTCGTATCGCATCTGGGACGGAACTAAGCTCGGCGAAATGTGGGTGTTATATAGTTCGCTACTGCATCTCCTCCTACCACTTCGGGGATACAGGCGTGAGCTTATGTTATGTTATGTCCGAGATGCGTGAATCGTTGTCGATAATTATTTATTGTTTGAAAGAGTATTGTTCAGAGTATATCGCAAAAAGCAACAAAATAACTTTTCATAACAATACATAATTTAGACAGCCTCCGTAGCGCAGCGGGCGAGTAGCCGGCTGTGAAGCGAGAGGCCGCGGGTTCGATTCCCGCATTGAGACAAATGTTTGTGTGGCCCACAGATATTTGTTTCAAGTCTGGGTGTTGTGAGACCGAAAGTCTCTCATAGTCTCTGACACCCACGATACAGGTTATACCTAGTGTGGGGTCAGGACTAGGTGTGTGACTGTTGGGTGTATTTATTTTATTTATTATTTATAATAATATGACAGGGGTCATATTACTGTCCCACCGCTGGGTACGGACCACCTCTACTAATGAGAGGGGTTAGGCCTTAGTCCACCACGCTGGCTTAAGGCGGGTTGGTAGACTTCACATACCTTCGAAATTGTTGCGGGGAAATTCTCAGGTATTCATGGTTATAGTCAGTGACGTGCACAGACATGCGGATCAGGGTAGACAAAATCCTTGAAAAATGTTTTTCTTTAGCTCTACATCTACATTACTATCATCATCATAAATGTCGATGTTATTAATATAACATAATTTTTAGTAGGTATTTTCATGTCGCTTTACTGTTGCTCTCGGTGTGACCCACGGTAGTAACTTTGATTAAAAATTATGGCGTAGATATAGAGTTCTTCTATTTACCTACCTATGCAAGCGAAAACATTTTTTACTCGAGACTCAGCCACCTAGGTTTTTATGGAACTGTCTTTGCTATATTATGATTTGCAGATTTGCGCTTCATTACATCTTTAAACCTATATATCAACTGGACCAGACAAATGTATATACATATTTCCTTGAGGTTCAAACTCTTAAACATGTCTTTTATCAAAATCGGTTCAGTGGTTTAGTCAAACTCAAAACGTAACAAACAGACAGAGTTACTTTCACATATATAATCAGTGTAGATGTATTGCCTTGATATGTAGTGTAATAGTTAATATAAAATGTGACTTGCAGCCACACACAAAGAATATTTTATTTTAATGGCTTAATACTATGTTATTAGCGACCCTCTACTGAAAATTACTAGGAATCCATCGATTCACCCTCGAATGCCTGAAATCGATAGCCTGTCCACATATAACTTTATTAATATTTTTTTCGCGAACTTACCTATTGGGCGAAGGCGCTACTGGCTGGAGGATTCAGTCTTGGGGCAAATCGTAATGCAATTTTTAGGAATACCGTTATGCCCGACCTATAATTCGAACTCGATCCCCGGCCCAAATATGCTGCCACTAGACCCCTGAAAAAAGATTTTTTCCTATAGTCAGTCATTCGCAGATAACTGACTGACAGAAATTAATCAATCAGTCAGAGGTAAAAGCGAGCATTTCTCCAAATACTTATTAAAATTAAATGCATTTCAAAGTATGCATAACTATTTAGAAGTCCATTACATTGTCTCTTTGACTAGTCGTATGTAGAGTTTGTCAGGTTTGAGCTGCTTAAGTCTAAACTATTTGAGAATTCAGCAAAACCCTTCACAGCTACACACACACACACATACAGACACACTCACAGACATTTCAACAGATCCGTCCATTACAAACATTAATTACTCTTTGAGTTTGCTGCAGTAGTGTATACAGTGTGCTGCATAAAGTAACATTCTTTCAGAAAATGTTAAAAGGATTAAATTAATTTTATAGCGAGCATAGCATCGGGGCAAGGGGTGTTTCTCCTCTAATGTGCTGAATTTTTTCATATTTTAATTAATTACGATTGCGTTTATAAGAGTATTACGAATTAGAAGTTTCGATAACTTTGTAGTTATGTGTGTTAGATTGCAGATAATCATCATCGCGTTCTGAAATGTGATTGTGATCATCTCGGAACTCAATTTTGGCTTGTTAGGAAATTTAATAGTAGCCTTGAATACCTTTGATTAACCTTCGAGAATTTAGGCCTAAGTTCATGTGGCAAGACTTATTTATCAACATTATCAACAGTAAAATAATTTAAGCTTTTTCCATTTCATCGCATTGTAATCATATAAAAAAATAATAGTCTAAAAGCTGGTCCCACTCGGCTCTTGGCGTATAACAATCTATTTGAAAACTTGCTTGTTAAAACTGAACAAGCAGCAACTAGTTACTGAAGCTTCAGCGCTCTTTTGCATTCAACCGTGCAACAGCCTATTATTTAGAAGGCACATAAGGTATTGCTGAACTGTGCTTGTGTACATCTTTAATAACAAGACGCACAAAGTACAATGACAAAAAATATGTGAAAAACACATCAGAATTCTTCATTCAAAAAAATGTTATAACTATACTAGTAGCAACTTCTTTTTTATTGACCTAAGAAGCCTGACGAGATGACAACTGGCCTGGTGATGTGGGGTTATAATGCCCATTACCCTCTTGTATAATTAATTTACCCACCAGTTGTATCAGGGGTACGGTGGGTCTGAACTTCAAAAAAAGAATACCCTTCCTGAAGGATATTCTTTTTTATTTTCGCGGGAAAAGCGTTTTGCCGCTATCGCCACGCATGCGGGGTGACGTGACGGTTATGTCGGGTTCGCCTGTATTACGACTTAGCACTATGGAGCCAAGGAAATAGTCAAGCCGCCGCCTACCGAGTAAATATTATAATTAACTTTTTTCTCGACATGCTATTTGACACATGTTTAATTGATAAGACATCGAGACATCGGGAGTTGGTACATTAGCGTTAAATGACAATTTAATCATAAATCTCGACAGTACCGCGTTCCCATTAATTTTTGAAAGTGATCCTCTGCCTCGCTTATTATGAAGGAAGTTATCAAACGATTTATATGGTTCTGGGAAAGTCGGAGGCACATTTGGCCTTCACAAACGTAACGGTATCAATTTGAACTGCTTATAGTTATGCAGTATTATCTTTACCCGACAACGGACGGTTATAATAAATTAAAACTGGGTTCGATATGTGCTCAAATCCAGTTGAAAGAAAAGGAAAATTACTTATTTTGCCTATAAATCAACTAGAGATGTGTTTTCGAATATTTAAAATGCTGCATATCGAAAAATTGATTGTTTTCAAAATATTGCCGTTGTGTTTTTGGCATTATGTATTATAATAATTATAAATAAAAATCTTAATTAGAATTTTAGTAATATATATACATAAATTTAAATTGTATCTTTAATAGCTTTACAAATCCCCTTTATTGGAATAGGTGCGTGCTCAGAGCCCATGTATGGATAGTGTAATTCCGAGCTAATTAAGAAACTATATTACAGTTAACTAATTGTAGCGCAATACACACCATAGCCGCCAATCCGCCGATCCGCCGACGCAACTCGGCGGCCTATGAGTTTTCTGACTTGCAAGGAAGCCGCCAACAATCCCGCCGACAAAAGTTGCCGACATAAGCCGGCGGGTCGGCGGATTTGGTGTGTATTGCCCATAAGTACATCCCATCTGGAACGGAAATGATCTCAGTGAAAAGTGCGTGTTGTAGTACTCTAGGTCTCCTCTGCCTACCCTTTCGGGGATATAGGAGTACTATGTATGTATGTATTTAGGTATAAAAGTACTAGATTTTGCATCATTGTGTATTGGCCTTCACAACTTCCTATGTTCAAAGAAAAGCAAATTCATGAGTTTCATGATTTGGTTAAGAAAGACTGCTTTAGACATGATATTATCATCGTATTGCATAAATGAATATATAGGTAACACTATTTATATTTGTTGAATTTGCATTACAACCGTTTATCTGGTAAGCAATTTTTTTCCAAGTCTGGGGCTTGTGTGCAGATACCTCTATATAACTAATGTTTTCAATAAAACGAATGGTCTTTTACTTATAAAAATATTTAGGCGTGTCTTATATTTGAGAATAGTTTTATTTTCTAACAATGTGGCTCAAGGAAAAAGTGACAACTATTCTTAAAGATAAGAAGCGCGTAAGTGGTTTTATAAGTAAGCGGCATTGTTTGAAGTGCTGTAATATTTTGTTCAAAGCAGTTTAATAATTAAACCGCCTAATTTAAGAACAAGCGACCACCCCACAACCCATGCTATATTGTGCGGCTCAGTGAGATGTACGAAAAACAAGCCCTACATTTTTTTAAACATCTATGCTTTCAGCTCTGTAATTCCATTAGTGTTCCTTGATTTCTTAGACTTTGACTTAATTGATTTCACGGCTGAGATCTATAGAGCGAACTTTAACTAAGTCTGAATCCAAGCTACTAACACAGTGAGAATTTGGAATTTTTAAATAGAACATTGTCTTCATTTTTTAGTCCGAGCCATTTTTTAAAATGGACTGACAGAGAGACAAGTCAAAGTTCGATTTAAGAATTCCGAATCCTCACAGAGTTCGTTTCTTTGATTTAGACTTAGTCGAAGTTCGCTCTATATGTAGATCTCATGCACGATGCCGTTAAAACATTCCAGTAGTAAATATATTTTGTTATACAGGATGTTGCAAAAAGGTGGTACAAATAATAACACGCTTAAAGGGAGGATGGCTAGCAATTGAACGATAATTACATAAATTGTATAAAAATAATCATATAATGACTAAACTTATTGTTTATGATATAGATATAAGGATTTTTGTTAGTGTGGGTTTTTGCATCCTACAATGCCATTTTACCTTTCAATCATTCTTTTGGTAATTACATCTCCAATAGTATTAAGTATGCGTGAATCCATATAAATATGAATATCAATTGTATGGACAATTTGTAAATCAAATTATTAAAAATGGAAAAAAGACAAAAAAAGAAATGGTGACAATTGATGATGAAAAAAATAAGCCCGGAGTTTCTTTCTGCCTTTCTTCTTCGGGTCGTCATCCGTAGGTAGCTAGAGAAAGGCTGGTAGGTTAGCTAGGATAGCAGAGACTGTCCCGCCCACACACCCGCCACTGTAACTCCTGTAAGCCAGGATCAACAGTGGCACGCATTTTACGACACCGAGCAATGAAGCTCGGTGAGTCTCAGAGAATGCAAAATTGTTTTCATCCCGCAACGAAATTAATCAAACAGAAAGATAGGGAGGAGTTGGAATTATAGGGTTTCCACTTCCCTCCGTAAAAATGCAGGAGACAATGTAATGAACTAAGGAGGCATCAGCCTCATACATAGGGATATTTACAACTGGAGAGGCCAGATGTAAAGCACCACGGAAATAATTTTAATTTTAGTGGGTCCTATCATGCGAGCTGTTAAACTTGATTCCAATAATAAGTATGGCAAAAACGCCGGAATGCACGGAAATTCGTCCTAGTTTCCACAAGGTCCATATAGTATACAACTCCAGATGTTATTTGCATACTGTCTAGCATGATGGTGCGCTCATTTTGCCAGAGACCACACTCCCAAAGAATGTGATGTGCGGTCTGGTCATATTCACAGCCGAGTACAGAACACGGGCACGCAGGTGACTCAACCAACTTAAATGAAAACAATTTACACTTAAAGTTACCGTGGCCTGTAAGAAATTGTGAGACACAATGATCTATTTCTAACCAAGTTTTAGATAGACGATCGCGGATTGAAGGAAAGTACTGATATAAGTGCCGCCCCTTTATAGAGTTGTCCCATCGAGTTTGCCATTCATTTAGAAGCTCGTTACAAATTTCGGATTCCGGTTTAAAAAGTCTATTGATTCTCGATAGCTCGCGGGACGTAAGAAAGGATTTATCCATGTTCTCTCTTATTGAGTAATACATCGCGGCGCGACGCTGCACCTCCAGATCGACTGGAAGTACACCGGCAAGAACAGGCAAAGCTTCGGTGCTAACGGTTCTATAAGCTTTACACAAGAATATCAACGCCAGACGCTGACTTAGGTGACTGAGGTTAGCTAGGATAGGGCCTCACGTAGCAATCCCAACTGCTTCCAGTATTTTCAGTCAATCCCCTGCCACCATTCCTGCCATATGCCATGCCCATACAACCCATTCCCTTACACTCTATTCCTATCTCCCCTTATCACCCTATCTCAGCCATCCCATCGTTATTATGTCCATACTTGCCTGTCTGTCGTCAAATTCAAATATATAATGTTAATTATATTAATCTTATTTTAAAAATTTACTTGTGTTGACTTGTCATAAGTGCTGTTTTACATGCCTACGTGATCAATAAAGATTTTTATTTTATTATTTTTTTTAAAAATGGGAATTTGAATTTATTACAAAAAATCACCTCTCCTCTGGTTCAGTTGCTATATACTCGTAATTTGCAAACCACATACAGATTTTTTAAAAAGTTTTAACATATGCACAGCCGTTTTTACATTAATTGCGACAATTTACATGTCGCATATTATCGATTTTGAATTCCCAGTGCTTTGAGTAATTTTATTGATTAAAAAAAATAAGTTCCATTTTTATATTTTAATTTACCATTAATGACTTTAAATCGTTCTCCTTGTATGTGAAATTGTTATTGGTACCACCTTTCTGCAACATCCGATATAGCTGTTAAAAATAATAATTGTTTTGCAGTAATTAATTAATCGGTTTTCGTGTTTTGAAAAGCAGCATGTAGAATAATACCATGAGTATAAATATTACTTTATAGCACAAATGTGTACTCCCCTTGATATACCACCTCAAGTTACTACTAATTATTAAAGCTCACATTTTTGGCCCTGAAGTAAGACTCGGGGTAGAGCGATTCTTTATTATTTACTAAACGAAATAAACTTTAGAAGTTCTTGAATTACCAGATGCCTTTGTAGATGTTTCTAAAGAAAGGGGTCAAGTATTTAGTAATAAATGTGTATGTATATAATTAGTAATTACGTATTTATTTTAAGAACCTAAATTAGTTTAAACTCTTGTTATGGTAAATCATTTCATTGAAAAAACTTCATTATATGGCAATACATCGTATATAAAAGGGCAATTTCTCGAAAAGAACTATTTCTTAGTGAGTAGGCACTAAGTGGCAGGTCGTGGGCGGAAGTATTTTATGGTTGATGATGTTTCAGGTGTTTTCGTTCAGCATGAGCCAGGAGCTACATCGAGACGGCATTGAATACGCGCGCCCGCTGTGAAGTGTCGTAGCGGTAATTTGCGTATTGGCCACAGCGAGGAGAAGGCGCCACGTGTGGGCCTGCGTACACCCGGGGGCGGGCGCTTTGCGCCGCCCCTCAACTGCATAATATGTAAGTGCATTGTACACAGAGCGCATTCGTCCGCCTGTCGTCGCGGTGATTGAGATCCGGTATTCTATTTTACCTGCCACTGCGATTGCATTTACGGACGTACCGGCAGATCCGGTGGACGCGCGCTGCGACTCGGTCGTCATCGGAACTATATTAAAATGCGTCCGGGATTGTTCGTATTTATCGCGATACAAATTGTCATCGTACTTCTAGTTTTGACGCGGGCCATAGTATATTTGATTTTTGTTATTGTTTATTGTGCGGACGTATTAAGCAGTGTTGGAAAAAATACGCTATTAATTTTTTAAACTGATAAACTTTTGAGTGTTTTTTTCGGTCCCGGGGCTGGTGGAGTGTTTTAATTTAATCGTGAACTTTAATGAACTTATTCAAAATGTGCTATTTGGACGTGACCGCCTGTCTTCAGCGAGAGTTAAGGTTTATTTTTTTCTATTATTAAAACACTTCACTGCTTTTCTCTGTTTACGCACGTTTAAAGCAAGTGCGAGTGTACCTGTTGCGTTTGTTTCTGTCTATTCATTTCAGTTTAGTTATCCTGGTTAATTTTATTTTTTATTTTTAGTTATGTGTTTATTGCATGATTATTTATTTTATTTCAGTTATTTTTATGTAATGTTGTTGTCTGTAAAGCGAATGCTTTATTTATTATTTTGAGCGATTCTTTGAATATGTGATTTAGCGAGATTCATCGGTATTTTTTGCCGCTGTATACTACGAATTATTGCAATTAGCAACTTTGCGAAATGATTCGTCCTTAAGACACTATAGAAAATTAAATTAAAACGGCGTAGGCAAGTACTAGATCAATATCACCCCAATTATGGTAATTGCCCTTGCAGTGATTAAGGGCACATTTTTATAGATGACACACAGCGGGACCTTTCCGTGACCCAACTGGTCTCTATGAAACAAGACTGTCAAAGAGATCAATTAATGAGTTGTCAAAAGAGCGGCTAACACGTAATTAAGCTCAGTAGTATATTTTTCATGAATTTGTCACGGGGAAAGTCGGTGTGTGGTCAATTAGTGCGTCTCTTGATGGCAGAGAAATAGGTCGAATGGCGGGGGGTGCACGGGGCTCGGAGGATGGGCACCGGCCTCGGAGCTCGCGGGATGGAGTGGGCGGTCAAGCCACCCACCACCCGACGCTGCTGGTGCGTTCCAGGCGAACCCGGCCGCAATCTGTCTACCCTTTTAAATATAACCTTCCAGCGTAACATTTTAAACGCGTTTATAACATTTTTTTCATACAATTGGTTTAGCTGTTTTAACATTGTTCTATGCCAGGGTTTGACAGTTTAAATGACAGCCTCCGTGGCGCAGTGGGCGAGTAGCCAGCTGTTAAGCGAGAGGCTGCGGGTTCAATTCCTGCATTGATGCAAATATTTGTGTGGCCTACAGATATTTGTTTCAAGTCTGGGTGTTGTGAGACCGAAAGTCTCTCATAGTTTCTGACACTCACAATACAGGTATACCTAGAGTGGGGTCAGAACTAGGTGTGTGACTGTTGGGTGTATCTATTTATTTATTAAATATAGCATTTTGTTCATAGAACACGTTCAATTACAGACCGCTAAATACATACATTTTAGTACGATACGATTTTAGCATACGATTTGACTACTTTGAGCACCCTTCGAATTTACAATGTTATGTGCCTTAGAAGTATGTATTTTTAATACTTTATATTTTTACTGGTACTATGTTCACGTTGTCTAAACGTATACTATAATGTATTATAAATTGCGTTCTTTATGTCAGCGATGCATGTCTAAAAACACAATATTTTCAGTTCTTTTTCGTACTACGATTGATTGGCTACCAAATGTTGGTTGGAAGCGTCCCGGGACCACGGACAGTATATTACGGGATAGGCCTTTATCTATCAACGGACTTACGTGTCCTATACAACACTCGTATTTATGCGTTATGATTTGAATTAATATGTTCGCATCAACTGACCCGTAACATATTTTAAATTCGACATACATTTATGTATGTGGTAGACGAGGTCACCGTCGGTAAAAACGGTTTTGTTTTATTCAGATACCCGCCAGATGGTTTATTGACATCGGGACAAAATAAGCATGATGTAGAGTGGCAACCTGACATCATTGCACCAGACCCGTTCGTGTCAGACGATTGTTTAGATGTCTTTTCACCGAATCATCAGTTCCTGCTGACCAAGTGAGTGTCTTGGCACCATAGATCGATATCGTCACCCGTATGCATATGTATGTATGTACATAGCTATTTCATATTCATCTCCATTCATTGTGAGTGAATTGAGATATTTTTTCTATATCTTGATTCATTTACGTGCGCGGTGTCCCAATGATCACCTGCCATATTTTCTGCGATTTATCTTATGAATTCTTAACTGATTTATATAATGATAAATACAATATAAAGCAGGTCTCACATGATATTGCCTAATGCATGATGTTGCAATGAACATGAAATGAAAAATATGTAATGAAGGCGTAAAGTACGGATTTTGGAATAACTACGAATCTTGCTGCGCCTATAAATTATTATAGGCAACGGCACTCATAAACCACTTTATTATTATGAAATATTTTGTAATTAGGAAGTTTCCATTTTGATACTATGCAATTAGCATTAACATGTAAACAAACTAGGTATTATATTTAAGTCTAAAAACCTTGTTTGTGTTCTAAATGTTGAAAATTAAAATTCTGCGACGTTACTGCACCTAAGTCCTAGAAAGTCGACAAAGCTAGAGTTTAAGCCAGACTAAGTTAAAGGGCATATACAAAATGTTTCAGTGTATTTTTGTGAGGGAATTTTAGTGATGGGATGGAAAATATAAGAGTGAAATTTATGTCGGTGTAAGTTATGATTTGTTTTACGAAAGGTATTTATCGCGCGAAAGTGAATGGAAGGGTCGGAAGAGGGCGCCCGAGGAGGACATCCGTGGATCAAATAAGTGATCTTCTCCGAAAAAGGCAAGTGAGGTACCCTGAACCGGCGGGAATGTATGAAAAGATGCATGAGTGTGGAAGAGGCAAAAGAGGAGTGTAAAGTGTGTAAGCTTGTGGTGCTCAATAGTCTCTGCCTACCCCCATGGGATACACGCATGAGTGTGTATGTATGTATTGTTTTACGGCTCTTTAGCGCTTAAACTTATATCTTCGTGTTGGGACTATTTAACTAGAACGGCTTAATATTATTTAACACGAAACTTCAAAACATGCATTATGTACATTTAAGAATAATTATATAAATAATAATCATATCCACCTAAAAGTGGACTGACGACCTGATAAAGGTCGCAGGAAGTCGCTGGATGCAGGCCGCTTCCAACAGGTCGATCTGGAAATCTTTGGGGGAGGCCTATGTTCAGCAGTGGACGTCCTATGGCTGATGATGATCATGATGATGATGTCATGTAAGCACCAAATAGTAATATTGTTTATGATCGTGCATAATTAAAATTTCGCCATAATTAAATAATAACTTTCCGATCATATTATGTTTGTTACACCATTTGATACAAGAACTATTAATTCACAAGCTTAAAAATCAAAGTGGCAGTTCGATATTGGTATTGATTATGTCGTAATATAGCTATAAGCGTCAACAATGCATACTAAGTAATTTATAAAACTGACCTACCTCAACACTAGTACCCCGTGTGGTGAGAAATGACACGCGACAGACACCTGGAGGATTCTCATATCGAAGGCCAAGCCGGTAGTTGGTTATAAAACCGATTAAAGTAGGAGTTTATCGTTTAGAACTTTATTTATCGTTCAATTTCATTATATTAACATAATACAGTTGGCACGCGGAATTACCAAAATTAAGTATATTTATAATTCACGATTGCATGTTTGCAGTTTGATTTGAATACTTAGAAATGGTTCCAGCTAGAATCTTGAGATAGTCTGAGATAGCAATGGTTGGCAATGAATCGGATGTCGAAATAAACCCAATTAGTGTATTTGCAACCGAGTTCAAAACTAAGAGATTCTCAATTCGTCAATATTTATTATGCACATAGGTCATTCGAAATAGGCGAGATTCGGATAACAACCTAAAAACAACAAGGCGCCGGGTGAAGACGGCATTACAACAGTTACTGAAAGCTGGAGGTGCTGTAATACTCAAACAGCTACAGGAACTTTTCAATGCCGTGATTCGCACTAGAACAAAGCCAAAGGAGTGGAGTAGGGGTCTGGTTATTTTGTTCTTTAAAAAGGGTATTCCCGTCTGAAGAACGACAGACCGTTTACGCTCCTAAGCAGTTCTCAAGAGTTATCACGAACTGTCTCGCCCAATGTTTCGATGATTTTCATCCTCCGGAGCAGGCCATGTTTCGAAAAGGCTACAGTATCGTGGACAAAATTCACACATTGAGACAGATTATACAGAAGACCCAGGAGTACGAAAGAGCCTTCGACTCGATTGAAACCTGGGCTGTTCTAGATTCCTTCCAGCGATGCTAATTTCATTGGCGCTATGTGGAGTTGCTGAAATGCTTTTATGACTGCTACGATGGCCGTCCAAGTGTCCAAAAAAGACCATCTTCAGCGCGGTGTAAGACGGGGATGTGATATCGCCGAAACTATTTACCACTGTGCTGGAAGACGTCTTTAAAAAACTAGAATGGAATGGGCGAGGCATAAACGTGAACGGAGAGTACATTTCGCACCTTCGCTTTGCCGATGATATCGTCATAATGGCGGATTCGCTGCACGAACTGCTGGAATGATGTGTAGCTTTATTTTCATATCCTAACGTTAACTAAGATTTTAAACATTACTACTAATAAACTATAAAAAAATATGATAACTATGAGTTATGTTAGAGTGCAAAATGTGCAGTACAAACAGCCTTAGATAATCACAAGTTTAAAAACTTAACGCACCGACTTCAAAACTTATCCGATCGTGACCAATTTTATGTGGGGCTCCCTTGAAATAGGCTCTATCACAAAAATAATCTTGAATATCCGTCTACATTTGTCGCAGATATGGCGTAATATACATAGAAAAATAACAATAGTCATACAGACGAATTGAGGACCTTGTCCTTTTTAGAAGTCGGCCGATAAAATATGCATGTTCAATAAGTACTCTTTATTGTAAAAGTTTTTTTTTACATTTTTAAATATATAACATAAAAACAAAAATACATTTTAAAATATAAAAATGATCCTCCGTTGACGAGGCTCGGGACGCAAGCCACCGGCGGTTAGGACCCCAGAGTGAGGAACCTCCTCACAATTGGGTACTTGACTTTTTTTAAAAGTATACAGAGCTATTTATTAGTTTATCCTATATTTCGTAATTTATATTCATATTTGTTAAAAAAAAATTATAATGTATAATTTAGTTTGCCGACGGATGACGTCATTATTCCTTACCATAGATACAAAATCGCTCATAAAAAATACATTGAGGAAATAACATTTATGATTTCAAGCTAAAAAAAACGGGTCAGATATTTCGGCGATCAGATATCGATCGTCGATCACATCCGCGTTGAAATTAGGTTGAGCTTTAAACAAAAATACGAAAAAAATATACCAAATAACCTGGCAGTATGACTTTGGATTTTAGGTCTTAGGATCTTGTGGAACAAATAATATGCAAGAAAAATTATTAATGTAAAATTATGCATCGTGATTGATGTTGACAGTCACGTGACGCACAGAAAAAAAAATATATTACCAAAAAAAAATATTATATTGTATTCTTGGAGTATTTTTAATAAATTCCTATTGCACACGTTATTTCGATGATATGTTCCTACAGAAAGTCATTGATATTGATTAGTGATTACTATAGTCAAGTACCCAATTCGTGCCGTAGCCAGTAACACTGCCTTTTGCATTTGGCTCTTGACCCAAGCACCAACCGAGAGTCTCGAGGCGTTGGTCGGGGCTCGTTGGTATCAAACTATGGGCAGACATGACTATCGGAACAATGATTGTTAAATCCACATTCCACATGCGAGCAACCTCATGTGCCAGGTCTAAACATTTCGACCAAAGAATTTTAACGCCTAGAAATAAATCTAAGATTTTGACAATTGTCTTTTTCGGCTTTTATAAGGTTCTCGTCATGAGGAATCGTGTCATCAACAAGCATTACCTGGCGTGCCAATCGATCTACTATCACAATATTAAGCTTATTGGCTACAATAGTCCTGTCCGTGATAACAGATCGATCCCAATAGAGCGTTGCATGACTATTTTCGAGAACTGGTTCGGGAGCATTGATAATAAGGGATGTCAGAAGCCACAAGGCAATATCGAAGAGCAACTTGCTGGTGTATGATCTTGGATATAAGGTTACGCCTATGCATATACTCACTGTTAGCAAGATACGAACAACCGGAAATCACATGCCTGATAGATTTTCCGGGACGGTGGCATGCTCGACAAATGTCGACCGTGTCGTCCTTCATGATGTACATCTTTCCTATAGTTGTACGTTTTGATAACTTCGTCCATAATTGCAAAGACCAAACCTTCAGTCTCCCCAATATGTATTATTATTATTATGCAATAATTTTCTGGTTCATCAAATTATTATTAGTAAGCAGTTAATAGGTCTCTATGGTCTAGTGGCAGCATATAAGTGCTGTGGATCGGGAGGTCCTGGATTCGATTCCCAGGTCGGGCAAAGTGAATTTTCTAATTTAATTTGCCTGGCACTGGATCCCCCAGTGAGGTTGATGTCAGGCAGGCAGCCGGTCGTAAAAACTAAGCCAAATCCTTTCTGCAACATGCTTGAAAAAAGTTTGTTGCGTCGATCCCACATGTAGATGGGATAAGGGCAGGTAGAAAGAAAAAGTACTTAGTAAGCAGTTATCATCGCCTTGCTTTAGCGACTTCGTATAACAACTGTAAACCGGCAAGACCTGGGTTTGATTCCCAGGGCGGGCACTGTGTATTGTTACACTATTTGCCCGGGACTGGTTCCCCCAGAGAGGTTTAACGTCAGACAGGTCGGACGCAATAATGCCAAATCCTTTTTGCAATATGATTGAAAAAGTGTATTGCGCCGATCTCACATTATGGTGTGATAAGGGCAGGCAGAAAGATTTAGAATGCATTTTTTTTCTGTTTTGGCTTGCTGCTATATGTGTTGCTTTATTTGTAACTTTGACATGTATCATATTACATCGCTTTAATTATTACTGCATTGTTTGTTACAATTTAGATCTGTTGCGTTGAGTCTTAACCCTCATTCGCACGAGAGCTATTTCAACGCGCGTTTCAACATGTCTGTTCATATGAGTGCTTGAAAATCATTCTTGTCTTGTGTCTAATAAGCCGACGTGTGAATAACTATATTAGAGTTCATATGTTCCATTTCAACGCTCTCGTGCGAATGAGGTTTTCGAGTATTATTTCCCTTTATACATTTTTGTTCTACTGATCAAATACATATGAACACATTGCCATAGGCAAGCTATGATAGGCGTGATTGTAAATAAATGATATTTCATAAAAAAAGTCTCATCTGGTTATCAGATGAGTGAAAGTCGATGCACCACAGTCTCCCCTACTATAAGGTTTTACTTGGCTTAAACTCTCTGCGTTATGGTAAAACACTAGACCCCTTCAATGATTATAACTTCAGCGTGTTTTTTTTTCATAAACTTTTCACAAAGAATTACGGTATTCACTATACAGGCTTGCCTAGTGTGAAGACCACGAGAATATTTGAGGTAAATTGTAAATTAGATGCCTAAACGAAACTGTTAACTACTGTTCGTCATCATCATCATCAGCCATAGGACTACTGTTAATTCTGTTTAATTTTGTTCAATTATCATGTTTTATAGCATATATTTAAAAATGTAAACTTTAAATTAAATTCATATATTTATTCCTCAGATTCCAATTTTCTGTTTGTGTCAGTTTCCATGTACTGCAGCTTTCCTAGAATACATTTTAATTACTGTTTTTGTATGGTAACAGTAGGGACGAAAATTCAAATGAGATTATTTGAAGGTTTTGAGAATTTATAGGCGGCCCTAGTAATGCCTCATAATGTCTATTCGTTTTGCTCTTAGACAAAAGGAAATGAGGACGAGGTATAAATAACTGCGAAAAAAAATAATATGTCTTATATAAACCAAAATGGCGACTTTGCAAAAGAAAGATCCCATTAATTAGGCATCTTCTTCACATTCCGAAATTAGTATTGTTGTAAATAAATCACCGTGTTTATAATAAAACCAATAAGTATTTATACGTTACATAAGTCTTATGACATGGTAGCAACTTACATGTAAGTAGATTGCAAAACTAAAATGGCTTCATAGTAAACACGTATTTTTCATTGTTATGCCAGGTCCTCTTATTTTTTCTTTAGTCATTGGTTTTGCTAGTATCCACTAAACAGCTTCGCGCTTAATATATTCTGGTGGTAATCGTTTAGGCCATGGTTCAGATAATATTGCTTGTTTCAATTAGTGCGCAACATATTAGTGGTAAGAAGGTTTAAGAATTATTCTATAAAGCATGTACCGTGCCGGAAAAATTGCCGCAATAGCACATTTAGGGCCTATGCACACGGTGTATTTTTAACGCGCCGATTACGCGCAGATGATGCGTGTTAACGCGGTTTAAACGAAATTTAAACGCCGACAGTAAACCTTTCCACACTAGACAGTTAGAAATTTTGTGGCAACGTAAACGCTCCTTTGTATCTATACAAGCGCGCTGATACGGCGATACAGACGCTCTGCCGTTGTGCGTATTTATTATAATACAAAAATATCTTCGTTTTAGTTTTTTCCCACTCGTTGCCTGAGACATTGGCTAAATAAAGTTTATTCCTTTCTTCCTACTTTCTTTATACCAAACTATGAAGTGAGCCGTGCTTCTCCCGTACACCCCCACTCCGACAATACATAAACAAACGCAATACAGACCGAGATTTGAACGCGCTTCTGGTGCGGATTTGTATCGCTTTGTAAGCGCGTTTGAATCGATACAAATACGATAAACTGCTTTTTGGTCATCTACATACACCGTGAGTACTCGTTCCTAAAACGTGTATCGTCACCGCGTTAAAAATACGCCGTGTGCATAGACCCTTAGTACAACGCAATGCAATCCATTTAACAGAAGTACAAACGTTTGTTAATTAGTAATAATTTTATTTATGTTACACTTTTGAATTGATTACTATTTTTATGGATTACGGACCACTGTCGTGTTTGGAACATTGTGCCTATTTTATATATTATATTGTCTAATAAGTAAATAGATAAGTCACTTAATTATGCTCAATATTAGGTGTTCCGCGCACATGCATATTTTTACTAGCATCCGATAACTGTCAACAAGGCAAAGATGTCTGTTACAGACTACAGTAGATAATAACTATTGTAAATGGTGGTAGTTTTTCAAAAAGTACTGAATCAACAAAAAATAAATTAAGTCAGGTATTAATAGCAACATGGTCTATTGACGAATTATTTGATATTGATATCGATAACCGATTCTTGATTTCTTTGCTTGTTAACTTTACGCAATTTTGTTACTTTTTTATGACTTCTGTTATTATATTATAATTTACCTATTACGTCACTCCCAGGCCATCGATCGCATCAGCTTACAGCTCTATCCCCTTCAGTTTATGTTTGCAAATACTGTCTATATACATGAACATTTCTGATTAAGACGGTTTTGCGTTTGTGGCCGAAATAGTTAATATCATAAAGTACAGCGAAATTATGATTGATTTAATTTCAATTACGCGTATAAGAATAAAATATCGGTGCTACAAATAGTTGCTTATTCTTATGTCCCGTGCCGTTAACGAAATGTGCGCTTTGTTAGACGTGGATAAAGTGCCGGTTGAGGTTGTTGTAACATTATCGCCCGAATGGTCAAACGCTACTCAACTTTAACGGCTTCTTACATTGATTTTCGCCATACAATTTTAACAGATAAGGCTTGCTTAAACGACATAAGGCGACCTTAAGTGTATGAACATTCGGCGGTATGTAATATAACGAATTTGATAAACACGGCGGGTCCTAGGCGATAATAATATTATATTATCGCCTAGGATGCCGTGCCCGTGCACTTGGTATTATTTCATCCAATAAGGTATCTTTATTATTTATATTTAAAAACATTACATAACATAAGCTCACGCCTATATCCCCGAAGAGGTAGACAGAGGCGGACTAGAGAACTAGAACACCTACATTTCGCCGAGCTTAATTCCGTCCCAGATGTGATAGGGGGCGAGCTTATCGCCATATCGAGCACGAATTCCAAACTCCGGGCTGATACTGAAGAATCCAATATCACTTGCCCAACCTGGGGATCGAACCCGGGACCTGCCATACCGCGCACGCAATACCGCTACGCCACCGAGGCAGTGGTAAAAAAATTACATTTAAAAAATAAACGGTGCGGCCCAGGACCAAAATCATAGTGCTGAGGAGTCTCCTAACACGCGTACCGTGTCCGTCAATAACGCTTTCAGAAATCCAATCACCAATCGAAAGTTTTTATGACTATAGTCCATGACACACATCTTTATTTTATAATTAGTCCTTTCTAAAAGCTTTACATTCCTCATGGTGAGACTCAGGCAAGACCCAAGCCACCGATGGTTAGGGGCCCAGAGTGAGCAACTTCTTCATATTCATCATTATCGTAATTGTTACAAAATGGAAACTTTCTAACATGTATCATTGCAACATTATTTTTGCATTCAACGATATTACCTACATTTCTTAGTACTAGTATTTACCGGGCGCTTTTGGATGTAATGTGCACCTCGAATTCCAGCATCGCGTTGAAACAAATATTACTGTGCGTATCATAATGTTATGCGATTTTGAGCATTTCATCAAAAGGAAGACCAAATCAGTGCGCAGTAATTCAGCACATTATTTGGCAGTTTATATCAAACGTTAAAATCTCTATGTTGCTCGGTTACTAAATGGAAAATCAGATTTTCTCATTATTATATAATAACATTACATTACACGCAAATGCGCCGGTCAATACTGAACTTTCTTTTGAAATTAACAGGTTTTTTACGTATATACCGTTGTAAATACACAATTAATATTTTGTTTAAATTTCTCAAACTTAGCTCTACTAAGACCTAGTGAAAGGCCTGGTAATAAAATTTAACGAAAATAGGTACGTGTAGTTTAGGTTTTTAATGTTTCTTTTTTTCCAAATTTAGGACAGAGGAACCAAACACGATGAGTACGGTGGAAGATGAACCATCGTCTGGTTTAAATGGAAGATTAAGACCTAGGAAGGCTACTTTCCCCAGTCCTCAATCCAAAGCGTCACGTAGAATAGACGGAAAACCCTCACAGGAGAAATTAAAAAGGACCGGAACCCCTTCCAAGTCCTCACCAAACAAACCAGATGATCTCTTTATCAATTCAGACTGCGCCCCCGCCTCCCACCTTTGTCCTCATTGCGACAGAAAATTCGCATCTAAACAAACGGTTTCCAAGCATGTGCGCCGGTTGCATATTTCTACGTCTAAAAAACACAGCGCTATAGGATGTTTGTTTTGCAACCACACGGAAACTGAATCCAATGAAATTATTCGGCATATGGTAGACAGTCATCCTAACCAATACTTCGCTTGTCTTGACTGTCACGGAAGATTTTCCTCCACCTCCGAACTCGCCGAGCACAAGCTTAATATCTGCGAAAAACAAAAACCATCATATCGTAGTAAATTGCGGCAGAAATCATCGACTGGCGTTAAGAAGATCTCAAAGAAACTTAACATTAATAACAAGGCCAATTTTCGTAACGATGGCAAGGAGTATCCAGATGAGCCTAACTTCAACGGCATTGTTATATCGTGTGAACTCAAGCCATCACAGATTCACGACGCGGCTGATATTGAGGATAACATAACGACGAATTTAATTTTACCGCCCAGCAAGAATATAAGCAGCAACATAGTAGTGGAGAAGAATGCTGTTATAGTATTAGATGACATACAGTGGAACAAACGTATTCCTCCCAATTTTACGTTTCACAACACCGATGCGGACCAGATACTATCAAGACTAGGCGTTATCCACAGATCGCCGAGGACCGGCGAATCTACGAGAAGAGAATGGTTTAAAGCAATTGAAGATTCAGCTCAAAAGTTCGAGAAGTGCTTCGACACGACCTTCTATTCTAGGGTCGCGAGTAATGTCCAAGAAAACCTAACTAAATACCTAGATGGATCATTTAATTTCAATCCCGATCCGGATAATATTATCAAGACTCGAAAAGCCAAAAACAACGTCGTGATTAATACAGCTGAAGGATTTCCGATTCTTTTGGCTTTCGAACAGTATTGTCGTAATGTATTTGATGGACATGTCCCTCGTGCTATAGCACCGAAGCACAAATGGAAGTGGGAAAATATAGACAACGATAAAAGTCTTATTAACCCTGATCAAATAAAACGGGATTCACATGCTAATAATTGCATTATTACTTTAGTATCGAGTTTGGATATATGGACACAACTGCGCATGAGACGCATGTTTGAGGACAAATTTAAAAATTCGACGATAGAAAAAAAGACTGAGAAAAGGAATATCATCGCAAAAGAACTGAAAGAAATACTTGAGAGCAGAGAGATACCCACTCCATCATCTCAAATAGTCGGTTATACAAGCAAACCAGAGACTTCGATAGAATCACTTGATTTTCCGGCGTCTTTGGGATTAAAACCATCAGCGCCACAATATGATCTCCAACCTGCAGTACTGAGTGGTGAATGGGTGCGGCCACGATGCTATGTTTGTTGCGCCTGTGGTGCTCAGACGAGAGACGCCCGAGCTCTGTCTTCTCACATCTCGACCCAACACCCAAACGCCCAGGTGCAACACTACGAGATTGTTGGAGAATCGCTTTTAAACGCTGACATATTAAAGCATTTGTACATTCCTCCCAGTCAAACGTGCAATAGAACTCGACCTCTCCGGGGAATCAGGGAATGTACTAAATGCAAAAAAAATATCAGTTTAGAAGACTTGCACCAGCACATGCTGGATTGTGCCGGCGATACACCGACGGTACGCAGAAAATGTCGATATCGTCCATTTGGAGTACGTAGGCGTCGACCGAGATTACCTGACAATACTATACGCAAGAAAATTCGTAAAGATATACGAAACAGACAAAGACAAAAAGGGCATATTAGATCAAGGCCACGACCCAAGATTAAAACGGAGGTTGGAGACGGTAAGTCATCTTTAATATCAGTACCAGAACTAACAACATTTTTAATCATAAGAATAATAATAACCAAAGAACGACCCATACATCGAATGTCAATAGGACAATTGACATGGATGTGATGTAATGTCGGGTTCAAAAGGCAAAAATCAGAACGAAATTGTTAAAGTTCTTCTAAATCCTTAAATAATTACCCTCTTTTAATTTGCCACTTATTTTTATTATTATTATTATATTATCTAGTAGCAGTTATTCTTTAATTTTAGAACACTAAGTACCCTTCTAAGATATACAATGGTTTGTTTATTTTTGTAGTTCAGATTTCCGAATTGGGTGTTTGACAATTTTTTTAAAATTAATTTTATATAAAATTTACGTCGTCTAAAATATACCTCTAGAAAAGAAATAAATATTTAAATATTTTCAAAAATAAAAATGGTATAAATAAGCCTTTGAAGTTTGGTGTAACCTTCAAACTGCGGGAAAGAGAAGTATCAGTATAATCACGTCACCGCCATAACGGTACGTGCCTTGGAAAGAGATAGCAAGATATCTCCAATATGCCCCCACTCCAGCATTTAAAACATGAATTACTGCCTAATTTAACAATGAATTTCGATGCATTTTTCACAGAAGCGTTTCTTTTTTTTTATTTGCTATTACATATTCAATATGTGTGTATGAAATCAAAGATAGTCAAGTACCCAATTATGATCCTGTTTCTTTGTTAGGGCATGTTACATTTTAAATCCATGATTATGGCGGTTTGTCGGGTTGACATGTCTGAAATTACCCTGTATCCCAAATATTAGTCTTCTCTATAATTTTAAAACATATTTATATGATTTGACATTTTCTTTTATTCTCTTCCTCGTTTAAATTAAACGCCCCAATTAATAAGAGAAAGCACAGGCCATTTCATAGCTGATCGAAATTCAAGATTTATTGAAGTCATCTCCAAGATAACGATCGAATTCCTAGCTTTTAGAAAATAATTGAGCAAGTACAAACGACTACAATGTTGTGCCAAAAAAGTGTTAATGTCGTGAAAAATAATGATATTACGGAGTTTCGACTCGGGGCTTAGATAGAAGTAAGGTAGCGCTCCGATTGAGTCACTGACTGCTTGAATTTAACATTGCGATTGCATTACATCGAACAATAAGTTCTACTAACGCAGTTGCTATCAATGCCCGGAGAAGTGCACGTGAAATTATGTCAAAGGGAGACTACATTCTGACTTCAAGATAGATTTTTATAGACAGTCTGTAACGGTGACAATTTTTATTAAAATTACAATTGTTTTTTATTCTTACTAATTTTAATAAAAATTCTAGACTGGTGAAGCTTTGCCATTAAAGTTTTAGCTGACGTGCGGATTACGAGGATGCACGGGCTGTATAAATGTAAAATACGAATAAAAATAGTATGCTCATGGATGGATAGCTATAAGTGACGCTGGTTGGATTTCCACATTGCCACGTTGAAGGTGTGGACACTGCTCTAGCCCCATACCTGCAGTGGTTTCGAAAAAAGCAAGTGTTTAAATGCAATGGTTTCAAGATTTCAACACAGCCTCCGCGGCGCAGTGGGCGAGTAGCCAGCTATGAAGCGGGAGGCCGCAGGTTCGATTCCCGCGTTGAGACAAATGTTTGTGTGGCCCACAGGTATTTGTTTTAAGTCTGGGTGTTGTGAGACCGAAAGTCATAGTCATTGAAACCCACGATGCAGGTTATACCTAGTGTAGTGTCAGGACTAGGTGTGTGACTGTTGGGTGTATTTATTTATTTATTATTTATATTTACTTAAAAACTTGTATAGTACAATTTGTTACATTATTAACCCAAACATGCATTTACAATCAATGCTTTAAAATGCAATTCAGTAATTTATCATAAAGTTTAATATTTGTAGTTTATGGGTAGAAGAGACGTGTCAGCCTAATGAATATCAAAATGTATCATCAAATAGGGATGTATAATAATTTTTATTAGTCACTTATGTATGTCATTATTATTATATATTATTATATTATTATATATGGTGGTTGATTATCTGAAAGTATCAGTAGCTCAGTTTTAAATTGTTAGTTTATTCGGAATTATTTTTTTAAATGGTAGAACCATACTGTTGTCATTTTTGCCTATGGTTGTGTGGACAGTGCCGTGAAGGAACAGCTTGCCGTTGTGTTTCATTCAGTGAGTGAGACTTCTACTTTCGTCATCAAACTACTTGGAACCAGTGGTAAACTTTGCTTATTTGGAAGATTTAATGTTTTTAAAACCACCATTGGGTACATGTTATGTATTTGTAAGGTAACATTAGTTATTTTTTACTGTGTATAAGAGTTGTATTTTAAGTGACGTATTAATAAAAAATACAAACTATTATTGAAATTAATCAATTATAAGTACTAAAAGACGAATAATTATAATAAAAATATGTGGCATTTTTATGTTAGTATTTAATATCATTTGGTGATGACTATGACTTGTTAATTTTTAACGTAGGTACAAGGCCTTATTTCTTAATATTCACACTTATTTTTGTACAATACTAATTTGTTCAGTGACATTTGTTCCATTGGAAGTATAATGTCACGCGTGAAGGTGTTCATAGGGCATTTGCATCAACGTCATAATAATTGGGATTTCATCAATTCTCATTGATTTAATTTCATTCCGTGATCAATTATTTTGCGATAGTTGCATGATAAAGCTTTATGTTAAACGTGCTGCCCTCTGTAGCTTGTTTAGATAAGTGTCTAGTTCTTTGTTATTGTGTTCTGATTTGTCTTATATTCTAATAAATTTGTGGTGACGTTTATACTCTGCGACGAATGGCATCGTGATTCAAGATCCGTATTTATTAGTGCAAGTTCCCGTTTAAAGTTTTTAATTATTGAAATTAAAATAGGACTGTACTGTGTACTGGAACATCTACATATCATTATTAACTCAGAAAAAAGGTCTACGATGAAATAATAATACAGTAATATCTGAAAATTACAGTTGTTATTAGTAAATTACGTACACATTTTAAAATTAAAGTGCATTAAACAGATATGAAAGTTTTTTTTTCTGTTTCAGCCGAAACCATACGAAAGATGCTAGCGGATTTACCCGCTAAGCGTCATCGAGTTTTAGTGAATCCGGTGAATTCTATACTAAGACCTCGTCGCAGGCTGGAAAAACAGCGAAATAAGTTAATATTAAAACGACGCTCCTCCGAAGAAATAAAAAATAGAAGACGTGCGAGAGATTCTAACAACACTATTGAAACTGGAAGTCCTTGTGACCAGATTCAAAATAGGATTTTGTCGAACAAAACTGACAATGAAAACAAAGTTCTCAAACCAAAATTAAAAATCAACGTATCATCTCACCATAATGAAACTCTTAAAAGGAAAGCTATGTTGAACAGGGCTAAAAGACGTTTAAATAAAAGGGCACTTGGATCACAGGAAAATGATTCTGTAAACAACCACAGCGCTAACATTGAACCGCAAGACCTTTCTATTGAGAAGGCATCTCACAGAATTGATGTCAACAACAGTGCATCCAATATGAGGGAACATTCGGGCGGGACAGATTCCAACAGCCGAAACGAACAACCTGGCTGCAGTAGGCAGAATGGGAATATGAACAACCAGTGTGTTCCGGCTCAAAATGCCCCATTAAAACATTCAATAGCTAGGTTAACTGCCAATTCCGAGACTCATGATAAATCTGTGCAATTTCATCACTTGTTTTTAGTGCAACAAGAGTGCAATAATATTACTCAACATGTAGCAACTGGGCAGCAGCAACTATTTGAGAATGAAGCTGTTGTGACCAGGCTGGATAAACCGCCTTTGCATCGCCAACACTCTAAGGCAATTATGGAACCCTATGTTCTTCAAAAAAACAAATTGAGTAAACCTCGAAAAGGTTTAAATGATTGTATTGCTATGTTGAAGAACAAATTAGTGGAACCTGTGCCGCACCACCCAATGACCGAGAATGTCTCCGTTCAGTGCGGTAATGATGAACCCATAGATAGGGAACCGGTGTACTTGTCACCAAGTAATGTAATAGAACCCAAGATTAATATGACTCCGGCTGAGGTATTTTATCGACCGATCCCAATGCAAGAGTCGCTAGAAATGTGTGGAACTGATTTAAATGCCCGAAATCTTGCGGCCTATCAATATAATGTTACTCACGATATGTTATTAGTTTCTCCAGTAGAGAAGACTAAAACCAGACAGAAAAAATCGCCCCAACTTGGCGACCGTTCACCACCAAAACAAAAACAGATAGAACTGCCAATTAAACGAAAATCTTCTCGTCTTAAGTCGATCGCTCGAGTTGAAATTGAAACACAACAAAAACTGCTAGGATTGCCTCCTCAAATTGAAATAATACCACAAAAATCAGTTGATTTTCGAAGCGGCAATGTTAACACATCGCGCCGTCGCCGCGATTCTTATAAAAAAGTGGACCATAATTATATAACACACCTTCAGAAATGTAACGAGATATCATTATTTAGGCAAAAAGGGCCTGAACAATTTTCTAAAACCAAAACAATTACAAAGAAATCTATGACTATCCAACCCAATCCCGATGTAATGGTACGAATACAATGTCATCGGCAAAGCAATGTATCAAAAACTTATTTGCCGGATCAAGCGGTATCTGAAAGTTATATTAAGAGTGCCGAAACGTATGGTAAAGCTTCTGAAACTTATGCCAAAAGTGCTGAAAGTTATGTAAAAAGTGCTGAAACGAGTCCTCATACCAAACACAAATCAGTTTCTGCCACCCACGAGAAGACTGCCGCGCAGAAAATTCAAGATGTTCAGCCTCCATGTAATCAGGAATCAAACCACACAGCATTCTCGGCATCAAACAACATATATATTGAAACAAGTTTTAATGAATATGAAGCTTCCTTACCTGCAGGCCATATAAATACAAATGTGGATTCTGAACTTTTAACACCTTTAGATCTTTCTGGAAAACTCATGGAAATAAAAAGTCAGGAAGTTCCTTCCAATCAAGACCAATATTCTTACTGTGTCAGTTATGATTCATATGGTACCTTAGATTTGTCTAATAAAAGAATGGATTTCGAAACTATTAGGGAAGAAACCGGTGATGGAATAGTAGATTTACGAATCAAACCTTCTGAACAACCTATTTCTCAGGCGATGAGCCTATATTCTAAATCAACTATACATGAAAATGAATCTGCCGCTGATTTATCTTTGCCAGTACGAGAAAGAGACGACAACATACCTACCGATTTATCAATGAAAAGTAAAATTAGGTCCAATCAAAATGTAGAACCTGTTGAAGATATAAATTATGTTGTTCATGATTTATCTGGTCGAAAATCAAATGTTCTGTTGACACCCAGCATGGCCCTATCTAAAATCGAGTTTAATAAAGATAGGCCTACAGACCTGTCAGGTATGCGAGCCAAAGAAGTTACAAACACACCACAAATCTCTCCTGGCCCCCAAACCAAAGAAATAGATTTGAGGATTTCTGTAGACCTTACTAAAACAGATGAGAAGCCTACTAGTTTGTTTACTCGTGAACACCAGGACGCAGAAAATCTCCCTGAGTTACAACAGAACTGTGTTCAGCATACAGATGATAAACTCGATAAAATTCTTGAAGAAAATATCCAAGATGTCCATATTCCAAAGTCTGATTCACACATTATTGATCAATCAATCAGTGCTTCGCAAAAGCCTGTTTACGATCCAACGTTGAAAATACCACAATATAAAATAAAAACAAACGAAATATGTGAAACAGCCTTGCCTGAACTTCCAGATTCAAATTTAGAAAATACTCATTCTTGTGTGGACTCTCAAATATCTTCTCCAACATCCGAGTTCGATGCTGCCCATAATACAACAGTAAACGAAAATTATATTTATGGAGAAACTTCTACACAGAGCAGAATACCTTATGGAATTACAAGAACTTCAGTCAATCAATCATCTACTTCTTTTGTAGGAAGTATTCCGGTATATACATTGGCGAATCCTATCATATCGACCCCTATTAACAAATTTGAAAGTACTCAACCTGTTTACACATTAGCAAATGCTTGTATTTCCGTTACTAAAATAGAATCTTCCAATCCGGCCACCCTAACCAATACTCTGTTAAGTATTCCTGGAACTACAATAGCAAGTACTACATCTGTATATACATTAGCTGGAACGACAATTGGTGCGCCTATGAATTATGGTATTATACCAAATGCTGCAAATAATATGGGTTTAATTAGTCCTCCTCAAACTTTAGCATTGGAAATTAGCTCTGAAATAAATAGAGAACGAACAGAAAAGTCCGAGCTACCAATATATCCGTCGGACGTGAACATTGAACAAGATCCTGAGACTGCAAGAAAAATTGCTTTATTACCAAAAGAATTAGTAGAGATTTTAGGTACAATGCCAGTTGACCATCGAAATCAATTATTAAATGTATTACCACAATATGTCTCTTCTTCGGCATCTGTTTCAAGCCATCAGTCTGGAAGGAATCCATACGATACAATAAAAACATCACTTTCAGCATCGAAAGACTACTCTGACCCATCTAATCAAATGTCTGGTTTGTGTCAAAATTTTACGCAATACCCGATGATGCTAGATTGTGACAATAATCAAACTGCATACCTTCTATTGCCGCCACCGCCGCCGCCGCCGCCACCACCACCACCGCCACCACCACCACCACCACCACCACCACCACCACTACCATTACTTCCACCGCCACCGCCGCCTCCGCCATTACTGCCACCACCACCGCCACCACCACCACTGCCACCACCACCACTGCCACCACCACCACCACCTCCGCCTCCACCGCCACCGGCTTTACCTCCACCAATTAAATCACAAAGTAATGACGATGTAAAACCATTCAACTTTGTTGAATCCGGAAATTATTTACCAGATTCATTTCTTGGTGTTATGCCTAAAAAAATACCAAAATTCAGTGAATGTGATGACGGTGACATTAAAATAATTGATTTAACTGAAGATGAGACTGTGGACGTACTCAAAGTCACAGAAGATATTACACAATCTATAATTCTACCAACCTCAGAAAATAATAATATCGCAAATGTTAAGTTAGTGAAACAAAAATGTAATGAACAAACTGCTAGTTTGAGGGCCGTTCGCATAAAAACACCATCAGAGAGGCATAAAAGAGTTTCAACAGAAAATCTGACAGTTACCAAAACTTTTCGTGAATTTCAAATGAAAATGAACAATCAAGATGATATGGAATCAAATAAACGTCATGATTCTGACATGTCCTTGGCTATTCAGCAAGCAGAAGTGAGCAGTACCCAGCATAGTAACAGGAATCTAGCATCTGAAACTGCCTTACCTCTTGCTGTTTTAGTTCCATGCAATGAATCAAAATCTGACGAATCTGATAAGAATACAGTATGTAAAAGGTCGGTATCGATACGTGAAAATGATAAAGATCAATGTCCAGAAAGTCCACCATCTAAATTAGACAGAACATATCGAAATAATAGAGAAGATATCGATGTCATGTCCATTGCATCAAGTCCAGAAAATTCTGTGAAAGCTGATCTTCCGAATGTACCTACAAAACCGATAGTTACGTCTATTAAAAACGGTGATTTTATCAGTTCAGAATTAGAGTGTCCTGATTACAAAGCAGGTATTGAAAAAGCGCCAGGTTTAAGCAAAACAGAATCTCTTACAAAAGACAACGTTATAGTTGACAAAACGTCCCTCCAGAAGAAGTATTTAAACAGTAAACAAATACATTCTGAAGAAGAGGACTCTGAAGATGACGTATCATTGGCCGTCATAGTGAAACAAAAACTATTGGATCAACGGTCGACAGAAGTTGTTAAGCAAGTAATTGAAAATGAGGAAAATATTCAAAAGAAGAAAAGAAACAATAAACCAAAGAAAAACAAAAAAGTCTGTGAAGACATATCGCCATCCAAAGATAGTAAAAAAAGCTATTTGAGTAGCGAACAAAGAAAAATATATTCTGAACAAGTAAATCCTATCATAAAGCCAAGTCCAAAAGAGAAACTGATGTCCACAATTATTGAAAGTAATTGCCAAGATAATAATTTTATGAACAAAGGTAATATAGAAAAACATAGCAAAAAGAAAGCTAAGAAAAGTGGAAATATGGAAAAATCTAATGCAATGCAAAATGAAGACACACCTCAATTGCATTCCACAGTTAACGAAAAATTTTCAGATAATGTTCAATGTAAACAAGTTCATACTGACATTACATATAAACAAAACCTTGATATGAATGAAGGTCATCACTATGATAAAACCATAAAAATTCTTCTGTCTAAACCACCATCTGAACAAATAAAAGAATCAATTGTAAATCAACAAAACTGGGATAAACATGCTGATCAAGTAAACTATAACAAAATTTCTTTCGAAGAAAATGTATGTATCCTAGACAAAGACAAAGTGATTTCAAGTAATGAAGGACATCTAATTCAGAAAGACAGAAAAAAGAAATTGTTCTTTGCTAATACTGAAATTAAAGAACTATGTTACGATGATGCAGATTTGCCTACTTCGTCGCTAGTTGATAATGATACAAAAAAATATACAGTGGAAACCTCAGTGTCATCTTGTGATGATAATGATATTCAGGGTAATTCACATAGCAAAATTGATAGACGTTCCACTTGTGTAAAAGATGTAGTTGGTAAAGACGTAACTTTTGCAAATGATTTAAAATTGTGTTCTGAAACACAAGAAAAAACGATAACGCCATTGCGTCGTAGCAGACGAGGCAAATCTATGTTTATTGATAGTAGTGATGTCTCTGATCAAGTCAACTTGATTTGTAATAACTTAACAGCTGTTGAACAAAAAACACCTTTAACTAAAAAGCAACTTATTTTCTCCAAATTACTTCTTGATGAAGAAAATCAGTCAGATATTCCAGCACATTCTACACCGGAGAGCCATGCCAATTTGGAACATTTTGAATCTACAAATACTAGTATAATTGTCTCTCATTTGGAAAATAATTTGAGTAATATCGAAGAAATATCTAAACAAGATACAAATAAAAATAAAGCTATTAAACGCAAAAAATCTCCTACTATTAAACGCAAATGTAAGAAAAAGAAATCTTTTAATAGCTCAAAAGTCGATGACGATACAGACACAGATAATTCTTTGAATACAAATAAAACTAACGCGAAGACACGAAAACCCTCCGAGACTCATGCTACAGATTTTTCTATGAAAGATAATGATGAAATTTGTCACGCTAGCAAACCAACAGCCAACAACCAAGCAACAGTACTAAATGAAGATTCAAATGAAAACGAAGTAAACCTTGACAGTCCGATTACTAACACTGACTTACTTTCAACATCAAAAGAAAAGCGAAAACTAAGTATGACAACAACAAATTTAGACATGGATGTACATTTAAAACCCAAGAAGACTAGAACTAACAGTATATACGAAAAGGCTACAACTGTTGAGGGATGTAGGAGCAATAAAGTTGAACATGAAGAAACAATCATACAGTGTAAAGAGAAAACGATCTTGAAGACTGAGCCACGGAGAACATGTTACAATATGCCCGTTGCGGCTAGGCGTACGCGTTCAAAGTCAGCTGTTGTAAAATCCTCTGGAAAAGAGTTTTATGATCCCTATGATATTGATTTAGATGATATGATCGATAAAACTGAAGGTATCGAAAATAAAAAGCTACCTGTAGTCTCGGAAAAGAGTGTTCCGCCCAAGAGTTCAGCCCAACCTAAAAGTTCAGCCCAACCTAAGAGTTCAGCCCAAAAATCAACCAAGCAATCTGATGTAAAAAAGATCAATACCAAACAATCTACAATAAGAATTGAAAAACAAACTGCTAAGTCGAACTCAAAGACACTACATAAGAGAACTAACGATGAATTTTTGAATAAAACAGATAACAGAAAAGAGGTTATTAGTGATTCTGATGATTCTTCTAAGAGTGATGTACCGCTTCAAAAATATGTAGAAGAAAAAGAAAAAAGGAATTTGGGGTTAGACGAAAATTGTGTTACGTCTGAAAAAGAAGAAGAAGAAGAAGGAAAGGATAAGACTAAAAAAAAAAGTAGACGGACTCTTGCAGTTTGCAATACCGTCGACACGACACATACCACCGAAGACGCGGAAGAACTCAGGTCTGAACAATTTATGGAGAGCTTTGGATTTTTCTCTGAAAGAAAACCTCGAAAGTCAAATTTGTTAGCTACAAAGAAAATATCGGAAACATTTCATATTATCGCAAGTGAAAGTGATGATGTATATTTTGGATATAAAGACAAGAAATTACAAAACGAAAATAGGAAATCTGATGGGGAGGGCAGTTCTAGCAAGAAGACTACAAAACGTGGTAGAAAAAAGAAAGTACTCGCTAAAATTGTTCCCAGCTGTTGTGATATATGTAAAAAAGAATTTAGACGACCAGATAACTATTTACGGCATCAAGTTTCTTTGCTGCATGTATCAAAATTGTCAGAAGTTGAGATGAAAATTACAACTCGTCCAGTACCCGACGAACCTAATTATTTAATAGTGTATAAACAGCATATTGATCGCTTAAAAATTTTAACTGACAAATTGGCTAAACGGAAAAAGAATTCAAAAAACGTTCCAAAAATTACACTACCAACATTGGATGAAATTTTAACAGAAGTCAATAAAACGATGAGAGAACAAAAACTGTCAAAACTTAGTCGTGATGAGGCCCTTTTCTTAGACTGTTGTGAGCTATTAAAGGAATCCCATAAAAGTGATATAAAGATCGTGGACAACAGTTCAACGACTAACCAAAGTAGGTTTACAAATTTAGATCTCTTGGAAAAACAGATTGAAAAGATTGACGATGACAAATGTGACACGAAGAGTGATGGTGATGTAGATTCCATTACTGCCAAAAATATATTAGAAAGTGAGGAAGTAAAAAATTTGGAAAAAGATCTAATCTCGGGCTTAAAAGAGGCCGCTAACGCTGGATCACTCCCCAATTTAAATTTCCAGCACACTATTGATGAGGTGAGAATGTATCAGACTAATGAAATAACTGAAACTTATATAAGTTCTCAAGCAGGCACAAGCCAATGTAATCAGACGGAGGAAACCACTACATCTGTACAAGAGGCCACTTCAAGTAAAGGCATGAAAACTGTAGTTTCAGATACGACGTACCCAGGCATAATTGATTCTGTAGATATGTGTGAAGATAAATTGGACAAAACTAAGGAAAAATGTGACCAAACAGGAAAAAACATTATAGCTGTACAAGGAGAGGTCGTTACAAGTATGGCTAAGAAATCTGTGGTGATGGATAAAATATATCCAGAAAAAATTGAACCTATAAATATATGTGAACACAAATTTGATAAAATTAATAGAAAATGTGACCAAACGGAGGACACCACAGCTGTACAAGAAGAGCTTCATACAAGTGAGGCTAAGATACCTGTTGTTAAGGATAAAATGAATCCAGAAAAAAATGAAGTTATAAATATTTTTGTAGACGAATTCGATAAAATTAAGGGAAAATGTGACCAAACGGTGGATATCCCTATGACTCTACAAGAAGAACCCACCGCAAGTATGGCTAAGAAACCTGTAGTTAAGGATAAACTGCATCCAGAAAAAATTGACCATATAAATATATTTGAAGACAAATTTGACCAAATTAATAGAAAATCTGACCAAACGGGGGAACTCACTATAGCTGTACAAGAAGAGGCCACAAGTAGGGCTAAAAAACCTGTAGTTAAGGATAAAAAGTACACAGAAAAAACTGAACCTATTATTATATTTGATGATAAATTAGACAAAATTAAGAGAAAAAGTGATCAAACGGAGGATATCACTATGATTGTACAGGAAGAGCTTACTACAAGTAAGAATAAGAAATCTGTGGTTAAAAATAAACTGTACTCAGAAAAAAATGATCATCTAAATACGTTTGAAGTCAAATTTGACCAAATTAATAGAAAAAGTAATCAAACGGAAGATATCACTATGACTGTACAAGAAGAACTCACTAGCAGTAAGACTAAGAAATCTGTAGTTAAGGATAAACTGTATCCAGAAAAAATTGACCATACAAATATATTTGAAGACAAATTTGACCAAATTAATAGAAAATCTGACCAAACGGGGGAACTCACTATAGCTGTACAAGAAGAGGCCACAAGTAGGGTTAAAAAACCTGTAGTTAAGGATAAAAATTACATCGAAAAAACTGAACCTATAAATATATTTGAAGACAAATTTGACAAAATTAAGAGAACATGTGATCAAACGGAGGACATCACCAAAACAATGCCAGCAGAGCCCATTAGAAGTAAGACTAAGAAACCTGTAGTTAAGGACAAAATGAACCCAGAAAAAATAGACCATATAAGTTCATTTGAAGACAAATTTGACCAAATTAAGAGAAAATCTGATCAAACGGAGGAAATCACTACAGCTATACAAAAAGAGCCCTCTAGAAATAGGGCTAAAAAACCTGTAGCTAAGGATAAAAAGTATACAGAAAAAACTAAACCAATAAATATATTTGAAGACAAATTTGACAAAATTAAGAGAAAATGTGATCAAACGGAGGATATCGCTATGAATGTACAAGAAGAGCCTATTAGAAGTAAGGCTACGAAACTTGTAGTTAAGGATAAACTGTATCCAGAAAAAAATGACCATTCAAATATATTTGAAGACAGATTTGACCAAATTAAAGAAAAATGTGACGAAACAAACGTAATTACTACAGCTGTACAAGAAGAGCCCACTGCAAGTAGGGCTAAAAAACCTGCAGTTAAGGATAAAAAGTACACAGAAAAAACTGATGCTATAAATATATTTGAAGACAAATTTGACAATATTAAAAGAAAATGTGATCAAACAGAGGGCATCATTATGACTGTACAAGAAGAGCCTGTTATAAGTAAGGCTACGAAACTTGTAGTTAAGGATAAACTGTATCTAGAAAAAAATGACCATTCAAATATATTTGAAGACAAATTTGACAAAAGTAAAGAAAAATGTGACGAAAGAGAGGAAACTGCAGCTGTACAAGAAGAGCCGACTGCAAGTAGGGCTAAAAAACCTGCAGTTAAGGATAGAAAGTACCAACAAGAAATTGACCCTATAAATATTTTCGAAGACAAAATTGACAAAATTAAGAGAAAATGTGACCAAACGGTGGAAATCACTACACCTGTACAAGAGGAACCATCTACAAGTAAAGCTAAGAAACCTGTAGGGAAAGATAAAATTTGTCCCACTGTAATTGACCCTATAGATATGGTAGAAGACAAATTTGATAAAATTAAGAGAAAAAGTGACCAAACGGAGGAAATCACTACAGCTGTACAAGAAGAGCCCCCTACAAGTAGGGCTAAGAAACCTGTAGTTAAGGATAAAATGTATCCTGATACAATTGACCCTATAGATATGTTTGAAGACAAATTTGATAAAATTAAGAGAAAATGTCGGTCGCAAGCAGCGGCGGCAAAACAAAATCAAAACGTAGCTGAACCCGTGATAAGGTAAGACAAATTAAATATTTTAAATCCACGCCCTTATGCGAATTGTATTGGTTTATTAATTTTTTATCTTTTTATTCCAGCCGCAAAGCAAGAAAGAAAACGGATAAGAAAAAAATTAAACGAAGTCCCAAAAAAGTGCCTATAAACCCTACGCAGGTTGTACCTACGAAAGGTGCGCTCAAAGGATTTGACGGTATAAAAGTCTCAATTCCGACTTCCGATATTAACATGTCTGCAATAGTTCCTGCACATCTTAGTACTCAAAAGAAGAAAAAGAAAAATAGTCCAAAAAAGAAGAGGAGTAAAAAATTGTCCGAATCAAGTACTAAGTGTGATACTGACCATCGATCAAAAGATTCTTCTCAGAAGACTGTCGATGTGTATGAATTTATGGATAATGACGATGCTGAAGTTTTCGAATTTAGACCATCCACTTTAATGGAGAGATTTAAGAGTATAAGTAACAAAGAAATACCAAGCACTTCCAAGCCTGATTCCATTATTAATGATGAAGAAAATTCGAGCAGCAGTGTCTCTGACGGTGATGATTTTGTATATATGTCTGACGATTATGTCTGTAGTGATGATGAGACAGAAAATAGCGTACAGTCCTGTGAATTGGGTAATAATAAATCTACTGAAATTAAAAAGACATCCTCGCCTCCAAAAAGGAAGGACATCATAGAAAAAAACGCCGTAATGGGTAAAATATTTAAACACAATGCCGTGCGCACAGAAAAGAAAGTAACTAAAAACAAAGATACACCAAATCCTGATTTAGATCAAATTTTTGACAGTTTACTCGAACCAAGTTCTTCAACTTCAAAGAATGATACAATATCACCCACGAAGGAGGACACGTTATCACCTAAAACTGTACATTCTAAACACGACCATCCTTCAAAATACGCACCTGCATCAAAATCTGATCATTTATCTAAACACGATCATCTATCAAAGCATGATCATTCGTCGAAGTACGATAATCCACCAAAACATGAACATTCCTCGAAACATGGCCGATTTTCTAAACATGATTCATCAAAATACGATTACTCTGCAAGGCAAGATTATCGCTCTAAGTATGATCATTCCTTAAAAGATAACGATTTGACATCGACACATGATGATTCTTTAAAGTACGACGTTCCTAAAAAGTCCGATCATCAATCTAAACACGAACATTTCTCAAAATATGATCTCTCCAGAGAAGTTGCGCAAGACCATTTATCTAAACATGACAAACAACAAAGCTCTAAATTTGACACTTCTTCAAAATCAAAGCGTTGCTTAGAGCAAGATTGTCGTGCTAAGTATGATTCTAAGTGCTCGCAACCGTTAAATGAGGGTAGTTCGCCCAGTAGCCAGGAATTTTCAATTCAAAAATCCCCTAAAAATTACGAATCGAAGGAGTATGATGACACACTTGATTATGGTCCTTCTACATCAAAAAAGCATGACGATGACGTGACGAGGGACACTAGGCCTAGTGCGTCAAGAAAGGCAACCATGACTTTGCAAAAAAGCTACAACACCAACTCTCCAAAGAAACATGATGTAATTGCAGCCAACAAGGTTGAGACTACCAAGAGGAAAACAAGTCCATCCAAATACAGCGATTCATCATCCTCAAAAAGTGATGACTTCCCTTGTAAAAGAATCAGTTCAAAAAATAACCTTAAAGAGAAGACGCCGTCTAAGAAAACCGACGAAGGCATTGGTTCAAGTTACGATAATAGTAGCGAATTATTTGATCAAGTATCATATGATGACGCTGGAGTAGCAAGACAGCGAGCTCGAAGAAAATGTACGGTAGGCAAACAGAATGTGTTGGCAGAGACATGGAGTTCAGAATCTGAACCGGATGGAATACCGCCACGGCCCAACAGCGCGGAGTCAGTAGTTTTAACTGTTGGTCGCAAGAAAAAGAGTAAGCAAAAGAAGGAAGGACATAACATAAGCGTTCGAAGAGGAAACACAAGATACATTTCATTTAGGAAGCATGATGTAGAACCCAGATTAAATAGTAGTAGTCGTATAATGCCAACCAGCGACGTCGGGAGAAGTCGCGGTGTTAGAAGAAGATCTTCGGACCGAGACGAAGAAGAGTGTCTCACCGGCACGGAAAAATGCAGTTCGGTCGGCAAGGGGGCGTCGACGTCAGCGTCGACCTCTGGCAGTAGCGCGGTGTTCACAGCGCCGGGGCCGAGGGTGCGTCCGCGCCCCTCCGCCTACTACTGGTCCTCGGAGGGTGACGACGAACAGGAACACGTGCAGCAGCACGGTTGGATAGTCGGCGACAGCCATAAAAAGTTAGTGACTATGTTAGCGCACGCCAAGGGTCGCAAGCGCAACAACGATGACAAGCGTCATTTGGTCGAGTAAAGTTAGCTTTTTAGATTATATTAATCTTGTAAATATATTGTACATAAAATATGGAGTCCTTTATGAAATGTCATTTTTCATGACATTTTGACCAGAAAAGTTTAACGCTAAAATTTTATTGAGTTCTGTAAATACTGTATAATTTAGTAGCGTATTTTAGTTAATTATTATTGAGCCTACTTTCTGTGAGGTCTGAATTTATTTAATTATTGTTATAGCCCTTTCAATGTAATAGCAAAATTTTCCGATAAACACTCAAATACGAAGAGTCCTCTTTTAATGTTTAACATTTCAATAATATAATTATTATGATATGGGGCATTTTCCTTAGGACGAATTAGTACGTTTTATTGTACAGTGTATCGCATTTGTACGACACTGCCCAGTAATAGTTTTATTACCGCGTACGTTTGCAATTTGATTTTTCGTTACCAATAGAGTGATCCTGAATGTAATATTTGTTTACTTGTGTACTCATAAATAGTGAATGTTCTGTGTAATGTAACGTAATCGATTCCACGTTTGTTCCGGTAGTATATTGGTTGCCGTTTTATATAACCAGATGGATGTATTAAAATTATTATAGGCGTAGCACAAAGACATAAATTAATCATTCAATATAATATTATTATCTAATGAAATAGACTCTCATTTTAAGTCTCATAGACAGTTGTAAAATAAGTAAAGGAGTTTGTTAATTAATTTTATTTGAAATTGTGACGTAGACTAAAATGCCCCTGTCTTGTTTGTCGTGCTGAACGCAATCCTAAATTCAATGCATAATATTTTATAGGTATTGTGTTCCTTGCGCATCGTAAGTGAATTCTAATTGTACAGATTATAAATGTATGTATTTAATTTTGAGAATTTTAATTGGAATTTTCGATTGACTGAATGGATTCATTCTATAGAGAGATTTTATGTTTGTAGTGTTCGCATGGGGCTGATAACGCGGTCTGAATGATTTGTGTATTCTGAGTTGAATATTGATTTGTTAACTATTTTTATACGGTAGATATTTCGTGTAGTCAATATTAACATACAAAATCTCAAGCATTAGTTATGGTTATTTTCTAGTCCAGTAAAGGAAAGACTAAAAACCCCATTGTCAGCCTCAAAAGTTTGTGATCTTTATATTCAATATTTTAAAAAGAAGACTTATTCTTTTCGCATATTACACAAGTTATGTTCTATGGCTTGTGTGTCAAATTGTATTGTGTTTAATGAATGGAAGTAAACAAGTTTCAATCTTGAATAAAGCTCAATGTTGAAAAAATATCTTTTAATTACTATTAAAATGCCCCCATGCGGTGATATGCGCACCGCATAATATACGATAACCAGATGAGACATATTTTTCTGTTGAAATAAAAATATTTACGATTTGTTTTAATTTTTATGCCCGACTTTTCGAAGGCTTTGCTGTCTTTGTGACAACTGACACCTCAGACCGTACCCGTGACCACGAAGACTGCAAAGCCTTCGAAACGTCAGGCATAAAAATTAAAACAAATCGTGATAGAATCCTGTCTGATGTGACTGCCTCCGTGGCGTGGTGGTATTTCGGTACGACTACGGTTCTGAGGTCTCGGGTTCGATCCCCGGGTCGGGCATAGTGATATTGGATTTTTCCATATTAGCCCGGAGTCTGGAATTTGTGCCCGATATGGCGATAGGCTCGCCCCCTGTCACATCTGGGACGGAACTAAGCTCGGCGAAATGTGGGTGGTCTAGTTCGCTAGTACGTCTCTGCCTACCCCTTCGGGGATACAGGCGTGAGCTTATGTTATGTTTTATGTATGTGATAGAATCCGTAAAAATAGTTTTATTTCAATGTATAACTTTCTCGTAAACTTAAGAAGTTAGTATATTTTTTGTATCAATTATCATTCATTTATAAACACGCCTATAATAAGCTTGCCTATCGAAATGTGTTCATAGCTATTTTTAATTAAACTAATTCTAATTAATTCTTTTTTCATAACCTTAACTTTTTGATAACCGAAAAAATCATTTAAATGGTAGTTTTTAACATGGAGAAGCCTTGGAAGGCTTGCATACTTATTTTTCATGGTGGTAAATAGGTATGTCAATATAAGTACGTAGCGGAAGCGGGCTTAGACAAGTGCTATGTAGAGGTATATGCGGCGTACTCTTATGTCATTCCCATCAAAGACTAATGTATACTACTAAACTAGCTGTTCGGTACATAGAATGTGCGCACTAAGTCTCTATTTATCGACCGCAACTCACTAGAAATCTGCTCTTTTCCTTAGCTGTGAAACGTCAAACACTCGCCGTCCTGTGCCACAATTTTACTTCGAAACAGCTTGTCTAGTAAATACATAGAAGTCTTTGATTCCCATACATTTATTCTGTTCAACTAGCGCATAAACCATTTGTCTAAACCCGCAGATCTGATAACCAAAAAAATTGATATTAAATAGCCATGAACACTTTTCGACAGGCAAACTATTATAGGCGGGTTTGTAAATAATTTTATAAAGATATTTGATAAATTTATTTATTTATTGAATAGGACGGTACCAACACCACTTCCACTATTCATACAATATCTATTTATGTCTCATCTGGTTATCAGATGAGTGAAGGTCGATGTACTACGGTCTCTTAGACCATTACAGTTCTTCAGTCAGTTCCAGTCTTCTCGACACCGATCATAGTCGTCACATTTCCTCATACATACTACTGACGCCAGTTGCGGAAACTACATCGAACTAAAAATTGTATGAAAAAATTAACACTATCGTAGTCTTAAGAAGTGAGAGAAAAGAAACTCGTATTAAGTACTTCAGCAATGCAGTACTTTCCAAAAATCAGTAGTGAAGGACCTAAAAATGATACTTCCTATCATGTAAACCTGTCAGGGGGGTTACCATCACCTCTTATAGCAGTATTATTATATTTTTACTTGTACCGATTCTCATACAAAACAAACGAAGAACGATTATAATAATACTGCTATAAGAGGTCGCGGTAGCCCTGCAGTATTACCATTAATACATAGCAATTGTTTATGAAAAGACATCGCATTTTCTTTTGAAAAGGCTTTCTTTTCGCCACTGCTATCATTTTTATGCGGAGCTATGATCTCAAATCGCTATAGGGGTAACTGGCAGTCTAGGCAGTAAGCTGGCACAGTTTTATCGTTCCCTTTACATGTAGCACCGGACACGAAGCTAGGGCTCTAGAGTACAGCGGATCCACCAAGAACATTTTTGTCATTTGGCCAGCTGCTAGAGACAATGCTGTGATCTCTCATCGCCTGATCAAGAACTTACCTAAGGACATGCACATCACGGCAGCGCAGCGATTTGGCGATAAGGTGGTTTGATAATGCTGGTTGTTTTTGCGGTTTGTTACTATGCCTATTGCCCGTGACAACATGTACTTAAATATTATGTTAGGATGCGTTTCTCTCAGTGACGTGCAAAGATTTTCCGATCAAGGTAAACAAAAATCTCATACGGTAATTTTCAACTCTTGCAATACCTTTATAGCGCACAATCCGTGCATAGCTATTCTGAAAATCTGTATTAAGTCTAAATTTTATTCTATATTTATGGAAATTCATTAATAAGAAGGCTAGGGAAATAAAATCATGTTGTTAGAAAAACAGCTTTATAAATAATTATAAATAAAGTATAAAGTCTCTTCAACACAGTTGCGATACTATTAGTAATTACATAATAGCTATATTTTTCTTGTAATAAAGTCCCGTCCAAATACTTTCAAAAACAGTGTTACGAGTTTTGCGAAAATTATGACAGTTTTCGTTTTCTTTCGTGCTTTATCCATACATTTGACAAGCAACGCCATTTACGAAAACTTCATCGAGCTAAAACAAAAGGAAATAACGAAAACTATCATATTTTCGAGAAGTGAGAGCTGTCAATACTAACTCGTACTAAGGTCCTAGTACCCCCAATAGGAGTTAATACTTCGCCAATAACGATGCTACTTATCGTTAAATCTACAGACATTTGAATAGTGGCGACTAGCGCCGCTTGAAACTAAATAGTAAATACATCCAACAGTCACACACATTCACATAGTCTTGAGTCTTGACTCCACACTAGGTAGGTATAATCTTTATCGTGGGTATCAAAAACTACGAGAGATTTTCGGTCTCACCACATTCAGATCAGAAACAAATATCTGTAGGCCATACATTTGTCTCGGTGCGGGAATCGAACCCGCGGCCTCTACCTTTACAGTCGGCTGCTTGCCCTCTGCGCCACGGAGGCTGTCGAATGAACTATAATGTACTTAATGGACATCTAACGATAACTAACATCGTTATCGAGAAGTAAGATCATTAGTAGTTGGCACTAGGGATAACTACGTATATCGCAATGACGCTGTGACAATATTAACTAAAAATACCGCACCGTGATGAAGTATTTATAATAATTAGCCGTAAAATGTTAATATCATTCTCGTAACGCAGGCACGGAGTCTTTTTTATTTCTCGCCCTCACTGTCAGAATGATTCCCACAACAAACACTACACAGCATACGGCTATGAACGTAGGCAGCAGTATGCTTATCAGGTAAAGTGGTCTTAACATTCTGGTCTTTAACTCATCGACGAATTCATCAGGAAGTTGAATGCTCTGTAAATATTAAAAACCAATTTAAGTAACCTGACAATCATTCTTAGGGCGTTTGCAGCGCTCTTGCTAATGTAGAAAACCTAAACTGGATTGATCAGCTCACTCCTATCCTTAAATCAAGATTTGGGATAAATAGAGATTTATCGCTGAGCTGCAAGAGGCCCACAATATTTTAGTATAGATTCAATTTTAGAATTAGTTTCATGAGATGGGAGGCGGCCACTGTCTGTTGCGCATATTGTCTAGGGTGAGAGCTAGTGATGTGGATAATCGATTATCCATATCTCAAAAAGTATTCCACTTGTCGCAAAAAATTAGTAGTCTAAGATACGGTAGTCGTACGGAAATACAACTACGCCACCGAAGCAGTCAGGGAATATAATGGATACGTCTTTAAAAAATAATCGATTATGAAAAATAATCGATTATCCACATCACTAGTGAGTGTTACTAAGAAAAAGGTATCACGGAATATCTAAACTCGCGTCTCTTGCACTAGTTTTTCTCGAAACATTACACAAAAACTCATACGCAAAGTACATAAAGTTGCAGGTTGCTGTCGCGTTTCATTCGGTGAGTGAGATTTTCGGTGGCCCATTTCCCCCCTACCTTTCCCAATCCCTTTTCCCTCCCCTTCCATTTCCTCTTTTTAGGTTGGCAACGCACCCATGATTCTTATTGTGTCTTGGGTGTCTATGGGCGGTGGAGATCACTTACCATCAGGTGAACCATCTGTTCGTTTGCCAGTCTCTATTAAAAAAAAACCGCAAAACAACGATTTTAGCTGTCTCCTGCTCGTAAAACAATGGGCCACAGATAAACAATATATTTTTTGTGTAGGTATTTTGTGTAATGTTTACTAAAACATGCTTTATTTAAACATGTTTTAGTAAACATTTCACAACTCCTGCACTAGCAGGAGACTTGGCTTAATAATAAAATGCGTATGAATAATTATTACCTCTTCGATCCAAAATATTGGCATAAGCGTCATACGTAAATTCTGTGTCGCAGAAATTCCAGTTATAGGTCGCGAAAACAAATTAAATTGTCCCCTTTTGGCTCCCTTAATTGGCGTGCCAGTTCTCTGGAAAAAATGGGTAATGTTACTAAAATATTTATTTATTTTCCATAAACATTACTTTTACAGGATTATCATCCCAAGATAGTAACGTCAATACTATTTGCCAAATTATTGTACTATAATTTAACTTCGTAACAATTTTCCATATTGCTATCCTTGTGAATTCACTCAGAGAACAGTGAAATATATCCGTATCAATGGCAATGAGGTTGAGAGTGCGGAGTGCACGCGTCAGAATTGGTGCGTCGTAAATTGGTGCGGGCCCTTGGGACACCCAGCAACGGAGGCCTCCGCCGCCGCCACACATACCCGTCAGGAACACACAAGTTCACCTGGCTTAGAATATAGTTATTTTCTATCTTACCTTATATGTTCTCTTACGTTTTAAATAAACTCGCAATATTCTCGTAATACCTACGTTTTCAAGTTCAACAGTTCATGGTTCATTTTAAGTGAGTGAATTTGAAAAGACAATACATGCATACATAGTACGACTAGTCCCAGAAGTTATAGGCTTAGATAAATTGAGGCACTAGGTTTGAGCACCCCCATTTCACTTATTTACTACCATAAACTTTTATGTATACTACTAGGCAAGCTGTTTAGAAGCTGTTTGACGGCTAAGGAACAGAGTAAGTAGATCTCTATAGTGAGCTGCGGTCAATAGACAGAAACTTAGGCTGAGATCTATAGAGCGCACTTCGACTAAGTATAAGTCAAAGTAACGAACTCAGTGAGGATTTGGAATTGTTAAATCGAATTTTGACTTAGTCTGAGTCATTTTTTACAAGAAAAACAGACTGACAGACACACTAAGAAAAGATTTTCTTGTAAAAAGTGACTCGAACTAAGTCTAAATCCTCACTGAGTTCGTTACTTTGACTTAGACTTAGTCGAAGTTCGCTCTATAGATCTCAGCCATAGTGCGCACATTCTATGTGCGGATCGGGCTGTCTAGTAGTATACATAGAAGTCTTTATTTACTACTCACTTAGTGTTAACATTAATGTGTATTAGCGTTGGATAATAATTTGTCATTCTGTATGTAGGTACTATAGATAACTGCACACGATTGTGGTATGATTATTCTCTATCAGTATAGACTGATAGAGAGATAGAGAGATCTCTACAGAGAGAGATCCAAACATTCTATCAATGATAGACCATCACTTTAATCATGGCTTTAATACAAACACAGCAAGACATAATTAATTGAATAAAATTCATACATTCCATCATCATTACAGGCTTAGTATTATGTTCATAAGTGTTTTGTATCAAAACAAAAAATTAAAATAACTTCATTATGATAAAATTACAAAATAGTATTATCAACCTTTCATAAATATAAAATATATTAAATTGAATCCTTAAGTGATATTGGATTTTTCCATATCAGCCCGGAGTCTGGAATTTGTGTCCGATATGGCGATAGGCTTGCCCTCTATCACGACTGGGAGGGAACTAAGCTCGGCGAAATGTGGATGTACTAGTTGCCTAGTGCGACTCTGCCTACCCCTTCGGGATACAGGCGTGAACTTATGTATGTATGTATGAATCAATCAGTATTATTTTTAATTATTGCATTTTATTTAAAGTGTATTTAAGCTATACTTACGGGTTCAATGTCAATAAAAAGTCTATGATTATTTAAATTAGGTATCATGCCCAATATACCATTTCTGTACGTTAGATCGCCGAATAGGAAATGCGGATAGCTGAATACCAATAATCCTCCTGTAAAAAAAACGCAATTTTAGAGTGAGGACTGAGGTGTGAGGTGTACCAAGGAGGATGTTCAGACCCACGCAAAATTCTTACGAAGCCAATGCTATTAAGTTACAAATATTATAGAAGAAATTATAATTTATCGAAGTACAAATATGTGAAATATTATGTATCATGTATCAAATAATCACAAGTTTAAAAATTTTACAGACTGATTTCCAATTTACCGATCGTGACCAAACTTATATGGGACCCTTGAAATAAGCTATATCGAATACAAAGAGAATTTTGAAAATCGCTCCACATTTGGCAGAGATATCGAGTAACATACATTAAAAAAAAACGGACGCATTGAGGACCTCCTCCTTTTTGGGAAGTCGGCCGATAAAATAAATAAATACACCCAACAGACACACATAGTCCTGTCTCCATACTAAGATCGAGACTTGTGTCGTGGGTATCAGGAACTACGAGAGACTTTCAGTCTCACAACACCCAGACCCGAAACAAATATCTGTGGGCCACACAGACATTTGTCTCGGTGCGGGAATCGAACGCGCGACCTCACGTTTCACAGCCGGCTATTTGCCGGCTGCGCCACGGAGACTGTCAAATAAGTAATACTCAAGTAATACACAAAACTATGTGGCGGTTGTATTGTTTGTTTGTTCTTTAGAATTGGAACAAAATATGGCAAGTAGGTAACGCTTTATAGGCATTTTCTTTTGTATTTTATTATTTTTATACGAAATGTAAAATGGTCAACTGCCAATTAGATAATTTTATTTTATTTTATTTTATGTTCAGCAGTGGACGTCCTATGGCTGATGATGATGATGATGATGTAACTTTCAATAGTAATAAATAAATTGAGGGGATGCAGTTTTATTAGGTATCCTACTAAAATCTTCATTTTATTAAATCTAGAGTTTCCTAGTCCTAAATTTCAATTTAACGTGTATCTCATTTGTATCGAAATTTACGATAATCCATGAACTCTCGTATATTAAACAGAGTTCATGCTTAAATCGAGTACGTAAAATAATTTTGCTTGAATATGACAAATACTTTTTGTATACAAAAGAGAATAAAGTGAAATTAATATTATTTTATACACCTCTTTTCTTTCTACCTGCCCTTATCCTATTTTAATGTGTAGTCATCGCAACAAACTTTTTCAAGCATGTTTCAAGAACGATTTGGCTTAGTTTTACCAGGTACTTAACAATCACTCATCTCTGGGGGATCCCGTCCCGAGTAACTCGTGTTAGAGAAACAACCGCCCGACCTGTGAATCGAATCCAGAACCTCGATTGCCGGTCCATATAGGCCGCCACTACACCATAGAGGCGAGTACAATTTTAATTGTATTATACTTTAATTGTACTTACAATTAAACATGTTTTATGTTTTCTTTGTGACAATTGGGTACTTGACTATGTTTGATTTTGTACACATTTTATATGTACTAGGAAATAAAACATAAAATAAATTCTTCTGTAAAATCTGCATCGAAAATGGTTGAAAAATGAGTCAGTAATTCATTTCTTAAATTCTGCAATGAGCAAGAGTGGGGACGTAGTGGGGATAACTTGCTATCCCTTTCTAACGCACGTACCGTTATGGCCCTGACGTGATTTTACTGATACATCTCTGTTCCGCTGTTTGAAGGTTACACCAAATTTCAAATGCTTATAACTTTTTTATTTTTGCGAATATTTTAATAATTCTTTCAGTGCTATATTTTAGATGGCGTAAATTTCATATAAAATTAATTTAAAAATTTTTGTCAAGTATCCAATTGTACTATTTCGTCAGTCGTATGTATAATAATAATAAATCATCACAATAGATGTTAATTAAATTACTTTCCTTCATTAAGCATTGAAGGCAACAGTCCTAATTAATTAACACAAGTCGTCCTATTATAATATTGCGTTTCCTAGCTAAACTAGTCATTTACTCATTCAGAATCGTTATCCGTGTTTGTACGTACCTCGACATATTTATAGACCGAGATCCAGCTGCAAGATCACTACGTTCATAAACTATGTAATCAATTTTTTGACCGACTACCACTAAAGGAGGAGGTCCAATTCATCTGATTTTTTATGTATGTTACTCGATATCTCCGCCAAATATGGATCGATTTTCAAAATTATTTTTGTGTTCGATAGAGCTTATAGTCGGTATGGTCGCTGTAGGGCATACACTGTACATATGTAGTGTTAGGGACGGTATGGTCACCTTACCGGTATGGCTTATCATCCTCCCGGGCGACTTAACATTGGGTAGTAAACCGGCAAACCCGACAGAACCGTCACGTTTCATCCCAGGCATGGCAGTAGCGGTAAAACGAATTTCCCAGCGACAATAAGAAACGGTGCCTCGACGATTGATTATTCTATATATCAATTTATTGGGAATATATCTCATTTTCCGCTATTCATAACTTTACAACAAACTACTATGTTACGATTTGTAACATATATGCTAGCAATAATAAAAGTACATTCATCATCATCATCAGCCACAGGACGTCTACTGCCAGATATAGGCCTCCCCCAAAGATTTCTAGATCAAACTGTTGGAAGCGGCCTGCATCCAGTGACGTAAAAATACTTTGCACTTTAATAAATATTCAAGCTCTATTCGCAATATATTATCATATAAACCTAATGAGCTTTACTGCAGAGTCAATTGTCAAAAGCAGAATTATGTTGGACATTATTTCGTATATTAATAGTTTGACAAAATGTTTCAATTAGAATGCAGGTGAGTATATGTGGGTAGTGGGAGGGCGGTGGCCAACCCCTGCCTCCCGTGTTAAAATCCCGTTGTGTGGAAACAATGTTCTGTTCAAAATAAAGTTCAGCATAAAATGTATTAATGCATTTCTGAAGATTCAAATATCCATCGTGACTCGTGATTGTGATGTGCATTTTTGAAATTGAAATGTTTGTTTTGCCCGGTTGTAAAACCAAGCCAAATACTTTCTACAACATGCTTGAAAAAGTGTGTTGCGCCTACCCCACTTTAAGGTGGAATAAGGGTAGGTGGAATGAAAGAAAGTTGTAAGTACATCAAAAAGAACGTTCAAATTCAGCTGGTACTTTGTAAAAACTAAAAATATTATCGAATATTGGATTAAGTATTATTGTCCGAAGTAATAAACTCTAAGGTTTAGCCAAAGTGCAGGCTAGATAAAACGAATAGAATTACGGCTTTAACGCTTTAAAAACATCCAATAATGAAGAATACGTTTTACTTGTCTTAAAAAATCTTTATGTGTTTTGATCAAAAATTGAAACGGTCCCTTATAAGAATCAAATGTAAAATACAAAACAGTGGTTATCGAACATTAAGGTCCGTGGCATTGGCAGTACCTTATCCTCAACAAATATTGCTAACGAGTGACAACTTGACGAGGCCAAGAAGCAGTGTTATGATAATATTACCTTGCATGCGAAAAACAAGCGGGACAAGAATCTTCGAACAAATATAATAGGTACCTATCAAAGACTTCTATGTATTTACTAGACAAGTTGTTTCGAAGTAAAATTGTGGCACATGACGGCGAGTGTTTGACGTTTCACGGCTAAGGAAAATAGTAGATTTCTATAGTGAGTTGAGGTCGATTAACAGAGACTTAGTGCGCACATTCTATGTACCGAACAGCCAGTCTAGTAGTATACATAGAAGTCTTTGATACCTATCTATATTTCTATCACACTAATATTGTAAAGGCGAAAGTTTATGACTGTGAGTTTTTTTATTTATTTAATAACACAATACAAACTTATGAGGTAACAAATGCATATGTTGTTACTTCTTCACATTTAAACGGCTGGACCAATTTTGGTAAAATTTAGTATATAGATAGCTGAGATTCTGGACTATCACAAAGTCTACTTCTTATCCTGGAAAATAAAAAATAAGAAGTAAGAACTATTTAGGACCGATTTTTCAGCTGATAATATTGTTGCTTTACAATTCACAAAAATCGTAGAAGTGGTTATATTATTCCCTAGGTAAAAGTTATAGCTATTAGGGCAACTTGCAGCTCCGCGATAAATCTCTATAATATATCTCAAATCTGCCTCGACTGCCTCGGTGGCGTGGTTTATTTCGGTACGACTACCGTCCTAAGGACTCGGGTTAGATCCCCGGGTCGGGCAAAGTGATATTGGATTTTTCCATATCAGCCTGGACGCGGAGACTGGAGTTTGTACCCGATATGGCGATGGGCTCGTCTACTATCACATCTGGGACGAAACTAAGCTCGGTGAAATGTGGGTGTTCCAGTTCGCTAGGCCGCCTCGGCCTACCCCTTCGGGGAAACAGGCGTCATCTTATCTTTATCCCAAATCTTGATGTAAAGATAGGAGTGAGCTGTAGGATAAATCAAGATAAGATGTAACTCTAGATAAGTAATAGCGCTGCAAGTCGCGCTTAAAAAATCAGCTCCAAGTTAAATTAACAAGTTAGGTATTAATCCTTTTCCTAAACTCTCTGAATAAAGTATTACGGTATATTTTTGTTTGTTCCAAACATCGATATATTATTTACCTAGATGCACAGTTGACAATCGGAAAATGGGACAGCAAAGGAGTGCACTTTTCCATACAGTCGGACTCCGATAGTATTCTAAATTTCCAAATTCGAATTTAAAAACGCTTGATCATTCCGTTTAAAAAGCTACTTTATAACACGTCCATAGGGTTATATTTGTGTTGATTTAATTAGAACTTGTGATCTTTTTCTTTGTTTTATTCATGAGACCACATTTTAGAAGGATATTTGCAAGCAACTGTGCATCTAGGGTATATTATATTGATGGTTCCAAAGTTAAGAATTTTCTAATTAAGAATCTCTCTCACTTTCCGAATATTTATCCCACGTAGTGGTGGGATCAGCCTTCATTTAATATGAATACATTTACGATGGTCAGAAACTATCCTGCTCGGGCCGCTGGTCCATAGACCATATACTACAAGACCAAAAAAGCGAATAATTTATAACAAGTTTATTTTCAATTAATTATAATTAAAAAAGAATAAATTAATATTCTTTAGATCCATGTTTCCAATTAAGATATCACACTTCCAAAAATATTACAAAATTAGTCGGATGAGACAATAATAAATATACGTACCTACATTATAAGTCAATAAAAAAGTCACTATTATTTTTTGCTGTCCTCGTCTATATAGATGTCATAAATAAATCTCATGAATAATTTAGTGTCAATTCCACTGGTTATAAAACTACAAATCGATAAAAGGGAATTCTCAAAAATAACAACGATGATGCATAAAAATCTGTATATATAAAAGGACAAGTGACTGACTGACAGACTGAATGACCTATCAGCGTACAACCAAAACTATTGAAGTTTAAACGTGAAATTTTACACAAGGGTTCCTTTCATAACGTAGGCGAGCACTAAGAAAGGATCTTTGGAAATTCATCCCCTAAAGGGGTGTAACAGGGGAAGAAAATTTCACGCGAGCGTATCCACGGGCAATAGTTATCAACGAAGCTTCCAAAAGCTATGCCGAAAGAGATATTTCTCAAATTAATTCCGGCCATTTTAAACCTCAAAAACAATATTTACAATATCGATTATTATGATTTTTCGTATAGTCAGTTGTCTTTAAGGATTTTTTTTACATAATATACACATTTAGTCCAAGCAAAGATTTAGATTTAGAGCTATTTCCAAAAACCCAATAAAATGCGAATTTTGCGGGCGAGTACTGATCTTTTTCCTTAACTTGAAAAAACAAATGTTAATTTTAACCCAAAATAAAATGAGTATTTGCACAAAGCCGTCACTAAAAGCTAGGATTTAATAGATACACATTGCCGATAAAATATTTCATCACTTCAATCTGTCAGGAATCAGGATGTGCCGCCGTAGTGCCGATAATTGAAACTTTCACTCAAAACGAATTAATATCTAGGTTCGAAATGCAGTTCGCAGCGGAGTAAAATTCAATCAAGCCACCCACTCCCGGTGAAGTCTATCGAGTTAAATTTTGCCGTCATTTTTAATATACAGCTAAGTGGCTACGCTTTGGTTTCGCAATCCTATTTTTTAAATAATATCAGTGATTTTATCGTTCATGTGATTTTAAATCACATTTGGAGAACCTTCTTGGTGGAGCAGCAGCTTAGATGGATCAGGCAGTCCAATACCAATACCCCCCTCGGGATTTCTAATCATCTTGTAGCAGTATTATTATAATCTTACTTAGTTTCTTTTTTGGATGGGAAGCGGTACAAGTTTAGAGTAAGATTATTATAGACAGACTTAACTAAGATTATAATAATACTGCTATAAGACGTGGTGGTATCCTCCGCAGGTCAGGCTAAACAGTTTTTCCAACGCGTTTAGCTCGGTACTGGATCCTTGAGTTGATGTGAGACAGGCAGCTGATCGTATTGCAAAAATATATTTTGGATAGTCCGGTCCCAACTACACCGTTTCAGAAAAACTGCGGTCCTCGGCGTAGTATCGATACTAGAAACCCGGTCTATAAAGCTTAACGCTACCATCAGGTCAAGCGATATTCTTGACATTATCACTATACCTATTAATAATTTAGTGGGACGCTTTTCAAGGCGCAACATTTTCCATTGCAAGGGAAAATCAATATTCAGGTCACACGTTTAGTGACCTGATTTCAATACTGTTTTTATAAGCTTTTAATGAAATACGAAATGTCAACGGGTCATATTCCTTGCTAACTAAGTTCGGTACGCCGCCGCTGCGAGAGGAGCAATTATAGTAATATTGACAGACGGATAGACGGCCAACAAAGTTATCCGATGCTCGGCAAGGTTGCTCATGCGTAACGTATGGTGAGCGAGACCTCCGGAGCTCTAAATAAAATTACATTTCTGGTTAGCAACGTCATCAATATGACTTGTTTGTATAAGTCTATATGCATATAGTGATCTGCAGTGCCCATGGAAATTTATAAATTAAGTGTACCTAATATCAGTTCAACAGCTGCCTAAAAATCGATGTAAATTATAAATAACCATAACATAAGCTCACGTCTGTATCCCTGAAGGGGTAAGCAGAGGCGCACTAGCGAACTAGAACACCTGTATTTCGCCGAGCTTACTTCCGTCTTAGATGTAATAAGACGGGCCTATCGCCATATCGAGTACAAATTCCAGACTCCGAGCTGATACTTAAAAATCCAATATCACTTCGGCCGACCCGGGGATCGAACCCGAGACCTCAGGACGGTACTCATATTAAAATACAACTACGCCACGAGGCAGTCAAAATATATGTCATAGAATAAATAACGCTCGGCCAACAGTGATTACACTAGTTCCACGTATCCACCCTTCCTACCCCTTAGGCGATACAGGCGTGAGCTATTTACACAACTATATTAAAATCCGTTTCATATTAATTTTATAGCCCACCAATTTTATTTTCGGTCTAAAAACACGCACTGCATAGGCTGTGAAAGCGATATGACAGCAAAATATCGGCTATGCAAAATTGTTTTTGCTGCCACGCCAAGTCCGTAATCTCGGACATGGTTTGATGTCGAGACGCAAATGAATTTGTGACCGCTGGTAAATTCGTTTGAAACATTGCCTGTAGCCCCAGTTCGTAGTGTGGGTACTAAGCCTTCACACATCAATGGTAAATGCAATTATTGCGAGAGTCGAGAGCGCATCGATTTTATCTAGGCTCTCTTGCCTACACGTCCGTATACATACTACGTGTATAAGTACATATGCTTGTGTACTACAGATATGTTGTGTTTATTTAGCATCCCGTGGCTTGCTCAGGGACGACCGCCCACATGCATCGTTTGATATTGGCTGGAGCTCGCCGGCCGCCGCTCATCGTGGCGTAAACCCTACTCCGTCTGTAGATACGCAAGTGTAGTCAGACAGCGTACATTATGTCAACTAACACTCGTGTACACTGCTCTACTGATTTACTATTATTTGTTTTACGTACATACATACATAGACTTACGCTTGTATTCCCCAAGAGAGTAGGCAGAAGTGAACTAGAGAACTAGAACATCAATCTTTCACGGAGCTCATTATCATACCAGATGTGACAGAGGCTGAGCCTGTCGCCGCATCGGGGACAAATTCCAGACTCCGAGCAGCCCCCTGACTCTTGATACTCGATTCGAATTTGACTTCGATTCGATTTCTTTTAGTGACGTAAAATTTCCAAAAAAATCCAGTTGAACAGTGCGCTAATGTTGATTGGATTGGAGACATTAGGGCTGAAGCGACGCCCACCCTGTCAGACTTCCCGTCAAAATCCTTAGCAAGTTGTTTACCACATGTCTGTCTTACCATTGAGTTAGGTAAGGCTAAAATGTCTATAATGTTTTCAAAACGTTATAAAATTATATTTATACTTTTTTATACCGCTGTCGGTCAATAACGAGAAATATTTCATAGAATTTTCTGGATTTGCGGTTTCTATGAGTGTTTCTCAGAAAAATTTAGGAAGCACTCTTCAAGGCACTTAATGTTATTTACACAAACATGATTGCGAACATAACATTTAAAAAATAGATGTCACAGCAGATGTTTGTGGTTTTAATTTAAATACTGGTTAAGGCATAAGGAATTTCCGGCATATGCTGGACTGTATTTTACGTGTATATTGTGTTTTTATTTAATACTAGTTTATCGCCTCCTTGGTCTAGTGGTAGCATGTATGGGCTGTGGACCGGGAGGTCGTGGGTTCGATTCCCAGGTCGGGCCAAGCGAATTTTCTAATTTAATTTGCCCGGGACTGGACCTCTCAGAGGGGGTTGACGTCAGGCAGGCAGCCGGTCGTAAAAACTTAGCCAAATCATTTCTGCAACATGCTTGAAAAAGTGTGTTGCGCCGACCCCACATTAAGGTGGGATAAGGGCAGGTAGAAAGATTTAATACTAGTTTATGCCCACGGCTGTACCCTCTCGAAGGATTCTACTGGGATCACTGATATCGGCAATTTATATATTGCTACCTGATGCTCGCGACTTTGTTCCTGTGGACATCCCCATGGATAAAAAATAGCCTATGTGGATAAAAGTACCTTATGTTACTTGCTGATAATGTATCTTTCCACAGGTGAAAGAATTTTTAAAATCGGTTCAGAACTTTTTGAGCCTATTCACTATAAACAAAAAACAAATATTTTCTCTTTGTAATACTAGTAATGATTAATTGGTACTCGTGACTTTGTTTGCGTGGACATCCCACGGGAACTGTAGGTACATTATTCCTTGATAAAAAGTAGCCTATTTTACTCGCTGATAATGTACCTTTCCATAGGTGAAAGAATTTTTAAAATCGATTCAGTAGTTTTTGAGCCTATTCATAAACAAAAATACAAAAACAAATCATGTATCTTTTGTATATCTATACAAAAGATATGTATATGATTTGTTTTTTGTCACTGTTGTATATTTGTACTAATCTATCCATATTAGTCCAATATACTCAGGTATTTAAGTTCAAGAGCAGTTAATTATTGTATGATGATAATAATATTACCGATCGTTTCAGTGCAACAAGTGATTCAATCATACAGAGCAAAGTTATAGCAGGGGAAGGCAACTCCTAACCCCTAAGGGAGTATACATATAGAGCTCACTTAAACTTTGCTCTGTAGCTCGACCATGATTTTTTACGTACTACGTAAAATAATTTGTATGAAATACGTCGACTCCCCAAGTAGCCGGTAGAGGCATTCGGTTGTTTGTCATACAAATATTTTATGTAGTCGCTAGCGTGAAATGTCAAAAAATCCCATGGTCGAGATTATGGTTGATCTCAGATTTACCGTACGAATATTACACATCATGCATAATTTGTTTTTTTTAATTAACTAACAGCAAATAAAAATTACTATTAATTTACATAGACTTACGCCTACATGCCCAAAGTGGTAGGCAGGGGCGAACTAGAAAACTCATATTTTGCCGAACAATTTTCCGTTCCAGTAATGAAGCTAGCCTATCAAAACAAATTCCAGACCAGGATCGTAGTCGTCGACTTACTATTAATATATTACACAATCCTATAATTTAATTAAATTCTATTGTATATTTAAAAATGTGAAACAAAAATACTTATAAAGTGAAGTATTCGTGTTCCATTTTGTATCGTAAGTTTGAGTATAACAGAGAAAAGTCTAAGGCTGAGATCTATAGAGCGAACTTCGACTAAGTCTGAGTCAAAGAAACTAAATCAGGTAGGACTTGGAATTTTTAAATCGAACTTCGACTTAGTCTGATCAAATTTGACAAGAAAAACAGACTGACAGACAGACTAAGCAAAGATTTTCTTGTAAAAAATGACTCTGAAGAAGTCAAAGTTTGATTTAAAAATTCCAAATTCTTACTGAGGCTGAGATCTATAGAGCGAACTTCGACTAAGTCTAAGTCAAAGTAACGAACTCAGTAAGGATTTTGATTTAGTCATTTTTTAAAAGACAATCTTTGCTTAGTCTGTCTGTAAGTCTGTTTTTCTTGTAAAACATGACTCGGACTAAATCAAAATTCGATTTAACAATTCCAAATCCTCACTGAGTTCGTGACTTTGACTTAGACTTAGTCGAAGTTCGCTCTATAGATCTCAGCCTAAGTGCGGTCTATGCCGACTATTATCCTATTACCGTTCTAAAAGGCGAAAATAAGCCATAATTTTTTTTTGCTTATTATGTGGCGGGCAGGCACTCTATAACAGAAACACTACATACATCTTTGTAGTCTATTGGCAAGTTGTAACTCTTGAGATGTTCTATACCTATTTGAAATATTATACTGGCGCCACACCGCATCGTATAATATTAATGTTAGATAATTATTGATGTCAAATCCGAAAATAGATGCTATTTACATAAAACGCATGTTTAAGCTACGTACATACCTATACATATACTAGTATGTTACAGCCGTAGTGATTTGCGTTTCTAAATAATGGATTGATATTATGTCATCATCATCATCATCAGCCATAGGACGTCCACTGCTGAACATAGGCCTCCCCCAACGATTTCCAGATCGATCTGTTTATGTGTAGTTAAAACCGCGTCTCTTACACATGTTTTTCGAAACAAAACACAAAAAACATCTACACAAAACAATGTATTTCGCTGTCTCCTGCTCATGGAACAATGGATCATAGACAAAAAATTGTAGAAATACCGTTGTTTTGTGTAATGTTTTAGTACAGAAACGCGGCTAAAGGCGTGTATATAATTGGATAAATGTTTATTTACTTTCTCTAGTATACTGTTTTAGCAGTTTCATAAAGTAATAAACGCGAAACCAAGCAAGTATAGTCAGTCAGGATGGCTATTAAGGATTCAATTTATTTCTATTTAGGGCGGAATTTCCAATTGCCCCATATTTTTATATAAAGGATAATTTTGAAGCTTTGACAGATGTTTCACAGATTAATACCTAAAATTATCTAGCTATTGAACAAGTGGACCCTATACTAAACTTTAAAAATAAATTGACGCGAGACGGAAAAATACAAAGTTTGGCACTCGGCGGCCGCTTCCCCACTCCGTAGACCGTGACATGCTCGATTTGTTTAAGCAAATTTCCCGGATCGTACTCACATTCTTAACTAACTTAACCTAATCCCCCAATCATTAAAAGGAGCATGACCAAATTGGCAGATATTACATATAATTCCTAAAAGTAGGTAGTGATTAATAATATATAGATGTAATTTTAACTATATATATGATGTATCATATCTTGTTATACATGTGGTTGTCAGGATTCAGTAAAATTATGGGCAATAAACATACCAAATATTGATAAACCAAAATAAATGCGAGCGTCATAAAAATATCAAACATGACCCAAACCAAGACATAAAGAATAATGAGTACCCAAAGCTGGATTAGAACATGATAATATTAAAGTATAACTTAACCAGTATACAAAATAACCAAATAAGGTCTTCGAAGATATTTGTCCGTTTCAACCAATAACCACCAGACTTTTTCGGCTCAGAGATCAACCAACTACAAAAGCAGGAGGTTCTCAATTTGTCGGTATTTTATGTACATGTGTTACTTGATATTTTAGGCAAAATATGTAGACCGATATTCAAGATTCTTTTTGTGTTTGATAGAATTTGTTCCAAGGGTCAAATAAGTCGGTTTTTAAGTTTTGAAACTTGTAATTATCAACTGATATTTTCCAATTATTAAGGCTGAGATCAAACTTGATGAGAACAAACTTTGACTAAGTCTAAATCAAAGCAACGAATTCAGTGAGGATTTTGACTTAGTTCGAGTCATTTTTTACAAGAAATTCTTTGCTTAGTCTGTCTGTCAGTCTATTTTTCTTATAAAAATGACTCGAACTAAATGAAAGTTCGATTTAACAATGCCAAAACCTCACTGAGTTCGTTACTTTGACTTAGACTTAGTCGAAGTTCGCTCTATAGATCTCAGCGTGTTACTTGGGAGTCACGTGATAAGCTTGGCAGATATTATAGTTCAAACTTGACTGCTATTCATAGCGGCAGAAAATCAATTAAGGTACGTCTGATGCTATGACGGCCTTACCATGCCATGGAAACTTAACTAATGTGAAACGAGTTTTTTCCTAGTAATGAAATACGAGCCGGGGCGGCATAGAAAAACGTGCCGTTAAAAGATTGTAAAAATTCTGGCCACCGTTGGCCGAGTCCCTCATACTGTATACATAACTACGCTGGATGTACCAACCAAAACCACGGTAGCCCTCTTCAGCACATTAGCATGGGACCTGTGTTTTCCGAAGCCGCCCTTAGATTTATAACATCTACAGTAATCTGCAATATTTATTCTGTAATTTTGTTACAATCATGAAAGGTCCCTTAAATACAATAAAAAAATATGTATATTCTATGATGTTAGTGACCTACTCACATCGGGTTTTCATAAATAAACTTCATCCCACAGATTATATCGCGGGCATTTAAACTAGTTATGAAAATGTTACATTTTATTACGTTGTAAAGATCAACACCGTGACGACGTTTAAAATATCATGAATCATGAGGTTGATCGCTTTATTAGTAAAGTTTTTTGGGGTAGTAAACTCGCTGATTCTGGAACGCGATCCACACAAGGCATGTGGATCACCGTGGCACGTTTTAATGGTGGGTACACACCGGCCGAACGAAGGCGGAAGAATCTATACCTGTTGCGTTCACACAAACAAACTTTCGCTGTTGTGGGAATGAAATGGGCATGATTCGTTCGCCTTCGTTCGGTATGATTGATGATGATATGATTATCCTACCATCAGCTACATGCTTTATTGAGCATTCAATACACACAAATGTTTTGCATTCGATGGAAATGACGTGACACGTGTGTGGTAAAAATAGCCTTGATAAATTGAGCTCGGGTTGTATTTATTAAGCACAACCACATATATTATGTTATCGTGACATTTTTTGGCATTTTCTGTTGTAGTATTTTTACTCCTTTTTATTTTTATTATGAGTACGGTTTTTATATATGTAGGTAGGTCCTTTGAACAAGACTTATCTTTTTCGTCCGACTTCCAAAAAGTCCTCAATTCGTCTGTTTTTTATGTATGTTCCGCGATATCTCCGCCAAATGTGGGGCGATTTTCAAAATTCTTTTTGTATTCGATAGAGCTTATTTTAAGGGTGGTCTCATATATAATTTGGTCACGATCAGATTTGAAGTCGGTCTGTTGTTAGTTTATAGAGCAATTTCTAATTATAATGAATTTAAATAATACTTTGTAGTAACATTGTGATTAATATCAATTTAAATAATTATCATCATCATCATCATCATCATCAGCCATAGGACGTCCACTGCTGTACATAGGCCTCCCCCAAAGATTTCCAGATCGACCTGTTGGTAGTGACCTGCATCCAGAGACTAATAATAAGTGAAAATACAATAATGAAATAATATAATAAATAATTAAACATTATGTATTTAATATCAGGTTACGTATACCGAACTGTGGGTACGAATAAAACTATGTGCATTAAATTTTTCGTTTCTGCTTGTACAATGTGTAAATATTCCCATTTGGCACCGCGTTAATACCCATTTATACATTTCCTGAAGATTGGGAAAGTGTCTACGCGTAGTCAGTAGACACACGTCAGCCGTCGGCTGGTCGCGTCGGCCTCCCATGCAAGGCCGACAACGCGACTCGACGCATAGTTCAGGGACAATCAGCCATCAGGACAGCTTAACTTTAAAATTATTTGAAATATTTATTTAGATCTCTCTCGTAGCCTCTGATACCCACGACACAAGACTCGATCTTAGTGTGGGGTCAGGACTATGTATGTGACTGTTGGGTGTTATTTATTATTATTTATAGTTACGTTAGCGATGGTATTTGATAGACAAGCTATGGTATGCTTTAGGGACTGCTACATCCCTTATGATGCTACGCTTTGGATGCTACGTATTTTTGTTGAGTACATTGGTGACACTCAATATAACTCAATAAAACTGCATTAGTCTCACCTCGTTGGATGCCTAAGCGCAGCGTATGTACTTAAGGTGAGTACTTTGAGGTCCTTGGTTTACATACGAGGTCGGGCATCACACATAAGCTGACTGGGGCTGGAAATTATGTCGCCGATCGAGTAGCGTCGTAGGCATAGCCCGTTATTAACGAGGCTAATGACGCCTTCTAAGCTCTTATTGCATTGACATAATTGACGCTTTTTCAGGACGGTGCCCGCAGCAAAAGTTAGGTCTTGTTCAAACGATCAACCCTGTAATATTACTGTCCCACAGTTGGGCACGGGCCTCCTCTTCTAATGTTGGGATGTTAGGCCTTAGTCTACCACGCTGGCCTAATGCGGGTTAGTGGGCTTCACATACCTACGTAATTATTGTGGAGAAATTCTCGGGTATGCAGGTTTCCTCACGATGTTTTCCTTCACCGTTTATAAGACATACTGCTTGAAAAATACCAACCCAATATAAAAATAAATTTGCAAGTTGTAGCGCACTAATTATAAAACGATAAATTAATATCAGATTTTTGTTATGATTAGACATTTTAGAACAAAATGGTCCGCTTTGAGTATTACGATTGCAAAGTTTAAAGTAAGTATTTATTAATATTTTAAGTACTCATAAGTCATAGGTAATGCATTGTCTATGCAGCAAAAACAAACTATAGAAATAATGGCACTATAAATGATAGGTACATAAAAAATTTAATAAAAATTCGCAAAACACGCATTTCGTAAAATACTACTTATATTTATTAGATAACTTTCAATTACATCTCATTACCACAATACCTATACTTTTATAATAGTTTTATGTAGGTACTTGAAAACAAAAACAATGAAAATATCGATAAATCAATGAACACAACAAGACCACAGTAATAAACTTTCGCAGTGCAAGCTAGCGCCGTAATAAGTCAAGATAGTCACTGTATACATGTAAGATTATAAAAAAAAACCTTCATAAATGTGTCACTAATATCACTGATCATCACTACCTACTGAGGTGTAAGTATGGATTGTCTTTTAACCGATGCATCCTAATGACGACTTGGTTCCACTTGTTTGTTTACTGGAGGAGGCGTGGTGCCGCCTGAGAAAATCTTCACTTTAAATTTTCCGTCATCAAAGCTAGGAAAGCTATATGTTGATAACTTCGGCTGTTTCGTCGGGTTTAAGTATAAATCAAATATTGATTGCGTCGTGGTTGTTATTTTTGAGATAGGTCTCGTTGTCGTTACTTCAATTCTGGGCGAAGTCCTGGCAGTACTTGTCAGGTAAAATGGTTTAGTGCTCAAATAGGCATTGGTTGTTGTGCGAAATGTATAATTCGGTACAAACTTGGTTGTTGTTGGTTTAAGTGTGCTCGAAATGTGAATAGATTTTGATCGAGGAGTGGTAGTTATCACGGCGGGCTTGTTTACAAGTCTCGTCACATTTGTAAGTTTAGCCGTCGTTGAAGTTAAAGTAGAAAATGTGAAGGGTCTTCTAGTTGTAGTTGTTTTTGTAGGCAACTTGTCTACTGTAGTCAGTGCGATGTGCTTTATTGTAGTCGTTGTAGATTTTTCTGTGGAGCTTGCAATATACTTTGTAGTCGGGGTTGAAGTTGTCTTTGGGGACGATTTGCGGCGGAATTGATTGGTTTCTATTGTTCGCCATGGCTTCACTGGCGGTATATATGCAGTAGTTGTACTTGGTGTAGTTGTGGTGGTTGTTATTATTGCTATGTCTGTTGGTTTATCGCTCACGTGCAATTTTAATGCGTCTATATTATCAACTTTATAATTATACCAGTCAATATTTGCTTTATTGTTGAGTTCCGATATTTTTCCGTAATTCTCTCTGAATAACGAGCTCACTGCCAAAAACGATGGTAGTCGATTGCTCGCCGGCTGTGGGTTGTAATCAAAACTCGTGTTGTTTTGAAAAATCTCACCGGAAAAAGTTTGTACTGGTTTATAAGCCGCGCGGTTAATGTCTTGGCTGTCGCAGCCAGCGATATACTTTTTCGTGTTGTGCCGGCAATTGTGAGGATACACTACCCATGCCAAGTACCCGTTTCCTTGAAGTCTCGTGTGCTCCTTATAGATATGCATGGCACATGTAAAGTCGTCTCTGATATCTTCATCCCTCAATGCGGAGCAAGGCAAGCCACACTCTTTGCCAATTCCACACCAATACAATTCGCTGATTTGAAATATGCCATGGTCACCACTGTGTGGATTATTGGCTGCAGTGTTGAAACGCGACTCGTGGTATGCAATGCACACCCAGGTGGAGATTTCGTTCTGGTCGATGCCGAAAGACTTGAGTTCTCGCGCCAACTCGCAGCGTTCATAGATGCGCGCGCAGACGAGTGTGAAGAGCACAAGAAACGCGGGTGTCCACAACGCGACACGGAACATCGTAACGCACGTTTGATTATGAACAGAGTGTGTATGTTTTTTTATGTATTGGCCTCCCGCCGCGCGCCGCGCTCAATCTGTTTCGCGCTCGTTTTTTAACTGTAGATAATCTTATTGGCTCTGGTTTAAGCTGCCGAGTATTATGGAGAGAGAGAGTAGATGAAGGTTATTATTTCACACAGTGGGATGAGAGCCTAGCGGTCAGCACACGGGCTGCGTCAGGACGCGGAACCATCTATTGCTACTTGCTTCCGTGGTTCACCTTGACAGCGCGTCATCGCTTTGACTTATTAGAGGTGTTCAACTACAAATCAACATTAATTTTTACACATTTATTCCATCTTCGTCGAAGATACGTGCATAAAATTGAATATTAGTGGGACACAGATTTCTTTGTGACAAATAAGCAGGCAGATGCGCCAGACGCGACCGATGACCGGTTTTTTAAATAATAATATCAAATCTACTTGTTTATGTAAAGGTCGATTTTGTCGTAACCTCTATGATAATATGTCAATATGTTTGTAATTTTTACGTTGTTCTAACGAAAATCAATATATTATATCTACATATGCTATTTTTTATGGGTAGGAGATATTTTTGAATGATTCTTAATTTATTTAGGTTATGTAATACGTCGGTACAGCACCAAGTTAATCATTACATAAACGTCTTAAAAAAGAAAACATATCTACGAATCGTACAACCCGGGTGTTATGATTTATTTACAAATGGGCCCGCGATTGAGAACCTCTGGTGCGAATGTAAACATTAGAGTTTGTTTCCGCCGCGGGTCAAGAGGTGAGACGATGGCCTCTGAGTTCTGACGCTTAATTCACGTTTAGGTATTACATTAAATAATCATAAATACCTAATGTATTAGATAACGCAAAATATTTAATATGGGCAATATTATAAAATTAATAGGGTTTATTTCCTATCAACCTAGTGACTTACTTACTATCTTTGATAACTTGTAGTAAAAATAGTTTATTTTGCAAGTATTTATACCGGGTGTTTCATAAAGTTGGTACCAATAACAATTCCACATACAAGGACAACGATTTAAAGTGTAACGGTATAGTTAAAAATAAAAATATAATAGAACTTAATTTTTTAAATCAATTATTAAGCATCGGGATTTTCAAATCTGGCTGCGACCTGTAAACATTCGCAATTAGCGTATAATTGGGTTTGTGTATACTAAAAATAAGTAATTACCTCATAGGTGGTTTCCAAATGTACTGCAGCTGACTATAAGCTAGAAACCTCATTGGAGCCAGATTTTTTATTATCGTTACAAATTCAAGTTTCCATTATTCAAAACCTATGAGCCTTACGAAATTTTAAATTTTACTGCTAAATTGCTAGCCATCCCCTCTGTAAATGTAGTTATTATTGATTCCAACTTTATGAAACACCATGTATAAAATTGACAGTGCAGACAAGTGGAGCACAAAATAGCCTGCTAGATAACACTGTCTTATACAAAACTGTTGCTATACTTATTAGGTTAATACGACCGCCACACCACACCACGTGGCGAAGTATGTGGCGTCCTCGCCAGGAATCCAAGAACCTGGAGGACTCGCTACACATCCTAATAAATACCACGTGGTCGTTAGGGAACCTGCACCCAACGCAACCCTACCAACATCTGCTCACTTGTTCTTGGACATCGCGCTCCACGAAAGCCCAGTTTTCCGAACAACACTAACTCGACGATTGAGCTAAGTGAGACATGATGACTCAAAATATAGTTACTCACTGCCTCGGTGACACATATGTCACATAGTAGCATTGCGTTAACGTAATATGATTGCAGTTCGATAAGTGGCGGGGCAAGAGCAAAATTTGATGTGGGCAAATTATATTTCCCTTTTTTTGGCGGGTTAGTTTGGAATCCGCCACCTGTGGACCAGTTCATGGAGGAGATCATCTCTCTGGCGTATAATTCTGCGACTTTGGAAGGGACGCCCAGTGCTTCGCTTCCTCTCTCTATACACTGCCTCTTTTGCGGACATGTTCACAAAATGACGCAACGGAGTCGCGAGGTCCCCTGGTAGTATTGGTCCAATCAGCTTTCGTTTGGGTAGCCCAAAGTGGACATTATTCTTTGGTATGTTAATATTGTAGTTATCATTTCGTCGCTGTCGTTTTATGTCGTTTTAGGCTGTGGGCGATGGCCCACATCGCCCACGCCTTACTCCGCTTCTGCGTCCGATGGTCTCGGGATCGATCCCCGTTTTGGGAAAATTTATATTTACTGGGTTATCTACTCAGTTTCAGTCCCGGGACTAGGACTTGTGTTCCCAAACCCATTTTATACCTCTACAGAAATAATGTACAAAAGTGAACGCATTTGTTGCGCCTTAAGAGATAAGAGAGCATTCATTATGTATGTAAAATTGCTCATGTAAAACGTGCAGGCGTTTATTCCCATCTCATTTAAATAACATCGTCACTACGACTAGATCAATGATATAGTAAATGACATGGTGTCATGGCAGGTGATAATTTTACTGTTTTCTTACTCTATCGCATATAACCTTGTTTTCACAATTTTTAATTCAATGGTTTATTTTTTCATCCAAGGTAGTTTCAACTCATTTTCAAGGTGCTGACGGTAGATGGTCAAACACCTTTCTTTCTTTCTACCTGCACTTATCCCACCTTAATGTGGGATCGGCACAACACACTTTTTCAAGTATGTTGCAGAAAGGATTTCGCTTAGTTTTTACGACTGGCTGCCTGCCTGACGTCAACCCCCTCTGAGGGATCAAGGGGCAAATGAAATTAGAAATTTTCGATTTTTCTGACCTGGGAATCGAACCCAGAACCTCTCGGTCCACAGCCCATATATGCTGCCACTAGACCAAGGACGCGACTCAGATATCACCATAAAACAAATTTGAAAAAACTCATAATCTCTAAAGTAGTAGAACAGAGATTGGGGGTTTTAAAAATACGATCAAGTCTGGTGGCTACGCCTTCATGGTATACATGGACTGAGGACCAGGCGGTCCAGGGTTCAATAGCCAGGGGTCGGGCAGAGATTTTTTAATAAAATTTTTCTGGGACTGGGGCCCCTAACATTTATTTATTTAAAAAAAGGCGGGCAGCCGATCGTAAAAATAAAGTCTTTTTCATTAGATTAAGTGCGACTTGCAGCACTTGGATAAATCCCGATTTATATTAAATCACGATTTAAATATACGAATTAGATGTAAGTTAAATCTACTTTAGACCTCACTCTAGATTAGTAATAGTGATGTATATGTGTATGTATAATCTATATAACCGTAAGGGCCACTTGCAACTCAGCGATAAAACTCTATACCTCTATATCTGTATAATATCTTCATATCTATCCCAAATCTTGATTTAAAGAAAGGAATGAACTGTAGGATAAATTGAAATAAGGTTTAACTCTCGATTAGTAATCGTTCGTCAAAATGTATTTAGTAGTTTTTAAGTGAAAGAGTAGGAAAAAGTAGGAAGTAGAGAGAAGAAGAGAAGGAAGTCGCTGGATGCAGGCCGCTTCCAACTGGTCGATCTGGAAATCTTTGGGGGAGGCCTATGTTCAGCAGTGGACGTCCTATGGCTGATGATGATGATGATGATGATGATGAAGTGAAAGAGTAACATATACATTCATACATACTTACAAACTTTTCGTTTATAATATTACTTAGATGTATGTATATATAAATATATACAAAAAGAATATGTTGCATCAAACCAAAAAATAAATTTTGTTGTAGGCTTTTTCAGACTCGATGGGAATACCTAATGATATGTATAACTCAGTATACCTCTATAAACAGTATATGTATACATGTGTACAACTATTCATTCAATTTAATATTGCAATTCCGGTCACATAAAATTGAATATGATCCTAGTATCCTTAATGCCCATTGTCCATATATCATTGCGGTTGGGTTTATTGGACATGTGGAGTGACAAAATGGAAATTACTAGAAATAAGGAAAAAAGGAGGAAGATTTTGGTTAAAAATTAAAAAAATATGCCAGGATTCTTTTAAGGTATTTTCACTGCCTCGATGGCGTAGTTGTATTTCGGTAGGACTACCGTCCTGAGGCTTCGGGTTCGATCCCCTGGTTGGGGGAAAGTGATATTGGATTTTTCCATATCAGCCCGGAGTCTGGAATTTGTGCACTAAGCTCAGCGAAATTTTGATGTTTTAGTTCACTAGTGCGCCTCTGCCTACCCCTTCGGGGATACAGGAGTGAGTTTATGTATTCTTTTAAGGTTTTGTAACCATTTGGGCAATAAAGAAGGATGATTATTAACCATCGAAGCATCTTCTGTTGGATTTGCAGAAAGGGCAACTATAGACAGGTACCTACATCTAGCTGCATACCCATGCTCACCGTGATTCGAGTGTTCTTCTAATGAAAAGATTGGGGTATGAATTGGTCCTATGATCCTAGGTCCTAGGGGGCGAGCCTATCGCCGCATCAGTAAAGTACAAAAAAACTCAACATCATTTTAACCAAACCAGAAATCAAACCCGAGATATCAGGACGGCGGTCGTCGCGCCTAGCTAGGTATGCTATAGGTTCTACGCGAACGAAGCAGTTAAACAGAGTATATTTGCAATATCTCAATAATGCATAAAAATAATCCGAGGTAGTCGGATAAAGAAATAACGATAGTTGAAATGATGCGGACTACAGAAACGAAAGTTCAAAATCAATCTTAAGATCATGCACCTTTGACTTTTCTAAGTGTATGTTCATTATTGTTTATCACGTGCTGTAACGGTGAAGGAAACTTATAGAAGTACCTACCTAAGAATTTCGAAAGAATTTCCCCAATAATTTGGAAGGTTTGTGAATTCTGCTAACACGCATTAAGCCAGCGTGATGGTTAAGGCCTAATCACTTTTATTTATAGAGGGTAGACATGCTTATCAGTGGAACATTAATGTTACATTTATTATGTGAGTAGGTATATCATTTTATCTAAAAAAAAATATATTTTTTATAGCAGAGACTGATAAACGAGCAGGTGGGTCACCTGGTGGTAAGTGATCTCCACCGCCCATAGACGCCTAAGACACTAAAATAATCACCAATAACGCACGCCAACCTAAAAGGAGGGAAATAGGGATTGGGAAAGGAATTGGGCTACCGGAAAGCCCACTTATCGACTCACAGTGGTATCAAACCGGTCAAGCCGGCCCATTCGTGCTGTAGTAACATTATTCATGACTGTCTACACTCTACAGCGTGGCTCTACCACTCTCAACATTTATTAAAACCGTTCTATGAATGTCGAATATACAGAATACACTAGCCAAGTTGACTATTTTCCATTTCTATTTTCTGTCCATTACTTATTTTGAACTGTACACATTGAAGTGAATTGAGGCGCAACAGGTTTTGTAAAGTGCCGTTTTGGTCGAGGGTTGAACGTCGAGCGTGATTAACTGCATGAAACTCGACAAAGCATTTGTGGCGTAGTTCATTTTACCGCCACTTTACCAGTCCGGCTTCGTTCAGTCTTAACATTGACTCGTTTTCATATTCAAATTCGATTTAATTCTTATCTATGAATACATTGAGAATAGAATTAATTAATTTGTGGCACGAATCAGATGCAAACATATTTTAAAATTAAATTGTCTGTATAAAATCCCAAACATTGAATTGCAAAAAATATGATCAATTTAAATTAAACCAATCAACATGAAAGGACGTTATTTTGGCCAAAGATATAATTCGATTGTCAATAGGATAATAAATTAAATGCTTTTATACCTGCGTGTGTATTAAAATTTCCCGATGTGCAGTGATTTTAAATCCCTTTGAAAGGATTTTAATATCACAAATGCATTTTTAAAACTGCTTTATCGAATGCTCTTCGTATAATAATAGTGTACAAATTCGGAGTAATTGACATCGGAGAATACAATTTTAATTAATGGATAACTTTTGCTAGCGGGTTTGCCCGGCTTCTAAATAAGTTACCACTCACTTGTGTCCTAAAGTGTGTCACTGCAATGTGTTATCATGACGTAACACACTTTTTAAGCATGTCGTAGAAACGATTTGGCTTTGGGAAATCCAGTTCCAGGAAATCGTAACCGTGTTGTCCAGCCTGGGATTCGACGCCATTACTTCACCATCCTCGATATCCACTGGCTGGGAAGGCGGATAGCGACTATCATTTACTATAATAAAAAAATCTAACTTACCAACGCAAGAGTAGAGTTCCATGGCACCTTTAAGAAGGCATCCATTCGGTTGGGTGATTCCAGTGGTGACGTTGAGGCAGAAGCAGCCGTCGTCATTGTTTAAGAACCACTCGTTAGCCACGAATCTGTATGATGGGATCCCTTTGTATTCGGACTCGCCCTCGAAGCGCAGCTCTACACTCCTGAGTAAAGAATTAATAATAATTGGACAGTGTTATTGGACACGGCACGCATGGTGAGGAAGTTCCTCACTCTGAGCCCCTAACCGCCGGTGGTTTGGGTCTCAAGCCTCGTCATCGGAAGGGTGATATTTTTTTTTTAATATTTTGAAATATATTTTTTTATATAACTTATATTTGAAAATGTAAAAAAAGATAAACTTAAATAAATGAGAATAATAATAATATTAGCCCTGTAATATTACTGTCCCACTGCTGGGCACGGGCCTCCTCTTCTAATGAGAGGGGTTAGGCCTTAGTCTACCACGCTGGCCTAATGCGGGTCGTTAGACTTCACATACCTTATAAATTCTTGTGAAGAAATTCTAGGGTATGCAGGGTTCCTCACGATGTTTTCCTTCCTTTACCATTATAGCAAGCGATAATTCACAAAGAAAACACACTTAACATAGAAATGTCAGAGGTTGGTGTTGGTCGGGAACCTCCGACACTTCTCTCGGCAGTCCACACCACACCTAACTGAGCTATCGTTACTTACTAGTAAAGAATGATTAATTAATATAATATTTTTGTTATTTCTTTTTTAATAACTATGAAAGCAAGGAAAGTTATGTATATTTAAAACTCAACCATGACATTTTTTTAACATTTCTTGCTATCGAATCTGTCGAACTACAGAACAATCAACAATTTGCCATTTTTATAGTTAATGAGATTATATCTATACTTCTATACTAATATTATAAAGCTGAAGAGTTTGTTTGTTTGATTGAACGCGCTAATCTCAGGAACTACTGGTTCGATTTGAAAAAATATTTTTGTGTTGGATAGCCCAATTGTCGACGGTGGCTATAGGCTATATAACATCACGCTATGGCCAATAGGAGCGGAGCAGAAATGAAAAATGTTTAAAACCGGGGAAGTTGATATCTCAGAAAATACTGGTTCGAATTGAAAAATTCTTTTTGTGTTGGATAGCCTATTTATCGAGGATGGCTATAGGCTATATAACATCACGCTATGTCCAATAGGAGCGGAGCAGAAATGAAAAATGCTGCTAGCGGGGAATTTTATATCTCAGAAACTTCTGGTTCGTTTTGAAAAAAATATTTTCGTGTTGACTGAGGGGATGAATGGTAGGGTGACTAAGGGGTGACTGACGGGGTGATTGATGGGGTGACTAATGGGATGACTGACGGGGTGACCGACGTGAGGAATGACTGGGTGACTGACAGGCTGACTGATGGGGTGGCGGACGGGGCGACTGACTAGGTGAATAACGGGGTGACAGACGGGGTGACAGATGGGTGACAGACGGGTGACAGACGGGGTGACAGACGGGTGACAGACGGGGTGACAGACGGGTGACAGACGGGGTGACGGACGTGGTGACAGACGGGGTGACAGACGGGATGACCGACTGGGTGACAGACGGGGTGACAGACGGGGTGACAGGCGGGGTGACAGACGGGGTGACAGATGGGGTGACAGACGGGTGACAGACGGGGTGACAGACGGGTGACCGAAGTGGTGACAGACGGGGTGACAGACGGGTGACAGACGGGGTGACGGACGTGGTGACAGACGGGTGACCGACTGGGTGACAGACAAGGTGTCAGACGGGGTGACAGGCGGGGTGACAGACGGAGTGACAGACGGTGTGACAGAGGGTGTGACTGACGGGGTAAGAGACGGGGTGACAGACGGTTTGACAGACGGTGTGACTGACGGTGTGAGAGACGGGGTGACTGACGGCCGAAGTAGATCATCCCATTCCCTCTTTTAGAATTATTGTGCTATAGGTGCCTACGACTCACTCTTTCAACCCTCTCTCTCATACGCAGACGAAGTTGCGCGGGTCAGCTACTATTATATATTAGGAATTATATAATTATTAACTATTGGAATACCGTAAATAAGTATACTTTTTTCATTCATTTCTACCTGCCCTTATCCCACCATAATGTGGGGTCGGCGCAACACACTTCTTCAAACATGTTGTAGAAAGCATTTGGCTTAGTTTTTACGACCGACTGCCTGCCTGACGTCAACCCCCTCTGAGGGAATAAATAAGTATAACCAATGTGCCTATATAGTACTAAACCTAACTCCAAACTAATGTAAAATCTTATGTCGGAAGTATCTCCTAACATTTAGACCCGAAATCATTTTAATGAGGATTATAAATAAACGTTTGTATCAGCACAAGAATCGAACTCTCGACCGCTCTATTTACAGCCGGCTACTGACCAAAAAAGTTGTAGATATTTTCCGTTTTTGATATTATAAGAAACCCCTTAAAACACATATAGGCAATTACTTGATGTATAATAAATAATAATACTCTTCGCCCTGATATTGTACGAGTTCAACTTGATAACATAGGTATCTATGTCAAGAGAGATAAAAAAAATCTAGAACATCACAGCATTAAAGGTTATGTGCCTCGAAGGCGCCTAACTATGCAATAAAACGTAAAATACATCGGAACGATCTATTAATATTTGCTCATTGCGTCGAAAGAGTACTCATATAAGATACGATTCATTTTTTAGTGTGTATTGAAATCTTATCGCTTCCAATAGGTCGATCTGGAAATCTTTGGGGAGGCCTATGTTCAGCAGTGGACGTCCTATGGCTGATGATGATGATGATGATGATGATTGAAATCTAATCTAATTAATCACGCTAATATTATAAAGGCAAAAGTTTGTAAGTGTGTTTGTATGTTTGTTTCTCTTTCGCGTAAAAACTACTGGATGGATTTTGATGAAAACAGTTGCATAATGTAGTTTACTAGCTTTTTCCCGTGGCACGCGTAGTTTGTAGGACCAAAGGGAAAAGATTTTGATTTGTCGATCCGACCTCTCGTTTTAGTCTAAATAATATAATTGTTAATTACAAAGTGGTAAAGAAAGTAGAAATAGCAGCTACTTCTTTTCGTTTTGACCACGGATCTGTACTTCGAAACTACGGGGCAACCCTGATATCGATTTTGAAGTCAATCGGGTCCAAAAAAATAAATAAAAAATGGTCGCCACTTTTTAGATTTTTTACCTCGGATCCGTCTTTCAGAACTGCGGGGCCCCGGGCCACCCTTACGTACGCTGCCATTATGTACTGAGATGTAGATCAAATGAGCCAAAAACCCTGCTTCACTTTCAATATTCCTAGCGCTCCGTCCATCTTTTTTTACGTCCGTGTACAGTACTTTAGTTGTCGTACGTAGTATAGTAGCATCTACAGCGACATCATTAAAAAGATCAGTGGGAAGCTCAGCTGCGAATGTGTTTTTATTCTTTAGGTTTTTGTGTCATCAATCGGTGCCAATTCAAATAACGGATTGTGAAGTCACATCAGAATGACAAACGAATTGGGCCTTGTTTTATTTGCATGCGCCGAAAAACGCTGTAGGCATTACAACCGTTACACCATGTATAAAGGTCTTTGAACTCTTTGCAAACTCAATACATATTGAACGTTCAGTCGTTTGGTTAATAAAGCTCACAAATAATGAGCAGGGACCCCGTGCCTGCATATTTTTGAGCTTTGCAAAGGTAAATGCGTTTTAAAACCCCGATTTTCCCCGTCTGGTTTTATTACAGCCCGAAGCCACAGCGAGAATGAATAACGTTAAAACTGGTCGAAATCAATATTTCATATCAACATCAAAGAACTATATGAATCTATACCTACGTAATGCATTTCAACGATATTAATTGCATTCATCTATAATAATAATATTAGTGTAGTGGTAGCTTATAATGTGTTGCGGAGTTCCTTGTTTTATAGCAGTATTATCTACTTACTTTGTTTTTTTTGTACGGGAATCGGTTTAAGTAAGATTATAATAATACTATAAGGCGAGGTGATAACCCCCCAGGTCAGGCAAAAACAGTTTTTCTAATATTGCCTGAGACTGATTCTGTTAGATGGGGTTGACCCCAAACACACGGCCATTAGCAGCGCTAGCTCAGTTGGGAATGTTACGGACTGCCGAGACAGTGTCGGAGGTTCAAGACCAACCACAAAATGGAGCATACACCTCTGTCTTTTCTATTTTAAGTGTGTTTTCATTGTGAAATATCGCTTTCTATAACGGTGAAGGAAAACATCGTGAGGAAACCTGCATAATCGAGAATTTCTCCACAAGAAATTCGAAGGTATGTGAAGGTTACCAACCCGCATTAGGCCAGTGTGGTAGACTAAAGCCTAACCCGTCTCATTAGTAGAGGAGGCCCGTGCCCAGCAGTGGGACAGTTATATTACAGGGCTAATATTATAGAGGGCCATTAGTAAAAAAACTAATCCAAATTCTTTCTGCAGTGCACTTGAAAAAGTGTGTTGTACTAACCCCACATTGAACAGAAAAGGAATAAGGTCACGTAGAAATAAGTCATATATGTAGTTGTGAGCAACGCCGCATAACTAGTTTAATATATTAAAAGAAAATGTTTACATAATATTGGAAATCAAATGAAAATGATGAGGCATTTTAACCAACAACAGTAACCAAAGTAAATCAATGGTAAAAAAAGAATGTAACCAAATTATGGGTGAAATGTGAGTGTTCTAGTTCGCTAGTGCGTTACTGCCTACCTCTACGGGGATATAGGCCTGAGCTTATTAATGTATATATGTAACGTTATATGGAAATCATATAATGTGCGAGAGTCAACATTGATTTTTCATGCATGATAGTCTTAGAAAAGTGATACTCAAATGTGTCCCACGCTTCGAAAACCCACCGCATACGACAATGATGTTTATTAAAAACTCGGGAAAAATATATAATACGAAAAACCATTGCAAGTTTAACTTACTTACTCATAAAATTTATCATAATGGCCTAATTTACCTAAACTAAGAAATATAATGTAGCGCTCTTCAGGCCATAATATGGGAAAGTTATATTCTGCTAGCAATGCAGAAAACGTGCGAACACTGCACGTTTAAAATCTTTGACTATAGAGGTAATGTCTACATATGTTTCGGCGGCGGGGGCTTATGAGCCCTGAAACAATGGAGACGGGCCGCTAGTCGGCATCGCGCGGAGACGGTTCCGGCTGGGCGTTTTTCGCCTAGGGAAACCCGGGACCGTCCCAATGCGCCGAAGAGGGCCACCGTGGTTTTTTAGTCGGTTTTGCCGGTGTAGGGTGTACATAGTGATAGGTACTCGGCCCAGCGGTCGCCTGGATGCTATCCATCTATCCTGGGTGGCTTAACATTGGGTCGTAAGACCGGCGAATCCGACATAACCGTCAAGTTTTCCCCCAGGTGTGGCGGTAGCGATAAAACGCTTTTCCCCGCGAAAACAAAGAAAAAATGTCTATGTAAATGATTTACATAAACATTTACATTGAAATTTTTTTTTATGAGTTTTTGCCCTTTGCCCAGCAGTGGGACACAAATGGCTAAAATAAATAATAATAAATGATTTACAAAGAGTTTAATAAAGAAAAGTGTTATCTAAAATCTTTATTTTATTATATAAATAATCCTTAAAATAATTATTGTAATTAAACATAAATTAGATGGCATTCAAATACTTCCCAATACGACAGTTACTCATAATTCATTTACACAATCATAGAAACAACATTCGCAGAGCAAATTATTTCATAAATGTGTTCACTGTTATCACTGACTGCAATGACTACTGAGGTGTAGGTGTGTATTATATCAAAACGATTGTCATGGCAATGCACTGGTTCCACTTGTTAACTGGATGAATCATGGTCTTGCCTGAGAAAAACCTCACTTTGATATGCTGTCATTAAAACTGGGATATTTACATGTTGCTAAATTCGTCAAGTTTAATAAATTTAATATTATTCGCGCCGCAATTGCGATATTTGAGGCAATTTCTTACTTTGACCCAAGTTTGGTCAGCATTTATCGGGAAACGCGTTATTGTACTGGATCCTCTTCATTGTTGTGCCAAAAGTGTAATTCTGTTCATTTAGTTTTAGTGGTTTCAATGTGCAGTCGTTGACGGATGAGTGGTCGTTTTCACAGTGGGTTTGTTTATCAGTGTCCTCAGGTGACAGTTTGCGGAATTGATCTTAACAGCGACATCGCTATAGACTACGATGGTAGTCGATTGTCCCCGGATTGTGGATTATATTCGTTGTGTAAAATACAATTGAGTAAAAATGGAACTAGGCTATGCGCCGCGTGGTCCTTAGCTTAGCATCCAGCGATATACTTTTTCGCGTTGTGTTGGCAATTATGAGAATACACCGTCCATGCCAGGAACCCGTTCCCTTGAAATCTCGAATGCTCCCTGTGAACTTGCTGGGCACATCTAATGTCGTCTCTGATGTCGTCATCCTTCAATGCGGAGCAAGACAAGCCACACGCTTTGCCATCGCCGCACCAAAAGAGTTCGCTGATTTGGAAGATTCCATGGTCACCACTTTGCGTGTTGTGAGCTGCAGTGTCATATCGCGACTCGTGATACGCGATGCACACCCAGGTGGCGGCGTCGTCGTGACTGATGCCGTGAGACTTGAGCTCCCGCGCCAGCTCGCATCTGTCATAGATGCGTGCGGAGGCGACTGTCACGAGGACGAGGAACGACGCGACACGGAACATTGTAACGTGTATTGGATTGTGATTTGTGAACCGACCGCGTATGCCTTTATATATCGGCTTTCCGCCACCCGCCGCACTCGGGCGGTGTCGCATGGTCGCGCCCGTATTTTACCTGTACCTAATCTTAATTGCTTCGGGTTAAGCTGATTTGGATTGGGTATGGTGAGTGAGCAGAAAGGTCATTATTAAATTGTGATGAGAGATATCGCTCTGCACACGACTGGGCGCTGGGCAATCTATCGCTACATGCTTCTCCTGTTCAATTTGACGTAGTGTCACTATTGAGACTTGTTAGAGATATTCAACTACATCAATTTTACTAAAGATTTATGCACAAAATTATATAAATATTAGTGGCACAGTCTTTTTGTGAAAAATAAGCAGTCAAACGCGCCAGCCAGCACCTGCGTCCGTTGACCGGTTTTTAAAATAATATTCGTAATATAAAGAAAGAATATTATAATGAGATACATTTTGTCGTAACCTCAATGGTAATAAGTTTCTAATATTTACGTTGTTCTAATATAAAATAATAGGGAAAATATTGAAATATACCTGCAGCAGTTTGGTAGGAGTTCAGTATATGTAGATAGGAACGTTCTCATAATAAGCTTTACAGACTCATTACGAGCATGCGTATTGTCAGGAAAGTTGTCAAAAATTTTCATTACATATTTTTTTTTTATTAATTTCACCCTACTATAGTATTATTCCCATTTATAAATGGGATCGATTCGGTATTACATTAAATAATCGTAAATACCTACTGTATTAGCTAACCCTTCATTTCTTCTTCCTGCCCTTATCCCACCTTACGGAGGTAGGCGCAAGACACTTTTTCAAGCATGTTGCAGAAAGCATTTGGTTTAATTTTTACCATCGGCTGCCTGCCTGACGTCAACTGTGTCCTCTATGGGATTCAGTCGCGGGCAAATAGCATAAGAAAAATACCCTGCCCGACCTGGGAATCGAACCCAAGACCTCCCGGTTCACAACCCGTATACGCCGACACTAGTCCAAGAACAAGAAATTTTGATTTCAATTTTTTTTTCAATATTGATTTCAAAATAATACCTCATTTTCCAATTATGTAGATACTAAATTACAAATGCTGGCGTAGCTTAGTTGTATTTTGGCGTACTACCGTCCTAAAGACTCGGGTTCGATCCCCAGGTCAAGCAAGATGATATTGGTTTTTCTTTAGGCTAGCTTTAATTGGAGGGGTCAATTGTATACCATTAGCAAAGATCCCTCCATATGGCTACATAAAAAAAAAAGATACAAGCGTGAACGTACATATAGAGATTACAAACGTAGATTACAAATCGCCTTCACTTTATTTTACATCAACCAAGATAACATCTCCATAAAAAGTTATTAGGAAAAACTCAAAAATTCCAAAATAATAGCACAGAGGGAATTGTTATAATAAACACGTGCTACTTGGAAACCCGTTCAAGTGCGAGTAAGTCTCCCGCTGTGAGTGGGTTCCATAACACTAACGGCCGGTTTCAATAAACAATCTCAGTTCGAATGTGCAGATAGATTACAAAAATTAGCCAATAAGAACACAGTTTGAACATGACTCCGTCAAATGACTTGATCATAATCGCGATCTATCTGTACTCTAAACTGAGATCGTTTATTGAAACCGGCCGTAAATCATCGTATTACTAGTAAGTAATAAATAAATAGACTCACGCCTGTATTCCTGATGAGGTAGGCATAGCCGAACTAGAGGACTAGAATACTCATATTTCGCCGCGCTCATTTCCGTCCCAGAGAAGAAAACAAAACAGCTCGAAACTGTTATCATTGTGCTCAATAATATAAATTATGTATGAGTATGTATGTTTTGTGTAAAAAAAAAAAATAACACGCGTTTTTGTAAAGCTCTACTTCCGAGGCAGTCGGGTAAAAGTCGTCATCAAACGAGACAGGTAGCGGTTACAGAACAATAAAGTGCGAAAAGCCTTTGAAAAATGTTTCGAAAGCTTTTCAGAGTTCATTGTTCTGTAACTGAATATATTTCGATAAAAATAATCGCCAAATAGGTACATTATTTTTATTTTGAAATCTCTACATTTGTATCAAACATTGGGGCTATAATTTGTCATAATTAATTTTTATAAATTAAAAATGAGTTATGACAAATTATTCCTAGAAGATTTGTCTTTGGCCATCAAAGAAGTCATTCACACGAGTTAGCGTCGCGTGAAACAAAATGCCTCTTCTATTTGCAATATTATTTATAGATATAGAAGATCTCTATATCTATAAATATGTAAACAAGTGTCTTACATTGTTTGTTTTTGCAGACAATATTAATGGGGACATAGAATAAGTTATTGTTACATTTTATAATTTCTATTCAATTCTTGTGCAAATAGTAACTAAGTATTCAAATTCAAATTCAATTTCAAATAATTTATTCTGCAATTAGGATATTTTATACCACTTTCACATGTCAATTACGAGTATATAATCTATTTTTTTAGGTAAATACGATTTTTTTTACCTAAAAATATGCAAATAAAGACGAAACCATTTTTACATGTCTAGGATTAACTAATGAATTGTCCTAAATAAAAAAATGGAAAAAATGGGAATAGAAATGAAAAAACAAATGGAAAATAAAAAATGTAAATGTAAATAAATAAAAATATAATCAAAATCCTAATCTTAAATCGGAGGTAAATTTTTGTGTGACCCACAGATATTTGTTTCGGGTTTGGGTATTTTGTGACTGAAAGTCTCTAGTGTGATACCTAGTGTGACGTCAGGACTACATGTCTGACTGTTAAGTGTATTTATTATATTATATTATAGTCTGGAATAGCACATAGGTTTTTGTCCCCCAAAAATGTACGATTCTCGTGGAATACATTTGTTAATTTTCCACGCGAACAACGTCACGAGCAACAGCTAGTATGAAAATATCCCTAAGAAAATAATCTACCTACCTAAAGGCAATGTAATAAGTGCAGACGAAGAATGTTCTTTGTCTTTGAGTCGCTCAGAAAACAGGAAAAACATAACTGCACATTACTCAAAGTTTACCCAAAGGGAAAAAAAATAAGGAAACATTTATATCAGTGGATTTTACACGGCGACGACTCATCCGCTCAGAATTCAACAAGAGCCGTTGGAAAGTACACATAATAGTCTAATTAAATACATTGACCTGTTATACAGACAATAATTATTATATTTACATAAATATTGCGCATCTATTACATCCCTTTTATACACATTATATTGGTTTTTAAAAAACGAAATAACACGTTTTTATAACACAAAGCACTAAAAAATGAAAATAACTTTTCAGTATAACGAATTTGTTCTAGACCGATATAAATCATTGTAGGAAGCGTGGGGTGCCAAATATTCATAAAGTTATTTTAATAATGATCAATACAATGATTTACCTCTATGTATATCGATCTAGATCAAACTCTTTATACTGAAAAGTTAATTTCATTTATTTTAGTGCGGTGTATTAATTAACCAAGTTTATATCCGTCCTATTCTGTGATGGGATGGACAAATGCAAGACCCGGGACTTGACGATGTGAAAACCCAATAGGAAAGAAAGTAATTTGAAAGTAGTTTCGGTTCAGTAGTTCAGTAGTACCTCTTATACGATAAAAGATAGCACATGTTCTTGGGAAACAAAACATTAAAGACACATACAAATAAACAAAGTTTTTCATTGTCTCCTGTTCATATAACATAACATAAGCTCACGCCTGTATCCCCGAAGGGGTAGGCAGAGGCGTACTAGCGAACTAGAACACCCACATTTCACAAGGGCTTATAAAAATGAATGAATAAATTGTTATATATAGACAAAAAAATATAGAAATACCATGTTTTGTGTATGTGTTATGAGTAATGTTTTATTGCAGGAGACGCGGCATAAAGTGAACAGGTGTTTCCAAAATCACCATATATGGGAAATCTTATTTTGTGTAAATAAAATGCATGACGGAGCGCGATCAAATGTAGTCAATATATTATGTTTTAGAATAATTATTCTAATGAGTTTGATAATTTATGAGCCAGAATTTATTGCGAAGTAATAATTATTAATCGCCTCTTTGGTGTAGTGGCAGCGGACATGTCTGTGGACCGGAAGTACCTGGGTTTGCCTAAAGCGGGTGGGTAGACTCCACATACCTTGGAAATCCTAATCATCATCATCATCATCAGCCATAGGACGTCCACTGCTGAACATAGGCCTCCCCCAAAGATTTCCAGATCGACCTGTTGGAAGCGGCCTGCATCCAGCGACTTCCTGCGACCTTTATAATATATAGACATAAAACATATCTAGAAATTATAAAATGTAACAATAATTTATTCTATGTCCCCATTAATATCAAATTTGCAAAAACAAAGAATGTAAGACATTTGTTTACATATTTAACATATTTATAGATGAGATCTTCTATATTAAATAATATTGCAAATTAAAAAGGCATTTTGTTTCATGCGACGTTAACTCGTGTGAATGACTTCTTTGATGGCCAAAGACAAATCTTCTAGGAATAAATTAAAAATTAATTATGACAAGTTATAGCCCCAATGTTTGAGACAAATGTAGAATTTTCAAAATAAAAGAAATAAATATAATGTACATCTTTACGATTTTTTTTTAGCGAAATTTATTCAGTTACAGAACAATGAAGTCTGAAAAACTTTCGAAACATATTTCGAAGGCTTTTCGACAAAAACTTATATGCTATTCCAGAATATAATATAATAAATATATAAATATACTTAACAGTCAGACTTTCGGTCTCAAAATACCCAAACCCGTAACAAATATCTGTGGGTCACAGAAACATTTACCTCCGATTTAAGATTAGGATTTTTATTTTATTTTTATTTATTTTCATTTTTCATTTTCCATTTGTTTTTACATTTCCATTCATATTTTTATTTTTTTTATTCAGAACAATTAATTACTTAATCCTAGACATGTCAAAAAATGAATTCGTAATTTATTTGCATATTTTTAGGTATATAATTCGTCGATCAGTTTTTGATCGCTGATCACATGCCGATCAAATCTGAATTGAGTTTTAAACAAAAATATGTAAAAAAATTTAACTAATAACTTGGCAGTATGGTATCGGACTTTAGGTCTTGGGTACGCGTGGTACAACAACTAGGCAAAAAATTTACATGCATCATGATTGGTGTTTTAAGTCACGTGATTTACAGATAACAATTATTGAAATAAAATTATTCTTTGCTTATTTTTAATTAATTTATGTTGCACACGTGACTTCGATAATAAATCAAGCTTTCTACAAAAAATCAATAATATTTGTTACTTTAGTCAAGTAGGTACCCAATTGTATAGAGGTATAATATATAATACTAGCTGACCCGCGCAACTTCGTCTGCGTTTGAGCGAGAGGGTCGAAAGAGTGAGTCGTAGGTACCTATAATCCAATAATTCTAAAGGAGGTAATGGGATGATCTACTTTGGTCCGGTTTCGTCAGTCATCCAGTCAGTCACCCCGTCAGTCACACCGTCTGTCACCGCATCTGTCACCCCGTCTGTCACCCCGTCTGTCACTCTGTCTGACACCCCGTCTGTCACCCGTCTGTCACCCATCTGTCATCCCGTCTGTCACCCCGCCTGTTATCCAGTCGGTCACCCCGTCTGGCACCACGTCTGGCACCCCGCCTGTCATCGCGCCTGTTACCACATCTGTCACCCCGTCAGTCAGCCTGTCAGTCACCCCGTCACCGCATCAGTCACCCCGTCAATCACCCCATCAATCACCCCGTCAGTCACCCCTTAGTCTTCCCACCATTCATCCCGTTGGTCAACACTAAAAGAATTTTTCACATCGAACCAGTAGTTTCTGAAATATAAATTTCCCCGCTTTTGCAGCATTTTTCATTTTTGCACCGCTCCTATTGGTCATAGCGTGATGTTATATAGCCTATAGCCACCCTCGATAATTGGGCTATCCAACACAAAAATATTTTTTCAAATCGAACCAGTAATTCCTGAGATTAGCGCGTTCAATCAAACAAACAAACAAACAAACTCTTCAGCTTTATAATATTAGTATTAATAAAAAAAGACTTGGTTACTATTTGCACAAGAATTGAATTCTCCTCCATCATATATTCACGTTCACATCTGTAATAGAAACGTTAGAAAATATTTCCACTATCTGCATTCCTTGAGCGTTCAACTGTAAGGGTTGTTACACATATTACCTAACTCCAGAGGAGCAAGTACGAACAATTTTCTAATATAGAGACGAGTCATGAAACTCAGTATTTCTATTACGAACTAATTGCGGTGTATAGTCCATTCACACGGAGACATAATTATATATAGCTCTACCATGAGGTTTTTGACATTGAGTATTACGTAAGCAGTGTAGGGGGGCGGGGGTCTTTTTTGCTTATTTTTGATGACATGGGGGAAGGGGGGGTCTGGATGGTGATTAGGTAAGCTGTATTTTTTACTTTATTGGATTTTGTTTTAATAAAGAAACCAAAGCACTGAAAAATTCATGTGCCAATGTTTACAGTACCATGGTGGGGGGAGGGTAAAAGCTATGCTTAGTTTTGCTAACGAGGGGGATGGAGGGGTTAATCATTGTAAAAAATCTGCTTACGTAATACTTGAATGGCCCTTAACGACTATGTAAAATAATGTGCATGATAACATCAATTCCATACCTAACCGCTACAAGCGGGTGTTTCATATAAATATTTTACGGAGTCGCTAGCGAGTAATGTCAAATAAACTCATGATTAGCCTTATTGTCTACCCTGATAACTTACTAATTACAAAAAAAACAACCAAAAACAGCTGATTTTCAAAATTGCCTCTTTAGGCGTATATTTTAAATCGTCACGGAGATGATAATAATGATAGTAATGCAAAATACTTAGTTTTATTGTCTACCCTAATTCGAATGTCTGTGCACGTCACTGCTAACTGATAATACGCTACGAATACCTGTTGCAAGTTGTTCGTGCTATTCAAAGACATTCAACAGTATACATTTATAGACGGGACAACAGCACAAAGCTTGTGATCCAAAACCTAGTGGTCATAAGTCGCTCAGTTTATTTGAAAAATACGCGCGCCAGGCCGGCGAGCTTAATAATTTTGAGAGAATAAACTTATCTTACGTGATTCTTAACCATTCACAATACATTCTAGGGTGTCAATTGTAATAAGCGCCTTCGCATTGTAATTAGTGGTTAATGGCGGTACTGAAGTTAGAGATCAATTTTTTTGTATGGAAATTTGTTTGATAGCCCCTCTATAGTTAATAATATCTCTTTGGTGTTATTTGTTTACCAACCAGCGCTCAGCTTGAATCAGACGTAAATATTGACAGAACGACTAACGACTTACCACCTCACAGGGATGTTTGCATGGTTAAGGTTTGGGTACAGTGTTGTTATCGCATAGGGTTGTACCACATTGTAGCGGATTCCAATGTACCTTGCCGCCGGTAAAGGCTTCTATGTATTTTTTTTATCCGGGCACGGCAAAGTGACTACACTGCACCTGGTGGTAAGCGTAGTGCAGTCCAAAAAAACTAGGACTACTGACAAACACAGTGTTTATCAGGGGTCGTCAGAATCATGCCGGCCTATTTATGCTTCTTCAAATTCCGAATCCGAAGTGGGAAGAAGCAAATCGAGGGTCTTTCGACAAGACAGGCGAATGACCAATGCAGATACAGGGATACCCCCATACCCGTCTTAACCAACCATTAAGTCATGCCGCAAGCCCCTCGAGAGAACCGGTAGTACACTGGCTGATCCTGGAACGCGAACCACACGCGGAGTGCGGGTCACTACGGCAGGTTTTAACATCATGTGTACGGTGGTCGCCGTCCGGTCGGATACGAATATCCTACCACCAGCTGTATACTACTAGACTATACTACTAGACAAGATGTTTAGATGTAACATTGTGTCATATTACGGCGAGTGTTTGACGGCTAAGAAAAAGAGCACATCCCTATAGCGAGTTGCGGAAACTTAGTGCGCAAATTGTATATACCGAACAGCCTGTCTACTGTCTTTGGCTGTCGGCTGTCGTTTATTGACCGACTCCTAAAGAAGGAATTAGGTTTAGCTCGGCTAAGAACGGGCGACGCGATAATACTGTGAAACTTGAGATATTTTTAAGAAGTTTTAAAGCATAGAAGATGACGCCTAGAGTCTCACATAAAAGTTGCGTTATTGTGTTTTGCGGCTCTAGATGTGATATTTATTTATTTACACTTTTTATACAAATATGTATAAAGGCGGAGGCATTCTTTACCTGCCAACCTTTGGGTGATGCAGAGATAAACTAAATATGTGTAAAACATAAATGCATGTTGAAAATTGAATATCAATAACTAATATCGTTGTGCGACAACCCTATATCTAACACTAAATATTTTCTCATCGGGTAGGAACGTAGTGAAAATATGTCGGAAATAGTGTATCGATCAAAAATACTCGAACTGATTTCAAAATTCCATACGATATTACACAGTTGAATATTGAACTGGGACTCTATTGCAAGGTAATCCATGTCCCAGGGAATAGTGTAAAATTCTGCATTCCCTGTTGATCTGTATTCATTTCTAAAGGCTCATTCAGATGGAGAGAATGTAACTCACGTACTATTGCAAAGAGGTAATAAAAGAGGCAAACAAAAAAAATATATTTATTAAGAACGACGTGTTAAAACAGGCTGATGCAGCGCGTAACAGTCAGTCCCAGTGCAGTTATACAGCTGTTATACGGCACAAAATTTTGCATCTAGCGTGCAGCTCAATTGCATAAGCATACAAAGGTTGGCGCTGAAATGCAGCCCGTCTGTTTAGACCCTACTCTCGCTTCGAACTTGCGATCGACTCTTTCCATGCTAATTGGCTTAACGCGACATCCGGCGGCGCGGTGCGGCGATACGAAAGTGAACGGGCCGAATCGAATTATTAGGCTGGAGTACATTTTCCCAGATCTACTTTGCTTTGATGATCAATAAATATTGATGTACCAGGCCTTGTTACCATCCGATAGGGCAACAACGATGACATTATAAAAACAATGTTACAGCTGCATAACGATGCACTTATTTTTCTTTTATCAATATTATATAATATGCGATAATATGCTTTAATAAAGATTAAAGCACATTATCGCGGAGATTTATCGCGGAGCTACAAGTGGTCCTTAAACATAAAAGTGCGGTCTTTATCTGTATTTATCGCTTTTCGCTATCGCTTTTTCCATTACATCATAAATCATGGTGTCGCAGCAAGAATGTTGCTGAAAGCGTTCGGCTTTAGCGTCGTATGGGGGTTGATCGTAGTGGAACGGCTAACGGCCTAACATCCCCATACTGGAAACCCAGTCCCACCCAGATCCAAATCTGAGGCATTCGAATATTACATAAGTTACTTCTAGACTTGACGCGACAATCAACTAATCAACGAGAAGTTAATTTAAAACTTAATTTTGTTTCGACAAAGAGAAACGAGAGCACAAAGGTTGCAACAAAGAGTATACAAGAACAACATGCAGACAATAAAGGCATAAAAAGGCATATGAACGGAGAAAATTTAAAAACTCCACGGAAAATTAATATCTATTCCGACTCAAGTGGACGGAGCTCGACAGAAATATAATAGATATTTATTGCACGTAGTCACGTCGCTTGCAGAGACAATGTTTTCTTTGGAGCATATTCCAGAGAGGGTTCTTGATACGAATAGTTATTTAAGAAAATATAACTGTAACTTAGGTTAGATACTACAAAAATACAATGTTACACTATGTACTCTGTTCAACCGACTTCAAAAAAGGAGGAGGTCCTCATTTCCTCTGTTTTTAATGTATGTTACGCGATATCTCCGCCAAAGGTGGACCCTTTTTTCAAAATGTTGTGTTCCGTAGAGCTTGTTTCAAAGGTCCCATATTATATTTGGTTACGATCGGATAAATTTTGAAGTCGGCTTTAAACTTATGATTATGTCCTATAATAATAATAATTTAATTGTGTAGTGGATCCCCCAGAGGGAATTGATGCCAGGCAGCCAGCCGGTCGTAAAAATTGAGCCAAATCATTTCTGCAAAATGCTTGAAAAAGTATGTTGCGCCGACCACACATTAAGGTGGTATAAGGGCAGATAGAAAGTCCTCCTCCTAAAATGTCACCATTTGTATGTTATTGTGTTATGGATTGTGGAACCCTGGTAGGGAAAAGTTGTTTCTTTATGCAATTAGCCCTGTAGCGGACAAAGACTTCTATGTATAGTACTAGACAGGCTATTCGGTACATAGAATTTACGCACTAAGTTTCCATCAATTGACCTCAACTCACTATAGAGATCTCCTCGTTTCCTTACTCGTCAAACGTCAAACACTCGCCGTAATGTGACACCATTTTACTTGAAATAAAACTATTTTTACGGATTCTATCACGATTCTATCGTTGTCTGACCCGTGACAACGAAGACTGCAAAGCCTTCGAAACGTCGGGAATAAAAATTAAAAACCAAATCGTGATAGAATCCGTAAAAATAGTTTTATTTCAATGTATAACATTCGCGTAAACTTAAGAAACCATTTTACTTCTAAACAGCTTGTCTAGTATACCTCTACATAGAAGTCTTTGGTAGCGAACGTAAAAAATAAGCTCAATTCTTTCTACGATATTATATTATATTATTTCTAGTTATAGAGCCACGCTGTAGACAATTATGTACGTCCAGCACGAATGGGCCGGCTCGACCGGTTTAATACCACTATCTCACAGAAAGCCGACGTAAAGTGGCAGCTCGCTGTCGCGTTTCATTCAGTGAGTAAGATTCCAGTGGCCCAACTACCCCCTCCCTTTCCCAATCTCGAATTCCCTTCCATTAGGTTGGCAACGCTCCCATGAATCTTTTTGTGTCTTGGGTGACTATGGACGGTGGACCCCATCTGTTCATTCACTGCTATAATTTTTTTTTCACTGCTATAATTCACTGCTACTCCGGCACTGCTATAAAAAAACCTTAAAAATGTAATTTGTGCCTTTAGATTCTCAACATCCACTGTGGCACAACGAGCGAATAGCCAACGAAAGGTGAAAAGAGCGACGTGAAAGGAGAGGCTGCGGGTATACCTATACCGAGACGAATGTTTGTGTGATCCACAGATATTTGTGATATTTATGCGTGAATCCATATAAATATGATTATCAATTGTATTGACAATTTGTAAATCAAATTTTTTAAAAAAGGAAAATAGACAAAAGAAAATAAAAAAGAAATGGTGACAATTGATGATGAAAAAAATAAGCCCGGAGTTTCTTTCTGCCTTTCTTCTTCGGGTCGTCATCCGTAGGTAGCTAGAGAAAGGCTGGTAGGTTAGCTAGGATAGGGCCTCACGCACCAATCCCAACTGCTTCCAGTATTTCCAGTCAATCCCCTGCCACCATTCCTGCCATATGCCATTCCCATACAATCCATTCCCTTACACTCTATTCCTATTTCCCCTTATCACCCTATCTCAGCCATCCCATCGTTATTATGTCCATACTTGCCTGCCTGTTGTCTAATTCAAATATATAATGTAAATTATATTAATCCTAATTTAAAAATTTACTTGTGTTGACTTGTCATAAGTGCTTTTTTACATGCCTACGTGATCAATAAAGATTTTTATTTTTTTATTTATTTTATTTGGTTCGGGTCTGGGTCTTGTGGGACCATAAGTCCCTCCTAGTTCTTGATACGTATAGGTTAAACCTAGTATGGGGTCAGAACTAGGCGTTGTGTTATTTATAACAATTGCTACTACACTGTACAGTTTGGCAAAAAAGAGTGGATTTAATGAAGGCGCTTGATTTAATATGGCCACCCGATGTACTAGGACGTAACATGTATTATTTTTATTTAATGGACTTTTTATAGGTGATTTTCAATAACCTCAAAATTATTTGAAGAATAAAATAATAAGGCAGATAAAAAATAACATAACATAAGCTCACGCCTGTATCCCCGAAAGGGTAGGCAGAGGCGCACTAGCGAATAGAACACCCTCATTTCGCCGAGCTTAGTTCCGTCCCAGATGTGATAGGGGGCGAGCCTATCGCCATATCGGGCACAAATTCCAGACTCCGGGCTGATATGGAAAAATCCAATATCACTTTGCCCGACACGGGGATCGAATCCGAGACCTCAGAACCGTAGCCGTACCGAAATACCACCACGACACTGAGGCAGTCAGATACAAAATATTTTTGTTTTCATTCCGATTTTCACCGTGTCATACTCTTTTTTGCCAATTAGTACACTAAAGTGCACTCACCTGCAAATATCCGTGTTGATAGCATAGACAGTATCGGTTGTTTCTACAAAAGGATGAAATATGCCCGAGTCGGTTCCGTTGATGTCATTGCATCTGCTTTTGATCACCTCTCCGTTTTCACCCACATCGTCCGTCCAGTAATCAAAATACGGCGCGCCGTTGAAAAGTCTAATCCTTCCCAGGTCATTAGGATTGTTTATGCCGCGGTAAACCTCATACTCCGGGCTCGGCTTGGCATGTTTCTGTTGAAATAAATAACAATCATCATGATCCTCATCAGATACAGGATAATACCACCCCCACCGCGAGTAATAGCGCTTTTTAACGATATGCTAGCTCAACACCCAGAACTGGACATATTTTAAGTATACATATAAGTCTCTGATATTTTATGATAAGGTCGGCACATTTAGAGTACTACTGTTGGCCTACCTTAGCTTTGCCTTGTAACGAATTGTGTTTGTCTGTAAGTTACTTGTGTAAATGAATAAATAAATAAATAGGAATATAGGTCTCCCCAAAGTTTTCAAGACCGACTCTGAAATACCAACATTATTAATACGAAGAGTTTTGAGAAATTAGTCAAAGCCCACTTACACTAATTGTTTAAGGGCCTTTCAAGTGTTAAGTAAATATTTTTTTCAAATTATTAACCCCTCGTCAGCAAAAGTAAGAAAAGCTCTTACCCACACTCCCATGCTTACGTAAGCATTGGTACATGAATTTTCAATGTGTTCTTGTTACTTTATTGAAAGAAAATCCAACAAAGTAAAAAAAATTATGCTGACGTAATCACCATACAAACCCTTCCATCTCCCATGTCATCAAAAATAAGCAAAGAAAAGACAGTAGTGCTTAGATAATACTTGAACGGCCCCTTAAAAGGGAGAATGAGAGACGAAAATTATAATAAATACCAAAATTCAATCCAGGAGCACAATCGAAAATGTATCAGTATTTCTAGAAAAGGACATTTATTTCAGGATTTAGGGGGGAGTAAGGTCACCTTCACTCTATTATGCTATTGCGGCTCGGTTCGCGTGGATGTGAAAACAAACAACTTTCGACAAACTATTCGAATCGAGCATGTGTGCACTCAACACTTATTCAAACTCGATTAAAGTCAAAATGGATTCTACGGACATCATAAAATCATGATGATACAAAATATTGACTGAGCTAACTAGCAATAACTACCTAATATGAAGCTCGGAGTACTTTTAAGATAATTTCAAAAAGAAAATGGAAAACAAATTAGCTACCAGCAACTTATATTTTCTCTTCAAATATTAAACAAATCTGGCCGTCCGCTTCGAAAGTCTGAGGAAGCCTAGAATACTCGTTTTCTTTTTAAGTTTGCTTATTAAAATTTATTATCTCCAATAAATGTTGTAGGTATGTGTTATACAAACATAAATAAACTCATGCCTGTATCATCGCAGGGGTAGACAGAGGTGCACTAAACACCCATATTTCGCCGAGCTTAGTTAAGCCCCAGATGTGATAGGGGGCGAACCTATCGCCACATCAGGCACAAATTACAGGCTCCAGGCGGGTACTGAAAAATCAAATATCACTTACCCCACCCTGGGATCGAATCCGAGACCCCAGGAAGATAGTACGGACGCAATACCACTACGCCACCGAGGCAGTCGTTTTATATTTCCATTATTATTATAAGTAGGTATAATAAATAAATTATTATGTCATCTATTACACTACCTACATATGTATGTATTAACGTACATACATAAGTTGCCACTTTCGAAACCATTTTGTATTAATAATAAAATTATAATCGTCTCCCACGGGCTGTGGACCGGGAAGTCCTGGCTTCGAATCCCAGATCGGCAAAGCGATTTTTCTAATTAGATTTGCTCGGGACTGAATCCAGCAGAGGGGGTTGACGTCAGGCAGACAGCCGATTGTAAAAACTAAGCCAAATCCTTTCTGCAACGTGCTTAAAAAAGTGTGTTGCGCCGACCCCACATTAAGGTGGGATAAGGGTAGGTAAAAAGAAAGATTTTTGAAACAATTTTTACCCAAGTTTATTAGTTTTGTCATAGGAACCAATAACTAAAGAAAATATATGAATATTTGGCATAACTAAGAAAAATATGTGGTTACTTTGAAGTAGATTCCGCCATTTTAGTTTCGTGATCTATTTACGTATACAAGTAAGTTGTCACCGTGTCATAAGACTTACATAACGAATAAATACTTATTGATTTAATTATAAATACAGTGTTTTGATTTTATTATAATTATCAATAATACTAATTTCGGATTGTGAAGACGATGCTATATTAATGGAATTTTTGTTTTTCAAAGTCGCCATTTTGGTTTCTCCCCACACATTAGGCGTGATTAATTTTTCATAATCCCGTGCCCAACAGTGGGACAGTAATATTATAGGGCTAATATTATTATATTATTATTACTTTATTATTATCTTCTTTATCTTCTTTATCTTCTTTTGTCTAAGATTCAAACACGGCAAAGTGACTACACTGCACCTAACGGTAAAGCTAAGATACCTAAGTTTAAATATTTTAAGTGTATCTGCGTTCAAAGATGATTTTTATCCTTTGTCCCTTTGATGTAATGGCGGACGTTCAGTAAGAAGCTTTCAAAGAACGCTTTCAAGTTATCATTCGCTATAAAAATCTTTATTGAAGTCTAAGGACTTGGTCAAGGAGCTATGTTGAATATCATAAATATAGATATTGTAGACTGCCTTGGTGGCGTGGTTGTATTTAGGTACTAAACTAAGGTCTCGAGTTCGATCCCCGGTGGGGAAAAGTGACATTGAATGTTTTCATATCAGTCCGGAGTTTGGAATTTGTGCCCCATATGGTGATAGTTTTGCCCCCTATCACATCTGGAACGCAACTAAACGCGACACGCAACTAAACAACTAAACTCGAAATGTGGGTATTCTGGTTCGCTAGGACGCCCCTGCCTACCTCTTCGGGGATAGAGGCGTGAGCTTATGTTTGTGTTATATATTGTGTAAACCGACCAACCGGCCCGGGAATCGAACTCAAGACCCGCCGGTCCACAGCCCATATACACTACCTAGAACAAAGAGGCGACTAGTCGACTAGTGCTTGTCAAGTACTCGGAACTACGGGGTAATATATCCAATAATATATATTTCAAAGGGATGCAATAAAAGCTGTAGTGGGGTTTTGTTAGAGCTTCACGGGAAAGTTCGTAGAAAACAATTTGCATTCAAAGCAAAGCTGCCTCCTTTTATGCAGAGATAAATATAAAGCTTTAAGTTTTAATTTAACAGGATTCGAGATATTCCATGAAAGTTATTATTAAATGGTGACAGTAAATATATGGTTTTATAAAACTTCTTGAAATCACATATATAACTAGGTATATGAATTTATGTATGTATGGACTGCCTTGGAGGCGTAGCGGTATTACGTGTGAAGTACGACTATAGTCTTGAAGTCTCGGATTCGATCCTGTGGATCGGCCAAAGTGATATTGAATTTTTCAGTATCAGTTCGGAGTCTGGAATTTGTGCCCGATATGGCGATAGGCTCGATATCGCAAAATCTGGGTGTTGTAGTTCGCTAGTGCACTTCTGCTACCCCTTCGGGATTACAGGTCTGAGCTTATGCTATATAAAAAATTTAGAGGTGTGTTAGTTTGTAATATTATTTTCATCGAAGAATTTCAATTAATTTTAGTAATAATTATCCTTTATTAGATTATTTTCATTTGTTATAATGAATACCATACGAAAAGGTATAGCGCCGCCTCTAGTAATACGAAAGAATTTGGAAAATTGTTACGATGTACTTAGCTGTTCATGTGCTTATTATAAAGTAAAATAATCATAACATAACATAAACTCACGCCTATATCTCTGAAGGGGTAGGCAGAGGCGCTCTAGCCAACTAGTACACCCACATTTCGCCGAGCTTAGTTCCGTCCCAGATATGATAGGGGCATATCGCCATATCGGGCACAAATTCCAGACTCCGGGCTGATATGGAAAAATCCAATATAACTTTTCCCGACCCGGGGATCGAACCCGAGACCTCAGGACGGTAGTCGTACCGAAATGCAACCACGCCACCGAGGCAGTAAAGTAATCAAACTATCAATATATAAGCCTCAAGTTTATTTTGCTTTCTAGCAAGTTTAATGTCGTGTTTCTTTACAAGAAAAACTCTTTTGAATATTTCCAAGAATATTGTCCTGCCGTCGGGGTCGGTTGGAGGGATGGGGCCGGTATTTTTATTACGTCGCTTATTGGTTTCAATATTATTTTGTTCCAGACCAACTACGTTGAAGGATCATCGTTCATTATTATTAGATGGTATAGCATACGAGCACCGTCTCGAAATTTAAATATATTTTATTTTAAATATATTTCCACGGTTTAAAGGTTGCGTACGTTGACTGGAGGATCCTGGGTTTATTTCCCGGGAGACGCGGCTTTTCTAACACAATGTGTCCATTATTGGATCCCACGAGAGGGTTATGACAGAACAGGTTAATTGTTTCGTGGGGCTGATTGTTATTGGGGACGTGGGTGGTAGTTCAACCTAAGTGTAGTCTTAATCGGACTCCCCGCCACCTTGAGACCAGCTTAAGATCTGTATGGTAACTGGTCAACGATTTCATTCAAGCATTTTAGGACAGGCACAACCTACATTAATGAAGACAAAGTCTGAGATTTATAGAGCGAATTTCGACTAAGTCTAAGTCAAAGTAACGAACTCAGGATTCTGACTTAGTCCTAGTCATTTTTTACAACAATATTTTTGCTTAGTCTGTTTGGCAGTCTGTTTTTCTTGTAAAAATGAGTCTGACTAAGTCTAAGTTCGATTTAACAACTCCAAATCCTCACTGAGTTCGTTACTTTGATTTAGACTTAGTCGAAGTTCGCTCTATAGATCTCAGCCTAAGATTTTTTGTTATCCGAGAACAGCAAAGTGAATACACTATACATGATGGTAATGAAGTTAAAAACCAGCGACCACCGATCCAGAATGGGTTTATGGTCACCAGAATCAGGCCGGCCTATTTATACTTCTTCTTCTTTTACACACTCCGAAGAGGGAAGGAGCAAATAGGGAGCCTGCGAAGTTAGACGTAGGACCGATGTAGATACGGCATCGAGACACAGGCATGTACTCGCATACCCACCTCGACCATCCAGTCATGACATGTCGCAAGAGAGAACCCGATACACTTGTTAATCCCGAAACACGAATCACACAAAGAGTGGGGGTCGCCATGGGAGGGTTTTAAAACCATGAGCCTTATAATAAAAACAGTATAGCTGAACAAATGGCTCAGAATTGTCTGTCACTTTTTCCTTGTGTCACATTGTTTAAAAATAAAAGGGACAGGCTATTCTTTACTATTTGTTCAATTAAACTGTTTTTATAAGTAAGGCCCAAATGTACGGTGGCAAGGTCCTCCTTGGTCTAATGTCAATGTATATGGGCAGCTGACCCGGGGGGCCTGGGTTCGATTGCCAGGTCGGGCGTGGTGTTTTTCTAACAGTATTTTCCCGGGACTGGATCCTCCAGATAGAGATTGAGTAGGCAGCCGGTCGTAAAACTAAGCCAAATAATTTTTTCAACATGCTTGAAAAGTGTGTTGCGCCGATCCCACATTAAGGTGGGATAAGGGCAGGTAGAAAGAAAGATGTACGGTGGCAAGGAAAAAGAAGAAGAGGCAAAGCTGAAGTCTATATCAGATCAGATGGGTGGAGTGGTGTCATAATTTATTTATTTAAACTTACATCAGACTAATCTCCATATTTAATAATTTATTTTCATTAATTTATATTATGAATATGAATATAAAACAATACGTTCATATTGGGGTCCAAGGATAGGTGACACCCTACATTAGGCCTTGGATTTATTTGCTATGAGCCAGTGGCGAATTTACACATTTGCCGACAGTAGGCTTTTTTTTCCCTTTGGTGAACTGCAGGGGTCCCTGCTAAGACAGTAGGCTATTTAACTTTTACCGCCTCTACTGAGATCTGAAATACTGTATATAATATTTTATTTATTCTTTTTCCCTGTGTATAATAATGTGGCCAGCAGTGGGACAGTAATATTACTGGGTTAATATTATATTATTATTGTAATAAAGTGTTTTTTTTATATTTGTAAATCAAAACAAAAAAAATTGGGCTAAATTTGCCGCCCCTTAAAATCTGCCGCCCTAGGCTTCAGCATACTCAGCGTATTAGCAAATCCGCCACTACTATGAGCAATGACCTTTAGTCCTTATTTATTAAAATCCAGTTCAACTGTGTATAAACAGCTTGGAGCTTACTGTTTGTACACGATCGATTATATCGAGGGCGCGGTGGAGGCGTAAAAATAACACAAGTACTAAATGCCCTCTAGACTGTTATGAGGTTGTGGCTTATTTTTTCATCGTGTTATTTAGACCTACTTAGAGATTACAATGTTATATACTAGTAAGAATAATCCAACAGGTCAATCTAAGAAATCTTTGGGGGAGGTCTATGTCCAGCAGTGGACGTCCTACGGCTGATGATGATGATGATGATACTATTAAGAGCAATATATCTAACATAACATAATATAAGCTCACGCCTGTATCCCCGGAGGAGTAGGCATAGGCGTACTAACAAATTAGAAGACACACATTTCGCCGAGCTTAGTTCCGTCCCAGATGTGATAGGGGGCTAGCCTATCGCCATATCGGGCACAAATTCCATACTCCGAGCTGATACTGAAAAATCCAATCACTTTGCCCGACTCGGGGATCGAACCCGATACCTAAGGATGGTAGTCAGGGCAGTCTAAATATTATATTAATATATCCCACTCCAACATACTTTTTCGAGCATGCTGCAGAAAGGATTTGGCTTAGTTTTTTTACGTGTAAACGCTATCTGATGGATCCAATCCCAGGTACCTAAATCGTGTTAAAAAACCACCTGACACATATACACACCAAATAAGGTAGGTCAGCCTATAAAGGGCCGGTTCCAAATAAGGTCCATATTTTCAAACTTCCCGAACTTAATACTTAAATTAAAACGGATATCGCGCGACCTCTCTCCAGTAACTAATCATAAAAGCGCACCGACGTCCATTGCTTTCGGGCTGGCTATTTTGTCAGTGGCTCTGTGTATTACCCCAGGGGGGACGGCGTGACTCAATTTACAAAATATTCTGATTCGATTTTGCGTCATTTTAGTAATAAAACCCGGTCGGTTTGTAATAATTCTCCAATAGTAATGTTAAAACACTTTCAGAACGTGGATTGACAGGGTAAGTTACCAAAACGATTGCTTTTTTATCTCGATTTTGTTTGGTTTTCTCAGGGCATATATAAGTGCCTAATAAGGTCCACTTTGTTGTCTCCAAATAAAGTCCGGACCTTATTAGGGATAGATCATATTTACTTATTCCTTTTTACGTAGTTTTCCAAGATTATATTCACATTATGCTCACACTAATAATATAAGTATATTGTTTTCAGTTAAGACAGAATGGAAACTTCGCAAAAACGAAAACGAGGTTCAAAATGGTCTCAAATTGATATTCAGGGTGCTATAGATGATATAAAAACAAACAAATGTCTGAGCGTGTAGCAGCTTTATAATACAATTCTTTACAAATACAGTTAATCTTTAGCTGTAGTGGTTGTCATGTTTGTTATTTTCAAACACTAATTAATAAGGTCCAGACTATGATTAAAGAAGTATAATACCTAATAAGGTCCAAGGACCTAAGACTGAAAAAATACTGATTTGTAACATTTTGTGATTTTCTTTAATAGGGTTAATAAAAATAAGCTTAAAACTACTATTTGTTTTTGTTTATAACTAGAAAATATATTTGTTATAACTTATATACAATTCCTAAGACTTAATAAGGGCCACGACACTAATTTATATGAATTTTCGTTTTATAATTCGAAAGCCACGAAAGTATTCGTTGTTTAAAGCTATTGCTTCCTATAGATATGTTTTTGTAGTATACAACAACCTGAATCTTGTATTTCATTTATGGACCTTATTTAGAACCCTAGTGTCCAATAAGGACCAAAGACAAGCTTTTAAAAAACTTTTTTTTGTAAGTAACTGGCTATTGGTACCTTGTTTTTGTACAATATTTTGTCTTTAAAGAAAAACAGTTTATTTGATCATGTTGTCGTACCAATGAATATACTTTCCAAAATTGATTTATAAGGATTTCCAAAAACCCGGCCCTTATTAGATGCAGTTACCTTAGTTCATGTTTGATACTCACGTTAGCCAAAATTGAAAAGGTCACTGAACCATCCGCTTGAACTTCGATATTGGCTGATGTATCGGCCATTTCTCTGATGGTAGCACACGCCACGCCGCCGATGAGGCCCGGGTTGGTGCACATAGGGACCTTGTCTTTGATCAGGTCGCCCACTCTGACGTCCATGATGGGGGAGTTGTACCGCCCGAATATCCCATTCAGCGCCAGAGGAAGTATGGACATCAGCTGCGGGAAGTTCTTCTCAGCAACTTGGAGAACGGCCTGGAACGGTTATTTACTGATACGTCACTGTAATTTGTATTAAAAGGACGACTCTGGATTCTATGGTAGGTAATTTTTTTTATTTATCTTCGACCAACTTCCACAAAGGGAGGAGGTCCTCAATTCGTCTGTATTTTTTTATGTATGTTACTCGATATCTCCGCCAAATGTGGACCAATTTTCAAAATTCTTTTTGTGTTCGATAGAGCTTATTTCAAGGGTGGTCCCAAATTTGGTCACGATCGGTAAATTGGAAGTCGGTCAGTTAAGTTTTTAAACATAACATAAGCTCACGCCTGTATCCCCGAAGGGGTAGGCAGAAGCGCACTAGCGAACTAGAACACCCACATTTCGCCGAGCTTATTTCAGTCCCAGATGTGATAGGGGGCGAGCCTATCGCCATATCGGACACAAATTCCAGACTCCGGGCTGATATGGAAAAATCCAATAACACTTTGCCCGGCCCGGGGATCAAACCCGAGACCTCAGAACCGTAGTGGTACCGAAATACCACCACGCCACGGAGGCAGTCAGTTTTTAAACTTGTGATTATTATTTATTTTGTTTTAGGATCACCAACATGATATACATTGTTATAAGTTTATATATAGCATACAGAAATTTCAAATTTAAATGTTGCCATGATTACAGGCGACCACGATATGCACAGAAAATGGTACATATTACGTTTAACATTTCCACATTACCTATGCTCGGTTTAATCAAAGACTTCTATGTATACAGAGTAGACAAGCTGTTTAGTAAAATTGTGTCACATTACGTCGAGTGTTTGATATTTGACGGCTCAGGAATAGAGCAGGGCGTTACCACCTCATCTTATAGCAGTATAATTAATAATAATAATAGATAATAAATACATCCAACAGTCACACACCTAGTCCTAACCCCACACTAGGTGTAACCTGTATCGTGGTTGTCAGAAACTATAAGAGACTTTCGGTCTCACAACACCCAGACTTGAAACAAATATCTGTGGGGCTCATAAACATTTGTCTCAATGCGGGAATCGAACCCGCGGCCTCTCGCTTCACAGCCGGCTACTCACTCGCTGCGCCACGGAGGCTGTCATATGTCATAATTATAATCTTACTTTGTTTTTTTGTACGGGAAATAGTAAAAGTAAGATTATAATAATACTGCTATAAGAGGTGGTGGTAACCCCTCAGATCTCTAGTGAATTGCGGTCAATTGACGGAAACTTAGTGCGCAAATTCTGTGTACCGAACAGCCTGTCTAGTAGTTAGTATACATAAAAATCTTTGTAGGTAATAGATTAATTGGATGCCAGTGATGCTTCATAATCATGTTCGACAATACGCGACGTCGTGTACAACGCTATGTCGTATATCATAACTAGTTTGAAATATGATTATGTATGGAATATCGATGGAAAATCAGCGGCGGAATATACGTCGAAACATCTTTTACCCGCATCTCGTGCACTGAAACATTACACAAAACATCTACACAAAACGTGATTTCGCTACACATTGTAGTCTATGGTCTATTGTTCTATAAAAAGGAGACAGTCAGAAACATTATTTTGAGTAGATGTTTCCATGTTTTGTTTCGAGAAGAACATGTGCAGGAGACGCGCCTTTATTGAAGTATTATTATTTTCATATTTATAACATCATAGTGTGAAACAGTCGCAAAAGAAAAAACACGTACAAACAAAAGTGCATGTTTGGTGTAAAAACATTTAATCGCTGCTTAGGGGTTACCACCACGTCTTATAGCAGCAATATTATTTTAATCTTACTTGTATCGATTCCCGTATAAAAAACCAAAGTAATATTATAATAATACTGCTATAAGGGCGAGGGAATTGAACGGGAGGGAAGAGGGAATGGGAAAGGGAGGGGGGAAATTAGCCACCGGAAACCTCACTCAACGAACGAAACGTGACAGCAAGCTGCCATTTTTCGTCAGTTTTCTGTGAGACTGTGGTATCAAACCGGTCGAGCCGGCCCATTCGTGCTGTAGACGTAACATCTACAGCGTAGCTCTACCTCTCAAAAACTTGTTTAGAGCGCACAGCATTGTTGTATGGAAGGAAAAAAGAAAAATATTTATTTCCATAACTAATAATTACACACATTGAAAGAGTATTTAGAGTTTCCTTCTACGCATGTAAATATGCTTGTGTTAGGAGACTCCGCCCTTCCTTAACTAGACAATACGAAAAGTTTAGTTATTGTGTATAAATATTGTAATGCCTATAGTAACGTTTAGCGATCGTAGCGACTCGCGTCGGCTGCACGTTCAGCTTTGATTAACCGGTGATGGAGTACAATCAGGCACGGCAAATTGATTCGCTTTGCTATTCGGGCTATTCCCACTGTACCTATATATCCAAATGAAAAAGTAAAATGCTGATGACAGTCGTATTTTATGATTTTTTATGAAGCAAGCATAAGAACAGATGAAGCGAAAAATGAATAATAAAAATATATTTTTTTTTATTGGTTTTTAATTGTACAGTGATTTTGTCGCCAGCTATTTTCTTAACTATACTTAGGAAAATAAATGTAGTTCTTAAAGAAGAATAATATACAAGAAATCTGTTAATAGAATTATTGTTTATTTATTTATTATTTATATATTGGCCATTGTAGGACGATGCTTAGGCATCAATCTAGTTTAAAACAAGTTTTTTTACCAGTTTTAAATCTAGATTAATGCCTGAGAATCGTTTTGTAATACAGGGCACAATATATTATGATTACAAACATTTAATGAATGACGTCAAGATAATTAATTAATTATCTTGGTTTTATTATAAATTCTTTGATAAATACGGTGTTGTAATTACAACACCGTATTTATCAAAGAATTTATTTATTTTTCATAATCCTAATCATTATCAGCGTGGAAAATATATCGTATAAGTATGTTAAGATCCGATATAGAGAAGTAAGAATTTCATATGCCCTAATTATAAAGATAATTAGAAGCGCCTCGACTCTTCGCTGTCGTGATTAGATTAGTACAGTAGGTACCTACACAATATTGAATTGTAAATGTAGACATCATGAACATATACAAACAATTTATCAGTTTGGACGAGCAGTACCTATGCCAAGGACGTGTAAAAAAAGAAAGACACCATCTCGCCTATATTACGTAGTTGAACGAACGCCACAGATAAGCCACGCACACAAAGGCGCCTGTACAAAAGTGCACTACGCACACATTAAGGCTGAGATCTATAGAGCGAACTTCGACTAATTCTGAGTCAAAGAAAGGAATTCAGTGAGGATTTAGAATTTTTAAATCGATCTTCGACTTAGTCTGAGCCATTTTTTACAAGAAAAATAGACTGACAGACAGACTAAGCAAAAAATCTCTTGTAAAAAATGACTCGGACTAAGTCAAATTTCGATTGATTAATTCCAAATCCTCACTGAGTTCGTTTCTTTGACTCAGACTTAGTCAAAGTTTGCTCTATAGATCTCAGCCTAACATTTTACACTAATAACACGCTTATTCGCCGTTACGTGTCGATATATCAAATCGGCGGAATACCCTGCTTCCCTTTAAATAGTGACGTGCGGCCCGGCCACCGGTGGCCGAGACGCTTATGTAACATAATATATATATGCCGCCACCAACAGGTTAATGTTCCTATAGCGCTACGTCCATCTTTTTTTATGTCCGTGCACTATGCTTGAGTGTATATACTGATCAATTCACCTGTATTAATATTAGTATATTAGTTCCATTATATTTATCTGCGAGTTCCTATAACCGCGTTGTTCTATACATCTACAACCAGCATTCAATTGACGTAGGTTAAAAACATCTAAATCAATAAATAAATGATAATAAATCCCTTTTTATATAAATTTATTAGTGATTACAAATTTATTGGCGGTAGATTGTGAAAACAATAATGTTGGATTTGTTGTCGCACCACGCATTTTACGTTTACGTAATAATCATAAGATTAAAAAATTTACGGACCTACTTCAAATCCGATCATGACCAAATTTATATGAGACCACCCTTGAAATAAGCTCTATCGAACACAAAAAGAATTTTGAAAATCAGTCCACATTTGGCGGAGATATCAAGTAACATATATACAAAAAATACAAACGAATTGAGGACCTCCTCCTTTTTGAAAGTCGGTCGATAATAATATATAAAAGAGCAATAATAAATTAATTTTCCCAATTAACCTAAGATCCAATCTATATCCTTGAATGGGTATGAAAAGAAAGAGAAAGCAGAGATAAACCGGAGAATGAAAAAATATCATCTCTGTACATGCATGGAGATACAAACCAAAAAATATATTTCCTTCATAGAATACACCTACCATCCAAATTACATCTATCTATATAGCACCAATAATTTATGAGTAAAATGGATGTGACATACGGACGCACGCACAGACAGACAAATCATAAGAAGGACATGACGACATATGTTCTGTTTTTCATTTGAGTTCGGGAACCTAACTAGAGCACCCACATCTCGCCAAACTTATTTCCGTCCCTTCACATGATAGCAAGCCAGTTGCCATACCGGACAGAAATTCCAGTCTCAGGCAAACTCATATATAATATGAACTCATATATAATAATAATATCAGCCCTGTAATATTACTGTCCCACTGCTGGGCACGGGCCTCCTCTACTAATGAGAGGGGTTAGGCCTTAGTCTACTACGCTGGCCTAATGCGGGTTGGTAAACTTCACATACCTTCGAAATTCCTGTGAAGAAATTCTCGGGTATGCAGGTTTCCTCACGATGTTTTCCTTCACCGTTATAGCAAGCGATATTTCACAATGAAAATACACTTAACATAGAAAAGTCAGAGGTGTATGCTCCATTTTTGGGGTTGGCTCGAACCTCCGACACTTGTCTCGGCAGTCCGTACCATTACCAACTGAGCTAACGCTGCTTAAACTCATATAGCGTTTATCTAATTGGAAAACTCGAACACAAATTGTGTTTATCTGGGATTTGAACCTACACCTTGACGGTTCTCATCAGTCTATGATTTTTTTTCGTAAGTAGCATAATATTTGTACAAATCATACGAATAGTAGATGAGTTTATAGCGCAGTGGTCAATGCCATTGTTACCTATTTGTTACATTAATTAAATAACCTACTTAAATTAATTTATGAACAGCAAATATGCATGTAATTGAATATCCAAAATTCACCGCCACCGCAAATAATCAACTACATTTCATTACAATACTAACAAAAATAATAACATTTCATTTTGTATTTCTAGGATACATTAAATAGTTCTGTAATTATGAAAATAATTGAAAATCCTGTAGTTGTGAAACATTTAAACGCCGAAATAGGAATTCGAGTAACATTTCCATAACATTATTAATTTGAAACTTTAAAACCCCATTTGCACAGAGGAGTCCACGTCACAGGCGAGAATTTAATAGAAAACTGTCATTCAGAGGCCGCGACATGCAATTTCAACGCGAAAATCGTTCTATTGTGGTTTTGCAATCGAAAGTTTTCCTTTACGACAAACTCTTTTTGTAACTAAGGGTTTATTAAAATGTTATGAAAATGAATTTCGCTATTAGATAGCCGGTCTCAGTTCCGTTGGGAAACACACAGCATCAAGAACTTTTCATTTCGCACTTTTGAACGTAACACTATAACTCTCTTTATAACTCAATTTTCGGTGGAATTTTATAAGTAACTAAATGAAATAGTGTTTTCACGATTCCTACAGTACAATACAATAAATGGCATTGAAGTTTAGTGGAAGTCGTGTTCAATATCGGCGTTTCACTATAAAGTTTACTTTTTCGAGTTCTCAAGTGAGCTATTAAGTGAACTCTGTTCCATTTAGTTATTTAACATTCTACCAGAATCAGGCTATAAAAAGCGCTAAAAAGTGTTAAAAAGTGAATGTCAATTTATCTTACATCAACATCTCTGGAAGTACTAGACACCAATTCTATTTTGAATGTAATCGAGTTTCGAAAGTTAGCCCCAAAGCAACAGATACATACCACAAAATCTCTCTCTGCACCTGAGAGTTTATTAAATGCTTTCATAAACGGAAATGAATTTCACTATTCGATCGTCGGGCGCTCCGTTTTGGTCAAAGCAACAGATACAATTTCCTATCAGTCCGTAACAGGCGCTTCACTGAAACCACCCAGCGTTATAATAGTCCCCTCAAAGCCCGTCAGTTTCGATGCAACCAAAGACTAGGTTGACATTGATTGTAGGTGGTTTATGAACGTTATTGGACATCGCGCTATATTTAACCCAATTTATGTGGACTAGTGTTGGCGTGGTGGTCGAAATTCAACCTAATCATAGTTATTTTTATTGTTCCGAAGAGATATGGTAACGAATATTAAATAACATCCAACAGTCACACATAGTCCTGACCCCACACGAAGATAGAGTCTTGTGGCGTGGGTATCAGAAATTACGATAGACTTTCGGTCTCATAACACCCAGACCCGAAACAATTTGTGGGCCACACAAACATTTGTCTCGGTGCGGGAATCGTTTTTCATTATCTCCTGCTCATATAACAATGGACCATAAACAAAATTTGTAGAAATACCATGTTTTGTGTAGGTATTTTGTGTAATGTTTAAGTGCAGCGGCCTGAGCAGGAAAATTTCTGACAACCGTAAATGTATTCGAACTCGATGCGCGTCTATGAAATTTGTATGAAATATTAACCAAACGTCATCAGTGCGCAGCGAACTCGAATACTTTTACATTTACATTAGTTTTTCGTGCTCGGGCTACAGGAGACGCTGTTTTGAGGCTATTGGTAGTAAAGGTGTAATTTACACGTAAAGTGGGGTTGAATTTTTTTTCGACTATCCAATCTTGTGGGGTGTCGTTAGATAGGTCGTTCAAAAATATGGTTTGTGAATACCTTATACTTTTTCTTTAAACTACTAATGTGCAGTATTCTACAAGAATGATATATTTTCACAAGTTTGTAAGAGATAAAATAATAGCGTAATAAATAAGCTCAAGTAAAATAACTGATCACACCGTAGCTTCTACATTGACAGGAGACAGTCACTGATATAACTAATTCGCAAATACAATGGATTGGACCCTAGTCTCCAGCCTCGTCGCGTCGTCCACAAAATTATAAAGTAGGTGCCAAGTGCCGACTGTTATGAAAACTCATTCAATAGTATTTTAAAAATCGAATGTCACCCTGGTGAATAAAAACAGTCGGTGTGCTGTTCGACGATGTGGTGCATCTTTTGTTTAGTAAGCTCACGGACGTAAAGAAAAAGGAGGACACCATATCGCCTATAATTAAACGGACGCCACAGAGAAGCCTCGCACATAAACGCGACTGTACAAAAGTACGCTACGCAAATACACGCCAGTAGATGTCGATAGATCGAATGGAAAACCCTGCTTCAGTTTCAATGTTCCTAGCACTCCGTCCATATTTTTTTACGTCCGTGAGTAAGCTATTGGAAATACTGGATCATACCTCGTTTATATACAAATCGGGTTTATATTGGAAAATATGTGGTTTCGTTTTGATAAACATTGTAAAACTACATTTCGAAGAGCAAATATGTAGGTACAGGTAAACTATTATGTATTATATTTTCAACAAAAAAGTGACACGTAAAGATACAAACATCATTCTTTGGCATAATTATTAGTTTATCATAATAGACAAGAGTGTAACTTCAACCGGAAAAATGTAATTTATTAAAATGTAAGAAAAATAAATTAGAGTTCATATATTATGAAAACTATTTGTCCGGGACTGGGTCATCTAGATGGTAGTCGACGTCAGGCAGGTCGTGAAAACTAAGCCAAATCCTTCCTGCAACATGCTTAAAAAGTATGTTGCGCTGACCCCACCTTAAGGTGGGATAAGAGCAAAAAGAAAGAAAGATAATGATATCAATAATTACGGCTTACGGCACGTGTTGATTGTCGTATCATAATAACCCCTGGACAATGGATGAGGTAAGTAGAGATTATTAAACCCAGTTTTAAATTAATAGCGATTATAAAATTTATTTGCGGTGAAACGACACGCCATCAATGATTGTGACAACGTGAGTAAGGACGGCTAAGGTTTCATTCGCGTGAGAGCTTTTTCAACGCTCATTAAAATAGCATCTCAACGTGTCTGTTCTTTTTCAACGTTCGAAATGGAACAAACGAGGCCTAGTATAGTTATGTATAAAGAGAGATAGTCTTACGCTCAAAAGTACGAAGTGAAGAGTTTTCGATGCTAAGTATAATTTATATGAAATCGAGTGTTAATAGTCCTAGTATAGTTAACCGTATGGAGTAAACGAATATTGCTTTCTGTTAGTGTTAAGGTAGTATATTATTACTATTTTTTTCAGAAGCGTTTCCGTTACACCCACTATATGAAACGAGGTCTCATGACATCTGTGTTCATTGCGGTATACTTGCCACATTCTTGTACAGGATTTGACTGAATAAACTAACTTTCTTCCGTAATACCTTATTGATCTTTACCTATATACTAAGTCCTGCTTAATACACTGTCCCGTTGCTGGGTACGGAACTCTTCTAATAGTGTAAGAGCTGATTGTCCGTACCACTTCCATCTTAGGTGATGTTGGATTTCATTTAGATTTCATTGTCATATTTGTTATTAAACATTTACCGCCGAATGTGTATGAAACACGTAGGTCGCCTTATGTCGTTTAAAGCCGCCTTATCTGTCAAAATTGTATGGCGAAAATCAATGTAAGAAGCCGTTAAAGTTGAGTATCGTTTGACCATTGGGGCGTTAGACTATCGATTTTTTTAGATAAATATCAAAATTATTTTCCCATTAATGAAGTTTACGTTGAATATTACACCTAAAATGTATCGTTGATTAATTTGAATAACAGAGAATTCACATCCAGAGATCCTGATCGTACCAGGGGTACGTTCCCGTGGAATGCGCTGGCTGGACGTTCTGGAGGAAGATATGAGAGCCAATGGTTCTTACTATGGAGGATGCTCAAGACGGGGTGAAGTGGAAGCGTTTAAGTAGGAAGACAGACCCTGGCAGAAGACCGGGATAACGCCAGGAAGAAAGAAAGAAAGAAATAGAGAATTCACATCCATGAAGTTGAATGAATGTTGGTGACATTGTCACTTCCATGAATATGATTTGTAATCACACTGTCTTTCCTATTTTAGTAAATACTTTAACTTTTGTGGCATATCTCCCTGTGCAGTCACATTATTATTTTCTCTTTCAAAAGACAATGTAATCACAAATCATATCCATGAAAGTGACAATGCCACCAACGTTGTCACGTCTATGGATGTGGTATGTGTATGTGTGTAGATATGTGTGATGGTAGTGACAATATTGTGTTTTTTTTTCAATAATGAGTACGATCCTTAAGGACAGCAAGGTTACCACGACCTCTTATAGCAGTATTGTTATAATCGTAAAAGTAAAATTATAATAATACTGCTATAAAAGGTGATGGTAACCCCCCTGAACTTTCGATACCGTGAGGTCGATACGATAATAATTTACTAATGACAAGTTCTATAATAAATCCCCGCGTATCGGAAATTGAAATTCCGTTACAATACCTAAGTCCATAGCAATAAGGTCCACAATTTTAAACAAAATAAATATATCTACGTCATTCAGATAATCCTAATCAATTTAAACAAATTGATAAGATACGCAAGATTATGAAATATGCCAATAACACAACAAGCTTACTTCTCATGTAATCACAACAAATAATTCAAATGTACTTTTGTACGTAAATTCGCCAGCGCTATATTCATCGACAAACGATAATCACAAGTTTAAAAACTTAACGGACCGACTTCAAAATATATCCGATCGTGACCACTGGACCACTGCACCGTTGGAATAAACTAAACACAAAACTAATCTTGAAAATCCGTCCGCATTTAGCGGAGATATCAAGTAACATACATCAAAAAATACAGACGAATTGAAGACCTTCTCTTTTTGTCAGGTCACTTGAAAATAAGGAGCGGCATGCTGGTGTAACTCTCAGGATGCTGAGTGAAAAGATTGGTCTCGCTGTTCACAGAAATGTAAATTTCATGAAGCATTTATCCTTATTTATATCACAAAAGTTTTGCAGGTATGAGTATTGAGCGCCGCTATTTAATTTAACTAGTGTACGGCTATGCTAGATGCATATTAATTTGCCTAGAGGCATATTTGCTATTCGTGCTTGCTAAAAGTTTGACGCCCAACTTAGGATTATTTTAATGAATAATTGTAGAAATGAAAGAACTGTAAATAAAACTATTTTTACGGATTCTATCACGATTAGGTTTTAATTATTATTCCCGACGTTTCGAAGGCTTTGCAGTCTTCGTTGTCACGGGTCAGACTGAATGAAGACTGCAGAGCCTTTGAAACGTCGGGAATAATAATTAAAACCTAATTGTGATAGAATCCGTAAAAATAGTTTTATTTACAGTTCCTGATACCCACGACACAAGACTCGATCTTAGTGTGGGGTCAGGACTATGTGTGTGACTGTTGGGTGTATATATTTATTATTTAATCCGTAAAAATAGTTTTATTTCAATGTATAATATTCGCGTAAATTCAAGAAATCTGTATGAAAGAACTTGGTTTAATTAATTCTTAGAACTAGATGTATATACATAGAATAGATCCTGTCGAGACTGAAGACAGGTAGCACAGCCAAACAATATCGATTTGACTAAGCTGTTAGTCGACGTGAGCTTGATCGGTTAGAGCGCATTGTAAATAATGACTATAAAAGTGTTATAGCTCCTTTATACATATATACTCCTATATATGTAGTACACTTAGTTCTATATATGTAGTACCAACTAAGCTACTATGAAGCAACAGTTCATTTCTATATAAATGTACGTATATACTGATCACGCAGAGCACAGAGAGAGCACGTCGGAAACAATAATCAATTACAAGCTAGTCTTAATTGAGTCTGGACGGACAATGCCTGCGCTAGCCACCAAATTATTTGCTTAATCCGACGGGACAATACGCGTACCGTTGTGATGGCTTGCATATTGTTTAAAATCACACACCATGATTAATTATTATACTCTATGCTGCCGTCCTTAAGCTAAAATGCCGTTAAGTAAAAAAACCTTATGAGATGTCTCCAAAAAACGTGGAAAATATGGTCCCTAGAGATTTCATAGACTTATGGTTATTTTTAATCTCAAAGTAAACAAGTTATTAACGCCTGAATGGTCAAACGCTACTCAACTTTAACGGCGTCTTACATTGATTTTCGCCATACAATTTTAACATTTAAGGACGCCATAAACGATATAAGGCGAGCTTAAGTGTATGAGCATTCGGCGGTAAGTCTATTAAATTAATAAAAGCCACAGTCTACTAAACCTCTAAGGATAATATTTTCCACTTTTTATGGAGACATCTCAATATTAGGTTTATTCACTTAACGGCATTTTAGCTTGAGGACGGCAGTATGCACCTTACATAAATATTTACACACTTCTTAATTTTAAGAATAGTTGGCCCTTTCATTTTCAAAGAACGTGACGCAAGGGAAAGCATTTTATAATATTTATACATTTGACAGCATATTGCTATTTTTAGGAGAATAAAGTTGATTTTAACGATGCTACAGCTTTTCAGTTCCGGTTGACCGGTCCGAAAGAAATTTTGCTCATCACAACCTGGTCGCGGAGAATCCTCATTAACCAGGTAGCATAAAGTATAATCCGATATGGCGAAAGGCTCGCCCCCTATCACATCTGGGACGGAATTAAGCTCGGCGAAATGTGGGTGTTCTAGTTCACTAGTTTACCTCTGCCTACGCCTTCGGGGATTCAGGCGTGAGCTTATGTTATGTATAAAGTACAATATAAAACCTCACGTGATATGGGACGTTAATGACAGTGACAATATCATCTTCTGTGTAGGGGTAGGATGCCTCAGTGTCGAATTCGTAGTACTCCATTCTGCGGTAATTTAAAATGTCCTCTTCCATTGCGCTAATATTTCTCGTCTGGTACAACCTATAAGAACAAAATAAGTCATTAAATATGCATAAACGGTGCTCGATATAGACGGAAAGGCGTGGGAACGGCGTTCTCTTTCTTAAAAAATAATTTGACAGCGTTTTCTTTTTAACCGACCTCAAAAATGGAGGAGGTTAACAATTCGTCGGAATCTTTTTTTTATGTATGTTCCCCGATTACTCGAAGACGCCTGGGCCGATTCGGGAAATTCTTTTTTTGTTTAAAAGGGTATTCTTTCCAGGTGGCACCAAGTCAGGCCTTGTCATTTAATCTGCTTCGGCCTCAACACCGACTCCAAAGAGAGTAAGAAATTCTTGTTATTTTTTACTTTTAAGTATTCATTTTTGACATCGGTTTTTAGTTTTTGTTAAACTTTAATTATGTGAAATATCATTTAAAAAATATACTCCATAATATTTGATTAGATTTTTACTAAATATGGGATCACCTTACAGTAATACCAATTAAACACAAAAGAATCTTAAAAATCGGTCACATTTCTGGAGACATCGAGTTACATATTAAAAAAAAAAAACAAAAATAAAATAGAAACAATGGAAACTGCAAGCAAAATGCAAGTCGCAGAGTGCACGTAGTATCTACACTTAAAATAAAAATAATGCATACACAGCACACCGTGTGGAAATTCCGTGATTGAGTGAAGTATTAGTTACGTGATTTTATACTCGAAAATGCAAATATAAATCTTAATTGCGCAACCCAGGAACTTCTTAAGTACGTTGTCATTAGACCAATACTGTTGGTCAAGTAAAATAAACCTTAAATTCTATACTTCAAAGTAAATTGCACCAACTCTCGTTCCACAATAAACCAGTCGAATTTCTGATTATGTCGAGTATTATTCGGCGAAGTATGGTTCCCCTTATTTATATTTTCTCGATAATTTATGCGGAAATACTTCACTTCACTTTACTTTAGCTGCGAGTCTCGACAACGGAAATAATAATTTATAGCATTCCAATAGAAAATCCGATTTGAAATATAAATGAAAATTGAAATATCGACAGGACGCAGCGCCATTTTCTAGCGTTGTCGATAGTGAAGCATTAATTAATATCCGTGCAAATCGTATTTCTAATTACAATGGTGTAATCCTCAAGCTCTAGTAAATTGAATCGGAACAAATCTGTATCAATTTCAGGTATTGATATAATTAATATTATTGTTTCAATACGTGTTATATGTTATTCTAAGTACAGCCAAGTAGTATTGTGCATGCAATGATATGTAATGAAGGCATTGTAGCCAGCATTATTTTTAGCCATATGAGACTTAACATATGCACTGTTAGTGCTTTATTATTCAAAGTTCGGGAGTTCTTACTATTCTACATAGGCCGTATCGGTTAGTATCAGTCTCGGCTCCCGTGTTGTCCAATTGCAATAAAAAGTGACAAAACCTAAGTACTTATTTATTTTACTTCATCTTTGAAGCAAATATTTGCAGCATCATCAATCATGTGTTACATGAGATGGATTTGGATGGATGTCATATAATTTCTATTGTCGTTTTATCATTCATTGAAATAAAGAATTAATAGAAGCAGTTGCCTTTTTGCCTTTTCTGTGTTATGAATTGTAGTGACAGATTGAAGAAAACTGGTTGCACAAAATAGAACTTGCGTGATGCTTAATTATAGACAAATACCTATAAACATAAGGTCCAAGTTCGTTTACTACCGCCACGCCTCCGTTGAGTACCTCATTGGCATTACTTATGTTGAAGATTCTGACGGAAAAATTTAAATGAAACGGCACTTCTTCGAACCGCTCCATTTGTATGGTATCATCTAGCAGCAACACCGACTGAAAAATATAAGTTAATAGTAATAATTAAGTAAATAATTATTTCGAAAGAAGTCACAAACACAAGAAGAGCAAGAGCCCGTGGCCGTCAGATCATCGTTGTTTTATAAAGGCTGAAATTTTCTCAGCACCTGCCTTCCATCATCAGATCCTGAATATCATCAAAGTGGCAACTGAGGAAACTTTCAGCTTTTATAAAATAACGAAGGTGTGGCGGCCACGGGCTCATAGATTATAAGGCATATTAATATTTAAATCACAGTGTTCTTGTAAATTATTAATTTAGAAGGAACAATGGTCTTCCAAAGTACCAAGTGCTTATTTATTGACCCATTATGAGACAAACTACTGTTAAACTTAACACAAAAATAGGGCTTTAGGTTTTAATTCACCGTTTCAATGTGTATATTTTCGTTAATAAATGTTGTGAACAACACGGATACACTTTCATACGCAATAGAAGAGATAGCACTCGACAAATCAGATAGATAGATATCTTTCGATCGTGCTGTTCATTAGAGCAAAGACCTTAATAAATACTCGTAGATAGTGGCGAATAAATAAATTTATCAAGCAACGTGATTTATATTGAAAAATAAAGTCTATTTCTTTTATTTAAAAGTAGATGATTCATTAGATGTTTTATTACTATATTTAAATATATAGGGGATACAGGCGTGAGCTTATATTATGTTAATTAAATCTTTAAAAATATCTTTGGAGGAGGCCTGTAATGAGCAGTAGACGTCTCATGATTAATAATGATGATAATGAGTAAAATTCAGTGCTTTATAGTATATTAAAAATAAAATAAGGAAATATATGGTTTTAAACTAAAAATGAACGTGGCGCGAGGCAAAAAGTTAAATTTTATAATCTAGCACATAGTTACTGTTACAGTAGCTTGTAATTGGAAAAAGTTAACAACGAATAACAATACACCCCGTCTGCCATGCAGTATAAATTTCGGCGAATTTGAAACAAACTAAAAACCTGTGAGATCTGATCGAATGAAATGTAAAAACTGTTTTATATAGTTCAACGGCATGTCTGCTTTGAATCGTTAGTTCAGTAAAAAAGGTTATAGGCCTGTTTTATAGCACGACACTCAGGCATAAATTTAGATATAAATCTAGTTTCAAAATTAGATTAATATTTCAGAATCGTTCCTTAATACGGCCTATAAGGGTTTAGTTCTGCAATAATATCATAATAAGTACTTTAAATAATCACAAAACCTTAAGAACTATCTGTATTTTCTATTATTAATTTATCATAATCTACCTATTCATATCACATGCATTGTAAATAGTTTCATCACTTTGGGGTCCTAAATTAGAATTCCTATCGAGTGGTGGTTGGAGTTCCGAGCCTCGCCATCGCGGCGTAGGAGAAACTTTTTATATATTTTCATGTGTTTTTAGGAGAATAGACAAAGGAAAAGTGGATCATCTGATGAGAGGATACTTTTATAATATTGCTGATCTTTGACGTAGGAATAGGTCCGTTCATTAAAATATTTATATTTGTGCAAAAAATGTAAAATACTTCTTTTAAAATAAAGATTTTAAAATAAATATATGTATTTGAGAAGATTTAGATGTACAATCACAATCTTAAATATATAATCTTTGATATTTCAGATTGAATTATTATGGTAGACACGACAAATGCAGCAATTCCTTGCTTAAAAGTTTTCTACCGACTTCCACAAAAGGAGGAGGTCCTCAATTCGTTTTTTTATGTATGTTACTTGATATCTCCGCCAAATGTGGACCGATTTTCAAAATTATTTTTGTATTCGATAGAGCTTATTTCAAGGGTGGTGCCATATAAATGTGGTCACGATCGGAAATTGGAAGTCGGTCAGTTAAGTTTTGAAATAAACTGTTTATACTCACGTTTAAAATCGTATTGTCAGTAAAGATTGGTACAGCTACAAATGTAATTACACAACTAACTATGACTAGGATGGCACCTATAGATAATGTAACCAAGCCGCCTATTATACCGCACATTTTGATTTACACATTCAATGAGCAATATGTAATTAGCAAGGTTTGACAACGACTGATATTGTTATCGAAAATTGTGTTACCTGCCACACTGGTAGTACAAATCTTATTTAGATAACGCATAACTCCACGGATCGGAGTTCCGTGGAAACAACGGTTATCATTTTGCTGGCTTTTATATTTCACAGAGCCGGGACTCGGGAGTAAATCATTATGGGCTCGGGCATTTTCGAGATCCAGTTATGATGAAAATATTTCGGAAATGTTTCATCATCATCATCATCAGCCATAGGACGTCCACTGCTGAACATAGACTCCCCCAAAAATTTCCAGATCGACCTGTTGGAAGCGGCCTGCATCCAGCGACTTCCTGCGACCTTCAACAGAAATGTTTACCCACCTTTTTTGTTATATTAAAGATTACCAGACATTGCAGCCAGTGACAAATATATAAAACAAGCAAATTAACAAATAAATGAATTCAAATAATCAATGTATGAATACATACTGACCCCATATTGAGGTGCTCGTGTGATGCGCTGGTCAGAAAGTTGATGATACTTTTGGTCCACGTCACCTACACCCAAAACAAATATATTACTTATCATCACACAAACATTTGTCTCGGCGCGGGAATCGAAACCTGAGTCTTTAATTTAACAATTTTGTCTCACCGACGACTCGTCCGCTGCACTAATAATTAAATTGATTATTAATTTATTTAAAAAACATTATTGTAATCGTAATACTTATTAAACTTTTTGAATATTAGAAAAGGTTTTTGTTCTGAGGTAAAGTTATGGACGGATAAACGTATTATCCGTGGACCTCATTTATTAATCTAAGCGTGTTATGTATGTATTACTAATGTCGGTAACAAGCAATAATTTAAAATACACTTGTTAAAACAAAAGATAGTCGATTATTGGTTCACCACTATTAGCTCTACATAGCATAGTTAGGATGTTATCTTATATGAACCGCTAACCAAAGAAGTAAAACTGGGAAAAATATTTGTTTTTTAGATTCATTTCCATTCATGTAATTGTGCCATAAATTAAAGCCTGACAAAGTCGCAAAACATCCCTTCTACGGACCCCTTTAGTGTCGGCATTTTGTGGTTGGATTTTAGTAACAGTTTAAATTAATTATGGTTTAATATATAGCTGGTTTAAACCTAAACTCGACTTATCCTACAGCTCACTTCTATCTTTAAATCGAAATTTAGGATAAATAGAGATTTATCGCGGAGCTGCCACTTGCCCTTACCGCCGAATAAGATCGCATTATCAGTCGAAATTGTATGGCAAAAATCAATGTAAAAATCTGTTTAAGTTGAGTAGCGTTTAACCCTTCGGGCGTTATTGTAGTTAACTAGGTATACATACGTAACAGTTTAACTAAATTAATGGTTCGTCCATCCTAAAGAACACGAAGGTTCCAGAATGAACGCAGCGGAACCCTTGCCGCCCGTTCCACGTGATGGGGAGTGACCCTTCCAGGAAGTGCAACACCCATCGCCTCCATCTCTGTGCAGGTTCGGCCCTTTATTGATTCCGCTCTCTGTGACGTCATGGCGTCAAAACGGGTAGGAAAGGATTTCCACGCCCATTCCCCCCAGCTGCCCCTAGCAACGGTGCAGCGCCTCTCCCGGGTGCACTGTAGAGGAAGATAGCATATCAACTGCTATTTCAGGCAATTAACTGTAAAAGACGATTAAATAAACATTATTATTTAATTCGTTTATAAGTCGGGACATTTGAGATTTATACAAAATGATGGCCGCAAAGGCATTATCGTGAGATTTACATATTATTTTTAGGTCTGGTTACTACGAGACCTAAGTTCTTTTGTTTATGATGCATGAGGCTTTTGTGGGGTGGATATTTTCGGCTGAAGGAGTATTTTGAGATTACCGAGACGATTAGTCATCTAGAAGTGAGACAAGAATTTTTATAACACAATTTGTCCGCGACTGGATCCTCAGGAAGAGGTTGATGGTAGGCAGGCTGCCGGCCGTAAACCTAAACCCGAACCCTTTCTGCAACAAAAATGAAAAAAACCGACCCACATTGGAGTGGAGAAAAAAGACTATTTATCATTCCAAACATTTTGATTGTGACTTTTGAGACATTCATCATTTTACTAGTTACTCATTTTCCGATGAGAGTTCTGTGAGATGTTATCGTTTCGGTACCATTTATGTTAATTAGTATGAAATAGATGATTAGTATATATGGTCAGTACTTAACAATATGGTCTGGCGTCAGTGTCTGGTAGAAATTCAACATCAAGGGGCAGAGTACCATAGATATTTATCACAGAGTACTGTTTCGTACAGTCAGTTATATTACGGAGGTCCAAATTTATATTCGATATTTTAGGGTCGGAGTTCTAGTATAGTGTATGTTCATAAGCGGTGGAGGAGTTTAACACCAGGTGACCCACATGCTCGATATCCGACCTCCGTTGTAAATTAATGTACTTAATGACTTATGACAGCCTCCGTGGCTCAGCGGGCGTGTAGCCTGTGGAGCGAAAGGCCGCGGATTCGATCCCCACACCCAGACAAATGTTTGTGTGGCCCACAGGTATTTGTCTTGGGTCTGGGTGTTGTGAGACTGAAAGTCTCTCGTAGTTCCGGATACCCCGACACAAGACTTGATCTTAGTGTGGGGTCCGAACTATGTGTGTGACTGTTGGGTGTTATTTAAATTTTATATATGTATAATCACGATCTGTCGCTTTCTTGGTCTAGTGGCAGCATATATGGGCTGTGGACCGGGAGGTCTTGGGTTTAATTCCCAGGTCGGGCGAAGTTAATTTTATAACTTAATTTGCCCGGGACTGGATCCCTCAGTGGGGGTTGACGTCAGGCAGGCAGCCAGTCGTAAAAACTAAGCCAAATCATTTCTGCAATATGATTTAAAAAAGTGTGTTGCGCCGACCCCACATTAAGGTGGGATAAGAACAGGTAAAAAAATCACGATCAAAAGCGAAATCAGCAGTCTCATACAATTAATTAGTAGTGCTAGTTTACACGAATGCCGTAGTCTCATGGATACTCGTGAAGGGCACTCTAATACTATTAAATTATAAATTAAGTTACTTGATGTCGCTAGCGCCATCTATTTCACGTTTATTGAGTTGGTGCACGCCCTTGTGACCTATATAGAATCTAGACCGAAGGCTGAAGGGAAAATCGATGGCCGCTACGGGCCACGGACGCATTACTTATAGATATAGGTACACGTAGGCGATGCAAGTGACCACAAGTAATTACTTATCTAACTTGAAAGTGTTTATTTGTGCATACATAATATATAAGCTGACAATTTTGTCCCGAAGGATTAGATAGAGTTGCAACAAGTAGGTGTTTCGCCAAACTAATTTCCGGCGTAAATTCTAATCATGGGCAAATTAGGATAGCTCAGTTTGGAATTAGAACCCATGAACGTCTAGTTAGTTAGCCTTAGTACGTTGCTATTATTATCTATCTATTTCCTAGTAACTAATACAAAGACTAAAATGCGTAAGGGTTTATAAAAAATGAAATTTAAATGCTATAAATTTTATTACGTTATAATTTACACACACATGAATAACACACATACATATTTCTTAAAATACCCATTCTTATAATAAAATTATGATAAATTAGATGACTTTCATTAAAACTAAGAAAGCTATACTAACTTTGGCTTGGCTTAGTTGGGCTTAAGTATAAATAGGTCGATCGAATCGATCGAATGAGTCGAGATGGTTTTGAGACTGATACCTCAGTTGTTTCATACTCCTTTAGCCGAAGTTTTGGCAATATTTATCAGGAAAGGTTAGGAATATAGTCGAAATACGTATATGCATTGGTGTTAATTGCCAAACGTGGAATTCGGTAGAAGCAAAATTATGAGTGGTAGTTTAAAAACTGGCTTGTTTAGTATTGCTAAGTGTAACCGCCACCCGCTGAAGTTATTGTAGAGTCTGTGGAGAGTCTTCTCGTTCTACTTAATGTTGTAGGAGTCTTGTGCACAATAGTATGTTGTAGGTGCTTGGTGGTGGTATCTCGATGTTTTTCTTTTTTTTAATAACCTTTGTATTGGGGGTTGGCCACCATATCACTCAAGTTTACAGCGGCTTTGATTGGTTTCTCTTGTCCGTCTTGGGGTATGGCTTCACTGGCGTATGTACATGGTCGGTGGCATACTAGGCCTGTTGTTTTAACGCCCACGGTTAGTTTCAGCTTTATATTTGTACCAGTCAATATTTGCTTCATCCGGCCTTATGTTACGATTAAAAAGCGTGTTATTGCGGAGGACCGAACAAAAGTAATCACCGCGTAGTTTTTGGCCATTAGCAGCCATCGATGTACTTTCTCACGTCATGTTGGCAATTGTGAGGATACACCGTCCATGCCAGGAACCCGTTCCCTTGAAATCTCGAATGCTCCCTGTGAACTTGCTGGGCACATCTAATGTCGTCTCTGATGTCGTCATCCTTCAATGCGGAGCAAGACAATCCACACGCTTTGCCATCGCCGCACCAGAAGAGTTCGCTTATTTGGAAGATTCCATGGTCACCACTTTGCGTGTTGTGAGCTGCAGTGTCATATCGCGACTCGTGATACGCGATGCACACCCAGGTGGCGGCGTCGTCGTGACTGATGCCGTGAGACTTGAGCTCCCGCGCCAGCTCGCATCTGTCATAGATGCGTGCGGAGGCGACTGTCACGAGGACGAGGAACGACGCGACACGGAACATTGTAACGTGTGTTGAATTGTGATTTGTGAACCGACCCCGTGTGCCTTTTTATACAACTCTTTCCGCCACCCGCCGCAATGCACTCTGTCTGATTCATTTGGTAGTTAATTTTAATTACTGCGGGGCCTGGACTAAGCTGCCATGCATTACGGAGAGAGAGCAAATAGAGGTCAAAAATATGTTTATGTACTTATTCCTTGCTAAAACAACATAAGTCAAGAACAATTTTTTGATTTTTTCATTATTTTTATTAATAAACTGTGAAGGTTATTCGATATTTGCTTTTCTTACAACTCAAATAATAAATTAAGCATAAAAAATCCTTTACAACTCATTTGTTATCATTGTCAAGGATGTCCAAAATTGAATTATTACAATGGGACACTAATACTCAATTACCTAACTAGTAAAATTAGCTATTGTTAGTTTTTGGTTTAAAGGGTTGGTCATTCTATTCTCCGGAGTTAGTTCCATATTTCACAATTTATTATTATAATTAATTTTTATGCAAAAATATGTAAAAAGTGGTGCTGCGTTTTCAAATTATTCGCTATTTTTTTGCAATTTCGAGCGGTAAATGTCCACTTAAAAAAGCTGGTCAGGTGCGAGTAAGACCTGCTATGAGAGTTCCGCACCCATAAAATTTTTGGACTATACAAAGGTATACGTATCATCATCATCATCATCATCCATAGGAAGTCCACTGTTGAACATAAGCCTCCCCCAAAAATTTCCAGATCGACCTGTTGGAAGCGGCCTACATCCAGCGACGTCCTGCGACGTTTGTTAGGTCGTTGGTCCACCTTGTAGGTGTGGTGTACCTACGTATACCTATTTTTACTTTGGTGGTATGGACCTCTAATAGTTTGATTTACTTAACTTAAATATTTAATTATTTAGGTACCTGGGTATTATCACAGTCCTAGATCAAAACTACGATAATTCAAAAAGTAATTTTTAGAAGACAAGTTAAACATTTATATTATTAAAAATTGAATATTGATCTAGGTGTGTGATATGTATATTAATAAATATATATAATAATAATATTAGCCCTGTAATATTACTGTCCCACTACTGGGCACGGGCCTCCTCTACTAATGAGAGGGGTTAGGCCTTAGTCTACCACGCTGGCCTAATGCGGGTTGGCAGACTTCACATACCTTCGAAATTCCTGTGAAGAAATTCTCGGGTATGCAGGTTTCCTCACGATGTTTTCCTTCACCGTTATAGCAAGCGATATTTCACAATGAAAATACACTTAACATAGAAAAGTCAGAGGTGTATGCTCCATTTTGGGGTTGGTCTCGAACCTCCGACACTTGTCTCGGCAGTCCATACCATTCCCAACTGAGCTATCGCTGCTTATAATAATAAATATATATTATATATTATTTAAATTGTTCTGTCTGTCAGTGTGTTTTTCTTTTAAAAAATGTCTCTAAGTCGAAGATCCATTTAAAAATTCCAAATCCTCACCGAGTTCGTTTCTTTGACTCAGACTCAGTTGAAGTTCGCTCAATAGATCTCAGCCTAAGGTCTTAAGAGTAGGTAAATACAGGACCCTAAATCTACTCAGCTTTCTCCTAAATAAATAAATAATAAATATACCCAACAGTCACGCACCTAGTCCTGGCCCCATACTGGGTATAACCTGTATCGTGGGTGTCAGAGACTATGAGAGACGGTCTCACAACACCCAGAAAAACTCAAAACATTTGTCTCAATGCGGGAATCGAACCCGCGGCCTCTCGCTTCACAGCCGGCTACTCGCCCGTTGCGCCACGGTGGCTGTCATAGGTGAATGTATCATCAATCATCGCGGTTGGGGTTATTTGAATGCATGTGACATGTCTCAATGGAAAGTACGAGAAATAAGGAAAACATCTCAAATGAATTTTGAGGAAGATTCTGGTCTTAATTAAAATTTATTACCTATATATATTTATTTTTAAATTCCACAAGCCTTTTTTTGTAAATTGTCGTCGTTAGCTTTTAATTTATTCCTTTCAATTTTGTAATTTAATTTATCAAGAGGTCATTCACCGTACCGAAATTAATTCCTATAAGACTTGTATTGAAATTATTTTATACAGTACCTTCCTTGTCGCCTCCTTAGCCTAATGGCAGCGTATGTAGAGTAGCAGCGGTAGTAGTAGCGGTATATGGGCTGTAGATTGGAAAGTCCTGGATTTTTGAAATTCCCAGGTCGGGTGGGCTTATTTTAGATTCGGCTTATTTTTTACGACCGGCTGTCTGATCCCCTAGATGACAGACAGCCGTTCGTAAAAAATAAGCCGAATTCTTTCTGTAACAGACTTGAAAAAGTGTGACGAACACTTGCACCGATCGCCCATTGGAATGTGATAAGAGTATGTGTAAAAGAAAGGTACGTTAAAGTAGGTTACCGTAGTAATTAATTTTAGTTTATAATTAGTTAATACCGTAGGAAAAATGTCTCGAGAAATCCCGAACGGTAGGAAAAGACATGATAAATTTAAATATACATATATGCTCTCAAATACAGTCAATTGACATACCTTATCATATACGTATGATGTCTTTTCCTACCGTTCGGGATTTCTCGAGACATTTTTTCCTCCTATAATTTCCCGGTATTTCTCAGAAATGGGAGAACAGGATGAATCCACATTAACTACCAATATGAGCTAATGGGCTCATTTTGGTATTTAGTGACGGGTCTGGGACCTGCATAGCTGGATATTCAATTAAGAATTTTCGCAAAATTCTAATTCGATACCCGGGTCGAACAAAGTAATATTGGTATTGTCGTCTCAGTATTAGCCCGGAGTCTGGAATTTGTACTATATATGTCAAAGGCGTTCCTTATCTCGTCTGGGACGGAAATAGGCCCGACGAAATGTGGGTGTTCGGGGATACAGAAGTGAGCTTCTATATTCTGTATTGTGTTTCGTAAAAAAGCGATGATTACCCAAGTGCAATTAAAATAGTAATTCTATAAGATTAGTGATTGGTTTCATATGAGTAAATAAATATCTTTATCTTTGTGGGCGCTGATTACGGTAGTCAACATACATTATGCTGTATATCAAGTGCATATTTTCTTTATAATCTTTAGCACTTTATCATTAGATTATGTAATACCTATTACTTATATTTAGTCAACAACGATAGTAAATATCGACTATAAATTCTACCTACTAAGGCTCTCGCTATACGCAGAAATAATGATTTTTTTATTGTCTGTGATCACTGGTCACGCCCTGTGGATTGGGAGCGTTTGGGAAATTCCACAACGGTATCATCAGTCATAAGAGGCGACTTATCGGGGCCATTGGGGTTAGCGAGCTTGGACAAGGGGGTAATTTAATCATAGCATCCATTTTAGTACTTTTGTTAAAAGTGCGATCACGGGATGGATGGTAGCACGCGTGGTCGGCATCGTGTTTTTGTTGACGCCGAGGTCTTTCGGTAAGTAACGTTTAACGTTGGGTAAGTTTGCTCTATAGATCTCTGTAAGTAAGATAGGCGATTTCGACTAGGCGAAATTCATCGTTTTCGCGCTTTTCGGAAAATACAGTATTATAGTACAATAGGTACAGATAACCTACTCATTTAAAACTCTCGGTTTTTTTCCTTAGACAAGAGATACTTACCTTTTTCCAGAAACATAACCCGAGAAAAACTTATATTTCCCTGCCTGGATATATAAAATGTATATTAAACGGGCTAATATATCTTAATACTGATTCATATCTTTGGCTTACCTACTAATCTTTAGGTGTAATTAAACGACGCAATGTTAGGTAGCGCCAGCCCCAGAAGAGTTGCATGATGCATCCAATGTAAAGGGTCCTCACCATGCATTTATGAAGCCATGGGGCTTTTTCACTGGTTCCCGACCCTGTCAAATATCGGGAATTGCATATTTCGTTCCGGAATCCTCGGAAGATAATCGCAGACAATAAGACTGGCTAAGATTTTTAATTGTAGCAATCAATATGGTAAAATAGTCGTTATTACCCGCCACAAGGAACTTGGAAGTTTATACTGGTTGGGTTAAGTTATCAATTTCCTCAATCGGTAACCATAATACGCTGAGGGACTTCATTCCCGCCCCATTACTAATGGACAATATAGGATTATCTCTTACAACTACGGCAACCGTAGGAATGTCGTTCCTGCAGTTATTGGCAACTTGACAAGTTGACAGTTGCCGCGACTGAAGTCTTTAGTGTGTCAAGCGACTTACTCTCATACAGTGCGTTCCACTAAGCGTCCACAACGATCAAAATGCTCCTTTAGTCGTTCCACATAACGACCGCGGTCGTTGTGGTCGCGGCGAAAACGTCACTTATGACGTCATGACTTACGCTCACGCGAAGCTCAAGACGACCCATTTAAAAAGGTGGGTCGTCGTGATCGTTGAGAAAATTAGCGGCGTTTTCAAAACTTAATGCATCAAAAATGGCGCCCGATAAGCTTACGTTATTTCATGCGGAACGATATATTTTAGTATAAGTGAATGTTTCTGCAGTGGATATAAAAAAATAAATTATATTTTTTTTCAATATAAATCGATTTAAACAATAATTAATAAAGTTTATTTTCAAGGCTTAGAGATCATAACCAAACCTGTTAAATATTTTGCATTCTTTTTATTAACTCGCCGTTTGTATTATTTACCTCCACGCTCAAAACGCTCTATAATCCATTCCACTTGAGTTTACGACAGTAACGCTCACAAGCAAGTGGAACGGGAAAAACTGCGGTCGTGAGCGTGATCGTTGTGAACGCTTAGTGGAACGCACTGATAATGAACTTATGTTATGAATACTGTTTAGTAGGTGTTGGATGTGGCAATAAAAATAAATTTAGGTTAAAACGACTCTTTATTGACCAAGAATAGGTTTGATTAATTCAAAATAATATTTGATTAATTAATTCTAATTACACACAATCAGTCATTATCAGTTTATGTGTAGATTGACACCATACCTCGAGTTTTCCTGCGGTATTCAAACAATTTGGAAATAATTTTCAAAAAATATTTAACTATAATATACGCCCAATAATAATAAATGGAACACCGTGAATAGTCCAGACGATATTTAGACTAATCAAGGGGTCGTACGGTCATGATAGACCATAATAGAATTTGGAAAAATATAGAAATATAATATACAAACAATTCCCAAACGGGTGATAATCGTTGAATTTCGTTGAATCCTTTTCACATGATCATTATATAAGCTCGCACCAGTCCAATTCCATATCGGATCTTTTCAGTCACAAACCCTAAACATTATGTCAAAAGACACATGTGGGCCCACTCCTCATTTACGTAACAAGTTAAAGAGCTTTCCGCAGGAAGAACTTACATTAATACCTTGTAAATCGTGACACAAGTCGCAAAAAGACATAGGGATTTTATATCGTAATGAAAATAGTCGGTGAGAAAAAAATACGCAATTACGTCGTATTCGAATAGGCAGTGTATAGCGGTTGAAAGATTTGTGGTCAATAGTACAGGTATTGTGACTTGTACCACGATATACAGGGTGACCCATAAATCAACCTAAAGCCGAATTCGGGTGATAGAGCAGGTAGTAGCTAACCTCAGAAAATTAATTTAAATAAATTTGTCACGTATTTTTTAAATTATTGCCATTAAAAAAAGGAAATAATATGCCCCCTGTGTTGTTCTTTCTATAACTGTGACTACAAATCTTTATTTTTCCATTTATTTTTTCACTTTCATATTAGCATGAGTAATTTTTAATGAAAGAAATTGAAAAATAAAGATTTGTAATCACAGTTATAGAAAGAACAACAGGGGGCATATTATTTCCTTTTTTTAATGGCCATAAATAAAAAAATACGTGACAAAGATTTATTTAAATTAATTTTATGGGGTTAACCATTACCTGCTCATCACCCGATTTCGGCTTGACGTTGATTTATGGGACACCTGTATAAACAGTGTTCGAAATGGACTTTTTCGCAAAATGCAACGATTATTCTCCTACGTTCCTGAATTTATGAAATGCTGATTTTATGAAACACAACAGGAACGGTGCGAGATTTTTTACGAAAGGGAACGTTCATTTCACGTCCATTTCGAGCATTGGAAATATACGTGGGTCAATCTACAGGAGCCACTCCACTTCGCGTCGTGTTTTAACTGTGGACTCGGTAGACACATCGGTACTACTGTCTACAGTACACAGTTCGATGGTGCACAGCAAGCAGTCCCAGTGAAAACTCGACGTTGTCCAATCCGTCAGTACAATCGACTGAGATCACTTCTTAAGAAGATACGATGGCCTTAACTAGACTAATACATTAAAATATTTAGCTAAATACTTGGTGATTTTATTCAGATTCAGACCTTAGCGTAGTGTTAAATATAGATGTAAATTTCCCAAAATATATCAAAAATTTTATAAGTAAAAAATTTCGAAAGTGTAAAAGTTTCCATTTTTGCACGGTTTGTCGTGTATGCGATATTGTAAATCTCTAGTTTTGATTTGTGTGTGATTATAGAAAAATGTCAATAGAGCGCCGTCAAGAAATTTTACAAACAAACGAACAACACACACAAACATCAAGTTCCGCGGCCTGCGGGTTTAGCCAAGTGGCTTATGCGCTAGTCGAATAGAATAAATGTATGGGACTGACATAAGAGTATGCCGCATATAGCGTACTCTTATGTCATTCCCATACATTTATTATTCTATTCGATTAGCGAATAAGTCACTTGTCTAAGCCCACTGAGCAGGAAAATTGTTGACAATCATAAATGTATTCGAGCTTGCTGCGCACTAATGACATTAGGTTAATATTTCATAGACGCGAATCGAGCTTGAACACATTTACTATTGTCAGAAGTTTTCCTGTTCGGGTCGCTGATGTTTAATAGTCGGGTAACTTTTATCGGCGAATAATTTTGACATTTTAACAGCAAATGTACGAAACATCTGTCAAACCAACAAAATCGTCCCCCAGGATAAAGTTATATAGCTATTGAAAAATCATGATAACCACATTTGTCAAATCCATTTATCGTCAGACTCATTTTTCGTCATGCTCGCTTTGGTACAGTTAATGTCAATATTTTTTCTTCTTTTTCGCCTGCCTTTATCCCACCTATAGTTGTAAAACTACCGTATATCAAATGTCACCGTATTACACCAGTATTTTACAATAACCTACCGTAACTTTGATATGGTTTTTTACGAAATAGTATTTTTGGTTGAAATAGTGTACTTCTGCAGTCTTGTGATTTCTTTAATAAAATGTTTCCTGTTTTGTCATAAAACCAACCGAATTTAAAGTCGAGTTGGGTAGTTTTCATTATTTTGGTAACTTCTTACTCACGACTCATGAATATCAAACTGCCGCTGACCGTGCGGCTGGTGGTGCAATTTTGATTTTCATTGTTTTAGGTTTAGGATCCAATTGGCTTCAAAATCGATATTTACATTCTTTCATCCTTACATTTATAACTCATCCAATGTGGGAAGGGCGCACGCACTTCTTTTAAAATAAACGGCTTCCACGCATTTGCGAGGATTCTGCAATTCTTCGATTTTGTTTTCGGACAGTATTTTTTTTTGCCTACAGTAAAAATCTATTCTGTGGCAGTCGTGCCGTTTACCATTATACGAGAAGTTTGCTCTTCTCATCATTTCGTAGTAAGTATAAGCAAAGAAAATAGTCTACTTTTTAAGTTACCAATCTTTAGTCTATGTGTAAGTGACAGTACTTGCTTGACGAAAAACGAATCTGACGAAAAACTGATATGACGAAAGTCTTGGCTTCTTAAAAGTACCTAAAACATGCAAAAATGAATTGTATAATGTCAGGTACACACTAACCGAATGAACGTTCGCGAATCTACGCCTGTTGCGTTCTTACAAACAAACTTTCGCTGTTGTTTGATTGCGACAGGCGTAGATTCGCGAACGTTCGTTCGGTCGGTACCCGGTATAACATAGAATATATAAACGGTGACACGTTGCATCTTAGAATTAGAGTTAAAAATCACGTACGAATTAATTATTATGCTTATTTTACACTCGGTGTGAATCTAAACAAATCATTTATAAACATAATGGTACTTTAGTACCATTGACACCTATTAATATTAAACATTTAAAAATAATTTCGATTAATATTTGGAAATGCGAGTCAACATAAGTTTTGAAATTTGGTGAAAATTATGCTATCCAGTGTCACTTTCACTTACAAATGTTACACTTTCTTTGTGCTTGTTTGAGAGTATTTTTGAACACAATACATGTTATTTTCATATGGGTGGAACAGATTATCTGATCTTATTCAGATATTAAATCACTGCTTATAGATTATACTCTCTTGGATGCTACTAATATATTCAAACTTTCCGCGAATACGGAAACGCACATTTTTATGGATGAGGCGGTCTCAAATGGTGTTACACGACCTCAAGTGTCTGAGTTGCATTTCAATATTCGAGGGTTAATGTATGTTAAATAATCACATTCCATGTGTTTCTTTAGTTTGCATTATAGCATTTGCCATATATTATAACTTAGTGGTAAAATTAAATATTTCTTAAGGTTCATAGTTTTTTAATAATAGGAACTTGAATTTGTGACGAAAAAAAATTTCTTGCTTATTGGGTCAGCAGCAGTATATTTGCAAACTACCTATGCTGTAATTAATTGATTTTTAGCATTCACAAGGTTATTCCTATGCTAATTGCGACAATTTACAGGTCGCATTCCAATTTTAATATCCCCACGCTAATAATTAATAAAAAATTAAGTTTTTTTTTTATTTCTTTTTACTTTACCATTACGCTTTAAATCGATCTCACTGTATGTGGATTTTTTATTGGTACCAACTTTATGAAACATCCGGTATAGTTTAGCAATAAATAGTGCTGACTCGCGACGTAAATATAGAATTCTTGGTCAAAAATCCTCGTGACTACAATAGACGTCTAACATTTATAAGTGAAAGATCTACCTAACATCGAATATAGAACGATACAAGACATGAAATCCATGTATTAAGCCGTGATACTACTATTGAAAACTGTCAAGGTAAATAAATTGATAAAATATACAGAAAATCGTGAAGTGTAACACAGTGTGGTGAGAGTATTTCTAAAGACTGATTACACGCTCATAAATGAGGCATCTAAGAAAATTATCGTGTGCAGTGATCAATACCGGGAAAAAAGATCCATTAAATTTTGAGTCCGCACTGGAACACTGAAAGTCCACTCAAATCTAACGGTTACTCACATTGTTATGCCCCACACAATTTTGAAGGATAATGTGGTCTCAAAGTATAACTTATCACGATTAAAAACGTAGCATTCGCACGTTAACCATAAACTGCCTTATAAACCAACAAAAAAAAAAGATAAATTATTGATCTATTTTTTTAAGGAGTATTAAGGTAAGTGTTCCAAAACGAAAATTATTAATATTAAATCCCTAATTTACTCCATACGAGAAAATTTGCAATAGGTACGCGCGAAATAACATGACTAAACTGTAGTTCGATCATGAGTTTTTTGACGTTTCTCGCTAGCAGCTACGTAAAACATTTTGTATGGAAAACATCAATTCACCACATAACAAAAAAAGTCATTGTTGCTCGAGACATGGGCTAAATAAAGTTTGTTTATTTATTTATTTCTTTTCTAGAACCGCTAGAGTTCGAGTGTTTGTCATACAAATATTTTACACAATCGCTAGCGAGAAACAGTAAAAAAACTTATGGTTGAGCATCTCAGGTTAGTTACGTGACCCCGTTATCTACGGCTCACACTATGGCTACGATTCCACCAGATATCTGAGGAAAAAGAAGCTCGCTAGGGCTAATACTGGCATAGGTGGTCCTTTTGCTCGCTCATTTCGAAAATTGCCGTTGGTGGAAACGCAGCTTTATATCTGAAAACAATAGCTGCAACTTCACTCCTGACGATTTCAATCTGCCAAGTCATTCTGCGCGTATTGTAGTTGCCACAATTTTTATTGCATTTCCTACTTGTGTTTGCCTCAATTATGGAAAAATCTGCAATCCTGCAATCATTCCTTAGTAATGGACCTAAAAACTGCACAGACTCGTGTTTGGAAAACTAAGTAAGTAATGGGGGTTTGCGTCCAATTCCGAGATAACTGCTCATACAATAGCTACCGAGAAAACAGATTTTTGTGAACCACATCAACTCTAATAAAGTGCGGTCTTTAAATATAGGCTAAGGGCGACTGGCACCCCCTATTACTAATCGAAAGTTGGTCCTAAACTCGATTGAAATATATACGAATGACATGCAAGTTAAATTGAGTTAAGAAGTGACTCTAGTAATAGAGCTGAAAGTCGCCCTTAATATTTCGCTTAGAATTGCTGTACACGTCTAGTGATGCATTATTTGTCTTACTCTCTGACGTTTACGTCATTTCAATTTCACTCCATATAGCAGGACAAAATACCGCATGACCATAGTATATTATGAATAATGCCGCGTACACACCAACCGAACGAACGTTCGCGAATTTATGCAGATTCATACAACAGAGAAAGTTTGTTTGTATTAACGCAACATACATAAATTCGCGAACGTTCTTTCGGTTAGTGTGTACTCGGCATCACCATTGAAAGGCAGTTAAGACGCAAACCAAACCCCACAACTGAACTCATACTATCTAAATTGAAGCACAGAACAAAATTAAGCTATCCGACTTCTTTGATTAAACTACCCGTTTTCAACAATTACTTAATTAAAATTATAATTATTATGCTAAAGCATGACGATTGGCCTTCGACATGAGATGGTGCCACATAAATTACGAAGTGCATCTAAAAGTTGGGCTGTTATTGAATACGCGCAATAATTTGAACGGACCGAAGTTAGTCACTTACGGCCGGTTTCAATAAACGATCTCAGTTTAAAGTGCAGATAGATCGCGATTATGAACCAATCAAATCAAGTAATTTGTCGGAGTCATGTTCAAACTGTTTTCTTATTGACAATTTTTTGTAATCTATCTGCATATTCGAACTGTGATTATTTATTGGAACCGGGCGTTAGATTTCTATGTATATTCTATTTCGATGGCCATTTTCTCATACGATAGAGGCGATGCGACAGAATGACAGATTGGCGAGACCGCGTCATACGATCATGGTGTTTAAAATGCATGGACGCGGCCTCGCAAACAGGCGACAAGCTGTTCATGTATATGGGGCTTTAAACGCAGAAAACAACAGCTTGATTACCATCCGTTTACTAACTTCAGATCGGACAAGGTACTGTGCGTCAATTGTACTTCTATGTTATTTAGAACAGGTAAAGTTTTAGAGAGTTCGCAAATACCGCGTATCTATTATTTAGTGATATATTATCAAAGACGCACCTTTGTTTTGCTACATTATAGGCAGGCTACACATTTCTTCAACAATAGAAATATCACGAACAACAGATACATTGTATATTCAAGCCCATATCTATGTGTACCCTGCTTTACGAAATAAAGTGTCACAAGAGCTTAGTAAACACGAAACGTTTGTTATTAAGGGGTACATGTCTCCAGCCAATAGCATATGTATGCGGATTATCGTATTTTCACATTTAACATTAAACATCGATAATTAATTTACCTGAACATCGAACACAACATTGATAATAATAAGCATATTAATTGTTACGTCGCATTTGTGTAGAATAAGTTTTTCTATTGTAAAGTTTAGTCTCTCGAGAAAAGTGCGTTAGCCGATCGTACGAATCTATTTATCGATATGCCAAGCGATACCAATTGCCAGTTTCCAAAATGCATTTGAAAATGGGCCTTTCTGAACTACAAAACCTGACCTGTCTAGAACGCTTCTGTATTTAATCAAATCCTAATAGCCTGCGAACACACTAACGAGATGAAACAGAGATTCTTTGTGTTTCTTCCAATATTTCTCCTGACGACAATGCAATAAATTGTACTAACTTCATTTTTATTCTACACAAATTGCGACAGATATATTGAATTACAACACAAATGACAACAGTGATTTTTATACATGGTGTTAATAAATCAGTTAAATAATATTTTTATAAAAAGTTGAGTAAGTTGCCATATTTTTTTTATATTTTCGAGATTTTTATTTAATGAGTAGTAATAGTAAAACTGACCAAAAAATAGAAAATATGATATGACCGTAATTAACACCCTGTATAAACTAGTATCGCCCATAAAATACTGCACATAAATATTATTTACATCTATAGTGGATATGGATTAAATAATAATTTTTAAATCATAGGTATCTGATTAAAATCATAGTTAAAGAGAGGTCTTTTCCTAATTGAACTTTTACTAATAATGACTACAAAAAATTCAACTAATATTTGGTGCCGCTGTTTGAAATAACTGCATAGAACACCACACAATTTAAATTGATAAATCATAAAAAATACATAATATCGAAACGGTCCAAAACGAGAATTTAATAATTTGCCACAACAAAAAATGTCTTCTAAAGACCATAGATGATCCAGTCGATGGAACAATAATAATATTTTTTCAAATATCATTTTACAATGAAATATATACCTCGTAATGGTGTATACGAGCGAAAGTATCGTAGTAGTATGTTTTATTATGACAAAATGCATTGAGCAATAACGTGTCTGTCCGTGATGTGTAGGCGTTTGCGCTTCTTGATACCAGAGGCACAAAAACGCTACAATAACAAGCATACTTGGCAAACATTACATTCAGCACAAATGGGAAGGTTCTCCTCAGTCTTTTCTGAACATCGTCAACAACTCCAATATAGTCACAGTGACGGGCTTTGTGCACGATTTGAATAAACGTGGTATAACTTTCAATTCGTATTAGCTGCGTGGCCATACGACTGAAGTCGTATCATATAATGAATCACGTAAAAAATGAACTTCTCGATATTTCCGTGTTTTGTATAGGCCGTTCAGTGTGTAGTTATCGCCACTTAAATTCGCCGACTTTAGTCACATTCTCAGTCAACTGATATACTACATTGTTTTTAGAGTCACTACTAATACAGTCGGTAAAGTTAGATGGCGTTTTTGGTACACACTTTGTCGCGTGGGTTAACGGAACCGTTTAATGGTCGAACTTGAGTATAGAGTCTATGGAAAAATCGGCTCTGCGCCTTTGCTCGAGCATAATAAACGTTTGGACGGTTCGGAGAGCTTGCGGCTCGTTGGCGGAGGGGCTGGGCGTGGCCGGTTCGCCGCTCCGACGGCCGCTTGCCGTCAAGTCTGTTGCACCGCTCGCTGACATGTTCGCCGACACGCTCGTTGTACCATATGCTGCGCCGTTCGCTGCGACGTTCGCCGCGCTACTCATCATACCGTCGGCCGCACTGCTCACCAGACCACCGCCTGACATGCCTGCCATGCTCGTCACACCAGGCATACCCGTAAAGCCCGAGCCCAGGGCACTCATCGGGGCGCTCCGTGGGCTGCTTATTGGGCTATGCATCATGCCGTTCATGGTATAATTCAAGCCGGTCATCAATGGCATGCCCATGGCAGGAGCTATGGCAGGGGGGGCCAGGCCGCAGCCCATCGGTCCGCCCATAATTCCCGTTATGGTTCCGCTCATGGCACCAGTGAGCGCGTGGGTCATCGCGTAACTCATCGCGCTGGTCATGGCAGTGTTCATCACGTTACTCATGGCGCTGCTCATTGCACCGTGCATGGCGCTGTGCATGGCGCCGCTCATGGCGTTGGATGCGAGGGCGCTTCTGCCGGCGCCGGCCCTGCCCCCCGCGCCGTACCCCGCGACGATGCCCCCGCCGCTCCCTCCGCCGCCACTAGGCTCCTTTCAGCTGGGCTTTTGCTGTACCTCACGCATCATCAGCTATAAAACATACAACATACCCATATTTTAGAGCAAGCTTTTCAGAAGTAACATTAGGATATTTAAAATCATTATTAGAATATTACATTCTGGCAAATCATAATTATTTTATAACGAATCATTATTGTATAATGATACTGTTTGATTAATTCATGTATAGATAGGAAGACTGCCTCGGTGGTGTGGTTGTATTTCAGTACGACTTCCGCCCTGAGGTCTCGGGTTTGATCCCGGAGTCGAGCAAAGTGATATTGGATTTTTCCATATCAGCCTGGAGTCTGGAATTTGTGCCCGATATGGCGATAGACTCGCTATGTTATAGGGGTCACATCTAGGACGGAACTAAGTTCGGTGAAATGTGTGTGTTCTAGTTCGCTAGTGCGCCTCTGCCTTTTTTTATTGCCATCGTGGACAGACGAGCTAGCGGTCCGCCTGTTGGTAAGCGGTAACCGCCGCTCATAGACTTGAGCAATGCCAAGGGCACAGTCAAGCCGCTGCCTACGCCTAATGCCTGCCCCTTCGGGGATTCAAACGTAAGCTTGTATCAGCGATAGAAAAGTCGATAACAGTGTTGATGTGTATAAAGTATGTCGTATGTGTATTGGGTATCGCTTGGTGGTGGTACCTGGTGAGAGCGGTCCGAGGTGATGGTCTCAGCGGCGCGCACGGCGGGCGCGGGCGGCGGCGGACGCACCTGCGCGCCGTTCTCGCGCGGACACCGCACCGGCTCCGGCGGACCGGCCGTCACTGTATCACACAACACAACCATACGTACAATACGCGGTACAACTAATTGGGTACTTGATATTTGTTTTTTAAATTAATTTTATATGAAATTAACGTCGTCTAAAATATAGAACAGAAATAAATATTGAATTATTCTCAAAAATAAAAAAGTTATTAGCCTTTGAAGTTTGGTGTAACCTTCAATCTGCGGGAACGAGAAATATCAGTATAATTACGTCATGCCATAACGGACGTGCGTTGGAAAGGGATAGCAAGACATCTCCAATATTATCCACTCCGAAATTTAAAATAAATGAATTACTGCCTCATTTTTCAACCAATTTCGATGCAGTTTTTACATCAGGGTTTCTTTTTTCGTTTTACTTGTAGTTTTATATAAAAATATTATGTATAAAATCAACCGTAGTCAAGTACCCATGTACGCTGGTCGCGATCCAAACGGATACAAATATCCTACCAACAGCAAAATTTTAAAATATATTATTAAATTACACGAATATTTAATCTGCACGAATACCAAGTGTGAAACATTCTTACGATCAACACTGACGTGACTAAAATACATGTGTCCCAAAAATTTATGAAATATAGTCACCCGAAATTAAAAAGAATCCGTGACATATCTGTATTTCATATGTATAAAATATATAAACCAATACATTTTATGTAAAATTATGAAAAATACATACAAAACGTGCTATAAAAACATCAGAACGAACATATAGATGATTAAACATTTTTGCAAAGATGGGATAGTGCAATGTGAATACAGTTGGCAAACTTATTTGTGCGTATGTCGGTGGCGCCACCAGCGCTTTTAGTAGCACAAGATCAATTGGACCGTGTTGTGCAGAAATGATCCAACCCACATTTTTTATTGATGCCAACATTGATCTAAAGTCTAAGCCATTTTAGACCATATTGATGTAAAAAAGAAATGTGGCTTGGATCATTTCTGCACAACACGGTCCAATTATACTTGTACACCTACAAGTTTTAACTGTTTCATAATACAAAATAAAACACCAAATCAAATTAACACCCTTTGAAAATATAGTACAACAGTATATTTATTCTTCATAAATAAGTCGTTCGTTTTTGAATTTCACCGCACACACAGATAAGCGTGTCGCACTATATATAAATAATATGAAATGATAAGCGGTAGATGGTACTATAAGGAGTGAATTTACCAGTGGTGAGGGGTATTGCTAGCCGTGCGTTGACCGCGAGCAGATGGTCTCGCCGCTGCAGCAGACTGCCTACGTGCTCCTCTAAACGCACATTCTCTGTACGCAGCTGATGTAGACACGACAGCAGTGAAGCTACTGTAGGCAAACGCGACCCATTACATACACAACGAGCCTATCTCACATCACTAGCACTAGTGACGTACGTAACCCGCTATGTTAGTCCATTTCGACCGACTCCAAAAACGAGATGGACCTTCATTTTTCTGTAATTTTTATGTATATTACCCGATATCTGCGTTAAATTTGTATGGTTTTTGAAGATTCTTTTTGTGGTCGATAAGGATGCAAAATATCCTTGGCGCCATTTTTATAGCGCTAACTCGATGTTAACTTCAGTCCAGTGCTAATTATTACTCGGACGTCAGTGCAATCAAATACCTACCATTAAACTAGATACGATGTCGGTAAGTTACTGCATAGGTCGTGAACTATTTATTTGCATCAATCTCTTAGACGTTTGGACCGAAAGCGTCCATTAGCTTTTACTCTCCAAAGCTTATAAAAATATTTGCTAACATTTGAAAAGCAATCAGCCCAGAACACATAACATTCACTACACACTAACATTTATCAATGCGAAGGGACCTTAAAGTCGTAATAAAAACAGAGTGATAAGAATAGTACTGCGATTTGCAAAAAAACTGATCATGATGGATATGGTAAAATTAAGTGATTGATTACTGTCGAAGTGTTGCGCCTGCTCCATGAGGAACTGCGATCCTTGTTCCCATTGTCGTTCTAGAAGTTGATCGAGGCTCTGCGCGCTGGAGGAACCGCGGCCGGCGTTGCTGCTGCTGCCCTGTACGCAAATATCAGCAAAACATTTACAAAACGATTTATTAACATAATTATTAACATTGTAGCCAACAACTTAAGCTGTTCTTTGATTCTTGTATAATTGTTGGATATTACGACTTCAGGTGATAATCGTTTGAAAAAATTAAGTGGTTTGCATGTAGCAGAGATTTACACAGTTCTAGTAGGTCTGCATTACAGAACGACGCTTAGGCATATAGATTTAAAGTATATATTATAAAAAAAATATTTTAAACTTTATTATTCCTTGATTGGCAGTAGCACATTCATAAGTTTCTTGCAAGCAACTATGTAAGATATTTGTACGACAAACACCCGAACGCTTATAGAGGCTATGTGGAGAATTGATATTTTCGATACAAATTATTTACGTTATCGCTAGCGAAAAATGTTAACATAATCACAAGTTTAAAAACTTAACAGACCGACATCCAATTCGATCATGACTAAATTTATATGGCACCACCCTGAAATAAGTTCAATAGAATACAAAAAGAATTTTGAAAATCGGTTCACATTGGGCGAAGATATCGCCTAACATACATAAAAAAAACGATGAATTGAGGACCTCCCTCTTTTCGGGAGTCGGTCGAAAACTCATTGCTACAGTACCCCTTGTACGAGTTTATTTTCTCTGTTCTCGATTAACGAAATCGACGATAGTTTGCGTTTTGTCCATACATTTGACTAGCAGCGCCACTTAGCGGAAACTACAACGAACTAAAAAATTTATGGAGAAATTGTAAACTATCGTCGATTTCGTTAATCGAGAAAAACTCGTATTAAGGGTACTGGTCGTGCGTGTGCATTACCGGCGCGGCCTTGTTGAAGAGCGGCGGCGGCACGAGCGGGTCCACGCCGGCGCTGCCCGCCGCGTGCGCCGCCAGCTCCGCGCTCAGCTGCTCCTGCAGCCGCGCCGCCGCGCCGCTCTCCGGGTTCAACTCGTTGCCGAGCATGTGCGGCGCCGTGCAGCTCGCGCCGAGCCTGATACAACACACATGTCACGCCTGTGTCAGACAGGGGTGGGCAGTCGTATATAGGCTGTGGACCCGGATTCCTGAACTAGATACCCAACGAACAAAACACAGTTATTCTAACATTTCTAAGTCATTTGCCTGGGATTAGTTCTCCAGTGAAATATAACATCAGGCAAGCAGCCGCTCTCATAACTTAGCCGCTTTTCTGCATCATGTCTGTAAGGGTGTATTGCTTTTCCTAGCATGACCATGGAAAAGACAAGTGATTGTCTTTTCCAATTCCACACTGGATTGGAATAACGTCTAGTGTAAGGAGGACATCGTAAAGATAATATATCCAAATTAAGTTTTATGGTATTAGAAATACATTATTAATTGATAAACACTTACTTTGTTTCCATCTTTGGTTTCAGCGGCCGTTCTGAACCTGCAAATGACACATTAACTATAATAAATAAACGATCGTTAAATATTTAACTTTTATATTTATACACAAATATTCATTTACTTGGGGAACTCGGCGGTGAATCTTTAATGGTCTCTTGATATATCGGGGGCGGCGTCGGCTGCGCTGGACGGCGGATGCTGGCCAAGCTCTGACTCGTCATTGTTTCTGCAGAAATTAAACCATACCAAATTAGTTTATCATTGACTGAATTCGTTTACATAATTAATAATAACATTATTTTAGATTTTTTATTTATAATAATACAGCAGTGGAGTAGTGTGTTTAAATGGTGTCAAATTCCTTACACAAACAAGCTACTAAGGTCAATAAAATTGTATACTCATAAAAATGCTATTGGTGCTTTGGAAACGCCCACTGTCCTGAGAAGCAGCAAGAATCACAATTCTCTTGACTGTAGGTTAGGGTGGTCCAAAAAATTTTTTTTATTATTTTTCCTTTGGCCACCCCGTAAATTTGTTACATGTATTCATAGTAATAACATAGTAAAATTTCAGCGAGATAGCTCAAGTAGAAAGGAGTGCTCAATCGAATGTTGTTTTTGATTTTCTTGTGTAAAATGCTTAATTTTTACTTTTTATTACAAGATATTTTTGTGTGTTAAATTAGTAAATGTACATTAAAATTAACTATTAGAGAGTTTTATAGACAAATTTTAACAGTTTTGATATTTATTTAGTAGACTGTGAAGTGACTCAGTGTAATAAAATGTGTCATCTATGAGTTTTGACACTTCTGCTTCTAACACCGGTGCTAAAAAGGGAGTTTGCTCTCTTTAAGAAGATAAGACAGTACGTGATCTTTTGTGGCTTGCTTGTCGTCATCACGTATTTGAAATAATGTTTTCAAAAATATTTACTCTGTTGAAATAAAACTATTCTTACGGATTCTATCACGATTAGGTTTTAATTATTATTCCCGACGTTTCGAAGGCTTTGCAGTCTTCGTTGTCAAACTGCAAAGCCTTCGAAACGTCGGGAATAATAATTAAAACCTAATCGTGATAGAATCCGTAAGAATAGTTTTATTTCAATGTATAATATTCGCGTAAACTTAAGAAATCAGTATATTTACTCTGTGTTTTAGACCATCAAGCTCTCCTCAAATCCCACTATTCAAAAGATTCAGTGATATTTGAGAAACATTACCGAAGGAGCACTACGATTGTCTTGACCTCGATTAGAACGCAGAACGTTAGCTGAAAATACTCTTGAGAGCCTCACAACCGCTCTATCCGGAGAGAATCAAATTCGTGATGATTACGAAGAGCTAATAAAGCTTACCATGATTGTTTCGAACAAACCACCTGCGAAGATACATTGGCGCGCTCCAGGTCCGATTTATTATGCTTGTTGGATGGCGAAATTGGTGTATGCTTAGAAGTTTTTTTATTTCGAAAAAATTTACAAGCATTTAAACTTACGAAGTGAGAAGAAAAACAAGTTGTTCGATTTGTTAGCTTTGGTGTGCTCATCTACACCAAAATTTGGATCGAAGCGCCTTTGGCAGCAGATGCATCAGTAAATGACTTACTACTTTGGAAGAGCTTAAAATTGTACGAAGCCATTGATTCCGAAATCGGTATAGCAGCTAGGAGTGTGTTAGAGCGTTACTTATGGTATTAGTCAGATGAACTATTTGCATTTCCCTTGTTTTCTGACAAGCTGACCGATGGTGAGAAACAGATCAATGTTAAAAAAAATTCTGACTGCGGTAATCGTTCAGTACGAGGTGATTCTGCTAAACTTGCCTCAGTAGTCACATTAGAAGCTTTCGCAACAAAAAGAACGTTGAAACCGCTCTCAATTCTTGATATCAAGGACTCTTTCTTGCAATTACCTCCTGAGACTTGGAATGATAATGCTGATTACTTTTAAGGCAAAAGCTGCGTAAAAATTTGCGTGTTGTTAAGGGCCTATACTACCTCAAATGGCTTCTTTTGAACCCGGATAAAATCAACAATACTGCAGCTTTCACTTTGTAATAAATATATGATAAAGTTGAGGGCTTATGTGAGTGAACATGTGTGGCGAAAACACGATTCCTTAAAATTTTCTCGATAGAAAAAAATTGCAAAGTTACCTCTAAACCGAATTAATATCCCGGATTACTCATTACATACTTCAAATAAGATCGTGAAATTTTGTATAGTAACTTAGTTAAATAATACGCATAGGTTATGTGTTTTGGATTTTGAAAATAATTTGTCTTTTTATTGTAAGATCCAATTATCTAAATTTCCGCGTTTTGCGCACCGTTTTAATCATGACCGCCCTGCCGCCCGGCCCGCACACATTCCCGCTTCGGCTGTCAGACGGGGAGGTTGTGTCGCTTGCTGTCAGCAAAATAAATAAATATAATTTATATATCTGGGATACTTCATCAATTAAACAACGTATTGTAGGTGATTATAATGATGATAACGAGAATATTCTAATAAATAAGTGAGTATTTTCTAGGTTTCCATTTACCTGAATATTTAGTAGATTTGAAATCCAGTCGCGTGTCAGCGGCGTAAGTATAGCAAATGTCACGGGCCCTCTACTATTACACACGGTTAGTTAGAACATAAATTATTATGTACGAAGCTGAAAGGATACTGTATTCGTAATAATAAACAACTTTTATTCTTGCAATTTTTTCAATATACTTAATACTTTCACAGATATTGCCAAACAAAGTTTTATTTTTAAATCCTACATAAAATTATTAGGTATATGTATATTAAAAATTTAAATATAAAGTATTTATATAGCAGTAACACGATTGCTCGTGGGTCAGGGTAAGTCATCTCCACCGCCCATAGATAGAGACACCCATGACAAAAAATATCATGGGTATATTGCTAACCTAAAAGGAGGGGAAAAGGGATTGATAAAGAGATTGGAATTGGACCACCGAAAATATAACTCACCGTACGATATGCAACAGCGTGCTGCCATTTTACATCGGTTTTCTGTGAGACAGTGGTATCCAACAGGTCGAGCCGGCCCATTCATGTTATAGACGTAACTGTCAACAGCTTGGGTCTTCCATTAAAAAAATATAGTGTAATTTAAGCTTTTTACATAATGATTGACGCTGACCTACCGACACTCAATCGTAAAAGGTACATATATATATATGTACCTTTTAATGTTGCAAGGGCTTGTACAAAAAATAACACGAATAAATAGAATAACCATAGGATTGATTTTTTAGTTTTGTAAATTTTTGCACATAATGTTTTTTTTTATAGCAGAGATTGGCAAACGAGCAGATGGGTCACCTGATGGTAAGTAATCTCCATCACCCATAGACACCCAAGACACAAAAAGAATCATGGGTGAGTTGCCAACCTAAAAGGAGGGAATGGAATGGGAGGGAAGGGGATTGGGAAAGGGAGTGGGGAAATGGGCCACCGGAAATCTCACTCACCGAACGAAACGCGACAGCAAGCTGCCACTTTATGTCGGTTTTCTGTGAGACAGTGGTATCTAACCGGTCGAGCCGACCCATTCGTGCTATAGACGTTACTGTCTACAGCGTGGCTCTACCACTTGAATGTACGTTCGGAGCAACCTTAAACAGTTGATATTAGCGGTTTAATACTTTTGTCGTTGACAAACGCGCGATTTGACGTCACGCCGTATACTTACTGAAGTTTATATACATCTAGGTTGGCCCGTGCATATTACCGCATAATTATATTTTTGCGACGAAATTTAAGTTATGTTGGTGCCACACGGTGTATTCCTGTTAACTTTGATTTCGTATAATATATAAAGTTTGTCGTAATATTTGTAAGAAACTGAAAGGATACTACAGAACTCATAATAATGAACAAGAATATATTAGTAAAAATTACAATATACCTAATACTTTCATAGATATTTTCATTCGTGAACGATTAGATAGATAGATAACTCTTTAACACCATAGTAAGGATTAAGTAAACAGTACAGACAGAACTTTAAACTATAAAATGTTACAATAGGCTGTCTTATCGCTTGAAGCGATCTCTTCCAGATAACCTTCTGAAGGGGTTAAAGGATCAGCAGATAAGCGGAGGTGTAAAGTAAAGGTTTTTATGGTCTAGGCATGCCGACATATCGAACAAATGGGCCGGAATACTTTTTGCATTACATAAACATAAAACATAAACATAAAATAAGCTCACGCGTGTATCCCCGAAGGGGTAGACAGAGGCACACTAGCAAACTAATACACCCACATTTCGTCGAGCTTAGTTACGTCCCAGATATGATAGGGGGCGAACCTTCCGCCATATCGGGCACAAATTCCAGACTCCGGGCTGATATGGAAAAATCCAATATCACTTTGTTCGACCCGGGGATCGACCCGAGACCTCAGGACAGCAGTCGTACCCAACCACAATCACGCCACCGAGGCAGTCGAGGCAGTTTTCGCATTAATATGAACGATATTAAAATTCTTAGATACGTCCGAAAACTGACTCTCAAGGTTATCACGAAGCGAAGAAACACTATTGCAACTCTCATCACTGATATTGCCAGATTGAGATAATGCAGAGGCATAGTGTTCGTCGTCATTACTAGTGTTATTAACCATTAAACTCAACATAATTCAAAGAAGTAATTAACTCGCTCGCTTACCCCTTACTTTTAAAACGACGCGTCTTTAGAACGCAACAGGTCCAGTGCAATACATACATATATATATAATAAGGCCGTGTTATGTTGTGATATAAAGGAATGTTTTATAAAAGATGCAAAAATGACTGTTATTAAATGGTTATTTACCCTTGACTACTCTGAAACCGAAGATTTCCTAAAGATTATGAATTGAAATATATTCACACATGCCCACACACGCATACCCATCCCCACAAACACACACATCCATCCTCACACACACACACACACACACACACACACACACACACACACACACACACACACACACACACACACACACACACGCACGCACGCACACATACACACAGACACACACCACACACACTCACACTTTAACCTCTTTTGTATGTAATGGCTAATTGAACAATATTTGAGAACTCTAAAAGCACACTCTTGAAGACCCCCATGAGACAGGTTTATTCCTAGTGTGGAGGTTAACAGTTAATGTTTTATAGATAGTCACTTGTTTTCTCAGTTTGTTTTAATTGGCTTATTATAGTTGTTAATTACTGTAATAGCTGTAAGTTCGCTTTTGTAATTTCCATTTGAGAACTAATACATTTTATATTTATATTTATTTATTATATTTATAATGAATAAAAACAAATAAAATATGAAAATATAAAACAGAATTAAAATTGTTATAATAAATATAATATTCAAATAATGCAACACTTATTTAAAATATAGCCTACAATAGTAGGCTAAATTTTAAATAAGTGTTGCATTTGTTCCGGTAGGTGGACGGTCGTGAACGGCCCAAAAAGCGTTCTGGAGATATCTTGCTAGATATGAGAGCCAAGCCTCACTATGGAGGACGTTCAGCACCGTGTGAAGTGGAAGCGTTTAAGTAGGAAGACGGCCCTTGGCAGAAAGCCGGGATAAAGCCAGACAGAAAAATGTTTCGCGGGGCGTGCTATCAACATCTAACTGCTACCAAGATTGTCTTATTTCAATAATTAGTTGAATCTGTAATCATTATTTAAGTGGCTATTAATGTGGTAACTTCATGATTTTGTAACTAAATCGATGATTATCTAGTGACAATGTGCTGTATAAGTCCTAGATAATAATAATTAAAAGACGCATAGTAACTATATCTTAGTTAAAATTACAGCGTGGGGGCGCGCGCATTGCGTAAGCGGCACGTATTTTGCCGATATGTAATCGTGGGATAGGTAGTTTACTTTTATATGAAATAAAAAATGTCCTACTATTAAGATGAGGTACGCTCGTGGCCTCCTTGGTCTAGTGGCAGCATATATGGGCTGTGGACCGGGAGGTCGTGGGTTCGATTCCCAGGTCGGGTAAAACGAATTTTCTAATTTAATTTGCCCGGGACTGGATCCTCCGGAGGGGGTTGACGTCAGGCAGGTAGCTGGTTAAACTAAAATCTTAGCCAAATCCTTTCTGCTATATGCTTGAAATAGGGTGTTGCACCGACCACTCATGAAAGTGGGTTATGGGCAGGTAGAAAGAAAGATTAAAATGACGTACGCTATCAACGGTAGAAATATTTAATAATGATACATTATGTTGGCCAATCTCTCTACACACTTTCCGACTAACCCTGTATATTTTTTTTTCACCTGCCTTTATTCCACATTTAAAGGACATGGCCGAATCCTGCCCTATGTGTATATAGAAAAATCAACTGAAATATACTGTCAATAGTGATATCTTAAAATTAACTACAAAATTGATTAAAATATATGGCATCAATTATATTTCTCTAGAACCTGCGACAAAAATATGCCGAATAAATATGTATACTAATTGTTTTCCTTTAACTTTGATTTCAAAGATCGTTTGTCATATTTGTATTCGGAAACACGCTTAAGAAAAACATTTTTTATGACTGTAATATTATTCGAATGTGATCTTTACCTACCCACAGAAAATTAATAGTGCTACTGAACGAAGCATAAAAGTAAACATCAAAATCAACTTAATAATAAACGATACATATTTTATGCTGTCGTGTCGTATGATGTTAAATTAACTGCATCGATAATAATATTTTAGATTATGTTTCTGAATGCGCTAGCTATTTTGATAATGACATTGAAGGCGCCTATTTTGACATTCCTGCGTTTTATGTATTTCTGCATAAGGCAGGCTTCACACACCACGTCATTCAAAAATGGAAATTATAATCTTAAATAAGTAAGTATTCAAGCTTCATATCTTTCTAACAACTACAAATCCATTTTTTATTCCCCGTAATAGTAATAAAATAATTGCTCCTAAGGCGCTACTTATAGTGCTCCTATGTAATAGCAACTAAATTAATTTATAGAGTCTGAATTTCAGAATTTGCGCCTTGGTTCCTAAAAATGTTTGTAACCAACCAACTCCTTTCCCCTGCCAATGTCTCACTTGAATTCGAGGTTGTCCAGAAATTATTTTTTCAAGCCTGTTGCAGAAGTGATCGAGCTTAGTGTTTAGAACTAGCTTCTCTGAGGAATCCAGTCCCGGGTAAATTGTGTCAGAAAAACACGCGTCGCCAAATGGGTCGCTAACGCAGATCCCCCTAGTCCATAGCTCATATATGGTTGCCACTAAAGCAAGGAAGCGACGGACGTTTTAATTAAGAAAATCGGTGTATGCTTATCAAGGCGAGGATTATTTATCGTGTGATTTTAACTATATTATCTTTTATGACGATATATAATGTTACGAGGAGCAGTGTGCAAGTGGCTACCGAAACAATACTAGTATCTTAGTGTGGGTTCAGGACTATGTGTGTGACTATTTATTTATGTACCTATCTGAATTTTTATCGGCAAGTCTTATGTGTAAGGGCGGCCTTATGGAATTATTTGCTATTCTTGCCATTTAGACTTCACAAAGTCACGGGCTACGGAACATAAACCGAAAACAAGATTTTGTATAATATTTTATTTGACAGTGAGCCATCCAATACCAAAGATTATCCAGATACCAATAGTACCCATGGTATAGATACGAGATGGTGCTAAAATTCTGCCTTTATATAAAAATAATAATTGCTATTCAAAAAGTTATGACGCTTTTTGTACACTCTTTTTATTTTTCCTCGCAGGTTTTTGGAAAGTAAATCTTATACTAATATAAGCGCGGACCTGTGAGCTTTCATATGACGTAACATCTGTCCGTGTCCGTGTCCGAAGACTTAGGGCATAGCTCCATACAAATGCCGGCCATGTCCTTTATTGTTCTGTTGTATAAGGATAAGGAGTCACGGCAAGACTATCAGAGTACATTCTTAGTGTTGTCGGCAAATTATATGCGAAAGTTCTGATTGAAATGGGTAATGTATGAGACGAATAATAAGTTATAGAATGTACAAGCGGGATTTCGAAAGAGTATGGGATGTGCGGATTAGATCTTCTCCCTACGAAGCTTTCCGGAAAAAATCTCAGCCAAAGAACGAAAAGTCTTTTGCGCCTTTGTAGACTTGGAGAACGCCTAGGACGAATTACAGACAATGGTAATAATTATGGATGATGCATTTAAAAGGAAAGGAGAAAATTAATGTAAGTAAGACGAAAAGTATGTTTTTTTAAAGAAATGAAAGTATAACAGAGTGCAAAATTATGATAGGTAACGAGAGAGTAGAACAAGTGAAAGACTTTGTATATCTGGGTTGTATATTTATAAGTGATGGGAAGCATGATAGCGACATTAAAAGACAAGTATGTGCAGGTAATCGAGTTAATGGAGCGCTGAACACCTTTATGAGTAGCTGAAAGGTCTCTAAAAAGACACGATTGGCCGTTCATAAAGAAGTGTTAGTGCCCACACTTATAAATGAGAGTGAAAGTTGGGTGTGACAGAACAGGCATGAAAGTAAGATCAGTGGGCTTACTGGTGGACTCTTATGTCATTCCTATACATTTATTCTATTAGTACGCTATATATAGCGTACTCTTATCTCATTCCCATATATTTACTATTCTATTCGACTAGCGCATAAGCTACTTGGCTAAGCCCGCAGGGTGGTGGAAATGAGAGCATGAAGGAGCATGTGTCGCGTGATAGAGTGTGGAATAAAGTGGTGTTGGATCTCTGTCGAGTGAAAGAAGATGTAGTGATAAGAAATAGAAACGGATGTTGAGATGGTTCAGACATATTGAGAGGATAGATGATAGGAGATTGTCGAAACAGTGACACAAGACGAGTGTGCATGGAAAAGTCGGTATAGGGCGACCGCATCGCACTTATATTGGGCAAATTGATGATATATTGACTAAAAAACAGATAAAAAACTAAACCGACTCTAATGAGATCATGATAGTAGATGAAGCAAAAGTAGTATGTCAGAATCGGGCGAAGTGTAAATCTATAGTCTCTACCTACCCCTATGGGATACAGGCGTGATATTATGTAGGCGTACGTTTATTCCACCTCAGTATGGAGTCGACGCAACACATTGTTAAAGCATGTTGCTGAGGTGTTTGGCCTTAGTTTTTACAATGGGCTACCTGTGTAATGACCCACCCATAAAGTCAAAAACGCCTGCCCGATCTGGAAATGGATTCCAGGACCTCATAGTTCACACCCGATATACGCTACCAATAGTGAATAGATCAATGAGGCGAGTTATAAATACTTCAGGAGCCATGTATTAATTAATTGCTATGAGTTTTGGAAAAAAAGGACGTGATGGAGACTATAATTGGAAAGGTCTGACCGGTCACTCTATTAGGATTTCCGATTGGTGTGCGCAGTCTTCAACATAGATGGATGTCAAAAATTCTTCAGAGTCGGAAGTCTTATATGAAAAATTGAGGAAACTCCTGAGAACGAGGGTTAACTCAGCCGCGGACGTCTTAAGAACCACCACGGGAATACGATCAGCCATGCTCGACTTTCGAATGTCCAAGATTCAGGCTCTCGCCTGACCGCATACAGGTTGATATGGATTCATGTAGTACTCCACACACGCTGTGCCGGTGCAACGTCCAGTAGCGTGGCTCCACCATTGTACAAAATTGAGGCAAAGGGTTCAAACTCAAAGATGAGTGTTATTTCACTGTGGTTATCAAGTTTACGCAGTGACTGCAGATTAGTCTAGTAGAAACTGCTTTACATTGCGATGACAAGTCACCTAAAGCTCGATTTCCGAGATAGCTTTTCTGTCGCCCTTCAATTTTGCATAGGTATTTTCCCTTGGCCCTCCTGTTGGATTCGAAAGCTGTACGTAACTTTTCTTTCCCTTCCTTAGATATAGGGCTCCAAGCCTTAAAGGTGACATTTCACGCCAATTATGCGGGCTGTTTAAGACGTGCAGTGACGGCGCCGATATTGTTATACTAGCTGTGATATACCCTGGAATTCTGGTATTGGCAGTGAATCATTTAATTCCCAATATCTACATCCTTGACTTAGTCCGTAGAGGTGTGAGGATCATCGGGTAAGAAATAAGAGTTTTCTCCATAGAAAGAACGCAAAGAACTGACGAATACACCTAAATTATTTTGGTTAAGTACACGGATTATTTATAAAATCTTTGAATGGCAATATCTATGAAACATCAGGTATATTGACAATTTTGCAAATATAAAAGTTGTTTATTATTACGAATCCTGTAGTCTCCTTTCAGTTTTCTACATATATAGGGACTAACTCTATATACCACCGCTAAACATCAAACACTGGAGGAGCCGCTTAAACCTATCTGACAAGAAACTGTCCCCATCCAGTGGAGGAACATTGACATCCGTTTCTCTACAGGTTTGTCAACGGAAGTTCCAGCAAGGAGAACTTATAGCACAGGTGGGCTGTGTGACTGGTTAAGAGGACACCTAAACCAAAGTTATCTTGTAAGAAAAGTTACCTGATGGTTCGATGATCTATGGTTCAAACATAACTTTCTAAGCCCGACAGACAGCGTCAGCGCTGACACGCCATTGAAAAGTTTTTTAATTGTACTAAAATAAATTGTGCCTCGATTGTGTGTTACTATGTGTGTAAACTCTACCTCCAGGGTTATTTGTATTTAAGTACGACTACCATCCTGAGGTCTTGGGTTCGACCCCTGGTTCGGGCAAAGTGATATTGCATGTTTTCAACATCAGCCCAGAGTCTACAATTTGAGCGCTATATGGCAATAGGTTCGGCCCCTATCGCATCTCGGACGGAACTAAGCTCGGCGAAATGTGGGTGTTCTAGTCGCTAGTGCACCTCTGCCTACTCTTTCGGCGGTACAGGCGTGAGCTTATGTTTTGTGTAAATAAATTGTCCTAATGCGTCGTAAATGCGGGCCCGCCACGCTACGTCACTTGTTTGTCTTATCAACACCGCTTGACATCCTATGACGCCATTAGTGTATGAGCGAGACAGCGTACGATAGCGCACTCTAGCAGGGACAGGTAGCGGGTGCAAAATTTGAATTTGAGCTGAGGTACCATGCGCTCTTAATGATCCAGCTGAGAGAGGTGTTAAATTATTTGAAAATTACAACACGATACTCACTAATAATGGGGAACAAAAGCAGTTTTTACTTCACATTGTCGAACAAAACAGAAAAATCGTCTCTACTGAAACTTCCAAAAAGGACATAACAAACATAGTTTTGAAAGAATGAACTAATATTATTTTAATTTATAGCTTTGTTACCAAATTTAGTTCACATTTAAATACTTTGTATACTTATTTGATTGAAATACTTGTAATATTAATAAACCTCAAATTACGTGTTTTACTTAAAATGCTGGAAACTTCCAATTCCATGAGCACCCCCTTGTATATACGATAGGGGGCTGAAATTTTGCACATAATACGAATGGTAGGTGTAACAAATCAAGGGGGTGGCGACACCTAAATTTGAATATATTTTTTTCACCATATGGGCCTGGACCACCTTACTGTAGGTCTACTGCCAGTTCGTTGATTACTGTGTCACAAACATTGTCTAAGGATCGTAATACGAAGTTGATAAAGTATTAAACATACGTATAGCAGATGGGACTGGCTGATTGGCCATGGCAACCACTGACGTAGCCATAGCCGCACGTTTCTTGTTCCTTATGGTTGCAGGTGGCATAGGCGCCATGTTGTTCGTCATCATGGCCACATCCTTACTGGAGCCGGCGACGCCGCTCACTCTGTTGACAAGGATATAGATATCTTGAAAATAGTGTTCATTTGTTCAGCTAAAGCCGAGTCTCCGGTACTAAAACATTACAAAAAAACACCTACACAAAACATGGTATTTCTACAATTTTTTGTCTGTGGTCCATTGGTACACGAGGAGGAAACAGTGAAAAAACCTTGTTTTATGTAGGTGTTTTTGTGTTTTATTTCTAAAAAAAAAGTGTGCAGGAGACGCGCATTTATGTTCACCGCTCCTTTGTAATTATTTAATAAGTGTGTGGTGATAGATTAGCCTAAAGGATAGTGAAAGAGTGTTGGTTTATCTTTATTTGACACAGCAAAGGATCAACTATCAAACTGATATATCTTTCATATACATAGTTGATAGTTTGTAGACAAAATTATAGACTACTATTATTTTATATATGGGGCATTTCACGTCAAGCGGGCAACGAAAAAAAAGTGAGGTTCTGAAATTCGTTCATATTTTGCTTATTTATACTTCTAGAGGGTATGAACGTGTACACAAAATATTTTTTTTATAAAAGGTTTAATTGTCAAATTATGGCCTTCTAAAATATTGACCTCACCGGTGTAAAGGTTCCTTTGGGAGGTATTTTGCGTATCGAAGTAATTTATAATAAAATAACAAATGTAGTGTTTTGGGTAGTAAATTTAATAGACTTTTTGATTTTTTCCACCGATTCGAAATTTAAATTTTTTATCACCTTTTAAACCGGAAATAAAGATTTCAAAACGAAATTTTAATCGTTTGGACCACAACATTCTTAATATTTTTTATTCGAAAATAAAGCTTGACATACACAAATTCTACCATAAAAATTGTAAATGGGGTGCTACATTCTTTTAGGAATTATATCAATTCGAGTACGTACATGTCGTACTGATCGAGGTACCTGACGCTTGCAGTAGTCGGCTATTTTGCGTAAAAAAGAATACACATAGTAAAATTCCTTTGAAGTCACCTTTTTATGCATGATTATAATATTTACAGTTAATTTTATATTGATAACCGACTGATCCTGAAGGAGGTTAATGTTTTTCGAGTAAAGGTTTGTGTTTATGTATGTCAATTTCTTTCGCACGCTCTGCAGCCCAAACGGCTTGACGAATTTTAACATATGAGATATCATTTCATTCGTCTCAGTAGTGGGAGTAAAATAAAATATAATAAATTTTCGACAGTTTTGCTACCTGACAAAAAGTGTTGCGAGTTTACAATAACGATATAATAATAAAAAAACGTTTTATTCTCCTTTCCCATTTTAATGCGCAGGCGCAGCAACTGAATATTACATCCTGTATTATTCCCATATATATATATATATATATATATATATATATATATATATATATATATATATATATATATATATATATATATATATATATATATATATATATATATATATATATATATATCTATATATATAAAACAAAGACGGGTTTGTTACAACACTTATAACTCGAGATGTGCTGAACCAATTTTCATGGTTTTTGATTTGTTGGATTTGTCTCCTCCCCGAATAGCAGAATACATATTAAAAATAGTGAAAAACTAAAAACTAAAAAAAAAAATTTAAAAATTTTAAAAAATAAAAAAAAAAAAAAAACTAACTAACTAACTAAACTCGATATGTGTAATGAATACTTAATCATGTCAATAAATGCTTCTCAAACACAAGAGCAAAGAGAGGCAGCCCGTGAAACGGCTAGGTTGGAAACGAGAAATCGTCGAGCTTATCGTAAAGATGAACAGAGGAATAATCTTCGAAGTGCAAGAAGAAATGGTTCAAGTACTGATTTGAATCGAGCAGCGTTTCTATATGATTGCACCATCGACTACAGCTTGCATCGTTTAGTTTGCATTGGTCCAATGGACGTTGCTTGCCAGTATTGTGGCGCATTGAAGTTTGCTGGTGAAACGCCTGGTATGTGCTGCCTTAGTGGTAAAGTGAAATTGCCATTATTGGTCCCGCCACCAGAGCCATTGAGCTCCCTGCTTTACGGCGAAACACTAGAATCACGAAATTTTCTAGCGAAAACTCAAAAATGCAATGTCTGTTTCCAAATGACTTCATTTGGGGCGGAAGTTATCGAAGAACACGGATATAATCCGACATTTAAGGTAATTTACGTTAAAACCTTTATTTTCTATGATTGTAAAAAAAATTTGGAATTTAGTTTATTAGATTTCTGTATTAGTCTCTGAAATAAAAATGGCATGTTATTATTTGAAAAAAAAAAAATGTTTGTAAATCTAACTATAACTATGGTTTTGACTTTACAGCCGACTGACTTTACAGTAATGGCCGTGTTCCTGATGACGAATCGAGCGGTTTGATTTCATTTCCTTCAAATTTTTGCAATTTCGTCTCATCAAAGGACGAGCTTATCAACAAAGTATTCCCGGATATCATTGCTAACCACAAAAATACTATATGGTTAAAAGAACGAGCAATTTTGGCAGCTAAAAATAAAGATGTAGATGACCTCAATTTTAAAATTCAAAATCAAATCGAAGGTAATCTGGATTCATTCAAATCTATCGACTGTGTAACAAACGAAGAAGAAGCTACTAATTATCCAACTGAATTTTTAAACTCCTTGGATGTGCCTGGTTTACCACCGCATAATTAACAACTGAAGGTTGGCTTGGTAGTTATCATGCTTAGAAATTTAAACCAACCAAAACTGTGCAATGGAACGCGTTTAGTGATAAGAAAACTGATGAGCAATGTGATTCACGCGTCGATACTTAAAGGAAAATTTAAAGATGAGGAAGTTCTTATTCCAAGGATTCGGGTGATCCCAACGGATATTCCCTTTGAGTTTAAACGAATTCAATTCCCGTTTCGTCTTGCCTTCGCCATGAAGATCAACAAATCACAGGGCCAATCCTTGACTATTTGTGGCCTCAATCTGGAAAATACATGTTTTTCTCATGGTCAATTGTACGTGGCATGCTCACGTGTCGGCAAACCATCCGCTTTATTTGTTCTTGCGCATGACCAAAAAACAAAGAATGTCGTTTACGACAAGGTGCTTGAATGAAAATCCCATTAATTAATTCATCAGAGTGTATCCCAATCTGCAAAACATAGTTCTCAATATTTTTTTTTGACATGTGTTTGAAGTACTTAATTATTATTATTTTCTTAATTTTTATTCTCATTCGGTATGTATTCATCATAATTCATCATAATAAAATACTTTTATGTTTCTATCTATATTAATATATATTAATACAAGTAACACGACATTCATTAACTGTTAGGCGGTACGAAGTTCGCCGGGTCAGCTAGTATATATATATATATATATATATATATATATATATATATATATATATATATATAATAGTAGTGCTATGTATAAAGGGCAAAATTTTGCTCGTGCGAAGTACGATGTGCCAAAGATTAAAACCGTTGGAATATAAAATGCACATAAACAAAATCAGAAGTGAAAAATATCATATTCAAATTTCAAGGTTAAATATTATAAACAGCACAGCTTATAACGTCCCATTTGTATAACTTAATCGGGAAACAAAAGGTTTAGCATGATGATATGACACTTTATTGCAACAAGATTGTTGATGCACTGTTATAAATTCAACGCCTTTGCGCGTTAGGATAAAAAAAGTTGATGTTTGTAACTTTGTACGCAAATTTTATGCGCCTCCATTTATTTGTATGATATTGTCACAGGCTGGCTCAATCGATACGTATGCGCTATGCCCAAGGATGACATATTTTATTCGTTTGCGTTGTCGTTTGTCCTGATTTTTAAATTTGCATTGGCAGCGCCACGACCTGGATCCGAGGCATACGTTTCTTGTCCATATTACAGGGCGTTGTTTGACAAATGCCAAAACACAGTACTAAAATAAATGCACTTTATAAATAGCTTTATTGAATATACTTAACGGACAGTTTGTGCTTTTAATTAATTATTATTAGTTTAATGTAAAATCTTCTTACTAAAATACTAAGTACTTAGGTTTTTTACAACTTTGTAAAAACACTTTATCGATATAGTTTTCGTTACTTTTCGAACTGATTACACCCAGAGACATTTTACGCAACCACACTCTACCTATAGAATTTTCTTCATTTCATTCTCCAAAAGTGAATTTAAATTAAATGAAATCACTTTACCAAGCCAACACCCTATATGTGGCCAATTGGCTACTCGCTGAATGTGATCGACCCAGATTTTTATAACTTGGTTCATTTTCCATTTATCTCTATTAAACACACGAGAGCGACACGTCAAAACATTATAAAAAGATCTTTTCATTGCATGAGTAATAGTGTTGTGTGTCAAGTAATAATAATTTAATAAAATAAATACACCCAACAGTTATACAACTAGTCCTGACCCCATACTGGGTTTAACCTGTATCGTGGGTGTCAGAGATTATGATAGACTTTCGGTCTCACAACTCCCAGACTTGAAACAAATATCTGTGGATCACACAAATATTTGTCTTAATGCGGGAATCGAACATGCGGCCACCCACTACACAGCCGCCCACTGCGCCACGGAGGCTGTGAATTAATTTGTTGTTATATTTAGATGGTCACATTGACTACTAGTCGCTTCCTTGGTCTAGTGGGTTGGGGACCAGAAAATCCCGAGTTCGATTCCCAGATCAGGCCAGCGTTTCCTATTTGGCCGGAATTTGAACCCCAGCGGTTAAAGTTAGGCAGGCAACCGGTCATTAAAAAGTAAGCTGGATCATTTCTACAACGTGCTTGGGAAAGTATTGCACTGAACCCACGTTGAGGTGGGATAATGACTGGTGAAAACTGGAAAGATATTGGCCGCAAAGTTTATTTAAGTATCATTGAACGAAAAAGTACAAAGGCGGTAGCACGAATGTATTTGGACTACTTTTTCGATTCGAGTACCTATCGTAATATACACTTAATGACATTTGTTTAAAACACACATATTGATTCGATAATATACTCCAAAGTAATTTGTTCTAATTAGAGATAAAGGACACCCGTAAACCAGAATCAATAGTAATAAATGATTATCAGAGAGTCAAAGATTAATCATTCGCAATATTGAGAATATATGAATAGTTCGCAAAGCAATACCATCAAGCATGCTTTAGTATACTTATTTCGCAATAGCAATTAAACATACATATAAATATCGCAACAGCTTTAAATGTAACGCGACAGGGCGCTCGGTGTGTTTTTCTCATATGTCGCACACATGGTTTTGAACTCCATTCCTTTATCTAAGTATTTAAGAGATATACCAACATTACTAAAACGTATTTATATTTGTAAAGGCGCGTCTTCTGCACCTTTTTTACTCAAAATCACACACGCAAAACAATGATTTTCTCCTGCTTATAGAACAATGGACTGTAGATAAAAATGTGTAACGAAACCATTTTTTGCATAGGTGTTTTATATAATGTTAAGGTGCAGGAGACGCGCCTTTAGATGACATGTTTTTGGCTGAGTGATATTAGAAACTAATAAGTAAGGACCTATGCACACGGCGTATTTTTAACGCGCTGACGACGCACGCATTACGAACGTGCGGTCACGGCTCTGTAAATGACCAAAAAGCAGATTGTCGCATTTGTATCGAATCAAAGTACTTGCAAAGCGACTCAAACACGCGCGAGAAGCGCGTTCAAAGCTCGTCTGTTTTACGTTTTTTATGAAGTGCTAGGTGTACAGAAGGACACGGCTCACTTCATAGTCTGGTGAGATCGCAGCGATTTCTGTATCACAATATATTATACGCGCGATTGCAGCGCGTCTGTATACGCGGATCAGCCCGTTTATATCGACACAAAGGCGCGTTTACAGCGCCACAATTTTTTTTACCGTTTGCAAAGGTTTATTGTTTGCGTCTGAATTTCGTTTAAAACACGTTAGCGAGCGTCGTCTGCACGTCGTCGGCGCGTTAAAAATACGCTACGTTAATGTGCATAGTCCCTTATTGTTAGGTGCAATTTTACCATCCATTGGTCAAATTATTGTTATAAATAATCAATCTACAGATTTGACATTTTGAGGAGCATTTGTGCTTGAATTCATACTTAAATGGTAAATTGTGATGTTTTACTTTATAATGTATAGCTGGTAGAATTTCTTCCTATCTAGCATGGTCTAGAATATAATACACATAAAATATTAGGCAAATTTATAATTTTAGGAAAAAAACATTCTTGAACATAACTTAATAACAGTGTATGTGGGTTTGTAACTCACCCAGGCTTGTTAGGGTCCTGCATCTCGTAGGAAACGTTGAGGCTGCCCCACGACGAGCGGCCCGGGACAGCGTGCGGAGAGTGTCCTGGGATGCCAGGCTCCATAGCGGCCTAAACAAATACACCGCTACGTTGCATTCAAATGTTACGTATTATTAACATAGGAAATGATAATTATTCTAATATATCTACTAATATTAAAAAAATATATTTTTTAGTATTTTTGTTTTGAAATGAATATGCTGAAAAACTACTGAACTACCTTTTCTATTATTTCACCTATGCTCCTGTGTGATAGATTTGTAAACAAATATCTACGCGAATGAAGTCGCATGCAACAGCCAGTACAACAGTATAAGAAAAATGAGCAAGTACGTGAAGTTAATTATATAACAGACTAGCTGTTGCAGACGGCTTCGCTCTTTTGATAGGACAGCTAAGTAACTTTTCGCAGATCGACCGTGTGTAGCCAGCGAGTTTAGCCGAGTGGCTTATGAGCTAGTCAAATAGAATAAATGTATGGGAATGACATAAGAGTACGCCACATATAGCGCACTCTTATGTCATTCCCATACATTTATTATTCTATTCGACTACCTCATAAGCCACTTGTCTGAGTCCGCAGCTTACATGGTCGTTTTCTAGACAAAATCCAAAAATCTCAAGACATTTAGGCCTTTACCTGTCTGGATGAACTTTCATACAAATACATACACGATGAACAGAATTTCTAACGTCCCTTATGATGTCTTTCATGATCATTGATAACAAAACCCTAATTCGATAAAATAATAAATGCGATTGAATAAACAAATGCAGCGACCTTAGTCCCAACTCCCAACACTTTCTTTATTGGTAATTGTCTGTAATGATCTTTAACTGAAATGATTGACATTGGCGGCGATACTGCAGGACGTTGCCACCGTCTCAGACAATGAAAACTTGTATCAATCTTTCTGAGTCAGATTACGCGATTTTTAATATGTTTTGTTACTGTATTCGATAGCAGCCCGGAGTCTGGAATTTATGCATCTGGGACAGATTGAAAAAAAAAAATTTTGGTATAAAAATTTTAGTATACATAACAATCTTTCTCTCTTTCTTTCTGCCTGGCGTTACCCCGGTCTTCTGCCAGGGTCCGCCTTTCTACATATACATACATAGTACTTATACATAGTATAGAGGACAATAATAAAAAAATACATAGTACAAAAATGCATTTTTTTTCAATATTTTTGCTGAATAAAGGTAAAAACTATAAAGGTTCAAAACATCAAAATAAATATTGTAAAAAGGGTTGTATAATAAATGTTATGATTTTACGATTTGCTGAGCGCATTATCGAGTTATCACCACTGTGATAGAATGCACTGCAGGGCTTTAATTACACGATATCTAATTTCGTGGAAGTTTACTTGAACTAGGCTCTCTTCCTTTACGAAAACTAGCTCTTGTCGCTTCTACAGTTTCTAAAACTTGTACTTGTATACTTCGTACATGATGATCAAGCTCGGCAAACTGTGAGTATTCTAGTTAGTGTTATAGTGCGGCTCTGTCTACCCCTACGGGGATACAAGCGTGAGCTTATGTATGTATGTCTTGTATGCTGTAAAAGTAGGGCGTTCCAGTTCTCCTGTCTTGCGTAGAAATTGAGTATACTCGTATTATAACGGCTCTGTTTTAAAGACTGAGAAGATCAACAAATCAATCCTCGTTGTTATTATAAGTCTTTAATGATCCTTCCGACAAAGGCGAATAGACGAGACGTAAGGTTAGGACGGGGCACAGCCATGGTGCCCCTTTAATGAACATAAAATGTGTAGAAACAATGGGGCATAAAGAATATCCAAGGGATGGGATTATATTTTTTTATTCGGGCACGGAAAAGTTACTACACTGCACCTGATGGTAAGCGTAGTGCATGATGTTTCTATACTTTTCTTGGATTACATTAACATTTAGCATTTTACATTTAACCGCTCGGCGGCTGAGGCCGAGCCGCCTCTGAGGGGTTGGTACACTATACCGACTTTACCAATTACAATATAATGGTATCACTAAAAAATACTCAACGGTGATATTTCAAAACAGTTGATACGAAGAATTACAAGTTCGTATCGTTAAACTTGCCTGTGCCTGGACAGGCACATGTATGTTATGATAAATTTCTTATGTCACTAAGCTATAATGAGTCTCAAACAAAAAGCCCTTCAAAACTTTTAATAGACCGCACTCATAGAGTTTAGTATGTCAAGGAATGACCACTTGACATTACAATGATTACTAGTCCGCCCAGACAAACATTTCTCACATCGACTTCTGTATACACAAAAATAAACAAAATACAATCTCTAGCACATTGACCTAAAGAACACTTACATTTTTTACATAAGATGAATCGACATACTGCCAATAAAATAACACGTTACACTCAAAAACTTACCATTTTAGCGCGACCGAATTTATTCCACACTCATTTATTGAACAACACACGACATCGTTCGTGAGTCTCAGAGACGCGACGCAATGTATTTTTATTATTACAAATGTTTCTATCCGACGGCAGATGTTGCCAAAAGCAGCGTGCTTGCGACACTGAATGGGCCTATTTCTTTTAAATCGTCCACATCTTGTCACGGCGTTACAAATATTACTATCTTTTTTCCGCGTGTCGCCGGAAAGTAGGGAGAGCGAGGAAGATAGAGATATCGCCCGGGGGTAAGATCGTGTTGCTAGCGTAAGAAGAAGTCGGCAGAATGACAACCACGTGTTGGGCCGTTCCCGTACGTAAAACCACGAGGCAGGTAGACGGAGGGTCACTCCGGGGCAGGTATATAATAGATCGCAAAGTATGAAGCATCACTTCCAACTTCCATAGACCACATGTACTTGACTTTTTATACCCTATCACGTCTTAGTTTTGAGGTTAGTTTGTAGGTAAACAATGGATCTATATATGCGACTTTCAGACCCCTAAAGCTAAGTCTATACATAACGACAGAGCCCAGATGTAAAATATTATTATGCAACTCGACATGTTTGTCTAGGACAGGTTCATTGTGAACAACTTTTGCCATTTTTTCAACGCACCCCATTTTTGGTCAGTTTTTGTTTGTATAAGTCACGTGGTATTTAGTGGTAAAACGTCTAGACGCGAATGGAACACGTTAAATGATTAAAATACATCTGGTTTTGTGTAAAATAGACTGCGAAGTGGTGACGTCGCGTTAACGGGGTATTGTAATATATGGAGTCGCGTGAATCATGTCATACAAAAATTTGAAGGGAAGCGTGTTTAGCCACGTCTTCACTATCTGTATGATATACCAATTAAGCGGACCACTTACGATGTTATATGAGTACATAGAATAAAAATTAGATGTAGGTACATTATGGTAATACTTTTTTGCTTGCATTATTCACATTTAAGCCCGATTCACATTCCCGAAGGGACAGGAAGAAACGCAACAACTACATCCATTTTCGCTAAGGCGATATCCGTCCCATAAAATCATGTGGTCTATCGCCGTTTCGGGCACAAATTCCAGACTACGGCTGGTCCTTAGCAGAAAAAACCACGTTGCGTCGTTGGCAAACATTCAAGTTAAAAACATTACCCTCCTTCTGAATCTGTCAGGGAATAAAGATAACTAAAATCACATTTTCTACTAAAATTACATAAGACATCCAAATCAATTTTCGTAGAAAGTACTCTTTAGGCTACCTTGTTTTTTTTTTCGATTTTTCTAACCCATAGCTTAAATCAGAGGTTCCCAAACTTTTTGTCTACTGCCCACTTTGAAAATAAATTATTTTTAGCGCCCCCCATTTTTTTTAACCTACTTAAAAACCACTATAACTTCAAATTAAATCAATTATTGTGAGCTATATCAGCGGAGATCCCCTTTTTTCCGAGTCTCCTTTAGGCATGCAGGGCCCACAAGGGGGCGTTATCGCCCACTTTAGGAAAGACTGGCTTAAATGTTAGACATGGGCTTGGGCACAATTTTTATTTAAAAGTGAATATCTGCCCAATTATTGAATAAAATGAAAAAGTATATCAAATACATTTTTATCATCGATACAATTTTTATAGACCACGGAATTAAATTGTAAATATGATTCACTTACTTATAAACATTCTTAAATAATCCTTAACTTTTGTGTTGTCCTTATGCTAATTAGTAAGCACCGTTTAAAAATTAAGACTACATATCTATTAAGTGTTTGAACACTGAAACACTACTAATGTGAAGAAGATTAGAGACAAGAAGTTCAAGTCCAAGAACAAGAGTAGTTCCATTGAAGACAATCTTAAGCATTTAAGTAGCGTTTCAGTATTCGATGGTCTTATCGACTTACTTGTTTTTGAGGCTGGTGGAATATGTGAGGAGACGGACCGTGCATCTCCCCTGCGCCGGGTACCTAACCACAAAATGATTACGATTACAATAGGATAGGGAATGTACCCATATTACATAACCCGTTCAGGGAGGAGGGGGGGGGGGGAGTCTTAGGTTTCGTCATGTAGTCAATGTCTTCTAGGGAAACCTCGTATTTTTTTAGCTATATTCAAATATCGCGCGCAGCGTTTAGCACTTTTGAAAGTCACAGGTGACAATACGTCATAATATCCTGTTTTTTAACTTTTCTTCGACAAAAAATGATTGAAACCGTATTTATAAATTACTACATGACAACTAGAAGGGAAAGGGGGTGGCTTGGCATATACTACGGGTAGCCACCGAGGGGGAGGAGGGGGTATACAAATTGTAAAAAATGGGTCCTGTAATATGAGTATGTTCCCATACCTCCCACGATCCTTTACCAGTCCTTGAACCACAAAGAATAAATGCAAAAATAAAACGTCTTAAGACCAGTCTCGAACAGTGTGTCACTCGACTTTTGGCAGTCACACCATAGCACACATAGAAACAGGCTAAATGTAAAGCGGGGTCCTGCACTAAAACATTATACAAAACATGGTCTGTGGTCCATTTTTACATGAGCAGGAGATAATAAAAAACCTTGTTCTGTGTAGGTGTTCTTAGTGTTTTGTTTCGAAGAACATATGCTATGGACGCTTTACTTCAACATAATATTGCATTTCATACAATATAATAGTTAACTCACAGTGTTCATTATTCATCTTGGTCAAAAGTACTTTAATCTGTTGAGTAAAATATAACAAGCACCCAAGATGTAAAACTGAAATGAATGATAAAAATCACGAAACCTAAATACTATTTCAAATTACACATCTATTTAATATTTTATTATATTTTAATACTATACCCGATGTGTTAGTAGAATTACTATCTCAATGTCAGATTTGAAATGAATGGCATTAATATAATAAGCGATCGATAGCTCAGTTGGGAATGGTACGGACTGCCGAGACGAGTGTCGGAGGTTCGAGACCAACCCCAAAAAGAGCATATACATCTGACTTTTCTATGTTAAGTATAATTTTTTTGTAAATTATCGCTTGCTAACGATGAAGGAAAACATCGTTAGGAAACCTGCATAACCGAGAATTTCGAAGGTATGTGAAGTCTACCAACCCGCATTAGGCCAGCGTGTTAGACTAAGGCCTACCCCTCTCCTTGGTAGAGAAGGCCCGTGCCCAGCAGTGGGACAAGTAATATTACAAGGCTAATATTAATATCATATTATTTAATAATGTAATCTGATATTAGTGCGATACATAAATTAATCAATTCTAGACTATAAAGCTATTCTTCATAATATATTACGTATTATAGGATGTTTCTTTTCTAATGGTATCTGATCTGAGTCCCGACAAAGTTGCGTGAACTTTTAACAATACAGAAATTGACACCGAGTGGATCATGCTTTGCTTGCATTATATCGACAGCACAGATAAACTTGAGCAAGCCGTGTTGTGGGAACTCTGGACACCACACATCATCACTTCTCTAGTCAACATGTGTAAGCAGTTTTGTTAGTAAACGTATATTTTGTAAACAAAGCATTATACCCGTGAACACACAACTGTCTCTATATTTAATTTGCAATGTGAAATTAATGTTTTCGTTCTTCAGATAAGGGATTAAAATAGCATATTTTTAATTTCAAATTGATCTTGATCTTTATTGTCATGACTTTAAATGATATACTTGTATATTATATTAAATGTAAAAAAAAATCCAAATAAAAGAGGTACAGAATATATTAACTTTATGAAATTTTGCATCATATTAGTGTCAAATTTTTTATCGATAAATCGTATAATTATGTACGTCAATGTTTATTATTTATTGATCTTTCAGAAATACGTGGTTAATTTTTAATATAATAATTACGCAAGCTATATTCGATCTTAATATTTGTTTAATATAAATAGCTAATACAATTCGAATATAAATAGCTAATTTCGATGCTAAGTTAATAATGTAATATCGTATATGTATAAATGAACAAAAATAGAGATTACTTTCAGATCTCAGTTTGTTCGACTATTTGCTTGTGTAACAGTTAAAAATATATAATTGGATATAAGAAACACATTTACCACATAAGTACATTAATAATTGCAGGCAATCAGACATTAGCAAAAGGGACTGCACAAGAATGATACAATAATACGGGCCTTATTATTACTACTCAGTAAACATTTATATTATAACGAAAATATGTGAATACAGAGTACATGCATCCAACATAGATTGGACTGTCTTGTGCAGTAATGAGCCAACCCACAAAATAAAAGGTTTTTTACATTGATGCCAACATGATCTAAACCATTAGTAGACCTGTCTGGTCTGCACACCTCGGTCCAATTATAAGGAATGTTTTGAATTTCTTCAGTTTACGCGAATTAAAACGTTGAAATAAAACTATTGACCGACCCGTGACCACGAAGACTGCAAAGCCTTCGAAACGTCGGGTATAAAAATTAAAACAAAGAATTCGTAAAATTTCAAGGAATGTTTTGTTTAAATCTGTATATAATTGAGAAGTTTGTGTGTTCGCGAGACGGTTATGAACCTGTGAATGCGCGGTGAGGTTGAGGCCGTGGCTTGTGGAGGGCAGAGGCACCGACACGAGCAGCGACGCAGGAGGCTCGCGCTCGCCCTTCCCGCCCTATACAACCCGCGCTATTAGTAACGCTTCAAACAGCATAATACTCAGACTACATTCAATAGACGCCGCACCATATCTCACGTTAGGGCTCCCGCAAACTGCAGACATATTATCAGCCGATAGTTTAATCGGGCTGTTAATTATTATGATCATGTATGAAAGTACGACCTTTATCAGGTCGTCGGTCCACCTTGTAGGTGGACGTAAAGACGACCTGATAAAGGTCGCAGGAAGTCGCTGGATGCAGGCCGCTTCCAACAGGTCGATCTGGAAATCTTTGTGGGAGGCCTATGTTCAGCAGTGGACGTCCTATGGCTGATGCTGATGATGATGATGATGAAAGTACGCACATTACACGGATTTGGTATCGGCCGACAAATAAGTTGGATGGGATTCACGACACGCTTCCAGCTGATCTATTGGCCAGCGTGCGCGCTTAAAGCCCTACCTGATGAAACTATCGACAGATAAAAATGTTTGCGGAGTCTCTTACTCTTACGTTACAGTAGAGGCCCGGACAACTATGCCCCTGTCGCATCAACACCCATATCATAACTATATTATAAAAGCTTTTTGTTACTCTGTCACATAGAAACCACTAAATGGATATTGATGAAACTTTGGTTATATAGATTATACATGAGATTCAAAAAGGCTATACTTTTTATCTCGGGAAAAATTAGTTCCTGTATGTTAATGAGACTTGTCTTTGTTGACTTTTGACAGGAATTATAATGACTCTATTACTGTAGGAAATACTGGATTTGAGTTTATACTAATCTCCCTCACTATACGTAAGAGTCAGTAAGAAATACTTCCATTGATAAATTAAACGTTTTTAAGTTTCTTACCAGCATTGTTGGTAAGCCCCAATTTCAACATCTCTCATAATGCGACATCTATTGAAAGTATTTTGTGATGATACCGCATGCTATATGATTAAATTAGTTACAACAAGCTCGCTCGGGGCGTCCACTTTGACTAAAGTACGTTTAATGCCCATTGGTATTTTGGTATTTTCTCAAAGTTCATAACGGAGTTACTTTAAAATAACCTAAAAATAAAACTGTATATCCACCGCCCATGACGCCGAAACGTAAAAATTGGCATCAAATAGGAATAAGTATTTTGAGTACAGTAATCTAACGTAGATTGAAAACCAGACATGGTTGAAAACACATGCAATACCCAGAAGTTATAGTCTTATCACTTACGGCCGTTCCCAGTACCCGATCTCAGTTCAAGACTCAAGCGATAATCAATAGATTATAAAAAAATAGCCAATAATAACAATGTTTGAACATGACGCCGTCAAATGACTTCATTTTATTGGTTAATGTAAATTCGAACTGAGATCGTTTATTGGGCGTAAATGGACTGACTTACATTTGTCTAGAATCAGTTTACATAGATGTAAAGTCTATTTTTGTGGACTATGAACACCCCGTGACTATCTAATGAGACAAAATTTTAGTACAATTCCAAAGTAATGAGAATTTTATTCGACTTTGAAAATTAAACATCTTGTTTAAGGCACTTAATGTACTCAAATAATCATCATTATATCAATATATTAAATTAAATAATTATTAACAGTATGTTGTAAAGAATCTGCACTGCAATGGTACTATATTAAAATATAATTATCATTATACACAACAGTGTTATATCAAAGCATCTCAAGCATTCAATGCAATCCTATAAATACTGCTGTATAGCACAAGCGAAGCAACTACGATGTCTACACCTATTAACAAAATTCAAATGAAGCTAGTAATTATTACAAATTGAATTTGCGGTTCAAAAATACATTCAGTCCGACATTGTGAACATAGCTTTGCTGCAACAAACAACATCATATTACTAGTCTTTGCTATTGCATTTCATTAGCAAACTATGGATCAAGTATGCAAAGACAATTAATATAATGGCTAGAAATTCATTTTAAAACAGTTTGTGCAAATCTAGTTGTATTTTTGTATTATTACTTTTTTATTATAGTTTAATATACGAGCGTGCCGTTAAAATATTTTCCTACACACATTCTTAGCACATATGATTGTTAAAAAAAGCAATAATCAAGAACAGACCTGAGGCTGAGATGGCGACCGTATGGCGGACATTGGATTCAGGCCGCTTGGACCAGGCATGGGACTTGGTAGGTGTCTGTGAATACCATTACATACATTAGTATAGTTATTCATTGGGGGAAATATTTGCAATGCTGGGGGCGTTGTAAGTTGTGTTTAGGCATTAGTAGAGCTATTCGAGCTTATGCATGAGCGTAAAAAGCGCTTCATGCGCACGGGCATTCCTGTCATCTTTAACCAGTAACTTGTTCTTTACGAGTCGAATACTCATTTACAATATCGTTGGTCAAGCTCTAAAGTAAGGAACTTAAAAAAGATAAAAACTGTTATTTTTTTCTAAGACAAAATACACTAAATCCCTTAACAGAAGACAGCGTGTGTAACGAACAAAATTTGTTTTGTGTAATGGCGTGTACACACCAACCGAACGAACGTTCGCGAATCTACGCCTGTTGCGTTCATACAAAAAAACTTTCGATGTTGTTTGAATGCAACAGGCATAGATTCACGATCGTTCGTTCTGTCGGTGCGTCCCCGGTATAACAGGGAAAATCAATGCGCAGAAGACGCATCTATATTGCCTACAAGTTAAAGATTTGCTTACTGACTTCGAATGTTATTAGGGTGTTTTTATTTGTTACTAGATTGTTGTTAGTTGTTAAGGGAACGTACCCATATTACGTGACCCATTCATTGGGGGAGGGGGTTTTCAAAATACCACGCTTGGTCACAGGGTCTTAGGTTTTTCTCACGTAGTCAATATCATCTGGGGAAATCTCGTGATTTTTCGAGCTATATTTAATTAAGGCGCGCAGTGTTTAATACTTTTTAAAGACACAGGTGGCAACACATCATAATATGTTGTTTTTTCAACTTTTCTTCGACAAAAAATTATTTAAAACCATATTTATAAATTACTACGTGTTAACTAAAGGGAGAGAGAGGGGGTCTTGGCATATACTACGGGTGGTCAGTGGTCACCGAGGTGGGAGAGGGTATAAAAATTGTAATAAATGGGTCACATAATATGGGTACATTCCCTAATGTAGATGGAAGGTACATGTACCTAGGGCTCGGGTGTGAGGCGGGGCTGTGGGCCGGCGGAGGCGGCGGCGGGGGCGGGGCGGGGCTGATGCTCGTGAAGTGTTGCGGGTGGCTCTCCACGACCTCTGTCTTCGCCTTTCAACAAATAATCATAAACTTTAGACAAAAGAAGAATAAGGACTAGGCATAACTACGAAAAAAATAAACATGCCTAATGTATGCAGGGAAACCAAAATGGCGACTGCGAAAGAAAGATCTGATTAATATAACAGTTACGCATCTTATGCACATACCGAAATTAATATTATTAAAATAAAATACCGTATTTATAATGAAATCTATAAGTATTTATTCGTTATGTAGCTTTTATGACGCGGTGACAACTAACATGTTAATAGATCGCTCAACTAAAATGGCGGAACCGTTTCAGAGTATAGAGGTACACGTATGTTACGTGTTATGCCAAGTCCTCTTATTTTTTCTTTAGTCATTGCCATAAACACGTTAGACTGCCTCGGTGGCGTGGTGGTATTACGTGCACTGTACGATTATGGTCCGAAGGTCTCGGGTTCGATTCCCGGCGAGGACAAAGTGATATTAGATTTTTCAGTATTAGCCCAGAGTTTGGAATTTATGCTCGATGTTGATAGGCTCGCTCCCATCACATCTGGGATAGAATTAAGCTCAGCGAAATGCAATAGAGGGATATCAGGCGTGAACTTATGTTAACATGAGTCAAAGAAAAATCCGCCATGTTATTTCTGAGTTAATTAAAAACATCTTGTAAACCTATTTTGTGGTACAGACTACATATATTTTAATCTTGCAAGGGCATGAAAAAAACGATGCTAAAAACTTAAATTGTTAGGAGTTTGATTTTGCATTGGTGAATCAACTGTCATTCTCACCTAATACATATGTATGAACACTTTTTAACCAAGTCATAGTACTCATAACATAGTATACCTGAGCAAAAATTACAAAACTAAACTCATTACAACAACATGCCCTAAATTGTAATAATTGTATACTCGTATGTCATAAAAAGTTAAAAACAAATAATACAGAATCAGGGATTTTTCATACAATGTGTATCTAAAGTTTCCAAAAGTGGGTCCCACTAAAGTACTTTACACTTACTTTCTTGATAACTTTCTCGGCTCCGTCAAGCTGCGCCTCGGTGGGTGCGTGCGGAGTCTCCCAAGTGTTGCCGCTCTGCGAATTCGAACTCGATGGCTGAACAATAAGGTCGTATTTCAATTTTTACATAAATTACCAGGAATACCAATGGTACTGAACTACGCGTCCGTTACGATGTCACAGTTGTATTGAAACATAGAAGTCTAATAGGGAACATGCGTGTAATTTTTTTATTGGTTCATTGCAAAGAACTACGTCTCAAATAAACACACCAGAAACAAAAACATAAAAATATGCACAAATCATTTAATTATCGCAAGTCTAAATATGACTTACAAAACCCCGCGCTAAAAAAGGACGTGACGTCACAGCTTAAAAATGCCTTTTTGTTGTCATCTTAGTTGACACTGACGGCTAGTGACATTGTCTGGAATGACGTTTGAACCGCTATAATTGCCTATCATTTAAAATTTCCCCATGCCGAACAAAAATTTCCCCAAAAATGTTGAAGCTATTTCATTAAATAACGAAGTAAAAATAAGTTGCACCCTTGAATCCTAAGCGGAGAGGTGGGAAAGTTACATGAAGAAAATAATTTGGAAAGAGGAGGACCTCCGAAATCTCATTCATCAAGTACCATACTAAACATAACAACAGTTTTCCGCAAAATTGGGAAAAATACCGCAACGTGGAAACACTGCCTAATGCAACGACGTCACTTGGGTTTTGTAATAACGTTCCATTCCACGTAATTTCTAATTAAGATATTTTGTAAAATATCAATTATTTTATACTACAAATTTCATCATAGCACATTTCAAGGTTTTGTTTATTGATTTATCAACACAATTTCTCGTTATAATTTTCGTGCAAGTTCCCCATTGGCATACTGCTCATTCCGGGATCTTTAAGTTCGGTTGTTTAACCGACAAGATTCCGCGTTTCTTGTTTATGTTTAAACTACTCGATTTTTACGGTCATAGATGAATCTAACTTTGGAATAAAACTATTTATACGGATTCTATCACGATTTGGTTTTAATTTTTATGTCCGACGTTTCGAAAGCTTTGCAGCTTTCGTGGTCACGGGTCAGACTAATTATAGGTTTTATTCCAATGAATAATATTCGCGTAAACCTAAGAAATCATTATGAATCTAACTTGTTATTATCGATATTGAAGAGGTATCAGTTACGAAAAGTAATACTTTTAGAGCGATTTGCAGCTCTATTACTAATCTAAAGTCAGTCTCAAAGTCGATAACTTACATCTCATTCCCATATTTAAATCAATAGGATAAATCAAGATAATTTCATAAGTCCTGCAAGTCACCTTAAACACGAAACACTAATACATTTCTTACGCCATCGTAATATTCATCGTCATCATCAGCCACAGGACGTTCACTGCTAGACATAGGCCCCCCTAAAGACTTCCAGATCAACCTGTTGGAAGTGGCTTGCTAGGTAGTCAGACGACCTGATAAAGGGCTCAGGAAGACGCTGGAGGCATCCTAACATTAAATAAAATAAATAAATAACATCCAACGGTCACACACATAATCCTGACTCCACACTAAAATTGAGTCCTGTGTTGTGGGTATTTTTTTTCTCTTGTGTTTTATTGTGATCATAGTGATTTGTGTCGCTGTTGAGTGAGCTGTGTGTTATGTATGGTGTGCCCGGCAGAGGAGAGTACCTCGCTTTTTGATACGAAGGTTGTCGTGGGTATTAGGAACTACGAGTAACATTCGGTCTTACAACATTTGTCTCAATCCGGGAATCGAACCGCGGCGTTGCTTCACAGCCGGCTACTCGCCCGCTGCGCCACGGAGGCTGTCACGTTGGAGTAATGTGTCGTAATTACCCCGGCCGGTGGCGTAGTAGCGGCGTAGTCTATTGGTTGGTTGTTGTTATTGGCTGCGGCAATGGCCTTCCTCTTCTTAGTGTGCTTCGTGTCGACCGCCTCGGTGTTGGTGATCACCGATTCTTGGTACGATGTCTTAGGGGTGGGCCCCTGCACAACTGTGGTTGGTGCTGAGCTGTGGGGAATACGGTGCATTAAAGTCATAGTATAGTCATCGACATTGCTCCAGTACATGAACACAATTAAATGATGTGTTATGTTGATACAAGACTGCCTCGATGGCGTAATTGTATTTCGGTACAACTACCGTCCTGAAGTCTCGGGTTCGATCTCTGGCTCGGGCAAAGTGATATTGTTTTTTACTTTTCAATATTAGCATGGAGTCTGGAGTTGTGAAACTTTGCCCGACCCGGGTATCGAGCCCGAGACCTCAGGTAGTCGTACCGAAATACAACCACGCCACCGAGGCAGTCAAGCCAAGAGCCTAATTAAATAAAAAATGCAAACCTGGCAGGCACAGCTGTATTAACGGCGGCAGTAGCGGCTGTGGCCGATGCTACTGAGCTGATGACTCCCACTGGCTCGGGCGCCTTCAAGGAGCTCGGCGATGCGGCCGGCGGCGTCGACTTCGAACCGCTGGACGGAGTCGAACCACCTGCGGCTGCAACACTTCTATTATGTACCCACTATCCTAGTTTACACAAGAATCGGTCTGGAATTGGGTACTTGACTATTTTATTTTGAAAAGTATTCAGGGCTATTTATTAGTTTCTCCTACAGACATGTAAAAAATTATTTCGTAATTTATTTGCATATTTTTAGGTAAAAATATTGAAAATTATTATGTATAATTGAATTTGCCACGAAAACTCTATCTGTTGATTGTTGATAAGTCGTTAACCTAAAAAAAAGAACATCGATGATAGGATATATTGATGTTTTCAAATAAAAAATCAATGTAGATAATTCGTTTTTTGATCATTGATCATATCCGTGTTCAAATTGGGTTGAGTTTCAAACAAAAATATGAACAAGTAATTATAACTTGGTAGTATGGTCTCTCACGGTATCCCCTGCCTGTCGTAAAAGGCGACTAATAGGGGATATCTGTCTATCAGAGGTCGTGGGCGCGCAGCGGGGGTCTGTTTCAGCGCCTGCACAAGACGACCATAAGATGGACAGTAGGACGTGTTGGCTTCGTCGCTGGCATTGACGCCGATGGCGTCTTTTGGTGTAGGGGGCGTCAGAGCCCTTCCTATAAACAGAGGTTGGCCGCAATGCGGCACCGCGCAAGGGCGGCTCCGGCTGAAGCCGAGGCGCTTCTCGTCTTGGGAAACCCGAAGCCGTCCTTAATGCGCCGATGGGGGGCCATCGCGGGGTTTTGGTTGGTATTTCCGGTATAGGGTGTAAATAGTGTTAGGGACTCGGCCCAGCGATCGCCTGGATGTCAATCATCTTTCCCAGGTGGTTAAATGCTGGGTCGTAAGACCGGCGAGCCCAACATAACCATCCCACTTTCCCCCGGAGTGGGTTGGTAGCGATAAATCGTTTTCCCCGCGTAAACAAAAAAAAAAAAAAAAAAAAAAGTATGGTCTCAGATCTTAGTTCCCCATAGAACATAACATAACAGAACTAAGGAAGAAAAAATGTCATGCATCGTGATTTCTGTTGGGCGCGTGATTTTGATGGCAAATCTAGCTTCCTAAAAATATCAATAATATTTCTTACTGTAGTGAAGTACCCAATTGTGGCTATCTACAGCAGTAGACATCCTGTGACTAATGGTGATGATTCTACAGTTCAAGCTAATTATACATATGAGATATGAGTCAAATCAAGTTTAGAACCAATCCTAGATTTAATAGATTTTATTAGCAGTAATAACGCTGCGAGTTCTTAATGATCAAATGTTCGTTTTACGTTTGCCCTGAGACTGCGCTGCTTCCGAGTTGTGTTGCGGCGAGGGTGCCGGCGTGCTTGCTTTGCTACCGGAGCCTCCGTCCCCTGCGGATGAGCCGCGGCGAGACGGCGATGGTTTCTTCTTGTCTGATGAGTGGTGTAACTTGCCGCCTGAACGACATACATTCACATGACGCTCTAGTCCAGTCTTTCCCAAAGTGAGCGATAACGCCGCCTTGTGGGCACTGCATGCCTAAAGTGGGGCGGTAAGAAACCCAGGAAAAAAGGGGATCTCCTGATAAAGATGATTTAGCTCACAATAATTTATTTAATTTGAAGTTATAGTGTTTTTTAAGTAGGTAAAAAAATTGGGGCGCTGAAAATAATTTATATTCAAAGTGGGCAGTAGACAAAATAAGTTTGGGAACCTTTGCTCTAGTCTATACCGGGTGTTTCATAAAGTTGGTACCAATAACATTTCCATATACAGAGGAAAGATTTAAAGCGCAATGGTAAAGTAAAAAAATAATAATACAACTTAATTTTTTTAATCAGTTACTAAGCATGGGGATTTTAAAATCGGAATGCGACCTGTAAATCGTCCCAATTAGCATCTCTGTAAGTGTAGTTATTATTGACACCAACTTTATGAAACACCTGCATACTAATATTATAAAGAGGAAAGATTTGTTTTATTGTACCTAATCCGCATTAAGCCAGCGTTGATAGACTAAGGCCTGCCCTACTCTTTAGTAGAGCAGGCCCGTGCCCAGCAGTGGGACAGTAATATTACAGAGCTAATATTATTTGTAATGAAAAGCTCAAAAACTAATGAAAATTGTATATATACATACTTTTGACCATGGAAAACTATATTATCAGCGAATAACATAGCCTATTTTTTATCCCGTAAAAATATCAGGTACCTGTGGGATATCCACGGGAAGTCGCACGCGACAACTATCTCTCATAAAAATGTAAGCGATGGTCTACTTGATCAATGTTTGATCTTCCATATATGGTAAGGGAGACCGTGGTACATCGACGTTCACTGATCTGATAGCCAGATGAGATATATTTTGTAAATAATTAATTTTTGATAAAAAAAATATGTTTCATCTGGTTATCATATGAGTGAATGTCGATGTACTACGATATCTTAGACCAAGAGATTTAACGTCAGGCGTGCAGTTGGTCGGTAATAAACCAAGTCAAATTTTTTAATAAAAATATAATTATAAGTTTGAAAGAAGGATGTCTTCCAAACTTTTTGATGTATGAAAGAAATGGACAAACTAGTTTGAAAGTTATACAATGTTTAAAAATGAACGCATCATGACGAGGATTTAACATTGAGTTATGTATAAAGGTTCTAACCGCAGAAACTGGGCAACATGTTCGAACCTGATAAATTATCAACATGCTGAATATAACAATGATTTTCCTTCACATAACGACAAATAAAAATGTAATAATTTAATTGCATCCAACGTATTGTTAATATAGTAATGGATGATTCTAACATGGAACAAAAATTGTAGGCATGCAACACACTACACATGGAAATGACACTACTCTTTATAAGAATTATATTAACAACCAACTGCCTAATTAAAAAAAAAAACCGATTCTAGTTTTGGATACTAATCGAAGTCAATTTTATAAGAACAATATAATCTATTATTTCTCAAACAACTTTTCCTAAATATAATTAACCACAATTATTAGCAAGGTGTTAGGCGAATCTATTTACGTTAACGGGGAAACTGAGCCACCCTTTCCCCGAGGGTTTCGGGGCAGGCGCTCAGTAAACCGACCTAAAAGCTCGAGTAGAGGAAAACCTCAAATAATATAATAATACTGTGAGAAAATTAATTTAAGATAATGGATCTATAAAAAGGTTTATATTTTAGATCCATATCTATATACGCCTTTTTGAAGACTATTTTTCCCTCTAATGACGATAAGTAAATAAATTGCAAATACTGTGTACCTAGTAGCATTCAATATTTTTATTTGTTTGTTGTAATTATTATATTTTCTATGTTTACTGAGTCATTTTATTCTACAATTTCATCCAATTCGTATAACTTTGGGTACAAACTGACAAAAAGTATAAATACCTTTACTTTGTAATAAAAACACAATCAATCAATTTTAATTTCAATAACTAAAATCATTCTAGGTTTGTGTTTCAGAATCTTGGATTTCGATTTTTTAATAGTGTGGTAGCATTTATCTGAGGTATAATTTTGTTAGTTTGATAGATTATACATCCGACAAAACGTCAACATTATTTCTCTCCTTAAAGTTATCCAACTATGGAAAAATCAGTAATTTCTGTGTTTACCGACTTCATTAACCAGGCATCTAGCGTTCGTGGTTTATGCTCTCCAATAGTTGGCGTCTATTTGTCACACTTGATGTTGGCAGATTTGTCCCAAAGAACAGTCATATCCCCAAAATTGATTATAACACAATCAATAATAAAATACATTAAATTAAACCCATAACACTGGTTCCGTGAACGATTGCTCCATAAAATAACATGAATAAAATAACATATATCAAACTAAAATAAGCTATGTTGTAATGATAAACAATGACAATATGTAACATTAAATAGCACAGTAACTACGTACATGCGACAACCAATACTAACAAACTTTGCGACACAAACTTTTATCGCCGCTTTTGTGTTTTCTGCTGACTGGCGACTTCTCCGGAGGGTCCTGGTTTGTATCTGTGCCCGGTCACGTGCAAAAACAACCGTTAACACGTTATGGCCAGTGGCGTGCATTGCATATAGACAAAGGGGGAGTGGCCCTGACAATTGGGTACTTGACTATGTTTGATTTTATACGTATAATTATATGTAACTGCAAATTTAAAAAAAACCTTCTGTAAAAGCTGCATCGAAATTGGTTAAAAAATGAGGCAGTAATTCATATTTTAATTTCTGGAGTGGGGGCATAGTGGAGATATCTCGCTATCCCTTTCTAATGTACGTACCCTTATGACGTGATTATACTGATATTTCTCTTTCCCGCGGTTTGAAAGTTACACCAAACTTCAAGGGCTTATAACTTTTTTATTTTTCAGAATATTTCAATATTTCTTTCTGTTATATGTTTTAGACGACGTAAATTTCATATAAAATTAAGTAAAAAAAAAATTGTCAAGTACCCAATTAGCTGTTTACATAAATCGTAATGAAAAAAAAACGAATTCAAATTGTTAACGTAACAAACGGTACCGATTATATTTTAAATCACCCTGGAGATGACGATGATGGTGATGTATGAGACGAAGAAAATAATTTTCCTTTTTTTTGTCTACCCTGCTCGCAATGTCTGTGCACGTCACTGGTTATGGTACATACAATATGATCAATCATCATATTATGAACCCCATGTCACAATGTTATCGTACTGATTTCTTAAGTTTACGCGAATGCTATTCATTGAAATAAAATTACTTTTACGGATTTTATCACGATTTGGTTTTAATTTTTATTCCCGACGTTTCGAAGGCTTTGCAGTCTTCGTGGTCACGGATTGGACTGAGCTGTCATTTGTCCAAGAATGTTAGTATTACAAAATCTACCTTCATTTTAGAATTATACAGATTTAAAAAGTTGAAAGAAATGACAGCTCAGTCCAACCCGTGACCACGAAGACTGCAAAGCCTTCGAAACGTCGGGAATAAAAATTAAAACCAAATCGTGATAAAATCCGTAAAAGTAATTTTATTTCAACAATGTTATCGGTTATAATATGTATCGTATAGGTACTGGGGCAGTCAGCTATGACTATTAATTCTATATCAAACAAGCTCAGTGTTTTAACGATTTATGTACACAAGGTCTATGTCTTGTTTCTAATTAAAGTAACAATATTGCCCCTTGCTTATAAAAACATTTACCTGCTTCTTAACTTTAAACAAGTTTGTCCCTTTCATTTTCAACCAATAGTATGTTACGAAAAAAGTGACAAACAAGGTTTAAAGATAACGCGTAAATCCTACTAATATCAATAACGAGAAAGTTTGTTACTCTTTAACGCAAATATTACTAAATAGATTTCGATGAAACTTATGTGGGTATTGTACATCAGAATAAAGCGTAGGCTACTTTTTATTTACCTGAAAATAAACCACGCGAACGGAGCTGCGGTCAAAAGCTAGTGTTTTTATAAATAAGGGGCATTATAATCGTATGTTGCATTTCAATAAACATCGTGCCTAAATTAAGGCACTTCTGCACTAAAACATCTACACAAAACAACACGTTTTTGTCTATGGTCCATTGTCCCATGAGCAGGAGACAGCTAAAAAATGTTTTGCGTAGGTGTTTTTATGTTTTGTTTCCGAGATAAACACGTACAGGAGATATGACTTTATGCACGCAGCACGGCAGAACTGTCGAGATGCAAACGCAACGTATGTACGGCGTTGTGTTGAACCACAAATAAAATTGATAAGCGCATTATATTAGTTTCAAATATTATGGACTAATTAGGGTATATAATTGACGGAGCATTGGTTCGGATACTAAAAAAACTGAATGCAAAGCGTCTAACCACGCTTCTATTAACTCACTCTGATGTAACATGATTTTAAACAATGTCAATGTTTTGTTATTTTCGACCTACTTCAAAAAACGGTCCTCAATTAGTTTCAACGTTTTTTTATGTATGTTACACGATATTTCCCCCAAATGCGAACCGATTTTGAAGATTATTTTTGTGTCCGATAGAGCTTGGAATAATCCAAGGGTGGTCCCACATAAATTTAGTCACGATCAGTTAAATTTTGAAGTCGGTCCGTTAAGTGATTATGGATTGATCACTTTTCTAGGAAACCAGTTGATAGTTAAGTGGGAGACGCGAAAATTTTTAAAAGTTGTATTGACTTACCCATCGGCTGCGCTGCGTTGGCGGGAGTTTTAGCTGCGGTCGGCGTATTCTTTCCTGATGCGGTACTGCTGTGCGACGATTTTCGTCCGGTCTATAAAAAAACCTCGGATAACCATATGTACAAGGAATACAAAATATACATACACAATTGGATAATTGACTATTTTCTTTTTTATTAATTGTATATAAAATTTACGTCATCTAAAAATAATTTTAGATGACATAAATTTTATATACAATTAATAAAAAAAATATTAAAATATTTATAAAAATATTGAAACACATAGAAATATTGAAATATTTTCAAAAATAAAGAAGTTATAAGCCATTTAAAGGAGAATGCCCATCCTATATGGGAAAAAGTATTGACCTCAGGATTGTTGTGTCAACTTAAAATTATGTCTATTCTACTCTAAGATGTCAATAAATACTACTGTAGTAATTTGGGTTCAATTGATATTAGAGTTTAAGAAATATTTGAAAAATAAAATAAAATACATTTTGACGTTCATCGTACACCTTAAATTGAATTACAAAGCAATACCCTAGAATTTCTATTGCAAAACGTATGCACCAATGATATTTTAGTATCCACTAAGGTATCCACATTTTAATTATTAAGAAACTATGGCCTAAACCTATCTAAATAGGAAAAATATTGGGAATTTCTAACACCAACTTCATTTCCATTGAACGACAGTTAACAATATTATGACATCCATGCTTTTTGATAACATTATTATTGTTCTTTTTGGAAAGACTTGAAGTATACAGCTTCGCATTAAAAAGTATTTAACCTAACGTGATCGCTAAAGTAGGGATGTAATTACATAATATCGTCAATAATTAATCGATAACTTTTGTTGGCCTTTACATAAGTATATGAGACTACAGCGGCCTGCCCTAATGTACGTGAGATTTAAGTGTGTTTATTATATGGGTGGCTTATTTATAGCGCAAAATAAAAATGAACCATTGCGTTCACCATGCAAAGTACTTGCATTTTCTTCGGATTTGTGGATTTCTTCATTGTGGATGTTTTATCACAATGCAAGTTGTATACAAGTATTGATACAAACAACACATAAATTATTCGTCGATTCGTTTATTTTACATACGTATATAAGCTCACGCTTGTGCCAGAAGGGATAAACACAGGTGAACTAAAACACCCACATCGTGCCGAGCGTATTTTAGTTGCTTTGAGTGACGTGGTGCTCTGAGGGAAGAGCCTGTGGCAACAATTCCCAGACAATTCATATTATGATTTTGCGGATTGAAAAAGTAGAAACACAAGCTATGATATCTATGACGATTTGCAGCTTAAAAGTGCTGCATTTACCTATTATTTAAATCTAGCACTATTTCGGAATGGATTTTTACCGGAAGAAAATTATGACCAAGAACTCATAATGTTCCTCTTCTGACGGAGCACATAATTTACATGACATTAATTAATACATAATTACTATCTTAATACTTTCAATCTACGGGTGGACATAGTGATCTTTGAATATATAGGTAGGTACTTCCGAACTAGGCTAAATCTACGCTAAATACATTTTCTGTGACGATTACGATGTCAATGTTTTTCTCTGTTTTATTTTTACGTCCCAGTCGTGATGACCATCTTAATGTATGCAGACGCTACCGAGATCATCTTCATCATACAAGCGAAGCTACGAGCAAATGCTAGTTGGTCGAAACTTAAGTAACGTTTACCTAAGTAGTGAATCTACACATCTCTAATTCATAATACGTGATATCTAGACTCTTTAATGTATACTTTATCGATACCTATACACTATGGTCAGTTGCTAGGGCGACGTTGGTTTGTTATTCAGGTAATCTGTCAAACTTACGAGAAGGGGTTGTTTAATATAAGGGTATGTGGGCACGAGTGATTTTTCGTCACTTTTGTACTCTTTTCAAATGTATGAAATATGACTCCATACTTGCACCTCTATACATTTTCAACCTATAGAGACGAAACAATCACTGTGACAAAAGTCGCCCGATGATGACAAAGGCACATTGCCATGACGTCTCGGGTTGGATCCCCGGGTCGGGCAGTGATATTGAATTTTTCAGTATCAATCAGTCCGGAGTCTGGAATTTGTGCCCGAAATGGCGATAGATTCGCTCCAAATCACATATGGGACGTAAGTGAGCTCGGCGAAATGTGGGTGTTCTAATTCTTTAGTTCACCTCTGCCTACCCCTACTGTCAATGTATGCGTGAAGTTACGAGGCGATGACGAGATGAGGACTGGGTGACATTATAACATTTTCCTTTGCATTTCTCGAGACTGCTCAAGAGTCACGGTAACAAGTCATCTGTGTGCACTAGCTTTTAACGTTTGATATATTCAAGGACATGTTGATTATTGACAAGTTACCATAGTAACAATGGAAAATGGTGTATTTAATTATTGCAGAAATCTATTAATTATTCTTGTTTCCCATTACAGATTTAGCTAAGACTCGCACCAAACATTATGATTTTTTTTTCTCTTTTTCCCAGTGGTATCACTGTCGAGACACAAACTATTACATATATCTGTCAAAGTATACTCGATATGGGCATTCTCCTTTGTTGTAACCTTCAAATTGCCTGGAAAGAGAAGTATCAGTGTAATCATATCACGCCATAACGGTAAGTGCGTTGGAAAGGGATAGCAAGATATCTCCAATATGCCCCCAGTCCAGAATTTGAAAAATGAATTACTGCCTCATTTTTCAACCAATTTCGATACAGTTTTTAGAAAATGGTTTCTTTTGTTTTATTTGTTACTAGCTGACCCGCGCAACTTCGTCTGCGTATGAGAGAGAGGGTTGAAAGAGTGAGTCGTAGGCACCTATAGCACAATAATTCTAAAAGAGGTAATGGGATGATCTACTTCGGCCGTCAGTCACCCCGTCTCTCACACCGTCAGTCACACCATCTGTCAAACCCTCTGTCACCCCGGCTCTTATCCCCCGTCAGTCACACCGTCTGTCACTCTGTCTGTCACTCCGTCTGTCACTCCGTCTGTCACCCCGCCTGTCATCCCGTCTGACACCTTGTCTGTCACCCAATCGGTCACCCGTCTGTCACCACGTCCGTCACCCTGCCTGTCACCCCGTCTGTCACCTCGTCTGTCACCTCGTCTGTCACCCAGTCTGTCACCCCGTCTGTCACCCAGTCTATCACCCCGTCTGTCACCACGTCCGTCACCCCGTCTGTCACCTCGTCTGTCACCCGTCTGTCACCCAGTCGGTCACCCCGTCTGTCACCCAGTCTATCACCCCGTCTGTCACCACGTCTGTCACCCCTTCTGTCACCCCGTCTGTCACCCCGCCTGTCACCCCGTCTGTCACCCCGCCTGTCACCCCGTCTGTCACCCCACCGGTCACCTCGTCTGTCACCCAGTCTGTCACCCCGTCTGTCACCCAGTCTATCACCCCGTCTGTCACCACGTCCGTCACCCCGTCTGTCACCTCGTCTGTCACCCGTCTGTCACCCAGTCGGTCACCCCGTCTGTCACCCAGTCTATCACCCCGTCTGTCACCACGTCTGTCACCCCTTCTGTCACCCCGTCTGTCACCCCGCCTGTCACCCCGTCTGTCACCCCGTCTGTCACACCGTCAGTCACACCATCTGTCAAACCCTCTGTCACCCCGGCTCTTATCCCCCGTCAGTCACACCGTCTGTCACTCCGTCTGTCACTCCGTCTGTCACCCCGCCTGTCATCCCGTCTGACACCTTGTCTGTCACCCAATCGGTCACCCGTCTGTCACCACGTCCGTCACCCTGCCTGTCACCCCGTCTGTCACCTCGTCTGTCACCTCGTCTGTCACCCAGTCTGTCACCCCGTCTGTCACCCAGTCTATCACCCCGTCTGTCACCACGTCCGTCATCCCGTCTGTCACCTCGTCTGTCACCCGTCTGTCACCCAGTCGGTCACCCCGTCTGTCACCCAGTCTATCACCCCGTCTGTCACCACGTCTGTCACCCCTTCTGTCACCCCTTCTGTCACCCCGTCTGTCACCCCGTCTGTCACCCCGCCTGTCACCCCGTCTGTCACCCCACCGGTCACCTCGTCTGTCACCCAGTCTGTCACCCCGTCTGTCACCCAGTCTATCACCCCGTCTGTCACCACGTCTGTCACCCCTTCTGTCACCCCGTCTGTCACCCCGCCTGTCACCCCGTCTGTCACCCCGTCTGTCACCCCGTCTGTCACCTCGTCTGTCACGCCGTCTGTCACCAGTCTGTCACCCCGTCTGTCACCACGTCCGTCACCCCTTCTGTCACCCGTCTGTCACCCAGTCGGTCACCCCATCTGTTACCCCGGCTGTCACCCAGTCGGTCACCCCATCTGTCACCCCGTCTGTCACCTCGTCTGTCACCCAGTCGGTCACGCAGTCTGTCACCTCGTCTGTCACCCAGTCGGTCACCCCGTCTGTCACCCAGTCTATCACCCCGTCTGTCACCACGTCCGTCACCCCGTCTGTCACCCCCTTCTGTCACCGGCTGTCACCTCGTCTGTCACACAGTCGGACACCCCGACTGTCACCCAGTCTATCACCCCGTCTGTCACCACGTCCGTCACCCCGTCTGTCACCCCTTCTGTCACCCCGTCTGTCACCCCGTCTGTCACCCCGCCTGTCACCCCGTCTATCACCCCGCCTGTCACCCCGTCTGTCACCCCACCGGTCACCCCGTCTGTCACCCAGTCGGTCACCCCGTCTGTCACCAGTCTGTCACCACGTCTGTCACCACGTCCGTTACCCCGTCTGTCATCCCGTCTGTCACCCTTCTGTCACCCGTCTGTCACCCGTCTGTCACCCCGTCTGTCACCCAGTCGGTCACCCCATCTGTTACCCCGGCTGTCACCCAGTCGGTCACCCCATCTGTCACCCCGTCTGTCACCCCGTCATTGACCTCGTCAGTCACTCCGTCCGCCACCCCATCAGTCAGCCAGTCAGTCACCCCGTCATTCCTCACGTTGGTCACCCCGTCAGTCATCCCATTAGTCACCCCATCAATCACCCCGTCAGTCACCCCTTAGTCACCCTACCATTCATCAACTTGGTCAACACTAAAATATTTTTTCAAATCGAACCAGTAGTTTCTGAGATATAAAATTCCCCGCTAGCAGCATTTTTCATTTCTGCTCCGCTTCTATTGGTCATAGCGTGATGTTATATAGCCTATAGCCACCGTCGATAATTGGGCTATCCAACACAAAAAGAATTTTTCAATTCGAACCAGTATTTTCTGTCTGAGATATAAATTTTCCCGATTTGGTAACATTTTTCATTTCTGCTCCGCTCCTATTGGTCAAAGCATGATGTTATATAGCCTATAGCCATCCTCGATAAATAGGCTATCCAACTCAAAAAAAATATTTCAATTCGAACCAGTAGTTTCTGAAATATAGTCTTTTCAACATTTTTCATTTCTGCTCCGCTCCTATTGGTAATAGCGTGATGTTATATAGCCTATAGCCACCCTCGATAATTGGGCTATCCAACACAAAAATAATTTTTCAATTCGAACCAGTAGTTTCTGAGATATCGCCTTCCCCGGTTTTAAACATTTTTCATTTCTGCTCCGCTCCTATTGGTCATAGCGTGATGATATATAGCCTATAGCCACCGTCGATAATTGGGCTATCCAACATAAAAAGAATTTTTCAAATCGAACCAGTAGTTCCTGAGATTAGCGCGTTCAATCAAACAAACAAACAAACAAACAAACAAACAAACAAACAAACAAACAAACAAACTCTTCAGCTTTATAATATTAGTATAGATTACATATAAATATGCGTATAAAATCAAACATATTCATGTACCCAATTGATGAACAAGAATCTTTTTCTTTTAAAATATGCCTCTAACCCCCGAATGATCAAACGATGCTCAACTTAACGGCTTCTTACATTGATTTTCGCCATACAATTTTGACAGATAAGGCGGCCTTAAACGACATAAGGCGACCTTAAGTGTATGAACATTCTGCGGTAATTTTGTTAATGTGAAATAAATGTATGTGGCCGTTATATCGCGTTATTGTATTATTAAGATGAAATTTAAAATCCAATCTGAAGTAACCTACCTATTTGAAGCGGACTGAATTTATTGATAAAAAGCAATTACTTGACGATCTTTGCTAGGTAGATCAAGAATCGGCGGATCTGTATTTCGTGACTAATGAATATATACAAAAGTATTTTACACATGTTTAAAATAAGTATTTTCACAATTAACATTGTTTATTTCACAATAGCGTCACAGGATTAGTTTGATGCCTAAACATTAAAAACAAATAAGCAATTCATTGACAGAATAAAAACCTTTTAATCATATCTCACTGTTTAACCTCTTATATAGTGAACATAAATAGAAAAAACATGGTAGTAAAGCGTCGTTACGCACTGAAAGTGTTCATTTCTCTTTACAATAAACAAAGTATACTTATTTAATTTTGTTTAAAATAATTTCCAACATTAATAGTTATTGTTCAATATTAGTCTCCAAAAAATATATACAATTCTGTTTATTAAATTGAAGCTGGTAATTTTTAGTAACATCAATCTGCACACGGCAGTGCCCCCGCCAAATCGAGCAAAAAGCGGCAAGGCCGTATCATTTCCTCGAAGCAGTTCGGACCATTTTCGACCCCCTATAACTTGGTTGTGGACAAAACTAGAAGCCTGAATGTTCAGTAACCATTATTATTTATAAGTCAGTGTTATAATATAACACAAGGAGACAAGGAGCGACTCACCCCTTTCGTTTTACCGGCGTGAGTAGGCGTAGCACTGCCACTGGCCATAGGCGACGCCTCGCCCTCCTTCTCACCGCTGGAGTCGCTCGACTGACTGTCGTGGGATATCGGCTTGTACGGCGGGATAGTCTTCACGTTACCGCCCTTTTTCTGCGCAATAAACAATACACATCTTGCATATCGTGTGTCCTGTTTAAACATAACACACGGACACAGCACAAGAGCGGCTAGTAACACAACTCTGAATTTATTTTCATATCCAAATATGAACGTCAATCAACACACAGAGGTGTGCGAATCTACAAAAGATACATTTAAGTACGTCGAATTCAATTTACCTCACTATTCGACATCGATTTATTCATCTAACCACTTTAATCAAAGATAACATATTACTTAATGACTTAAATGCTCCAACGTTAAATCGGCACACTAAAATAATTTTCTACTGTGTATTTATGGTGTCATGTTGTTAACGTATAAACCGCTCTATGAAAAAGGATATTTAGAACATAACAAGCGATAAGCAACGTTGGAGCAATTAAGCCTTTTAATAATATGTTTTCCTGTAAATATATGAAATGTTATGTACCTTTGCGACCGTGGTGACTTCGTGATTGGTAAACTAAAAGAAATGCAGTGTAACAATGATTATAATGAATGAAAAAATTAATTTACATTCATGCAAAAAAATACGATGAGAGTCTAAGGGCTCTACAGACGTACAAAATTAATTAAAAATATTATTTAATTATTCAATTCAGTCAGGCTAAATAAGTCGTTTAACTATGACTGCTATGTTAATTCCTGTCCCTGATCAAATATTAATAGACACGCCTTTCTCGGGAATGGGACAAAACGATAAATAATAACATATTATGTAAATATTATATGCCAATTGGTTAGGAAAAACTGTCCGTAGAGCCGTTAAAAATAATTATGAGCATAACTCCATGTAATATGTAAATTGTAAACAAAAAATGGCAAACATAACAGACAATGAAAACAGATTATGCATATGCAAGTGTGGCCAAGTTCATAGTGTAATATCTGTACGTAATATAAAGCCCAGATGTCGAGACATTGTTCTTGAGACAATATAAAGCCGCGTCTCCTTCTCTAAAACATTACACAAAACACTGTATTTCTAAAAAAAATAGTCTATGGTCCAGTATTCTATGAGCTGGAGGCAATGAAAAATCTTGTTTTTGTGTTTTGTTTCGAAAAAACATGTGCAGGAGACGCGCCTTTACATTATACATAATATTCCATTTTTAACCGACTTCAAAAGGAAGAGTTTCTCAATGTGTCTGTGTTTTTATGTATATTACTCGAATCTACGCACATTCGGACAGATTCAATGACAAAAGACAAATAAGGACATGCCATAACTACGAAAAAACTGATTACTTTGAAGCCGGTTCCGCCATTTTAGATTCGCGATCTATGTAAGTTGCCAGCGTATCATAAGACGTAAATAATGTATAAATACTTTATTTGATTTCATTTTATTCGATTTAATTATGAAAAATATGGTGTTTTTTAAAATAATACTAATTTCGAAATGCCAAGCGATGCCTAACTGCTATATTACTGGATCTTTCTTTCGCCAAGTCGCCATTTTTGGTTTCTCGCCGTACATTAGGCATAGTACTTCTTTTTTTCGTAGTCATACCAAAACATTTTTCTTCTTTTGTCATTGGGCCGATTTGTCAGATTCTTTTTCGATGGAGCTGACTTTTTTTCGAATTGACTTTTGCTACTAGTTGTTACTTGACAGATTACAGTAGGCCAACTATGAGTTTTTTTGACATTACTCGCCAGCGACTCCATAAAATATTTGTGTGACAAACACCCGAACGCCTCTAGCGGTTACGCGGGGAACTGACGTTTTCCATACAAATATTTTACGTCCTTGCTCGCGTAACGTGCAACAAACTGATGGCTGAACTACAGTTTCACCTGAAAGCTTACTCTAAGGGTCGTAAAGTATAATTTTGGTCAAGAACTATGAGGTAAACTACAGCATATACGTCAGAGTAAGAGTTTTGAAGTCGGTTTTTAAGTTTATGACTTTTTATGTATAACATAATTTAAGTATTGAGGACATGAGTGGATAAAACTGATACGAACATAGTAGATTTTGACAAAGCTGAAGTTTACTCTGTACTCCCCATACGTGCCCGTCTTATAGCATTGTTTTAGACTGCATCTAGTTAATTGAGCACCTTTTTTGAGACAAAAAGCCTTAAAACAATATTCAAATATGTTTTTAAAGTGAGTACTAAGTATACTGAATTCATAGGTGTAATGCAGTCTAAAGTATGTCGACCGTTGGAAGAAATTAAGTTACTGAATATACACTAGCTGACCCTGAATCTGAAACGCGCCTCAGCGATGTACCTATGTACTATGGTGGTAGAAAGAAAGAAATCACTTAGAAATAACTTGGTAGGGACACTATGTGAATTCCATCCACTCATTATCCTTAAAACATCGTATATAATTCACACCCGAATTTTCCCCAAACGTATGCATTTATGTAAATTGAAATCCACTTAATAATGATGACTTAAAAACAATTGGGATCTTGACTATGTTGATTATACACATTTTTATATTTTGTAATAACATAAAACAAGAAAGAAACCCTTTTATAAAAACTGCATCTAAATTGGTTGAAAAATGAGGCAGTAATTCATATTCTGCAATAAGCAAGAGTGGGGGCGTAGTGGAGATATCTTGATATCCCTTTCCAACTCACGCACCGTTATGGTCGTGATATGATTACACTGATACTTCTCTTTCCCGCAGTTTGAACGTTACACTAACTTCAAAGGCATATAAGTTTTTTTTTATTTTTAAGAATATTTCTTTATTTTAATGGGCCTTACTCATAAAAACAGTTTAACTGAGCAAATAGTAAAGAATAGTCTGTCCCTTTTATTTTGAAACGGTGTGACACAAGTAAAAAGTGACAGACTATTTTTAGGCCTTTTCTCAGCTAAACTGTTTTTTATAAGTAAGGCCCCATATTTCTTTCTGTGCTATATTTTAGATGACGTAAATTTCATATAAGATTAATAAAAAAATTGTCAAGCATCCATTTCACAAAATACCACTGATATTGGGAGCTGGAGGCATCACTGAGGGTACAATAAAAAGGGTTTAACGTATATTTGCTTATTTAAAAATCATCATTATATCCCAATCATTATAAACATTTAATTAGCATCTTTAACTTATTATCCCCACCTACACGTTAAATACGGAATTATTGCAACAGTGGCAAACAATTGTCTATTTTCCGATGATTAATTTTGTAGTATTATAATTTAAGTATGTTTGTTTATGTTAAATATATAGGTCTATTACAATATTGTATCTAATTTTATCTCGTGTTTCTGACTGGATCATGACAGTTGGATTAATGAGTGTTCGTACTAACGTAATAAAAAAAACAGTCAAGTGCATGCTGCATGCCTGATCATGCACAGTACAGGGTTCCAAAGCCGGCTTAAATGTTACTGAAATATGATTTTAATAGTCTTAATTATAAGTACATTGGTCTTTGTAAACTTTACTACCTATTTTACATCACTAACAACTTCATCTAGAGGTATATAGTATTCAATAGGTTTTGTACGCAATTTTGCTTTTTACTTTAGTTGACCATTACTCGTTAATTTGTAAAGCCTGGTTAACCGTGATAGTTTTCCTTTTAAATTCGTTATATGTGCGACTACCATGAATTTTTCATATTTTTTGAACCAACTGTTTAGGTGGTAGGGGGTGCGGACACTTGACTCTACCAAAAAATTGCACTTTAAAGCTTAATATTTCGTAAACAAAAGCTTGTATCGAAAAATGGCTTTAGCAAACCCTCAATGTTTTGGAACGAGCTATCCAACTATATACCCCACACTATGGGATAATCGAGAAAAAACATTTCATCCCCACTTTACGTGTAGGGTAAGTGCCCTACAGAAAATTCTTTTTCAAGATTTTATTTTAGCATTTTGTTGGCGTGATTAATATGTATACCCGTGCAAAATTACAGCTTTCTAGCATCGATAGTCTCTGAACTGAATCGCGGACAGACAGACAGACGGACATGACGTAACTATGTATAAGGGTTCCATTTTTGGCATTTGGCTTTGGAACCTTAAAAACAGTTCAATTTCGTAATGTACACATTATTTTACCGATGATAATTTAAAAAAGAAGATTCGTATCGAACACTTTGTTCTTATATCTCATATTATAATCCCGTTGGAGCTGTAAATTTCTTTACCAATTATAGCGGATAATTATTTCAATAAGAGTGATTAAATGGTGCCCACAGTTGCAATAATTCACATTAACCGCCGAATGCTCATACACTTAAGGTCGTCTTATGTCGTTTAAGCCACCTTATTTGTCAAAATTGTTTGGTAAAAATCAACGTTAAGCCTTTAAAGTTGAGTAGCGTTTGACCATTCGGGCCTATATATTCCCAAAGCCAATCCATTAGTTGAAACAATCACAAGTCAACTTACCAGTTTACTATAGTGGTGCTGGCAATAGCCGCAGTATTTTACATTATCCAAATAATTGCCAGCCTCTTCGCAAAGCAAGCCGAGGCTTTGTGCACAAGTAACATGAAACTGTTGTTTGCATCCTGGAAAAGGGACCGCTTATAAAAACATAAAATGTGTTTCGCAACACCATACAAAATCGGAACGAAGCCTGAAGCCTTGAATGTTTATTGTTTGTGAAAAATATATACTACACAATTTTTCGCACCCCTGATAATGTGACTTCAAAAAGAAAGTTTTGTGTATTGTAACGGGCTTCGCAAATTCTTCGCTTTTTTATAACGTAAAACGTGACAATTGGAATACGTCCATTCGAAATTACACTTTCTGGCTTTGTTATCATATTTCCAGCTCGACAGGTTTGTATTTGTTTGGATCTGCATATTTTATTCCATAAATAACATTAATTATTTTTAGTTTGCCTCAAAGGCTAAAATCAAAGTACTGACCAGATTTATTGCATTGCATGCAAGCTCCAACAGTAGCTCGGTGGGTTTTACCCAAATCTTGACAAATATAACATGTCTGAAAAATAAAATACTTTCATAATAATAATATTATGTGTATCATATTATTCTTTAATAAATAAAAGTATTAATAATAAATAATAAAACTATATTCTATCATGTATAGTTTTTCTTAAATAATTGCCTACTACGTATGTTTTATCATAATAGCCACGCGTTAAGAATTTTGAGATCAATAAGAAATTAAGACAATCTTTTTTCGGCTTGTGAGAAATTATAAATAGTCGTAAATTATTATAGTAAGAAGCAAACATTTTGACGGTTGTGAAGTTAGACGCAAAAGAAGGTTCACGCAGATACAGTGAAGTAACTTCTTTGAAATCAGTTAGTAAACAAACAATTGAGCTCGACTGTACTTATCACGGAGGGCAAACGCGGGTAAAAGGAAGGCGCGGGGGTGTATGTATGCCCGCCCCCCGCGCGCAGTTTTGTCCCTTAGATACCTAATTTGGATTCTGCATATCGCAACTTACGATGTTCCTACCTACTACATATAGGGCCTTACTTATAAAAACAGTTTAACTGAGCAAATGGTAAAGAATAATCTGTCCCTTTTATTTTCAAACAATGTGACACATGTAAAAAAGTGACCGACTATTCTTAGCCATTTGCTCAGCTAAACTGTTTTTATAAGCAAGGCCCACTGTCTATATAACATGTTATATGTTTATAAAACTTTGTTGCTATTTATAAAGGTATGTTCAAATACCCAATAGTTTTATGATTACGCTTATTAATTTGATGCGCACAGCACAGAACATACTGACCTTGTTATAACGTTCTTGTGGTATAAGCCGGAGAACTATGGGTTCCATAGACGTGACATTTCCGAACCTGACCTCAGGTATGTACAGGGCACATACGACGTGCGCCCATCCATCAGTTTCCGTGCGTTTGAGAGCGCCCGACTTCGACGGGCAGAGCTCACATCTCTGTAATATAGCACAGTATTGTTTGACAATAACTGCATGGGTTCTGCAAAATAAACCCACATATTTACGTAAACAAATAGTTTTCTAATTGCGAATCGAGTACATTTGAAATTTACGGTCTCTTTAAGGTACTGTTCCCCCAGAGATTTGCTAGGGAAATCTCAGTCTATCTCTCCAACATCGCACGTTTCTGTTGGAGAAGCAGCCTTATGCCCTGGTATTGTGTGTGCAGTGACATATAAAATTTTATCAGTGTTGATATACATTATGAATGCTCTTTAATGCAACTATAAAAAGCAACTTACTTTTCCATGTTTTCAATATAAAGTTCATATTGATATTATTAACAAAACATTAATACAATAGCAATAAAATATAAATATAAATTGTAAATAAGTAATGTAATATTATTATTAGCACTCATGTTTCCAATCTTCGATTATTATTATTATTGGTCTCTGTATTTCCATGATTTCTATTATATTTTTTTTCTTTGTGTTACATAAAGTTGTTTTTATTTCTGCCCTAATTTAAGACGCCATGATAGCATCGACAATATGAGTGACATAGGCATGAGTCTGAGAAGTAATGTTAAATACTGTGGCCCGTATTACAAGACAATACTAAGGCATCAATCTAGTCTAAAAACTTAAAAGACACTTCAATGCTACCCCTCCTTTCCCACATTTATAAAGGACCACCCTTGAAACTGTATCGAACACAAGAGTTTTGAAAAGGTCCTTTTGAAGTGATGGTGGTTGAGTGTCGTTTTGTAATTGGAGGCTACATATTACATTTTTTAACCTGTTGGAGGCGGCATAATACACATTACATAAGGGCTCGGCCGCCGGTGGTCGATCCGACGATTGCCTCTCTTTTAAAGTTGAATCTGTCTAGCTAGACAGATCGCTTGTCCTAAATAGATATATTCTGCTATAACTTTAAAGAGCTGAGTTTATTACAATTGAGATGGGTATAACATGAACTTTCGACATATTCCTCATGTTATTATTACCATAACTATGTATGTACATTTTAAGACTCACGAATTGAAAAACTCAGATGAGATTTTCGACACAATGCTAAGGTTTTCCGGCGATTCTGGCAAGACAACGATGATGTCAGAAAATCAATGTGAGGGATGAATTTGCCATTGACGTTGATGTCGAATTTTAACCATTCCAAGATCTTGAAGGCATCTTCCTACGCAGCAGCTACCAATTTCGATTTTTCTCCCTATCTCACGTCTTTCTGCACTAAAATAGCCTTTGTGTTCTCTTTTTGAGACATGTCGTGGCGTTGCTCTACAAGCACATCAAGACTTCTATGTATTGATGATTAATATGGCACCTCAGGAGAGGCTCCAGCACAGTCCAGGTTTATAGAATCGAAGGCTTAGGCTTAAACTAAATTAAATTAAACAAAATTAAATTAAATTACAATGCGAGGGCTATTATTAGAACTTACATCCTAGAATGTTTTTTGAATGATTAAGAATAACGAAAGATACGTTTATTCTCTCAATATTATTACGCTGGCCTACCTGACGCGCGTATATTTCAAATAAACTGAGCTACTTATGACCACTAGGTCATAACTTTTGGATTGCTGTTATCCCGTCTTTATTCTAATAGAGGACGAAGTAGTTCTTAACGAAGGAGGTGATATTGTCTAGAACTTATTATGCAAATAGTGTCGGTCAGCTCCATTAGCTAGTGGGTGGACATTATCGGTGATATCCTTATCCCTATCATCATCAGTCACAGGTCGCTTCCAACAGGTCTATCTCGAAATCTTTAGAAGAGGTCTGTATCCAGCAGTAGACGACCTGTGGCTGAATCCCTATATGACCTCACAAAACTATTTGTAAACACAATTCCGAAATACGAACCGAGATATTAGTTTCGGCATGTGTGTCATAGCAATTATCATACAAAGTTGTATTTGAAATCTTCCCGCCAATATAATACTGGCCACATAATCGCCTGATTGCTAATGTGACCACTCTGACCGTTATTATGTATGAATCGATAACTACCAGTGGAGAAGGGTGAAAAAATGTCATAAGTGAAGCCAATGCTACTTTCTGTTCTACATAATACCTACCTTGATAATATTTATGCAAGGTGTTGCAAAATGTTCATATCAATAATAACTACACTTAAAGGGAGGGTGACTAGCAATTTAGCAGTAAAGTTATAATTTCGTAAGGCCTCTAGTTTTTCAATAATGGAACCATTAATTTGTGAATAATTGTTTTTGGTCCATTGGGTCAGCTTTAATACAAGCCACCTATGGGGTAATTATTTTTGACCGACTTCCAAAAAGGAGAAGGTCCTCAATTCGCCTCAATTCGTCTGTATTTTTCGACAGACTTCCAAAAAGGAGGATGTCTTCAATTCGTCTGTATTTTATGTATGTTACTCGATATCTCCGCCAAATGTGGACCGATTTTCAAAAATCTTTTTGTGTTTGATAGAACTTATTCCAAGGGTGGACCCATATAAATTTGGTCACGATCTGATAAGTTTTGAAGTCGGTCCGTTAAGTTTTTAGTATACATAAAACCATTCGGGGGATAATTCCTATTGCGACGATTTACAGGTTTTAGCATATTGCTAGAACACCCACATCATAATATAGAAGAAAATAAAAGCATACGTAATAAATGTTTTTATTGAAAGTCACGCAAATATGCATAAATATTACATTTCAACAAAAAAGCTATCATGGCAAAAATGCCAAAAAAGGTTACACGCGCATCCTTTGCGCATATTAGCAACGCCTTGAAATACTTTATTTAAAAACATCAATAGTTTCGACCAATCCACGGCTTGCATTGTAGGTGCCCTACATAAAATCTAGGGATGCTGTATCTAGGGCATGACCGACGTCATGGCGCACTTAAAAATCTATAAACGCCGGACGTTCCAATTCAGTAAAGCGCCATCTATACCATCTGGGGCGGTACTGCGTAAAGTACTTGTAACTATAGGCCGTGATGTCATTATAATATCGTAAGAAAGAAAGAAAGACTAATAATAATGAAAATATATCTATGGAAATAGGAGGGGGTATTAAAAAATACAGCCATATAAACCAAACAACAATAAATTTAAGAGAGAACTGAATAATTTAATGACTATTTTAAACAAATTTATTTATTGTATTTAAAAATATTCTTGAGCTGAGATTTTGATATAATTATGTACTTATTTTTTATTTAGTTACCTGAATCAATTATATTGGTACACCAAAACATACTTTTACCATCTAATAAACTACCATCAAATAATTTTAAATTAATGTTACTCACAACTTTTCCTTTAGAATCGGGACTCTCGCATTTCCTACAGTACCAAGGTCCTGTCGGTACCGTCACAATACCGTAACACGCTAAACACACAAAAAAACAGATGACATCTTTCACAATAAAAAAAATTTTTACATAAGTTTTCTCAACAAATATATTACATGTCAATAGATATTGCAAGTATTTAAATCTGTAGCATGGAATCAAGTGAGTGGTAGGTATTATTAGTAGATATCTTCCTAATTTTTACACTTTTTAAGAACAATTTATGAATAGGATTCAGGCTTGAAATGTTAATTTTTTATGACACAATAATTTTCTTTTGGTTGTTACGCAACTACACAAGCATAGAATGCAGACCAAATTGGTTAAGGAATGGACAAGACCTCTCACTTCATTTTGCATTGCCAAAAGTTACATTTAAAATATCTATTTAGCATTAAGCGAAATGTCTTTATTGTATACCTTGGTGTACTGCAACGGTGCATCCGTTTCCGTCGCAGTAGACCAGCGGGTTGTCTGGCCAGCCACGCTCGTCCGAGCACACACAGCATCCTCCTACCATCTCCTTCATATTGCCCACCTCATTATAACTTCAAGCGCTAAAATCATTATAATGTCATAACTTTATACACAGCTGCATTATAATCAAATTATGTCACAATATTTTGTAGTCAGCAATTCGTGGATGACATGAACAACCTGTAACATGCCAAAGCTGTAGGGTTTTATGTAAAAATCAGCATCAAATAAAACATATTGTTATATTTCTTTCATACTTCTTCATTTTTTCATTCTTATTGGACAATTATTTATTCATAGTTGACATATATAGTTACAATAGTTCAGAATTGCTGGTATTGTACACACTAATGTAATATAAATGTCGGCGGGGATGGAGGACCAAGGCCAAAATATAGGCTTCATAAGCAAAATTGTTAATATTGCTACTTCAGTTGCTAATTTTTACATTTTGGCCACATAGTTAAATGTGACATCAACAAAATGAATATAATGATTTACTCAAAATTATTTCACTGAAGCTGGAAATGAAAGTGAAAAAGAAATATGAATGGTTACCAAATAAATAAGAGGCACCTGTGATATTTCATATTGTATTGTACTCTGGTAATGTTAATACATTGTTAAAAGCATGAAGATAACATTTTTGCCATATTGATTATACCATTGTTATTATAAGCCACTCTACCTTTAAATTGTATGAGATTATTTGCAGTGGGATAGCTTTGTGTATTTTATAAGTTTTGTTCAGACAATCGAAGGAATACCAGATTTTTCTTGGAAATGTTATTTTCAAATGACTACCTTGTTACATCAAATGTTTTTTGAGTGTTAGTATAGTATACTGTATTAGTATATCAGTTACTCTACCACCAAATACAATATTTTTTCAATTGGAAAAGGCAAATTATATTACACTCACCTGAATAAAAACTCCTTTATTCAGGTGAAACTAACAAACAAATGTTTTAGGCGCAACAAGTATCGAATCTATGATTCCACACCACCATACAATAAGATGTGAATTCAACCCAATTTAAAACTCAAACACACATCTTCACTAGCACCAACTTGTTAGATTGTAGTTATTGATTACTCTCGCGTCCTGATCAAACTGAAATTAGTCGGAAGCACCGATAGGTGGATTCATGATTGCGCGATGGAAAATATAGCACCTCTTTGTCAATAAAATGTAGTATTGATTTCCCGAACACGGTAAATGTTACATAAGCCTATTAGTTTTTCTCTGCTAGCTACGGTTGCTGCGCAGAGTAAATTGCCGATACATTGCAAGGCGTACCGGACAGAGCAATACAACGTGAAATGTTAACACATAGATAATGCTGCAGACATCGAATGAAATGACAATATTACAGCTTTCATCTCATATTTACCGAGAAAAAAAGTATCCCTTCATTGTTGAAGTAAAATTAATTGCCGGCAACAACTCATTCATTCATCTTTATTTGATTTATTGACTATTTTATATCACCTCACCTGCCGCTTACAACAACGATATGATTTAGTAAAGTACACTCAACTGAATCTAATCAAATTTGGTAATTCAAACTATTTCAAAACAAAAATAAACACTCGGGATTCGAATGTGACTGCAACAATTATTATGATGTTAAAATAATGCCACAGGTTTCACAAATTCAAAACTCGGCTGCCATTTGTGGACAAGCAAAAGCCATGTTGAATTTTGTTTGGAATTTTGGATGCACCTCGCTCGGTTCGATACATCTTACGTTCCGTATACATCGGAATTATTTATTTAGCATTTTAACAATTTGAAATAAATTGCAAGGAAATTTTATTGTTATATTAGGGATGCATAATATGATAATTAATTTGTAGCTATAAGTGTAAGCGTCGACCATTTTGCGTTAACGGTTCTAAAATCATTGGTATTTTTCATATTTCATTTGTAGAAAATAATTTTTAAAAAATGATGCTGTCTTCTTCTATCTAAATGATATCTGATTAAGTAAAAAAGGATATCGTATGTAGAGTTATTAATTCAAATACTTCACAAGAACAACCTGTATCCTATTTTTTCATCGCTATAGCAACTAAAACGGCGGTTTAGTGAAGCCCGTATGAATATATACGATATTATATTATCGTATATATTCATATGGTCTCCACTAAATTATAATATGCGAAACTATATTATAATATACGAAACTGTTTATACTATTAACTGACTTATTTTGTTTAATCAAAATCATAGCATTGATGGCATTGACGATTTAATAGTACATAACCCGTAAAACTTCTGATAACCTTCTAGTAATGATAATTAAAGCTGACACATTGGTGTCTGGTTCCAAAGCCTGAAACAGAGACAGCATCCTAGATCGATACGCCGTGAGGTTAGTTCCCCCCTTTGTTGCCCCATAGTAGGCCCGCATGACATTTTCATTAATATTTTTTGTCCATCTCATGCGGCGCACTACTCCACATAGGCGGGACACTTGGCCCCACTGATTCCAAGCCCACCGGAGGAGGGGGTCGTCGTCCTCTTCGCCGCGCAGGTGTTGGTGGCGGCGGGGGCGACTGCAGCTCGTCGCGTAGGCTCGACGCATCGTTACCCGGCGACGGCTCGAATACTTCTGAAGCCGACGCCCACGACGCGGAGCTCGACGAGTTGGAGGTAGATATTAAACGTGCGCGTGTCCTGGCTCGTAACATCATCTTGGTACTTAGGTATTTCCGGTCATTTCATTATTTCTTTACTGATTACTGATCATTACTGATTTTACGTTTCTTGTTAAATGTCACTGTCATTGTCATTGCACATATTTTACACATTTTGAGAATATAAATTGCTGTTTTTATAAAATATTGTTTAAATAGGATGGTTTTCGCGAAATATAACATATAAAAGTAAAATTGTAAATGTAATAGCTCTTAAAATAATATTTTGTAAATATTTTTTCTGCTTGTGCCAGATGACGTTGAAGTGTTGCCGTATCTTGCTAACGGCGACATAAAAGTGATAAATACGTGAATTTTCATCTTAGTTTGTTATTTGTAGTGATTGCAGCCATCGATTGATTTGCAAAGGAATCGTTCCGATGAGGCCTTGTATTACTCTAAAAATATCCATTTGTATTATGAAGCACTAACTGTAACACCTAAGTGTACTTTTCAAGCACAATATTCCATATTTATTTCGGTCGCGCCTTTGAATTTGAATCTTTATTATCAAAGACAAATGACAAAAAGAAAATGTACCAATTAATCACATTTAAAATAAATGATGGGTAAATTTTTCCAACATGGTATGGGAAATGCTATGACGGTCAAGATGACGGCCTCTTATCAATGGTCATTATTGGTCATATATAATCGGAATTGATGTCTATTATGGTGGTCCAACCATGTCCAACAACAGGGGGGGGGGGGCTATTATCTATTACAACTATCGAGTATAAAAATTGATAGAATCAGCAAAAAATAATGCTATCTCTTTTTTACTAATGGATATCAACTCAGATAAAGAAGAACAAATATACAAGTGTTTGTTCCTATACATGTTTAAAGTGCACACTCTGTTGCTGATGATTATATCATTGAAACTAATTGTGCCAATTATAGTCTAATATTTTAACTAATTAATAAATGTAATGTTTGATAATCGTAAATACATAAATCAAATAAAAACAAGTAATAAATAATAAAAGTATAAAAATATTCACATTTGAACATTTATGTACTGCTTTGTAAAAACAATACAAAAATATTTATCGACAAATCGTCGACTTAGACGCACTAAACTTTCCGCCATATTTAGCTGCCAGTCTGGAGATGTCACGGAGATGGAACCGATCTCCTCTCTCTCTTTAATATAAGCATTTCTTCTTATGTCACGTCACTGTCCTTTGTCGTTGACTGAAAGAGAGAGAGAATAGAGAGTAGGACCACTCTATAATTTGAAGAATCTACAATCCGATCTAGGCTGTACTGTGTTACCCATAAGGCGCGTACACACCAACCGAGCGAAGGCGAATAACAGTATCGAATCTGCCATACACATTGTATGGCAGATTCGATGCTGTTCTTTGCGGCCATCGTAATGTTCGCTAAGGGGTCGGTGTGGACGCAAGCCGAACGAACGAACGAAAGCGTTATGTCCCGTTTGGTCGTACGCAGGATAACTATTGTGTGAACGCAACAGCGAAGATTCGCGAACATTCTTTCGCCTTCGTTCGGTTGATAAGTACCCGGCATTAGATTATCTAACGTTAGTCGTTACCTACGGCTACGAGGCTACGTCTATTGCTTAAATATTGCAGCTGTACACTTTAAACGCACATAATTTTTGACGTTTTATCTGAAAATTATAGGAAGGCCAGTAAAATAATATGTTATTTTACCGGCTTTTGGAGGCCCTACATAATAATCTAATAATGATTATAATAGAACTTACAATATTATCATTCATCGTCAATTCAAATAAATTATGTTAACAAAGAATGTATATTAATTCAAGACCTTTCAAGACATTAATCAAAACACGGGATGTGGTTGCTGGGGTCAAGTCAGTTAAAGTTATGGCTTATTTTTAAATTTCTTCGATGCAATGCTCATTTGTTTTAGCCTTCTGTTGGAATCCAATTACATTTCTGCGCAAGATACAAGTTAACCAACAGGTACGTTAAATTAAAAAAAACAAGACTCCCATAATTCCGAGTAAAGCTCGATTCATACCGACTGACATCGTACAGAATACAGACAGACATATGTCAGCATACACACACAACAGGCATGTTATTTATTATTCATCTACATAATATAGATTTATATCACAGTCAAATAGTTATATAATATTACTAAGGGCGACTTGCAGCTCTATTACTAACCAGAACCTACAGTTAGTCTTAACCTAAAGTTAAATTGATAAAGAAATATATGATTAACATGTGATTAATTATATAATAAATTCAGGAACGCAGAGGAAAAGCGTTCCATCTCGTGATAAAGTCCATTTCGAGCACTTCGATATTCCATAGACTACCCCATTTTACGTTGCTGATAGATATACCTATGTACGCAAGTAAGTCTTTAAAGTATAAAGAATTCTATGGTCTGTAGATACGAATGATACATAACAATACAAGCAATAAGGCAAGAAGTGGATGTCCAAGTTTGTTGAAATATTATGTCTCTCAAGTACTTTATAGTGTTTAGACTTCAATAGTGTTACAAGAGAAGATGATAATAAAGATTTTTTTCTAGACACAATGGTGTTATTGAAGCGTCTGTCATATTAAACAATTCACAATATTGTTAAATGGAGTCAAATTATTTTGTGCATTGTTAAAATTGTACGTGTTTGTTATATATCTATAATATAAAAATGAATCGATGGATGTGTTGCTAAGCGCAAATCTCGACCGCAGCTAAACAGATTTCATTAATTCTTTTTTATAATATTCCTTAAAATACGAGGATGGTTCTTATGGAGAGAAAAATGTAAAAAAAATCTGAAAATGTCTAAAAACAACACTTTTCTATACTCTCATACAATCGATTCGTAATAATACTTAAAAGTCAATTTGAACTTTAATACCATATCATAAAGTTTAAGTGGTAGTGGAGAGGTTCCGGGAAGGCAAAAGAATTGAGTGACGTTAGTATCGTATAAAAATTTATGTCAATCTTTGCCAATATTTATACGTCGGGAATAGCATAATAAATATTAAAAACAATAATTAAAGAATTGACTGTTAGGCGGTACGAAGTTCACCGGGTCAGCTAGTTATTTGCATAAAGACTAATTTTTTATAGTCGCCTCCTTAGTCTAGTGGTAGCACATATGGGCTGTGGACTGGGAGGTCGTGGATTCGATTCCCAGGTCGGGCAAAGCTAAATTTCAAATTTAATTTGCCTGGGACTGGATCCCTCAGAGCGGGTTGACGTCGGTCGTAAAAACTTAGCCAAATCCTTTCTGCAACATGCTTGAAAAAGTGTGTTGCACCTACGCCACATGAAGGTGGGATAAGGGCAGGTAGAATGAAAGAAAAAGACAGACAACTTTATTCAGAGGGATAATTTTTTGCTTTGTTATTAAAAGTCACCTGGCTGTTTAAAAATACCCAGGCCGCCACGCCGCGCCGCGCCGTTATTTCGCAAGGTGTCCCTTGCTCATCCCATCGTTGGCAGCGTTGCGAAGGTCTAGCCATAGTACTTTCTCCTAGTGACGTCAAACGGGAGACAGACAGTGAGGCGCCGCCGGCATTGATCTGGCTCCCGGCTCCATTCAATGCCATATTCAGGCCAGGGGCGCCACTTGTGACCTCAACAACTTAAAAGGATGCGTGATGCTACAAGGATACTGATACGTATTCGATCAAGGTCTTCGATTCTTGCAAATAATTAATATTACGAAGGTTGTTCATCTACATAAAGCTATTAATCATAAGCTCACGTCTGTATCCCCGAAGGGGTATACAAAGGCGCACTAGCGAACTAGTACACCAACATTTCGCCGAGCTTAGTTCCGTCCCAGATGTGATAGGGGACTAGGTTCGCCTATCGCCATATCGGGCACAAATTCCAGACTCTGGGCTGATACTGAAAAATCCAATATCACTTTGCCCGACCCGGGGATCGAATCCGAGACTTCAGGACGATAGTCGTACTGCGCACGCAATACCACTACGCCACCGAGGCAATGAATTATAGCTATTAATCAAACATAATATAAACCTTGTACTGTAGCTGAACAGGAGTCGTTCGGTAAAAGATTTTCATAACAATAATGTTTCTTTCAGTTCGACCTGTTGGAAGATGATGATGATGATGATGAAGTTGTTGATCTTTGGGGGAGGCCTATGTTCAGCAGTGAACGTCCTATGGCTGATGATGATGATGAATGTTTCTTTCATTCTACCTGCCCTTATCCCATCCTAATGTGGGGTCTGCGCAACACAATATTTCGCTTAAAAAAATCTGTAACATGCTTATGTTACAGAAACGATTTGGCTTAGTTTTTACGACCGGCTGCCTGACGCCAACCCCCATCTGGGGGATCCAGTCCCCGGAAAATAGTGTTAGAAAAACATCACACCCGACCTGGGAATCGAACCCAGGACCGCCAGGTTCACAGCCCATATACACTGCCATTAGACCAAGGTTTTTCAATTGGTAGTCGCCTGACTACCAATTACCCTTTACCACTTTCATAACAATAATATTGATTAACGGTTAAACAATAAATTCATGTGGCTATCGTTTATTTGTGATTTACCTAAAATGTTATTAAGTTCCATAGTTTGTTGATAAGTCATTTTGGGGTTTTGATTATCATCATCATCATCATCATCAGCCATAGGACGTCCACTGCTGAACATAGGCGTCCCCCAAAGATTTCCAGATCGACCTGTTGGAAGCGGCCTGCATCCAGCGACTACCTGCGTTTTGATTATAATCATAGTTAAACTCACATGAAACCGAATATTTTCGCACATGCAATTACTCGGTAGTTAACTGCCATAATTGGGATTCGAAATTAGATATCATTTAAAATTATCGTCACTGCATTATGTAATTTTCCATAATAAATAACCACAAAGAGCTACCTCATTGCTATTAATAAGCCATGTATATTGTGATCCGAAACCTAGTACGAATACATTTTGAGTACGTATTCGAATGGAATTTTTTCTCATCACATTTGGTGGTTAAATAAACGACTTGCATTCGAGCTGCGGCGCGAGCAGGATAATAATAATAATAATAATTTTAAATGTTTGTTCATCCCTGCCATAGTCCTACACTAACCAGGGGTTGTCTTTTGGTGAATTTCTATAGTGTTCACAAGTATAACTGCCGGTTGGTGTCACATCCCGTATTAGATTAAACTTGTCTTACGTGCCTCTACGTGTTGGGTTCGGCCTCACGCACACCCAGCAAATGTCCGGGACTTAAATAGTCCCGAGATGTGGAAAGACATACATAATAATAATAATAACACCCAACAGTAACATATGTACATTATCCTGACCCCACACTAAGATAAATAAATAAATAAATAAATAACACCCAACAGTCACATACATAGTCCTGACCCCACACTAAGATCGTGTCTTGTGTCGTGGGTATCAGGAACTACGAGAGACTTTCGGTCTCACAACACCCAGACCCGAAACAAATATCTGTAGGCCATACAAACATTTGTCTCGGTGCGGGGATCGAACCCGCGGCCTCACGCTTCACAGCCGGCTACTAGCCCGCTACGCCACGGAGGCTGTCATTTTCTGACAATCGTAAATGTATTAGAGTTCGCTGCGTGTGCGTGTCTATGTTTATATGAAATATTAACCAAATGTCATCAGTGCGCAGCGAGCTCGACTACATTTACGGTTGTCAGAAATTTTCCTGCTTGGGCCGCTATATTCGGATAGATATGTAGGAATTTACTAAAATTATTCAAGTAACGTCTCAGGTAAAATAACATTAATGTGTCATCATTATTTTGTACATGCGGTCAAATGATACACTCAATGTAAAAATATTCCATTGTATTATACCTATTTGTTTATGTTGTATCACATTTTGTCAACATTGAGACTAGTAATCATATTACACGTGGATTTTGTACTTAGGTTATGAATTTAAGCATGAAGCGAAAATAGATTTCACAAAGATTTTTACCGTACTAATGTTATAGACGGTTCCAACGCCATGAGGATGTCGCTATAGGAAAATATATAATGACGTAAGCATTCGCAAACATCTGTGACGTAGAAGGCTCTACGAATGTTTTCATAAAAGGAGCCTGGCAGGAGTCCAAATTCTAAAAGGTTATAAAGGTTAAAAACAGTAGAGTGTGGGTGGAGAGGAACAAAATTTTAACTATTTTTATGGGTTGGTAGAGTCAGTACCGTCTACCATAATTGCACACGGGGCCCGTGCTCAGGGCAGGGCAGTGCCCGACGACATGGGCCCCCCGAATGGCTGGTAAGTACCTACGTTATTTTGCACGATCATTCATTTTTACCCAGTGCCCAGAAGCCTTAAGACTTAAGACGGTCCTGGGTAGAGTTACCTCTATATCTATAGTCCAAAATTCCGAATGCATACAACTGCTATCATCATTAATATAATCTGAAATTGTATTAATTAGGTGTAAGTAATTGTATCGTGGGTATTTTATTACCGCTCCGTTTAAAGGTGACGAAGAGAGGTATTTGAAACCATCATAACTGGAACACTCAACGCTAATGCGAAATACTGTAACATGTAGAAGAAAACAATAATATGGATTAATTTGATTCCATCTACATTTGCGAGTGCTGCACATAGATATATTCTTTTAAAGGTACTCCAGTCTCCAGGCGTAGTTCTGTATTTTGGATAGGATTTGGACGAGATGGGAATGAAGCTAAAAAAACTACATCAAATGCACCAAGAAAGGTTTTTAAAGTTTTATTTACACATATACATAATAATATCACACATGTATCCTCAATCCTGATATATAAAATATGGATTTCCAATTCGCACGTTTTTCGAATTTCAATGCTGACATAAGTACTTAGGGCGACTTGCACCTCTATTACCTACTTACTAACCTTCAGTTAATCCTTACCTCAAGTTAAATTAAATAAAAAGTTAAATAAAAAGAAATATATGAATGACATGTAATTCATCATGACCTGATAAAGGTCGCAGGAAGTTACTGGATGCAGGCCGCTTTCAACAGGTCCATCTGGAAATCTTTGGGGGAGGCCTATGTTCAGCAGTGGACGTCCTATGGCTGATGATGATGATGTAATTCATCACACTTAATTAATTAGAGGTTAATGTCGTCACATATTATCTGTAATTACATCTCATTCATTTATTTATTTTTCAATTTTACTTGAGGTTAGGACTAACTGTAGGTTAGTAATAGTGGTATAAGTCGCCCTTAGGTACTTATTAACTACATTATCGACCGACTTCCAAAAACGAGAAGGTCCTCAATTCGTCTGTATTTTTTTTATGTATGTTACGCGATATCTCCGCCACATGGACCGATTTTCAAAATTATTTTTGTGTTCATTAAAAATTATTTTAAAAACTTAACTTGAAACAAGTTCCGGGGTGGTCCCAAATAAATTTTGTCACGATCGAATCAATTTGGAACTCGGTCAGTTAAGGTTTTAAACTTTTGATCATTTCTTATTAGTTTTTCTTTCTTTCTTTTTTTATGATCTACTTTATTCGAATATTGATCAATTTTGTAATATTGCTTTCATGTCAGTAAATTCATGGTCCACTAGGCTTCAGTATGGATTAAGCAATACATCATATCTATTTAGAATATAATTAAGTGTTCGGGAAACAACCAAATAATTTAATTTTGTTTACGTCTATTAGTTCATATTTTCCTGTTTATTCTTCGCAGTATCACCGCTGAATTATTCTGGTCATAACTACTTAATAAGTACCTACTAATCACAGTCAGCTTTTTTATAGTAGAGACTGGCAAACGTGCAAGTGGTCACCTGATGGTAAGTGATCTCCACCGCCCATAGACGCCCAAGGCACTACAAATCATGAGTGAGTTGCCAACCTATAAGAAGGGGAATAGAGATTGTGAAAGGGAGGGGTGAATTGGGCCACCAGAAATCTCAATCACCTAACGAAACGCAACAGCGAGCTGCTGCTTTACGTGGGTTCTCTGTGATACAGACGGATCAAACCGGTCGAGCCGGCCTGTTGGTGCTGTAGACGGTACTGTCTACACCGTGGCTCTACCACTCAAAATATTACCCAGAGGGCTTCAACCCAACGTATAGAATGTGGCTTTCACAGGCATAGTCATACAGGAATATCCTAAATAAGTACTGATGCATCATGCATACTGCGATGTTAGTGTTAAAACACACAATAATATATTGAGAAACAGTTTTTAAGCAGTAGAGCCCTGCAGACGGCAGTGATGTGCTGTAGACAGTTTAAAGGATAAACCTAATATGGGCTCAGGACTATATGAGTGACTGTGTGATGTTATTTATTATATTACAATTTTTACATAGCTAAATATAAGTATGTTTAAGTAGTCATGCAAAAAATCTCCCAAATGTAGAGTCACAAGGTAATATTTTTATTTCGTTGCAAGTTAGGAATTGTACAATTAGATTTAATCACTAACTAGCTAGCTGATTAGCTGGAACTGGCTAGGTGTGACTTTTATAAAACAGTTTCTTTTTATTGTTTGGATAATGGATTCCAAATACATATAAGCACTATTCGTATAGGGCTTGCCGCCCATTGCGATCCGAAAAGCACAGTAAAACTAATATTAAGCGGACGACGTAAATAAAAAAGTACTAAACTAAAATAGAAGCACTGTTATCATTTTAAGTACTTATCCATACATAATCTGTAATACTATACTCGACAGCCTCCGTGGCGCAGCGGGCGAGTAGCCGGCTGTGAAGCGAGAGGCCGCGGGTTCGATTCCCGCACCGAGACAAATGTTTGTGTGGCCCACATATATTTGTTTCGGGTCTGGGTGTTGTGAGACCGAAAGTCTCTCATAGTCTCTGACACCCACGATACAGGTTATACCTAGTGTGGGGTCAGGACTAGGTGCGTGACTGTTGGGTGTATTTATTTATTATTTATTATTTATTATTTATTTATGTAAGGCACTCATCAAAAAAATAAAATATTGTATACCACAGTTGTAAAACCACAGTTAATATTTTAAATAATACTAATTACTCAACATTCAAATTTTACGGACTTTTGCAAATGAAGTATGGATTTTCTTCTTAATTATTTTCTAGTATTGCCACGTATGGCTTAATTGTTATCACTGTGAACGGAAATGTAGTCATAAAAGTTATTTCAATCACGTTTTGATGTTAACAGTGGTAATTATTACTACAATAGCAGAATTTGAATGGCTGACGTCAGGAATAAATAGGTCAGGGATGTATTGAAATGAAAATGCCTGAAACGGACATAACATGTCTATAAGAATGTCTATTCATGGTTGGTGATTAATAATATTATCATTAATTATGTTATCTACCAATGTAAGATTTACAATATTCCAGAGAATCTGGATTTTCGGGGAACGATAATAAATGTCTTACTAAGAAAAACCGAACCAAGCAATCGACATTTTCCCGCTATTGATATTATATTTTTCCAAACGTGTCTTTATTAACGTGTATATTTCCCACTACGGATGTAGATGGCGCTACTGGTAATTTGTATCACATAAATACCAAACAATTTTCTTTAAAAATCAGCGCGGTTGAGACTTTTCCTGCGTTACTTGTGGACATAATTATTAACTTATTAGACAGTCATCATCATCATCGTCATCAACCACAGGACGTCCACTGCTGAACATAGGCCTCCCCCAAAGATTTCCACATTGACCTGTTGAAAGCGGCCTGCATCCAGCGACTTCCTACGACCTTTATCAGGTCGTCGGTCCACCTAGTAGATAGTAAATACATATAAATAAAATACTACCTATCTAATACATTTCATTTTACATTACATTTCTACATTTTTTTATTTATTTTACATTTTTCATTACATTATAAACTTTTACGCTTTAGTGCATCATCTATGTATATTAGTCTATATCTTCAAATTCTTCTTCAAATCTTGTACTGAATAAGACTTAAGTACACCCTATAGGTATATATGGTATAGGTATATATATAATATAGGTATCACCATCATCATCATCATCATCAGCCACAGGACGTCCCCTGCTGGACATAGGCCTCCCCCAATGATTTCCAGATGGAACTGTTGAAATATTAGGTATACTATAAGTATTAAATTAAGAGTTGGTATAAATCGAGAACTATGGAGGCTACATTAAAATAAAACGCAATCACAAGTTTTTACAAAATTAAAGCACAAGTTTATTAGCTACTAAACTACATAAATGCTTCTTAAAATTAGTAGGTAGGTACGTAGTTATGGAGAAAATCCTATACCTATCTATTTTTTTTCTATTAGAAGCATATCATCATCATCAGTCACAAGACGTTCATTGCTGGACATTGGATATAGGCTTTCCCTATAGATTTCCAGAGCGACCTGTTGAAAACGACCTGTAACCAGCAACTTCCTGCGACCTTTGTCTATCCACGTCGCAGTTGTTCGTTGTCCATATAGCCCGTAAACTGATAGCTGATGGGGCATAAAAGTTCTCGAGTGGACGACGTAGCGGTAAGTAGCACATCATCATCATTAATGAGCCACAGGACGTCCATTGCCGGACATAGGTTTCCCCTCAAAGATTTCCAGATCGATCTATTGGAAGCGGCCTGCATCCAACGACTTCTAGTGTGTTACCAGTGATGACTTGCGACTCTGAAACGTGGCTCCTGATGGGCCGCATAAGAAAGTAGCACATTACATAATAATTATAAGGGTATATGCCCGAGCCTGGTGGCACTCAGCTATACAGACTCTGAGCTAAGACGACCTTATACTAAAAGTTATGTATTTGTACTCAGTTGTACATATATTAAGTTAGAAACACTCATATTTCAGTGGCGATGTACTCGTTTGTAAACAATTTGAACTGACTGTAGACACTAAACTTCTGATCGCGTTACACATCACAAGTCCATATTTAGTGAAGTATGACGCCTGACGCCACCGCAAAAACTAACAAACACAATATCCACCAATGGCATCGCAAATTGATCTTATCACAATTAGTGCAATTATAATGTGGCTTGTGGTGCATTGGCAAACTTAACTGCTTGTTCGGCGGATTTGTAAAACATTGTTTTCTTGTGTTATTATTGACACGTGATGTAATTGGGAGCGAGCCTATCGCCATATCGTGCACAAATTCTAGACTCCTGTCTGATCTGACTGACTACAAAAATCCAATATTAATTTGGCTCGACCCGAGAACCGAACTTAAGACGTCAGGATGGTACTCGTATAACGTCGTATACTCAATAACATTACGACACCGAGGCAGTCTTGATTGATAACTTATGTAAAATGTCTAGTGTTATGTATTATTATATTGTATCTTGTCATGGCCGTTAGAAAATCATTTAACGCCATAATATTTATTATTCTTAATGCTTTCTTAATTTAAATGTACCTAACATTTCCATATTTGCTTGTTGCACACAGTAGTGCTAGCGCCTCCGTTATATCACGCGCATAGATAAGTTTGCCATGCTGTATAAAGGGTGCTTCACAATATTAAGAACCATCATCATTTTATCTGATGTGAGTCAGTGTACAGTGTGTAACACGCCCATCTATGGAGGTGACGCAACGGATCTATTGAAATAATGATAATAATAGATAACGCCTGTTCAGGAAAATCACTACGAATGTTGTCATATGCCTAAAATTAGCTGGATAGAGAATATTTTGCGTTTTATTTTCAACCAATTTCGAAAAAGAGGTGTTACTCAGTTGTGTGTTACGTGGTTGTCGAAACAAGCTCAAACGCTATGTGGACTGATTTTGATTTTTTATCTTTTATTCCTTATGTATTCGAAAAGGCTTTCATAAGTTTTATATAAATTGGGCATAGTTCAAAAATCTAAGTGTTACGCAAAACATACCGGAAAATAGAATATCGCGGAAAATAGTTTATTATAAATGCTACGCCCTCGTGAGAGTTTTGACACACATTCATCCCCGTTACATCCCTTTAGGGCATGAATTTATGCATGTATACATATAAACCTTCCTCTTGAATCACTATCTATTTAAAACAAAACCGCATCAAAATGCGTTGCGTAGTTTTAAAGATCTAAGCATGCATAAGGACAGACACCGGAATCGACTTTGTTTTATAGTATGTAAGGATAGCTATATTTACCTTCACAGCAACATCGTCATTATGATTTAATAACATTTATAAAACAACATTTATATAAGCGGACAATATCACAGAAAGTATCAATGGCTCAGTCATGGAAGATTTTTCATTGTGTCTTTTTGTAACCTATTTTATGGTAATGCTGTTACAAGTTACAGCTTACTATGCGATTCAAATAAGAATAGGAACGTCAATGACTTGTATCTGTCAAATGTCCCTTGAGTAGTAAGGTTTGCAACGAAACCTTATTTGAGTTACAATTTTTTTTTTTGTTTTACTGTCTCAGTTATACAAAGTGAAAAATGTCTTTTATTATAAGGTTTCGTTGCAAACCTTACTTTTCGAGTGACTTTTGACAGATAGAGGTTATTGACGTTCCTATTCTTATTTGAATCGCAGTGTACACGTTAACTAATTAATCCTAATTGTTATTTATTCCTAGCTAAAAAAGAGTAATCCAGTTAGCAATAAGAACAAATCCATAACTTCTACCTTCGCCACAATATTAAAGACAGTCTCTGTACAATTCAATTGTATACCTAATTAAAGTACTGATTAACATAATGATTGTTTAAATTGGAGCGGAACAAAAACGTTTATTCGCTTTTAATTAAAGTAGAAAGTAATGGATTAAATTTGGTGCAATGAGTAACAAACGTTTTTATAATGTAAGGGTAAGGTCAGTGAATGACCAATTGACTCATTCATCTGATCTAATGACATTAGATATTCATGCAAGAAGCTTCTAGTCTCTTTACGGCCGGTTTCTATAAACGATTTCAGTTTAGAGTGCAGATAGATCGCTATTATGAACCAATCAAATCAAATCATTTGACGGAGTCATGTTTAAACTGTGTTCTTATTGGCTAATTTTTGTAATCTATCTGCACATTCGAACTGAAAGTGATTAAGTACAAGTCTTGATTGATGGACTTACTTACCACGTAGTTCCATTAAGAACTATATGTAGGTACTTCGACCATTTGACTATGAGTATGTTTGACATTTCACGCTAGCCACTACCTAAAATATAAAAAATATTAGCCCTGTAATATTACTGCCCCACTATTGGGCACGGGCCTCTTCTAGTAATGAGAGGGGTTAGGCCTTAGTCTACCACGCTGGCCTAATGCGGGTTGGTTTCTGTCGGCGAAATTCTTGTGAAGAAATTCTCAGGTATGCAGGTTTTCTCACGATGTTTTCCTTCACCGTTATAGCAAGCGATAATTCACAAAGAAAACACACTTAACATAGAAAAGTCGGAGGTGTATGCTTGATTTTGGGGTTGGTCTCGAACCTCCGACAATCGTCTCGACAGTCCGTACCATTCCCAACTGAGCTATCGCTGCTGCTGCTACCTCAAATAATTTCTATGAAAAACCTTAATTCCTCACGTAACCGCTAGAGGCGTTCGAGTGTTTTTCATATAAATATTTTACGGAGTCGCTAGCAAGTAATGTGAATAAAGACCCATGCTCGGCCTATTGTCCGTGAATTCTAGATCTGTAGTTTTCCACAAAAAACAGAGTTATTACTTTAATGAAATCAAACCATAATCTACCTCTACTTGCTTGTTAATCTTTTTATAAAATTCCCTGGAAAATCTTCGTCACGTTCAAAACGCATTGATAAGATAACATTGATCTCAGACTCCAGAATGGAGATAACTTATCATCTACATCATCTAATGCGTAATTTGTATCTATCTTTGTGAGTCATCTGCATTTCACCACAATCTCTATAATTTTTATCAGTATTTAAAAATGGTTTAATAGTTTTATGTGACGCAGTGGATTCATTGATGTGCGTATCAGAATATCAAACATTGACACCAATGAGAATGTTCCAACCACTACCTCTACATATCGCAACACCTAGATCGAACGAAGACAACTAAAAAATATATTTTTTCTGGACATAAGAAAAAAAATGTCGCTGGATGCAGGCCGCTTCCAACAGGTCGACATGTAAATCTTCGGGGGAGGCCTATGTTCAGCAGTGGACGTCCTATATATTATAATGATGATGATGATGATGATGATGAAGAAAAAACATTTCAATGTATAGGTAGATAAACGCTTTTTTTTAGTTGTCTCTGTTGTCTTGTTATTTAGGTGTGTGATATAGTAAGTAAGATGGCGGTGCACATATGTAGAAAATCTATGCTAGTATTATAGAGCTGAAAAGTTTGTTTGAACGCGCTAATCTAAGAAACTACTGGTTCGAAATGTTTTTTTTTTGTGTTGGGTAGCTGATTTAGCGAGGAAGGCTATAGGCCATATAACTTCGCTCTATGACCAATATGAGAGTAGCATTAATAAAAAAATTTGCAACAACGGGGAAAATTTATTCCTTATGAGAGCTAGAGTTGCGTGCGCTGCCTAAACGGATAAAGTTATGAAGACACCACTTCACGGGTCAGCTAGTAAACAATGTATAGAAAAAAAGAAAAAAAATTGGATTTGCACATTAGCCGATTTTTCCTTCCTGGTACTCTCCCTCTCCTGACATGAAGCGCAACAAGTTGTCTTGTCATACACGTTCTCTGTGAGACAGTGGCCTTACTAAGCCACGGGTTGCGACTTGCAAGTTAAGCTGGTCCATCCATGATGTAAATATACAATATTGTTTATTACGAGGTTTACCCTCCAAACATTTTATATTTCTTTCTACCTACCCTTAACTCACTTCAAAGTAGAGTTAGCGCTACATACTTTTACAAGCTGTTGCAGAAATGATTCCGCTGATTTTTACGACCGACCGTCTGATTAATATCAAAGTGACTAAATACCTATGGGCTTAGTCAATAATATCAAAGTGATTAAACACCTGCGGACTTATCCAAGTGGCTTATTTGCTAGTCGAATAGAATAGTAAATGTATGGGAATGACTTAAAAATGTCCCATACATCATTTCTGCAACACGCTTGTAAAAGTTTGAGTACTGAACCGCCCAATCTACAGCTAATTCACAACAAAAACACCTACTGAAATTATTTCTTAAGTTTTCGTGAATGTTATACATTGAAATAAATCTATTTTACGGATTCTATCACGATTTGTTTTAATTTTTATGCCCGACGTTTCGAAGGCATTGCAAATCGTGATAGAATCCGTAAAAATAGTTTTATTTCAACACCTACTGAAATGATTGTAACTATAGTTTTGTTGACTAATAAAGTCTTTTAAACATAAAGCATTAACAAAACCATCAGATTTTGAATATGTTTGAATTAAAAGATAATATACTCACGTGGTATTATGCTGGACTAAATTCACATAAATTTTCATCGCTTTCATGTGTCATAGAACAATCATGCAAACAAGGTCCAAATACGACATCAATTCAATTACGGGACGCGTGTTGGGAATTCACACATTCCACGTCGGCCATGACAGGCTACGAATCTACGATTTAATTATAAATGCAAAATTCAGATGAAGCGTGTAGTTGCAACTTGTAACCATCGACGTTCAGCGTAGTAACTTATTTAAGAGTGTCACAAAATTACCTAATGAAACATCATTTGCATAATACATAAATAACTTCCAACAGTCATAGACATAATCCTTCACTAATATCGAACCTTGTGAGGTGGGTATCGGGAATTGCGAGAGACTCTCGGTTTCACAGCACCTAGACCCGAAACAACTATTGGGCCTGCATAAACATTTGCTTCGGTGCGGGATCGAAACCGCGGCCTCTCGTTTCACAGCTCGTCACTACACCTTTAATATGACTTAAACTTCTTGAGCATCCTCCACAGTGTAAGACCGTTGGCCATAATATCTTCCTCCAAGACGTTTAGTACTTTATAAGCCTTCCAAAGGAACACAGCCCTGGTGTGATCTGGCCCACTGGCGAATAACGTATTGACTTTTGTGGTTTATTTTTTATAATAAAATAAAAATGTTTTCTTGTCACTTAGGAATATCAAATGCATTTATGAGAGGTCACAACAAGGTCTAGGTACATTTATAAAATAATCATGTTATATGTATAACACTATCAGTTTAGAAAACCAGCAGGCAGGTACGGACACAATAACAAGGATGGGGCTTGAATAAGTGGATGTGATTTGTAGGAAAAGGAATGAACGCGATATGGCAGGAATGCTAGCAGGGAATTGACTGGAAAATAAAATAGGAAGCTTGTAAGATTTGACTGGAAATGTGGATAAGGAAAATACATACATACATCAGCCATGGTCGTCCCAATGAAACGTGTCTCTATCCTCCTTCCACTCTTCTCAGTTTAAAGCCCTCTGCAGCCAATTCTTCCAGTACGCGTGTAGTTCGTCTCGCCACCTGTTTCTCATACAGAATCTCTCATACAATATTATTATCAGAAATGCAACAGCACTGACTCAATTACTCAAAGCTAATGTAGGTTTGATTTAAGTAAACAGAGACAGACGTTGTACAAGTATTCTCCGCATAATGAATGCCGTTTGATGCTTAAAGTAATTATTATGACATGTGCGGTTCACCAGACTAATTAATTTTGAAGAGGAAATTGACTGCACTAAGCACAAAGCGACCCTCTTCTTAGTACTAGTCTACTCAGGTATTTGTAACTACTTTTGGAAAATATGTTATTCTTATTTATTCACGGGTATTTATTTAAATAAACAACCCATTTTCAATGCTAGATCAAAATATGTCGTTCATCATTAAGTTCGTATTCCATCCTAACAAAAGTAGAGTTCTATAGACATGCCCAAAATTAATGATTAGGTACATTATAACACTAAACGAACATTTTTAAGGTGTTACTGCGCTTTGCCTATTCGATATGTAAAAAATAACAAAATGTCCCATATGTAGCTTGTTTCAATTCGCCGTACACGTCATCAAATTGACCGATTTATTAGCAACCACGGAAGCGCTAAACATTCGTTCTGTTCATTGTTCTACACGTTTATATTAACGTGACCATGTTTGCAGCTCAAGAGTTCGGTAGTAGGATTTCGGAAACTTAGATGTCATAGAAAACGACTAAAGGTTTTTATGCGAAATAGTATACGGTAGTTTTCCATTGTGTAATTACAATTTCCGTGATCTGGTAAATATCTAGGAAATACACGTATATTTGTCACTCTTCTTGACTTCTTGGGGAATTCCCTAATCAAATGTGGTGTAATTCTGTACACGCTTACAATCTCAAAATGATGAAAGAATAAAAAATGAATGAAAATGAACCTTAAATGTTTATTGTAGGGTTTTTAATTAATGTCCTTATAATATGGATAGTACGATGATTGATCGTGTCAAAACTGGTAACGTCTTGATAACTGCGCTGCGTAGTTCGTTAGGAAATTGATCATGTAAATTGATGGGGATTGATGTGTATATGTTGATGGTTATATTAGGTATACGATGTACTTACGAACTGCTATTGCGTATTATATTGTCTCAATATATTTCCTGGTATCATTCATTACTCCGCTAATTTATTGTTAATAAGTAAATAAAGAATGTCTGAAATTTGTGCCCGATATGACGATAGGCTCGCCCCCTATTACATCTGAGACGGAACTAAGCTCGGCGAAATGTGGTGTTCTAGTTCGCTAGTGCGCCTCTGCCTACTCCTTCGGGGATACAGGCGTGAGCTTATGTTGTTATGTTACGTTAAGTAAATAAAGGTCACATAAAATTGCTGGATGCAGGCCGCTTCCAACAGGTCGATCTGGAAATCTTTGGGGGAGGCCTATGGTCAGCAGTGAGCGTCCTGTGGTTGATGATGCTGACGATGATGAAGTAAATAATTTATATATACTATTATGAAGGTATCACCAGAGGGTTTGATGTCTCGCAAGGGGTTCGGGTTGGTCGTGAAAATTAGATAAAGATCTTGCTTGAAAAGATAAAACACCCCACATTGAATTGGAATAAGGGCAGGTAGAAAAGAATAATGAATTATATGAAATGTAAAAAAATAACTTACCTTAGAGACTTACCCACTTTGTCGTCATGCTGTCAATAAAAAGAATGAAAAATCTATGAATGAGAGTTTTACTTGCCACGAGTGATTTGGCCTGCATTGCCAACATGACAATTTGGCAAAAATACAAGAACCCATGTCCAACGACATGTAGGACTCGGTTTTAAAATAAAATTTAGGTGGAGAGAGCTCCTTCTACAAAAAAGGCAGAAAACAATACCTCTATTTACGAGATCACCTCACATAATTCTGGTTTCAAATTTTATGACGCGTACTAGAAAATCTGTTTTTTCGCCGTATGAGAAACTTCTGTTTTGGATGGGGCTTTAATATCATCGTAACCTCGCAGAGAAAGTAGAAACTACGTTCAGTAAGTGCCATGAGTACTCTAGCAACAATCCGATGAGAGTACAATAGATAGTACCTCGGCACGTGCCATAAACTGACTTTTATGGCAAATTGACAATCAACTCACCACACTTCGGAGTTCGGCGACAACAAGCACGCTGCCCTTGCCTCGGCTATATCTCAGTTTTATAGCAAAATACTCATAATTCCGATGATTAACGACTGCTAATGCTGCGTATTTCGACTATTGTTACGAGCTCAACTGTAGTAGGAAGGATTTTGCGGCGCCGACCATTGGTTATTTTCCATTGCTTTTGAATTCAGGAATAGGTCTAAGATCATAAAGTTTTTATTGTGATGTATGCTAATAGTAAATCCTTATCGGGTTTCCCGTTATGTTTAGTGTCAAATTATTGAGTTGCTGTAATATTGTGCACGCTATTATAGTCCGTAAGTATAAAGGAATATGTGTGTGTTGTGTATTCAGTATATTCTGAAGGGCAAACAGACAATGTACGTTGAAATCATGAATGCGATCTGTAATAATTATATTCAGCCGAGTCCGTGATTAGATCATGTATATTAACTTGTTTTAGCATTGTAAATAGTGACTTATAGCAACGTTGCCTTAAAATATATAAATACTGTTTTCTTGTGACCTCATTACACTTGATGGCAAGAACTGTATGGTTTATAATTTTCTTTCCAAGTGTGCTCTATTTTTTGCCTAGGCCCTGTAATGCATTATAGAACAACAGTCAACTACGAATCTAGATCTATTAAAAATATTTATTACGTACAAAAATCTTGTTTAAAAGCTACATTAATAATACCTAAGTATCGTTTTAAAATACTTCGATGATTTTAGTTCTCTACAAGAACTATCCATTAATCCATCAAGATAGAGCAACCTACGTTTATAAGCGATCTGTATTTAGAGTAGTGATGTGGATTATCGATAATTTTTATAATCGATTATTTAATTATTCTAAAAACGTGATCGATTAATCGGTTAGTCAATTATTATCTCTTATGGGAAAGAGGTGAGAATCTAGAGGTATGTATGTACCTCTAGAGACATAAAGATACAAATACACAAAAACATGATATATTATATCAACATGAAAGGAAACAAAATTTAGAATACCAGATATGTTTACAATTGATGCGTTCTAAACAGATTTTAAGTGATGTAGAGTCGAGCGGTAGGGCAACTATTTGAAACGAAGTGGTATTATCATAATAGTTATCGGTATAAATAAAATAAATAAATAATGCCCGATAGTCACACACATAGTTCTGACCCCACACTAAGATCGAGTCTTGTGTCGTGGGTATTAGGAACTACGACAGACTTTCGATCTCACAACACCCAGACCTAAAACAATTATCTGTGGGCCACATCAACACTTGTTTCGGTGCGGCAATCGAACCCTTCACAGCTGGCTACTCGCCCGCTGCGTCACGGAGTTTTGAATAGATTAAAAGCTTTGAAGAGGATAATAGCTTTCATAAGAATGAAGAAATGTGCAACTCTATGTTTTTTTAGTCAGACTTATTGTATTTATATTTATTTCTTCAGCTTGTACTTACGTTTGTGTGTATTTATATTTACTGACCGCCAGTACAATCAGTGCTATCGTGTAGATTCAGCGCGACCTTCACCCCTTTCAAAACTACTTCGGCGCAGTTACTTTTCAATTTTACTTCAGAAACGCAGGGCGCTACCTGTCGCCGCTCACCCCCGCCAGGGATTTTCATGCACGTTCATGGTCATGTACATTTGTCACGTTGAAGGCGCCATTTTATTTTCAGGCAGACAGAAGCTATTTTTTAAAACATGTAATTGTGAAGATCGTTAATAGTTGGCGCTCGTCGCGGTCACGGAGCTGTGGCACGGCGATGTATGCATGTGTCACGTGAGTCCAGGTTCAGTGTTTGTATAAAACACTGGCCCAGAGTACTGTTACCTGTGGTGGACTCACGGCATCGTCCGTGACGCAAAATCGCGCGCTGAAAAGTGCGCTCTTGACGAGTTCGTTTCGTCTCAGGGCAAGTGGGCGCGACATGGTCAGGAGAATCGCACAGTCGTTTCAGTCGGCTGGTTCACGAGACGCTCTCTGTATACAGCACGGCGCGGCGTACGTCACACGGTGCCTCCGCTTCAGCGTCGCTCGCCGCTCGGGCTCGGCTCCGCGCACCACTCGACGCTCGCCTTCGCCATACGCATTACGTCGTCCGCAGCTCGCTGTCGCCACTCGGCCGCAACTCGCAAGTCGCATCGAACTTGAATCACTCCCTTCCTTCGCCGCGATCGGACGCGCCCCGCTCGTTCATTGCCGACTTGACCGCACCCGCGGCACGACGTACTACTGTTGACGCGTCTTGCAACTTTTTCATAAACTTGGCAACTTTAAAATTGAATTTTTCGAAAGCAAGGAGTGATTTATCGAATAAAAAATCAAGCGATAGGCAATAAAATTAGAAGCGACTTGCTCTAATAAAATTTTCGCGCAGCGAAAAGTTTTAGACGTCGCTTAGTGGAACGCAACTCACTTTCAGTATCGCGTCTCGTTTGGAATTCTTTTCTAAAAGTAATCTTCAAAGGTTTTTTCTGATTTTTGAGGCGAAACCGGGTAATTAATTTTATTAGTCACGGCGACGGAAACAACTGAAAATGTCGAAGAAACATCTTCACAACCAAGCTGCTATACCGTTAGCTCCGGCGGTATTTAAGGTAAGTTCAGTTTTATTTTACTTAAATTTTAATGCGAATTTCATTTTATTAGTATGTAACGTATAGGAAATAATTATTTGTTAGTTTTGAATGCGATGCTTAGCGATAACTATATTTGATAAACGACTATAATTATATATCTAATTAAGGGCCAATTTATTACAGGAGAAGAAATATACAATTGCATTTTCTAAGTCGTAAAACCAACGCGTTGTTTATTGCGGAGTGTTGTAGTAACGTTGGAATTTTTACTAATTTTCATAAAAGTTACATAAACATCTTTATCGCAGAACTAAAGAAATACAGTTTCAACACGCATGCCACACGATACCTGAAATGTTGAAACATCAATAAATGACGATGTAAATACGACAGAATAACTCCTATTATTCGAGTTCCAAGAAAAGACCATTGCAGAAAACGCTGTGCGATAGAGGCAGACCGCGTTCACATTGGTGCTATTCATTTGAGTTTTTTGTGTGCATTGGGGTTAAGGATATTTTAAAAATTGAGCATAGTATGTGAATGCGGTTTGTAGATCCATATAAAACAAGCCATACTCCGCCGCCGTGCTGTTCTACTATCCCACGCTTCAATGAATCAAGTTAAATCTGACTGTAAATAGTGCACTCTAATCTAATATCTAAAAATCTGCAAAACAGATGGTTTACACAGAAATATTTAAATAAGATCCAACTGACTTTGTTTAGATTTATAGAACGAACTTTGACTAAGTCAAAGAAACGAAGTCAGTGAGGACATCGAATTTTTAAGGTCATTTTTTGCAATAAGTCGGTCAGTCTGTTTTTCTTGTCGTAAATGACTCGGTCTAAGTCGAAATTTGATTTAAATATTCCAAATTCCCACTGAGTTCTTTTCTTAGGGTCAGACTTAGTCGATGTTGGCTCTAAAGATCTCAGCCTTAGATCACTATGTATGAAAAAAGTTTCAATAGCCACTTTCTGTTCTGTTCTGTTTGAAACACGTTTGTAGTATTTATTATCAGTTACCACCGCCGGAGCTTTCGATGAGTATTGTTTGATCAAAATCATTTTAGATAACAGTAACTGACATGTGATTTTAATGATGATAACGATTCGTCGATTATATGACGTTTTGATATTATGTAGCGCGTTTATCAAAAGTTTACCAATAACTTGCAACGACAATGTTGTTTTATGACAAACGACCTGTCCAGTGTCCACCCACATATAATGCGTCTATATACTATTCTATTATTTAAATATACTTTCTTTTTTTTAAATATAAAGATATTTCGTCTGGGATTTGTATTTGAATCGAAATATTTTAGCTAAATCGGTGTTGATGTTTTTTAGTACGATAAGGTTTAACTCTTGTAGCGCTATTACTGATGTAGAGTTAAACCTAAATTTGATTTATCCTACAGCTCACTCCTATCTTTAAAGCAAGATTTGGGATAAATAGCGATTTAATAAATACCGAAAATAAAAAGAAGATCGCAGAACTGCAAGTGGCCCTAAGGGTAATTCTACACGAATGTGGTTGAGACTAGGACTTAAGGCCGAGATCTATAGAGCGAACTTCGACTAAGTCTAAGTCAAAGTCACGAACTCAGGGGGGATTTGTAATTGTTAAATAGAACTTTGACTTAGTCCGGGTCATTTTTTACAAGAAAAACAGGCTGATAGACAGACTAAGCAAAGATTTTCTTGTAAAAAATAACTCGGACTTAGTAAAAATCCTCACTGAGTTTGTGACTTTGACTTGAACTTAGTCGAAGTTCGCTCTATAGATCTCAGCCTAAGTCTCATACTGAAGATTTATTAAGGAGAATAAATAAAAATATATTCTAGATAATCAAATTCAGTAATATGATTATACACATTGCAGTAAAAGTACATTTGGGCTGACAATCGTATTGCGTATAATTATGGATATTGTATCATTGGTCAACAATATGTCGATAATCATTATGTCGTAGGAATTAGGAATAGTACTAGGCGAGTCTATATCTCGACTATTAAAACAATTGTCACTCACCCTCATAGCAGGATGTTTATCACACGATAGAGGCAAAAAATCGACCAAGCTTTTGTTTATGAAGCCAAGGGTTTTTTTTCTCCTATGACCAGAAATTAATCATAGAACGCGTCCTCGTATGTGACAATTTTCTGTTATTGTCATCAATTTCGTACGAAAATCTTTCCATGAACGAGTCTTTAGTGCAACTTGCGCAACTCCAATTATCTCAATTGCAGCTATCATAAAGCTTTTCGATACTTGTGCGCAGTTCGCTAGACTTGAGATGAGACCTCGTGCACCACGCGGATATTGCGAGTATGAGCCACGTTCACCAATCTGCACGCACCCTTATTAGAAAGCCGTTTATTCACTGGGTAACAATTGAGGCGCATTCGCAATATGTGATGCCGGGTACACACACCAACCAAACGAACGTTCCCGAATCTATGCTCATTGCATTCACACAATAGCGAAAGTTTGTTCTTGTGAATGCAACTGATGAAGATTCGCGAACGTTGGTTCGGTTGGTGTGTACTCGCCATGACGCTCTACATGTTTAAACATCACTATTGTCAGCGTGTTAGTAGGGTTGCCAATATTCCCATACAGAACAAGCGAAGAACGATTATAATAATACTGCTATAAGAGGTCGTGGTAACCCTGCAGATATCCCCCCGAATATTTGAGGCCGTGCTATGTCATCTGAGGCTAGCTTATTTGTCAAAACTGTATGGCGGACAATAATTTAACCAGCCGTTAAAGTTGAGTAACATTTCAGTATTCGGGGTAATTAGTAAACAAAAACTGAATTTATAATCTCGACAACTGGTTCAACTTCATATCGTGGAATCTTATAATCGGATACAAGACGAAGTTTTGAGAGCTTTCTGAGCAGTTATTTTTCCAAAAACGAACCTGTATAAAATTTCCATACATGAAATAATTTTTTACGTTTATTTAACGTTATATTAAAACATGGCCATTTAATAAAGGTGAAAGCCTGTGCTACAGGTAGACACTTCACACACATCATGTTTGAAGTTCAAACATACGAGTATTTAGAAACATTCATATGTTGCTAAAATCCGTGTTTTTGTTTAAAATGCTTGAGTTGAGCTTCATAATTGTGTAGTTATCAATTGTAATATTAAATTAATCTGTTGCATAAAAAGCTATTACAATAACAAATAGAAATATATTGGTAATACTTATTTAATATCAAAATTGAAATATGTAATAAGTTTTTATTAAAAATTTTAAACATTTTAAATGTTGAATACAATATATGCAGTACTTTCGGTTGGCAATCCCGCTGTAGAATATCTTGAATTGTGAAAATAAAAAGTATAAAGTATGAATATTAATGTTATTTATTGTTTTATAATAATAAGTACAAATAAAGGTTCCTACTTCAGAAACGAACATTCTATAATATTGACTGAATATACATTAATCAAAATTATCGCAAGGCCATTTTAAATAGCCATATAAATACTATATCATTTGATTTATTTGAAAATTAATTCATTTGAGTCGCTCAGAGATGCACGAATCCCTAAATAGGGATGTGCTTTTACTTTATCACATATTTATGTTATGTATTTCATATGGTAGGAAGTAGACTGCAAAGTTCCACATTAAACCACCAACTAGCATACAAATGGACAAAAGATTCAATGGTATACGAGTAGATTGCCACAAATAGGAAGAATTAAGATGTACAGAAGGAGAGTTACCCAGAAATGGATCGAATTAATGAGCAGATTCGAAAAAGAGATTTTAATCATGATAGCTATTCTCAAGTCGCCTCTTTGGTCTAGTGGCAGCATGTATGGGCTGTAGACCGGGAGGTCCTTGGTTCGATTCCCAGGTTGGGCAAAGTAAATTTTCTGGGACTGGATCCCTCATAGGGGGTTGATGTCAGGCAGGCGGCCGGTCGTAAAAACTAAACCAAATCCTCTTTGCAACATGCTTGAAAAAGTGTGTTGCGCCGACCTCACATTAAGGTTTGACAAGGGCACGTAGAAAGAGAAGCTATTCTCAAATATTGTGTTTATTTATAGGTGGTAGAGACTTACCATTAGTACCATTACTACACCTGCTATAGGTGTGAGACACCTTGCTCGTTTTCAAGTCTTATAAAAATGTCTTGTTACTGTTTGAACTCTATTTTTCTTTGGTTTTGTATCGGATGCAGAAAACGTGTCGTTTCTTCGTACTCCTATACCTACGTGATGATGGATAGATGTCCATATCTGTCGTTATATTAAAGTATAACGTATAAGTATCCATTACGTGTGATACAGTATCACTAGCGTGTTGAAAATGGTTAAAAGTGTTTTGAGTACCTGTTAAGGCGCGTCTCCTGCACTAGTTTTTCGAAACATTACACAAAAACACATACGCAAAACAACGATTTTAGCTGGCTCCGGCTCATGGGACAATGGACCATAAATAAAAATGTGTAGCTAAACCATGTCTGTATAGGTGTTTTGTTTAAAGTTTTAGGAGACGCGGCTTAACTGATATACTTATATCATATTAAAAAAAGTTGGGGTTTTGGCGGGAATTCTGACGGTGCGGGTGTTCGCTTGTTTTAATGATTTCATATTTTAGTCTAAAATTGTGTTTGTGGTTTAAATGTGATGTGTATCTAAGTAATAAACATCAACGAAGATGGACAGTATGTGGAAGCTTTGAAATAAGTGATTTTGGATGCTTTTTGTCGGGTGGATGTGTCGACCATGTTCGATTCCTCCGCTGCGAGAAAATCGTCTAAAAACATCAAACTGGAAGGAATTGACGCCAAAACTCCAGCAGAGCCTTGAAATCGAACACATCCGACTTCATTGCACTTGCGAAAACTTAGATGTTGGAAAATAATTTCCCTAACTTGACTTGGGCATAATGTGTTTCAATTGCCATAAAAAAAAAGTTAAGAGTACTTACTCTTAATTTTTTTTTTATTGATTTACGTACGCAGACTTGCAGACGACTTATCTAATGTTACGAGGTCGCAGCCGCGGCCGCGCCCGTAGAAATTGGCAATGTCTTATTGAAATATTTTAAACACATCAATGTATCGAGCATATGAAAATTGTCACGTTGCAGCGTATTGCCAAGAAAATATGCCAGGAAGTCAGAGCGGTATAGCGGTAGTGCGGTATGGCGGTAGTAATTTTATATTAAAAAAAAACTTGCGTCTATTTGTACCGTGTCGTCTGATGATGGATTATTGAGGCGTGTAATGAATGGTATGATCACAGATTACATCAGGTTTATCATACAAGTCTATTAAAAGAAATCATCATATGAACATCGCAGAAACTAGTGAAATAACACGGGAAAGAACTGAGTAAATCCATTACGTCACTAGTTATAACTTTTATGCCAAAAAGAAATTCATAGTATTTAATTATCTCGTTTTTTTTAATGGTTATGATCTACTTACCTAACCTTGCCATTATCTAGGTTGATGGCTAGCAGGCAGTCCATTGTAAAAACTAAGCCGAATCCTTTCTGCGACAAGCTTGAAAAAGTGGGTTTCACTGACCACACATTAGATGGGATAAGGGCACAGCACATACAATAAAACTAGTGAACTGTTCATTTTATTGAGTGTTATACAAAATAACTGATCACTAATGTCACATTTTGTGTTAAATTATTATTAGACGCATGTCGAATTCTTTTGTCGTCTTAATACGAATTTTGGTATTTAAAGTCGTTGAACTTTCACTAAAATACTATATTTTCGTTTGTAACACAGCTGATAGCATGACGTGCAGCGTACCAAATATTAATAGAAACCAGCCTATTCGCAAATAATACACATTTTTATAATAGAGATGCGGAGGGATAATTTTATTCTTTTATTCCTAAATCGGGCCTAAAATAAAAGTTTAGTGTCATATTTATTTCTTTTGTATTTTTTAATTTAAGCTAAATGCTCGAACGCCTCTGACTGGGGAATCATTTTCATACAAGTTATTTTCATTGAAATATTGTTAAGCGGAGCGGTTTCAACGTCATTGGTTATTCTTCATTGGTTTACGTAGTCACTAGCGACTAACTAAAATAATAGCTAACCTCATGGCCCATTTATTGTATCTAATCATTTAAAATAAAATTAATCTACTCAAAATGAACACATGAGTTTCAAATAGCACAACCGCATCCTTTCCATACGTAGCTGTGTAATGTATGTTACAATTATAAATAGAAAACAAAGGCACTTAGAATACCTGTAGACCTATAGAAACACGGTTCACGTGGCTTCATTCTCCACAGTATCAGGTGTGCTGTCCATCTGATCCGTTGTTAGTTGTCAGTAGCGCGTGCATCTTCACAATAACACCATACAATGCTTCTCGGAATACCATCTTCCGACAATAAATATAATAAATAATAATATTAGCCCCGTAATATTACTGTCTCACTGCTGAGCACGGGCCTCCTCTACTAATGAGAGGGGTAAGGCTTTTGTCTACCACGCTTGCCTAATGCGGGTTTGTAGACTTCACATACCTTCGAATTTCTTGTGGAGAAATCCTCGGGTATGCAGGTTTCCTCACGATGTTTTCCTTCACCGTTATAGCAAGCGATATTTCACAATGAAAACAGATTGAAATAAAACTATTCTTACGGATTCTATCACGATTATGTTTTAATTATTATTCCCGACGTTTCGAAGGCTTTGCAGTCTTCGTTGTCACGGGTCTGACCCGTGACAACGAAGACTGCAAAGCCTCCAAAGTCCGTAAGAATAGTTTTATTTCAATGTATAATATTCACGTAAACTTAAGAAATCAGTAATGAAAACACACTTAACATAGAAAAGTCAGAGGTGTGTGCTCCTTTTTTCCGGTTGGTCTCGAACCTCCGACACTCGTCTCGGCAGTCCGTACCATTCCCAACTGAGCTATCGCTGCTTTTTCTTCTTATTCTTCTTCTTCCGACAATAGTTGGATAGATTTGAAAACATTTTCTCCGCGATTTAAAGGCGACTTAAATCTGACCGACTCCGACTGAGGCCTATATCCAGCAGCGGACGTTCTGTGTTTGATGATAATCATCATCATCATCAGCCATAGGACGTCTACTGCTGAACAAAGGCCTCCCCCAAAGATTGGTGATGATAATAATCATATTTAAATCGATTTATCCTAAACATCGATGTATTCATTAAACGGAGTTTATGCTTAAATATAGTTTATTTTATAATAAATTGAGATTCATCAAGTTCTGCAAGTCGCTTTAATGTGGATTTTTTTTAATGTGTAATGTTTCCCTTGTTCTTTCCGCCTGTCCTTATAACTATAAATGTAGAGTCAGTCTAACATTTATGCATTTAATAAAGCATTTTGCTCTCGCGTTTATGACCGCTCGCCTGACGCTGAATCCCCGCTGGTAGAGCTGATCCCAAGCTAATAAATCCGAAGAACACGTGTTGCCCTGTCAGGGATTTAAACCAAAATTCCCGGTTCACAACACATCATCGGTATACATCAGTTCCCTCGCGTCAGTGTGCAATATTAGGCCACCCTTGAGAGTTAAGATGTCCACCCGGGTAGGTACTAATTGTATATTTTAATTACCTTTCCGATTTTTAACATTTTATTGCATTGAACTATATAGTATAATTACGGTTAATGATAACTTTAATCATGTAGAATAATGTAAATAGGTATAAATATGTATTATTAAATTCAAGCCAAGTGACTGCCGAGATGGTAGCATCATGTAGGTACATACAGGGTAAACCATGTTAAATCCTTTTGTATACAATATTCTTTACGTTTAATAATTCGTGGAGTATAATTTGTTAATCTGCCTGAACGCAAGGTTCTCACGTTTCAGACTTCAAATAACGTTCTTATATAATAAACTGTAGAGAGTAGAGACTAGACATTGCAAGTTGCCAGTGAAACTTTGTTTGCGTCTTAGGGAGCTTAATTTCGTACAACAAATATTATGTACCTACATGTTTTCCGATATAAAGTAAACTTATCTACATAATAACTGAAGAAATAAAAAAAGTTACAGCTTTTTTAAACAAATAGAACAATTTCGAATATAGACATAAAAAAATCAATATAATTTATGAAAATAAGTATAGTATGCAATCGAACATATATGCAATTTAAGACGTAAAACAATTCCCACTATCATTAAATTAAATGTTTATACATACGACATAGTTACTAGTAATTAATTTTATCTAAAAATTCCTCAAGGTACTATTCCCAACGATTAGTGAGGAAACAGGGAACGATTGAATCGGTACGATGTCTGCGATATTACATTCGTCAGCGCTTACCGGCCTCAGGCCTCAGCATTACTGAAGCGTATAACCGCGAGTATGGGTAGGTATTGGAAATTGTACTTTAAAGTTATAGTAGGAGCGTTCATAGTTCATGGCAATAATATGCGTGTGCATGGCCTCCAAAATGGTGCGAAGAGTAGAGAGGAGGCGGTCGCGACCGCGGACGGCTGCGCGTTTTCGACTCTACGTCGAGAGGTTAATAAAGTTGTGGATACATGATCAAGCGATGCGGACAAATCAATTTATTTGAATTATGTTCTTTACTGATCACATAACTGACTCAGCTGACTCAGGCGTAGTTTTAAATGCACATCAAAATTGCATTAATTTGTGACTATATGAACATTAATATGATATTAATAGAATGGTTTATAATACATTAAATTGGTAAAAATAAGCTTTTATTCCGGTTTAAAAAAGCTTCATAAGTTTTTCATTATTCGATCTATTTATTAATAAAAACTATTATTATTTATTTACTTACCTTGATTTATTATATTAATCTTAGGAAAGAGGCAGAGTTTCAGAAATCGAAATCCGATTTTGATGCAAATGCCGTCTTTAACGCGCTTATTACATTTTAATAAAGTTTTTTTTATCGGCAAGAGAAAAATTAACTTGCATATGTATAATACATAATTGTTCGGTATTCGACGGTACCTACAAGGCCCGTATAAAATTACGCTTAAAATAATAATATTATATTTCACATTATGTAATAAGAATACAAGATCATTTGTTGGAATTATCTGCAAAGTTATTCAAGTAATATTAAATATCTTTGATTGTCTGCATTCTGAAATATACGTATTCTAATATCTATCACTTTTGGACAATTCTGACATAGGTAAGTAAGTATAACAGCGGCTCGAACAGGAAAATTTCTGACAATCTTAAATGTATTTAAGTTCGCTGTGCACTAATGACATTCGGTTAATATTTCATAAAAATTTCATAGACGCGCATCGAGCTTGAATATATTTACAATTGTCAGAAATTTTCCTGCTCGGGCCGCAGTTCTAAAACACGGTTTTCTAAATTATTTCCTATAATTTTATATAAGCGTATATATTGATTCAAACCGTTTTATGTAGTGCAGTATCGTAAGCGGTAACGATACACGAGCAATGGCTGTTAATAAAGATGATTAACCGATGCACGCACATCGCGGTAGCCTCATTTTTGATCGCCACTATGAACGACGCGCGGTATTTGATCGAGAGTCGAGACGCTTGGCAATGGAAATTTCCACACGGTACAGCGCGGTGCGGCGGCGCTGGCGCTTCGCTTGCCGCGCCACCGTCGCCATCCACCCGCCCCGCGTCTCGCCCCGCGACTACACCCGAATGCCATTCTCATGGCGACCTCTCCCCTCGGCACAACAGCGTACCATTCAAAAAAGGATTCTATAGAATTGTTTCCCCGCTGCAGCTTGTTGAACGGGCCAGTCGAAAGCCCTTTGTTTGACCAAGAACCTTTGTCCAATGTTATCACTCGTATCTATTCGGTAATATTAGCATACATTTAGCATTTTTCCATAAATTACGTCATTCTGAAGTCACTTCTAAAATCCTTACGTACATCGATTCAACTTAAAACTGAGATAAGTATGTATTTGAAACGCTCATTGATTGGCAAAAGTAAATTGGTAAATGAAAGTTAAAAGCGGGTGATTATAGAGGTAGACACTAGTATGGTCGGTACTCGGTACCTTGTTAGTTATCTGCGTGAAGTCAATGAAATAATGTTATGGATGAACGTCGCTTATGTCTTTTGTGTGTAAGTTTCTACCTGGCGAATGGCGATGGTTCTCGGTATTCACAACAATGGCTATCGGATTTTTCCAGAAACTGTAACGGAGTTTTTTTGTTCCGCTGCTACATTAAATATGAAACGACCATGCGAATACGAAATTTTAGAGGTGTCTTGAAAGATGCAGTCGATTCTAGAATATTTATTTTAGCCAGTACACCTGATTCTTTTTAAATGCGTAGTTTCTTTACAGACGGGACTGGACAAACAGCTAATTTGGATACGTAGTTGCGTTCGCAGCAGACTAAACTCGAGAGTTAGATCCGGAGAAAGATAATTTTGTAGCCGTCTGCAAAGTTTCAAATTAAACCAGCTCTTGTGTGATATCGTTAGAATTCATTTTGCAGATTCGCAGTAAAAATCTTATTGCAATCCTACAAACTTACAGTTTGATAATAAATTGTTTTGGTTGGTAATATACATATACTATGTGTCCGCTCTACGTAGCGCAGTATTTCGCACAGCGTTGACGCTCTTATGTTTCGAAAAGATGAAGAACCAACAATATGATATTATAGCCCCTTACTTATAAAATTATTTAAACGCTGCTTATCTTTAACCATAGGTTGTCCCTTTCATTTTTAAACAAAGTAATGCAAGGAAAAATGTGACAGTTTATTTTTAGCAAAAAGATAAGCGAAAATGTTTTTATAAGTAAGGCCCAATATGTCTTGGTTTAAAATAAAGTCTTTCTTTAAAAAAATAAGTCTAAAATATCAAACGATCGAGAACCATTAAGTCGGAACAACAAATGGTTTTATGACTAAAATAGTGCGCTCTAGCAATCTTTCTAATTTCTATTTCTAATTGCATAGTTTGAAAGATAACTGTAGTGATGAGCGTCAAAATAAATTATAATATTATTTATTTATAAATAAAATATTACTGCAGGGAGCTATGTGGCAATATAGCAAGCATTACAAAAAACATCTCTATTACTAAAGCGGACAAAAGTAAGCAATTAAAAGATAAATAGTATGGAGGCTATTGCAATTAAAACATATAGGGCCTTACTTAGAAAAACAGTTTAACTGAGCAAATGGTATAAATAATAGCCTGTCCCTTTTATTTTCAAACAATGTGACACAAGTAAAAAAGTGACAGACTATTCTTAGCCATTTGCTCAGCTACATACATACATACATAAGCTCACGCCTGTATCCCCGAAGGGGTAGGCAGAGGTGCACGAGCGAACTAGAACACCCACATTTCGCCGAGCTTAGTTCAGTCCCAGATGTGATAGGGGGCGAGCCTATCGCCATATCGGGCACAAATTCCAGACTCCGGGCTGATATGGAAAAATCCAATATCACTTTGCCCGACCCGGGGATCGAACCCGAGACCTCAGAACCGTAGTCGTACCGAAATACCACCACGCCACCGAGGCAGCCGTTTGCTCAGCTAAAGTGTTTTATTTAAGGTCCATATTTATTTAATTAACTTTTAAACCATCATAATATAGTAGGTGTGGACTGTGGGTGTATCTCACCGTGGGTGGTTGTGAATTTGCGGATTACATACGCGGCTTTCACGTGCCCATTGTTTTGACTACACTTGTAATACTAATGAGGTCGCAACTCACACAAGAGACATGAAGCGCACGTTCGACATGTTCAAACAATCACTCGACACCGCTATCATATATAAAATCTTTAAGAAACACTACAGCTACCTATCGGGGTTCGGGCATTATAAAGATTTTTGTACAAAACCACTTTGGAGCTGGTTACAATTGACGAAGCTTAATCCCCATCCTGAACGGTAAAAGTTCCCTGGAATTTCTTGTATCAACCTTTGTTTTAGTAAACACTGCACTAAAACATTACACAAAACACCTACGCAAAACATGGTTTCGCTACACATTTTTTGCGTATGTGTTTTGTTTGGAGAAAAACAGGTGCAGGATACTCCGCTTTAAATAATCACATATTCTACTACCTATGTAAAACGGGACGTTCGGTTAAAGTAGAGTTTACATTCGTTAAGTGCAAACGTATTGATTAAATGGGGTTTTCCAGAAATACACGCAAAGAGTTAGGGCACGGAACCCATGACGAATAAATATTATAATTTTCTGTAACCTCAATGCGGATAGAAAAATATAAGCTACAAAGGGAGAGACTTAAGAGAAATAAAGAGTCAGTGTTACGTTTGTTTGTAAGTATTCTCTGAAACTACAAAACCAATAAAAAACAGTTATTAAGGCTAGTTTTTATATTTTGGAATTACTTTTACTGGATTAACGTCACGCGTAAAAAGAAAAACAATATTTTCGTTTCGAATAACACGGTTCTTTATGATTTTGTCAGCTAATTAGAAAAATTCCATAGTCACATGAGTGCGCTCTGCGATTTATTACTTTAGTCACGGTTACGCACTTCACGATAGAAGGAAAACTTGCTAAGACATCGCCGTCTAATCTATTAATACCTGCAACGTATAAGTACTCCATAAACATACATTTCCGCTAATTGGGGGAAGTACACATCAAGATAATAATGTAGTTATTTGTGTAGTTTTTACCGTCCACGCCCTTCGCCGACCTAGAAAACCAACCTTTTTAATCGTTATTAGGAAATTGGATGCGTATTTCTTCGTATTTTTATGTTAATTAGAACTTCACAGTTTACACGCGTAACTCCCATTGGATGATAAATTATATAATAAATGGAATTTAAATTTAATGTTTTCGCACGCAAAATCACATAGAAAACTAGTACACCTATTATTAACAATGTACTTATCACTTTTAAAAGAATGATGAATTATGGGGACGCCTTGTAATAAAATGATGTTGCAATTTGTTACGCAGGCATGCATAATAAAAAGCAACTCAAAATCTAAAAATAATACGATTCAAATTTATGAAACCGAGTTAATACCTACATTTACAAGTATTATTAGTACTCTACGTACCACTACCGTACTAATAATAACTGCAAATGTTCTATGGCGATTATTGGTTGAGGTTTTTTATTTTTCCTCATACTCGTTATTATCCTTTAATAAAACTAAGCCAAATCCCTTCTGCAATATGCTTGAATATGTTGCGCTAACCCCACATTAAGGGGGGATAAGGGTAGGCAAAAAGAGAGAAAAAACTAATTATTATCCTCTCTACCAAATAAAGTTTATAAAAGATCACTGTTGGAATAAGTTGAAGTAAATTGACAGCCTCTGTGGCGCAGTGAGCGAGTAGCCGGCTGTGAAGCGAGAGGGCGCAGGTTCGATTCCCGCATTGCTACAAATAGTTGTGTGGCCCACAGATATTTGTTTCAAGTCTGGGTGTTGTAAGACCGAAAGTCTCTCATAGTTTCTGATACCCACGATATAAGTTATACCTAGTGTGGGGTCAGGACTAGGTGTGAGACTGTTGGGTGTATTTGTTATTAAATAGTCATATTATCATTTTCTCCATAGATCTTCTTCTTCAGATCATGTCTCCATGATGATATTCAATTGAGAACCTTGTTCTAAATCTGAAAGTTGTGAATACAAACAATTTGAATAGCACCTCCTTTTCGAAATCGGTTGAAACCCTATGTTGTGGCCTCAACAACACCATCGATTGTTGTGAGTACGCAACACACGATAAGATAAGCTTACGCCCTTGATCTGGCTTTGCTTTATATACCGTGCCTTTATTTTGCTTATTATGTCGTAAATGTTTTAAATATTGTAAGGACAGATGATGTTAAAAAAACAAACGCTAGTAGTGCCTTGTAAATATCGTGCAACGATCTGTTCGAAAATGTTATCGATAATCACATGTTTAAAAACTTAACTGACCGACTTCCAATATACCGATCGTGACCAAATTTATATGGGACCACCCTTGAAAGAAGCTCTATCGAACACAAAAAGAATTTTGAAGATCGGCCCACATTCGGTGGAGATATCGCGTACCATACATAAAATTGGTCGAAAATTGGTGCTACGGTTTCAGCCCCCTTATTCTTGACACTCGATTCGACTTTGAATTCGATTTGGTTACATTTATTGACTTAAAAATCCATTGAGTTATAAAGTGCGCTAATGTCGCATTAGATCCGGGAACTTCTTATTTGGTAATTTTTACCGTGACATTAGTGCACATTTTGACTCTATTTCCGTGGACTTTTGAGTCACGAAATAAAGTCGAATCGAGTTTCAAGAGTCATCCTCCAGTTTACGGGAATTTCAATACAATATTCAGAACTTGTTGGATGCAGGCCGCTTCCAACAGGTCGATCTGGAAATCTTTGGGGGTGGCCTATGTTCCGCAGTGGACGACCTATGACTGATGATGATGATTCCGAACTTTGTAACAAAATTATGATGTTCAGGTGTTGTGTAATTTAACATCCTTATAACGTAGCGATAGTTATACGCACAAACAGCACGTATAAATACAGCAGAAAACTGTTATTTATGAGGCTGCGTCCTCCAACATATTTGTAAATAAGAATCGTAATGCGATCTTATTAATGACTGCTTTCGATTGTATCTCGCCTGTCACGCCACTCATGGAGCTCATGGCGCTCATGTCGCTTGCGGTAAACTCTCTCTGTCTGACTCTGAATGAGTCTAATAAATGTAGAGTCAATTGTGACAATAGGGTTCTTGACTCTTTTTTAAATTATATTTTATATGAAATTTACGTCGTCTGAAATAAAGATCAGAAAGAAATATTGAAATATTCTCAAAAATAAAAAAGTCATAAGCCTTTGAAGTTTACGTAATATTTTATGATGGTTATAATTGTTTAAGATATAACATAACATAACATAAGCTCACGCCTGTATCCCTGAAGGGGTAGGCAAAAGTGCACTAGCAAACTATGACACATTAAGCCGAACTTAGTTCCGTCCCAGATGTGATAGGGGGCGAGCCTATCGCCATATTGGGCACAAATTCTAGACTCTGGGCTGATATAGAAAATTTTAATGTCACTTTGCCCGACCCGGGGATCGAACTTGAGACCTCAGGACGGTAATCTTACCGAAATATAACCACGCCACCGAGGCAGTCCAGATAAGATATACCAATCTACCATAATATAGAAATGTTGAATTATCATTTACCTACGAACTGTCCTGCATTACAGTAGTTTTTGGGTGTGATGGCTAAATCTAATTTCATTATTTATCAAATAAATTTCCGCTCAATAAAGAGCAGTTTACGTTTTCAACCGACTTTCAAAAAGGAGGAGGTCCTCAATTCGTCTGCATTTTTTTATGTATGTTCCCCGATATCTCCGCCAAATGTGGACCGATTTTCAAAATTCTTTTTGTGTTCGATAGAGATTATTCGAAGGGTGGCCCCATATAAATTTGGTCACGAGTTATGAAGTCGGTCTGTCAAGTTTTTAAACTTGTGATTATTGTAGTTAATCTTTTTGGTGGAGATTGGTTGAGTGTTTTCAAATAAAACTGTAAGATGATAAGTACACAACGTACTTAAGTAATCGTTCAAGTGTACAGAAAACGTGCATGCTGATAAAACTGCATAGCTCACTACCGTGAAATTATGTTATCAGAAATGATATAAATGACTTATGATTATTGTTTTTGTTGTTAAAACAATTTGACTTTTACTTACCTGTCACTTCACTTTTTTATTTATATAAAAATGCTCTTGCTCTCTTTTGCGGTTTCTGTTCGATAGGAAATAGAGAGCGGAAATAAAGAAAAATATTTTATCAATATTTAAGTTGAAAATGTTTTACAGAAAAATTGAAAAAGTAATGAGTTATATTATATCTATATTTTATTAGACATTAGTTTTCCCGGAGCTTCACCCGCGTGAGTCTGTCTCGTCGCATTTCCATTTTCAACCCCTTTAATGAATTTCCAAAAATACTTTCTTCCTAGTTCCAATAAATTCGGCTATACGCTGATACTGCCTCGGTGGCGTGGTGATATTTCGGTACGACTACGGTTCTGAGGTCTCGGGTTCGATCCCCGGGTCGGGCAAAGTGATATTAGATTTTTCCATATTAGCCCGGAGTCTGGAATTTGTGCCCGATATGGCGATAGGCTCGCCCCCTATCACATCTGGGACGGAACTAAGCTCGGCGAAATGTGGGTGTTCTAGTTCGCTAGTACGCCTCTGCCTACCCCTTCTGGGATACAGGCGTGAGCTTATGTTATACGCTGATACGTCAGTTAGTCAGTCAATCAGTTTCTCCTTTTACTTACAGATGAGAAAAAAGATTAACCATATAGATTTTTTTTTTAATGTAAAACCGGCTTTGGTCAGTTCTGTGCTCGTATGTGTAGTGTGTACACGCCACGGCAAAAATGTTTTATAAACACGTACCTACGTACTCGTGTAGTGACTACGTTTGTAATTAGATTGGCTTTAGAGCATTGTTGAGAAATTATAGTTTGGGGTCTTTACACTTTACCTGGTAAACAATTAACTAATTAAACTTAGAGTGCACCTATTTTTTACTTCAAATAATCAGTTACCACAAAATAACATAAATATCAAAGGATTCTTTCCACCTGTCATTCTCCCAAGTCAGTGTGGATTCGACGCAATACACTTTTAAGCAGCAAGGATTTGTATTATAGTTTGCGCGATTTACCGTCAATCCCTGAGTTCTGGGCACAAGCTCCGGGAAAATCATATTAGAAAAAAGGCTTTGCCTGACCTGGGAATTGAACATTGGGCCTTTCGATCCACAGCCTATAGATACTGACATTATACATCAAGTAGGGACCGAAAAGATCAAGTGGATTAATTAGAGGTATATAAACTAAATATTACATTGCGAAAAAGAGATGAGGTGCAAAATTTGATAGATAGCAATAAAAAATATAAAAAAAACAATATAAAAAAAACAATACCTGTATAAAAACAATTAAATATATTTTATATTTATATTTAAAAATGTAAAAAAGGAACTGTAACACGACGAAAGAAATACAGCAATCACTAACGTACTCCGAATACCATTAAGAAATCTAATAGGTTATGCATTAGGTACCCGTTAATGATTATTTTATGTTGTCAAAACATAATTAATGAGAAAAAGTAACAGTATAAATAAAATCGAAGACTGAGGCTTACTAACGAATTTGACAACCGAATTCGAATCTAGCCTTCGATATTTGTATAAAATTTTTAGTTTTTTACTACATCCTAAATCTCATGAGTGCGCGGCAAGGGGCGTTACTTATAAAACAGTTAAACTAAGAATAGTCTGTCCCTTTTTTTCTTGTGTCACATTGTTTGAAAATAAAAGGGACAGAATATTCTTTAGGTACCATTTGCTCAGCTAAACTGTTTTTATAGGTAAGGCCCAAGGTGTACAGCGAGCGATTATCAAAATTATCCGTGCCTGAGTCTGAGCCCTTTGACCCGCATCACCGCGCCAAAAAATTAAACCAGTTTTGATTAAAAACCACACTGCAATGCGGTTCTATAGTCATATTATACCGGTCTTAATAATTGCACTCTATGTTAAATGCATTTATAATGATAACGCATTTTAATAATGGCACATCTCTTATTTATTTATTCAATTCGGATAACTTATACAACAACAATTATTACAATAAAATGAAATGAAATTAGTATGAATATGAAATTTAAATTTACAAATTATATACAATAGCTTAATCACTAGTTTAACTTCCCTGCGAGATGTTTTACTTTTATAATATGAGGGACTAAATTTTCCACAACTGTCTTATAATCTTTTTTTTCTTATCCCACCTTAATGTGGGGTCGGCGCAACACACTTTCAAGCATGATGCAGAAAGGATTTGGCTAAGTTTTTACGACCGGCTGCCTGTCTGACGTCAACCTTCTCTGAGGGATCCAGTCCCGGGCAAATTAAATTAGAAAATTGGCTTTGCCCGACCTGGGAATCGAACCCACGACCTCCCGGTCTACAGCCTATATGTGCTGCCACTAGACCAAGGAGGCGACACCACAACTGTCTTATAATATCTACTTTAAAATACGTATAATTTATTCAGTAGATTGTTAATATTTTTGGGGGCATTGTCGTAGGTCCGTGAGATACATCGTAAGATCTATAAACCCATAGACTCTTCCAATATGAAGTTAATATTTTGTGCATTTGACGTGGGGTAAATTTTTTCGGAGAAATTAATCATGGCTTATATACATATACCTACTCTGTTCGAAAAACACGCAGAAATGTTTCATATAGGAGTTGACATTTTAATATTTAACCGAGTATCTATAGACTTAGGCTGAGATCTATAGAGCGAACTTCGACTAAGTCTAAAGTAACGAACTCAGTGAGGATTTAGGATTGTTAAATCAAACTTTGACTTAGTCCGAGTGATTTTTTACAAGAATAACAGACTGACAGAAAGACTAAGCAAAGATTTTCTTGTAAAAAATGACTCGGACTAAGGCAAAAATCCTCACTGAGTTCGGTACTTTGACTTAGACTTAGTCAAAGTTCGCTCTATAGATCTCAGCCTAAAAGCCGCAATTAAAGCAAGTACTACAATAATATTTATTTTATAAGAAAGTTAGCATTTTTTGTGAATAATAAAAAATGATAAGTTTGTGAATAGAAAATTATTGTTCGCAGTCATTCGTTGTAGCCTTTCACTTGCTTCTACTGTTTTATATTTTTTCGTATTTTTTCTTTAAGCGCTATCTTGTACAGGAAATATTGTTAATAGAATAACCGAAAAAAGTTATTTTCATAATGCTTTTTTCCAATAATACTAGTATCTAGGCACATATAATCATAAATCATAATATACACAATGCTTTACGTGAGATAATTAAAATTTCTATGAATTCTATAATCAGATCAGGATATTTAACAAACTTGCGTTATAACTTATATAATATTTAAGCGCTGCTATTTATTATATACGATATATATACAGGCTATTCTTAGCGAAAAGATGAGCGAAAATGTAAAGTAAAGCCCATAGTGTTTAAATCTAAACATTAAAAATGTTATAAAATGTGTTTATCGAGGAACATTTTCGTTTCGAACTTTTATTCGAAAGTAACCATCTCCCTAGAGTACTTGAACAAAATGGTGCCAGTTATGTAACATAATATAAGAAAACATTACATAATAATCCATACTGTTTCACTTTGTTATTTTATCACATTGTAACCTTTACAAGTTTTTCTACATAACTGATATACCCTACAGTATATACATTGTTGTAACATATTAAATAACCGTTTTTATTAACATTTTATTTTATATAGTATGGAATAACCTTAAGTAATAAGAGGCAGTCACAAGTATTACACGAACTAGTTTGTGCCTATGCAACCCTGGTCAGGAAAAATGTGCAACTAGTGTTCCGTCTTTAATAGGAAATCAATAGTTATCCTATTATAAAATCGTCGTGTGTTTGTTTGAACATCAATCACTCTGGACAACATTGTTTTATATTAAGCATACAACATTACCGACTCCATTCAATTCTTCTGTCTATAGAATTGGGTACATGACTAATACTTTTTTATTAATTTTATATGAAATTAACGCCATCTAAAATATAGCACTGAAAGAATTATTGAAATATTCTCAAAGATAAAAAAGTTATAAGCATTTGAAATTTGGTGTAACCTTCAAACTGCGGAAAAGAGAAGTATCAGTAATATCACGTCAGAGCCATAACGGTACGTGCGTTTCAAAGGGATAGTAAGATAACCCCACTACATCCCCACTCTTGCTCATTGCAGAATTTAAAATAGGAATAACTGACTCGTTTTTCAATCAATTTCGATACAGATTTTACAGAACAGTTTATTTTTTGTTTTATTTGCTAGTACATATAAAAATGTGTACAAAATCAAACATAGTCAAGTACCCAATTATTAACGGCCAGAATAGAACTTAGTGATTTTCTTACATAATTAAAACCTATGTTACACTAAACTATGTTATACTTACTCGATAGTTCCGCGGTTAGATTGCGCATGCGGCGACCGCGTGATAACCGCGCGCATGCCTCTCCGGAACAAGCACTGCCAGTACCAAGCATGAAGCATGTCGCGGAAAAACTTGGTTTAATGGCAATATAGAATCCTACCCTTTTAGAGTTTTATTTTCCAGGTCTTTGCTTAGTCTTCTCCGTAAATATTAAAGATCTTATTTAAATACTTAATAGTAATAATAACACCTTTGTATGTACTTTTACTTCTTATAGGTATAAAATAATGTTACTAATATTATTTTTTGTAATCTAATTTTGAAGCTATTTTTTTTAAATTATTTTTAGATAGGCAGGTACAGTTTTTCTGGACAATCTAACTAATATTATAAATGCGAAAGGTTCCAAGTATGTATGTATGTTTGTTACTCTTTCACGCAACAACTACTAAATAGATTTTGATGAAACTTCACAGACATATAAAGTTTCCGTTGGATTTGTCCACGGACAAAGTCGCGGGTAGCAACTAGAGAACATTCGCGAATCTACGTCTGTTGTGTTCATACTAACAAACTTTCGCTGTTGTGTGAATGCAACAGCCATAGATTCGCGTTAGTTCGTTCGGTTGGTGCGTACCCGGCACAAAGCGCTCATATGCATGTCTACATCATTATTATAGTTCACCCTGGAACGACCCTATGTTGGTATTAATGTAGGGATGTGAACAAAGTAAACTGGTTTATTGGGGCAAATGCTAATGAACTAGCCATGGGAAAGTCACGCCTTATTGAACAAAAATTGGCTCAACATTTTATGCAATATGCATAATAACTTGAACCGAAACCTCGTTCGAAAATCATTTTCCAGTATTTGTATAGGCCCGCCCCCTATCATATCTGGGACGGATTGAACGCGGCGAAATGTGGATGTTCGAGTTCGCTTGTTCGCCTCTGCCGACACCCTCGAAGATACAGGCGAGTTTATGTATGTATGTTTCCAGTGTTCGTTAAGGAGGTTTCAGATCTCCCGGATTCTCACCTCTATGTACTAAATCTACCTGTCACCAGGTTAAAGATAAACACTATCTTCAAATATACATCTTTCTCTACTAGCGGTTATAAAGAGAAATATTAGAATCTGAAATATCAGGTGGAGATAATACTTAAGATACCTTAAGAATTAACTAAGAATCTCTTCCTTTGTAAAGTCTAAAATGATAGTCCTGCCACGGCAATACTATAAGCACAAGTAGCATTTGCAGTGGATTAAAGGTTGTCATTACGAACTTATATAGCTGTATAAGGATTAGCTCGGCCTTACAGCTATTTGCGTGTTTAACTATCGTAAAAACCAGGTTTTATAGCGATCATGCGCTTTGATGGTGTATTTAAGTGTTGTAAATTGTGTAGTATTGGTTTTAAGCCCATTTCGAATTTTATTTTAAAAGTACACCTCTTTAAAGAATGTGGTTGTTACAATAAATATTTTTGTAGGAATTTATAATATTTATTAATTCATTTATAATCCACTTAATACTAAATTTTGTTTTACTACAGCACACTTATTTAGTGGCGAAACTGTTATATGTACATATACCTCTATACTATAGTATACTACGTATGCAGGTGTCAATAATGCATGTTGCGCTATGGATTTTCTTGGAATTAAACGTAATTTCAACGTACCAGGTAACATAGCGCCAACATTCTTTGCGAATCGTGCGGAAGTTACACACACATACACCTTGCGTATTACATACGTATAAAGTTCGTAGTGTGCAACTCACCGCCGATTCTCAATCACTTGCGAGTTGCGACACACGCGAATGTGGTGCATTAACGTTGCATGCAAGTCCCTCGTAGTAAGCAAAAATCGATCCAACGAACAATGACACTAGTTCACACCGAAACTGAGTTCAACTAAGCACAAAAATGTACTATTGCCGTCGTGGGTCAACTTAGCCTATAGAATTCAGTTTAAATTATGTATTTCTTGCAAAATATTGCGTTTTATATTCAATATGCGTATAACAGTTCAGCTATTAACAACAAATGTTCATGCGACAAGGAAACTGTATTAAAATATAAATATTAGCACATGTAAAATATTCCATTGGTATACCTAGCTATCATGGTAAACGTGCGCGGTTGTCAATTCAATATTTTAACAAGTCCTTATAATTATAACTTCTAAATACAACATACTGCATATTCACATAAAATAGCTCACCAATGAATTTATTAAAGATCATAGTTCCATAAAACGGTGACCATAGGTCGCATTTTTTAATCTAAGATTAATCATGGGTGAATCTAGATTAATCATCAAAAACTAATCGTGGCAGACTAAGGCCTCCCTCCCCCAAGACATGATTGTAGCGGTAAAACGGTTTTCCACGCGGAAACAAAAACCTAAGGCCTCACCTATCTCATTAGTAGACGAGGCCCATACTCAGACAGTATTACAGGGTTTATATTATTGTAACATATTCAATCACTATCGTGTCGGTAGTATGGCACAAGCTTAAAAATATATTCGAGAACAGTGAGTTCGATGTGCGTGACTTTTGATGACGACTGATGTAACCGTAATGTGTGCCCCTATTATATTGAAATTGATTTGCATGCTTGATGTAACTCTGCGAGCTGCGAGACAGTTGCGCGTTTCGACTGACTGATAATTTTCCTCATTTTAATCACAACACTTTGAAGTTTGAACAATTTTGCATAAACCATTTTTGGAATTGTAGTACTTAGTTAAATGGTCTTATTTTAGCACACGTTTTTAGGTTCCTAATTCGAAAGGCAAAAATTGAAGACTTATAGTTTCGCCATGTCCGACCGTTTGTCTGTCTGTATGTCTGATCGCAGTTTATCTCAAAGACTATGAGTACTAAAGGGCTTTAATTTGGCATGGGTATACAAATCTATCATACTGAAAAAGTCGCAGAATAAAATCTTGATAATTTTTTGAGGGTATCTTCCCTCCATGCAAAGTGGGGATGACATTTTTTCTCGACTATACTATGGTATATATTTTTCGATTCGAAGGTCTGTTTACGCAATATTAAGCTTTAAAGTGTACATTTTTAGTATAGTGGGGCGTCTCCTCCCCTGTATTTCCTAAACGGTTAATTTTGGATACGTGAAAAAGTTCACCCTAGTAACATAATGAATTTTAAAGAAATACTATCACGGCTAAGCAGACTTTACGAGTTAAAGAATAATAGACGACCAAAGGAAAAGAAAAATTTCGTACATTTTTTTCGGAATATCACTAGATAAAGTTCTTAGTTAAGTAAAACAGGTAGTAAATATGAGTTAAATTGTCTAATAAAATTTATATTAAAGTTACAGTTACCCTTACTTCGGAACCCTGTACTGTGGGTGGTCAAATATGCAGCATGCACTTGCCCGGTTTTTTAAATAATTAGAAAATAATAAATCCTACCTATTACTTATTTGTCAGAATTTTATATTTTTTATTTATTATTAATTTGTGATTTGTATTGTTTATATAAAAATTTGTTTAATTATGTCTTGCATATAATTTTTTTAGTCTTTAATAATTAATTTTACAAAGTAAAATTATATTAAAAGTGTACCTATTCCATTATTATTAATGTTAACAAAGACATTAGCAGAGCAATAAAGTATTTCGAACAAGTTTTTAGTTCGTTCTAAGTTGTATGAATGTGGAAACTTCCTCGTGGCGCCGATGGTCTATTGTTAGTCCTCTACATAGGTATTACTAAACCTTATAATATACGTAACATGTACGTGACGTCATGTCCTCAGTTATTACTGTAGTTATTACTCAGACTTACATGCACAGGACTTATAGCCTTTATTCGTGCGACGGATTTGGAAAACGGTAGTAATTAATTTAGATTACCTAGGGCCACTACCACGATAATCTATATTTATCACAAATCTTTATTTAAATATAATATAAATCCAGAGAAGGTGTTATTAATAGTGCTGCTAGTCGCCCGCGATCCCGCGAATACTACGGCTGAGATCTATAGAACGAACTTCGACTAAGTCTAAGTCAAAGTAACGAAATCAATGAGGATTTGGGATTTTTAAATCGAACTTTGACTTAGTCCGAGTGATTTTTTACAAGAAAATCAGACTAAGTCAAAATCCTCACTAAGTTTGTTACTTTGGCTTAGACTTGGTCGAAGTTCGCTATACATATCTTAGCCTGAAAGGTAACTTACTTGAGGTTGTGTTATGAGGTACATATGTCGTTTGAGACCACCTTATCTTTCAAGTTGTATGGAAAAACAATTTAAGAAGCCGGTAAAATTAAGTAGCGTTTCTGGACTCGGGGTTTTTTTTTATTGATTTCTTTTACACCAGCCATTATTGATTTTATGGTAATATTGAGTTCTTTCATGCTTTTATAATCTGTTACTTACATATATATTTTTTTAATTATATCTTTTCATTAATTACAATTTAATTTTTATTTTATGATTATTTTATGATACTCGGGGGTTTATTAGGTACATTTTTACTAACCTGCCAAGTGCAAGTCAATTTATAAAATTTATCTGTATATTATTATCGACGTTCTTGTACATATTATGCCAATTAGGGACACGTAAATTCAAGAACACAATATTGTTATTATTTTATACACTCAGCTTACAGTGTAACGTTGCGGTAAACATCCTTTTGTCACGCACAATAATGGCTTCTTTGCACATAATTTATTTCAATACACATTATTAATCATGACATGTATAGTTTATCGACACCCAAGACAAAAAGAATCAAGGGTATGTTACTTAAAAGGAGATTAATAGGAACTGGGAGACAGGGGGGGAATTGGGCCCTCAGATATCTCACTCACCGAAAGAAACTCATCAGCGAGCTGCCATTTTACGTCAGTTTTCTGTGAGGAAGTGGTATCAAATCGCACTTTTTATAAACTAAAGTAATATGATGTGATTTAACTTGAGATGTATATAAATGTAGTTAACCAATTTTATTTACTTATCTATGTGCTATAAATACCTAAATAAATTGCCAGCCTCCTTGGCGCAGTAGGCGAGTAGCCGGCTGTGAAACGACAGGCCGCGGGTTCGATTCCCGCACCGCGACAAATGTTTGTGTGGGCTACAGATAATTGTTTCGGGTCTGGGTGTTATGAGACCAAAAGTCTCCCGTAGTTCCTGATACCCACGACATAGTATATATGATAGTGTGGGGTCAGGACTATGTGTGTGACTGTTGGGTGTTGTATTAAATTATCTAGTTAATGTAATATTATACAGGTTGTTGCAAAAAAGTAGTATCAATAATGATTACAATTAAAAGGAGGATAGCTAGCAATATAGCTGTAAAGTAAAAAATTTCGTAAGGCTATTTGTGATGATTTGTTTCTGGCCTATTGGGTCAGCTTGCTATGCTATAAATAGTAAATTATATTATTAACTATTTATTTTATTTTACTTTATTTTATTTGGACGCATTCCTATTTTAAGACCCCCCATGCGTAGTAATTGGTTTCAAAAATATGTAATGTTTTTATCTTTTAACTTTATTATATGGAATAGATTTTGGTACCACCTTTCTGCAACACCCGGTATATTGATGATATCATACTCGATTTTCCTATTCACAATTTATAAGAGAAGGTACTGGATTCTCGATATTTGAGATATTGAGTTTCGTGGAAAGTATGTTTATGAGCAAAGTTTATGAGTATACTTCCACCTGCCCTAATCCCACTCCAGCGCGAGTTCGGCCCAAGTACAACACATTACAGCAGGCTGCAGAAAGGATTCGGATTAGTTTTTACGACCGGCATGTCAACCTCCTCTGGGGTTATGTATGGGTAAAAATATTAAGTGCACTATTACTTGGTTCAATGTAATAACGTTCTCAAAATACTATTATTGCTCACGCACGAATTATATTTGGAAACGTATAAACAGATGAATCGAAAGATTACACTCACTTATATTCATATAAGGGCTTTGGTACAAATATCGGGTCGGGTTCGATCCCCGGGTCGGGCAAAGGGATATTGGATTTTTCCATATCAGCCCGGAGTCTGGAATCTGTGCCCGATATGGCGATAGGCCATATTTAATGTGATGCAATAGATGTTTAATTTAATGTGATGCAGGCCGCTTCTAACAGGTCGATCTGGAAATCTTTTGGGGAGGCTTTTTGAACTGTCAAAATCACAGACATGGTGTGAAGTTCCCCCGAAACCGGGCATTGTTCTGGCATTAATGGGGTAATTTATATGTAGATGACAGGTGCGTTAGTATAACAGTAAAATTGACATTTACGTAAATTACGTGGCATGTACGTCATTCAATTGGATTATACGAATATATAATAATCTATACTTTTGAGAAACTATTTAAGAATATAATATATCGTTAAGCTTGCGGTAAACTAAAACGTTGTCATTTGTTTGCAATTTATTATCCGCACGCGTGCCCATTCGTTTTGGGTCAAGGGTACATTTCGCAGACAGAAATATGCTTACGTGGATTTACGTCTTATGACCACTCAAGCGAGGAAGTGAAGTGGATGTTATGTCAGGAGATGTCTTCAGATGGACATGACATATGGTTTACCGTGCTAGTTTGGAAATCTCGGTTTTTTAATGCAGTTGAATGGTGAGACGGGCAAACTTATCACCAGATTATAAGCGATACGACTATGTATTTACACTAGCAACACAACTCGTGTGCTTAATATCGAACATCAGGATGCCACTATACTGTGCTTATCATCCTGGGAAATTGGATATTGGCTGAGATCTTTAGAGCGAAAAACAGACTGGCAAAAAGACTAAGCAAAGATTTTCTTGTAAAAAATGGTTCGGACTAAGTCAAAGTTAGATTTGGAAATGCGAAATCCTCACTGAGTTCGTTTCTTTGACTTAGACTTAGTCAAAGTCGCTCTATAGCTCTCAGCCTAAGTCTTATGGCGGGTACACACCGGCTGAACGAAGGCGACAGAATCTATACCTGTTGCGTTCACACAATCAAACTTTCGCTGTTGTGTGAATGAAACAGGCATGATTCGTTCGCCTTCGTTCGGCCCGGTGTGAACGCACCATTAAAGTGCATACATACTATATCATTCAAACCAAAATACAACATTGCTTGCACTATGTAGCTTGGTAGGTAGAAATTATGGCGGTACTCTCGCATCTGACAGTTCTAGCATCAGTTATGTGAGAGTCATACCTCCAGGAAAGAAAGACGCGTAGTGTAGGATAGTGTTGGATGTTCTGCCATACAATTGATCGACGACTTGAGGAAGGTGGTGCGTAGATTTTATAACAGCGACTGGCAAACGAGCAGATGGGTCACCTGGTGGAAAATGATTTCTACCGCCCAGACACTCAAGATACAAAAATAATCATGGGTACGTAACAGCAAGCTGCCACTTTACGTCGGTTTTCTGTGAGACCGTGGTATCAAACCGGTCGAGCCGGCCCATTCGTGCTGTAGACGTGAATGTCTACAGCCTGGCTCTACCACTTGCGAGACTGCGTCACTAGCATCCGACTATAGACGGCAATAGGCTGAGAATTAACACTCAATGGACTACGGAACCCATTAATGAACATGTTCGGACTACAGCCTTGTAAAATTGAGGATAATAGAATGGCACATGCAATAAAAATTACGTTGAAGTACACAATTTATGTCAAAGTGTTCGGCCGCACATCACGTTCGAGAAAACGTGAGTGATCTAAATTGATCGCATCAATGACTTACGATTATGTACAATACATCACAGTAGGTGTGTATATGGAGACAACTAAAATATTGAGGATTAGTTGTTTTGATTGTTTAGTGGTAGAGCTGTGGAAAGATTTTTGAATAATCACAAGTTTAAAAACTTAACTGACCGACTTCCAATTTACCTATCGTGACCAAATTTATATGGGACCACCCTGAAATAAGGTCTATCGAACACAAAAATAATTTTGAAAATCGGTCCACATTTGGCGGAGATATCGAGTAACATACATAAAAAAATACAGACGAATTGAGGACCTCCACTTTTTGTTGAAGTCGAAAAGCAGTCCTAAGCAGTTAAAATAATTTAAATAAACATAATATTGCACGCGTCATTACGTTTTCAACTCTTATATTATTATGAAGTGTCTAAGTAATTAATGTAGATACGTTCTGTTGATGTTTTATTTGAATACCGTTTTAAAAAATAGACGCAATTTTTTATCCACATTTCGTAGTGTCAGTGATAGTTGCATTTAATGTCGTTGTTAGAAAAGAAAATGTAAATTCAAAATAGTTCGCAATTTATAATCGCTCCGTTTATAAATACGCGTATTTCTGTAAAATATTAATACACTGCAGTCATTACTCAGATTATTTTTTGGCAATACTTTATGAGCACGCAATGTAATATGAACGTACGATGATGGTTGTTTTCGTGTATATCGCAGTAACCACGTAGTGAGGGGTCGCCCGGCGTCCCCTCGGATGCCAAGCTTGGCGCCAGAGCGGGGTGCCGCCGGCCAGACAATGACGTCACGTGAAAAACACGATTTCCCTAGTCAAGCAGCCAGATTTCTTTACATTGTACAAATTGATATTATATATAGATATATTATTGGCCTCATTACTGACTTTGGGTGGTTTCTGAGTGACTGTTGGCTGTATTTATTTATATCGTGGCGTTTTTATTATATTTCGTAATTTCGATTAGGCCACCATCACCATGGATGGTAACGTTGCATTCGTTCTACTTCAGGAATACAAGCGTCAGCTCATTAAATTGAACTCAAAAAATGGCACGAAATAAATAAGGTCAACATTTTATGGGTACTATATCAGTTTCGCGTCTGTTTTGTTTCACATCTTAACAAATTGCATCGGATTTTAATGTTCACTTGTTAACTGCAGAGAATAGGTCATCTTTATGTAGCGCCGCATTATTGTATAGCAACTATTTATGAACAAAAATAATCTAGAGTCTAGACTATTACTTTGTGTAACACTCAATCAATTGCACACGGGCAACAACTGCTGCAACAGTTCTACCCGTCGGAAGCGACACATATATATGCTACATAAGCGTATGGGCCACCGGAGGCCGAGTCGTCCGTGACTATTTAAACTATGTCACTTTAAAGCTTATATTAATGATCAAATTATTTATAAAATTACTGCGTGTAAAATTAAATGAATATAATCTAATAAACATAGCATTCAAAATGTTTTCTCTCAACATGACTTCTTCAATTTATACCACATAAATTCGCTTTTGAATTATGGCTCCTGGACCATCTTGTCTCAATTCCTTTCATACTTATTTGTGAATGACTTTCATAACTTATTAGAAAATATGCGTAATGTTTTATTTGCAAGGACATTTTACGTTTCACGATAACAACTTCAATTTATTATTATTAATTTATTAGCAAGATGGCATGGCACGCGTCTGGTGGCTCAATGAGGTTTAGAATCAGTATAAAAAAACATTGGTCATGTAAAAACAGATTTAGGCTTAGAATTGTATTCATACTTTAAACTTAAGTATCCAAGTTTATTAAAATCCATAATAAAACTCATACACAGATCCCCAAAGAAAAACTTAAACTAAAACACTCTTATTTCGCCGAGCATATGTGATAGGTTACACCTATCATAAAAAACTCAGGTTTTATTTATACATATACGGGAGCAATAATGATACCTAATGATTCGTATTACAAGCGCAGTGAGCAGTATTGCTTCATGCAATTTGCAGTATCATATCAAACTTCATTGGAGGCAAGAGCAATTTTAGCACAGCCGTAACCAAACGGTTCCCAGTATTATTTGTGTCAAATCAATTCACTTCCACGGTTGCATGCACAATCAACTCAACGTTATACAAGTCTATATAGTATCAAATAGAATAAATTAAACAAGTCGAGATGATTAAAACGGCCTTGAAGTTTACGGCTTCCAAGGAAACGATCGACAACTGGTGAAGAAATAATAGCCAATGTCAACAAATCCAGGGCAAGTCTATTTCAAACTTAAAAGTATTTTGGGACTGCGTGGTACATCCGAATTCAGAAGGATTTCTCTTGTTGAAGATGCCAATGAAGGAGATCGTGAACAGACAAAGTAGATATTATGATTGAAATAAAACTATTCTTACGGATTCTATCACGATTAGGTTCCGTAAGAATAGTTTTATTTCAATGTATAATATTCGCGTAAACTTAAGAAATCAGTAGATATTATGATGTTGGTTGAGATATATGAGCTTACAAAATTAGTATAATTAGTAGGACTGATTTATCTAATTAATTTTTTTAAAGAAAATTGGGTGGTGCTTATGTGTTACCTTTGCGCTTTGGCATCTTAACAGTGACCCCTAGTAGGACGTCTGTACGTTTTTTGACAGTTCTTGCTTCTCTAAAACGACTATAGTTACAGGCTACAGCACGTCCATTGCTGGATATAGGCCTCCTCAACATTAACCTGTTCAAAGCGTCTTATCTACATATTTAACAGCGCCACTTACGGTAACCACAAACATTTAAAAAATATGGAGAAAAACTTGGGGCAATTTGCCATTGAAATGTTTGCACTAGCGCTGTTTTCAAATAATTAATCAAAATTTATCTAGATATTGTTGTGCATATATAATAATTTGAAAAATAATGTGTTTTTCTATAACGCGACATAATATTTTGTTGCATGTCGAGATACTAGGATTGATATCATGAGCTTGAACATAATTATGGTATGTAAATTATGTATTTACTTACACATATTGAACATAATATGAAAATTTGTATTATATCACAGACAGTACGTAATATTATGTACTATTAATATATTGGAGTAAACAGTGCGGTGTCGCGTATCGTATAACGATAACTAACTTCCTCGACTTATAATTTGAACATAGGTTGATGTTCGTGTCCACGTATTATTTTATGTATTTTAAAAATAATTATTCATTGCAATTATGCCAATAATTGAATGGGAATCGTTTTTTGCATCGCTTGATTATATTATTTTTAACATATTATGGTTTCACCTTACTGTAACATTGGAGACAATGAGTTGTTTTTATTTCTTCCGTGCTTTATAGTTTCATGCAAGAGATTTTCAGATGTCATTGCCACCATTAAAAAAAATGTTACATGTGTAGAGGCTTTATAAATATATATATATATATATTTTGTTTATATAATTTAGAAATAATAATAATCACTTGGCCTATGTCCAGCAGTGGACGTCCTGTGGCTGATGATGATGATTCTAATTTAGAAACTTTTTGTTTTTGATTTGTGTTAATTTGTTTTGTTCAGAGAAGTAGGAACTTACGTCAATGGTAGAGCTTTAAACTGTTCTTAATAGTACAAAAACAGATGAAGGGCACATGACGGACTCAATAAAAAATTTGTCGTGATAGCTACCGTAACCATTAGTTTCCGATGAAGCAATTCATCTGTGACGTTCCGACGTGTGACGTGTCATGCCATTGTTCTGTAAGGACTTACCTAAACCCATTCTACTCAGCTATCAGCTACACCTACTGCCTCTCCTTATTTGTACCTCCATGTATTGTTACCCAAGGCGAATTGCAAGCAAATTCATCACGTTGCAAAAAGTTTATTAGTTTTCGGAATCAATTTATAGTACATATTGAGACTTATTTTTTTTAGTTTGTACATATATCCTATTTGATGAAACGAAATTCGTGCAGTCCCACAATGCAGACATGCAAATGAAATAAATTCATTTGTTTAAGAAAATTATTTTGGCTTATGTTAAAAAAAATCACGTTATTGTATGTTATCCTAAAAATAAAATAAAAAATACACCCATTCATAGATAGATTACAGACACGGTACGATAATGTAATAGGAATGTAACGCCCCGGCACAATATTATTATTTTGGCCGTACATTTTCTAGTATTATTTGTACGTATTATGCCTATTCTATATGCCCTTACATAAAACTATAAATAGCTTTATTTCAAACTATAAATCTAAGGTATTATAATTAATCAAGCGAATGTTTTGGCAACAAACATGTACCATCAACTCGATGTATGTGGTGCGGACGTTTCGAGTTCCTGCTTCCTATAAACCTTAACCATTAAACTGCGCACAAGGGTAAAAATAAATATAATAAGGAGTACTAAAATTATATTAGGAATTATTATTATGTGATATCTTGACGGTCATCCAAAGGTCGGTCTCACCTCAGTGTTCGGATTTATTGTGGGTATACTGAGAGCTATTTTACAGTAAACATAGATACTTAAAGTGTATTCACGATCGTAATTCTAAAAATGTTAACAAATCGTGTTGATATAATTCTATGCTGTTGTAATTTGGCATAAGTCTGTGGCGAATGTAACTTTGTAAAATAGTAGATATACATAAGTGGCGCTTGTCTCACTTATGAGGTCAGAATTAACAGGGTCTAAAAATATTTTGATTTTGAACATACTTTACGCACGAGTTCTGAATTCTCTGAATCTTAACATTCATTTAATAGCGTTTTGATTTTTACACGGTAAAAGCAGTATAGGGGTCTGAATTACAAAGTGTTTTATGTCGCAATTTGATTTTGACTTCACATGATTTAAGACAGACGTTTAGGTAGTTAATTTTGGCATTTTTTGTGTCTGGTTCTGGTCCCAATGCAAATACTTTTACAGTAAATGTACATATTGGACAACAGCTAACTTCGCATTAATTTGGAAATTTTCCGAACATGACCCATTATTTGTTTGTGGTAAAGTTGAAATTGAGTGTTTTTAGGAACAAATTATTTTTGTTAATAGTTTATGACTTTTATGCTGCAATATTTTTTTAAACTGCTATGCGATTTTAATTTTTATTATTTTCTAGTAATATTTTAGAAATGTAGTGTTATTACTTATATGTGCTTGCTACTGAAACATTGGCAACGGTAGCACGCAATTACCATAAATCCCCATTAAACAAGATGGACACTGTTAAAATATTTTCCGAATACACGCGATAAGGCGGTAAAATCCGCTACGTGGCCCTATTTGATTGGAATATAACCTACAGGTAATACTTATCGACTTGGGTTACATTATCATCATTATCATCATCAGCCATAGGACGTCCACTGCTGAACATAGGCCTCCCCCAAAGATTTCCAGATCGACCTGTTGGAAGTGGCCTGCATCCAGCGACTTCCTTGGGTTACATATTTCCCTTAAAATACATATACAGTTATTGACGCGGCAAGCCCCCAGAATCGCATGTTTACATGTTTTATTTTTAGACATCCGCCATTTTTGCGTCGAAAGATTGATGCTCATATTATGACGATGACAAAGTCTTGATGGACGAGTTATCAGTTCTTGGGTAATGTGTCATAAGATCTAACGAAACCTAGAGAAACTGTGAAGAATAATGTTCCCCATTGGCCTTGCGCTTTTCAATGTCAATTTATCTTCTTGACATGTTGTATTCAGAGTACATAAGTTATTTTGTCATTTTTTCTGACAGATTATCGGAAAATCGTTTAAAAGAAGTTCTGCTTTCTATTTCGTGAGATCAAAAAAGACAGTTGAATTCCTTAACTATTGAGATAAGGGAATGAAGTTTTATGTCGGTATTAATACGGAGCACTCAAGTATGCATCTGGATTTAAAGCTACTTTTATATAGAAGTACAAAAATGTTGTTTCAAAACTAGATAAATCTGAATATCGATCTGTAATACGGGCCTTATAATGATGTAGCTATTCAATGAGTAGGAAATAATCAGGGTCACGCTTCACTGTACCAAGGAAGGAGGATCATCCGACTTCTGACCGTCACTTTTTCACTCGTCGCCACTCCCATCACTCGTATCGGTCCGCTGATTACTTTAAAGTGTTAAATTGTTATGATCCGGCGTAGTAAATAAATTAGCGACAATTGATAACCTTTCATCATTTAGGGCATGGGATCTAGGATTTAGTAACTTAAAGTCGTGTCTCCTGCACTAAAACATTACACAAAACACCTACACAAAACATGGTGTTTCTACAATTTTTTATCTATGGTCCATTGTTACATGAGCAGGAGACAATGAAAAACCTAAATTTGAAGGTGTTTTGTTTCGAAATAACATTCGCAGAAGAGTCTGTTTAAAACATGCATACATGTCTCTCTATTGATCTTCGTCAATGGAAACTTTTTTATAGCAAAGACGGAATAAACGGGCAAGTTGATCCTGATGGTATGTGATTTCCACCGTCCATAGACACCCAACGGATTGTTGCCTTCCTTAAATGGTGGAAAATAGTGAACAGAAGGATTAGGTCACCTAATTCTCACTCACCAAAAGAAACGCAACTAGCTGCCACTTTACGCCGGATTTTGTGAGACAGTGGTATCTAACCGGTCGAGCCGGCCCACTCGTTACTGTCTACAACGTGGGTCTAGCATTCAATACTGAAGTAAACAAAAGACAAAGCAACGTGTCGCATACCTAGAGTATTTTTTATCGTCGTAAGATTTTTGGCGATGAACGTAGAAACTGGAAAAACATATTGCTTAGAATTTAGTTCGCAAAAAATATTTGGCAGGGATTGTGTTGGACTTTGACATTATACAAAAATACAATGTTAGATGTTTGCTTCATAGAGGCGCGTCTCCTGCACTAAAACATTACACAGATGAAACCTACACAAAACTTGGGTTCGCTACACATTTTTATCTCCATTGTTCTATGAGCAGGAGACATCGAAAATCATTATTTTGCATATGTGTTTTGTGTGGAGAAAAACAGACGCAAAAGACGCGCCTTTATCCCTATAAAGGTTGGGTTGCGATGCCTATTTCAATTCTATCATCTATAATAATCTATATGTATACTTATAATAGGTACCTAACAACCTTACCTTAGTAACCTTTATACCGGTTCCAACAGGTCGATCTGGAAATCTTTGGGGGAGGCCTATGTTCAGCAGTGGACGTCCTATGGCTGATGATGATGATGATGATGATGCTTATAATAGACTAGCTGTTATCCGCGACGTCGTTCGCGTGGAATTTATAAACAAATCTATAACACAGGATATATTTTTCCGATATATAAAGTAGCTTATGTGCTATACCAGACTATAGTCTATCTCTACATGAACAATCATCTAGATCTGTACGGCCGTTCTGGCGAGATTGAGAAGCAAATTATCCATCCAATCGAACTTTCGCATTAATAGTACATAGTAAGATGTGTAAATCGGCAGTTCTTGGAAAACTGTTCATGTCGTATGTTTTCAGCATCATTTATCGACGTTGTAAACACTATTCAAACATATCCTTATATAGTTGTAAACTACCTGCTTATTAGTGTAAACTTGTAAACGTCACGTGTAAATCATTTTTAGTAAAATACTTACACACACAAACCGTCGTATATTGTGTTGCTATAGGATTTTCCAAGTTATTTACGTCATATTGATAATATTCAGTACAATAAATATTTAGTAAGAGTATTTAATTATGCGTAAATTCATAGAATAGTTAATGAAATCCAATTGACTTTCAATTTGATGCTTAAATTATTTATAATGAGGCTCACGTAATTATAACTGACTACATAAGGGAGGTTCATTATGCTGTACCCGTCGGAGGCGGCACATATATATGTTACATAAGCGTATGGGCCACCGGACGCCGAGCCGCCCGTGACTATATACGACTTCAATTAGACAAACTACACGAAGCTTGACAAGGTGAATCCGGTGACACGGGCTTACAATATGTTGTTCACAAAGCGCACGGCAAAGTAGACCACAGCTCCTCTTAAGCCACGTCTCCTGCACATATTTTTCGAAACAAAAGACTCAAACCCCTACACAAAACAATGTTTTTCATTGTCTCCTGCTCATATAACAATGGACTATACAGAAAAAATTTTAGAAATATCATGTTTTGCCTAGGTGTTTTGTGTAATGTTTTAGTGCAGGAGACGCGGCTTTACGTTTCTACGAATGCGTTTAAATAGACCATAAAATGCCACATAAATTGTAGTTTTACAAAGTAGTTAGTAAAATTTTACAAGTCCGAGTTGCAACACAAGACGAATGTTAAAGGTAAATAAAATAGATACCTCATACCACAAAATTATCATAAAAGTATTGAAATAAAACTATTTTTACGGATTCTATCACAATTTGGTTTAATTTTTTTAAATTTATTTTGATTTTAACGTTTCAAAACTTCACAACTTTCGAAACTTTCGAAACGTCGAGCATAAAAATTAAAACCAAATCGTGATAGAATCCGTAAAAATAATTTTATTTCAATGAATAACATTCGCGTAAACCTAAGAAATCATTATATCATAAAAGTAATTATGATTTTTTAGGAAACGCCCGCTAGTGCAACTAATCAATCTTTCATAAATGGAAGAGTCCTTTTGATCACAGATCCTAAGAAACCATCATACGTAGTTCATTGTAAATTGACGCGTTTCATTTTGTAACATACATAAATGATATGTTATTCCCGACTTGTTTGCGATCGTGAGCATTACGATTGCAGATTTCATCGTTGATGTTGATAATATTGACGTCAGAAGGCGTGTCTCCAATGTCCACAAATACACAAGTAATTGTTGGCTTCGTAAGGCGCCTTGAAACTGATCTAGACATCTGCGTATCTGTAGACGGAGCAAAAAATATCTTAATAAGAATGTGGAGCACAATCATTGAATGTTAGGCGCCTATCATGTAGGTAGTAGGTACATGATATTATGTAGTTTCTAATTTCTAGAACGCCACTGGACTGTTCACCTATGTGATATGTCGTGCCATCATAGTTGACATTAGCTGATTGGAGCAAATATTTACATTGTCACAATATACACTGTCCACTGAGGCTCGTGATGAGAAAATTACGGATTTAATTGCGTTTACTTAATATGGATGCTTTAGTTATGTCGACAATGTATTCAAGCTCGTCACCAAACATTAAACACCGCGGTCAGGTCGAATGGTCGATAGGCGTCACACGACACGACACACGGTACATGAGGGAGAAGTGCCCCTTTTTACTCGACAAACGAGAAAGGCAAAATATTATATTACCTTAAATTAAATTGTACTTGTGCCTTGTAGTGATGGACAAATTAAGTTATTTCTTTCTTTCAAAATCAAAAGCGATTACTTGGTAAACTTACATGCGTTTGCGAACCAGAACCAAAAGATCCTAGAGTTGTAATACATTGTTTTTAAATATTTTTCATGTTAATAACGTTTATAAAACCGTTTCACAGTTAACATTTTTAAGTCTCTATTCATTATCTAACTCGCAACCGTAAAATTGCTAGTAGCACTTCCGCCACCCGCACAGATAACTTTGCCAAACTATTATACATAGTGGTATACTATACTATTGACTGTTTGGTTTCAGTTGATAGTTAGGTATGGGTTACAGCGTACAATCACAGTACAGTGTACACAGACAGCCGATGACGGCACCAAAATTATTTTAATACCTACATTACAGGCGCACTCAATGACGATGACGGACAATGGAGGCCAAAGGTTAACAATTGTCTTGATACTCTTAAATCATTGGGGCACCCGTCTCGTTTAGCAAACGCTGAACCACAGCAATGCTCCAATTAAATGAAGAGAGTTTCTGCCATAGCATAAGTAACGTAAACCAGTTAATAGTAGGTAAAGTCATGTTTATTAAGCCGCGTGTAGGACCTTAATCATTATAATCACAAGTTTAAAAACTTAACGGACCGACTTCAAATCCGATCGTGACTAAAATTATATGGGACCACCCTTGAAATAAACTCTATCGAACACAAAAAGAATTTTGAAAATCGATCCACATTCGCCGGAGATATCGGGTAACATACATATGTCATTGATATATTATTTACCTAGATGCACAGTTGACGCTCGGAAAATGGGACAGCAAAGAAGTGCTTAAGCACTCGTTTTGCCTACAGTCGGACGTCGATAGAATTCTAAATTTCAAAATTCAAATTAAAGAACGCTTGCTCATTTCGTTTAAAAACCTACTTTATAACACGTGCTTAGGGTTATATTTGTGTTGATTTAATTAGAACTTGTGATCGTTTTCTTCGTTTTATTTCTGAGACCACTTTTTAGGAGGATATTTGCAAAGAACTGTGCATCTAGGGTATAATATATTGATGACATATATACATAAACAAAAATAAAACAATACAGACGAATTGAGGACCTTTTCCTTTTTGAAAATCGGTCGATAATTAAAAATAGGAATCACTTAGAGCTGTCCCAAAAATGACTTTTTATTATAATTACGTTGATAATTATTTCGAGCCGCCTCTGAGGGGTTAATAAGTGTTTACTAAATCGCGTTACGCAACTTTTTTGTCTTTTTTTCTACTTTTCTTTTTCAGAGCTGAATGATAATTGACAAACATGTTGACTATGTGAGATAAATACTAAGATTTAAAATAGAACCAGGAAGCCACCGCGGTTTTACGAGTTACGACATTGAGACTACAGGAATGCTCTAGTATCTTTGCCAGTTTCTTGTTACTAGTGTTGCATTGTGTATCAAAATGAAAAACGAAATTATAAACTTTTTTAAGGATGTAAAAAAAATACACCCAACAGTCACACACCTAGTCCTGACCCTACACTAGGTATAACCTGTATCGTGGGTGTCAGAGACTATGAGAGACTTTCGGTCTCAGAACACCCAGACTTGAAACAAATATCTGTGGGCCACACAAACATTTGTCTCAATGCGGGAATCGAACCCACTTCGGCTTCGCCACGGAGGCTGTCAAAGTAAAGTGTAAAGTGTAAGTTAGGTGGGTTCATTATTTCTTAACTGCTTTTTACAATTGGGATAAAAATAGAAGCACAACGTTTTTAGATGATGAAAACCCGCTATTGACAGCGATTTAATTTTTCCAGACGTAGCGTCGCGTCGCTTCGCCTTGTGGTAATATTTCGTTAGTCGAAAAAACAATTAACGGAACAAGTTCACTTCAAAAGTAGCGTTTGTTCCCCTACAAAATGATTATCTCTATAGTGTAGGTGTGTAAAGGGGTTCGTTATGAAACAATGGTTAACAAGCAAAGGGTAAACTACTTAAAACGCTATGGTTTCATATTGGAGTATAAACCATCAAGTCCCATGCCAATAAAACCAAATGGTAGCCTATGGTGTTACGAATTATAAGCGTTACCTAACTCTAGTTGTATTTCATGAAAATATACAAAATACGTTAAGCCAAAGTAGGTTTAATTTTAAGAGTTCAGAAAACATTGAATTCTGTGAGAAATTCTAACTAAAATCTACATGTATAGTACACGAGATCGTTGGCTATTTTTAAACTCCCAAAATAGCGAACCGTGGTCACGTGGCAAAATCACGAGCTAACTGAGCCCCTGTACTGAATGCCAGATAAAACGTCACTGTGGCGTCATTGTTGTTCAACAAATTGTTGTCCCACAAATCACAACACAGTACACATACATAAGAGTACTTTCATATATGTTGCGAATGAATTCAGTGCTCTTCTTTAACACTGTGTGTCATACTTTGTAATCATTACACGTCAGCAACACAACTTTACTTACCATGCGTCTATATATGGATGACGTGTTTTAGGAAAGCAAATGTATTTGGTGATCGCATTAAATTTATTTTCAACCAACTTCAAAAAAGGTCCTCAATTCGTCTCAACTAGTCTTCGTTATTTTTTTTATGTATGTTAGGTCGCATTAAGTCGCTGTATGCAAACCGCTTCCAACAGGGCGATCTGGAAATGTTTGGAGGAGGCCTATGTTCAGCAGTGGACGCCCTATGGCTGATGATGATGATGTTATGCGATACCTCCACCAAATGTGGACCGTTTTTAAAAAATATTTTTGTGTTTTATAGAGCTTATTTCAAGGGTGGCCCCATATAAATTTGATGATCGGATTTGAAGTCGGTCCGTTAAGTTTTTAAACTTGTCATTATAAAAGCATGCAGTAACGAAGAGATTACCACAATGTTACATACGTCCAAATAACTTTGTTCAATTGAAATAAAACTATTTTAACGGATTCTATCACGATTTGTTTTAATTTTTATGCCCGACGTTTCGAAGGCTTTGCAGTTTTCGTGGTCACTGGTCAGACCGTGATAGAATTCGTAAAAATAGTTTTATTTCAATGTATAACATCCGCGTAAACTTAAGAAATCTGTACTTTGTTCAATATCTATAATGTTTTTCACAATTTGGGCCTTATTTTTCATTTCACTTGTTTCAGAAACCACAAATGCGGCCGATGATAGCCGAATATGACCCCAAGAAAAAAGGAGTCAGAAATGACTTATCAGACGTTGTTATGGTCAAGTAAGTGATATTGTTTCAATACTTCAAGATGGTCATTCGAATCACGATCATCGACCTAGCTTGAACTGCCTTCTACATGTTCGTCTGTATTGATTTGTACCACATTTGAACGAGTTTTATGTTTCTTGCTTAATACCTTTAGTTCAGAACCAACATAAAGCATGCTTCACAGCTTAACCCCATTTAAATTCAGTGAGTTGATCTCGATTGTGGATTGTGAATACCTATTACAGATTGAGTAGAAATAATAATATTGCAATTTTTGTTCAACAGGACAATGAAAAGAAAAATAATTGTATATTATAATTGTTATAAATAATTATTTATTTGCTATTAGAGGCTCAAAAAGAGTGATCAGTCGAGAGCGTTGAGGGCGAGGTAGCGTCCCGGCTTGACATACTATCAATATTTATTGATGATCATTTTTTCGTGGTATTTTATATTGTATGTTGACTGTTAAGTACTTGCTCCTTAAAACGAGCTATAATGCTCGAACGCCGTTCGGAGATGATCCGGGAAGACGTGTGCTGATTCCTCGAGATAAAAGTCGTTCGACGTCCTTGATCATCTTGCAATGGACTCATACACCGGTACATCATTCCATTTTTATGGTTTCAATTTTGTTATTTATATTATTGTTTGGTAATGGTAAAATTTTGGAAACAATTATACAATGAGTGTTCCTTGCCTTAATATTTGGGCACGTGTGGACACTCGTGCGCAATCTCTGTTCAGGCTCGGGATTGGCTCCAAAACTAATGATCTGTACAAATTTGATTTAGCTTTATGACCCTTTAGGTTTCATGATATTTTCACTCTATTGTACTGTAGCTGTGTCCTAATAATATAGTTAAATACCCTCTGCAATTTACGGTTCTATTCAATTAGACAGTTCAGTAGTTTATTCATATTCGTTAATTAAATATCAGTCGTATAAAAGTACACCATCGCAACGTAAAGCTGTATTAAATTTAAAAAGAGCCACTTATTTGTAAATGCCAAGTCTTAACAGAGTGAAGCGCACACAAATTGAAAATATTTGTCATTGACATTGTACTGGAGACCATAACAAATATCCACACTACACATGACAACACTCACACATAAGTAAAAATAGTCCAATTAGTACAAACTTTCATGTTCATTTGCCACAATCCGTCGTATTAGTTTTTGTACTTAAAGCAGAGCAATTTAACACCCAAATTCGCGTCCGCGTCAACACTACGTATCACCCGTTCGTTTCATTTTGGCTTGAAATGTGGCGCTTTGTATGTTATCGCCAACTCTAGACTTCACTAGAGGATTCGCTTAAATTCTTTGTATGATTTTGTTACTACACTCTAGTACCGACTCACTTCTAACCAATCTACATCATTGTATTAGTTATGTTTGTATATCAAGCGTGACATATGCTATAACAGTATTTAATAACATCTCCACAGATATAAAGTTGATCCAAATGAAATCCCGGTGGAACAACAGGCGGGGTCAACCCTGCCTCTCATGGAGATACCGGGACGTGACATAGAGGCAGATGAAGACTATAATCCATTCGAGCATAGGAAACTTGCTCATCCAACTTCGTGAGTAACTTTTATAATTGTAACACCCATTACATTGACGTGTAGTATATTGGCAACCTCTGTGACCACCAGCATTAGTGCTTGGTTGTGAAAAGAGAGCCTGCGAGTTTGATTCTCGTGTCGCGCGATTCTGGATGTTCTGAGACCGCAAGTTCTTTGTAGTTACTGATACACAAGGCTCAAGAACATAAGTGTCAGGTTTATGACTTGTGTGTGTAAGACTGTTGAGTGTTATCTATTTTGCACACACACAGTATCCTCCGTAAGATATACAATTATGTACACTGAGAATATTCTCCTAAGAAATATAATGTATGTTTCAGTGACATGGACACCCTCATTCACTTGCTGAAGGGATCGTTGGGCAGCGGCATTTTGGCTATGCCAATGGCTTTTCTCAATGCTGGTTTGTACTTCGGTCTGGTAGCCACCTTCCTCATTGGCGGCATTTGCACGTATTGTGTGCACGTCCTCGTGAAAACTGCTCATGAGCTATGCCGGCGGATGCAAAAACCATCACTTGGATTCGCTGAGACTGCCGAAGCCGCTTTCCTGTCTGGACCGCCAGCAATGCACAAATTTTCGCGACTTGCGAAGTAAGTAGCAACGAAATAAAATATATACATATATTTTTTAATTCAACACCTATTTCTTGTCACACTTATGTATCTTATTGTAATACAAACAATCATCTGACCAACAAAACATTCTTTTCCAGGGCCATGGTGAACTGGTTTCTGGTGATTGACTTGCTTGGATGCTGCTGCGTATACATCGTATTTATAGCTAAGAATATAAAGAAAGTACTCGACGGCCACGTCAAAGGCACCGACTGGGAAGATATGGACATTCGAATCTACATGGCGATGCTTTTCCCCTTTCTCATTTTGATGAATCTGATCAGGAATCTTAAGTACTTGGCGCCATTCTCTATGATTGCTAACCTGTTAGTCGGCGTAGGAATGGGAATCACTTGCTACTATCTGTTCCAAGATGTACCGAGCCCTAGTGACCGTATAGCGATGGCTGATATCGGAAAATTGCCAACCTTCTTCGGAACCGCCATCTTCGCGCTCGAAGGTATTGGTGTTGTGATGCCTCTTGAGAACAACATGAAGACACCCACTCACTTTATTGGCTGTCCTGGCGTACTGAACACTGGCATGTTTTTCGTTGTTTCCTTGTATGCCTTCGTTGGATTTTTCGGCTATCTGAAGTTTGGCGACAGCACCCAAAGCAGCATTACTTTGAACCTGCCCGATGAAGCGTAAGTATCTATTGCATACCCGTAATATTGTATACCAAACATATTAATTTCCTATTTGACATTTTAGTATGTATTATAGGTATGTTATAATATTTATAACTTTAGACAAAAATATTGTGTAGAGATGAAGATTTTTTTCAAAGAGTATATTATTTTTGGTATGTATTGGCCCCGAAACCGAATTTGAAAAGATTAAGAAATAGTTACTATTAACATTATTTTGAAACAAGTTTTAAGTGTCTGTCATAGATATTTATCATAAAAGCGACTTCAAAGTGGAATAGCACTCAAAAATTTGTTATTTGTCTTTTATTAAAATATGTTATATATAATTGTTATTTTCCAGATTGGGTCAATCTGTCAAGCTGATGATCGCCCTGGCGATGTTCTTTACCTACAGCCTGCAGTTCTATGTGCCAATGGAAGTTATCTGGAAGAACGTTCGTCACCTGTTTGGAGCCAAAAAGAACATTGCCGAATACAGCATAAGGATCGCCGTAATAACCTTGACGGTTTGCATAGCTATCGCCATCCCCAATCTGGGACCGTTCATCTCACTCGTCGGTGCCGTCTGCCTGTCCTTCCTAGGGCTTATTTTCCCGGCTGTTATTGAGACTGTCACATTTTGGGACCGACCGAATGGCCTCGGACGCTTCAACTGGGTGCTGTGGAAGAACATCTTTTTGATCTCCTTCGGTATTATCGGCTTCTTGACCGGATCGTACGTCAGTATTCTCGGTATAATCGAAGGTGCAGATGAGTAGTAGACGCGCAAGCCATTTCATAGACTTTTAAGGCTCAATCAACAGGATTTGTAAGAGCTAAGAATTACTATTATATTATACATACATACTAATTTTGCTTTTATCACTTTTTATATTTTGTAAAGTCTGTCCAATTTTTATTTTAATGTAATGCTCAAATAACTTTTGTTTGAGATTTCATATTAATTATTATTAAATTCTATCGTTTGAGTTGAAAACTAGTTCACGTACAGGACAGGTTGTGTTTTATTATACCTAATTTGTTAAATCCCCGAAACGCTGTAGCCATTTTTAGATTTTAAGATAAATTATAGATAATATTATATCTAACTTTACAAATGTGTGAGAATTTTTCTAGTGCATTATTGAAATGTGATACAATTTTAGGTTTAAAGAAAAGGCATTAAATGAAAATATTTTTTTGGAAAAATGTGTTTTGAATAGGAACAATTTAGGAAAACAGTTTAGGCCAACGTTAAAGCTTGCCGGAGAAAAAAAATGAGTTACTATTTTGGGGTTACATTGTATAAGCATTGTTCGTGATTCTATGGCATTTCCAGTACCAAAAAAACTATGTGCTTAAGTAGTGTAAACATGTCATATCGAGCTTTTTTGAGAAATTGTGAACTAAAGCATTTAACTCGTAGGTATGTTTAGGTACACTATTAGATCTATTATAAAGATATGTAACTTACGTTTAGTGAGAAAATCAAATAAAGAAACTCAAATAAATATAATATTATTTTGGTAAGAATGACCCAAATATTAGATACCAATTTACCTACTTTTAAAGACTGGCTATTTTTATTTTATTAGTTTGACACAAAAGCTGTATTGTCCTCACTCGATCTTCATAATTGTCTCAAAATTGGTGTCGATTTAATATTATTAAGTAGCTTAATATATCTGAAGGGTTACTCTATTTAGCTCGATTGCGATATTTCCAAAATAGATTTTAAAAGAATGTGATTTGGGAAGAACTAATTACGTTATAGCTTTGATCACACATCACATTGAAATATGAGTAAATATTCATCGAACTCTGAGCGATAGAGTACCTCTGTTAGTATGTTCCTTTGTATACTAGATCCTGGATATTTATTATATTATACTGCACACTAACAGGTTGGATGATTGACAAGAGTGACATTGTGATTATCTTAGACAAAAGAAGATAGAGGACAGGGCATAACTACGAAAAAATGAAGCATTTCTATTGTATGGAACGAAACCAAAATGGCGACTTTGCGAAAGAAAGATCCTAAATATAATATTAGGCATCTTCTTTATACTCCGTAATTAGGAGTATTATAAATAAAACATCGTGTTTACAATAAAATCAATAAGTATTTATACGTTATTTCATTCTTATGACACGGTGACTACTTACATGTAAATAGATCGCGAAATTAAAATGGCGGAACCGGCTTCATAGTAAACACGTATTTTTCGTAGTTATGCCGCGTCCTTTTATTTTTTCTTTAGTCATTGGTGATTATTGAGTGCCTGTGCGGCGGAGGAACAAGAATGATTGTTTATCAAAGACGGGTCTTTTTGCCCGTCTCCATTTGTTTACGAGTGTATTATTAATTATAGTAATTATCTTGTCGGAGTCCACTTTGACAAGTAAAATGATCATTGCTTAGAATAAGCTCCGCATCCCAGCGGGTGTGAGAGGAATAGTGATCTACGTTCAGCGATGAACTAAAAATTAATATTACTTTTTTAGTATTAATGACTTAACAAACCACTATTACACGTGTGCATGAATGTCTTCTCCATTTTATAAATGTATTCACACATTATAGAGGTATGTAGTCTGCATTAAACGACGCGAAAACTTTCTGTGCCCAAAAGAAAAAGCTTTATTTATGAAGATGTTGTTTCTTGCATAGCTCAAGTTGGTTTCGCGTGGTTATGTGTGGTCACTGCCTTAACTTAAATGTTACTCGATGTCAATTTAGATAAAATAATATTCGTGAAAATTAAAGGATAATATGCGTTTGTCGACTATGTAATATGTATTCTTATCTACTGAAAACGTCTACGTAAAGTATTAAAAAATACATTATAAAAATACATAGGTCCTTCCTGTTAAAAATCTTGTAATGTAATGGTAGGTAGTCCCGGTATATTATTTTATATGTGTTTCAGTATACAAGTAATAAAAGTAGTGGTTGTTTTGTTACAGTATTCAATAAATCAGATAAGTTAAGAGATATTTCTGTTTTATTTACATTTTTAAAATAATTCCTTGATACCAATTTATATGGTGAATTGGACGCAGTAGTCTTCACAAAGGGTTCCAACACAAGTTGCTACTTAATTGAGTATCTGAGTATAAGCACTAACTACTAATCGATACTAATCTATACTTAAAAACAAGGAAAAATAGCTCACTCGTGCGTGCCAGGAATAAGCATCTACCTTTTTACTGGACTATGCTTGAATAAGGACAATTATAAGCAGTGCCGGATCTAGCTGGGAGCGACGGTGTCGCGTGCCCCGGCCCCCCCCTTAATTGGGGGGTGGGGGTGTAAAATCGGGCAAATTGGCAGCTTGCCCTCTCTTTGAAAAAACCTAGATCTGATACTGGTTATAAGATAATAAGATTGTGAGGCCGAAATGTCTTTAGATGTTCTTGATCTGTGATTTTGGTTAAAATTTCACTTAGCAAACGAAACGTGACAGCAGCTAGCTAGCTGCTCCCACTTTACGGGGTTTTTTGGTGAGTTAGTAGCATCAAGCTGGCCGAGCCGGATGGAGTCATATCAAATATTTTGGTAACTACAGTTACTTGAAATCGTAATTGATTACGACAGAGAAACATTAGAAACAGTAAGGCGTAGGCCTATAACACAATTCTAAAGGAGGTAATTGAACTATCTACGTTGAGAGTATAACAAATTATTTAATATTAAATTATTTTGATTTCATTTTATTTGATTTCATTTGAACAAAGACTACTAAACTAAACTTCGAGAGAAAGTATGTGACTTTTCAGTGGTAGAGCCACGCTGTAGACAATAACGTCTACAGCACGAATGGGCCGGCTGGTCCGGTTTGATACTTCATACTACTGTCTCACAAAAAACTGACGTAAACTGGCTGCTACGATTTTCTGTCGTGTTTCGTTCGACGAGTCAGACGAGGCCCGTTTCCCCTCCTTCCTTTCCCAATTACTTTTCCCTTTCCCCCCCCCCCCTTCCATTTCCTCCTTTTAGATTGGCAACGCACCCATGATTTTTTTTATATCTTGGGTGTTAATGGGCGGTGAATATCACTTACCATCAGGTGATCCATCTGTTCGTTTGCCAGTCTCTGCTATAAAAAAAAAGAGTTAGTCCGTCGGTCACCCCGCTAGTCACACCATCAGTCAACCTGTTGGTCACCCCGTCAGTCGCCTAGTCAGTCACCCCATCGGTTACCTCGTCGGTCACCCCTTCAGTCACCCCGTCAGTCAACACGTCATTCACCCCTTCCGTCATCCCGTCAGGTACCCCTCCAGTCATCCAGTCAGTGTCAGTTTTTTCAGTTGTCAGTTTCTTCGGGAGTTCTGGGTGGACCACATCGTAGCTGAAATGTTCGCGTAGCAAATTACGTTCACACTATCGTAGCAGACACGCGTCTTTGTTACTGTTACAGAGCGTTGTTCGATGAAATGCTACAAGTTTGGACGTACCATTACATACCTAATTTAATTTCTAATTTAACATAAAAACGATATTGGAATTTGTGCCCGATATGGCGATAGGCTCGCCCCCTATCACATCTGGGACAGAACTAAGCTCGGCGAAATGTGGGTGTACTAGTTCGCTAGTGCGCCTGTGCCTACCCATGCGGGGATACAGGCGTGAGCTTATAAAAAAAATCGGTGCACATTTGCTGTAATGCCTGATATATGGACCCCGTCATGAAGGCGGTGTGACTGGCTCGATGGCGTGGTTGTATTTCGGTACGACTATAGACCTGTGGTCTCGGGTTCGATCCCCGGGTCGGACAAAGTGATATTGGATATCAACCCAGAGTCAGGAATTTGTGTCCGATATGGCGATAGGCTCGCACTGTATCACATCTGGGACGGAACTAAGCTTGGCGAAATGTGGGTGTTCTAGTTCGCTAGTGGGCCTCTGCTTACCCCTTCGGGGATACGGGATTATGTGCTGCCACTAAATTGCTTTGTGACATTTGTGACTAAAATTAGTAATTTTTAGTTATTAAGTATGAGTGGGGTATCTGTCGAGTCTGTTGCCTCCATATAAACTTAACTGGAATTACCGGATTTCTATTGAATTTTGTAATACGAAACACGTTCCTGTTAGTTCATTTTTTGCCACGCGCCAACATAGGTTTGACCAGGTTTGACAGCCTGTATGTTATCTTAAGTTTTCAATTGTCATGAGGTCGGAAAAGCACAGGGGGGCCCTATTGTCTTTTACAACCTATCGAGTATAAAATTTGATAGAATCAGCAAAAAATAAAGCTATCTCTTTTTTACTAATGGATGTCAACTCAGGTAAAGAAGGATCAATATACAAGTGTTTGTTCCTATAGGCCCGCATCCGTCAATAAGCCACGCCCCCGGAACAAAGTAATAAATAATACGGCAGCTGAAATGGTGGTCTAGTGACGAGGGCGTGATTCATTGCGTATGGTACCGATATCGATATAATGTTTTATTTAGATTTTTAACGGTATATTATTTTGCATTACATAAATATTGTCACACCTGTATACCATAAGAGGAGGCAGAGACTATAATTTTCTAATTCGTATACTTAGAAAAATTTTAGTGCGTTTTAATAACGATTTTTATAACAAACGATTTTTGGAGTTGTTCTTATGATTGATGTCGTCATTGAGTTAATGTTTAGAGTGCACATTCTGTTGCTGATGATTATATCATTGAAACGAGTTCTGCCAATTATAGTCTAATATTTTAACTAAATAATAAACGTAATGTTTTCTAATCTCAAAAAGATCAAATAAAAAAAGTAATAAATAATAAACGCCCAAAATTATTCACTTTTGAACATTTATGTACTGCTGTGTAAAAACAATACAAAAATATTTATCGACAATTCATCGACTATATTATTTAGACGCACTAAACTTTCCGCCATTTTTAGCTGCCAGTCTGGTCACGGAGACGTAACCGATCTCCTCTCTCTCTCTCTCTCATGAATCTAAGGAAAAGCACTCTTTAAAAACGCAACAATACTGCAGTCATCTGTGACGATAAACTTATGCCTCTAACTTAAGCTGCGTCTCCTGCACATGTTTCGAAACAAAACACTAAAATCACCTACACAAAACAAGGTTTTTCTTTGTCTCCTGCTCATATAACAATAGACCATAGGCAAAAAAAATTTTAGAAATACCATGTTTTGTGTAGATGTTTTGTGTAATGTTTTAGTGCAGGATACGCGATTTTATAAAAACGCTCTCCTTTTCTTTAAAACTAGCTTAACACTTTTTTTCCTTGCGTCACTTAGAGAAAGAATGAATAGAGTAGCCAAACGCGTGTACCCGTAAGGGACAGAATATAAGATGCAGGGATACCATGTTGGAAAAATGTACCCATCATTTATTTGAAAATAGTATTTTTACTTTTTCCCTCCCCTTCCATTTCTTCTTTTTAGGTTGGCAACGCACCCATGATTTATTTTGTATCTTGGGTGTCTATGGGCGGTGGAGATCACTTACCATCAGGTGACCCATCTGCTCGTGTGCCAGTCTCGGCTAATAAAAAAAAAAGGTTTAACTACATAATATTTTTTTTTATATTTTTCTTTGGTAATAAACATTTAAAAGCGTCAGTATAGCAATAACTATGGGGTTTATTTTTGGTTAATAATCCCTCAGAAAGGGTTGTCATGTAGGCAGCCGGTCGTAAAAATTAAGCCAAATATTTCTGCAACATGCTTGAAAAAGTGTGTTGCGCCGACCGGACCCCACATTAAGTTGGCCTAAAGGCAGGTAGAAAGAAATAAAAATAAAAAGATATATAACACAAGTGGTTGTACATTAAGCCGCGTCTGCTGCATTAAAACATCAATCAAAACATGATGAGCTGGGGGACACATGGTATTTATATATTTTTTGTCTATGGTCCATTGTTACATGAGCAAGAGACAATGAAAAACTTTTTTTATGTAGGTGTTTTTCGTGTTTGTTTCGAAAAAATATTAATAATTAATAACGCCCTAACATTATATAAAAACACATACGCAAAACATGGTTTGGTTAAGCCGGGTCTCCTGCACTAAAACATTACACAAAACACCTACACAAAACATGCATTTTTTATCTATGGTCCATTGTTCTACGAGCAGGTGACAGCTAAAACCGTTGTTTTGCGTATGTGTCTTTAGTGTTTTGTTTCGAAAAAGCTAGTGCAGGAGACCCGGCATTACACATTTTTGTCTGTAATAAGGCGCGCCTCCTGCATTTAATTTTCTTAAAACAAAATACAAAAACACATACGAAAAACAATTAATTTTGCTGTCTTCCCCCCAAAGAACAATGGACCATAGATAAAAATGTGTAGCGAAACCATGTCTTGCTTTTAGGTGCTTTGTATTGTATATGTACTAAAACATTATTTTAGTGTAGGGGACGCGACATAATATAAACTTCCCATTATTTGGGAAATTAAGTTTTTGTTTTCCTGGTAACACTAAATTCCATTCATGACATCAAATCCGAGTTGGAGTCGGACAATAAAAACATATACGCAGAACGAGACAAAAAAATTTCGTCTGTCTCTATCACTCACACTGTAAACTGCATTTATCTATCTCACTTATGCTTGATTTTACTACTTAGACGCGCAATCTATAACATTCTTTATCTAAGTCGATGAATTATGTTCTTAAAATTGTGGGGCGATGTGGTCATTCGATCGAATGTACTGTATGTAATGTAATGTACCAGTCGGTACATATACAATTGATAGATAATCGATCAAATGGTTTCGATTTTACGTAATATGTATTACAAAAAAGGAAATGGGAAATGGAAATAGTTTACTTGTAAAATATTTCCATTTTTATCACCTGGACGTATTGGATTTCTTTTTATACGTGCTAACTGCATAAACTGGCATTTTTAACGGAAAACGACACAGGACGATGACTGAATTTATTCCACAAACAGTTTTTATAAATGTTTACGTGGTAAAATTTTGAATCTTATATCTTGCCAGAGGGGAAATACCATGAATGGCGTCTCCAGTCATAAATGCGCTAAGGTCGTTCACGTCGTTCGATATCTTTTAATCGATAAAAACCATATTTCAATACTCTTCTCTATACCGCCATTTTTCTAGCTACGTTCTTATTTCTATACATTAAATGGTGACAGGGGCGTAGCCATTCGTGGATGTGGAGTAGACTTATGTAGTTTTATTCTTTTTTACTTGATTTAACACTCATAAGGTAAAAAGAGATAGTATTGATATTCGCTCTTTAATCAGATTCTATACTCGATGAATTTTAATAGACAGTTAGGGCTGACAAATCAAGTGTCAACACTATTTGTCTATGGCCCGCGCAATGTGCATGCGTTGACGTTCAAACTCAAAGAGAACATAACTTTTCACTTTGGTCCGCCATATTGCTGTCGCCGCCGTGCGTGCGTCTTATTGAGTCTTTGAAACCCTTAGGTAATTATGATCCAATTTAATTCTATACACAATTGCATTACCGTTATTGTTTTTTATCTCCGTGTATTGTTGTAACAGTGGTAATAATTTAATGGTTTGTTGAACATACCTGGCTGCTCATGCCGTGGGTTGGTGTACTGATTCGAGTCTTCGCAGTTTCTATATTGGTGTGATAAAGCGTTGCGCCTTTCAGAATCTACGGATAGTGTTTCTGTTGTGATTGTATATATTTTATTATGTATTTAAGTAACCTACGTTTATTGGTATGTATCGCAATATTAATATTTTTTTTAAAATCTTCATGTGAGTATTGTGTAGAATTATAGTCTCAGGTACATTAGCACACGAAGTTCTTTTAATTAGTACCTATTATATTATTTACATACATATAGGCTGCGATTACATTCCATCAATATGCTGATTCAATTATTTTAATCTGTGGTAAAATTCCGCGTCAACGCAGAGTACCCACAAGTATAAAAATATTCGTCAAATGTAGTGATTTATGTACCATTTTGTATCTACTTTTAATTGGAGACTGCAACTACCAGTTAATCAAACATCTGCTGCTTTTGAATTGTATTTATTTACCGAAATATGTAGGTAAGTAAGATAAGGACGAGTGTCTTTTTTTCAGTATATTGATAGAGCTGTTTCTATAATGTTAAAAATAAATAACTCACAAACAAGAGTATTGTGTGTATGGTAAACACCCACACATTTTGCATTGATTTGTTGTGTTCTGATAATAATTAATCTAGAGTAGTATCGGAGGACTTTTGCATATTATGTTTATCTTATGGCATGTATCCTGTAGATTCAATTTTCTCGAAACACTACACAAAAACAAAACATGGTTTCGCTACACATTTTATATCCCATTCCCATGTTCACTGTTCCCTGAGCAGGAGACAGTGACAAAACTTATTTTGGATAGGTGTTTGTTTCAAGAATAATATGTGCAGGAGACTCACCTTCATTGTGAAATAATCTAGAATAAACCTTGGTTTTGTAACATTGTTGGAACCAAAATGATAGCCTGTGGCATCGAGGTCAATCTATTGGTAACATAATAATATAATTTAATACTACCCTAAATTAATATAAAAGCATATTTTATAACAGATAATTGGGTACTTGACTATTTTTTATTTTATACACATATTTGTATAATAGCAAATAAAACAAAAAGAAATCCATCTGTAAAAACTGCATCGAAATTGGTTGAACAATGTATGATCCACATGATGATGAATGTCAATTGTATGATCCACATTTATGTATTCTCTAAAAATTTTGAAGGTCTATATCTATATAAAGCCAGGTTTAAAAAAGACTGCTCCTCTTAGCTGTGTCTCCTGCACGTTTTTTTGAAACAAAACACTTAAAAGACAAATCAAGGTTTTTCATTGTTCCTTGCTCGTATAACATTGGACCATAGACAAAAAAATGTAGAAATACCATGTTTTGTGTAGATATATTGTGTAATGTTTTAGTGCAGGAGAAGCGGCTTTAATAGTAAAACAGGATTGTGATCGACCTATCCAAAGAATAAAGTTACATATGATAATGAATCGAAATTGCTTTCTTATTTTTCAGAGCTTAAATTGACCTGTATATTTAACTAGTATATATTTTTTGTAAACTATGTCATAATTTAACTTGTTATTATATCATAACTTTAAAAAAAACACTAATTAAATATATATATAGGTCAATTTAAGCTACGAAAAATATAAAAGCAATTTCGATTCATTATCATATGTAACTTTATTCTTGGGATAGGTCCTAATTTAATTATTAAATTAGGAATAATTTAGTATAATAGAGGGCAAGTTGTGTTTAAAATTATAGTGTTCTGAATTTTGGTTTTAGCATTTTAATTTCATCATGACTTAGCCATTTTATCACAAATTGAGTCTGAAGGTTTATGCTTTATTAATTTTGTGTTTGCTCCGTGTTTCACCTGCTTATTATCAATAGGCTATCTGGAATCTGTATGTGGATGGCTAATTGTTCATTTGGAAGTTTCACCTCCTTGGTCCAATATCACTAGCTCAGGACTGCATTCCCTAGAGAGAGGTTGACATCAGGCAATTGGGTCATATACAACATGCTTATAAAAGGAGTGATAAATTAACCCATTGGAGACTGCACATATATCTGTTACATTAAGCATCTCGGCCACCAGTGGCCAAGCCGCCCGTCACTATTTAAATGAGATCACAATATAGTAATCATATACATATTACTACATCTACATTACAAGCAATTTTAACATCCTATTTCATTACTATTATATTATTGTTTTTATATTACTATTCTGTTATCAGTTTAATTTTACACACAATAACCGTAAATTAATATATGTGTAACGTTATGTATTCATATAATAGCTTTGTCTATGTAAAATATGATTTGTTATATTATAAATAAGGTTTTACATTTTTTTTTATTAAGCTAGAAGTTTTCGTCATTATGCAACATCTATATATATTATTTTTTATACACACACTTCAGAAGTGCATCATCTAATTATTAGCAAGAAAACATTTTTATAATCATTTTTTCTATATATGAATGTCATTGTCTTCCTTTATTCGAGGTTGATGAGTGCTGAGCGATTTAGTAGTATAATTACTAACACATTGCATTTTAAAGTGTTATTAACATTTAAAAATGGTTTTCTCTTCTCCGAGGTTCACAGATGTTTCACAGAAAACTCTAAGTTTGCTGATGCATTTTGTATAGTAATTAAGATATTCAAAGGGTTTATTTTTTCCTTAAAAGTCCTAGCACACTTTGTATTATGATATGATATGTCTGGTATTGTGGGAGGATTTGGTTGACTGGAGAGATGCAATAGAGACCACCTGTCCTTAAGTGACCTACTTGCTTGTCTTTATTATATAAATAACATTATAGCATAGTCTGAGATATGAAACTTGATAAAATCATTGTTGCTTAGTAATTATTTCCTTTAGTATTTATTTATAATTGTGCAATGAAATGCGAATATGCCAATTTGTTGATGCATTTGCAATATGTTTCACTGGAGTTGCTTGCGAATTTTTTTGTCCATGTATCCATTACATTATTATTTATTTTATGAAATAAATCCATTCTGCTTCAGTTAAAAAAGAATTGTAATTTTTGTTGACATTTTTATTAACATTGATAAAATTGGGTATTTTCAAAATGAATATACTGACTACTACAAAAATATAATTGCAAAATGACAACATTGCTAATAATAAACGTAAGCAATAAAAGTTACTTATTCAGCTCTATATTTCCGCGTTTACATGTTGACTTTATTGTGTGTTCATGTGCAATGTGATTTATTTCATGGAAATTCTTTTTTATTTTGACAGAAGCGAATTTGTATATTTTTTCATCAAAAAGACAGACATTCCAATGTTAAATCGATATTCAGTTTTGTTGCTAGATAATATTATCAGAATTCACTGAATCCTATGTTTAGTCGACATATTTACAAATCCAGTGAAACCCAACTACTGTATCATGTTACTTTGTTATTGCAACTCAGTATTATAAATTTCTTATGTTTCATATTGCTAATCAAACCACTGTTTTAAATATTCAAGAGGATATTGTTATTGGATCTCATAAACAATGTAATTGAGAGTGTCCTTGTTGACTAAACATTTGATTTCTGTAGTCACTAGTCACTACACAATTTAAAATTGACTATAATGTTAGCCACGGACCATGGAGATAAATTAAATCCAGATATGGTCAGTGTTACCTATTTAAGTGGAAGGGTTTATTATGCTGTTTATTGGTTTTATAACTAAGTAGCCGATCTACCTAGTGTAGTGTAATAAGTTATTAACTTAGCTAACCTAAACATAAATCATTCAGACATTTATGTAGATTTGAGAAAATATTTCGTACCCGGTTCCTTACTAAAACAGCAAAAATATTATGGCCTAATATATTTTAATGAATAGTTATTATTTCAAATTCTACATATTCTCAATGATTACGACAAGTCTGTATTAGTCCAGAATCCAGTATTCATTAAAAAAAGTCACAAATAATTTTTGAACAAGTGATGTATGTATAATTTTTGAATTCTTCATATTCGGGCAACATACATGGAGATCCAATTGAACGGTATTGAGTTACTCTGTGGAAGTGTTCCCATTGATCCATCTTTCTTGTTACTGCTCTATATTCTTAACTGACTCAGAGGCTGGTCTATCAATATCATTCGTATATGAAAATGTAAGACACGTCTCCTGCACTATTATACAAAAGATTTATTTATTATCTATGGTCCATTGTTCTACGAGCAGGAGTTTTAAAATTGTTGTTTTGCGTATGCGTTTATGTGTATTGTTTCGAGAAAAACTAGTGCAGGAGACGCGCCTTTATACAAACATCTGTATGTAGTCAAAACTTTGTTTTAAAGGAAGGGTTTATTGACATTCCTTTCATATTTTTATTACATGTATATGATTTTTTTACCATAGTATGCGTATGCGCTGCTACCTATCAATATAGGACTAAATGACAATTCTACTAGTAAATTACAATTCATTTGTAAGTACATGCGTTCAGCACAGTCATCATCAATGTTCTAATATTTAATATTATGATTAGTTCGCGAATCGCCACGTCATAGTGCATTCTAAGTGCATTACAATACTTCAATCTATCAGAATTTATTACTTATTCACTCTATTAAAACAGTAATAAATTCGATAATAACTTATTTGTAATTATAAAATTTCAAAATATTATAAGCTTATTATAGTATTGTCATGCCATTAGCAATATTTCTTGATTTTGGTAAATGCAATCGCAAGAGTAAAATACAATATTATGTTAACTGACTTGAATCACATCAGACATAATAATGTCTGTTGTGACTCGGGTCCCATACTACTCCTTGTCTGTAACATTTAGTATTTTACCCAGTAGCGTGCAGACCATATAGACAAAGAGACACTGTCTACCCTAACAATTTGCTATTTCCATAAATAAAGAATAAAATTATGACTAAATACAGATTTTCAAAATAGCAATGCTCGGGGTATGTGTTAAATCGACACAGAAATGCTAATCACTATGATGGTGTCGCAAGAGTTGAAGAAAATTAATTAATTAATAATTGTATAAGATTTATGTCTACCGTGATCGGAATGTCTATGCACGTCACTGATTTTACCCATATGTCAACTTTGTCAAGAAACCTTTATACTCGTCTGACGAACAATTGGGTACTTGACAATTTTTTTTATTAATTTTATATAAAATTCAGTTTATCTAAAAAATAGAACAGAAAAGAATATCGAAATATTTTCAAAAATAAAAAGTTATAAGCCTTTGAAGTTCGGTGTAACCTTTAAATTGCGGGTAAGAAAAGTATCAGTATAATTACGTCACTGCCATAACGGTACGTGCGTTGCAGGGATAGCAAGATATCTCTACTATGCCCCTACTCCAATTTAAAATATGAATTACTGCTTAATTTTTCAACCAATTTCGTTGCAGTTTTTACAGAAGGGTTTCTTTTTTGTTTTATTTGCTATTACATTACATTTATATATGTGTATAAAATCAAACACAGTCCCAAGTACCCAATTGCCAACACTTATTTAATCCTATTTAGTGCATTAAACATCAACGATTCGCCACTTCACTCCCGATGCGTTGATTGAATGAAAGTGTTTGTAATTTATCGGCATACTATTTGTTTACAGCTACCCCAGTAGCGCGTTACGTTAACGTGTATTTTATCGTCAATACAATGGGAGATCGCAACAACCCTATTAAGTTTGGACCTGAGTGGCTTCGCAATTTGTCACGTGAACGAAGCGCAGCAACTTCCACGTCCAATGGTTCCCCATCAAACAGTAACAATCAGAATGCCATGAGTGCGGCTACCAGCACCAGCCCTGGGACTTCTGGTCCTTCAGGAGGTGGCACTACACCCACCAATCTAATGCAAGGCAGCACACCCAACAATGCAAATGTAACACCAAAAATTCTTCTTGCTAAACTGCGGTAAGTCGTTTATTTATTGATATTGTATTGCGATTAAAAACTAGGTTATTAATTACATTTTTAAATTTAAATAACGACGCGCCGTCAACCTTATCCTCTCGCACGTACTAACATTTATTATAATTAAAAATGATTGGACGAGTCTATAACCTTACAAAGCATTGTGATGTTTTATACACTGAAACCTTTTGAAATAAATAGCTTGAGTAAACATGCGAAATGTGATAAATATTTCAACTGCTAGCACATGTGTTAGCACATATAATAAGGATTTTGCATTTTGTATCCCATACTTGGAACATCTGACACAAACTAGGCTTTATGAAGAATATCACGATGAGAAATATCTAAAATATATTTTTGTAATTCAAGTCTTAACTAATAGGCACGTTTTTAAGTTATTCTTCAATTTGCTTAATTTCTGCTATATCTACTTATTGGTCTCATATGTGAAAATAACTACATAATAGCGAGAATATTGAAATACCATATACTTGATATTACGTATATTTCCTATATTTTAAGAGTAAAAAAATAAATTTATTTCGTAGGGTTCTGAATAATAATTAATTTCTACTATGTCTTCCTTAGACCTGATAACTACTGCGTTGGGATGCTTCAGGAACAAATGATTGCGTCGGGCAGGTTAATTTCATATTGACCCGGAACGTTTTGTGTTGCTTGTTTTTTTTTTTTTATAAATAGTGCCACTTTCCCACGCTTTTTAGTAGGTGTCAAAAGCTGTGTTCAAAGATAATTATGGTAACGTTATTCGGATAGCCTTTTATGTACCATTTATAAAGGAAAATTATAGTAATTTTTCGTATATTTATTTCAATAAAAAAGTACTATATCAATAACCTAGTACTCGGAATGGTTTAATTATTGGTCGCTGATACTAGATGTAGGCGCTTATATACGTTTCTTAATAATTCAGTTAACAACCAAAAAAAATCCCCCAAAATGTTTTGTTGAGAAAAACATCGCACAATTACATTTATTATTATGCTCAAACATTGACTTAAGAATGTTGTACTTCATTAATTTTTTTTATCAGATGCGTCAAAACTTAAGTGTGACCACAAGTTGTATTAAAATAAGCATATTGATTATATTATGATTAATATTGTCTGTGTATTTACTTTGGTAATACCTTATCAAATTCATCAATTTAGATTTTAGAACAAAGGATTTTAACACCATAAAAATATTGAAACTGGATTGTTTTGCACATCAAAAGTTGGGCGTAGTTGTTATCCGAGTTTAAACTTAGATCATTGTTATAGCTTGCTGACATATATTTGTATTGTAGCTATGCTGAAATAAAATAAAAATAAAATTAAAATCAATTTCCAGATCTGTGACTAGGGTATTTAAACCAAATATTACAGTAATTGCCAAGCTGATATTCAAAACCCTATTAAAACGTATACAATTAATTTATAATCCAATATAATTTATTTGTATTTCTTTGTCGATGTATAGTGTGCCATGTGTCTTTATGGAGAAATGTATTGAAAAGGACTGATGTAGTAGAATCAATGTTTCTTTTCTCTTTCTTTCTTACTACAGCACCCACTTACCCACTGCAGTAAATAGTGAGAAAAACATAATAATAACCTAAGAACCCAATTGGCTGTTAAATATGTTATTATAAAAATAGTTATTTATTAAGATTATTGTCTAAATTAAAATAGTTTATACATTACAGGTTTTTATTTTGTTTTCTATGAAAAGACCTTTCTGTAATGTCATCAATGTATGGTCTGCTTATTTTTTGATTAATTTAGTAGTGGTAATAAGGAACTATTTATAAAATTTAATCATTGTTTTGTTATGCTTACCTCGGCAGTTTCTATAAAACGAGGTAAATCTTTTTATTAGTGACGTACTTAATACATTATTTGCTTTTCAATGGGTGTTTTAGTATAAGTAATATCTCAATGCATATTTTAAGGAACCAGTTATTAGTTATCTTGTTATATTGCACTCTTATTCGTTAAATAAGAAGGTAATATAACTGGACTTTACCGAATGTTGTAACATTAGTGTTAATGTGAAAGTCTTATGCTGTTACATACAATTTATTAAAACCAGTATTAAGGTTTAACGCATGTACGCAATCTGTTGGAGTTATGAATTAATTACTATTAAAAAAAATTAAATGGATCCTTTTACTGCGTAGATTTGCATGTTATAAGTGTTATATATATATATGTTCATGTGTCGACTGTCGTGCATCCACATTGTGTGCGATGAACTTTGATTCGAGCATAACGCACACCAAGTACTTTCAGCCCCTTTCTTCACTTTGTACGTTGATTGATTGTGCGACTTATCGTTTGGCGGCGGAGCGATTTGATTGGTCGGACGGGATGGGAGCCGAATTGCAATTTAAATTATTTGCTACTTACTTGTTAACAGATACGGACGAGAAGAGATGTTGGCATTATACGATGGAAATTCAGATGCGCCACCCGAGCTTAAAACTATTGATATGCTTTATCAACCGCGGGGCAAACCACCCTCAGCTTTAAATAGCACATTCGAGGAGGAGGTGAGTGTTTTAATTTTAAAGACATATTTGTTATGGTTTTTTATCTTTACGCCACATTGATATTTTTTTCGTTTTCTTAAAGGTTTTGCCATAATTCTGCGTAGGGAAAGAATTTTATTAAATTATCTAAATCTTATCATATCAAAATGTATACATGTTATTTGTTTCAGCGAGACAATTTGCGAAGTGTGCCGCCAATAGGGGGTTTATCGTTAGGGGAGAGGTTCATACTTGGTCGCGGCGTTGGGCGCGGCCTCAGTCCTGTGGAGGGACGTGGAAGAGGGCGAGGTTCGTTTATACGACAACCATCATCTGGGAGGTGAGCAGAACTCTGATTCAAATTCTGCATTTATTTTTGTTTCAATTAGTTTATACTGTGACGTACATTATGGGCCTTTTATTATAATCACAGTAGTTATCTATAGTTTTTTTATCTTGCCACTTCTGACGCCAAATAAATAAAGCCGACAGACTTACATAATGCTAACCATACAATGTTTGTCTTGAATCGAGGGTATGCAGAACTAAGGAATAATAAATAAAAATAAGGAATACTTCTAGTCTAACAACAATATCAATGTTACTCTTCAAAGCGAGAAAAATAATACACTATAAAATTTTCGTTAATCTAATAATATTCTGTAAATCTGTTGAGTAATAACTTAATAATATAATGAATGATCTAACTTAATTCCTCACAAATTCCTCTTTTGGTAAATAATGTAGAGTCCTTGTTTATTAATGGTCGAATCTGTTTCAAACAAATTGAGTATTACTTAGATCTAAAAATACTTTTTAAGCAATTAGGTACTTGACTGTTTTTTAATAAGTACACAGAGCTATTTATTATGATTATAACGGATGATGGTGATGATGATGTAAAAAAATATTTCGTAATTTATTTTCATATGGTTGGTTAAAAAAAAGCAAAAAGTATTATGTATAATTTAGTTTGCCGCCAAAACGCCATATGTTATGTATGTACACTGTAGATATGGGTGACGTCATTGTTCCTTACCATAGATACAAAATGGCTCAGTAAAAAAATATTGCGGAAATAATATTTATGATTTCAAACTAAAAAAACGAGTCATATATTTCGTCGATCAGATATACCAAATAACCTGGCAGTATGACTTTGGATATTAGGTCTTAGGCCATGTGACATCATGCGTCGTGATTGGTATTTACAGTCACGTGACTCACAGATAAAAAATTAAGTATTTAAATGACTAAAATAAAATTATTCTTGGAGTATTTTAATAAATTCCTATTGCACAAGTCATTTCGATGATAAATCTATGTTCTTACAGAAATTCATTGATATTGGTTACTATAGTCATGTACCCAATTGGTGCAAACCACTATTTACTTGTTTATTTTTTGTATTTTTCTGTCTATGTTACTGTTTGTTAAGTGCTTTTCTGTACAATGAACTACTTAAATACTCAGAAATGCCATATATGTTTCTCACATTGAGACCTTTAACTTGAACACATTCTTAGTTGATAATTTTCTGTAATTTTAACCTTGGTGCGATCCAACCTTGACATTGGCAGAATCATCGAAAATACGTGGAACCCATTTATTAAAAAAAAAAGGAAACTAATGTATGAGTTAGTTCCCTACTTCTTATAGTGCCTTCGTTAGTGATATTTTGCTAGGTGGTTGTATCACAGCGTATTGAATCTAAAAGTTTTCATTCATTATTTAACAATGTGTTTTTGTTTGCGGAACAGTAGTATGCTTCGCTGGTATTGTCTATTTTGAATATTTGGCAAAATATTCGACTTTTCTATTGTCCATATAATCTACCAGCATATTATTGAATACAATATGCTTTTTATTGCCAATATAAAACCTTGGATCCATAAACAAATACTGGTTCATAATATGTCATTAAACATTACATTAACAAACATTATCTATGTGGCTAACAAAAATATATAAGAAATTGGATATAATATCAGCCCTGTAATATTACTGTCCCACTGCTGGGCACGGGCCTCCTCTAGTAATGAGAGGGGTTAGGCTTAGTCTACCACCCTGGCCTAATGCGGATTGGTAGAGTTCACATACCTTCGAAATTCTTGTGAAGAAATTCTCGGGTATGCAGGTTTCCTCACGATGTTTTCCTTCACCGTTATAGAATATACACTTAACATAGAAAAGTCAGAGGTGTAAGCTCCATTTTGGGGTTGGTCTCGAACCTCCGCCACTTGTCTCGGCAGTCCGTACCATTCCCAATAGAGCTATCACTGCTTCATAATAAATAATTTCTATGCTTTGATAGTTACTGTAACAAAAATATTTCTCAGCTTTAAATGGCTGTTGAGAAACTAGCCCTAAAATACATTGTTATCATCTATTTTGGCAAGGACGCCGCTTTGTAATAAATGTATCATTCCCTTTGACGTTAGGTCGCCATCATGGCACACAGGCAGTCCCAGGATGCCAGGGTATAGTGGCGGAGCAGACGAAGACTCTACGCCTCCGATAAGATCTTGGAACAATAACGCCGGTGCAAGTCCAAACACAACTAGAGGCAGCACTGATCAAGCAGAGTGGCAAGCGACTAAAATGTTTCGCAAGTAAGTTGTTATATCATGTAGCATTTATTGTGCATATTTAGCAACTTGATAAACGTTACAGGAGACAAAAACAAGTGATTGTTGATTTTAAAGTTTTTCCTTTTAGTTGACTGCCTCGGTGGCGTGGTGGTATTTCGGTACGACTACGGTGCAGAGGTCACGGGTTCGATCCCCGGGTCGGGCAAAGTGATATTGGATTTTTCCATATCAGCCCGGAGTCTAGAATTTGTGCCCGATATGGCGATAGGCTCGCCCCCTATCACATCTGGGATGGAACTAAGCTCGGCGAAATGTGGGTGTACTAGTTCGCTAGTGCCTACCCCTTCGGGGATACAGGCGTGAGCTTATGTTATGTTATGTCCTTTTAGTTCATTAGAATCTTGAAAGTAGCTGCAATATCAATAAATTATTAATATACGAGCACTTAAAAATATTCATCAGAATTAAAAAATCTTAGTTACCTGTTGCTGTTCTAAAATATTTGGAGTAGTTAGGAGATATCAGTTATGCTATGGGCTACCATTAGGTGTATAAAAGCGAAAGTTTGGTATCTATTTAGCAGAGTATTAATGTTGAATACCAAGCTTATACTAGTTTCATCACATTACAGTTGAAAGTTGGTTAAATAAAATATTGAATATTTTCACAGTAAACGACCAGGCTCAAATACAAATTGGAGACAATCCACGCGCGACGAGGGCGATGAATGGCGTTCCGATTTGGGGAGATCTAGACCACAAGACAAATGGGGTATGTATTTAACGTACGACATTCTAAATTGTGTTCAAGAAGTGCAGATATTTATTTTTTACAAAATCTTTGTCTCCAGCGGCTCTTTCATAAATATGTATAATAATTACAATATTTTACTTATGGACACTAAGAAACGTCTCAAATTTTGTTTGTGCTTATTTCATTGTGCTACTGGCACTGAGACATCTTAAACCTGCGAATATAAATATTCTATAAAATACACATTGACAAGCGTTTGTGTACGTCAATTTTAAAAATAGCTAATGTATTCAAGAACGAGATTGGGGAGAGCGGGCTGCACAAGACAAACAGTCGTCGTGGAATTCAAATCGTCGAACATGGGGAGGCGATACCAACAACGATGAGAACTTACCAGAATGGTTAGTGTAAATATATTTCCTGTATTCAATGTGTAATACATGTACTAAGCAAAATACATCTATATGGAAATATAAACATTGTGTCCAAAGCAGTTGTGAACCAGGCGGTAGGGGTCTTGTAGGAACCGTTACTGCTATTTCTGTAGCAATGTATAAGCACTTTTGTGTTCTAGTTTTAATCAAATTGCAGCCAATTCTACTGAAATACTGAACTTATTTCTCAGGATATAGATTGCAGATGCTATGTAATATATTGCACACTCTGTGTGTGGCTATTTTTCATTGGGAGAAGTAGTGCTTTCCACCAAAGAAGTAACCTGCCCACTTTGTTATACTACTTACTAGTTATTTCTAATAGCAAATAGTATGAAGTGATTGATTAAAAGGAAAACACTTCAACAGGGCTATGGATGGTTCTGAAGCTTGTGGTGGCACATTCGATTCGTCTGGTGCATTCCACGGATACAGTAATGATGACAGTAACTTGCCTAAGAGTCAAGAAACTCCGTATCGTAAGTGTTTCATATACACAGTTTACACAGTATTTTATTTACATATAACCAATCATATAGACATAACTATTTATAGTATTTAAGAAAAAATATTTATTTAACTATAATAAACTCAGTCCGTTTCTGAAGCCTTATTAAGCTGTTGTAAACATTCAATGAAGTGATAATGTTTCACTGCAGCTCTGACACGTTCTCATACACATGGGAGTTGTGTAAGACAGAAGACAGCAGAGGAGGGTTCCGAGGAATGGTGGGCATCTGAAAAAGCAAAGAAACTATCACCGAAACGATTTGACGCGGGGGATATCAAGTTCAAAAAGGTACTAATAATTATGTAGGAAGTCTGTTAGTGCAATTTAAAATTTTAGTATTGCAGTTAATGTCATAAAGATAAGTTTCATTTAATAAGCATTAAAATTTCAGACACCTGGTATGGGGATATCTGAAAACAGCAATAATGTATCTACGTCTAGCAAAACGACGGGAAATAAAGAAGATAAGGAACTTCAGAAAGATTTAGACTCCAACACTGGTTCATCCAACTCACCACAACCATTTGCAAATGCCCCAGAGAGCAAAAACTTGAAAGCAAAGTTCACAGAAAGTAAAACATTTGATGCACTCATATTCATGAGATCTGATATTAACTTGGAAGAGGCCCGTGATGAAAGGGGAAATTTCCAATCTGTGATGATAACACCCAACAACAGTTTGAGGCAGAAACATCAAAATCTTGTATCTCCTGTCAACGACACACCCTCCAAGCTTGGCCGTAAACCGGGAATACTACGATTACCTCGGTCGTCTAGTAATCCATCAGCTGAGAGGTGCATTAACCGTATGAGTGAGGGTATTTATAAAGTGTATTGTAATCTATAACTGTCTTTGTTTGTTTTCAGTACATTGGAAAAAGCGCATAAGACCCCTGAAGACAAAATTGTTGAAGACATTTTTGACATGGCTTTGGAAGATAAAGAATTAATGCCCAACTTGCCAAACTCGACAAATGATTCGTTACTGATTGTATCAAATGCTTCAAGCACAGCTCTTGCACAAGGAATGTCAACTGTTTCACAGACTAGGCCACAATTGCCAAATACAATGCAGATGGGGCTGGGGAACACAATGCTTTCCAATCAAGGCCTTGTGTTGAACCAGACCAAAAAGACCAGTGTGCAAGGTCAGGGAATGCAGACTACTGGTCTTCAATCTATGCAGCAAGTTGGAATCACAAATTCAGCATTAAACGCCTCACTTGGCCTGCCCTTGGGTGGGACAAACATGGGAATACCACTGCAAGGTGTTCCAGCACCTGTATTACCCAGTCCAGTAATGGGAACACCTGGCATGAATACACCCGGTTTGGGAACCCCTGGGTTAAATACACCCGTTCTAGGGAATCCTGGGCTGGGGGCATCTGGAATGGGCACACAAGGAATGGGTACATCTGGTATGGGAGCATCTGGAATGGGTACACCTGGAATGGGAACATCTGGTATTGGTAATCCAGGATTAAGTGCAGCTGGATTGGGAGCAAGTGCATTACAGGCTGGTATAAGTGCTGTTGGAATGCAGGGTGGTTCTGGAATGACAGGATTTCCTTCTGCAGGACTGTCGGGAATGTCGGCGAATCCCAATGTTGCAAATAATTCTCTATTCATGGGACAGAACACAGGAAATTCAGGAGTAAGTATTTTTTCAAATATTAGTGAATGTCGTAGAGATGAATGTGGAAAAAGATGAATATATGACACTAAGTGATTACTGACAGGGAGAAAGGATAAAGAGATATTTAAGAACATAAGTATAAGTTGGGTGTGAGAGTGGAATGCAAATAGAATAATGATATAGTGGTAAGTGGTAGAGCTTGGAAGACCATGTATGTCATTCAGCATTCTTGTACCAAGACAAAGATATTTTCAAGAAGGGTTGTCAGAACTTATAAGAATCCTGAACGAGCATGGTATGTACAATTCAATGAGAATGGATGAAGCGAATAAGGTGTGCAAGGATGGTAGCAAGTGGAAATATGTAATCTGTGCGTACTCGTATGAGAAACGTGCGTGAGTGTGTACGTAAGTGTATTCATCTATATTATTCTAATTCCTTGTCGTGCTGTTACAGTTACAGTCGGCAAATGACATGCCAATGCAGAATCACAGCGGCGCAAGTAGTTTCTTTCAACTGCATGCATTGCAACATTCTGGCTCACAAGGAGCTTTTGGGAGCTCCATATATAGCAACATGATGCAGCAGAATCCCAGACAGGCGCCACCGACACAACAAAACCTTAGCGACCAGTGGTATTACGAGGATCCCAAGGTAGGGGACATTGGGAAATCATTGTAATAAAACTAGTGTATACGGATTCTATGGAATTTATTTTTACTTTAAGGCCGTATGTTTCGAAAGTTTTTCAGTCTTCATGGTCACCTCATCTGTGAATCTGTATAAACTAATTTTATTTCAATGTGTAGCTACTGAGTATGGTGGTTATAGTGATCATTTTCTTTATTTCTTTTTAATTTAGTACAGCAATCTGTCACCATACTGACCAGAGTGATTATTAACTTGCTGTAGAAATAACTATCACCTATTCCAATAAAATCTTAATAATAACGGTTCTGACATAATAAGAAAAAATGGTATTTTGTTTGGCAGAAAATAATACAAGGCCCGTTTTCGTCAAAAGATATGTACAACTGGTATAGAGCTGGCTTCTTCAGCCCAAGTCTGATGGTGCGCCGCGTGTGCGACTCCGTGATGAGACCGCTCGGCTCCTATGGGCCAATCGTGCCGTTCGCTTCACAACTGGTGAGTGTGTAAATAAATAAACACCCAGCAATCCCAGAGTCCAGGGGGTTACCACCGCGTATCATTATAATCTTACTTTGTTTTATTTTTATGGGGATCAGTAAAAATATTATTATAGTAATATTGCTATAAGACATTGTGGTAACTTTCCTGACCCCACTACGAGACAATTTCGGTCCACTGAGTTTTATGGTGTAATGGAGGCTGGCAATGAATAAAATGTATAACTGTGTTCAGCTAAGTTCAGATATGTAATATTGGAACTAAAATATACCATAATTTTGGGATATTTGAGAGGGCTTCTTTATTTGTTATTATGGCAAAGGAGCAGGTAGGTTACCAGATAAGTGATCTTCAACACTGACCCCCATGCATGGGGTTTAAGAGTTAGGAAGGGAAAAGGAGGGTAGGTCCAAGCTCAGCTGAAAGCATGTTTTTTTTGGTTTCCATTTGTGGGCAAATCAATAGACATCCATTGAATCACTTATTTTTCTAAGTTGTAGGGCCTTTATATGTTTTTTAGCATTTACAAACTATAATGTTGATGATGAATAAGTTTGCCGCCATTAAATTAATCGCCTCAATGGTCTAGGGGCATTGTACTTAGGTTAAGCATGATGAGGTGTTGGGTCTAATCCTCAGGTGGAAAGACAACAGTGATTAAATAGTTAGTAATATTTAATCACTTTTCTCAGGTCAAAATGATTCAATTTTAAATATCACATATGTAACTTACCTGGGAATATGTATATATCGACCTATCCAAAGAATAAAGTTACATATGATAATTAATCGAAATTGCTTTTATATTTTTCTGAGCTTAAATTAACCTATATATTTAACAAATACTAGTTTTTTTTTTAATTTATGACATAATAACAAGTTAAATTATGACATAGCTTAAAAAAATATTCACTAGTTAAATATACAGGTCAATAAATAAGCTCAGAAAAATAAGAAAGCAATTTCGATTCATTATCACATGTAACTTTATTCTTTGGATAGGTCGATATATATATATTATTTAGAGTTTGTGACTATGCTGAAAAGTGTGTCCCCTATAAACCTATAACGAGACGGAAATCATTTTAGGTTAATATGGGTGCATACACTACTGCCTAATAGTTATTATTATTTATGCTTGGGTTGTCTACAGTTATACAGATAGGTGATCAGCTTAGAACTATTTCACCCTTAACCCCATGGGGTTCTAGAACCCCTAATGCCTAGACATATTCTAGGCATGCCTGGTCCTTAGTGGACCAGACGTAAGTTTATAACTATATTTATTGACATAAACATTTACTGAGACATTTTTTATAGGACATGATGCCGTTTCAAATGTCTAGTGCTCCTCACGATAACATGCTCAACTCGCAACAGAGCCTCGGCTTAGACGTAAGTATTGTGACATATTAATTCTGTTAAATTTTGCACCTCTTGTCATGTGCGTGATGTGTGATGTGTTCATATAAAAAATACTATGTGGCTCCTATTAAAATATTATCCCTCAAATATAGAAACATGCATAACATAAGCTGCTTACATTATCTATGATCTATGCGATAACTCAAGTGTTTGAGTTGGGTTTGAGTATGCAATGCCCATGTACATTTGTCGGTATATTATTGAAAATAAATCTGGTTTCATTAAAATCCATCAGTACTCTTCAATATTTATTGCAATAATGAACTGTTTCATTCTGGGGATGGAGGTTAATATTCGTTGACTGTGTAATATGGGATGGAAAATAATAATTAATGAACCTGGAGGTTACATTATTCAAAATAATAAATAAATACATCCAACGATTACATAGTCCTGACCCCACTCTAGGTATAACCTGTATCGTGGGTGGGTATCAGAAACGATGAGATACTTTCGGTCTCACAACACCCAGACTCGAAACAAATATCTGTGGGCCATATAAAAGTTTGTCTTGATGCAGAAATAGAACACGTCACATATGTATGAGATATTGATTATATGTAAACTTTTTAGGTTATGAATATGCAAAATATGAATTTGACTGACGGCAACTCTGTTGATTCCATACAATTTGGTTCAGTTGGCTTGATGCGTAACCCGCCGTACGGGCAAGCTCCCATGGTAATTATTTTAATCAATTTATTTGTTTAATGGATTCCAATAACACTTTGGTACTATAATGGCATGGCGAAGATTTTATGCATGAAGTAAGAAGTATTTAAAATTTGTATTAATATTATGCTATGGAGTCTGATGACCTAAAATCCCTTTCCTCATTTCTATTCCCTTCCTTTATATGTGGCATTGTCCGATAGATTCGTCTGATATCGTAGGCGTCAATGAGCGGTGGACATCACTTACCATCAGGTGACTCATCTGCTTGTATGCTAGTCTCCGCTATACAAAACATACAAAGTCAAAAATTTTTTTTATAGTGGTAATTTTAGAGCACCCTTAGAGATTGCATTAACTTATATTCTTACATCTATACAGCGAACTTCGTTTTAGTCCGAGACATTTTTTACAAGAAAAACAGACTGACAGACAGACTAAGCAAAGTTTTTCTTGTAAAAAATGACAAGTAACATAACATAACATAAGCTCACGCCTGTATCCCCGAAGGGTACAAGTCAAATTTAAAAATTCCAAATCCTCACTGAGATCGTTTAAAAATTAAAACCAAATCGTGATAGAATCCGTAAAAATAGTTTAATTTCAATCAGATCGTTTCTTTGACTTAGACGTAGTCGAAGTACGCTCGAAAACAAAAGTGTGTCCTTATTGAGAAGTGGCCCTTATGGTAGAAATATAATATCAGCAAAACATTATGTTGGCCACGGCCTACACACTTTCCGACTTACGTTGTATAAATATAAAAATAATGTGTTTTAAAATATAAAATTATTCACCTCCGATATCGAGGCTCGGGATCCAAGCCACCGGCGGTTATTATTGATAGATGTAAACATACATGTGATTTTAGGTGGAGTCTCTATGGAGCCAGCCGTCCACCTCATCCGACCTGATGTGGATGCAACACGCCATGAACTCGCGCAACGAGAACCGCGTCAATAATCTGCCCATGTTCTTTTGGGACCAGCAGGTATGTCATGCATCGACACCAGTCGTGTATGTCTAAAATTGTGCGACATATACCTGCAATATTTATAATTTACAACATCAAATCAAATAATAGTTAGCCGACAATGATTTTTATATATAGAATTTTTTCTTAATAGCTTTGCCCACAGTTCAGTTTTTATAATTATTATTAAACATGAAACACAATATTGAGCAGTAGACGTCCTATGGCTGATGATGATGATGATGAAATACACTAAAGTACTACATTTTATTATGTCTCCACTGCTGCGCCATTTGCCATTATTATACCATTATTTAAAAAAAAATTACTCTAAATTAATTTAGAGATTTAATAATAATTATTTAATGTTAAAATCACTTCATAATCTTAAAATGATGACAAATCAATGATATTCTACAAACATTGTAAATGTAATATTATTTAGTAGTCGCAAAATTTTAGACGTGCATGTATTTTAATTTGCTTATTAAGCATAATGAGCGAAACCATAAATATATACAAACCAAAGTACTTTGCACAAAATACTGATAAGCAACACAGCTATTTACCATATTGCACCCATGGTGCAACACTGTCACGTTCGCAAAAATGCATTTTTTACAGGATAAGCATTTAAAGTTTGGTGCCTTATAAAATTTTGACACTTTCTGATTAAGGCAAGATGAATTGGCTTATTTTTTAAGGTTAATTTTAGCTTTATAATAAAGATAAAATATATCGCAGTGCAGAAGTACTTTAGGATACTTAATACATGTAACTTATTTTTTAAACATTGTAAAAGTGTCAGTGTTGCACTGGGGTTACGATATTATCTCACTGCATTTATTCATTGCTTAGTTGCGTTGCTTACGCTTAAATCCCTTTTCGATATGGACGACTTGTACCTATGTATCTGTACGGTATTTTAAACCTAAACGAATTGATATGAACAAATTTTGTTTAATTGGTGATTTTTTTTTCTGGGAAATAATCAAAATAAACGTGAAATGTATCCTTGGTTTCTATATGTTTATGTGGTTATTTTACATACGGTTGTGGTAACAATATTAGTGTCAGTCGAGTTGTGTCGAAAACTATAACAAGTGCCTAATCTTTAAAAATTAACTGATACTAACAAGATAGGTGAGGTGAATCTAACGATATCCAATGATAGGCTCTCTGGGTCCCATGGTGTTTTACTACAAGAGTGTCCCACATTATGGGCAATACTTATAAAAACATTTTCGATTATCTTATCTTTAATAATAGTTTCACTATTTTCCTTGCGTTACATTCTTTGAAAATGGAAGGAACCAGCTATTCTTAAAGATAAGCAGCGCTTAAATATTTTTATAAGTAAGGGGTTACGTGTTTACTCATTAGGCACATCCAGCGGTAGCGTGTATATAAAATCTAATACAATACACCCTGTTTTAAATAAATTTAAATATCACCACCATTTACGCTGTCTCAACGACGTGACGGTAAAGGCACGTCTCCTGCACATGTTTTCTTAAAACAAACACAAAAACAAACCGACAAAGAGGCATTGTTGTCGCCTCCTTGGTCTATTGGCAGCATATATAGGCTGTGGCCCGGGGGGTCGTGGGTTCGATTCCCAGGTCGGGCAAAGGGAATTTTCTAATTTAATTTGCCCGGGTTTTTTCCTTCAGAGGAGTTGACGTCAGGCAGGCAGCCGGTCGTAAAAACTTAGCCAAATCCTTTCTGCACGATGCTTGAAAAAGCGTGTTGCGCCGACCCCACATTAAGGTGGGATAAGGGCAGGTAAACAAAGAAAAAGAGGCACTGTATACCCCGTAGATATAAACTCATAGATGGGTTGTCAAACGTCAAAGGCGTGACCGAAATAAATATGGATTATTGTGCATCAAAAGTAATTATATGTTTTACGGTTTTTACTGCTTTAGAATGCAAATGGATATTTTTGAGTATTACAAGGCCTAATCGGAACGATTCTTTTGGAAATCAACCGATAGCTGCAATCACTAAAACGAAGATGAAAATTTACGTATTTATATATTTTTTTTTATTTAAGTCCGGTGATTTCAATGTAATATCAATTTGAAATATCCAGGATAGAGATAAACAAATTGGGGTTAGTTATTTGAAAAGTGCACGTTTATGGATATTCCCGTTTTTAGATGTACTCTTTTTTATGGATTACATAGGTAACAGAACCAATTACGTTTAATAAGGACTCAATTATACGAAAAAAACCTTGACTTTTTTTTTAAATATGCTAAACTGCCAAGATTCAAGATTAGCGCCAAACTCGTCTAGGCCTGTATAGCATTCGTGAATGTTTTCATGTACCATCTCGCTCTAACATATGGAAAAACTTCGTCTCTTTCTATGCGCCGATCTATGAAACCTTAGTCGAGTGGTTAATCTATGGTCTATTTGATAAATAAAGCAAAGTTTAAAAAAAAACAATGACCGTAATTATTATAATGGTGATGCAAATATTTGATGTAAAAAATATTTCAAGTCTACCGACCCGCATTAGGCCAGCTTGGAAGACTAAGGCCTAATCTCTCTCATAAGTAGAGAAGGCCCGTGCCCAGCAGTGGGATAGTAATTTTACAGGGCTAATATTATTATTTATTATTATTTTAAAAGTGTTTATACTATTCTGAATGATGAACATGCCTGACACAACAATGCCTCTCTTTGTCTCTTGCTCATGTGACAATGGACCATGAAACAATTTTTTGTGTAGTGTTTTAGTGCAGGAGACGCCTTAATTCAGTTAGTTGGATAATGTTATTTAGGTTGGGGCCTCGCTTATTTTTTATAAATATACTAACTATGTTTAGTGAAGCGCAAATTAATTTGTATTCGTAATTAAATTTAATTGAAACAGGGTATATGACTTTGCCACGCGTTCTTTTAACATTATATTCAGTGGCGGATTTGCAGTGTTGGCCGCCCTAGACCCAGTACTAGCTGTGGCCCCTTATAACCTTATTTTTAACCGACTCCTAAAAAGGAGGAGTTCCTCAATTTGTCTGTAATCATACAACCGATAACCTGTTGTAGTAGCAGCACATATGGGCTCTGAATGGGGAAGTATCGGTTTCAATTCTCGTTCGATTTGTCGTTTCATATTTGTCCGCCACTGACTATATTGCTTCACAAGCAGCTTTTAAGATTATTTAAATTTTTTGACGATCTGTGGCGAAGTCTCTTGAGTCATTTACGCTTACCAAGGAATCATGAATGACATTTCGTTAAACGATTCAACTCACAAACACAGTCTTACGAGTATAGCTTGTTTGGACTCATAGGCGTCGTGCCAAAATTATGAAAATGTTACAAATCCTTATTTTCGTTATTATTCTTTTACGCATTTACATGATGTATCAAGATTCTGTTAGTATTTAAGATTAATGATAACATTAACAATTAGTTAAGTATATCTGATGTTATAAAATATAGGTCTGATTAGTTAAGGTTCAATATGCTTATAAAATAAATGCTCAGTATGTTTGAATAAATCACCTCATAATAAAAAAAGTACTTATGTTACAAAAATGTGACTAGTACATATGATATGGTACACCAAAAATAGAGGCATAAAATTATAAATTTTAAATGGGTTAAAATTTTATATGCGTATTTATTTGATAGGAGTTATGTATTATTACCGTATACTTCTATTTACTACTGCACATTGCTGAACGATAAACTTACTCTTTAATCATTACGTGACCATCTGTGTGTCTGCCATAGGCTTATTTTTCAAAACAACTGGAAGCAGTAAAAGTCGATGCCCGCATTGTTTATCCATATTATTTGCCGAATAAAGAAGAAACGCATCTATCTATTCTTATTTCGTCTGTAGGCGTCAAAGAAATGATTAAGGTGGTAAAAGGTAATGAAAAAGAGTGATAGATAGTGTTTTATATATATCAATAATGTAATGATTTGAGTAGCATGTTTACGTATCAGGCCTGAGTGCCGTGAACAACGAGCGAAATACGAGAATTATTTTCAAAGTATTATCTCTTTCTTTTGTATAATGTTTAGATTGTGGGAGGAAATAAATAAAATGTGAGTGAGAGATAAATCGTCCATAATTTGTAAATTACACTTATTAAAATGTATAAAAAGTCATAATAGTAATAATTTTAGCCCTGTAATATTACTGTTCCACTGCTGGACACGGGCATTCTGTACTAATAAGAGTAAAGAGTAAAGTAAAAAGTTATAATTTTGGAAAATTGCAAGCGAATTCGCATAGTGCTTTTCCACGCGAATCCAACTCACACTTGCACATAACCGATATTATTGAACGATATATAATATATTTTCACATAACTTAATTTTACCAAAAGCGACAAGGGTTGTGAGCTCTACAGTAATAATACTTGTTGATTCATATTAATTTCGTTAATTCTGTGACACGTTTTTTTTATATCAATTTTACAATTATGTAATTTATTATTTAATACTTTATGATAGAAGCAGTGACCAAAGAAAAAGAAAGGGATGTGTTTAGTTGTTTATATAATAGTTATACAAATACGATACATCTCAATTTTGTATACATAAATATAGTGCTCTTTCAAGCTAATTTCATATTATACGCACTATATTTCAGCTCGTACGATACTACAAACATTGTCTATTAAGTATTACTCTTACATATCGAAATAGCTTTGCGGCCGGGTCCGCCATTTTCTGTCCTCGATTTGTTCTATGTTATAAGACTTAAATAACTTCTTTTGTGATTATAACATAAACACGGTGTTTTATTTAAAATGATACGAAGTAATTACTGTGTATGTAAAGAAAATGCCTAACTGGTATACTACTGGGATCTTTATTTCGCCAAGTCGCCATATAGTGTCCTCTCTATACTTTAGATATACACGTTTTATTCGTTGTTATGAAAAGTCCTTATTTTTCTTTCGTCATTGGATAGAAGGCTAAAACGACTTTCATGATTCCTTAACGCTTTAAATTTGCTTACTGCTAAATTTTCAAGCGCAATTTTTTCACCATCTGTTGCGTTAACTAGCACATGAATCCAGATTGTTGTAAACTATCGAATGATGTACTGATCTTTATGTACTTATTAACAAAAGCTAGAATCTCAATAAATACGGAAAGGTAAGTTTCTTTGAAACGCGTGCGAAGTAACTAACACCTTTTTCGCACAACAAACGCCCGCATGCTACAATAGTATCGGCTTTATTAAAATAACTTTAGCGCGATCGCCATATGAATTAACTAGAATTAGGTAGACGGGGAGTAGCTTTAAGGTGTATGTTACCTTGCTTGTTGTACGAAATGGGTTCATATTTTTGTTCATACGTGAAGCCAAGAAATCATAAACGTCTATCTGTCATCTCATTACAGTCATATGATAATATTTATTATTGTAAACTTTATATGTATAAATACATATATGATATTTATTTATCTGTAATAAAATACCTACAAAATAAATTGCGATTATAGTGTATTCCTTCCGACAGCGTTTTAATAGGTTACGATATAATTTACCACTTTCTTTAAACATGCTTAGTGAATATTTTATACAGTAAACTAACAGTTGAACGTAGACACTGACGAGGACGACATAACGTGGATACTGTGTTAGTCTGAACAATCCTATAATGTATGCAACAATTTGGCCATATTTTTTGTCTAGTGTGGATTGGGGTTATTGATTATGGAAATTCAAGTCATATGTGTTTTAAATATCATATTGGAAGTCGATGGATTGTATTAAAGCGTTTGATTGAATATTACAGACAAAAACATTATGATCACTATTTTTAAATTAGTAATGTTATTTGGAAAAAATATAAAGCAGTAGAAAGTTCGGCGCGGTGGACGCTTGAATTAGACATTATAATATTACAAAATAAACCGGTTGCGCGTGCGCAGTCCTCGACAAGCATCTACATTCACTGCAGATCTAATAGATGGTTCCATCCATAGAGACGTTAGAACAGTATGGAATTATACACAGTTTGAGTTAATAATAAAGATGCATCCACCACGTCGACACGTGTGATTTGGCTTTATATTCAACTTATTAGTTGGTTTGTTGAATAAGTCTGAATCTGCATGCAATTTTATTATAAGTTATCCTCACTATCATTGTATTGTACCAACAAGATTTTGTTTGTGATTCGTTTATTTGATAAATTTGATCCCCAAACAATACCTTCATGATTCCTAATTTTATTTTAACTTATTACGTTAGGGTTACCATTTCAGTTTACCCAAATTCCCCTCTTTAGACATTATTTCTATGACTTTATATGTTGTCTGTACAAGAGTAAATTCGTCAAACGTTCCTGATTTCCTTTGAAAGGATCTTTAACTATATGGGATTACAAGGTACGACGACAAGGAGGAATGTGTACAGTTTCGCAAAAAAAAGTATGATACGGTGACAATAGAAATTAGATTTTTCTAGCAATACTATAGATTGTTAAATTTCTAGTAACTTTCGTGTCCTCCATATTCAGATGGTTTTTCTGAACTGGAGCGCTCCATTAGGTCCACGATGGCAAATCCTAATTAATGGTAACCCTAATTATGGTTCTTAAATAAGATACCTAAATGACCTGTGGTTTTCAGGCTGATAAGTAAGATCAGAATGAAAACGATAGAAAAAGCCGAAAGAAGAATGTTACACGCATTGATTATAAGAATCAAAAAAGAAGATTTATTTCAATTAAAAATATCACTACTATCTGAACTCGAACTGTGTCAAGTGGGTGTAGTTTTAATTTAATATATTATTCTTTGTACTGATACATTGAGGAGTAAAATACATTGTACGAAAAGATATAATATATATAATGCAATTAGGCTGCGCTCGGCAGCTCATGTGGCTGAATATTAGCCACACTTACACATTATTATGCTGATTAACAAGAAAGTGGCGTGCATAACGCAACTTATCTCAATATATTGGTGATTCTTTTATTTGTTAACAGTTGATTTTATTACAAGTTACGATTATGTTCCGGATGAAACAGTATTTTATGTCAGTTGAACTGACATTTTGTCTCAGGTACATACATTTATGTGCCAAATTTTATTTTATATGGACGAGGGATGGGGTTGATAAGTAATATTTGCCAAATATGCTCTAACGTAGTATGGGTGTTATTTTAGTAGATGGTTAGGTGTTTGTTACAAGTTTTAAGACTTTAACTACATACTTATATTAATATATTACAAGTTGGTATGCTAATTTTGAAAGGGTGACTATGTTCGTGGCATAATAGTCCAGGTATGACGGGCACGAGAGAAAGAATGTCCAGACAAGATACCTCTCTACTCTTTTAATGCAGTGCTTTTTATTTATTTATTCTCTCTTTTGCGGCATTGAATAATAATGCATAGTTTCGATTATAAATTATCTTCCACTAATGATCGATGCGAATTATTGCAGAGATATTTGTACTGAAAAAATATAATAAACCATTGTCATTATTTTATTAATTATGACAATTAGCACGTAAAATAGTATAGCTGATTTCAATTGATATGTACTCACCACGAACGTAGTCTCTTATATAAATTATACTGGAGTTTCAAGGAAGTCAGTCGAATGATAAACCACTATACCAGATTCAGATTCATTCCCATATACGTTGCGTGATTTTTGGTAGTATTCAAATTTTCGGTGTTTTTTATCTGGTGTTGTGTTTTTCATAAAATTGTCGATGTCTGCATTACCTCTTTTTATAGGTAATGCAGACTTTAATTAAAACTCTTTTTCATTTCCATTTGCAAATATTTCACTTTAGTGTGGGGTCGACACAACACACTTTCGAGCATGTTGCAGAAGGATTTTGACTTAATTATTACCACAGACTGCCGGCCTGGTGTCAACCTCCATCTAGAGGATCCAGTTCCGGGCAAATTGTGTTAAAAACGACCTGAGCTGGGAATCGATCATAGGACGTAGGGACGTCATAGTCCATAATACATGCTGCCACTAGACCAGAGAAGCGACCTGACCTTTATTAGCTATAGCGATAAAAACATTTAATATAAATAATATTACTTCTTTTTTCTAAATTACTTCTTGATGCTTAAACATAATATTGTGTAATTTAACATTTGTATTTTTTCATACATGTACACGTTTATCATTCGACTATACTTCTTGGGATATTCCGAATAATAAAACATTCCAAGTTTTTACTTTGCTCACCATTTATTAGGAAATACATTTTTTTTATTTACGTTTTCATTTCTTACCGCCTTCCTTACATTTTTTTAATAGTTGTGTTCAATTATATTGACCGCCTTTTGTTATTTAGGTTTATATGATTAAACTAAACACTATTTTGTCACATTCTTCCATGTTATAGTAATTATTATGGGAATAAACATGCAAAGTTGCTGGCTAGGTTAATCACTAATTACAATGTTATAGGTAAGACATTGATTGTTTAGATATAGTATTTTGTTTTTAATTACTGATTTCTTTCTGGATTTGCTGGGACTGTGTTTAGATTATAATTTAAATTAATTATTAAGTTAAATCTCAAGTGTTTTCTTTATTTTTAGCATTTTTTCATACTTCATTATGTAGTTGTTTTTTCATCTTGATATTGTGTAGGTATAGGGATTTTGGATTTCTGGGGTTTGTTATGTCGTTTCTCCATGAACTGTCATATACTATATAAAAAGAATTTAACAACGAATTTATCTATGCACTCGTTATTCATACAAACATATCTAGAGGAGGATGATTATCTCATTAAAAATTCATATTATGATTAGTACAAAAAAAATATTAAATTAATATAATGAAATGTTGTATCTTAAAAATAGAAAAGGTTGAGTTTGTAAAATCTATTCCAACGGTTAAGTTTTTTGAAGAGTTTATTATACTCGCTGTTATTTTAGCAAGACTGACGACTAGTTCTCAAAAGGGCGACATACTGGATGGGTGAAATTAGTTGACGAGTATAGTAATTAGACAAACATCCATGTTTATACCTTAGTATAGTTTATTTCTAAGTTACCAAAGCAATAGATGTTAGGAATAATTAATGCGACGCTACATTTAATCGCATAATATTAATTTATACTTCTGGCTAGATACATATTTACGTGATTTATTTCGGTGTATGACTACACGTTATTTATTTGGAAGCTGCTAAAAACAATTCCAGTCTTGAAATATACCAAAAATTTAATGAGATTGTTTGTTCTCTAAATTTTATCTGCTTCGAATGCACACACTCCGTGAAACAATAGGTTTCATGCATGTATTTCTTTTTAATTTTAATAGCTTACTATTCCATAATTCATAATCGAAAGATTTTTATTAATCTGCTCTAAAATATTTCAGTGATAAGGAATTAAAATCTAGGAGCTCAGGACTGTCCAATGAAATTCAAAGATGCACAATGTATCTTGAGTCATGACGTCTATCTATAATTATGATGGTCATAACGCGACCCACGAGCGAAACAGCGAAATGTTCCTATTACTCTCTTCATTTTTGAGTCAGGCGCTCTCATGCTCTGTAATCGATAATTAAAACATTAATTGTTGTCTTTTCCAATACATTTCAATCCAGTTTGCCGTAAAATGGTTTCTTTTTTGGCGAGTTTCCTCTTCTTATTTTATACATTAATGTTGGAATTCAAGTTCATGTATGAAACCTATTTAATAATAATAAATACACACCTAGTATACCTGTATCGTGGGTGTCAGAGACTATGAGAGACTTTCGGTCTCACAACACCCAGACTTGAAACAAATATCTGTGGGCCACACAAACATTTGTCAACATTTTTCAAATCCAGAAGTATTCAGAGACCTCTTTTGGAATCGTTAACTTTCGTGTTAGGGTTTATTAGTTTCTTCTTTAAAAGCGTATTGAAATCAAAATAATTTAGCCTCTTACTCGTAAACATATTTTTGTGGTACTCGTCTTAAAAATAGTTTGTCACAATTTTCCTCGCGTCATTATGTTAGAAAATGAAATGGACAAACTAGTTTTAAAGTTAAGAAGCCCGCAAATCTTTTCATAAGTAAGCGGCATAGTGTATGTATCGCGTTGCGTCTCAACTACTGACCCATATACCTACCACAAAATATACTATGTTGCCCTCGAGCTAAAATGCATTTACCTAAATAAACCTAATTTTGAGATGTCTCGAAAAAACGTGGAAAATATGGTCCCTAGAGATTTCAAGACTTATGGTTATTTTTAATCTTCAAGTAAACAAGTTATCACGTCTTTCTTTGCACCTGCCCTCATCCCACCTTAATGTGGGGTCGGCGCAACACATTTTTTCAAACATGTTGCAGATAGATTTGCCTGCCTGACGTCAACCCCTCTGAGGGATCCAGTCTCGCGCAAATTGAATTAGAAAATTCACTTTGCCCGACTTGGGAATCGAACCCAGGACCCGGTTTACAGCATGCTGCCACTAAACGAGGCGACAAACAAGTTATTACATCTATTAAATATAAAAGCCACGGTCTAATAAACCTCTATTTTCTATGTTTTTGGAGACATCTCAATATTAGATTTATTCACTTAACGGTATTTTAGCTTGAGGACTGCAGCTATGGGATTGTAGCGTACAAGGGACAGGCTTTCGGCGAGCGTGTACTGCCGATATTATAATGCATGTCTCAAATAGAAATATTCCATGTTTAAAGTGATCTAGCCATTTGTATGGATAAAGCAGGATTATTGTTCTTTTATATAAAGTACGACAGGGACGGTTATTGTAGTTTAGTATCGAAAACCTGTAGGCGTGAACCTATTGTGTTGTTACTTGTACGGACGTTTTATGATTTTTTTCCTTTTTTTCTGTTTAAAAATAAACGTTTCTACTTTTTGCTATTATTGATTATTGTTTCAATTTACCCTCAGATAATTATTATGATAAAAGTATTTTAATTAATTGCGAACCAATTTTTAAATTTAAAAAATTCTAGAAAATAGTGTGTTTATGAAAAACATGTTTGATTTATTACTTGGAGTTCTATATTATTATTGTACATTGAAGTGAATAAAGCTGTTATTGAATTTTGGAGCCTTTGTACACGTCATTTTTATGCTCTATAACGCATATATCTAAAACGCCTTTCGTTAGTGCATTAAAAGATAATAAAAAAAAAACTAATTTTCACTAGCAAAAGGTATTCGATAATTAAGTTAATTCATCGGGCTTGCATTGAATTTTTGACAAATTAAAGCGTTTTGACGTTGTATTAAAATGTAGTGTACTAAGACTCTTGGGAAAGTAATATACGAGCTTCTTAACCATTTTGTATTTAACGGCAAATTGATTAATAATTAATTAATTCACGAAACACTATTAATTCTACATCTACACTATATAAAATCAAAGTGGAAAAGCGAATAGAAAATATACCGTCAGAAATAATAAATTGTATAAAACCGAAGCTGAAAGTGGTAAATTATATTAAAAACAAATAAATGAGTGTTTAAACTTCCATTAGATGAACACCTTTTACCGCGCGTTTGAGACGAGAATCGGACAGAAAAGTTGCATTTACGAGGTCGTAACGTTGCATTTGAAAATAACAATAACGACGCAGCCCATCAATATATTATATCCTAGATGCACAGTTCTTTGCAAATATCCTTCTAAAAAGTGGTCTCAGATATAAAACAAAGAAAACGATCACAAGTTGTAATTAAATCAACACAAATATAACCCTAAGCACGTGTTATAAAGTAGGTTTTTAAACGAAATGAGCATGCGTTCTTTAATTTGAATTTTGAAATTTAGAATTCTATCGACGTCCGATTGTAGACAAAACGAGTGCTTAAGCACTTCTTTGCCGTCCCATTTTCCGAGCGTCAACTGTGCATCTAGGTAAATAATATATCGATGACGCAGCCTCATAAATGGCAGCTCTGTGATATACTGGCCATGATCGTACGCTAAACATACTCCATCTAAATAGTTCAGTTATAACAACACTTGATATGTAACCATAGCTAATATTCGAGTAATATTACACTAATCAATATAGACTAAAAAAAGCTATTGAAATATTGTTGTTGTAAAGCGAATAGAACACAAATGTACATTACAGAGCATGAAAGTACATAACACATCTACGGCCTTAATTAAAATATTACATGCAAGACGCAATATCAAGCAATTTTTGCAAAATATTTACAAGTTAGCACAGCACTGTAATGGGAATGTCTTATTTTGTTATTAGTCTCAATTATGTACTCGAGGGATTCAAGAATAATCAAACAGTTGGTTCGATAAAGCCAAGTAATGTTAAAATGGATCAATGTAAAGTCTATTCATGATCACTATGCCAGAAATGTAAACAAATGTGGTAGACTTTACGATATTGTTTACATTTTTAGAAGTTGTGAATTTTGATTTTATAAGTAAACTTTATGCTACACAAGGTTAAATTAGCGTCAGAATCATATCGCATCACCTAAAAAAAATATGTAATCAAACACAACATACATTGTTGTGTAGATAATATTTACATTTCTGGAATAGCAATTGTGAATGGACTTTACAGGTCTAATCTGCTGCTTCATATTGCACAATGTCACAGTAATTCGTTCTGGACACCCTTTCTTATTGACTAACACTTGGAATAATAAATTGTATATAATGCCGCGTTTTCTTATAGCGGGAATCTTATATTCCCTAACACTTCTCTGTTGTGTTTTAAGGAGACACATTGAAATGTAAGTAGATTCCTTAACTTATGCATTACATTGATGTTTTATTATATTATTTAGGCCCTAAAAATATTATCCGTGTCAAAATCTGATAGGCATGTGAATAAAAATTTAGTTTTACTTGTCTCCTAAATATTTATTACATTATCTCCATTGCAGACACAACCTTTATGTTTGCTTTTAAAATCAAATTTTAAGCTTTTTTCTATAATACCTTGTGAAGCGCACAGTTTCAATCTAATAGTTTTTAATAAGTTTTAGATACTGATTTCTTAAGTTTTAGATGTCAATTATAAATGATTTCATATTTTGTGAAAAGATCCATATCAGAAATGCAATACTTCTCTCGCTGGCTTCAGAAATTTTATATATAAATATATTTATTGGTCTTGGTACTGGGCGGTTCAAATTGATAATTTTACGTTTACTATAAAAATATTTATGCATCTGAATAATATGTATCGTATATATTTATCTAATAAAAATTATAAGGAAACAACCGCTGAATCACATGGGTTATATTATTGATGAGTTATGTACGTATGTTACCTGATTTGAAGTAAGCCAAAAATACGAGTCCCAACGGGCTTAAATTACGTACAGCTTCATATATATATATATATAAAATTTAATGTGGAATGGAAAATAATATATGGTTTATGTATGTTTCTTATCTAAAAATTGATGACCTACGATTACAGCCCTCTGCCATCGCTTCAAACTCTCTGCTCCCTGAAGAAATAGCCAAAGAGATGAAGACTGAGGATCAGATACTCGCTCAGTTGAGGGCGAATCAAAGTATGGGATCACAGCAAACATTGCCATTTATTGACCAGCCGGCAACGACGTCGTCTAAATCTGATGACAATTTCGCTCCTCCCGTGAACGCGACGCCTAACTTAGAGGAGCTGCAGAAGCTCATGCAGAAAGACGCATTGGCGTCTCCCCCCTCGCCTGCGTCTCCCGCCTCGCCAGTCTTTAGCGACGAAAAACACATTCCCGATGAGGTAACTATATTAACTTCACACAATTATGAGTAGCTTACTGGACTCTTATGTCTATATATCGATACTATACTATATTAATTTATTAAAAATCAAGATACAAAAAAGGTTTTTCTTAAATTAAGACGCTGGATATGTTAGGTACAATTATAGATGTTCTCACGAATTATTTCAGCCTAAACCTGAGTCGCCAAAACCCCCTAATCCTGAACCTCCTATTTCTATTGAGACGAAACCACAGCCAGCACCACCAAAACCCACCGAAAATAAAACTAATAAGCAAGCAAAGGGAGACAATGAAAAGACTGCTAAAACTAAAGAGACTACCGCAAAGAGTAAGAGCAAAAAGGCTAAAGAAGAAAAAAAGGACGAGATGGTTGAGCTGAAGAACAAAGATAAGGAAAAGGAAAAAGAGCGTGAAAAAGAAAAGGAAAGAGAAAAGGAAAAAGAGGAAGATAAAAAATCCGAGGTATGATGAACCAACATACTAAATGTTGCACAATATGGGGCTGTTGTAAGTTACTTTATTCTGATCCTATTATAACGTGTATTGCGTTTGTATTGTGTATTCCATCAGCTAGGTATATTTTACCAATTAATGCTCAGAGTGATTTAGTGATAGGGCATTTTTTTGTATTGATGGTATCTGTTGCCATTGCGGGCGGGTACAGAGTCTTAAAGATGGAACCTGAAAGATTGAACGTGTAACGTAAAGTAATAAAAATAATTATTTTTACAGCAAAAACGTTCAGCTGAGCCTTCTCCGTCGAAAAGTAAAAAAGAAGAGAAATCTAGCAAAAAGGATTTAGAAAAAGAAAAGAAGGTATCAAGAGATAAGCAAACAGAGTTGTTTAGTTATTTATTATTTGGTAATAATACATTATGTTTATCATTGTTGTAGGAATGGATCAAGGAGGGTTTCACAATAGTCAAAGGTTCCGAGAAGGCTGTCAAGGAAAGTAAAAAGAAGGTGGAGGAACTTAAACTGTCAGAAGAAGCGGAACGGAAAAGGTTAGATGTTTCAACTGATAGTTGATACCATAATCGGTTTAGTACAAAGTTTTGTTTAGCTTATATAATATATTTCACGTGTCATTGTTGTAACAGGAAAGAGGAAGAAAAGCAAGCTGCAGAAGAAGAGAAAAAGAAAAAGCAAGCTGATATCATCAAAAAGCAACAGGTTTATCTAATAAAGTTTTTGCAATAAAACTTTATTTTTATTAAATGCTTTGTGCAAGGTGAAACGACTTGGTTTCCTTTTTTAGTTTTGTTATTTATATGTAACATTTTTATAATACGGCGTCTAGTTTGGTAATAATGCTCTCACTGGATATAGGCACTAATAGTTACGTAGGGTAGTGTTGACGTCGTTTAAATGTGTCGGTGGATGTGATGCAGGAAGTGCAGCTGCAGCAACAGAAGCAGGCGGTCGAGTCCGCGATCAAGAAGGCTCCGTGGTCTGCTGTCAACAACCAGGTGATGCAAGCGATGAACAAGGACGGCCTCACGCTGGCTGAGATCCAGCGTCTCGAGAGGGAGAAGAAGGTCGAACAGATCAAGGAACAGCAGCAGATGATGCAGATAATAGCGCAGCAGCAGGCCGCCGCATTAGCGAGGGAACAAGTTCGTGACATTTGCTGTATACAAATCAATACCTTGTGTGTCTGCATTCACAGGATATTTTGCATTGTATTCGTTTGTACAGGAGATGCAAGCTGGCTTGGGTTGGGCGAAAAAGAAGAATAATTCTATGTCTACTCCAGGACAAAGTTTAGCGGAAATACAGGTATTTATAATTTGTTAGTTATGCATATAAATCTACAACATTATTATTGATGTTGTTTCGTGAGTCTAGCATTGTGGTGCATATTACAAAGTGTAAGGTTTAATATTGTTCTGATTTTGGTAAACCGTAGATATGTAGTTTCTTATAAAAATAGAACATTAACATAAGTTCACGCCTGTATCCCCGAAGGGGTAGGCAGAGGCGCACTAGCGAACTAGTACACCCACATTTCGCCGAGCTTAGTTCCGTCCCAGATATGATAGGGGGCGAACCTATCGCCATATCGGGCACAAATTCCAGGCTGATATGAAAATCCAATATCACTTGCCCGATCCGGGGATCGAACCCGAGACCTCAGGACAGTAGTTGTACCGAAATACAACCACGCCACCGAGGCTGTCTAAAAATAGTTGTACCGCATATCGCCGGGGCAACTTAAAACATTGTGTAAATATTGTATGTCTACGATTTATAAATATTCCCAAGTGTCACTAGCAGTGGCGAAGGGTGCACATTTCGAAAAGGCAAAGCAATACTAGTTTCTTTTCTAATACTGATTTCTTAAGTTTACGCGAATATTATACATTGAAATAAAACTATTCTTACGGATTCTATCACGATTAGGTTTTAATTATTATTCCTGACGTCCAAAAAAAATGGACAAATGACACCTCAGTCTGACCCGTGATAACGAAGACTGCAAAGCCTTCGAAACGTCGGGAATAATAATTAAAACCTAATCGTGATAGAATCCGTAAGAATAGTTTTATTTATTTTCTAATTATTACCTATTTACTAACTTACAATTTGGACCCTTTTTTGTTGGTCATTAGATATATTCTCTCTAATAACGCTATGTTTGGCGGCAGGCCGAGGCCAGGAAGCAGCAAGTGGCGGCATCGGCCGCAGCAGCTGCAGCAGCGGCAGCCGCGGCCGCCGTCCAAGCCTTGGAGGAAGCACAAGCGCCCCCGCCCCTGCCCATCAACAATGTGCCGTGGGGCAGCTCTCATAACGGAAGCGGAGGCGGTAACTGTCTTACAATACTTTCTCCTAGTGTACAATGTGTGCGATACTTTAATGGCTTTGGGGTTAGCGGCCGGATACTGCAGGTCGATTCTCTAAGAAACGCCACAAAGTTACGATCGACGACGAGCTCCCGCAGCGCACATCGTTGAGATCGATGGAGCATTCAACGTTGTTGGGTCTTAGAGAATACCATTTTCCATACATTTATGTCAATCGCTCGAGAAGGCTAGATCGCATAACCGCAGTCATCACGCATAGCGCTAGTGCGTGCGCTTTGTACCTTGCTGAATACAAAAATGAAAACATCGTTGGCGCAACGATGCCGCAACTTTGTTTTCACAAATGAAACCTTGGAGAATAGACCTGCTGGCACGGTACTCAACTGCTTAAACGGCTGCTTTAAGGTGGCATTAAACAACATAAGGCGACCTTAAGTGTATGAGTATTTGGCGGTTAATTAATTATGCTGATTGTTTAAAATTAGTATATAATATGTATGGCATAAAGAATATTTTTCCCTACGATTTTCATTGTTAACGTGACACTACCGCGTTACTCGTTAAGAGTAAATAAGATATATGAAGTTAGCCACAAGCGGAGTCACATCTGTCGTCCGATTAAGTTATTGTATGTATTTTAAACTATGCTTAATAAAAGTATATCGTAATGTTCATGCTTGAGAGATTTTGTGATTTTAGTACATACTCGTAAATTACATCTAAAACAGAGACCTAATGTTGTTGATCTCAGGTGGATTTTGGGACACGCTACCTAACCAGCCCATCAAACCAGAGAAGAGCCAGGAGTCGCCCAAGATGACGGAAGCCAGCAAAAACAAGAAGAAACCGCTGCCTTCTATCAGCCTACCAGTGAAAAAGGAAGTATCTCCCGCCGCCGACTTCGACAACTGGTGCACTGTGGTGCTCACCTCGTGGAGTTCCAAGATCGATGGTGAGGTTATGCAACATATTATTTGGCAACATGTTATTCAATATATTTGGCGCCGTCTTGGTATAGTGGTAGTATATTTATGTCATGGTGTATTAAAATTGGTGGCGTTGTGTAGCGTATTTATCAATTTACATAGTAATACTACATTGTAGCATTGCGATGGCGTTTCTAAGTCTTTTTTCTTTCTGCCTTTATCCCACCAAGTATTTACGTAGCTTTATTTTATAAGTAGCGTTTCTAAGTATTTACTAAATTAATAACCATGCTGCAGCACAGCCCATAGTGATGTTGCTGTAGAGTTTTGTAATACTTCTAATTTGGACGCACCTTTATCGGAATTGTGTTCGTTTCCAGTACCAACATTCGTTGGCTTCCTGAAGGACATCGAGTCACCTTACGAAGTAAAAGATTACGTCAAATGTTATTTAGGTGAGACGAAAGAATCGAGTGATTTCGCCCGACAGTTTCTTGAACGAAGGTGAGTTATCCTTCCTAATACATATAGGGCTTTACTTATAAAAACAGTTTAACTGTACAAATGGTAAAGAATAGTCTGCCTCTTTTATTTTCAAACAATGTGACACAAGGAAAGAAGTGACAGACTATTCTCAGTCATTTGCTAAGCTACACTTTGTTATAAGTAAAACCCATAATAATTTGATTTCCTTTCCCAGGAACGGTGTTTCATACGTTTGTGTTTTGAACATGATATTGCAGATCAAAGCTTTTGCGCGTGGGCATGGTGACGCCCTCAGACGATCTGTGCTCACCCGCGATGGCGATCAACCCTCGCTCCACCTCCAACTCCGACTACCAAGAGGTGAAAGGTAAAGGGAAGAAAACCAAGAAGAACAAGATGTTGAAGGTTGATGCGCGTATCTTGGGCTTCTCGGTGACCGCTGCCGAGGACCGAATCAACGTGGGCGACATCGACACCGCCTGAGATCAGGACGAACATCCAGTGTTCACATTGTGATACAGTTAACCCATCGGACAATAAGCGAACGGTCGTGTCGTGACGTGTCCACGCTCGAAACCCCTCGGTCCTCGCCGGCCGCCGCCCGGTGCCGTACATCGGCGGCTACTCGACGTGTTCAACGCTCTCCTAAAGACTATTTACTGTCAAACTCAAATATAAAATTAGTATAATTAAGTAAATGATGGGTTTCCGCCTTGGGGTAACATCGACGCGTCAATTTAATCTTTATAACTTTTCTATACTGTGTATTTATTCAGCGTTATGTCGCACCGTTTAAACATAGATAGGTACTTGTCGTTGTACCTGTCCACTGGATAGTGCTCAGTTGAACGGATAGCGTTCACTCGACGGTACTGGGGCTCTAGACAAGAACCAAGCGTGACGTTTGATAACGCTCGGCGTTCACGCTAATGGTTTTTTTTTTGTATAAAATAAATAAATTCACCCAATATTCACACACCTAGTCTTGACCACATTCACACACTAGGTACACCTGTATAATGGGTTTCAGAGACTATGATAGACTTTCGGTCACACAACACCCAGACTTGAAACAAAATCTGTGGGCCACACAAACATTTGTCTCAATGCGGGAATCGAACCCGCGGCCTCCCGCTTCATAACCGGCTACTCGCCCACTGCGCCATGGAGGCTGTATCAACCAAGATTGGCAACAGTCACGTGACTTCGGACGCCAGTGAAAACTGCATACAAAAAAAACCATTATCGTGCCGTCACTAATGTCACGCTTGGTTTTTGTCCCGGGCCCCTGGTCGCTAGTGCGTAGTAAGTGAACAACAAACGTCGTGCCTTCTGTGAGTGCTCACCGTCGGGTCGGTGGATCGTCTTCGAAAACTTTTATAATCCGTTTTTAACGTCTGTGTTTATGTAATGCATGTTTATTGTTTATTTATTCATATCAGTATCTAATCTAAGGCCGGTTTTGATCGCATAATGCATGAGTGGCATAATCAAAATGTTTTAACATCACTGACACGACAGTAGCTCTTGTTCAGTTTTCTAGTCAACTCAGCCTATTAATTATTGTGATAATTCACACAGGAGATTTTAACGTACAATTTTAGTGTGAGACTACCGAAATTGTGAATAATTTTGCATTACAAAAGTGACTAATTAACACTTTCACTGCTCGCTCTACACCGTGTGCTATAATATATAGGCTCTTTTAGAAAGTTTGTATCAATAACTACACGTACAGCGCCGATTACTAGGTTTTTAATAATAGTTTTGATTCACATTGTAATTTATGAACTCTTAATTTTATTATTGCCTTAAATCAGGTTCAATTTTGTCTTTTTACTGTGTTTTAAATTACTATTTTTGTATTTGGATTAGTTATTGATACTACCTTTTTGCAACACCTGTATTTTGTCATAATATTTTATGTACATATATCTATTTTACGTCGTCTCTAGCGAGAACCGTGTAAAACATTCGTTGTTGGCCTACAGGTTGATCCCGAAAATTGGACAATAAGAACAATTTATCAATAGTGACGTCGAACGATTTAATTTAATTACGTTATAGTACGTTTTCGCGATCGATCTGTACCTTCTGTGCAACTTAGCTTTGATAGTTCACTTCTCGAAAACGTCATCTTCGTTTTCTCTATGCATTTTAGTTCGTTGTAGTTTCCGTGAGTGGCGCTGGTAGTCAAATGTTTGGAGAAAACGAAAAGTACCGACCTTGTCGAGAAGAGGGGACTAAAACGTAACTCTTACTAGAAGTATATACTCGAAATGACATCGTTTATTGCAACCTTAGACAAAAGAAGACAGAGGACGAGGCATAACTACGAAAAAATGAAGCATTCCTAATGTATGAAACGAAACCAAAATGGCAACTTTGCGAAAAAAGATCCCATTAGCATAGCCGTTAGGCATCTTCTTCATATTCCGAAATTAGTATTGTAAATAAAACACCGTATTTATAATAAAATCGGTAAGTATTTACACGTTATTTAATCCTTATTACATGATGACAAATTATATGTAAATACGTATTTTTCGTAGTAATGCCAGGTCCTCTTTATTTTTCTTTGTCATTGAAACCGATAGTAAGCATTACCGAGTCTAGCACGTGGTGTTAGTTCGCCAATTCCTATACTCTGGCTCTCATTGAATGTGTTAAAAAGTTATTGAAATGTGCAATTTACAAACCCAGATTTTATTATTCATATACTAAAAAGTTTATTGTAGGCCAATTTATTTATTTCGTGCATTGCTTAATATCTGAAGTGTAATTAATTGCTCAGCTAATTAATGAATCCAAATCACGACTCCCAAGTCGTATCGTTGGAAATATTAGTAGCATTGTTTTTATCCTATTACCATTTTAACTTATTCGATTTTATTTTTAAATATAAATGTTCAGGTAACTGTAATGTGTGCAACACAATGTAATTTAATAGTGGATTAATTATTTTATCAACATAGAATTTTACATTGTCCATCCAGTTTTAATCATTGACGTGGCCGCTATTAGTATTTTAAATTTTAATATGGAAGTGGAAACGCTTCCATAACCACGATCGCTTTTATAATACAGTAATATGATGATGGTTATATTATCTTTATCCTATAAACAGCGCCTGTAGCGATTTTTTACCATTGGGCAATATTTTTTTAGATTCTAGTTATTATGTAATTGATACTCAATTAATTTTGTAAGAAAACAATGGATTCCTTAATTCTATGAATTAAAATTTATTGTACGTCTTAAACGCCTTGAATGTGAATGCTGCATTTCGTGGTTTACTTTTCAAATAAAAACGAATTTATGAATGTTCTAGGAAAGTGGCACAGTGCTATAACCAAATAATATAAATACAGAAATAGATTCTAATTCAAACATACGACAGTTTTGAATATATGTGTCCTACTACACTACTAAATACATTTTCCACTCGTGTATAACTTAGATATATATAACAAAAAGCAATAATAAAAACCCTTATAAATATGTGGCCGTCTTCGATATATTTAACTATTTGTAATATAACCTCCTATTCAACGTTTTTATTGATGATTTTTTATCGAACATATAATAGCATATAATATACATTTAATAAGCGAGTAGTGAAATTTCGAAGGTACAAAACGTGTTTCTTAATGTGTTTATTTAATTATTGTAACATTTAAAAGGTATTTTGATCAGCGATCTCCGTAAGGGCCACACTCTTGATGGTTTTTTTAATGTTTTAGTCGCAAAATACGCTAACATAACTTTTTGAATGTATTTATCAAATATCCCGCTTGTAGTATATCCGCAGGTGCAGTATGACCGATGTGTACAATAAAAATGTGTTTTTAATTTCAATTCATACATTTTGTACATCCGTAGATCAGTGTCCGGATTTGTTGTTTAATTTTATTCACTTACATTATAAGGATTTTATTAGTGTCGTATGTATATACATTTTGTTTTAACGATTGTATTAATATTTTGTACATACTTGGTTTCGTATTGCTCGTATTTTTAGTTATTCGTGTCATAAGGCTCTTCCAGTAGTTGTGTCGTTCCCACTATATATTCGTTGAAGTGAAGATATATATTTGATATTATTTAGCGTACATCCACGGGAGGTTTTTACATAATTTAAACTTTTCGATTACTTGCATTCATAATAAAAAATTCTCAGAATGTATCTTCGTTTCCAAATGTACTCAACAAACCTACTGTTTGTAGAGCAGATTTTAAACATGTTGCAGCAAGGATTCGGCTTAGTATATGTTAGTTTTAGCTTAGTTAACCTCTGATGGATGCAATCCGGGCAGAAGTGCTTGATTTTTTTTTATACAGAGTAGCGCCAACATAACGATATTAAATCAACTCGGATATACCTAACAATATTGCAAGGCCTTATACTAAAAATGAGTCGAATTAGAGAAATGGTTTAGCCGCGGGATTGTGTTTTAGTGTTCTATATTTTAGTACATGATGTACATTCGGGGCGATCTAAAACAGTTCAGTTGATGTTAGCGGTCAAAGACTTTTGTGGACGACAAACATAAAAAGACCTGTCCCGCGGGACTTGGATGCGAAGACCGCCAGCCGCGTACCGACTAAAGTTTACCTACATGTAGATTTTTGCGCATTATATCGCTTTTACACAGTATAAATGGTACGACATTTAGTAACCGAAATTTTGCTATTTATTTGTTAAAAATATTATTTTTTTTAGTATTTGTGTAATAGGTTTTTATTGGTGCGGCGAAATTAAAAATACCTATGTTACCTGTTATCAAATTTCATGTCGTTATGTTGGCACCATTCGGTATACCTAACAACAGAGTGCAATAATTAATCATTTAGTAGATAGAACAGAATAATATTATAATGAAACCCGGCTATTGAATATTATCCTTATGTTACTGATTACAATACAAATGTTACCCATTGCATATTATAGCTATATAAAATATCTATTTCCAATATAAAATGACCTACTTAAAATTATGGAATAGATGGAAAATTATTACATTTGAGATATGTAATCTTTTTTTATATATTTAGTTGTGCGAGTTAACGAACTGCCGATGTAAACTTTACGATTAGTTACTTAATTAGCTAAGAAAGAGTTTAACAGACTATTTTGTCACACCGACATAACGAAATTATGTGTCCGGTTTTCGCCATTTAGCTACGGAATCATAGTTGTGACGACATTTTGGAAACAACATTTTAAAAATTCAAATTCTAAACTTAAAAATTCCTAAAAAATCATGACTCAAAATAATTCCAACAAACGAAATAGCGGGAGTGTTCGAATGGTAAATTTTTATCAAGGGATGTATATTAAAATGCTAAAAAAGTTGAATTGAAATTATTGAACTATGTGGATCTCTAAATATAAGGACACTAGTATATTTTGACACCCCCCCCCAGTGGATCGACCCCCTCAAAATGTATCTGTATATCGCCGGTTGTATATTCAATGTTCTGCAAACAATTTACCTATCTTAGTATTGTATATTTCTACAATTAATGGTTTGTGTGCAATGAGAGTGAGCACTTATCGACATGGAATCTGCTTAAGCCGACTAGAGGCGCGAGAAGGAATATTCTTGACAATCGAATTCGATTCGAACTCCTTGCGCGTCTATGACATTTGTATGAAATATTAACCAAATGTCTGCAGTGCGCAGCGAGCCCTATACTACTTCGATTAAAATTATTCCAGCTCTGGCCCACAAAGGGATGTATTGTAAAGCATTAAAAGCGTAAAACGTAAGCGTAAACCTCATTCCTATCGTATCGTTTTCGTTCAGAACGACATTGATGAATTGTTCATATTTTACGATTTCATACGTACAACTCTTTCTGACCGGCTCAAGTAGATTCTACGTGAATAATTGCGATCCCTTCTTAATCTATGCATGTTTTATAATGTATATTTATGTCTTCAGTTCGTATAAACCGGTATCACCATTTTCTTATCACTAATCGCCTTACTAAAAATCGTTGTACATGTCTGTGATAGCTATACTATATTTTGTCTTTCTCTCTTTGTGACATCACGTCAGAGTAAGCGAAACACCCTATATAACCTGGGTTGCCAATCCGCTAAAAAAAGTAGTACCTTATAGTACGTATCCCATATTATTTGACCAGTTTAAAGAATACTGAAAAGGCATTTGGGTTATGAAAACCATCTAAATATCCTGTAAACGATTAAATATTTATACAAATGTGATGTTTTGGTAAATTATTTGAAAGTAGCTATGCAGTTTTGTTTACATGTTTGATGGATGTGAAGTTTGTCAAACAAAATCAAATGCTAGAATAAATGCCAAATGTGCTTTATCTGTTTGCAAAAGTGCTAGATCTAATGAACTCGGTGTTTTTATACCGGGTGTGCAGAAAGATGGTACCCATAACCATTCCACATACAGGAAGAACGATTTTAAGCGTAATAATTGTAAACAATATTAAAATTGAACAATATTTTTTAATCAATAAGTATCTATGAGGGATTTTAATATCAAAGTGCTACCTGTTAATCGTCACAATCAATATAAAAACAGCAGTGTACGTTAAGAATAATTACGCTATCGGTGGTTAGCAAAGGTACAACAATTGATCCATTGGGCAAGAAACAATCTTTTTTCATAAATTCCAGTTCCCATTTTTCAAAAACAGCACTACGAAATTTTGAACGTTACTGTTGAATTGCTGGCAATCTTTTTAAGTATAGTTATTATTGATACCTTTTTGCAACATCCTGTATATCAAAATTATATTAAATAACTTTGACCAATAAACTCCAACAACGGATTTGACCGTTTATAGAGTGCTTAGACATCTTGTCTGTTCAAAATTGTATGCACGGAACAAAATAAGTCGGGAGAAATGTGAAGTAGGCGTGGCGCACGTGTTGTAATTAGGAATAAATATACTTATTTGATGCAAAGAACACCGCTGTCAGTTGTATATATAAAATGAAATAAATGCTTTTTATAGTAAAATACATCTGTTACATGATTGAAGGTATATTTTCAAATGTACGAACGCATGAGTTTGGCAACAATAGTTCGTATATGAATTTTGAATCTTTGCACTTCTACTGGCCTCTGTTGTGTGATGGCACGCCAGGTAATAAAGCGCCGTGAGTCGATCAGCGTATTATAAATGTATAGTGATTTCTAGTACGGCTTCTTTAGTGCTGCATATTTCGAAATTTGTACGAACGCCCACATCACGCCCGACGTGGATGCGTACCAATTCAACCGGTTTTATTAGCTTTATAGATATTAATGTCTTTGTACAGTTTCGATAAATTATCTTATTGCCATACTTAATCGGTGTGCATGAAAAAAATTGTACGCTAATTATGAATATTGTATGTACATTGCGTCGTTTAAATTAGAGTAGTTGACGACGTGTTTTTAAGTAGGTGTAATATTAAATGTATTTTTTACACTTAAAGATATTCTAGTGCTAATGATTCATTGTGTAGATTTAGGAATTGAATTAACTTATAATCCAGTGTTTTGTGGATCGTCTCGAAGCTAAGCTGAAATCGGCATTTGTACAATAAGGCCGTGCGTGCGATCCTACAACTTTGGAAAATTGTGTAAAATGATTTGTTTTAGAATCGTTGTTTATAATATTATATTAAAAACACCTCGTCTTCTATTCTTATTAGAGTTAATTGTAAGCAGTTTTCGATTGAATGAAATTCATAACTAGGTTATAGTATACCGAAAATCTAAATTTTCTATGACAATGTCCGTACCTATCAAATTACATGCCTCATAGAGACATCTCTTATTGCATTAAACACTACGTATATTTTAACAGCTGAACTAAGAAATACGGTCATTTCATTAATAAGAGTCATCCACTAAGCAGAAATAGTTGAGTTTTCATTTATAGGGTAAACTATGTTGTACTTAATTATTGACACTAAGGTATGATGACCAATAAGGTAGAATTAATTTGAAATAAACTGATAAAAACAAACAAAGCCAGTCATAATACTATGACGTTGTTTTATCAAAATTAAATATTTTCTTCAATTGAAGTCTTCAAAATATATATCATAATTTCCATTCATGTAACTTCTTCAATCATTACTATTTATGTGAGGCCTGTCTTTGTATTGCCGAGGCTTTATCTTTTCGACCAAATCCAAAAAGGAAGATGCCCTCAATTGGACATTTTTGTATGTTACGCGATATCCGCCAAATGTGGACCGATTTTCAAAATTATTTTTGTGTTCGAAGGAGCTTATTTCAAGGGTGGCCCCACATAAATTTGGTCACGATCGGATTTGAAGTCGGTATGTTAAGTTTTTAAACTTGTGATTATTAATTATAGTCCGATTGCTAATTAAACGAAGTAAAGTGACAGATCAAAATGTCATTTTACAAAATAATGTTGCTTACTTTCAAAACATAGTGACTGATCTAGTAAAATCTTTATCATTCAAAGAAACAATAACTCAGCACTGGCTTGCAAAATTAGAATTTTATTCCGTATTTTCTCCGTAAATTTCTGCTTAACCCCTCGACTAAATGTCTGTGTAAATAATTGCAACAGATACGCGAAAGAATGACAATGATTATTACAAATATTAGTAATTTTTATTATTTGAGAAAAAATAGGTTTAGCACATTCATAGCTTTTGTAAGTTTTTTTTAATGAAGCAAGACTATAATTTCAGTGGACATGCCATAACATAGCATACAGTAATTTACTATGACTATCATTCAATAGACATGCAGTACTAATCCCACATTAGGCAGGAATTACGACTTTGAGTTGGACTTTAGAATATGAAAGAATGAAGTGGTTCACTGAATTGAAATGTTTATTAATCTTGATCTTTTTACCGCAGCACTATTTAAATTTCATGAAAAAGTGGCAACATTCGAAATGTCAGTTTACTCCGTTTAATTAGCAATCCTACTATAGTCCTTTTCTATCTTATTGACTGACTGACTGTTTTGGTGGCGTGCTTGTATTTCGTTACGACTACCGTCCTGAGGTCTCGGGTTCGATCCCCGGGTCAGGCAAAGTGATATTAGATTTTTCCATATCAGCCCGGAGTCTGGAATCTGTACCCGATGTGGCGTTGGGCTCGCTCCCTATTATATCTGGGACGGAACTAATCTCGGCAAAATGTGGATGTTTTAGTTCTCTATTTCTCTTTATCTACCCCTTCGAGGATACAAGCTTGTGTTTATGTATTTTATCTTATTACTATTCTGTCCCTACCCTCTTACTGTATTTCATTTTGACCATCAAATTATTGCCTGCAGGGGAGATGCAATTAAAAACAAAATACTGCATGTTCCCTGTTATTGATTGATTGAAACTTAATAAAGTTCTTCTGTATCTGAATAATAATAGTCTACGTCAAAGTTACGTACTTTAAACCTTCGACTAATTATTATGTGAAGAATAATATTTTGTAGGTTGAAATAATATTATTTTTACGGATTTTATCACGATTTGGTTTTAATTTTTACTCCCGACGTTTCGAAGGCTTTGCAGTCTTCGTGGTCACGGGTTGGACTGAGATGTCATTTGTCCAAGAATGGAATGGAATGGAGACTTATTAGTTAAAAATAGCGTGCGAGATAAATCCATGTATCGTTACTGGATCATATAATTTCCATGAAATCTCTTCTAACCTTCTGCTTAGTGGATACTGACGCTTATAAGGCCACATTGGCATGCCCTACCGTAGTGTTTAGTTACTGAATAAACAACACATAATATGTTTGTCAGGGGTTAAAAACCGATGAGTTTCTGAAATACTGTATAGATGCATAGTCAAAAGGAAATAAATTGGAGTACAGTCATCAATAATATTGTTAATTGTACTGAACCTGCGAGCTCTTACTCAAAAAGTTAAAATGTTTTGATTATATGATGTTTTAAAGACGTGTAAATATTTAGAATTAAAATAAAAATAATTTATCATTGATTTGGAAGTTTTAATTGACTCATAACTATAAACGGTAGTCGGTAACCATACATACTAATCATAATCATAGATGTAGGCCTTCCCCAAAGATTTCCAGATCGACATGTTGGGAGCGGCCTGCGTCCAGCGACTTCCTGCAGTGGACGTCCTGTGGCTGATGATGATGAATCATAGATGTATCAGTCGACTTACGTCTCAATGGATCTAAGTTATAGAGTACATTATACTGTCTCGGTGGCGTAGTTGCGCCTGGTGGCTGGTCGGGAAAAGTGATATTAGGTTTTTCGACTGACTTTCAAAAAGGAGAAGGTCCTCAATTCGTCTTTTTTTGTATGTATGTTACGCGATATCTCCGCCGAATGTAGGCCGATTTTCAAAATTGTTTAAATGTTCGATAGAGATTATTCCCAGGGTGATCCCATATAAATTTGGCCACGATCGGATAGGTTAGATACGTTGAAATAAGTCTGTTACGTTTTTAAACTTGTGGTTATCTAGTAGACACTGCCCGGATTTGTGCCCGATATGGTAATAGACTCGTCCCCTATCACATCTGTAACTACGAAATGTGGCTGATCTATTTCGTTAGTTCGTCTATGTCTACCCCTTTGGGGATAGAGGCGTGAATTACAATAGGTATAGGTACTATGAACTAGTTTCTTCCATAATTGACTCATCGGATTCCATAAGAGTACTTCATTCCCGACTCAGCTAGCCGGGCATTCATTGCATGTTCGCTCCGATTTGTAAAAAAACAATGAAGCGCGTAATTAAAATCATAGAAGTGTTTTAAGCCGACAGTGCGCAGTATTATTATTACCTACTTAGGTGATACCGACCTGTACCTATATAATCTCTCGACAGTCTCATAATTATGTAGATCTAACTATCTTCTTTTTTCTAAGGTCTAACTTCAGTTAGATAATGAATGGATATCCCGTTGTTGTGGAAATCGGGAAGTGTAATATAATCACACTAATTTATAAAGGGGAATCTTTGTATGTTACACTTTCGCGCTAAAACTACTAATTGAATTTTGATTAAATATACAGGCTACTTATCACCCCATTCGTGGGATATTCCCAATATTTTGAATTTGCCTTGGTGCGGGAATCGAACCTGCGGTCTCCTTCATTCGCCCTCCGGCTCTCTTGCGCTCTCCTTTCGCCACCTGCGACTCTGACGCCCGAATGGTCAAATGCTGCTCAACTTTAACGGCTGCTTACATTGATTTGCGCCAGTCTAAGTTTGCGCCATACAATTTTGACAGATAAGGCGGCATTAAACGACTTAAGGCGATCTTAAGTGTATGAACATTCGGCGGTGAGGCTGTTCATAAGTATGTATCGGTGGTTAAGCATACATACGTTTATGATAACTCACAAATAAAACAACATCATCGATATTAGTAAGATATGCGTTTATTATTGATTGAGATTAAATAGTGGTTAAATATGGTTCCAATACATGTGTCTATGTAGATTATAATATGGTAGGTATATAATTTTGGTAAATGTACAAAATGCGGGAGATCCTTAGATTAAATAATATAGAATAGCAATTTTAAGTAAAGTAGGTAATATGAACAATTATACAATTCTAAGAAAAACTAACAGCTATTAGCCCGATTTTATAATTCATCACTTATTTGGCAGAATTCCAAGAAATTAATTTATTGTAACATATTCTTGATATTGACTTTGTTTATACATGATCTAAAGATATTCTTTCTCAAATAATGTGTAGTGGAAAAAGATCGGACGATATTTCAGTGGTTGGGTGAAAACGTTGACAGGGCGACTCATGTACAATATTGAACAAAAATTGAGATCTAAATTGGCTCTGGGTGTTTAGTTGTGTGATGTGTCCATTAACCAGTAAGAATTTTCAACACAATATAGTCAAACTAGATTCCAAACGTACAATATTGTAAGTCGATTTATCAATGTTTTCAGGCCTACCATGAATTTATGCAATTTGTCTGGAAATTAAAACTTAATACATTAAGTTTAAATTGTAACAATGAATAAAAATTAAAGTAGAATCAGAAAAAAAAATCGGAAGTGTTTAAAAAGTAAATGGTAGGTAAGGAAATCAGGGTAGTTCGGGTGTAAATTGATAGCAAATCCTAGAATTTTAGGATAACGACATAACGAAGTCTAGTACTTATATCTTAGTTACTTATTAATTATCACTAATACTATGTGCATGGGAGTAGGCACCTACCTACGCTAGTGTCAAAGAAATCTTAAGGTGGAAATAGCAGTTTAAGTAGGTACGTCGTGTTGGGCGCAATGCCTGCATTGTAGAGGTATTTACCATGATTACAGTGGCGGATTTACACATTTGCCGATAGTAGGCTATTTAACTTTTGCCGCCTTTACTGAGATCTGAAATTCCAAACTTAATCCACAATTATATAATTTTTTTTAACAATAAAACTGCAACTTTCTGATTCGTGCTCTACTTATCATCCTTAATACATCAACCTTTCTCGTGATTAGTATCATTGAGAACTAGGGTACCGTTATGTCAGTTCTAAGAACTTCGAACTATTTTTTTTTTGGTTTTCATGCGGCTCTCTCATTGCCCACGAATTGCCTATCGACTTAGCGAGACTAAATGACTTAATTTTGGATTTTAATGCGCCCAAAATCGTATGGTGCGAGGTTGATTACATGAGTCACTAAAGAGATTTTACAAGATTTTACGATTCAAGTTAAATTATGCGTTTTGTACATTTTATGGATATATAATGAAACAGTAGGTACGCGTTTTGGTGAACTTTGTGCTTGATCCCTTTCAGTCCTCTTACTAAGTTTTGGGACAAAAATAAGCTCCGTGAGCAGCATTCGATATCAAAACGTTATCGTCATAGTTATGTAATACCTATGTATTACGAAGTATATACCTACGCGGACCTAATAAAAACATAAGATTACGTAAGTAGCGACTGGGATTTTGAATCACCTAGAATCTAGGTTCTATATGGCTAGCGGGGCAGACCAGACCGGGATGGACAGTAGCATCGGCCTCGTGCTATCATTGATGCTGAGGTTGCCCTTCGGAGGGGCGGGGGGTGCTTAATGAGCCCCCCTCACCATTGCATATAGCCCGTACTGCAACATCGCGTAGGGACGTCCCCGCCTAAAGCCTAGGTCGCCCGCCTAAAATGAGGAAAACTCGAGCAGTTTCCATTGTGCCGAAGAGGGCTTCCGCGAGGTTTTTAGTCGGCATTGATATTGAGTAGTATTATGGACTCTGCCCAGCGGCCGCCCGGATATTTATCCTGGCGCGGGAGGCCTAATGCTAATAATCCTGGGTCGAAAGACCTGCGAGACGAGACGTGATGTCTCTCTCAAGTAGGCCAACTATACTGAATTATTTGCACGTATTTACGCGAGCGAGGACGTAAAATATTTGTATGGAAAACGTCAGTTTCCCGCGTAACCGCTAGAGGCGTTCGGGTGTTTGTCATACAAATATTTTATGCAGCCGCTAGCGGGTAGTGACAAAAAAACTCATGGTTGGCCTACTGGAGTGGTGGTACCTAACGGTAAAGCACATTTCCCGCGAAAACAAAAAAGATAGCTGGGTATTGAACGAACCTAGATATTTATTATATTATAATTAAATAAAGATTATAAAGCGCAAAATTAAAATCGTAGAAGGTAGGTAGGTAGGTACTATAGGTATTCTTTGGTTCGTGTTACTTATTTCTATTTACCTATAATTATGATTAGATATATATTACTAAATAAATTATTATATTTATTACGAATTAATACGAATTAAAACATTACGGTTTAAAAAATAAAAATTAATCCAAATGTGTTATATTAAACTTATAATTATAATTAAAATGTCACGATATCAACAAATTAAATAAAAAATAAACAACTACTATATTTATTACAAATTAATTATATGTTTATAATAACTAAAATAACCATAATTATCTACCTATATATTAATTATAATAAATGTCCTTTAATATAATTTAATTCATAACAATTACAGTATAATAACAAGAAAATATTTATAATAAAATAAAATAAAATTATAATATTAATATTATGACTCATTATTACTGCATAATAAGCCATAGTAATAGTAATATTATAATAATAATATTATAATAATATTAAAATATTTTTGATGATCCTCTATAATAACGATAAAATAAGAAATTATACATACTACTTAATTATAATAAATTATGAATAGATATTATTAAAAAAATAATAGCTGGTACAACTCAACAATACCATAAAATAATAATGGAAGGTTGAAAAACGTTTAACAAAAAAGTCCCGTAATTTAGTACATTTACCTTATCATTAACTATTATATTGATTAACTATTTATTATGAATGTAATTAGCGAGATATATTGAATTAATCTATTGAAGTTAAACTGTTATATTACCTATTACTTGTTGTGGTTAAATATGTTGTCTTAAAAATATCGATTAAATGCATGAAGATTACAGAAAATTACTTAAGCGCCCAACAATTTTTTAACAGTGTATCCCGGTACTGCATAAATGAGAAGCAAAAACATTATAGCAAGTATAATAACGATGGATGCCTTCAGGATTGTCCATTTGTAGTTGTGCCAGATGATGTAGCGAATAGACTTCAGCGGATTCAAGAACCACATGAACGACGCGTCTGGACGACTGTAAAAAAATCACCAATATTATAATTATATAATTTTCGGTATTCGTTTAATTACTTTGTTGAGATGCTAGCAAAAGTCATTTAGGTGGGATAAGGGCAGGTAGAAAGAAAGAAGTATATAATCATATAAAATATTCCGAGATTATACTTAATACCTATTTACTACAAGATGGAAGAGCAGGGTCTTCTGACACAAGTATCTATGAAGACTTACTAGAAGATCCTAATCTTGTGACAATTTTAGTAACAGAGTTAAATAAATATTTCATTTCATTTCAAACAATATGTTTAACTAATACTTTTTTATTAATTAATTAAGCGTTTCATTCTATGGCGCTATTCACATTTTGAAGATGGTTCATTTTCGCTTTCTACATTTTGCGTATTGTATGATTTGTATATTGTACATATTGCGCTGAAGCGCAAAATACAACCATTTTATGCATATTTTTATTTAATTTTTGCAATGTAGGTGTGATAACCGTTAATTTCCACGATTTTTGGACACTGGAGCTATGAAACCGCGTATTTTAAGTCGCAGATGTGTTCTATGTGTTATATGTTCTATGTTTTATTTAAGTTACTCTATGGTGTTCTGAAGGTCCCTCGGGGGAGTAGCAAAATAGCAATGTTGCTAACCCACTAAGGGTATTAGTTTTTGCGAAATCAATGCAGTTTCACCTCTCAATATTATTTCGCTGGCCGACCTGGCGCGCGTATATTTCAAATAAACTGAGCGACTTATGACTACTAGGTCATAACTTTTGGATCACAAGTTTTGTGCTGTTGTCCCGTCTATATACTGTTGAATGTCTTTGGTTTTAATAGTTGTCACTATCTTATTGTGGAGGATGATCAAGTCTGGACAAAATGGTAGATATTATTGAATAGGAAGATGGATTTTGGAATTAGACCAGGATAACACAGGCAGGAAGAAAAGAGGAAAACATACGTACTTTGGTTTATCAAGAGGATCAGGCTCGTTACGTCCAAGGCCTGCTGGCACTTTATCGGCCTCCTCCCGTGTCAGCAGATGTATCTCGGCCTCTACCTTGCCAGTCAACTCCATTTCCTCAGTGTCGCGCTTGATATAGAATGGCCACCATCCCTTTACCCTCTTCTGCTTGAATATGTTGACCATCGGCACGGAGCCGTCATTGCGCAGCATGTCCAATGTGCAGAGGTTAGATGACTTAGCTCCGCGCGGGAAACGATTCAGATCCAGGGTGATAGCACCTGAGAGTTTGAAACATAAGCGTAATTATTAAAATTAGATGAGTCTTATTATGACTAACATATAAAAGACGCAATAATTTAAGCAGAAGTAGATATCTCATATTCGAGTATTCGTCCGGGAAGCTACGAGTATGATCACCGTGTTGTCGATTTCTGCTCCAAGCAGCTGGTGTTTTTTTTTTTTTTTAAATATTACAATATACACAATACTGATATCTCTTGACTGCCTCCGTGGCGTGGTAGTATTTCGGTACGACTACGGTCTCGGGTTCGGGCAAAGTGCTATTGGATTTATCCATATCAGCCTGGAGTCTGAAATTTGTGCCCGATATGGCGATAAGCTCGCCCCCTATCACATCTGGGACGGAACTAAGCTCGGCGAAATGTGGGTCTTCTAGTTCGCTAGTACGCCTCTGCCTACCCCTTCGAGGATACAGGCGTGAGCTTATGTATGTATGTATGATATCTCTTGAAAATCGCAGGACTACAGTGGAATGTAAAGAGTAATTATATTTTTATGTACTTCACGTAAATTTTTGGTGACAATTTTATAAAGATGTCACTCACCCAAAAAGTCGTCAGCCGAGAAATGGTCGGCATCCCACACCTGTAGCTCGAAGCGTGCTGGAATTTTGCACTCGGTTTCATCCCAGGAGAACACGGACTCCTTACGAGAAATGACGATTCGCTCCTCAGCTTCCAGATAATCGAATGGATATATAAATCGCCAGTTGAAATTTCCTTCGCCAGTGAGTGAGCGGTAGTGGATATCCGTGCACTGGCAATCATCAAGGCCCTTCAGCCATCTGAAATACATTGTCAATGAACAAATCTATAACGCATTGTAAAATTACATTTCCTGACTAATTGTCTAATTCATCCTTGTCCATATTAAAACACTAGAACCAGAAAGTTCACAGTGAAAGACAGTGTATTTCTACAACAATGATTATTAAAAGAAGCTAGTAGAAAAGTTTGTGTCTTAAAAAAGTTTAATTATTTATGCATACCCTTTCACATAAATGTCGGACATCTTCTCGCCGGTGAAGAAAGCGTCATCTTCTAGAACGACGTCGTCGGTATTCCATATAATGACACGCATTTCATACGACTTGGGCTTGCGTGCAGATATATCCATGGGCGGCCCTGGTAGAGGCATGTCCATCGGGAACATATCCACCCACATTTCCAATCTGCCTTGTTCGATTCCTGAGACATTAGCAACAATGAAAATCAAGAAATAGAGAAGGCTGCAATATTAATTCAATACCTCTATATTGAAGAAATATTTTAAGTATGTGGAATATATTGAAGAACTTTATTATATTGAATAAAAAGGGTAACTAAAAGAGCATATTATTTTACCGGGCTTATTTGGGTTGTACAATGGCCTAGTCTCCACATGTTCAGTCACCAAACGAGTTCCCACACGAGGTACCTCCTGCCAGCGGCGGAGTACAATCAAAGCCATTTGTTCTTCAATAGTATTAGGGTTGGAGAACAACTCGGAGTCGTCCATTGGCATATTGAAAACCGTCTTGCCGACCTTCACCCTGCCGTGCTCATATACTGGAGGATCAAGCTTGCCATCCTTGCAAAGTTTAGCTAAAATCTGAGTTGGCTTCATGGCATCGCGCCAGCGGTTGTATCCTTGCCTGTATGGATTAGTGTGTTAATAAACAAAAGCGTGCAGTTAGTTAGCAGAGCAATTCTATTTACATATATTACGTTAATAAATAAGTACTTACTCCTCATACTTCAATGGAAGACCACAGGTGGCCCGGTGACGGCTGTAGAAGCGGTTTTCAAGATCAATTTTGGTTTCACCAATTAAGTCATCAGAGCCGAGCAAGTCCCAGTCGAGGACCTGAATAGTCAGCATGGAATCTTGTGGGAATGTAGCCTCAATTTCGAAGCATTTACCAAAAACAGGGTTGAGCTGCTTGGACACATAATTTTCCTTATCACTGATCCTTTTGGAGCCCAAATGCAACACGATGTAGGGATCGGCCTTGCCGTTTAAGTCCATTGGGTGCAAATCAGTGGCTTTAACTATGTAAACTCGAACAAGAACGTGAATCGGTTCATTGTTTGGTACTCCTTGGAAGAAACCATAGTTTGGATCAAATCCCATGACAGTGTGATCATCGATGCTTTTAGGCAGGGGCCATTTGTAGACCTTGATGGCGCCCTTGAATAAAAATTGTTATCATGGTATTAGTATTTAAAACACAAGTGTGATATTATGTGAATGCAGTAACGTATTATGGACGAAGCTTATTAGGTGTATAAGTTTTGTAAAAGTACCTTGAATACGCCGACAACTCTGTTTTCATCTTCAGAGTCATCTCCTGTTTTTTTACCGCGGTATAATTCGAACGAATGGAGCCATTCTTTAAATTCATCGTATTCTGGGACAGCCTCTAGCTCATGTGGATATATCTGACAGTAAAGTTAAAGTTAAAAATTACATATTTAAGGTAGGTACTAATAAAAATATTATGAAATGGATTCTTGTTTGCTTACTTTTGTCAATGATGAGTTGGGTATTTCATTTTTCTTAGAGATGGTGGGGCTAACTTTAGGTCGTGGTAATGGCGACGATGGTTGGCGGCGTCGGCTGCGTTCGCGCTCCGATCGCGGCGAATGTACTTCCTCGCGTGGTGAACGTGGTGAGCGTGTCTCATCTACATACATAACTTGAGGAGTTTGCAGGTATCCTTGTCGCTCTCTTTTAGCTTCTTTTTCCTCTTCAATCATGGACTCAACAGAGGCGAAGTATTTAGTCCACCAATCTTTGCTTCCTTCATCGTCGGGATGTATTGAGTCAGTGCTCATCTTCCTTTTCCTCATAGATTCGCGCTTGCCAATCTTGGCGCGTACTGGCTGCTTACTTCCTGATCCATAGGAGACTGCGCCACGTCCCTCTCGATTTAGCAGTGGGCAACTCTCTTTTTCATTCTCAATTGTATAAACGTCTTCTTGAATAATGCAATTAGCTCGAAGATCAATATTTTGTAAAGGTATCAGTGACTTCTTTCTTTCCTCAATCTCCCTCTCTTTCTTGCTCATAGGAGTGTAGATGTATTTGTGGATTGAATTTATGGTGTGAGTTCCAACGAGAGTTATTCTGCCAAAACTGCGGCAATCCACAACACGAATTGTTAGTGGTGGACGATATAAGTCTTGATCGGGAAGTTCGACATCAACGAATCTAACTGAGTTTGTAAAATTTGGATTTCGCTTAGCATTTTGTATGACTGTCGAATATAAAATATTGCCTGCGCACTCAATATCTACTCGGGGCTTATCCACAGTAAGAAGATGAACGCGTTTCAGATCACGCAAGCCCCAAAATAGCACTTCAATGCGGTATTTAGAGAGAGTTGGTCTTATTCCTCTTGGCACGGGTAGTATAGGGCCTTTATTTGCATCAATAGGAGTTTTCCCAGTAGGCTCTCTGGGGCTTGGAAGTTCCGGCAAAATAGAAGAATTTTGTTTAGGTGGGATTTCTAAAAGTTCAAAAGTTGCCAAGAGTTCTCCAGCTTTATCGTCTCCCCTGGTAATTTCATGCCACTCGAGTGCAGGTAGACTTTGTGGTCTGTCATGAGTATCTTCGTATGACTTGATATGAGGTCGTGCAAGCGTACGTCCTATGAATTCTGACTTTCCAACTTTGTCTTGATCAAACACTTCAATGACAATAGTTGGGGGATCGGATTTGATTTGCTCAATGGTACTGTATAATAAGATATCATCAAATACCAAGAGTTCATCCCAAGTTGGACTTAACGTTTCATCAATCACTTGTGTTGTTGCAGTGCTTTCACCGATGACGACTCTAGCAAATGGGTCGGATAAACCGGAAGAGTCAGAGCCGATTAAAGAACGAGCTTGGTATACGTAGGCTCTCATTTGGAAATTCTACAAAAAAATAGAAAAAAGATAATAATCCTGGGTCATAAAAGATGATAAAAGTAAGCAAAAAGGAAATTCGTATTAAAGTACAACTTACATGTTTTTCGGCATAGAAAATCGTTGCAGGGGCGTTAGAACGAGGTTTGTCCGCATTTTTTAGTTCTGAAGTTAGTTCATAACCTTTAGGTAATCCATCAATATAATGTTTCTTGTGCTGCAGTACTCCTAGCCAGAGATAAACACAGATTTTTGCGGGGATCGACCATCCACTTGGTGTAGTCGCTTTCTTTCCAGGCCACTAAATTTAGCGAAGACAATCAATTAGTACCTAAGTACTTTTATTATTATTCTACTGTTGAATAAAATATTTTTACATTACCTTTAGGAACACTGTCTGCATTTTGCCGCAGTATTTGCCACTTTCTTGAGAATTCTCTGAGAAAATTAAGGATCTTGCTGGAATCCTGTGGTAGGCTAACCGTTTTCCGTTGCTTATCAACCATATGAAAATATCAGGCATTGCGTGCTGCGCCTAAAATACATTTAAATTAATGCATTTGTTCTAAAATACAAGTAAAGAGTAAAGAATAATACCTACATCTTCGCACAAAGATTTCAGCTTGTTGAGGTAGCCGAATGCAGAACGCATGCGGTCCTTGATTGAATGTTTCGTGATCAAAGCCTTGAGACCCTTTGCGAGGCTGCTTATATGATCCTGGTAATTGCATTATAAACTTACGTTTAGTTTTATTAATATTTTGAAGAATTTTGGCGATTTTTTATTCAATGAATAAAGCTCTATTTAGATTTTAGATAGATATATTGTCGCACGACAAAGGTGTGAATACATTAGAAAAACGTCTTTCTCGAGGCCGCGGTAAATAGTTTCACGTCATCTCGGTAAACGAGGCTTTAGAAACTTCCAATAATTTTTCAATTACGAAAGGTGTAAAACTAGGTTTCAATCATGAATTTAAGGCCAAAGCGGTGATATCACTTTAAATATATACTTACGATTTCGTAAACACACATCTTTTGCCTCTCTCGGTCAAGTTTTGTATTTCCGATAGGTGGAGCATTGTTCATGTAGTGAACGTAAGTGGCGCACGCAACGCTCACCGTCTCGAGTGCAGTCTTCAATGTCAGAACACCAGTGTTGTCCGTAGCGACTTCATTTTCTATCGCAGCCTGAGCGTCTGACAGGCTCTCCTCCTGTTTTGTGGATTAAATGTTAGACATAGTTTATTTTCATTTTAACATTCCAGATTATTTTGTTACTAACATATTTTTCTATGATGGACGAGATAAGATTAGAGTTGTACATGCGCCTGCGGTGGTCTGGCCAGATGCTGCGTACATGCATGCACTGTTTTGTGTCCCAGTATGGCAGATAGTAGTAATTCTTATCAGTAGACGCAGCTTTGGCAGGGTGCGTGGTGCTTTGCCAGTATCCAGTATCTGCTGGTACTTCATCTAAAATAGGAACAAAAATCTTTGTACAGGTAAGAATTATAATTAAGTTTTCATCTGACTACCCCGGAGGATAATGTTTCAAAATACCATTATATGTTTACTAGTAGAAAATTTAAGTCTCCACATTGAGCTTTTAAAAAAAATATATACCTAACGTTTTTAGTGTTGGCATCTAATTTAATAAAATTTACCCACCTAAAGGATCGAAGTCCAGATCCTGGGCTCTCCTTACAGATTCATGATGTCCATCGAGATTATTACCCGAATTTCCAATGCTCAATTCGAACTGCAGTGGTTTGTCAACCAGCCGCTTATCAATCATGTTTGCTTCGAATATACTAGCAAACAAAAAGAACTCCTCGTGCTTTTCGAAGCTAGAGTCCAGGATTGGTGGAATTGGTTCCACTTCAACGTCTGATGCTGGGCAATCTAGGTTCTCAGTGATCTCGGTGCGGATGGATACCAAGAGTCTGTTAAATAAGTTTATCAAACAGACATCGAAATAAGCGTGACGAAGTGAATAAATAAAAATATACATATAGGTACTATACTAATGGGCTTACTTATTTAAACGTGACATTATTAATAAAATTTACCGTACCTTCACTTCATCTAAGCTTTAAAAGAGGGTTATTAAAGAATACAGCTGGAATATTGTATTTAGATAATATACTAAAATTCAAAAGCAATTCAGTAAGGAAATAAGGTATTTCGTACCTGGCCCTGTAAGACACGCCCTCACCCATTCCCATGTTGAGATTAGAGTGTTGATCCAATAAACTGAAGTCTCTGGTCGACCCGTACATATAAATATAAGCTGGGCCGAACGTAGGCAGAAATCCTGTCCAAAGACCGAGAAACATGCCCATAAAACTACAGAGATATAGAAGAATTGCACGCTATCTAAAGCATTTCCTATCAAGATAATCTAAATTTTCTTTTCAAATATTTTATAACTGATTGAAAAAGATAAACTGATATCCTCTTAAAAAAATAAAACTAAAAATAACTGAAATTGATACTGAATAACTGTGATCTATTTATTTGGGAAGTTTTGTAAAACTGCATAGATAAACTCATTCATCTGTTTTTCAGAGTATCCCCTAGGCAATTTTCTTTCTTCCAGGCGATTTCTCCAGAGCCCGCCTTCCCACTTAAATGCTTTAATTGGATCTATCTTTATCTATCTATCTATTTAGATCCGAAATTTAACAATTTAAGGTGTCCTCACCCTTTTCACCGTCATTAGAAATACTCTTGAGGTCGATGAAATGGGTTCCGATGACGTTAGGATGCACAGGATCGTTGTCCCTCAATTGGATCTTAATGCGTTGGCACAACGGTGGGAACATTTCTGTAAATGTTATTTGTTCGTTCCATACCGGGGCGTAGGAGTTTTTCTTGACAGATGTGGAGCCCTGCGTGGATGAAATGGTCATTCAATATCTCGCTCGCTTAACCAAAACAATTTAGATACAGAGAGTTCTTGTAAATACTAGGTACGTAAGTAAAGATGAAAACAGTTCTTTGTTAATCCACGTTATAGGATTCAGTTTTTAAATTATTTGATACGGACTTAAATGAAGAGTTTCTTCTTCAGACAAGTGGTTAATAAAATTTGCACATCAGACGCTTTACATACTTTGATTTATACAATAAAAAATGATTATTTAGTATAATTATTTCTGTTACGTTAATAGAAGAACTTACAGTCATTCCTGCGAAAGAAACCTGCACGAATGGATCTACTAAATCCTGACTCTCTCCCGTGAAGGCCCTCTTTACGTTAGCGAGTATAGAGTAATTCATCTTTGGCAACCCATCCGCTTTATAAATTTTAACAATAAACTTGGCGCGTTGTCGTTCAATCGGCACACCGTCTGGCAGCAAGAGATTCCTGCCATCAAAATTGCATTATTACTTACCTGTCCATCCATCTATTATCAAATTATAGTTATACAATCACCATCATGAATGACCATCAACCATAGGACGTCCACTGCTGAACATAGGTCTCTCCCAAAAATTATAATTACGTTATATTATAATTACATAATCATCATCATCATCATCATCAGCCATAGGACGTCCACTGCTGAACATAGGCCTCCCCCAAAGATGTAGGAAATTTTGAAAAAAAAAGATCTCGTAACATGCATAGCATAGCGCCAATAAACATTGTTTAATTTTTTTTACATACCTCTAGGGTTTTTCAGTGTACTCTTTGAGTTTAATTAGTTTTGGAGAGATTTGAATATAATGCCGTGTACGGAACCAGAGGGGGTTACCACCACGTCTTATAACAGTATTATTATAATCTTACTTTTACTATTTCCCGTAGAAAAACAAAGTAAGATTATAATAATAATGCTATAAGAATCGGGGTACCCCCCCTGTTATGTTAGTTTATGTTTATCAGTGGACGTACTATGGCTGATGATGATCCAGAAACAGTTAATGTGAAATCTTACAACACAATAACGTAGTTATAACACGAAAGTCACTTGAATGTGTAACTTCAAACTTGTAATTTATTCCTATTGTAAATGGTTTCATATCAAGGAGTTTATAACCCTATTAAAACAGAATTACAAAACGCCAACAAAACAGAACTTACATGGCTTGTTTGAATATGGATACTTATATATCCAAACTTGACCTATATCATCCGGACTAACCTTTCTAGAACAGCCTCATAAATAGTAAATAAATAATGTATTCTGAAAGACATGGGGGCATAACGAGAAGAGATATGAGAGTAAAATTGTTTACTCGGGCTCGTTTCCCCGGAGACCATGAATACGAGAACTCTGTAATGTGGCGTGGATAGATTTTTGATCTTGAACTAATAAACATTTCATAAGCTTAAACTGAATGATATGGTGAGCTATAGTAATGGATAAATCTTAGGTCGGACTATCATTTACTTGTGTTTGAGTAAAACAATCAACTCTTCAAGGTGGTGTGGCGACAAGTTTTCTATCATAGGTAGGATGGAGGGATCACATTGGAACATTAGCGCTAAGTCGTAGGTAGTACTTTCTACGGGCATAAATATAACATGTATTTTTCAAGAGTGCGGAACATTTTTAACCAAACAGTGAAGTAGGGAACAAAGCAAATCCTGTAATGTATGCTGCGTTACGAAATATGTAATGCCTTTGTCGTATTGTTGATTTTATTAAACATTTACAATTCAAGAATGTTGATCATTGAGACACAAGAGAAAACATCAAACTGGTGACTTGTGAATACACATTTCACATGTTATTGTTTTTGAGACAAATGTAGTACAGTCAATTAAGAAATGAAAAGGATCAACCTAATAATGATATAAAAAGTTGGAAACTCGTACACCTTCATTTGGGCGTTATAAAAATTGTCTCAAAAGTTTTATAAAATGTTTTAGATATTTTGTGTCTGCAGCGTCATAAGTTATCAACCACAGTAATATTGATGAAACGACACATGGTTGTGTCAAATTCAATAAGCAATGGAAAATCTGCGGATGCTCTAGTTGTTGAACTACTTACACGTTACTGATATTGGCTTCATATTTTAACTTATTTATTTATTGACAAAATCTATAATACAAATACAAGCTTACAGTGGAAGTATACCACAACGCTTATACATGTGTGACAGTTATGCATTAAGGTAAGAACTGCAAGTCGATTCTCTAAGGTTTCATTTGTGAAAACAACGTTGCGGCATCGTTGCGGCAACGATGTTTTCATTTTGGTATTCAGCAAGGTACAAAGCGCACGCACTAGCGCTATGCGTGATGACGGCGCTTATGCGAACTAACTCTCTCGAGTGAGGCGTTTGACGTAAATGTATGGAAAATGGTATTTTCTAAGAGCCAACAACGTTGAACGCTCCGTCGATCTCAACGATGTGCGCTGCGGGAGCTCGTCGTCGATCGCAACGTTCGGTATGTGGCGTTTCTTAGAGAATCGACTTGCTGTGCCGGCCATTACGGTTCACGATAATTGGAACAACTTAAGAACATAATAACAATAGCAAATAACTTACGCCTCAATATCGTCCTCGTCTTTCTCACTTTTTGGAGGTATTTTAATAGTGTCTCCCTTGCCGATGACACTTATGTCACATTTTAGATACCCTTTAGCACCCGAACTGATGTCATCCGGATCGGTCAGCAGGGCCCACTTATGGTAGAACTGACGATCTGCAAACAAGGTGGAGAATGAAAAGGGAGTAGATATTTAACCAGCTAGAACCAAATCCAGCATGGTTCTGCTTAGGCAAGCTCTACAGGTCAGCTACAACCATGTTATACTATAGTAAAACTAATATTAATTTGTTATGATTGACTGTCAACCATTTTCAAAATAAGTCTGTATTTTTTAAGTACAATTTATTACGCCATATTTTCGGCAAAGGTAGAGCGTTTGCCGAAATGTATTTATGTTGCTATCATTACAGCTACAACTGGTCGTTTGTAGAAATTTTGATTAGTTATAGACTCTCTATACAAATGCTCGTACATGAGAACTTTCAAAAGCAATTATATATTCTAATTATTTCTAGATATTTTTAATTTTGGACATATTTGAATGTAAATAATTTACCTTTACAGAATATCAAATTGTATTAAAAACAACTTCGCAATTAATACTTAATTGTCATAATTTTGTTTGAAATATGTATTACGCATGATTTTAATTATATTTTATTTCGCCTACAAATCTTCCCATAGTTTTATCAATTATTTCTAAGCCTATATCTCTGTGTTAAATCCTAACAAAGCGAAAGTCGTTCTTATTCTCGGTAAATGTGTGGCTCGAATTTAAATTTAAGGACTTCCGTATAGGGATTATGATGTGTTATTACATATTACACGCGTGCGTATTACGTAGGCGTCCCGTATTCAATCCCCGGAAGTATAAAGCGCTTCAGGAAGTCGCTGGATGCAGGCCGCTTCCAACAGGTTGATCGGGAAATCTTTGGGGGAGGCCTATGTTCAGCAGTGGACGTTCTATGGCTGATGATGATGATGATGATAAAGCGCTTTATTTACTTAATTAAAGATAACAAGGACGTGTATGAAGTATAGCTCATTGTATGCTCATTCATCGTATATACGCTATCATTTGCGTGGATTTTCGTCTTATGAATGACATTATATTATAATATGTAAGTTATGTATATAATTTCGTTTTAATTATAAACACATATTCGCATGCGCAAAACATCGCTACAATATTCGCTAGCAATGTAACAAGTACAATATTGTTTAATTATTCTGTATTCGCTCGTGGCACAATATATTTATTTTCAGCGCAATATTGAGAGCAATAATGCTTCGCGTTTGCAAATAATATGATGGTAAAAAAAAACTACATGTAACTTTGTTTTATGTACAATGGTACCTATTCTTCTAATGTATCTCTAATCACTAAAGTGGAATTGTGCTAATTAAATGTTCATTTATTATAATGCAAGTTGTTTAATTTCAAAATATGGGTAAGCGAAACAAAAAAGCAGTTGTAGTAATAATTGTATCAAATTATTTGTCAGCCACAGCTGATGATTGATGTTGAATGATCTCGATATTTGGTATTAATAACTAATTTTGTTTTTTTTTGAGTTAAGCTTTTTTGCTACCATACGTCTTATTATGAGTACAATGTATATCTATGTCAAGGAAAGCAGAATGCCCGTTGCAAGCGTGATTCTTTATTATCACTATTCTTACTTAATTATATATGTTACTTAATTTAATAAGGCTTTACAAATGCTACTTATTTGAAAATTTCTACTCTATTGTTTATTCACAGACTGCTTAACTTACAAGGTATGATCACAAAGTAACATGACGGTATGGAAAGTTTATCCCATCGTTTCACTTCCAATCATTGTAACTATTTTTTTTTCAGGATGGCAATGACGACAGTCGTCGAAGAGTATTTGAATATACTGTCAACAACCGTTTGCTTAGTAATATTGCTATATTTTCCAAAAAACAGTCTCCAGCTTGCTCGTAATCCTTGTACTTTAGCTTAACCATGAGTATAATTTGACATTTCTCGCTAATACCGGAACACCTCTTGCAGTTACGTGGAGAATTAGGGGCTTACTTATAAAACAGTTTAACTGAGCAAATGGTAAATAATGGCCTGTCCCTTTTATTTTGAAACGATGTGACATAAGGAAAAAAGTGACAGCCTATTCTTAACCATTTGCTCAGCTAAACTGTTTTATAAGTAAGGCCCCTAATGTTTATCATATAATTTGTTTTACGTGATCTCCAGCGAGCAACGTCGAAAATATGTCCTATGACATGTTTTCTTTTTACGTGGTAAATTACCGCAAATACGCCGAAAAACTACGTCCTTTTAAATTGCTGTCCGGCTCTCTCGAAACAGTCTTACAAGCCCCTTGTTATAACATAATGACGCCTTCAACAGCTTTCTTTAACATTTAAAACGCTTCGTTGCATTTAATTTCACTTAAGACGTAATATTTAAGACAAACTAAGTAATACAAGGCACGCAATTTGGGAACCCTCGTTACTCTTTGATCAGACCTTGTTTTACCTTACAATAATACCGTTTTTAGTTGGCGTCAAGTTATAGTTAGATATAGTACCCACCTTTACTTCAAATGGTTGAATAACGTAAACCACGACTAATACCGTGATAACATATTATTATTATATTAGTAAAATAGTGCCGAAAGCAATTCATGTTAGCTAGTTGTCTACAAGTCCTTGTTAGTGAAAATCTATTGGCTGACACGTGACAGTAAGCGTAGAATTCAAACAGGATACCTAATACTTATCATCAGCTAAACAAATCACGAAGCGAGGCCAGGAATTCTGCTCAGGAGTCTGAAATTGCGTGAAACTGTTCAAAATGTGTGTAAAAGACAGTACATGCATAAAGTAGAGTTCAGTTATAGTATTGTGAAAAAAGTACAGTAGTAAGAGTAATAAAAATCTAAAACGCTGAATATTTTTTTGAGAAATGTGTTATATTGGATTTGTCATCTATTGTCTTATAGTATAAATATAAATAAGAGTATGGGTACAACGTATAGTAAGAGTATAACAACACTTAAATAGAGGATAGTTAGCAATCTAGTGGTAAAGTTTAAAATTTCGTAAGGCTCATAGTTTTTGAATACTGGAAACTTGAATTTGTGATGAAAAATGGATTTCTGGTTCATTGGGTCAGCTGCAGTACATTTGCGAACCATCTATAAGGTAATTAACTTTAAATAATTCTACCTGTATGTGGAATTATTATTGGTACCAACTTAATGAAACACCCGGTATAGTTATATTATAGCACGTCTCAGTCTCCGGTAAGAGGTACCGTACCGGAGGTAGCATGGAACTGTCAGCACTCTACCCATAGACTCTACCGCACTCGCAACTGCGGGTAGTAAATACGAGGTTTTTACGCTTGGGAAATCTACAAGTTAAGAAACGTTTGCTGTGGATAATTTCCGCACTAATGAAACTCATTCTTATAGTTATCATAAAATGTTAAAATCATGTGAATTGGTTGGTTAGGTTTCGCTCGTTTTTATCGGTTAAATTTTGCTCGTTTTGCTTCTTTTCATCGTTGCATAATTTATTATAGGTATGCATGAATCTATAAAAGTAGTTTTGGTTTGTGTGACTGTTCCAATCTTCAATATGCACAAACCCACACATGGCGGGCTTTGCCAGAGGGAGTTGAATTTTATTATCTTCCATTATCTTGAACTAGCGACATTCTAGTTTCAAATCAAATATTTAAGCTTTGTATAAGTTATCGGCCGTGTCCACTAACATAGGCGACATTCTAGTTTCAAATAAAGTATTTAAGCTTTGTTAAAGTTAACGATCGTGTCCACTGACACAGAATATTCGTTTGAAGTGTTCTCATTTAGGTTGCCTGTTAACCACATTAAATATTTTATCACTGAAAGGTGTTACTCATTAAGGGCCTTACGTATAAAAACAGTTTATCCGAGTAATTGGTAAAGAATAGTCTGTTTATTTTATATTCAAACAATGAGCCTTACTTATAAAAACTAATTGAGCAAATGGTAAAGAATAAGCCTGTCCCTTTTATTTTCAAACGATGTGACACAAGGAAAAAAGTGACAGACTATTCTTAGCCATTTGCTCAGCTAAACTGTTTTATAAGTATAAAGCCTATTTATTATGTTTAAAGTTTTATATGTAGTCTAGCTATTGCGATTTCGTTTGGGTGGATTATTAACAAATCTATCTCATGGGAATCGTACATTTTCGAGGTAAACAATATGTGCCATATATAATAAATAATAATATTAGCCGTGTAATATTACTACCCCACTGCTAGGCACGCGCCTCCTCTACAGATTAGGCCTTAGTCTACCACGCTGGCCTAATGCGGGTTGGTAGACTTCACATACCTTCGAAATTCCTGTGAAGAAATTGTCTGGTATGCAGGTTTCCTCACGATGTTTTCCTTCACCGTTATAGCAAGCGATATTTCACAATGAAATATGATGTGCTATACCAAACTATAATCTATTCCTGTGCCAAATTTCACCCAAATCCATTTAGCCGTTCTGGCGTGAACCACGTGATTGAATAACAATCATTCACCCATCCAAACTTTCGAATTTAGAATATCAGTATGGTTTATAATTTTCGACCGACCGAAAAAAGGAAGAGGTCTTCAATTCGTCTGTATTTTTTATGTAGGTCAGGTATGCAACATCTGCGCCAAATATGGACCTATTTTCAAGATTATTTTTGTGTTCGATAGAGCTTATTCTAAGGGTGTTCCTTCGGCGACTGCTTCGGTGGCGTGGTCGTATATCGGTATGTCTCGATCTCGAGTTCGATCCCCGTTGTCGTGCAAAGTGATATTAGATTTTTTCATATCAGCCCGGAGTCTGGAATTTGTAACGGATATGGCTATAGGCTCGCCCCTTATTACATCTGGGACGGAACTAAGCTCGGCGAAATGTGGGTGTTCTAGTTCGTTTATGCGCCCCTGCCTACTTCTCTGGGGATACAGACGTGAGCTTTTATATGATTGGTCCATATAATTTGGTCATGATCGTATATATTTTGAAGGCAGTCCGTTAAGATTTTTATGCCTACATTCAGCAAAGGACGCCTTGTGGCTGATGACCCGATGAAGTATTTCGACGACCACGGATATTGTTTCTAAAATGTGTTATTTCACAACCCTTTTATTACCAACAAAAGGAATTAAAGTAGAGGTTTCTATTCCTATTATCTTTCTGACATACATATTTATTTTCAACTCAGAATGCACATGATGGCATGTCGCGTGCAGACATACTAACTCTGCGGATTGTGGCGCTGTGGGGTATGACGGAGGATTAGAGTTAAAGGTAGCTCATAATCTTTTTACATTTTTATTCACGTCTTTTTTATTATTGTAGTAGAACATGCCTTTAACGGATTAATATTTATTAATTATAAAGAAAACCGTTATAATTTTGATCATAATGCCCAAGAGCATTATAAATAACATAAAGAGAAACAAGTATTTGTTCGATTTTTAAACAATGCTGTGTCTTAAGAAGCACATATTTTTTTTTAACGAATGTATTGCCTACGGGGAACATAGAAAGGAAAGACAATTCAAATATGAAGATTGGAAACACGTTAATATTCAGAAACCCTCAAGTGATGTGTATGCAGGGATGCAGCGGTTTTGTAAGATTATGGCACAAGGAAATACACTTTGAACTTATTTTATTATAAGCAACTGTAAGTTTTCACAACGGTACACATCGGAGCACAACCAGATAGTAGGCATTAAATTTCGGCGGGAAACGTAACGCGCGTGACAGACGTCAAAACCACAGACAAAGCGACATGTCTGTGGTTGCGTTCCAATCACATCAGATTTAGTGTTCATAAAACGCGGCTGAATCTCAAAGGCAATTCGATTGAGAACAAGCACTACGATGCAATTTATACTGCCTCAGTGGCGTAGTTGTATCACGTGCCGGTACTACTGACCAGGCTCATGTTCGATTCCCGGGTCGGGCAAAGTGATATTAGGATTTTCTACTCAGTATCGACCTGAATTTGGAATGTGTGCTGATTTGACGATATACTCGCCTCCTCTCACATTTGGGATGGAAATGAGCTCGGTGACATGTGGGTAGTTCGCTATTTCGCCTCTGTCTACCACTTCGGGGGTGTAGGCGAGAGTGTTATGTATATATAATTTATAGTTAACAAACACAGTATGGATTAACTGATGCGTATAGATGCAGCAATTTTAGCCAGCGATCAATCTGAAATGGAAACACAACTCGCAACTGCAGCTGACGTCTAGCCTAAAAAACGTCAGACACGTCAGGCATCAGCAGCCAAATACAGAACTGTTAATTATTCAAGTTCAAAGTCAAGTCTATCTGTCTATCTATTATTCATATTCATTTTACTCGGAAATTGTTGGCAGTACATGTTTGAGTGATAGGTGTGTTCTATGAAGGGCTGGCTAAATGGATATCAATAATAAATTCATCTAATTGGATCCTTTAGAAGGGATTGACGTGAGGCAGGCACCCGGTCGTAAAAGCTAAGTCGAATTCGTCCTAGAACTTGCTTGAAAAAGTGTGTTGCGCCGACCCCACATTGAGGTGGGATGGGGGCAGTAAGAAACAAGATTCAAAGGTGAAGTGAAACTAGGGATATTTTTGGGGTAATATTATGAGTTTCTTGGCCGTTCTTCTCTGGCGAACCAACCTTCCGAACTGGCGGTAGAGTAAAACTTTTGTCGGAATCTAGAGGTAAATATAAATAATATGTGTCATTTTATGGATTCAATACCGTAATATAATAATAACCGTATATTTAACTCCGAGATGAAAGTGTTTTTGTCACGGGTATCTACGTATAGGTAGTTATTTTATTTCTAAATTGCTTTTTTACTTTCAGTCATTAAGTGACGAGATATTCGCTTCGAAAGTCGTAATATTTGTATCTGCTCCTTTAGTTTTTATGGAAATGGGTTAATCTGAAAAATACATTGTAATACTCTCTTGATAAGTGTACATAGATTAATTATTATTAGACCTCATTCGCACGAGAGCTTTTCCAACGCGCGTTAAAAAATCGTTGTAATGGAACAAATGAGTGCTAGTATAGTGGTGTTGTGCGTTGGCGTTTAACTCCGGCGCTTTTAAAACACGGCGTTTTTTGTGCGGTATGTAGAAATACGCCTTATTAGAAACAAGGCAAGAATGATTTTCAAGCACTCATATGAACAGACATGTTGAGACGCTTTTTTAACGCGTGTTGAAAAATCTCTCACGCGAATGAGGGCTTATTGTTAGTTTGTTCTATATTTGTACAACTTATTTCAATTTATTAGTTGTCATATAACACTTATTCGTAAACTTTTATAGGTTTTTCATTATATTCATCTAAATCTAGATTCGATTTTTCAAAACATTTAGACTGTAGAGGTAGTTACAGCTTAAGGGCCCCGTCCCGTCCTTCTGCACAGTCCTCGTAAAATAGAAAAGTGAAACAGAAATAATGTAATGTTTGTATAGGCACGCCCTCCGACAGTTTCGAAGCTTTTTACGATTTTTATATGTCGTATATTCGACACGCCGTAGGATTTTCTGATAATAAATATCGGCGCGTTTTCGACCGAACATTGTGGCCTATCTGGTGTTAGCTATTTTTATGTTACAAAAAATAATTTACGAATAGATAAACGCGGCAATCTAGTATCTGTTGTTATAAATAGAATTTTACGGATTAGTTAAAACTATGTTTCTTCTTCCTTATTCCTATCGATTTAATATATCCTAGATGCACAGTTATCCTAGTTCTTTGCAAATATCGTCATAAAAAGTGGTTTCGGTATTAAGACAAAAGAAAAAATCACAAGTTCTAATTAAATCAACACAATCATAACCCTATGCCAGTGTTATAAAGTAGATTTAAAAACGAAATGAGCAAGCGTTTTGAATTTGAATTTTGAAATTTAGAATTCTATCGGCGTTCGACTGTATGCAAAACGAGTGCTTAAGCGCTTCTTTGCTGTCCCATTTTCCGAGCGTCAGCTGTGCATCTAGGTAAATAATATATCGATGCTTATTCCACTCAAACCAGTCAGCGCAATAGACTTTTTCAAGATGTTGCAAAATAGATTTGACTTTCGTTTTTCCCGGCGGCTGACTGCCTCACTCAACGCCTTCTGAAAAACCTAGTCCCAGATAAACCATGGATTGAAAAGTAATTTTGCCCAACCTTCCATTGAAACCCAGGACCTCCTGGTTCACAACCATACACTGCTACAAAACCATGGAGCGTTTATATCCTAATTCTTCAACAATAGTAAGTATAATCTTCAATCCTAAAACACTTTTCGATTCCCAGGTAAAGCGATTTTTCTAATTTGATTTACCCGGGATTGGATCCACCAGAAGGAGGTTGGCGTCAGGCAGGCGTCCGGTTGTAAAAACGAAACCAAATCCTTTCTGCAATATGCTTGAAAAAGTGTGTTGCGCCGACCCCACATTAGGTGGAATAAGGGCAGGTAGAAACTGTACTCCACCTTGAATGTAATTTTATAACAAAGAATATTTGACCTAAATGCGCTGTGTGTTGTCATGAATATGTTATGTTTTAACTTGTAGCGTCGAGCTTTAGCTTTGTGTCACCTGAGAGTCGGGACTCGGGTGGTGCTAGTGTACCGTAATTAGCTGTCATGGTTATGGAATTTATAATGAACTGAGCTTATTTTAGAAACCTGAGGGCTAAACTTAGTTCCTATTCATAGTAGAAGTACATGCCAATCAACGCAACATACGTAACATAAGCTCAGGCCTGTATCCCCGAAGGGGTAGGCAGAGGCGCACTAGCGAACTAGAACACCCACATTTCGCCGAGCTTAGTTCCGTCCCAGATGTGATAGGGGGCGAGCCTATCGCCAACGCAACATTTCGATATTATTTAAACTTCAGTAGCCCGAGCACGAAAGACGAATGTAAATGTAAATGTATTCGAGTTCGCTACGCACTGATGACATTTGGTTAATATTTCATACAAATTTCATAGACGCGCATCGAGTTCGAACACATTTACGGTTGTCAGAAATTTTCCTGCTCAGGCCGCAGTTTTTCAGTTCAATTTTTTAATTTTTGTTGTAATATTTATCTTGTAAATGAAATGCAAGCCGTGTTCGCCTCTGATTGTAACGGCATTTACCCTAGGTACTCTTTATATCCATAATTTTTTAAAGTTGCATTGAGATAATGTACGTTACGTTAGCTTTACTACATAATTAAATAAATAACTGTTTTGAAAAATAGTGATTCAGTATTAAAATGTCTTCCGTTTTTTTTCTACACATTTTTTTTATTGAAGCAGTTTACTTTATTACTAAATAACTGTTTTGAAAAATAGTGATTCAGTATTAAAATTTCTTCCGTTCAACTACACATTTTTTTTATTAAAACAGTTTACTTTATTACGTAACAATTAGCGTTCAAAAACTATTTGGATTTATATGACCACAATTGAAATTCTTTTTACAACGTGAAGCAAACGTAACTCCAGATTAGTCCAGATGTAGATATGTGTACTTATATTCATTTTTATACAAATCATAACACGGTCTGCTACGTCAATTGCTCGAGGCGATGTCTTGCCCAATATACTATTACTAAGTAACAGGTAGGTAAGTTGTATTTCAAGCGCTTTCCGTCCGAGCAGTTGAGTTCCGCACAGGAAATTTGCTAGCTAGCAATATTCCGACAGATTGGCACTTGGATTTCAACCTATATACACATATCGTATTAATAAAACACCACACCGCGAGCTTACGTAAAATAAACACACTTATTATATTAATATTACAGCAACGCGTGACCGGGTCAGCTAGTAATTTAATAGTGTGCTGCCGGTACGGATTTCGTGAGTAAATTAAGTTATAAACAACTGAAATTCCATCATCCGTGCACTTAAAAATTGATTTACATTAAAAAACCGCTTATCTTTAAAAAAAGAAAAATTCTTTGAGTGTAGAGTCACACTGTAGATAGTAACGTCTACAGCACGAATGGGCCGGCTCGACCGGTGTGATACCACTGTCTCACAGAAAACCCACGTACGTACGATAAAGCCTGATGTCGCGTTTCGTTCGGTGAGTGAGATTTCCGGTGGCCCATCCCCCCTCCCCTCTTTCCCAATCCATTTTCCCTCCCCTACCATTTCCTCTTTTTAGGGTGGCAACGCACCCATGATTCTTATTGTGTCCTGGGTGTCTATGGGCGGTGGAGATCACTTACTATCAGGTGACCTATCTGTTCGTTTGCCAGTCTCTGCTATAAAAATAACATTTTTATCAGTATAAATATTACGCACTTCGCCAATGCGTACCTTCGGCATAAGTGGTAATAAAAGCCTAATACGGATTTGTCAACAAATAGTGCCATAATAGTTATTATGACTAACACAAATACTAATAAAAATGGTATTGTAAGTTATTTGATATTCATAGCATTAAGACATTTCCCAAAGCGAATCGCAATGCACGTCTTCAAACATATTAAACTTGCGAGGGCTTTGCAGGTTATTGTACCTTCCCGCACGATGTTTATTTGATATTACATCACATATTCACTTCTTGTGAGTAAATAAGTCACAGTATTGCGAGATCATCTCTTTACAGTAACTCTTCATCTGTTATTAATGTTGTGTTACTATTTGTCTATTTACTAGGGTAGGCTTTGAGTACATAATTTCTGTGTGACAAAGCATTTCTTAGACCATTTAAAGGCGCATTTATAAATAGAGAGTGATTATTGAAGAATGGAGAAGAGAATATCTACCTCTAATATAATGTTGTGTATGTTTAGTTATTATTTTTCCCAGCAGTAGGACACAATAGGATAGAAAAGAGAAAGAAAAGAAAGAACCATCTAAAGGGTTGTTAGATGTGATTTATTCTGAAACTTCATTAAAAATCAGTTATCCAAATATTTACACTATGTTAACTATTATAATGAATTCTAAGAATAATTTGTCTTGTGTCACTTTGTACTCGAATGTTCATATTTAAATATTAATTATAACATCGTAACACTTTACGCGTATGGTACATAGCACACTTCATTATCTTAGACAAATCTATTACGAGCCAAAAACCTATCGTCTCTTGGAAAATACAATTTATAATTTTATTGTTACTCAAAATTTTCTCAGCACGCTTCGAGCATGTAGCGCAATAATAATAATTAATGAGATTGTACTATAAGATAACCGAGTTAGAAATGAATAGAACTTGTTATAGAAAGATTTTGTACCAACAATTTATTGATATATTCCCAGAACTCTCTCATTTAAGTGAACAAAGAATTGCCGACCAAAGAAGAGTTATAATAACCAACAAATATATTGACACTGATAGACTAAATAATATTAAACAAGAGATATCTGATGAATTAGGTAGAGTACCAATAAATTTCAACCATTCAGATTGTAACCAAGTACCGACAACAGAAATATTCTCATTGGGTGATACAGAAATGAATGTTAACGAACCAACACTACAAACTAACACAGAAAATAACACTGATAATATAACAGAAACACTAACACAAGAAACAATATATGATAACGACGAAATAGATATAACATTTAAGAATGCTTTAGACTTCTTTAATGATATTGATCCCGAACAACGACCATATATCCCTAAACAAAAATCCTCAAAAAAAAACTGCACAAAATTATTAACTATGTAAATCAAAAACTTTTACCGCTACATACTGACTCTAATACAGGTTTTAACCAACTGCAAACAATTATTTATTGTGCTGCATGGACGGTCGCTAAGTCCAACGGATCCAAATTAACTTTGGCACCATCAGTTAATAACCGACAACACCTTAATTCAAAATCTTTATGGCAAAAGAGGTTAAAAAGAAAGGTAGAAGACTTGCGAGCAAAAATTGGAAGAATGACCGATTACATAAATGGTAATAATAGTAAAAAGCTTGATAAACATATTAATAAAATATGAAATAAGTACAAAATACACACAATACACGAGCCACCAAACAAAGACTTAACTGATATTTTAGATACCCTCAAACAGAAGCTCGCAGTAACAAGTAGTCGGCTTAGAAGATACACCGCATGCTCACTCAGGAAAACGCAGAATAATCAATTCCAAAATAATGAAAAGAAATTCTACCAAAACCTAGCAAAACAGACAAGTAACTCCACGACTTCATCCAATCATACAGTTAACAACATAGATACTGAAACTTTGAGAGAATTTTGGGCTAATATTTGGGAAAACACCACTGACTACAATAAAGAGGCTGAATGGTTAAAATCAGAAGAAAATAGCAACCAACTTATCAGCCCTATGGAGTATGATGTTATACCTATTGATGTTTTCCACAACGTCCTTAAATCAACTCATAATTGGAAAGCACCAGGGTCGGACAAAATACATAATTTTTGGTATAAGAAATTTTCTCATATCCATGGATTTTTACACCATCACATAAATAATTTCATTAAAAACCCACATGACATGCCTTCTTACATCACTTCTGGTGTCACTTATATGCTCCCTAAAGATCCAAATGATATGTCTAACCCAGCGAAATACAGACCCATAACCTGTCTTCAAACTTTCTACAAAATAGTAACTGGATGTCTATCACATCTTATTTATCAGCACATAGAAAACAATAGTATTCTCACTGAACAACAGAAGGGATGTAGGAAGTTTAGCCAAGGCTGTAAAGAGCAGTTGACCATAGACGCAATAATTTTAAAACATGTACAAAAAAACAAGAGAGATATGTATAGTACATATATTGACTATAAGAAAGCTTATGATTCCGTACCACATTCATGGCTAGTGAAAGTTTTACATATATACAACATTCACCCTCAAATTATATTATTTTTAAATAATGCTATGACAAAATGGACAACACGACTCCACCTACAACTTACAAATAACACAATAGAAACAGAACCAATACATATTAAACGCGGAATATTCCAAGGAGATGCATTCAGCCCGTTGTGGTTTTGTCTTGCTTTGAACCCTTTGTCAAAAATGCTAAATTGGAAAAATATGGGTTATTCTTTCAGGAAAATAACACCTGAAACAGACTCAATAGCAAATGACACAGATTTTAAAATAAATCATCTGTTGTATATGGATGACATAAAAATTTACGCGCGCTCTCAGTCCGAATTAGAACATTTAATATATTTAACAGAAGTATTTTCTCAAGACATTTCTATGGAATTTGGAAAGATAAATGTAAAACAAATCGCATCAAAGCAGGACAGAATCATCAACATCGTTACCACTTACATGACGGCAATATAATTGAACCCCTCGGTGACGGAGAATCTTATAAATATTTAGGATATCAGCAGTCTAAATTAACACACCACAAAGACATTAAAATAAAACTAACTCACAATTTTAAGCACATATTAAATTCGATATCAAAAACACAACTCAATTCAAAAAACACTACTAAAGCAATAAACTCTTATGCGATTCCGGTACTTACCTACTCTTTCGGCATTATTAACTGGACCAAAAATGAGTTGCAAAACTTACAGAGAATAATTAACACCACTATGACAAAAAATAGAAAACATCACCCTAGAGCATGCATACAAAGACAAAATTTATCCCGCAAAGAAGGAGGCAGAGGCATAATTAACATTAAGAACCTACACAATAGGCAAATAACTTCACTACGAAACTACTTTCACAAGAAAGCAGAAACATCCATCCTACATAGAAAAATCAATAAACATGACACTAAATTTACGCCACTTAACTTGCAATCACAAGAACAACAGAGCAATCAAGAACAAATGGATCAACAAGACCTCCTTAATCAATGGGCCCTAAAGTCTCTACATGGAAGGCATTACCAAGACTTGAGTCAACCAAACGTCGATAAACAGGCATCGAACGAATGGCTCAGTCGAGGTGAACTCTTCCCGGAGACTGAAGGGTTCATGATTGCAATACAAGATCAAGTTATCGAAACGAGGAACTATATGAAACATATCATGAAATCCAGAAATCAGTCGGATATATGTAGAAGATGTAACAGTAGTTCAGAAACCATTCAACATATTACTGGAGCCTGTAAAGCTATAGCCCAAACGGATTACAAACACCGACACGACCAGGTCGCAAACATAATTCATCAAAAACTTGCAATAAAATATAATTTAATTACACCAGCAACAAAACCTACCCCTTATTACAAATACACCCCGGAAAATATTTTAGAAAATACAAACCATAAACTCTATTTCGATCGAGCTATATTAACAGATAAAACAGTTCATTACAATAGACCGGATATCACCCTTATTGACAAAATTAATAAGACAGCTTATATCATAGACATAGCTATTCCCAATACCCACAATTTACAAAATACAATAGCCGAAAAACTTACCAAATATATTGAACTGAAAGATGAGATAATCCGCATGTGGCGTTTACAGAAAGTTTCTATAGTTCCTATTGTACTATCGACTACTGGAATAATCCCTAAACAGTTAGCGCAGTCCCTATCAGTTCTAGATTTACCACAAAAATCGTACATACAATTACAGAAGGCAGTGATTCTTAATACGTGCAGAATTGTACGAAAATTCTTGCAGACGGAATTAACTCCCATACCCATACCTTTTTCGACTCTAAATACGAGTATATCTTCTATCCCTACTGATAACCACTTGGCTTAGGCCCGTGGTCATTAGTGTATATACCGGTCTCACAGACCGAGCAGTATGATACAAATAAACAAATAATAATAATAATAAACCCGCAGGGCAGCTTGTGGCGAGCTGTTGGGGAGTAGCGACCCCACGAACCCGAGTGCTCCCGGGGGAAGGTCCTGTTCCTCATCTCCGGCTTGCCTTCACCGGCCGGCTGGAGTGAACACTGACGAGGAACAGATCCCCCACCTCTGGCTTGCCTTCACCGGCCGGTCAGAGTGGAGTCGCGAGAGCTGTATGCTCGAAGGGTGGATGTGGAACGTAAGTGGTGAGTGGGCAACGTGATGGGACCCTAAGGGAGCAAATGATCGTTGTTTAAAGCCCAGTGACACCTCTCCACTCTTCAGCCGCTCAATTGGTGTTGCTCCCTTGTCGCTTTTTCTTGTGACTATTTTGGGGAGCCCATCTACCTGAGTTGGCGAGTCACCACCTGCCTATTTTATCCGTGTTTTTAACATAGGTCAGGCAGGTGCCATAGTCCCTTCCATAGTCCTTATTACCCAATCCATTAGCACCTCACAACAATAACCCAGTTTTAATTTTTTTCCATACCTGCAATAGTCCTACACTAACCGGGGGTTGTCCTTGGGTGCATTTCTATAGTGTTCACAGGGATAATTGCCGGTTAGTGTCACATTCCATATTAGATTAAACTTATCTTACGGGCCTCTACGTGTTGGCTTCGGCCCCACGCACGCCTACCAAAAGTCCGGGACTTTAATAGTCCCGAGATATGGAAAAGACAAACATAATAATAATAATCTAGCACAATATTTATCTAAATTTTTACGTAATTAATTAATATTTTACACATTATAGGTACTGTAAAATTGATACGGAATTAACTACACTGTGTTTCAATTCAATTTTACAAAGTTATGGTAATAAGGTAGAGGGATAGCCGCTCGACCTGTATAGCAGCAAAAATCTTTAGAGAGATGGATAGAACCACCATGGTTTCATCATTTGGTTTAGCTAGATTGTCAAAATAGAATTGGTCTGAATAACGGAGTAGAAGAAATCTCTACCACAGTAATAGGATTGTAAAGGCATCCCAAGGCATTCGGAAAGATGGTTTAAGAATAATCTATAGAATATTATAGTAAATATTTCATTGTCCTAAACTATTCGTATTATGTCCAAATGATACAGAACAGCTGCATCTCGGGTAATATACTGTGGTCGTAAATTCCACGTAATGGACGCTCATAGTTATTGTACGATAGGCTGTAGACGTACGTATGTATCTAGGTGCTCAAATCAAGCCTCGCTCATCCCCAGCGAGCGTATTGTGAACTTAGGGTTGTGAAATAGAGAATTATGGTCACGTATTGTATCCTTGGCAACTTGGCGCGAACTTAGTGAAGTGCGATGTCACTTTAAGTTCATTCTGCTTTGATAATAACATACCTGCATGTAATGTTTAATGGAACTAATGAAACTGTACTAATATTACATCATGTGATAGTTTGTAACAAACAACTACCGTCCTGAGGTCTCCTGGGGGCTCACTATTGACACTCGATTAGAATTTGACATCGATTCGATTTCATTTAGTGATTTAAAATTCCACCAAAACTGAATTAAAAAGTGCGCTAATGTTGCATTGGATTCGAGAACTTGTCAGGTATTTTTTTACGTGACATTAATGCACTTTTTAACTCAATTTTGGGGGAATTTTACGTCACTAAATGTAACCAAATTGAAGTGAAATTAGAATCGAGTGTCGAGAGTCAGAGGGCAGATTCCCGGGTCGGGCAAAGTAATATTGGGTTTTTCTATTCAGTATCAGCTCGAAGTCGGAAATTTGTGCACGATACGGTGATAGTATCGCCATCTATCACATCTGGGACGGAAATGAGCGCGGCAGAATGTGAGTGTTCTCTAGATCACCTCTACCGACCCCTTCGGGGATATAGGCGGGAGATATGTAATAGAGGTATATGTATGTTAAATATGATTGTAGAAATTCGCACTTTGAGATAGGTTATGCGAATTTAAAGTTTTTTAAGCTTAGGTATTAAATACATGACTTCAAGCATTTTCGACATTTGTATAATCTCCGAACTTGTTAAGGGTTTCAAATTAAACTTTTCTTTGATATTTTTTTTACAACCTATCATAAAAATAAAAGCTTGTAACAGCTCGGGTCCACGGAGTTTATTGATCTTATTTTATAAATGACCCAAGTTGTTATTCTTATTTATGCATGTAGTATTACAATGTAACGAATAAATATTTTTATTTATTTGAAAAAGCATTTATAAAGGTGCGTTAACTTATACGTAAAAGATAAATCAGGGACTTAGTTCATACCCAGAAGCGACGCGACGCGCCTCAACGAGATGCTTACTTTTTAAGTGTCCTTTATAAGTGCCGTACTTGCTACCGTTCTCCAACTTCCCAAGGACATCAACAATGTCACGAACACAGTCAAGAAACTGCTTACGATGGGAGAAGAAGAGAAAGGTAAAGGAAGTGAGCCTACAAAGTTCAATACCAAACTGCTAGTTTGATTTTTCGTGAGACATTGGAAAATAATTCAAACCCGCATATTCATTTCGTAAAAATTATCTAGAGCATGACTCAGTATTTTAATACGATAGCACCTTTGCAATATGAATGAATATTATAACCACAAAGGAGTGCCGTCGCGCGTCGCGCGTCGTGTGCGTGTCGCAAACTTGCGACATACGGTCATACCCGTTTACCCGTCTTGTCGCGACACATCTATGTAGGTTTGAACTGACCTTAAAAAAGTATAAAGCATAAAAGATATCCATGCTAAAAATACATTTGAGTATAAATATTTTGGATGATACACACAATATGTATAAAATACATTACAGTAAATAAATTTTCAGTGCGTTAAATCCAAAATGTGTGCAATCAACACAATACACATGAAACAATTAAGCAAAAATCCATGTCGGCTCACGGTCGCAACACCACAGGTTGCATCAGGGGCTAAATACGTTTAACTATGCATTTGTATGCAAGCAGAATACGCACTTCATAGTTAATTCTGTTGGACAATGTGTTTAAAAACCTATGTATTTAGAGTGAAGATCTCCAACGACTAAAGCCATTATAACAGAAACTTATTCACGAAGTCGCGTTACAATTTACATTTAGAATTAATAACGCGGCTTCGCAAGGTATTGTTATATTGAATATGCTGTACAAAAACCTATTTTCGTAACCGTAACCCGAACCGTAAGTCGCCATGTGTAATCGCTCCTTCAGGTAATGTACATACCCGGTTGACTCCAGACGGTTGCCACGTCCAGCTTGAAGTTTCCAAGCAGCTTGTTAGCGCGGAGAATGTTGCGCGAATGCAGCACCTGCAACAAGTGTCATTGTGCAAGCGAAACCGACGCTTCGGCGCGGGTCTTGACTCTAATATTATCACACAGGTATCACAGACATGTATTAATTATGTAGGGGAGTCTAAGGAACGTCGGTAACAATCCTTAAAAAAATCATAAGCTTACCTTAAGTATCATATGCTAATTTGTCCTGGGAAAAACATATTATCTCAGTAAAGGCGCGAGCAAATACTAGTAGAGCTTCCTAAAATTGTCTCTGTAAATAGTGTTAACGCAAAGCCATAAAGCCACTCTAGTGACCGACGAAGGAGATTTAAATACAGTGCTTTTTGATGATTACATTGTGGTAGTTTTTCTAGAAATTTACAGTTAATTGTTTCGTAACAAAGGAAATTTCATTTAATTTCGTTTGGCGCTGCCGAAACGCCCGGGGCCTTCTACTTATAAACGAGGAAAATGTGCATTTTCAGTAGAAGTTTGACAATGTTTTTATTAACTGAACAATGGACCATTTCCGTGTCTAATTGCTCAAAGCTTCTAACTTTTGCCGAAACGAATTTCCGAATTTCAGGTTAGAGATCTGCCCCATGAGTATGCATCATGGATTTTTCTGTTATATGTGTATTCATTATAAATTATCGTTTAATAACTGCGCAGAAATACGTCGTTAGGTTTATCTGCCACCTGTTACTGCATACCTGCTAATTATTATCGGCTTGGCAAAGTGACCACACGACCTTTTACTATGAGAACCAAAGCAGTTTGAAAAAATGGTATATTCGCGAAAAATTTGCTTATTTTTTACCGGCAACATGTCCGATAAAATCATACTAGCTAGACGTGCGTAATGATAACGCTGGCCCCGAAATGCAACACTTGCTAAAGTCGCCATTAAAATGGTACGATGAGCTTAAATCAGTCAGGTAACTACGATTCGTAGAAAGGATCTGTGAAATAATGAACGATGTTCTAAACGATTTTCTGTTACACGTTAATAAAATATTTTTCGGTGAATATTAAACCGACTTGATGTTTAAATATCGCGGAACATGCATACAGCTGAACATAACGAAGAGTTACAGACAGGTGTTGTCAACATGTGGCATATTTAAAGCAAAAATAAATCAGTTTTTTTATTAGGTAAATTGAACTTTGTAAAACAAATGTTTGCTATTTATTTATTATAAGATAAAGTTAGTTCTCTTGTGATATATTATGTATATCTGTGGTACACATTTGAACTGTCGATTACGACCACCGTGCATATCGAGAAAAACTGTGGATACTACTATAACTGCCACTGTACGGCATAAGTAGAAGATCATAACGTAAGCATTCTTTAAAATAACTTTTTTGTTAAGATCCTCAGAGATTCCGATGCAAGCATCTCGCGAGTGCACTGTATTTATTTTATTTAGAAGTAATATAAATTAATAATATAAGCCCTGTAATATTACTGTTCCACTGCTGGGCACGGGCCTCCTCTATTAATGAGAGGGTTAGGCCTTAGTCTACCACCCTGGGGTACCACCTAATGCGGGTTGGTGATAAAATAATTTAGAAGTACTTCTCCTTTTTGGAAGTCGTTCGAAAAACAACCTACATTTCCCTTAGATTTATTAATGCTGTATTTTTTTATTTTGGCTTCTCGAGTTCAAAACTGTTGTGCTCTCCTGGTATATTGTATAATAGATTTGTTATTTTCGGATTACACTATATGAGATAGAAGTAAACGTTAAAGCAAATTGCTTCAAACATTTTTTGATAGCACCGCACTGACTCGTTAGTGTTTACAAACTTTTTCGTTGATGGTTTGTGCGTTGGTGGTTTTTATTTCAGTTCAAACCTCAGATTGTACAATCACAGTACGGATGATTCAAATATGATCGGTTTCTAACATCGGTATATCATTCAATATTTACAGCCTGACTAATAAAACATAGCATATTTTTGTCATAGTGAATAGTTTTGTATAATAGCTCGTAGAACTGATAGCCGATGGGGCAGAAAAGTTCTCAAGTGGAGACCATGTACCGGCAAGCGCAGCGTAGGACGTCCACCTACAAGGTGGACCCACGACCTGATAAAAGTAGCAGGAAGTCGCTGGATGCAGGCCGCTTCCTATGTCCAGCAATGGACGTTCTATGGCTGATGATGATGATGATGATGATGATGATGATGATGATGATGATGATGATGATGATGATGATGATGATGATGATAATTAATAGTTTTGTTTAGCTATGTTGCACGACGCCAACGATTCATTGTAAATTATAACTATGATATATTTATTTTTGTATACTGGGATAAATAATTAGTTAAATCTAGTTACTGAATATTTAATATATTTAACAGCCTCCGTGGCTAAATGGTTCTATTCTCGCACCGAGACAAATGTTTGTGTGGTCCAAATATTTATTTCGGGTCTAGGCGTTGTGAGACCGAAAGTCTCTCGTATTTCTTGATACCCACGACACAAGACTCGTATCTTAGTTTGGTGTCAGGACTATGTGTGTGCCTGTTGGGTGTTATTTATATATAAACAGCTGTTATGACATCTGTAACCCGAGTACGAAAAACTAATGTAAATGTAAATGTATTCGAGTTCGCTGCGCACTGATGACGTTTGGTTAATATTTCATACAAATTTCATAGACGCGCATCGAGTTCGAATACATTTACGGTTGTCAGAAATTTTCCCGCTCAGGCCGCAGGAATTAAGCATCAGTCGTTTAAAATTCATAAAACAAAACCAGCAGTGAAAATGACCTTAATGTTATAAATTATCTTCGCTTTTATAAACGGTAGAGTTGCTTTCCTCGCACGCTATGCAAATTAAAATAATTTTAATGGTAGTTATTTAAAGTTTTCCGGGTGCGGCGCCTCAACACTTTAATGTAGATATAGCAACGCCCCAGATCTTGACTTTAATGCAAACGAAGAGTCCGCAACTTTTTAGTTTCATAAAGTTCTATGCATCTTGTTAGCAGTGGCTGTTTATACGAAATTATTATGTAACTAACGGTTATGACGTAGGTACGGCGCCGAGACGTGGACTCTAACGAAGGGCCTAATACACCGATTCCGGGTCACGCAACGAGCTATGGAGCGGGCTATGCTTGGAGTTTCTCTGACGGATAAGATCTGGAACGAGGAGATACGTCGGAGAACTAAAGTGACCGACATAGCCCGCCGTATTAGCAAGTTGAAGTGGTAGTGGGCTGGTCACATATGCCATCGCAATGACGGACACTGGGGCCGAAAGGTTTTGGAGTGGGGACTACGTCTATCCAAGCGCAGCATAGGCCGGCCTCGTGCCCGCTGGACCGATGACCTGCGGGACGTAGCAGGAACCGGCTGGATGAGGAAGGCGAAGGACCGCCGAGGCTGGCGCAATCTGGGAAATGCCTATGTCCAGCAGTGGACGGATACAGGCTGATGATGATTATGTAACTACAAGTTAAATTATAATATGTTTCTGAGTTTGTTAATTAACTTATTTTATGCCAGTTATTTTGAATGCTGCATCGCTATATCATAATTTAAAAAATAGGAAATGAATCTTGTCTGAGTTTTTCGGTTTTGAAGCAAATGTTCAGTGTAGAATGGGATTTCGCCATCATTTTATAAAACCGCCTCTTTGCTACTTCGGGAATACAGACTTAGGAATATGATTAAGAAAAAAATGGTATTCTAATTTACTGCCCTAAATGGCGTAGTTACATTGCTTGTGCGGTATGGCAACCGTCCTGAGTGTCTCCGGTTCAATCCCGTATTGGGTAAGTATTTATTTTGAAGTTTTTAAATCATTATCAGATTGTATTTAATTAGAATTTGTGTCCGACACAGTGATAGGCTTACGCCCTTTCACATCTGCGACTAAAATAATTTCGGCGAGATGTGGTTGTTATAAAAACTATCAGTAACTTTCGAGTTTTGTTGCTATTTAAAGAAATTAGACAAAAATGAGAATTGAACAAGCCTACTTAGCGTATTTATGATCCAGCACACCTCTAAATATATTATGAACCTACGACCTCGCAAATTGAACAATAAGCCAACAACTTTAGTCCAAAACTTTGTACAAAACAGGCCAGTGTTACGAGTTTGGGGCAGGTCGGTTCATAATCCTGTTACAACCAACACATGTTCAAGTAATTAATGCATGGTTTCAACATGTAATCAACTTTTTGGTTGAGGCGTTGGATTCACGAATTTCATAGGGGGCGAAGCTAGGCTCGTTTACTTTCGAGTTTAGTTCGATTGTCTGTGTTTCAAAATGTTTTTTATTTATTTATTCAGCTAATTAAACAATCATAAAGTTGGTTTACAGGCCACGTAAAACTCAAAAGTAGGAATAGCTCAGTTGGTATGGACTGCCGAGACGAGTGTCGAAAGTTCAAGACCAACCCCAAAAAAAAGAGCATACACCTCTGATTTTTCTATGTTATGAGTATTTTCATTGTGAATTATCGCTTTTTATAACGGTAAAGAAAAACATTGTGACGAAACCAGCATATCCGAGAATTTCTTCACAAGAATTTCAAAGGTATGTGAAGTCTACCAACCCGCATTAGGCCAGCGTGGTAGACTTAGGCCTAACCCTTCTCATTAGTAGAGGAGACCCGTGCCCAGCAGTGGGATAGTAATATTACAGGGCGAATATTATATTATAATTTTATTTTATAACTCAAGTTGAATGTGGAATGTAAATACACTGCTTAAATTTAAGTTCGCATCACTAAGTTTAAAGTAAACTGCAGTCGACATTTTCAACGAAAATATACATATTACTTAGTATTTTGTTTAAAAGCAGTGAAATATTTAACACAAAATTATTCAATCTAAAATGATGAGTAAATAAGTGTTTTACTAATTTGAGTAAAATTGAATTGAAATATTTATAATTAGATTTATTCACTAGCGCAAGTTATTGATTACAGTAAATTTTAATACGATAGACATCCGAGCGAGATGTGTTTGTTTTATTCAGTGAACGTATTGTGGCGATATTTGGTATTCAATAACACGCCAATCTATCCCACGTTCATTTACATATTTTTATTATGTGGGAATCATCGGTCTGAGTTTCTCCATTTCTCGTTGTATTTTTTTCTCTCAACCCAGTAGCATTCCGAAGCAAAACAAGGTAATTCGCATATTGATACGATGTCAGGATAAATACGTATTCTATTTATACTTTCATGGAATATTCAGGTATAAATGTAGTTTTAGTAGTTTTACTAAAGTTTGTACTAAATACTACAAGATATGCTTCGTTATTTTTGTCGAACTGCAAGAAAATAAATTCATTTTAGTCACTTTTTGTTGAGTTAAACTTGTTTTGGTTTAACATGTATTATATAAAAGTGTTAGGAGTTTCGATAGTAAAAAAAAGTTTTATGTGAATGTCTAATCTGTGAGGACGGACTACTGAATTAATCTTTGATTTTAAGCAAATAGAACGAAATGTAACGTTAACATAAAATGTCGAGCTTCAAGTACGCCCTTTAGGCTTTACGCTAATTGAATGGTCTAAATAATAATTAGTTAATGACTCTTAAGCCGTGTAACTAGTGAGAAGGTTGAATATATTCAGCCTTTTCACTATAGTATAGTATATATAGTAATCGTATACGATTATGGCTATAGTACCTACTACGTATTGTAAACCAACCATGAGTATTTATGACATTACTCGCTTACGACTCAGTAAAATATTTGAATGACAAAGACCCGAACGCCTCTAGTGGTTACGCGGGGAACTGCCTTTTTCCATACAAATATTTTACTTCTTCGCTCGCGTAAATACGTGCAACAAACTCATGATTGAGTTACTGGTAACAGTAATTATTAATATTACCTTTACATTTACGGTCCGATTATGGGGCCCGTCTCGTCATTTTGTCTTTAGTACCACAATTATGTACATACTATATTCGATATCATTTTAAAGTTAAATGTTATTACGATATGAAATAAAATACGTTCTTACACGAATTTTATATAACAAATTAAAATAATATAAGAAACAAAATTAGTTTAATTATTGTTTATAATATTAAAGTTGAAGCGACAATATTATTATAAAACAAACATCATATACACTCTGACTTCCTACCAGTTACAAACGGAGTCAAATCTTGAAGTTGTTTTTTTTTAATTTAACATTATCAAATTATCCCCACAATAAGTACTGTAATTGTGAACACCTTGAAAGAAAATGTTTAGTATATTATTACAGCTGAAGATGATTATTACCGTATCATTGTTCCTTATAATCCCAGCTGAATTCCTAGTAATTTACGTGAAATATTGATCAAATGGTTTCCGGCGTCGGGCCCCGGGCGTTTCGGCTGTTGTAATCCGAGGTACTTTTCAGAATGTTGATCTAATAACTGTTTGGAACTTTGTTATATTATATCATTCAATTTTAAAGCGCTTATTCTACGAATCAGATCGAATTAATTTCGACGCCTTCGGGATTACTGCACTGAAAATCTCCTTTTTCGAATCACGCTTCTTTTTAATATTCTTAAATTAAGGCTAAGATTGGAAAGCTCCGCCTTTTATAAATACGAAATATGTAAATAATTTTTGATATTGTGTCGGTACACTTCGTGAATTCAATAAAGTGAGAAGTTAATATAAGTACTTTTAAAATAAAGTGATTGTGAATCGATTTTGCCTATAAAAATACAAAGAAATATGTAGTTTTTAATTAACTAGCGGATAAAATAATATATGATTATAAGAAACAATATACAACAATCAGTTCATACAGGTAAAATTAAAGTACACTTTTGCATATGCTGCGTAGCAAAAATCGCATTGCATGTTCGCGTTTTATATTTCTCGCTGTTTGGGCACTACATGAATGTTATCACGATTTACATTTTTAACCTAATCTAAAGTATGAACCTTAGTATATAGGTAAGTAAATACTTACCGCAAGTGTGATGATCTTATCGAAGAGTATGATCGGCGGCATGTGGAAGTCGAACACGAAGTACTGTGAAAAAATACTTATTGTAAGAGAACAGTAGAGTAACTTTTGACACTCGATTCTATTGCGACTATTTACGTTTTATTTATTGACTTAAAATTCCACCGAAACCGAATCGTAGTCAAAATCGAATCGAGTGTCAAACGTCGGGGGGAAGCAGGTCGATTCTCTAAAGTTTCATTTGTGAAAACAACGTTGCGGCATCGTTGCGGCAACGATGTGTTCATTTTTGTATTCAGCAAGGTACAAAGCGCACGCACTAGCGCTATGCGTGATGACAGCGGTTAGGCGAACTAGCTCTCTCGAGCGAGGCGTTTGACATAAATGTATGGAAAATGGTATTCTCTAAGATCCAACAACGTTGAACGCTCCGTCAATCTCAACGATGTGCGCTGCGGGAGCTCGTTGTCGATCGCAACGTTGCATTGTAGCGTTTTTAGAGAATCGACCTGCTGGTTATTGTAAGTGTATAACCTGAGAAGAAAACAATATTACGTAACCCTAAAAGATCCAGTAGCTCGACTATGAGTTTTTATGTCGTTTCTCCCTAGCAACTCCGTAAAATATTTACATGAAAAAAATCCGACCGCCTCTTTCGATTACGTGGGGAATTAAGGTTTTGCATATACATTATTTTACGTAGTCACTAGCGTGAAATGCCCAAAAACTCTGGTCGTCCTACTCTACTAATCTCTAATCTGAAGATATTTCTAAAAAAATAACATAACACATGGTGTGTAGAGATAAAAAAAATAAGCTCAACTCAGCTTTTTTTCAATAGATTAATTAATTTCAACCATAGTTCGTCTACCTAAATCTTATACCTTTTCTTTTTATCCTGCAAATTTATGTAGGATGACAAACATTTACCTCGTTGTAATAAGGACAGTTAGTACTCTCCTTAACACTGGTATACTTCCTCACGTCGCCGACTTGGACGCTAACGACCGGGTCCATGTTGAGCCCGGCCAGCTGGCGAGCTTCGATAATGGTGATGCACACTTGGAAGTCGGCTGCCTTTAATGCGGCTGGACAGGTGGTATCAATGACGTTGCGCCTGAGAAATCGGATATCAGTTCTAAAGCTGGCTCTTCGCAGTATGGACAAGACTATAGACAACATCAAATATATACCGGGTGTTGCAGAGTTCGTACCAATAACAATTCCAGATACAGGGAGAAAGATTTAAAGCGTAATGATGACGTTAAATTAATGGCTTTGTGTATACTAATAATAATTACTCCATATGTGATTTTTAAATGTACTGAAGCTGATCTAATGGGCAGAGAAAATGTTTTCGTCACAAATTCAAGTTCGTTTTATAAAAAAAATTTGAGCCTTACGAAATTTAAAACTTCACCGTCAAATTGTCTAAATTGCGATCGTCCCTTAAGTGTAGTTATTATTAATACCAACTTTTTGCAACACCTGTATAAATAATAATAAATATTATACATTCATTATTGTGTTTTAATAACTTTTTCTAGTAAATCTGTTATGGAAATTGGATTTAATTTTTATTTAAGAAAATTATGTGTTACAATTTGTAATTTTTTGAGCTAGACTTTTTAATTCCGACTGATTTTATGGTTACACTACATTAGTAATTTTATCAAAAGTAGGTTATCTGTAGATAATATATGTACATATTTAAAATAATCATGTGAAATAGATATAAGTGTAAAATATTTAAAAGGAGATGATCAGAATAGCTATGAAACGGCCGAGAATTGGCTAAAAACCTAATATATTATTACTTTAAAAAGGTGACATGCCTGAGATGTGAAAACTTTTAAACGTGGGCTGTTTCATCTTTCAGTTATCTAGTACAAAACGTAACAGTTCGTACTTCACGATACTCAAGCTATTCATTTATTTTCTATAGCAATACTTTAAAAGAGTTTGTCAATCATTGATATTTCAGTTAAATAGGCTGATAGTTACCCGACAGATGAAACAATCCAAGCTGGGAGCTCATGTTATGTGATTTTTCTATAATTTTCTATGATGAACGTTTAAATGTTAGATGAGATGATACTATTGAGTATAGCTATCTAATTTGTAAATTAGTGCAAATGTGTAAAGCTTTTGACTTCATAATTCTAAAGCAAACGTAGTATGCCAGGATTGTTCTATTTTTTTTTTTTAAATATTCATGAAACATTATGAATTGAATGAATAGAAAAATGTCATTATTATATTTTAGGTTTCTTTGTGTCCACAGCGGGTAACTTAAAAATTACAACTTATTGCTTCGACTGCGAAATTGACTTACAACTTTGATGTCGAAATTGTTACAACATAAGATGTAAACTTTCGTAATTCGTATATTTTAGATGCTTTTTTGATCGTCAAAAGTTACCTGTTATGGACAATACAAATTTACAGAAAAATTTATCATAGCGTAGATTACATTCGGAAATTTTGTCATAAGTTAATTATTTAGGATGACTGACTAACGATGCCATTACTAATTTAAAAGTATAAAATTACTTATGTCAGTTTTTCATTATTTTTTATTTATCACCAGCACAATGAGTTCGGTACTTTAATGTAATTTTTGGTAATTTTACGTTATTCGGGTGTCGAAAAATACTTGTATGTCAACTGTGAAAGTGGGTTCAGGCTTTAACGTATTTTTCATACATTAAGCCTGTAGGTAAAATTTACAAATGTAACTGAAGCCGTTAATGTATGTAGATCAGCGGTCGGTAACCTTTTAGTAGCTGACCGCATAGTGAAAAAATTAAGCAACGGCGCGCGCGAACCGTTCTTATGGTTGATGGTGACAAGTGGGAAATGAGGTTGGTGTAGTGGTATAAATATAACCTTTATAATGGTATTTCGCGTTTTCATAATCGCCAAGTTGTAATTTAGTAGTTAAGAGAGTCGCAGGCCGCCGAGGTTGCCGGCCGCTGATGTAGATAATAAAGTAGAAGAGCTGTCCTACCGGCAGAACCGTCGCTGCCGAACTTCCTTCGGCGGAAAAAGGGCCTTTAACGCTCAGCTTTTCCACCTTATTTACATCAGAATCGAAAAAGAAAAGAAAATTACCTCGTCATTATATTTTCTGCTACAAATAAGATTAGTTGGGATAAAGTTGTTATTTATACCATCATATTTAATACAATATCATTAACATTATTTCATTACTTTTCTTATTTTTTTAAAGTTATTGTTGTTATATGAAATTGATAGCATAATTCCCGAACTGTCGGTACAAAAACAATTGCGACAAGCTATCGAAAGCATGCAGAATATCGCAGAAACGCGTAACCCAATCCAGTATGTCTATGTGCCAGAGGACCGTGCAAGCAGTGAAGAAGGACTGACAAGTCTAATTCTAGACGCTGTAATGACTATAATGTGAAATGATCTAATAATGTGAATAGAGATGCAGAATACAATGAAGAATAACAGAATGAGGAACAGGTCGTTGAAATACTTACATTCTCTTGATGCGTGGCGTTTCAATAGGAGATTTCCTGCGTATCGGAATATCATCCGACGAGTCCGAACTGGCCTGGCTTGGAGGGCGGTCTGGCTCCGAGGAAGGCCCGGCTGCTTCCAAGAGGCCGAGCTCTTCATCGCCGCTGCTTTCGTGGCCGCGGTGACGACGGAGCCAACCCAAGCTGCGGACGCTTTTGAAAGTCGGACGGGAGCTCCTGTGTTCATGCACGGCAGCCTTTTCTCCACCCAATGAGAATCCGCGTCTATGGATACCATCATAATTAAGCGGAGGAACACCTTGCGTGTAAGTATAGTACTTAATATAGTACGATGACGGTTGGCTAAAATTGCTATGTGAGCCCTCGTTTGCACGAGAGCTTTTTCAACGCACGTTTAAAAAAGCCTTGCACTGGAACATATGAGTCCTAGTATTGTTGTTAACACGCCGGCGCTTTTAAAACGCGGCGTTTGTTTTTTGGGCGGTGTGTAAAATATACCTTATTACAAACAAATCAAGAATTATTTTCAAGCACTCATATGAACAGGCATTTTGACACACTTTTCTAACGCGCTTGGAAAAAGCGCTTGTGCGAATGAGGCATTAGCACGAGAGCTTTATCAACGCGCGTTAAAAAAGCGTTGTTATAGAACAAGTGAGGACTGGTATAGTTATCTAAACGCCGACGCTTTTAAAAGGCGGCGTTTTTTGTTTTGGGCCCTATGTAGAATATACCTTATTAGAAACAAGCCAAGAATGATTTTCAAGTAATCATATGAACAGATATGTTGTGACGCATTTTTAACGGTTGAAAAAGCTTCCGAGTGAATGAGGGATAAGGCAAAAACAGTAAAAACAAATCAATTCAGAAAGGCGAAAATACATTAGAATCATCTAAATCAAATCCATTAATGCGTAATGAGGCAAATTATAATGAAACAGTAATATGATCCTAATTCCTACTCTCACTTTTATGATTACCAAAGATATATAATATAACTACGTATATTGTTGAATGTATGTTGATTACTGATAAAAATGACCCGTCGGTGGCGGTACATATACATATATGTTACATAAGCGTATGGGCCACCGGAGGCCGAGCCGCCCGTGACTATTACTATTTGGGCTACTATTATTTATGGATTCTATTTGCCCTGTGTAATGCATAAGACTTATTATTCGCTGTCATAAAAAGGCAATTTTTCATCCTAAAAATAAACAAACCTCGTTGGTACACTGTTCGCAAAGGCGAGATAGCTTCTGAATTAATAATGAGCGTAGAGTTTTAACGAAGAGCTTTCGTATAGAATAAGCTTGGGTTCTGCTGAATAACTATAATTGCGTTTATACAAGTCGTAATTTAAGGTAAACCTAACGCTCACCTAATTATTCTCAATATTAATTAGTTAAATATGGACTGCCTCGGTGGCGTGGTGGTATTTCGGTACGACTACGGTTCTAAGGTCTCGGGTTCGATCCCCGGGTCGGGCAAAGTGATATTGGATTTTTCCATATCAGCCCGGAGTCTGGAATTTGTGCCCGATATGGCGATAGGCTCGCCCCCTATCACATCTGGGACGGAACTAAGCTCGGCGAAATGTGGGTGTTCTAGTTCGCTAGTGCGCCTCTGCCTACCCCTTCGGGGATACAGGCGTGAGCTTATGTATGTATGTATGTATGTAAATATGGAACAGTTGATATAATTTGTTTGAAATGTACGTCTGAAATTAGTTCTGTGATGTTTTAGCGTTATTTCCGACAGAACATTACTAACCTTCGTAATCAGAACAAAACTAAGAAAGTGGAAAGTGATATAAAGTGGAATGTGTCGTCGAGTGGGTTTGATTCCGAGTTACAATGTTGACATATTTGTTGGCTCTTATATATGTATATATTTGGGAAGTTGTGATTGGCTATAAAGATGTAGATCAAAGACATTCAACAGTACATAGACGGAACAACCGCGTGAAACTTATGATCCACAAGTTGTGACCATGTGGTCATAAGTCACTCAGTCGTATTTCAAACATACGCACGCAAGGTCATGCCAGCGTAACTATGTTTTCACTTTAGACAATAAAATTGTCTTACTCTATTCTCGAAAATCCATAAAACATTCTAGGCTGTAAATTGTATTAAGCGCCCTCGAATTGTAATAAGATCGACCTATCCGAAGAATAAAGTTACATATGATAATTAATCGAAATTGCTTTTATATTTTTCTGAGCTTAAATTAACCTATATATTTAACTAATACTAGTATTTTTTTAAATTTATGACATAATAACAAGTTAAATTATGACATAGCTTAAAAAAATATTCACTAGTTAAATATACAGGTCAATAAATAAGCTCAGAAAAATAAGAAAGCAATTTCGATTAATTATCATATGTAACTTTATTCTTTGGATAGGTCGGTGATATATTGCGTTCCTGACGTTTGAGATCATTTTTTGTATGGAAACTTGTTTGATAGCCCCTCTATAGTTAGTAATATTAAACGTCTGTTGTAGATACAATGGGCCTTACTTATAAAAACAATTTAGCTGAGCAAATGGTAAAGAACAGTCTGTCCCTTTTATTTGCAAACAATGTGACACAAGGAAAAAAGTGACAGACTCTATAGTAGGATTGCTAATTAAACGGAGTAAACTGACATTTCGAATGTTGCCACTTTTTCAAGAAATTTTAATAGTGCTGCGGTAAAAAGATCAAGATTATTTAAACATTTCAATTCAGTGAACCATTTCTTTCTTTCATTTTCTAAAGTCCAACTCAAAGTCGTAATTCCTGTCTAATGTGTGATTAGTACTACATGTCTACTGAAATATAGTCATAGAAAATTACTGCATGCCACGTTATAGCAAGTCTACTGGAATTATAGTCATGGTACATTATAAATTATACTTACAAAACCTATGAATGTGCGGAACGTAAATTTCTCAAATAATAAAAGTAGTATGTATAATTTTCATTTTTATAATTTCGCGTATCTGTTGTGATTATTTACGTAAACTTATTGACACGGTATTTTAATCGATGGGCTAAGCTGAAATTTCTAAAAATACACAAAAAAATTCTAATTTTGCAAAGTAGTGCCGAGTTATTGTATCTTTGAATGACAAAAATTGAACTAGATCAATCACTATGTTTTGAAAGTAAGCAACATTATTTTGGAAAGTGACATTTCGATCTGTCAGTTTACTCCGTTTAATTAGCAATCGGACTATAACTAAGACTATTCTAAGCCATTTCCTCACCTAAAATATTTTAGAAGTGAGGCCCTATATGTGCACCTTACCTTAATAGCTTCTTTCCCGCAATCTTCAACTTACGAGCCTTTGATTCATCAGCCGGCTCCATGTCCACGGCTTCCCTTTCCCTTTGTAAGGTCAGCTCCAAGCTTGCGATATTGCGTTCTATGTACGTCAATGCGTTGTCGTCATCAACGTCCGATAGGGCGGCGGAGCTGTGGCCTGAGCCATGCCTCGAGCCATGGCCAGAGCTGTGTCCCGATTCGTGAAACGAACCTTGGACAGAACCGTAAATAGGAGTGTGCGCGGCGGGGTGGGCGAGGGAGACAATGGCATGAGAAGAGCCCGCAGTGGCATGAGATGGGCCGGGAGTCGCGCCGTGCACAGCGGGCTGCACGGAATCGCGGTAGGCACGGCTGCAGGAAGGAATATCGCTGGAGTAGCCGACCTCGTCAGCTGGGTGCAGCTCCTTGATCTTCGGAGGCGTGTAGTACACATCCATCTCGACAAAGACCTGCGAACAATTACATGTTTACATGAAGAGATGAACAATCAATCATCAATTTATACAATAGTGTTGTTTTTTGACGGAGAAAATATTCCGGTGGACAAAGAACTCGAACCGGAGCAATATAATTTTCATATGATTTTACTGATATTGGCTTTATTTGATAGAAATCAGTGTTCCTTGAAGGGGTTCGGTATTTTTAACATTGTGTCTATTATAAGCACAATTTATTCATTAAAATAAAACTTGTTTATTTTTTATCGCAATTTGGTTTTATTTTTAGGCCCGTTTCAGTCCGACCCGTGACCACGAAGCCTGTAAAGCCTTATGCTCAATGTATAACATTTACGTAAACCTAAGAAATTATTACACAATTTATTCATTAAAAATCACAATGTTTCTTCTTCTTCTTTTAATTTGATGACTCCACCGGGTCGTCGGTGATTTAGCCCCTAACCAAACAAGGCGAACAAAATATCCAGCCCGCAATACTTATCTAATCTATAATTTTTAATGATATTTAATAATATGAAAACTATTCGATAATGAATATATGAAAAATGAAGAATTATTACAGAAACCGTAAAAAAAGGAATTGATGATTTTGAGCTAATATCGATTGACGATTTTTAATCACAATGTTTACTACATTTTGTATTTTGAATAATCCGTTTTTTCACTTTATACCCTCCCGTTGTGTGGAAAGAGTAGGTACTTATAGTACACGTTATTCCTTTGTCCTCCAGCCTACCTCCCTAAATAATTAACGATGAACAGGCACGCCATGTAGGTACGCGCCTGTGATTCGCGCGTTATGCTATTTTTATTTATCAAGATATTTTAAATATAATGGTGTTAATTAAGCAACAAAAGCGATAATATCTTTACTTTTTTAAACGAAAAGCAACTCAAGGTTTTGTTACTGTTTCGTAATTTAATTGTTAGAATATATGAATGGAACCGGTATACAGCATAATATAAGTACGATCAAAATATTGTACAATACGTTCTCATGCTATATATAATATATAAATAAATAAATATGTGATATTATCCACTTTACTGTCAGAGCAATCATAATTCACAATTGAATTTTTAATTTAAAACGTTACATGACTTGATCGGAATGATTTGTCGTGGTATGAATTTTGTAGGAACCGTAAGCGTAACCATAGACTTGTTGCCCTCTCTATTTACATCTTACTTTTTTATGATATTTAATACTAGCTGTTATCCGCGACTACGTTCGCATGTATTTTCCGGAATAAAAGCGTATTTGTTAATCCAGGGTATCAGCTACCTTCATACCAAATTTCATAAAAATTCGTCCAGCCGTTTGATCGGGAAGAAGTAACAAACATACAAACACACTCACCAACTTTCACCTTTATGATATTAGGGCCACTTGCAGCTCCGCGATAAATCTCTATTTATCTCAAATCTTGATTTAAAGATAATAGTGAGGATAAATCGAGTTTAGGTTTAACTGAAGATTAGTAATAGCGCAAGTCCCCCATAGTGTGATAAAGGCATCTATAGTCTCGACACCCTAAGCCTTCCACGGCGTGGAAATAAAGGGCCTTACTTAAAAAAAAAATTTTGACACATTTTTCTTTGTGTCACTTTGTTTGAAAATAAAAGGGACAAACTATTCTTAACCATTTGCTCAGCTATAATGTTTTTATAAGTAAGGCCCACAGTTAACAATAAGTTGCAACTCGCGCTCGTTGTAGGATCAGAGCTTATGCGTGTACTATATTACAATTATCGTAAACCTAAGTGCACACTGCCTCGGTGGCGTGATGGTATTTCGGTACGACTACGGTTCTGAAGTCTCGGGTTCGATCCCCAGGTCGGGGAAAGTGATATTGGAAATTTCCATATCAGCCCGGAGTCTGGAATTTGTGCCCGATATGGCGATAGGCTCGCCCCCTATCACATCTGGGACGGAACTAAGCTCGGCGAAATGTGGGTGTACTAGTTCGCTAGTGCGCCTCTGCCTACCCCTTCGGGGATACAGGCGTGAGCTTATGTTATGTTATGTTAAGTGCACACCTGTTGGATCTGGAATAGCTTCCATTAGTGGGGTATTACAATTAAAATAAATAAGACTCCGGACCTGTGGATTAAGATATTTACATTAAAACCACCAAGGGATGGTTCTGCGATAGGATACACCTCTAGGATCTCAATTAACTCCACTTACGCCCGAATAATGGAACGCTACTCAACTTTAACGGCTTCTTGTATTGTTTTTCGACAAAAATTTTGACGGATATGGCGGCCTTAAACGACATAAGGCGACCTTAAGTGTATGAGTATTCGACGGTAAGTGTCGAAACGACCGTCTGCGATATAAATCTTTGATCAGTCGCAACAATTCCCAGCTCAGGAATAATAGATTGTATTTGTTGTAATATTTCTTCAGTCAATATTATGTGACTGCCTCGGTGGCGTAGTGGTATTTCGGTACGACTACGGTTCTGAGGTCTCAGGTTCGATCCCGGGTCGGGCAATGTGATATTGGATTTTTCCATATCAGCCCGGAGTCTGGAATTTATGCCCGATATGGCGATAGGCTCGCCCCCTATCACCTAGCTTATGTTATGTTATGTTATGTGTCAATATTATATCGACGCCCGAAAGCATACTTGTCGTATCTCGAAAAAAGTCGAAAACGACTTTAATATATCGACGGTCGGAAGCATACTTGTAGTATCTCGAAAAATCCAACTCTAAAGGAGAGCCAAAAAATGATTTGTAAATTCATATCTTTTAAACCAAAAAAGATATTAATGTTATATTTGGAATGCGTATTCTTTGAATTAAAACTCATTTTTTGCAATAGATTAAATAGTTCTAAAGTTAGTTTATCAACGACTTTTGATGAGATACAGCAATCGATATTTTAATCCTAAGCCTTTGTAACTCTGAAGTGAGTTCCATCAAATCACTCTGAATTCACGTGAAACGACTTCGTGACTAAATTCAACTTAAGAAGCCAGTATTATAATAAAATAACATAGAGTTAAATACTATTATTAATTAAATACCACAATGAATAACGCTTTTGGGTATTTGCCTTCCAATTACCAACTTTATGGCAAATATTTATTCAATTTGCAATTAATTTTGTGCTAAAGTTAGTTGGCTTGATTGTAGTGTGTGGTTTGGTGATTCTATTCAAAATTATATTTTAAATCAATTATTATTAATAATAAATAACATTAGCCCTGTAATATTACTGTCCCACTGCTGGGCACGGGCCTCCTCTACTAATGAGAGGGATTAGGCCTTAGTCTACCACGCTGGCCTAATGCGAGTTGGTAAACTTCACATACCTTCGAAATTCCTGTAAAGAAATTCTCGGGTATGCAGGTTTCCTCACGATGTTTTCCTTCACCGTTAAAATCAATTATTGGATTTAGTTATTTAGTTTCAAATTAAAACATAAAATGACACGAGCTCAATAGGAACGATTAGAGGACGTATCCCAGCTACGAATATTGAACTATTATTCTAAAATAAGACTATGTTGTATTAAGTGGCTACAAAATTGTCGTTGTCTGTTAAAATCTGTCTAAAATAAAAAATATAATCAAAAGTTTAAAACATGAAATCTAACTTCATAATCCCATTAAATCTTGATATGTATATGGGACCACCATAATAATCTCGATTGAACAGGAACAGCTTCCCGATAATCAGTCTACATTTTTCGGGGATATTGCACAAATAAATCCCAAATGAAGATTAAAATGCATTAAACATAACGTAGGATCAGTTGTCTGTGCTAAATTTAGCGTTCGATATTAAATTCAAATGGCCAACGAGCCTAGTGTGCGAGCTCTGGGAAACTGGGTCACATGGCCCCAGGCGCTCCGTACCATTAACATTCAGTAAGTACACCGCGTAACTGCCGCGTTACGCTTTTCATTTCGGACGAATTTTGAAAGATTTAAAAAAAAATACATAAGCTTTGATGCGATTTTTGTATTCATTTTACACGTATCACTTGTCAGTCTTATACTGAGATCTCAAACTTACGACTGATTCTGACTCAGTCCTTAGTTAGTTAAAAGAAAATCCTTGCTTAGTCTGTCAGTCAGTTATTCTTGGCTGGGATTAAGTCGAAGTTCGATTTAAAAATTCCAAATCCTCACTGAGTTCGTTTCTTTGACTCAGACTTAATCGAAGTTCGCTCTATAGATCTCAATCTTAATATAGTCATCGTATATCGTCGTTGTCAAACTAATATCTGCTATGTGGATTTTTTTATATTACTTTTGACTATTATGATTAGTTCGCCACCCAAACTTTTAGATTCTAATCATTACACGGTGAACTATGAGCGCTAGAAAAAATATGCTATGTGCATCAACTAAGATTGTCAATGTGTATAGAATATTTTAGCATATGTTATTTGATAAAAATTATCAGTAGCAGTTTTACATGAGAATCTTATATCTATACCTTATACCGCCGAATGTTCATACACTAAAGGACGCCTTATGTCGTTTAAGGCCGCCTTATCTGTCAAAATTGTATGACGAAAATCAATATAAGAAGTCGTTAAACTTGAGCAGCGTTTGGCCATTCGGGCGTTAATCTTATAAACCATATCTCAAAGTTTAACTTGAAGCACATAGCAGATATTAATTTTACAACGCCGATGTGTAAATTGAAGTTGCAATACATCGTCATTGGGATCACGAGGCCAATAAATCACTTGACAGTTTACGGAATACTTTTACAGGAATTCGTGTCCGGTATGTTGATAGTTGACAGGCTCGCTTCCTTTTACAAGTGCACTAGTTGAGCCTTTGCTTAACCATTTGGCAGTGACGTACACAGGTATTTAAATTGGGTACTTGACTATAGTAACCAATATCAATGAATTCCTGTAGGAACATAGATTTATCATCTAAATAACGTATGCACTAGGTATTTATTAAAAATACTCCGAGGATAATTTTATTTTAGTAATTTAAATACTTAATTTTTTATCTGTGAGTCACGTAACGAACACCAATTACGATACATGATGTCAGATTACTCATTTTTCTTGTTTATTTGCTCCACAAGGGCCTAAGACCTAAGATCCAAAGTCATACTGCCAGATTATTTGTTTTTCTTTTCGTATTTTTATTTAAATCTCTACTTAATTTCAACGCGAATGTGATCGACGATCGATATCTGATCGACGAAATATCTGACCCGTTTATTTAGTTTGATATCTTAAATGTTATGTTCTTTTTTAAAAGCGATTTTGTATCTATGGTAACAAACAATGATATCACCCGTAGCTACAGTTAACAGATAGCGTTTTGGCGGCAAACTAAATTATCCATATATATATTTTACCTTTTTTAACTTAATATATGAAAATAAATTACGAAATATTGTTTTACATGTTTAGGACAAACTAATAAACAGCCCTGTATACTTTTTAAAAAAATGTCAAGTACCTAATTGGGGTAGAAAAAAATTTGAAAAATTACTTTTCCCATTTTTACATTGCGAGCACAGTAGGTATGTTGTTGATATTTTTTTTTTAGCAGTGTATCAGAATAGTCAGTATCTCTTTGTATATTGTATGCATTCGTTTACAATATGGATGATTACACAACTAGATTGTAAACGTAACGTGCATATCCGAGTTAGTCTTGGTGTACACGACGTGGCAGATAAACTGCAGGAATGACATTTGAGATGGCATGGCGACGTTTTGAGGAAACCACAGGAGTAACTACGTCGGCCGCAAGTGTCTTGCCCAGATCGTACCAGGGGCACATTCCCGAGGACGGCCCAAAAGGCGCTGGCTGGATGTTCTTGAGAAAGATATGAGACCAACGGTCTTACAATGGAGGATGCTCAAGACCGGGTGAAGTGGAAGTGTTTAAGTAGAGAGATGGACCCTGGCAGAAGGCCGGGATAACGCCAGACAGAAAGAAAAGACTATATAATATGTATTCAATACCTGAGAAACTGACTGACTGTGGACGCGTACAGCTAAACCATTGGAACTAGGAACCAACAGTAACTAAATGCGCACCAACAATTTTACCAAAGTATTAAACGGAGAAGACGTAAGGAGTCGTTTTGTACCTATTCTTCGCCACTGTGCAGAAATTGCTGATAGCTTCATGATATTAGTTAAGGCAAGGAGTTGTTATAATGAGATTATCACGACGATGCTAATAAATGCTCACCTCTCGAGTCTTAAACCCGGATTTGATTAAATTTTAAAATACCGACTACAGCGTCGAGTTTTGCATTTAATTTATTTACTGCGCTTGATCCCGATATTACACATTTTACAACGTTATTCATCCGGAAATTTTGTAATAAAATTATGTTACATAAGTACATAATTTATGTTCTTAGGTATATTACCGTATTTCTTTTGAAATTGAAGCGGCGAAGTGTTTATATTGACTATGGATAATCATGCTATAATCTTGAGGGGAGGCCTATGTTCAGTAGTGGACGTCCTATGGCTGATGATGATGATGATGATGATGATGATGAATCATGATACATTACCAATGTAAAAGTTATACGGTCTTATTCATAACTAGCTGACCCGGCGAACTTCGTTCCGCCTAACAGTCGATTCTTTAATTTTTGAAGTTATACTTCTTTAGGCGCGTTATGAAAAAATGATGAGAGTGAAATTTTCAGATGCGCGCGCATCTGTGACACAAAATTAACAGTATGAAGTTGTCTACAGTATGAAGTTGTCTGCTTAACCGCGTACACGTACACGCACCCATTTGACTTCGATTGCAATTTAATATTGTTTAAATTCTTTGATAATATTAAATATATAATAATAATCCTTACTAAATAATAAAAGCGAAAGTAACTCTGTCTGTCTGTCTGTCTGTCTGTCTGTCTGTCTGTCTGTCTGTCTGTCTGTCTGTCTGTCTGTGGCGTTTTCACGTCTAAACCGCTGAACCGATTTTGATGAAATTTGGTATGTGGGTACCTTTGACCCCAAGGACGGACATAGGGTACTTTATTTTTTTTAAATCAACCCCTAAAGGGATGAAATAGGGGATGAAAGTTTGTATGGGAATTTTGGAACCGCTAAATGGATTTTGATGAAATTTGGTATGAGGATACTTTTGACCCTAAGGACACAAATGGGGTACTTAATTTTTTGTTATCAACCCCTAAAGGGATGAAATAAGGGTTGAAAGTTTTATATTTGGATTTTAGGTCCACTTAATGGATTTTAATGAAATTTGGTATGGTATAGTGGATACCTTTGAGTTTAAAGACACAAATGGGCAACTTTTTTAAAATCAACCCCTAATCGGGTGAAATAGGGGATGAAAGTTTGTATGGGGATTTTAGGTCCACTTAATGGATTTTTATGAAATTTGGCATGGGATAGTGGATACCTTTGAGTTCAAAGAAAAAATGGGCTACTTTTTAAAAACATCCCCTAATGGGATGAAATAGGGGATGAAAGTTTTTATGGGAATCCAGAAACCGCTGAACGGATTTTTAAGAAAGTTGGTATGAGGATAGTTAGATAGATAGTAGCGCTAAGGATAGAAATGGGGTGTGATATATTTTTATACTACAAAGGGATGAAATAGGGGTCGAAAATTTGTTTTTTTGTTTTTGGGCCGATTGACTTCAAAATCGATATCTTAGTCGACCGTGGTTCCAAATGACAGAGCCGCTGTCAAACCTGCCAAATGCGGCCGCCATTTTGTTTTTCTTTGTTTATGGGCCGATTGACTTCAAAATCGATATCTGAGTCACGCCGTGGTTCAGAACGACAGAACCGCTGTTAAACCTGTCAAAAGTGGCCGCCATTTTGTTTTTATTTGTTTTTGGGCCGATTGACTTCAAAATCGATATCTGAGTCGCACCGTGGTTCAGAACGACAGAACCGCTGTCAAACCTGTCAAAAGTGGCCGCCATTTTGGTTTTCTTTGTTTTTGGGCCGATTGATTTCAAATCGATATCTGAGTCACGCCGTGGTTCAGAACGACAGAACCGCTGTCAAACCTGTCAAAAGTTGCCGCTGTTTTGTTTTTCTTTGTTTTTGGGCCGATTGACTTCAAAATCGATATCTGAGTCGCGCCGTGGTTCAGAACGACAGAGCCGCTGTCAAACCTGTCAAAAGTGGGTATATGTGGGATATCTGGGTCGCCCATATTTGGACTAAAACGACAGGGCGGATCGACAAATCAAAAGTTTTTTCCGTTGGCCCTACAAAATACGCGTGCGGAGCCGCGGGCAAAAGCTAGTTAATTAATATACTTTACTTGTGACTAATGTAAGGATTGGACGTTCTGCGAATTGGACGTTTTGCGAATTGGATATTTTACGAATTGGACATTTTGCGAATTGGACATTTTGCGAATTGGACTTTTGCGAATTGGACATTTCGCGTTTTGGACATTTTGAGAATTGGGCATTTAGCGAATTGAACATTGTGCAAATTGGACATTTCGCGAATCGGATATTTCGCGAATTGGACATTTTGAGATTTGGACATTTTGGGAATTGGACATTTTGAGAATTGGACATTTCGCCAAACGGACATTTCGCGTTTTGGACATTTAGCGAATTGAACATTGTGCAAATTAGACATTTTGCGAATTGGACATTTTGAGAATTGGACAGTTTGAGATTTGGTCATTTTGAGAATTGGACATTTCGCGAATTAGACATTGTGCGAATTGGACATTGTGCGAATTGGACATTTCGCGAATTGGACATTTTGAGGATTGGACATTTCGCGAATTGGACATTTTGAGAATTGGACATTTTCAGAATTGGACATTTTGAGATTTGGACATTTTGGGAATTGGACATTTTGCGAAACGGACATTTTGCGAAACGGACATTTCGCGAATTGGACATTTTGAGAATTGGACATTTTGAGGACTCGGCATTTCGCGAATGGGATATTTTGCGAAACGGACATTTCGCGAATGGCTCATTTGGGAATTGGACATTTCGCGAATTGGACATTTTGAGAATTGGACATTTTGAAAATTGGACATTTTGAGATTTGGTCATTTTGAGAATTGGACATTTCGCGAATTAGACATTGTGCGAATTGGACATTTTGAGATTTGGACATTTTGAGGACTCGACTTTTCGCGAATTGGACATTTTGAGATTTGGACATTTTGGGAATTGGACATTTTGCGAAACGGACATTTCGCGAATTGGACATTTTGGGAATTGGACATTTCACGAATTGGACATTATGAGAATTGGACATTTTGAGAATTGGACATTGTGTGAATTGGACATTTTGAGAATTAGACCATGTGGGAATTGGACATTCTGCGCCTAAATGAACAAAACATGCATCTTATACCATGGGCCATTGTTCTACGAGCAGGTGACAGCTAAAATGGTTGTTTTGCGTATGTTTTTATTTGTTGATTATCCTTTTCCAATCCTTCTATTATTTTATTGAAATTAATTATTTGCATGGAATTAAAAACTATTTTTTAATGATGCCAAAGAAGTATAACTTCTCACGCGCGTACATAAGTACACGCACCCATTTTTTTTTTTTTATTATATCTAATATAAACGTAGTCTAAGTTACTCCTTATTACATCAGCTACCTGCCAATAAAAGTCCCGTAAAAATCAGTCCAGCCATTTTAGAGATTAGCCGAACAAAGCCGGAACAAACAGACAAAAATTGTAAAAAAAAATATTTTGGTGTACCTCTATATACTGTATATATATATTCATATATATGTAGTAAAAAAACGGTTATTTCAATATGACAAACAGACACTCCAATTTTATTTATATGTATAGATAAGACCCTTAAGTGTTCAATAATTAGTATATTTATATGTTTGTTCCTTGGTCTGTCAATTTGTATGTGAATAAATCACGTTTTAAGAGTGATTTGTTTTTTTTGTAATTTTTGCAAACCATGGCGATCGGCGTACCTACTGCGACTATATAGTAACTACATACACATACATAAGCTCACGCCTGTATAGGCGTGAGCTTATGTATGTGTATGTAGTTATACGGGGATACCCCCGAAGGGGTAGACAGAGGCGCACTAGCGAACTAGAACACCCACATTTCGCCCAGCTTAGTTCCGTCCCAGATGTGGTAGGGGGCGAGCCTATCTCCATATCGGGCACAAATTCCAGACTCCGGGCTGATATGGAAAAATGCAATATCATTTTACCCGATCCGGGGATCGAACCTGAGACCTCAGGACGGTAGTCGTGTCTCCCCCCAGGCGCGGCGGTAGCGATAAATCGCTTTCCCCGCGAAGACAAAAAAAAAGTACCGAAATACAACCACGCCACCGAGGCAGTCCATAGTCCATGTCATATAAAATGTTCAATAAATCAGCATTTCTCAGTAGAAATTGATACAAATGAAAAAGAGTTTTACTGTTTTAAGTGTTCAATAATTAGTATATTTATATGTTTGTTCCTTGGTCTGTCAATTTGTATGTGAATAAATCACGTTTTAAGAGTGATTTGTTTTTTTTGTAATTTTTGCAAACCATGGCGATCGGCGTACCTACTGCGACTATATAGTAACTACATACACATACATAAGCTCACGCCTATACAGGCGTGAGCTTATGTATGTGTATGTAGTTATACGGGGATACCCCCGAAGGGGTAGACAGAGGCGCACTAGCGAACTAGAACACCCACATTTCGCCCAGCTTAGTTCCGTCCCAGATGTGGTAGGGGGCGAGCCTATCGCCATATCGGGCACAAATTCCAGACTCCGGGCTGATATGGAAAAATCCAATATAACTTTGCCCGACCCGGGGATCGAACCCGAGACCTCAGAGCCGTAGTCGTACCGAAATACCACCATGCCACCGAGGGAGTCTAGGCATGTAGTAACTAAGATATGGTATTTCTATGCTAGAAGTGTTTTTTGCGGAAAGCTAAGGCCAATAACTATTATTAAGCTAGCGTTATATTCTACAAATGATCTATAATTCCTTTATTTCAGTTGTTAAGAATTATCTACATATTTAGTCCTTTAATCAAAGCTATACTTACCAGGAAATTCCCTTCAAATCGGCTATATAACATTTTATTAGGGCAGAGGTTGGGAGTTTCCCAATTCCCACCACGTCGTAGGGGTTTTATTGCTTCCTACATGAGCAAAGTTTAACCCAATACTATAAAACAAATACCGTATACATTATGGTCAGCGCCTGTATAGATAGTTTAATTGATAATGAACTTAATAACAACTTTAATAGAGTTGAATGTAGCGTATGCTATTAACATCACATAGTTATCCGTTACACTCGCATAAGCAACCCTTTATATTAAGTAACTAACAATGGTTCAAAAATATTTGTAGTGTTTGAGTTTAAACGTTAACTGTTGAAGTTGTGTAAAAGAGCTTTATAGTTCAAACATGGCCATTAAATTCAATGTTAATAGTTTTCTTGGTCTATTTATGTTAGATTAATTATTAACTTATGTCATATAAACAATACATACATAACATGAGCTCATGCCTGTATCTTCGGAGGGGTGGGCAGAGGGGCCCTAGCGAACTAGAACACCCACATTTCGCCAAGCTTAGTTCCGTCCCAGATGTGATAGGGTAGGAGGCGAGCCTATCTCCATATCGGGCACAAATTCCAGACTCCGGGCTGATATGGAAAAATCCAATATCATTTTACCCGATCCGGGGATCGAACCTGAGACCTCAGGACGGTAGTCGTGTCTTCCCCAGGCGCGGCGGTAGCGATAAATCGCTTTCCCCGCGAAAACAAAAAAAAAGTACCGAAATACAACCACGCCACCGAGGCAGTCCATAGTCCATGTTATATAAAATGTTCAATAAATCAGCATTTCTCAGTAGAAATTGATACAGATGAAAAAGAGTTTTACTACCGAATGCTCATACACTTAAAATTGTATGGCGAAAATCAATGTAAGAAGCCGTTAAAGTAGTGTGACCATTCCGGCGTTAACCCGTCGGAGGCGGCACATACATATATACGTTACATAAGCGTATGGGCCACTGGAGGCCGAGCCGCCCGTGACTATATTACTAACTATAGAGGGAGTATCAAGCAAGTTTCCATATTTTTTTATCTCAAACGTAAACACCATCTTACAATTGTTACAACGCGAGGGTGCTTTTTACAATTTACAGCAGCTAGAATCACGTAAGACAATTTTATTGTCTAAAGTCTAAACTATTACGCTGGCACAACCTTGCGCGTTTCAAATAGGTATAACTGAGTGACTTATGACCACGAGGTCACAATTTTTGGATCACAAGTTTTGTGCTGTTAGGGACACCACTGAGACGGGAGTCTATGTACTTATCTTTGGATTACATCTATCAAATATCTAAGGCTGGTCTTAAATCTTTAAAAAAGTTTATTTTCGTCTCTATACCACAATATAGGATCGACGTATTATACTTTAAGCTTGTTGCGAGTTGCGAATTGCGATTTCTCACAGCTCCTACTTATTTATACTGCCATTACACCAAAAATGATTTTAAATTACATTTTATGTACTGTCTATTTATATTAATATGAAAATAACTTCGTTATTTTAATATGAAAACGTCCCCTGGAAAATTAAAATACTTAGTATTATATTTTTTGTTTCATCTAAAACGCTAATTTATTAATGTAACCTTACTGTCTTAATTTTAAATCTTTTAGGCTACATACACCAATGACCGGAGTTTAACAACCTCGCTCGACCTGGGAATTGAACTCAGGATCTCCCGGTTCACAGCATATATACACCGTCACTAGACCAAGTGCAAGAGCTACCACCGGTTACATACATACATCTATGTATGATAGATTTCATTGACAAAGTATAAAGAAATCTAATAATGTTAATGGGTTTCCGCGTCATATTCCATGAAAGGTGAGTACAGCTCTGTCAGGGTTGCCAGGTGTCAGGCTCTTTGCGGTCACGTCCTGATAGGTATTTACGTGTCTGGCCTGTTGCGTGATACATCCAGCTAGAGCGGCGTGGCAAAGATAACATTTCAACAACCCACTGCAAAAATATAAGAGTGGTAGAGCCACGCTGTAGACAATTACGTCTACAGCACGAATGGGCAGTCTCGATCGGTTTGATACCACTGTCTCACAGAAAACCGACGTAAAGTGGCAGCTTGCTGTCGCGTTTCGTTTGATGAGTGAGATTTCCGATGGCCCATTTCCCCCTTGCTTTCCCAATCCCCTTTTCCCTCCCCTTCCATTTCCTCCTTTCGGGTTGGCAACGCATCCATGATTGTTTTTGTGTCTTGGGTGTTTATGGGCGGCGGAGATCACTTACCATCGGGTGACCCATCTGCTAGTTTGCCAGTCTCCGCTATAAAAAAATTTTAAGATTCTCATTTCGTCGGAATGTTTTAATGTATGTTAATCTTAAACAAAAGAAGATAAAAGTTGAAGCATAACTACGAAAAAATAAAGAATTCCCAATGTATGGAATGAAACCAAAATGGCGACTTTGCGAAAGAAAGATCACCATTTAGGCATCTTCATATTGCGAAATTAGTATTATTATAAATAATACCTCCGAATTTATAATAAAATCAATAAGTTTTTATACGTTATGTAATCCTTATGACACGATGACAATTTACATGTAAATAGATCGCGAAACTAAAATGGCGGAACCGGCTTCAAATTAAACAGCTATTTATCGTAGTTGCGCCAGGTCCTTTTATTTTTTCTATAGTAATTAATGTTAATGTGTCCGGCAAATGTCAATCAATTTTCAAGATTATTTTTATGTTCGATAGAGCTTGTTTCAAGAGTGGTCCTATGGTCAAGATCGGCAGTGACAAAGAGACATCTCTACCCTGACAAATTGCTATTAAGGTGAATAAAGAATATAAATCATAACCAAAAACAGATTTTCAAAAGTCTACTCTGAACGGGGAGCCCGTGCACGGTACTGAACATCGGATACATTTTAAAATGTTTATAAGTTTTTCCGGCTTTCATAGGTACTTATGGTTTTCTAGGAAGTATGACCGACTCTTAGGGCAAAATATCCGGGTGAAAACACCGTCAACTCCAGCTTTTTTGCTTTAAGGCCCGGCAACCCTAAGCAACAGTCTTACCAATAAATTTTCACAACCATTTTCCGTCCGCATCTAATATTCTCGCGATCTGTAAATAATATTGGTCTTGTCTTTTTATGATACATAAGTATAATTTACTCAATTAAATCAACTTACATAATAAATGAATGGCCTCTTATGATGCTCCAAAATGCGTGTAAGTCCTGTCCACCACACAAAGGCGCATGATTAATAATGTACTTTTATTTCTAATTCGGTATGTCCTACAGTACTGCCCGTAGGTAAATGCGAACTAAATGCTACATCGCAGAAGACCCTTTTAAAAATGGACTTTGAAATATTAGTGATTCTGTAACACGTACGTGGTTTCAAAGGCTTATTGTGTAATGTTTCGTTTATTTTTTAGTATGGACGGATATAGTGAGAGTTAGCCAGTGTAGAATTTTAATTCGGCGTTTTGGTAATCTTTATTCTTTTTACTCGAGTACTGTCCAACCTTGAGACAGTGTGTCATATTCATGTGCAAATTTTTTTTCGGCTGACTTCCCAAAAAGGAGGAGATCCTCAATTCGTCGGTATTTTTTTTTATGTATGTTACTCGATATCTCCGCCAAATGTGGATAGATTTTCAAAAATCTTTTTGTGTTCGATAGAGCTTATTTCAAGGGTGGTCCCATATAAATTTTATCACGATCGGTAAATTGGAAGTCGGTCAGTTAAGTTTTTAAACTTGCGATTATTAAATATCACAATTTTATCCTAATTAATTGTTAACGCATATTTTCATTTTTATGCGTCCTCATTATCGTTCCCTCATGACTATTGAGGATCGTGATTCCGCGCAAGGACTTCGTCGATGGCTTTCTTCCATTTAAAGCGGATTTTAGCCTGGTAGATAGCGACGCTGACTGGCGTTTCCAGTTGCTCAGACACCCCGCCTAGCATGCGCGCCACGAGAACATTTTGTCAACGCATTCTGTCCTGTTATAACCAGTTTTCTCTATTTGTCTACGGACACTAACATGCGTCCTCGTTTATTTTCATACAATATTGTAGACGACACGTAGATGACATCTCGACTGTCGATTATCGGGATATTTTGTGGCGCGCATGCTAGGCGGACTGGTCAGACCAAATTTTAGGGTTCCTTCCTCTCAGTCGTTTGTCTTCAATTTTTTTTTCAACTTTTATGCGTAATATATGTGAAATTTATTCTTAATATATGTGGTATTTTATCTTTAGGATATCGCGTAAATAATTCCAAGAGTTCCGACTGCGAGCAATAACCTGTTTTAGTAATATTTGCAACTAGAACACATAACATAACATAAGCTCACGCCTGTAACCCCGAAGGGGTAACCAGAGGCGCACTAGCGAACTGGAACACCCACATTTCGCCGAGCTTAGTTCCGTCCCAGATGTGATAGCCGACCGACCCGACTTTGCCCGACCCGGGGATCGAACCCGAGACCTCAGAACCGTAGTCGTACCGAAATACCACCACGCCACCGAGGCAGTAGAACAACTAGAAATTAGTGTGTATTGTTTAAAGTTACACTTTGTGACGTCTGCCCCGAATTGAATCACCGCAGTACAATTTCCTCGACGCCCCGTTACAGATTCAGCATAATACGAGATCCGAACATCGCCCATTGTGTGCCTGCATATTCTGCCTGGCTGAAGATATTATCGCATGACAGGATCCATTAATTAACATCCGTGTCGCTTTACATCTGGCTTCTCCAGTTGTAGATTGTGATTTTGGACGAGCTTTGTATTTATTATCGATTTGAAAGGGGGAAACGGTTTTATCGAACTAAATTGATAAAGTAAATTTTAAGTCATTGCATGGTGGTGAATCTCAATCGGCAATTTCGACAAAATGTGGGTGTTGTAGTTCGCTAAGCACCTCTATTTACCCTTTCGGAGATACATGCGTGAGCTTATGTTTATGGTGGCGAAGGTGTAAGATATAATTTATTATTTTTAAAATTATTGCGTTAATTTCAGACAATATGATTGCTTTCGTATCTGAAGATCTTGTGCCTTGGATCCAATTTAAATGCAAATAGTTAAGCAATACAGTGGTGAGGTGTACATGAGACCATCATATAATTCCATGACAATCTTATGACGCACCTCATGACGACAGTCAGACAGACAGGTGTCACACATGGCACTCTCTTCAGCAGAATGGGGCGTTACAGATACCAAACATATTGCATGTAGACAATCATCATCATCATCATCATTAGCCATAGGACGTCCACTGCAGAACATAGACCTCCCCCAAAGATTTCCAGATCGACCTGTTAGTAGCGGCCTGCCCGTAGACAATAGACATAGTTAATTGACAGGGACATCGATAACTCTACAAATACAATAATATTCTGCCTCGGTGGTGTGGTTGTATTTCGGTACGACTACCATCCTAAGGTCTCGGGTTCAATCCCCGGGTCGGGCAAAGCGATATTGGATTTTTCCGTATCAGTCCGGAGTCTGGAATTTGTGCCCGATATGGCGATAGGCTCACCCCTATCACATCTGAGACGGATTTGTGCCCGATATGACGATAGGCTCGGCGAAAGCTAAGCTTGGCGAAATGTGGGTGTACTAGTTTGCTAGTGCGCCTCTGCCTTCCCCTTCGGGGACACAGGCTTGAGCTTATGTTTATGTTATGTGTACAATAACATTCCTCTATCCCACTATTTCTCAACTTTTACGTTATTCGTAATAAGCAACTATATAATAGTTACTTTCTCAATAATAACTGAATTTAAATAATCACAAGTTTAAAAACTTAACAGACCGACTTCCAATCCGATCGTGACCAAATTTATATGGGACCGCCCTTGAAATAAGCTCCTTCGAAAACGAAAAGAATTTTGAAAATCGGTCCATATTTGGCGGAGATATAGCGTAACATACATAAAAAAAAATACCGACGAATTGAGGACCTCCTCCTTTTTGGGAAGTCGGTCGATTAAGTTAGATTTCAGTAACTACACAACCATAGAGACTAACTTTGATTGCTCTCCAGGTTAGTCACACCACTTGGCTTGGTTACAACTTCAATTATTATTTTGCAGATCGAAACATTTACATATCAAATATTATATAATCCTCTGTCTTAATAAATTAAAATCTACGTACCTAAGATTATGGTTTAATTATTACATCCAAATGTCTTGTTAACAAATCGATTGCTCATTTATTTATTTTGCCTCACACCTAATATAATTATAATTATGTAGACAATGGAACATAAGAGGAAAAGAGAAAGATGAAGATATTGACAGAAGATTGACAGGAAATAGGAAATGGAGAAAATATGTAAGGCAAGGAGTAGTTTTAATGGAAATAATTAATACCGCTTTGAAATACACGAATAAAAATTAATTATTGAATAGACTGTATCTTACAATTATATGATTTTCTCGTTTTTGCTCCATATTACCATTTTTAATATTAAATTATTTCTACTGAATTGTGAGTCTCGAATTTGGCAACGTAGCAATACAATCCAAAGACTTATGCAACAGTCTTTGATAAAATCATATTACAGAACGGACAATGCTTTACATGCAGAATAGTATTCTACTATATTCGACCAAATGCTTATTCTACCATACGTACCATAAACACAAAGTATGTTACAATACTTTTTGCGTTAACAATGGTATCCAGATAAATAAATGTAGGTTGGTTTATAGTAACGGATAAAGAGCTGGACCTAGACCAAGAGTACCGGTATTTTTATACCGGTATTTTAGAGGTATATTCTATACGGTAGGTGTTAGCGATAAGCCGTTTCAGGGTAAGAAATAGACCAACAAAGGAATCCTCAATCTCTGTTTACACAAAGGGAATTTTTACAGACAGAGCATAGAATGGAGCATTCACTCGTTTGATCTAAATCCTTTATATAACTGCACAGATACAGTGCAGCAGTTTGGTCAATACAAATAATATCATACTGTTTATTAAATACTGGTAATATAGCCTTCATTTCTATTTCGTCCTAAATTACGTTGGTTAGCAAACAGTTTCCTATTGCACGAATGCTTTGATGGGGGCAATGTCAAAGGTATTCACATACTCCGATACGTCAATACCTGTCGGCGTTTACACAAAACGTCCGCGTGTACCATTACATTATACATATCGTGTCAACTATCAACACAGCTTTCAATTCCGGTGTACACTCGTGTATCATGTATAGTACGCGTTTTATGCAAAGACTAAAGAAAAAATAAGTGGACCCGGCATAACTACGAAAAATACGTGTTTACTATGAAGCCGGTTCCGCCACTTTAGTTTCCCGATTTATTTACATGTAAGGTGTCATCGTGTCATAAGAATTAAATAACGTACAAATACTTATTGATTTATTCATACTTTCGGAATATGAAGAAGTAACCTAACTAACTGTAACTGTAACATTAATGGGATCTTTCTTTCTCAAAGTCGCCATTTTAGTTTCGTTCCATACATTAGGAATGCTTAATTTTTTCGTGGTTATGCCCTCTCCTCTATCTTCTTTTGTCTACGGTCTAAACGCATTTGTAACTATTGTTAAAATCTGAATTTATAAAATTGTTTTCCATATTTGTCAAAATTCCGTCATGTACAGTAGCCCGAGCACGAAAAACTAATGTAAATGTATTCGAGTTCGCTGCGCACTGATGACGTTTGGTTATTAGACGTTAGACGCGCATCGAGTTCGAATACATTTACGGTTGTCAGAAATTTTCCTGCTAAGGCCGCTGGAGCTTGAAGTGATATTTATTGGCAAAGACTTATGGCCATAAAGATGATAGTCAGAAAATACTATAATTTATTATGGCTAGAAAGACCTTAAATTAAAGCAGCTAAACCATGATAACAATAGATATCTAATAATATAGGACAAAGTAACATACAAGATACACTGAGCGACCTCCATAGTCACGGCATGTTGAATAGACACAAGCAAACAAAACAGTCCAGGCAGACCAGTCTCCAAATGATTATATTATATACTAAAGAGGTATATAGTGTTTTTTGTACCTTTTGGTTAAAAACCACTAGTCTAAAATATAATTTATGTAGTTCCCATAACTGTCTCAGTGAATTACTTAACAGAGATAAATTTGGAGAAACCCGGATGGACGAGTCTAATCGTGCTAAAACGGTGAAATTGCTTTTAACGCTGCGAGGCAAAATTATTCTGTAAGGGTTCCCATTACGAATAAAATCTGCAAGCCAATACTTTTTCAAGTGTTGTCTAGGATGAGACATTCAATTTACTTTCGAATTATTTAACGTAATGGATTATTAACGAATTATTTATTTTTGTCGCCTCCTTGGTCTAGTGGCTGTGTATATGGACTGTGGATCGAGAGGTCGTGGGTTCGATTTCCAGGTCGGGCAAAGCGAATTTTCTAATTCAATTTGCCCGAGACTAGATCCCCCAAAGGCGGTTGACGTCAGGCAGGCAGCCGGTCGTATAAACTTTGTCAAATCCTTTCTGCAACATTCCTGAAAAAGTGTGTTGCGCCGACACTACCTCTACATTAAGCTGGGGTAGGGGCAGGGTGGGTAGAAATAATGGATTTTTAGTGGTAGAGCCTCTACAAAGTCTGTTATAACCACGGTGCAAATGGCCCAACTCGGTTTGATACCACTGCCTACTAAACTATTCAGGTTATTCATGATCGTCACCAAGACTCACAGGAGTAAGATTAGGGTTTCATATTAATTCAATCACCAATCACTTTCGGCCACAGTATGCGTGACAAAGATTGTCATATTGGCTAATTGCCACTTTAAGCAGACCTCCCGTGTACCATAATTGTTGTTAAATCGGAAGCTCGCATAATATTGGTTGCTTATTTTAATAAATTTATATTAAACTAGCTTTTACCAGTGACTTGGTTCGCGTGGAAAAGTAATAACAACAAATCTTTTAGGCAACCCGATAAATCAACACATCAGCACGTTTTTCTCCGAATTCATTAAGAAATATAATTATTAGTTCACATAAAAAAATATTATTAATGACAATCAAATAACTTATTACTTTCGGGAAACAAAGTCACGAACTAACAAACTTTACCTCTTTATAGATGAAGATGTCGAAATATTTATTCTTATCTTTGGCTACATTAATAGTCGATAATGAAAAGAGAAACTTGTAATGGTTTCCTTTTTGAAATATTTCACTGATCTCTACTGATTGATGCCTGCATGCCTCATCTCATGCTTCCAACCCGGGATTTGTTATGAAGGTGTAACATTATCTTATGTCGCATTTATATTTTATTGTTTGCGAGATAAGTCTAATAATACCATAATTTTATCTCGTATTCGCATTTCATTTTGAATAGTACTTTAATTCGTTGAATTTTGCTGTTAAAATGAGTTTCGAAATTGAGCATACTTCAGCACAATAGCCGCTCTAACTGCATAAAACCTTGTCGCCCGTACCTAGGCTCTTTGTCATCGGATACTGGAATACGTATGGTGAACGATGCGTGCAAAGGAAAGTTTGGAACTTTACCCACCCTTCACGCCTCACATCACACTTTAATCTCCGAAAACAATAGATGCCTTCCTAACTAACTTCACGTTAGGCAACATATTTCGTGTAAATTATGCTTTGCAATGTGTAACAAAGACTGTTGGGAAAAAGTTATATTCATATTCTATATTCAAATACAAGGAAATACTTTTTTGATCTTTTTAAATATTTTGATTTCATCATTATCATCATCAGCCATAGGACGTCCACTGCTGAACATAGGCCTCCCCCAAAGATTTTCAGATTTTGTTTTAATTAAATTAAATTATTTACATATATGATGGTGAAAAATGGTGATTAGAAATGGATGGATGTATTTGGATCTCCGGAAATTATACGATGCTGAATAAATAAAAAATAAATTTTACTAAAATGTATAAAATATACGATTATTTTTAAAAGAATTTGAACTTTAAATATCTTATTTTGTACGTAAGAACATGGAAAATTGCTTCTACATTTTGCTTAACATTCCATTCTCGTTGGTTGAGGAAAAGGTTGGAGATGGATACACTCGGAATTACTGTTATTTTGAATTAATTCGTGTTTGGTACTGCCCGACAGAAGTTAAGGAGCCGATAAAGAAAAAAGTCAGTCTTGGAAAACGGAAATAGTTGAAGACAAATGGATCCAACGATAGCGATTTCTAACAGTTATTTAATTTGTATTTAATATAATTTGCTGTAGAGTTTTGTACATATGTGATATCGTAAACCATTATCTGAATTAAAAATGCATCGATATCGATGTGAATGACGTCAGCGACTTTTTATTTTATGATTATTTCATGCTGTTGTTCCTAAAATTATTGCGCGGTAAACGCAATTATTCTTCTGATTATTACAGGCTCTGATTATTACAGACTGCTTTTAATTGCATTCTACGCACTGAACGTTAGCGTGGATATTAATTTTGATATTCATTTATGAAACATTATGGGCCATATTTATAAAAACATTTTCGCTTATCTTTTCGCTAAGAATAGCCCACTTTGAAGTCACTTTTTTCCTTGCATTACATTGTTTAAAAATTAAAGGGACAACCTATGTACATAGAGTAATATCGCTTTTAAGTCTGAGATAGAATTCTATATAAACCACTTTCTTTCTTTCTACCTGCCCTTATCCCACCTTAATGTGGATTCGGCGCAACACACGTTTTCAACCATATTGCAGAAATTATTTGTCTTAGTTTTTTCGACCGGCTCCCTGCCTAACGTCAACCCCCATTTGGGGATCAAGTCTCGGGAAAATAGTGTTAGAAAAACACTACGCTCGACTTGGGAATCAAACCCTATCAAGGAGACAACAATAACCACTATATAAACCACTACAGTATCCAAATAGATCTGGCAGAACAGGCTACAGACATGTAGGATGTAGATATTACGACATTACCCCAATTGTCTCTACCTGGCAATAGAGCCTCGACCAACATTTCCAAACGCAATCAGTCGGCCGTTTGGTTAAGAGTCAAGATTAAATACTACTAAATAAACGAAATAACACCTAACAGTCACACAAATAGTCCTGATTCCAACAACTAAGATACAAGTCTTGTGTCTCACAACAGCCCTAAGACAAAAGAAGATACAGGACAGGTCATAACTACGAAAAAATAAAACATTCTCTAATGTATGGAACGAAACCAAAATGGCGACTTTGCCAAAGAAAGATCCCATTAATATAACAGTAAGGCATCTTCTTTATATTCCGAAATTAATATTATTGTAAATAAAACACCGTATTTACAATAAAATCAATAATTATTTATACGTTATTTAATTCTTATGACACGATGACTACTTACATGTAAATAGATCGCGAAACTAAAATGGCGGAACCGGCTTCATAGTAAACACGTATGTTTTGTAGTTACGCTGGGTCCTCTAATTTTTCTTTACTCATTGCAACACCCAGACCCGAAACAAATACCTGTGGGCCACACAAACATTTGTCTCGGTGCGGGAATCGAACCCACTGCCTCTCGTTTGATAGGCGGATTCTCGCCAACGGCGCCAAGGAGGCTGTCAATGAAATCGAATCGAAGTCAAATTCGAATCGAGAGTTAACCCGCTGGTTATATGATTAACCCAGCAGTATACGTTGCCTTGAGACACAACGTTCACGTGAATATATTACGTAGGTACGATTTCTACTTGAATGACCAAACCGAAGTCAACGTCACCGTTACTAACTGAATTTCAACCGCGTGACATCCTGCGAGGTTACCGCAGCCCACAGCCAGACCTTAACGTAATATTGCAGTACTATCTAGCTGGAAACAGCCCATGCATGGACACTGGACAGTCGTCACATAACCCAATTTCTATAGGAAATTGAAGGCTTGGTTTTAGATTGGAATATCTCTCGAAGTCTCCACTCTGCTTGGAAATTAATGTCTTTGATTGTCGCACATTACTCATAAATATTCAACGTGTAACAACAAAACGAGATCAAATCGAAGTATGTAGGTAAGTTATATTTAAAAATTTCTAAAAAGACAGAATCTAAAGACAGGTATTATTGAAATAATTGCTTTCTCTCATCACAAATGCGAGCCATGATTAAAACCAACATAATGGTTACTATTATCTTTGTCTATTTGCCCAATCCGGGGATCGACCCCGAGACCTCAGGACGGTATTCGTACCGCGCACGGAATATAATATCTACACCACCGAGGCAATTAACTACACCACACTGTGAGACCGAAAGTCTCTCATAGTCTCTGACGCCCACGATACAGTTTATAACTAGTATGGAGTCAGGACTAGATGTGTGACTGTTGGATGTATTTATTTATTATTACTGTTAGTTAATTCATTCAGCTCAATCCCCAAAATAGGTGTTAAAGAGTAACTAGCAACAAACAGTACTATTTCAGGAGCCACCGCTATCCTGTAAATAATTCATTACGTACTATAGTTTATTACCTCCATTACAACAGAGTTACGATGTAGGTTACAATGTGACTTGTACGCTACAATATTGCCGCAGCTTTATGTATTATGTTGTAAAAATGGATACTGAAAGTTCTTTGTGAATAATTTAAAGACGTTAAATTGCTCACAGTGTATGTGTTCAAAAAACGTAACCAACCTACGTCAATATATCGTGACCAATTTATATGGGACTACCCTTGAAATAAGCTCTACAAACACAAAAATATTTTTGAACATCGATCCACATTTGGCGGAGATATAGCGTAAAATACCTGCCCTTATCCCTTAATGTGGGCTCGGCGCAAAAATGTTTCAAGCATGTCGCAGAAACATTTGGCTTAGTTTTTACAACCCCTACCGGCCTGACGTCAACCCTCACCTGGGGAGTAATAGTATTTAATATTATTTTATTTCATTTTTTATCATAATAATAATATTATGAGCAATGTTCAACTTTCTTTAAAAATACACCAATATTAGTGCAAAAGTGTGGGTACATGATCAAAACCGTAGTTTTTTGCGTCAATTTTGTTCTGAAAGCTGCAAAATGATATATCAGTGCTGACGTCGTAATGGCATAAAGCGCAGGCCACACTGCCTACTAAGCTAAACGAAGCTAACGTTGCTATGCTGGCTGACTAAGCTCAGCGATTGCTTTTATCGTTACTATTGCCACTTACCTTTGAACTATAATTTGCCAACGTCCGTTATGTTAAGAAAATATGTAAATAACAGTGTAGTCAATTAAAAGTAACATGTACATAGTAACATAGTGCAGGCACTAAAACATTGCACAAAACACTCACACAAAACATGGTATTTCTAAAATTGTTTGTCTATGGTCCACTGTTACATGGGCAGGAGAAAATGAAAAGCCTTAATTTGTGTAGGTGTTTTAAGTGTTTTGTTTCGAAAAAACTTGTGCAGGAGACTCGGCTTTACTTTAACTTAATTACTCTTGGGCTCAATTGCACCACTATTATTAACCTAGAGTTAGTCCTAACCGCAAGTTAAGTTACATGTCATTCATACATTTTCTGTCAATTTAGCTTGCGGTTAGGACTAACTCTAGGTTAATAATAGTGGTGCAATTGAGCCTTAGTTGTCACTTATCTCCCGGCTACGTGACAGTATCGTCAGCAGTTTACCTCTGTAGTTTGCGCTGTGAACTGAAGTAAACATGCTTTAGCTTCGTTAATCATTTAGCTTAGCTCGCAGTGTGACTTTCGCTTAATAGTTTCCATTGGAAAAATCACCAATATTCCGACCAATACAATAACGTCCTACGTAACACTGAATGCATATTGCATGTATGCTCGGACGTTGAATGATTAATCACGTACTCAGCTACTATACATGTACAACCAACTTCAGAGAGGTTTTCAATTATATGTATGTACGGTCCCACGTATATTATTTATTGTGTCATGAACGCGCGTACTTGCAAAATAGCTGCGATAGCGGAATTTCGCCTCCTTCCCTCCGTTCTTCAGTCGCTTCGTTGGTCTTTTGGCAGCATATATGGGCTGTAGACCAGGAGGTCTTGGGTTCGATTCCCAGATCGGGCAAAGCGAATTTTCTAATTTAATTTGCCCGGGACTGGATCCATCAGAGAGGGTTGACGTCAGGCTGGCAGTTGGTCGTATAAACTAAGTTAAAAGGATTTGTCTTAGTTTGCAACATGTTTGAAGAAGTGTGTTGCTCCGGACCCATATTAAGGTGGGATAAGGGCAGATAGAAAGAAAGAAGTGGAATTTTGTAGATGTGGTTGATTGTGTTATTTTATAACACACAAAAAACACTGTGCTTCCTACAACTTTAGACATACGCCGCGTGAAAGTCACAAAATTTTAATGTAACTTTTACGAATGAACTACTCATAGTCAAGAACTTTCTTTCCTTCAACTCTTTAACATAACTTCGATGCAGGACAACTGTAGCCCCAGCACGTAAAACTAATGTAAATGTAAACTCGCTGCGCACTGATGACATTTGATAAATATTTCATATAAATTTCATAGACGCGTATCGAGCACGAATACATTTACGGTTGTCAGAAATTTTCCTGCTTGGGCTGCTGAACTGTAGGTACAATGTACCTGACCAAACATTGGATCAATTTTGTAGATTCTTTTGTAGACGTTGGGGACTCTAAGGATGGTTACATATGAACCGGAATAAGATCGGATGATGAGGTATAAGGGGAGGAAGCAACTACATTAACTAGGTCATTAATTAATTAGGTCCACATTAACCTACCTAACCAACCAATCTAAACCTAACCTTAATATGGGGTCAACTCAGCTCACTTTTTCAAGCATGTTGCGGAAAGGCTTAGTTTTTATGACCGACAGCATACCTGCAGGGTTACACGACCTCTTATAGCAGTATTATTATAATCGTTCTTCGTTTGTTTTGTATGGGAATCGGTACAAGTAAAATTATAAAAATACTGCTATAAGAGGTGGTGGTAACCCCCCTGACGTCAACCCTCTCTGAGAGATCTAGTCTCAGGCAAATTAAATTAGAAAATTCGCTGTGCTCGCCCTAGGAATCGAAACCAGGCCCTCGCAGTGCACAGCTCATATATGCTGGCACTCGACCAAGGAGGCAACTTATTTTTAGTTTAATCCATAATAAAAAAATAAATAAATCACATCTGGGAAGGAACTACTCGGCGAAATGCGGGTGTTCTAGTTCTGTCTACCTCTTCGGGGATACAGGCAGGATACTTATGTTACGTTAAAATTAACCATATTTTCGTTAGAGAAAATGCTACCCCTATATTTAATTATAAAAGTTTCTCAAATTGTTTGGCTGCAACTAATGAGAGAGAGAGTTGCTCGTAAACAAACTGCAAAAGCACTTTTAATTAATAATCCGCCTTGTTAATAAAATATTGCTTTCATGAAACATTAATAATTGTATGCGATATAATAATATACCGTACTTAAGAGTTTGCTTAATGCACCGTTAATAAATGATGTACATAAAGTTGTTATTTTTTTAAATATTATCACGCAAAAGTTAGGTTTCGCTCCAATTATCTAGATATTAAGACACTAATTGGCAGCCTCCGTTGCGCTGTAGGCGAATAGCCGGCTGTGAAGCAAGAAGTCGCTGGTTTGATCCCGCACCAAGACAAATGTCTGTGTGGCTCACAGATATTTGTTTCGGGTGTGGGTGTTGTGAGACCGAAAGTCTATCGTAGTTCCTGATACCAACGACACAAGACTCGATCTTAGTGTGAGGTTAGGACTGTGTGTGTAACCGTTGGTTTTACATGATGAAGCATAAAGATTTTAGCCAACTTAGCATAGATAGGAGATTCGAACAAAACGAATTTCGAACGAAACGAAATTCGAACATGTAATGAATTACATGTCATTCATACATTTCTTTTTATATTTAACTTGAGGTTAGGACTAACTGTATGTTAGTCAGAAATAGTGGTGCAAGTCGCCCTTAACCATTTTTTCTTTTTTTTACACTTAATCATATTCTATCAAAATAAGAATTCCATTCCAACTATACCTCTATAATCGCTTAAACATATGTGTGCAATAGTGTGTGTGACTTATATTGATGTTTCGTCTATGAGTATAAAAATAAATGCTATTTTGTTTATACGATTGAAAAAACTAGTTTTTTATTACACATAATATAAATTTTACTATAAGTATAGATTGTTTATAAATAGTGTACATAACGATATACATCGCGATCACATTTGAGAAGTTCTATTATCGTATAATCGCTAACGGACGTGTGGACGAAAACTTTTAGTTGGAGACCGCGTAAAGTATTACCTAATAAAGTTCGTGGAGTTTATTTATCTACTTTTAGAACGTATTTTAGAGCGCTGTTCGACCCTAGTAGCGTAGGTTTACGACACCGAGTCACCGAGTATTTCCTTGAAATGTGTCCAAAAATACGTTGTATTATGGAGATATTTTGTGTTAACTTGTTTTGTACGTATTATGCATAACCTAATGTGGACATTAATGTTTACAATAGGGGATTAGCACCAACTCTTATAGCAGTATTATTATAATTTTACTTGTACCGATTCCCATACAAAACAAACGAAGAACGATTATAATAATACTGCTATAAGAGGTGGTGGTAACCCCGCAGGCGAGCTAGTTCAACCGGAGTGTCATTATTTTTTACAAAATGAAATTGAATTCGCAGTATCATATATGGTTACAAACTATGTTTAGATCATACATCATGCCAGCTATAGCCCAACAATAACTTCTCCGGGGCTATTTACTTCTTCCTAGTCGCTACACTCTTGACAGAGTGGTCGTGGTCGTTACTCCAGGATTTGTGGCACGCTTAAAGATTCGTCGCCACTCGTCACAAACAGCAGCTCTTCGGGTGCATTCGCTAGGGGAAATTTTCAGCGATGCTTTCACCTGGTCAGTCCACCGCATAGGTGCCTTACCGCGAGTTATAATGCCTTGATAATGTCCTTGTAGTGCAAGCCGCTCCACGGAGGTATTACTTCTTCGTGATTTATGCCCAAAGAGGGTGAGAAAACGGTCATTAACGATGGAAGACAGACGCTGCTTAATACCGAGCTCTTAAAGGATAGACTCATTGGTCCTAAATTGAGTCCACGCTATCCCAAGCATTCTTCCCCAGCACCATATTAAGCCATTTACTTACAGCCCACTTAATGATAAGTGGTTAGCAAAAAGTTTTAGTTAAAAACCCACATCTCAACCACATATTGCTATAACGGAACGACTTCAAAACTTATCCGATCGTGACCAAATTTATATGGGACCACCCTTGGAATATGCTCTATCAAACACAAAAAGAATGTTTAAAATCAATCCACATTTGACGGAAATATCGCGTAACATACATTAAAAAATACAGACGAATTGAGGACCTCCTCCTTGAGGAGAAGCTTTTTGAAATCGGTCGAAAACAAAGCAACCACCATAGCAGGAAAATTTGTAAACCTACAAGTGTGTTTAAGATCTATCAATCAATTGACCGTGACCATTATCCACTATCGTATAAATCTCTTAATACCGATCAGCGACAGCGGCTTTACTGAAATCAACCTCTCGACTCACTTTGATCGGCCCGAAGATCTCAAGATTTCCGCTCCCAACGGATGTTCGTAATTTGGGGGACAAAACAATCTCGTTAGAGATGTAGGCAACTGTGACATGTCTCTCTTCATATGGTTTAGCCCCATTTACGGCTTGGCAATGTTTTGTGTGCGTGTGGGGGACACTGCTTCTACTACTACTACTACTACTACTACTACTACTACTACTACTACTACTACTACTACTACTACTAAAACGTAGTCCGTAAGTACTACGTGCTGGACTGTACACCACTAAGGCATATGTAGTGTAAGGCCATGTTGAACGGTGGAATGATTACTTGAATAATCATAAGTTTAAAAACATAACAGACCTTCAAATCCGATCGTAACCAAATTGGGTACTTGACTATGTTTCATTTCATACACATTATTATATGTTATAGCAAGTAAAACAAAAAACAAATCCTTCTCTAAAAACCGCATCAAAATTGGTTGAAAATTGAGGCAGTAATTCATATTTTAAATTCTGCAATGAGCAAGAGTGAGGATGTAGTGGGTATCTTACTATCCCTTTCCAACGCACGCACCGTTTTGGACGTGACGTGAGTTTACTGATACTTCTCGTTCCCGCAGTTTGAAGGTTACACCAAACTACCAGCCTTGCCTTATAATTTTAGATCGACCTTTTCGATCGAAAAAGTGGATGTTACTTGTTGGATGCGGGCCGCCCAAGACTGAGATGGTTGGCGCCTACTTGGGAAATGGGAGGGCTAGCTGTAAACGCCGCGGCGGTACTGCAATGGGCTAAGTTATATAATGAAGGCTTATACATTGCGGTTGTGACATTATTTTCTGAGCACAACCACAGAAATAAACATCTGGGCGATTTGGGTACTAGTAATTAAAGTTATTACGATTTCTTTTTCATATCTATAATGGAACCAAGCTGTGGAGAATGCGGTAGAGGCGAGAACAACAAAATACTTTTTAGGAGCTGCGTCGTGTTTTTCAAGTGAAAAATTATTTTTTGTACGGAAAAATCTTATGGTTTCGCGTACCGACATGCTAATGTTAATTATATATGTAAACTTCTTTAACCGCGTTGATCACTTTTTGGGTAGGAGAAAATATTGTGAGTTCGCGTCACCGACACGCGTAACAGCAGTATACATATACCTATGTAGCTATACAGATTTATATTTTCTCATGATCTTGTACACTCCGTTATATATTTGAATAATAAATAAACCATAAAACATGTATAATTGTTGCCGGGATTGTCAATAGATCTGAAAACTATATTGATGTTGTTTATAATAGTAGAAACTCGCATATGACTATACTTGGTGATAAACGATCGTCACCGCCCATAGACACTCACGTTAACAAAAGAATCATAGCTGCGTTGCCAACCAACAGGGATAGAAAAGGGGATTTGGGGTATAGAATATTTGAAAAACGAAATATAATTTATTTTACGAGGCGCAGCGTCCCCAATTACACTCGGCTATTTAAATATTCTTGCAATGTTGTGACACTCTCTCTGCCTAAATTGGGCATTATGCGTCGAGCAATCACCGTTGGAACCACAGCTTCGAATGGGTAATGGTTTTGGTAATTTACATTTATTATTAACAGTATTACTTTGAAATAAACAGATTGACAAATGGCTGGTATTTTGGCTTAATCAATACTGGGTAATTGGTAGGTCGAAGTACAATGTCAAGTATAATTCGAGCTTTGATATGTGAACCTGATGAAGGTTGCCAGAAATCGCTGGATGATGGCCGCTTTCAACAGGTCGATCTGGACATGCTTGGGGGAGGTCCATGTCCAGCAGTGGCAGTACTGTAGCTGATGATGATGATGACAATTGTGATGTGAAACAAATATTTTTTCGGTTAACATCGCAACGGCCTGCAAAAGTATGATAACATTATGTTATATTTGTTGTTAGATGTAGATGTCAATTAGAGTTAGTCGTGTTTTTACCCGACTGCACCGGGAAGGGGATAATGATTTTGTTATAGAAAGCTCAAGCTTATGTAAGTTAATAGTAGTATTGTATTTTCTTAAGCACATATTTTCCGGTGATAATTAATGTATCATACATTAATTATCACTAATATTATAAAGAACTGTCTCGTTGACGTGGTTGTATTTGGGTACGGCTACCGTCTTGAGGTCTCGGGTTCGATCCCCAGGTCAGGCAGTGATATTGGATTTTTCCATATCAATCCGGAGTCTGGAATTTGTGCCCGATAAGCCGATAGGCTCGCCCCATATCACATCTGGGAAGGAACTAAGCACGGCGAAATGTGGTTGTTCTAGTTCGCTAGTACACCTCTGCGTACCGCTTCGGGGATACAAACGTGAGCTTATGTTATGTTATGTAAAAATATTATAATAAGCGATACGAAAACGATGAAGAACGATTTGTTTTTTGTATTTTTGTAATGAATAACTACTGAACCATTTTTAAAAATTCTTTCACATTTTATATAAAGCCACATTTTCAGCGAGTAATCTTGTACAAATATATGACACTATTTTTACTAAAAAGCTTTTAGAAACGATACAGATAACAGTAGCGTGTTCTCCCAATTTCTTTGTTTACTAATAGCTGTCGCGTCGCCTGCCGTCATGACAAATATTATTAGGTACGTACAAGAATACCGCAGAAATATGTACATTAAAATTAGGGCGACCTGCACCACTAGTAATAGTACCTCAAGTTAAATTGAAAAAGAAATATATCAATGACATTTAATTCAAATTCTAAATCCTTACATGTAATTAATTAAATGTCGTTATATACTATTTGTAATTACATGTAGTACATTACATGTAATGAATTACATATCTTTTTCAATTTAGCTTGAGGTGAATACTAACTGTAGGTTAGTAATAGTGGTGCAAGTCGCCCTTAGACGCTTTACTTAGTTTCATTTTTGGCTATCCCTAAAAACCTGCGTTATGTTATAAGAAGTTTGTTTCTACTTGCCCTTATCCTACCTTTGTAGTGTCGGCGAAACAAGCTATTTTAAGCATGTCGCAGAAAGGATTTGGCTTATTTTTTATGACCGGCTGCCTGCTTAGCCTCAATTTCCCTCCAGTCCTGGGAAGATTGTGTTAGAACAACTGCCCGAGCTGGGAATCTTACGCGGGATCTCCTAGTTCATGTATGGGACTACTGACACTGACTAGATTAAGGAGGCTATTTATAATTAATCATGGTCTTGTATAAGCCGTCTATGGTTGCCGTTTCTGTCCAGTAACAGCGTAAATGGATTAGGACGTAGTGTTCCTAGATACATATCCCAGGTTGGGTAAAGCGTTTTTCTAACACAATTTCCAGATAATATTGACGTCAGGTAAGCCGGTTGTCGAAACTGAAGCTGTCTTTTCTCTTTGAAATATAACTTGTGCTGCAGGGTTACCACCACCTCTTATAGCAGTATTATTATGATCTTACTTGTACCGATTCCCATACAAAACAAACGAAGAACGATTATAATAATACTGCTATAAGAGGTGTTGCTAACCCTGCTGACTTCACAGTGGAGTTGAATAAGGGCGGGTTAAAATCACCTTGGCGCTATGGTGCGAAATGGAAAACGACACGTTTTTAATACCGTACTAAATTTCCTCCTACGTGCCTAAAGAAGTTTCTCTTTAATAAGATACCGACCCGCCCCGCACAAGGTACACGTGTCCATGTCATCAGATTTTTAAATTAGTCGCGTGACGTCAAATCCGCGTCGCGCGTGTAAATGTATATTTCTTTATGAGATTTTACTGGCGGCTCTGCTTGCGTGGTTATCCTTTCCGTTGTTTTAACTGACTTTTGTGAAACAGAAAGCTGTGAGACGAGAGGTCGTGGGTTCGATTCCCGCTCCCAGACAAGTTTATATGACCCACATATATTTGATTCTGGTTTGAGTGTTATGGGTTAGTCGCTCGTATTTCCTAATACCCACGATACATAGTTGGGGTCAGGGGGGTTACCACCAAGTTTTATCGCAGTATTATTATAATTTTACTTGTATCGATTCCCATATAAAACAAACGAAGAACTAATATAAGAAATAATATAATATAAGAAATAATATAATATAATAAAAAAATAATACTGTTATAAGAGGTGGTGGTAACTCTGCTGGACTATGTGTGTGGCTGATGGGTGTATTTATTTGTTTTACCACACTCTTTTATGGATTGAATTTCAAAGTAGTCTTCCTTATATCTTGCACACGTTGTAAACGGAACTTCTGTGCATGTAGGTCCAAGCGTACTTTGTCCTAGGCGTTTGTGATGATTCCAGTGGCGTAACTACAAGGTGGCATGTCGGCAAAATGCCACGGGTCCCCGACCAGAGAAGGCCCTAGCGGTGATCGGAAGGAGGCTGCGGACCGAAAAAACTGTGACCATATAGGGAATCTTGGGCTGAAAAGACCTCCATCCATTGAATTTTCTATGGGCCCCCAACACTATATTTACGCCACTGAATGAGTCAGCGAATTAGTGTGAATCAGACGTTTCTTTTATACGTAATGCGATATACTCGCTATTGCTCAGTTTCGTCCGTAAAAAATCCTCATTGATCAAGAGAAAACTAGGTATATGAAAATACATTCAGTACTTTTTGATTCGCATTCCGACAGACAGAAAATCTTTATATTATATTTATATGTCAGGATAATATTCTACTAGTCCTTTCAGAACTTATTGTTTTGGAAGACATTCCCTCTGAGTATTTGGTGTTTATTTTGTTAAAAGTGTCTCACATCGTCAAGTCACGGAGACAGGCCCAACTTTCAAGATAAGTTCTAGTAAATGTTCCGAGTCACACTCAAAACAACGATTGACGTTGATAAAGCGAGTTATTGTAGTCTATCATACATAATTATACTGCCTGGCGTAGTTGTATTGTGTGTGCGGTACGATTGTCCTGAGGTCTCGGGTTCAATCCGGGTCAGACAGTGATAGAGTTTTCCTACTCGGTATCATCGGAGGCTGGATTTTTGTGTCCGCTATGGCGATAGGCTCACCCTCTATCACATAGACAGGACAAAACTAAACTTAAACTTGTGGTCCAAAATTTGTGACAAAGTGGTCACAAGTCACTTAGTCGTATTTGAAACATACGCGCGCCAGGTCGTCCCAGCGTGTTAACGTTTGACAATAACATTGTCTTCATTGTCACGCGATTCTTGAACATTCACAGATAATTCTATATAAAGTGTAAATTATAAAAAGCTCCCTTGCATTATAATAAGTGTAAGATGGCCGTTACTGACGTTTGAGATCATTTTTTTTGTATGGAAATGAGATCACTAATATGTGGGTGTTCTAGTTCGCCTTTACCTACTATTTCAGGGATACAGGCGTTATTCTATAAATATATACTTAATAATGCTCAGTTGACATTATTAAATGTATAAATAAAGATAGTTAATTATAGTGGTATCCAAAATATATGATAATACGTTGAGTACTTTGTGTAACACCGACCCCAAATTGAGGAGAATTAAGTCAGGAAATTAAAAAAAGTGTTCAATACAGGACTCATTCTTAAAGGGCTTCACTTATAAAAACAGTTTAGCTGAGCAAATGCCTAAGAACAGTCTGTCACTTTTTTCCTTGTGTCACATTATACCCCTTACTTATAAAAATATTTAAGCGCTGCTTATCTTTATACCATAGGTTGTCCCTTGGTTTTTAAACAATATAACGCAAGGAAAAAAGTGACAGGTTATTCTTAACCATTTGCTCAGCTAAAAATGCTGTTTTAAGTAAGGCCCTAAATGTTCAATAAAAGGTTCAGAATTATCATCATGTCATAAGCTCACGCCTGTACCCTCGAAGGGGTAGGCAGAGGCGCACTAGCGACCTAGAACACCCACATTTCGCCGAGCTTAGTTCCGTCCCAGATGTGATAGGGGGCGAGCCTATCGCCATATCGGGTACAAATTTCAGACTCCGGGCTCATATGGAAAAATCCAATATCATTTTCCCTTTATTCAGAATATATATTCATATCTATTCTTTACCATTTGCTCAGTTAAACTGTTTTTATAAGTAATGCCCAATATGTTTGAATGATCGGATAAGTATACACGCGAAATATCCACTGCGTCGATACGAGGGGATTTCTCAAAGCCGCAATCAATTTATCAATGCTGAACGTCTACTTGTTCAAACTTCTTCCCTGTCTCAGATATTGTATGTATGTATGTATGGGCGTTTAAATTCTTTGTATGTATGTATGTAAAGTAAACTAGACGTAGGCATAGACTGTAAATATTGCAAAGATAAACCACTATCAAACTTAGAAACCGGGCATTAACAATACATGTAATAATTAACCTCAATAAATAATGTAACATGACCCAGTTTCCCGCGATGTTCGGGAACCTCTCCGCCCCTTATCACTTTAACTTAAATCCGGTCAATAGAAGCGCCGATTCTGATTGAATTTGTATAATATTTAATACGAACTGCCACGGTGGCAGAGTTGTATCTCGGTACGACTGCAGTCCTGGGTTCTCGGGTTCCATCCTCGGATCGGGAAAATTTTTGGGTTTTTTCAATTCAGACTCGGAGTCTGAAATTGGTGCCCGATATGGCGATAGGCTGGCCCCCTATCACATTTGGGACGGAACTAAGCTCGGAGAGATGTCGGTGTTCTAGTTCTCTAGTTCGTTTCTGGCTACCCCTTCGGAGATATAGTCCTGAGCTCATAATATACACCTTGTAGGTGGTATAGGACGTCCACCTATGAGGTGGCTCGACGACTTGATAAAAGTCGCAGTAAGCCGCTGGATGCAGGCCGCTTCCAACAGGTCGATCTGGAAATCTTTAGAGGAGGCCTATCTTCAACTTATGTTTTAATTGAAATTAATAAAGAAATAGCCTAGATGTATACTGAATCGAAGTTGGTAAAAATAAGGGTGCAAATAACCTTTTCTTTTTACATGCTGTTTATGTGACTCAATGAACGGTCAACACAACACACAAGCATGTTGCAGAAAGGTTTCAGCTTAGTTTTGCGACAATCTGTCTGCCTGACGTTAGCCTTTCTCTGGGATTATCGTTGCGAGCAAAAGTGTTATGGCATGACAGAAATGAGCGTGTAATCGCAGCTGGAAGAAGATTGTAGAATTAGATGTACTCGTATTTAACCCGTCGGAGGCGGCACATATATAATAATATGTTACATAAGCATATGGGCCACCGGAGGCCAAGCTGCACGTGACTATTTAAATAACAGAATATTTTTATATTTTCCGCCGTCAAGTGCACGATACAGTTAACATTTAAATACCTACATTTAAGTGTAAAGGCATGATTCATGAAACACTTCGTGTTGGCTGTTAGATACGTGTTTTAATTTTAATTCATGGCATTGAGCACGCGGCTGGTTCTATATACCTCTATTAATCATGTGATTTATTAATTACTAAGGATTAACTTTCATATTAAAATATTAGTTCTTTGCTTTTCACCCGAGAAATATAATGATTTTAAGCAGCTGTCGCTCGCTTTGCCGTGATATAAGACTGTACTCAGAAAAAACATAGCTTATGTGATATACTATAGAGGTAGAAATAGTAAAACTTTCTAATACGATTCAATATGTTATGTTATTAACCGTTGACCAATATTTATTGTAGTTTGACCATCGATATATTATTTACATAGATACACAGTTGACGCTCGAAAAATGGGACAGCAAAGGAGTGCTTAAGCACTCGTTTTGCATACAGTCCGACGCCGATGGAATTCTAAATTTCAAAATTCAAATTTAAGAACGCTTGCTCATTTCGTTTAAAAAGCTACTTTATTACACGTGCATAGTTAGGTTATATTTGTGTTGATTTAATTAGAACTTGTGATCTTTTTCTTTGTTTTATTCCTGAGACCACTTTTTAGGAGGATTGCAAATGCAAAGAACTGCGACCCGAACAGGAAAATTTCTGACAACCGAAAATGTATTCGTGCTCGATGCGCGTCTATGAAATTTGTATGAAATATTAATCAAATGTCATCAGTGCGCAGCGAGTTTACATTTACATTAGTTTTTCGTGCTCGGGCTACTGTGCATCTAGGGTATATTATATTGATGAGTTTGACACTTAATGTTATTTCCAAGCAATAGCATACGGTTATAGGTAAAGAAAATGTATCTTTTTAAATTATTATTACTAATTTTGTATTCACGGAAATAGTTTCCCTCAATTGACAGAGAGATGTAAGCTTCACAACGAATGCGAACATTTAGTCTACCGTGTTTGATATATAAACTTATTATACGAGTATTACAGCACAAGTTCTATAACAGGGGGTTACCACCACGTCTTATAGCAGTATTATTATAATTTTACTTGTACCGATTCCCATACAAAACAAACGAAGAACGATTATAATAATACTGCTATAAGAGGTAGTGGTAACCCTGCTGACTTCTTTTATTCAGTCCTGACCAAATTGGGACCTTGGAACCTCTATCGAACACAAAAATAATATTCAAAATCGATCCACATTTACCGGCGATATCGAATTATCGAGTAAAATACATAAAATGCGCTTCGTCAAAGTTCGTCTATTTAAAAAAAATTAAACTATATCTACTGCTCTAAAATAGACAAAAATATATACATCATTTATAATGCTATACAACAGGTTATGTACTTAGTTATTAATCTCTTGAGCGACCGATCGGTTATTTGTATTTCGTAATAATTCGAGTACCTATACATTATGATTATTTTAAGAGTATAGTCAAGTAATAGTAGCAATGGTAACAAAATATTTGCTTTAATAATTTGTATATTTGACAAATTATTACTCGATCAACATTCAAGAGCTTGACTCGAATTAGACTGTCAAAATTACTCGTGCTACTTCTCGTGCCTTCAAATAGTGAACTAAGTATATAGTTCAATATATCACATTCATGTCTGTGTGTAGTTAATATTATGTTACTGTAGGCAATAACAGGCTGATCGTATCTTTTTATGTAGCACTCGAAAGTCAATCGCAAAACTCCGGCACGCTCTTACAAGTTTTTGAGGGGTTGTAAGCAGATTATTATGACTTCAATAGCATCTCCGGCTTATTGTGTATTACATACATACATAAGCTCACGCCTGTATCCCCGAAGGAGCAGGCAGAGGCGCACTAGCCAACTAGTAAACCGACATTTCGCCGAGCTTAGTTCCGTCCCAGATGTGATAAGGGGTGAGCGAATCGCCATATGGGGCACAAATTAGAGACTCCGTGCTGATATGGAAAAATCCAATATCACTTTGCCCGACCCGGGAATCGAACCCGAGACCTCAGGACAGGACAGTAGTCGTACCGAAATACAACCACGCCTCCGAGGCAGTCTGTCAGTCTGGAGGATGATATTAGAGCCAATAGCATCACTATGGAAGAAACTCAAGACCGGGGAAGTGGAAGCGTTGAAGAATGAAGGCTGACCCTGGCTGAAGGCCGGGATAACACCAAGCAGAAATAAAGATCAACAAAAATATTATGCTAGCTTTTGGTCTTGACTGAATCATTATGTGATTAACGGGGAAAATATTCTCGAGATAAAATTATCTCACTTTACAAATAGACCAGCTTTCTACTTGCAAAAGAATTTTAAAATAAGCTTAGAGTTTTAAAGATATGAACAAACTAATTTAACCTTTATATAAATGTCCATTAAAGTACTTTATCGTTCGAATCACTAGCAATATTGCGTCGCTTATGTTACATCAACTGCGGTTGTATACTTAATGAAACATGCTGGCGATTTGGCTAGACGGTTATGAGCTGTAGATTGCAGATTTGCCTGCGGACTGTGGTCAGGTTACAAGGGAACCACAATGCAATTCACGGGTCAACCATTGTAAATTGGCGACTGATGAGTGTGGTGTATACAAAGAGCAATGGCTAAAGAAAAAATAAGACCTGTAGCCCGAGCACGAAAAACGAATGTAAATGTAAATGTATTCAGAGTTCGCTGCGCACTGATGACGTTTAGTTAATATTTCATACAAATTACATAGACGCGCATCGAGTTCGAATACATTTACGGTTGTCACAAATTTTTCTGCTCAGGCCGCTGGAATAACTAGGAAAAATATGTGTTTAGTATATAACGTTTACGTTCCGCCATTTTAGTTTCGCGATCTATTTACATATAAACTGACACCGTGTCATATTAATCAAACGTATAAATACTTATTGATTTTATTATAAACTAGCTTTTGCCCGCGGCTTCGCACGCGTATTTTGTAGGGCCGACGGTAAAAACTTTTGATTTGTCAATCCACCCAGTCGTTTTAGTCTAAATATTCTACAACGGGGCGACTCAGATATCGATTTTGAAATCAGTCTGCCCAAAAACAAAGAAAAACAAAATGGCGATTAGGTATTTTACTTACAACAATACTAATTTCGGAATATGAAGAAGATATCTAACTGCTATGTTATTAGGATCTTTCTTTCGCATCAGGAATGCTTTGTTGTTTCGGAGTTATGCCTTGTAGCCTTTTTTTTCTTTAGTCATTGACAAAGAATAGCTGTGCCCCGAGTATGAGCCAGCTCCCACTTTGAAACCATGATAGTTTTCGTTTTCTTCATAAAATAATTTAGTTCGTTGTATGGTCACGTTTTAAGGTCACTATGAGAGTGCGTGTTGGTCACAAGTATCTGGACAAGGGTGCCAGGGGTACGCCCCCATGGACGGCCCAAAAAGCACTAGCTAGACGTTCTTATTATGAAGGGCCGAAGTAGAAGCGTTTACATAAGAATGCCGACCTTGGTATAAGACCGAAATAACTCCAGGCAGAAAGAAAGATTTTATTTTTTTCGCCAGTGAGGCTAAATACAAAAACTATCTAGGTTTGTTTTGAGGTTAAGCTATACTTAACGTAACCATTTATGTTTTCCTCAGGGCGGCAAACCCTCAAAATAAAATTAACACAATATTCTTAAATAAAATGAATAGATACATTAATTTAAAATGGGAATTTGTACATTGATATTTGGATTTATAAATTACGATTAATTTATAGCGTTATGATTCAGTTATTTTTCTTATTTTTATAATTACTATTAAATCGTCAAATTCTCTTAAACTATACTATACCTTCTATACATAACCAACTATACGTTCGTAGTTATTACTGCGCGGTCGGGCGTTCGCTTGCTAAGACACTTTTATTAATTTAAAACGGGATATTTTACGTATTTTCCGGATACAGTGTAAAAACTAGACCTTCCCATGCCACGTTAGCCATAATAGTTAATTTTATGTAATGTTAAATAACAATCGCAATGCGGCGACTCTGACCCTTGCGTCTGAAGACACACCCAAACTCTACAATTAAATTAAAATACATAAGCGTTAGTTATGTTATAATAATAAACTTTAATGTCATTATATTGACGAGAAATTCATTAGCACAGCTATACTTGCGAAGTAATTACAGCAATAATGCTTCGAGCTATTTAGCTACCCACTATGTAATTATTTTAGGCGTCGCTAGCGCTATGCATGTGGAGTGAGTACTTAGAATATGGATGTCGAATTTATTATTATAGTTTCACAACAAGCTTTATATACCTTTATCGCAAAATTTCTTAAAAAAAGAAATTCAAAAGAGTATCTATAAACTTTTCAATTAATTGTTACTGAAATTGACAGGTCTTGAATAGTCCTGATAAAGGAATAATCATAATAATAGTATTGAAAAAGTGGCGAGAGTAGGTATCGTGGATTTAATAGATAAATGACATAACCGTTATGTCTCCCCACAGATGTGTCGGAAGCGCTAAAACGCTTTTTCCAGCTAAAACAAAATATTTATATCAAATTGACTATATATTGTTAACTATAAGTTCGACGATCTATTTACATATAAGTTGTCACCGTATCATAAGAATTAAATAAATAATGATTTCGGAATATGAAGAAGTGGCTATATTAATGGGATCTTTCTTTCGCCAAGTCGCCATTTTGATTTCGTTCCATACATTAGGAACGCTTCATTATTTCATCCTTTCAGAATGCTCTATCATGGAATCATTGACGTTTTAACCGCCATGAGATATTTCAATGCGTTTAAAACTTTAATATTAATGTTCCTTTGTCGTCTCCATGGTCTAATGGTAGCATATTTGATATTATACAGGTTGCGGACCGAAAGGTCATGGGTTCAATTCCCAGATAAGAATAAGATTTATCTGCGATTGGATCGCCTAGGTGGGTTGATGTCATACAAACTATCTGTTATAATAACTAAGCCGAATCCTTTCTATAACATACTTAAACAAAGGGGGTCGCACCGACCTCGCATTCAATTCAGAAAGAAAGAAATATTTATTAAAATAGCGCCTAATATTTATTAATAAATGTTAATATAGTCGCCTCCTTGGTTTAGTGGCAGCATATATGGGCTGTGGACCGGGAGGTCCTGGGTTCGATTCCCAGGTCGGGCAAAGCAAATTTTCTCATTTAATTTGACCGGGACTGGATCCCTCAGAGGGGGTTGACGTCAGGCAGGCAGCCGGTCGTAAAAACTAAACCAAATCGATTCTGCAAAATACGTGAAAAAGTGTGTTGCGCTACCGAAAATTAAGGTGAGACAAGGGCAGGTAGAAAGAAAGAAAGAAAAGCGACATATATACCTACTTATGCTGGGGATAAAGAAAGACCCAACTTTAAGCTCCACTGCATACGGTTTGAAGATAAAACCTTGCGATGCAGCATTTTTGAGTTATATTTTCGCCTCTGTACTACAAGACAATCTTCGTATAACTAGGACTTTAGACCCGTACATCTATTTTGTTTATAATCTTATTTAATCCACAGAACGTGACAAGACGAGCAACTATAATATGCTTGGGCTTATTTACTACCAACCACAGTTAACTATGTAGAACAGCTGTGATGGACTTAAAATTATATTATCTTTCTTTGGTTGGAGCATTAAGTGCGTCATTAATAAATAAGTAATCTTTAAGTAACTTCTAAGTTAATATATAAAATGTAATATTCTTCGTCCACATGCCCTTATCCCACACAAATGTGGGGTAGGCGTAACTTTTATTAATTTTATTGTTAACGTAAAAAAACGTAAAATTTCGGTACGACTACCGTTCTGAGGTCTCGGGTTCGATCCCCGGGTGGGGCAAAGTGATATTGCATTTTTCCATATGAGCACGGAGTCTGGAATTTGTGACCGATATGGCGATAGGCTCGCCTCCTATCACATCTGGGACGGAACTAAGCTCGGCGAAATGTGGGTGTTCTAGTTCGCTAGTGCGCCTCTGCCTACCCCTTCGGGATACAGGCGTGAGCTTATATATGTCTGTATGTAACCTAAAAATATGGCGAATTAAACTCATCATGGGACGGATATAAGTTGGGCTGAGCTTAAGCTCAGTTCCGTACCAGATGTGATAGGGGGCGAGCCTATCGCCATAATGGTATTTTTACAAGTCCGAGTCATTTTTTACTAGAAAATTTTTGCTTAGTCTGTCTGTCAGTCTGTTTTTCTTGTAAAAAATGAACCGGGCTAAGTCAAAGTTCGATGTAACAATTACAAATCCCCCCTGAGTTCGTGACTTTGACTTAGACTTAGTCGAAGTTCGCTCCATAGATCTCAGCCTTAGTCCAAAAGGTTCGTTTAGGACGTCCTCGACTGACATACACTACCATTCAATTCGCGACAATAAATCCTAATTTGGGCTTTGAATTAAGGTAGTTTACTTGTTCGAACAAAAAGCATCGCTGTAGATCACCTGAAAATATATAATACATAAAAGCCCCTGAGATTTCCTCAAAGCTCTGGGGAATTTCGATGCGAATGAAATCTTAAAACCGATGTAGAACACTTCGAGGAAAATGGGTCAAATGGGAGCGTGAATAATTCGCAATGACAGTGATATTGCTCTTTATAGTTACTAGCTTTTACTGGCAGCTTCGCCCGCGTTACTAGTTAAAGTAGGTTTCTCGTTCTTGGGATAAAAATTATACACCTAAAGCTCCCATTAATTATTCAGTCTATTTGTGAAAACCGTATGAAAATATATTGGGCAGATTTTTTTACCAAGTTCACACCACGGACGTAAAAAAAGATGGACGGAGCGCTAGGAACATTGAAAATGAACCAGGGTTTTCGACCCATTCAATCAGTCGCCATGTCATTACGTGTCGATAGATTGAATATGTCGAAAACCCTGTCCCGTCCGTGGTTCACACAGACAGACGCGGCGGTGGAACTTTGTATTAAGATTTAAGTATGGTAAAATTTCTGTACTCACACTTTCTTTTATCTCCGAAAGGATAGGCGCAACTAAAGCAGTCATTTTATTTATCATCATGTATAAAACCATTATTTGCGATTATTCTAGTATTTCGCTTTTAATATAGTAGTGAAAATTTTCTCTTAAACACACCTAATATTCGAACTCAATAACAATGCAACAGCAGTAGGTTAGGCTCAAACTAAACAAAACTTTAGCACATCCAAACAAAAGTTAAAATTGCGCGTCGGAAACTCACTGTAGAACTAGCATGCAAATTGCGTAGCTCCCTCCCGCCGGCATGTTTTAGGCACGGGCATAAATAAAAAGAAGGACACCACCTCGCCTATAGTTAAACGGACGCCACGAAGAAGCAACGCACACAAACGCACCTGTATAAAAGTATCCTACGCACACACACGCCATTACGTGTCGATAGATCGAATGGGCCGAAAACCCTTCACTTTCAATGTTCCTAGCGCTCCGTCCATCTTTTTTTTACGTCCGTGGTTTCAGGGTTCCGTTTTCCAAGGTTCCCGACGGGCCTTTTCTAAGCCTTCATTGTGACCTGTTTGGCTGTTCTAAATTTAAAGCTCTTTGAAATGTAATACGTAGCTGGTTGAAGTAATAAAATACTTGCTTTTACAACAAAATTATACACTCAAACCTTCCTTATGAATCACTCTATCTATTGGTGAAAACCGCATGAAAATCCGTTTAGTAGGTCCTGGGATCGAATTCCAGGTCGGCGGGATATTGTAACTAACTAAATCACGAACACGAACTAAATCAACCATAGGAATAGGCTTCAAATGTCGGGCAGTCGTAAAAACTAAGCCAAATACTTTCGGCTTTCTGTAACATGCTTAAAAAAAAGGGGTTGCGCCGACTCCACATTGAGGTGGGAGAAGAAAAGAATGCCATAATTAAACCTATACTACCTCTATATACATACAAGCTCTGTAAATCCATTGCATATCTTATACCCTCAAAAAGTATTGCTTGAATACAGTTCCACCTGCAGAGGCAATTCTCACGCATTTCGAATTCGGAAAAGAAAAAAGCAAGAAAGTTTAAATTAGATTTTTTTTCATATTACTAAGCCTAGATACATATTTGTAAAACCTACGGACATTTATGAAAAGAGCCTACATCTATAGTTTCTTCACAAGTCAGCAACGCAACTACGTCAGGTAGGTCATCAGGTGCACGTCTGTTCGTTTGCATCCGGCGACAATTCTCGCGTTTTTTTTATGGAATAGCCATAAAAAAAACGCGAGAATTGTCGCCGTTCAACACCAAACCAAGTTCTAACTTTCTAGCTCTCTAAAGCCGGAGACGATCTATTATTCGTGAACATTTAACATTATGTCCTACTTGAAGTTGTGTGGCGTAGTTTATTGAAACTTTGAACAATTCCACAAGCATTGTAGCCTCTAAGCGACCATTTTCGTGACAAAAAGACACGTATTGGAGCCTTTAATAAAAGTACTCACATAATGTGATGTAATAAAAATGGCGAGCAACTTTTGTAGTACGCATACCATTTCGGGACACATTTTGTACGAAAAACAAAGAAAAGGGTTAGGCTGCAGACACGAACTTAGCGGGCGCGGAGCGGCGCGGGGACGTACCGCTGAAGTCTGAACTGGTATACATCGCTCGTACGCCGCTCCGCGCTTCGCTGTCTTCGAAGACAGTTTCATATAAATCTATGCATTGAAACGCGCCGCTGCCCGCTGCCGCGCCCGCTGAGTTCGTATCCGCAGCCTTAACGTGTGAGTTATAATAGGAGTGGCAAATTCCCTTATTTTAGACTGACACACGAGGCAAGTTACGAAGCTAGTGTAATTTATCTTTTCACATACCAGCGTTGCTCTCAATCTAAGACGATATAGCCCCAAATAAATAATAATTGGTCTCAATAACACAATATTGGCAATACTCTTTTGATAGTAGCGGTGTGAGAATATGTGAGACATTATTATTTAAAGAATTTTTCTTTCAACCTGCCAATTGCCATTATCCCAAAATATGGGGCGTCGTAACACACGTTTACAAGCATGTTGCAGAAATGATTCGCCTTAGTTTTTGCGACCGATTGGCTGCCTTCAACATGTCAACAGCTGGAAGTTCCAGTCTCCGGCAAATTAATTTTGAATAATTATTACTTACTTATCGCTGGATGCAGGCCGCTTCCAACAGGTCGATCTGGAAATCTTTGGGGGAGGCCTATGTTCAGCAGTGGACGTCCTATGGCTGATGATGATGATGATGATGATGATTACTTAGAGAATATTTTTTGTTATACCTAAATGGATTTTCTAAAAGTTGAAGATATTAAAAAAATATATAGTATAAAACCTAGTGTAGATCCATAGACATATCCAGATAAATAGTAATAAAATCTGGTTGAATTTTATAACCTTTGGCTTTGGCCGAGGACGATATACAAATACCTCTAGGGACAAAGATGGATCAAACAATAATATACGTCTGTAATTTTATTGTATTTGGCTAGACACCTATAAAGATTAATAAATGCTATAAGCGTGTATTATAATGTACGTATAGGCTACAAAGAGATGACATTATGTAATTTAATATTATAGTCCGATTGCTAATTAAACAGAGTAAAATGACATTTCGAATGTTGCCACTTTTTCATCAATTTTAAATAGTGCTGCGGTAAAAAGATCAAGGTTATTTAAACATTTAAATTCAGTGAACCATTTCATTCTTCCATTTTCTAAAGTACAACTTAAAGTCGTAATTCCTGCCTAATGTGTGATTAGTACTGCATGTCTACTGATTATAGTCATAATAAATTACTGCTTGCTAAGTTATTGCACGTCCACCGGAGTTATAAATAGTCATGGTCATTATAAACAAAAATTACAAAAGCTATGAATGTACGGAATGTAATTTTTTCTAATAATAAAAGTATTATTTGTAACTTTCATTGTTATCATTTCGCGTATCTATTGTTATTATTAACGCAAAATTATTTACACAGACAACAAACGGTCTTTAAGCTCAAATTTCTAAAATACGCAACAAAATTCTAATTTCGTAAGGTAATGCTAATGGCGGGTACACACCAACCGAACAAAAGCGAAAGAACGTTTGCGAAGGGCCATCGGCGACAATCAAACCTTCGCTGTTGTGTGAACACATTATCGAAGATTCGCGAATGATCGGGAGCGTTCGTTCTTCATCGCCGATGGCCCTTCGCGAACGTTCTTTCGCCTTCGTTCGGTTGGTGTGTACGCGCCTTAACGGATGGGGCAAAATTATATTTCATATTGGGTTTTTCTATTCAGTATAAGGCAATTGTGCAGGATATGGCGTTAGGCTCGCTTCCTGTCACATCTGGGATGGACATGAGCTCGGTGAAATGTGGGTGTTCTAGTTCTCTAGTTCGTCCCCGCCTATACATTTGGGAATTCCCCACACCACCCACAAACACACCACCGGGATGTATGATCACCGAGGCAGTCAAAATTATCCCATGAATGAAGTATTCAGTGAATAACATAAGCTCACGCCTGTTTCCCCGAAAGGGTAGGCAGAGGTGCACTAGCGAACTGGAACACCCACATTTCGCCGAGCTTAGTTCCATCCCAGATGTGATAGGGGGCGATCCTATCGCCATATCGGGCACAAATTTCAGACTCCGGGCTGATATGGAAAAATCCATTATCACTTTGCCCGACCCGGGGATCGAACCCGAGACCTCAGAACCGTAGTTGTACCGAAATACCACCACGCTACCGAGGCAGTCAGTGAATGCACATACATATTTTCCCTGGAGCCGAGTCCAAGGCCGTAACAAACAGCCGTCATAAATAAGCGCGGTTGAAGGATGCCCGAAATATATTTTACTTTTTGATACAATAATGGATGTTACGTCTTAATATCATCCCTTTCCCTATTTCCCATTTGTCGATACTTCCGTTACTTGATAAGGATGAAATATGGACCTAGCATGAATATTTTGATAATCGAGTTCAAGTCGAGCTTATTTCAAGGATGTTGTACGAAGGATTCAATTTAATTCTTACAACCGGCTATCTGCCTAACGACAACAGGGTGATTGTATTGTTTTTATTATCATGTATTTTCATGATTTTATTGTTTGAGTGGTAGAGCCATGCTGTAGACTGTTACGTCTACAGCACGAATGGGCCGGATCGACCGGTTTGATACCACTGTCTCACAGAAAACCGACGTAATGTGACAACTTCCTGAACTTACATTGCGTTTCGTTCAATGAGTGAGATTTCTGGTAGCCTAATTCCTCCATCTTTTTCCTAATACCTACTCCCCTCCTTTTAGGTTAGCAACGCACCCATGATTATTTTTGTGTCTTGAATGTCTATGGGCGGTAGAGATCACTTACCATCATCTGACCCAATTCGTTTTCCAGTCTCTGATATAAAAAAGGCTGCACATATAAACCTATTAACGGCCGGTTTAAATAAACAATCTCGGTTTAGAGTGCAGATAGATAGAGGTTATGAACCAATCAAATCACGTCATTCGACGGAGTCATGTTCAAACTGTGTTCTTATTGGCTAATTTTTGTAATCTATCTGCACATTGACACTGAGATTTAATGAAACCGGCCGTTAACAGTCAAAATTAACTAGACCGATAAGCATCGCCAATAATGACGTCAAACGGTTCCTGAATGCAGTCACATTTCACTGTAGCGATTCACAAAGCGAATTGACCACATATTACTGATATTGAACTCTGCCATTGTAGTTACATGCCATGCGTTTTGTGTTAATGACTATTGGATTATTAACGAGCTTTGTGGCTGCTAATTAATTCACGGACACAAAGAGAATAATGCTTTGACCGCTGTGCATTTAGCGAGAATACTGGAGTTCGTATTGTGACTTTCAAACGGCGAATCCATATATACTTTTGTATTTAACCAGATCGTGTGTATATAGTGTTTCATAAAGCTACACGTAGAAAGTCACAGGCGGCTCGGCCTCCGGTGGCCCATACGTTTATGTAACATATAGAGGTATATGTACCGCCTCCGACGGGTTAAAGAAAGTACGGCTAGCAATCTAGCGGGAATATTTAAAATTTCGTGAGGCTCATAGTTTTTTCTATAATGAGAATTTGAATTTGTGACCAAAACATTTTTTCTGGTTTTATTGGGTCAGCTGCAGTCCATTTGCAAACTACCTATGCTGTAATTATTTTTATTTAGCATACACAAAGTAATGATAATATACAATAATAAGTACAAATGATAAAGGTCGCAGGAAGTCGCTGGATGCAGACCGCTTCCAATAGGTCAATCTGGAAATCTTTGGGGGAGGCCTATGTCCAGCAGTGGACGCCCTATGGCTGATGATTATGATGATGATGATACACAAAGCCATTCCTATGCTAATTGCGACGATTTACAGGTCGCATTCATGCATCCATTCATTATGCTTTAAATCCATCTCCCTGTATGTGGAATTGTTATGGGTACCAACTTTATGAAACACCCTGTATATACCAGTGTCCCTAGCAGGCATATTTTTGTCAATCGAATTCAAATCGAGCTCGATGCGCGTCTATGACATTTGTATAAAATATTAACCAAACGTTATCTGTGGCCTGAGCAAGAATATTTTTGACAATCGAATTCAAATCGAGCTCGATGCGCGTCTATGACATTTGTATAAAATATAAACCAAATGGCATCAGTGCGCAGCGAGCCGAATAAAATTCGATTGTCAGAAATATTCCTGCTCGGGCCGCAGATTAGAGGAATAAAATTGCGTATTTTGTATACCATAAGGGCGGTAGAGAGTAAAGGACTAATGGAGGTCGTTTATGATGATCAGAGCTTTAAAAATATTTAATACCGAAGATTTGCTTACATAAGTATTTTCATGGCGAGACTTTGATAATGCAGCAAAGGAAATCGTGATTTCTTTTTCTGACAGTCCGATGACTGATGACCGATGACATAAAGGAAGTTATTGTTACAGATATGCCTTTTTTTGTGTCCGATAATTACCCAACATCACATTCTACTAAAATGTCCGTGATCAATAAACTTCAAATCACAAGATCCAGAATAAATCAAAATATGACAACCCTATACAGTGGCCAGTAGCGCTATTCTGTAAGAACTTTTGTATGAATCCGCGGTGAAATATCAAGTTACAGGTCAAGTGAGCGATGTTATCTCACTTACGAAGCTCGATGACGAGTTTAGCTTTTTACAGAATACTGGGTTTAGACAAGTGGCTTATGCGGTAGTCGAATAGAATAGTCGAATATAATAAATGTATGGGAATGATATAAGAGTACGCTATATGCGGCGTAAGTAGTAAGTACATAAGTAAATAAGTATAGGAAGTAGCGCATAAGTCACTTGTCTAAACCCGCACTGCTGAGAAGGAAAATTTTTGACAATCGAATTTGTAAGGTCGCTGCGCACTGATGACATTGGGTTAATATTTCATACAAATGTCATAGACGTGCATCGAGCTCGATACGAACTCGATTATCAAACATATTACTGCTCGCGCCCCAAATTGATACGTCAGCCTAATTTACGATAGGCATAATTTAGCACTGATTTGTTCTAATGGCCGTATTTCAAACAATATATAAAGGATTGCGTGTTTCCATGTCTTCAAGATGCTGAGGAGTGCTAAGCAGGTTAAGTAGGGTTTAACCTAGCTTGAGGTCAGGTCGTATAAAATGGCGCCTGTTGTAACTGTCGCAATCTTTATTATGAGGACGCATACTCCCTGCAACGTATGGGAATCGTCCTTTTTAAATTTTAATGAAACTAGTTGAATGCACCATTAATATACTTCTTGAAGCCGTAGTGTACGTGACATATAAGAGAAAATGACAGTAAATATTTACGAATCCCCGTCATACGATTGGAAATAAGAGTATTTATAAAGCGACCCCGTAAAATTTTGTTTTTTGTATTATCGCACGAGAATAAGACAAATAAGACTAACCCCCTTATTCATAATGAAATCCTGGTCTTATCGAAAGCATAACCCTACTTTTGCCTACTTTAGCTAAAACAGACCTTAAATATGTTTATGGAATACAATGTTGCTGGTTATAGAAAAAAACATTATTTTTATGTCTGGCAAGCTTTGAAACAAATAGGAAGTCTTGGCTGGAAATAATCAATAAAAAATAAATTTCAATCTTAGATGGGTTATATCTTAGAACTTAGATGACTATAACAAAATTAACAGCTGATCGGAATCGGCCATGTTTTCACTATCGAACGTTGGAATATTTTAACGCTATTGAACGATTATGAATACATTTTTTATGAAACGTACCATTGCGGTCTTATTAAGCTCTACTAACTTATTATCAATAAGGGGGTAAATCTTAATGAAACTAACTTTCCTGTATTTTTATTGTTTCTACATGCATATATTAATTTCAAAACTAAAACATCTCTTGCCGTAATATAAATTATAGTATCTAATTATAATCAGTTTAATAATTCAATTCTATCTACAATGCCCATATGCCACCTTAATGTGGGGTTAGTGCAACACTCTTTTTTAAGTATGTTGCAGAAAGGATTTGGCTTTAGATTAGTTTTAGAAAGGCTTTACTATTTTCATAAATTACAAATAATAACAACAATTTAATGCGATCTAAGTACAAAAAAAAATTCGATTACAACAAAATTACATTTTTCGTCGTCGTAAAGTAAATAATGACCTCGCGCCTTTACGTATTATGGAAGGGTTCCCATTCAATAAAAAAATCTAAGGTAAGGCTTACGATACCCCGAAATATGGCCGTAAAAAGGTTTTCTAAAGCCTTCATTTATTTAGTAAATGGATAAGGGCGTATACATGTTATATGTTAGAAACAGACGTGGATTGTTGAATTGAACATCATGTGAAAACCATGTTTAAAATAGCCAGCACGAATGGGTGCTCCAAAAGTTGTGACATCGTGGTCATAAGTCACTCAGTCGTATTTAAAACATACACGCGCATGGTCATGTTTAGACAATAAGATTGTCTATGTGATTCTGGAACATTCTAGTATGTAAATTGTAATAAGCGCCCTTGTATTGTAATAAGTGGTAGATATCGTTACTGACGTTTGAGATAATTTTTTGCATGGAAAGTGGAACCTTGCTTTTTAGCCCCTCTATAGTTAGTAATATTAAATCTCTTTGACAATAGCCGATATAGCTATTAGCTAACGTTTTCCATCATATAACAATAATACTAAAACCGATTCCCCTGCACAAAACTTGCCAGCAGGTTTATCCATATTGGTCTTTTTATTGTAAACTATGCCTCTTACTTATAAAAATATTTAAGCGCTGCTTATCTTTAACCATAGGTTGTCCCTTTCATTTTTAAACAATGTAACGCAAGGAAAAAAGTGACAGTCTATTCTTAGCGAAAAGATAAGAGAAATTTTTTTATTAATTGGGCCCTATACCTAATCATAACATAAGCTCACGTCTATATCCCCGAAGGGGTAGGCAGAGGCGCGCTAGCGAACTATAACACCCACATTTCGTCGAGCTTAGTTCAGTCCCAGATGTGATAGGGGGCGAGCCTATCGCCATATCGGGCACAAATTCCAGACTCCGGGCTGATATGGAAAAATCCAATATCGCTTTGCCCGACCCGGGGATCGAACCTGAGACCTCAGAACCGTAGTCGTACCGAAATACCACCACGCCACCGAGGCAGTATACTATTATACTTTCAGTTATATTACACTTCAAATATTAAATAACTATTGAATTGGAATAAATATTGAAATTACTGTTATATTATACTTTTGAATATTAAATAAATGTTATGCTAACTGTACCTGTATACATACATATATTAAATAAGTATTGATGAAAGTAGATGAAGCGAAAGTAGTATGTCAGAAATGAGCGAAGTGGAAATCTATTGTCTCTGCCTACCCCTATGGGATATAAACGTGATATCCTGTATATATGTATAGTTAGAACAAAGGTTACGGAAATTCTCGTCATTTAAAACCGTTTATAAAATCTGAATCACGGTCGTAAAAAAAGATGGACTGAGCCCTTGGAACACTGAAAGTGAAGCAGGCTTTTCAGTCCAGTCGATCTATCGACACGTAATGACGGCGGCTGAGCGCATGAGCCGAAAACCCTGCTTCACTTTTAATGTTCCTAGCGCTCCGTCCATCTTTTTTTTACGTCCGTGATATGAATGTAGGTAGTAAAAAACGCTTGTTAAATATTGAGTACATCGAAAAATCTGCATGTAAACGTTGATGACAAAGTAAAGCTTTGTCAATGGTTTGTTTATTGTTGTCCTCAGGTGTTTGTATGCACACCATTGTCGATACTGTGTACATTGGCGCGTTGAACACTGTGTACTGTTTAACATCCCCCGGGCAGCAGGCATTACACTACGGTCAGGAAATGCGACGTTTAGAGTTCATACACTGATATAACCGCACGCCAAGGGCTAATATTATTATTATTTTATAATGGTACTTACGGGAACTGCTCGGTTGTGGTCGTCGACCAAGGTGTCAGTGATGGAGAGTTGGCCGTCGTTCACGAGGATCTGCAGCCCCAGCCGGTAGACGCCGAGCGTGCGTGGGGAGCTCCAGCGGCCTCGAGACAAGAGGCTAAGGGTTAGCACCTCGCCCGGCCCTACTGGCCTATGCACCAGCCACTCGAAGCGCTGAAAACAAATCATCTGTTAAAAAAAAATACTTAAAAAGAGGAGTTCGGTTTCAGAATTTTGCTTTGTAATGAATAGTACTAGGTGAACGGACGACCTGATAAAGCCGCTTCCAACAGGTCGATCTGGAAATCTTTGGGGGAGGCTTATGTTCAGCTGTGGACGTCCTATGGCTGATGATGATGATGATGTCTTAAAAAACTACTGGACCAATTTTAAAATTTATGTCACTTATAGAAAGCTACATACATGGTTACATATTAAGCTACTTTTTATCCCGGATAAATCTACGATAACCATAAGATATCCACGCAGATGAAGTCGCGAGAAACATTTATAAAAATCATTTATTCCAAAAAATATTTTAACTTATTGTTTATAACCATATTATGAATGTTATGAACAATAATTACAATATTTTTCCTTGGTCTAGTTGCAGCATATATGGGCTATGGACTTGGAGGTTCTGGTTTCGAATCCCAGGACAGGCTAAGCAAGATTTCGGTAACATACATAAAACACACTCAGGCCCCCTTATCCACAAGGGATAGGCAGACACACAACTATTGCAGACAGTATTCGCCGAGATTATTTCCATCCTATAATCAGGGTAGATCCTATTGCCATATCAAGCATAAGTTTCAGACTTTGGACATATACCGAGTAGAAAAACCCTGTGTCCAGTCCGAGGATATGTAAAATGAAGGACCATAGGATGGTAGTCGTACTGTATTAGGTGGCTGTTACGAAGTTATTTTCCAATGGATATAATGCCAATTAATTAATGCCCCTACGTTACACGTTCGAAATATCCCATTATGATAGGAATCAAGGGCTATAGAGGCATGAACGAAGGCAAAAATCCTATTCCCTCGTATTTTACTATTTATCTGCAAACACGTTTTACTCGTAAAATGTAATTAATTTTATATAGAGGTATATGAATTAAATCAAATGACATGGCTAAATCAACTCACAGAGAATCGAATGTAATTAAAATGGCATACCGCATACCTTGAAATACAGATTTTGATATTACTATCATTCTAATCGACGCTCGACTATTATTTATTTGTATAAATTGTATTTTACAAAGCAATATTTTCAATAATATTAATTAAAACCAGTTTGCGAATAAAATAATAATATTTTCGTATTTATAGCGTTATTGTTTAATTTTATTGTTTTGTTTCCATGAATAGAAAAATATGAACTCAATTATGAAATATTTATTAACGACGGTTTCATTACTTCCATTTGAAAAAATCTCGCTGAGGAATAAATAGTAAAAAAATACATTGAAATTATTTAATTAGGTATTTGATTTGATTAAGATGACTAATCATTGCCTTGATTTCTAAGATGTAATCTATAGTAAAGAATGAGTATAAATTTGACGCTGAATTAATTTGTGTACGCCTTTAAACTTGAATTTACAAAGCTATTATATCCCTTTGTTATTGCGTTATCAAAGATATAAAATAATATGAAACCTTAAATATATTAGGTATTCTGTAGAGTATAAACAACAGTTATACCAACAAAATATTTTGTATAAATAAAACTGTATCTTTCTTTAGTGCAGAGTAAGTGTGTTAGCACGTTTTGCAATATCCAATACAAATGCAATTCGATTCGATGTCCGATCTAACGCTTGTGGATACTTATCAGACTCCACGGAAAATGTTCTTATAAGTTTTATCTTAATGAAACCTCGTTGTAAGCTAGAACTAGGTCAGCTTTTGTACTGTTCTAATGTAAATACGCAGTCGTTTAATGTATCCTAGGTTAGGTCTGTAAGTTTAGTTCAAGATACAAATTACTACAAGTCCCAGATGGGGCAAGGTGGCTTTACTAATATAATTTTCCCAGGACTGGAGTGCTAGTAGAATGACACCAGGTTGGCAGCCAGTCTTTAGAATTAAAGGCGAATAGTTTCTGCGACATGTTTGAGAGTGTTAGCCGACCCCACAGTAGAGTGAAATAAGGTGGCGAAAGAAAAAGTATACAGTACCGGGCAAATTTTGTTAGAAAACGCGTTCGCGACTTGAGAATCGAACCGTGAACCTCCGAGTCCTTAGCGCAGATATGATGCCACTATACCTAGGAGACCGTCAGATAAATATCTGGTACTGAGAAACAATATTTTAACCCGTTTCCCGGCACTTTATAAATATTAATTCGCACACGGTGCGGTTCGTGCGGCCTGATTATGAATTTTAATTACATAATTTATATGAGTGCCCTAGTTTTGTGCTTATCGATTTGTGCTTGTAAAGGTTCTTAGCATTATTAAATTACGTGTTATAAATTATTAAAATTAAATCTTAATTCATAAAAACTTGTTTAAAAAAATGAGAACAGTTGCTTAAAGTTATAAAATAAAGTTTAACATAATCACGAGTTTAAAAACTTAACTGACCGACTTCCAATTTCCCGATAGTGACAAAATTTATATGGGATCACCCTTGAAATAAGCTCTATCAAACAAAAAAAGAATTTTGAAAATGGGTCCACATTTGGCGGAGATATCGAGTAACATACATAAAAAAAATACCGACACACACACACACACACTTTCACACCTTCCAATAAATCTTCAAGGACATGAAGTAACCAATTTTTCATTTTCAATCCTTTCAATAGATACAGAAGTTGCTGAAATAACCAATGTTCCTATTTCAAACCTTCCAATTGATATTTAAGTAGCTGAAGTAACCAATGTTCCTATTTCAAACTTTTCAAATATGTTATACAACCTGCTTTATTAAAATTACATAATACAACTATATTCAGCGAAGGAAATGCATCTCAGTTTGCGGTTATTATGCATTGTTGTTGTATGTTTGAGATTGAAATTGAATTCTATCTTTGGTTCTGTTGTGCGAGTAGAATTGTTCTCAAATCATAGGTACATAGTATCTTCAGAAGTACGTCATTTTATAGATTCGTATTATTCAAAACTTAGAATGATGCTTATATTAATGTGGAAGAGGCAAAAGAAGGACGACAGGGTATGGTACTCAATAGATTATTTGATCAAGGAAACCTATTTATGGTACTACGTATATAAACAATCCATAAATATGACTCAATGGCATGGTTGTATTGCGTGCGTACTAGAGGTATTATCGTCCTGCGGTCTCAGGTTCAATCCCCGAGACGTGCAAAGCCGTGCAAAGCAGTATCAGCCGGATTCTGTGATTTGTGCCCTATGGCGATAGGCTCGCCTCCAATCACATGTGGGACGGAAATGAGCTCCGTGAGATGTGGGTGCTCTAGTTCACTGGTTCGCCTCTGGCTGGCTAGTTTGCAGTTACAGGCTAAGTCTACGCATGTATAAAATATGTTTTTTTTTTTATAGCAGAGACTGGCAAACGAACAGATAGTCACCTGATGGTAAGTGATCTCCACCGCCCATAGACACCCAAGACACAATAAGAATCATGGGTGCGTTGCCAACCCAAAAAGAGGAAATGGAAGTGGAGGGGTAAGGGATTGGGAAAGGGAGGGGGGAAATGGGCCACCGGAAATCTCACTCACTGAACGAAACGCGACAGCAAGCTGCCACTTTACGTCGGTTTTCTGTGAGACAGTGGTATCAAACCGGTCGAGCCGACCCATTCGTGCTGTAGACGTAACTGTCTACAGCGTGGCTCTACCACTCCATGTATCTACTTGCATAAATCATTCTCCATGAAATAATACTATTCATAGATAATAAAATACACGTTCTTTACTCGTCTTAGTTGATTATCGCACGAACTAAACAAAGGCGAAATACCCACTATTGTTCACTATTCCGCAAATAACTAATTTCCATAATGGTCGCGGTTGTGTATCATAGGACTACCAACCATACAGTTTTCCCAAGTTATCCTCCACTGACGCTATGTGGATTATTCTATATACTAAACAAAGGCTAAATGCTCACTATTGTTCTAAATTCCTTAAATAACTGATATCAATAGGGCTGCCAGTTGTTTATCATAAGACTGTTAACCTTAAACTTCTTCCAAGTGTGTAGTCCGTTACTAACGCTATGTGGATTATTCTAGAGGTATATACTAAACAAAGGCTAAATGCTCACTATTGTTCTAAATTCCTTAAATAACTGATATCAGTAGGGCTGGCGATTGTGTATCATAGGGCTGCCAATCATACAGTTTTCCCAAGTATGTAGTCCGTTACTGACGCTATGTCGATTATTCTATGTACTAAACAAAGGCTAAATGCCCATTATAGTTCATTATTCTGCAAATAACTAATTTCCACAGCGATGTCGATCGTGTACGTATTTATTACAGCATTATTTTTTTACGGAGTTCTTGTGTAGAGTTGTTCTTTTTGAGTTAAGCGTATTACTTCAATCACTAAAATGCTCGCACAATATTTCCTTCAGTTTTCATAAATAATTCTTTCATCACAAAATTTTAATGACTAAAGAAAATTAAGGACTAAAAAGATACGTGTTTACTTTGAAGCCGGTTGCGCCATTTTGGTTTCGTGATCTATTTACATTTAAGTTTGATAACTTAAATGTGACATGACACTGACAATGACAATGACTGACAATGACACAGTGATCCGTGTCATACCTTATTTATATTATTGTAAATACGGTGTTTTATTTACTATAATACTAACGTCGGAATGTGAACAAGATTCCTAACTGATATATTATTGGGATTTTTTTTCCCAAGGCGCCATTTTTGTTTCTCTGCATACATTAGGGTTACTTAATTTTTTCGCAGTTACTCGTCTTTACTCTTCTTTTGTTTATGCAACATTTTGTTAAACTATTTTAAGTGACAGCTTTTTTACTTAGGTTGGTATATTATTTATAGAGTTTAGTTAAATTTGTGCCAAACTAAATGGAATATAGATTATACATTAGATTATATGATACCTTTCTTTCTAGATTGTTTTAAATAGTACCTATTCTGCAGATTTAGGTGGTCGATGTCAATGTTCGGGAAGTCATTGCATCATTATTTTGCCATAGGATGTCCACTGTAGGACATAGGCCTGTCCCGAAGATTTCCAGATTGACCTCAAGCGGCTTGCATCATACTTTGCATACTGGTAATAGTTCAAATATTGGGGAGTATTTACTTTATAGTATAGAAAATTACACTCTGGAAGTCTTATTAAAAATATTCTTGTAGTATCTATTTTAATGTATCCATCTGCGTCTTGTTGCTTCTATTCGTTTTAAATCAACTTTGAGTCCGCACATTACCGATATCAATTAAATAAAGGCTTTCATCGAGGCAGGTCGGAAATATTGGACGCGATTCAATAATAAAAACTGAACGCAACGGCATTCCCTTGGAAATTCTCAGAAGTGGCTGCAAAACAGGAATTCCCGGCAAAATAAATTGTTTATCTAGTAATTTATACTTGATAGACAATTTATTTGGTCGTTGTTTGAAAATATACGCGATTTAAATAGGTACCATAGTTCTTGTAAGAATCAAAGCTTCTGATGCATACATAGAGAAGGTTCTCAATACAAGACGTAGAGTTTTTGTTCCTAATAAATGTAGTTTAAACTTGATGTAGTATGGAAAATTATTTCCCAGGATAAAAACTAGCCTATGTATTATTCTGATGTTTAATTTATATAACTGTAAAGTTTCATCAAAGTCCATCCAGTTCTTTTTCCGTGAAAGAGTTACAAACCTACACTCACAAACTTTCACGTTTATAATATTAGTAGCGTATATTTTTTATTAAAAATATGTCTCCAATTTTATTTAAATATTAAAGATAAGGCAAAATCAGAACTCGAAGACACATACGAAAGGAAAATCCTAGAATCTCCTAAGAAGTTAAAGTAAAGCAAGCAACCATACCTGATTTACATAGATGATCTCATCAGACTCCAGCAGTCCCCCGGTGAATTTCTGGGAACCTGCAACAAAAATACATAAAGTTCAATATAAAAATACATAGATGTGGTGAAAGGACTCGTAATGTGTAAACTGGAAGTGTGAGTAGAGGGGGTAGGAAATAGATTATGGCGTAGTGCAAAAGCATAAAAGTCGTTGAAGATGATACCATTCTAAAAAAATAGTAACAATAATTAAAAGGTCCTAAAGTTTCCTTTCTTACGCGCGAAAATCAAATATCGCTACCAACCCACGCCTGAGGAAAGTGGAATGATTATGTTGGACTCGCCGGTCTTGCCTCCTGTTATTTATGTCCTTTTTTTTTTGTTTTTTTTTTTTTTGTTTTCGCGGGGAAAAGCGTTTTATCGCTACCGCCACGCCTGGGGGAAAACGTGACGGTTATGTCGGATTCGCCGGTCTTACGACCCAACGTTAAGCCGCCCGGGATAGATGGAAGCAACCAGGCGACCGTTGGGCCGAGTCCCTATCACTATGTACACCCTATACCGGCAATACCGACTAAAAACCCCGCGGTGGCCCTCTTCGGCGCATTGGGACGGTCCCGGGTTTCCCTAGGCGAGAAGCGCCCAGGCTTCAGCCGGAACCGTCTCTGCGCGGTGCCGACTAGCGGCCCGACTCCATTGTGGGGGGGCTCATAAGCCCCCGCCGCCGAAGGACGCCCTCGGCGTCAACGACAGCACGAGGCCAACCACCCGTGCTGCCGTCCATCTCGGGGTCGCATGTACAAAAGTACTAAAAGGGGCGCTACGACAGCCCCCCGCTGCGCGCCCGCGACCCCCGATGGCCCCTATAAGTCGCCTCTTACGACGGGCAGGGGATACCGTGGTGGAATTCTCCAAACGCCCCCAATCCACAGGGCGGGAGGCGTCGGTCAGTCGTCAACCCGACGCCTCCTACGTCTCCTCTGGCGGCGGGAGGGATCTGATCGTTCCCGATCCCTCTCGGCACTCTCCTTCTGCGAGATGACTACCTCGCAGAAATGGGCCACCGTACGCCAGGCCCTCCGGCTGTCGACCATGGCCGAAACCACAGCCGGCAACGAGAGGTCTCCTCCGACGACTGCTATGAGAGCGCTGCGCTCTTCGTCCCAGGCTGGGCACATCTCAAGGGTGTGCTGGGCCGTATCCTCCAGGCAGTTGTCACAATGGTGACACACGGCGGATGCCTCCACGCCGACTATGCGACACAGGTACTGGCCGAAACTACCGTGACCAGTAAGTACCTGTGTCAGCCGGAACGTCGCCGCGCCGTGGCGCCTGTCCAACCATCGCTGAAAGACAGGGCGATGACCCGCTGTCGGGTTTTCTAGCCTGAGACGCCACTCCTCCACGGCGGCTCTATGGAGGGAACCACGAATGGCCTCCACCTCCCTCTGTGCCGGTCTCACCCCGCGCGTGAACACCCCTTCCCGCCAATGAAATAAGACGGATAAGGACTTGGCGTCCAGATCCCATGGTATGAAACCGGCCAAGGCACAAGCCGCCTCGACTGTTATTTATGTCCTAACCGAATTTGTTTTCATTCCACATAGATATTATTTGATGACGTCTTAAGATATATGTATATTGGAAACCAAATAAATAAAGACTTAGAGCTATAACAAGAGCGTTATTTCTGCCTGGCGTTATCCCAGTTTCACGCCAGTTCCGCATTCCTAGTTAAACGCTACCACTTCGCTTGATCTTAAGGATCCTCCAGTGAGACCATTGGTTCTCGTATATGTCTCCAAAAGCTATTCTTTTAACCTAAAGGCTAGATGTACCTCGTCGATAATTCGCTTTCTGGATAAAGAACAAAGAACAACGAAAGAATGCTTTATTCCTATTTCAACAAAGATCTTGTAAAAGTGAATACAGAATCGTTTTGTCTGCAGCCATCCTACCAACCTATAACTACTATTTTTCACGATATTTTGCGTCAAAATTTGAAATGTAAATTAAACTAATTAATTTGTAAATTAAATTGTTTATTTAATAGGAGAACAAGATAATCAAATCAAATACAGAACATATTAATTAAATTAATACAGTACTCAATAAATTATTTCATAATATACGCTATAATAATAAACATTTCAATGCAACACAAAGCAATTAGTTTGGAATGATATTAAACTACATACTCAGAAAATGTTATTGTATTTACAAAGTTATATAAAACGTTGTTTTAAATCATTGCTTGTATCATCTGATCAATTAAGCAATATGTAATTCATATTAATTATTATATATAAAATATAGAGGTATATTTAAAAATATAAAAGTATTCGCGTCTGATATTAAAGGTTCAATAGGGTAATTTTTGACACTCAGTTCAATTTCGTCTTAGTTTAAGCCTTAAAATACTACCGAAATCGAGTTAAAAAGTACACTAATGTCGCGTTGAATTCGAGAACATGTCATTTGGTAATTTTTAACGTGACATTAGTGTACTTTTTAACTCTATTTCGGTGGAATTTTAAGTCACAAAATGCAATCGAATCGAGTATCAAAAGTCAGAGGGCCAGGATCAAAGCCATTAGTGGTTGGGATAGATCAATATTCAATAATATTAGTAGGTAAGTTACACCTCAACCTATCCCTTTGACCCCCAAATGGCGAGGTAAGGGTCGCAAAAGCTTATGAGTTATAAATAAATAACCTAAAAACTTTTGAATCCAGTCTCAGATCAGATTCTTTTGTCCCATGTTGTTGATAAACATTAAATATTATTTCGTATCTTCGAAACCAATGTTACAAACGTAAATATTAATATTATTGGACGGCAATTCGCTCACACAAGAGTAACAACAAGATAAAGTAAAAACACAGCGAGTGTTGTCTTTAGCCAAAATATTAGAACAGCGGCCTGAGCCGGCAAATTTCTGACAACCGTAAATTCATTCGAGCTCGATGCGCGTCTATGAAATTTGTATGAAATATTAACCAAACGTCATCAGTGCGCAGCGAACTCGAATACATTTACATTTACATTAGTTTTTTGTGCTCGGGCTACAGCTAAAAGAATGACTTAGGGAACCTAGGTATGACAAATAATAATATTCATATTTGGAAAGTCTTTACAGACTCACGTAAAAAATTAGACGTATAGAAACAAAGGCGGCAATCTGTAAAATGAATGAACATTTTTATTTAGATTGTGTGTGTTTTTTGGCAATGTGATCTAATATAGGCAGCCTCCGTGGCGCAGTGGGCAAACAGCCGGCTGTGAAGCGAGAGGCCGCGGGTTCGATTCCCGCATTGAGACAAATGTTTGTGTGGCCCACAGATATTTGTTTGAAATCTGGGTGTTGTGAGACCGAAAGTCTCTCATGGTCTCTGACATCCACGATACAGGTTATACCTAGTGTGGGGTCAGGACTAGTTGTGTGACTGTTGGGTGTATTTATTTATTTATTATTTATTTATCTAAATTTCTCCAATTTCGCTTGAGTAATTAATTTTAATATAACTGTAATGAAATTTACTGCCTCCGTGGCGTGGTGGTATTTCGGTACCGGTGAGGTCTCGGGTTCGATCCCCGGGTCGGGCAAAGTGATATTGGATTTTTCCCTATCAGCCCGGAGTCTTGAATTTGTGCCCGATATGGCGATAGGCTCGCCCCCTATCACATCTGGGACTGAACTAAGCTCGGCGAAATGTGGGTGTTCTAGTTCGCTAGTGCGCCTCTGCCTACCCCTTCGGGGATACAGGCGTGAGCTTATGTTATGTTATGTTATAACACACAAAACTAAAAGGGGGAAATAGATTTTCAGTATAAAGAGGTTCTTTTATAGAGATATAAATCATAGAGTACTGAGGTCAATAGGGACAATAGAGGCACCTTATCAACTTCTGCTTACCTCTTAGATACAGAAGTGAGATTATACCTGAGATCTATAGAGCGAACTTCGACTAAGTCTAAGTCAAAGTAAGGAACTCAGTAAGGATTTGGAATTGTTAAATCGAACTTTGCCTTAGTCCGAGTCATTTTTACAAGAAAAACAGACTGACAGACACACTAAGCAAAGATTGTCTTAATGATTGCTTAGGTTTACGTGAATGTTATTCACTGAAATTAAACTATTTTTACGGATTATATCACGATTTGGTTTTAATTTTTATGCCCGATGTTTCGAAAGCTTTGCAGTCTGACCCGTGACCACGAAGGCTGCAAAGCTTTCGAAACGTCGGGCATAAAAATTAAAACCAAATCGTGATATAATCCGTAAAAATAGTTTAATTTCAAGGATTTTCTTGTAAAAAAAGACTCGGACTAAGTCAAAATCCTCACTGAGTTCGTTACTTTGACTTAGACTTAGTCGTAGTTCGCTCAATGGTTTTAAAAAATAAATCGTTTCAACTGTGGTTATAAAAATCGTGGATGCAAAGTAGCTTTTGTTCCGAAATTCCCACGAGATCCGACAACAAGAATTGCGTGGACAAAACCATGAAAAAGAAGAAATAATATTTAACATTCGGGTTTTGGGATGAACAAAAGTAAAAGTAACTTTGATTTCCTCTTGCGAAACTGTTGTTCTTTTTAAGAAAAATAATCATTTAAATATCGTGCTGTGTAAGTTTCTCTATCCCACATTGGAGCCTACATTCGCGAGTAGAATCAATGGCATTATCGTTGGATTAAAAAAGTTTTTGGGTGTATTAATTGAATTATAGTCAAAGTTAATCAGAGACTAAGGGTCAGTGTCCACTGAGCTGTTAAATGAAGTTCAAATTGATAATGGAAATAGTCAACAAAACAAAGTTAAATGCTTAAAATAGTTGACTGCCTCGGTGGCGTAGTGGTATTGCGTGCGTGACACGACTATTGTCCGCAAGTCTCGGGTTCGATCCCCGGGTCGGGCAAAGTGATATTGGATTTTTCAGTATCAGGAATTTGCGCCCGATATGGAAATAAGCTTGCCCCCTATCACATCTGGCACGGAACTAAGCTCGACGAAATGTGGGTGTTCTAGTTCGCTTTTGCCTACCTCTTCGGGGAAACAGGCGTGCGCTTATGTATGTGTGTATATACAAAGTTAAATAAGATGTTAGAGCTTGCGCACAATGGCTCGAAGTTTTATAGGCTAAATGCGTGGAAAGGGGCTCACAAATTCCAAAGAATACCAAGATATACATATAATATTACATATTAGACTATGAAGCCATCATATACATGAATACTCCACTATCATAATATAGAGGTACATATAATATTACATATTATATAGGCATGTAATCTTTGACCAAGACCGAGAGGTACAATTTTGCCTATAGTATTGATGGGGTAGTTCGTCACGTCCACTTTACGTCGGTTACAAACCGCAGCTTGCTTTTGCGCTTTGATGAGTGAGATCTCCAAAAGCCAAATCCTTATTTTTTAGAGTTGACAACGCATCAATGATCTGAGTGTCATCCAACGCGAGATCATTTGAAATCAGTAAAACCATGAGTTTTTTTGGCATTACTCGCTAGCGACTCCGTAAAATATTTGTATGACGAACACCCGAACGCCTCTAGCGGTTACGCGGGGAACTGACTGAATACAAATATTGTACGTCCTCGCTGCAAATACGTGCAACAAACTCATGGTTGAGCTACTGGTGACCTACCTGACCTCTGTTTTAAAAATATGTAAACATACAAGCGAACGAACCTTGATAGTTACAAACTTCCACATATTAGACAAGATAAGGTACTCGTATTGTAAAGATATTAAATATTTTCTTGTGAGTCCGTCTCTAGATCCTATTTTAACTCGGCAAAATCAATCAGGTAGAAGGTACTCAGAAAGGCAAGACAGATAGTTTAGGGCTTTTTAACCCATATCATTTGTCGTCCCTCGATTGAACGCTCAGGTAGATTTCAATAAACATTGATTTATTATTTTCTTCATCATGGTCAAGTCACTACATTGGACTATTATAGTATAAAGTAGTTGTTTTTTTCGTCTTTGAATGGTTGATAGTAATAAGAATTCCAAAAGACAGTAATCAAACGGTATCAAAAATTGACGTAACTTTGACTTAGTCCAAGTAAATTTCTACAAGACAATTTTTGCTTAGTTTGTCTGATAGTCTGTTTTTATTATAAAAAATGACCCGGACTAAGTCGAAGTACGATAGACTCCGTGGCGCAGCGGGCAAATAGCCGGCTGTGAAGCGAGAGGCCGCGGGTTCGATCCCCGCACCGAGACAAATGTGTGTGTGGTCCACAGATATTTGTTTCGGGTCTGGGTGTTGTGAGACCGAAAGTCTCTCGTAGTTCCTGATACTCACGACAGAAGACTAGTATTTTAGTGTGGGGTCAGGACTATGTGCGTGACTGTTGGGTGTTATTTATTTATTGTATTTAAAAAATACACACCCAATTCGTTTCTTTGGCTGAGACTTGGTCGAAGTTCGCTCTATAGATCTCCTTAGATGGGCGGGGTTCAAAGTTGAAACAATGTGGACTTATTTCGACGCCAATTTGACGGCTACGAGAATTTATATTACGACATTATATATGTGTAAGCTTCATTAAACCCTTTGAACAGACACATTAGGGTTTGAGTTACCCCGCCCCGAATGTGATCTTTCAACAACTTCACATACGATCCCTGCAAATACATCGGGCTTTTGAATGATGGTTTTTACTTAATCTGGCTTTTGTGAAAAATTAACGCAACAAAATACAGTGAAAGTACTGTAAAAAAGAAAAAATATTTTTAAATCCAGTCTACAGTAGCCCGAGCACGAAAAACTAATGTAAATGTAAATGTATTCGAGTTCGCTGCGCACTGATGACGTTTGGTTAATATTTCATACAAATTTCATAGACGCGCATCGAGTTCAAATACATTTACGGTTGTCAGAAATTTTCCTGCTCAGGCCGCAGTTATATCCATCTATATGATACCAGCTGTTGCTTGTATAAAATAGATGGATATAACTGTAGACTCTCTAGAAACTCCGTTTGCGTGAAAACTTATTTTCCGGGATAAAAAGTAGCCTATATGTTATTCTGATATATAATCTACATACATACATACATAGACTCACGCCTTTTTCCCATAGGGGTAGGCAGAGACAACGGATTTCCTCTTGGTACGATCCTTACACACCTCTTTCGCTTCATTCAGTCTCATTACTTTCTCCATGCATGCACGACGGTTTATGGTACTTTTAACTTGACCTAATAATCTACATAACCGTAAAATTTAGTTTTTGCGTGTAAAGTAACAACATACATACACATACTCACAATCTTTCACTTTTATATTAGTAGGATATACCGCCTAACCACTGCTGGGTGTCTTTGGAAACCTTGAAATCACTACTCATGTATAATTTAGGGCTGAAAGGTTTTTCACATTGTCTATGAAAGGGATAAATAGTTTTTTTTTTCATGTGAATTAAAAAATGAAACTTTTTATACTACGTTATATAGAAGTACAATAAGCATAATATAACATAAGCATAATATAATACGCCTGTATGCCTGAAGGGGTAGTCAGAGTTACCCTAACGAACTAGAATGCACCCACATTTCGCCGCGCTTAGTCCGTCCCTGATGTGATAGGGGGCGAACCTATCACCATATCGGGCGCAAATTCCAAACTCCGGGCTGATATGGAAAAATCCAATATTACTTTGCTCGACCCGGGGATCGAACCCGAGACCTCAGGGCGGTAGTCGTACTGAAATACAGCCACGCCACGGCAGTAAAATAAACAGTAAGAACATAAATCTGCATAGCGCCTACCAATTACGCGAAACATATTTGTTCCATTATAACAAGGATATACCCTACGGAGTCGGAATGCTCACGCTTAATTACAAGGTTCGTTGAGTAAACTTGGTATGTAGTTGCAAAAAAAATAGAAGATCAAAGAATGTACAAGACACACGAGCTGTAAGGGGATATACGTTAATAAAAAAAGACACTAATTTCACAATTCATAATTGGAATTTCCAGTTGTATTTATTATTCATGTATTCAATTGGAATACGTAATAATATATTAAACAAGAATTCTACCAGTGGCAGTCCGTAATTAAATTGATTTTTACGGTGTAATTATAAACAATCATTTGTGTAGTAATAGAATACATTTAATTTATTATTTAATTACATTTGTTGCTATTGGAACATTTTTGGTTCACTAAAAAAATATCTTACATTATTTTCATCCTTAATTTATTTTATTTCATATTATATTATTAATTAATTTATTTAGAACACTGCAACTTTACTGTGTCTGCACTCTGCGGTTTAGCCGAAGCACGCAGCTGTTGTCCAATAATCTTCTCTTTCATATGGAAATTTCATTTTATTACACCTCTCGGATACTTTATGTAACGTCTACATTTAAATTTTTGCATGTAAATCAAGTTTTTAATATTTCCTCAACGAAAAATATCTTGCGACTTGTTTTCGTAACGAGGATGAATAATTTCGAGTTCCAAAATTGTTAGCTTTGCCTTACTGACGCTCGGAATACCTAATAGTATACTCAACTGAAGTATGAATTTTAGTAAAATCTTAGAGTTGTTTAGGGATTTGTAAGAACATTTCAACATAGAAATTATGTCAGTCACAAGACAAAAGTTGTCAAAAACATTTTCTTTCTTGACCTACTATTAGGAAATAATATTAGTTTAGGAATAAAGTTCTTTTTCTTCTTTTAGAACAAATGGCTTCTAAGCATTTATGATCATTCAAGGAATAAACTTGTTTATAGAGCAAAAGAGTTTGCTTTTGAAACACCTAAAATATCTTGAATTTTATAAAATTCAAACAACATAACATAAGCTCACGCCTGTATCCCCGATGGGGTAGGCAGAGGCGCACTAGTGAACTAGTACACCCACATTTCGCCGAGCTTAGTTCTGTCCCAGATGTGATACCCCTATCGCCATAAGGGGCAAAAATTAAAACAACCGTACTTCTATAATATTGTTGGTTGTCGGCATTTATAAGTTTCTTAGAAAGCTACCGTCTTCAATGCAGCAATATCAGGCAGCTTTAATAAAAATACTTAACACGCCCCGTTTGCGCGTTATTTCGTAAGGAAGCGTTCAGGAATAAAGGGCAATAAGTGGTAAATGAAGAAAAAAAAACGAGTAGGCGAAGATGAATTTATATTGTCCGCATAGTAATGGAATATCGAGAAGGCTCAGACTTTTCTTCGATAGTTTTCTTTTTCGAATTAATCGTGCTCCCTACTGCTATTAAATTATTAATATGATAATAATATCTTGATTTTTTTAACCAACAACGCAAAGCCAAAAGGAAGTGTTATGGTTTTTAGCAGGCGAAACTAATTGTCCGATTATGATGTAATAAATCAGATGTTAATCGATTTATAATTATGGCCCAGGCAAATATAGGATCACTTCATGATTTGGCAGCCTAATCGCTCAGCGGCTGATGGCCGAGCCGCCTCTGAAGGAATTCTCGAACAATCGCAAAACATTCTAGTGTGTAAATTGTAATAATAAAATCACAAGTTTAAAAACTTAATTGACCGACTTCCGATTTATCGATCGTGACCAAATTTATATGGAACACCCATGAAAAACGGACGAGGTCCTCAATTCGTCTGTATCATTTTTTTATGTATGTTACTCGATATCTCCTCCAAATGTGTACCGATTTTTTAAATTCTTTTTGTGTTCGATAGAGCTTATTTCAAGGGCCCCATACTAATTTGGTCACGATCGGTAAATTGGAAGTCGGTCAGTTAAGTTTTTAAACTTATGATTATGTATTTAATAGTTAGCAATCTTTGGAGGAGCATAAAGGCTCGTCATTGAAGAACATAAGAAGTAACTCAATCATGAGTTTTTTTAATATATCTCGCTAGCGTCAACGCAAAATATTACAATACAAAACTCTTGCAGTTATGTAGAAAATTCATATTTTGCGTACAACGAGCAGGGTAATATCGTGTAATATAATCGTGTCGTCAGCTTTGTACGAAATACGAACATGGCAACTAATTAGATCCATACTCCATTATTATTCGAAACACAATGTTGTTAAGATTTTTCATAATGTGAAGCTGAGCATAAGCTGAGCAACCTAATAATGAAATAATCAAAAGTTTAAAAACCTAACCGACCGTCTTCAAAATGTATCCGATCGTGACCTTCATATGGGCCCACCCTTGAAATAAGCTCCATCGAACACAAAAATAATCTTCAAATCGGTCCCCATTTGGCGGAGATATCGAGTAACATACATAAAAAATATAGACGAATTGAGGACTATGGCGATAGGCCCGCCCCCTATCACATCTGGTACGGAACTAAGCTCGGCGAAATGTGGGTGTTCTAGTTCGCTAGTATGCCTCTGCCTACCCCTTCGGGGATACAGGCGTGAGCTTATGTTATGTTTTATGAATTGAGGACCTACTTGGGAAATTATCGACCGACTTAAAAAAGGAGAAAGTGCTCAATTCGTATATTATTTTATCAGATATAATTGGATGCAGGCCGCTTCCAACAGGTCGATCTGGAAATCTTTGGGGGAGGCCTATGTTCAGCAGTGGACGTCCTATGGCTGATGATGATGATGATGATGAATTGGAATAAAGATAATGCTAAGCCTTCGTGGCGCAGTGTGCGAGTAGGCGGCTGTGAAGCGAGAGGCCGCGGGTTCGATTCCCGCATTGAGACAAATGTATGTGTGGCCCACAGATATTTGTTTCAAGTCTGGGTGTTGTGAGACCAAAAGTCTCTCATAGTTTCTGATACCCACGATACAGGTTGTACCTAGTGTGAGGTCAGGACTAGGTGTGTGACTGTTGGGTGTATTTATTATTATTTTATTATTTAATTGGTAGGCAGCTGGAACGGAAAAGCTCTCACATTGATCAGAATTCAGAATGTGTACGGGGCTTAAGGCCTCTTGCAGCTACGGGATAAATAAATCTCTTTTGTTTAGTTATATGGTTTAACCGAAATCTTGATTTAAAGATAGGTGTGAGCGGCTGGATAAATCGGGTTTAGGGTTAACTCTCGATTAGTAATAGCATTGCAAGCCACGATTAGTCGTAATTCGTAAATTCCATATTAAAATAAAGGCGAAACACTGGATTTTCTACTGATATTATTATAGGCGAATCGAGTAGAAGTATCAGAACAAATTGTAATTAAGATAGTTGAATCGGCAAAATTTTAATACCCACGTAGTATTATTCGTAAAAAGGGAAATTAATAAGAAAGGGGGATAAATTCTGAAAATTTTAACGCGAACAAAACCATTTTATTTGTATTTATCCACGCGTTTCCAAGCCATTATACGATATTTTAAGTGTGTGACTATATTATTGTTATGTAATATGTAGAGGTATATTGACAGCCTCCGTGGCGCAGTGGGCCAGTAGCCAGCTGTGAAACGACAGGACGCGGGTTCGATTCCCGCACCACACACAAAATGGTGAAGTCAGTTTTAAGTTTTTGTTAAACTTTTATTATTGTTTTTTTTTTTAAATCCATCACTCTTTTGAAACTGAATGATAATTGAGTAGAAAAAATTTATGGAATTCCCAAAACTTCAAAAAGGAAACCGTCCACGTGAAAGGTAGATAAAGCTCTGTGAATGAAAGCGTAAAAAACAAACATTGCATTGTGTCGAAAAACCAATAGAACTGAATAAAGCATTTTTGATTTTAAATTCATCTATTGTGTAGGAATTTTTTCAATGTCGCCTTCTTGGTCAGCATATATGGGCTATGGACCGGGAGGGCCTGGGTTTGATTTCTAGATTGGAAAAAATGAATTTTCTAGGTAGTATCAATTTATTAATTCTATAAAAACGATACCGTGTCCACATTTCGCCAGAGAGATAAATTCGCCAAGCTCAATGCTCATGAGCATGCATATAACCTCGCGTAATGAGATGAGGTTGAGGCGCCGAATTTCATATTCCTGCGAAAAAACCTGCTGATAGATATACGAAAACATTACCTAATGCAAATTAAGACTGACACCTGAAAAACGTGTCAGAGCGACAAACAGCGACAGTCACTTTCCGAAGTTCAGGGGCATGTCTCATAAATATTTCACTCGCAGTCAAAAACTAAGTTGTTGTACAAAATATTTTATTTGTATTTCCTAACCGTCAAGCTCAGAGAAAATGCTTTTTGCTTGTTTCTTGATATTCAACTCCGATATTATTTAGATTGAATTTCGCTAATTCAAGTAGCTGAAAGGCAGTCTAAGTAATCCAGTTATATTTGTAAATCTTGGCGCAAACTTTCCATATTCGGTTCTAAGAGGCTTTACAGAAAATAGTTGGAGTTTGAAAAAAGCAGCGATGGCTCAGTTGGGAATGGAACGGACTTCCAAGACGAGTGTTGGAGGTTCGTGACCACCTTCAAAAAGAGCATACACCTCTTTCTTTTTCCTCTTTATTTTCTATGTTATCTGTGTTTTCAATGGTATTCATATGTTGTGGATCATGAATGTAGTGGATATCATGATGCCGTCTTTGTTTTATGAATCGTGCCCATTTTATATCTCTGGTACTTTTTTAACTGTACTGCGTTTACCTTTTAAATGTAAAACTCATCAATATAATACACCCTATGTAGATGCACAGTTCTTTGCAAATATCCTCCTAGAAAAAGGTCTCAGGAATAAAACAAAGAAAAAGATCACAAGTTCTAAATAAATCAACATAAATATAACCCTATGTACGTGTCATAAAGTAGCTTTTTAAACGAAATGATCAAGGGTTCTTAAAATTTTGAAATTTTGAATTCTATCGGCGTCTGACTGTAGGGAAAAGGAGTGCTTAAGCACTCCTTTGCTGTCACATTTTCCGATCGTCAACTGTGCATCTAGGTAAATAATATACCGATGGTAAAACGGTAAAACCGGCGAGTGAAGAGAAACGAGATTAATCTGATTATAATACAAATGGATTGATCAATACCTCTATATCAACTAAACTAACTAAATCTAAAATAAACTAACTAATGTAACTAAACCAATCTGTGTGTAAAGTGTAAGGAAATTGTATTTTTTTTTGTTTTTGATCACAATCAAACCATTTTACATAGTAAAAAAAGACAAAGCCAGTTTATTTATATCACCTGTAAGTTTCTATTCACCCCAATTTACGGTCACTGTCGTATTCAAATAAAAAATGATTTTCGATTGAAATAAAAACATTAATATTTTTCCGCTATTACTAACAACAGATCTTTAGGTGACTCACAGCAACTCTACTTAAATGGCAGATAATTGATTTCTCAAGTTTATCCCTTAATTTATATTTTACAATCTACAGTATTAACTTACTTGAGACTGGCAATTAAACTCGATATTTGTAGTTAAATTAATTTTAAGGACTTTTAATTGAAATAAAATACGACTTGTGTTCCAATGAATAAACTCAACACGGCTACACAAATAATTGTCTTGGGATTATTGAAGGTTATCAGAAAAACATTTACCCTCTTACCGAGGCAACATAACATAACATAAGCTCACGCCTGTATCCCACAAGGGGTAGGCAGAGGCGCACTAGCGAACTAGAAGACCCACACTTCGCTGAGCTTAGTTCCGTCCCAAATGTGATAGGGGGCGAGCCTATCGCCATATCGGGCACAAATTCCAGACTCCGGGCTGATATGGACAAATCCAATATCACTTTGCCCGACCCGGGGATCGAACCCGAGACCTCAGAACCGTAGTCGTACCGAAATACCACCACGCCACCGAGGTAGTTGGGTAATAATAAAATAAAAGGTGTAGACCTTTAGGTCGATTCTCTAAGAAACGCCACAACGTTGCGATCGATGACGAGCTCGCGCAGTGCACATCGTTGAGATCGACGGAGCGTTCAACGTTGTTAGGTCTTAGAGAATACCATTTTCCATACATTTATGTCAAACGCCTTGCTCGAGAGAGCTAGTTCGCATAAGCACCGTCATCACTCAAAGCGCTATTGCGTGCGCTTTGTACCTTGCTGAATACAAAAATGACAACATCGTTGCCGCAACGATGCCGCAACGATGTTTTCACAAATGTAACCTTAGAGAATCGACCTGCTGTATCACGGGAGGGGTCCTTAGAGATGTAAATTAATGTAACTGTTATACCCAAGATTCGCTATAACATATTTCCATTAGTAAGATATATTTACATTTAAACAAATGTTCAAAGCTAATAAATTCTGAATGTCCAACCTCAGATTTAAACCGTGATCTTAATGGTTTTTATGGATATATATTTAGTTACTTTACATCTTTCTTTCTATCTGCCCTAATGGCACCTTAATTTGAGGTCGACGTAACACACTTTTTAAGCATGTTGCAGAAAGGATTTGGCTTAATTTTACGACCGGCCTGGCGTCAACTCACTCTGCGGGGTCCAGTCCCAGGAAATTAAATTAGAAAATTATCTTTTCCCGACCTGGGAATCGGAGCCAGCACCTCCCGATCCACAGCCTATATATGCTTCCACTAAAGAGGCGGCATTTAGTTACTTTACATACCAACACATTTTTAATCTCATAAATAAACATGCCAATATCCAACGATATGTAATAATATTGGCCCCGTAATATAGTAATATTACAGGGCTGGGCTGGGACAGTAGTCCCACGGCTGGGCACGGGTCTCCTCTACTAATGAGAGGGGTTAGGCCTCTGTCTACCACGCTGATAGGTAGATATGATAGTAATGCGGGTAGATGCTAAGAATAGTCTGTCACTTTTTTCCTTGTGTCAGACTGTTTGAAAATAAAAGGAACAGATTTTTTCACCATTTGCTCAGTTAAACTGTTTTTATAAGTAAGGCCCTATATGTTTAGATTATAAAATTGTCATAAGTAATTCATGAACATTCACAGAACATTCTAGGGTGTAAATTTTTATAAGCGCCCTCGCATTGTCATAAGTGTTATATGGCGTTAGTGACGTTTGAGATCAATTTTTATGTATGGAACCATGCATGATTGCCTCTCTATTACATCTATAAAATCTATCTCTCTGACATTATGACCACACCACAACGAACCCGACCCGTCGCTAAGCTCAGTCATACCCTAGCTGTCATTGTTATTGTTTGTCTGTTTACCAACATTGTAGGACAACCTTTATTAATAGGGGATATAACAACATGACATGTAATTATAACTTCAGATTTTTATCGTTAAATGAAATAATGATTTCTTAGGTTTACGTAAATGTTTTGAATTTAATGTTTTTCATTGAAATTAAACTATTTTTACGGATTATATCACGATTTGGTTTTAATTTTTATGCCCGACGTTTCGAAAGCTTTGCAGTCAGTCTGATCCGTGACCACGAAGGCTGCAAAGCTTTCGAAACGTCGGGCATAAAAATTAAAACCAAATCGTGATATAATCCGTAAAAATAGTTTAATTTCAGTAAAATGAAATTCTATTCACTATTGTTTAGGCTTTAGAGAGCGAACTTCGACTATGTCTAAGTCAAAAAAACAAACTGAGGATTTGGAATGTATAAATCGAACTTCGACTTCGTGTCATTTTTCCCGAAAAATTCTTTGCTTAGTCTTTCTGTCAGTCTGTTTTTCTTGTAAAAAATGTCTCGGAATAAGTTGAAGTTCGATTCAGAAATTTCAAATTCTCACTGAGTTCGTTTCTTTGACTCAGACTTAGTCGAAGTTCGTTCTATAGATCTCAGCCCTAAAATTGCTGATGCGTTTCCTCAACCTCAAAAAGGAAATGTAAAACGAACTAAATGTATAACCAACACCTGTCCAGAGAATAATCTGAAAGTACTTAAAACGGATAAATCCCTACCATTCCAACGGACAATGATACTGCGTTCTGCATATTATCATTCTTCTAATTTAATATTCACAACTTTAAAAGCATGCATGTGTGAACTTAGTAAAATGAGTACGTGACCGCGTAAAATTATATGAAACCGTCTTTATTACATTTGATATAAAGTTATAATTGCTTTTTATTAGATACTTCAATACTTTAATAACTTCAATGGATGTTTGAAAGACTATTTCATTATTTCATTCGATAAGTTTTATTACAATTTGGAATAGATGAAGTTTTTATTGATAGCAAAGGTATGTTTTTGAAACACATTTTGTCTACGTGATTAAAATTCTTAACAGACAACTATTTAATTCAATTTTAAGTATGTTGCAGAAAGAATTCAGCGTAGTTTTTACGACCGGATGGCTGCCATACGTCAACCCCTTCTGGAGAGTTATAGGATTTTCGATAAGATTGCCAAAATAACATAACATTATACCACGTCTACGTCCCGTGAGGACAGAATACAGAAACCAGTAGCTTCAGAAAATGACCCAACATCCGATCTTATAAACTTTACATAATTAATGGGTATTAGTATAGTCAATGCCACCAAAAGAAAACTTGTATCGGTACGTCAATTGAACCCGCGGCCTCTCGTTTAATAGATGACTACTCGCCCGCTGCGCCACTGACGCTGTGAGGCTGAATTATATGCAGACATTACATTTTTCGTTTTAAAACTTGTACTCTAGGTATCCATCATGTACATTAAAATGTACAGTACACACAGGGGCGCTATCGCACTGCATGGAGTGTCCATTTGAGCTCTGAATACTATCTTACTCGTATCATCAAATATTTACACTATTGCTGTTTCGTATTTATTATACTTGAAACTGTAATATTTAAGTTTTCGTTATCTTCTTCTACCTGCTGTTTATTCACGTCAATCGATTATTTATTTCTAGTTATCCTTATATATTTCAAAATTATTTGAAAAAATAGGTACATCTTTAAATAGATTAAGAATTAATCTCCAAAGTCCAACTGGTTAAATACCTAACTTAATATGCCATTGATTATGTACTATCGACCTGATACTCAAAGTCTGATGCCAAAATTAATCATCTGTCAAATCTCGTGTCAAGAGTCAAGAGTCAAGACAAAATCGAGTGGCTAAAAGCATGGCAAGGCCCAAGGGTGACCTTTTAAATTCTGGAAACCGAATTATTTTGACTTTTGACTATCTTCTTTTGTGTAAGACTTTTGATAACAGTCTCATAACAATGACATTTATTTCTTGAAATTCAGAAAAAAGTCTCAATTGAGTTTGAATTATTTATTCCAGTAAATGCAAAGTGAAAAAGAATCTTGTCTACCATCTCTTTCACTTTTTGCATTCAACAGTCCCGTAAACAAGTAAGTCCCTTTTGATTTGTAGATACCAATGCGATGCTGTTCTGGGAAATGTTGCTTTGAGTCTGTGTTATACAAAACTTAGTGCTTTGATGCTTGAGTTTTATTTTTAACTTTGAAAAGATTCAAAGCATTTCAAAGAATATTCGCGACAGGTTGCAGCTGTGGAGGATTAATTTAATCAAATAGAAAAACCGCCTTGGCAGAGGTATATCAAAACTTATGAAAATAATAATCTAAGCTTTGATATAAATACCGACTTCAACTGCTTTCTCAGTCACAGTTTTTAAGCTAATACTTTTTTTCTTTGATTCACGTTTAACATATTTTTGTGCGATCATTCTAGTAGTACGTGTACTTAGTTACATAGGCAACATCGTGCGTGTTCCTACATAAGGAGGTGAAGATAACGGATTATGATAAAGATACATTAGGGTTCAACCATGACTTTTTTAACGTTTCTCGTTAGCGCCTACGTAACATAATTTACAAACATTATCTCCCCACGTAACCACTAGACGCGTTCGGTTGTTTGTCGTATAAATATTTTATGTAGTCGCCAGCGAGAAATTTCTAAAAAGTCATGGTTAAGGTACGTATGGCAGTAGCGTAACTTGGTAAAGACGTGAGCGAAGTCACATCCGCGAGGAAAGAAAAGGGATTCTTTAATTCCGTGACGTTCTTTTTCGAGCGTAAAAGTGATCAAATTAATTACATAGTTGTTTGTAGTAAAGTATGGGTTATCATATTTAAAAGGGCTTTGCGAGGTACCTTTAAGTGCGAGGCCGCGGGCTAGGGCCCACTTCCCCAAGTCTAGCTACGCCACTGACTGGTGGTAGCTGTTAGGATTCTCATAAACGAGTGTTCGTTTAGATAACTATTAAGTACCAAGTAGGAGTACCACAGTAAAATATATAAAAGCAATCATCATTATGCAACCATCAAAAAGACACGCACAATGGTTCGATTCTTAAACGAACTAAATGCGGAAAAAGGAGCCCACAACCAATACCAATACCAATGCAACCATCAAAATCTAACATAAAAAAGCTTACAGGTATACGCGTGAAATAAAAACCTACCTTCCTTTTAAACTCGGTTTTACTTACCAATTTAACTGCGTCAGTTTTTACCTCACTTTTGAAATGAATTGTTAATTTAGTTTAATTACGTGACTGCGGTATATCTAATTCCAGTTCGTGGTTTGCTTTCGTGACCTTGAACTAACCCCAAATCGACCTGATTTCGCTTAGAACCTACTTTGTTTTGTTAGAATAGGCTTAGCGATAAGCCCTTAAGGACAACGAATGCGGTCTCTTGAAGTTGTTTAAAGAAATACCTTGCAGGCAATGCCAATAAGCGAAGGGTTTGTTTGCTTAAAGAAAATAAATCCTATCAGCCAGGATATTGAATCTATTATTATTATTGAGTTACGCCACAAACCCAAAGCTTTTGAGCCAAAAGGTTCTTAATGATCTTCAAATAGCCTAATTGGTGCCCTTTTATCTATATCTATAACATACCTTACTAAATCTACAGTTAACAATTTTTCCATACCTAATTATTGGAGTTGAGACAATTACTCGTATAATTTACATCAGTAGCCCGAGCACGAAAAACTAATGTAAATGTAAATGTATTCGAGTTCGCTGCGCACTGATGACGTTTGGTTAATATTTCATACAAATTTCATAGACGCGCATCGAGTTCGAATACATTTACGGTTGTCAGAAATTTTCCTGCTCAGGCCGCAGTGCTGCCTTACATCCAACTGCTTCAGTTGTAAGTTTCCTAATACATGAGGTTAGTTCACCACCTATTTATGGAAGGAAGTTGAAAACTTATATTGCTAACTCCTCCCTATCATTTTATTTCATTAATTTCGGTGCGAGGTATAGACATTTTCGCATTCTCAGAGACTCACCTAACTTCACTGTTGGGTGTCGATGCCGGCTATTGGTGATAGGAGTTCCATAACAGTTTAGGCAAAACAGTCTCAACAAAAACACAGCTAGCTCTCACTTTAGGTTTTCTGTGAGACAGTGGTATCGAACCGGTTGAATAATTCTGCTCTGCCACTATAAAGCGACGATGATTAAGTAATATTGAATGTCTCTGCTGCTCTCTGCGACGACGTATCAAAATGGCGCTGCGAGGAGAAAAAGCTTTGCACTTTGCTTTGCACTCAAACCAATTCAGTGGCCCGAGCAGGAATATTTTTGAAAATTATGACGTTTAGTTAATATTTCTCTATTTTGGTTGAATTTTAAGTCACTAAATGTAATCGAATCGAAGTCAAATTCGAATCGTGTGTCAAGATTCAGGGGCCTGTTTGGACCACTGTATTGATACGTTATTGTTTCACTCCATAATATAAAGAATAAGTATACCCGCCTGTATCCCCGAAGGGGTAGGCAGAGGCGTACTAGCGAAGTAGAACACCCACATGTTGTGCAACTATAAGTACGTTTTGATTCACGGTGTTATAATGAGGTACTTGACTATTTTTTTAAATTAATTTTATATGAAAATAACGTCGTCTAAAATATAAAACAGAAAGAAATACTGAAATATTCTCAAAAATAAAAAAGTTGAAATTGAAATATGGTGTAACCGTCAAACTGTGGGAAAGAGAAGTATCAGTTCAACTACGTCACGCCATAACGGTACGTGAGTTGGAAAGGGATAGCAAGATATCTGCAATATGCCCCTACTCTAAAATTTAAAACATTAATTACTGCCTCATTTTTCAACTTATGTCGATGCAGTTTTTACAGAAAGGTTTTTTTTTTGTTTTATTTGCTATTATATATAAATATGTGTATATAATCAAACATAGTCAAGTACCCCATTGACTGCCTCCGTGGCGTGGGTGGTATTTCGGTACGACTACGGTTCTGAGGTCTCGGGTTCGATCCCCGGGTCGGACAAAGTGATATTGGATTTTTCCATATCAGCCCGGAGTCTGGAATTTGTTCCCGATATGGCGATAGGCTCGCCCCCTATCACATCTGGGACGGAACTAAGCTCGGCGAAATGTGGGTGTTCTAGTTCGCTAGTGCTCCTCTGCCTACCCCGGGGATACAGGCGTGAGCTTATGTTATGTTATGTAGTCAAGCACCCAATTGCACCACATATTACAAACTTAAGCACACAATATAGTAAAACTTGTGTTACGTCAAAATTATTCCACACCATGTGAGTGTATTACTATAAACTATGTAGGAAGTCGCGGCTCAATCGTAAAGCCTCTAAATTCACGAATTCCATGAGCATGAGCTCCGTACATAAGATTAAATATTCAATAAGGATAATCTGAACACTATTGTGAACAGAGGTTATAAAAGTCTACACTAACCCACTTGTTGCTGACGTATGTAAAGATAAATAAATAAGAATTCACATTTCTGACGTAAAGAAAAAGGACTCCACCTCGCCTATAGTTATACAGACGCCACAGAGAAGAACGCAACGCACACAAACGCACCTGTAAAAAACTGCCATACGCCATTCGTGTCTATAGATTAAATGGGTCGAAACTCCAGCTTCACTTTCAATGTACCTAGCGCTCCGTCCATCTTTTATTACGTCTGTGGTTTTTCTTTATTTTATTATAAAATGTATTTTACAATAGCATAATTTTGAGAAAAAAATCTTTTGACGCATAACATTTACGAATGTTGTAATGAGCAACTTTTGAACGTCTTTGAAGCAAATATGTTTCATATAAAAAGAGCCGTCTCAAATTATACCTTTTAGTTTGATGCTGAAGAATTTCTAGTGGGACTCTTTTCTACTGAAGGACTCTCGTTACCTGAAAATTGTATGTCATAGTACATACATTATATAAAGGTAGGTACATTCTTGCCTCTTTAATCTAGTTGCCTAGGTCTTGCCTATTCGGGTTGATAACCGCAGAGTCCTGGGTTCAAGCATTTAGCATAAGTACCCTCAAAACTCGGCAAAGTATCCTTAGATAACTCTCTTCTCTAATATTTAATAATAATCTGCCCATAACAAACCCTGAAATATGTATGTCTTTCCTTCTACCGCCGTTATCCCACCTTAATGTGGGGTGGGAGCAACACACTTTTCAAACATGTTGCAGAAAGGATTTGGCTTAGTTTTTACGACTGGCTGTCTGCCTGACGTCAACCCCCCTCTGAGGGATCTAGTCCCGAGCAAATTAAATTAGAAAATAAGTTTTGCTTGACTTGGGAATCGATCCCAGGACCTTTCGATCCACAGCCAATAATTATATGCTGCCATTGGACCAAGGAGGCGACATATGTATATATCTATAGTAACATTTTATAGAGAAAAGATTTTTTTTACTGACTAGGCTTATAAAATACTGAACATTTATTAAACACAGACTCCGAGGCGCAGCGGGCGAGTAGCCGGCTGTGAAGCGAGAGGCCGCGGGTTCGATTCCCGCACTTAGACAAATGTTTGTATGACCTACATATATGTGTAGGCCAACCGTGAGTTTTTTGACATTACTCGCTAGCGATTCCATAAAATATTTATATGACCAACACCCGAACGCCTCTAGCGGTTACGCGGGGAACTGACGTTTTCCATACAAATATTTTACGTCCTCGCTCACATAAATACGTGCAACAAACTCATGGTTGCGCTATTGTGTCGGTTCTGGGTGTTGTGAGACCGAAAGTCTCGTAGTTACTGACACCCACGTTACAGGATATACCTAGTGTGGGTTCAGATTTGTGTGTGACTGTTGAGTGTATTTATTTATTTCTTCTTCCACCTGCCCATATCCCACCTTATGTGGGGTCGGCGCAACATACTTTTTTGTTCAAGCATGTTGCAGAAAGGATTTGGCTTAGTTTTTACGACCGGCCGCCTGCCTGACGTCAACCCCCTGTGAGGGATCCAGTCCTGGGCAAATTAAATTAAAAATTTGCTTTGCCCGACCTGGGAATCGAACCCAGGACCTCCCGGTCCACAGCCTATACCTACTACCCACTAGACCAAAGAGGCGACTGTATTTATTTATTTATTATTAAAAAATAATTTTCTTATAGATAGTTATCCCGGAAATTTCAAAGGTTCCTATGAGATATAATAATAAAATTATGATTGCCGTTTCGTTAGTCATTAAGAAATAACTTTGTATTCATAACTACAACACGGCGATGTGGACGTGACCTAAGACTCTGAAGGTTAAAAGGGAAACATAAGCCAAATTATTCCGCAGTTTCCTACGCAACCTTCTATATTATTTACGCGTGAAGAAGTAATTTTGTAAGTGAACAATCTGGGCAGGTCATGCGTACTTATATTGAGGTGATTCTGGTGTAAGGGTGTTTATATTATTCCGTAGTTTGTGTGTGTCTGAATGTAAGATTTGTGCGTGCGTGCTTGCGTGCATGCGTGCGTGCGTGCGTGCTTGCTTGTGTGCGTGCGTGTGCGTGTGTGTCCTTTTAGGTTGGCAACGCACCCATGATTATTTTTGTGTCTTGGGTGTCTATGTGCGGTGGAGATCACTTACCAACAGGTGACCCATCTGCTCGTTTGCCAATTACTGCTATAAAAAAAAAACAAAAAAAAAGCAACTTTATGAAACAATCTGTATATCGAAAATATACCTGATTGAGTAATATACCCAAAACTACCGACGAATTCAAGTCGATTAATAAATAACCCAACAGTCACACACATAGTACTGACCCTACACTAGCTATAACCTGTATCGTGGGTATCAGAGACTAAGAGAGAGTTGCTGGCCCACAACACCCGATCCAAAACAAATATCTGTGAATTCGTCATCATCATCATTAGCCATAGGACGTGCACTGCTGGACATAGGCCTCCCCTAAATATTTCCAAACTGACCTGTTGGAATCGGCCTGCATCCAGCAACTTCCTTTATCGGGTTGTCAGTCCACCTTGTAGGTGGACGTCCTACGCTGCGCTTGCCGGTACGTGGTCACTGCCCCTTCAACTTGCTAATCCTATGGGCTATGTCGGTTACTTTCGTTCTTCTACGGATCTTCTCATTCCTGATTTGATCACATAGAGAAACACCGAGCATAGCCCTCTCCATAGCGCGCTGCGTGACTATAAGCTTTCTTATGCGGCCCATAGTTAGAGACCACGTTTCAGTGCCGTAAGTCATCACTGGTAACACACAACTATCAAAGACTTTCAACTTTAAACACTGAGGTATTTTGAATGAGAAGACTTTGGATAGTTTCCCGAATACTGGACAGCCAATGCCCTGTGAATCATACAAACATTTATTTTGAAGCGGGAATCGAACCCGCAGCCTCTGGTTACACAGTTGATCACATTCCCGCTGCGCATGGATGTATTTTTAAAGTAAAATACATTTTTCTTTTACCTGCCTTTATTCTACTTTAATGTGAGGTCGGCGCAACACACTTCTTTAAGCATGTTGCAGAAAGGATTTCGCTAAGTTTCCGACTGGCTGCCTACCTGACGTCAATCTTCCTCTAGGAGATCCAGTCCCGGGCAAATCAAATAAGAAAAATCGCTTTCTCCGACCTGGGAATCGGGCCCACGACCTCCCGATTTACAGCACATATACACTGCCAATCATAAGACGTTAGTTGACTGATACATATATTTTATTTTTAAAAATGCGACTAAATCAACGTTAAAAATACATATTTGTCGTTTATTCTGAAATCCGGCTTCGGAAAGCATCACTTCAGTCCGTGTATAGCAACACTGTTAGATTAAAATTTGTTTCTGGAAATAGCAAATACACATTCCCCGATAGCATAACGCGTAGCCCCGTGAAATCACACACTGTATAAATAACCGCTATTCCGCACTGGTCATTGATGTTTGCGGATTCCTGATTTGTTGGGAGTTGGTGATTATTTATGAGATGTTCAGCCATCTAAAGCCTAATCGTATAGTCCGATGGTTTTGAAGTTATTTGCAATGGTTACACATTTTAGACTTATATAATATATATAATTTATAATAAAAATGTCTATACGCCTCATTGTTCTAATATATTAATATGGATTGTCGGTTGGGAAAGCCTAATGACCAAAAAAAAATAAGAGGACGAGACATAACTACGAAAAAATAAAGCATGCCTAATATATGGAGAGAAACCAAAATGGTGACTTTGCAAGAGAGAATCCCATTAACATAGCAGTTGGGTATCTTCTTCAGAATCCGTAATTAGTCAAATCAAATCTTACTTACACATGATAAAAAATTTAAATTTCGAATCGGTTCAAAAATCAAAAAGGGTTTTTTTTCTACCCAAAATACTATATTTGCTGTTTTATTTAAAAATTACTTCAATACGCAAAATACCTCCCAAAGGAACCCTTACACTGCACCGGTGAGGTCAATATATTAGAAGGCCATAATTTGACAATTAGACATTTTATAAAAAAAATATTTTGTATACACGTTCATACCCTCTAGAAGTATAAAAACGCAAAATATAAACGAATTTCGGAAACTCATTTTTTTCATTGCCCGCTTGACGTGAAATGCCCCATATATAAATACCTCTAGATTGCGAAAGTAAACTGGCGGAACCGGCTTCATTGTAAACACGTATTTTTCGTAGTTATGCCGGGTCCTCTTATTTTTTTAGTCATTGGTTGATTAATATCATACGACAAGACAGCATAAAATATCTATCGCTAATGATAAAAAGTCGATTTTTATTTTTATTTTCATGCTTTGTTCAGTAGCACTATTAATTATTCTGAGCAAATAAACACAAACTTCGACGACTTCAAAGTAAACACGTATTTTTCGTAGTTATGTCATGCATGTCCTTAATTTTTTCTTTAGTCATTGGGAAAGTCTAACTGAGAGCGAGAATCCAGATCGGGTTAACATCAGGCAGCCGGTCGTAAAAACAAAGTCAAATCCTTTTAGCAAAAGGCTTGATATTGGTGTCAGAAGAGAAAGGTTTTTTTATAACTGAGATTAACAAACGAGCAGATGGGTCACCTGATGGTAAGTGATCTCCACCGCCCATAGACACCTAAGAAACAAAAAGAATCATGGGTGCATTGCCAACCTAAAAGGAGGGAATGGAAGGGGAGGGAACGGTAGGGTGAAATGGGCCACAGGAAATCTCACTCACCGAACGAAACGCGACAGCAAGCTGCCACTTTACGTCGGTTTTCTGTGAGACAGTGGTATCTAACCAGTCGAGCCGACCCATTTCCTGCTGTAGACGTTACTGGCTACAGCGTGGCTTTACCACTCAAAATCAGTGATCACTGATGAAGCATCCAACTCCATCCAACATCCAACTGGTTCTATAATTTATTAAAACCGAAATAAATAATATTATAATGAATTATAACATTGGTACGCTCTAAAAATGTTTTCACAATTATTGCATAAATGTTTTCCACTACAACCAGTTTGTAGTAGTGGAAATTAGTTGGGCTGCTGGTGGCGCATGCCTAGACCAGCTCGCCACCTTGCAATAAGGCCTGTAGGGGTAGCGTGGAACGCGCTTTTATGACTGCGCTCCGTCTGAGCAGTCTTCAGACCGCGAGTGGCCGACTCCTGCGGAGGTTGCGGCTGAATGCAACTGCGTACCCCGTGACCTTCGTAATAGGGAGAGAGAGGAACACCGCGGGATTTAGTCGGTAGGACGGCTTAAGGGCCGGTGAGTCCGACATACCTCCATGCCCCGGCATGGAGAGATCTGTAAATAGATTCCCCGAGGGAAAAAAAATGTGGAAATTAGTTGATTAAGATGCTTCGTTTTCCGTAAGTTGACCCTTAATAGGTTCTTGGCCTTATTCGTCTATAAAACAGGACTTGGTACGAGTTTAATAATACCATTATACCACAAGTGTTATATTGTAAACAAAATTCACCATGCATAGAATAAATACCGTAGGGAAATCCTCGTTTCGTAATGAGATTGATGCAAGTCTATAGGGGATTTCATTCCAGGAACTGCATTGTTGCTAAACAAGGTATTAATACATTAATGTGAGGAGAAAACACGTAGAAGTGATCGAATATCGGAATATAGAATCTGTTTCTATACCGCATTGAATCAGCAGATGGTAACCAAAATGTCTATTAAGGGGTTATAGTCCGATTGCTAATTAAACGGAGTAAACTGACAGATCGAAATGTCACTTTCCAAAATAATGTTGCTTATTTTCGAAACATAGTGATTGATCTAGTTCAATTTTTATCATTCAAAGAAACAATAACTCGGCTCCAACTTGTAAAATTAGAATTTTATTGCGTATTTTTAGAAATTTCGGCTTAAACCGATTAAATTAATTTTTATGTGTAAATAATTTTGCGTAAATAATCACAACAGATACGCGAAATGATAACAATTAAAATTACAAATATTACTTTTATTATTTGAGAAAAATTGCATCCAGCACATTACTAGCTTTATTCCAATAGACATGCAGTACTAATCACACATTAGGCAGGAATTACGACTTTGAGTTGGACTTTAGAAAATGAAAGAATGAAATGGTTCACTGAATTGAAATGTTTAAATAATCTTGATCTTTCTACCGCAGCTCTATTTAAATTTCACGAAAAAGTGGCAACATTCGAAATGTCAGTTTACTCCGTTTAATTAGCAATCCTATTATAAGGCAGAAGGCAAAGGCTAGTTACTAGAGGTCGCCCAGTGGTCGGAATTCGGCCATAATTTATAAAGAAAAGCTTTATGCTCTTTATGCACTCCGTATAAACTTTAACTGTCTCTTTCACATTAAACCGTTCGCGCAATTCTCTTAAAAACGTACAAAGTTTTCACTTCACATAACATAACATAAGCTCACGCCTGTATCCCCGAAGGGGTAGGCAGAGACGCACTAGCGAACTAGAACACCTACATTTCGCCGAGCTTAGTTTCGTCCCAGATGTGATAGGGGGCGAGCCTATAGCCATATCGGGCACAAATTCCAGACTCCGTGCTGATATGGAAAAATCTAATATCACTTTGCCCGACCCGGGGATCGAACCCGAGACCTCAGAACCGTAGTCGTACCGAAATACCACCACGTCACCGAGGCAGTTTTCACTTCACGTAATACAATATATAGATATTATATTGTTTTTAACACCCTTGTACACTTTCGTATCGTCATGGCACATTTTAAAAATGAAATATGCTTTCCATTAATGTTACGGTATCTCGATTCAACACTTGTAGGTCCGAATTCATTTTTAGAAACAACTAAGGGCGACTTGCAGCACGCACTTAAATCTCGATTTAAATATACGAATATCTAGGTTAAACCGTATTTATGACTAACTCTAGATTATAAATAGTGCTGCAAATCACCTTAATAAAGAAAAACGTCCACTCAAGAAAAAAACATAAATACGCCGCGGGAATAAGGCAAATGTAATTCCGCCATTTCCGTCCAATTATCATGTTAATATTTTCATGTGAGAAGAATAATAGAGGTAGAATTTGCACGAGCCTCATATTAACAAGTGGGTCGTCTAACTCGATATTATTATTTAATCACACCAATTAGATCGGCGAGAATATAATAAGCTGTTAAGTTAGGTATTAATCGTACAACTCCCACATACTGTATGGTTAAGCAATAGCAAAAACACCTTATTAGCCTCTAGTATTACCAAGACTTTAAGCTATATCGTTGCTTGGAAAAGTTTTGTAGTTAGTGAGTTTGGATCGCAAATAACATATACATAAGCTGTATCTCCGAAGGTGAAGGCAGGTGCGCACTAGCGAACTAGAACACCCATATTTCGGCGATTTCCGTCCCAGATGTGATAGAGGCCGAGCCACCGAGGCAGTCCATTTTGCGATGGAATCATCATCATCATCATCATCAGCCATAGGACGTCCACTGCTGAACATAGGCCTCCCCCAAAGATTAATGCGATGGAATATTAATATTTAAAAATAAACCTTTAAAATAAAATGAGTTCATTTTAAAATAAACTAGATTTAAGCATAAATTCTGTTTAACGTCTTGCAAGTCGTCGACTTTAAATGTCGATATAAATATACGAATGAGGTTTAAGTTTAGGTCTAACTCTAACTTGAATAAAATCAAAATTGTAGCAGTGCTAGCTACTAAACTTGGCCCTAAATTAATTTGAACCGAAGCCTACAATATTTTTATCGTACCTATCCTTTGTAGACGGAGTACAACTAACAAGACTAAAGGAAAGTAATTTCATTCAAGAAGAATAGTCCGATCACTCAGAATGTTTCCACCGACTAATAACGACGCGTCACGTGACGGCACGTACATCATTGAAAAGCTCTTTTTATGTCTATTGACTGTCAATCTTGTACGGCAATGTGAAAAAAACAAATCTATGCTAATGTTATATATATACACCTCTATATATAATAACACCCAACAGTCACATACATAGTCCTGACCCCACACTAAGATCGAGTCTTTTATCGTGGGTATCAGAAACTACGAGAGACGTTTGCTCTCACAACACTCAGACCCGAAACAAATATCTGTAAGCCATACAAACATTTATCTCGGTGCGGGGATCGAACCCGCGGCCTCTCGTTTCACAGCCGGCTACTCGCCCGCTGCGCCACGGATGTTGTCAACTTTTAAAACTGGAGTTCGTTAGAACGCGCTAATCTCAGGAACAGTAGCCCGAGCACGAAAAACTAATGTAAATGTAAATATATTCGAGTTCGCTGCGCACTGATGACGTTTGGTTAATATTTCATACAAATTTCATAGACACGCATCGAGTTCGAATACATTTACGGTTGTCAGAAATTTTCCTGCTCAGGCCGCTGATCGTTCGAATTGAAAAATTCTTTTCGTGTTCTATAGCCCATTTATCGAGGAAGACTAATAACAGAGCATCAATGAAAAATGGTGCGAAAATCGGGAAAATCTATTCCTTTTGAGATCTTCCGTTGCGTGCGGTGCGTAAACGGTTAAAGTTGTGCATAATATGTGACGCAGACGAAGTTACGCGGATCAGCTAGTTCAATATTTTATAACATTATAGAGAAACCGTAGTTGTGGTTGTGTTTTAACCAGTGCTAATAACAGTGACCCGAGCAGGAATATTATTAACTAGCTTTTGCCCGCGGCTTCTCACGCGTATTTTGTAGGGCCAACGGTAAAAACTCTTGATTTGACGATCCACCTCAGTCGTTTTAGTCTAAATATTCTACAACGGGGCGACTCAGATATCGATTTTGAAATCAAGCCCGAGCACGAAAAACTAATGTAAATGTAAACTCGCTGCGCACTGATGACATTGGATTAATATTTCATAATTACATAGACGCGCATCGAGCACGAATACATTTACGGTTGTCAGAAATTTTCCTGCTAGGGCTGCTGATACGTTGTCCTAATAAATAAATAAATAAAAGTCATGTACTTTTAATAACGTGAAAGCATTTTTTTCAATAATTTATATCGCTCCAACAAACTTTATAAATACTGAAAAATTATTTGAAACTCTTTAGTTCGGTGTGTTATAAAAGCGTGTTTCCAATTATTTTTATTGTGTTAAGCCTCAAATAATCTTTTATTTGAGGATTAAAACAATAAAAAATTTGCCGCCTCTTGTCAGCTTGTCCTCCCAAGGCCAAATAGGAACGTTACTGATATCGGGCCAACGACTACAAACACAGCCACCGATCGACTTTGTTTTCCCAGGTTAATGAAATTTTATTATTATCGAAGAAACTTTCTGATGTTCATCGTGTTCTTCATGAAGCTATTATTTAAATTCAATTAGCTTTTCAAAAGAATACATTATTTTGTAAGAACATTAACTAGACAAATATATTCAGCTTGAAAAAGCTAATCTTGGAAAATGTTATGGATCTATATAAACATATATGTAGATCCATAACATTTTCCGAGATTAGCTCACAATCTACAAACGTAAATAAACATAATTTGGATTCATAACATTTTCCGATTTTTCCATCATATTTTATAGTAATTTAAAATTACTATAAAATTTATTATCATTTCTTTTCAACGAGCGAGCAAGATCGCTTGACATTGACAGACATAACAAGACATTGGCAGCCTCCGTGGCGCAGTGGGCAAAGCGAGAGGCCGCGGGTTTGATCCCGCACCGAGAAAAATGTTTGTGTGGCCCACAGATATCTGATTCCGGTCAGGGTGTTATGAGACCTCTCTCGTAGTTCATACCCACGACACAAAACTGGTATCTTAGTGTAGGGTCGAGATTATGTGTGTGTATTGGATGTTATTTATATTATTATTATATTAAAATTACCCATGAACAGTAGCAATACAAGCGCATTGATATCAAAGTAATGTGGTACTGCACTGAGCTCATCTGTCTGAGAATTGACACATTAAACGTTAACGCCCGAATGGTCAAACGCTACTCAACTTTAACGGCTTACATTGATTTTCGCCATACAATATTGACAGATAAGGCGGCTTAAACGAAATTAAGTGTATGAGCAATCGACGGTAAGTCTCAAAAATATAATTAATATTGAATTGTAATAAATTAATTAATAAACATTTCTTTGTCTGCACTTCGTTCATAAACTATTAAAAACATCGTAGCTTTTGTCTGCAATAGAAATTGGATTTGAGAATGCAAGTACCCTCAACCGCTTGCAAAGGGCAAAAGTGCCTCCTCTTACAGATAATTAATTAAAATAACTTTGCAGCGAAATAAGGATAAAGGCGAGAAATTCTTCTTTTCTTCCTTTGCTATAAGAAAATAAAGTATTGGATTGTGTTAGATAACGTAAAAAAAATATGGACAGACACACTGAAAATGGAGCAGGGTTTTCGGCCCATTCGATCTATGTATCTATCTATCACATAATGGCATGTGTGTGCGAAGGGCACTATTGTACAGACGCTTTTGTGTACGTAGCTTCTCTATGGCGTCCGTTTAACTATAGGCGAGATGGTGTCCTTTTTCTTTATGTCCGTGCGTTTGCCCTAAAAAGATTTATTTTTATTGCGGAGAAAATATTACGTTACCAGCTTTCTCTCGCGGCTTGATCTTCCTGATTGTATTCCTAATATACCCCCCATCCCCTATTGGTATACGAGACTATTCCGCCCACACACCCACCACTGTAACTCCTGTAAGCCAGGATCAACAATGGCACCTATTTTTCGACACCCGGCAATGACGCTAGGCGAGTTTCGGAGAATGCAAAATCTAACAATCTATCTAATAAAAAATCTACAAAATCTATCTAATAAACCAAAAAATTGGGAGAAGTTGGAATTATAAGGTTTCCACTTCTCCCCGTACACAAAACGAAGACAATGTAATTAATTAAAGAGGCGTCACCCTCACACATAGGAATACGTGATGGTATAAAATATTGTTTATGTCTGAATGCTGGTTATGAATTACATAAATCATAAATATATATTTAACTAGCTGACAAGTATGTACAATTTACGGACGTAAAGAAAAGAAGGACACCATCTCGCCTATAGTTAAACGGACGGCACAGAGAAGCCACCCACACAAACGCGCCTGTACAAAAGTGCACACACACGCCATTAGGCCCTTACAATGTTCCTAGCGCTCCATGGTACAAATTTAACGCCCGGTTTCAATAAACAATCTCAGTTTGAATGTGCAGATAGATTACATAAATTAGCCAATAGGAACACAGTATGAACATGACTCCGTCAAATGACTTAATTTGATTGGTTCATAATAGCTGCTGTTCAAAATAGCAATTCATAATTGACTGCCTCGGTGGCGTGGTGGTATTTCGGTACGACTACGGTTCTGAGGTCTCGGGTTCGATCCCCGGGGTCGGGCAAAGTGATATTGGATTTTTCCATATCAGCCCGGATTCTGGAATTTGTGCCCGATATGGCGATAGGCTCGCCCCCTATCACATCTGGGACTGAACTAAGCTCGGCGAAATGTGGGTGGTCTAGTTCGCTAGTGCGCCTCTGCCTACCCCTTCGGGGATACAGGCGTGAGCTTATGTTATGTTATGTCATAATAGCGATCTAACTGCACTCTAAACTGAGATCGTTTATTGAAACCGGCCATTAAAGAGCAACGAACTGTGGGATGAAAAAATGCAAAAACTCAAACTGATTGAGACAAAAATAACAATATAAATTTAATTTTAAACTATCTACGTACTAAAGTAGTTTAGTTTTATCATTTTTATCAAGCAAATGTTTTAAATTGCATCTGTACGTGGCATAAGGTCTGTAGGGTTTCATTTGAATTTACTAAAGCAACAGTAAATTGCGCTACTTTTGTCCTTTTATGTGCATGTACCTCTAGCTTTTAGTTTAATATTAATATTTTAATTTTCTTTATTTTAGCAACTAGATATTACTGGTGAGATAAAAACTCGCTCTTTGAGAACACAAGGGTTATTGTCTGTAACCCGAGTAAATTATTTATGTTTTTCTTTAATTAGATACAAGTTCTTTGTGGAAAATGTGATCATAAAAATATTTTGTAATTTTGCTTCGGAGCCCTAAAAATGGTGGTAAAACTTTCACTTGCGAGTGTCGGTCTGTGCAGGTACGTCTACCACCGCACAGAAAAGGGCAGCCAGTTTCGTTGTATCACCGCAATGCCTATTTTTATCGCCAAGTAGCATTGTACAAGGCATTCTGTCTTTCGGCTTAAAAGACATTGTAACTAGTGTAATGCTTTCTAGCTACCCTTCTCCCACCCTAATATGCGGTCGGCGCAACACACTTTTTCAAACATGTTGATGGATCCAGGCCCCAACTAATTAAATGGGAAAATTTGCTTTGCTTGCCCGACCTGGAAATCGAACCCAGGATCTCACGGTCATCAGCACATCTATGCCTCCACTAGACCAAGGTGACGGCTATTATAACATTTACAACTATTGTAATTGCTGGACGTTATTAAACATATCTCAGGGTGACAAGTGGTGCCACTCAGAGCTTTGTGATTCTAAGTACAGTGGTGTTGCTGCTGCGGCCTGAGCAGGAAAATTTCTGACAACCGTAAATGTATTCGAACTCGATGCGCGTCTATGAAATTTGTATGAAATATTAACCAAACATCATCAGTGCGCAGCGAACTCGAATACATTTACATTAGTTTTTCGTGCTCGGGCTACTGATTATGGCTCGTATCGGCTACTTTCTGGTGAATAGCAAGGTCGCGCCACTCAGATCAAATGGAACGAAGTTAGGACGCGATTTCAAAGATGAGTAGTCTATTATATCCTTGATTCTAGCTGACTGGCGCAACTTTGTCTACGTCACAAGGAATATAATTTTTTCTATCCGGGCACGGCAAAGTGACTACACTGCACCTGATGGTAAGCGTAGTGCAATCCAAAAAACCTAGCGACCACTGACAAACAATTGGATTTATCAGTGGTCGTCAGAATCATGCTGGCCTATTTATGCTTCTTCACACTCCGAATCCGAAGAGGGAAGAAGCAAATCGAGGGGCTTGCGACAAGACAGGCGAATGACCTGATACAGGGATACCTCCATACCCGTCTCACTCACCTAGTCATGCCGCAAGCCCCCCGAGAGAACCGGAAGTACACTGGCTGATCCTGGAACGCGAACCACACACAGAGTGTGGGTCTCTATGGCAGGTTTTAGCACCACAACCCCGTTTTTGCAACATATTTTATACTCCGCTCCTATTGGTCATAGCTTGATGTTATATAGCCTATAGCGTTCCTCGATCGCTATCCTAGACTAAAAGTTTTCAATTCGAACCATATAGTGAGTGTTCGATCTGAGATTGTTGTTGATGTTAATTTATTTTATTTACTAAATAAATAATAAAGTAAATAAACACACGCACATAATCCTCACCCCACACTAGGTTGAGCTTGTATCTTAGGTATCAGGAACTACGAGGAACTTACGGTCCCGTGACAGCCAACTAGAGAAAAATATCTGTAGATAATACAAACATTTATGCGGGAATCGAACCCGCAGCCTCTCGTTTCACAGCCGACTACTCCCCTGTTGTTCACTGAGGCTGTCAAACTTCTACAGAAGTTGTACCCATAGTCCAATACGGTTGTTTTCCAGAGCTCTAGGTAACCCCAATAATACCCGATCAATTTCAACGAACTTATCGAACTGGACGCGAAAGAATGGATGTTTTAGGCTGAGATCTATAGAGCGAACTTCGATTAAGTCTAAGTCAAAGTCACGAACTCAGTGAGGATTTTTACTAACTCCAAGTCATTTTTTACAAGAAAATCTTTGCTTAGTCTGTCAGTCTGTTTTTCTTGTAAAAAATTACCCGAACTAAGTCAAAGCTCGATTTAACAATTCCAAATCCTCACTGAGTTTGTGACTTTGACTTAGACTTAGTCGAAGTTCGCTCTATAGATCTCAGCCTTAGCGCCTAATTTATTTTGTAGCGCAAAAAATCAATATTACACGAGCTTAATTTTTTTACGTTTTTTATTAGATTAGTTAAATTGTACTGGTGATTAATATTTTCATCCGCCCTTATACCAATACAATGTGAGGGCGGAGCAATACATTTTTCCAGATATGTTGCAGAAAGGATTCGACTTAATCTCCCCTTTCGGAATTCGAGACCCCGGTAAGTATTGTCAGATAAATAGGTTTCTCGGATAAATAAGAGAATCGCATGTGATGGTATAGACGTTTTGAGAAAATCATAGGAGTACTTGAGTTGCAAGTGTCTGGACCAGATCGTACCAGGGGTGCGTCTCCATGGTCGGCACAAAAAGCGCTGGCTGGACGTTTTGGATGATATGAGAGCCAATAGTCTTACTGTAGAGGATGCTCAAGACCGGGCGAAGGATAAGCGTTTAAGTAGGAAGACGGACCCTGGCACTAGACCGGGATAACGCCAGGCAGAAAGAAAGTAGTAGCTTTCCCGTCTTGGCATTCGAAACGACACGGTTCATAGCCCATATACACTTTCATTAGACCGAGGAGGTTATCAAGCAGATTGTGGTACCTACATACACTCGATTACGCTTGTTATCCCCAGAGGGGTAGACAGAGGCGCAACACAACATCAGGTGACCCACTTGTTCGTTTGCCCCCTCTAAAAAAACTAGTGCACTCACATTTCGTCAACATTATTTCCGATGTTATCATAGGAATCGAGCCTATCGTCTGTTCGGACACAAATCCCAGACTTCGAGTTGATATTGAGCAAAGCAATCCTTTGCCCGCATCGAGCATCGAACCCGAGACTTCAGTAGCCCGAGCACGAAAAACTAATGTAAATGTATTCGAGTTCGCTGTGCACTGATGACGTTTGGTTAATATTTCATACAAATTTCATAGACGCGCATCGAGTTCGAATACATTTACGGTTGTCAGAAATTTTCCTGCTCTGGCCGCAGGACAGTAGTTGTACCTCGTACGCAATACAATTACGTCACTGACGCCGAAGTGGTGGTGTTAAATGACAAAAAAAGTTCACAGCCAAAACAAACGATCAAGAAGCCGTGAAAATAAAAGTACAGTTCGGCAAGAACAATACAAAACAACTTTTTATAAAAAACATGATTAAATTATTTTGGCAATAAAAAAAACATACACAAAAGGTGCCAAATCACTATTACTATGCCATAGGACCAAGTGTCCATACAACACGATTCCTTCCGGCTTATATTTGCCAAAATGTTTGCTAATAAATCGATATTAATTCAAAGAGAAACTAACACCGGCTTCTCTTTTAGAAATTATCACGGCTCACCACTGCACAGCACCTCTCTGTCCTACTTTATTTCTTTCTACTTGTCCTTATCCCACCTTAATGTGGGGTCGACACAATACACTTGGTCAAGCATGTTGCAGAAAGGCCTAACCAGTCTAGGTGGTCCGGGCCCGGACAAATGAAAGTAGACCGAAACTGAAAAATCCAATATCACTTTGCCCGAAGCGATGATCGAACCTGAGATCTTAGGGCGGTAGTTGTACCGAAATACAACTACGTCAGCGAATCAGGACCTCGACTATATTATCTCCCATCTTTCTTTCTTTCTACCTGCCCTTATCCCACCTTAATGTGGATTCGGAGCAACACACTATTTTTAAGCATGTTGTAGAAAGGATTCGGCATAGTTTTTACGACCGGCTGCCTGTCTGACGTCAACCCTCTCTGAGGGAAGCCGTCCCGGGCAAATTAAATAAAAATATTCGCTTTGCCCGACCTGGGAATCGGACCAAGACCCCCCGGTCCACAGCCCATACTGCCACTATTTCAAAGAAACGACTACATCGACAATAAATGATATTATAGGAGATTATATAGTCGCCTACTTGGTCTAGCATATATGGGCTGTGGACCGGGAGGTCGCGAGTTCGATTCCCAGATCGGGCAAGCGAATTTTCTAATTTAATTTGCCCGGGACTGACTGGATGCCTCGGAAGGGGTTGACGTCAGGCAGGCAGCCGGTCGTAAAAACTACGCCGAATCCTTTTTGCAACATGCTTAAAAATAGTGATTTGCCCCAACCCCACATTAAGGTGGGATAAGGGCAAGTAGTTTCTTTGGGGCAGGCCTATGATCATGATGAACGGCAGGTAGAAGATGGTAGATTATAATATACTCGAGCTTCTGACTCGGTGACGTAATTGTATTTCGGTACGACTACCGCCCTGAGGTCTCGGGTTCGATCCTCGCCTCAGAAATAGTGATATTAGATTTTTCAATATCAGCCCGGAGTCTGAAATCTGTGCCTGATATGGCAATAGACTCGCCCCCTATCACAACTGGGACAGAACTAAGCTTGGTGAAATGTGGGTGTTCTAGTTCGCTAGTGCGCCTCTGCTTACCCCTTCGGGGATTTGGCGAGAGCTTATGTATGAGTATAGTCGAGCTTCTGGTATTGTGTAATGGACATCTCGACTCGAGAGTGCGAGCATATCGATTTTCCTTTTTTGATGCAAATATTTTCTTTGTCCAATCCCATGCTATTGTGGGTTTTTAAACATATTGCTAAAATTAATCGGCTTAGTTTTTAACGACCGGCCGTCGTAATCTTTAATTTCTTTAACATGGAAAAGACACAACACAATTTTTATAAGTTGGTCGCAGATAGGAGTTGGCTTAATTTTGAAAGGCCTGCCTGAAAAAATTCCTCGCCCGACCTGGGAATCGAACTCACGATCTCCCAATCCACAGCACATATACGCTGCCACTAGACCAAGGAGGACGTGATCCTTATATCACAAAGTATATTATTTTCTTTATGTTTTTTTTTTATAATTGTACAATGACAATGTTTTATTGGACTTCAAAATTTTTGGAAATATATTGCAAGATGTAGTTTTTTCAACATTTTTTATGGTGTACCGTGTAACGGAAAACGATATTTCAATATCATAGGTAGTACCTACTATTCGAGCGTCTTGCTGAAAAATTACCAAAAACAGCAAAAGGCAGGTCAAAAGAGTCAATTTTTCGATAAGCAATCCTTGATCTTTTGCAACTCGTAACGTTTTCGTAGAGGTCATTAGATATTATTTTCCTTAGATTTATAAAAACAGAAATTAATTTTCATCTCAATTTATTTATATTTCATAATATTTTGAAAGCACTCATCTTTATAATGGAAACAATTACGTCATAATTAACTTTACGTTGATATAACTGCATATTTTATTTATTGAAAAATAAAACATTTTAAACACAAAAAAAAAATGTTGGAAAAACTAATTTATATTCGCAAAAAAATACTGCTGAAATAATAGCAGTTGATTAAACAAAGACAAAGAGGAAATCGCGGTGAAGCTCATTTTGTTTAAAAAAACATGGACATAAACGGAAGAAGGAAAATGTAAAGATAAAATATTTAAATAAAGAAAAATAGGAAACGGAGCGCTCAGCCAATGCGTAAGGTAATAAAAAGTTTGAATATTGTATAGGTATAAAAATGTACGAACTCATAAACGGGAAGATAAACGATAATATTTTGTACTTACCACGAAACTCCAACCGCGCAACCTTCTCCGTCTTGCATTTCAGCACCTTAAATCGGTTTAATTTGACAACAAGCGACATGTCGAGTTTAAGTTTCTCAAGAGTTGTTAAAAAGGGCCACGGGGCCTACACGGCACCCGCGCCTTAGCAAAAAGTTAACACAAGAGATAAGAGAAAATTTAGAACTTCACACTTAGAGAACCAATGAAATTACTAGAACAATAATTCGCACAAGTTATTTAAAGTTTCGCGAGGACACGTCAGCTCAGGACAACGTAACCCGGCGGTCTGAGTCCGTACTGGTCGTGGAATGATGAAGGGCGGGCGGAGTTCTGGGCGCACGAACCTACCCCTCCCCCGGCCCCGAGATGCCCCTCGCAGCCCGGGCCAACTCCTAGTGTGAAATAGATAATGTTGACTATATTGTATCCTCGAATTTATTACACGGGTCAAATAGAAATGAAGTTATCTTCTTTCTACCTGCCCTTATCCCACCTCAACGTGAGATCGGCGCAACATGCTTCATCAAACATGTCGCAGAAACGATTCGGTTCAATTTTTAAAACCAGCTGCCTGCCTGACGTCAACCCGTCTGGAGGATCCAGTCCCGGACAAATATAATGGGAATCGAAACCAGGGGGGTTACACCATCTCTTATACCAGTATTATTATAATCTTATTTGTACCGATTCCCATACAAAACAAACGAAGAACGATTATAATAATACTGCTATAAGAGGTCGTGGTAACCCTGCAGGACCTCCCGGTTCACAGCCGATATACATATATGCTGAAATACGTGAAATCATAGTAGTAGGTACATAAATAGAAAACATTTTATCTCGTAAATACCTATGCATCTTTATATAATCACAAGTTTAAAAACTTAAATGACCGACTTCTAATTTACCGATCGTGACCAAATTGGGACCACCCTTGAAATAAGCTCTATCGAACACAAAAATATTTTTGAAAATCGTTCCACATTTGGCGGAGATATCGATTAACATACATAAAAAAATACAGACGAATTGAGGACCTCTGCCTTTTGTGGAAGTAGATCGAAAAACACATGGGATAAACTCATAACATTTTATTCGTAAATCATGAGCGACATAATCCAGATATATTGGAACCGCCGCAAATCCTCTTCAGTTTTATTACAATCCTATTGCACGTAGCGCCGTTTATATAAACACTAGCCTTCGCCCGCGGCTACGCCCGCGTGAGAGTCTGTCCCTTATTTCCATTTTCTCTATACAAACTTTCATCCTCGTCACATCTCTTTGTCATGAACTCTTCAAAAGTCCTTTTAAAGCAGCGATAGCTCAGTTAGGTGTAGTATGGAGAGACAAGTGTCGAAGGTTTGAGACCAACCACGAAAAGGAGCGCACACCTCAGACTTTTCATGTTAAGTGAGTTTTCATTGTGAAGTTTGGCTTACCATAAGGGTGAAGGAAACGAGACAGTAATATTAAAGCGCTAATAAAATAAATACGTCATAAAATTTCATGTTCCTAGTTTCAATAGTTTATGCTGATACGTTAATCAATCCATTTGACAGCCTCCGTAGCACAGTGGTTCGATTCCCGCCACAAGATAAATGTTTAAGTGATCCACAGATATTTGTTTCGGGTCTGGGTGTTGTGAGACTGAAAGTCTCTCGTAGTTTCTGATACCAAGAATACAAGACTCGTGATTTATTGTGGGGTCTATGTGTGTGACTGTTGGGTGTAATTTATTATAGCGCTTTTATATAATATAAAGATTTCCCATTGAAGGTAAAGTAATTATTATTGTCTAAAATTCATAAAGTCTAAATATTATGCCCTCTTCCGAACTACACGCAGCAGATAGTACATACTTAAAGGGTTTTTGTTTATATTTACATAAGCTCACGCCTGTATACCCGAAGGGGTAAGGCGAGGCGCACTAGCGAACTAGAACACACATATTTCGCCGTGCTTAGTTCCGTCTCAGATAGGGGGCGAGCCTATCGTTATATTGGGCACAAATTGCAGACTCCGGGCCGATACTGAAAAATCCAGTATCACTTTGCCCGACCCGGGGATCGAATCCGAGACCTCAGGACGATAGTCGTACCGCGGACGCAATACCACTAATCCACCAAAGCAGTTCTTAAATAAATTATTGAAGATAGAACAGCCTCCGAGGCGCAGCGGGCGAGTAGCCGGCTGTGAAGTGAGAGACCGCGGGTTCGATTCCCTCATTGAGACAAATATTTGTGTGGCATAGAGATATTTGTTTCAAGTCTGGTGTTGTGAGACCGAAAGTCTCTCATAGTCTCTGACACCCACGATACAGGTTATAAATAGTGTGGGGTCGGGACTAGGTGTGTGACTGTTGGGTGTATTTATTATTATACCTCTAGAAACAGAAAATAATATGTTATGCCATAGCTACGCCCTAGATATACCTTAATCTTATTTGTAGGAAGTTGATTTTTTCTGCTTCAGTTATGTAATATGTTTCAGATTAATATGTATATATTAATTATATTATATTAAATGTATTATATTCATTATATTGTTTCATATTTTCTTCATTTTTTTAGAGTTCTTCATAATAACTTATCCTTGGACCACACTTCTGTGAATGTTAACTACTTTTCTTTCTACGTGCCCTTATGTCACCGTAATGTGTGGTCGGCGCAACACACTTTTCAAGTATGTTGCAGAGAGGAATTGACTAAGCTAGGTGTAATTATATAGCTATTCCTAAACGATGTTGACGTAGTTGAAATTATTTTATCTTATGATTATGAAAGAGAAAACATTTTAAATTTAATTTTATAAATATTATAAAAGACTGCCTCGGTGGCGTGGTTGTATTTCGGTACGACTACTGTCCTGAGGTCTCGGGTTCGATCTCCGGGCGGGGCAAAGTGATATTGGATTTTTCCATATCAGCCTGGAGTCTGGAATTTGTGCCCGATATGGCGATAGGCTCGCCCCCTTTCACATCTGGGACGGAACTAAGCTCGGCGAAATGTGGGTGTACTAGTTGGCTAGTGCGCCTCTGCCTACTCCTTCGGGGATACAGGCGTGAGCTTATGTTATGTTATGTTATGTTATGTAGTGTTGGAGAAGAGTAGAGACGTGTGAATACGACGGTGGTTGTTATAAGACTTTATTATAGACTGAATTTAACTTTTATTAATTATGTTACTTTCAACTTATATACTATTGCTTACACACTAAAATATCTTGATCATTTTTATGGAATTATTTTATCGAAGTATGGAATGCTAAAAATGAAAGGTTTTCCAATAACAATGCAATTAACTCCTACAACCAGTCATGATCCTAATAACAATGTGAAAACAAGGCATTCCAGGACGCCTACGATTCAGTCGGAGTTTCGGAGACGTAGGTGAAATGCTTGGGATACTAATATAGGCACAACTATGATCAAGAATACTTTTCCATCGATATCTACATAAGTGATCGCTGAAGTAGGGAAGTTTGGATCAAAGTATAAAACAATATAATTATCTTTAAGTATAGTTTGTCAGCTTTTCCTTGCATCAATTTGTTTGTAAATGAAAGTACCCTTAACCGACGCGAATGTATGAAGAGATTGATGAAAGTAGATGAAGCGAAAGTAGTGTGTTAGAATCGGGCGAAGTGGAAATCCATAATCTCTGCCTACCCCTATGGGATACAGGCGTGATATTATGTATGTATGAAAGGGACAAGCTATTCTTAAATATAAGAAGCGCATACATATTTTAGCGTAGCGCAATAAGTAGAGGCTTCATGTTTTGTTGTTATATAGATTGATCTTACACTACGACATCATCATACTGCACTGAAAGAAATAAACAAAACAGTTTTATATTTCTCCATCATCGTATTAGACAGTTAATGTAGCTTCAATTTTAATAAATTACCTGCAAAAGATATGAGATCATAACAATTTACATAAAGTTTCAATTTGTGTTTGAATATTTTAAAATATATTTTGCAATTAATCAGATCCGAATGATTTACCTTTTTTCCATTTTTATTTATTCCAAACGTATGATTTTCGTTTGCTTAAGATTTTATGTTTATAATATTTTGATGTTTTGACGACCTGGGGGGTTACTATCACCTCTTATAGCAATATTATTGTAATCGTTCTGGTACCGTTTCCCATACAAAAAACGCAGTAAGACTATAATAATACTGCTATAAGAGGTGGTGGTAACCCCCCTGATAAAAGTAGCAGAAAGTCGCTGGATACAGGCCGCTTCCAAAAAGTCGATCTGGAAATCTTTGGGGGAGGCCTCCCCCCTGACTCTCGACACTCGATTTAAATTTGACATCGATACGGTTTCATTTATTGACTTAAAATTCCAGCGAAATCGAGTTTGAAAGTGCGCTAATGTTGCATCGAACGTGTCATTTGGTAATTTTAACGTGACATTTGTGCACTTTTACTCTATTTTTGTGGAATTCCAAATCACTATATGAGGTCGAATCGAAATCAAATTCGAATCGAGTGTCAATGCCAGCCATCTGTGCTCAGCAGATGATGATAATGTTTTGTTTTTTGGTTCAACAAATTATGCAGTTGTCAACGCCAAATTAATTATGACATCTTTGTTTTCCATTATCAAGTTGTGTGCTATTACAATGTTATATGCAAAATAATTTCGGTTTCACAGATCAAAACAAAAAAAAAATATTTCACGAAAGTATCACATCTTTCAAGATATTGAGATTATCGAAAAATGGTCTCTTTTAACCTCTTGACTATTTGCTGGTTGATTTCGGAATTGAACACTCAAAAGACAGAATTATTACCAATTTTTTATTGTATTTGAGTCGGCGCCGAGGCTGACGCAGATCAGTTGAAGAAGCTAGGAAGATTCTGGTTAAACTTTAATTATGTACTGCAGGTCGATTCTCTAAGGTTTAATTTGTGAAAACAACGTTGTGGCATCATTGCGACAACGATATTTTCATTTTTGTATTCAGCAAGGTACAAACCGCACGCACGAGCGCTATGCGTGATGATGGCGCTTATGAGAACTAGCTCTCTCGAGCGAGGCGTTTGACATAAATGTATGGAAAATGGTATTCTCTAACGGCCGGTTTCAATAAACAACCTCAGTTCGAATGTGCAGATATATTACAAAAATTTGCCAATAAGAATACAGTTTGAACATGACTCCGTCAAATGACTTGATTTGATTGGTTCATAATCGCGATCTATCTGCACTCTAAACTGAGATCGTCTATTGAAACCGGCCGAAGTCCCAACAACGTTAAACGCTCCGTCGATCTCAACCATGTGCGCTGCGGGAGTTCGTCGTCGATCACAACGTTGTGACGTTTCTTAGAGAATCGACCAGCGGCCTGAGCAGGAAAATATCTGACAACCGTAAATGTATTCAAACTCGATGCGCGTCTATGAAATTTGTATGAAATATTAACCAAACGTCATCAGTGTGCAGCAAACTCGAATACATTTACATTAGTTTTTCGTGCTCGGGCTACTGCTGTGTCTATAGGCAGTATACACTTACTAACCGTTAAGCAACCAGCTTGTTAACCAGTCCCTGCTATAAAAAGAAATACATAGTATACCATTGATTGCCCAACCAGTTTAATCCTATTTTTTATAAAGAGTTGTTTTGTATTGTTCTTGCAGACCTTTACTTTCATATCTACGGCTTCTTGGTCGTTTGTTTTGGCTGTGTTATTCGTTATTGTTCTACACAACTTTTTATTGTTAATTTAACACCACCACTTCGGCTTCTTTGATGTAATTGTATACACCTAAAAATAACGCATTTGTTATGCCTGAAATATATTTTATACCCATATACTTTGTACCTAACTACCTTAAAATTATAATATAATGGTTGAACAACTATGATATTCCACCGTGGAAACATTTGTTACTTATAAACCATCAAAAGACAATACATTTTTCACACTATTTCGACCGACTTCCAAAAAGGAGGAGGTCCTCAATTCGTCTGTATTTTTTATGTAGGTATGTTACACGATATCTCCGCCAAATGTGGACTGATTTTCAAAATTATTTTTGTGTTCGATAGAGCTTATTTCAAGGGTAATCCCATATAAATTTGGTCACGATCGTATTTGAAGTCGGTCTGTTAAGTTCTTAAACTTGTGATAATCTTTATTAAGTGTTAACAAAAACATTCATACCTACGCATTAAAAGAATTACATGATTATTGTTTACCTAAAAAAATATTTTTATACAAATACTAAAATATAAAGCTATATTTTTCAGCTTAGTCAGTAACCCGTACAAAAGCGTATGGGCCACCGGAGGCCGAGCCGCTCGTAACTATTTAAAGGATTGTGTTGTAAAGTATTTTAATTGTTTATCAGTAAGACATGGCTGCGTAAACAAGTTAATCTCATATTTATAGAACAAGCCGCTTTGTTTTTTAAAATACATATGTAAGCTCTAAAGGGAATTGAAATCAAACCTGCTTTTACGGATTTTGTTCCGAATTTCTTTTTTATTTTTAGTTAGTACGGAATCACATAAGCTCACGCTTGTATTCACGAAGGGGTAGGCAGAGGCGCACTAGCGAACATGAACACCCACATTTCGCCGAGCTTAGTTCCGTCCCCGTTGTGATAGGATGCATAATTATAACCATCATCATCATCATCATCATCAGCCATAGGACGTCCACTGCTGAACATAGGCCTCCCCCAAAGATTTCCAGATCGACCTGTTGGAAGCGGCCTGCATCCAGCGACTTCCTGCGACCTTATATTATAACCATCATCATCATCATCATCATCATCAGCCACAGGACGTCCACTGCTGGACATAGGCCTCCCCCAAAGATTTCCAGATCGACCTGTTGTACCTTATAACCATATCCGGCACAAATTCCTGTTTTCAAATGATATTGAAAAAAATAACAATATCAGTTTGCGCGACCCGGAGATTCTAACCCGAGACCTCAGGACGGTGGTTATGTGTTGTTTATGTTATGTAGAAATGTGGATTGAATTGAAGCCGAGCGTCCATGAAAAAATTTATGACTGTGGAAGAAGCGAAAGAGGTGTGTTAGAAACATGTTAAAGGAGCGCCAATTGCCTTAGTCTGTGCCTACCCCAACGGGAAACAGGCGTGAGTTTATGTATGTATGTATGTATGTATGTTATGTAGAATCATTATGGAACTAAATCCCCCAAAAGGGGCGGCATTAGGCTCGTCTGAACTAACCTAACTCCAGAGTTACGGTCAGGTCAGAGTCTGGTCGGACGCAGTCATGCGTGTACATTTTAGATTGTACGTTTTAGATTGATTTGTTCGTTTAGACATTTGGATGTCGATATAATATGTATGCTATATACCATAAGGTTTCATTTGTTATAGTATATAATAGTCGTTGCCCGCGACTCCGTTGTCGTGGAAATTTATGATCAGGGATAATTTATTTCTAAAATGAAAGTAGCTTCAGTTACTCCTTATAACATCAGCTATCTACCAGTGAAATTCCTATAAAACTCGGTCCAGTCGTTTCAGAGATTAGCCGGAACAGACAAACAAAATATATATTTTTTAATGTAACATCAAAAAAGATATGTATGAACATGATGCTCAAAAATATCTATAACAAAAAAACTATAATTGAAACTGTAATACAATTACCTAACAGGAGAACCTACCGAGCTTTACACTTTGTCACAGTTTCAAAATTCATGTTCCAGCCGGCTATAAAAGGACAAATCAATTTTACCGAAAACAAGAATAAATATTCCTTAACATGGTTGTAAGTCAAATCGTTCGCAGATGTTCGGATGGCGCGTCTCCAGCAACCAGCCTCCCGCGGCTGTGGCACCCCACATCACTTTCCCGTGAGATGCGTCCAACGCTCGTTTAAAAAGACACTTTACTCATCGCCGTGGTATTCGAAACTCATTGGATAATATTCTCGATTTATACGTCACGATCGTGGGAGTGCGCTTCGTGCGCGTGAGTCAGTCGTGTCTCGTTCCTCAGTATTGACTGTTGTTCCATTTAGTTCTTGGTTTTTATTTTTAAATCCGTCGACACCATGCACGACACTATACGGAATCAGGTATTTTTTTCCATATTTTTGCAGTCGCAGCGATTGTATATCAAATATTTACTTTGCATGGCTCGTTAAGCGAATACCTCGTTTTAAACTCGATTTAATGATGCGTCAGGGATATTTCCACATGTATTTTCGAGTTTTACGTTTTTTTTAAATAATACCTTTGTACGTACTTATTTGATTTAGATATGTTTGTTGTTTTATATAATCACCATGTAGAGTTGTAGAAATGTCCTTTTTGGTCTATTACATAATTACTAAGCAAATAAATAATTCAATTATTCTTATTACCTAGGTATCTAATGAAAATATTTATTAAGCTTGATTCTTCATTATTGTAATACTAATTCTTGAGTCATATTGGTACTTTGGGACATGTGCATACACAATGGTTTTATAATATCGATTATCATAAATTATATAATTATTCAAACAAACAATACCACGTATATGCTACATTTACATACCGGTTTGGATTTCAAAACGTGTTATTTGTAAATTGTATCAGATTGGTTTGATCAAAGGGGAAATTGTGCTATTTAGTTATGATGTCCTTTATTTATAAATGCGCGTTTCCTACACATGTTTTTCTCGAAACAAAATACATACGTAAAACAATGCTTTTCGTATCTTGCTCATAGAACAATGGGCCATAGATAATGTGTAGCGAAACCAGGTTTTGTGTAGGCGTTTTGTGTAGTGTTTTAGTGCAGGAGACGCGGCTTTACATAAACACATGTTTATGTTAACATATTACACTACAACAAAGCTAAGAAACGCGTAGATTGTAAGGGGCTATCCAGTATATCCAGTATGCGCTTACTTACAAAACGATTACGTGTTTGTTATCTTAAAAACCAGTTTGTCACTATTTTGTTGTAACATTGTTTGCAAATCAAGGGTCGAACTAATTTTGGATGAGTAGCCCGAGCACGAAAAACTAATGTAAATGTATTCGAGTTCGCTGCGCCCTGATGACGTTTGGTTAATATTTCATACAAATTTCATAGACGTGCATCGAGTTCGAATACATTTACGGTTGTCAGAAATTTTCCTGCTCAGGCCGCTGATCTATAGAGTGAACTTCAACTAAGTCCAACTCAAAGTAACGAATTCAGTGAGTATTTTGACTTAGTCTGAGCCATTTTTTACAAGGAAATTTTGCTTAATCTGTCTGTCAGTCTGTTTTTCTTATAAAAAATGACTCGGACAAGTCAAAGTTCGATTTAACAATTCCAAATCTTCACTGAGTTCGGTACTTTGACTTAGACTTAATCGAAGTTCGCTCTATAGATCTCAGCCTAGTTAAGAAACGCGAAAATGTTTTATAAATAAGTGGTATAGTGGTTAATAACGCGTTACATTCGTTCGCTACGTAAGAAAAAAGAACAAAGCTATGATTAATTTAAAACACGGAGCATTAAAGTTTAGTTAAGAAAGTAAGTCTTTAATCCAAGTATTGGAATGTTATAATTTCTGGACACCCTCGAAGCGGGGTGCTTGCCGCCAACTAGGGTTGCTAACGTTTTCAGTACGTTTACGTCAGGCAGGCAGCCGGTGGCAGGCAGCAGTTCGTATAGAATGCACGCAACTGAAAAATAATATACCTAGGTACCACATCTTCAGTTATAACAGACTAGCTGTTACTCGCGACTTAGTTCACGTGGATAGTCCACAAGAATCGCACAAAGTCGGTTCAATAGTTTTGATCCGATTCGTAATAAAAAATATTTCCTCTTACAGTATTAGTATAGATTAAGAATAGAAAACTGTATGATGGGTCAAAAGTCGTCATCAAATACATAAATAGCATGATCGGCAACCCTACCTGTACTGGTTGTAATAAAGAAAGTTAGCTGTATCGCATCGCTACGACAAAGTTTATTTACGGCCGGTTTCAATAAATAATCTCAGTTCGAATGTGCAGATAGATTACAAATATTAGCCAATAAGAACAAAGTTTAAACATGACTCCGTCAAATGACGTGATTTGATTGGTTCGTATTCACGATCTATCTGCACTCTAAACTGAGATCGTTTATTGAATCCGGCCATTAAATAAGATTCCATCTCGATCTCAAACAGCAGTGTTATGAACCGAAATGTCGTTTGACGAGTATATACGGTATACGGTGATATCAGTAATGTGTTGACCTTTAGCCATTCCGTATCATTCATCGGTTGGCAGCGATATTGTTTGTGATAAATTCATTAAAGTTATAACTTTTAACATAAGCACACATTCGCACGAGAGCGTTTTCAACGCGCGTTAAAAAAGCCTCACAATATGTCTGATCATATGAGTACTCATTCTTCGAAATTCGAATTAGAAAATCATTGTCTTGTTTCTAATAAAGTATATTCTACAAACCGCCCAACGCCCGGTGTTTAAAAAACGACACGTTTTAAAAGCCGCCGTTTGAATAACTATACTAGAAGTTAGGACTCATATGTTCCATTCCAACGTTTAAACGCGCGTTGAAAAAGCTCTCGTGAGAATAAGGGCTAACTGCAGCGGTATTCTGTAAGAACTTTTGTGTAACTCAACAATTGAATCCGCCGTGAGATATGAAGTTACAGGTCAAGTGAGAGATGTTATCACGAAGCTCTATGACGAGTTTAGCTTTTTACAGAATAGCACTGCAAGACTTTATAAAAAAATGCATACTTGATTTTATAAAAAAATTATAACTATTATTACTACTATTTGGATTTCAATGCCATTACCATAAACTCTAGGGAAATAACTGATAAATAACTGGATTTAAAATAGGATAGTCTTAAACTTATATGATCCTGGTTTTTCATCGTCATTAGCCACAGGACATCCAGTGCTGAACATAGTTCTCCTCACAAAGATTTACAGTCTGCCTTTTTAGTTGTTGTCCCGAGTTCCGGGTCTGATATTGTAAATTTTAATCAATTTCTTTCTACCTGCCCTTATCCCACCTTTATTTGGGGTAGGCGCAACATACATTTTAAGTATGTTGCAATGGATTTGGTTAAGTTCTTGCGACCGGCTGGCTGCTTGACGTCAACCTCCTCTGGGGGAAATTTTAATAAACTGTGTTCCATAAAATAATATAGCTCATACAGTTTATACATAATTCATCATTTTAATAATATTTATTATAGATAATGTCCATCATTCATGTTTACCTTCACACAGTGATATTTTAAATGATTCAATTTTAATTAACCACACGTCAATTTCACGTTTACACATAATAATTAATTGAAAGCTTTGCACTCTTTTTCCTTTAACCGAGTTATTTACGAACATCGAAACTAAACTTTTGTTCATTTATTTCGTTTATAATTGCTTTGCGCATAGCTTTTCAGCGCGCAGCACGAAAAACTTTTTGCAATCGATCTCGATTCGTATACGCAGTCCAAAGTTGTTCGTGCTCGCCGCTCGTGCTTGTGTTGAGGACAAAGTTTTCTATACAACGTAGATACGAGTAGGTATGTACTCTATGATTTTTAATATTTACAGCTCTATTTCATTGTCTGGCTATTTATCTCTATCGTAAAGAGGAAATATTAGTTTTCTGTGTTTTTGTTTCTAATCAATAGACTCGGCAGCCCGAAGGATTATTTTTGACAATCGAATTCGTATGGTGGTCGCTGCGCAGTCAATATTTCATACAAATGTAATTGAATTAATTGTAATTTTCGTATTGAGCTGAATTCGATTTGGTTTCGTTTATTGACTTAAAATTCCACAGAAATCGAGTTAAAAAGTGCGCTAATGTTGCATTACGGTGGAATTGTAATTCACTAAATGAAATCGAATCGAATTCAAATTCGAGACCTCAAAACCGTAGTCGTACCGAAATACCACCACGCCACCGAGGCATTGTTTTAGAGTTATAGTTATATGGGCTTATTTCGCATTTATCCCCCTAACAGTTGCGCTGTTAGGCGTTATACTAATGATATTTACAGTAGGGTTTAGATGAATATTGCGCCTTACTTATAAAAACATTCGCGCTATTCTTATGTTTAGAACTATTTTGTCACATTCCCTTGCGTCACAATGTTTGAAAATGAAAGGGACGAACTAGAGGTAGATTTAAAGTTAAGAAGCGCGCAAATGTTTTATACGTTTTTTTATAGCAGAGACTGGCAAGCGAGCAGATGGGACTCCACCGCCCATAGACACCTAAGATACAAAAATAATCATTAGTGCGTTGGCAACCTAAAAAAAGGCAAATAAAGATTAGGAAATTGGGCTACCGGCAATCTCAGTCACCGAACGAAACGCGACAGCGAGCTGCCACTTTACGTCGGTTTTCTATGAGACAGTAGTATCAAACCGGTCGAGCCAACTCATTCGTGCTGTAGACGTAACCGTCTACAGCGTGGCTCTACCACTCAAAAACTAAGGGGCATTATCTCTAGAGTCCAGATTATAACTAATAATAGCTTTGTAAATAGGTACCTATAAGTGACTACATGCCCATGTCCACAGAACACCTAATAGAGCGAACTTCGACTAAGTCCAAGTCAAAGTAACGAACTCAGTGAGGATTTGGAATTGTCAAATCGAACTTTGACTTAGCTCGAGTCAATTTTTACTAGAAAAACAGACTGACAGACAGACTAAGCAAAAATTTTCTTGTAAAAAATGACTCGGACTAACTCAAAATTCTTACCTAGTTCGTTTCTTTGACTTAAACTTAGTCGAAGTTCGCTCTATAGATCTCAGCCACAACATCTTAAGAGCGACTTACAACACTATTACTAATCTAGAGTTAGTCTCGATTAATCCTACAGCTCATTTCTATATTTAAATTGAGGTTTTGGATAAATCGAGACATATTTAAGTGCTGCAAGTCGCCCTAAGATCATTAATCTATGTATACCTGCGTAAACAAAATATATAGCTAAAATAAAACGAATAGGTATTTCCACCTGTAACATGCCAAGTCGGTGCCGGATTCTTATTATGCAGTAAATTTATGGAACTGTTTATATCCAGAATAGTCTCTAAAGTCATGATACGAAGGACGTGCCAATACATATAATAAGGAACTTGCGTGTATTTTTTTTTAGTTTATTGTAAAGAACTAGGTCTCAAATAAACACACCAGAAAAAAAACATTAAAATATGCACAAATCATTTAATTATCGCAAGTCATAATATGAGTTACGAAACCCCGCGCTAAAAAAGGACGTGACGTCACCGCGTAGAAATTTTAAAGCTATTTCTTGAAATAACGAAGTACAAACGAGGAATTAGGAAGAGAAAGATCTCCGAAATCTAACGTCACGTCACTTGTGTTTTGCAATTACGTTCCATTATACGATGGATGCAGGCCGCTTCCAACAGGTCGATCTGGAAATCTTTGGGGGAGGCCTATGTTCAGCAGTGGACGTCATATGGCTCATGATACGTAATTTATAATAATTTGTAAAATATCAATTATTTTATACTACAAATTTCATGATAGCAAATTTCATGGTTTTGTTTATTGATTTATCAACTCAATTTCCCGTTATAATTTTCGTGCAAGTTTCCCATTAAAAGACTACAGTCCTGTTACGAACTAACTACTTATTGTTTAATTTCTATATACATACCAAAGTACGGAAAAATATTATTAGAGGTCGAATAAGTAATAATTTACTTTTGTTTATTTTTCGAAATTTATTTTATTAAGTCGGTTTCGAACTTTTTATAAGAACAACTGAATAAACTGAACAATACTCCTTTAAAAAAATAGAAATTGGTCCACGCATATTGGAGCTACATGTACATAACTACCTATGTTCACACAAAAATACAGATGAATTTAGCACACCTCCTTTTTGCATGTCGGTTTCAAATTAGTCAGGTGTATATATATATGAATAACTACTCCCGTTTGCGTGTTTATGAGTAACATGAACTCGTCAAAGCTGGCCAAAGAGATGCGTGACGCTTCTCCGTGGGCACAATGTTTGGCATCTAATATAATAACATCATAATATCGTCCGGTTTCTCGAAGATTGATCACAAATTAAACGTCTATCAAAATTTATAGAGCATTTGACAGCGTGATCGTGATCCATATTCTATCCTCCCGATTTCAAAATGTAACCTGTGATCAAATTTTTTTATTGATAACCTCATTCTTTTAATGTAGGTCGAAACTCGTACTAGAGGTACTGATGGTTAATAGTTACCGTCGCTATTGGACATCGGTAACGGTTAGTGATCCAGACAAGCTAGTTCATGTCAGATGTTCATGTTATGCTAGAGTTCATGTTATTAAGCTTCCAGAATCATCGAATGTACTTAAGTTATATCAGTCTTTCTTTCTACCTGCCCTTATCCCACCTTAATGTGGAGTCGGCGCAACACACTTTTTCAAGCATGTTGCAAAGAGGATTTGGCTTAGTTTTTACGACCGGCCGCCTGCCTGACGTCAACCCCCTATGAGGGATCCAGTCCCGGTCAAATTAAATTAGAAAATTTACTTTGCCCGACCTGGGAATCGAACCCAGGACCTCCCGGTCTACAGCCCATACATGCTGCCACTAGACCAAGGAGGCGACTGCTTAAGCTATATTAGTCTTGAACAAAATACTTAAGTACTTACTAACAAAGCCTCTTATTTAAACATATTATACGCGCTTATAAAAGTAGTCTGTTACTTTTCCTTACTACTTACTACTTACTTTTTTTAAAGGGACAAACTAGTTTTAAAGTTAAGAAGCGCTTAAATATTTTTATAAGTAATGATATATTTTTATAAGTATGAGTTAAAACGCTGAAAGTACTAGTATTAGAAGCGTCTGAATCACGGTGTTATAAACGTAGCGTTAGTGAATGAATCAGAAATGATTACGTCTTGTTTATACGTTCAACGACTCTGTAGCAATTTGTATTTTAAAAATATGAGTACTGGAATACAAAGTTTAATACTGGTAAGAGAAATCCAAAACGAATGGCTTCGTTCGTATTATATTATACGAACAATTTTACTTGCATTGCTAATCCTTGGAAATATTCCTTGCATACCAACATCGTTCTGTGGTCGTGGCGAAGGTAATGATATATTTTTTATATAGCAATCTTCTCTCTAGAGAATAACCAAATAAATAACACCCAAACAGATTTAATATTACTGGCTATGGAGGAGCTATCAAGCCAGTTTCCATACCAAAAAATGATCTCAAACATCAGTAACGAAATCTACCACTTATTCAGTGCGAAGGTGTTTATTACGATTTACACCTTAGTACTATCGACCGACTTCCAAAAAGGAGGAGGTCCTCAATTCGTCTGTATTTTTCTTTATGTATGCTACGCGATATCTCTGTCAAATGTGGATCGATTTTCAAAATTATTTTTGTGTTTGATAGAGCTTATTTCAAGAGTGGTCCCATATCATTTTGGTTACGATCGAATTGAAGTATGATCACCGATTTACGCTCAAACGTTTAATTAAAAAAATACATGAATTGCCTTTTAAATCTTGAAATTGTATTCCGAATTTCCAATATCTTCGCCCTTTTAAATAAGCAATTTTTTGTTCAAATACATTTGGTTTGTCTGTCTTCGTTTTCATTGTTTCATTTTATATGGAATAACGTTTTAAGGGAAAAAATTCCGTCGTCTCTAAATACTGTCATAATTCAATACAAAAGTTTTAAAAAATATTAAAAAAAAATATTAAAAGCCTGTTAAAACTTCAATATTCGGATCGGTAGCGGTAACAATAAATTTTGTTCCACTAGGAATTGCGCTTCCCAGCCGCTCGTTGACCACTATTTTCTAATACCAATCTATTATTGATCGTGAACTGCACAATTTAAAATCTATTTTCCATTAACCGATTGCGAGACGAGACGTTACAATGGACAATGGCCTTTAAATCCGGTATTTCATTTGAGTTTTCACCTGACGAAATTCGTGTAATTCACATACGTGAATTCCAGCGCTGACAGTACTCAGTTTTATTGTAGCATGATGAGGTACTTTTAATATGTAAAAACATTAAGTTTCTCTGTTCAACGATTTTCAACCAACCAACCAAATGTTTCAAAATATTACCTATAACTCAGTAGGTAGGTATACAGTAGGTAGGTATTTGGCATCTATCCAAAACGCCTCTATACCTCTATAGTGTAGTTCCAAAAATGCATAATATTTAATCCAAGATCCACGACTAAGTGAATGCTTACATTTCAAGGTTATAGAGGTAATTTTATTTTTGTTCGACATCACAATTGAGTGTGAGATCGTCGAAGCACTCTTTTCAAGCATGTTATACGTCTAGAAAGCACTGGCGTAACCAGAGCCCTCCCCCCCCCTCTGGTTTATCTGGTTATAGGGGTTCAAACTCCCCCGACGAAATAATCAAAATGTTACACTACCTTTTCCACCGACTTAAAAAAAGGAGAAGGTCCTCAATTCCTCTATATATTTTTATGTATGTTACGCGATATCTCCGTCAAATTGGACCGATTTTAAGATTATTTTTGTGTTTGATAGAGTTTCAAGGGTATACATTTGTTTTGAAGTCGGTTTGTTAAGTTTTTTGATTATTCAAAAGTGAATAGGCGCCTTATATGTTTGCGCCGAATGTTCATACACTTAAGGTCGCCTTATGTCGTTTAAGGCCGCCTTATCTGTCAAATTTGTATGGCGAAAACCAATATAAGAAGACGTTAAAGTTGAGCAGCGTTTGACCATTCGGGCGCTAATCATCCAGCTTCCAGCGTTGCGTCGATGCAGCAATGTCACCGAATGAATCTAGATTGTTCCGCGCTGACGTAGCCCTAGGTATCAACGTGGCTGATTCAGATCGCCCACATATGGAGCACGGAGCGGGTGTCGTGATCATCAACAAACAATTTCACCTAAAAACAATGTGTTAACATTTTATTTCATGTATTTAGGAGCGTGAACACCTTAATGGTTTGCTGCTGTAGTCCGGTCTGGTTACTTTTTGTAGATAGTCCATATAGATAACCTGTATTTTGTACTGTTAGGCGACCAGTCCTGGATGTCTTTTAAAAGAATCTACGAGGTTGAAGCACCCAACACGTTTATTTAAAATTACAAGAATTACGTTAACTTACTGTACCTGACTTCTCGATTTGCAAATTAAGGGGTCGCCAAAGAAGCGAGAACCGCCCGTCGATAATGCCAGAAATTCTTTTTTTCTTTTCTTTCTTTTTACCTGCCCTTATCCCACCTTAATGTGGGGTCGGCGCAACACACTTTTCCAAGCATGTTGCAAAGAGGATTTGGCTTAGTTTTTACGACCGGCCGCCAGCTTGACGTCAACCCTCTATGAGGGATCCAGTCCCAGGCAAATTAAATTAGAAAATTTACTTTGTCTGACCTGGGAATCGAACCCTGGACCACCCGGTCTACAGCCCATACATGCTGCCACTAGACCAAGGAGACGACAAGGAGGAGGCCAGAAATTCTTATTTTATAACATAATAAAATTGAAAAGCAAAGATAAAACTGCAATTCAGTATTTCTACGGCTCGTAACTAAGTAAACAATGTGAAATGCCGACGTTTTATAATTACCATAGGAATAAGGGTTGTAACTTGTAACAGGGGCTACCATCACCTCTTTTAGCAGTATTATTATAATTTTACTTGTACCGATTCCCATACAAAACAAACGAAGAACGATTATAATAATACTGCTTTAAGAGGTCGTGGTAGCCCTGCTGTACGTAGTTATATGTAGTACTACTCGTATATCTACCATGGGCCTTGACCAACAAATTGTAACAACACCATGACTATCTGCTTGTTCTTATATTCATCATCATCATCATCATCAGCCATAGGACGTCCACTGCTGAACATAGGCCTCCCCAAAGATTTTATATTATTATATTGTTCTTCTATTATAATATAATAATAATTTGTAAACAGAAAAAACAGTTAAAAAAGGTGTAGATAGTCACGGGCGGCTCGGCCTCTGGTGGCCCATACGCTTATGTAATATATACATATATCTGCCGTAATATCTGTATCCGTATAATCTGTATAAGTTACACTATTGCGCACAGATTAACTATTATAGACATAATATAAACCATGTTTGGACCGTGTTGTGCAGAAACTGTCCAACCCATAAAAAATGAAAAAAAAAATTGTTAACACCAATATGGTCTATTGATTTTGCTTGATTGAGTTTGCTTCCATCCTGTACAACACGGCCCGTTTAGGTATCTAATGTCCACAAAAAAACACAGCTCAAATTTTCACAATGAAAACAAAATGAAATAAAGGATTATGTACATAATTTTTATAAAATGATTAGGATATTCCTCATTTGAAATAATTTAAATGAAACTACGATCTGAATCGCTTTTTAAATAGAAGTTTCCGTTTCAAGGCTTTTTCAATCTCAGCCACAAAGTTAATTAAAACGCAAGGTCCAAGAAAATGGGGAACTTAAAACGTGAGCTAGATGGTTAGGTACTGAGAAATTAAATGGAATAGCATCCGTCTTGAGGGTCACTTTGCAACAAAGCTAAAGAAACTAGTTGCCTTAGCAATTAGTAAGATGGTACGATTGTTGTCGAACTTAACTCTACTTCAAATAAATTTAATAGCAATTGCAAATTATATTTGCGATCTAAATCACGCTATTCAGAAGTCATGAACGCAACACGTCAGCAAAATAATTATCATGTTTGCGACTGCACTGCGCTATGAAAAATACACCTATAAGTTACTAAAACTTTAATAGCAACTTAAAATAATAGCTTTATAAAAAAACCTAATATATGACACTATAATATTAAAACAAAATTCTTATGTTACAACAAAATGTTTGCTAGCAAAATGGTTATTATTATTGTAAGATTTCATTAGTCTAACAAAGTTTGAGACTGTATGAATCATTTCTCCAACCACGAATAAACGTTTCTCGCTCGAGAAGTTCAGTTATATTCAGTATTTTGCAGTAAAAACATAGAGTAAAACACAATGTTTCCGAAGATTTCGTCAAATTTGTAATATGTCAAATGTCAAATTTTTACAAACCATAAAATATATTTTAAAAATACCGCTTAAAGAATGAATAGAAAACAATGTATTACACTATAACAGAACATAAGACGTGGTTAAAAATCCTACCTGCGACAATAGGCGGTCTTATCGTTAAGTCTACGATATTTTTACTTTATAGATCTATTTATTGATAGTAAGCTATCGACATAGATAGTATGAATAATAATAATAAATTTAGTCAAAAGTACCCTATAACGTAATCTAAATGATGGTTTGGGTACTTGTTTATAGGTTATGTTTTGTCAAAATTATCATTGATAACCTAGCGCTATGAAGCAAAGTTCGTTCCAATTCTATCTGGTTATTCGTCTAGTCTAAACTCACCTTAAGGCGAGACGTACGCAGATAACCTTTTCTGAAGAAAGTAAAACGAGTTGTTGGCGCAAAGCTAGAAAGCTTTGATCATATACTGTATAAAATATAATTATATATAAACATGTATTTGCGTCAAAGAAAATGTGCTACAAATGAGAGCCCTAATACGGTCGCAGTATTACAATTTACGTTTATTTTTATCTTAGTAATTATGAGTAGAACTTACATATTAGGACCGATATTAATTGAATAATTATGTCGAACTTGAATTCTGAGTTCAACCCTAGTGAGCGGATTGTGCCTGATATTATGTACCCAGTGATCGGGATTTACATATCGTACCCAACATTTCGAAAGTATTTGCAGCGCGGTTTTGCCGCTTTTTTTAATAAATAAAAAGCAAACAAATAAATAGCAATACAATTATTTTGATGTTGTAAACTTTCACAATCCATAGGTACGCTGCAAGTTGCTTTAAATTTTAACGAACTAGAGTTCAGTAGGTCGAGAGTTAGTCTCTCTTTTTCTGTCTTATCCTGTGGGATAAGACCACACCTTGTTATGTGTGGTGGGCGCAACACAATTTTTAGCATGTTGCAAAAAGGTTAGTTTTTACGACTGGCTGCCTTTTTTTTGCGGGGAAAGCGTTTTACCGCTACCGCCACGTCTGGGGGGAGACGTATCGGTTATGTCGGGTTCGCCGGTCTTACGACCCAACGTTGAGCCGCCCGGGAGAGATGGAAATCATCTGAGCGACCGTTGGGCCGAGTCCCTAACACTATGTACACCCTACACCGACAATAGCGACAAAAACCCCGCGGTGACCCTCTTCGGCGCATTAGAACGGCCCCGGGTTTCCCTAGGCGAGAAGTGGCCAGGCTTCGACGTTAAATTCGCTTTGCCCGACCTGAAGATCGAACTCACGACCTCACGGTCCACATCCCATATTTGCTGCTACTAGACCAAGGAGACGATATAATATTTTGATGAACTCTAACGAACTATAAATCTTTGTACGGTAATCACAGCATACAAAATAATCCCAGAACTTTGAAGGGATTTGTTCCACTAGGAACTCCCTACAGAGTTTCGGCACAAGTTCTATACAGAAGTGGAACTTTAATCTTTACCCGTTAACTTCAGTAGAATGTAGTTTGATACAGATGCCGGTTTAGCTTTACAGCTTGATTTGCTGTTATTTAATAAATGTATATTTAAGATTTCCTCAGTAATTTAATATACTGGCTTTGCAGGGAATTGGATATAGCAAATACTTCCAAACTGTGTTTTTTCTCCGTTAGTATACTTTTAAGATAGTATCTAAAGACTGATTGCTTGACACCATCGGAAATTATAAACTGTATGTACAATAATGTATAACAGCTTAGCGTTGAGACATTACAAACCAGCCGAATTTGTTCATAAACACTTGTAGATTTAGGTAAAAAATGTTATTGTGACAACACGAATAAGTAGGAAAAATGACCTTTCTTGCAGTTTGAAGGTTACACCAAACTTCAAAGGCTTATAACTTTTTCATTTTCGAATATATTTTAATATTTATTTCTGTTCTATAATTGAGATGATGTAAATTTCATATAAAACAAACCCAAAACTAGTCAAGTACCCAATTATATAATAAAGGCCATGGTCTTATATATAGAGGTACCTAATGATTAATACAAAATTAAAATACTAGCGAACAACAATTGAACACGGCAAAAAATATCATCAAGAGCGAATTGTTTATTTTAATAACACATCAAGCCACATCTGCTCCACAAACGGCTGGGTAATCGCCACGTAGGCAATATAACAGCTGTAACTTTTTCACATATAATTACGTTACAGGTAGTTAAAATGCTGTTTCGTTATATAACCACATAGTTTCAGTTATTAAAATAAACTATACATGGCGGCCTATTAGAGCTACCGCGTGAATGACTTTTATTACCATTTTTTTTTGCACTACCGACAAGTGTCAAGTTAAGGGAAACGAATGGAGAATTCCGTAGCTCGATCATGAATTAGGTACTTGACCATTTTTTTTATTGATTTTATACGACATTTACGTCATAGAAACCGTAACACAGAAAGAAATGTTGAAATACTCCCAAAAACAAAAAAATATTATAAGCCTTTGTATTTTGTTGTAACCTTCAAACAGCGGGAAAGAGAAGTATCAGTAAAATCACGTCACGGCCATAACAGCGCATGCGTTGGAAAAGGATAGCAAGATATCCCCACTCTTGCTCATTGCAAAATTTAAAATATGAATTACTGCCTCATTTTTCAACCAATTTCGATGCGGTTTTTAGAGAAAGGTTTCTTTTTTGTTTTATTTGCTATTATTACATATAAAAAATTGTATGAAATGAAACATAGTCAAGTACCCAATTTTAAGGCATTTCACGCTAGCGACTCCGTAAAATATTTATATGAATAAGATCCGAACGCCTCTAGCGATTACGCGGGGAACTTGTATTTCATACAAATTATTTTACGAAGTCGCTAGCGAGATGTTGATACTCATGGTTGAGCGACAGATGATGCATTACATTACGATGAGACGTGGTTACTAGGGACTTTTATACATTTCCCTAGACCGGACAAGAGTGACAAAAGGTCACCCGTATGCCGTAGCTATAATGTTGATTTCCACATAAAACTACGTAATCGTTTAACTATTTTTCCGATATTTTGATAAATTTAAATTAATTTACTATAAATATAGATGAAATCATCAGCCATAGGACGTTCACTGCTGAACTTAGGCCTCCCCTAAAGATTTCCAGATCGACCTGTCTTATGGCTGATGATGATTATAGATGAAATTAAAGTTACATACTTAATTATAACACTTTTGGGCAACCTCCGTAATGAACTACCTTAAGAATGTAGTAGGTATGATGTAAGGTTGTATGCTATACTCGTTTCCTCTCTGAATCTCCATTCCTTTCTTTTAGAAAGAAAGAAAGAAGAAAAAAAGAAATAATTAAACTTTATTCAGCCAATGTCTGAATTTTAGATACATGGAAGGTACGGCAAGGCTGTGTCTTTGGACAAAGTTTCCAAGTTCGATTTCATAAGTTTGTAACAAAAAGAAGACATAATTTTGCTGGTGGTAGGATATTCGTATCCGACCGGATGGCGACCACCGTACATGCTTTTAGCTAAAACCTGTGATAGTGACCCACATTCCGTGTATGGTTCGCGTTCCAGGATCAGCAAGTGTACTCCTTCGTTCTCTCGAGGGGCTTACGGCTTGACTTGGTGGTTTGGACGAGTATGGACCATCGCCGTCTGCATCGGTCATCGGCTTGTCTTGTCGCAAGCTCGATCTTCTTGTCTCGTCTTGTCGATTTGCTTCTTCCCTCTTTGGATTCGGAGTCTGGCGACCACTGATAAACTCATTGTTTGTCATTGGTCGCAAATTTTTCGGACTGCACTACGCTTACCATCAGGTGCAGTGTAGTCACTTTGCCGTGTCCGGATAAAAAAAAACATTTCTAACTTTTACGTGTTTTTAATTCGATTCGTTATTTCGTAAATCAGTTTGAACAAACATGCGATACTCAAAAGGCCTTGTCTTAAGTCCTTGCGTACATAGTTAATAGCAGTTTTTTGTCGTGGACCCTTGTATAAATATTGAAATAAAGCATCGCGTGACATTCTAAAGAAAGTAAAACGGATTGTGTAACTAGTATTTACCATAATGCAGGGGAACAATGTGTTAGAACTGTTATTATACGCGTCTCATAATAATGTTTGTACACACTAGCGGGCAGCGGCCCAGCACGAATAAGTGTCGGATTTCTTTCTACCTGCCATTATCCCACCATAATGTGGGGTCGGCGCAACATAATTTTTCAAGCATGTTGCAGAAAGGAGTTGACTTAATATTTATGACCGGCTGCCCGCCTGACGTCAACTCACCCTGGAGGTCCAGTCCCGGGTAAATAGTGTTAGAAAAACACCTCACCCGTCCTAGGAATCGAACCTAGGCCCTCGTTCCGTGGCGTGTTTACGCAGCCCCCAGACCAAGGAGGCGACCAAGTGTCGAAGTATTCAAATCGATAGCGTTGCAATAATTTTTGAAAATTTCATACGCCGTGAGCGCCCAGACTCACACTCCTGTGTCCTGAAAGAGTAGGTATCAATTATTTTATACGACAAATTTACTACATTTCATGGTTTTGTTTATTGATTTATCAACACAATTTTTCGTTATAATGTTTGTGCAAGTTCACCACGCTATTAGGAATACCTAGCACCATAATATATATACTGTGGAAGCAGCTATATAGGTACTATTAAGAATTCTGTGGCTTACCTCAAAACATGCCGCAACTACGCCTATCTGAACTATAACTGGTTGCATATAGAGGCTCAAAAGGTTTATGCAATCATTTTAATAGACCACTTTTAAGCACCATTTATATAGAGAGAGTTTATCGCACGACATAAGCAAAATCGAGTCATGTAATGTGGTGCTTTCAATTTATAAAATCTATATAAATATAGAGAGTTGAGGCGAAAATATCATAGAAAATGCTGCAAAATTTTTGCTCTAGACGCTGGGTAAACTAACTTCATCTAAAAGACTGTCTTACTTTTGTCGTACGCAGCCCTCTTCGTGTAAATGGAACTTTAGTTAGCAAGGGAAATTACATTATTCTCCCGCCAGCGACGTTCAACCTCAAAGGACTGCTGGTTGAAAGGCCGGAAGCCCGATACTTCCTATCAATAAACCCATAAATTGATCTTATACTCTTTGACAATTATGATACAAACACGGGGTACGTAGCTATGTATCGCGTGTAGGTTACTATAAACTTCCTGCCTATAACCTTGTTAGGCCCTAAGTGCCCTAGGATGTAACTATACTGTAACGTAGTGAATGTGTAACTTTAATAGCAAATAAACTAATTTTGCTAGGCTACCAGGCTTTGATGTAAAAAAAATCCAACGTCAGTAACACAATCTGCCTCTTACTAATTATAATAAGGGAAGACAGGTAGGGGAGACCGTGGTACACCGATCTTCACTCATCTGAAAACCAGATGAGACATATTTTTTATCAAATATCATCTATGTATACACGCCATAAGAGCTTGCCTATCGAAATGGGTTCATGGTTATTTTTTTGGGTGGTCCCATATAAAATTGGTCACGATTCGATAAGTTTTGAAGTCGATCCGTTAAGTTTTTATTTAATATTACATGTATAAAGTATGATATATAAAGATGTATAAAGTAAAGTCATTGGGTTATCCATTGAGCTCATCCGATACCAACCTCAGAAACATCAAAAGCAGTGATACGTAAATGGCATTTATTTGGCATCCAACGTATCATACAACACTGATACTTAGGCTGAGATCTATAGAGCGAACTTCGACTAAGTCTAAGTCAAAGTCACGAACTCAGGGGGATTTGTAATTGTTAAATCGAACTTTGACTTGGTCCGGGTAATTTTTTACAAGAAAAACAGACTGACAGATAGACTAAGCAAAGATTTTCTTGTAAAAAATGACTCGGAGTTCGTGACTTTGACTTAGACTTAGTCGAAGTTCGCTCTATAGATCTCAGCCTGAGTGTTTTTAATTCGATCCGTTTGATACAACTGTCTCAGAGAATCCAGATCTCTTGTCAGGTGACCCCCCTGCTCGTATGCCAACCTGCGCTATAAAAAAATAAAGATTTCGCAAAGACTATAAAATCGCAATTGTTTGTTTTCGAAAACTGTGACAGAAATAAAGTGTAAGTTTCTTTTGACGATAAATATTGTTAATTACGTATTTAATGAGCGCTGGCATTTAGGCCTAATGATTATTAAGATTTTAACGATGGGACTTTATTATCTAAATCATTATTCAAAACATGTTTTACAGTAGATTAAAATATGAAATATAAATACCTTTTATATAACGAAAAGTGAGTACATATTATTTAAAATCAAATAAAATCCTATCGCCATATTGGGTATAAATTCCAGACTTCGGGTTTCGGGAACTGAGTAGTTTGAGTAGAGAAACTTAATAGGTATTACTTTGCCCGACACGGGGATCGGACTCGAGACCTCAGGACGATAGGCGTATTGCACCTCCATACCACGCCACCGAGGCATATTTGATATTTGTTATCTTTCATAACTTAGACAGTATACATTTAGCCTAGGTATAGAGGTATAATGTATTCGCATAAGGATTATATAAGACTTTTTATACACATAGCACACACTAAAAATGTTTAAAAAATTCGTTTTTATCACAAAAAAGTATGATGCAGCCGGCTCAAACCCACCGCATCGCCGTCCATTGAAATAAGAGTACCAAAATAGTGTTATTGTAAATAGTCATCGCACGTGGGGGCGGCGCGGCGCGGTGTTCACGGCACGACTTAGGCCTCATACACACGAGAGCTTTTCAACGTGGGTTAAAAAAGCGTTGTAATGCAGCAAATGAGTTCTACCTCTAGTATAGTTGTTCACACGCCGGCACTTTTAAAACGCGACTTTTTTTGGGCGGTATGTAAAATATACTTTATTAGAAAAACTTAACAGACCGACTTCAAATCCGATCGTGATTTATATGAGACCACCCTTCAAGCTCTATCGAACACAAAAATAATTTTGAAAATCGGTCTACATTTGGCGGAGATATCGCGTAACATACATAAAATAAAAAAATACGGACGAATTGAGGACCTTCTCCTTTTTAGAAGTCGGTCGAAAAAGGGCAACAATGATTCTCGAGCAATCATATGAACAGACATGTTGAGACGCTTTTTAACGCTAATTAAAAAGCTCTCGTGCAAATCAGTAGCCCGAGCACGAAAAACTAATGTAAATGTAAATGTATTCGAGTTCGCTGCGCACTGATGATGTTTGGTTAATATTTCATACAAATTTTATAGACGCGCATCGAGTTCGAATACATTTACGGTTGTCAGAAATTTTCCTGCTCAGGCCGCAGGACTTACTGTATCTGCACCGAACAGACGCGCCACACACTATGGGTGTCGTTTGAAACATTTTAAATAAAACTACCTTTTTCTGCTTATTGGACCGTATGACAATCCCAATCACAAAGGTACGAAATCCGATCCGTAACAATCGCACGCAAAACGTACAAAAACCCCACATTTATACCTACGCGTTGGTATTGATAAAGCGACACCGTTTTTAAATCCTTTATGGAGTAAACTGTGAGTACTGTTTGTGTTTCTATCTGACGTTTCTGTTATATCTGTGTATTACTTGCTTTAACGATAAAGAAAACAGAATATCTGCACATATATATAAAATCACCAGTGTGGAATAGCCCTAAAACTGAGCCTTTTTAAACTGTGCCAGCAAGACATACAATATTATACAGATATATATAAACAACATAAAGACATTTAAACAAAATATCAAAACACCAGAACAATACATCTGAACGATGTTGAAATAATCTGAAATCTTACGTTATTATGAAGTACGTGTGCGTGCACACGTGGTTATTTTATACGAATTTCCATAGCAGACATCAAGCTCGATTCGAATTTGACTATCAAAACGATTCTTTCTGGGACCTTTGTGACCAGAGCTTAAAGATACAAAAATAATGTTGAAAATCGTTACACATTTGACGGAGATATCGAGTAAGATAAATAAAAAAAACATACAGACGAATTGAGGACCTTCTGCTTTTTTTATGTCGGTTGAAAATATTCCTGCTCGAATTTATAAATATTTATTTCCAGCTGGAGCAAGACGGGTACGTCGTGTTACAAGACTTCCTCAGGCCGGCCGAATGCGACGAATTACTCACGGCCGGCTTGGAATTAACTAAAAATCTACCAGACAGCGAAGAGAGGGCCATATTTTCCACTACAGAGTCTGGAAAACAGGTAATTACACCCTAATGTCACTTTGTTACGTGTTACTTAGTCACTTCACTAAAAATAATTATTATTCCGACATTTTTGGTTCCACGCAAGCTAATGCTGGCAGCAAAATGTGCGCATTTTATATAAAAAACATTGTACTATCGCCGTGCAATCAAGCTTTCTTGTGCTTGAGCATACACTTCACTCTTCTATGAAACAAAAAGATGTAATATTTACTAAAAGAAGGGCTATCTATCAGGCAAGTTTCTATACAAAAAAAAATGATCTTAAACGTCAGTAACGCTATCTACCACTTACTACATGCGAGACCGCTTATTACAAATTTACAGCCTAAAATGTTCTGAGAATATTCAAGAATCACGTAAAACAATGTTATTGTCTAAACATTATTACACTGGCACAAGCTTACGCGCGTATGTGTCAAATACGACCGAGTTACTTATGACCTCAAGGTCACACCTTTTGGATCAAAAGTTTTGTGCTGTTGTCCCGTCTAATACCTAATATTGAATGTCTTTGTTATGAAACAACCAAATGACATGAGTGCACAGTGATCTCGATTCGAATACGCAGACGATAGTTATCCGTGCTCGGGCACTAGAAATGTGTAATTCATTCTGTTGGTAGTTTTCTGAAGGAGAAAATAAACACGTTCCGTTTGTTTCCTACAATCATAATATTGTTACAATACGATGATAATAAATTGAATTGTAAATTGAATTCATAAACATTCCAACGAATGTTTGACTTGATGAAACCCGGCTTTTGAAAACGTGATTACAACATTCAAATAACAGAGGTGTGATTATGATTTTGAATTCGAGTTTCTAGAACCAAAATCTTTGACCACGTTGACTTGTGTCGCAAAACCAATGTCTTTATAACAGAAGCATGTTACTAAAGATAGAGTAGCTATTTATTAGTGAAACTGTTGTTCAAATCGATTCAGTAGTTCCAGCAGTGGCGTAGCTATAGTATGGCAGAATGCCACGGGCCCCCTGCTCGACATGGCTCCTGCTCGACATGGCCCCTGGTCCAAGGGGCCGCGAGCTCAACTTTATTTTTAAATGTTGTAAAATATATAAATATTGTTACGCGTGCATAATAGAACCATATCTTGCCGAACGCGCCGCGTTTCATCCATAAATGTACAGAACGTTCTAGTGCGTTCGAGCCGCGCTAAGTCGGGCCGCGTGACGTCACGCGCCGATAAGAGATCGACGAATATAAAAGGCGTGTGTGTGTGTTGGCGGGACAGTGTTTCTTCGGAAGCGATCGAGTGCGAACAACGAGCGACAAGCGAATATTCGGAGCGATTATTTCGACGCGTGTTGTGTGCAGTACAGTGTTTAATTTTAAATAAAGTGCTGAGTCAGTTTCGAGAACAGTCGGCGTTTAATTGTTTGTCCTGAACCCCGTTAGCCCGTAACATTTGGTGTCAGAAGTAAGGACAAATGCCGGTGTTCCCGAAAGACGACGAAGGTATCCGTACCCGAAGCCAGCGCCAGCAAGAGATGGACCGAGGGCGTTTCGAAGACCATCTTCACAATCTTGAACGTGTCTTATCGAAGATCCGGGGGGCTAATCTTAAACTGAGTCCCAAGAAATGTTCACTTTTCAAGAAGCAGGTTAACTTTTTAGGACACATTATTTCAGCAGCTGGCGTACAAACAGACCCCGACAAAGTTGTGGCAGTCAAGGAATGGCCAGTTCCGAGAGACAAGACACAAGTTCGTGCGTTTTTAGGCTTGTGCTCCTATTACCGGCGATTTGTGAAGAATTTTGCAGACATAGCCAAGCCTCTACATAAGCTTACAGAAGAGAAGAGACAGTTTTGCTGGGATGAGAATTGCGACACCGCATTCCAAACGTTAAAAGACCGTCTGTGTAATACACCTATATTGGGTTATCCTGACACTGCAAACGACTTTATAGTGGACACAGACGCAAGTAATACTGGTATTGGCGGTGTGTTGTCACAACGAAAAGGAGAAAAAGAGGTTGTGATAGCTTACTTCAGCAAATCCTTATCTAAACCTGAACGGAATTACTGCGTCACAAGAAGAGAACTGCTAGCCGTAGTCAAATCACTGCAACATTTTAGTAAATATTTGCTCGGACGGAAATTTCACCTACGAACAGACCATGCTGCCTTGAAGTGGCTACTGCAGTTCAGAAATCCAGAGGGTCAAGTAGCAAGATGGATTGAGTTGCTACAAGAGTTTGACTATGTGATAGAACATCGCAGTGGGAAATCTCACGGTAATGCAGACGCTCTATCAAGAAGACCTTGCGCAGAGAACTGCAAGCACTGCGTCAAACAAGAGGTTAAGGAAGAAGTGCCTGTGCGAATAATAAGGACAGACCTCAGCAACGAGTGGCGAGACACGCTACTGGAAGCGCAGGATAGTGACGCAGATCTAAAACCGATCTTTGAGCGGTTAAAAGCTGGTACCGCGAAACCTAAATGGCATGAAGTTGCAGCGTTAAGTTCCACTACGAAGAGCTACTGGGCCCAGTGGGACAGCTTGGTTATACATGATGGAGTACTGTGCCGTAAATGGGAAAACGCAAAAGGCGATCGATGTCATTTGCAAATGGTAGTCCCTAGAGCTAAGATCCCAGAAGTTCTGCAGCTCTACCATAATGGATTATCAGGAGCTCACATGGGGGTCAAAAGAACTCTGCTGAAGATCCGCGAAAGATTTTATTGGATCCACTGCCGAGACGATGTTGAGGAATGGTGTCGTAAATGCACAACTTGCGCGGCTGTGAAGGGTCCTCATACACGAAGTAGAGGAGCATTAAAAATTTACAATGTGGGAGCTCCATGGGAGCGGATTGCTCTGGACGTAGCAGGACCTTTCCCTGTAAGTGACAGCGGGAACAAGTACTTCATGGTGGTCATGGATTACTTCACGAAGTGGCCGGAAGTATTTGCCATTCCCAACCAGGAAGCTTCAACAGTCGCAGATAAATTGGTCCATGAAGTATTCTGCCGGTTTGGAGTACCTTTAGAAATTCACAGCGATCAAGGACGTAATTTTGAATCCCAAGTATTTCAGGAAACATGTCGAGTATTGGGCATTCACAAAACCAGAACGACCTCCTACCACCCGCAATCTGATGGCATGGTGGAACGATTTATTCAAACGTTAGAGAGATACCTGGCAAAAGTTGTAGAAAGCAGGCAAAAAGACTGGGACAAGCACATTCAGCCGTTTCTAATGTCATATCGTAGTGCGGTTCACGAGAATACGACGGTAACACCAGCTTTCGCTAACTTTGGAAGAGAATTACGACTGCCTGCTGATCTGATAACTGGTATCCCTCCTGACACCCCGCGTAGTGTAACAGACTACGCGGACGATCTGCGCAAGAGATTGAATGACGTATATGAACACGTCCGAGTGTCAGGTCAGCAAATGTCCGAGAGGATGAAGACCCGCTATGACCGAAAAATGAACAACAGCGGTTTCGACGAAGGTTCACTAGTATGGTTGCACAACCCAGTTCGATGCAAAGGCAAGTCTCCCAAATTACAAGCGAAATGGGACGGACCCTATAGAGTTGTCACCAAGATTAATGATGTCACCTACCGAATCCAGAAAGGCCAGCGATCTGCACCTAAGATAGTTCACGTCGACCGTTTAGCGCGTTATTACGGCTGTAACAATGCTCGGGACGAGCATGTCTTAGGAGGGGGCAGTGTTACGCGTGCATAATAGAACCATATCTTGCCGAACGCGCCGCGTTTCATCCATAAATGTACAGAACGTTCTAGTGCGTTCGAGCCGCGCTAAGTCGGGCCGCGTGACGTCACGCGCCGATAAGAGATCGACGAATATAAAAGGCGTGTGTGTGTGTTGGCGGGACAGTGTTTCTTCGGAAGCGATCGAGTGCGAACAACGAGCGACAAGCGAATATTCGGAGCGATTATTTCGACGCGTGTTGTGTGCAGTACAGTGTTTAATTTTAAATAAAGTGCTGAGTCAGTTTCGAGAACAGTCGGCGTTTAATTGTTTGTCCTGAACCCCGTTAGCCCGTAACAATATAAAACAGGCAGAGAGATTTAATTTCGCATTTATTATTTTGTAAGGATTTACTTAGTGCACACAATATTAGTAATATTGCTGAGTAACAATTTAAATGATTTATTAAAATTATTGAATTAAAATGTGAGGACTTTTACTGGATCCAGGGAATTTGCCACGAGCCTCAGCAGGGTTACCACGACCTCTTATAGCAGTATTATTATAATCGTTCTTCGTTTGTTTCTTATGGGAATCGGTACAAGTAAAATTATAATAATACTGCTATAAGAGGTGATGGTAACCCCCCTGTTGGTATAGTTACGCCACTGAGATCCAATATCTTTTCCGCCCACACAAATTAACAAACATCTTATTATAATGTTGAGCAGCGTACTTAATGTACAAGCTTATATATGTTTACAATAAAATTATACTTACCCATGATTGTACATAACTTAATATTACGGCAAATGCATTGTTCTAAAATACTTAATTAAATATTCATATTGTACGTTTAAAAAAAGCAATTTTTATAATTTAATTTACCCGGGACTGGAATCTTCACAGGGGATTGACGCCAGGCAATCAGTCGTAAAAACTAAGCCAAATCCTTTCTGCAACACGCTTATAAGTGTGCTACGCCGACCCCACATTGTAGATAAGGACAGGTTGAATGAAAGATTATACGTCATAAACACAATTGCACGTCATTAAAACAATAATTACCTGAAGCAATAAAACTTTACAGCACGGAACAATCTTAACGAACTGTTTTCAATTGTTACAGCAACTGAAAGACGCTTATTTCCTGAACAGCAACGATAAAATAAGCTATTTCTTCGAAGAAGCAGCCATTGGACCAGATGGGAAACTTAAAGTAGACCCAAGCGTGTCATTAAACAAGGTAAACGAGATGTAAATGGTACTTGAAAAGACAGCTCTCTTTGTAGTTATATCTTGGTTATACCTGTATTATGAATTGTACCGCATGACTGAGAACCTTTTAGGTAATAAAATGAGGGTTAATTGTGCGTATTCACTTGACTTGTCGCACCCCTCTCAAAAACGTTCTAACTATATATAGTTATCAACATACTGTAAGCATAAAATTATAAACAGTACCTAAGTAGTAACAATATTTTGTACTTTGAACAGACTACAACTTTTTTTTTTAAGAACAATAAAAATTTATTTATAGTTTCTATGCGGGGTATCTGAAGCGCATGCCGTTGATAAATTGCTTTATTGATTTACGATACTCCGAAAACTGTCTCTCTTGCATTCATATTTGTTGATTATAAAAATCCTCGTTTTTTGCCTAAAATTAAATGAAGAGCGATGTCTACTTTATAGTCTCTACGGTTTGTGATTTATACTAAGTTTGGAGAAACTTTTTATTATTGTGTAGACATGGACGTAAAGAAAATAAAGGACACCATACCGCCTATAGTTAAACGGGCGCCACAGAGAAGCCACACACACAAACGCGCCTGTATAAAAGTGCCCTACGCACACGCACGCCATTACGTATTGATAGATCGAATAAGCCGAAAACCCTGCTTCACTTTCAATGTTCCTAGCGCTCCGTCCATCTTTTTTTACGTCTGTGTATGTAGTCTATATTTTGTTTTATTGCGTCGGTTAGCTTGTATTGCGTGTGCAGTATGACTATCGTCCTGAGGTCTCGGGTTCGACGCCTGGGTCGGACTGGGTGATATTAGATTTTTCTTTGTGCTGATAGGCTCGTCCACTATCAGATCATACGGAATTAAGCTTGGTAAAAAAAGGCTGCACTATATCTATGTAAAGTATATATAAGGCTGATGTGGTAGACTAATGCCAATCCTTCATTAATGGAGGTGGTAATGACTTACGAAGGGAAAGTCTTAAAAAATTAAATATTATTAATCAATTATTAAATTTTTCACTCACGAGTTTTAACTAAAATGATTATCTTCTTAGGTACGTATTATCTAAGACTCAATTGCACCACTATTATTAACCTAGAGTTAGTCCTATCCGCAAGTTAAGTTACATGTCATTCATACATTTTCTGTCAATTTAGCTTGCGGTTAGGACTAACTCTAAGTTAATAATAGTGGTGCAATTGAGCCTTAGTATGCTTACAAATTACAATTGTTGTGTTAATTGTGTACATCTAGAAATCTTTGGGCGAGGCCTATGTTCAGCAGGGGACATCCGGACATCGGCTGATGACAATTCTCATTTTGTAGCTTAGAAGCCACTAATATAACTTACATACATAACATACATAAGCTCACACCTGTATCCCCGAAGAGGTAGGCAGAGGCGCACTAGCGAACTAGTACACCCACATTTCGCTAGCTTAGTTCTGTCCCAGATGTGATAGGGGGCGAGCCTATCGCCATATCGGGCACAAATTCCAGACTCCGAGCTGATATGGAAAAATCCAATATTACTTTGCCTGACCCGGGGATCGAACCCGAGACCTCAGGACGGTAGTCTTACCGAAATACAACCACGCCACCGAGGCAGTCGCCGACTAATATAACGTTCTTTGAATAACATTAACAAAATATGATCATCAATATTACTATGTTCATTTAATATTCCTTTTTGATATACCTGTAGCAAAGGAGAATTGCATTTAATGTTGACAGTACAGTATTAGGAGTACATTCATTTCGCCATTTTGGTCAATATTAGAAACAATTTCCTGAGCGATCGTAAGCTCCTTTGGTGATATACCTATTCCGAGAATATTCTAGTCTACCGAGTCTGTGAGCTAAACGAATAGGATTGAGAATTGAAAACATAATAGCCTTAAGTCTCAACTTTTACGTTATTGTTGTCCGCAACATTTCAAAGAAAATGTTAAAATATAAGCATAAATAGGCCGGCATGATTTTGATGACCACCGGTGACACACGATGTTTGCCAGTGGTCGCTGGTTTTCGACCTCCAAAAAGGAGAAGGTTCTCAATTAATCTGTATTTTTTACTTAAGTTACGCGATATATCTGCCAAATGTGGACCGATTATCAAAATTGTATTCGATCAAGCTTATTTTAAAGGTCCCATTTAAATTCAGTCACTATCGGATTTGAAGTCGATTTGTTAAGTTTTAAAACTTGTGATTATTATGGAGTGCAATACGATTACCATCAATAGCCAGTGCGAAACTTGTGATCAAATTCAAGCATCAGTGACTACTAAAGGCGCCCTCTCGTCTCAATTTCAATTGGCCTTCTATTGAATTATGCGCTATATAATAGAAACACAGAGGACGCATCACTGACGCTCGTGTATCGCTCTTGACGCGATCATACCCATGGATCCGAAGCCATATATTAACCATTAGCCGTGTGTAATATCAATTATTACCCTTTACAGCATTAAACTACTCTGTGACGTTAATTCCTTTTGATATAACATTTGATAAGCGATGCCAATGTAAAGAGCGCATTGCATCTGTATTAATTTCTGTCGATCTGTCTGTCGGATTAAATGGCTCCATAGTATTTAGCATTATAAAATGGCAAAGATAATTAATATTAGGTACTATAGAGAGAGCAGCGATAGCTCAGTTGGGAATGGTACGGACTGCCGAGACAAGTGTCGGAGGTTCGAGACCAACCCCGAAATGGAGCATACACCTCTGACTTTTCTATGTTAAGTGTATTTTCATTGTGAAATATCGCTTGCTATAACGGTGAAGGAAAACATCGTGAGGAAACCTGCATACCTGAGAATTTTTTCACAGGAATTTCGAAGGTATGTGAAGTCTACCAACCCGCATTAGGCCAGCGTGGTAGACTAAGGCCTAACCCCTCTCATTAGTAGAGGAGGCCCGTGCCCAACAGTGGGACAGTAATATTACAGGGCTAATATTATTATTATTATTAGGTACTATAGACGGGCTATCAAGCCAGTTTCCATACAAAAAAATTATCTCAACCGTCAGTAACGCTATCTACCACTTTTTACAATGCGAGGGCGCTATTTACACCCTGATGTTCTAAAATCACGTAAGGCAATTTTAGTCTATTCTTTACTTTCTACATGCCCTTATCCCCCCTGAATGTAGGCTCGGTGCAACACACTTTTTAAGCATATCGCAGAAGATTTGACTTCGTTTTTACGACCAGCTGCGGAATGCGGAAGGCGGAATCCATACCCGGCCAAGTAAATTAGAAAATTTGACCGAGCTAAGAATCCAACCCAGGACCTCCCGGTCCACAAACCATGCCGTCACTAGACCAAGTAGGCGACATGTTATTCTTTTAATAAGGCGAATATAAAAAATCATACGAAAATAAACTTCTATCCATATGTCAGTAATCTCAAGTTACTTTGTTACAGGTCGGGCACGCCTTGCATCTGCTGCATCCAATCTTCAGATGCTACACATACAGCGACCGCGTGAAGACGGTGTGCGGACAACTTGGCATCAAGGAGCCTGCTGTCGTACAAAGCATGTACATTTACAAAAATCCAGGAGTTGGAGGCGAAGGTACGCCTAAAATGTTTATGATCATCTAAAAATTACGAAATGAAAGTACGACTAATATTGAAATAAAACTATTTTTACGAATTCTATCACGATTTGGGTTTAATTTTGTGCATTGTTGTTCAACAAAGCACACTGCACACTGTTCAGTGTGCACAGTCGGGCTGCAAAGCTTTCGAAGCGTCGGGCATAAAAATTAACACCAAATCGTGATAGAATCCGTAAAAATAGTTTTATTTCAATGAATAACATTCGCGTAAACCTAAGAAATCATTAAGTACGACTAATAATCATTATGGCCACCTCAAAGGTGAAAGGTTGATTAAAACTTCTTTAGCTCCAACTTGTTTATGAATTCTAATAAATAAGTTCGACCATGCCCATTATTAGACATTTGCCAAGGCTACAGAGGACCGCTACAATGGTTTTTCAATTTCAGAGGCCTTATTAAAGATATTTTTATGATTCGAATATTCTACCAATGGCGTAGCGTGGACTAACACAGACGTGGGCGGAGTTGCATAACCAACGATCCTTTTCTTTCATTCCCAAGATCTATCTAATACGAGGAGCTTTTTGCGAGGCCCCAAACAAACGCGTTTTTAAAGTGATGTTCATTTTGACCGTAAAAATGGTCAAATGAATTAGTTATCTATGGTAAAGTCTAGGAGCATCGCATTTAAAGGGCCTCGTGAGAGCCCTTTAAGTGCGAGGCCCTGGTCGAGGGTCCACTTCGCTCATGCCTGGTTACGTCACTGTATCTAACCACCAGCTCAATAAGATTAAAAATTAACCAACATGGTGAACGAAGTTAATCCTAACTAACCTAACTCCTCTCATTACTAGAGGAGACCAACCTACCCTACAGTCGTACAGTTATCATTCAAAGGGCTGATAATTACTATTATTATTGATAATACTTCGGTCTTCTCGGTGTAGTGATATTGTATATATATACGACGATCTACAGCCCGATTAATCCTTGGTTCGAATCTCAAATCGAGAAACACGCGCTTTTCCGACACCATTTACACAGGACCGAATCTCCACAAGGAGAATCTTTAAGTTGGACTTCAGTCATAAAAACTAAAGCCAAATTCGTTTTGCAACATCCGAAATTAAAGTAAAGCCAGTTAGACATAACACATAACATAAGCTCACGCCTATATCCCCGCAGGGTTAAGCAGAGGCGCACTTGCCAACTAGTACACCCACATTTCGCCGTGCTTAGTTCCGTCCCAGATGTGATAAGGGGCGAGCCTATCGCCATATCGGGGACAAATTCCAGACTCCGGGCTGATATGAAAAAATCCAATATCACTTTGCCCGACCCAGGGATCGAACCCGAGACCTCAGGACGGTATTCATATCGAAATACAACCACGCCACCGAGGCAGTCAGATATAATTAAAGCCAGTTAGATATTATTAATTATGGTCATACACACTGCGCCCTAACGGCTGCGAATTCTACGCTAGCCAGTGCGTTTTCACCATTATTTTCACTTAGAAAACAGACGACAAGCCATTTAAAGTTTAAATTGAACTTTGATATTAGAAATGCTGGAAGGTATGCTGTATTATTGAATTTCTTTTGCGGTGAGGAATTGCATGTTACAGAATTGCCTTGAACGTGGTTTAAACAAACATTTTATTTGTTTTACGTTGCTTCCATTTTCCAATATAAGCCCGCCTAAATGGCTTTCTCTGTCAGTTATTATTTAAGTATACTTTAAGAGCAAATATTATTTTTTTAGTTAAATTAGATTTGCTCATGGCTTTGCATGCATTACTCGTAGCTTTGAGAACGTAATACATATATTAAAATATTTTATACTCTACTCAAGTTATGGTCCCTGTGTTAAGCTTCATCCAAACCTATTCAGCCGTGAAGAACGAAATACTCATATTGTCACGACAATTATACAAACTTTCACATTCATATTTAAATACAATTATTTTTAGAAGTTCCAATCCCATAACCGTAGGCAACATATATTAATGTTAATGCCCGAATACCGAAACGTAACTCAAATATTTAAGATGACAGCCTCCGTGTCGCAGTGGGCGAGTAGCCGGCTGTGAAGCGAGATGCCGCGGGTTCGATTCCCGCATCGAGACAAATGTTTGTGTGGCCCACAGATATTTGTTTCAAGTCTGGGTGGTGTTGTGAGACCGAAAGTCTCTCATAGTCTCTGACACCCACGATACAGGTATACTAGGTGTGTGACTGTCGGGTGTATTTATTTATTTATTTACCTTATCTGTCAAAAATGTATGGCGCACACGGCACAACAACGGAAGTGCCCATTAGAGTTGATTAACGTTAACGTACTTGGGTTAAACTTCCTCATTATTTCAATGATTATTGATCTTGTGACTTTTAATATTGATATTATGAGTGGTCTACCACTCAGTAGACAGTTACGTCTACAGCACAAACGGGTCGGCTCGACCTATTTGATACCACTATCTCACAGAAAACCGACGTAAAGTGGCAGTTGCTGTCGCGTTTCGTTCAGTGAGTGAAATTTCCGGTGGCCCATTGCCCCGCCTCCCTTTCCCAATCCCTTTCCCCCTTCTATTCCCCTCTTTTAGATTAGCAACGTACCCATGATTCTTTGTCTTGGGTGTTTATGGGCGGTGGACATCACTTACCATCAGGTGACCCATCTGCACGTTTGCCAGTCTCAGCTATAAAAAAATACATGATGTTTGATTAAGATTTTATAACCGACTTCAAAAGGTTCTCAATTATTATTCGTCGTAATTTTTTATTTATGTTGTGTAATGTAGACTGATTTTCAAAATTAATTTTGTCTTCGATAGAGCCTGTTCTCTTTGCCATCAGCGGCCTGAGCAGGAAAATTTCTGACAACCGTAAATGTATTCGAACTCGATGCGCGCCTATGAAATTTGTATGAAATATTAACCAAACGTCATCAGTGCGCAGCGAACTCGAATACATTTACATTTACATTAGTTTTTCGTGCTCGGGCTACTGGTGTCTTTCTTTCTACCTGCCCTTATTCCATCTTAATGTGCAGTCAGTGTAACTTTATCAAGCATGTTGCAACAATGATTTGGCTTAGTTTTTACGACCGGAGGCCTGCCTGACGTCAACGCCCCTCTGGGATTTTTTTCTTCTTTTTCAACATGATTGAACAAGTGTGTTACGCCGACCCCATATTAAGGTGGGATAAGGGCAAGTAGAAAGAAAGATCATGAACGACGCAGCAAACTCGTTATTCGAAAACCGTGGATAAAAGTTATTCGTGCTACCAGCTCTCTATTGATTTTGCCAACTTTGCAATACCAAATGAACATAACCTACCTCGGTTTCTAACATTTATCTGTAGAAAATGTAAAAGATGATCGTTATTTAATATTTTTCTCCAATATCTTTGTAGAATTTCATTTATTTTCTAAGAAATATTAAGTTGCCACGAACAAATACAGTAAAAACATAATTACTATTGATGCTTTATTATAATAACAGTTCGACATCTGTAGTAATGTTTATATTATAGACTCAATTTGAAAGCGTCTTTATACAAGTTTATTTTATAAACTATTGTTTATATATCAGACTGACAAACGACCGGATGGGTCGCCTGATGGCAAAAATATTTAATATTCCCTAGATTCTAGGGCCTAGAATGTTCCACAATCACGCAAGACAAGTTTATTGTCTAAACATTATTACGCTGGTACGACCTTTTGCGCGTATGTTTCAAATACGACTGAGTGAATTATGACCACGAGGTCATAACTTTTGGATCACAAGTTTCGAGCTTTTGTCCTATGTATGAACTGTTGAATGTCTTTTGGCGCGTACACACCGGCCGTACGAAGGCGAAAGAATTTATACCTGTCGCGTTCACACAAACATACTTTCGCTGTTGTTTGAATGAAACAGACATGATTCTTTCGCCTTCTTTCGGCCCGGTGTGTACGCGCCATTTGCCAGTGGTAAATGATCTCCGCTCACCGGAATCTACAATACGAAAATAATCATCAAAATCATCACAGGGCGTTAGCAACCTTAAATAATGGGAATAGGGATTGGGTACGAGATGTGAGATTTGGGTCAATATAAATCTCGCGCACTGAACGAAACGCAATAGCGAGTTACCACTTTACGTTAGTTTTTTTTTTGTCAGGCAGTGGTAATAAACCGGTCGACCCTTTCCTCTATATCGTGGCTCTACCACTCAAAAAAGTTTGTCAAGCTTCACCAACAGAATCTGATGAACCATTTTAAATCATATTAATGCTGCCCTCTTACAAATAGATACCATTTAAAATGTTATTGAATTATCCTCATGTAATAATATAGTACTATTTTTCTTTATAATTTTAATTCACTGTTAATCAGTTAATGTATTTGTAATTCATTGATATTATTACAAAGGGATTTAAAAATGACGAATGCTTTTACAGTACACTCAATTCTTAATAAATATAGTCTTAAAAATAAGAGCTTTCACTGTATTAAATTATAAACATAATTTATATCATATTATGAGTGGTAGAGCCACGCTGTAGATAGTTACGTCTACACCACGAATGGGCCGGCTCGACCGGTTTGATACCACTGTCTCACAGAAAACCGACGTAAAGTCTTACTGTCGCGTTTCGTTCGGTGAGTGAGATTTTCGGTGGCCCAATTCTCCCCTCCCTTTCCCAATCCCTGTTCTCCTCCTTTTCGGTTGGCACCACACCTGTGATACTTTTTTGTCTTGTCGTCACTTACCATCAGGTTCTCTGCTATATAAAAAAAAAACATAATTTAGTTAGTTCATTATTCAGATATTATAAAAATAATTATTATGTTCACGTTTCAAAGAAACTTCATCCATCGGATAAACTTCGATGAGAATTTATTAACGAAATAAAATCATTTTAAATAGTCACGGGCGGCTCGGCCTCCGGTGGCCCATACGCTTATGGAACATATATATGTGCCGCCTCTGACGGGTTAACAAGGTTACTATGTTCGTTTTACCGCAATTTTTATCGTAAATATAATTAAGTTTTAAGCGATGTTATAATTCTAATTTACTAGATATTAAAATAATTTATGTGAATTATCAGAAACTAATTAATTATGTGTTACAATAATAATTATGTATTTTCGTTGTTTCATCATACGTTAGGTCACTCCTTTATAAACTTGTTGTTTCTTATTGAACAAGACCTGGCGCCTTTTTAGTCCAATAAGAGCGTATATGGCCTGGGCTAGGGTTGTCATCCAGGGTCGGGCAAAACGATGACGACATACAGGGTAAGCGCTTGTAGAAACTAATCTAAGTTTTTGAGACATGCTTAAAATGATCAAAACTCCACACTTAAGTGGGATAAGGGCAAATAGTAGAAGTATTGAACAAAGAGTAGCTGGCTGATCTCATGACCCAATTAGTTTAAAAAGTCATCATTTTTGATATTTTTTCGTAGAATTTTCGAATCAATTTCTTAGCGTCGTTATTCGCAGAATTTATTCATTGATTCTTATAAGTACAAACGGTAATCAGAAAAATATGAGCACATGCTGAGATAATCGTTACGCATCTGTAAAAATATATTATCATTGGATTATGTACGATTATCTTCGTCAAAGGTATTTCAAATAAGACCAAAATAAATTATGTGAAAAATAAACTAAAACTAGTAACTAAAATATCACGAAGTATAAAAATTTTGTAGGTAATTAAAAAAAATACTCTTATTAATGTGTGAGGAAATAGATTAGGGTACGATGAGGCTGCCAAGGTCCACGTCCAAGTCCAAGTCTCCATGGACCTTGGCAGTAAACTTTTAGTCTTAAGCTTTTGCCTCTAAACAAGTAAAAACAAAAAGATATTGAGAGTGAATAATATAATGCTTATTGCCGTAATTTAGATTAGAGAACACATAAAGGCTTAGAAAAAATGGGAGGGAGTTCGGCAGTTACCTTTAACGAGAAATAAAAATCGCTAGCTCGGTTCCTGTGTTAAGACATATTATGTTTGTGTGATCTACAAACCACTTCCTGCGACCTTTATCAGGTCGTCAGTCCACCTTGTAGGTGGATGCAGGCCGCTTCCAACAGGTCGATCTGGAAATCTTTGGGGGAGGCCTATGTTCAGCAGTGGACGTCCTATGGCTGATGATGATGATGATGATGATGATGATGATCTACAAACCACAGGTCGTACACTGCTGGACATAGGCCTCCCCCAAAGATTTCCAGATCGACCTGTTTGAAGCGGCCTGCATCCAGCATGCAGTGAACGTCCTGTGGCTGATGATGATGATGATCTACATTGTTCCGGGTTTGGGTATTGTAAGACCGAAAATCTGTATTGCCTTCTTGTTTATAGTCTATTAAGAAATGTATCTATAAACAATCTTTATGAGTCTTAAGCCGCGTCTTCTACACTAAAACATTACACACAACATTTACACAAAACATGGTATTTCTACAAATTTTTGTCTATGGTCCATTGTTATATGAGCGGAGGACAATGAAAAACCTTGTTTTGTGTAGGTGTTTTAATATTTTGTTTCGAAAAAACATGTGTAGGAGAATCGGCTTTATGAAAACACTATTGAATGTAAACATATTTTGCAGTGGTAGCCCATCAGGACGCGACATATCTGTATACGGAACCAATTCCACCAGTGGGGTTCTGGATCGCGCTGGAAGACGCCACTATTCAGAACGGCTGCCTGTGGATGGCCAGGGGCTCGCACAAGTCCGGAGTACACAGAAGACTGATCCGGAACCCTGACAAGGAAAGCAAAGAGGCGCTCATCTACGACAAGCCGGCAGCAATGTACCCTCAGTCCAGCTTTACACCACTACCCGTTACTAAAGGTAATTTTGATAGAATTAACTGACTTAAAAAAGTTCTGAATTCGTCATTTTATGTATGTTGCGTATTGGAATTTGGCACAATTTTTCAAGATATTTTTAACCTCACGTTGGAGGGAAAAGGGAATTGGAAGAACTAAACACCAATGACTCGCTGAGAGGAATAATATAATATAGATTATTTTCATAATGTGCCACAGACATCGCCAGGATTATATAAAGATAAAAACACTCACAGTACTTGAAATTAATTTCCCCATAGTATAAACTATAAAGGTTCCCTAAATTCCAGTTTAAATAGAGAACAAGAATACATTTTGCCAGCTTATTTCCATCCCAGATGTGATAGGGAACGAGATTTCGAAAAAGAAAATGTTAGGTACGTCCAATGTTGAATAGAGGGTCGTTCCTCTTTGAAAGCTTAAGGTTTATTACAATTCCGAAAATATAACTCAATATAACCAAAATGTTTGTAACTTTTCAGGGACGTGCGTGCTAATCCATGGCAACGTGGTACACAAAAGTGCTCACAATAAATCAGACAAGAGTCGTCACGCGTACACTTTCCACGTAATTGAGAAGAATAACAATCAATATTCACCAGAGAACTGGCTTCAAGAAGGAGATAATGCACCCTTCGTTAACTTGTATACCACATCTCAAATGGTTTAGAACAAATCGAGGCGAAAGTGAAATGACAATATGGCTGTATGATTTGAATTGGTAGTAAACGTAATGATGTTCTAAAGAACTCCCTTGATCTAGTATATCTAATATATGAGCGTATAACAAACAGACGTCAATGAAGATTTTTATAATAAAAATCTACGTATTGACGTTGGTTCTGGCTATAAAGGGCCGTACGTTATACATAAAACTGATATTTCCCATTGAAAGGGGATTTGTGTTCTGTATTTGATATAGTAATAAATAATTATAGTTATGATCTTATTGGATTACGTTACTAATACGTTAGAGAAGAACATTCTCGTACGACAGAGTGAAGAATAGAAGAAAACTCTTGAATACGAGGCTCCATCATACAATTCAAACGTCAGTTTTCTATGCTTTATTAGATAGCTGTTCATCCAAATTTATCATTATTATCGTCTTTCTTCCATTTATTCGAATATCATGGGCAATAGCATATTGCAGGAAAGTATCGGCTCAGTTTTTTCGACTGGCCAACTAGATCCTTATATTTTCTTTCCACTTCTTTCTCACTCAAAGTAGAATCGATGCGGCACCCGGCATACTAGAACTATTTTTGGAGGTTTCATCATTTCATTAATGACTTCTTAAATTTCTATTTTAGACATAAGTTTCGAATTCTCTCTAAATCGTGCTATATGTCTCCATTTTAATTAATGGGTTTATAATTGTATGTATTTGCATATGTCGTACGAGAAACTCTCCTCATCTAAATAAGGCTTAGTATACAAATGTAAATTATAATTAATTTTCCATACAGCCAGACACCCAATTAGGGTCGTTTCATCTCACAGACCTTGAAGAAATTTTGTTTTATGTCCGGAACATGTACGGAATATGTATTTTGACAAAGCCATATATGAAAAAAAGTGCTACGTAAAAGCTAGTTTGGATAATGAATGAATTTCTATATACAATATTATATCCTACATATGTATGTATATCCTACTGACTGTCTCGGTGGCGTGGTTGTATTTCAGTACGACTACTGTCCTGAGGTCTCGGGTTCGATCCCCGGGTCGGGCAAAGTGATATTGAATTTTTCCATATCAGCCCAGAGTCTGGAATTTGTGCCCGATATGGCGATAGGCTCGCCCCCTATCACATCTGGGATGGAACTAAGCTCGGCGAAATGTGGGTGTTCTAGTTCGCTAGTGCGCCTCTGCCTACCCCTTCGGGAATACAGGCGTGAGCTTATGTATGTTATGTATTATATCCTACAATTCTTGGTTTAAGAACCTATCTATTGTATATACCTCTACAGTAAGAAATATTGTAGAAACATGTGTTTCTATTATTATTCTTAATACCTATCATAGAAACATGTGTATTACTAAATATTGAATACTACACCAATTACGTAATAAAATACAATCCCTGACAAATGATTAAACTAAGTATATTTTTCTATTAATTTTTATATCTCACAAACATATTTTTGCTATATATATTTTTTTCTCTTATACACTTTGCTGATTACCTATGTTGTGATACTGTTGATTCGCTATCACGCGATGATATTGTGATAATTTTTGAATAAACAATACAATCATATTATGCCTTTTACTGATACGTGATTTAATTATTCTTTAATACGAATGCTATATTTAAATAATACTAGTTTTTACGTATTTTGTCCGACCCGTAAAGTCTGTAAAGCTTTCGAAACGTCGCGTCGCAACTAAAAACAAAAACCAAATCATGACAAAGTCCGTAAAATCTAGTTTTATTTCAGAGTATCTAGAATGATTATTAATTTTAGTGCTCGATAGACAAATGGTAAAAACAGGAACCTATATTTTTGTCGTAGACAGACAAGCAATTTTTTGCTTTTGATTTCTATTTTTATAGACAAGTAATAGCTACTCTAATCACAAAGTTGATTTTTCTTGGTATCATCAACAGCCACAGGACGTCCACTGCTGAACATAAGCCTCCCCAAAGTATCCCAGACCGACATATTGGAAGCGGCCTGCATCCAGCTACTTCTGCGATCTTTGTCAGGTCGTTTTCTCGTTGTCAATTACTGTGTTGTCAGTAGTTTCATCAGTAAATATTCTTAAAACTGTTTTTACATTAAGTAGGAAATTTTCCATGGTATAAATAACACTCGAAGCCAAAACACAACGTAGAACATAAAAATAATAAACAACTTTAATACCTAATACAGGACGAAGATTGAACAACATCTAAGATGAAAAATATTTTCACGTTAATATTTTTTTTCGTCCTACACAAATTAAATAACCAAGGTGTTTATTCAGTTTGATAATGAAACAAGAAAATACCTGAGATAATCCTCGGTGTCGATGACTATGTTATTTTCTGTCTGTGTTTAGGTTTCTGAAATAAAATCAATGTATTATATCCAAAGGCCTTAAGCAGTTAGGAAGTAATATTATATATCTCTGATTATATCTATACCATAGAAATATCATACATAGAACCGCAGTACAGGGCCACGGCGTGAAGGCGTTCTGGGTGAGCCGGTTTAGGTACCCAACGCCGCACGGCGTGTCAGTGTCCTATGTCAAGTCTTAGTATGAAGAGCTCCCACAAATTTAATTATATTATGACGAACTGCGCTATCAAAGGATGTCACAATACAATGAACAAGCACCAAGGAAATATAAAGATAACATTTCACAAGTAATTAATTGCTGACATGTTTTAATATTAAGTAAAACATTCATCAAAACTACAAATAAAATTGTAAAAGTGACAGACGCCATTTACGTTATGAATCATTATGAATGTTGCCAATAATGCCAACCAATTTACCCATTTTTTAAATACTATTAGGAATAATGAAAGGAGAGGGAAATGCTTCCACACAATCTTGGGCCTAGATTGTAAAAGGATGAAAGTAGTGTCAATTAATAGATAGTATATTATGAGATAATTACTAAAAATTTGGCGATTTTTTGTAATCTGAGAACAGAGTTAAGAGCCTCACTTTGACTTAAATAAAAGTGAGGTTATGGAATAAACTATACGCAAACAACTGATGTTTATAAGTACAAATCTTACCTATTGATATGTTTTAATGTAGATAACATAAGCTCACGCCTATATCGAAAACATAAAACCTCGAAAACCCACATTCGATAACTAAATGTTGGTCACAAAGACAATTATTCTCAGGAATAAAATACTCGTATTTATACTGTCTGAGCAACATTGTTTTAGTAGAAAATTATTAAAACGATGGAAATCACCCAAAACGCACACTAATTAATCATCCGCATCTAGCATTATATCTACTATCTACTATATAAAAATAAGTCGGGTTTTCCTTCCTGACGCTATAACTCCAGAACGCACGAACCGATTTCCACGGTTTTGCATTCGTTGGAAAGGTCTCGGGCTCCGTGAGGTTTATAGTAAAGAAAATTCAGGAAAAATTTCAACAGAAAAGCGGGAATTTTGTTTTCACATACAGCGCCATCTTTGATACATAGCATGTACTACAAACCAATATTTTAAGTAGATGGCGCCAGTGCGTGAAAAGAGATTTTCCAGATATTAGAGATTTCACAGACGGGGTGACAATCGAGCAGACAGATGGGGTGACCGACTGGGTGACAGACGGGTGACAGACAGATGACAGACTGGGTGACAGATGGGTAACAGACGGGTGACATACAGGGTGACAGACGGGTGACACACGGGTGACAGACGGGGTGACAGACTGGGTGACAGACGGGGTGACAATCGAGCAGATAGATGGGGTGACCGACGGGTTGACCGACAGGGTGACTGTCGGGGTGACCGACAGGGTGATGGACGGGGTGACTGACGGGGTAACTGACGGGGTGATGGACGGGGTAACTGACGAGGGTACTGACTGGGTGACTGACGGGGTGGCTGACGAAAACGGACCAAAGTAGATCATCTCATTACCTCCTTTAGAATTATTGGATTATAGATGCCTACAACTCATTCTTTCAACCCTCTCTCTCCTACGCAGACGAAGTTGCGCGGGTCAGCTAGTATATTTATATTTTATTTTAACTCATTCATCTTAATCGATTAAGTAATCGATTCTATTTAGTGTCCTTTACTTATTTTTCACATATTTTCTAGATTATGAATTAAGCTGATTTTTCATATTTTGAAATAGAAAAAAATGACTATTTTTTAGCCAAATCTCAACTCATTACACTTTGGCCCAAAGATCTCCGTCTCCTTTGGTAACTTTATATTACGATAGTAATAATTATTTTTATTCCGTCAAACATCAAGGCAACTAGAGTTGCCCAAATAGTCAGCGCCATCTTTTATTTATGGTCTGTTATTGCTATGAATAGGACCTTTATCTAATAAAGTGTCACCTTTTTTTTTTTGGTATTGGTTGTGGGCTCCTTTTTCCGCACTTAGTTCGTTTAAGAATCGAACCATTGTGCGTGTCTTTAATGCCAGCTAGAGATCTAGCCAGCCTAGCTCCGACCAGAAGCGCAGGATCCTCCTGGTGTCTCTACAGGCTTCTCGGAGCGACCTCGGTGTATTGAGGTTTTCAGCCCGTTGTGTAGCTACACCTTCGCATTCCAGGATGACGTGGGAAGCTGTTTCATCGGCTAACAGGCATCCCCTACATAGGGGGCTGTCAGTCACCTTTTATCAATTGTTGATGTCAAATAACACTTATCACAATAAAATACGCGTGCCAAATAAGATATGGCGTTGACTATTTGGGCAATTCTAGTTGCCTGGACGTTAGACGGGTTATAATACAATCGCGGTAGAATTATGATTTTTAAATAATAACTGTACTGAATACTCTAGTTAAAACGCAAATATATATTCATATTAAACTAAATAACTCTGCGATAATAGCTCTGTTTGTGCAGTGGCATGCACTCCTTATAGACAAAGAGACACTGCCTATCCTGACAATTTGCTATTAACATAAATAATGAGGAAAATCAAATTACACAGCCTGGCTTATGTTTGATACCAGAATGGGTATTATGATGATAGTAATTGGTAATGTAAGAGTTAAAGAAAATAATTTTCAACTTTTACGCGTACTCTGATCGGAAAGTGTGTTTTTTGCGTTTTCACGGTTATATCACTGTACCGATTTTGACGTCATTTGATATGAATAAACCTAAAGGATTTTCTGTTTTTTGATCTTTTTATCCAACAAATAAAAACCAAAAGGAGATGGGGATCTTTGGGCCAAAATGTAATGAGTTGAGATATGGCCCAAAAATTTTTAATATTTTTCTATTTCAAAATATTAAAAAAATCAGCCCAATTCACAATCTAGAAAATGAGATATCTGAAAAATAAGTAAAGGACACTATCAAAATAGAATCAATTACATTATCGATTAAGATGAATGAGTTAAATAGGTAAGATTTGTACTTATAAACATCAGTTTGCGTATAGTTTGTTCCAGAACTTTTATTTAAGTCAAAGTGAGGCTCATAACTGTGTTCACAGATTACAAAAAGTCGCCAAATTTTCAGTAATGATCCCTTAATGTACTAATCTTAATTGACACCACTTTCATCCTTTTACAATCTAGGCCCAAGATTATATGGAAGCGTTTCCGTCTCCTTTTTATTTTAAAGTCGGTTCAAAACTATACAAATGTTTTTTTAAGTTTAGAATAAAACAAGTGTATCATTATGAGAACACTTTAGATTTCCCTATTTGGTTGGTAAAATGTCTTTTACTTGCAACACTATTCACGCGCGTATGTGTGTGTCGACGCAAGTAGTTACGCGCCGACGATGCACACATTGAATCGTTATCGGCTTCAATTTCCGAAGGAATTTTGTATGAGACTATATCTCTACACGTTATTACTCTAAGATCTATACTGTTTAATGTCTCTGATTATATCATATTCTGAGGACGTAACACTCCGTGAATGATTTTATTTGGCAATTTATTTTTGATTAAACTTCCTTATGAGCCTGCGTCTATACCATATACAAAGCATACTTAATGTGGGTGTTCTGGTTCGCTAGTGCGCCTCTGCCTATCCCTTCGGGGATACAGGCGTGAGCTTATGTATCTATGTAACTAAGTCTTGTATGGAAATGTAAAAGGTTTAATCACATTTATCTAGATTGAAGTGTGGTATTTGTATATTATTCATGTTTCCTTAAAATTCTTACAACCTAAAAGGGGTTTAATTCAGAATTTAAGATAATAAGCAGTACAGAACAGTTATGAAGCATCTGTACTACTTCTGTCTACGAACTTTAGCCGGGTATTATTGCAACAATTCAAGAAGCCCTTGAAGATTTTACCACCAAGAACACTTGGAATGTGAGAAGTAAGTAATTTGAATTATTTGTATACAATAATCTAACATATTATAAAAGCTAAAGTTTGTGAGTATGATATACATATTGTTACTATGTCACGCAAAAAATACTAAATGGATTTTGATTATTCATCAGAATAACAGATAGGCTACTTTTAATCCTGGAAGATTAATTTCCACACAAACGGAGTCGCGGTCTACAACTAGTATGTTCTAATTCAGCGATGCACATCTATTATAGCGATTGGCGACACAGCTCGAAGACGGCGCGTCTTCGTGAAATGCAAAAACTATATATACGTTTTTCTTCTTCTTCTACCTTCTTTCTTCTACCTGCCTTCTAACTGGACTGTGGGGCGGCCCGCGGCACAGCACAATTTTTCAAGCAAGATTCTGCTTTATTTTTAACCACCACCTGACCTGACGTCGACCCACACTGTGGAATTAAATCCCAGAAAAATAGTCTTAGAAATACAGCTTTGTTATACCTGGAATTTGAAACCAGGGCCTCCCTGTCCCAAGTCTATATACTCAGCCTCTAGACTAAGGAGGCGACGTACATACATATCAATATATATTGCATGCATGTTAAGTTTTAAAATTGATTACAAAAGCCAAAAGTAGTAAGAAAAGGATGCGTAATTAGCTAAGTATTGTGCCTATTACATTACTTATACTTCACAGATATCTTTATTCAATTCCTTTTGCCACAGGGTCATGTCATTTTGGAATATATAGGATCCATCCTGTTCAATATTGGTCAAGGGCGTGCGGTGCAGACGTAATGCAATGCAACTAGGCCCCTGGCCTCAATTTGTAACTATTTTCAAACGTTGAATGGCATATAGGAATAACAATTGATAAATCTACTAAAGATAGTATAAAATATGCTAATCGAATCGCCGAATGTGTTGCTAAGCGCAAATCTCGAGAGCAGCTGAACCGATTTCGCTAATTATTTTTTAGAATATTCCTTGAAGTACGAGGATGGTTCTAAGATTTAAAAAAAAAAAACCTGAAAAAGTCTAAAATAACACTTTTCTATACAATCGTTTCGTAATAATACTTAAAAGTCAATTTAAACTTCAATACCATACCATAAAGTTTAAGTGTTAGTGGAGAGGTTACGGGAAGGCAAAACAATTCAGTGACGTTAGTATTGTATAAATATTAATGTCAATATTTGTCATACGCAAACGAAGTTGCGCGGGCAGCTAGCATTATATAAAATTTAATATGTTAAAAAATGAATCGCGAGTGGATCATTAAACTCAAGAATGCATGGCCATATTTGAATTAATTAAAGCACAGTTTGGCCAGGAATTTTTTGCCAATTTACAATATTAAACATGAATACAAAGAACATCAATTTACCTAATATTAGAAAATAAACACTACACAGGCAAATACAGATAGTTTTTTTGAGATCCTTACAATTTAGGAGCAAATACTAACATGCCTTACTGAACATACAACAAATGCACACAACGAAATATCATGAGTACATTGAACCACAATGATTTCGGTGTATTTCATTGCCGCATAATCGTTAACGAGATAAAACTTTATTTTGAATAAGTTTATATTTTACTCCTCGGTTAATATTGCTTCATTAGTAAACGGTAGAAACTCTTTATCGAATCTCGATTAATTAAGTTCCTTGACACTGCAAACGCAATAATTATAAGTACATAACTTTAAATATTTAATTGGTTTTACCATAGACTCGTTGTTGTATGTTATTTTTACTTAGTATTTACTTTTACTTATTTTAATTACGTGTGTTCAGTACTCTTTATTGTAAATATATATATAATTATTATATAAAAACAAAAATACATTTCATCATCATCATCATCCATAGGACGTCCACTGCTGAACATAGGCCTCCCCCAAAGATTTCCAGATCGACCTGTTGGTAGCGTATGTTGTATGTTGAAAATACATTTAAAAATATAAAAATATTCCCCTCTGTTGGCGAGGCTCGGGACCCAAGCCACCAGCGGTTAGGACCCCAGAGTAAGGAACCTCCACACAATTCGCGCCATATCGAGTAACACTGCCTTTTGCATTTGGCTCTTAACTCAAGCACCAACCGAGAGCCTCTTCTCTTTTCTTCTTGGTCGAGGGTCATTGGTATCAAACCACGGGCAGATATGACTATTACTGTTATTGCAATGCTTTTTTCTGAAATTTAGTAAATACTAAAGTATTTATCGCCTCTTTGGTCTAATGGCAACATATATGGACTGTGGACCTGGAAGTCCTGGTTTCGATTCCCAGGTCGGAGAAAGCGCATTTTCTCATCTAATTTGCCCGGGACTGGATCCGTCAGAGAGGGTTGACGTCAGGTAGGCAGCCGGTCGTAAAACTAAGCCAAATCCTTTCTGTAACATACTAGAAAAAGTGTGTTGCGCCGACCCCTCACTAAGGTGGGATAAGGGGAAGTAGAAGAAGACTAAAGTATTTAGTAAAGTAGGTATTTTAAAGAGTAGCTATAATAATGATTTCTTAGGTTTACGTGAATGTATTACGGTCTGTTCCGTGACCACGAAGGCTGCAAAGCTTTCGAAACGTCGGCATAAAAATTAAAACCAAATCGTGATATAATCCGTAAAAATAGTTTAATTTCAATGAGTAGCTATAATTTTAGTTATGTTCAGTTGAAATGAGCTTGCCTAAAAGATGCTCCATGTTAGTACGGGTTTAGTTTAGCCATGTGGCAAGACAACTGTTATCTACTAAAATCATTGTCTGGCGATGGCCTCAATGAACAATAATGGCCTGTTTAAACTAAAGTATCCAAGTAAAATGAAAGTGGGTGGACGTGGTACAGAACCACAGTTTCTGATCTAGATTGCCTACTTTTGATGACATTCATTTAAAATTATACAAACCAGTTAGACTGTCGTACGGTTTGATTAATTCGAAGTAAGAATATTATCGAAGAAGGTATTATAATTGATCAATCGTTTATAGTGACCTCGTTAATACTCTTGGCTACCACACTTAAATATTTTGGCGAATTAAATATATAAATAAATAAATAACACCCAACAGTCACATACATAATCCTGACCCCACACTAAGATCGAATCTTATGTCGTGGGTATCAGGATCTACGAGAGACTTTCGGTCTCACAACAACCAGACCCGAAACAAATATATGTAGGCCATACAAACATTTGTCTCGGTGCGGGGATCGAACCCGCAGCCTCTCGCTTCACAGCCGGCTACTCGCCCGCTGCGCCATCGTTCTGTTCTGTGGGTTTAGACAAGTGGCTTATGCGCTGTTCATTAAATTCACGTTAGTTACAGCCTTTTTCGATGCGAGTACGGGAATTCAAAATAACCGCTTCGTATTTCTTTGAGAACCCACTATTAGTTGTAATAATTTGTTGCTATTGTAGGTAGTAATTATATATTTCTTGTTTCTTACTCACTTAGCTTTAAATTCAAAGCTGAGTATATATGAAATGTAAAAACTCGGCAAGTTGAAAGCTAGGTTTACCTAGCAACAATTAAAAACGACGACATTAATCCTTATACTCAGAAAACAGCTTTTAACTTTCTTTCTTTCATGGTCAATTAAAAATACACCGCTATTACAATAAAATTATTTAACTAACGTTATATTTTTAATATTTTCAGCCCAGTTTTTCGCCTCCTTGGTCTAGTGGACTGATCGTGGGTTTGATTCCCAGGTCGAGCAAAGCGAATTTTCTAATTTAATTTGCCCGGGACTGGATCCCTCAGAGGGGGTTGACGTCAGGCAGGCAGCCGGTCGTAAAAACTTAGCCAAATCCTTTCTGTAACATGCTTGAAAGTGTGTTGCGCCGACCCCACATCAAGGTGGGATAAGGGCAAGCTTCGTAAAATGACTGACGCAATGCTAAACATCTAGCATAAGGTAAACAATAAATTTCAAAGTGTCAGCGACATTTATTTAGCTTTCATATATCGACCTATCCAAAGAATAAAGTTACATATGATAATGAATCGAAATTGCTTTCTTATTTTTCTGAGCTTATTTATTGACCAGTATATTTAACTAGTGAATATTTTTTTAAGCTATGTCATAATTTAACTTGTTATTATGTCATAAATTTAAAAAAATACTAGTATTAGTTAAATATATAGGTTAATTTAAGCTCAGAAAAATATAAAAGCAATTTCGATTAATTATCATATGTAACTTTATTCTTTGGATAGGTCGATATCTTTGTTTTATATGAGTTAAAACACACGCACTCAAATTTAGAGATAATAGTGTAGTGGGTTGTTAGATACGGGAGCGATACCAGCCGGCCATTCACACTAGTCGGAGGAAACACGTATCAGTCGACATCAGAACCCGGGACCGTGTAGCTGCAGCCATGCGTCTTGCAACAGCTCTCTTCACCCTGGTCTGCCTGCAGCGTAAGTACCTTACTACTTAGTGTAGCAATAGCATCGCGGCTTGTAAGCGCTGTTTTCGGCCTTAAACATAGGGACCATACTTATAAAAACATTTTCGCTTATCTTTTCGCTAAGAATAGCCTGTCACTTTTTTCCTTGCGTTACATTGTTTAAAAATGAAAGGGACAACCTATAGTTAAAGATAAGCAGCGCTTAAATATTTTTATAAGTAAGGAGCATTGAGTTCCGAAGCCGTTGGTTTTGGAGTAACTATCATAAAATGTGACTTCCATAATAATGTATTAACTAACTACTAATTATGTATGATATGCATATATTTTCTTCATGTTCCTTGTGTTAAATGCCTGTTTATTATAAAGCTAGCGATTTATAATTAAGCTTGTCTTAGATCTTTGATGACCGTATTGTTAAAACACATAACATAACAAAAAATATTATTTAACATATTGTTAAAACTTGCAATATAACGGATTATTTTGTGCTTAAAGTATCTGTACTTATATACTACTTCGCCTTTTGGATATATGGGACTGAACTTATTATTTTTATACCAATTAAACGTTAATTAATACTTAAAATTAAATGCCATTATGGTCATTATCAGCCACAGAACGTCCGCTGTTGAACAAAAGTGGACGTCCTGTGGCCATGTTCATAGGTCTCCCGTATGACAATATGCTATAGTCCGATATATCAGGCTAATCATCAACTTTCGTAATACAACTTTTATTATCTTCCGTCAAAAGAGGGGTGTTGTAAGTTTGACCCCTTTGTTCATCTGTGTGTTTATTTATCTGTGGCATTGTAACGAATTGACCGATTGGAATTAGGTATATTTAAAATTTAGGATATAATCTATGTTAACTAAGTAGATCATAACAACAATTCATACATACGGTTTTATTATCTGTGGAAAATGTTTTGTAGAGCTTTGATTTTTGTAATGTTAATTTAGCTTTCTAAATATATATTTTCAATACGTGAAGCGAATACTTTGTACCTACCCCTTTAAGAGAATTGTGTACTTGACAATTTTTTTTTTATAAATTTTATATGAAATTTATGTACGGCGTCCAAAATATAGAATAGAAAGAAATATTGAAATATTCTCAAAAATAAAAAGTTATAAGCCGTTAAAGTTTGGTGTAACCTTCTAACTGCGAGAAAGAGAAGTATCAGTACAACCACGTCACGCCATAACGGGACGTGCGTTGGAAAAGGATAGCAAGATATCTCCAAAATTTAAAATATTTTTCAACCAATTTCGATTCAGTTTGTACAAAAGGGTATTTTCGTTTTATTTACTATTACATATGAATATGTGTATGAAATCAAACATAGTCAAGTACCCAATGGCGCGAACGGATGAACGTGAAATTTAACACAGTTAAAGTTTATATGGAGAAAGAGTGCATAAAGCTATTTTTTATATAAAATGTAAATTAGAAATACTTTATATTAATTAAAATGCTTGGACCGTGTTGTGCAGAAATCAGCCAACCCACAAAAAAAATGTTCACACCAATATGGTATACTAATGGTTTAGATCATATTGGCATCAATATTTTTTTTGTGGATTGGCTCATTTAAAGAAAGAAAGAAATAGTTTATTTGTGAAAGCACATACAATATTAGATTAGACAAAATAATATAATAAAAAACGTGTGGCACTCGGGGACTACCACGGTAAAGCTATTGCATAGCATCCAAAATCAATACACCTATATACTATCTCACAAACAGCTGATTACGTATTCGTCCGATTTCGGAGCAGCTCGTCTCGATTCGTGCGAGCTTCGTAGAGTCGTACCATGAAGTAAATACAAAGAGGAGATGCTCTGATGCCGAAACTCTAAGCAGGCATGAGTCACCAGATTGCGGGGCGAAGAGGGGGATTACGCATGCGCAGTAACGCCGATACAACCAATGCCACCTAGAGGCGAGTTGCTGAACTAAAGAGACAAGCGTGATATTTCAAAAAAGTCATTAAAAGTTCTGCTATTCATCGATAGATGGCAAAACTAAAAAGTATCACCGCTGTGCCGGTCGGACTGACGGGTTTTAGGTTATTTTCGTTACGGAATTTTTGGATTCGGTCTCCACGCTCAAGGCCCGCGATAGAAGCTATGCAATAGCTTAATAATAAAACAACGATTTTTATTATGTGCATATCACAAAAACGGCCCAACTCAGCGTATGCTGGTCATATTTCTGCGCAACACAGTCCAATTATGATCTAATTTCGACCTCCGGGCGACCACTAGATTCAATAAATATGTATGTTTGTACGTATATTTTCATATCCAAATTCAAATTCAAATCATTTATTCTGCAAATTGGATATTTTACATCACTTTTACATGTCAATTACGAGCATACATTGAAAAAATAATAATGGCGTCGGCATTTCGTGGCTATCCCTGAGAAGAAATGCCGAAACAAACTCAAGGGTTATCGCCTCTTTTATAATCCAGACAATACATGATATATAAAATCACAATTTAAACTGTCAACTTATTTCTAAATTATGCTTATAAACGAGATTAATTTTGCTTGTGTATATTTTTCACTTAAAACAAAATAGGAAACGAACAGCCGCTGTAGATAGCACGATAACCTTACTATCATGAAGCGAATTCTCAATAAAACGAGGTGTTTATATTAAACAACAACAAGTTTGTTGTATAAATGTATACGCACATCGGAGCTTATGATACGACGTACTTACCGGAACTCTGTATATAGTACCTAAAGCTACATCTCTTGCACATGTTTTTTCGAAACAAAACACAAAAACCACCTACACAAAACAAAGTTTTTCATTGTCTCCTGCTCATATAACAATGGACCATAGACAAAAAAAATATAAATAGCATGTTTTGTGTGGAAGCAGCCTGCATCCAGCAACTACCTGCGACCTATATCAGATCGTCTGTCTACTTTGTAGGTTTGTCTGGAAATCTTTGGGGAGGCCTATGTCCAGCAGTGGACGTCCTGTGGCTGATGATGATGATGTTTTGTGTAGGTGTTTTATGTAATATTTAAGTGCAGGAGACGCGTCTTAAAATTATAAAGTTGGAAGTCTCTGGGGTCTTTAGGGCTTCATTTATTACCAAATAAAATACATACATACATACATAAGCTCACGCCTGTATCCCCGAAGGGGTAGGTAGAGGCGCACTAGCGAACTAGAACACCCACATTTCGCCGAGCTTAGTTCCGTCCCAGATGTGATAGGGGGCGAACCTATCGCCATATCGGGCACAAATTCCAGACTCCGGGCTGATATGGAAAAATCCAATATCACTTTGCCCGACCCGGGGATTGAACCCGAGACCTCAGAACCGTAGTCGTATCGAAATACCACCACGCCACCGAGGCAGTCCAATTAAAATAGATTATTAGTATATAAATACCTAATAAAATAGTTTATTGGACATCTCGATCTCCATATCAATAGCCTTCACTAAAATTGACACTGATTCTTCGAAGATTAACAGGGGGAAATTCGTTTGCTAATTTCTCCAAGCCGGAGCTCAGAGGTATGTCGGACCCGCGTACCGACTAAAACCCCGCAATGTTCCACACTCTCTGAAGTGTACATAAAGGCGCGTCTCCTGCACCTGTTTTTCTCGAAATAAAACCCAAAAACACGGACGCAAAATAGGTGCATTCCTTTGTCTATATCCTATGAGTTTCTTTCATCTTATTGCTCTCCACCAGCTCAAAACACCTACACAAAACTTGGTTTCACTACACGTTTTTCTCTAAGGTCCATTGTTCTATGAACAGGAGACAAAAAATCATTGTCTTGCGTATGTTATGTATCATCATCATCAGCCATATGCTAATAATCATTTATTGATTATTTCTTTTTGGACTGCTTCTTGGGCGTAGTTGTATTACGGTACAACTATCGTCCTAAGGTCTCGGGTTCGATACCCGGGTCGTGTAAAGATATATTGAATTCCTCTATTTACTGAATATCTGGACTTTGGCCTGTACTCGCGATAGGCTAGCCCCCCATCATGTTTGGGACGTAAATAAGGGACTGCCTCGGTGACGTGGTGGTATTTCGGTACGACTATGGTCCTGAGGTCTCGGGTTCGATCCCCGGGTCGGCAAAGTGATATTGGATTTCTCCATATCAGCCCGGAGTCTCGAATTTGTGCCCGATGCGGCGATAGGCTCGCCCCCTATCACATCTGGGACAGTACTAAGCTCGGCGAAATGTGGGTGTTCTAGTTCGCTAGTGCGCCTCTGCCTACCCCTTCAGGGATACAAGCGTAAGCTTATGTACATACATAAGCTCACGCCTGTATCCCTGAAGGGGATAATCCCTTACACATACATATGTGTAAGGGATTAACGCCGTGCAGGCAGCCGATTGTAAAAAACTAAGCCGACTTCTTTCTACAAAAATGCTGTGAAAGTGTGCTGTGCCGACACCACAAAATGGTAGGACAAAAGCAGAAAGAATATGTTCAGAGTAGTAATAGTGTAGTAATCACGTACCGAGTTCGAGAAATAACGAATGGCATCATAAAATTATTTTCGTCATACATTTTAACCCATTGTAACAATTAACACCGCCCTTTCGGTGTCACAGCTATATTATATTGTAGGATGTGCTATTACAACGGAAGTACTGTGAGATAAAGCATCCTAAAGTTCGTTCTATAAATATTTCATCGGCCTGGATATCGCCTGACGGTAGCGCTACTGACCTTATTCTGTTCGAATTGTTTCAAGTTTAAACGAAATGGATAAAAGTAAATAACATAAGCTCACGCCTGTATCCCCGAACGGGTGGCAGAGGCCTATCAGCGAACTACAACACCCACATTTCGCCGAGCTTAGTTCCGTTCCAGATCTGAGTGAGGCTGAGCCTATCGCCAAACAGGGCACAAATTCCAGACTTCGGAGTCCATACTGATAGATACTAAAAAATCCAATATTATTTAGCTCGACCCGTAGTACGATAGTCGTACCGCGCACGCAATCCCACTACGCCACGGATGCAGTCATGAACATAGGTAAATAATTACATGCAACATAGGTATATCCTCATTACACAGTCGAATGTCAACTAACATCATACTGTTTTTCACAGAATTACTTGATTCTTCGAAGTAGGTACATACTTAACTACTTCAGGCTAAATCAATAAGAACTTTAGGTATGTCAATATAATGTATATAAACTAAAAAAGCAAATGTGTTTTAGTTAACAGTAGCCCGAGCACGAAAAACTAATGTAAATGTATTCGAGTTCGCTGCGCACTGATGACGTTTGGTTAATATTTCATACAAATTTCATAGACGCGCATCGAGTTCGAATACATTTACGGTTGTCAAAAATTTTCCTGCTCAGGCCGCAGTATAGTCGTCTTTTAAAAAAATAAAAAATACTGTGAAAATGATCGTGCATGTTCTACCGTTGTACGGCAAATATGCCATCGTTATTATTGAATTACAGCCTTACATATAAATGTTTGTAGTTGCAAATTGAAGCGCCGCCGCGTCGTGGTTCGCGTCCTTTTTAATTACCTTTGAATGCGTTTTGTGATAAATATTGAAGTTAATTAAAAGAGATTATTTTCGTTATAGTAATATTATTAGGTCGATCTGGAAATCTTTGGGGGAGGCCTATGTTCAGCAGTAGACGTCCTACGGCTGATGATGATGATGATGATGAATATTATTAGTGAGTTTGCCTTCAGCTCTGATTACTGTCTTAAATTATTAATAGTCAAGTAGAGTCTTAATCATTTAAAGAAAATTATTATTTAAAAAAACGATTACAATAAAATACAATCAATCACTAAACCATGCGTTTGTAAAACCCTTGGGAATTTTGGCCGAGTATTCATTATTTTCTATCGACTTCAAAAAAGGAGAAAGTCCTCAATTCGTCTGTATTTTTTTATGTATGTTACGCGATATCTCCGCCAAACGTGGACCAATTTTCAAGATTATTTTTGTGTTCGATAGAGCTTATTCTAAGGATGGTCACGATCGGATAAATTTGAAGTCGGTCCGTTGAGTTTTTAAACTTGTGATTATTTATTATTGTTTTTTATATCCTAAAGTTACCGACCTAACTACAGAAATTGCTAAGCGAATGACTGTCGCGGAATAAAGAATATTGTAAATGCTATTGCAATGGACATTGCACAAAGCTATTGCGTTTTTTGGCAGAATTAACTAATTTAAAAATATACACGAAATTACACTCCTATAAGTATAGAGGTATAATAGTTAAAATCTTGTTCAAGTTCTCTGTTGGGTCTCGAATGGCTTAGGGCGACTTTCAGCAATTAGATAAGTCTCGATTTACCCTAAACTGTTTTAATATAGGAATGAGCTGTAGGTTAAATCGAGTTTACATCTGTAAATTAGTATTAAGAGTTGCAAGTAGCCCTTAGAATATTACCTACGTTAATCAGTCCTTGAATCACAGAGGCAGGTCTATGAGCGATACACCTAATTTACGAGAATAAGTAGATTAAAAATATTAAATTATACAATAATAAAGGTACTAAAAGGAAATACTTCTATGTATACTATTGGACAAGCTGTTCGGTACATAGAATTTGCCCACTAACGGCCGGTTTCAATAATTTCGAGTTTCAGTTTTTTCAGTTTTAGTTTCGAAATTAAGTTTCAGTTCGAATGTGCAGATAGATTACAAAAATTAGCCAATAAGAACACAGTTTGAACATAACTTCGTCAAATTACTTGATTTGATTGGTTCATAATCGCGATCTATCTGCATTCTAAACTGAGATCGTTTATTGAAACCGGCCGTTAGTTTCCGTCAATTGACCGCGACTCACTATAGAGATCGGCGGCCCGAGCAAGATTCTGACCATCGTAAATGTATTCGAGCTCGCTGCGCACTAAATCATCAGCAATAATATATTTCTTATGAATTTCATAGCCGCTCATCGAGTACGAATACATTTACGAATGTCAGAAACTTTCTTGCTTAGGCCTTTACTCTTTTCCTTAGCCGTCAAACGTGAAATGTGACACAATATTACTTCGAACCAGCTCGTCTAGTATACATTGAAGCTTAGACTAAATAAATAAAAGCGTGTTTCTACTGCTATGCGATCAGAAGGTTTGACGACGTACTTAATTTTTTTTTTTCCAGTTGGCGTTTGGGCATGTGAGCCTGAACAGGCACACAACGGTTGCAAAATATATGCCGGCTCCTGCACATGTGGCTATGGATGCAAGACAGAGTTCATTTATAGGACCAGGCGATCCTGTCTCAATGCATTAAGAGGTAATGTACGAGGTTAGTGATGTTTCAATTATAATATGACTGTGTTGTACGTACTAATTACAAAATACAGCGCTAAAATTCAAGATTTAAAATTAGATTAGAATTAGAATCAATTTTGGCATCTATTTCGGTAAAAATAAAATCGCCTCCTTGGTTTGTGGCAGCATGTATGGGCTGTGGTCCGAGAGGTCCTGGGTTCGATTTCCAGGTCAGGCAACGAAAATTTTCTAATTTAATTTGCTCGGGACTGGATTCCTCATAGGGGATTGACGTCAGGCAGACGGCCGGCCGTAAATGCCATGAGTATATTGCGACCATCAAAACCACGTAGTCTAAAATAATTTGTCTTTGGTACTCTGCCCGTATAAAGTCGCGTCTATGCACTAAAACATTACACAAAACACCTACGCAAACCAAAAGCAAAACATGGTTTCCATTGTTCTATGAGCAGGAGAATGACGAAAATCATTGTTTTGTGTAGTTGTTATTGTTTTGTTTAACGAAAAACAGGTGCAGGAGTCGCGCTTTCAGATGTAGCGTCTGGAATCTTGAACTATGTTCTCAGGTTCTTGTATCCAACTACATTAATAATTAATATACTTATTGCAGAGAGAGTCACCAACATTTGTTACCGCATGCCTTGCATACGCGGTATATGCATTCAAACAGCTCAAGAACCAGGCTTTTCGTGCAAATGTGAGGGCACTGGTTATTACGGACAGCGCTGCGAAAAAGGTATTAGTATTATAAAAGACGTTCAGAGTGGTAGAGTCAAGCTGTAGTCGCCTCCTTGATCTAGTAGCAGCATATATGGACTGTGAAACGGGAGGTCCTGGGTTCGATTCCCAGGTATGGCAAAGCTAATTTTCTAATTTAATTTGCCCGGGACTGGATCCCTCAGAGACGGTTGATGTCAGGCAGGCAGGCGTTCGTAAAAACTAAACCAAAGCCTTTCTACAACATGCTTGAAAAAGTGTGATACGCCGACCCCACATTAAGGTGGGATAAGGGCAGGTTGAAAGAAAGAAAGAAGGTGCTTATAACAAGATAACGTACCTACATAATTCAGCGTGATAACGTGTGAAAATTAGTATACAGTAGTACAGTATTTTTTCCTGCATTATATTTCACTCCACATGTATTTTAAAATGTTAACCGATACGCGAATATAAAAAAGAAAATTCACTCAATAATTTGATGAGAGATACAATAAAATAAAAACTCACATCGAAACGTTCTTTGAAGTCGACTAAAATAACTATCCTTTAATTTTCAGCTTGTCCTACGGTTCCAATGCGCGGAACAGTCTTCCCCCACGAGTGCATCGTTATTTGAAACAAAATACAAAAAATGACAATATTTATTGATCTAATTTTAAGCCTAGATTTATTTACATAGTTTTGCTTCGTAACCTGTGAACTAGTGAGTAGGAGAGATGATGTTTACTATTTTGTTTGTTACTGCCATTACTTATAGATACTTACCTACGTTTCGATAGATTTAGGAAAATTATTAGAATCTTTGTAAATACTTTTGGCGTTCTTGTAGATAAAGAATTAAATTTAAATTAAGATTCACGTAAATAAGAACACTGTATGCTGTATTTTGATGAAATAAAACTCTTTTATGTGGATTTCAAAAACAGGTGGGTCACGTTATTGATTTTTTCCAAAACCAATAGGAAACACTTCGCTACCTCGCAACAAGGTTATTTTTCCCTTCCTGCTTCCATCACAGTTCTTTATCCTGGTAAATCTACCTCTACGTAAAAACCTGATGCTTCATCACTATTTCAGCATCAAACGTAAATGTGGTTTTTCTTGGGGACATCATGTGTTGTGTATAGAAGAAGTGAATATAGGTATTAGAAACTACGAGAGCCTTTCAGTCTCAGAACACCCAGACCCGAAAGAAATATCTGTAGGTCATACAAACATTTGTCTCGGTGTACCGATTCGTACTAGAATATCCACATCTCATTTATTATATCTCACAGGTATTCAATATCAATGATATTGCGCAAATCACACTTCTTGTGACCTTTGTCAGGTTGTCTGTCCACCTAGCAGGTGGACGTCCAATGCTGTACTTGCCGGTAGGTACGTGGTCTCCACTCGAGAACTTTTCTGCCCCATCGGCTATCGATTCTACGAGCTATGTGTCCTGCTCACTGCTACTACAGCTTGCTAATCCTCTGGGCTATATCAGTGACCTTTGTTCTTATTCTTTCGTTTTTTTCTTCTTTTGTTATTCTTCAGGCTGCTTACAACAGGTCGAACTGATATCTTTGGGGGAGGCCTATGTCCAGTAGTGGATGTCCTGTGGCTGATGATGAATCGAGACAAAATGACTTGTTTGCATCACGGACGTAAAAAAAGATGGACGAAGCGTTAGGAATATTGAAAGTAAAGCAGGGTTTTCAGCTCATTCGATTAGTCGCCGCCATTGCGTGTAAATAAATCGAATGAGCGGAAAACCCTGCTTCACTTTGAATGTTCCTAGCGCTCCGTCCATTTTTTTACGTCTGTAGTTTGCATATTATAAGTTTTCGTAAGCTTTGTTGATAATCCCTATTAGGTATTATTTGCCTAGGTATAATTTTGTCAAGGACATAGATATTAGATACCTATGCAAAATATATTTCATCAGTACCTAATGGTAAAGTACCTATTATACAGAATGTTTCATAAAGTTGGTATCAATAATAACTAAAAGAGGGGATGGCTAACAATCTAGCGGTCAAGTTTATACCTCTAATTTCGTAAGGCTTATAGTTTTTGAATAATGGCAACTTGAATTTGTCACGAAAAATGTATTTCTGGCTCAATAGGTTAGCTGTAGCATACACAAAACCATTTCCATGCTTATTACGACGACTCATGGTGCGTAAACCGGCCCGAACGAAGGCGAACGAATGAGCTATGGACCGGAGGGTAAAGGGTTTGACAGGTTTTTTAATTATTTAAGCATTTTTAAATTTAATTGGACTGTATCCCGCAAAGGGGGTTGACCTCAGGCAGGCAGCCTCTCGTAAAAAGTAAGCCAAAACCTTTCTGCAACATGCTTGAAAAAGTGTGTTACGCCAACCCCACATTATGGTGGAATAAGAACAGGTAGAAAGAAAGAATAATAAAGACTTGAACAACTACATAATATGTTGGTTGGTAGAGTTTGATAATGAATGGGAGTTAATTTGTCAGTCATGCGTAGTAGAAATCTTAAGTAATCTTAGTAGACAGAGCCACCTTTATCCACTAGTGAGATATAATCTAAAATAGATGTTATCTTAAAATATTAAAACCAAGTAGATATTTTACACAATAAAATAACGATAAAATATCCGCTATAGACACGTCACTATACCGCCATTTCTGCTGCCATATTATTATTACTTAATCCTTTGGCCCAAGGCGTGTATGTTATGGATACGTGCCATAGGTATATTGTACATGCTCATACATGTATATTAGTCCTTTTTTTACTTAATCTGACAATTATTAGTTGAAAAGAGATAGCATTTTTTTGTTTTATTCAATCATATTCTATACTGGGTAGATTGTAATAGACAATAAAGGATGCTCTATGAACAAAACTCATTCAATCATTCACTCATTGTCGGTAATTGCTGTCCACATTGTCTTTTACAACTAGATAGAATCAGTAAAAAATAATGCTATCTCTATTTTACTCATGAATGTCAATTCAGGTAGAGACGAACCAATATACAAGTGTTTGTCCCTATATACCCGCATCCGTCACTAAGCCACGCCCCCGGGCCAAAATAATAATAATACGGCAGCTGAAATGGCGGCCAGTGACAAGGAGCATGATTCATTGCGTTATTATTGATATCGATAAAATGTTTTATTTCGTTATTTCACGGTATATTCTTATATACACGGTATACATATTAGCATTTGTATACCATAAGAGGTGGCAGAGACTTGAATTTTCTAATTCGTATGATAAGAAAATCTCTGGAATTTGGAACTAATCGTGCCAATAATACTCTAATATTTTAACTAAATAATAATGTAATGTTGATAATCTTAAATAAATCAAATAAAACAAGTAATAAATAATAAACGTACAAAAATATTCACTTTTGAACACTTATGTACTGCTTTGTATGTTAATGTTTATCGATAAATCACGACTATATACTTAACGCACTAAACTTTTTACCATCTTTAGCTGCCAATCTGGTGCCAAGATCATGAAGATGGAACCGATCTACACTCTTTCTGATCTAAGTTGCTGTTAGTCAGCTTAGATTAAAGAGAGAGAGGAGGTCGGTTCCATCTCCATGACCTTGGCAGCAGACTGGCAGCTAAAGATGGCAGAAGTTTAGTACGTTAAAGTAATATAGTCGATGGTTTGTCGATAAACATTTTTGTATTGTTTTTACAAAGCAGTATATAAATATTCAAATGTGAATATTTTTGTACGTTTATTATTTATTACTTGTTTTTATTTGATTTATTTTAGATTATCAAACATTACGTTTAATATTTAGTTAAAACATTAGACTATTATTGGCACAATTAGTTTCAATGATATAATCATCAGCAACAAAATGAGCACTTTAAACTTTAACTCAATGACGACGTCAATCATAAGAACAACTCAAAAAAACGTTTGTTATAAAAATCGTTATCTAAACGCACTAGAGCTTTTCTAATCATACGAATTAGAAAATTATAGTCTCTGCCTCCTCTTATGGTATACAGATGTGACAATATGTATGTAATGGAAAAGAATAACTGGCTCGGTGGCGTGGTGGTATTTCGGTACGACTACGGTTCTGAGGTGTCGGGTTCGATCCCCGGGTCGGGAAAAGTGATATTGGAATTTTCCATATCAGCCCGGAGTCTGGAATTTGTGCCCGATATGGCGATAGGCTCGCCCCCTATCACATCTGGGACGGAACTAAGCTCGACGAAATGTGGGTGTTCTAGTTCGCTTGTGCGCCTCTACCTACCCCTTCGGGGATACAGGCGTGAGCTTATATGTGGAAAAGAATATACCGTGAAATAACTAAATAAAACATTTTATCAATATCGACACCATACGCAATGAATCACGCTCACGTCACTAGACCACCATTTCAGCTGCCGTATTATTATTACTTTGTTCCGGGGACGTGGCTTATTGACGGATACGGGTCTATTGAAATAAACACTTATATATTGATCCTACTTTACCTGAGTTGACATCCATTAGTAAAAAAGAGATAGCTTTATTTTTTGCTATTTGTATCAAATTTTATACTCGATAGGTTGTAAAAGACAATAGGCCCCCCCCTGTTTTAGTTAGTGTCAGTCAATGTCACGATTTGTCAGTTTACATTTGACAATCATAAATCACCAATCACAATCCTTAATGTAGATTTCACGAAGGAAACTGTAAAGTCATATTATAATATTAACAACTTGATTTGTGTTTTGAGTACTTACATGCTCTTTGGTTTTGAGAATTGAGACATAAAATAGTTATTATTATTCTAAATGTGATGCATATGGCGAATTGTTATTTTTAAACTTTGTTGTAATAGTCGTATAAACTAGTGATACATTCACGCTTTCCTGGACAATAGAAAATAACATTCATGTAAGTGTTAAATATTTATCTTCTTGCAAACAAAGACTCGATAAGCTAGTATAACTTTTATGTTACACATTTCGCTTATGTTTTACATGCCATGCCGTTTTTCCTTTATCCTTTGAAAGTGTACCCTTATATCTCGCATATAAATAAAAAAAGTTACCATACGGAGCTGTCTTCATTAACTTGATCGTTGTAATTGATTTAAACAATAATATTTGGGCTGTTTAGTATAATTGGCTATTTTACTAAATACTAAAACTATTGAAATAAAACTATTCTTACGGATTCTATCACGAATTAGGTTTTAATTATTATGATAGAAATAATAATTTAAATTTAATTTTTATGATTTATGATAGAATCCGTAAGAATAGTTTTATTTCAATGTATAATATTCACGTAAACTTAAGAAATCAGTACTAAAACTATACTTAGTTGTACTGAATTACCACCTCGGTGGCGTGGTGGTATTTCGGTACGACTACGGTTTTGAGGTTCGGGTTCGATCCCCGGGTCGGGCAAAGTGATATTGGATTTTTCCATATCAGCCCGGAGTCTGGAATTTGTGCCCGATATGGCGATAGGCTCGCCCCCTATCACATCTGGGACGGAACTAAGCTCGACGAAATGTGGGTGTTCTAGTTCGCTTGTGCGCCTCTACCTACCCCTTCGGGGATACAGGCGTGAGCTTATATGTGGAAAAGAATATACCGTGAAATAACTAAATAAAACATTTTATCAATATCGACACCATACGCAATGAATCACGCTCACGTCACTAGACCACCATTTCAGCTGCCGTATTATTATTACTTTGTTCCGGGGACGTGGCTTATTGACGGATACGGGTCTATTGAAATAAACACTTATATATTGATCCTACTTTACCTGAGTTGACATCCATTAGTAAAAAAGAGATAGCTTTATTTTTTGCTATTTGTATCAAATTTTATACTCGATAGGTTGTAAAAGACAATAGGCCCCCCCCTGTTTTAGTTAGTGTCAGTCAATGTCACGATTTGTCAGTTTACATTTGACAATCATAAATCACCAATCACAATCCTTAATGTAGATTTCACGAAGGAAACTGTAAAGTCATATTATAATATTAACAACTTGATTTGTGTTTTGAGTACTTACATGCTCTTTGGTTTTGAGAATTGAGACATAAAATAGTTATTATTATTCTAAATGTGATGCATATGGCGAATTGTTATTTTTAAACTTTGTTGTAATAGTCGTATAAACTAGTGATACATTCACGCTTTCCTGGACAATAGAAAATAACATTCATGTAAGTGTTAAATATTTATCTTCTTGCAAACAAAGACTCGATAAGCTAGTATAACTTTTATGTTACACATTTCGCTTATGTTTTACATGCCATGCCGTTTTTCCTTTATCCTTTGAAAGTGTACCCTTATATCTCGCATATAAATAAAAAAAGTTACCATACGGAGCTGTCTTCATTAACTTGATCGTTGTAATTGATTTAAACAATAATATTTGGGCTGTTTAGTATAATTGGCTATTTTACTAAATACTAAAACTATTGAAATAAAACTATTCTTACGGATTCTATCACGAATTAGGTTTTAATTATTATGATAGAAATAATAATTTAAATTTAATTTTTATGATTTTTGATAGAATCCGTAAGAATAGTTTTATTTCAATGTATAATATTCACGTAAACTTAAGAAATCAGTACTAAAACTATACTTAGTTGTACTGAATTACCACCTCGGTGGCGTGGTGGTATTTCGGTACGACTACGGTTTTGAGGTTCGGGTTCGATCCCCGGGTCGGGCAAAGTGATATTGGATTTTTCCATATCAGCCCCGAGTCTGGAATTTGTGCCCTATATGGCGATAGGCTCGCCTCCTATCACATCTGAGACGGAACTAAGCTCGGCGATATGTGGATGTTCTAGGTCGCTAGTGCGCCTCTGGCTACCTCTTCGTGGATACAGGCGTGAGCTTATGTTATGTCCAATTATACTTTGTTTAGTATAATTGGACTGTGTTGTGCATAGGTGATCCAACTCACAAAAAACAGTTTTTTTCTTCATATCAATATGATCTATTAATGGCACAGACTTCTATGTATACTACTAGACTGGCTATTTGGTACATAGAATGTTCGCACTAAGTCTCTGTTAATTAACCTCAACTCACTATAGAAATCTGCTCTATTCTTTAGATGTGAAATGTCAAACACTCACCGTCATGTGCCACAATTTTACTTCGAAACAGCTTGTCTAGTAAATACATAGATGTTTTTGATTAATGGTTTAGATCATATTGGCAGCAATAAAAAATGTGGGTTAGATCATTTCTGCAAAACATGGTCCAATTAATACATACATAGATTTACAAGTTTACACCTGTTTTTCCAAAAGGGTAGGCAAAGGAGCACTAGAACACTCACACTTCCCCAAGCTTATTTTCGTCCTAGATGTTATAGGGGGTGAGCTTATCGCCGTATCTTGCACAAATTCCAAACTCCAACATACTGAATTATAACAACCTAATAGCATTTAACTCTGCTCAAATCGATCGAACTCAAGACCTCAGGATGGTAGCCATACTGAAATTTAACTACACCACCAAAGCCGTGTAGTTAATACCATGTGAATACTAGTATAATTACCTACATACATTCACATAAAGGCAGTTGAACTCTTTAGTGGAATTCCATGTCAGGCAGACTAGTCATAAAACTAAGCTAATCCATTTCTGTCGCACATTAATAAAAATGTTGCAGTGAGCCCACAATAATATTTTTTCCCAAATCTCCCTTCCTCAATTCCCTCTTCTTAATTAATTGGGTATGGGGTATGTAGGTATCACTTACCATCAAGAGCTGCCTGCTCCCTGCTTGCTCTTTAACTTGTGTACTACTTTCTGATATAAATAATATGTGATATGATAATAGGTATGCACATATGTATATGTCACCTCCTTGGTCTAGTGGCAGCATATATGGGCTGTGAACTGGGGGGTCCTGGGTTTGATTCCTATGTTGTGCAAAGAAAAAATTCTAATTTGCCAGGACTGGATCCCACAGTTGACGTTAGGCAGGTAACAGGTCGTAAAAACTAAGTCAAATCCTTTCTGCAACATCCTTTAAAAGCATGTGTTGTGCAGGCCCACTAAGTTGGAATAAGGGCAGGTAGAAAGACAATTATTATTACAAACTTAAAAAGTCTTTCACAATTGCCTCTTTGATATACTTTTTCAAATAACAATTAGTCTAAAAGGTATTACAAATATTTGCTATACCAACAAGTACACTTGTTATACTTGCACCTTGCACAAGTGAATAAGTGTTGGTAAATTGATGGATACATAGCCATTATTCAATCTCAGTGTTCAGGGACATGTTAATAAATTGTTCCCAGTTTTCAGTTCATACTTCAGACCTTGTTGGCTGCTTCTAAATGTATTGCTGCCTAACAGTTCAGTTTGAATTATAGTTACAATGATTATTTAGTCATTATTTGGATAGCCAAATAATCCATTATTATTGTATCAGTTTCTATAGAGATACCTCTATACCATAGAGATATCTCAATAATAATGGATTGTTGATTTTATTTATAGTATTGCTTTTTTTACAAATACATAGTTCTTACATTACACAGTCCTTGTGGCTCCTAAAGAGACCTGTGCTACATAGTTATTTAACATTTGACAAGATGAGAAAAAACATGCCTGACTGCCTCGATGGCGTGGTGGTATTTCGGTACGACTACGGTTCTGAGGTCTCGGGTTCGATCCCCGGGTCAGGCAGTGATATTAGATTTTTCCATATCAGCCCTGAGTCTGAAATTTGTGCCCGATATGGCGATAAGCTCGCTCCCTATCACATCTTGGACGGAACTAAGCTCGGCAAAATGTGGGTATACTAGTTCGCTAGTGCGCCTCTGCCTACCCCTTCGGGGATACAGGCGTGAGCTTATGTTATGTTATATTATGTTAAATAGCTAAAGATAATACCTCTGAAATTGGGTGGCACAGATGGATGAACAGCTCACTTACTAGAACTAATTCACCATAGGCAATCCACTTTAGGAGTAGTATACTAAATAATTTTCTCTCACAGAATGGCGTTCACTCAATATCAAAAATTTTTGGCGCTTATGATGGTGGTAACTGGGTCTATCAACTCACTGAGTACAAAATGGGCTGATATCATGAGGGCAAAAGGATCCGATGATGTCGAAAGGGAATTTGACCATCCCTTCCTTCAGGTAAGTGTGTTTTCAATTGTATAATTATTTAAATTTTATATTATCATGGCACTGAAAAACTGTTTCGAACTGACTACAATGCTATTTTGAAATTGGTTCCTGTGTCTTCCTCTACCTACTTTTTCATTTTGTAGGTACCTTAAACAGCCTTGAGATCACAGTCTTTAGGCATTGTATGTAAAAATACACAGACACAGAAATGCCTAGACCTGCTTGGATTTTGAAATTTTAGGGTCCATCACCCCAAAAGCTATGGACAATGGCCATACAGTCAACTTGGCTATAGGATAAAGACAAAACAGACCATCTTAATACTTTGATTTATATTGCAATAGATCATGTTTGGCAAATATTTTATTGATCATGGCATGAATAGCACAAATAGTCCCAGTTTGATTCTGATGATTAAATGATTTTTTTTAACAGACGGCATCCATGTTCCTCGGGGAGATGTTGTGCCTGTTAGTGTTCAAGCTGGTGTTTTTAAAGACCAGGAACACAGGTGGACATAGCCTAACAAATGGCAACCAGGATTTCAGTCCGTTTGTATTGATGCCAGCTGCCATGTTAGATTTGGTAAGGAAACATTTTATTTCTCTTAGGCTCACTTTGGCCAAGCGAATTTAATTTATAATTTTGAAATTAAATTACATCCTTTTTCGCTGTTACATATTATAAGGTCCTTTTGTTACATCAGAGGCCAATCACGAATATCTTTCAACTATCGTGCTTGCTGTGCGCTCAAGATATAATATAAAACCAACATATTTTTAACATATCAATATGAATACTTTTCCCAAGTTGTTAAGAGTACGGTCGTTTTTGGTGTGTTACAACTTCCAACTACCAAAAATCGTCAAGATTTTCTACCAACTATACAAAAAAAATGCCACACGAAATATGTAAATGTACATCATAAACATTTAAATTTTATAATATAGGTTTTTGTCCCAATTTAAATATTGATATTCAGAGAATTAAAATTCCATGAAAGTTCATTCCGGTCGTTAACGTGGTGCTAAATATTATTTACATCTAATTAGTTCAGGGTACAAGATGTGATAAGGGTATCGGCGAAAGGTCATTGTAACATAGTCGTAGCTGTGTTTTAATCGATTTTCAACCTTATATCATTGTCACTGATGTTGAATTTGCATGACTAATAATGTGCCTTGCTATGCATCTAAATGTAAATAAGTAAATAAAGCATATTTTCTAAACCAGTATACAGATACACTGTAATAATATCAATTAATATGACTCTATGTTATGAATAAGGTACAAAATAATTAACGCGAACATAATGTTTTCGTTTTTGTATAATAATTATTGTTTTGTGGATAGAAAGATTTAGTATTAGGATCCGCATTCCTACTCAGAAGCTAATGTTGATCATCCTACTTACTGAGGTCCTCAAATCAACAACTGTGCCAGAGATCAGCAGCCCGAGCAGGAAAATTTCTGACAACCGTAAATGTATTCGTGCTCGATGCGCGTTTATGAAATTTGTATGAAATATTAATCAAATGTCATCAGTGCGCAGCGAGTTTACATTTATATTAGTTTTTCGTGCTCGGGCTACAGATATTATAAAGTTTCACAAAAATCTAAGAAATACCTTCAAATCCGTTTCTGAAGTTTTTTCATTTTATCGGCATCGGCCGCAGCGGCGGTGGTACTAAAGCACCGACTTTAAAGAGAGTTGTTACTAGTCATTGCTGACTGCTAGAAGAGTGTTCTTTATTATTAAACTTTATTTTATAGCTTTTAGTGATAGGTTATGGTTATAGCAATGGTAAATATATCAATCGCTTATCCGTTCCGTGGCTCCAACGACTGTTACGTGTGCATTGTAACTTGTAATTAAAAAATTCATACAAACAATACCAACCTGCATTGGGCCAGCGTGGTAAAGTCCAACCCCTCTCATTAGTAGAGGAGGCCGGTGCCCATCAGTGGGACAGTGCTATTACAGGGTTAACAGTTAATACAGAAAGGCAACCCCTGACTTTTGACACTCGATTCGATTTCGACTACGATTCGGTATCATTTGGTAACTTAAAAATTCACCGAAATCAAATTAAAAAATGCACTAATGTCGTGTTAAAAATCACCGGATGACATGTTCTCGAATGTAACCAATTAGCGTCCTTTCTAATTCGATTTCGGCGGAATATTTAATCCCTAAACGAAATCGAATCGAGTTTCAAAAGTTAGTTCATAGTGTCAAGTTTATGTTATGGTGTTTATTATTATATTTTCACTTGACAGATCGGCACGTCGATAATGTACATCGGTCTCACGCTGACGTACGTGAGCAGCTTCCAAATGTTCAGAGGTGCTATCATAATATTTGTCGCCATACTGTCGATGACGTTCTGTGACCGCCACGTCACCAGGAGAGAGACTACTGGAATAGGTAAGACCCAGTTTCTATGGCGGTCTTACCAAGAAATACGATCACTGCCTCGGTGGCGTGGTTGTATTGGAATACAAGTTGTACCGAAGTACGACTATTGTCCTGAGGTCTCGGGTTCGATTCCCGGATCGGGCAGTGATATTGGATTTTTCCATATCAGCCCGGAGTCTGGAATTTGTGCCCAATATGGCGATAGGCTCGCCCCCTATTACATCTGGGACGGAACTAAGCTCGGCGAAATGTGGGTGTACTAGTTGGCTAGTGCGCCTATGCCTACCCCTTCGGGGATACAGGCTTGAGCTTATGTCATATGTCATGTTTTTTTAATTAATTATTAAGCACGGGGATTTTAAAATTGGAATGCGACCCATAAATCGTCAAAATTTTATTTTAAACAAATATATTTTATTTGTTAACTTTACCATTGCGCTTTAAATAGTTCTCCCTGTATGTGGAATTATTATCGGTACCAACTTTATGAAACACCCGGTATAAAGCCGCGTCTCCTGCACTTGTATTTTCGAAACAAAACACAAAAACATCTACATAAAACAACGTATTTCGCTGTCTCCTGCTCATGGAACAATAGACTATAGACAAAAATACCGTGTTTTGTGTAATGTTTTAGTGCAGAAGAAGCGGCTTTAGTTATTCACAAGGTGAAATCTCAACAAACAATCAGGCCACATTGTGTTCGGCTATGAGAAATAAAATGCGCTCGCCAAAACATCCTTGGCGAGGCCACAACAAGCTGCATACGCGTCTCGCCGTATCTGTTATCAAAACACCACACGGTTCAATTTGGCCGTCTGTTTGAGATTACACGTTTGTTTGTCGTATATACACGAAATAGGTACGTCAGTCCGCTTAGCATGTACGTAACGGGACAATTTTTGACACGTTTTATGCAATTCAAATAGCAATGATTATCTCAGTATAGACATACAAAAGGTACATAAACAGACGAATAAACTATGTACCTCACTGTACTTTGCATGCAAATTCTGACGTAAAGATATAATTTTATAGTTTGCCACTGTTAACTGCCATGTAGCCATAAAAGTACATAGTATAAAACAAAGTCGCTTCCCGCTGTCTGTTGTGTTAATCAAGAAACTTCAAAATAATCATAATTTAAAAAACTGAACGTATCGACTTCAAAACTTAACCGATCGTGCCCTAATTTATATGGGACCACCCACAAGTTTTATCGAATACAAAAAGTCTTGAAACTAGATATATTTGGCGGAGATATCGCGTAAGAAACATAAAGAATACAGATGAATTGAGGACTTTCTCCTTTTTTTAACTCGGTCGATAAGGCAATGAAAGACTAGTGTCAAACTGCAGAAGCATATTAGACTTCGGAAAGTACCAGACATAAATTTAATGCTTCTAAATATTAGGATTTAAAAGAAAATTTTAATTCCAATCGATTTTCGATACGAATGGTCATAGATACATGACATAGGACTGCTATCATGCTGTGTCAGAGTGTCAGATATTTGATCGGTCACGTTGTCGACTCTTAATAAAATTATGCCAACGAGGCGCATCGATTTCATAATAAACATTTACGTTTAAATTACACACATTATGTAGTATATATTCGATCTACTTCAAAAAAAGAAGGAGGTCCTCAATTCGTCTGTATTTTTCCAAGATTTTTTTATGTTCGATAGAGCTTATTCCAAGGGTGGTCCCATATGATTTGGTCACAGTCGGATAAATGAAGACGGTCCATTAAGTTTTTAAAATTGTGATTCTGAAATATGTTGTGAAACTTGTGTAAACGAACTTCTATAAACCAGCCTGTGTGGTACAGCGGAAGAGTGTTACCGGGTGTGAAGCGAGAGGCCGCGGGCTCGATCCCCGCGCCATGACAAATGTTTGTGTGGACCACAGATAGTTGTTTCGGATCTGGGTGTTGTGAGACCAAAAGTCTCTCGTAGTTCCTGTTACCCACGACACAAGACTCGCATCTTAGTGTAGGGTCAGGACGATGTCTATGACTATGTATCTATCTATCTATCTATCTATCATCATCAGCTACAGGACGTCCAGTGCTGGACATAACTCTGCCCCAAAGATAAATTATATATTGTTGAAAATCTATATTAGTTTTATGCAACAATACCTAACGATACTAAAAATGCGTTAAAATGGTTCCGTTGATGTCATTGTAGAAGGTGCTTCTTTAATATTTATTTAGTAGAATACGATGTTATGAATCATTGTATCAAGTTCACTGCAAATGTTTAATGTTATATTAATTATGTAGTTCATACAAACATAAATTATTGTTAGTGAATCATTGCCAGATGCGCCGTACAACGGAAATAAAAATATAAGCGTTTATTGTCATTGTGTTCTGCCAATTGTGTTTTAAAAAAGATTACCCATGGAGCATACTGTAATAAATGACTCAAATTTTTACATACATACATTACTTAAGCTCACGCCTGTATCCCCGAAGGGGTAGGCAGAGGTGCACTAGCGAACTAGAACACCCACATTTCGCCGAGCTTAGTTCCGTCCCAAATGTGATAGGGGGCGAGCCTATCGCCATATCGAATAATCTGATATGGAAAAATCCAATATCACTTTGCCCGACCCAGGGATCGAACCCGAGACCTCAGAACCATAGTCGTACCGAAATACCACCACGCCACCGAGGCAGTCAAATTTTTATTTCAATTATTATGTTACATTCATCCATGAAGATGAATTCTTGGTATGATCGACCCACTGTTAACAGTTATATGTACTTAACTACGCCTAGAAAGACTTCACGCGGGTGGTCAGTGGCGTAACTATACTGATAGGGGTCCGTGGCATATTCATGATTACGGTGTTTTCGGGTAAGACTTTTCTATGGTCAAGCCATTTTCAACTAGATGGAGATATCTAGCTATTCCATTCTGACCGCTAGTGCTGGGGCCCCTTAAGGTCGGGGCCCGTGGCATTTTTCCCGGATGCCACCCTCTAGTTATGCCATGCGGGTGGTGCTACAACTAAAACCTAGTAGAAAATACTTCCCCATTAAGTGACATCATGTGTTGTTCACAGTGTGCATCGTGATGGGTCTGTTGGTGGTCGGTATCACTGACTCTATGTACCCGACAGGCGCGTCGAAGGGCAGGAACAGCGTCATCACAGGAGACCTCCTGATCATCGTCGCTCAAGTTGTCTCCGCTTGTCAAATGGTCTATGAAGAGAAATATGTGACAGGTGTGTCATAGAAAATCTTTCTACCTTTGGGCATTCTATATGTCGGCTATGTCCTGGGTTCGGTTCCTAGGTCTGGTGCTTTTGTAACACTATTTGCCTGGAACTGGATCCCTAGATGAGAGTTAAAGCCAGGCGGGTAGCCGGTTGTAAAAGCTTAGCCAAATCCTTTTTGCAACATGCTTGATAAAGTGTGTTTTTGCGTGGTAGCGTCACACTGTAAACAGTTATGTCTACAGCACGAATGGGCCGGCCCGACCGTATTGATACCACTGTCTCACAGAAAACCGACGTAATGTAGCAGCTTGTTGTCACATTTCGTTCGTTGAATAAGATTTTCAATGGCGCAATTATCTCCATCCCTTTCCCAATCCCTATTTCCCTCCCTTTAGATTGGAAACGCACCCATAATTCTTATTGTGTCTTGGTTGTCTAAGGGCGGCGACTATCAGGTGACTCATATGCTCGTTTACCGGTCTCTGTCATAAAAAAAATGGGTTGCGCCGACCCCACATGAAAGTTTGAAAAGGACAGGTAGAAAGAAATAGATTGTTGATATAAAATGTATGATTACGAGTTATGTGTTTTGAATTATAGGATTAAACATCCCTCCGTTGCAAGCGGTGGGATGGGAAGGCGTGTTTGGTTTTTCGGTGTTGTCCGTGCTACTGGTGATCTTCTACTGGACGCCGGCGCTGCCTCACTTCGGCAACAACCCCAGGGGCACAGTCGAGGACGCTATCGATGGATTCATACAGATGGGTGAGTGAATTATATTCTTGGAGAATGGTACTACTGCCACCGTACATAATAGTGCAAAACTTCCTCTAGTAACTCTACGTGTGTGTTATAGTAGGGGAGCCCACGATGCTAAATGGGGATTTACTCGAGCGTCGTAGAGACCTATTGGGATGCAAAGCTTAGGTGATATGAAGAAAAAAATGTTATATGATATATACCTTTACATCGGTGGGGGAAGCGGCTATAGATTTTTAAATATGTAAAAAAAAACTGTTGCATGGACATCCTCGAGCGCGTCAGATATTGATAGCATCAATGCTCTACGTATTTTTAATAATGTACGTATGTTAATCTGATCGTTTGCATGATGCGAGTGGTTGTATTTAAGGGTTGAAAATGAAAAAAAAAAAAATTTAATCGAGCGCGTCAGATTTTCTAACGGAGTGTTAAGTGCACCAAAAAAAAAGCTCTCATTCACTAATCTGACGATTTCGATGGGACGCAAACTCGCGGCCATTTTCATAATGTGCAAAAAAAATTCGCCATTTTGAAATACTCAAGCGCGTCAGATTAAGATATATATGGTTCATCTTTATGTTCTAAACGTACTGTCTCATAATCTGACGATTATCTAGAGGGATTGGCCTGATCTGACAAAAAAAATTAGAAAAACGGTTCACCTTAAACGCCATCCCTGCAACTTCCCGCTAATTCCATTCTTGGGCTCTTAAAATTGTACTTATGACATTTTTGAGCTCAAAATATAATTTATGTGATATTTTGAGCTCGCTGAGTTCAAAGAAATAGAAATTTCATAGAACACTATTTTTGGAATTTTCAAACCGCAATAACTTTTGAATGGATCAACCGATTTTCACGCGGTTGGCGGCATTCGACGCAGTTTTATCATCCTCATAAGTAATTTTAATTTTAATTGATCGAACCACAAATTTCGGAGTAATCCCGAAAAAACCCTTTTTCGGGTTTCTTTCGTTCACGATATCTCTCGAACGAATCAACCGCTTTTGACCAGCTAGGTGGCGATCGACGTGGTTTTTCAAGCTCAAAGGCGGATTAGTTTTTGAAGTTGATCGATAAAGCCGGTTAAAAGTTATTCCAAAAAAAACACTTTCAAAAATTTTTTTTTTAAATCATTGAACTTAATTAATTGAAAAGCTCAGAAACCAGAGTGGGGACGGAGTGAGAGAGCAATAGATAGAGAAAGAGTGAGAGAGGAATAGAAGCGCGGAGAAAGAAATGTAGGCATCACGCAACTGCACGCATTTAACTTTATCGACGAATTTTTATTATTTCGGCTTGCGGAAATCGTCAGATTATATATTTTTCATTATTCTTGAATTATTTCCTTCAAAATAAAAAAAATTTAGCTACGCTCGAGAATGTCGAGACGACGTTTTTTTTTACAACTTTGTTGCCCTCCCCTTTTTTTACGTCACTCTCAAATTGTCAGATTAGTGGAATATACACTTTTTAGGATGTAATTAACTCACCCTACCTTAATCTGACGCGCTCGAGAATTTCTGATGGTCAATTTTTTTTTACTAATCTGATCCTGTATCCTTCACGGGCGGCCTTATATATGGGCCTCATGTTTTGTGGAGGTACTTAACCGGGTACAAGGTATCCCCCTGTATATTAATCTGTCGCGCTTTAGTAAATCCCGAAATCCCCGCTTGGGCTCCCCTACCATTATATCTAGTAGCTTCAGGTAGGCATCATTTCGTTTTTGCTTTCAAATTCAACAGGTAAAGTCATAGAATACTGCCAGGATAAAATAATACCAAAATTGTATGTTTTAGATTAGAATCAAATTTAAAAATTTTGCAGGCTGAGTATTACTTGACTGGCTTGAACTCGTGTTTAATATACTCCCAAGCATGTGTCAAAAATAAGAAACATAATCACTTCTGAATGTGAGCTATCAGCTTCTCCCATCAATATAATATACACAATGCCCCTTACTTATAAAAATATTTAAGCGCTGCTTATCTTTATACCATAGGTTGTCCCTTTCATTTTTAAACAATGTAACGCATTAAAAAAAAGTGACAGGTTATTCTTAACCATTTGCTCAGCTAAAAATGTTATTTTAAGTAAGGCCCTAGATGCACAGTTCTTTACAAATATCCTCCTAAAAAGTGGTCTCAGCAAGAAAACAAAGAAAAAGATCACAACTTCTAATTAAATCAACACAATTATAACCCTATGCAAGCTTTATAAAGTAGCTTTTTAAACAAGAGGATCAAGCGCTCTTAAATTTGAATTTTGAAATTTAGAATTCTATCGGCGTCCGAATGTAGGGAAAAGGAGTGCTCAAGCACTCCCTTCTGTCCCATTTTCCGAGCGTCAACTGTGCAAAGGGTAAATAATATATCGATGGCTTCTCCCACCAACATTCAACCCCCCTGACTTTTGACGCTCTATTCGTTTTCGGCTACAATTCGATTTCGTTTAATGACGTCAAATTTCACAGAAATCGAGTTAAAAAGTACGCTAATCTCGCTTTAGATTCGAGAACTTGTCATTTGGTAATTTATGCACTTTGATGCACTTTTTGACTCTATTTCGGTGGAATTTTAAGCCACTAAATGAAATCGAATCGTAATCGAAATCAAATCGAGTCTCAAAGTTACCCTACAGATTTTCGAATTTCGACTAAAAAAATAACTGAACCAAAGCATGTATAGCAATAAGTATGAAATTCATAACATTCCAGGTAACAATCCCCTAATCCTGGTGGCGACCCTGGGCACAATAATTTCTATTGCGTTCTTCAATTTCGCCGGCATCAGTGTCACCAAGGAGATGTCTGCTACTACAAGAATGGTGCTTGATTCTGTGAGGTAAGTACTTACGTATGTTCTTTCTTTCTTTCTACCTACTCTTATCCCACCTTAATGTGGGGTCGGCGCCACACACTTTTTCAAGCATGTTGCAGAAAGGATTTGGCTAAGTTTTTACGACCGCCTGCCTGCCTGACGTCAACCTCTCCGGGAAGTCCCAAGAATCATAAGAAAGCAAGTCATAAAATTAAATTTTATTCACACCATATGAAAGATATATTTTATTTATTATATATGGTAAATTTATTTGTTTTTAATCTTATAAAGACATCATTGGGTTGGTGATTTCCTTTCAGGACCCTAGTGGTGTGGATGGTGTCGCTGGGTGTTCGCTGGCAAGCGTTCCACTGGCAGCATCTAATCGGGTTCGGGGTCCTCATACTAGGCACGTGTGAGTACAACGGACTAGTGCCGCGCTGTCGACGCACGCCCGAAGTAGAGAGCGAAGAGGAGAGCAGAGTAGTCAATACTGAAGCAGATAGAGACGTCGAAGCATAGATAGCGAATCACCGAGGTATGACATAGGAAAATGATCCTATCAAACGGCGAACCACATCGAGACAAAAATATCGATAAAAGAAAGCTATAGGTAAAAAAAACTATTTGATTTAAAAACATATTGACACTGGAAAATAAACTTCCTTTGTAGATGGCGAGCCGAAACGTGACAAATATGTCGACAAAAACCACACTATCGATAAAAAAAATTATGGTCTGATAAATTTAAATGACTTATTGTAAAATGGAAGCGCCTTACTACGACTTCAGTTTGCTGGACAGAACATAAACAGTCACAATATTATATTGTTTAATATATAAACCGGTTAATTTATGTACGTTTTGGTATGCACACGCGAACTTATTCTTGATAGACGCATCAATCGTCGCATTAAACTTTTAGAGGTGTGAAGCACACAGCAGTAGCGGATTGTCATTACAACACGATTCCTTTCCGCTTACCTTTGCCAAACTATTATTTATATATTGGTATTAATTCAAGGAGAAACTAGCATCGGCTTCTCTCTTAGAAATTTATACCTTTCGCCACTGGCACACAGTCACCCTTATGCAAATGTGTGCAAGTTGAATGCTCATCATAAAACGATCAAGAATGAGCTGAATGTCTGTAATATATTAATACAATCAATCAATATTATTGGCATTTTTATAGAGCGAAAGTCTTCAGAAGCGATCGTCCTCGAAATAACGGTAGTCGTGTTTTGATCTAATCCTGTGAGATACTGTGTAGATTTTAAGATATTTTTTGTTTACTATGATATTATTTTAAAATTTAGGGCCACTTGCAGCCCTATTTATCCCAAATCATGATTTAAAGATAGGAGTAAGCTGTGGGATAAATCGAGATAAGGTATCACTCTAGATTAGTAATAGCGCTGTAAGTCGCTCTTAGTTAATATTAGAGTTGTTTAGTTAATATTATTTGACGCAGTGCTATGAAATATAAAAGAAACGTAATATTTTTATATACATATTGTTTGAAAGTAATTTCGATAAAGGTGAATTATGAACCTACATATTGTATTTTGACACTTATTGTCAAAATACATACATATTGTATTTTGACATGTAATGTTTGCAACAGTTTATATACCTTACTTTTTTCATTCATAAAATTATGTAATCAGGCTATATTTTTATATCACCATAATGTATCACATATATGTGGGTATTAACATTTCATCAATGTTTAATTTTTTTAGAATTATTCAAGTAACCGAAAATAATAGTTTTTCATTTGCATGGAGTTATCCATTGCATGAGAATAAATAATTTTAAAAATTAACGAAGCAATACACTAATTATTGTATGTTATTTATAATGATTATTATTGAGGTCGGATTAATTGTTCCGCCAAATGTCGATGAGCGTTGATGCGGGTCGATAAAAAAAAATGAGAACATGATCAATATTCGTATGGTCTTGCTAATGCGTATAAGACTATAGTGGCTCTACTTACCGAAATTTTGGTTGGTACAACTATTTTTCTATGCGTTTGTAACGTAGCAAGTAGTAATACGTTGTCTCCGCCTACCTCTATGGGGAAAAGGCGGATTCGTATATAACTAGATCCGACATCAAAGCTTCTCGCCGGTCGAGCACTTCTGGGCCTTATGTGATTTTAGGATTAAGTGCTTATAGACTTGACGCAAAAGTGTTTATAAACACTTTTTACAAATGTAAAGATAAACGAATTTATGTATATTGTAAAAGTATTAAGGCGCAAATAAGATGCCAATATGATATTAATTTGGGAGTTTTGAGTTTATTTGATATATATTCCTTTTCACTAAGTATAATGTATTATAGAAACGGTTCAAATTATTGCTCAATTATTTTCATTTCTAATGACTAATACATAACCATCATATTTCGACGAGAATTATATTTACGACCATCTATAAAATATGTTATTTAAAGTTAATAATTAAAGTACTCTCAGACACCAGTTTTAAAATATTCTATAATTTTTTTTTAACATTTTATCTCAAAATATGCATTGCTATTATGTTTCTCTCTTCATGGCTTTTGTGGTATGGGTAAATTTTTCTAATTTCCCTCTTTCATTAATTCCATTTTTCAAAGGGAGAATTTTGGCGAATGTAGCAGACGTTACAGAATGTAATAGAATTAAATTATAATGTAACTGATGTGTGGAAGCACCATAATAAATAATTGGGTACTTGACTATTTTTTTTATCACTTTATATGCAATTTACGTCGTCTAAAATATAGAACAGAAGTAAATATTGAAATATTCTTAAAAATAAAAAAGTTATAAGCTTTTAAACTTTGGTGTAACCTTCAAACCGCGGGAAAGAGAAGTATCAGTAAAATCACGTCAGGGCCATAACGGAACGTGCGTTGGAAAAGAATAGCTATATATCCCCACTACACCCCCACTCTTGCTCATTGCAGATTTTAAAATATGAATTACTGCCTCATTTTTCAACCAATTTCGATGCAGTTTTTATGGGAAGGTTTCTATTTTGTTTTATTAGCTATTACGTATAAAAATGTGTATAAAATTGAACACTGTTAAGCACCCAATTATAATTTTATTTATCGATGATTTGTACTTTTAAATCGTATTTATATACTTTCACTCTTTAATATTGCAAATTATTTAAGGAAAATAACTTCAAAACAATTTATATTTAATCAACCTTGTGCCTCTAGTTTAAGGACAATGTATGCAAATAATTTAAGGCAGTTTTATATCAAATTGAGGTCAATATAGTTTTAATGATTATACTATGGAATCTGAATAAAATTTTCTTGTATGTTATGTCTATTACTTATGCCAATTATAATTCATATAACACACATTAATTACCGAAAGGGAAGTACCATACACATAGAGCCTTATAAAAAAAAGTATAACTAAGCAAATGGTAAATAATAGCCTGTCCCTTTTATTTTCAAACAATGGAAAAAAGTGACAGCCTATTCTTAGCCATTTGCTCAGCTACACTGTTTTTGTAAGTAAGGCCCACAGTGTTAAAACCTGTCATACTTATAGTGGCCCACACTCTTTGTTTGGATCCCGTTCCAGGATAAGCCAGTGTCTATCCGGTTCTCTGGGGGTATGCGACACGACTTGATCGTTGGTTGGGGCGGGTATGTGGGTACATCCTTATGTCTCCAACATATAATAATAATCTATGGGTTATCGTCCTGTCTTGTCGCTAGCCCCTCGATCTTCGTTCTTCGGTGAGGAGAAGCAACAATAGGCAGGCAAGATTATGGTGACCACCGATCAACTCTTTGTTTCTGCACTGTGCTTACCATCAGGTGTAGTCACTGCCGTATTGGGATAATAAAAAAAATTAAGATTCTTAATGTCTGACATTATTTAGTCGCCTCCTTGGTGTAGTGGCGCGTCGGGCGTTGTTTTTCTAGCAATTTCCCCGGAACTGGATCTCCAAAGGGGTTGACATCTGGCTGCGGTCGAAAAACTAAGCCAAATCCTTTTTGCAACATGCTTGGAAATTTGTGTTGCGCCGACCCCACATTGAGGCCCACCTCGTAAAGCGTACGAAAATCTTTAACTTGCTTTCCATTTTCGATAATCATATTGAGACAAGGGCATATAGAAAGAAGAATATGGCATTTTGCTTATCGAAAATGGAAAGTAAATTAAACTAAAGCTTTTCGTACAGTTATTTCACACATCGGTATCCGCTAATGAAGGGTAAAAGAAGACTAGTAAATATTATAAGTGTTTATTATTGTTGCACAGTCAATCAAACATAAATTAAACAGTTAACAGCTAGGTCTTCGGCTGTTCACCTGGCTTCTGACCTTCCTCTGAAAACATAATAAAAAGAGAAGTTTATACAAATCTGCGCCCTAATACTAAAAATGTGAATAATATCTAGCCATCATCATCACCACCCCCACTACCTATCATCACCACCGCCACCGCCACTAATCAGCAGCTCTGCCACCGATCATCAACATCATCACTACCATAAAGTGTTTCACATCAAAAAGTTATAATCCTTCCAAAAATTATGAAAGAGGCAACTGCTAAATAACATAAAAGTGACGCGTTAGTGGACTGTGACGTCACTAGCTATAACGCAGCGAAGAAGGGATAGCAAGATATCTCCAGTATGCGCCCACTCTTGCTCATTACATAGTTTAAAATATGCATTGCCTCATTTTTCAACCAATTATAATGCAGTTCTTACGGCAAGGTTTCTTATTCCACGACATTCCACGCAAATTGTATTCCCATAACCTGAACCAACTCTAACAGAAGTCCTAATAGACTTATGGCATAGATAATGAAAGTATGATTACGCAGCATTTCTCCATTGGACCAGAAAAACAGTTTAATGAACGTTTCGTCGCGCCTGACTGCATCTTCCCTAAGTTCGGGGATTAGAGACTGACGCAGTGTCCTCGCTGCGATGTTCGAGTAGTTCACGTAACTGAAAATATATTTTCAACGTTAGTATTTACATAGACTCGCATCTGTATCTCCGAAGTGGTAGGCAAAGACGAACTAGAAAACTAGAACTCATTTCCGTGGTAGGGGGCAAACCTATCGCCATGTCAAGCACAAATTCCAGCCTCCGGGCTGATAATTAAATATTACTTTGTCCGACCCGGGGACTGAACCCGAGACCTCAGAACAATAATCGTGCCGCACCCGCAATACAACTTTTTCAAACAAACAGGGATTAGTAGGAAATATAATTAAATACAGATAATGCCACTGTATTTACTTCAAACCGGCCATCCGCCACGTACTCATTGCCTCGTGATCAAAAACGACACCAAATTGACCCAAATACCAGCTTTGAGTTGAATTTTAAATAACTTTTATATTTATTAGGACAATTCTCAAAATATATTGTTATTGCGATTTCTTCTTTTTTTGTTAATAAAGCGTTTGCTTGACAATTTAAATCAACGGTACTTTCACTTTATTTCATACTCTTTGATAAAATGAATAATCGAACGCAGAATGAGCATAGATAATATATTTTATTTAAATCGCATTTGACGTATCCTAGTAAATTGCACCAGGATAATCTAAGATTGCACCCATTGGAGTATTTCTCAGAATTGAGCCCACGACAAACTTCTTTACTAGAAAATTAAATATTTACACACTTTGAAAGGATTAAGTGATTATTGCTGAATAAGGTTCTTTCCGTATTATTGTTTTACTTGAGGGCCTACTGCTTAGTCCATTCCCATGAAATTTAATCCCATTAGAATAGGATTTCAACTGAGGCGAACTTAGAAGAGGGGAATTATTCCGTTATATTTCTGAGAAACATGTAGTTGTGTCAGGAAATAAAACAATGAAATATTATAAGAACTAAGTATACGTAAACACGGTAACCTTCTCATGTCCTCTGCTTACAGGACGTCACGTGTAACGCAGAACGCCACATACCACTATACCACCACGTGGTTTTAGTTGTCTGGACTTACATATCTGTCAGGATTCAGGAATCATTGTATCAACATTGTTATCAACAATCAACATCAATACTGAACTTTATTCTTTATGTGAGTTGTGACTAAACTGTTGTTTCTGACTGTTGGTAAAAGTCTATTGTAGTCCATAATTAATTATAAACACATTGAAAACAGACGTTTCTTTTTTTTCAATTTACTTACCTATCAATTATGAATCTACCTCCACCTCTATACATCAATACGTATGGGATGTTATTATTATAATGTAACGCTCTAGGTGCACGAGAGCTTTTCAACACGCGTTAAAAAAGAATCTCAATATGTCTGTTCATATAATTGCTTGAAAATCATTCTTGCCTTTTTTCTAATAAGGTGTATTATTCTACATACCGCCCAAAAAAACACCGCGTTTTAAAAGCATCGGCGTGTGAATAACTCGACCTATCCAAAGAATAAAGTTACATATGATAATGAATCGAAATTGCTTTCTTATTTTTCTGAGCTTAAATTGACCTGTATATTTAACTAGTATATATTTTTTGTAAACTATGTCATAATTTAACTTGTTATTATATCATAACTTTAAAAAAAATCACTAATTAAATATATATATAAGTCAATTTAAGCCACGAAAAATATAAAAGCAATTTTGATTCATTATCATATGTAACTTTATTCTTTGGATAGGTCGAACTATACTAGAACACTTAGATGTTCTATTTCAATACTTTTAACGCGCGTTGAAAAAGCTATCGTGTGAATGAGGGCTTAGAGGGTGACGGCGACAATCAAATTATTGTAGGCGTGTGTCGCGTGTGCGTAAAACTTGTGACCTCTGGGAGGACGTCTCGGTCGTCCTTTGTGACCTCTACGGCAAATTCATTACTCAGGGAATGAGGGCGCGACTGTATATCGTTTTGTACATATTACGGAGTCTGGATTCGGAGATTGTAATATGTATTACTTATTATCTCCGTTAAGCATATATTTGAATCTGAACAACGCTGGCATTCATGCCCTGAATTAGCTTCAGCCAATTGAATAGTTTGCCTTCGTTCGGGAATCGAACCCGCGACTTCCCTTTTCACAGCCGGCTGCTCGCCGGCCTATTTAGCTTTATGTCCAGTGGTTGATGATGATGAATTATGTTTTATTTAGTTTGATTTGATTTGAAGTATGATGTTGTATGATGCAATATCAAACAAGACGTAAATGTTAGGTGGTGTTAAAATATACCTAGTAATTTTAAACAGAACATTCATTTATGGTAGGTACTGGTACTTATTTGCATTTTTTTCGATATGGCAGCGATATCATAATATTGTTGAAAGCTGATGTAATCTGTCTACTAACGATTGTAATCAGTAGATACGGGCATTCGATGATTCATTGAATTCTGGCTAGACAGTTCAACAGTCAACACGGTGTTCCCCGATTGTATTGCAATCTGTCTTTTTTTAATTGACTCTCAGTAAAACCGATTTACCTTTAAGATGAAATAGCTTTACCCCACTTTAATGTGGGGTCGGAACATGTTATCGGCTTAGTTTTTTCAACCGGCACTCTACCAGATGTCCGGGGTTTAATCATCCCATCATTATTTAATCATCTGAAGCATTGCTTATTTCGGATAAATTGTCTATGTAGAGGTATATAGAATTTATTCTAGGTAGACCTTTGTGCAGCAGTGGACGATCTTTGGCTGATGATGGTGTGATGATGATAGAATATATAACACATAGAGCGCAGTTTACGCTTTAGTAAAAACGAACCCGAAATGAATGATAGGTCATGCAGTAATCATTTAACGTCACCTTAGGAAACCCCAAAACCTTAGAACTTATAAATTATAAATCTATAAAGCGAACTTCGACTAAGTCTGAGTCAAAGAAACGAACTCAAGAGAGTATTAGCAATTATTAAATCGAATTTCGACTTAGTCCGAACATTTTTTTATAAGAAAAACAGACTGACAGACAGACTAAGCAAAGATACTCTTGTAAAAAATGACTCGGACTAAGTAAAAGTTCGATTTAAAAATCCTAATTCATCACTGAGTTCGTTTCTTTGACTTAGACTTAATCGACGTTTGCTCTATAGATCTTAGCCTTAGCGTAAAGCCACGCTGGAGTGTAGACAGTTATGTTTGTCTACGACAAAAATGTATTAGCTCGATATTTCCATACCATTGTTTTAGGTACGGAAAACCGACGTGAAGGGGCAGCTCGCTGTTACAATTCCATCGGTGGTTGAGATTGCCCTCCGTATAGGTTCTAAAAATCTTCTTTTGGATCCAATGCACGGCCAATATACATAGGAAATGTAGAATCTACCCAAGTATAATAGATATATTACAACATTTTCCTCCAACCTTGAATCGCTTAAACGCATTACGAGTGCAACGGTCGAATAAAACCGAAAAAATATTGCGCCATTTTACCTTATTGTAGCGCCATCACGCGACGCGACGTGTGGTGTATCGTGTACGTCGCGTCTTACGTCAGGAACCATTCGGTGATTCATTCTGTCGAAAGTCGAAACTAGTTTGATACGTGATGGTCGAACCGTACCCACTGTTTACATACACATAGCGAATGCGAAAAACAGTTGGCAATGAATTCAGCGAATTATAAAACAGTGATGATGTTTGGTTAATTTAAAAGCAGTCTAGTCGTCTAGGTCTATAGAAAAGTCGATGGATACCGTTTCCATTATAATAATTATTATTGATTTCCTAATAAAATAGTAGTTTATAGACTGCCTCCGTAGCGCAGTGGTCGAATGGCTTGCTGTAAAGCGAGAGGCAGCGGGTTCGATTCCCGCATTTGTCTGGTCCACAAATATTTGTTTTTAGTGCCTATATCGATGCCAATGACACCGAGACTCATGACCAACCGTAATGGGAGGGAATAGGGATTGTAAAGGGGAGAGTCTTCGGTTAAATAATGGATATATAGGTAGTATTGAAGCGTACAGTTACATAGACAAACTATAGCACGCTGCACGACTCCTCTTCACTATCCAAACTCTACCAACCAACATATGAAGTAGTTGTTCAAGTCTTTAATATTCTTTCTTTCTACCTGCCCTTATCTCACCTTAATTCGCTTTGCCCGACCTGGGAATCGAACCCAGGACCTCCCTGTCCACAGTCCATATATGCTGTCACTAGATCAAGGAGGCGACTAGCAAATGTCTTTATTACATATCCGTGAAGTGCCTAACTAATGCAATAAAATAACAGGAAAATACAAAAAATGTTTTTCAGCTAAAGTAATCCTGACACACCTACAAACATTTATTTTGCACCTACTTATCCCTTATCACAATTCTGGATATAGCTTAATCAATACGATAAGATTTATTGTAATGCATCTGCTAAAGCAGTGTATTAGCCTCTTGAATTCTTGATACGTAAATACGTTTATTTAAAAATATGATTAAGACATTTATTTCCGTGGTAATTTGGTCACTGACCTGTATGAGGAAAAATACATTTGAACTAAATACTTTGGATCATTATCACCTGATGCAATCTTGGAGTATCCTTAAAATGATATAGAGGTGACGAAATTACAAGCTGTAAACTGTACCTTTATTTGGAACTAATATTTAGGTGATACCTGATTGAATTTAAAGGACGATATTATAGCCAATGGTCTCAATGGAGGTTGCTCAAAAACTCAAGAAGACCAGTGGCGGAGCAAAAGCTAAATTTCGTGTGGGCAAATTAATTGCGCGAGCTCACTGGTAGTAAATGGTAGTTTCTGGTCAAGAAAACTAATATGTTACCTAACATTAAGGATCAGAATATGACTAAGGTACTATAATATTTTGATATATCTTGGGGGATTTGTATCCCCAAAACCCCCTTCGTGGCTACGCCGGTTAGATCTGGTAAAATATAACTAATCTTTAGTAGAAAGAACTGAGTAGGATGGCGAACCCTGACATTACCTGTCGAGGCTGAGATAATGCCACTTGCCGGGAAGCAAAAACATTTAGAAAACATGGGAATAATCTAATAATCTCAGCTAATGAGGTGCTGCTGACGATATTTTTGTTATATCTAGTTCATAGGGAGAAAGTAGATATTTAAAGAAAGATATTGCCGTAACTAAGTCCTCATTACAATGGAATACTCGATGTTGCGCCATATAATTGCACGTTGTAGGCCCGGCCCCATTGAACGCCCTGAATGACATGGCAGTAGCGTTCATGAGCTCCAAAGAGGTGACGATCGCAATTCGCAACCATGTATATTTCAATGACTAAAGAAAAATATATAAATACATGGTATAGATTGAGTTATAAAAACGCATCAAAAGCACTAATAATAATAATTTATGGCTAGTGGTGGAATGTGGCTGATATACGTAAAGACCAAAGGAAATACTAAGGGCCACTATATCTACCTCTATATCCCAAGATGCGTCTAATAACTTATGATGATACTTTTACGTTATGATTAAAGATAGGTAAATCATGTTCTGATTTTGAGAACTGTCTTTCTACCTGCCCTTATGCCACCTCAATGTGGGGTTAGCGTAACACACTTTTTCAACCATGTTGTAAAAAGAATTTGGCTTAGGTTTTACGAAGATCTGCCTGCCTGACGTCAACCCTCTCTGGAGGATCCAGTCCCAAGCAAATTCAATTAGAACATTCGCTTTGCCCGACGTGAGAATCGAACCCAGGACTTCTCGGTCCACAGCCCATATATGCTGCCAATAGAGCAAGGAGGCGCAACTGATTTTTGCTAAAACCTTTTCTGGAAATCTTCCAGAACCATAACAATTCTTCTTGACTGTTCTTGCCAAAGTCAAAATTGTCAAAAATATGAAAATTTGCAGCAAAATTCCTCATACATGGCCTATAAATACATTTCGGTCATTAGTAATGCCGTCGCTTGTCTAAAGCGATGTGCTTTTCAAAATCCTTTATGTGTAACATCTCTTTCAATATCTAAAAATGTTGTTATATCAAACAGTCACAGGTATGGGACCAAAATTCCCGAAACATCAACGAGGGAAAAGTTGTTTTCGAAGGCCAGAAAGAAGAACGCTTGTCCAACTTTGTTAAACGAAAATCCATCACCTGAGGTAAAGTTAGGTCCCCTCTGAGCTGGAACTGTATTAACAAAGACTTCTATGTATACTACTAGACTGGCTGTTCGGTACATAGAATGTGCGCACTAAGTCTCTGTTAATCGACCTCAACTCACTATAGAAATCTACTCTTTTCCTTAGCCGTGAAACGTCAAAAACTCGCGGTCATGTGCCACAATTTTACTTCGAAACAGCTTTTCTAGTAAATACATTGAGGTCTTTGTGTATTAAGCACAAGAGCGTTGTCATGGTTGGGTTGGGGGTCTTACTCGCATCCTTCACAACGTGGTTGCGATCTGGTAGAATTAAATTCTGCTCTGTATTTGGATAATCTGATAATTTCCACGGCTTTACGTTTCTTCCTGGAGCAAATCTAGGCATAACAACAGGATGATAAAATGTATTAAGCGATCTCTTAAACATAGGCTACAGATACGTTAAACGAAGTAACATCCGACGAGAAATTGGATGAAAAATTACAAGGCATTCGTCGACGTCAGACGAAATCAACGCGTAAAAAGAAAGAAGCCAACGTCTCACCGTCAAATGAACCTGTTTCAATACCACAGGTTGAGTTCACAGAACAAACCCATAAGCGTTATCATGACATTGTAGTATCCATTACATTCATGAGTAGGTGTACTGAGAAATCGCAGGCGAACATGGCATTCATTATTGATTATACTGTCCCGTCCCATATTTACAAAGTACTGTGGTAATTATTCGCCATTGACTATTGTGTTTCTTACACTTGTCTCACGGGGTCAATTTAAAAATTTCTTCGTCCTAAAAATGCATTCAGGGAACGAAACCCCAGACAAAAGCTGTTACATAGAAATGTTTATAAAGTTATATAAACATCACATTTAGTCTTTATGGGTCCACGTTGTAATGGTTATTTGTTAATAACGATAAAAATCTGTTTTTAGTAGTTAGTAATTTATCTTCTTTGATGTGGACGTAACCGCGTAGGTGCAGGTAATAAAAGGGACTTATCGTAGTACATACATTTCTTAATATAAGCGTATACCTATTGTTATCAATAAAAGATACCTTATATATTTTGTCTTTGAAACATTGTTGCAACGTCGACAGATCTATGTTGTGATAATGTTCGACACGTTTAATTATTCTCATAATACCTATGTAGAATTCATTAGTGAGCAGATCATTACTTGGAATACAAATAATTCATCATCTCTTCCACGCTCATGACATTGTTCAGTGTTCACGCTAACAAACCATTATGTAGTTCATAAATATCGTTATGTAACTTACATACAATTATCGAAATTCTCAATTATTTTGAAATCTAATTCTTCATGAGGCTTCCCTTCCCTGTATAGTTCACGAAGTGTGCAGCTGGATCCATGTTCCTAATCACGAACCTGTCTGAAAAGCCAGCATGCTTTTGGGAAACAATTGGGGAAAAAAACTTCATGGAGTCCGATTCCTCGAAACAACCAATGCTCCAAAAAATATTATGTAACCAGGACAACACTCCGACCACTACGTACTGTGAGAATAAAAAGCATAGTGAAAACAATGGTAAATACGCATGTGTATTAGTGACGTAGTAACGTGCAAGGAAAGATTAACACCTTGAGGTCTCGTTTTCGAATCCCCGGGTCGAGCAAGGTGATATTGGATTTTTCTATTCGGAACGGAAACGAGTTCGGCGAAATGTGCGTGTTCTAGTTTTAGTTCGCCTCTGCCTACATCTCCGTGGATACAATACAAGCGTGAATCTATGTATCTGTATTAGTTACCCCTACTCTGATATTAGTATCGAGAAGAAAGTTTACCCCGCCCGTGTGGTATAATTTCGAGCACGTGTAGGTACAAAACTGAAAATTCATACCAACTTTCGTAGTGGGGAAGAAATGATGCAACTTCTGGGGAGGTTATTTTGAAAGTTTCATCTGACCTCTCAGTTGTGGTTTCGCATAGGTAGAATAAAGGTGCGATAGAGCATCAGTTAAAGAAGCTAATCGTCCTTATAAGTACTCCATCGATTAAAATAGTTTTTGTTTATGATGTCCTAATAACCAGTATTAAAGACCGATATTAACGTTGTGTGTTAAAAATACAAGCTTTTTGTAAATTAAATTTGAAACCCTTTCGAATTCGCACCCAGTACCTAAGTAAGGAAAATATTATCTCTCTGTATGGTGAATGAAAGTATTTAGGTGGTACTTAAACTTCATTTCACGAGTAGTGCTATTGATTCAGTGGGATGTGTAAGACTGTAGAACAACAAAAATAACAGTAGTAACTTTCTGTCTGGCCAAAACACCCACACATTAACCGTAGATATGGTTAGAAAGTATTATATACAAAATCTTAATATTCGTCTTAATAATTAATTTCCCGACGATATAGTTCCCATTCGGACTGGACTCAATACAACAGAAGTTGGCATCGACTGCTTTGATCGAGGAACACGGGCCCGATCTGAACCTGAATCCTGGCATGGTGTTAGCGAGGATTTGGTCGCGACAAAACTATTTTATAATGTTAATGGATGTGACCGCATGGCATGCACTTTTGGAAATATTTATGGAGCTCTTATAGCAAGTGCTACCAGTTTGATTCCTCTTTCTACATATGCGAAGGTGAGTATTTCAGTAATGGTCACAAAATTGTTACCTATATTTGTTTATCAATTACCTACTTATATGGTTGAGTTACCACTTACCAGTTGGATTTTCATAATTAATTAGTCAGTTTCACTTATTTAGTTTCTCATTTTAGCCCCTCGTTATTACACTATAGATCTTTCAATACGTAACTATTATCTATTATTTGTATTATTCATTGTTTATTAGGATACGGGTCCTCGTCCTTTGCACTAGAAATTAAAACCCGCATTGCCAAATATTAATGCACATTAACGATTGATAAAATCGTATCACACAAATTTCCTATTATGTAAAAGAAATTAGTATAATAGGAATTAAAAACAGGTGTTACATGCACTGTAGAGGTAGACAGCTTAGTGCACTGTAGTTTTAAATTTTAACATTCACATTCTACTAGTATCATAATAATAACCTACTTTAATATCAAGCTTATTTTTTATAGTACATTTTCAAAGCAAAAATATTTGTAATTTAAAAATCGAATACTATACATTCGTTCATTCATTCACTCGTTTCACGTGGACTACGTGACTAGTGTTGAGTAGCGCACATGCAACAGATTTCGGCCTTTTTTTATTGATGGCTTTCTAAAATCCATCCATTGTGTAGGTATTGAATATTTCTTTAAGAATCTATTGGAAGCATTATGATTTCCAAATAAATTATAAAGCACCATCAAACATTTTCTATGAAAGCAACAGGAATTCGTATTCCCTCTATAGTAATAATAAATGTTGTTTTATTATACATAATTTTACTCGTGTGCCTACTTATGTTGTATCGATATATGTAGTACCACTGTCATAAAAATTAAATACACAACTCAAGTTTGATTATAATAAGTACGACCTTCAGCCGTGTCAGCGACCTCTTTTAAAACATGTTTGAGGTCTAGGCATCATAGTATTCGTTAGAGCTGCACCACGAGAATTATCGCGCCTGAAATTCAGTATAAATGTATGAAACTTATATATAATTCCGACGGTCTACATTCTACAATATTATTGCACGCTGCCGTCGAGTAAATTGAAGTCCTGTATGATAATCCTGCTCTCCCAGACTGAAATGTACTTTATAAACCAGACATAAAGCGCGAATTTGTTTGATGGTGGTGTTTAATTCGGGCATGCGCGATGCTGTGGTGTCCAAAACGAACTGTTGAAGGTCACCTTGAGCGCGATCTGCGGAGCCGCGGGATCCGTGGCGTGCAGACGCTCCGCCACCTCAAAACAATCGGTACGTGGCCGATCGTGCGGACCTCGGAAACCTGTCTGCTGCGGATCTGGGAAAGGTAAGTCACAAACATGTCTCACCATCTCATTAGATGGTGAGACATCTATCATTATAGACGACTAATACATATGATATGTTTTGAAATATATAATAGTCGGTAAAACTGTTTGTAAGTATGTTATTTTGCAACTTATTTTTGCGCGGAATAATTTTAATAAGCATTTTTTTATCATTCATTGCTAAAAGTTGTAAAAAATGAATTAGTCGGAACCTTCTATAGAGAAGGTAAGACGAACTAAGTATATAGGTAGTGTATATTGTATGGACAGTTATGTTTATCGAAATATTATTGTTGGAAACTTGCAAAAGTTTAATAAAAGTCTCATGCAGATATTCTTGAATCTTGGTGATATCATACACTACGGAGACTATTTTATTATAATGGCTGTAGTAAAATATGTTGTGCGTTTTGTTTAATATCTTAAGTGAACTTTAACGAGAATAGATTTAATTTTAGAAATCTTTGTAACAAGCCCGATATGGTGGCCAGAATTTTATCTAAAATATATAATTATGTATGCATAATGTGTCTTGTGGGCCATAAACATTCCTTGTAATATAATTTTATTTATCATCATCATCAGCCATAGGACGGCCACTGCTGAAAATATTATTCACCTTCTTACAATTAATATGCTTTAATAAATATATGCATGTTTAGCATAAGTATCTCGTGCCAGATCAGATCATTCTGACCAATCCTAGAATCCTACAAGCAGACATAATTCCCTTTATTTCTATTCTGGGAGAAATTACTATTTTAACGCCTCAAAATAAACATTTCTTTAACCCTTTGCCCTTAGTCGTAACACATCATTAACCGGCGACTTAAGGGTTCCACCCTCGTACCGGCTCATCCGGCGGCCCTACGCTTTGCGCGGTCGTCAGCTGCTTGTTGATTTCATTCACTCAATACCAGTTATTCCGGTCGGTCGGTACTCCGTTATATCAGTCACGTATTCGCTCTTGTCATTCAGTTTTTCCTTGATGTTGAAGTAGTGAGGACGTGTGTGTTTACCAAATAAAATTATAGCATCGATATATAATTCGCGGTCTTCTCGTGTAATTGCATTAAACAATGGCAGAAAATAATCACAGCAACGGCCACAGCGAAAATGGGAGTGAGTCTTTTTAATTTTAAGAATTCACAGTTTAAAATAAATCGCATTGTTAGATTGTCGCGATGCAGTTGCCTTTTTTTAGTTTCTGAAATATTTTCGATGGGAAATGCGGTTCGTGCGTGGTGATTTATCGGTTTGCTAGCATTACATTTTAATTCGTAATTTTCCTACGGATTTGATTATCATCCTTTTCATTATATATAAGTGGTATTATTAAGAGCTTTGCGGTTGTTAATTGTATCGCAAATGGCAACTAAAATTTTGTCATATTATTGTCGGTAGGAATAAAAACATCTAATCTTCATAACCACTGAGCCAATCTGGATTTGGTTTTCAGAAAAGCACTTTTATGTACTTACATACTAAATAAAATTATAGCTAATCGATTACTTTTGAATATTTATGCGTCCATTTAAGGTCAACTGTCAATCGAGAGTCGAGACTTGGCTGAGAGAGTACATTTATATCCCTGGTTCAACTCTCAGTTCGATTTCGAAATATGCAACATAAAATGCCTGAAGTTTGGTTTTGTGGAGCTCGGTGTTTTTTTCTTTATTTTAAGACTTTATCGCTTATGCGATTATGTCGCCCTGATAAAAGGATACAACAACAACATACTACAATAGAAAATGCTTAAACACTATTGAACTATACTAAGTAGGTACAACTAGGTTGACAACCCCAACTGACCAATTTATATAATAATCTAGCGTATTTCGTACAGGTTCTCATAAAATAATATTACAGGTGCCTAATTGCTGAAAATTAAAGCCGCAATTCTTTTGTAAGCATTCTGAGTAGGTACAGTCCATCAATATATGGTGTAGCTACGTCATTTATGGTGCCACAGGGCAGTTAGGGGATGGAGACTTTTGTATAAGATATGGAAATAAAACTGCAATCATTACGCCTTTGCCTAACCCTTTGGAATAGGGTTAACTATGATTAGGCTAAGAGGAGTAGTAGGAGAGATTGAAATGGAAGACGAAAGTTGCATTTTAAAATAATAAATCGCCAGTAAGAAACCCTTGCATCGAGCACACGGCTTGGTTTCTGGTATTGGTATCTAATTTGATGTCAGATTTACCATTACCTACCTACTAAATAAAGTTCAATGTGCTAACGATTTGGCAACAAGTATACCATAACTTATAGTCTCATAAATAACGCTCATATTCGCATTTATTCATGCGCGTTAATCATGTGAGACCTTGAGGATGATGCCTATACGACCGTCCACGGTCCAGCATGTTCATTCCCATGCAAGTCATGGGTCGTGTAGCGCGCGGTTTGGTTAGGGGTTTTAGGTATAGCTCAATATCTAAACTAGCTTTACTGTTGCTAGGCAAGATGGAGACACTGACGAAGTTGTTGCAGCCAATACAGAAGAAGTCTGAGGACACCGGCAACAAGGTGACGGTGGTGGGCGTCGGCCAGGTCGGAATGGCGGCGGTGTTCTCCATGCTCACACAGGTACAATAAACGAATATACCTAGATTATATTATGATTTTTTAATGTACACAAGTAACTAATATTGTGTATTTGTATTTTATTTAAAATTTAAATATTCTGTGGGCTTTTAAGAACATTTACAATTACAATTAGGGACATTCTACAACACATGGTACCTAGTCACCTTTTCAGAATTACTTGTAAACATTTTGCAAAATACAGCACAGAAATCAGGGGGCTACCAGTTACCACCACGTCTTATAGCAGTATAACATATATATATATATATATATATATATATATATATATGTTGGTAAATATCTTGATTTTTTATCAGTAATTTAGCCTAAGCTATAAAAATTAATTCATTGGTAACAACAATTATTGTACCTATGACCATGTTTAAAAAAAAAACTCCCTCAATACGTATTTACTTTTAATATACCTATGCATTATTTGTTTAACCTTGGTATGTCCCGTAATGTAGAGTTCATGGTCATATATGATGCCGTCACTCGTTATTGTTTTAGACTGAAATGATATTTGATCATAGTTAAAATTTTAACGATTTTATTAGTCATGTGAAGATCAACTGCACTTATGGATCAAAATTAGGCAACGAAGCTCTAGTAAGATCACTAATTAGTTGCCCCCCCCCCCATCTATCAAAATTATGAACCCTTTGTGAATGCGATAGGGTTTTCTATTAGGGGTATTTTTATTAGGGCTAAAACAATACAATAAAATGGTCATAACTATACAGGATTTTCATAACTTCTTTACAAATTAAAAGCAGCCTATTTTATAACTATGTATAGGTAACATACATGAATTCCAAACAGCTGCAATTAAACGTTTATGTTATTAAAATCAGTGTTATCGCTGCGGCACCAGATAACAATGAATAAGTAAATAGGTACAATAAAACAATTATGCAAGGTTACCGTTATTAGAAGAATTAGATACACCATATGTACACATTTAGCCCCTTACTTATAAAAATATGTAAGCACTGCTTATCTTTATACCATAGGTTGTCCCTTTTATTTTTAAACAATGTAACGCAAGGAAAAAAGTGACAGGTTAATCTTAACCATTTACTCAGCCAAAAATGCTGTTTTAAGTAAGGCCCTTATTGTTAAAGTAGGTACCTAACCACCTTAGTAGGTATACTAACTTCTTTGGGCGACCTTTTTAAGCATTGCGAATTTTTATATTGTTTTTTTTTTTATAATTATTAGTCTTACTTTCTCTAAAATTGTAAATAATATCATCACATACAATGCATGAATTCAACTCGTTGTTGAAATCGTTTGTTTTTACTGCACTTATCCTACGCAAACTAGAAACAATGTGTATTTCAAGGAAAATTTACATGATGCCGTCATAGCTTATTTTTAGACTATGGCATGGGACTTCCCTAACCTGCCTTATGCCACGCTATGCGATATCATATTGTGTTGTGTTTTTTTATTCGTCGAGAGGTAACGATTTATGTACGTCGCTACGTGCCTCTCGCCCTAAGAGTTAATTATGAGTTTTGTCACTTCTCGAAAAGACAATTTCTGGTTTTCTCCATACATTTATATTAGTTCATTTTAGTTTCAACAAGAGGCGTACCCAGTAGGGTAGTCTTTTTGAAATGGAAACCATCATCCATGTCGCCACATCCTGTTCTAGACCACAATTTCTATTCCTAACTTTTTTTTACTATTGTAACAATAAGTTTGTTACCATGCCAAAATAAGCCTGAACATTTTAAGAATAAAATAATCGTATGATCGACGGTATTTAGAAATTAAAATAATACTGTCGTTGTTACTATGACTCATTTAATAAAGATAAAACGGTACTTAGCACCGCTGCGTTAATAGTCTAATCACACAAATAGCTTGCTATTTATAATGGATGCGCCCGCGTCGCTCTTCTGCATATTTTCCAATCCATTAGCTTCCTCAACAATGTAGAATGTACCATGTGCATAATAATATTTGATAGTACTATAAAGTTTGAGAGGATCTGTGTTATAAGTGCCAAGTTGCCAAGCCTATCAAGCTATTTATATATTACACAGGTCAATACTGGTTTTGATGCCTGAAATTTGATACTCAATTTTTAATGTATTTGCCTCGCTGTTTTCTGTTGAGTTATTTTTTCAATATGAACTCTAGTTATTAAATAATAGGATGTTAAGGGAAGAAATGTTTACTAATAATATGGCGATTTTCGTAATAGGGTCTTTATTTCTGCAAAACACATAGTTACACTACACGTATACTATAAAAAACGAGCCAATCAATAAAAGTTGAGGATAGATTCGAATATATCCTCGAAATCAACAATGCTAAAATAGTAATGGCACACCGGCCGAACGAAGGCGAAAGAATCTATACCTGTTGCGTTCACACTTCACACAAACAAACTTTCGCTGTTGTGTGAATGAGACAGGCATGATTCGTTCGCCTTCGTTCGGCCCGGTGTGGAGTTGTGGACGCGCCATGAGAAACAGTAAAAAAAACCGCCGGCAACAGAAAAAAAGAGTGATTTTGTTGAGCAGTTGTCGTGTTCCATAGAACTAAAGTGTCCAATGAACGGTCACAATCAAAAGCTAGAAAAAATCGATATTCTATGTCTACCTGCAATGTTATAGCTGAACAACCCTACCATTTGCTTGCAAAGTCAACACGGCTCGTACAAACTGTCCTAATTTTTTTACATTGAACAATTTTTTTTTCCTGAATGCCATCTTTTGTCATGTTTTTAACAAAACTAATATTTGGTTTGGTTCGGAGATGAAGGAGCAAAAGATTTTTGGGACTTTAAAATAAACAGAAACGCCAAAATTACAAAAATGTGATTTTGGGATGTTTTATTAGCTAAGTTAATCGTGCTGAGCACGCATTTACTAGCCGCTGCGAAATCAGATAATGTGGAAACGTTATGTATAATCTGTTTTTAGATAAGATTAGTAAATGCATTGTCCACGCCACGACTGAGTGTCACAAGTCACAACTCACAGACGGCACGGATGTCTCATTGTTGGGTTTTCTGATATATTCATGTTTATGATCCATAATTTATCCAACGTCTTATCCGTTTATTTTTATTCTCGACGAATTTTGCGGCTTAGATGAAACGCGAAAAACTGGAGTAGTGGACTGTCTAGATTTAAATGACACAGGCAGGTTACTCCACAAAGACTGAATAATGAACATAATATGTACATGTATAATTCTTACTAAACAGTTTTACTAACTCAAATAACGTGTTGTGAATAGTATTAGGGAGCTAAATATTAAATCGAAACAGCAAGTGATGTCAGGAGGGCCACCTACCTATTTTTGATCCTATTTGCATTACCACCATATAAATGCTGCTCGTGCAGCGGGTAGGTTACGGTAGGTTTACGGGTAGGTTTGCAAGCTTATATGAAACTCATACAAGTTAGAAGTTGTAACCTAAATCTAAACTATTACAGTACACCACGCAGTAGTTAACACACATTACACGTATAATATGAGTAAAAATACCTATGCTTACAAATAAATTATTGATTTCATTTCATTTCATTTCATTTACATAAATATCAATCGTGAAAACGTGGCTGGAAGTACTAAGTAGGTACTTGAGCAGTTCTCAGTACTCGAAACTCGGCCTTAGATATAATTAATCTGAACTTAAGAGGTTATGACCATTGATGATAAACGAGCATTTCAATGAATCACCACGATTTTATTCTTCACTGTAAAACACATAAGAAGATACCTATAATTCAACTAGATTACATGTCCAGAACAGATTCTGTCATTGAATAGTACGTGTGTTGTTGACAGGGCGTGACGTCCAACATAGCGCTGGTGGACGTGTCCCCGGAGAAGGTGAGGGGAGAGATGTTGGACTTGCAGCACGGCTCCGCGTTCTTGAGGAACGCCAGAATATCTGCTAGCACTGGTCAGTACAGAATTATATCTTCATCTAGTTACCAGAGCAGATCATGATTTACTTAACTATACGGTCCTCTTCTGAGTATAGAACTTTCATGCTACAACTTGCACTAGTCTTGTGCTAGTAGCGCCCAATTTCGATTCACAAGTTCACAACTACACTACAATAGCCGAGCCTCTTAACGCCTACTCCTTTTACCACCTAGTCATAGATGCTCTTCATTCCACTCACAGAAGGAACGAACATCTCTCAATCGACAATAATTATCTAATTGTCCACAGTATACTAACCAATCATTAAAACTCCCGATGAAATTATAATCGTGATCATTGCTGAATTTCATAATCGGGTAATTAAATTCGTTGAAGGTTTTATTAGGACTAGGGAGTTCTATATAACCTACAAACCATACGATGACACAGACACACCTAGACACCTAGCATGTTCATGCAAATCATCACATGTTTCATGTTTGCCACGCCCCGCGGGTTCATTTCTAGCGTGTGTCGAACGCAGTATACAGAACCAACGTACCTACATAGTTACGTACATACCTAGATGGTAATCAGGATCCGCAAAGCCATCATGGTGGCATTCACAGTGCTGAGGTTCTTACATACAAGAAAGAAAAAAAGGAACTTTATGTAGCATTTAACAAGAGGCATAGCAGGTACACGGACGTCAAAAAAAAGAGGACAGCGTCTCGCCTGTTAAACGGACACCATAGATGAGCCACGTACACAAACGCGCCTCTACAAAAGTGCCCTACAGACACACTTGCTCAGTCGCCGCCATTACGTGTCGATGGATCGGATCGGCAGAAAACCTTGCGTCACTTTAATGTTCCTAGTGCTACGTCCCCTTTTTTCTACGTCTGTGTGTAGATAAAATTCTTTTTAACAAATGATTTAATATTTTTTAGACTACGCGGTATCGGCCGGTTCTAAGATATGCATTATAACGGCCGGCGTGAGACAACGCGAGGGAGAAACTCGTCTCGACCTGGTGCAGAGGAATACCGACGTACTCAAAATGATTATCCCTCAGGTACAATAATACAGTTTGATGCTAAGTCTTAAACATCACTACCCCTTCAATAAGAGAAGAAATATTTGTAATTATAGGTACTTAATATTTAAGAACATATTTATGCATGCACCCACTACTTACTCTAAATATCCCATCGTAGTTGTTTTTATGCAAACACAAAAAAATATAAAATAATTGAAGAACAAAGAGCGCCTCCTTGGTCTAGTGGCAGCATGTATGGGCTGTGGAACGGGAGGTCCTGGGTTCGATTCCCAGGTCGGGCAAAGTAAATTTTCTAATTTAATTTGCCTCATAGGGGGTTGACGTCGGGCAGGCGGCTGGTCGTAAAAACTAAGCCAAATCCTCCTTGCAACATGCTTGAAAAAGTATGTAGCGCCGACCCCACATTAAGGTGGGATAAGGGCAGGTAGAAAGAAAGACTTGAAGAAAAGAGATTCATTACCAACTGCTTAATGTTTTAGTTGAAAAAGAAGTTATATTTAACAAATAAAACTATTCTACTACAATAAGCTAGCTAGATAATATATAGCTTTACTCGTAGTTTTTTTTGATGTGTGAACAATTTCAATGTGAATTTATGTGAATACGCGTTTAGTTGCTGAAGTACAGTCCGGACACAATCCTGATGCTTGCGAGTAACCCGGTAGACGTCCTGACGTTCGTCTCGTGGAAGTTGAGCGGGCTGCCGAAGAGTCGCGTCATCGGCTCCGGCACCAACCTGGACTCGGCGCGGTTCCGCTACCTGCTGTCCGAGAGACTCGGCATCGCACCCACCTCCTGCCACGGATACATCATCGGCGAGCACGGTGATACCAGCGGTAATTATTCCTTATAATGACTAGATTAGACTAATCGCCTCTTTGGTCTAGTGGCAGCGTATAGGACCTGTGGACTGGGAGGTCTTGGGTGCGATTCCCAGAACGGGAAAAGAGAAATTTCTTATTTAATTTTCCCGGGACTGGATCCAGGGGACAGCCGGTCGTAAAGACTAAGCCAAATCGTTTCTGCAATATACTTGAAAAAGTGAGTTGCGCCGACTCCACGTTAAGATGGATTATGGGCAGGTAGAAATATTGTCAAGATTGGACTTATAGTAGACTGCCTCAGTGGCGTAGTTATATTTCGGTACGACTACCGTCCCGAGGCCTCGGTTCGATCCCCGGGTCGGGCAGTAATATTGTTCTTTTTCAAATCAGTATTAGCCCGGACTCTGAAATTTGTGCCCGATATGGCAATAGGCTCACTCCCTTATACATCTGGGACGAAACTAAGCTCGGCGAAATGTGGGTGTTCTAGTTCGCCAGCGTGCCTCTAATTACCCCATTCGGGAATATAAGGGTGAGCTTATGTTGTTTATAATCACAAATAGGTGTATGGGATTTCGTAAGATGCTGTTGGTACCTTCATTACTTATAAAATAATCTGTGAAAAAAGTCCTAGCGCACGTGATGTAAACCCACAAATTACCCAAAAATGAAACACCCCAAAATACCCAACATTTTTTTTTGGATCCAGCAGTTGCTATATGCTTTTTTGGACAGTACCGGTATGGTCCGGAGTGAACATAGCCGGCGTGAAGCTGCGCGACATCAATAAGAACATCGGCATGGACTGTGACAACGAGAACTGGAAGGTGGTGCACGAGAAGGTGGTTAAGAGCGCGTACGAGGTGATCAAGCTAAAGGGGTACACGTCGTGGGCTATCGGGCTGTCCCTCGCGCAGCTCGCTCGCGCCATACTCACCAACGCCAACAGCGTGCATCCCGTCACCACTTGCATTAAGGTTGGTTACATTTAGTTATAGAGGTATAATAATAATAAGCCCTGTAATATTACTGTCCCACTGCTGGGCACGGGCCTCCTCTTCTAATGAGGGGTTAGCCCTTGGTCTACCACGCCGGCCTAATGCGGATTGCCAGACTTCACATACCTTCGGAATTTTTGTGAAGAAATTCTCGGGTATGCAGGATTCCTCACGATGTTTTCCTTTACCGTTATAGCAACAATGAAAATACACTAACATAGAAAAGTCAGAGGTATATGCTCCATTTTGGGATTGGTATCGAACTTGTCTTGGCAGTCCGTTCCCAACTGAGCTATCGCTGGTATTCTGTCTATTTATTGAAAGGGAGTTAATATAGTTATATATATTATGTTGTAATGTATTACATTAAACATTTTTACCTCGCTCGTTAATAGGCAGTATAAATTGTCTGTAGACGAGGAATCTGGTTTCGCCGGCAACGCGTTTCTCTGATGTAATTTACCTAGGACTAACAATCCGAGAGGGGCATTGACTTCAGACAGGCGATCGTAAAAACTAAAACCAAATTCTTTCTAATGTCTTATATTAATGTGCTGCGGGCTGTGGCAATTTTATATTGCAAGAATTTACTTTTCATCATAGAATGTGTAGAATAGAGTTTATTTGGTAATGACATTAAATTGTTAGTGTCGAGTGTCGTCACCTTAGTAATGGTTTTCGAAAACTAAAAGGGCGATAACGTATTTAGAGTTGTTGAAATGACTAACGCACCCAAAAAACATCTTGGGTGCGTTAGTCATTTCAACAATTGGTGGTCATTTCTGTGCGTTAGTTTTGTATTATCCAAATGTTGTGACAGGGCGAGCATGGCATTGAAGACGAAGTGTTCCTGTCGCTGCCGTGCGTGCTGGGCACGTGCGGGGTGTACGACATCATCCGGCAGCCCCTCACCGACACCGAGCTGCAGCAGCTGCGCAAGTCTGCACAGATGATGGCGAAGGTGCAGGCTGGCATCAAGTTCTAAAACGTTTCGCCGCGCCCGTATCTCTCCCAAATTGTTTAGTAGTACGCGTCACAATTTCACGGTGGCATGCATGTTCCTAATTTTACCACTAAATTATTTCTACAAGTATTAGGGACGATGAGCAAGTAAAATTCTCAGTTGTGATGCAAAATGTATTTAGAAAAACATATTTTACATTTATTCTGATGAGATGCTCGCTAAATCGGCTTTATGTGTCCAGTGTAATATTACGTACATTTTAAAAATCTCTACTTAAATGTGTAGGTATTAAAATATATTTCTACGTAAGTTCATAAAATTCGTAAGTTATATTTTTTCTCTATATATCAATACAGTATTAAAATATGTGAGTGGATGTTACTTTTTTTTGTCAGTATTGAAAGATGGTGTAATTTTATGTAAAGAAGACTTATGTTCTTTTAAACTAAATCTAATTAAAGTAATTTTCTTCTTACTAACTAAACTTACACCAACTGCTTCAATATATTAGTATGTTGTAATGGTTCTAGTCTAGATTTAATTTATACACAGAACCATTGAACGTCCCACAAATACAGGTTTTATGTTAAGATATAATATTTGTGTGTTTTACGCAATTTTCTCTTTTATAAACCTCATATAGATCCCAATTGTAAGTACGCTTACGCCCGAATGGTCAAACGCTGCTCAACTTTAACGGCTTCGTATATTGATTTTCGCCATACAATTTTGACAGATAAGGCGGCCTTAAAAGACATAAGGCCACCTTAAGTGTATGAACATTCGGCGGTTAGAGTAATAGCCAAATAGTCGAAAATATTTAAAATTATTTATAAAAATGTTTACTATTTTGAACTATTTAGGTTTGATACTTATATTCATACACAATATTTCGTACACATATTTCCATCTACATGACAATGAAAATAATGTTTTGATAACATATAGAAATTACAATTTGTAATGTATTTTTATAATAATTGAAATTACTTCGTAAGTAAAATGCATTTCAGTGGGTTTTTTGAATACTAATAAATGTTGTAAAGATGCAGTGTCTTTTTATTGTCGAGTTGTGTTTATAGTAAATGTGGATATTCTAGTTCTCTAGAATTCGCCTCTGCCTAGTCGGTCGGGGATACAGGGGTGAGCTTATGATATATTGCAATTGCGTTATATACTATTCTATTCAACCGTTTGAAGATCATCAGAAGGTCAACCACGAGTTTTTATTTAGCATAACACGTTAGCGACTATATACATTTTTAGTATGACGAACACTTAATCCGATTACACGAGGAAGTTATCGTTTTTCATACAAAATATTTTACGTAGTCGCTAACGTGAATTATCAAAAAAAAAATATGGTCCAGCAACAGCTATTTTCGGAATACATTTTCATTCTTCTCAAATTCGGAGTATTCTGTGATAGCAAAGATATACAACATAGTAATCGCAACCTGATTCTACAACATCTGGCAACTACAGGATACCGAACTCCTCACTAATTTGTAGCAAAGGTATCATATTTGGGCTCATTAGAATGGTCTCAATAAATATGTATTACTAGCTGACCCGCGCAACTTCGTCTGCGTATGAGGGAGTATATTAACAAATATTGATATTGTGCAGGACGAACAATCAAACTCTAATAAATTTTATTCCTTCATCGCAAATCATTTTATAGTGTGGGAGCGGGACGCCCAAATCGGGTGTCTCCCTCTCGCGGCACGTGGCACGACACGTGCCCCCCCGTCCCGCGCCCGCGGGGCAGCGCACGCTGCGCGCCCCGATTGGCCGACTCGCCGCCTACAGCCGGCGCACCTGACGCAGACTGCCGAGCCGTCGCTGCACTGAAGTATAGCGACGGTAGCCGGCAGCGCCAGTTCAGTCCAGTTCAGTTCGAAAGAATCAAAATAGCAAGAAAACAGCAAGTAGTCAGCAAGTAGTCAGCAAGTAATAACAGCAAGAATAGCGTTATTGACGTCTTGTATATATGTATAATACTGTTTCTGGTAAAGACGAAATACACGTTTTTTCCCATCGCATCTTGTTTCACTGGCATTTGAAACCTACGCAATCCAGCAACAAATTTGGGGGAACATTCTAACATCCTTTGCGTCCCCCACAATTTCTGGTCCTTCGAGCCGGATTTCGTAGGTGGAAAATGCCGGTGACTAGATCGGTGGGAAGACGTGCGGCCTCGGCTACCGCGACGGAGACGGAAACGTCGGGAACCGTCACCGCCTCGACTGACGTCACTGGTGCCACCGGCACCATGACCGAAGTCACCGGCACGACGACGGAGACCGGCGCGACCGTCTCCACGGAGACGACGGAGTCAACCGTCACGAACCCCGCCGTGGAGGAGCGTCCAGCCGCCACGACGGAACCGCCGCGTCGTAGCAAACCCGCGTCATCCACCGGAAGCAGGAAAACCAAGGCACGCCGCCTGGCCGAAGCCAGGGCTGAACTCGCGAAATCGAGGCTCGAGCTAGCCGCCGCCAGGCTGGCCGTAATCGAAGCCGAAGATAGCGCGGAAGATGACGTAGACTCCGTCATCACCGAGGTCGAGCATGACGGTCGGCTACAGAGCTGGTTAGAAAATAACCAAATGCTCGCAATAACCAGCCGGCCGCATGCAACGTCGGAGGCGCAACCTGCGCACGCTGCGCAGACCCCACAGCCGTCGGCCGCCGCCGCCGTCCCAGGAACCGCCACAGCGTCCTGGGACAACCGGGCGACCGCACCGGCGGGAGCCATCGCCGCGCTCCCAACCCCGCGCCCCCCGACGTCGTCTATACCATCCGCGAATATGGAATACGCAACGCGTGCGCTTCCACCCCCGCTACCAGAGACGACCGCCACGTCCTGGTATGCACAACTCCCGCGAGTGAGCACCGCTGCTTTCGACCGCGCGTATATAGTGCAACCATCGCGAGTGTTCACCGCCGAAATAGATCGCGCGCACACGGGTGCTGCGCCGCCGCCGCGAGTGTTTGTCGACAGTGCCGACCGCTTGACCGCGAACATCCCGCAACGTTCGCGAACGTTCGCTGAGCCCGAATACGCGCACACGGGTGCTGCGCCGCCGCCGCGAGTGTCTGTCGACGATGCCGACCGCTTGACCGCGAACATCCCGCAACGTTCGCGAACGTTCGCCGAGCCCGAATACGCGCACACGGGTGCTGCGCCGCCGCCGCGAGTGTCTGTCGACGATGCCGACCGCTCGACCGCGAACATCCCGCAACGTTCGCGAACGTTCGCCGAACCCGAATATGCGCACACGGGTGCCGCGCCTCCACCGCAAGTGTTTTCCGACGGCCTCGACCGCTCGAACGCGAACATCACTCAGCATTCGCGAACGTTCGCCGAACCCGAAATCATGCACACGGGTGCCGCGCTTCCACCGCGAGTATTCACCGACGGCATCGATCGCTCAAACGCGAACAACGCAACGTTCGCCGCCGAACACAACGCCGCGAATGCCGATATTCCGCGAATGCCACCAGTGTCCGCGGGTTGGCACGAAACAATGAAACCACAGCTACCAGTGACCACCGCCGCGTCCTGGCAGCCGAACTGTGGTACTTCGCGATCCGCGAATTTAGGTCCGGGAATCGAACCCGCGGCCTGGTTACCGCCCGACGCGTGTCGGAACTCGGGTGGACCCACGAACGATCTGCGTGAATTGGCATCTGCTATCACGCAGGCTGTGCAAGCTGCACAGCACCGGCAACCACTGAAATATTCGGAGTTGCCAACATTTAACGGAGCACACCAAGATTGGTTAACGTTCCGCGCCGCCTACAATGAGACGGCACACCACTTCTCGCCGATCGAGAATATGTCTCGCCTACGTCGCAGCCTTCGAGGAACAGCCAAGGAAGCCGTGCAAGGACTACTCATCACCAACGCCGACCCGAGCGGGGTAATGAAGACTTTGGAGACGCGTTTTGGACGACCCGAATCAATCGCCACAGCCGAGATCGAGCGTCTACGCATGCTGCCGCGTCTCACCGAAGCACCGCGCGACCTTTGCACCTTCGCGACCAGGATCCAGAATATCGTCGGTACTCTACAGGCGCTCGACTGCGCCCTCTACCTCTACAACCCGGAGGTAACAAAGCTGCTAATTGATAAAATAACACCGACACTCAAGAGACAGTGGTACGAGTTCGCCGCCGGACAATCAAAAGGTGAGCCTGACCTCCTTAAATTTTGCCGCTTTATCAATAGAGAAGCGGAGTTGTGTAGCCCATTTGCGACGGCGGAAGTGATCACTGACCGCCCCCCCGCCAAACCGGGCAATGAAGCGCCCCGACGACAACGAGTGCATGCAGCATCGGAAAAGCCGGGCACTCACTGTGAATTTTGTGAAAAGGAGGGTCACGCCATCATAGACTGCACGCGTTTCAAAAACGCAGATGTTAACGCGAGGTGGGACGCGGCGAAGAAAGGTCGCCTATGTTTCAGGTGCTTGAAGCGGCGCAATAGGCAGCACAGCTGCAAACAAAAGCAGTGTGGTGTCGATGAGTGCGACCGCTACCACCACAAGCTCCTGCACTCGGTAAAGAAGAACACAGCGAACGAAACGGAAGAACCAAAACCACAAGAAAACGTCAACTCAGCCTGGGCTTCTCAAATATCTTTTTTGAAAATAGTTTCAGTGCGCATCTCCGGACCGGCGGGAGCGGCAGATACACACGCGCTTCTCGATGACGGCTCGACCATCACCCTTATCGACGAGGGACTGGCGAAGTCGGTCGGAGCCAACGGTCCGGATGAGCCGCTGCGCATCTGCACCTACAACGGGGAGACCAAAGATGACGTGACTTCGCGACGCGTGTCCTTCTGCATCGAGGGAGCGGATAAGAAACAAAGGAGTATTCAGGCCCGGACCGTGAGTAATTTATGTCTTAGTGCTCAACGGATTCCGCAGGAGGCGATCCAGGACTGCCGTCACCTCAAGGGTCTCGTCACGTCGATCAACCTGGAGGAGGTCCGGCCGCGGATACTCATCGGCCAGGACAACTGGCACCTGCTGCTCGCCAAGCGCACCAGAACCGGCAGAAAAAACCAGCCGGTGGCATCGCTGACTCCTCTGGGATGGGTGGTCCATGGGAGCCGTACCAGGGCCCTCGGACACCAGATTAACTTCGTGGGTCACACCGCAACTGATGACGATATGGAAATTATGGTAAGACAATTCATTACTTCAGACAACATATACATCGACCCACGAAGACCGGACAGCGACCCAGACGAGAGGGCGTTGAGGACCCTGACAGAAAGCACCACCAGGACTCCGGACGGAAGGTATCAGACTGCTCTCTTATGGAAGTCGGAGGAGGCGGTGCTGCCGGACAACTATGAGAACACCCTTCGAAGGTTGCACGGCGTTGAGCGCAAAATGGATAGAGACCCGGAGCTCAAAGCCAGGTATTGTGAACAAATGGATGCACTCATAGAAAAGGGGTATGCGGAACCCGCACCCCCATCTACAGCTAATAGAAAATGGTACCTACCACACTTTGCCGTGTTTAATGTCAAAAAACCGAACAAGATACGTGTGGTTCACGATGCCGCTGCAAAAACGAAAGGAACATCTCTTAACGATTTACTGTTGACAGGCCCAGACCTCCTACAGCCGCTTCCGGGAATCCTAATGCGCTTCAGGGAACATCCGATAGCGGTGACTGCGGACATCACGGAGATGTTTCTACAGGTGCAGTTGCGAGAACAGGATCGTGACGCCCTGCGGTACCTTTGGCGGGGGGACCGCAGGGACAACGCCCCTCCAGAAGAATATAGGATGAAAACACTCATTTTCGGAGCATCAAGTTCACCGGCAACTGCAATCTTCGTAATGAACACGAACGCGGAGAGGTTCCAGCCACAATACCCGGAGGCGGTCAACGCAATCAAAAGGAAGCATTACATGGACGACTACCTGGACAGTTTCCCTTCATTGGAAAAGGCGGTGGAAATCACCAAGCAGGTACGTCGTATCCATAAAGACGCGCATTTCGAGTTAAAAAAGTGGGCCTCCAACTCCCCAGAATTGCTGCGGGCACTCGGTGAAGCAGCCAACAACGCAGCGACCATCGACATCGAGGACGGCAAGGCGGAACGCGTGCTCGGCCTGATATGGAGGCCAGCGGAAGATCAGCTCGCGTTCGACGTGCATCTCACCCACATATCACCGGGTCTGCTGCAGGATGAAGTCCCAACGAAACGACAAGCGCTGAGGATCGTTATGTCGGTATTTGACCCTCTAGGTCTCTTGTCCCCCCTCACTATCCGTGCAAAGCAGCTGTTGCAGGAGGTGTGGCGCCGTGGGACGGGATGGGACGAGCAGTTGGACGCGGACTTAGCGGCGAGCTGGAGCAAGTGGCTCGCTCACCTCCGAGATGCGCGCACAGTAACAGTGCCGCGCTGCTATCCCATGTTCAGCAATGCCAAACACGTAGAGTTACATGTGTTCACAGATGCCAGTGAGTCTGCTTACGCGACCGCACTGTACTGGCGCACCACAGATGATGACGGGCGAGTCACCGTCACTCTTCTCGCCGCGAAGGCGAAAGTTGCTCCGCTCAAGCTCCTGTCCATACCCCGCATGGAGCTGCAAGCTGCAGTCCTCGGGACGAGGATGGCGATGGCGGCCAAGGAGGAGCACCAGCGGAAGCCCGACTCTACCACCTTCTGGACAGACAGCCGGACAACTTTAACTTGGATCCGGACAGGAGCGCGGTCATTTAAGCCATACGTGGCACACCGTGTCGCCGCCATCGAAGACGGGAGCAAAGTCGACGAGTGGAGGTGGGTGCCAACAGCTTGGAATGTTGCTGACGATGCAACTCGTGATGTTCCAGATGACTTCAGCGCAGACCATAGGTGGTTCCACGGGCCAGACTTCCTTTGGCGCGATCCGGAGACGTGGCCAAGGGAAGAAAAACAGCAGATCGTCACAACGGGCGAAGAAAGGACATGCAACCTGAAAACTCTCGGGCGGCCGCCGCAGCCGAGCGCCGTCCTGCCTGACGTCAACCGCTTCTCAACATGGACAAGGTACCTGCGAGCAGCGGCCAGAGTCCTACAGGCCGTAGAATTGTTTCGAGGTAAGGGAAAGCATGTCATTTATTATAAAAAAACAAGAAGAATCCGAGTGACGATCCGGACTGGCGTCGTAAGAACGCCAAAAAACAAACCACCAAAAGGAAGATTACTCCGGCCTCGGACCCGTTCATCCCGCTACCTGCCGAGTGCCAGCACCGCGCCGAGACGCTCATAATAGCGGCGTCCCAAGAAGACTCTTTTGGTGCCGAACTACGGGCACTAAGAGCTAACGCGCCAGTAGCGCGTGATAGTAGGCTGCATGCGCTCAGCCTACGCTTGTCCAATAATATAATTAAATTAAAAAGCAGGATAGCGGCCGCCCGAGACATCGACGAGGACATCAAGAATCCGCCGATAGTCGACGGTGGACATCGTGCTACGAGGCTATGGATCGAGCACATCCACAGACAACTGCATCACGCCGGCACGGAGAGCGTCGTCAACCAGTGTCGACAGCACCGGTGGATAATCCGTTTGAGACCCACAGTGAAAGAAATCATCAGGCGGTGCTTCAAGTGCCGCATGAGAGCGGCGACACCACCACAGCCGGCGACGGGCGACCTCCCTGCATGCCGGTTAGCGCACCATCACCGGCCATTCACCTACACGGGACTAGACTACTTCGGGCCTCTCACAGTAACGGTGGGTCGTAACACCCAGAAAAGGTATGTGGCACTCTTTACTTGCCTAACCACCCGAGCTGTCCACCTAGAAGTGGTGCCGTCACTCAGCGCAGAATCCGCCATACTGGCTCTCAAACGCATGATAGCGCGCCGAGGTTGCCCGGTCGAGCTCTGGTCCGATAATGGGACCAACTTTCATGGAGCTCAGAAAGAGCTGCGACACGCTCTTCTCAAAGGTGCCGAACAAGAGGCGTCAAGAAGAGCCATACGTTGGAGGTTCATTCCTCCAGCTGCGCCATTCATGGGAGGTGCATGGGAGCGCCTCGTACGATCAGTTAAGACTGCACTCATGGCAGTATTAGAAGAAAAGAAGCCTAATGAAGAAACGCTGGCCACCTTATTGACAGAAATCGAATTCACAGTGAACAGCCGCCCGCTGACACATGTGTCAGTTGACCCCGAGGACCCGGAGGCCCTGACGCCCAACCACTTCCTGTTGGGCGGTCAGGGCCCATTCGCCGCTCCGAGCTTCCCCGCTGACCACGCCTACGGCCCGCACGCCAGTCTACGAGCAACGCAGCACCTCGCCGACTCCTTCTGGGCGCGTTGGCTCCGGGAGTACCTCCCCGAGCTACGCAACCGGCGGGAGCCGCACGGGAGAGGACCCGTGCCCCGCATCGGCGACCTAGTGCGGGTCGTGGATGGAACACTGCCACGAAACACGTGGATCCGGGGACGCATCACCGCTACGCATCCAGGACCGGACGGCACCATCAGAGTGGTGGACATCGCCACCAAGGGTGGCATACTACGTCGCCCTGTGAAGAAGATCGTCACCATCGAGCCAGCAGAAGATCCAACAGACGAGCGCGGTAACATCGCCACACCGGCCGAACCAGGTGCACGGTGCGCACAGGCTAAGCGCGGTACGCAGTCCGTGCCGATCGAGCGCGGTAACCAGCCCGTGCCGGTCGGACACGTCTGTCAGCCCGCGCCGGCCGTGTGCGCCGGACATCCTGCGCCGGTCACGTGTGGTGACCAGCCCGCGCCGACCATGCAGAGCACTCAGCTCGCATACTCCGAGCGCCGCATATTGCCAGCGCCGGAACCGCGGAGCAAACAGCCCGCAAACACCAAGCGCCGTACGCTGCCAGCGCCAGACTCGCGCGGCAGCCAGCCAGCGCCAGCCGAGCGCGGCTCACAGTCCGCGCCGGCGCCCTCCAGCTCTCCACATCCGTCGGCCGGCCGCCAGCCCGCGCCCTCTGAGTGCGGTACGCGGCCGCCGACGACCGTGCGCAACAGCCAGCCAGCATCAGCCGAGCGCGGCTCACAGTCCGCGCCGGCACCCTCCAGCTCCACATCCGTCGGCCGGCCGCCAGCCCGCGCCCTCTGAGTGCGGTACACGGCCGCCGACGACCATGCCAGGCGGTCAGCCGGCGCCTGCCGAGCGCGGCTATTAGTCCGCGCCGGCCTCGCCTGCCGCCCCGCCAGCATCATCAGGAGTCCAGCCCGCGCCTACCGAGCGTGGTGACCAACCACGCCGGCCGAGCGCGGAACTCAGCCCGCAACCCTGCGGGCAATCAGCAGCGCAGCCGCCAGTGGCGGCGCCCTGCCGCATCACCGCGCCGCATGCAGCAGCGCCCGAGTCCTGCACGGGAGAAGATTGCGTCGCTCCCGACTCGCCGAGCAACGCACGGCGGGAGAATGTGCAGGACGAACAATCAAACTCTAATAAATTTTATTCCTTCATCGCAAATCATTTTATAGTGTGGGAGCGGGACGCCCAAATCGGGTGTCTCCCTCTCGCGGCACGTGGCACGACACGTGCCCCCCCGTCCCGCGCCCGCGGGGCAGCGCACGCTGCGCGCCCCGATTGGCCGACTCGCCGCCTACAGCCGGCGCACCTGACGCAGACTGCCGAGCCGTCGCTGCACTGAAGTATAGCGACGGTAGCCGGCAGCGCCAGTTCAGTCCAGTTCAGTTCGAAAGAATCAAAATAGCAAGAAAACAGCAAGTAGTCAGCAAGTAGTCAGCAAGTAATAACAGCAAGAATAGCGTTATTGACGTCTTGTATATATGTATAATACTGTTTCTGGTAAAGACGAAATACACGTTTTTTCCCATCGCATCTTGTTTCACTGGCATTTGAAACCTACGCAATCCAGCAACAAATTTGGGGGAACATTCTAACATCCTTTGCGTCCCCCACAGATATTAATATTTATACGATACTAACATCAATTGTTTTGCCGTCCCGGAACCTTTCCACCAACACTTAAACTTTATGGTATGGTATTAAAGTTCAAATTTACTTTCAAGTATTATTACGAATCGATTGTATGAGAGTATAGAAAAGTGTTGTTTTTAGACTTTCAGGCAATTTTTTTTTCTCTGTACGATCCATCCTCCTACTTCAAGGAATATTCTAAAAAAAGAATTAGCGAAATCGGTTCAGCTGCTCTCGAGATTTGCGGTTAGCAACACATTCAGCGATTCATTTTTATATTATAGAAGATTTGTATTATAAAGTTACTTTCAACATATTAGGAAAAACTCAGTTTATAAATAAAAAGGCATTTTATTTTTCACAAAATTATATAATGTGTTTTATACAGTACATCATAACTAATACAAATTGATGGAACAAGACCTACTAATACAAATATATATCTAAAGTGATACTGGCAGGTAGCTCGCTGCGAGATAAGAGATTTTGCATTTTACTATAATAGTTCCATTTCATATGACTGTTTGGATATAGATATTACACTTATTTATAAACATATTATGTATTCAGCGTTTTTTAATTACAAACACTTTTTCCTCTATGGAGACCTTTATATTTTTCTCCGAGTGCCGCGTGGATGCAGTGCGATGGCCCCGCCGTACTCGGCGACAAATTTCAAGGCACCTTAAGACTTGCGCCATGTAACGGCGTATTAGACGACAATTTTTCCAATCCTTGTGTTAGATTTTTAAAGCAGACATCGATGTTTAAATCCAATTATTTTTATTTATCTTAGTATAGTGCGAACCAAAGAGTGAAAAAAATATAACATTTATTAATTGAAGGTTGACTTACGGCCGGTTTCAATAAACAATATCAGTTCGAATGTGCAGATAGATTACAAAAATTAGCCGATAAGAACACGGTTAAACATAACTCCGTCAAATAACTTGATTTGATTGGTTCATAATCGCGATATATCTGCACTCTAAACCGAGATCGAATATTGAAACCGGCCGTTAAAGTCGACCTGTACTAGAATAATACTGTATATACTGTCGTAGAATAAGCATGCACCGTAACCGCTGAATTTTCATATGATGGCGTGTACACACGAAGGCGAAAGAATGTTCGCGAAGGGCCATCGGCGATTGGGTCCGAACGTTCCCGCATATTCGTGAATGTTCGTTGTTGCGACCGACCGAACGCTAGCAAATCGCACCGAAGTTTGGCGAACGCAACGTTTAGGGTTCCACAGCCAAATGTTAAAAATTATAAGGGTTCCGTTATAATTTTGTCATGTCGGTCAACCCAAGGTGGGAGTGAAATTAGAAAAAATATTGTATTGTATAAAAAAATCTATATTATGCCTAGAAAAAAATGTTTTTTACTGTGATCAGATACGCACTCGATTATTAATGTGTTGTTACTTTTACTTTTGAAAGTTAAATTCACGTTCACTTTTCTCGAAAACCAATAGTTGATATTGAAATTTATAGTACCTATTATGCATTCAGTATAATTTTTTACTTCTAATTTTATAATCGCTATTTTTCAGAACCCTTCCACGCACGACGGAACGGGACTGAACGCCTTCGTTCGTTCAGCTTCGGCGTCGGTGTTGTTTTTTCGCCTTCGTTCAGCCGGTGTGTACCCGCCATTATGCAAACTTTGTGCACATCAAGTAGCGCGTCGCAAGAGCCACGCCGCCAGCGCCGTCCGCAATGTTTGCTTGTAATTCGATGACTACGGGCTACGGTACGCGGAGACTGTAGTCACATAGGCGTATGTTAACCCTTAGAATTTATATTATGGTTCAGAGTAGAGCGGTAGAAACGATCTATTTTAGCCTCAGAGCAATTTTAGGCGACGCGATACCAAAATAATTACGTAATCGCATTGTTTTAAACACTGTCACATTATGATGAGCCAGAGGATTTTTATCATTACGTCTTTATCAACTAAATACTAACATATCTCAGCTAAAAGTAAGTGTGATGTCACATTTTGTTCAAAAACATTAAAAATAAGCAGTCCTTAAAAACGCGAAATTTGATTAAATGTATATGCCGCGTATTGATGATCCTAATAAAGTTAAAACTTAAAATGAACGTTGCTGGCTTAGACGCTCGGCTCTCTATTTGCAATTATAAATTAATATTACCTACATAAAATATTTATAAAATTGATGTCACGTATTATTGTTCCGATGTTGTGCGATAAACGAGAAATAATTAATCCATAAATGATTAAAATTGTCTATAAAAGCCGATTCAGTGATAATAATTATTACGATATTATTACTACAATACGAAGCGTTTGTTCGTCAAGTGAGAGTCTTCGCTCGTCGCTCAAGGCATCCTGAGGTCGCTCGCTACACCTTAAGTTTAAATCCCATTAATAAGACACTAATATGGATATACCGATTTTGTGTTATATTTTACTTACACGATTAATATTTTCCATTTTGGTCAATTAGGACAAAAAATTACGATCTAAAACTTAGTTTCTATATACAGTTCAATAGTTTTTAATTAAATTAGGAATAAGCATGCATTATTTAATTTAGCATAAATCACAGACACATCCCTTATATTCGGCCACCCTGGGAATAAAATAATCACACACGGTTTAATAGTTTTTAGAGTCACTATATCAAATTGGGGAAAACATTTTTGTAAAATGGTAAATGGCCTGAGGAATACTAAAACATCTGTGACGGAGCGTTTGTGATCACATCGATGATCACAAGCGTAAACTAATAGTAATTTCAATAAAAAAAATAAAACAAATAAAAATAAACCATAAGATAATCAAATCATGTCACGAAGGCAAAACAACTAAATTTCACGTGACTAAATACCGAACTCGACAGGTGGGCACATTGACTACAGAATGATTACAGTAAAACTACATCTTACAAGACGAAATAAAACATAAATTTACATTGAGTGTACGACTGAATGTTTAGAAGGTCATCGCTTGGCTCGCGCCATCTTTCCATTGATCGCACACACAATTTATATCTTTATTAAAGAAACAACATACATTGCGCGTGTGGCCAATGCTCCGCGTCGTTAATATCAATACGAACTTTGCTTCTACACGTCAAAGTTATGTTAAAACTTAAAATCAGTGCACACGATTAATACATCCCTTACAGAAATTTACAACGTCGCCACTGAGAGCATTATTAATACTGCCGAATTATTATGAAAACAACAACTAAAATAGGCTAGACGTTGGGTGCCATTATTCACCTCAACATTAATTTAAGTCGTACTTTCACATGCGTTACTCGTAACATGCCATAATTGGAGACCACCTAAAATTTATTTGAAATAAAACTTTTCAGGAATAAATTACAATATCACATGAGAGATGCGCGTCGACGAAATTGTGTTGACTTGGTAGTGTACCGTCGGTGCCGGTGCAGGTGCCGGTGCTGGTGCCGGTGTCGATGCCGATGTCGGCGGCGGTGCCGATGCCGGTGCCGGCAGCGAGGCAGGGGCGCGGTTAGAGCGTGGCCGCGTGCTCGCCGCGTCAGGTGTCGTTGGGCGAGCGCAGTGAGTGCAGCGCGTTGCCGTGCCCCGCCGGTCTCCGTCGGTCCAGGAACGTCTTTAACTGCGTCGCCGATAGCGGCGTGGCCGGAGCCTGCGGACGACGATATTACATTGGAAACAATTTCAATTCATTTTTTGCAAGTTGCTATGAAGTGTCGCCTCTTTGGTCGATTCTCAGGTCGGGCAAAGCAAATTTTCTAATTTAATTTTCCCGAGACTGGATCCTTCATAGAGGGTTGACGTCAGGCAGGCGGCCGATTGTAAAAACTAAGCCAAATCCTCTCTGCAATGCACGTTTTCCTCATGTTGTTGACCTTAATGTTGATTAAGGTGGATCAAGGACAGGTATAAATAAATAGTTTATATGAAGTGTAAAGTGTTTATAGTTTATAATATAATACGTTTTGCGAAAATCCTCTAGAGGTGGCATCAGGCAGACAAACGGTCATAAAAACGAAAACCGAATGATCTGCGAGATACTTTTAAAAGTGCACCAGTAACGCGTCAACAATAAATATTTATGACAATAAGGAAAGGAACACATAAAATTCGTTAACAGTATTCAATAAAGTTAGTTGATGTTACCTCATCGAACCAGGAGTTGTGGAGCGCATCCCTGGGCGTGAGCCTGGCGGCGGGCGCGGCGTCGAGCAGGCCGCGGATGATCTGCTGCGCGCTCGCCTCCACGCCCGACCAGTGCTCCGGCGGGAAGCAGTAGTCGCACTTTATTATGTTGGCCGTGGTCTCCTCTATCGACTCATCTAGGAATGGTGATAACTGCGGAACATACATATACAACGTTTCAATTACTTACTAGATAACAAATAAAAACCATTATAACATTTTGATATTTAACTAAAATATTGATTTTATTGTAAATAAGCATTGTTTTTTTTAATGTAAAGATTTCTTAACTGCGTTCTAAAAATAACCAACATATTAGCAGTTGAAAAGAATCACACTACACATACGCACTGTATTCATTTTATGCCACTGTGATACCAGTACATGTTAGAAATTTTATTTAGTATCACAAAAAAGGTCATATAAAATTTATACAGCAAAAATCCGAGAACATAATATCATATTTAGTATGTTCAATAGTTATCAATATTATGGGTGATTTATAATACAAGGAAATTAAGATTAAAATGTCTATTTCTTTTCGTATACGATATTGTATTAATTGGTTGTATTGCAGCTGACATCCAAAAATTGATAAATCAAGGTAAAACATAATAAGTAATGCCGCTCACCCCTGTGAGGAAAACGTAAAGGAAGACGCCAGCGGCCCATGCGTCCCAGGCGGGTGCTGGCGGGCGGCCGAGTACGCATTCAGGCGGCGCGAACTCGAGCTGCGCAGGCGCCGGCGGCAGCACTTCACGGCCGGATGCGCCCGCACCACCCTCGCCCGTCTCTATGGCTGATCCCAGGTCCACCAACTTTAGTTGAGGTTGAGCGCCGCTCAGTTCCACCAAAATGTTCTCCGGCTATTAACAATACAAACACATCACATATGTTACTCAACTGAAAACTATGAAACTTCAGACAATAATATTGTTTATTAACTAATAAACGATAAGGGAATACATACCCTAACGTCAAGATGTGCGACGTTGATGGAATGTAGCCAGTCGAGCGCGGAGAGCAGCTGTCTGGTGTGATGCGCGACAGTACGCTGCGTGTAGAGCGCAGGCGCGGCGGCGGCGTGCTCCAACAGCGGCCCGCCTCCCACCAGCTCGAGCACGAGCGTGTGCGCGCCCGCGCGCGGCACCTCCGCGAACAGCGCCAGCGAGCGCACCACCGCGCCGTGCGCACTCCGCGATAGTATACGGTACTCACGCATCGCGTCAGCGCCGCGACCCGCTAACACCTAACACAAACTTATTATTATATAAAATGTATATACTTCAATACATATTAAATTCATTTTTTAATTATTATCATCACACTCTTTATGACCTATTGATTCACAATTACCTGCTTCAACGCTACTCGTTGTCCGGTGCCAGTGTCGCGCGCGGCAAGTACTCGCGCGGTCCTTCCGCGCCCGATTTCTTCTTCCACGCTATACCTGCGGGCGAACTGCTCCCGTTGCCACGCGCCACCGCCTCCGCAGGCCGCCGGGCCCGAGGCCGGACCCGGAGCACCACTCCGCGCACATATCAAACGGAAACTGTACTGTCCCGCTGGTAATTCTTCTAATGCCAATGTATTAGCCGCTGCGGGAGTTTCCGTGGCTCGTCGCCACTCCCCTTCTCCCACTCGGCAATAGTCCAAGTGTGTCGGTGTCGGTTCGTCCCATTGCACAACGAGTCCCCCACCGGGATGCGCGCGCACCGCGGGCACTCCTGGCGTGCCACCCGACCCGACCGTCAGACGCGCAGAACTTTGCACACCGCCCAGTTCGTTACTGATCAAGCAGCAGTAGACGCCCGCGTCAGAAGCGCGACACGCGTGAATGGTCAATGTGGCGAGACCGTCGGACGCGAGGTTGATGGCGAACCGTCCGCCGTGTCGTAACGCGCGCGTCTCCGGCGCGGTTTTCCGCCAGGATGCGGTGGCGCGCGTGGCGAGCGCGCGGCACGCGAGCGTGGCGGTGGCGCCGGGCGCGACGGTCGCGTCCGTCACCGGCTCGGAGAGCTCGGGCGGGCGCAGCTCGGTGACGACGCCGTCCGCACCGGGCTCCGCGGCCCCGCCGGCGGCTCCGCCCGCACCCGCTCCGCTTCCTCCGCGCCGCAACTTCAGCCCCCAGGGCCGCTTCGAGAGCCCCTGTCCGTGGAGACACACACGCTCATCACTAGGCCAGGGCAGTGGCGCACAAGCGGTGCGTGTCGCAAGCGGTGCATGCATGCTCATTGCTTTTTACTCCCCCACTGGCGATTTTGTTCATTCACATATTCATTATATCTATACTATATACATTCAATAAATAAACTTATTCATAGTCATAGGCGGCTACTCAGAGTCACTTAGCACAATATTATGTACATTTTGCGCGCGGTTCTAATCGGTTTGCTATCACAGTCTATGTTAATCATGCATTCCCGTGTATATCATACCTACAACAAAAGAAATATAGACAAGCGTTAAAACAGAAGACATGCAAAAGAAAAGAAAAAGCATTTCAAGTAAGTCACAGCCCCACTCAGGTGATAAAACGTTGATATATTTATAGAATAGCCAAAAATCAAATCAAGCAACTATAACAAAATTAATTGAAAATATAAAGGACGTATATAAATACATTAACCGCCTGTTAAAAATACAAATAAAACAATACCTAATGTTTCAAATAGTTTTGTCGGAATATTTCTTAAAATATACTGGGTGTAAGCGAAACGCTTTCGAAAATTAAAATAGTAATATGACTACCTTAACACTAACGGAAAGCAATCTTCGTTTACTTCATACCGTGAAATTGAACAATATATCTAGTAATCCCCAATGTAATTTCGGATAAACACCAACCGAAAGAATGTTCGCGAATCATCGCCTGTTGCATTCACAAAAACAAACTTTCGCTGTTGTGTGAATGAAACAGTTAGATTCGCGAACATTCGTTCGGTTGGTGTGTACCCGCCATGAAACAAACACAACGCGTGGTCAATGAACGCAAGCAGGTACCTATCCATCCAGATCGTTTTGTATATCCCTGAGTGCCGCGGCGAGGCGTCCGCGGCGGCGCACAATATTCTGACTAGACACATTGTGCCATTTGAATGTCAAGTTATTATTGGCCACCTGGGCGGAAGCCGTGAGGGATATTTTATTGGCCCCATTGAAAAACGAATTATCATACAAGGATCATACAGAAGCCGAACCATTGTGGGTAAAGTATCAATAAACGAGACACGTTTCCACAATGAGTGTCACGAGCACTGTAAACGTACAACATCATTCACCAACGCATAACTCAAACTCAAGAATAGAGGATTTTGACTGGAAGTCTGACAGGGTGGGCGTCGCTTGTTAAAATTATTTCATATTATTCTCTAGAGCTGTGTTTGTTGGTTTTAAATGTTGTGGTTTAATGCATCAAACTTCAGTAAAGATGGACAGTATAATGTGGAAAATTTTTAACCAGTGATCTTTGATGAGTTTTGCTTGGTGCGTTGGCTGGCTCTGTTCGATCGATTCGCCGAGTGAAGGTCATCTGAGGGGCACTGGACTGGAAGGAATTACCGCCATAATCCCAACAGGGCCTTGAGATCATCCACATCTGGGACTCATGGTCATTGTGAAAACATAATTGCTCTATTTACCTTGACATTGGCTAAATCACCGCATATACGTGGAAGCCATTATTTTTAAAAGAAGAAGAAGAAACTAAAGAATAAAACAATAAACAGAAAATGATTAACAATCAGCCAAATTCACAAAATTTTAGTTTTTTTCGTATCGGCGCACGCGTCAGATACCTACTATACTCGCATCAATGGTCATTGAGTGCGGGCGACGATCGCCTACCTAGAATCACCGGTAACTAGGTTTTGAAACGGGGCATCCGACCTGTCTTGGTTTTCGGAAGCATTTCCCTTACGCCCAATATAGTTCATCGTAGTCAGATGTACTGCTTTTTTCTGTACAATACACACGAAATAAATACGCCAGCTTGAATTTAGTTACGAGGTAGAAAGAGACAGCTGAATTTGGAAAGACTAAAAGCCCCAGAACAGGCCCAGAGGCCGAGTATGCTCACTAGCTATCGCCTGGCCATTTAATTTTGCATATATTGTACATAGAAAATAACAGAGACTGTGTCCGCCAATACATTAATTAGGTATTCATATTGGCACATAAAAATCTTATACACCTGTCAGTTTTTTTTTATAGCAAAGATGCTACCGAGAAGGCGAGTCACCTAGTGGCAATTGATCTCCACCATTATAGACACCTACGACACCAAGAGAATCATGAGTGCATTGCCTTAAATGAGAGCTTGGGAAGATTAAGGGGATCTGAGCCCCTAGCAATCACACTCACCGAGCGCAACTCAAAAGCGGGTTGCTACTTTATGTCGGTTTTGACCTGACTGCCTCGGAAGGATGGTAATGTGTTTGTGAGACAGTGCTAACGAACCGGACGAGCCGGCTCATTTGTGCTATAAACATATCGTCTACAGCGTAGTACCACCAATTTACCAAATAGTAAGTACCCTATAGTACGATTGCTAATTAAACGAAGTGAACGGACATTTCGAATGTTGCCACTTTTTCATGAATTTTAGTGCTGCGGTAAAAAGACCAAGATTATTCAAACATTTCAATTCAGTGAACCATTTTATTCTTCCATTTTCAAAAGTCCAACTCAAAGTCGTAATTCCTGCTTAATGTGAGATTAGTTCTGCATGTCTACTGGAATTATAGTCATGATTCATTATAAACAAAACTTACAAAAGCTATGAATGTGCCGAAAATGAAAATTACAAATATTACTTTTATTTATAGATTGTTTACACTAACATTTAGTCGAAGGATTACGAAAATTCACAATAATATTCTAATTTTGCAAACTAGTGCTGAGTTATTGTGTCTTTGAATGATAAAAATGAACTAGATCAATCACTATGATTTGAAAATAAGCAATATTATTTTGGAAAGTGACATTTCGATCTGTCAGTTTACTCCGTTTAATTAGCAATTGGACTATAATGTATATTATTATATCGATGTATAATCCAAATATCTAAAGTTTTGGTTAGTGATAAGCGTAAGCACCAAAAAATAAGCCTATCTTATAAGTACCTTTACTTATATTATATTATTTAATTTATACTCTCGTCAAAGCATTAAACCATCAGGTTTTCGTATCAACGTCTCATTCGATGTGGGATAATTTGCTAACGTCGTAGTCGCAATCACTATCTAATTATTATCTTTAATATTACTAAGCTGTTATATTATCCTGTTGTTCTTTATGTTTTAAATAATATCAAATTCTCTCTTGACCGTGTGTGTACTCACACCACAGCACTTTGAGATAGTTCGGCTCATTAGTGCACATTCTGCTATGTCTCCTTATGAATAGGGACATATTTTTGATAAGTATACTACTGTGGTTCTCTTATCAGTGTTCTAGAGGTAGATAATGATAGGTACAAAGTGTTTCCACCCATTGAATCCACATGATGCATACATAGCAATACATGCAAGAATGAGGTGAGGAGGTCTCTTTAACACAGGAATCCATCTCGCATTATTTTTCCCCTCTCTGTTGGGTCTGCGATATAGATAAGATCAAACGGCATACACGTTTAATGCATTTTGAATACTAATGTGCGTAAAGCTGATTTGTGTTGACAATATTTTATTTACTTTCACTTTATTCTCTCAAAATAACATCCCATAAATTGACTACGGGTGTGTGACTATTGGATGGAGCTTCAGTGCATATGTAAAACTGATCTTTGATTTTGATAAATATTTACTTTAAAACTTTTCAATATATTGGTTAGTTTGTAATAAGCTGGTTGAAACTGTTTCTGTATCGTAGTCTAGTTATTTTCACATCGGTGCCACGTTAGCCGAGTTACAAGAACAACATATAAATTTACATGATTTATTCGTTTTTGGCCCTAAGTACGTACGTATTATCATTACTCTGGCGTCACGTGCATTATGAGACCCAGTAAGAATGATGGGTGCCATAAATGAATAAGTATTATACGTACATTGGCGTGCGGCGGCGAGGTGGGGCTCAGTGCGTTGTTGGCCTTCTTGCGTTCGTCGGCACGGTTGGTGGTGGTCGGCAAGTTGATGGTGTTCGCCTTGGCGTGTGGTCGCTGCGCTCGGTGCCGCAGCTCCGGCGCCATTCGCCCGCCCAGTGATGGCGGTACACTCTCTGTCTTACGCAGCCCGCACCACCCCTCCCCTACACTATCGGGACATGGGAATAGGTACAATTAAAAAAAAAACTAAAAGAAATAAATATAAAACGGGTGCACCAGCTTTTTTGTTACTACGATTTCTCCATTTCATATTGAAATACCCATAAATTGTCGTTTTAAATAATAATAATCATTTGATAATAATATCAGCTGAATAATCTCTCCTCACTTGTGTATGTAGTCTGTATTAATATGGTTAGTATTAAACCTACTAGATTATAACTCGCTATCTACAGCGTCAGCTTATTAGCTTTTAATATTTAATTTTGTAGACGTCCAAAGAAACCTTTTCGCCACGCCAAAAGGGCATATATATATATTTCGGGCTAGATTTAATTAAGCTTATCGACATGATTCAGTTCAGAGAGCGTATCGATAAATTTTAAGTGACTTTCATTAGGTTAACTCTTGACGTCTATAGCGATAATCAGCTAAAGCTGGGCCCCAAAGAAAAAATACAAAATAAAATATAAATAAATATAACCAAGCATGCGGGACTAAAAGCAGAAAACCACAAGCCATTTTTATCCACATTTATTGGTTACTCATGTAACATAATTTATGATCAAGTATTACAGTGATTGTTAGATGTTAGTATTATATTATATACATAATTAATTTAGGATTTAATCAGGCGCATAATATATACATATATCAAAGTTACAAAACTATAAAAAGAGACATTCTGAAAAGAATTTTACTTTGTGGGCCGAAATGCAATCGTTTCAAATGTCATAAATATTGTTAAAATATTATAATAATATATAAAATAGGTACAGATCGATACGAATTCTATGTCTGTATGACGTAGCTACGGAAAGAACTAAACTCCAGTCGAAGGCTTACAAAGTACAGTACTGCGGATACAATATTCTGCGCGCTCCACGCGGTGCGCTAAACGAACATAATCCGATTGCCGAATAACTCTATATTACTAACTAATACAATACATAACAACTCAATATCCACTATTAGCCACAAGCAAGTACCTTCACTAGAAGCAACCTAACCGAATATTATAACGTAGAGGTACTTAAACAATATTCTTCCGAGAAAGGCAAATGCTTACATTTATATGTAGACAGTAATTTGTCGTATTCATTGTTTTATTTTGATCCATCACATTTTAACGGGTCGATTTTACAATTACAAATTATTCATTTTAAAATTAATCTTATGTTTATTTTAACATATTCATAAAAATACGGATCCAATATTGTTGTAAGTGCGTGAATGTTTGCAATTTATATTTGACACTTGCCTCCCCCGTTATATTAAGCAATGCGTGGTGGTGCTATTACACAATACAATACAATTTTCATAAATTAAATAAATAATTTTGCATTTCCGCATAGAGCTATAAATATACAGCAACCAAGAAAATGCATAAATTTGAAGTTTATGGTAGACCTTACAAACTATCGACATCGAAAGCTGATTCCATTAAGCATTTTTATGTTTTATATCCCAACATTATATCTAATAACTTATTTGAATAATAGTCGGGAATTTTAACGCTACACCATGAGTCAGTAAATATCGACAATCGTTTATAAGCCCAAATATTTTGGCCCCTATATCGAAACAATAAAATTAAATATGTTTAAAGAAAATTCGTACAGTTATTTTTATTGCAACTTTTGCATGTAAGAACAATAAAAAAATATTAATGGTGGATTATCTTATCTCTAATTACTTCAAAACACTGACCGCCATGTAATAACATTTTTCATCCTAATACTCGAACACATCTATTCAACTATGATGTTTCAAAAAGCGTTTGAATCGCGACGCGGCGGTCTGTCGTTCCTAAATACCCAAGATATGTATGCTTTTATAATATGCATAAGTATTATAAATAATGTTTATTTAATTTTAATATGAGTTTTTAAAATCAACCCCGTTCTGGTGTGTATTTAAATCGATGAAGATTCTTTATTTATGAATCACTATAAGCTACGCCTAAGCCTATAAAATTGCACGTACAATACGCGCCATATAAAACAACCGGTATGAGTTATGACCGTATGGTGAGAGAATTAGAGGATTTGAGTTGTTGGTGTGTGTAAATTTAAGTGGCGAGTATTGCACAAACTGTTTTGTAACGCTTAACCTAATATGCAATACTTAACCCCATCCTTTCCAAGTTAATGCCTGTACGTTCATTCCTTTATAGATCCAGTCTTCTTCGATTCCTACTTAAAAACTAAGCGAATAAATACCTTGGAGATGAAACTTCGTCAAAATGGCAAAAAGCTATAAGTTAGCAAGGGTTTATTTTGTATAATTTGTGACAATATTTATATACCAAACTCAATGATTCATATCAGTTAGGTGCACAAAAATTTATGTCATAATATTGTCCTGCCAATATGTACCCATATCCGTTTGCTACCTAAGTCGATAAAAATTACGCCCTAATGGCAAACATGTCGATATTCGTAATGGAAATAGTGTTTGTCGATTTTTTTAAATTAAAACAATCTACAAACCAATTACATTAATCAAGAACTCATATTATATTGCGTTTCCAAATATTAATTTATCAATGTACTTATAGATACCTAAAATATAAAAAAAATATTAGTCACTAAAGCAAAAACAATAGTCGACGTGGCCCAATAGACTTTTGGTTGCCTTTCATTGAAGGGAATAGATGCTCCATCACAATGATATACCTCTATGAAAAACATGGCAGTATTGTGTATTTTTATTGGAATGATGCGAGTAGACTAGTTACATAGGATTAGTCTTAATATTGAGAGTTGTGAGAAGTTCAAAGTTCCCTGACATCGTAATTTAATTTTTTGACCACAATACAATGACTAAAAGCAGCATACATAAGATATGACATAGCAAATATCCTTTTAAATGTGTGAATAATTAAATAGAATGGGCGCAGCGCGTATTTGTTAAATCCCCGGTACTACAATATGGCAGTGATTAATAATTTTACTCTTTTTCGTTTTATGCGCATGCGCATAGCTCTTACATATCAAGCATATCAACACACTTTTAACGAGTAGGTTAGATGCCGTACCAAAGACATCTATCTCACAATAAAATTTCGGTTAATAAACATTTGCGTTGCGGCCTGCATGTATTATGGTGACGTATTCGACGTGTTGTGACGATGCTAAAAATCTGCGAACCACTATTTTACAGAAACTTTTCTGTTTATTCATACCCCTTCATACCTTACTGGGATAAGTACTATATGAACCATATAAATTAATAATGTACAAAATATTAGTAGTAAATCATACTTATTTACTACGTAAATCATCGACGTAAATACGTACTTTTAATACGTAATCGATGACCTTCATTACAAATCATGAAATCAGGCTAGCGGACAAGCGATGATTGAAATATTGTTGATTAAATAGAACAGCATACTGTTTATAAACAAGCTGTGTCGCGCTAAGCAGTTCCTAGCCGCAATTTACTCGGACTTTGAATGCATTTAGTATAACATTAATAGCTTTGAGCATTGCTGTATACATACATCTTGTTGGATCTCACTAATAGAATTTCGTCAATATCATGAGATTCATTCTCATTCGTTGGAATTATTCACCATGTACTTAATCTAACCGACATGTGAGTTTTTGTGTATTTCTTTGTAAATCTATAATTATGAATCCTGAGTACTGAAACGTTACATTCGGAAGATGTATACGCACGTTTGTACCAATTTTTTCTTAATCATGTTGTAAAAGTGCCTAGTCGATTTCTGTGACTACAATATTGATTAAACATTCAACAAGTAGTAATCGATATGATAACATCCAAGCTCCATCGCGCGAGCAGGATGCGGTATATGTGCAGTGTGATTGGCAGTGTTCGCGTGGTGTTATTATTTATATTGGCAGTATGTAATATTGTGTATTCACTCATTGACGGGTTCGAGATAATATACTTGAGACGGCGTCGTTCGGTTAACTCTACAATGTTACATTATTATTCATCACACACGTTATCGATAAAAATTTCGAAATAAATATATCTAAATATCAATTCCAATGTGATGTTATAACTAACGTGGGCCTTTAATACACTAGTTATTTACTAATTTCAAATATACGTAAACACAAGCTCACCTCGCGGAGAACGCTTTGTTATTAAATATAACTAATAAAATTATATATAACAATATTATTATCGCAAACATCACCCATTGTTAGTCAAAAATGAAAATATATAAACATAACAGATCAAGCACGACCACATTTCACAGTTCACGATCAGTTAAACATTCGTAAACAATAATATGTACTATGGTATTTTTAAATAAAGCATTTTCCAGACTTCGTAGTATTTCAGATGTAGTAAACAATAACATTATCCACTTATCCGTTAATAGTAAATTGTCGAGAATTTATATTTGTATTCGAACATTTCCAGTGAAGTCAAAACACATGTTACAGTCTTGGCACAGTGCCATTTTAAATTCTTTTATATTACGCAAATCACATTATTGAGACGTGGAAGGGATTTCACCAAAACAAACTTGTCTAAACTCGTGAAATGTTACGTTTGAATTACTATTATTTTATTTACGCTCGAATATATAGACGGATGAATGGATACGTAATTGTGTTTGTTCGTAAACATACTGTGGTCGATGCTTGGTCTAAATAAAAAGCCGACGCTCACCGCTTCAAGACACTACATTCAATATTTATGTTTTGATATTACATTTAAATAGTTTCAGAATTCTTATTTTATTGTTGTCGTTTAACGGCGTCACATATTTTTTTAGTCGATTCAACTCAACAAATCGTAATCATAATAATCACAAGTTTAAAAACTTAACTGACCGACTTCCAATTTACCGATTGTAACCAAATTTATATGGGACCACCATTGAAATAAGCTTTGTCGAACACAAAAAGAATTTTGAAAATCGGTCCACACTTGGCGCAGATATCGAGTAACATACATAAAAAAAAAAACGATGAATTGAGGACCTCCTCCTTTTTGGGAAGTCGGCCGAAAAGTATTAATATAGTATATTAAATAACAAAACACAATATTTTTGAATGTGTTGTGTTCGTCGGTGAGCGTGATGTTAGTATATGTATAATAGTGTTGTTAGAAGCGGCGCAGTCGCAGTCACCGCTGCATTGGTGGGTGGTGGTGATGGTGGTACTTACGCGGCGGGGTCACGCGCGGGGTCGCGGTGCAGCTCGCGCAGGTACGCGCCGGGGTTCTCCAGCGCCTCGCCGAAGATGCGCTGCGACTGCAGGATGCTCGACAGCGTCGACACCCACTCCTGGCGCTTGCCGTCCGGCGCACGGCACATGTACGACTGCTTCGGCTTGTTCGGGTCCACCGAGTGAATCACGAACGTGCCGTTGCCTTCGATCTCTTCCAACTCCATCTTATTCACCTAAATGGTTATAAACTTGTTTAAATACTGGTTTGAGGTTAAGTAGAATTTTTTTACCGTACTAAATATCCCCACTACTACTATTAAATAACTCCCCCAGAAGGGGTTGACGTAAGGCAGGCAGCCGGTCGTAAAACTTAGCCAAATCCTTTCTGCAACATACTTGAAAAAGTGTGTTGCGCCGACCCCAGATTAAGGTGGAATAGGGGTAAGTAAAAAGAAGGACTAAATACAGAAGAAATAAATAAGAGAGAAAATAACTTTATTTGGTCCCCCCATAAGGACACAAATCCGCATAAACCTAACATAACCTAAAATAAAAAAAAGAATAACTATAGTAAACAACCTATAACTAGTGCTGATCGAGACAGACACCCTTTGAATCTTTTTATTATACCCCTGGAATGGACAAAAAAGATCGACCATTACTTAACTAATGTAATTGATTATAGCTACCTGAACATGGCCTTTGTAGTTGTAGGTGGGGCTTGTGAACTGCGACTTCTTGCCGACGGCCTCGCTGAATATAACGCACTGCTCAAACAAGAACACGTGGAACTCTTTTCCCTTGTCGTTGCCTCCACTGGTCACCTCTGATACGAACATTGTCTCTTGGAGCAGTAGTTTTCCTTGGGCTGTTATATTACCCTGGAAATAAGTATAAGCAACAAATGCATTTCCAGTAGTATGTAAATATAACTAAAACAGGATTTGTTTCGCACACGCATAGTTTCTTTACTGTTTCAAATTATGTTTAATTTCAAATTTTATGATAAGTATATGAAATAGTCCCTGTGAAAGTACACTTATCCACATTGCACAAGTAGCAACAGCGCATCAGCAGTAATCGTATATAAGGTGAATAAGTGTACACTCACCTTAATATGACAGAAATAAATATTATTTTAATTACACAGGTTGTTGCAAAAATGTAGTATCAATAATAAGTGCACTTAAAGAGAGGATGACTAGCAATTTAGCGGTAAAATTTGAAATTTCGTAAAGCTCATAGTTTTTAAATAAAGGAAACTTAAATTACTGAAGATAAAAAAATAATAAGTTCTTTTTTTCTTTTTACTTTACCATTACCCGTTAAAACGTTCTCCCCGCATGCGGAATTGTTATTGGTACCAATTTTCTGCAACACCCGGTATTTATTTGGAAATATTCATAATGTTATCATTATTTGTTTATACCCTCAACCATTTGAACATCATCACAAAACGACAAATTGTCATCTTGAAATTGAAACAAAAACAACAAAAATTTAAAAATTCATACATCGCTTCGCTGTTTGGTTGACAGCAGATAGCTAGTTAAACAAAATAACTTTATATTAGGTTTCTATAAAGCAAGCATCGCACAGATATCGAATACAGTTCGCCTGAGCTAAAAGTCAAATAACCCATTAGAATAAAAACAAGCATTACCGTAAAACCCTGCAGGCGGCCTACGTCCATCATCATGTTAGCGTTTTTGGGGATAATATCGGTGCAGAGCATCGCGTCACGCAGAGAGTCCAGCACGCTCGCCGGCGCGTTCGCTTGCTCGGAGTAAGCGAGGATCTTCTTTACCAACAAGTGATATTTCTGGATGCGCTGAATGGGCTTGATCAACAAATCGCCAAGCTGAAAACATTGTATTGACATTACTACCATAATTGATAAAAATACCATTGTACAATGTACATCTAATACTTCGCGTGCATGCTGACATCAAAAGCGTTACAATATTCATACCATGTGAAGTGTGTTGTTAACTTAAAATAATATCCCCAGAAATGAACATAAGTTTTGTGTTGTATTAGGAACATTGAGGAGCCAAGGAGTACTGGCCGGGCATATTCCCCGTACGGTTAACTACCGTGTGAAACATTTAGACGCGGCAGTCTAGCGTAAGGGGACTCGTCCCGCGTGTTGCACTCCTAAACATGCGAGCAGTATACAATCATTACGCTAAATACTCGTTGTAAACTGTGTGGTTCAGAGCACAGCTGGTACAATATTATTTGAGTACCAATAGTGTTTGCCAATTCGTCTATATCCTAGGAAAGTTTTTAATGATTCAGCGGTTCTTTATAATGTTTGCATAATTTAGTTTTGCCATTATGGCGAGTGATTTTGTAATTCTGTCGACCAGCGTTGTTCTGTTCAGATTCCGACTGTCATTTGTACCTGGCTGAGTGTGCCGCGAGCGCCAGGGAGGTATGTTCGTTGCCTAAGAAGTACCTAAAATCCCAGTAACGAGTCACCAAAGCGAAACAGTGCAGCATCTCAGCTGGTGCATAACAATGTATTGGCCTAAGCGTCGCCATTATTATAGAGACAGTTCATTATAGCAAGGCTTGCTGTGTGTGCGTAAGTCTGTAAATGTTGGGTCGATTTATTGTTATTATTTATTAACTATGCAAATGAAGTTATTTCACGCGGCGCTAAAATTACAAGCGCAAGGCCAAATTAATCTTAAGGAGCATTTAAATAGAGCCGTGTTGATGCGCTGGAGTGGGGCTATATGATACCCTACCAATATTGATACAATATCTGTTGCTATTATGGCAATGACGTTTGCGCTTCTAATTCTGGTGTGACTTAGGGCCGAATGGTCAAACAGTGCTCAGTCATCCAAGTCATTTGAGCACTACCCAAAGTTAAGCAGCCAATAATTTTTGAGCGGCATGGTCGTACGCACTTGAGAAGACTTGGCGGAAAAATCAGCTGAGGATCAATCATTATGCTACAGATAATAAAAGTTTGTTCTCGATTACAAAATTTTAATAAAATTATATTTTTGTTTCGTTTCACGTAGAATCATTTTATTTTATTTAGTTTTTTTTTAAGATAATTATAATAAATAATTGGCAGAATACATGATTCGATAATGTTTATTTAACCTTTTTGCTTTCCATGTGCCATTCCGATCATATTTCATCTGTAGTAAATTTTTCTGTAATGTTTATGTTATCTCTGTCTATCTTTTGTTATTGTGAAGGTAAACACATTTTTATATAATAGAAACGGAACTTAAAATGGATCTTTTTTTAATATTTATCATTATGTTGTTAAAATATTTACCACTTGGCAGAATGTTTCTTTCGTCCTTAGCCAATGATTTGTGTGGAAGAAACGAAAAAAAAATGTTGGCAAATGGCGACCTGTTTGTTTATATTTATTTTCGTATTTAAATAACTGTGATTGTTGTATGTGAAGTGATTTTGTTTTATGTAATAAACATCAACGAAGATGGAGAGATTATGGAAACTTTGAAGTTTGGATATTTCTTGAAGCGTTTCAATAAAAATAGTCTTCTCGAATTTTTCTTGCCAAGGATTGCCGTCCGTCCCAAAAAAAATACTCCGCCCGATCTGAGGATGGAATTCACGACGTCCCAGTTCACACCGGCTTCATCAGACCATCTAAAAACCATTATATTGGAGAGGAATTCGGCAACATGCAGTAGTGTTTTATCGGATTTAATAAAATGAATCATTGTATTTGTGAAGTGTTTTATTTGTTTTGGCTTCTTCGAGTGCGCTATATTCTAGTTTAGATAATGATATTGAGGAAAAATACATTTTATTGAAATCAAGGGGTAGGTAAACACTACATGGAACACGGACATTATTAAATACAAACCTTTGCCCGCCATTCCGTTCGCGTGAAATTTTATTTATTTAAACATATCTATCCTACGGAAACCATACATTTTTTCGGGGAAAAAAGTAGCCTGTGTGCTATTTCAGACTTTAATCCATCTCTGTGCCAAATTTCATTCAGATCTCTTCAGCCATTCTGGTGTAAAAGAGTAACAAAACATCCATACATCTTCACAAACTTTCGTGTTTATAACATTAGATTTATTTGAGAGTAGTCGCAGGCAATCTCAAACTAATTTCGATCAAATGCTAGTTATAGTTAGTTAATGCGGGCCTTAAATAGCTGTCAAACGTTAGGCAGTTGTTGACCATGCCGTTTTACGAAATAAGCGGGCCTTAAACTGGGTCCTGCTTACATTTAATGTGAAGAGATAGGTTCTGTTTGACCATGCCAAATTGAAGAATAACGAGTGCTTAAATCGATAAGGCCCTCCTAAATATTTAGGCAGCGTTTGACCATTTGGGGGTTAGGCTGAGATCTATAGAGCGAATTTCGACTAACGAACTTCGGTCTTCAAAAAAACGAACTCGGCGAGGATTTGGGATTTATAAATCGAATTTCTCTCTATAGATCTCAGGCTAAGTGCCACTGCAACACTTCTTCACGCCTCGCATTGCCCTTGAATGCGTCCTTATAAATGAACACATGCGCAATGATGGACCTGGATTACTAATATCAACAACGCTCTGTCGTATCATTGCCACAATATTGAATGTGCCACAGAACTTTAACAAACTTTTATCGCCTGGCTAACGATACCATGCACAACCATTAATAATAACTTAATTTTAGGTGACGTGTCCCTGTTCAATTAAATTAATTTTCCTTAATTTATCCATTAATTCTAAAAATAGTTCTCGAATATGATACCTACAGAAAGATTCAAATCACAAATGTTGAGTCAACTGAGACATTAGTAGATGTATGATTACATCTATGGCGCATTTTTTTGTCACACAATACTCAGACAAAGACTTGTATACTTTTTTTGCTGTTAAAACTTCGCCTCAGTGTTTTTCCTTTATTTGTCATCAAAAATGTAAAACAGACCAATGTAACTGCCTATGTTTTGTACACGAAATATAGATACTTTGTACTACAGTATTTTGTCGTCGAATATCAGCTTCAGATATTCTAATTACGTGTTTGCCTTTCCTGAAATATATTACGGTTGTTTGTGCGGTATCATAAACAATATGTGACGTATAATTAACTTCAGCGAATATAAAGCGTTTACAGTGCACAATATACATAGAGGAAAACGGAACGTTTGTGCGCACAAAGACCAGCCACGTATACAACACATTACGTGATCACCGGTGTGATGTTCATCGCATTTGGGTTGAACTGGTAGCATGATACGAGTGAGATGTGATGCACACTTGTTCATTGTTCGAATATTTGGAGTTTAATTACCGCTTACAATTCCATACAAGCGCTTCGCTTATATCACTAATTCCATAGTAATAAACCTTAAGATGAAATGCCTATAAAAGTGTACTGGTGTTAGTCACATGATTTCCACTAGCGTGCTGCCAAGGTGATATTATGTGATTGTAATTTAGTATAATTATGTTTGCCATTATTATTACCTGCAGCTTGTGTCCGAGCTTGTGTCGCAGCTCTTGGAAGTAGTGGTCGTGTTCGGAGACGATGTACTCGGAGACGGGCTTGTTGCGGCAGTACGCCTCGTACAGGAACATGCGCTTCTCGAGGAACCGCCGGAACAGCGGGCCCAGCAGCTCAGGCTTCTCCATGCACTCGTGCAGCTCGCGCACGAACTTGCTGCACACACCACGTACACCACATGACACATGCGTCGCTTGTCGGCTATGTACTACGGACCACCAGTACCGTCTTTACCATAAGGGCACACGGGGCCCGACCTCACAGGGCCCCTCGAAAGGCTGATAAGTACCTACATCCTCTTATGATCAATTAGTTTTACTCTTTAAGGGGCCCCGAATTATTGTGTGCACAGGGGCCCATGGATACTTTCAGGTAGCCTTTCGGACGACCATCCATTCCCACGCGCCCCCTCTATACCATATTTACTATACACACGATGCAGCACGTCCGCGTCGACATACATAACCGCAAATATAAACACAAATAAATCGCTCACTCTGCATACCTTTAAGAGAAATTAAAAAAAGGTTCCGCCCTGACCTGCTCACTCCTACTTATTTTAATGATAAAAATACCATTGACAAATTTTACCATCAGCTTTTCTTCATAAAAACCTTTAGTAAAAAATAATAAGAAGCTACTTCAAGGGGTTTTTCTTGGGATAAAATAAAAATGACGCAATCACACAGTCGCATTGCGCTGCAGCATTATAATATTCGCTTAGCATTATAATATAGTATACATTAAGATACCTTAAAACAAATTAAAAGTAAAAAAAAAATGTAAATTATTAGGTACGTTTTTAAATCAGCGTCAATCAGTTGTTTGACACGAACACTTCCTCAAACTCTTATTTGAGGCGACATAAGAAACAAAGTTTCTGATAGACGAGTCCAAATTTGTGTACCTCCCACTCATTGATATACTAAATTGAATCCAGTAAACACTTTTTGGAAATTTCATAAATGACGCAGAGCAAAAAAATTAAACAAAACATGATGTTCATGAGAGAATAATATTATTATTTCAAAATACAAGACTGTATAAATACAGATCAAATACTTTTTCATTTGAATCCTGCGAACCGATAACAGCATGGCCACAGTACGCGTAAAAATAACATTGCCAGATTGAATTTATGATGATGTCATCATTTTCCACCATCCATTACATCCGTTTTCTTCGCCCCCCCTTCGTGGCTAATCATCAGGCTGACCCAGTAATTGTTTCCACAATACAAGGATCACGAGTTGTTCTTTAAATATTGCCCGCCAGTGACTTATTGTACATTTTTTTATCATCGAGGTGGGCAAAACAATCGTTGTGCCAGCCTGATGGTGAGCGGTCACCGACGCTCTAGACTTGGGCAAAGACTGGAGCATAGTGAACCCGCTACGTAATTGAACTTTATGCATGTGAGATGGGTTACTTACTCGCGGTGCCACTCGTAGATGGCCTCCAGGTTGCCGAAGATCATGCGGTGGCGGCGGTCGCGCAGCCCTTCCGGCACCGGAGGGTCAGCGTTGGGGTTCTGCCAATATTCAAATATATCAACCACTGCGACACATTTTACCTTCTCGTTACGGAGTTACCAACGTCTTCATATCAAGTCTAGTACGTAAAAAGTCTAATACCAACTTCTCTTGTAGGAGTACCCGGTGGAAGATATAGGCTGTTTGGCATACTCAAAAATTCTCCTCTAAACTAAATCTCTTTATTGCCAATAATTTATTAACTACCCCCTTTTCGTTAAAATCTGTAGGTGCCCTCAAACTATAGCCTTGATGCGGGCTCATTTGCTCGCAGCGCCCTTGATTCATACATCATTTAATTCACATTAGAATAATACATTTCCATAAGCGTATTATGGCTCATTCGATATGTCTCCCCATTTTACTACCGGAAATAAAATCTACGTCCTCGGAGTTTATATTGCCTGAATTTACACGCTACAAATGCTTTTATCCGCAAGCAACTCGCTTCAACAATTAATATATCACACAAAATAAATACAGGAAAACATAACTTTGTCCTTGACATCATTGGACATGAAGCATAGATGTATGTCAATAACATAGTGGTTATCACAATCAATTTACATTATGTATATTTCTATACTATTCAGTTTTTGTCTAAGTACTTAACTTGAACTTTTACTGAAACTTTATTTGCCTACTTCATGTTCATCTTTTGTACAGTAGGGACTGAATTTGAGCAATGCCGAAATACCTACATACGTGTTTCATGAATAGTGTCAAGAAGTATTTTTACGTATCAACAACTACAACGACAGTCCACTGTGTTAGTACTTATGACACGTTTTCATCTCTTTAGCGATGGAATATAAAAAAATATCTTTCTTAGGAATCTATGTCCTGTAGGCCGACCATGAGTTTTTTTGACATTACTCGCTAGCGACTCCGTTAAATATTTGTATGACAAACATCCGAACGCCTCTAGCGGTTACGCGGGGAACTGACGTTTTCAATACAAATATTTTACGTCCTCGCTCGCGCAAATAGGTGCAACAAACTCATGGTTGAGCTACAGTTCTCGGCATTTACGAATCCGACAAACAGTTCGGAAATATAACTTTGTATAGCTATTTATAGATAAATATAAATATATTTTCAAATTGTGTTACATTTTGATAATTTATATTTTGTGCAACTTATAACTGTGTTTATAACACAAATCACGTCATAGGATGTCAACGAGTAGAAAATTTGTCGAGTAGGCATCCCAGAATTTCCCAGTTACGTTAAAATGTGTAACTGGATAGTATGAGTGAGAGCGACGCACTTTGCCGCTGTTCCTCTTTGTTTACTTTCGCGAGTGTCCTTGCTCGGTTTGTGGTAATAGCGACCCAGTTACTGCGTTGCGTGTTCGTCTATTTCGGAGCGTTTCGATCGCCTAATACAGACAATTTAGAATGAATAATCACTCAATGAATGTAATGAATTTCGTTACATGTACCCATTCGCCTTGTTTTATCGATAAACGTAAGCGAAATAAAAACAACATATTTCGGCGAGCTTAGTTCCGTCCCAAATGTAATGGAGCCTATCGCAATATTGGACACAAATTCCAGACTCCGGGCTGTCATGAAAAAATCTAACATCACTTTGCCCGACCCGGGGATCGAACCCGAGGTCTCAGGACGATAGTCATAAAGCGCACGTAATACCATTACGTCACCGAGGCAACGTCTGTAATATACTCGTATTTTAATAATAATAGATAAATACATCCAACAGTCTCACTCATGGTCCTGATAGCACACTACGTTCAGGCGTACCTGCATGTGACGCATGTATCCCTCGCAGATGAGGCTCAGATCGGAGACGTAGATCTCCTCGGTGTCGACGAGCTCACGCAGCACGTACTCGCGCTTCTTTAGTATGGCTTCCGAGGAGTTCGGTCCAGCCTGGTCCTCTTCGTAACCTTCCGAGGAGCGTCCTGACGCACTAGCACCACCGTGCTGCTCCTGAATGACACGTCAAGAAGCATTTTAACTAACGAAGCACCAGTGTCTACTCGTGCACGAAAGTGAAGTTTATATGAAAGTGAAATAATTGACAAAGGCAGCCGGGACTCTGAGATCATCATCATCACCAGCCACAAGATGCCCACTGCTGAACATAGGCTTCCCCCAAATATTTCCAGATCGACTTGTTGGAAGCGGCCTGCATTCAGCCACTCTGAGATCATCATCATCATCATCAGCCTATACTCGTCCACTGCTGGACATAGGTCTCTCCCAATGCACACCATTACAAGATAAATGTAACATAAGTGTATGAGTAATCTCTATTCTGAGATACAGGGTTCTAAATTCTTCGTGAAAAACATATGGATGTCGACAAAATGTTATAGGTTTTGGTTTGCACTAGTCCTTTTGAGGAATCAGTTGAAAACGTTTTATATAAAGCACAACTGATATTCGACCCATTCGTTGAAAAACCAATCGGAATGTATCGGAATCATGTCACGAGAATCGTAATTGTCGAAATGATGAAAACCATTTTCCGTTGGCGCGGGGTCACGCCCGGACCGATTGGATCACGTGACAATTTTGGCCGTCTCATTCCGGACAGTTCCGAGTGCAATTACGTTACTGTGTGTGGCGAATCACGGTAAAGGAAAATTTAATGCTAGTTACAGACAACGTTGGACTATTGGATATTACCGCCTTCATGATACTCTACGAACTATGTTTTACCATGGTCTTTCGAGAGCCTTGACTTAATTAACGACACATAAAAATACCCGTTACTTAAATAACACATGTTAACATATTCCCAACACTCGTACACAAAAAGTAACATAGTAAATTAGAAAATGTTATGACAATTAGTGTTTGGTAGCCCTGTAATGAAAAAGACCAAACTAAAAAGCTGAACACATCTCAACACACGCACACACACACAAATGAGCATAAATTACATGCAAAGACAGAAGCGCACACCAAGTGAAATGCTATGATAAATGAAATATAGAGTGGCAAGCGAAGAGTTTATAAAATGAAGCAAAAACCGTGAGTCTAACATTCGTTACATCTTGTAAAACGTAAACGGAATAAGGCTTCGAAGATATTGGCTATGAAGCACAGAGAACACAAATGGTACTTTAAATAAAATTAGTACCTATGGTAAAGTAGATACGGTGATAAAAAAACTTTACAAATACTCCCATTTAATTTCGTTAATATTCAGTTTCTAGAATCCTCCGTTTGAAAAATATTTAATTATTGTCATTTTTAACGATAGCCTTTGATTTAAGCATTTGTGGGGATATGTATGGTGTGATGGAGGTAAATAGGTTCAGATGCACTCACAGATAACAATTTTCGTAGGAGCAAAATATAAATATTATGCTAAGCACAATAATCTATCCGTTTGATATAATGCAAATCGTACACAAGAAAATGTATTTATTCAAATTGTTCAAAACAATGTTATTATACTAAAAAGCTAAACTACTGAATATAAAAAATACTCAATCTTTGTTTTAAACTGACATATTACAAAGCCGACAACTTTTATATCAATAATTAATGCATCAGAAGGATAAAAAATGAAAAAGACCATTCAAAACATAATGTATAAAGCGAAATTCCAAAAATAAGACACCATGCACACTACATGCATTAATTTAGGACCGAACCATCCTCTCTTTAACGATGCGCTCTATTTCAGCGATATCGGCGGGACCGCCGTTACTGTCGACCGACTCCATCGACAATGGATTCTGAAAATTTCACCAATATTGTATGTACCTGTTTATAGAAGCACCTACGTGTACCCACTGGTTAAATTGTTAGGCATCGCTACATGTGAGTGGTGCAGTGGATTGTAGCTCGCGGTAGCATTCGAACTAAACTTTGTTTCTAACGAAGTTAATAAATTACCTATCACCAAGTTTATTTAAATCACATAATCCCTGTACTGCGAAAGCAACTTTCTACTTGCCCTCATCTCACCTAAATGTGGGGTCGACGCAACACGCTTTTTCAAGTATGTCGCAGAAAGGATTTGGCTAAGTTTTTATGACCGACCGCCTGCTTGAGGTGGACCTCCACCTGGAGGATCCAGTCCTGGGAAAATAGTGTTAGAAAATACCACGCCCGACCTGGGAATCGAACCCAAGACCTCTCGATCCACAGTCCATATACACTGCCACTAGACCAAAGAGGTGTACTGCGATAGCAACGCTAAAGCAAAATTGCTCGGAAATGTTATATTGTTTTCATTACCGCAATACGCTTATAATATAGACCACTATAGTTTATTAAAATGCAAATGAGTCTTAATTTTAAATAGCTATAGGTTGTTACACAACAATCAGATAGTACCCGTAGAGAAATAAAGAAAGAGCTACACAATACAGTCTATGAGGTGTTAGTCTTAAATAAACTTGTGCAATATAGTCCGGAACAATGGCCGCTGTCAGCTATTCACAATTCCTACATAGTTATCAGCAGTAGCTATATCATCAAAGATTAATTAATAAACTTCCGTTTTAATAGAGGGTGTAAGCCGCCAGCCGACCTCCGGCTTCACAGGGTTGACGAGTAATATCAGACAAGATTTAAAGCGCTTTTCGGATTAGAAATATTATATTATACTCGTTATGAGTAAATTGCATTTCTTTGTACTGTATGGTATTTATTTCTGTGGAAAGTATGTAAAGACTTCAATTTGTACTGTTATTCTTTATACGCGTAGATTTATTCCCACATGATTGGACAATTTTTGGCCTAAAATAAAAATAGACCGTTTTGCTATTAAATACTGGTGTTGTTGGCACTCCTAAATCGAAGCTTAAAAAAAATTACTATACCACTGCACCAAACACACAGTATAAAATTTTAGATTTCTGAAATGTGAAAGTTATTTGTAGTGATATTAGAGACGTAATGTAAGCGGGAGTTAATGTTATGGTAATGATGAACGTCACATGTATTTCTTACCCCTGAGGTGGGCACAGTGGAAGCGGCTGCAGGCGTCGGTGCTTGCTGCAACACGCTCTGAGGGTCCTGCACACAAAGAACATGTGGTAATAAATTTAACTAGAAACATTCAATTGGGTATTTGACTATTTTTTTAAAGTATACAGAGCTATTATATAAAATTGTATAAAAAATATTTATATTAATTTATTTTTATATATTTAGTTTTATAAAATAGTTTTTTTATGTATAAATTAATTTGCCACCAAAATGCTATCTGTTAACTGTAGATACGGGTGACGCCATTGTTCCTTACCATAGATACAAAATCGCTCATAAAAAAACATAGAGAAAATAATATTTATGATTTCAAACTAAAAATACGGGTCAGATATTTCGTTCATCATATATCGATCATCGATCACATCCGCGTTAAAATTAGGTCGAGCTTTGAATAAAAATACGAAAAAATATATATCAAATAACTTGGCAGTATGAGTTTGGATCTTAGGTCGTAGGCCCTAGTGGAACAAATGTGCAAGAAAAATGAGTAATGTGACATGATGCAACGTGATTGGTGTTTACAGTCACGTGACTCACAGATAAAATTTAAGTATTTACTAAAATAAATTATCCTTGGAGTATTTTAATAAATTTTTATTGCACACGTTATTTCGATGATAAATCTATGTATGTTCCTACTGAAATTCATTGATATTGATACTACAGTCAAGTACCCAATTGCAAAATATAACAAAATTAATAAAATGTAACAAGTAGTTTTTTTATAACAGAGACTGACAAACTAGCAGGTGGGTCACCTGAGTAGTAAGTGATCACCACACATAGACACCCATGATACAAACAATCATATTTGAGTTGTCACACTTAAAAGAGGGGAATAGGGATTAGGAATAAAGCACACCAGCGAGCTGCCACTTTATGTCGGTTTTATGGGAGACAGTAGAATCAAACCAGTCAGGCCAACCCATTCGCGCTGAATTCTACCACTCAATAAAAAAATAATATATCCTATGATGAAGTCCATGTGTTAAATCTAATAAGCCATGTGCTATAGGTATGCAAAATATGTGTTAAGAGTACAAAACATAAATATGATTCTGCGATATTAACTTAGAACCTTATGGTACCATCCTATGTTGGCTGCTAAAGTAGTGAGGCGATAGATAACTGCATACAATTTCATAACATTGAAAGATGTAGCCAGCAGATTTTATTTTACAACGAAACTTATTGAAAAAAAACTTGGCACTGTGAGAGACAAAAGGGTTGAATAGTTCTTTGTGCTACAAATATTTTATGCTCGATAAAATCTCCGCAACACTTTCCCGTGACACAGACAGCGAAGAAAATTTCTATTAAAAACCCTATTGTCACAAAGTTAACAAAAAATCCGACTCTACACTCCGGGCGTTCATGAAACAAACTTGTGTAAGGTACATACATCCATTGCATTGATTCCAGGAATTTTCTTTTTTTTTATTATAAACACAACGATGTCTTTATACACAGCAAACGGCTTCTAATAAAATTTGTTCCCTATGTCGTCGGGTATTAATATTTTGCAATATTGCTGAAGAGTTTTCCTAGAGAAGTAATATATATTCAGAGGGCGCTACACGTAACACGATTCAATATTTCCAAAGGGTGCTCCCTCGTTGTCTATGTTATTAGCTACTAACTTGATTGCCAATAAGGTCTTGTTAGCAAATATGACCGTGATTACGTATCATAGTAAAGGTTTTGCATACATACATATAGTGCATCCTTTTGATAATTACCGTAGTTATAGTGATAAAATAATGTTTCATTTAATTTTTTTTTCTTAATAATATATTATGTATTTTGGTTTTGACCATCATTTGGGAAGTATTGCTACAAAATTAAATTATATTATTTCCTAACAACGGAAAGCCTACTGGCAGTATGTATGGGCTGTGGACCGAGAGGTCCTGGGTGCGATTTCCAGGTTAGGCAAAACGAATTTTCTAATTTGTCCGGGACTGGACCCTCAGGCAGGCGGCCGGTCGTAAAAACTAACCCAAATCTTTTCTGCAATATGGAAAGATTAATATTTCGACAGATTTAAATTTTATCGTTTCAACTCTCAAGCAATGTCGCAAAATTTCTTAATTGTGCCTAAACACACACAAAGGCGTGTTATACACTAGACAGCTAAATCGTATTATTATACAATAATGCAAACAACCTTAGTCCACAATATAATGAACTCCTTGATCATGTTTATATGTATGTTCTTATTCAATTTATTTGGATAGATAACTGGTTAGATCGGTAATAGGTCCGTGTATAAATTGAATGAAGTAGGAAAACAAACCGTTTTTATAGACTAAACACGATCTAATTTTGGGTGGCATTACGTCACCGCACCCGCCCCATTGAACTGAGATGTGCCGCTCGCTATTAGTTGGGCCGACCGATCTATCGATCGCAATCCCGTAATGGTTTACTTGTCATAATGTCTCTTTTGCATACCTACATTTTTGGGTACAAATTACATTTGTGTCGGTCAATCTGTGCACTACTTCAAGACAGTCATTCAATACTTTTTAGGGTTCTGAAGCCAAAAGGAACCTTTATAGCTTCGTCAAGTCCGTCTGTCTTACTAGGGATTCGCGCAGTGACTCTTAGTACTAGAAAACTGTTATTTGGCATGGGTACACATATCAATCACACCGATATAACGGTGAAATAAGGTCTTGAAAAATTTTTTTTAGTGTAGGTCCCTCCCCTTCACATAAAGTGGGGGATGAATTTTTTTTATCGATTATCACATAATGACCACGATACCCCATCGTTGGATGTATCTTTGTTACGAGTCAAGTGCCCGCACCCCCTACCAGCTAAACGGTTGGTTCTAGACATCTGAAAAACGAATACGAACGGTGTAACGAAATTAAAAAGAAAACTATCACGGCTAAGCACGCTTTACAAGTTAACGAGTAATAGTCTACCAAAGTAAAAAGCAAAATTTCGGACGCATTATGTATATTTAACACAACATAGATGAAGTTGTTACTTATGTAAAACAGGTAGTAATTACATGTTCATGGACGATGTGCTTTAAATTATATCTGATAAAATTATATCAATAACATTTAACCCTACTTTGAAACCTTATCCTGTGCGTGATCAGAATTCTGATATACAGCGTGCACTTGGCCGGTTTTTTTTATAACTAATTGTTTACGTTTAATTACTTTTTAGTAAATAATTTTAAAATAATAATACTTTTAATTATCTTTAGGGGATGCCTATGTTCAGTTGTGGACGTCCTATGACTGATGATGATGAGATACTGAATGCATAAAAATATACATTATATTAATAGTAAACATTCTTGACAATGACAAGTCATTTTACTGTTTGACTTTTAATAAAGCTTTGAACTTGAGAGTACTTCGAGCGGCATCTTTAATCACATTAGCACAAACAAATTTTGTTATGTATCCACTGTGAAGCGTAGCAAGTAGGTGCACAGTGATACATAAACGTGCAAGTACAGTGCGGCGCATCGTGCACTGTGCGACGGGTTTTATTTCATTTGCTACGACTCTACGACGGGACACAATGTAAACAGTTTAACATAATAATATCATTAATGTTCATGAATAACCAAGTTTAAGTAGTAATAAAAAGTAGCAGTAATAATAATGTTATTATTGGAGTAATGTTATCATTCGACTAGTTTTCTAACTGAAGCCAAATAAAGTAAATTTTAATAGAGGTAAGCTTCAGCGTCAATTAACATGCCACTAAAATGAAAATCATTACCTAAACATTAAATTCGGTGGTGTGGTTGTATTACGGTACGACTACCGTCCTGAGGTCTCGGGTTCGATCCCCGGGTCGGGCAAAGTGATATTAGATTTTTCCATATTAGCCCGGTGGCTGGAATTTGTGCCCGATATGGCGATAGGCTCGACCCCCATCACATCTGGGACGGAACTAAGCTCAGTTAAACAGAACAGAGTTCCAAGTTAGACAGAACTTATTGAATCGAATTATTATTTATTAATCGTTTATCTACATATATCTGTAATAATGTTTAAACCTCCCAAATTCGGGTACCTATCATTTTAAATCTAACGCTCCCCATTATAGGTTGAACGCATACATGAGCATTTATTAGCAACAGTTAACAAAACATCGAACTAATATGTTATGCAAATTGAAAAGACGTGTCCGTGGGACATCTTCACAGGTTTTTTTGAATGGTAGAGCCATTTTACTGGTAGAGCCACGCTGTAAACCGACGTAAAGTGGCAGCTTGCTGCCGTGTTTCGTTCCGTGAGTGAGATTTCTGGTGGCCCAATTCTCCCTTTTTTCCCAATCTCGTTTCCCACCCCTTCCATTCCCTCCTTTTAGCTTGGCAACGCACCCATGATTCTTTTTGGGTCTTGGATAGCTATGGGCGTTGGAAATCACTAACAGCAGGTCGATTCTCTAACGCCCGGTTTCAATAAACAATCTCAGTTCGAATGAGCAGATAGATTGCAAAAATTAGCCAATAAGAACACAGTCTGAACATGGCTTCGTCAAATGGCTTAATTTGATTGGTTCATAATCGCGATCTATCTGCACTCTAAACTGAGATCGTTTATTGAAACCGGCCGTAAGTAACACCGCAACGTTGTGATCGACGACAAGCTCCCAAAGCGCACATCGTTGAAATCGACGGAGCGTTCAACATTGTTGGGTCCTAGAGAATACCATTTTCCATACATTTATGTCAAACGCCTCGCTCGAGAAAGCTAGTTCGCATAAGCGCCCTTATCACGCATAGCGCTAGGGTGTGCGCTTTGTACCTTGCTGAATACAAAAATGAAAACATCGTTGTCGCATCGATGCGGCAACACTGTTTTCACAAATGAAACCATAGAGAGTCGACCTGCAGGTGACCATTAGATCGTTTGCCAGTCACTGCTATAAAAAAATACTTTTTATGTTCACCCTAGTGATTGCGACGAAGCGATATACATAGTGACATAAATATGAAACGGCGATATTTTTATAATAATGTAAACAAAATAAAAATAAGTACAGTTGGTCGGGTCATCGGTTCGTCGCTCCGGTAATTACAGTGTGAAATCGGTTAAGAAAGCATGTATTCGGTACATTGACAGGCGTGTGATAAAGGTCACGGACTGGCGGCACGGCGCGGTGATGATGCGGGTGTACTAAACCGTTTATTTCCAGAATGAGACGCACATCCGGATTTTGCAGGATAAACATGAGCGAGGTGTTTCGTATCGGACATAGCCAGTCACGACTACGGTTTACATCCAAGCATAGTGAAAAAGAAGGTAGTAAGATGTATTATATCGCTTTTACTATCACATCACATAATACCATCAGCTATAGAACGTTCACTGCTGAACATAGGCCTCTGCCAAAGATTTCCGGATCAACCTGTAGGAAGCCGCCAGCATCCAGCGACTATATTGGATATATCTTATTTTAATAATATTAGCCCTGTAATATTACTGTCCCACTGCTAGGCACGGGCCTCCTCTACTAATAATAGGGGTTAGGCCTTAGTCTATCGCGCTGGTCTAATGCGGGTTGGTGGCCTTCACATATCTTCGAAATTCTTGTGGCGAAATTCTCGGGTATGCGCAGGTTTCCTCGCGATGTTTTTCTTCACCGTTATAGCAAGCGATAATTCACAAATAAAACACACATAACATACAAAAGCCAGATGTGTATGCTCCATTTTGGGGTTGGTTTCGAACCCCCGTCACTCGTATCGGCAGTCCGCACCATTCTTAATTGAATTATCGCTGCTAGGTATATTTTACTATATTGGCATCTAAAAATACTACAATTATAATAAGAACCTGGCTTTAAGCTGCATCCGACGGGACGTACAACCGGTATAAAAAATATATCCTCCTACTACCATCATCACCTTCCAGTCTGCACATTATTAAGAAAACGTAGGTAGTGATTTACCTATATATGTAGAGTAATGAAGTGAGCTAGTTCAATTGCGGCCATGGTTAGGTATAATAACAAGCGAGACTTTATAAGGGGGCATTAACATCAATTTGTGTAGATATAATGCGACAATTTGCACGGGGACGGGCACGACTCACAACACGAGCGACGATGTCGTCGTACAATTATTTGGCAGACTGACGTCACACGCCACGCCGCCGCCGCGCTACACACCTGACTCCACCCGGCAATGTCAAAGATTCCGGGTAATAAGGAGATATATTTGACAGAGTAGCCACCAAGATTTGTGATAGCAATCAACTGTGTCAACTTAAATTGTACTAACCTACATATTATTATCATTTCATGTTTTTGTATGGCACCTCCGATACTTAGTTTACGCGATTTGTTTATCTATTATTTTTAAACAAGGATGGTCAACTACTTCGTCCATTTCTTTCTTACGTCAAATAGTGACAGCAAATGAGTTGAAATACTGTTGGATGTTAAGTAACAACGCAGCAAAATACGTTTCCTTGATAATACCGGACTGTTGTGTAAATGATATTTCAAAATACTTCAAGGAATTATGAGCCCACCTGGGTTTTTTTTAGTAAATATATGACGGCATTAAAAATACTTTTTTACCGTGGAACTACTAGCTTATTCCCCTTAAACACCCTTTCACATAATATAAAATAGCACTGTTAGATTTTCCAAACGTAATTCTCATGATTCCTTTTTGAATTCACGTCAATAGTTCTATAATCCCGCTCTACATTTTTCCATTGTGGCGTAAAAAAATCCTTTGTCCCGTTATGCACAGGATTATATTTAAGCGGTAGAGACTCCCGACTGTTGGCTGGAGTTCGCTAGATTACGCTGAAAAAATATTTAATACATTCAGCAATATATTGTACATTTCAACGTTCAATACATAAAATTTTGTACCTATTACGACGCGAAGATGTGTTTGTTGGTTTGCCCATACTTCACGCAGGAACGGAGCAACATAGCGGACTTTTTTGAAAAACTTCCACATCGACAGCAAGCAAGCAAAACGTAATTATTCAATCAAATAGGTTTAGACGTATATAGTTTAGTATGTAGAAAGGTCAAAGGACTCTTCAACCCCAAACTACCATTTGAATTAAATTCAAAATGGCGTTCGTGTAACGCCATTTTTGGATTTGTGACGTTTTTCACGGATAGTATATTTAACAGTAATGCACAGATTTATGATCACATTATTAGATATGTAAAATTAAAGTCGATATAAAAATGAGAACAAGGAGTAGGGGCCGACATGGCATGAATGAGCTTAATCTACTCATAAACAAATGACTCACTACTCCCTTTGCTTTCACTATCGCGAACATTATCGAGCATCGTTATTAGCACCAATCGGTGGACTATAAGAGATTACGTAATGTTTATTCCTTAACGATTTCATTCATGTATAATTTTCCAACATCATTTATCGTTTTGGATTTAAATATTTGTTTAGTTTCGAACAGTCCAATCTGTAATTTCTGCCGAAAAGAATATTGATAGCTGGAAAAAAGTTTCGGAATTAAGTTTATTTTCGAATCATTTGTTTACCGATATTATAAGTCTGCAACATTACGCTACTTTTTATAAAGTGCAATACAACTATTTATAATTAAAACATTTTGGCTTGCTCTGTCGTATACTCGAAATCTACCAGGCATCACAAATGAACTAAACAGAAATTTCAGTGATAAAGTTCTGTGTGCAGATTATTTATTCGGAAAAGTACTAAGAAATTGCCTAAACGCGTCTCCGGTAAATAGTATTTGGAACCGACTTTACTATTAGACAAGCCTTGTGATAAATTTGGATTTTTTAATAAAACTGATGCATTCGAACTAACGTAACCTAGCTAACAGTTAAAACAAAAGCTTTCAAAACCTTGTTCGTAGTTATTATCCGTTGATTTTTTTTAGTTTTCCCGGTACCCAGTTCTAATTAATACCTTAAACCAAATCATACTAGACACGGGACAAGACTACAGTAAATTCTATAGAGCACAAATAAAACAGCAACTAATAAAATTTAGAACCTTGTCTTTGGAGGTTGGTGGGTAAAACAAATTCTTCACAGTACTACAATAACTATGATACTATCGTCATAACTTTATCATCAGCTAATTCCACACGTGTTTTCAATGGAATCAAAAATGTTATGAATATCATCCGCAGCCTCTAGGGTGCCACTGCTGGGCATAACCCCTGTCCCGTATCCGTTTGACTTGCGATATTAACCAGGTCGTCAAGCCATCTTGTCGGCAAACGACATACACTGCGGTTACCCTGTCATGGCCACCATTCAGTTAGTGCCTTACACCACCTATTGCCCGCTCGCCTAGACACTCATCATAAGACATTAACAATTACCTGTATGGGCTTCATTGGTGGGGGTAGTTCGACATCTGCGGCGTCGTCCTCCGCCTCGTCGAGAGCGCCGGCCACGCCGTGCCCGCCCTCGGCCGCGTCATCACGCCCGTGCTCGTTGGTGTATGGCAGCTAAAGAACAAAACACAATCATGTCAATCAACATCATAATTAGTGGCAATACAATCCTTAATAGAAATAGTTCCTGGATTACTTGAGGTCGTATTATGTCATTTAAGGTCGGTTTATAATGGCCTAAGAGACCGTGGTACATCGACATTCATTCATCTGATAACCAGATGAAATATAGTTTTATATTTTATCAATTATTTAAAAACACGTCTATAATAGCTTGCCTAACGAAAAGTGTTCATGGCTATTTTTAATTAACTTCTTTTCTAATCGCTTTTATCTTTCTTATACGATACCAATTTTTATTGGTAATCAGATCGGTGTAGTTATATTAATATACCTGTTCATACCAAAACTTGGCAATTAGTAATTTTTAACGCGTCATCAGTGCACTTTTAAACTTGATTTCGGTGGATTTTTTAGTCACTAAATGTAATCGAATCGAGTGACAAAAATTATCATACTCCTTGCCAGACAGCCATGAAAAGTAAATAAATAGACAAACCTTCCAAGGCATATTCTCTATCTTAAAAACATCATTAAAAATTTATTGATTTCGCTTATAGAGTGAAGAATAAAAAAAAAAATTAAAAATAGCTATGAACACATTTCGATAGACAAGCTATTATAGGCCTGGATGTTATTAAATTATATTGGATAGAAAAATATGTCTCATCTGGTAATATCAGTTGAGTGACGGTCGATGTACCACGGTCTCCCTTACCATTAAATTGTATGGTGAAAAACAATGTAAAAAACCATTAAAGTTGAGTAGCGTTCCAGTTTTCGGGCGTTACAGCCGTATTCATAATCAAGTAACTATTATTAGTTGAGTAAACGTGCTGCCATTTATCTTTGTTTTTAATTAATTGTAAAGGAAAATATTTTCTTTAATAATTACTTTTGCTTATTACTTTATTATAAATACGAAGGATATATTTTTTGCTGCTTAGGGAAATGTTTCATCCATTCTGACAAAAAAGTTAAAATTATATTATTTTAAATATAAGAGTTATTTCGGTATTGAAAAATGAGTCCTCATAATAGAAATACATATATAAAAAGCCGCGTGGGACTAACGTGGGATAACGCCAGGCAGAAAGAAAATATCAATAGAAGCTTAGAATAATCTTCTATGAATATAAATATGTAACAATGTTTACTTCCTCTATATTGTATCTTGATTTAATCATCTAGAGAGAAACGAATTATGTACGTATTCATTGATGTATTATGAAAGAAAATATAATTAAGAATATCATCGACATATTATATACCTAGATTAAATTTAAGGACGCTTGCTCATTTCATTTAAAAAGCTACTGTATAACACATGCATAGGGTTATATTTGTGTTGATTTAATTAGAATTTGTGATCTTTTTCTTTATTTTATTTATTATGACCACCGAGACCACTTTTTAGAAGGATATTTGCAAAGAACTGTGCATCTAGGATATAATATTATATTTATGAAGAAAATAGCTAACAATTTCTATTCGTTATTCTAGTGGTAGTATCAATTTAACTCCAACATGTAGTTGACTGCACATACGACATAACATTGTTTTACCACTACGTTAACTTCGACAGAGAACTTTCACAACTTCATCGTATTTCCACATACAATTAGTTTAGTACGATAGTTCAGTAGTACTGAACATATCCGGCTAAGTTTCATTGTGTTACCTTCTGATGCAAGTTTTCGTACACTGTATTAATAATAATATAATATATTATGTATCCACTGTCTAACAGTGACAGTATGTTCAAAAATGATTTTGTTGGTCTAGTGGCAGCATATATGGGCTGTGGACCGGAAGGTCGTGGGTTCGATTCCCAAGTCGGGCCAAGCGAATTCTCTAATTTAATTTGCCCGGGACTGGATCCCTCAGAGGTTGATGTCAGGCAAGCAGCCGGTCGTAAAAATTTAGCCAAATCCTTTCTGCAACATGCTTGAAAAAGTGTGTTGCGCCGACCCTACATAAAATAGACGATGAGTTTTTCTACCACATCGGTACAATTATAATCTGATCATAATTATCTTATTGAAACATACGGAATCGTTCCGTCTTTATTCTATTAACATGCTGGCTACAATTCTAGGGTTACATCAATTCCAAAGCCAACTCTACTGAAAAGCTTTTATTGTGTGCGATTTGGTTAAAAGCAAATTATGTTCTTAATCAAGCTTGATCCAGAAAGGCTCCTGCTTAGTTATTAGTATTACGATTTGCTACCGACCTTGACGGCATCACCGTCTGGAAGATCCAGTGCCGGGCAAATCTTATAAAATCCGAGTAGCTTCGACCTAGCATTCGAACCCAGGACCTCCCGGTCCTTAGCTCGTATAGACTACCATTACACTAAGATGACATGTTTTTTTGTATGAATAAATTTTCATAAACTTTCGATACAAGCGTCGCGTAAATATTAAAGAGCTAACCTTCAATTTCTTATCGGAGGGCACTTTCTTGAAGGGCGCCGGTTTATCCGTGGTGGCCGGGGACTGAGCGCCGCTGGGCGCCTTGTCGGTCTTGCCCTGCGACGTCTTGCGTAGTCCGAGCCATCGTCTTCTTCAACGAAACCAACCAAAACACTCAAGTTAGCCCAAGAGTAATATAAAATTACAATGTTAAAAAAATAGAAAATGTATAAATTATTATCTAGGCAATTGTATAATAATATAACTATGTCTATAATTTTTACATTATGAAACTAATAAAGTACGTACTGATATGACAACAGAAACTCTAACGTGTAAACGTAATAAAAATAATACGACAATGCCCAGCTGACGAGAGATTAAACATCGACGTAGCAGTGTCATAATTCTTGTGTCCGTAATTCACTATAATTTTAGATTTACAACTCTACCATTGATCCGGAAAGAGTTTACCACTATAAGCGAAATAAATAAATCCTGATAGTCAACACTCGATGCCCTTGTAACTTGTAAGAAAGGTTACTTAATGAAATTATAAACATTACCAAAATCCCACACAACGAATGAAATACAAACAACGAATTATTTTTGTTACTAATTCGAAGAACCTCAAATTTGCTTTTCTTGGAATATAAACAAGGCACAACCTACAAAGACAATCGAAACTTACATTGTTATTATAATGTATTGATTACACTGGTTTTACCAGAGTTTGGATAGTATTAATTACCCGTAACAGAAATAACAAACTTTATAGCAAGCCAAGAAATAACTAGATCTCTAACAATAAAGAAGTATTGCTGTTCAATTAGAACTGTAAACTCTTACAAGAAATTGAATCCAACAAAGAACATTCTTGTAAACAAGAAACACTTTAGTGAGCACTTTACTGTAAACTGTAAAATTAACATTTAATATTCTTTTATACCAACAACACCTTTATCACGCCTGAAGCAATTTTATGCTATCCTGTGTGATGTTGCTTTTATTTTCTCATTTCCCTTTGCTAAGTTGTTTGCCATGACTTGTGTTACCTCAAAAATAACATGGTTTGAGAGGAAAATACAAATTGAAATTGTGTTCAGAGTATTACAAAAACGAGAAAGCTTAAACAAATATTTTATTATATTAAGATACAGGTTTACTTTTTCGAAACGAAATATCGGTTCTGTTTTGTATTTAAAGTTTAGTATATCAATAAATTATTGTGCATAATATATCCTAATATTACAACGCTCAAACGTTTGAACGTCGAATGATACCGACTGTAAAAGTTCTTTCACCCATAGAATGTAGTTCCTGAGTGACATGTTTTTCCTGGGAAAAAACTATTACGAGAGCGGAGCCACAAGCAACAACTAGAAAATTACACGCAATCTACCAATTATTGACAGCTGCCCTGGCCTTACCCGTTGGCGAAATGAGAAAGCGTGGTTGCAATCCCTGTACCGACACAAATGTTTCTGTAGTTTATAAATCTATGATTTGAGACCGAAAGTATCTTGTAGTTGACGGAAGTAGCAAGTTTCAGACAGTCAATCAGTACTAAGAGTACCGCCCATCTTCCGAATTAGTTTTTATACTCCCACAAAAGAAATAATTTTTATCCCTACGGACAATGTAAATATCGAAATTGTCATGAGACAAAAATGTTTTCCCATTTTAGGCTTTTTATCCCGTACTACACCCGAATACTATAAAATGTAAAATATACAAACGATTAAAATACCTACGTATAAGCACACATGTCAATGATGTAATATATAATAATACACAAAAACATATCACTACCGTCCTACCCCAGTATATTCACGTCCTATGCAGTATTCTACTTACGGCGAAGGCACACAATAGTTTACATTCGTGCATTCACGCGAACGAGACGACGCGACGGGGCAGCGTGGCGATCGGCCAGCACTAGACGAAGCCAGTTAATTATTATAATGGCCTAGGTCAAAAGGAATAGCAAAAGGACAAAGAACACACTAAAGCGGAAATCACTGCACACCCAGCTACATATCGTTCTGTGTCTGGCTCTGGAACTCTGGACTGGAATAAATTGTGCCAGAAGAAAACACTAGTTCCCCTCATCATATACTAAATAAAATTAAATATATTACAGCAAAGATGACAACAATAACAATAATCTATTGGAATTCACATTTAATATTGCATTTTTTTCAAGTAGTACTACAGGATACTTGTACTCGTAATAGAATATCAATAAATAATTGAAACCAACTTCTTTATATTCATATTCCTTCATTATGTTACTGTTACTGCATCTGGAAATCTGCTTCATTATCTAATTTATAAAATAAAAATACAACCGTAATTACCATTACGTCTGATTTGGGATTGTCGGTACATTACTCTATATTATGCATAACATTAATTTTGGGGTGTCTGAGCGGCTCGGCGCGGCGTGCGGCGCTGCTCACTTGTACACGCAGAGCAAACCGCACATCGCCTAATGTTACCGGACACCCAAACCGCATTGCTTGGATTATCTACCGCGACAAGTTTATCTGTTTCCCTATCTCTCGATCAAATACATGATCATGATGAATATGTTATTTCGAAAGGCAGCTAACGAGTAAAGGTTTCCGAATCATAATTTATGGTATTACGGGTTTGATACCACTGTCTTAAATAAAACCGACGTAATGTAGCTCGCTGTTGCGTTGTGTTCGTGGAGTGCGATTTCCTTTGGCGTAAACCTCCTCCCCTTCCCAATCCCTTTACAATTTAACCCGTCCTCTCGCTTCACAGCCGGCTATTCGCTAGCTGAGCCACGGAGACTGTCAAGTTATCAAAACAAATATGACACACTATAGAGGTAGGTTAGGGAAATTTCAACCTTAGCTTAGCTTTAGTTTGGCGAATAGCATTACAGCTTACGTAAATATTTGATATTCAGTTAATCAAATCAAACTCATGGCAAACTAAGTGCAGCAGGTACGTTCTAAGCTACATCACAACATATTTAATTTGTTAATAATTGTTATCTAGTTATTGCAGATTTCCGAATTCACTAAATCGTTATGTAATGAAAGCTAAATTAAACAGCCCATACAATCGAAACAATTATTTGTACAAAACTTTACTGAAGCCTAAGTTGATATGTATATATAAGACACATGTGTGGGTTGACGTCAGGCAGGCGGCCGGTCGTAAAAATTAGCCAAATCCTCTCTGCAACGTTCTTGAAAAGTGTGTTGCGCCGACCCCACATTAAGGTGGGATAAGGGCAGGTAGAAAGAAAGAAAGAAAATTATATTTAAGTGACAGTTATCCTTACTTCGGAACCCGATTTTTTCTAAAATATGCATATATTAATTTAGGTGTTCTATGTAGTTCGCTGGTGCAGCTCTGCCTACCCTTTCGAGGTTACAGGCGTAAATTTATGTTAGGTTTATTTAAGTACTTTAGAACTTTGGCTTTTTCTTTGAGTTGACGAAGGCAGTAAAAAATCTTTTACCAAATTATTAATAAAATTAGTCACTTAATTATCCTACCTAATTAGTCTATATTGCAAAAAAAACGATTTCATAATATTATGAACATTACTTAAGCTTGACCAGGGCCACGTTTATTTTTAAAGTTTAACATGAATCTCCTCGGAAGGCTTGAATGCATCCATATGTCCGAGCATCTCTATGAATGGAGCATTTAAACACGTCTGGATATTTTATTCATCGATCTTCACTGGCTTACGCTGACCCACAAACTTGAAATTAATGCTAGAAATATGATATTTTAATCCCTATGAATGATCAGCTATGTAAAATATTGATATAATATATACTTAGTTAATAAGGTAATTAAATAAAGAAGTATGATTACCCGAGTGTCAATTTACGCACAAATCTATTAGCAAGATTCAAACTCACAGCTACTAATATGATTATTAGCTTATCAAGTTAAATGGCCTTAATCTATAGTTAAATCTTAAATGTTACGAATCCGTAATTGTACGTTTGAAAATCTTAAGTGAATATCGCTATGAGTGTTCCACTAGCACAGAAAACACAAGATCTGAGAAGCGCAGCGCTGAAGATGTTTGTCGAAGAAATGTATCAACGATAATAGTGAAATGTATGTGCCTCGGGAATCGGGATTGCCGTCGAGTGTACTGTATGCATCGCGAGAAATGCTTTGAGGGAAACCCACACAAATTACGTAGAATACACACTGCACTTTGAGTCTTTGTTGTTCGTGCTAACATCCACACACCCCGTTTGAGTACCGACATTTCAGTGCTGAATGTATTTCTATTTACATACGTAAAATATAATTATCTAATTACTAACAAATATACTATCACGTTCTATTCATTAAAATATATTAGCAGCGTTGGCGACTGTGGAAGTGAAAGTTACAGTTTCGGAACCACTACCGAAAGCACACAGCTCAAAACTTTTGGAAGTTAGTTGAGACTTCATAGTTAATTATTGCTAACTTTGAGAGTGAAGTAATACTATAGTATGGAAATCGGCTTACCTAAGAATTCTACAGAAGATTGTCAAAAGTAAATATGTGCAGGACACCAAAACGAATTACAGCAATTAGTTAGCGCATAGACTTAGGCCCAACCGATCTCGTTAGTAGAGGAAGACCGAATTTAGGAGTGGGACAGAATAAATCAATCCTGATATTATTACACAGGACGTCCACTGCTGGACGTAGGCCTCCCCTAAATATTTTCAGATCGATTACTAAGTTATGTTACATAATGTAATACATACATAGACAAATACCATTACCATTGAGGTAGGCAGAGACAATGGTTTTCCAGTTGCTATTATACTGATAATATCATATCATAACGGTTAAAAGTAATATATTTTCATCTGTATTGAATTCGAAATGGAATACGCTATATGAGATGCTAATTTCATATGTACATATACGCTAGAATGTATATTCGGATAAAATACAATTATTCTCAATGTATGTATGTAAAAGAGTTATCCTTCTCCATCATTTATTTACTCATAAAACGTTTTTGCTACATAATTTCTGCTCACATAGATACATACATAGACTCACGCCTCAATCTCACAGGGGTAGGCACTGACAACGGATTTCCACTATATTCATAATTTCTTTAACACAATAAAAACCTATTAGTTAAATTTAAATTACTGAGTTAAATTTTTTTCCGATTCTACATTTTGATTTTGATTTTATCGCAGTCATATTACGGGATTCAATAAAGTAATAACTTATAGGTATGTCACATCACATATAAAATGTAATACCTGTACTGTACGTTACAAACGCACTCGCTGAACGGAATAAATTATCGAGCGGCTCGAAATGTGATTAAATTTTGTGAAAGCCTAATAAATTACATTCGGCTCATACCACTTTGCTGAATATCGGTCAAGAATGAAATAGGTGTCTGTATTTAGACATTAAATGTTTTTGTAGATATATTATAATAATAACGCGTCTGCGAATAAAAGCTTGCAATATACACACGTATATTACTAGCTTTTATTCGCAGACGCGCACGCCTGATCGTTCTTTTGGGACTCTGTGTATCTTGCATGACTGCGGATAAATTCTGACAGGATTTTTCAGAAAAAAAAAATAGCTTCCCAAGTATCAAGCCTTCTTCACTCCAAATCTTACCAATGACGATTCAATGGTTTAGCCGTGAAAATATTATTAACTCACTTTAGCATTTATAACATTAATATTTATATATTATGTATAAGTAAATCTGTTCCTATTGTAGTTTATATTATGTTATAATGTATTTTTGTTGTTGTTGTTGTTTTAAGTAAATAAATGGTTTAAATGGTTACAAATATTATCTCTAGAGGTATATACCTTTTTTTAAACTGGGAATGTACCGACTATACTGGATCTAATATTTAGTTTGATGAGGACGTCAAGGGAAAAACAGACAAAATCTAACGTGAGTCGTCAAGTCATTGTGTATTGTCATGTAGTCCTCATCAGTAAGAATTAGATATATTGGCCTTAAGAAATTCGACCTTCATACACTGTTTTTAGTATGGCTTTAAATGACCTATTTCAAATACTCAAAATCGTTTACAATTTAGACCAGCACTATAATACAGTGTTCTTAAATCTTAAACGCTTTACTTTGATTATGGGAGAACATAAATTTGACTTAGGAGACCGAACGTTCCGACAGGGCTCCGGACTCATTTATACTCCGCGTAGAATATTTAGATACATACAATGTGCACTGATCATGTTGCAGCATCATAATATATTTCAGTATTATATTAAATTACATCTAAAAAACTAAATTTAAAAAAAAACGGAGATTAACATAAAAGCCCATTGTCGACGCAGGTATCTGTGGATATATTTGTTGTGAATAAGTCACATTGAATTGAAATGTGGAATTGTGATATTCACTGATTAAAAAATTGTATATTGTTTTTATTTCATTAACATGATAGCAATCAACTAATATTGAAATATGTATCTACATATTATTTTTCACTCGTCTGAACAAATAAATTAACTTGATAGATTTGAATTGTTTGCTTTGACTTTGGTAGGACATAATTCACTTTGTTTATTTACATTTACTTTAGTAACACGACGTAGTAACGACACTTATAATGTATGATACAAGAACATCGTTATCTTTATCGTATAATTAGATAAGTATATGTAACTTTATTGCAAGTAACTAAAATATAGATACCTAATAGTAAACTTCCACAATAATGCAATAACGTTCGACATCAAACTGATAGGTTTGAAAACCACACCTGGACACGAGTAAACACACGCACTCATCGGCGGAATAGGAAAGCAAATAAACAATTTTAAACCAGATTCCACCAACTTCATAAAATTAAACTCGCCAATCCAAATTCCATTTTGAACTTTTGAAACGCGTGCTCGCACAACCCAAGGGCTCTCTACCGCAATGCGGTCGTTGGGCCACTATGATAAAAAAACACGCGAAACTTATCACTCGCTCGTACAACGCGGCGCACTAAATGAAACATAGGCTAATGATCAGAACTCACTTCACATGCACTACTTGGTTCCACATGGAGATCATGTGGCGCAGACCGCATCGCCTCACCGCAGAGCTCACGTGCCCGTTCCCTACTAACGTGCAAACACTTATGCACAAACATTGTTATCTCAATCCTGCAAGGAGCCAATAATAATCGGTTCCGAACAAGGAGCCCTATCTTGATAAGTGACGCGCGTGGCGTGGCGCAGACGGCGCAACAACGCCTTTGCCAAACTGGCGCAGGCGACGAACGCGACGCGCGACTCGCGGCCTCTCATAACTCAACGTTGCTATCGACTTACTATTGAATGCCACAATAGTATTACTTTTTATAACATTATATTACCTATATTATTATTTTAAAATTCAAAATTTCACATGATTTTCGATGTAATTTAAATAAGTTATTTCAAGTTGAAATCTAAATATTATATCAGAAATATAACGAAATTCGGATACGTTTCAGAAAGAGAAAGTCCTCAATTAGTCTATAATTTCTTACATATGTTACGCGATATCTCCGCCGAATGTGGACCGAGTTTCAAGATTCTTTATAGAGCTTAATTCAAGGGTGGTGCCATATAAATTTAATAACAATCTGATAAGTTTTTATTATTGTAAAATATTGGACATAATTTTCCGAGAAGCAGATTTCAGATTTCACATTATTACGAAATTTTCATGATTTTATGTTTGCAATAAACATATATTTCTCGCGCGACACTGCAGATATGTATGTGGCTATCGACATATAACTTACGAGTAGATATGTATTTAATTATTTACGAGTACAAATTGTATTCTGTCTCCAACAAGAAATACCTACTTACATTACAAACATTGGATAATCAAATGTGTGAATACAATGGCGACGATAAGATAATATAATAAAAGAAGTGACGTTTAACTATCTGTGGAAATGTTTAACTGTATAAATTGTAGGTTAGTAATTACCTACATTACACATTTTTAAATCGACATAGTTTCGTTATTACCCATCTATTTAAAAAAACAAAACATTTGAATGTGATGTCAGGTTATACAATGTTTATACATACGACTATTGATAATTGTAGAAACCGTTTTTAAATTGAATTAATAATTTACAAAAGACGATGACATTTATCTTTTCGCCTTGCATTTAAGTAACAGGTCCTCTTGTGGAAAATACAATTAATTTAAATAAAGGTAGGTATGGACAAAGGGAGGCCGGATGGATGCAGGCCGCTTCGAACGTCGCGTCGGACTGGAAATGTTTGGGGTGGACTTTGTTCACCAGTGAATATCCTATGCTGATCTGTGGCTGATAATGATTATGATGGAGAAAACGATAACTATCATACGTTTTTGCAACAGTCAATTGCAAAAAGTTTCCCTTAATAATTCTATGCACAAAATTATGACAGTGTAATATAGTGAATGAATTATATTTTTGACAATTCACCTTCGCGATACCCTTTTCCGCGATTCACCAGATTCAGTGCTGAGGGGAAAATTGTAGGAAACAATTAATCATCAGCTTTATTAGGATGGAGTCGCGCCGCGCCGCGATCCTCTCAATGAAGACGCGGCTGTCTCCGGCCCGCATTGTTTGTTACCCCGATCCCGAACACCTCTCAACGACAAACTATTGATTGTTATTGTATGCATACACGAAAAGTTTATAATTTCACATTGAGGAATTTTGCTTAGTTGCTTTTTAGAATAACTATAATATGGTTCGTAATGTGCGTCTAAAAAGTAGTAATGAAAAGGTACAACATTGATTTTAAAATTGTTATATGCTTGTTAAAACCTAAAACATAAATACATACATGCTAGGTACAGTCGCACAGTGAGAGGCCAACTATTATAAAATGCTCTGTTCACTTTATAGTCAACGTTTATAGGACATAAACTATTAGAGTAGCCACTTCTTCATGTATGTAAAAACAGTAATACCCACAAAAACAAAAATTTTACACCACCTCTTCTATTCAAAGCCATTATATAAAAACCATATATAAATTCCAATATACGAACAGTATTCACCGGCAAAACATCACAACAGTATCCTTACAACAATGGATTCGACAAAAAACTCACTATCACTGCGTAATATCGATACGATGAGTAACCGCACTGATAACCACCGTAATTACCGGTCATTAATAAAATAATAATGGACGTGTAATTAGAGTACCGTGTCTGATTAATGAAAGACATTTCACGCTTGCGACAACTCACAACAACCTGATCATGTAATAGCAACAACACGGGGAGCAGGGGCGGCGCGCGGTGCTCAATTCTTGGCCGGCCATGGTACCTGTCAGCACACAACCAATAAGCGACTGAGCGGCTAAATACCCACTATCTTTCGAGGAATTAGATAAAATTGTACGTAAGATAAAATATGACTAATAGAATACGACGGCGAATCGGTTCACGCGAGATAGGTACCGAGTACCGACAGATAGCGTAATTGTTTTTAGAAGGAAATCCTCGCTGCTCGTTTCCAACTGTATTATGTTTTGGCAACAATAAGTGTTTGTGACGTTAAATGAATTCGTATGTAATGCGACTAATGCGAGTGTCCTACGTTTCGCTGTGTATTGGGAACATAATCACAAGAGTTGTGTTACCTAACAGTTGACTGAATGAATAGACAAAATCTGGTGTAAAATGTACATATTATTAAACGATAAAGTATTTTGCATGATGAAAAACGCTTTTTATGCGAAACAACCTAACAATCAACCTCACAAGTAGCACTTATACGACATCGGATATTAAATGTGAAGATAATACCTCTATTTATTAACAACGAAAATACATTAACAAATTATCTATTGCAAAATCTGAAATGCATAAAATATAGACATGGTTAAATTATTATTCTTAGCTATAATTTAACGGAAAATGGTTCTATGGTTCTATATAATCAATACCATGTGTTCTGTCTAACTCTAGTAAATTATAGCTATTTCAACTGGACAGTGTGTATAAGGTAGTTTACTCACCCACTAAATCCGCGCCGTTGTTTGCCCGGGCTGGCCGCGCTAACCGTGCTCCCGGGGTCCGAATTGCTCGCCTCTGTTGACAAAAACATTCATGTAAATTGTGACGTAATGTAAATTTTTTTTCCTTTACTTTTAAATAAATAACACCCATCAGTCACATACATAGTCCTGACCCCACACTAAGATCGAGTCTTGTGTCGTGGGCATCAGAAACTACGAGAGACTTTCGGTCTCACAACACCCAGACTCGAAGCAAATATCTGTAGGCCATACAAATATTTGTCTCAGTGCGATAAACACCGCTGATAGTAATTCAAACATTGACTAAAACATGCGGAAGAATTAAAATTATAAAAAAAATCTCTATTGGCCACTCGGTAAGGTACGATTACCGTCCTAAGAGGCGGATACGATCCCCTGGTCGGGAAAAGTGATATTGAGTTTTTCAATTCAGCATCAGCACGAGTCTAGGAAATGTGCGCGGTAAGGCGATAGGCTCGGCACATATAGATATAATAATATCTGAGACGGAAATAAGCTTGGCGAAATGAGGTGTTCTAATTCTCTAGTTCGCCTCTGCCTATCCATTCGGGAATATAGGCGTAAACCTATGTATTTATGCGTTTATTGTTCAGTATTCGCTGCATGAATTCAAACCAAAAAAGAATATTATTTTTCACAAATTGATTCACTCTATTCAACGTAAAAAGAAGACAAACACCTGAAAAAAATAAAAATGTTTTGATTCAACAGAATGAATGCATTCTCAAAACAGAATAAAATCCGCTATGGAAAATCTCTTTAAATACAAATATCCGCGTATTGTTAACACGGGCTTTCCGATGTGGGGATATGTGGGGATGTGTAAATTTAAATAATAGACCTAGGGCTCAATTAATGCGCACGTTCGTCACTGCTGCTTTTATGTAAACATAATAAATATCAAAGGGAACACGCAATGAAGTGGCGAGGCCTTTTGAATTATATATTTCATTCAGTTCACAATATTGGGTAATATTGTGAACTGAATGAAATATGGTTGCAAAGTGCATTTAATTTGTTGAAAACCATGTTTGAAAGATACCTACGCAGTTTTTTTTATACTAAAAATACGTATAAACATTTAACAGCTGGTATTAACCCGTCGGAGGCGGCACCGGAAGCGTATGCGCCACCGGAGGCCGAGCCGCCCGTGAGTATTTAAAAAATAAAAAATAGAAAATAGTTTAATTTTATACATTTTTTTTACAAATATTAATTTTGTAATAAACAGGTCGATATGGAAATCTTGTATGTTCAGCAGTGGACGTCCTACGGCTGATGATGAATAAACGGAATCCTGATTTCTAATTTCGGGGGGAGGTTTCTAACACGGTTTGCCTGGAACTGGATCCTTCAGGAGTGTTGACGTCTGGCAGATGCTATAATCTAAGCCGAATCCTTTCTGCAACATGCACGAAGAGGTGTTGCGCCAAACCCAAAATTAGATGGGATAATAAGGGTAGGTAGAAAGAAAGAAACCCAACAATATTCAATTAACCATCCAGCTTACGCGCCGGGCTGTTTCATGTTAATAACCTGATTCTTATTAAATCAAATGTCCAATGGAAAGCCTTGAGCACACCCCAAATCGTCGGCACGGCTCAAACGAAATCACAAAAAGCAAAAGCCACTTGTAGCAAAATTTTTAATTACACCATCCCGTCGCACTCGCGTCGCATCGTTCGGATACGAAGAAAATGGAAAGCGATGGAAAGCATTACAGTTTCCAGAGTGCACAGAGTTGCAATTCAATGAATTGGAGTGCTTAATCAGTTTTCCGTTTATGTATATTTCTATTATACCCTCAAAAGTAAGGTAGACTCTGAAAAAAAGTCATCTGATACTCAAAGTATGTTTATACAGTAATTTTAATTGGAATGGGTTTTAATTTGTTGCCGTCTAAGTTAAACATAATTTTGTTAGTCCGCAGCACATGTTTTTATACATGACGTTTATTTCAGATGTTAAATCCAACTTGTCATACAAAGTTGCTCCTTGTTCATACAGAACAGTTTATTATGATATATTATTGGTTTATTCGTACAAATAATATTTAAATAGCCTTTAACATACACGTTAAATTCATAATTTAAACAAAAAAACGAAACAAGCAATAGCATGGTGAGTAGCTCTAAAATTTTAATTAGTCAACAAACTCGAATACCTTAGTTAATAATGAATATTAACCATACAGGGGCTTTGTCCTAACGCGGTATATTTTATATCAAACTATGTAAATCACGCTATCTATGTATCTTTAATACCTAGTATTTATGTGAAATCGTAAAATTAATATTTTAAAAGACTTTTAAATAGACGGGGACTACGGTAAAGAGGCATTCATGCAATAGATATTAAGTTCCATCAAAATATCCTTCATTTAGCTCCTTTATTGAATTAATTACGTTGCCAATTTGGAATCATCATCATTAAAGCACGCTACAACCCATGGAGGGATTGCTGTCATGTAATCATAATAAGTCAGTTACGCTAAATCTAAGTAATATCGCTAATATCTTTGATTAATTAACGCTTTACAAATGAACAGATATTCACTAGACGTTTGAGGTATTATCACGTTATATACCAGTAGATAGAGAGCAGACGCGACTGTGCGACAAATCAACGTAATACGCATTCCACATTGGAATTCGGATGCCGCGCATAGATCACTGCAATATATTGATTAAGTTTGCACATAATTGAAATCTCAATAACATACTATCCACATGTTACATAGTTAACTATTATTTAAAATGCCAAAACGCGGAATTCTATATAGGTACTATATTAAATATTTACAATTCGCACTACAGATGGTATGCATATAGGAATTAATGCGGTTATTATTCTGAATTGCGACGGGAGTGACGAAAACCTAATTCATGTCTAAGAGGTTATACTGTATACATATGATGGGTTACCATGTCTTATAGCAGTAATGATATTTTGACGTTTTTGTAGCATGCCGCCCTTTGGTTATACTACTGGCGTGAGTGCTCGATTCTTGATTTCGATGATCTTGTGATTACCACAGCAGTTTTGTAACGTCACGTAGCACATTTTATGTCAAATTCAGCAGTTTCAAAATAGGTCATAGCTCGAGCTGTATTATCATTGCTGAAAAGCCTCGAAACAAGTAGGAACTAAGGAGTATGTTATCACTATGTTTATAGGAAAAGGGCGAATGAAATGTTTATAGGTGATGGGGACCGGACGTTCCCGATCATTCGCGAATCTTCGCTGTTTCACACAAACAAACCAACACAAACAACGAACTGTGTGTCAATTAACTTAGGATGCATTCCGACAACACTAAATGTCAACCTGAGTGTTTCATCATTCAAATAATCCACGAGGCGGGAAGTGAGGCGATGCCTTTTGCATACAAAAACGTTAACGGCCATCACCGATGAAACCTACCACAGAATTAATACATTAATTAATTAATTAATATGATATCCTACAATTGAATTTATGACTTAAAACAAACAATGTAGAGTATGTAATAGGGTATCGAGCACTCTGGTGTGAATGGTACATTCCGTCACATGTCAACATGCCTGTACTCTAGAGAGGACAATAGCCGCTGCATTTCGATGGAGCACATTGCTGTAATAGTTCGGAACCATATTATGTGATATGTAATGTCATCACCAGTGATTTCGGCTTTCTTTGTTCATTATAGACTACGAGTACTATACGTCATTAGTCGATAATATCTCGATATTACTTTTTAAATGAAATCTTTTATTGATATATATAAATGAGATTCTATTAGATACGTCTTTGAAGCTACTCCACGTTCGACCGGCGCCCATGAACACTTACGATAACAGAGGAATCGAATATAAATTAATATTATGTCAATTAGGTAAAAAAAGTTAACAACTTAAACCCCTGGCTCTACCATAGGTACTTCTGTAAGTAGAACTAGGCGGTAGACCTTGCCTGGCCTAACATCGCTTTTAACACAAGAGACTGTGATGCGGCAGTGTTCATGGCGGTGTATAAGATTTCCAAAGCCGCAATCTCCCTTCCACCTTTCCCTCTGCTTCGGAATTCGCATTGCTATTCAACTACCATTATCGCGGTGCCTCAGTATTTTAGATATTTGACCCAATGGCCCAATTTCTGACCTTTCGCAAAAAAAAATTCAATACAGAATTTATGTGAAATATTACTCGAAATGACAATAACCCTGAAACGTTAATATTGATGTCAGGGAGGGCAGCGTGTGAGTGTTTGCGATAACGAATTGAAGGATTCGTGTAAACGAAGACGATCCGAATTGAGTAGCATGCCATGATAGTGACAAGAATTCTATGTACCTTTAACTGGCGAGTGTCATGCCATGGATAATTTTGCTTCTCTGCTTTTACAATAAATTAGCATTAATAACACTAAAATATATTAGATTTCTAGGTAGGTATATACCTCTATACGATTTATGTATAAATACCAACAATGAAATGGAACTAAATAATAAAATAATTACACCAAATATGAAATTCCACGAAGCTAGATTGAATTGCAGCGGAATTGTAGATTTATTTAGTCAATAATTCGGTCCGTGCCTTGATACTATGTATCTCGTTGCAGACCGCCAGAACGTCTTATTCCCACTTCAAACATAATCCTTGAACCCGACATCGGAATTGTACGCTTAACGCTGCAATCCTATTCGAATCTTGTGCAATTATTAAACCGACTCTCATGGTTTCCACTGCCTGCATTAAGGCCCGATAACGTTTCGTACGTGGAAATTGACAATAGCAGTAGGGCGAAAGCAATTAAGGCACCTAGTGAGCGTGCGTGCCGGCGACCCATTCACCGGCTAGTTAATGTTGTTGATACACAGTAAATGGCAAGACTACCACCGCTGGAAGGTCGGCGGACGGTCAGCTATAAACCAATTAGTGGTAAAGGAGCACTCGCACGGTCATGTTAATATAGCCACGTTGTACTCGATCCTCAAGTCGACGCTAGAGCTACGATCAGGTAATTTGTTTTACTTCCATTTTCTTCTTGAAACGTTTTTTTTCTATTTTGAATGTCGCGACGGTTTTGATATAAATTATGATTTATACATTAAATTGACATTTTATAGTAGTTTTAGCTATGACTGAGAAATTCTGTCTTTTATTGCGGAATCACATATTTTTTTAATAATGATATAAGCTCCCAAAATTAAGTGCGACATGGCGAAAACTTCGTAAGTAATATCACACTGTGGGCCGGAAATGGGCTCGGCGAATCATTATTACATTAGTAGTAGGTTAGATTGAGTATGTGACGCCTGGAGGAAATATCAGTGCTGTAGATTTTACACAAATAAGTAATTTATTTCTTTTCGACCGACTTCCAAAAAGGAGAAGGTCCTCAAATCGTCTGTACTTGTTTTTTTTTTATGTATGTTACGCGATATCTCCGCCAAATGTGGACCGATTTTCAAAATTCTTTTGGTGTTTGATAGAGCTTATTTCAAGGGTGGTCCCATATAAATTTAGTCACGATCGGATTTGAAGTCGGTCCGTTAAGTTTTCAATGTGGTGATTATTATCATCATCATATGATAGGATCCCCTATGATCCTATGATCCTATCCTATGATCCTATAAGATCCTAATCTTATGGAGGGTCACTTGATGGCATGCGGTCCCTAGTCTTTAGTCATTTAGCATCATCACAGTTATCACCATGCTACCAAAATAATCAAAGGTGCATAGCGTTAAATTTTAAGAAAAGGATTTGAATAAGGAAGGACTGATTTTGGACGGCAAACTCACTATGACACGAAACAGAGACACTATGACAGAAACCTATCAAACAGGGGTTTTGAACCTGTAGAGTAAGCCGGCGCAATCGCACTGTAGACAACTATATAAAACGTGGCTCTACTACTCACAAACTAACGGGTAAGATATGCAACAACGCGGCAGCTTGCTCGTCTAGATAAGAGTGAGCTGTAGGATAAATCGAGATAAGGTGTAACTCTAAATTAGTAATAGCTGCAAGTCCCCCTTCATATGGTTTTATTTTAAAGTTGATAGAGAAAACACTGAATAATTTTAAAAGTACCGTTAATTTTGCGTTAAATTAATCAAATTGATTGTCAAATTCAACTATCCATGGCCAATAGGCGTGGGACACTGATTCAATTAGGGTTTAACTTCAACGCGTCACGTCACCTGACTACACATTAACGCACTTTGTTTGGTTAAATTAGTAGGCATGTCGCACGTATAACCTTCTTCATAATATTTTATTCACTGCACACATGACAAAAAATAAACACTACACCGCGGGAAGGCTATCAAGCGTATAGACCCACGAGGGTCGAACAATGTTTATAATTTCCCGTATTGTCGTGTACGTTATGTATGTACTCGTACAGTATGTAGGTCCGGTGGACCAGACGTGTACACGGACTACAAGGGAGTCACGAGACGAGTTAATTAACGGTACCTGCTAGCAACACCAAAGCCCTGTAGCACCACGAGCAGAGGAACATGTGGATGCCGCACGTCTCGAAAACGTCGACTGTCTGAAGCAACACGCGACACCCGCGACACCCGCGAGCCACTAGTAGTGTTGTCCAACCGCCACTACATTCAATATTCAATAACACGATTTTACTTTGCCTCTTGTGGATGTTTTTTGTTCGAAATCACACACATTACTGAACTGTTGACAGATGTTTAATTATGTTAATGAGTTTTGTTAATTACTTAGATATTTTGAGTCATAGTCATTATTACCAGTAATAATATGAAATTCGTTTTAGTCGCCTCCGTCGTCTAGTGGCAGCATATACGGGCTGTGGACGAAGAGGTCCTGGGTTGGATTCTCAGATCGGCAAAGGGAATTTTCTAATTTAATTTACCGGGAACTGGATCCCTGGAGAGGGGGTTGACGTCAGGCAAGCAGCCGGTCGTAAAACTAAGCCACATCCTTTCTGCAACATTCTTGAAAAAGGTGTGTTGCGCCGATCCCACATTAAAGTGGGATAAGGGCAGTTAGATATAAATAAAATGAAAGTCATTTTCTTGATAGTCATTTTTCGATCATATTTGATAAGATTTCTATATTTATATATTTAGTAGCTATTGTTGCGACCTTATTAGTTACATGAACTTATTATGAGCTCGGTATAAGGTTTCAATTAATAGACCACGATAGCATACGGCAGGAATCCTAGCGGGACTCTACCTTACGGGACTCTTAATTTGTGCAGGATCAAAAACAGCACAATTAATAAACATGCAACAATAAAATTTGTCTATCTGACTGTACCTTTGAAATTATTCCATAAAAATACCTAAGCATCAAAACGGTAAATAATTTAGATTAGGTAAAAAAGCATAAATACTACAATTTAATTATGTGATGGATGTGCTTTACTGGGGTAAACATCGATACTCATAAAAAACCCTTCAGTTCTTCAAGGCTCAGGGGGGTTACCACCACGTCTTATAGCAGGATTATTATAATCATACTTGCACCGATTCCCATACAAAACAAACGAAGAACGATTATAATAATACTGCTATAAGAGGTGGTGGTAACCCTGCAGTTATTTGACAACAATAATAATAATTTATTGTATGTATTCGGTGTTTAAAATTTTATTATGAGTTCGGATTGATTGCAAACAGACTAGGCAGGCCTACGGAGCACAGGCGGGGTGTAGTCAGCGTAGTCGAAAGCAGTGTTCCGTGAGATTGACTCCGGTATCGTTTGGTAGGCTTTGACATGGGCTACTATTGAATATCGATTATATTACGCACTCTATTGTACGATTCATTTCATATTATCAAAGTCGCTTCTGAAATCAATTTCGATTAAGACGGACGACATCATAAGTGCGAGCAGTTGATTTAAAAATGCTGTAAAACTGTTTGACATGAATGATAACAACTCCTTTTGGTGTGTGTTAGTATTTTAAGTTCTCATTGTCTCCTAGTTTCGTGAATAAATGAGTTATAAGAGGTATCTAAAAGTCGTTGCTAATATCCTTTTATATAAGTGATGCGCACGTACATTCGCCGGTCTCGTCAATACCCTAGCGAGTTTTTACCGTTCTACAAAATTACGAGTCAATGTAAGTAGTGTTAAAGCGTAATGATCTGTAATCTATTTGTAACCCGATTGAAATCAACGTACGATTCCGGTTGGCGTAAAGCCCAATTGTTATTTTTTCACAGCACCATAATGGCTTGTGGTGATTGTTGCATAACATTACAGTTTCATTGTCACGGCTGGAGATGTATTGCGACTGGGCCGTGTTTATTTTGTTGCGACCGCGAGCCGCAAGCCGCGCCCAACTCATCATTGTCATTGGTCTGTTTCGCAACTCACACTCGTATATTGTTATAATACAAATAATGGAATAGAGTATGGATAATTTCACGAACGTTTTTGAAACTGCAAATAGGTAAATGTCGGAATAGCATAGGCATGTGATATTCAAAACATGCCAGTCTTGTTCAATAATCGATAAATCTGAAATTATATAATGTACATTGTACAGGTTAATTCGATTCATACTAACATTATCAATACCTACAACATACTTAATAGCGATCACAGCATTGGGAATTGGGATATTCTACCTATCCGCGTACGTTCATATCGACGGACTAAGTGCCAATAATTCAATCAATATTTCTCTCGTTGCGTAGATATTTAGACGAGTGGCAGAAACGAAACACGAGATCTCGCGATGGCGCCGATCTACTACTACAGTTCGCTTCGTCGCTCGACAGCATATTGAATGTGAACGTTAAACTGTAAGTTCAGTCGTCTTTCAGTATATTTATGTTTTTATAGGGTAACTTGTAACATGGGAGTTGGGATAAATAAATTGTCATTAGAAACATAGGATTAACTGATTTTGTTGATCAAGTATTGAATACTATTAGGCTGACAATAATAAAATTATTGTTTTGCTCTATTAACTCATTATTTTGTGCTTATTAACATACACATACTATATTAGTATATAGTGTAAAAAAAGAACATATTATGCAAAATATTATGCATGTTACAAACACATTATTTCTAGTACCTAGAGTGAATAAAATGAATAAATAAATCTGATACATAAAATAATCTGGTTAAAAAAAAATGATTTCAAATTAATACTAGTAACTAGAGTGAATAAAATGAATAAACAAATTTGATAAATAAAATAATCTGGTAAAAAAAATGGATTTCAAATTAATAAATTACATAATTAATAAACATAAAATTAATACTCATTACAATACTTAATGAAAGTATCTATTTTAAAGAGAACCATAGATAAAAGGCCTTGCCTTAATGAAATATAAATTCCCTTTTGCGGCAGTCCGCCAATAGTGAATTAATTAGTAATTGTTAAATGAAATCGAGACATAAGCTACTTAAATGGCGTAATGAAAGACGGACCATCGATAAGCGGACAATGGCGATTTAAACCGGTGGAAAGTTCTCTGAACCTCTCCTATCAATAATACTTAACATTTAATATTTATTGAGAACATAAATGTTTCAATTACCTACGTACCTACATGATTTTTATAAATAAAATGCTCATAAGAAATGTAGCGTTGGATTCCCCTGAGCTTTCGCCACTGTTAGCTAATTATTAATATCGACCTCTAATGTAACTGAAATCACTTGAAAGCATACTCATAGATTGAATGTATTCGGGGACAAGTTACATATAGGGTATAGTTTCTCGGATTAATTACTTAGCAACATTTGACCACAAAATACGTCGGCAAACAAGATATACCAGCAACAACATATACCTTTTTTTTTTTTTTTTTTTTTTTTTTGTCGCGGGGAAAAGTGTTTTACCACTGCCGCCGCGCCCGGGGGGGTGGACGCGGCGGGTATGTCGGGTTCGCCGGCCTTACGACCCAGCGCCGTGATGCCCGGGAGAGATGGTCGACATCCGGGCGACGCTGGGCCGCGTCCCTAACAAATGCCCTACACCGGCAATACCGACTAAAAACCCCGCGGTGGCCTACTTCGGCGCATGAGTGGGGCGGTCCCGGGGTATCCTGAGATAGCCTCGGATTGCTACCGGAACCGCCCCTGCGCGGTGCCGCCTTGCGGCCCGTCTCCGATTTGGGGGGGGCTTAGAAGCCCCCGCCGCCGAAGGACGCCCTCGGCGTCTACGGCAGCACGAGGCCGACCGTCCGTGCTGCCGTCCGTCCCGGGGTCGCAAGTACAATAGTACTATAAGGGGCGCACAGCCCCCCGCTGCACGCCCGCGACCCCGGAAGGCCCCTATTAGTCGCCTCTTACGACAGGCAGGGGTTACCGTGGTGGAATTCTCCAAACGCCCCCATTCCACAGGGCGGGAGACGCCGGTCAGTCGTCCACCCGGCGCCTCCTACGTCTCCTTTGGCGGCGGGCGGGATCGCTCTGCTCACGATCCCGCTCGGCGCTCTCCTTCTGCGAGATGGCGCGCTCGCAGAAGGAGACCATCGCACGCCATGACCTCCGGCTGCCGACCATGGCGGACACCACGGCCGGCAGCGAGAGGTCTCCTCCGACGACTGCTATGAGAGCGCTGCGCTCCTCCACCCAGGCTGGGCACTCCTCAAGAGTGTGTTGGGCCGTGTCCTCGCGGCAGTTGCCACAATGGTGGCACACGGCGGACGCCTCTTTTCCGGCTATGCGACACAGGTACGCACCAAAACACCCGTGCCCCGTCAGTACCTGTGTCAGCCGGAATGTAGGCGCACCGTGGCGCCTGTCCAGCCACTGTTCGAGGACAGGTCGCACTGCCGCGACGGTCCTCAAGCCCGCACTCGGGCTCTCCAGCCTGGCATGCCACTCCTCCACGGCGGCTCTGCGAAACCTGGCCGCAATCTCCCTCGGGGCAAGTCTCTCTCGTTGTTGGGACGCCCCCTCCCGCCAAACAACATATACCTGCTGTGTCGGTAAAACAGGCCGAACATATGTTTTTTGAAAGCCAAACATTTTGCCCTTTACTTATAAAAATATTTGAGCGCTGTTTATCTTTATACCATAGGTTGTCCCTTTCATTTTTAAATAATGTAACGCAAGGAAAAAAGTGACAGGTTATTCTTAACCATTTTCTCAGCTAAAAATGCTGTTTTAAGTAAGGCCCTTTATAACTAGCTTTACCCGCTGCTTTACTCTTGATCTTTAATCTTCACACTAATATTATAACGGCAGTGTGTGAGTGTGTTTGCATGTTTGTTACTTCTTCATGCTCAAACGGCTGCACCAATTTTGATGAAATTTGGTACAGAGGTAGCTGACACCCTGGTTTTACACATAGGCTTTTATCTTGGAAAATAAAAATTTCACCTCCACGTAACGTGTAGGGAAGGCACCCTAAGAAAAAATATTTTTAGTTTTTATTTTTATTTTCGGTATGAAAGCTTATATACCCATTCCAAATTATAGCTCTCTACATCTCTAATAATAATGTCTCTGATATAAACGGTGGTCAAACAGAAAAACGGACGGAAGGATATGGCGAAACTATAAGGATTCCTTTTTGCCATTTGGCTTCGGAAAAAATAGGCTTCGATTTCATTTCATTACATGAGTCAAGACAAATTTAGCCCGGCCTCTTAGTGGCCGCCAAGTTAGGCTGAGACAATATGACAACATGGCTTTCAAGTTGCAGGTTCCAAAAATCATAATATACCCAAGCAATACGATTTGCCATTCTTTACGCATATTATGACACCTAGGCAAGGAAATAAATTCGTCAAACGGTGAGCGCAGTAGTTAAGTCCGAATTAGTAAGTTCCAAAAATCAGGAAAGAGTGAAGATTTGCGAATGTCTATACTAGTTTCAACTTCCAAGGCTTGTACCAGATGGCGCTGGATAGAACAATATCGTTTCCGAACCAATGTATGGCTCTGTCAGGTATCACCAGTGACTCGCAAGTTAGATATTGGCATCTGTATCTAGACTGTATGTATAATAACTTTCTGATTGCCGGCTTGTCTATATCCGTATATCCATTGGTTGTTGTGCATAATAGTGATTCCATAACATAAGCTCACGTCTGTATCCCCGGAGGGGTAGGTAGAGGCGCACTAGCGAACTAGAACACCCACATTTCGCCGAGCTTAGTTCCGTCCCAAATGTGATAGGCGGCGAGTCTATCGCCATATCCAATATCACTTTGCCCGACCCGGGGATCGAACCCGAGACCTCAGGACGGTAGTCGTACCGAAATACAACCACTCCACCGAGGCAGTCCAATTCCAAACTTGAATAATCCACATATTGAATTATACTGAAACCCTGATTTATTAAGGCCGCAAATATCACACTGGACGCAGAAAACTGGAATAGTGACATGGGAGGTGGTATGTTACTATTTACAAATCCATGGTTACTAAGTTTATGGAATAATACGTTCATTTTAAATGCATAGTATTCAAGCCAAGGTAGAAATTTACATATTACATACCTACATATCTACAGATAGTTTTAACGAATTAATCAACTAAAGATAAAAAATCCACATTAAATTATTTCAGAGATGGATACGGAAGGGTTTTATTGACGTAACAAAAAAATTGTGTTAACAAGGTGGATGTCGGCACTAAAGCTCGTTATAAGTGTTATAACCACATATAACTCTTGAAGGTGGAAAGTTGTCGGTGACGACGATTGCCAAATAAAATTATTTTAATTACGTAGATACGTCGCGCAATCCCTCTGTATATGGAGCGGGTAACCCAGTGGCCGAGTGGTTGCGTACACGGCCCTGCGTGTGCCGCCGCCAACTTTACGTTCGCTCGTCCAAACTGTACCAGTACGCAAGCTCGATGCGCGTAGTATTGTTACAACGGCAACAATAACTTTGCACTTGTGTACAGATGCGATGTTATATTTAAATCGTGGCTCTCATCCGCAATGTTAAGGTTGAATTCCGGAACGTTTGCGTCACGATGACACGTCCGTGTATGGGATTGTACTACCCAGCGTTGAAATTGAAATTTGCCAACTTCACTCTTTCCAAAAAGTATCATGAACCATTTATATAATTTGTACTCCGTCTACAGACCATTCACTCATTCTAAAGCAGTTTTAAATATTTGTTAAGCCCATATCACACATCCTCCCTTGCTTCTCATGCCAACTGATGCTAAGCGATCACCACTACCGACAAACACCCAACAATACCAATATTATAGTGAACGTGTTTAAATAAACAGTGGATTCTGTAGCATAGCGCGAGTTTACATGTTTTCCTTGTAACAAAATGAAATATTCCTGGAGGAGAGGAAGTAACTTTAAACTCAAACCTTTGAGTAAATTATGCCTCGTACTTTCAACAAGCTTAAAGGAAAGTCAAAGAAAAATGACTGTAAACACATCAAGTATTTGTAAACACGCTATGTAATAAGTTGCTTTAGTAACAAGTTAACAAATCGTTTACACGACTGATTGAAGAGTTTGCCGGTTAAGAAGTGTAAAACAAAGATATACAAATAAAATTCGTACTAATTTATAGGTACGTCATGATTGCTGATATTTAATTATTAGTTATTTATTTAAGTTATTAATTTATTTTTCAAAAAGAAAGTTTATGTGCTGATGTCGACGGACTGGACATTTCTTCATCTAGAGGTATATTATGTTATTACATAGCCGTATGTTGGAAACCATAACTGTAAGCAAGCAAAAGTAAACCAATCAGCAAAGGGACCGGCAACTCTGACATAACCGTTACGTTTCCCCCCAGGCGTAGCGTCAGTGATATAACACTTTTCCCAGCGATAACAAAAAAAAAAGTCCGTAAGCATAACACTGAAATTTGTTCATTGAGGTAATCTATTAACATAATTTACTGTTACCTGTTTCCCATTTATTTAAAAAGATCACACAATTTGATTGAGCTCTTTCACTAATTAGAGATATGGTCGATACTTATACAAGTATATTATTATTCTACTATTACAGTTACACCATATCAATAGTGGTTAGTTAGATCGCATTTCGACCGCATAGGTCTGTGAATACGAGCAGTATGTAATCAGACGTATAATCATATCATCGATAAATGTCTTCTACGGATGACCGAAATGATGTCTTGATCTAATCATTAAGATCATCACGTAGGTACATACCTAGTTTATATAAGGTCAACGAGACGTAATAAAAAATTGGATTGACTATGTTTGATTTTATACACATTTTTATATGTAATAGCAAATAAAAGAAAAGAGAAACCCTTCTGTAAAAATTGCATCGAAATTGGTTGAAAAATAATCACAAGTTAAAAACTCTACGGACCGACTTCAAATCCGATCGTAACCAAATGTATATGGGACTACCCTTGAAATAAACTCTATCGAACACTTAAAGAATTTTGAAAACCGGTCCACATTCGGCGGAGTTATCGCGTAACATACATAAAAAAAATACAGACGAATTGAGGACCTCCTCCTTTTTGGAAGTCGGTCGATGAGACAATAATTCATATTTTAAATTCTGCAATGAGCAAGAGTGGGGGCGTAGTGAAGATATGTTGCTATCCCTTTGCAAGTACCGTTATGGCCGTGATGTGATTATACTGATGCTTCTATTTCCTGCAGTTTGAAGGTTACAACAAATCTTCAAAGACATTTTTGTTTTTGATGACGCAAATTTCATATAATATTAATTTAAAATAATTAGTCAAGTACGCAATGTACTTAGAAAGGCTATATACACAACTATGCCAAAACAGAAATGTTGTAAGTTATTTAGTTTGTTTTTAACAATTACTACTCGACACTAACTTGTACCCACCACATAACGTTGCCATAAGAGAATGCCCCAAGGTGAATAAAAATTTTCAATAATAACCATTATGGTTACACTTGCACTTTAAATGGTAGGTAATAATAATAAATGAAAAAACCTAAAGCGAACATCTGTCTGTTGACATTTTAAAAGATTCGGCAAGCAGTGGTCATTACTCGTACGATTAACGGTCATAATGTTAAGTTTCGACTTGCTTTATAATTGATGACTGGAATTGACTAGTGTGTCGGAGATTTCGATGGAGCTTGTTAATTAATTTGTAGTTTCGACTTTTTATGATGGTAGACGATTCAACTAAACCCACATTTTAATAATTTCGCGCGCCGAAACGCAACACCACCTGACACGTTATTAGGTTTAATAAATTAACATAATTATTAGCTTTTAATTAATTTAGAAACCTTTTTTCGTAAACCTATATACCTCTATAACTCTGTTTATCTTCTCCTGTTGATAAGTGCACGTTTCTGGTCCCAACAATGCGTCAACTATGTTGAGTGGAATGTAGGTATACTAGAGCGTTAGAACGCAATATAAGACAAATAATTAGAAATTCTTCCTTTCAATCGGTCATAGTTGTGTGTGCCTCGAAGTCGTAATACCTCAACTGGTGTGCAATTAACGTGAAAATATGTATGTAGGTATTATCTAGATTTGTATCTAAGTTATTATTGTATATTTACCATATATTATACCATTCACGGCTCGATTCACGAGAGACTTGTAGAAGAGCTATAGATTGGCTACAATTATACTGAAGTACGCTTCTATCAAACCTTATTTCAAGCCCCCAAAAAATATAAGTTAAGTTTATCCTTTGGCAAATATCTCTAACAATCTCTACAAGATCAAGCGAACGAATCAAATTGGTGAAATGTAGCGTTAGTTCACCTCTGCTAACCCCGACCTCGTTGATACGATTATGATAAAAAATCTTAGCAAAGAAAACATTTTCGCACTTATAGCGATTATCGGCTATTGAAATAAAAATAAATAATTAAATAAAGAAAATGTTAAGTTTTCACAAGTCTGGGTTTCAATTATGCATTTATTCAAATCGGAGCCCGAAAATGTTACTGTACGTACCTACTTCGCTCACCACATCTTCACGGTGTAGGTACTTAGAAATCTTGCAGAGAGCTATAAACCCACGTACCATCGAAATTATACTACACTACTCCAGTGAAGCTTTAAAAGCTCACAAAAGGTTGTTATTGCATTTGAGGAAATATTATGGACACTTAAATATTGCGCTAGCAAATCCGTGACAAGCATTTGATATTAAAAGCGCCTTGCAGCACTTAGATAAATCTTTGTCTTAGTCCAATAAATTTAAGAAAATAAAATAATACAATTTTCCTTCTATCTGCTCTGATCCCGTTCTAATAAACGGTCAGTGCAACACACTATCTCAAACATTGTGCAGCAAGGATTCGACTTAGTTTTTTTATGCCCGGGAGCCTCCGTGACGTGGACGTGGCGTCAACTACCTCTCTGGGGGAATAAATTGCTATTTAACACAGCGTAATACAAAAAAAGTCTAAATCTGGTGATACAGAAAAATATGACACACTTTTGTGTAGATTAAAATAATATAAAAGCTAAATAAAGTTGTGGCGCCAGCAGCACGACTTACGAGCCATGAGGCGTCAGCGTTAGGCGCCACAGCGTAGAGAGAGCGCGACGGGCGCACACGCTGCCGATCCGACGCGACGCACCCGACCACTCGAGCTCAACGCACTATTCAGATTGTCCATACGTATATAAGGTCTATAAAAGTTGCCAGTATTTGCGCATTAAATAATAATAATATTTTTTTTATTTACATTTACTTAAACTCAAACTATAAGTATATTTTTAACGCTATGGTCCCGGACCTGACTACAAAAGCATGTAGTGTTCAAATAAAAAAGCATGAATAGTTTTTACGGATTTTCCGCAGTTTATCATAGGCACAACTTATATTTTGTTTTACCGCCGATAATATTAATTGAGATAGTTTGAGTGGTTTAAAAGGTGGCACATCCTAAGAGGAAATCTTAAAATGTTGACTATTATTTTTCAAAGTTCAATATTGTTATATAATGATAAAAAATACCAAAGCGTGTTGATAGTGACAGGTACCGATAGTTACTAAAATCTCATTATATGGAGATTATATTATGGAGCCGTATTTTATGGAGATTTTAATTCCAATCACTACATAGTATAAAACAAAGTCACTTCCCGCTGTCCTATGTAATTACATATGTATACTTAGATATTTAAAACTACGCAACGGATTTTAATGCAGGTTTTTTAATAGATAGTCATTCAAGAGGATGGTTTATATGTATAATACATGCATAAATTCACCGCCTAAAGGGATGTAATGGGGGATGAGTGTTTGTCAAGATTCTCACGCGGGCGTAGCCGCGGGCAAAAGCTAGTATAATTATAAATGACGGACTTTTTCAGAATTTACTTTCTGTTCACAGGTGGTTACTGACTGGACCAAGACAAAATGGCACCTGTATTTATCAGTACCAATCTCAAAAAAGCAAAACCTTCAACTTGGTTTTCAAATATGTAGGTACAAAATTAAGTTTCTGTGTGGAATCAATTGCACTAATAGTAATAGGTATATAACAAGAGCACGGAACAGTAACTATGCTCGCAAATATAACTTCCGCTTGTGCGTTTTTATAAATCTGTGAGATTGCCATTAAAATTGTCGCCTGCAGAGTGATGATGATAACGGCGCGATGCAATGCGACGACGCGACGGTCGGCAAGTTTTTTTACCAGCCGTGTTATTTTAGTTCGTAGAGTATGCAGCCGTGTTCGCTAACAGCAAGAGCTCTGTTTCAACACAGTGATGCGTTTGCGCGGCTCATTCCGCTTCAGTGCACTCACCACGCTAATACTGAACGAATAAATACAAATGGATTCCTTCTGTTTGCATTTCAATTATAAACTCACTTATGTGAATAAAAGCGCAAGTGTAATCACTAGAACCACCATAAGTTAACAATACCACATTATAATATATATTAAGTGCGCGAACCTCTTAATTTAGCGCCGTTTTCAGTTAACTGTAGGTACACAAAAAACTTAACACAAACATTGTCAGTACGAGCAGTCCGCGCGCGCATGTTACTCGAAGTAACACATCCGATGAGGCCGCGTTGGCGACAGGATATACAACAAAACTGTCAATGCGTCTTCGCGATATCAAAACAATTAATAAATATTTACGATCGTGATATACGCGTAAAGACTCCGATATTGACACAATCATACACAGCTGGCCAACTAACAAGGCAATACGAGTTTAAATACAAACTGAACAATATACTTTAATTAACAATTGGACATTCTATGCGGAGGGATTACGATGAATGGTATTCAAATTAATATGTGGGAATTCACGGTTGTTACGTAAGCACACTGATGTTCGCGACGACACTACGCTATTATGGTGATGCAAGAAGATTTAACAACCGATGTGTTGTGATGCCTACAGGCAACTCTTACCGACGTGTTTGTCCATTTATCGGTGCACAGCGCGTAGTACGTACTGTGCACTGTGCAGTGATCACGGACGAGGCCGCGACTCGCGGCGGCGCGGCGGCGGCGGCGGAGCGCGACTCCTGTGCACGCCACGAGCCCACTACTCGTCGCGCATTATTGTGCAGGCCCCGTGCGGCTCCTATTCAATTTCATATATGGTATCGAGCGCGCGCGCACCTACCATTGGACAGTAACAGCATAAGAACCAAATGTTCCTAAATACTATTGTTATTAAATCACAACTAATGGCTACACTATCATTCTTCTTCCTGTCCTATTTAATATATTATAGAGGTAGAGGTAGAACGCCCAGAAACACACTGTTAAGGAAAAATAATCATAATATGAACGTGGTGTAAAAAAGGCCAGGCGTCGATCGGAAAGTGATCCGTATTAGTTACAAATGTTCCTAGATTACAATAAACTTCTGGCAAATGAAGATTGGACACCTGCGCCCCCATTCGAGACACGAATAAGTTTTGAGAAGTCTCATTTCTCGAAAACAATGATACCTAGATTTTTTCTTTTACCCGTATATTTTAGTTGCAGCTTCGTTTATATTTCTTTAGCAGTTTTGTAGGACTCTGTCCTGTATTTCTAATAATAGTTTATAAAAATAGTAATGTAGACATGGTAAATAAATAATTTGCAGAAAAGGAGGATCGATAACAATCGGTATAAAAGAGCTACTCACATTAGACTCTATTTTTGTTTGCTCTACTCTCTATTATCTTTCTGTGATCTGTTTCTCTCTCGTATTTAGTATAAACAGTCAATTAGCAATCATTACGCGGTAATTATGTCGGTCTGCGTTCAGTAAGATAAAGTTTTCGAACGACTTCCAAAAAGGAGAAGGTCCTCAATTCGTGTGTATTTTTTATGTATGTAACGCGATGTCTCCGCCAAATGTGGACCGATTTTCAAAATTCTTTTTGTGTTCCATAGAGCTTCTTTCAAGGGTCCCATATAAATTTGGTCACGAACGGATTGAAGTCGGTCCGTTAAGTGTTTAAACTTGTGATTATCAGGAATGTGTAAAGTAACGTACAGAATGCCGTAAAGTAACGTACTTTTTTTTTCGTTGTCCGCTTGACGTGAAATGCCCCATATTTTAATTTTTATTCACTTGTCAGACGTCAGCACTCAACTGTCAATTTTTTTTTTTTTTTTTTTTCTTCATAATAGTTTTTATCGGTGTGACATTCTCGATTGCAAAAAAAAAAAAAAAAAAATTGACGTTCCGTTTGACGCATTTTCAAATATTTTTGTCATGTCTTACTTTGTAATTAGTTTAATTTTATTCATAGTTTAAAAATTAACTTTTATTAAATAATACCACCGGCAGATGTGAAAGTGGAAACACAGATATTGACGGACAAGAAGTTAGTAAACTGTGTTTGTAATACATGATCTTATATATAAACCTATATTTAAACTTATATTATATATTGTATTATATTGTTTATTAACATTTATTTTAATTATGTTGCGTGGTTTAGATGATGACGATAACAGTACTAGTGATCATTACACCTCTGTTTCATCTGATTTTGGCAGTGACAGTGACGAGAGTTTTGTTAGTATCCCGTCGCTCTTTGATACTCTCGAGAGTGAGTTTTCTGACGTCCCAAAAAACTTTAATGTGATTCATATTAATGCGCAGAGTATTCCGGCTCATTTTTCTGATATCTTTGCTTCCTTGAGTCAGAAAAATGTCCATGCTATACTAGTCTCCGAATCCTGGCTTAAACCCTGTCTTCCCTCAACGTCCTATTGTCTACCTGGTTTCCGTCTCATTCGGAATGATCGCACTGGCAAAGGTGGTGGAGGCGTAGCAATATATCTCCGAGAACATATTCCTTTTTCAATAGTAAGCTTGTCGTCGCAACCACCACCTCCCAATGCTGGTGAGCATCTCTTCATTGAACTTTCTCTTTCCCATTCCAAAATTCTTCTCGGAGTCTATTATAGCCCTTCCTTACATATTAATTATTTTCAATCATTTGAACAAATTTTAGAAAACTTTGTCCCTTCTTACGATCATACCATTGTTATGGGTGATTTTAACACATGCCTCTTGAAAAAGGATCATCGCACATCCTCACTATTAGATGTGGTAAATTCGTGCAACTTGCACAATTTGCCACTGTCTTCAACACATCATTCTCCCAACTTTGTGCCATCCCTTCTCGATGTCATGCTAGTATCCTCTCCAATGCATGTTGCAAAGCATGGCCAGTGTGCTGCTGACCAATTTTCTTACCATGACCTCCTATTTTTGTCATACAAAATTCGTCCTCCCAAATCCAAACCTAAAGTCATATTGCAGCGTAATTTTGGTGGTATGGATCAGCAAGCATTTCTCCTCGATGTACAGAACACTGACTGGTCTCCTGTCGTTGAAGCTGACTCCATAAATGATAAAGTTGTGATTTTCAACTCCCTCATCACACAGCTGTACGACATTCACGCTCCATTTCGTGCTATCAAGCTCAAGCACCTCCCTGCGCCGTGGCTTACGGATGATCTCAGACGCTTAATGCACAAGAAAGCTGCCGCAAAAACTAGATTTAAGGGTCATCCCAGCGATGAAACTAAGGCCAAATATTCAACCCTAAGGAATCGCTGCAACAGGATGTGTAGGGATGCCTATCGTCGCCATATTCACGAATCTGTCACTCAGGAAGATCCAGCTAAAATCTGGAAATTTCTGAGGTCACTGGGAATTGGTAAATCTCGACAAGACACTATCCCAAGTAATCTTAGCATAAATAACTTAAATCAGTTTTTCTCCTCTTCGTCTCACATTGACTTGTCAATGAAAACTCAAACTATTAACTTCCTTAATTCGTTATCATTTCCCAGCCACAATCCTTTTGTTTTTAATCGATTTACCGCTCGTGATGTTAAGTCTAGCATACTTTCTATTTCTTCTAAATCAGTGGGAGTGGATGCTATTAGTCGTAATATGTTAGTTCCTATATTAGATTTCGTCCTACCTACATTATGCCATATTTTCAACTTCTCTATAGAAAGCAACAGTTTTCCTTCTATCTGGAAAGACGCTCAAATCATTCCTCTTCCTAAAAAAAATAATCCAAAATCGTTTTCGGAATACCGTCCAATCTCCATTCTCCCCTTTTTATCTAAAGTCATTGAGCGTCTTGTACACTCCCAGTTGAATTCGTTCCTTTCTGAATACTGCATCTTAAATCCATACCAATCTGGTTTTCGTCCTGGTCATAGCACAGTGACTGCTCTCATAAAAATTACTGACGATATTCGCCTTAGCATGGAGAAGAGGCAGTTAACTGTGCTGTTGCTACTGGATTTTAGTAATGCTTTCAATACTGTTGATTTTGATATCCTCCTTGCTTTACTTCGCTCGATTAACATATCTCCGACGGTAATCGATTGGTTTCACAGCTATCTGTACGGTCGCCGTCAACGTGTTCGCCTTGAAGATTTATTTTCTTCATGGTGTAACTCATCTGCCGGTGTACCGCAAGGCGGCGTTTTATCTCCTTTACTCTTCGCAATTTTTATAAACTCAATATCCGAAAATATCTCTTCTTCCTACCACTTGTATGCAGACGATCTCCAACTATATTGCCACGCTCCATCTGACGAAATTGATACAGCAATAGCGGCTATGAACATCGATTTAGCTCGCATATCCGAATGGAGTTGCCGCTTTGGTCTAAAAGTAAATCCCGCTAAAACCCAAGCTATAATTTTAGGAAGCTCTCAGCAAATTGCTAAAATTGAGTGGTCTACGCTTTCTCCAATAGTTTTTAACGGGGTTACAGTTCCTATTTGTGAATATGTTAGAAATCTTGGACTGATAATGGACCGCAGGATGTCCTGGGATCCACAAGTTGCAGCTATTAGCCGAAAGTTGTTTGCAACAGCTGCTTCAATGAAGAGACTCAGGAATTTTTTGCCCACTGCCACTAAAATTACGCTTGCACAATCCATACTGCTCCCCGTGCTCGACTATGCGGATGTCTGTTATTTAGACCTGACCCAAGTCCAACTCGATAAACTTGAGCGTCTTCAAAATTTCTGTATACGTTTCATATTTGGTTTGCGCAAATATGATCATATATCTCATTTTCGTTCTAAGCTCAAGTGGCTCCCTATCCGCCTTCGCCGGAACTCTCATATTCTATCTCTTCTCTATACTATTCTGTTTAATCCCTTGTCTCCCCACTATCTTAAGGAACGCTTCACTTTCCTTGACAACAGCCACTCACGCTCTTTAAGGTCGTCAGAAAATCTCACTCTCAAAACCCCGCGGCACTGCAGTGGATTCGTTGGTAGTTCCTTTGTCGTTCAGGCTGTTCGCTTATGGAACTCACTGCCTGTGCCCATACGCCAAGCTCCATCACTTGACAGCTTTAAGAAACAGGTTAAAGTTTTTTATCTGTCGTCGCAACAATAATTATCTTTTTATTATTATTTTATTAAACTATATATATAATGTGTGTGTGTGTGTGTATATGCATGCACATGTATTTGTATATTATGTATATATATATTATGTATATGTATTTGTGTATGGATATTATGTATGTATGTGTATTATATTATTATCATCATTTGCTTAAGAACATATTGTTCAATGAGTACACCCCCAACAGTATTCTTTCTTTGCCACAAATCCATCCTAAGGTTGCCTGGAAGAGATCGCTATTAGCGATAAGGCCGCCCATTGTTACACTTAGCTTTTGTTTATTGTTTTAATTATAAATTGTAATTTGTATATGGTGTACAATAAAGAGTTAAAATAAATAAAAAATAAATAAAATAAATGCCATGTATATTAACATATTGCTTTATTGTGCTTAAAACATTTGTAATATAAAAGTGACTGTACTACCAGTTGACGAAAAATATTCTTTTGTGCTTATTTTGAACTCATGCACTTAAGAGTTCATGAGCAGATTATACGGATCATTATTATGACGTGTGTTTTGTAACAATAGTTTTATTTTCCGTCGGGAAATCCAGCACTGTGTAGTTCGCAATTGGGGCGGCGCAGTTTAACTCGCGAGAGGTTCAATGGAAATATAAAGGTTGATTAAAACAGTAATTGAACTGGGAAACGATACGAGCCGCGTTCCGTCTAAAATTTTCCGGAAAAACAAAGTTAGAAAGTGGTGGTTAGGGGTGGTTTCGAATGTGCTAATTGAAAAGTAGGTATTGATTTCTCTTCTTTTTTTTTAAATTAGAACACATGTTATACAGGTTTTATTTAAGAATTCAGAATATCATGCACATTAGGATCACATAATATATACGTTCAGTAAGTATTATGAAACAAGTATTGATATATTACCGTGATAGTGACCATCGTTTACTATGCGCACTAGCGTGACTCACCCGTCTCTGTTTAGTGTTAGCTCGAGCTTTTTTCTTACGTAGATACAACGCTTCGTAATCGGACAAAGTTCATCTTGTTAGTTATGAATATAGATACAAACTTTTCATGTACTATGTTATAAAAATTGCAAACATCAAATGTTGATTTTGCCAATATCGAGTATCAGTAATAAAACAGATAATAAAATGCAGATAGGCTCGGCCCCCTATCACATCTGAAACGCAACTAAGCTCGGCGAAATGTGAGTTTTCTAGTACGCTAGTTCACCTCTGCCTACTATTTCGGAGATACAGGCGTGAGTCGTGACGTTATGTTATGTTAAAATTCAGTTGTATAACTTGAACGTATATAGTTTTTGAGTCAGTTTCTTCAGAGCACAATGCTTTTAGACGTTTTTCCAGAGATGCATAAACCGAACATGGTCGATCAATACGTTCCGACAAAAAGCACCCAATTTACTAATATTTCCGACCGTCCGTCTATCTTTATAAATGTGAAGTCCTTAAACCCAAACCATTTTGATTCAATTACCACAACTTAAGACTAGGTTGTATAAATTTAAATAAGTGACCGGCCCCGCACCGTCAGATTTCCCGTTGAAACTCTCACCTTACATACTGTACATGTATTATGGTACTATTGTATTCAATTGTTAAATTCTAAACTATATGACAGACGAAAAATTAAGTGGCATATAAAAATCTGAATGTTGATAATAATTTATCATAATCATCATCAGTGACAGGACATGCTCTGCTGGACGTAGGCCTCCCCCATAGATTTCCAGATAGACCTGTTGGAAGCGGCTTGCATCCAGCGACTCCTTGACAAACATGCATCCCCCATTACATCCCTTTAGGGGACGAATTTATGGATGTATTATACATATAAATCTTCCCCTTGAATCACTCTATCTATTTTAAAAAAACGCATCAATATCCGTTGCGTAGTTTTAAAGATCTAAGCATACATAGAGACAAACAGACAGCGGGAAGCGACTTTGTTTTATACTATGTAGTGATAATACGGACGGCCTCGGAGGGGTCCTTGTATTTCGGTAGGATTACCGTCCTGAGGTGTCGGGTTCAATTCCCGGGTCGGGCAAGTGGTATTCGGTTTTTGCAACATCAGCCCGGAGTCTGAAATTTGTGCCAGATATGGCGATAAGCTCATCCCATAATCAATCGGGACGGAACAAATCTCGAAATGGAGGTGTTCCAAGTTCGCTAGTACGCATCTGCCTACCCCTTCAGGGATACAGGCGTGAGTTTATGTATGTTCATAATATATTATTATATTTTTTAATAAACACGCTATATTTTAGATATTTTTTATTGATTTATAATAATTTTCCGCTGTATCTGCGACACTCGGTATAAGAATTTGAATAATGTTATACATTTTATATCATCTCATCTAATTCGCTTGCAGATAAATAGCGGTTGACACATACGATTTATGAGAGTCCACTGCCCCGCGTCGTGAACATTTTTCTTATTAGTACTAAATAATTCGCCACCGGCATCGCTTTGGAAACATTTTCCGAATGAAACGCGTCAGGAATTTTTATTGTTTCTATACTGAAAGAACATTGTGAAACGTGTGATGATAATAATATACGTATTTCACATCAAATCGTTTTGTTACATATGCATTTCATATTCACAAACAAAGGATAGGATTTTCGAAGTTTTAGATTCGCAGTAGTATACTTGAAGATTCATCATAATATTGTTGCAGTTTCGCTAATGCTTTACGTAGCGGTCCAGTTTAAGAAAAATATTAAAATACTAATAGTAAAATAAATATCCTCTGATAACGTAACGGTAATTAATATATTTCATTGGTAAGGGTTTAAAGAAACAAAAAGAAATAAAACGTTTTTATTTTTCCATTCACTAAGACATCCGTTTTGGCGGGATATTTGAAAGTGATCTCTCGCTCACTTACCCGCGGAGCCATTGGCGCTTGACGAATTTGATGGGGTTAAATAGCTGGCCATTTTTTGATATGCCGATTTAAACGACATGCGCTTATTACTGGACGACGCAGGTGTAGGTAGTCCCCCGTTATATTCTTCATTGTCACTAAAGTTCCCCGAATCGCCTGACATTTTAGTTATTCCAAAGGATATACAATGCATATCACCGATCACGATAAGCGGCTATTAGGGCGCAGTTGCAATGCGTGCAATCGTACCGGAAGTAGAGCCAGCTATGAATGCATCTGCCGACAAGTGAGCCCCGAGCGGCGAGTGCCGGGAGCCCGGGAGGCGTGCCCTTGTCGCGAGGGGATGCGACGTGTCGACGCGACGCGACGCGCGGGTCGCGATGCACCAACGCACCGCTAACGGCGCGGACGCGGAGCGGCGCAGCGTCGCGATGCACGATCCACGGTGCACGCAACAGGAACACGCGGAAATCGCTCCGTCCCGTCGCAGCGTGGCGGCGGACGCGGACGGGCGCGGGCGGGCGCGCACGATCTCACCGCCCGCCCGACTGACTCACTTATCTCAAACCATAACCATCGCCAAACTCTTTGTCTTAGATACCTTTTTCACTAGTTGAATGTGCCACAGTACATTATAATATAGTGCTACTAACAAGAGCAAATATAATGTAAATAGGGAGAAAATGAATATTTTGTTTGAAATATTTATCTACAGACCAAAAAGCAACCAGACTTTATCACTTACTGATTTCTTAAGTTTACGCGAATATTATACATATACATTGAAATAAAACTATTCTTACGGATTATCACTTAGTTAACCAATGAATTATTTGTAAACCCCAATATTATTTTTTGATTAATTACACAACAATAAAGTATAATTATGCTTTTTTAACAGTAAAATTTTACAAATTATAAAAACATGGTAGGTGAAATATCAAAAATCTTTTTCTCTTTTTTTTAAATACATCCACAGAGAAACACGTATTGTCATATAGAGATAACTATTATCTGAAGGATCACTCTCTCGCCCCTGTCACTACAATATAAGCTACTTTATAATCTGGAAAATAATGGAAAATCTTCTAACCCGATGGAGTCGTAAGCAAAAGCTAACAAGTAGGGTGCATCATAAATACCAAAATCAATTTATCTATAAACTATAAAACAATACTACACTACTAATATGATAAATTAGCTGTTATAAGGCAAACTAATGCGTGAAAATATCTAAATTCAAGACATAACGTAGGAACTAATAATAATTTTCTAGCATCAAAATGTGTTTTTACATGTTTATGAATATGTGGACTATATTATAGTCCACTGTTGTTTATTTTACTGTGGCCGACTGCGGCGCACGCATTGCGATTATACTTGTCTCGACAGTGGACATATATTATGACGGTGGCGACGACAGCGGCCAGCGCGACACGTCGTCGTCGGGGATCGGGATATACGCCATTTTGCAATCATTACCGCCGCGGTGACAATAACAAATTACGTGAATCTTGAGCCGAGAGGTAGTTCACTGAAGCACACAAAACCATCCATACCATCGTCAAAAATACCACGTGAATTTAATGTTACATAAAACGTGTGTTTTCCGTCTTCTGCATATCGTTCTACATTTTTTAGTATAGGCGGCGGCAAAACCGCGACAATCGTGCAACAAGTTGTTTCTTTTAAATCTTTATGAAGTTGTGGCTATTATCTCAGCCTATTGCCGTCCACTGCTGAACGCAGGCCTCCCCAAGTAAACGCCAACCATCCCGGTCTTGCGCAGCCCGCATCCATCCGCTGTGACTTAACTTCATAATTATAATTCTAATATTACAGCTTTTTCTTTATTCACAATAAACAAAAAACAAATGAAAAGAGGATATATTCAAATAGCAGACTGGCACAAAGCAGCATGATGAAAATTGTATGTATGGTATTTTTAACTATTATATCGTTTTACGAAGATATTGTAATCGTCAGAGTAATACACAAATATCATTCTACGATCTCTTAAACAATTAATACTTGTAAATAAAACAATTAAAAGTGCAAAAGTAACTAGACTTTAAACCTTTGTGGAAACTTCTCATTTCCTGTTAACTGAACAGGTGAGACCCTAGAGATAAATTACGGCTTAATGTATAAAATTACGCTACATCTTATGGTTTAAATAAATTTTATGAAATATATACACGCAAAATTATATGACAGAGTTGGAAGTGGAAGTGGGCGGAGTTCATAGCTTGTATGGGGCGGAAAGGTCCTGGAAGCAGGGACCTGCGCGCCGATAGGGGGCCGTCCTACAGTGTCCTAGATTAACGGGTGACCTAGAAAAGGTCGGAGGAACTGCCGGACACGTCAGTCCATACTAACTACGGGTTTAAATGTGTATATATAACAAGTATACTTAAAATTACGAAGTTTAGATACGATTAATTATTATCTGAAATCATGTATGCATAATCAAGCCCGAACTGTAGAAAAAATAATACAAAACTCAGTACTGTGATAAATGGAGTTGCAACAAAAAATATGTGCCAATTTAATAGGATTTTTATTTTTCAGTAAGTATAATATTATTTGCTTTGAAATTTTAACCTTTCATTGATGAATTAAATCTAAGATTTATAAAGTTTATAAATTAATAACCAATGTGCTACGCATATATCTACATAATTCGAAAGTATGTGGTTTAGGTTTGATCGATGTGATTCCTCTCAGGAGGCTGGTTAAGGCCAGTATAGGACTATAATTACTACATATATTGTTCTCTATCTGTGGGGGACGCACAGGGCCAATAAAGCAGGTACATATGGCGGATTTCCGCGTACCTTGACTCTAGATGAAACATATCCTGTGCTCGTCTCGATATATTGAACTGCGCATTTATCCTACTAACAACTTAATCTATACTAATACTACAAAGAGGAAAGATTTGTTTTTTTATTTTTGCTTGTAGTGGATGACTCCAAAACAAAGACATCTATGCTTAACTGTTTTAAAAAATATAATTATATGCGAGTAACATTGGCTAATTTTTATCCCAGGAAAATGTACAATTTCCGTGGGATATCCACGCGAACGAAGTGGCGAGAGTACCAAATATTTTGCACCTAAACATTCATATTATATAATAAAATCCTTTCAACGACAAAAAAATAATGAATTTGGTTCATAATTTATTTACTATTATTATATTATTATTTGTCATTGCAGTTTTAATAGTAACCGTACTTTCTTTCTACCTGCCCTTATCCCACCTTGATGTGGGGTCGGCGTAACACACTTTATCAAGCATGTTGCACATAGGATTTGGCTTACATTTTACGACCGGCCGCCTGCCTGACGTCAACCCCCTATGAGGGATTTAATCCCGGACAAATTAAATTTGTAATTTGCTTTGCCCGACCTGGGAATCGAACGCAGGACCTCTCGGTTCACAGCCCATACATGCTGCCACTAGACCAAGGAGGCGACTAAAATAGTAATAACGAATAGTAACCGTACAAATCAATATATTTGTAGCCCGGTACCAATAGTTTAAAACAGTACTATTTTAAAGATATTTATTTCTTTCTTCAAATAAGACTCAGATAATTTATGTCAACGAATGTATCTACCTCTATAATAAAAAAAACGAATCGACAGTTTTCACCTTGATAAGGAAAAACAAGTAATTAATTTCGAAAGTGCTATACCTATTCATTTTGTATATGTATGTTACGTTGTGCTTCTTTACGGGTGTGATACGTGGTCATGTTAGGGAAATTCAAGTCGCGGATATGAAGATGCTGCAACTGATGTGCAACGTTACACGACTGAATCGCATACGTAACGTGCACATCCGCGGTAGTCTTGGTATCCGCGACGCGGCGAATAAACTACAGGAATGTCGCTCGAGATGGTATGGCCACGTTTTGAAGAAACCACAGAAGTACGACGGTCGCAGGTGTCTGACCCAGATCGTACCAGGGGTACGTTCCCGTAGACGGCTCAAAAAGCGCTGACTGGATATTTGGAGGATGACATTAGAGCCAATGGTCTCACTGTGAAGTGTCAAGTGTGTGTTAAGTAGGAAGGCGGACACTGCCATAAGACCGGGATAACGACAGGTAGAAAGAATATTACGTTGTGTTTAAATGGAAATGCCAAGCTGTAAATGTTTGTCTTCAGACTACAATACAAGCGCGTTTAAGGGCAAATATGTAGTCGAAACATATTTACTGCTATAGTCGTTGTGCTAGCACCAAACGAATCTTCTTAAAATAAATACAAATCGGAATGCATCAACTGCAAAACTCGTATCTTCAAAAAATATATTGCATATAGTCCACGATTTATGAGAGGATATCGCGTTTACTCAAATGGAAAAGTGAGCTTATTTGCCGTGTCTGAAAGTTTGTAGGACGCACCGTGCACAATGCACATTGCACATAATCGCGAGCGCGCATTCTTACTTCCTGATATTTTGCAACAAATGTTCAAAATTGTATTTACCTACGACACTTTTATACACGTACTAGAGCTTGTGCGCGTATTAAATTGCTTTGATGGTCACAACTATGTGTTTTTTTTTACGCAGAATACAGCCAGTAACAATATGCTAATATATACCTAAGTTCACTCCACTCTTGGATACTGATTCATATGATACAACTACCATCCAAACGTCATCTATGTAGTGAACATTTCAGAGTGACATACGGACGAAGTGACGGACACGACAAAATTATAGAGGTAAGGGTTCCGTTTTAGCTTCGTGGATGTAGAATCTTGAAAAGACTTTCCTATCAACATAATTACGAAAAAACTCTTTTACTACTCTATTTGCCGCATATTTAATTAAGGAGATGATACTTCATCTACATGGGTTAAGATACGTCGAAGCCTTATCTATAACAAGTATTTGAACGGGGAGTGACATTTATAATATTCGTTTAATTAATACCGGATAGGTTCACCGGCGGGGAGAGATCCCCGGATACAAAGTGGATAGCGAGTCACCGTACATATTTTTTTACAAAGTTAACACTTCGTTACCTCTGGGTTCATCAATTATATTAAGTGGGCACTGACCGGAATGATAGACTCTGTAAGTATGTGTATATGTTTAAAATAATTTCATTTGTTTACAATAGATTAGGTCAAATACAGCTAATGAAGTCCACGGCATATTTGAAATCCAAAAATTCAAATCGCACCAGCTTCCAGTACTTCCCGTCACTTCTAAACCAGCATTACTAACATATCCCAATCCTTTTTCAACAAATCACAACCCCGTTCATTCTTTTCGTATCTCCTCATATCCCCTTCCTTGTTACTCAGTATATAGTTATCATTATATCAGTATTTATCAGTACTATCAATTCATAAAATAAATCGGTATTATCCAAATGTCAAATGCTATAGGTTTTGTTAAAGTGTTCCTCTAACCTAGGTGCAATTTCATCTTTAATATAAAAAATATTACATTAATTTTAGCCGACGAAAGATGCAAAATGGGCCCTAATTACTAACTTCAAAAATAACGTGAACCATTGCTTGTTTTGACAACTTTAACCCATAGATGACGTAAGAACTAAATTATTAAAAAAGCCATGATTCAACTGTAGATACACAAGTCACAACACATGATTAATATATTTTTGAAATATTTCCTAGATGACATACCTACCACATATAAACTCTTTACAAAGATGCTATCGTCGGGCAATACGGCGCTATCGGTGGCTTTGAAAACGGCTCGACCTGCTCCCTCCGTGTTACAATTAAATTTGAAGTCCATCAGAGGCCATACGCCGGCCACCGTTGATTCGATTTACGTACTCCCGGGTGTCCACAATCAACTATACATGCTAGTTTATTGCTACTCCATTAACCAGGAATACAAATTAGTATAGGACTACAATATAAGTGTACGAGCGAGGTTCAAGAAAGCCGTAACCTTCGGCATAAATCGAAATTGGGTACTTGACTATGTTTGAATTGATACACATTTGTATATGTAATAGTAAATAAAACATAAAAGAAAACCTTCTGTAAAAACTGCATCGAAATTGGTTGAAAAATTAGGCAGTAATTCATATTTTTAATTCTGGAGTGGTATAGTGGATATCTTGCTATCCCTTCCCAATGCACGTACCGTTATGGTTGTGACGTGATTATACCGATACTTCCCTTTCCTGCAGTCTGAAGGTTACACCAAACTTCAAAACCTTATAACTTTTTTAATTTTTGAGAATATTTCAATATTTCTTTCTGTTTCATATTTTAGATAAACTAAATTTTATATAAAATGAATTGAAAAAAATACAATCAAGTACCCAATTATTATTATTTTAGACAATATTTTATAACACTGTGTAAGGAATGGTAAAACTGCATTAAACTCCATTACATGGTTTAGAAATGGTTTGAGGATATATTATAAGTTATAGCTAATCGTAGTAGGTTCGTAATAGTGGTGAAAGCCGCACTTAGAGAATTACTTATCTCCCGCTAGCCGTTGTTTACCACTGCTCTCAACAGTCAGTGCGTAACTCGCATGAATTCGTACAAGTTAAGCAGTCTTTGGTAGCTAATAAGTGCCTTTAGATTAGTCTGTCTGATTTTTAGGTCACATCCAAAGATTAGACTCGTAAAGGCGAAATGCTAAAGCCGAAATTTCAGTCGAACACTAATTAATAATGCACACACACTACGTTTGTAGGACGCCGAAAAATTCTCGACATTCATGTTTAATGAGAAATTCACAAATTAAGTCTAGCTTTCGAAAACGGTTGTTACCGTCTTGCGTGTTTCACAATGTTAATGAACTTCTTGTGAATGCGAGTAGTTTGTCGCGATTTTAATAACGTCAAGTAATGAATGTGTGATAAAAAAATAAATAGTGTTGCATGTATAGAAGTAAAAATAAAAATATTTTATAAATTATGAGTGGTAGAGCCACATTGGAAGCAATTATATCTACAGGACAAACGGGGCGGTTCTTTAAAGATTAGCAACATACCCATAATTTTTTAGTGTGTGTCTATTGTCTATGAGCAATGTACATAAATATTTTACCATCAGGTGATCCACTTGTTTATTATCCAGCTGCAGCTATAAACAAATAGCTTATACGCTTACGCTTACGAGGACGTTGTTTCATTCAAACATCTTAAGACAATATATAAGCTTACGTATTTTAATGTTGGCATACTTAGAACTTCGCTTTACCTGACGCTATAATATATTCCATTTAAGACCGTATGCAAGTTAATAATGTATGCACTAAACGTCATTAAGCTCCGCAAAATTAACTTGAACATCATATTCAGGTCACATCTAAGTGCCGAGAGTGTCCGGTAGCCCCGTGGTCCAATCTTGTCATTGTTGCCCTCCAGAGGCCGAGTTTAATTCCCTACTTTAATGTGGGTCGTAAAAAATTAACGCGCCTTCAAATAGCTTCACACACTCCTTAGCCATTGTACGCGGTGTTCAGCCGAAGCGAAAATAGACTAACACTTAAATGAAAACACCGGGAATCGAGATTCGAGACCATGAAACATAACATAACATAAGCTCACGCCTGTATCCCCGAAGGGGTAGGCAGAGGCACACTAGCGAACTAGAACACCCACATTTCGCCGAGCTTAGTTCCGTCCCAGATGTGATAGGGGGCGAACCTATCGCCATATCGGGCACAAATTTCAGACTCCGGGCTGATATGGAAAAATCCAATATCACTTTGCCCGACCCGGGGATCGAACCCGAGACCTCAGTACCGTAGTCGTACCGAAATACCACCACGCCACCGAGGCAGTTCACAATAAATTCTCATATATTTTTTTATGCAAAATGTTCTCTGTCTGTCCGTCTCAACTTTCTTTTACCTATGAATTAAGAATCTCGAAGATATTTTAGTAAGTACTATGGGTCTCATACGAATATTTCTCAGCATAAATAAGCTTAATTGCAAGTAGTGTACCTAAATAATGTAATACAAAATATTAATGACATTATTTACAATTGAATAGGCTAGTCTTTGAAACCAATTCAATTCCATGGCTAAATAAATTATCTTTTTGGACCAATACAGTAACCAAAATCGATAACTCATATACGAGCCTTTGTGTGTTGGAACAAAGTTGAAGCACACAATGGCTCGCACGGGAGATCAAAACCTCTCGGCAATCCTTTCAGCTGGACATGATACAGTACATGTATTCGTTATTCTATAAAAATGTGTACCACAAACAGAAAGCGAAGCGATACTGTACCGAAAAATCATAATACAGATGAAGGCACTTTGCTCTTGCCTTTCTATGGAACTAAAATGTAAACTTTACAATTATTAAACAATACGGAATCCGCCGAAGTGGACCGAGAAAAACAAATCGCTTTCTGAGCGATCTTCAAATTGAAAAATATCGCTCCTTTACTCCACTTTTGGGCGGTGGTTCACAGTATACCTACTGTCAAAAACTCATATATCTAGTACCAATAGCTTCCTACTAACAAGTCTGCAACATACGGACGGACACACGGACATGACGAACGGGCTTTTGTCTACGAAACCCTAAAAAGTAGATCGAATGAAATGGTGTCAACTTCAGAATAAATTTAAAAAGAGAATGTCGAACTTCATAAGTTCATAGTTCTTCACTAAAGTTGTAGCATTCATCTTTTTGTAATTTTGTAATAAGGTACAATGGGGTTGACATATCCTTATGGATAAAAACCCCTAAATAAATAAAGATAAAAAAAACATAGTTTCTACTTACTATTATATTGTATTTTGATGAACTAACATTTTCAAAGTAAATAAATATAATTGTGAAATGAGTAATATTTACAGTCCAGTTCAATCAACGCACAATATAAACAGTCAACTGGCGACGCCACTAGCGAGTTTTATGTCAAAGGGAATGTATTCAGTTATATTAAAATATCTCTGTTATGAGTTACTATCGCGCTTCAAAAGGTAAACAGCCCTTTAAAACTACTTGGATATGAGTTCAGTAGAGAGTGGGCGAGGTGTGCGTGCAAATACCATGTACATAATATTACATTAACAATATTCCCGCGAAACGAGAGGCCCTTGTAGGCGGTAAAGTATTTATATAATTTTGCATTATTACGGCCACTTAAATTACAATAACTACAGTCACGCGTAGTCACGACAGTAACGTCACGACCGTTTTTTGCCACAAAACAAAACATTCCAAATGTTGCCATCATACGGACCGGCGACACTCATAAAGGCGGTAAAATTATTTTCCGGTCACATAGGAATGAAGCCGTTACAATTGCGATAGAATTAAAAGGAACGCGAGCGAATATAGAGGTAGAGGTATAGAGTCCCGGGCGGGCGTGCGTAACAATGACCTAATCAAACGTGAAATCGGAATCACAACAGACAAAGGGGAGTCTAATATACGTTCATATTTTCAAACATTGTCAATACCACTACCATAAAATAGATTTATAGTTAGTATGTACTTTAGTACATAATATCACGTCTGTGTCCCATAGGGGTAGGCAGAGGCTATGGATTTCCAATTCGCCCAATCTGACACACTACTTTCGCTTTATCTATTTTCATCAATATCTCTCTCTTGCACTCATGTTGGTTAAGGGTACTTTTTACCTGTCCCTTAATTAATACTTTAGTAATTATTTTTTATCAAGAGCAATAATGTCGATTACGGGGGTGTCCCCAACAAATACAAAATATTTATGAAACGTAATACGTACTGCATCTAAAATATTATATACTCTATAATTAATGTGAATTAAATGTTTATTTTATTAGATTGGGGAAAAACACAACTAATGCAAGGATAAAAAATAATAATAATCCATAAACATTTAACATTCCAGTAAAGTTTTCCCTGTTCGGTAATAATACCGATATCGCGTAAAAAACATACAGACAAATTGAGTACCTCTTTTTTTTCAAGTCAATCGAATGATATTAGATGACTATCTTATTGTCTACACAAGTGCTGTTGATGAACCTTTTGTAGGAGAGATACAGATAGAAAACTTTGAAGATAGCGTCCGAATGAGACGAAGGAAGCACCCATCACGAAAACTCAAACTTATCCTCAGTGAGATGTCTTCTATCTGATAAAAAAGTTGTGTATTCTATGACCTACTGACTACGTCACATTGAAAATTATCAACAAGAATAATTCCAAAATAAGTATAAGATTACAAGTATACGCAGACGCATCGCTTTGTCACCGGATCAGCTCTGTCTCAAGAAACTGATTCGTCTGAGGCCGATATAGAGTGGACAAAGGCTCGTAATCCCGAGTACAGACCATCCGAACGAAGGCGAACAAACGAAAGCGAACGAGTGAGTGATGGCGTATTTTGTTCGTTCGGATTAGGAGCCACGCGGCGTCATACCGGATGTCTTCGGTACTAACACGTACGTGTTTTAATACACGGCCACAACGTACTCTTAACTTGAAATCTTGAAACGTTCGATCAAGAAAAAAGCTTTCAATTTTGATGCATTAGAACCCGCGTATAGGACAAAGCCGTTAATGAATTTAGAACATCTTAGTTTCAGCTAAAAAAACAATAAAGTACTTACCCAGTGACTCTTCGCAGGGTTGACTGAGGGGCCTCCTGGAGGGCGAAGTCTTCTGCTGCGGATGTTGCGGCTGCGGCTTGAGCACGTGCGCGGGCACGGCGCCCTCCTGCGGCGGCTCGCCCGGCACGCGCACCAGCCACCAGTCAGGTCGACCCTGGCACGCCTCCAGCACTTCCACCTGCTGGCCCTTGCTCACGGTAAGCTCGCCGACGCCACCCGCTGTGTGCTCCGATACCACCCATGTCATTTCCGGACCTGCCTGTAACAATTACAAATATAAATCCCTTTGCCAAAAAAGAGTAACGATAACTCTAATTCTTCTTCTTCCACCCTACCCTTATCCCACTCCAATGTGGGGTCGGCGTAAAACTTTTTTCAAGCATGTTGCAATGATTCGGATTAGTTTTTTTTTATAATTAGCCGCCTGCTTCTCATCAACTTCCTTAGGGGGATCCAGTCCCGGGCAAGTACACAAACTGCCTTGCCTACCCGGTATACGAGCCCACGACCGTTATTATTGTTTATGTTTTTTCGACTACCAGAAATCGAAATCCGAATCGAATGCGAAATCGAAGGCTGTGAATGATATTTGCGCATTAGGCATTTGCCCTTTTATTGCATTGACATAAAGCTCCTTCTGACCGGCTGAAGACAACTGCGAGTCCATTAGTGTAGTAAAGCTATGATTCTTCATACTTTCTAGTTGCCATTGTTGCAATGAATAAGTAGCTAACACTTCATTTGAGACTTTTGTTAACATCATTATTCTTGTCAAGACTATCGCTGAGCTTAAATTGCATATTTTAATAATTAAAGATTATGTATCAAAAGACTATTTGGAATTTGAATTGTATAAAGAAGAAAATATTATATTGTCATGAGAGATTTAATTTGGAATTGGTCGAGCAAATATAATTAGTAAAATCTGCAATCTTTTAATTATATTATTTAGAAAACATGAAAATAAGGATATTACGGATGGAGTTTACACTTTATACTCGTAGGAAAAGTGTTAAGGCAGTTGTATATCTGCTCGCAGTCGGTTCTAAGTAGCGGAGGGGGATCGATGGCAATTCAACGCCAGCTTATCGATAACGGAATTCACCGATATACGATAAGATCCGCCACCGACAACAGTACCGATAAAATGTACAAGCTGGCAGATAGCTCTAGTGGATTTCGACCACTGATACACCAATGACCGTTTATTTGAATGATATAATATGTACTTATTGAATATATAGTATCGATCTAAATAACGGCAAGGCTCAAGCAATAGATAATTAATTTCATTCAAGAAGCTGGAAATTAAGAAAACTTCAGGCAAAACTTTATTTATCCTATTTTTATTTTGTAAACAAGGACCCAAAACCCCGTGTCCGTGAGACATAACTGTGTAATTGAGCCGATAAAACGCTTTATGGAACACCTTTATGGGTGTTGTAACTTTCAAGAGACGTTGAAGTGGGTAATTTAGTTTGAGGACATATAACATGTCTTGTTACGGATGTACGTACGGGCACATTTGTATATCGTTGATACCAATAATAATATAAGGCAAACAATTACATTCAAAATTAAAAGAAAAATTACATATAAAATATTAGATCCACCACTTTTGCCAACAAATTTCGGTCGTATAATAAAACTTATATTATGATATGTATGTATAGTATTATATGTATACTATGTATAGTATAATATGTATATTATGTATAGTAAAATAAACGGAGTCTTGGATTCGATTCCTAGGTCTAATTCGATTTGCCCGGGACTGGATCCCCCAGAGGAAGGTTGACATCAGGAAGGCAGCCGGTTGCAAAAACTAAGGCAAATCTTTTCAGCATCATGCTTGAAAAATGTGTTGTACCGACCCCATATTTAGGTGGGACATGGGTAGGTAGAAAGAAAAAGTAAAATAACGGCAACTTGCACCACTATTACTAACCTATAGTTAATTCTAACCTCAAGTTAAATTATAAAAATACATGAATATTATGGTGGTTTGGCCACGTTGAAAGGATGCATGAAAGTAGAGTGACGAAAGAAATTTATGTAGCGGAAGTGAATGGTAGTGTCGGCCGAGGACGTCCTAGACGTACCTTTATGGACCAAATTGGCGATATTTTAGAAAAGGGCCAAATAAGGAGTTCTCGTAATCGACGAGCGTGCATGAAAAGACTGATGACTGTGGAAGAAGCGAAAGAGGTGTGTTTGAACCGAGGCAATTAGCGCTCCTTAGTCTCTGCCTACCCCAACGGGAAACAGGCGTGAGTTTATGTATGTATGTATGAATATTATCTATGATTACATGTAGTACATTACATACAATGAATTACAAGTCATTCCTATATATTTTTTTCAAATTAATTTGAGGTTAGTAATAGTGGTGCAAGTCGCCCTAAATGTGACATCTATTTAAAATCTATTACAGCCTGAAATAAACGCGTCTCTACCTTTTAGGGATAAATAGGCATAAAATCTCTAAAAACCTTTCCTTGTAAATATACTAATGTTCATCCTAAACTCGATTTAACTTACGTGTTATACGTATATTTAAATCGAGATTGAAAATAAATTGAGATTTATATAAAGAGTTGCAAGTTGCCCTTAAATACCTAATAGTACCTAAAATATCTTAAGATTTAAGACGAGGTAATCACGTCCAACTAGGTAGTCACAAACGACGTTTCCACAGGAAAGCCTAACTTAAATGGTTTGTCACTTTTTGAAGTGCACAATAACTAGTTTATTAGTTGGCACGCAGACACGCGGTGACGCGACACAGGCACATATAATAGATAATATAACAAGGGCGATAATTAAGTTATGAGTTGCGACGTTGGAAAAGCTCTAAAACTGTGATCAACATTCGTTAACGCTGACAGAGCGGCATGGCGTGTGAATAAATTAGTGTTAAAATACTACAATGATAATATGATGGTTGAGCCAATTGTTTGTACGAGACAGGCTTTTAGAAAGTTATGTTTATTATCTATCGTTTAATTTGTGTCATGTGTAATTTAGGTGTGGATACTCAGAATTACCAGAGTCTTTGTCTGCAAGTACGTAGATACTAAAGCAAGGTATCTGAAGAAAAAAGTAGACGAAATGGCATCTATACTATAAATCCGGTGGTACTTCACCTCTTAATTTCAACATTATAGTAATTATTATGCCTCAACAGTTTACAACAAAAACCAAGTCATCCTAATGTATATACTACCTCTATGATTTCAAATACTTGCGAATCACACATGACGCGTGATTGATTTAGATATCAAATAAAATATACTTACCGCACAAATGTATTAAAGAACATAACACGGCCAGAAATATGCATAGGGGGTGCTTCATCAGGCATCAAATATGATGTCGCAATCAATTAATCATAACTAGAAACTACTACAACGATAATAGGACACAATGTTTTTATGGAAAGACGTTGCCTTGGCGTATATAAACATACTAACCGAGTGGCGAAAGAAATTACGACCTTTTAGCAAAACCGGGTTGTAATTATAGATTTAGAATTAGCATTAAAGCAACGTAGATAACTCAGGATGTTAAAAAGTATATATTGACGGCGTTTATCATAAATGCGACTGAATTATTTATGTACCTAGTTTGTAATTAAAAAACCGAGCCACCCGTAGCGAGCAGCGCAATCTTTAAGTAATTCTTAATCTGGTTTAAAATGGCAAAGAGTTCATAATCCGCAATCATTTCAAGTTCTTTAGCTCCGCGTACCTCATCTTGTTAAACAAATTCAATTCTAAAAATTATACGTAAAGTTTTTTGCAATAAGTCTAAAAAATTATTACTAATTGCACTTTGTGGCATATTCAAAATTGTAGAACGCAATAATATATCGCCAAACATACATTTAAATTATCATCAAACATACTTCGGGGAAGAATTAGAACAGCTTCGGAAAATTGTGACGGTCATACAACTGGCGTCTATGATCCTTTGTAATATTGATAATAGAACTGGTAGTTAACCTTGTTACACCGGGGAAGTTATCTAAAATGTGCTATACACACCACACATGTGATAATTACAAGCGCTAGTGTGTCTGTTTCTACTAGTTCCTCTGTCACATTTAATCGTTAAGCAGAAGCAACAAGCTTTCGACATGAAAACTTAACCGACCGACCGGACTGCCTCCGTGGCGTGGTGGTATTTCGATACGACTACGGTTCTGAGGTCTCGGGTTCGATCCCCGGGTCGGGCAAAGTGATATTGGATTTTTCCCTATCAGCCCGGAGTCTGGAATTTGTGCCCGATATGGCGATAGGCTCGCCCCCTATCACATCTGGGACGAAACTAAGCTCGGCGAAATGTGGGTGTTCTAGTTCGCTAGTGCACCTCTGCCTACCCCTTCGGGGATACAGCCCTGAGCTTATGTTATGTTATGCGACCGACTTCAAAAATTATCCGGCGTGATCATTTTTATATGTGATATGACCATCCTTGGAATAAGCTCTATCGAACACAAAAATCACAAGAATCTTGAAAATAGGCCCACATTTTACGGAGATATCGCATAACAAACATACATACTAAGAGTTGACTTGGAAATTTGTTTTTACCATTTGCCGCCTTCAATACTCGGACTTTCCTGAGGATCTAATGTCGGGTTAACCATAATTCGAAAATACATCTCATCAAACACAGGAACCCTCAGAAAAGCATCCTATTCCTAACCTAAAATTACTATTTTTGATGCAGATATGTAAATGAAACACTAGGAAAAATATGAGTATTATATAAACTATATGGACTTACCTAACGCTACATGTGATCATAACAAACCCAAATAAATGTATGTAATTATTCAGCTTACATTTATTTTGGTTCTAACATATTCATTTGCTATATAATTAAGGGCCGGTTTCAATAAACAACCTCAGTTCGAATGTGCAGATAGATTACAAAAAATAGCCAATTAGAACACAGTTTGAACATGACTCCGTCAAATGACGTGATTTGATTGGTTCATAATCGGGATCTATCTGCACTTTAAACTGAGATCGTTTATTGAAACGGGCCGTTAATGCGTCACACAAAAATTTTATACGTCATTGTCCGCATCGACAACAGCGTTTCATGATATTATACGTTGCCAAATGTGTTGCACCTTAATTTATACTATTGACAAACATGGTTTTATATTGCAGTTTCTATAAAAAAGTTAACAAATTATACTGAAATTGAAGGATATATATTTTTTTATTAATTACGCACCATTACGATACAAAACCGACAAAAGACAATATTATGGGATTGTAATGAGGTATAATATACTGGCGGAGACATTCCTAAATCTAACCTCTTATTTATTCGTCTGATATTTTTGTCGAAAAATCTAACGTGCTTATGCATTCACGGCCTTAAACTAAACAAACTTTGTATCGAGAAATAGTAGTGCTGGAATTCCATTACATCAAGATTTTTTGTGATGATTCAAGCGGCTATAATAAACTGACACATCGTCTACAGACAGACAAGATAGCATTCGGACCTTGACTAGATATTTCCATCACTGTGCGAATGAAACAGTTTCCTTAGCATACTCTGCGCGTACGCATATCATAGATATGCACAGACAGACATACATCACAATTATACATCGGCTTTGTGTACGGAAAGGGTGTACATGTACTTTTTATACTGCCTTCTTCAAAAAGTATTTAAAAATTCAGCAATTTCATTAATCATTAGTTACTAGAAGTTTTAAGTAATATCTATATATGTATTTAAAGAAATTATTATTTCAATATATGTATTTAAAGAAACTTTATATTCCAACGTCTATATAGTCTTTTTCAGCAATGATACGTAGTACATCATGAATGTACTCGTAATGTATGGTAATGATACAAATCGGTTTATTTGTGAGTCTTGCTATGTGCGTTAGTTACCTCGTAAACGTAGTTTGATGTGGCTAAAATAATGAGGAAGTAAACCGTCGGATCTAATAGTAAAACAACTCTGAAAACCCTTTGAAACGACCATCAGCGCTTATAAAAGAATCATGCCGTCTGTCGACATGCATACGGCAGGTCGTCGCATGGCGTCGCGTGTGTCGACTCGTCATTACATGCTAAGAGCTGTATACCTCAACCATGAGTTTTCTGCACGTTTCTCGTTAGTGATTACGCAAAATATTTGTATGACAGACATCCAGCATCCCTTGCGGTTACGTGGGGAATTAATGTTTGTCATACAAATATTTTTCGTAGTCATTAGCGAAAAACGCTTTGGTTTTACCAGAACCGGCTTAAGACACCTTTAACGCAATATTAAACTCGTGGACAAGTTCGTTAAGCAATTTAGTCACATTAAAATGTAGGGCACCATTACTTTTCTATAAGTTTCTTTATGATGACAGTGAGACAGTGATGGGCACAGGCATTTAGATTAGGGTAGACAAAAGTCTTGCATATTTATTGTCTTTAATTTATTCTTGCTTTACTTTAACCATCATGATCATTCTCACGTCGATTTAAAATAACACATCCAGCGCTGTTGGAAAAACTCTTTTTGGTGTCCATTTTTTTCTTTCATTATGTAATTTTAGCAAATTGTCAGGGTAGTCTAGGGTCATTCCTCTTTGTCTATATGAAATGCACGCCTCTGCACAAAAGTCTTTAGGAAAACGATAATTTAAGCAAGGAATATTATGATAACAGAGTGTACACGCAATGCTATCAACTGCCAAATGTAGAGAATTACAAGATCTATTGTCGGCACGAAGACAACTGATGACGTTGACGACCTACCATGTGTAGTACATGGTCATAGAAATATCATACATAGAACCGCAGTACACGGCCACAGCGTGAAGGCGTTCCGGGTGAGCCGTTTTAGGCACCAAACGCCGCACGGCGTGTCAGTGTCCTAGGTCAAGTCTTAGTATGAAGAGCTCCCACAAATTTTATTATATTATGACGAACTGCGCTATCAAAGGATGTCACAATACAATGAACAAGCACCAAGGAAGTATAAAGATAAAATTTCACAAGTAATCAATTGCTGACATGTTTTAATATTAAGTAAAACATTCATCAAAACTAAAAATAAAATTGTAAAAATGACAGACGCCATTTACGTTATGAATCATTATGAATGTTGCCAATAATGCCAACCAATTTACCCATTTTTTAAATACGGAATGAAAGAAATGAAAGGAGAGGGAAATGCTTCCATACAATCTTGGGCCTAGATTGTATAAGGATGAAAGTAGTGTCAATTAATATATAGTATATTATGAGATGGCATGCATTCAGACCTTAGCTGGTTCCCTGAGAAAAAAAAAACTATGAATTGACATTTTAATAATCGTTTTCATTTGCTTCGTTTTCGTATTGTTTCGTGCGTGTGCGTTTTGGGTGTTTTCCATATTTTAAATAATTTTCTACTAGAACAATGTTGCTCAGTTTGTATAAATATTACTAGCTGACCCGCGCAACTTCGTCTGCGTATGAGAGAGAGGGTTGAAAGAGTGAGTCGTAGGCACCTATAATCCAATAATTCTAAAGGAGGTAATGGGATGATCTACTTCGGCCGTCAGTCCCCCGTCTCTCACCCCGTCAGTCACACCGTCTGTCACACCGTCTGTCACCCCGTCTCTTACCCCGTCAGTCACACCCTCTGTCACACCGTCTGTCACCCGTCTGTCACCCAGTCGGTCACCCCGTCTGTCACCCAGTCTGTGACCCACCTGTCACCCCGTCTGTCACCCGTCTGTCATCACGTCCGTCACCCCGTCTCTTACCCCGTCAGTCACACCCTCTGTCACACCGTCTGTCACCCGTCTGTCACCCAGTCGGTCACCCCGTCTGTCACCCAGTCTGTGACCCGCCTGTCACCCCGCCTGTCACCCCGTCTGTCACCACGTCCGTCACCCCGTCTGTCACCCGTCTGTCACCCCGTCTGTCACCACGTCGGTCACCCGTCTGTCACCCCGCCGGTCACCCCTCCTGTCACCTCGTCTGTCACCCGTCTGTCACCCCGTCTGTCACCACGTCGGTCACCCGTCTGTCACCCCGTCTGTCAATGTATTACGCACCGGCGCCATCTACTTAAAATATTGGTTTGTAGTACGTGCTATGTATCAGAGATGGCACTGTATGTGAAAAAAGATTTTCGCGCTTTTCTGTTGAAATTTTTCCTGAATTTTCTTTGCTATAAACCTCACGGAGCCCGAGACCTTTCCAACGAATGCAAAACCGTGGAAATCGGTTCCTGCGTTCTGGAGTTATAGCGTCAGGAAGGAAAACCCGACTTATTTTTATATAGTAGATGTTCCTGAGAATAATCGTCTTTGTGATCGACATTTAGTTATCGAATGTGGGTGTTCGAGTTTGTCTCTGCCATCCCTTCGGGGATATAGGCGTGAGCGTATGTTATCTACATTCAAACATATCAATAGGTAAGATTTGTACTTATAAACATCAGTTGTTTGCGTATAGTTTGTTCCATAACCTCACGTTTATTTAAGTCAAAGTGAGGCTCATAACTGTGTTCTCAGATTACAAAAAGTCGCCAAATTTTCAGTAATGATCTCATAATATACTATCTATTAATTGACACTACTTTCATCCTTTTACAATCTAGGCCCAAGATTGTATGGAAGTGTTTCCGTCTCCTTTTTATTTCAAAGACGTTATACACAAATATGTTCAGACGAACTTAATGCCAGCGGCATTCGCTACTACCTTTGGGTGGTGCAGAGAAAAGACAAGGCGGGTGTATATGAAGAAAATAAAAATGAGGGTAGTGTTAAATATAATGTTACATATACTCATAATATTAAATATCATTGCGAATATACCTATAAAAGAATAAATCATATAATATACATAAATAAATTCATAATCATAATATTATACATACACAAGCATACACATACAAAGCGAACGCGAACATTACAAACAACTCTATCGAACGATTGATAAAAAAGTTATGTTTATACAGAAAAATTGAGAACCTTTTTATTTTAAAGTCGGTTCAAAACTAAACAAATGTTTTTTAAGTTCAGAATAAAACAAGTGTATCATTATTAGAACACTTTCGATTTCCCTATTTTGTTGGTAAAATGTCTTTTACTTGCAACACTATTCACGTGCGTATGTGTGTGTCGACGCAAGTAGTTACGCGCCGACGATGCACACATTGAATCGTTATCGGCTTCAATTTCCGAAGGAATTTTGTATGAGACTATATCTCTATACGTTATTACTCTAAGTACATGGTATGGTTCAACAACCACGACCACTCTGCTAAGAGTGCACGACTAAGAATATATTGTGATGGAACGAGTCTTTGAGATCCGTATCCACCGATAACATCCTCATGTTCAATTAGCCAGTTGACAAAATATCGAGATGCTGTACCCATAAGAGTATTATATAGAGTCGCTACGCTTTTCTCTACAACTTGAGTTCTGAGATGTTGCTCTAAGTTCGCGAATAATTTTGACTTCTCTTGATAGAATTTTTTAAATCTCTAATTCATTTACATAATATTGCTGCGTTTTTGGCCTTCTAATTTGTTCAGTGTTGAATGCTCATACAAACATATTCTTGGAACAACTAAGCCGTAGGATGGAAATTGAGAGATAAATACAAAGAAAGAAGTATAATATAGTACAAATAAAACTTGCAAGTTTTCACAGTATTCACGGGGATGACACAGAACTGTGGATCCTTGCAGATGCCGCCAGTTGACTATTGATTATGGTCAATAGTTCACAAAGGTCACACACAACATAGCCAGGGAGAATTTAATTTCAACGATCGAGCCCAATATAAGGATTGTTTCTTTTAAAGACGAAGAAATAAAGCCTTTGAGTCAACTCACTTTACAAGTGATTGCCAGAACTTCATCGATAATTCAACCGACTATTAGCATATGAAGAACTGGAATAATATGTAAAATAGCTCTATATTCAAAGCTCCTCATGAATTCAATCGTCATTGGTTTAGCGCAACATGTGCGATAATAGTGTATTATACTCATCAAACACGAGGAAAACAATTTCTGAGACCACTAATAATTTTATTATGGCGTGAATTGGATTGTTTGTGAGAATGTGGTACGCAAATTATAATTTTGATAGTAAAATAGTCCAGTTTAAAAACTTAACGGACCGACTTCAAATCTGATCGTGACCAAATTTATATGGAACCACCCTTGGAATAAGCTCTATCGAACCTAAAAATAATTTTGAAAATCGGTGCACATTTGGCGGAGATATCGCGTAACATACATAAAAAATACGGACGAATTTAGGACCTTCTCCTTTTTTAAAGTCGGTAGGTAACAGTACTATGTAGATATCATTTTTCTGTGTGATATAGGACCTTACTTATAAAAACTTTTTCGTTTATCTTTTCGCTATGAATAGCCTGTCACTTTTTGCCTTGCGTTACGTTGTTTAAAAATGAAAAGGACAACCTATGGTTAAAGATAAACGGCGCTTAAATATTTTTATAAATAAGGGGCATAATGTGCAAATCTGTGATTTATGTTCGTACAACAATAACAAATGTAACAACTTCAGCATAAACCGCTCCACTAAAGTACATAGTAAATTGTAAGTCCGAGTCAGACTTGCGGTCGACCTTGAGTTCATTTGTATTTTCCTTGAGAAAAATCAGTGGACGCAACGTGTTAGGGAGCGTCCATCCGTCCTGTGCTCGATGATTGGTCACCGTTTAGCGCCCCAAGTGGGTTCTATCAACTTAAGTGACAGATAACCGATGCGATATCACGGTCAATTGAAAAATATTGCTGTGATGGTTATCATAGATTACGTGTCAGATCCATCTATTTATTTATTTATTTATATATGGTACATACAACAGATTATTGTTATTATTGTTTTTTTTTTTTTTACTTTGAAAACGTTTCTAAACTAAACAATAACCCTAAGGGCATGCACTCAGTGTAACAATAGCAAGTAGATAACGTACATTAGATATTATGCATAATATAACTTGATAATTATAATACTACAATTTATGAGAAAAATAAAATTAAAATAAAATGAACAACTAAAATTCAACACTATGTAACTGTGTTTTTAACATTTTTTTTAAACTGCACATATTTCTGGCCGAAAATGTCAATGTCACGGTGTTTGACAGCTACTTCATTGTATAATCTGCACATACGGACCACGGGATTGTAGAAAGAGGTGTTGTTTTTATAAGTCGGCAACGAAAACACATCAGGTCTTCTGGTAATATGCCTAGTATTGAAGGAGAGCAAAGATAGTAAATCGGGGGCATTTAATTCAGAATGCAAGATTTTGTGCAGCAACAACAGTTCGTGGTGTTGACGACGAAGACAAAGGCTATGCAGATTGAACTTTATCATCGATATATTATTTACCTAGATGCACAGTTGACGCTCGGAAAATGGGACAGCAAAGTGCTTAAGCACTCCTTTTCCCTACAGTTGGACGCCGATAGAATTGTAAATTTGAAAATTCAAATTTAAGAACGCTTGATCATTTCGTTTAAAAAACTACTTTATAACACATGCATTATATTTGTGTTTGATTTAATTAGAACTTGTGATCTTTTTCTTTGTGTTATTCCTGTGACCAATTTTTAGGACGATATTTGCAAAGAACTGTGCATCTAGGGTATAATATATTGATGGTCAGATCACTAAAAATTGCGTGGTTTTATTATAACCCCTTCCTCACTTGCCAAGCGATAATTCTTTAAGAATCAATACTTGGTATAGATAATTAATGTTAATTATTAGTGCTAACATCAAACAAAGAATCCGTAATCGCACTCTTGGTCTCCAGGCACGTATAGTTTGACCAATTTACACTACGTAGATTCGTAGATTTAAGTAGTAAAATAATTGCTAGCTATTAGGTTTGTCAAAGATAAAGATGATAGAAAGTGCACGATTTGAAAAGAATGACAGGTTACGTGAAAATGAGTCATGCAAGCACGAGTAAAAAAGAGAAAAATTGTGCCAATTTGTAAAATAAAGTTAAAATTTTGATTACAGACGAAAAACACAAGAGAGCATTAAGACAAACCACTTATAAAAATAACACAGTCATCATCTCGGTAACCAAATAACAAAGACACAATTTTTCGAAGCAATAATGTTTATTTACTCGTTTTAAATAAAAATACACAATAATTCAACGAGGTCACTTTAAAATTGTTTAAAAAAGTAGGTGCTCATTGACTTTCCACGTTGACCTTTCCAATGTTATTGGGTGCTTGCTGGTAAAATGCGCCGGCCGTCGCCACATGTTTCGATTTGTGAAATATTAAATTATTATTGAATCAGAACATTGCAAAACAATTCAACGGTTGTGGTCTAACACGATCACAAACTATGCTATGATGTGATGTTGTAGCTGATGAGTATGTATAAAGGAAAGCTTATTGATGAATCTAGACTGCTGGTGCAAGTGCGAATGCAGGCGCAGGAGTGACAGCAGTGAAGCCTATGGCCTGCGGGGGTTGCGCGGCGTGTGGGCGGGACGGCGAAGGGGGTTGCGCCGGTGCATCTGCGCTCTTGCACTCCATAATGCGACGCTTCACCTGTCGTTGTCGGTTGGATTTGAGTAGGCGCGCGTGGAACGAGCTTGGCGTGTCGATGGTGTGCTGGCGGGAAAGAGGCGCGTGTGGCGCGCTCACAGAACTCTGCCTGAACCATGGCAGAGATATCTTGCGGCGGCTCTTATGTTTGGTGGGCGCGGGCGGCGGGGTGGTGCTCATCGCGCCGGCACGTGTCCGCGGCGGGGTGGTGTCGCGGTGTCGCGGCGCCGCCTCGTCCGACGCGGCGCGCGGCGCTATAGCCACTGCCGCGGACTCTGCGCGCCGATACCGCGTCGTCGAGCGCCCGCCCGCTCACTACGCAGCCTCCGTATCGAGCTACACTTCCCGAATTTATTCTGGCAAGGCTCTGGCCGCAGCCGTGTGAAGGACGCGCCTAATCCGTTCGCGTCCTAAGGAGGAGCAATCGGCAACGACACCACGGCCTTGCCCTTGAGGAGCGCGCGGTGAAATACATGAAACTTTCGAGAGCGAGCAGCAGGCGCGTCGCATTTTCATTTCTTCGCAATTTATTGTTATTTCTTGAGATGGTTGACGCGTCGCATAACAAGTTCGGTTCTACAGTTGAATACCGATAAATCTTTTATGTTTTGATGTCTACATCCGGTACATGTACGAGATCTTGATATAACATCACCAGTTTAAAAAAAGTAACGTATTTTTTCTTATTATGAATAGATAGGTTGTTCTTGAAATTTATTTAGGAGTCCAACCCAGAATTCCCAGGTCGAGACATTTACAATTTCCCGGGCACAAAGAGGAACCCAGGAAAAGACCAGTTCATCCCAGGTGTGAAGAGATTCACAAAGGCCTATCAGCGCTGCAAGGTCATTAATTATTAAAACTTACTGCTAAGCTACTAAATTTCGAGTAGTGAGAGTAGGGCGGGCACTGGTCATATGTACGTTAATAGGGCAGCAACAGGGCCGCCACTGGGAGCTCTAAAATGAATTTATCGACGGACTTCAAAAAATTCAAGATTCTTTTTGTGTTCGATAGAGCTTAATTCAATGGTGGTCCTATATAAATTTTATATGTATCAGATAAGTTTTAAAGCCGGACCGTTATTGCCAGATTCATCTAGACTCAAATAACTATACCAACCTCAAAAATATAGTCCTATGCTAGCGTAATCCCAATTCGTTCGTGTTATTAATAATAATTATTAGTGTATGTAATGAGCTAATCTTGGCACCGCGTCAGGATTTCACTAATAAACCCGTAGCTCAGATTGATTACAAATACTCGGCAATAAAAACATTTTTACTTACACTTGAATACATATTACAAACGCCATAAAGCCGATATAACGAATTTAGCTGAACCGTTTACTTAAGATAGTTAAGGGTTTTTGGAATCATAAAACTATTCATACCTCTACATGAGACACAACAGATAATCTGCACTTATGTATGTATGTACCTCTACATACATTGTACTATATTATACGTGCAAAGTCTTTAAATTATCTAATTCCCATACGCTCGATACCTGAATAAAAATATGTATGTAGCATAGCTAAGGTAATTGAGCTACGAGTATTTTGACTCGCCTTCAAATAACATCCTAACTTACTGGTCTCAATAAACGTAGTGCCCATTCTATAGCTTGGCTCCGAAGTTCAATTAGTTTGCGTCGCCGCGCTGGCGAGTGAGATGGCAGAGAAGAGGCGCAGAGCAAGTCGGCCAAATCTAACAATCTCACTCTTTTCTATTCAGTATAGTTTTTATCCTATCACGGCAAAGTACGTTGGATATGTAGATCAAAAATGAGTTTATTTTTTGTTTCTAGAAAGTGGTTACGTGGTGACTTAATGTTTGTCATGCATACGCAAAGTAACATAAGCTCACGTCTGTATCCCCGAAGGGGTAGGCAGAGGCGCCCTAGTGAACTAGAACACCCACATTTCGCTGAGCTTAGTTCTGTCCCAGATGTGATAGGGGGCGAGCCTATTGCCATATCTGGCATAACATAACAATTTACTATTCCCAAAAATAAAGAATAAAATTATGAGTAAATACAGAATTTCAAAATAACAATTCTCGGATTATATTTTAAATCGACACAGAGATGATAATGACTGTGATGGTGTCGCAAAAATTGAAGAAAACAATTGTGTAAGATTTTTGTCTACCCCGATCGGAATGTATATGCTCGTCACTGCCATAAACCAGTACAATATACGAGTTTCAACGGTTTTAAAAGTGTGATGAAGCCATAGGATAAGGCATCGTTTCAAATGACAGAGCATTGGTTTTGACACCGATAATCGATTGTCAAATCCCAAAAGATTATTATTGCCGATTATTTACCGTATTATGGAAAACCGACATGAATTGGCGCTAATTAGGTTTTCCGGAAGTATAAAGAATATGTCCCCTTTTTAATCTTGTCATGTTCATGGTAGGCAACTACAGTGAACTGTTAAGGCTGTTTAAATAAATCGACCGGCAGGGGCCCGTGGAGCAAGAACCCCAACCCTTTGTGTTATTCGGTGGAATAGTAAATTAGGATCCACCCACACGTTATGAATATCGGTTTTTATCAGCCATTGACCTCGACAAATTCAGTATCGGTACCGTTTGTGCCGTATAACACAGGGATCGCCGTGTTTGACCTCGATTTGTCGTCTCAATGCACAGATTGAAATCAATTACGTCCTGAGTACTTTTAGTCAGGCAATCAAAATTTATGTTTGGGCATTAATTATGGGAGGTAGACCACTTAGTTGACATACTTGCTGGATCGCGGGCTTTCGCTATCCAAATATTTTAACAACCGTGTGCGTGGGTGTATAAACGTCGCTTCGAGGTAGCATCTCTGACGTTCACGTATTAACGCTACCGAAGTCTGCCTCTCGTGCAAGTCAAAACCGCCTGAAGGCCGAGAAGGTAGAACGTAATAAGGACAACCTTGTAAACGCCTTTATCAGATCCACCGGTTTCAACGTATGCATAATGTAGCCCACGAAACTGCAAACACGGTACACGCCATTTACGCCCGCATATTACGGTTAACCTAAAGAGACGAAGCAGTTCCTTGTATTTTATTCATAGAATAAAAACGCTACAAAAGTTTACACTCCGCCGCCCGAGCCAAGCGGCTGGATAAATTGATGAGCTGCGATATTTATGCGCTCGCTATGACCAGATCACGTCACATGTTAAACTTAAACTTGCCTACTATACACCAAACTTTAAAAGTATTGCAAAGACGGTTGATAGTATCACCGCTATTTGAAACGTAAATCATCAATGTAGAAGCCATAAAAGTCTTATAGGTTCTTTAAATAAACATAACAGTTAAACCAATCGATACATAAAACGATCTATATTATTGGTAAGAAATACGTCATAGTTATGTTTAGAATTGATTTTCCGTTCATTTATGTTTGTGTGAGATTATAAATTACCTATGTTTGGAATTGAGTCTTGTAGGTTGTGGTGAAGATCACTGTCGAAATAGTTCTATGCAAATGTCATATTTCATTTCTACAAAGAAAGATGATAGGTAATAATAAATTGGATAGTAGAACAGCTTATAACTCATTCACGTTATCGATACTGAAACTAGATACAATTCATGAAAGAGATCCTATAAAACAAATAACTTATTATTATATTCGTACAATGTCTCTTTATGCAATTAAAAGTTTCAATGCTTACGCTAGTTTAGGTTGACTTACATAATATATTCCTAACTATAAAGCAGGATTCTTTTCTAAATTAGATTCGGACAATCTTGAGAAAATCAAAGGTGCTTGATGTCAGTCAGGCAGTCGGCCGCAAAAAACTTTTTAACGTGCTTTAAAAATGTATTGAGGTGACCCCACATTTAAGTGAAAGATTCACAAAATATTTAAAAATAAATTGTATTCATTTAAATGCTTGGTCCGTAAGCCGAGGTGGTGACACTTCTTCACAGGATAAATATCTACAGAGCTCAGCAGATTGCAATCTGTTGCACTTTATCAAGGGACGTGATGAGCTTTTAGTACAATATAATTATTATTGTGCTCCAGGCGGTGTCCACGAGGACGGACAGCGCTTCATTTCGTAAACATCCCCGAGGCTAAACCAAGCCGTTCAGACGTGACAATATAAGGCACGTTGGCATTTCACACTATTACTAGCTTTGGCTGGACTTAAATAAATTATAGATCTAAAACCTAAATAAATATCTATATATTTATCACCACTTTGAAATTGCAATTGTATAATATTATTGTTCAGGGGTTCTTCATTCGAAAAAGTTTTTTTGCCATAATGTCAAATATGTTTTAACAGTGGTACATAACGCTATATTGTACAGAGATATGAATTGTTGTTTAAGACAAGTTACAGCCACACGGAGTACTGTTGACTCTAGTACGCTAGTGTACCGAAATTCTAGCTTCTTTCATTAAACTGTATAATGCGAGTCAGGCGGCTCGAATTACGGACAATCAATTCTCACAGCTGGACAGGAACTCTTCAGTTTTCTTTAAGGATAAAACTCTAGGGAGAATGCTCGGAAACCTTCTCATTTCAACAGTATTTGTTTTAGCCCTATAAGAAGCTTTAAAAAACAACAAAGTGTCATTTCATCATAATTTTTTACGATTGTATTGCATGATATAACATACCAAGTGCCAAAGCTACAAGTTCGCGAAACTAGAGCAATCAGCAGTAACACCCCTGTACAGTGTACCTACATACAATTAAGGCAAAACACCGGCGCTTGGTTTACCACCCAATACGCTATCTGGGTCGAAACGTTAGCGAGACCTTTTAACATGTCGCGCAATGTTAATTACAGTGATGTTATAAAGATTGTATACATTACAATACTTTTACGGTCGCCTACGCCAATAGCAGTTTGTTTAAAAATGAACTAATTTTCAAATTATGGAACTAACATTTTAAAATAAAACATCCATAATTGATTTGGAAACCGTCTTTTTTAACTATGTTCTGTAACAATAAAATAGTTAAAGAAAATATTTATGAAAATCCCCACAAGTTAACAACCCCTACTTTATTCTGAGAAAAATAGATGTAAAATATAATTTAACAAACCGCAATGTAAACATATGATCAGAGTATATTGATATTTAGATGCAGCATCATTTTATTACAGTAGGATACTACGTATTTTGGATGCGAATAAAACTGTGGTAAATAATATATTGCATAAAGCAGGAAAACTGACATTATTTGTATTGACTTTAAGCAAATGTTGTGCGTGTATTTCAGGGACGATTTTGTCCCATGCATGTTTATCCGTGGATGTTATTAATCGCGCGTATTTATTTAATGAGTGCGATAAAGATACACGAATTCACAAACAGCTAAAACTACTCAGTTTACATATTTTCCGTGTTATATTTCATTGCATATACGATGGTATGGTATATTTATGTGTTCGTGTAGGTAAAGAAGCTGTGGAATCAGCTAAAGCACAAAACAGGTAGGTAGGCTAAAGCGTCAAAAGTTATATTTACAGGGCGCAATATGCGTTCCAATGCGCCGGAAAGTATGTTTTTTTTATTTCAAATAGATATATGTACTTTAAAATGTGGAGGTGCGTTGGAGATGACTCTCGAGTAGAGCACTTTTCTATGCTTGACTGCACTATAGACAATACCCGAGTACATATAAGCGAAGTAGCGCTTACGGATTGTGCTACTGAAAAAACTTAACCAAGGGTATGTTAAGCAACCATTACTGGAGGGTTCTTTAGCTTATTTCTATTTTGAGTTTTAAACAAAGAAACAAAAAGATAAGAAGATAAAGAAAGTTAATACTTTAATGAAAGTAAAATCTTAATAGTTTTAGCTGTTTGAGAAAGAGTATAAATTAGACCACTAAAAAGTGCCACCTTTACTCTTATAAAGCATAGAATCACATTCAATGTAACTAAAGCGGCAACTGCTAGATATGTACGTACTAAAAAAAAATAACGGTACAGAAATTATAATCATGACCTAAGGTGAAAAGATAACACAAAAGCCACCATTGAGAGCAGATAAAATCAAACGCGTTTGTAGTCAAAGTCGGATACGGAATGTTGACCTAAATCTCGACGAGATACAAGGGACAATTTGCATGGCAAATTAGACGGTAGGGTGTTCACTCTATATAAAAGAACAGGATTCATTGTAAGCAACTGCCGCGCTCTACTCTAGAAGATAATACTAAAATGGGCACGATTTAACGCGTTTGGTATAAACTGACGTCGTTTAAATTCAATTATTAATTTTTTTAAACATTATGTAATATTATATTATAATCGTTTTTATGTTCTTTTGAATCAAATGAAAACTCGAAATTACACTTTTATTTTGAGATGGAAAGGTGAACCATATAAAAATAGATATGTAACTATGTAGACCCGCTGAACAACAAAAGTCACCGCGACGTAGCTCAGCGAATTAGCAAGTTGAAATCATAGCCAATGAAGGAGAAAGTTCTCCAGCGCATCGTAGGACGTGCACCTACAAGGTGGACTGGCGATTTGATAAAGGTTGCAGGAAGTCGCTGGATGGAGGCCGCTTCCAACAAGTCGATCTGGACATCTTTGGGGGAGGCCTATGTTCAGCAGTGGACGTCCTATAGCTGATGATTATGATAAACAGTTTTGGACAACTGATTAGAGGAAACGTTTGCTCTTGCTGTTCCAGTTTTGTGTACAGTGAACCACCTAAATATCACGCCGTAACACTTGTTAGTCCGCGGAAATATTTATGCCAAGAAAATTCTCGCAGAGCAGTGACAAAGCACTTTGTATTTGATTTATTTTACACCTAAAACCACAAACAAGTCCGATGAAACTAATTTGGTAAGCGCGTTTGATAATTTTGATAAAGTCGCCTCCATAGTTGTTTAGAAAACCTCCCAGATAGCAATAGCCTCAGTGAACCTCAGAGGCGAAACCTAATTTAGTACAGGTAATTAAAACTTGTTGACAAAGTGTAGACACTGCGCCGCGACGGACACAGGACAAACAAACCAACTCGAAACAGTTTTGTGATATTGCATCCCAATGCTACAACCGGATTTACATACGACTTCATATTAAACCACTATATCTGTCGTTCGTTGAATGGATAACGATCGTAAAAGTTATATCAAAGGGACGATTTTTTCAAAGGAAGCTTGAATTTCATTGGAAATGGATATTGGTATTTTTCAATAGACTTTAAAAAAGAATAAAATTCTGTATTCGTTTGTAAGTTGTGTGAGTTATTTTTAATATAGGGTTTTATATATAACATTTTTTTTTAATATCTTAAGACCAATTAAAGTTGATAAGCTCCTAATACACTCACGATACGTAGCGTTTGCAAGTTGATTGTGCTAACTTTTAGTTAATCATCCCCCCGGGCGATTGGTAGTAATAAATGGTTTTCCCCGCGAACCCAAAAAAAAAGGTTATCACAATGGGATTTATGAAAATTAATTTTATTAATTCTTTCGATATATCTCTTATCTTTAAGATTTTTTTTTAAATATCCTTGCGTCACATTGTTTAAAAATAAAAGAGAAAACTATTCTTAAAGATAAACAGCGCGTTAATATTTTTACAAGTGGCATTTTCTTTTAATGTTCAAAGTCATACCTCTCCCAAGTCCTCATTAATCATCATCATCATCATCATTAGCTATAGGCCGTCCACTGCTGAACATAGGCCTCCCCCAAAGATAAAGTCGAAGGAAGTCGCTGGATGCAGGCCGCTTCCAACAGGTCGATCTGGAAATCTTTGGAGGAGGCCTATGTTCAGTAGTCCTCATTGATATTGATCGTAAATTTCTTTAGGTCTAGATGATATTGAGGTGTTAGAAACAGTGACAAGACCAAGAAGTGCAAGCGAACAAATGAAGCTTGTTTTACGTTGCAGAGCACAACTTTAGTCTCATATTTAAGTATTTATTACTTTTATGTCATCTCGAATAACTGAGCTACGACTTTAAACTGATATTTGTTTAAAATTAAAACGGGACGTCTGTTATAACGGTACTAACAATTTTATTATTAGGTACCAGCTTTTGTTCGCGGCTCAGATCTGAATTCTTGAGAATATATGTAGAAAAGTCTGCTTTTTAAATGAATCTTTGAACCTGTTCCAGTTCATACGGCTGTTTGGTAAAGGATCGTAATTTATTGAAATATAATTTCGTTCCGGAAGGCGCACGCCCTAGCCAGTTGTTAATGACTGCAGTGGTACTTATTCGCGACCCTTCTTGGAATACACATTACAAGCGTCGTCGCAAATCGTGCCTACTAATTCATTTTTTAGAGCTTGCCCTTATATCACAATCCCTTAATCCACAATGGAATCGGCGCTAGACATATTCAAGCAGAAAGGAATTCCGCTTACTTCTTATGATCGGCTGCCCGTCTGACGCGCAGTTTATTAACATAACCAAATTATTTATGAAAAAAATTGACATGACATGTAAAGTATGTTTGGCCGCTGCTGACTGCAGTAATTATTGCCACGTACATTGCTTTTAGTGCTCTCGTGACATCGTCCATATATTTACTGTTAGCTTTCAATATTACTTTAACATAATATCATCAATAATTACATAACATAACATTAAAATTTAATTCATATTTTGAGCACAAAAGAGATAAAGCATGTACACATTATAATATATCCCTATGAAACAATATCTCAAATGTCGTTATTATTGATGATCAAATATTGACACACAACTAAAGACTTCTATGTATTTACTAGACAAGCTGTTTCGAAGTAAAATTGTGGCACATGACGGCGAGTGTTTGACGTTTCACGGCTAAAGAAAAGAGCAGATTTATATAGTGAGTTGAGGTCGATTCTTAGTGCGCACATTCTATGTACCGAACAGCCAATCTAGTAGTATAGAGGTACATAGAAGTCTTTGCACACTACACGCCAAAATGAAACGATACAAGAGCTTGTTGCTGAGAAGAATTATTAAAGACGATACCGGTGAACAAATAATTACGAAATTACAATGAACATTAAATACATAACAGATAACATAACATAAGCTCACGCCTGTATCCCCAAAAGGGTGGGTAGGCAGAAGCGCACTAGCCAACTAGTACACCCACATTTCGCCGATCTTAGTTCCGTCCCAGATGTGATAGGGGGCGAGCTTATCGCCATATCGGGCACAAATTCCAGACTCTGGGCTGATATGGAAAAATACAATATCACTTTGTCCAACCCGGGGATCGAACCCGAGAGCTCAGGACAGTAGTCGTACGAAATACAACAACGCCACCGAGGCAGTTAAAATACAACAAAAACAATATTTGTGTTGCTGACCGATGTATTAGAGGTATATTTGTTGTATGAAGGCTTTAGTTTTCAAATGTCATCAAAAGAAGGAGATCAATTCGTCAGTATTTTTTTTTATAGTTATATGATAAATCCGCCTATATAACGTGGACTGACTTTCTAGATTAATTTTGTATTAGAGCTTCCTACAATGGTCCAATATTTAGCTCAAAATGTTTGTGGTGTTTTAGAGATGGATTTCAATATTTTTTTTTATTTTCTTTACAATGCAGGTATCGATAGTAGATAATTAATCAACTAATACTCGTACACGGAATAGAGAGGTAAACACCAAGTTCCATTTGATTGTTAATTAAGAATACAAATAGTTTATTTTAATTTTATGCAATCAAGACATCGGTACCGTGTGATACAGTAAAAGTGATCCTAGATTATTGACTTTACCTGATTACGTTGTATAACTTCGCTATATCGTTACAGTAATTAAGCATCAAGATAACTCATATGGTTGCTGATATTAGCGTTATTGGATCGAACCAATTTATGTACGCGTCGATGCTGCATAGCAATCTCAGGAAATGTGACGTTAATTGATATTACTACACCACCGCAGATACTCGGTTCGCGCTTGTGTGACATCTGAGATAATTATTTCAATTTCTCAAGCGAGAAACACAACTAAACTTGTGGTTAAGTATAAACCGTATTTACGTAACATAGGATCTGCAACAATAATATGTTATCTCTTATGTATCTAATTTTGAATGTCTGCATTTGATTGATATTTATACATATTTTTTATTGACCGTAAGACAGAGTTAAAAATCGACGAAAACAACTAGAAACATGTATTTACTCCATATAAATGTGTATTTAGTTTTTTATGACCTATGAAACAAGTATTATTTCAATCAGCCAAGAATGAAAATAATCAAAACCTACTACTATGGGTCGCTACAAATTCCTCCACTGTAGAGTTCGAGTATGTATTCGAATGCTGTTTGCGGCTAATATGATATGTCAACTTACCTTGTCTGAATCAGTGGTGTTGCCGCTACCGAACGACGCCAGTGAGTTCCTGTCCAAGTTCTCAGTGGCCTCGTCTAGTGATGTGTCGTCCAATTCTCTGCACCAAAAATTATAGATAACTAGCTATTTCTTGCGACTTCATTCGCATAGATATCCCACTGGAACCGTTCTTTTTCCGGGATAAAAAGTAGCCTACAAGTATTTACTCGCTGATAATATAGCTTGCTTAAGGTTAATGATTTTTAAAAATCAGTTCTATGGTTTTTGAGCCTATCCATTACAAAATAAGATTTACAAAACCTTTCCTCTTTATAATATTAGTATAGAAAAACAATGCATATTATAAACAATAATTAAATTCTAAAACAACCTTAGAACTAGCAAAAATATTAGAAACATAAACGATCTGTTTCACTAGTGTTACAAAAATCACAATGACAAGAATGTTTTATTTAACAAAAGATTAGAACATTATGTTAACATGATTGTGGATCGTTAGCACGTGTAAACAAACCATGTCGCGTTGTAGCCAACGGCAAATATAATATTATCTAATATCTCTTTTTATTTATAACCGTCGGAGAAAACTAAACATGATGCTCATAAAGATGGAACATTCTTGAGTGGTAGAGCCACGCTGTAGACAGTAACGTCTACAGCAAGAATGGGCCGGCTCGACCGGTTGCTTGCTGTCGCGTTTCCTTCGATGAATGAGCTTTCCGGTGGCCCATTTCTGCCCTTCCCTTTCCCAGTCCCTTTTCCCTTCCCTTCCATTCCCTACTTGTAGGTTGGCAACGCACCATTATTTTTTTGTGTCTTGGTCTATGGGCGGTGGAGATCACTTACCATCAAGTGACCCATCTGCTCGTTTCCAATAAAGATAATATGATATAATGTAACTTGATTAGCATTTTATAATACTTTATTACAAAGTGTAATATCGTGTAATATCAAAGTGACTGCCTCGGTGGCGTGGTGGTATTTCGGTACGACTACGGTTCTGAGATCTCGGGTTCGATCCCCGGGTCGGGCAAAAAGATATTGGATTTTTCTATATCAGCCCGGAGTCTGGAATTTGTGCCCGATGTGGCGATAGGCTCGCCCCCTATCACATCTGGGACGGAACTAAGCTCGGCGAAATGTGGGTGTTCTAGTTCGCTAGTGCGCCTCTACCTACCCCTTCGGGGATACAGGCGTGAGCTTATGTTATGTGTTATGTAATATCGTTACTGAACTTTAAAAGAAATGACGTATGGTTTGAAGAATGTTAAACATGTCATTACAATGTTATCTGTAGGCGCAACTTTAGTACGACACTACGCGGAGCGGCGTTACAGTTTCGGCGATATGATGCGTTCACCAAAATAATTGAAGGGTTAAGTGCACTAAGGTGTTTTGTCGTTTAAGGCCCACTTGCAACGCTTTTACTAATCTAGAATTAGGCCTAAACTTGATTTATCCTGTAGGATGATCCTGTTTATGAGCTGTAGCTCACCCCTATCATTAAAGGCCACTTGCAGCTCCGCGATAAATCTCTATCCCAAATCTTGATTTAAAGATAGGAGTGAGCTGTAGGTTACGAGTTAAGGTATAAATCACATTACTAACAGCGCTTCGCCCTTAATCGAGATTTGGGATAAATAGACTTTTATCGCGGACCTGCAAGTGGCCTTTAAAAATAAATATATTGAACTTAAAGCAAATTTACGACCCAAAATTTATACGTAAAAATTATTTAATACACTTACTATTTTTATAACTCATTACAACACATACTTCTAATATCTTACATCTTCCGTAACAGCCTTAAAATATGTAAAAATATCTTAAAATTTTGACAGCTATGACACCTTAGTCTACTCCTAAGTCCTAAGTCCTAACCCTTCTATTATCAAATTACTATTTTCCACCACTTCATTTTCAACTTTTGACAAATAAAAATGTCAAATAACAATCCACCTCCATTGATATGGATCGACCAGTTGAATAAATTATTTCATAGTCGTACAACATAACTTCGGAATCTTCAGTCTACACTTAAATTAATTAATGATACTACTTTTAAAAACAATTATCTAACACATGTCTAACATTTTTTTTAATTAGAACTATTGCTATTAACTATAAAATGAATATGGTACACAATCTCTCCAAAAATCACTTTGGTAAGGAACAGAATTTATACGACTTTTTAGGGGTATTTGCGTAGAAAATGAATCAAAATAGTAAATATGAAACTCACCGACTCGACCGCTGCGAGCTCGTAGGTCGCACTCGGGCCGGGCTCCGTGGGGGCTGAAGCCCTCCATTGAAGAAGTATGTTTCCTGTACAAAAACAAAATGATCTCCACTGTTCAAACAAACACAAGCACTAAAGATTGTAAGTCACTAAAGACGTAAAACGCGACTAACCTTCGTGGTACGTGATGACTAATTACACGGAACGGAACGTTTCCATACACAAAAATTATCATCGAACGTGTGCCGGGCCGCCGGCGTGTGTGCCACAAATTTATTCCAATCATAACATGCCTCACAATGTTATGACTTGGGCTATTGTGTATGTATCGCGCCACAACAGATCATAGTTTGGCGTAAACTTCATAGTATATCGATAAACATACTTCGTATCATAACATGGCTTCATACATATGTATGTATGTATAAATCATGCATCATTGTAGAATGATGATAAAGCTACGAATTAAGATTATTTCGCGATATATATTTTTACAGATAATATCAGTTTTTAATATCAACCCTAACAAGGGGCGTGGAGGGCACAAACAACAAAGGAGTCCATCCTTTTGAATGTCTGTAGCATCACAGCACATAAATTAATGGAATTAGGTCCGAGGACATCAAACATCGATTTTTCAAAAGAATCACACAAATTAGAATAGTTCAAGCGTCATATTTCCTTTCCTGGACAGGATACAGGAAATTCATTCGATACAAATACGCAGTAAAGTCGACTGATTTCTGTAAACACCCACCTGTATAACTTCCCTGAGGCGGCGTACCCAGGTCTGCTTCACCTCGAGGGACGGCGCCTTCAGTACGATGCGACAGTCGCTGGCCATCGGCTCACGGCCCGTCCACACGGAAAACTTGCACTCGTCGCCTTCGATGTGCTCCGTCACCCCAAGCTCTGACGTCTACGAAACGTTTAATGTAAATGGTACCTACTCAACTATAACGTATTACATTACTAGAGACCCTGTTACAAGAGTACCGATCATGAAAACTTTGTGATAAAGTTTTCACTATTAACGAGTTTGTATTTATTTACGGTTGATAAACTTGTACAACTTTTAATGACTGGAAGGCATCGACGACGCTGTAATCTTTGATATAAACACAATCGAAGAACTTGAGTTTAAAAACAATTGTCGCTGTCTCAATGTCTTTTATTTTTTGTTATAACTTGTATCATAAAATACTATTAAAAAATAATACAAACGTAAAATATAAATTCTGTATCCCCGAAAGTGTGAATAGAGGTCTACCAGTGAACTAGAGAAATTCCATTTCGCCGACCTAATATTCTTTATATGTAAAATAAAAACTTAACAGACTGTCTTCAAATCCGATCGTGACCAAATTATAATATATGGGACCACCCTTGAAATAACCTCTTTCGAATACAAAAAGAATTTTGAAAATCGGTCCACATTTGGAGGAGATATCGCGTAATATAACATTTAAAAAAAATACAGATGAATTGAGGACCTTGTCCTTTTTGGAAGTCAGTCGAAAATTATATTATCCAATACTCTGTAAGTTGAAGGTACAAGATGTAATAACAGCTAACTTGGCTACTGAAAGTAAAATGTTCACAAAGAAATATTAAATATAAAAGCAGAAAATAGAACTTGACTTAAGAGCAGTCGCAAATGTGATTGCAATAAAATTCTCGCAATTTCTCTTTATGAAAGGAAGTGTAAAATCCAATTTCATAGGAATCCTTCAGTGCATTGTTGAAGCATTATTTCTCAGACCTTTGCACATAATATAATAAAATGCAGTTAATTTATATTCTAAATAAATAATACTATGTAGTATGTACTATTGCTGTCTACAAATAATAGTATAAAATACACTAAAAACACTACCTTCTTCCGAGGCACTCGGGTGAAAACTGTTCGGTCACATATTAGTATGAACAAAATCTAGCTACCAAATTGGAAACGCAAAATTGTCTCTTTATCAAAGCAACCTGGACTCACCATAAACTTGGTCTTGTAAATATATTTGGCCTTGCCGTGCGAGTCCTTGACCTCTTTTGCGAGCAACAGATAGAGATCGAAGAGGAAGACGCGCCGCTCGCGGCCCTTCTTGATGATCTGGCGTAGGTCCCACACGTGGAACGAGTCCTGAAGCACCACCTCGCCAAGGCTGTCGGTAGGCACGTCGCATCCCTCCAGTAACGAGAGGTGCATTGCGTCGTTCGCTTTCTTTGGTACCGACAGCATCACCTCGAGACCGTCCTGGATACAATCATAATATACTTTGCATTTTCCGAGTACAATATGTAAACCAGAGTTAGTAGTATGTAGTTTGGTATACTGGAAAAAAGTATTTAATAAAATTATCGCATTTTTTCAGCAAAATTAAACATTACACAATATGAAATTACAATATATGTGGATTTATTTATTTATTAAAGGTAGAGTTGGAAGGGGAAGACCTCATCGAACTTGGTCAGACATATACTCGAGAAAGGTCAAGTTAAAAGTACCCTAACCCTAACTACCCGACCTCCATGCATGAAGAATGTAATGAGACTGAATAAGGCGAAAGAGGTATGTAAGGATCGTAGCAAATGGAAATCCGTTGTCTCTGCCTGCCCCTATAGGAATAAGACGTGAGTCTATGTAGGTATGTATGTATGTATCTAATTATAAAAATGTATGATGAAGTACGTAGACTAAAGATTTGATACATACACCAAATAACAAATAAATACATCATTTTCTAAGAACATTATACCCGCGTTAAAACTATTATAAACCAAAAGCTACATCTCTATTCCCTATCCACAAATTAATGGTATGTTAACGAGGCAACGTGTAATTTATGTTGCTATAGTCTAGTTTAATAATATTGTTCAGGGGGCGTGATATCACAATGTAATTTCCTATTCATGAGGCGTTACTGAGGGATGTGCCACCCCTTTAACGCACGTTAGTTGACAAATAAATACGTATCATAATCGAATCGATCATATGCCGAGAATTCACTGAAGCACTTAACTAGAAATCTATAAATACGGAATAGGCGTCAGTTGTCACCTGAACCCGTAACGCGTAGCACGAGTAAGTATCTAAGTTTATCTTTCGAATAGCTACAAATTCCAATCGAATTTCATGAATGTTCAACGTGCTCGATTCGGTAACGTAGTAGATTGTTATTTATGCTAGATCTTAAGTTCAACCACTTATATTTATTTTTTTATTTACGAATAACGGTTGTGAGAATAAAATTGTTACATGTTGTATGAGAGCCAACATAGAAACTACGAATCCACCGTGTAGCAAATTTTTTGTATCCATTAAATCTCATTATGAATTAAATGATCACGTCGAATTTACTGTACCGGTCAGTGCGGAAGACTATTTTGCTAAAGAAGTATGGACAAAATAATGTTATGCTTCCCTTTAAAAATGCAGTTCAAGGGTTAAAATATTAGGTAAATAAAACAAAAACATGTTTATGATTATGTTCCTTACTAATATTTGTACATTTAGTCGCCTTCTTGGTCTAGTGGCAGCATGTATGGGCTGTGGACCGGGAGGTCCTGGGTTCGATTCCCAGGTGGGGCAAAGAAAATTTTCTAATTTAATTTCCCCAGGACTGGATCCCTAATAAGAGGTTGACATCAGGCAGGCTGCCGGTCGTAAAAAAATATGCCAAATCCTCTCTGCAACATACTTGAAAAAGTGTGTTGCGCCGACCCCACATTAATGTGGGATAAGGCCAGGTAGAAAAAAAAAATATTTGTACATTTATGTATATCTAGGAATATTTGCTAAACATCAATGGAACAAGCAGAAATAATTGTAATTACTGAGCTGTCTGGGCTGTCTCAGCGTGGAGAGCGCAGTGCAGTATAACAACGTCTCGCATTGCTTTGTTATTAAAAACGCTGGTGGTATTTCTAGTGTTCATAGGGTAGTTGTATCGCATACCATCAGACGAACAGCTTAATATTTAAAAAATAACATAAACATAAACATAAGCTCACGCCTGTATCCCCGAAGAGGTAGGCAGAGGCGCACAAGCGAACTAGAACACACACATTTCGCCGAGCTTAGTTCCGTCCCAAATGTGATAGGGGCGACCCTATCACCATATCGGGCACAAATTCTAGACTCCGGGCTGATATGGAAAAATCCAATATCACTTTGCCCGACCCGGGAATCGAACCCGAGACCTTAGAACCGTAGTCGTACCGAGATACAACCACGCCACCGAAGCAGTCGTTAAAAAAAATAAAAGTAGTTACAAATACGACCTTAACAATATTATAGAAAGGTTCGTATGACAGAACCTATATTCCATTTCAGTTAATTCTCTACGTTTTTAATAACAAGGATCCGGAGAGTTAAAATGCAGACACTTTTTAATTAAAATATCAGCTATAAAAAGGTCGATAGAATTGTAAAGAAAGTATAATGTTTATGGCAGGGGATATCGTGGTGGAATTCTTTAAAAGCCCCACATCACAGGGCGGGAAGCGCCGGTAAACCGTCAACCCGTCTCTTTTGGACTAATACATTTAGAATACGATTGACGAGCTTCATAGAAGGCGTGATTGTACAGGAAACTCGTAAATTACCTTATGTTATTAGAAATGAACAAGCGTGATCGTAAAAAAACCCCGGCGATGAATGAATAGCATTACGGTAACTTCAATGAATATGCTTTTTCCTCTACAATAAGATTTCCACACACACTGTTTTGAAATATATATATAAGTCGTTTATATTAGACATTAGAGCACTCCGGCTTTGACAATGGCGTGTAAGTACTCTTTGCAGACACGTATGCCTCTCCTTGGCTTACTTCAGAAAGTGCTCTTGACTTGTAGGTGGACGGTCCTTTTTTCGAAAAATGAATTCTAGGCTCATTCTTTGTTTCTACCTGCCCATATCCACCTATAATGTGGAGACGGCGCAACACACTTTTTCAAGCATGTTACAGAAAATGATATGGCTTAGTTTTTACGATAGGCTGCCTGCCTGACGTCAACCGCCCTATGGAGTGTCCAGGTAAATTCTAGGCCCATAATGAACAAAATAAACGGTCGACTATATACTGACCACACCACTAAGCGACTAATGGCATACATATCTGTCATTATTGAAAATCTGTGTTAGCCACTATGGGACTTACTTATAAAAACAGTTTAGCTGAGCAAATGGCTAACAATAGTCGGTCAATTTTATTTTCAAACAATGTGACATAAGTAAAAAGTGACAGGCTATTCTTAGCCATTTGCTCAGCTAAATTGTTTTTATAAGTAAGGCCTATAACCTATATTGATATATAGGGCCTTAAACAGCATTTTTAGCTGAGCAAATGGTTAAGAATAACCTGTCACTTTTTTCCTTGCGTTACATTGTTTAAAGATGAAAGGGACAACTTATGGTATAAAGATAAGCAGCGCTCAAATATTTTTATAAGTAAGCTTTGCAAATATCCTCCTAAAAAGTGGTCTAAGGAATAAAACAAAGAAAAAGATCACAAGTTCTAATTAAATCAACACAAATATAACCCTATGCACGTGTTATAAAGTAGCTTTTTAAACGAAATGATCAAGCGTTCTTAAATTTGAATTTTGAAGTTTAGAATTCTATTGGCGTCCGACTGTATGCAAAAGGAGTGCTTAAGCACTCCTTTGCTGTCCCACTTTCCGAGCGTCAACTGTGCATCTAGGTAAATAATATATCGATGAGTAAGGGCCCTATAACATTTTATATGTTATCTACATACATAGCAATTTTAAATCACATAACAATAATAATTGTAGAGACAATAATTTTATATCATGTATTATCACAATAATTATTTTGTTCAGGTAGTATACATATGTTTGATATTGTTACAAAAAAAAATCGTTCCCAAATATGTGATTTATAGTGACGCACATAAGAAAGAGCAATATGTCGGTAAAATAAGCACGTGACGTCAATTGTGTTGCCATTTAATCTACACTTAAGGCACCCTACAAAACTTTCGCAAAATAAGTATATGCAAAACATGTTATTAAACGCGATAAAGAACGTAAGCGCATCTTAAATGTAAAAGACGCACAAAATTTGTTTTTAAACACGTGTGTATACGTGAGGGTTGGTTATGGACTATATTTCTATACTATACAAAGTGTTACTATACATTTTTAACGAACAAATTGCATCCATTACTTAACTTCCATCCCAATATCCATTAACACTGACCAAATAAACGAATTTATTAATACACATCAGTAACGCCGGCTACGTTCAAAGGGTAAACGAGATGGATCCAATAAAGGGTTGCCACGCGCACATTATTAAAAAGTATAAACAAATATGTATATCATAGAAATAAAATTATTTTTATGGATTCGATCACGATTTGGTTTTAATTTTCATGCCCGACGTCCTTTTGAGTCCGACCCGTGACCACGAAGGCTGCAAAGCTTTCGAAATGTCGGCGCTAAAATTAAAACCAAATCGTGATAGAATCCGTAAAATTAGTTTTATTTCAATGAATAACATTTGCGTAAACCTAAGAAATCTTTAAGTATATCATAGTTATATTTCTAAGTAGGGATAGATGGCCAATTTTTATTTGATAGATCGAAGCAAACTATCGCTGGTTATTATGATTGCTAATACAGTAAGTATCTTTTGAAGGAAGAAAAAGCTTTGTGCGGATGGGAAATTATCACTAAGCCATCGTCAATCATTTATCGCGTCTATTGGAATTATAGCCTAACCACACAGTTTATTGTGGTTGGATGGAACCACCCTGGCCAAGCTGGCGTTATGTATATTCATATTGTACATAACACTGTTCACAACGCGGCTTTATCTCTTAATAAATTGTATAAATAGTAACAAACTTACTGAGTGATTACGAACGGTATATTTTTGCTATAAAACTTTTAATTTTATGAAAAAAGAAAATATGGAAATTGATTCATATTGAACCTAAAATTCTCTAGAGTCTAGGGTCTCCACAACGTAATTTTACGCAAACAGTATTTCAGGAAACATTTCATACAAATCCCCCGTATCGAAATAAATTATTTGTGGAATTGTAATGGAATGATTTTCTTTCTTTATCGGCAGAAATATACATAATATACAGTGTGTATATTTTTTTAATTGGGTCAGTATGGGAAAATCGGAAACTGTAGGACATACAGAGAAATCTACATAGGAACTATTTGAAAATAATTTTGGCATACTCAAATTTTTGGTCAAGGGTGAGTAGTTCCTTAAAATTATTGAAAATGACCAAAAACTCGATTATTCCAATTTTACAAAAAAGAGCAAATGGTTCCGTATATACATATAAGTTATTATATTCTTCTATTGATACTTTGACTAGAATAATTTAAACTTAAAGACTTTATTCATTTCGCGGAGAAAATAAAATGGTTAAAACATAACATTCTGAAAACCTAAAATGAATAAAGCTATCAGTTATATACTAAAGGTCATTATATCGCATGAGTGTTTAGTGTATTCAATACATTGTACAATTGTATAGTGTATAGTGTAGAGTATAGTATGTATTCGTTATCAATATACGTACGGCGGTGGCACCACGCCTCGCGACGGCCAGGGGGCCGATGCGGTTGCTCCGCGGGTTCACCATGTACTTCAACATGATGGACGCCACAATATCACCATTTGACAAAACCATTACATTGTTTGAAATGCTTTTTTTCAATTTGCCAAACATTAAATATGTTTACTATTCGCGAACCTCAACCGGGCGGTGTTAAATCTACACTGTGTCATGAAACGGCACAAAAAATGACTCATAAGGAAAATATTGAACACAAAATCTATCGTTAATTACTACAGAGTGAACAACGCGGTTAATCATGGGCCCGAGCACATTGACGAGTACTATTTAAGTCGAAACTAATGCAAACAACAACAGATACAATGGTAATGGGTTTACACCATTACCAAGGCCTCATTAAATATTATGATAAGTGTCAAAATTGAAATGTTCCACCCGTGTACTACATACGTTATATTACGTTCGCATATTTTGTTAAATATACTGTTGGCCTGTAGCAATAGCAACTTTAGGAAAATGGGATTTGATAATTTGAGACAAACCAAACATCAGAAACCTACACGGGGCGACATCTATTAAAACCAGATTGCAACTCCACCATTTTAAAAACAAGTATTTAAAATACATTTATCAAAGCAGCAATGATTTTGAATAATATTATATAATGAACAAAACTAGTACGAAGTCGCCGCCATGGTCTAGTGGCAGCATATATGTATGGGCTGTGAACCGAGAGGTCGTGGGTTCGATTACCAGGTCGGTCAAAGCGAATTTAATTTGCCTGGGACTGGATTCCCCAGAAGGGGTTGACGTCAGTCGGTAGTAAAAACTTTGCAAAAACCTGTCTGCAACATGCTTGAAAGTGTGTTGCGCCGACCCCACTTTATAGGTAAGATAAGGGCAGGTAAAATGAAAGGACGAAACTAGTACGACATCTGTACTCGACGCCGTGAGTCACAAGTGCTATTTGTAGGGAAATGGACACCCTCCGTTCAGTTACGAACCAACCGATGATTCTCCTAAACAACGTTGTTTATTGTTATAATTCCGCCGCTAGATGTCACCAAGTACAAAAAGCTACATTATTACATTCATGTTATTTGGGTCTCCTATGTCTATATTATCAAAGAAAAACATAGAAAAATGTATTTAATAAAAATAAATCACGATGAATATAACTTGTATTCACGTAATATTTTTATTGTTAAAACTAGTGGGGTTATTCTTGACACTCGATTACATAGGATCGGAATCCAGGAGTTGGTGGTTCTCACTTTTTGCGTTTGCGTACTTTATAACGCAATTTCTGAATTCTTCACGACCACTCACTCAAGAACTCACTTAAACACGAAAAGTAAACTTTATTGTACAATTATTAGGGACCGTGAAAAATCTATTTATTTTAGTTATTTAAAATTTCAACGAAAACGAATTGTTCTTTGCACTTGTATCGTAGAAGAAAGTGACAAATTACAAGTTCTCGATTCCAATCCTATGAAATCGAGTATGAAAAGTTACACCTCAGTTTTATATAAAGGCTAATATTATAATTATGGACCTTTGCCATATTGCGGACACTATAACTAACGATTTTGTTATATTATTGTAAGAAATATATGACTTTCATTTTTCATCACTTATCACTTTACGGATGATGACAAGTCTGGTTGACATTGTTTCTGAAACAATTTATTGTATGACTTTAAAGATTAGTGATGTAATAATTCAATTAAAATGGATTCATCATCCTATAAAACTAAAGGATGGTTAGGAAGCATTTCACTATAAAACAATAATAATTTATTTGTTGACAAGACATTTGTACTCTTGTTGTCATGGCTTTTTTTTATAGCCGAGACTGACAAACTAGCAGATCAGTCACTTGATGGAAAGTGATCAGACACCCAAGATAAAAAAATAATCATGGGTGCGTTGGCAACACAAAACAGCGGGAAATAGGGATTGGAAAAGGGAAGGCTAGGGGACCAATTCACCAAAAAATCACTCACCGAACTAAACGCGACAACGAGCTGCCACTTTACATCGTTTTTTTTTGTGAGGCTGTGGTATGAAACCAGTCGAGCCGATTGGTGACAGCAGTAATTACATAATATGTATTAGTCGCATAAAGGCCCTTTATATTTGTTATCAACCTATATTCGATTTTTGTTTATTTAACGCACCATGTGATTCTTTCAGTAATACATCAAACAAATCTGTAATTAGATAAAATAAATCAGTCTGCGAATAGATATCCAATCTATTCTAATACGTTTGTAAATACAAGATTATAACTGATGATGTATTGAAATCATTTGTGTTACAAACCTTGGTTAAATGAACTGTTATACACTTTTTTCAATGTTTCGCAATAATTTGAACTTTACAATTGACATTGGTTATAGAGGTAAAACGATAAAACCACTTAACGTTTCATTATTTTACACTCATACGTAAGACACAACCATAATTATTTTAACTAGTACAGGTCTACCGATCACGTAATTATGAAATATTAATACCGTGTCTATGCCCTTGCAAAATGTCAAATTGACCCACGTATAGAATCATGTGCCACAACGGTGTTATGTATACTGCGCTATGGAAAGACAACACTGTCTTTATCTTATCAGCGACTTGGTAATCTTAAACGCAATTTTATATCGATAAGTAACGTGATGCGAGTCCAATTATTGTTTCAGTCAATGATATATTGAAATATAGGTTGATAGATGAGGAAGCCCAAAAGTAAAAAAAACGTTACGCTAGTAATATAAACGCCAGAAAATACTAACATAATAAGGTGTTGCATCAATATGTCGCGTAACTTAGCTTTCGTCTCGACACGTCACTATGGAATAGCACCCATTCGAGAAGCGTGACCTAACGTGCCACTCAGCGTGCTACGTATCGAAGTGACACGTATAATACAAAATGATATATATATATATGAATACAAAAATTGTAGCTCATGAAAGCCATTATTTTTACATAACACATAACATAAGCTTACGCCTGTATCCCCGAAGGGGTAGGCTCAGGCGCACTAGCGAACTAGAACACCCACATTTCGCCGAGCTTAGTTCCGTTCCAGATGTGACAGGGGGCGAGCCTATAGCTATCGCCATATCGGGCACAAATTCCAGACTCCTGGCTGATATGGAAAAATGCAATATCACTTTGTCCGACCCGGGGATCGAACCCGAGACCTCAGAACCGTAGTCGTACCGAAATAACTCCACGCCACCGAGGCAGCCATTATTTTTGAATGACCTAAATATGTTTATAATGTGTGAACGTCCACCTATTCGCATGCAGCAGTATGCAGTCATCGGATTTTCACCCATCCAATATAAATACATACCATACTAGCAAACCCGGCGAACTCCGTTTCGCCACCAGATGGCTTCGTTTTATGTAACATTTCGTTTGGTGATTAAATTTAAAATGTCCCGCTTTTCTGTTGAAATTTTTCCTGAATTTTCTTTGCTATAAACCTCACGGAGCCCGAGACCTTTCCAACGAATGCAAAACCGTGGAAATCGGTTCGTGCGTTCTGGAGTTATAGCGTCAGGAAGGAAAACCCGACTTATTTTTATATAGTAGATATACCATAGACGTAGCTAATAGTTCATGTCAAACTTGTCATTATATGTACATCATTAAACATTCTACAAAACATACCTTGATTTCCCCCTGTCCTTCTGCACAGCAAGCCTGGAGATCCTTCAACAGCAGTTGATATTTGGTGATCCTCTGCACCGGTTTAATCAGGTACGCAGCCAACGGATGTTCTAGCTTTTTCTTACGTTGGACCCTGGATTAAGATCTAGCATGTATTTATATAACAAGGTTGCCAAATGCATAATGCAATCAGATATGTATGAGCTCATAGTATGGGTCCAAAGACGTATTAATCAATACTTAGCTTATGAATTTATTTTTTTATTTGAGTGGTTTATTATGTTTAGAGTGACAGATAATGATAGAATTTTTGCATTTGCGGAAGCGCGTAACTTAAGCTATATCACTATCAAAATAATTCCTACCTTTCGAAATAATCTCCTGCATTCTGCACGACGGCCGCGTTACTGTCGGGCTTGTTGCGGCAGTAGGAGACATACATGTCGAACTCGCGCGCCCACGTCACGAAGCAATGGCCGACATCCTCCGGCATCGTCACGTACTTGTCGAGCTCGCGCAAAAACACGCGCTCATGGAAGCGGTGGATCTCCTCGATGTTACCGAATATTATCTCCTCCTAGTCAAACATACATCATAAGCTTACTCTCTGTATCCTCCGAAGACGTAAATAGACTAGACAAATATAGCATTTATATCTCATCGAATTTATTTTATACGGGTGAGGCTATCATCATCATCATCATCAGCCATAGGACGTCCACTGCTGAACATAGGCCTCCCCCAAAGATTTCCAGATTGACTTGTTGGAAGCGGCTTGCATCCACAACACCTTACTGCTTTTCATGGATTATTGGGTACTTGTATTGGTACTTTATTAACTTATCCTAAACATTTGTTTTTTATAATATTTCCTCTTGCAATCTGTCTTTACGACATTCAGCAATTGGAGCGTTTTGTAGCATAAGCGGGCATGTACGGCACGAGTCCACTGACGCGTCCGCTTCGTCACATGTAAAAAAATATTTCGTAATCGCTTACCATATATTTAGTTTAAAAAAGCAAAAATTAATATGTATAATTTAGTTTGCCGCCAAAACGCTACCTGTTAACTGTAGCTACGGGTGACGTAATGGGGAACTTGCACGAAAATTATAACGAGCAATAGGGAACTTGCGTGTAATTTTTTTATTGGTTCATTGCAAAGAACTACGTCTCAAATAAACACACCAGAAACAAAAACATAAAAATATGCACAAATCATTTAATTATCGCAAGTCTAAATATGACTTACAAAACCCCGCGCTAAAAAAGGACGTGACGTCACAGCTTAAAAATGCCTTTTTGTTGACATCTTAGTTGACAATGACGGCTAGTGACATTGTCTGGAATGACGTTTGAACCGCTATAATTGCCTATCGTTTAAAATTTCCCCATGCCGAACAATAATTTCCCCAAAAATGTTGAAGCTATTTCATTAAATAACGAAGTAAAAATAAGTTGCACCCTTGAATCCTGAGCGGAGAGGTGGGAAAGTTACATGAAGAAAATAATTAGGAAAGCGGAGGACCTCCGAAATCTCATTCATCAAGTACCATACTAAACATAACAACAGTTTTCCGCAAAATTGGGAAAAATACCCCAACGTGGAAACACTGCCTAATGCAACGACGTCACTTGGGTTTTGTAATAACCTTCCATTACACGTAATTTCTAATTAAGATATTTTGTAAAATATCAATTATTTTGTACTACAAATTTCATCATAGCACATTTCAAGGTTTTGTTTATTGATTTATCAACACAATTTCTCGTTATAATTTTCGTGCAAGTTCCCCATTGTGTTGATAAATCAATAAACAAAACCTTGAAATGTGCTATGATGATATTTGTAGGATAAAATACTTGATATTTTACAAAATATCTTAATTATAAATTACGTATAATGGAACGTTATTGCAAAACACAAGTGACGTCGTTGCATTAGGCAGGGTTTCCAGGTTGGGGTAATTTTCCAATTTTGCGGAAAACAGTTATTATGTTTAGTATGGTGATTGATGAATGAGATTTCGAAGGTCCTCCTCTTTCCAAATTATTTTCTTCGTTTAATTTTCCCATCGCTCCGCTCAAGATTCAAGAGTGCAATTAATTTTTACTTCGTTATTTAATGAAATAGCTTTTGGGGAAATTTTTGTTCGGTTTGGGGATATTTTAAACGATAGGCAATTATAGCGGATCAAACGTCATTCTAGGCAATGTTCAAACGTCATTGTAGCCGTCAGTGTCAACTGAGATGCCAATAAAAAGCAATTTTTACGCGGTGACGTCACGTCCTTTTTTGGCGCGGGGTTTTTGAAAGTCATATTTTGACTTGCGATAATTAAATGATTTGTGCATATTTTAATGTTTTTCTTTCTGGTGTGTTTATTAGAGACCTAGTTCTTAACAATGAACTAGAAAGAAAATTACATGCAAGTTCCCTATTATTTCTCACCATAGATACAAAATCGCTTTTAAAAAAGATATTGAGGAAATAATATTTATGATTTCTATCTATATCTATCTATCTATTTCTTTTAGCAATGATGCTAATGCGTAATTACAGAGGTATATTAGAGGCAGCCGTGACACACTTCTAGGCGACTTACCTTGCCCTGCAAAGCGGCCGGAACTGCACCGGGGTCGGTGCGCATCTCGCGCAGATAACACGTGATGCATGTTTCTAAGTCTTTCACGTATGCTCGCTCGGTCTGAAGCAACTCCGCCATTATGAATCTGAACAAAAAATATCGTTTCAATGAACAATAGATTACTCATAATCACAAGTTCAAAGACTTAACAGACCGAATTCAAAATGTATCCCATCGTGACCTAATTTATATGGAACCACCCTTGGAATAAGCTCTATCGAACCCAAAAAGAATTTTGATGAAAATCGCTCCATATTTGACGGAGTTATCACGTAACATACATACTTAAAACAAACATACAGACGAATTGAGTACTTCTTTTTTTTAAATCAGTCAAAAACATAGAATCACTCAAAAATTACGTCTAAGATATTCCCATAACTTATTTTAAATTCAAAAGCATTTAAACACGCTTCTATCAACCAAATAACAAAACCTGATACGAGTCTCATTAGAAGTAAAGATCCGAGATGCTGTACTTACTCTTTGCGCCGTGCACTACGCCTCTTGTCCTCACCAGCGGCAGACGGTTGTGGTTCGGAGCGAGAGTCGTTGTCGGCCGACTGTGAAGAAGCTAGCGATGGCGCTACACTTATGTCGCTTTCTGGTTCACTCTCACCACCTTCCATCGATCCACTGAATTCGGCATATCTACGAAGAAGTTATTTGACTAAGAATATTTTATTATTTTCTAGAATTAATTCGTGGCATTTTATTCGCAGTTGTCACAGTTTGATGCCACGGTAGTCCAAGTGACAATAAAAATACAAAATAGCTAGTTTGAATTAAATTAAAATTTTATAGTTACACAGGAATAAGTTACTTGAAAACAAATCAATAATTTAAAGTAAATATGAGGAATCCTGTTAGAATTATGTAACGACAAATAAATAGTTGTGGTAAATAATGCAGGTTCAATAATGTGGTCAGGTATGTACCTGGCATCGACAGCGGCGACCCACTCCTTGATCTGTACGGCGTGCGGGTGTCCCTTCTCGACGAGTCCGTCGGCGAGCTGTGCGAGGAGCCGCACGCGCTCGCGGCTCTCGCGCGCCACGCCCGCGGCCGCCGCCGCCGCCGCCGCGCCGCACCGCTCCTGAGTCTCGCGGATCCATTCCACTGCGGCGCGCGCCGACCGCTCGAACAGCGCGAACTGCTGACACTGCTCCAGACGCTTCTTTCGCACCGTCCAATGTTCCAATACCTACGATACAAACACAACTCCAACTTGTTACTTTTCATTATTCACCGAAACGCACGACACGTATTACTTTTAACTGAAACACTTTAAATATTTATAAACATATTCGTTTAGAAAAACCCAACACAACCAAAAAAACAAATTTACTTAATTACACATGTTATACACTATTATATTCATTCACAAAATATACCTATAAAATTTAAATTGTTACCGGTTGTATCACCCATACGATATAACCCTTGAACATGATGACACGGAGAGTGCACATAATATACGAGGGGCCATATCGAGTGGCGTTCGCGACCACGCACAAGCCCCAACGCGACCCTGACGATACCATCGCCTGTATACTAACAAAGGCCTGCATTGTCTCTCTCTGTTGTGACAATGACACTGGCCATGGCATGACAAATTATAACTGACCGCGTATGATACAGTTGTCAACGTAATTGCATAGTGTAAATATTTTTTCCGTTACATAATCGGTATTGTCCGTTACGCTAAACAAGCAAACAAAGCGAGCAAATATTTTTGTCTTACGTCTGTAGTATTCGAACAATTCCATTATATTTGATCCTATCCATTAAGTTTCATTCACAGTTGTTTATAAACTTCCTACGGATGTTGATTAAAATAGACGTCCCTTTGATGTTGCAAACGATTCGCAAATATAATATGATCAACACATACCTACGCTATAGCTGATGGGAACAGGGTGCCTATTCTATAAAACGTTATCGAATGAACAATATCGGATCGATAGGCACAGACTAATATAGATGCACGTGGATCAAATAAATGTCAAACACCGAAGAGTGGGCTGTCAAACAGTTTACAGCATAGCATTCTCCGAAACGTAGCTTGTAGCAACGACATCGGTGGGACACGTGAGCCACATAGAATAGCAAAACGTTCGAAACGAAGTCCGCAACTGCGGATTTCGTTTTACAAACTAGGCCTCCGGATCTTATATTAACATGGTAATTAGTAGATACTGTGATACCATAACTACTGACAATGGAAAATAAGCAATATTTCGGACAGGAAACTTGTGTTATTATTGACATCAATAGCTTCTTTATGTTTTTCTACCGAGATTCGAGTATGTACCTGATATGAACATAAAGTAACGACAAATTTATTGAGGACCTTTGAGGGTGCACATAGAAGCAACTTATATAAAATGATAATTTCTGTAACAACTGTTATAGATACTCTGCATGTCAACATCCCAACACTGTACCCACTTATACATCGTTGAGCTGCGAGCATAATCAGGGTTGTCATCATTGTATAGCAAAGAGTTCATTAACGAGAATATTTATACGACGATCAACCAGATCAGACGGTTCACTTTTAAAGTATACTTATTTTATCAGAAATGATTGATTCAACACAAATTACACAAAAGGTTCGAATACTTTAAATATAATGCTTTAATAAGCGAAACGATAAAACAAAGCAAGAGGAGACAGGGCGGCCTGACTCAAACCAAAGATGATTTTAGTACTGGGTACCTTATTCTCCTGAGCGAGCAGGGTGTCGAGTATGGCTCGCGTTTGTTCGTGATGCGCCTTACTTGCGGCCGCGGTCTGGCCGTGCACCTGCGCCGAACGCGCTGCGTACTTGAGAAACGTCTCAGCAGTCCGACGCGCCAAGGTGCACGCCTTGAGGAACGCTTCCTTTTGTTCGCCGTGCTTTACGATTAGTGCGGCCACCTGTGGCAGAAAATACGTAACTAAGTAATGAATCCGAAATCACTCACTTGGCAATAGAGGTGTAGAAAAAGGCACCTAATATCAAATGGCGGTATCAGCTATTAGGAATTTGATTTTATTGTCATCAGCAATAGGATATCCACAAGTGAACATAGTTTGCAGATTTCCAGACCGACCTGTTAGTAGTAGGGGAGCCCACGAGGCTAAATGGGGATTTACTCGAGCGTCGTAGAGACCTATTGGGATGCAAAGCTTAGATGATATGAAGAAAAAAATGTTATATGATATATACCTTTACATCGGTGGGGGAAGCGGCTATAGATTTTTAAATATGTAAAAAAAACTGTTGCATGGACATCCTCGAGCGCGTCAGATATTGATAGCATCAATGCCCTACGTATTTTTAATAATGTACGTATGTTAATCTGATCGTTTGCATGATGCGAGTGGTTGTATTTAAGGGTTGAAAATGAAAAAAAAAAAATTTAATCGAGCGCGTCAGATTTTCTAAGGGAGTGTTAGTGCACCAAAAAAAAGCTCTCATTCACTAATCTGACGATTTCGATGGGACGCAAACTCGCGGCCATTTTCATAATGTGCAAAAAAAATTCGCCATTTTGAAATACTCAAGGGCGTCAGATTAAGATATGTATGGTTCATCTTTATGTTCTAAACGTACTGTCTCATAATCTGACGATTATCTAGAGGGATTGGCCTGATCTGACAAAAAAAAATTAGAAAAACGGTTCACCTTAAAGGCCATCCCTGCAACTTCCCGCTAATTCCATTCTTGGGCTCTTAAAATTGTACTTATAACATTTTTGAGCTCAAAATATAATTTGTGTGATAGTTTGAGCTCGCTGAGTTCAAAGAAATAATGTTTCTATGCATTTGAGCTCTCCCAGTTCGAAAGTCTGATAGAAGTTTCATAGAACACTATTTTTGGAATTTTCAAACCGCAATAACTTTTGAATGGATCAACCGATTTTAAATTTTAATTTTTTTTATTTTTTTTTTATTTTATTTTAAACCAGAGTGGGGACGGAGTGAGAGAGTAATAGATAGAGAAAGAGTGAGAGAGGAATAGAAGCGCGGAGAAAGAAATGTAGGCATCATATCACGCAACTGCACGCATTTAACTTTATCGACGAATTTTTGTTATTTCGGCTTGCGGAAATCGTCAGATTATATATTTTTCATTATTCTTGAATTATTTTCTTCAAAATAAAAAAAAATTTAGCTACGCTCGAGAATGTCGAGATGACGTTTTATTTACAACTTTGTTGCCCTCCCCTTTTTTTACGTCACTCTCAAATTGTCAGATTAGTGGAATATACACTTTTTAGGATGTAATTAACTCACCCTACCGCTTGGGCTCCCCTACTATAGAGGCGGCCAGTGCCCGAAGACTTCTTGTGATGTTTATATATGTTTATCAGGTTGTCTGTTTGTCCCCCTCAAAAACTTTTCCAACGTATCGTCGCATCTGTGTGAGCTGTGTGAACTACATCAGCTTGATAAATCACTAAGTTATGTCGCTCACTTTCGATCTTTTGCGGATCTTCTCATTCCCGATCACGTAGAGAAACATCAAATAACCTTTCCGTCATTCGATAAGTAACTGAACTTTTTAATTCAGCCCAGACTCAGACACCACATTGTAGGGTCGGAAGTGATCATTGAATTAAAAATATTAGAATTTCATGCGTAATACGTGGAATACCTGTGCGGCTTTATCGAGGTTCTGTGCTTGCGCCTGAGCGGCGTCTTCAGTTGTGGGCGGTGCGGGTGTCGGCGGTGCGGGGGGCGCGGCCGTCGACCCGCACCAGTCCTCGTCGCGGCGGTACTCGCGCTCGAGCGAGTCGAGCACCGAGCACACCTGCTCTGCCGTCTTGTAGAAGTTCAACGAAGCCGTCACCAGCTTGTGCCGCTCCTCGGCGCACATCACTAGCCGCTGCCAACGCTCCGTCACCTCTTCAGATATCTCTCTGCAGACAAACATTATTATTTCTACTTAATACAGATTCTAGAATGATAATATCAGTGAATGTAACTTGTCTGATGTATTAGACTACTAAGTTAGTCTAAAACTATAAAATCTACAACAATTTATAAAATCGAACATACTCTGTAATAACAATAGTTTCTCGTGACTTGAATGGTATAAACTATGAGTGACTTCGGACGTATTGTGCTAAATATGTATTATTTTCCATAATCGTTTCTAAAAACGAATGGATGCCAATCCAAACCCTTACCTTATAGTAAGCGGATCATAATGGTTCGCTGCTCTGAGCGCATCGGCCCTATATTTGACCTGTACGGCACTCGCGTGCGTCTTCTCAACCGCCACCTGGAACTGATCGTGTTCCCGTTTCAACTGCTCTGCTTCAGCGAGCGTGCCCGGGATAGAGAACGACGCCGCCAACATCGCCTCACCGTTGCGTATCCAGCTCACCACCTGAGCTGCGTCTTTTTGGAATTGACCTGAAAATAAACAATTTTACAATAAAGTCTTGAATTAAATAAGTTGGCGTATGGAGAATACTAGAATTATCAGATTTCCATAATTGGGTGCTTGACTGTGTTCGATTTTATAAACATATTTATATGTAAAAGCAAATAAAACAAAAAAGAAACCCTTCTGTAAAAACTGCATCAAAATTGGTTGAAAAATGAGGCAGTAATTCATATTTTAAATTCTGGAGTGGGAGCATATTGGAGATATCTTGCTATCCCTTTCCAGCACACGTACCGTTATGGCGGTGACGTGATTATACCAATACTTCTCATTCCCGCAATTTAAAAAAATTTAAAAATAATATACAAATAATAGTGTGAAGTTACCTAGCTGAATGCACTGTTCGAATCTAGCGCGTCTCTCTTCCGCCAGCCCCTCGAGCTCGACTTGTCTGTCGTGCAAGAACTCAAGCAGCAGCTGCACTCGTCCCTGCGCGTCCAGCGGCGCCGTCTCCGACCCCTCCGAACCACTCGACGCCATCACATCCGAAGCCTCGGCTATGGCCGCCGCAAGTTCCTGACCTTGCTGCACCACCTGACGACATATTTATACTTGTTACATTCTATGGACTTTACTAATAATCGTTGCATATACATTTCTTAAACATATATAAAGTGTTGTCTAGGCTAAAATGTAGCGACATAATGATTTCTTTGGTTTACGCGAATGTAATTAATTGAAATAAAACTATTTTTACGGATACAAATAACTAACATTTTAAATTTAAATTTTATAATTTTAAAATAAAGGAAATTTTGTAATATTAAATTTGACGGAATCTAAATAATGTTTGAACATTTTATGGATTCAATAAATGATTTAATATTTTTTTATTTTGATTAACATTTTTGGATAACTTACGCCTTAGTCCGAACCCTGACCACGAAGGCTGCAAAGCTTTCGAAACGTCGGGCATGAAAATTAAAACCAAATCGTGATAGAATCCGTAAATTAGTTTTACTTCAAAGTAGCGAGATTTAACGTAAGAGGCAAGCGAGACTCTTTGTACTTAATATGTTTTTGTTAATATGGATATCAAGATCATAAAATGTACTAGGGCGACAGAAGAAGGTAAGCATTATGTAAACTCGTATGTGTACATGTAGATAAAAGAACACACTTGATAAGTGGCATGTTGCATTCTGGCAACACTCTCGTTGTGAGCAGCAAGCGCCTGCTCCGCCTGCTGAGGGTCGCGCGGCGGATCCGTTCGCTGCAGCTCGTCGCCCAGAAGTTCCAACCGAGAAGACACCTGCAAACAATAATGTTATAACAGTCTTTAACTAATAATTACAAGTTTAAAAACTTGACAGACCGACTTTAAAATGTGTCCGATCGTAACCAAATATGGTATTTCCATTAGAATAATCTCTAACGAACACAAAAATAATCTTGAAAATAGGTCCATATTTGGCCGAGACATTGAGTATAATATAGACGAACCTTCTTATTTTTGAAACCGATAGATAAGTCTGAACTTCGACACAACTGCGACTAACCAGGAATAAACAAAGATTAATTACATCAATATCCTAAGATGTAGGTAAAATCACGGAATTGCATGCAGAACTTAAATTGTGTAAAGGTACCTCTAATGCGTCCCTCTCGTAGTGCCTCAGTTGCAAGGTTAGCTCGAGTCGTCTCTCCCTATCGGACCAGAGATCCTCGAGAGCGCTGCGCGTGCCTCGCAACCGCTCCAGCGTTGTCTCCACGGCTGCGGTACTCGCCGCGTCCGAATCGCCAGATGATCTGATGATTTCATAACACAACCATACCAAATTATTATTGTTTCGCAGTAACTAGATGATAGGATGCAACTGAAATGCCATTTCCAGGTGGTAGAGCCACGCTGTAGACAGTAACGTCTATAGCACGAATGGGCCGGCTCGACCGGTTAGATACCACTGTCTCACAGAAAACCGACGTAAAGTGGCAGCCTGCTGTCGCGTTTCGTTGGATGAGTGAGATTTCCGGTGGCCCATTTCCCCACTCCCTTTCCCAATCACCTTCCCACCCCTTCCATTCCCTCCTTTTAGGTTGGCAACGCACCCATGATTCTTTTTGTATCTTGGGTGTCTATGGGCGGTGGAGATCACTTACCATCAGGTGACCCATCTGCTCGTTTGCCAAACTCGGCTATAAAAAAAATTGCTGAATTCTTCAGACAACTTTGTATAGTGGATGCTCAATAGGCGTCTCTGCATTCGCCTAAAGACCTATTTTTAATGATTAGGTAACTTTTATTTAAAGAATAATTTTGACGTTTTGATAGTTACTAAAGTTAGTATACAATATCTAAGCAACAAATGTATCTCATACATTGGTAAAAATACGTATAACGTGTAATAATAAATGTGTATAAACACACCCTCATAATACAAGTTATAAGAAAGATCAGCTCAACAGCATTATAAGCCAGGAATTTCGGTCTATAGGGTGCTTGTATAGTTTTCAAGACGAAGCAAATCTTTGAGCATATGTATGTATATCATTCGAAGAATGTACACAATATGTATGTAAGATACTGACTGAAAACAAATTGAGCTTTTCTTATGTCTACATATAAGAATTTTTCTGATTGTATTACGGCAAACAAACATCAGCCATTCAATTACGAAATACAAATAGGTAAATATACATCTTACAGCCTCAAGTGTATAGAGGTTATAATACGACGCTACGCGACGTTACGATAGATAATACGAATATGAATAGTATCTAGCATAGTAGCAGGTACCTGTCTACGCTCTAACATGTATGACATAATTTAAAAGATTTATATATCACATTATTTTATTATTATTATTTATATATTCCTGATTCCCCGGTATTGTGGATGTTTATGGGCAGCGGTGATCACTTAACATCAGGTGACCCACTTGCTCGTTCTATAAAAAAAAGATCGATTAAAAATCTTCCGCATCACCACTATTTAAAATGCGTTTATGAAAAGACAGAAGTATAAAATGAGTTCAGTAGTATACAGAGAGTTCTCAGAAACAAACCGGTGCCAACATATTTTGCGCGTTTTGCACAACCGCGTTCATTAACTTTTTGAGGCAGCACACATTGACTGGCAGTTTCGTTAGTTCGAGCCTATGAAAGCTCCGGGCCACGCTTTCAATGGCATACAGTGTTGTGTCAGTTTGACATCCTTTGTAGCAGAAACGTGCCAACCGCGCGGTGCAGTACCAAATGAACATACTATTTTCCTAAGTTTGATCGTGTTCTAGACTTCCAGAATGTACTGAGTAATCGTATAGAGGTTCTCAATGCCCCAAAAATCACTTCAATTAATAAATGAATAAGTAATTAGTATAAAAACTCAAAGTTGATCTGAAACATAATAAAATGTCAATTCATTACTAGTTATCACTAAATGTAAGTGTGAACGTGGTATTATAAGTGATTCTTCACAAACTTATAAATGGGTACCTAAGTTTACCAAGAACCTCTATAAATTATAGTTTCATTAACCTCCACAGCACATGATAAGTACATTATGAACGTAAATGTTTCACAATGTTGTTGCGATATTATGTTTCTCAAATGTTCTAATGTACTCGTATGTGTCGCAAACGTCATTATACAAACCTCCATCTCAAACACTGCACCGGTGACTTATGCCTGTGCGATCGTCGATGATATTTGAGCATTTTGCGAAAAAATGTTCATTTCACCGGTCTGATGACAATAATTTACACAGCAAAAACTCGTTTATTATCGTTGTTTTTATTAGCACTGCACTAATTTAAGTAATGGATCTTACGCGCATCTTCGTGATTTGACAGCAAATCCAAAACCACCTTGATCGTACATATTACGTCATGAATAATATACTAAATCGTCGATGTATACACGTTAAGAAATTTGTGTAAATGTTGGAATAAAAATTCTTATAAATAATTAAGTACACACAGTCCCACTTGGGAGCCGCAGAAAATTGAGCGGTCTAGGCTTCAAGGAGGTGCTTACTTAAATTGTTTAGACGGAATGACAATCTTACTACCTCTACCTCTTGCGGTAGAGTCGACTAGCGGCCGGTTTCAATAAACGATCTCAGTTTAGAGCGCAGATAGATCGCGATTATGAACCAATCAAATCAAGTCATTTGACGGAGTCATGTTCAAACTGTGTTCTTATTGGCCAATTTTTGTAATCTATCTGCACATTCGAACTGATGTTGTTTATTGGAACCGGGCGTAGTACTATACATAGGTTTTTTTGTTGATTATCTCTCCCTTGCCGTCTATAGAATCCCAATTAGACAGAGAGATCCATCTTGGAACGTGTGACAAATCTAACTACAACTGAATACTTAATTAAATTATAAACCACGTACTGTAACTGTAGTAATGAGTGTTTTAAGATGTGCATTAAACGGCCCATGATGACCTACAATAAGCGAGCTCGCGCACTGTTATGTTACGGTTGGTTAGTAAATGCACTTGGTTTTCCTCGCAGTTTTGCTCTTCTCATTATGTAACACCTTAATTAATACTGTCTAATAAGAATTAAACTAGAAGTCGGAGTGCCTGCTCTTCTCTGCTCCCGTAGAAACTTGTGAGGTGACTGTGATATTACTTATACAACAACGAACTATTGTTTTGACAGAATAAATATACGAAATATTTATTTCTCGCATCGGTCAAGACCTTCAAAAGTTACACGACGACACACAAACACTAACGATATTGACATAGCACAAATTATAGTATAAATCTCAACTTCCCAAGATTATTTCAAATCCAAACAAGTGTCGAAACATCGAAGTATTTAAAACGAATTCATTCAAAAAAACAAGTGTACTAAAAAAGCATTCATTAACTTACATAACAAGGAGAACTACAAATAACAAACGGAACATTGAATAATTAGTTGCGTGAAGTTACTACTTCTCACGGTGAACCAAAAATAAAAGCTTAAAGTATCGTGGGCATGCCATTATACTTTTCCACGGTGGCGAAGAAAAAAGTGAACTGTCAAACAAACGCCGAAAAAGACGTAAACAGTTAACACTGACAGATGTTTTTTACATAAGCAAGCTGCCATTTAATAAGACGGTGGCGAGCGGGCGCTTTATCCTGGCATTGTATTGGAGATGGAGATTGAAAAAATTATTTATGATACTAGCTTTTGCCCGCGGCTCCGCACGCGTATTATGTAGGGCGAACGGAAAAAAACTTTTGATTTGTCGATCCGCCCTGTCGTTTTAGTCTAAATATGGGCGACCCAGATATCGATTTTGAAGTCAATCGGCCCAAAAACAAAGAAAAACAAAATGGCGGCCACTTTTGACAGGTCTGACAGCGGTTCTGTCGTTCGGAACCACGGGGCGACCCAGATATCGATTTTGTAGTCAATCGGCCCAAAAACAAAGAAAAACAAAATGGCGGCCACTTTTGACAGGTTTGACAGCGGTTCTGTCGTTCGGAATCACGGGGCGACCCAGATATCGATTTTGAAGTCAATCGGCCCAAAAACAAAGAAAATCAAAATGGCGACCACTTTTGACAGTTCTGACAGCGATTTTGTCGTTCGGAACCACGGAGCGACCCAGATATCGATTTTGAAGTCAATCGGCCCAAAAACAAAGAAAAACAAAATGGCGGCCACTTTTGATAGGTCTGACAGCGGTTCTGTCGTTCGGAACCACGGGGCGACCCAGATATCGATTTTGAAGTCAATCGGCCCAAAAACAAAGAAAATCAAAATGGCGGCCACTTTTGATAGGTCTGACAGCGGTTCTGTCGTTCGGAACCACGGAGTGACCCAGATATCGATTTGGAAGTCAATCGGCCCAAAAACAAAGAAAAACAAAATGGCGGCCACTTTTGACAGGTCTGACAGCGGTTCTGTCATTCAGAACCACGGGGCGACCCAGATATCGATTTTGAAGTCAATCGGCCCAAAAACAAAGAAACAAATTTTCAACCCCTATTTCATCCCTTTGTAGGATAAAAATATATCGCACCCCATTTCTGTCGTTAGCACTACTATCTATCTAACTATCCTCATACCAACTTTCTTAAAAATCCGTTCAGCGGTTTCTGGATTCCCATAAAGACTTTCATCCCCTATTTCATCCCATTAGGGGTTGATTTTAAAAAAGTACCCATTTGTGTCTTTGAACTCAAAGGTATCCACTATCCCATGCCAAATTTTATAAAAATCCATTAATTGAACCTAAAATCCCCATATAAAACTTTCAACCCTTATTTCATCCCTTTAGGGGTTGATAAAAAAAAATGAAGTACCCCATTCGTGTCCTTAGGGTCAAAAGTATCCTCATACCAAAGGACATGGCCGAATCCTGCCCTATGTGTATATAGAAAAATCAACTGAAATATACTGTCAATAGTGATATCTTAAAATTAACTACAAAGTTAATTAAAATATATGGCATCAATTATATTTCTCTAGAACCTGCGACAAAAATATGCCGAATAAATATGTATACTAATTGCTTTCCTTTAACTTTGATTTCAAAGATTGTTTGTCATATTTGTATTCGGAAACACGCTTAAGAAAAACATCTTTTATGACTGTAATATTATTCGAATGTGATCTTTACCTACCCACAGAATAATTAATAGTGCTACTGAACGAAGCATAAAAGTAAACATCAAAATCAACTTAATAATAAACGATACATATTTTATGCTGTCGTGTCGTATGATGTTAAATTAACTGCATCGATAATAATATTTTAGATTATGTTTCTGAATGCGTTAGCTATTTTGATAATGACATTGAAGGCGCTTATTTTGACATTTCTGCGTTTTATGTATTTCTGCATAAGGCAGGCTTCACACACCACGTCATTCATAAATGGAAATTATAATCTTAAATAAGTAAGTATTCAAGCTTCATATCTTTCTAACAACTACAAATCCATTTTTTATTCCCCGTAATAGTAATAAAATAATTGCTCCTAGTGCGCTACTTATAGTGCTCCTATGTAATAGCAACTAAATTAATTTATAGAGTCTGAATTTCAGAATTTGCGCCTTAGTTTCTAAAAATGTTTGTAACCAACCAACTCCTTTCCCCTGCCAATGTCTCACTTGAATTCGAGGTTGTCCAGAAATTATTTTTTCAAGCCTGTTACAGAAGTGATCGAGCTTAGTGTTTAGAACTAGCTTCTCTGAGGAATCCAGTCCCGGGTAAATTGTGTCAGAAAAACACGCGTCGCCAAGTGGGTCGCTAACGCAGATCCCCCTAGTCCATAGCTCATATATGGTTGCCACTAAAGCAAGGAAGCGACGGACGTTTTAATTAAGAAAATCGGTGTATGCTTATCAAGGCGAGGATTATTTATCGTGTGATTTTAACTATATTATATTTTATGACGATATATAATGTTACGAGGAGCAGTGTGCGAGTGGCTACTCGCCTTTACAGGCGGCTGGTTATGAAGCAAAAAACCGCGGGTTCGATTCCCGCATCGACACAAATGTTTGTGTGGCCCACAGATGTGTTTCGGGTCTAGGCGTTGTGAGACCGAAAGTGTCTCGTAGTTCCTGATTCCTACGAAACAATACTAGTATCTTAGTGTGGGTTCAGGACTATGTGTGTGACTATTTATTTATGTACCAATCTGAATTTTTAACGGCAAGTCTTATGTGTAAGGGCGGCCTTATGGAATTATTTGCTATTCTTGTCTTGCCATTTAGACTTCACAAAGTCACGGGCCACGGAACATAAACCGAAAACATGATTTTGTATAATATTTTGTTTGACAATGAGCCATCCAAGACCCAAGATTATCCAGATACCAATAGTACCCATGGTATAGATACGAGATGGTGCTAAAATTCTGCCTTTATTAAAAATAATAATTGCTATTCAAAAAGTTAAGACGCTTTTTGTACACTCTTTTTATTTTTCCTCGCAGGTTTTTGGAAAGTAAATCTTATACTAATATAAGCGCGGGCCTGTGAGCTTTCATATGACGAAGACGAAGACTTAGGGCATAGCTCCATACAAATTCCGGCCATGTCCTTTCATCAAAATCCATTAAGCGGTTCCAAACTTCCCATACAAACTTTCATCCTCTATTTCATCCCTTTAGGGGTTGATTTAAAAAAAATAAAGTACTCTATGTCCGTCCTTGGGGTTAAAGGTACCCACATACCAAATTTCATCAAAATCGGTTCAGCGGTTTAGACGTGAAAACGCCACAGACAGACAGACAGACAGACAGACAGAGTTACTTTCGCTTTTATTATTTAGTAAGGATTTATAGATATTTTGCTTAATCTCAATGTACTATCGTTAACCCATGTAAAGTTTGCAGACGGAACGTAAAGGCATCATCAGTCAGAGATATTGATAGCATACGTCTAGAAAACGTATGACTAGACTAGGCTGCTTCGGTGGCGTGGTGGTATTTCGGTACGACTACAGTTCTGAGGTCTCGGGTTCGATCCCCGGGTCGGGCAAAGTGATATTGGATTTTTCCATATCAGCCCGGAGTCTGGAATTTGTGCCCGATATGGCGATAGGCTCGCCTCCCATCACATCTGGGACGGAACTAAGCTCGGCGAAATATGGGTGTTCTAGTTCGCTAGTGCCCCTCTGGCTACCCCTTCGGGGATACAGGCGTGAGCTTATGTTAATGTGTTATGTATAAAAACTTGGTATGTAATAACCTGGGCGAGTAAACTGCACCGTGGGACGGGCTGTGGTAGTAAACCTGTGCGTGCAGCGTGACCCAGGGTTGACGAGAGTAAATTAATTAGAAACGTAGAAACTAAGGACGTGTGCACGGTAATTGCAAATGCAGATAACGTCAGACGCTGGCAAGACGCGCACTGCGTACCTAATACGAGGAAAGTTCACCATACCTACATACATTTTGCCATACACAACCGCTGGTACGTGTAAAATTTTGATTTAAACATCACGACTGGTCAGAGTTCAAAAACACTTTGTTAGTCGAGTTAGATACTCGTATAGGCAAAGAAGGAGACGAATGCGATATAACTGAGCCCAACATACATACAACCATCTGCCACATCGCGTCGTGCAGTGGCATAGGTTCGTACAAAAATTCGTACGCTGTTAATTGGCCCCAAGTCCCAACTACACGTCGCGGCGCCTAATTCAAAACAAAAATCAGAAATCAAATAAAAAATTACCAAGTCTCTATCTAAAGTTGAAGTTTCATTTAGTCAACAGTTGAAGCTCCTTTGTGTATGTTCATTGGCCATTTAAGACAAGTCAATTATTGTATTATATTGACTGCCTCCGTGGCGTGGTGGTATTTCGGTACGACTACGGTTCTGAGGTCTCGGGTTCGATCCCCGGGTCGGGCAGTGATATTGGATTTTTCCATATTAGTCCGGAGTCTGGAATTTGTGCCCGATATGGCGATAGGCTCGCCCCCTATCACATCTGGGACGGAACAAAGCTCGGCGAAATGTGGGCGTTCTAGTTCGCTAGTGCGCCTCTGCCTACCCCTTCGGGGATACAGGCGTGAGCTTATGTCATGTCATGTCATGTCATATCATGTATGTCATGTCAATTATCGTATTGATTTCTGAATATCTAAGATAGCTTTTGGCTGTAGCTATAGTAACTCAGTACTTTAGAGTTTAGACTTTACGATAATGATTCACCCTTTATTATTACTGATATTTACTGATTTAGCTAATGTAATTCAATCTGATTGAAAGCCGTTTACATGTTGATATTAGGTAACACAAAATATCTAAACTGTTTACCTAAGGGGAGCTTGCAGCATATTATTAATCTAGAGTTACACCTTATCTCGATTTATCCAGCTACTACTACAGCCTACAGCTCACTCCTGTCTTTAAATCAAGATTTAGGATAAATAGAGATTTATCGCGGAGCTGCAAGTGGCCCCTAGAGTTAATCACAAACTTAATTTAACTTACATATTATTCATATTTTGAAATCGATTTTTTGATAAATTCGATTTATTTTAGTGTTGCAAGTCGCGCTTAACCACATACTTCATCTTAACTAAGATTAATATAACATAACGTTAAATAGAAAACAGTTTTACTAATTTATGTATTGATTAAACATCGACAGGTAGACGCACATTCTGTTGGGAACCGTTGCAGTGTCGCTCCGAGCGAGGCACATTCCTCGCGCTTAGGCGGCCATTCGGAACCGAGAGATATCCGTACAAGTATTTTGTTCACTATTCATGATACAAATTAATTATCACTGGTATTGGTTGATTAAACTACTAATGTGTTTGTAGTTTTTGAAAAATATGCGCGGAATCCTGAGAAATCCAGTATAGATAAATATGAAATAAAGAGATCTCAGAGCATGAGCTTTTAAAAACTTGGTAAAAAGTCGTAGAAATTTTCAGGAACAAGAGACCCGGAAATTAATTTCAAGCCGACTATCAAAATATGAGTTGATACGGTCAGATAGTTGACATATACATATTCTGGGAATTTATAATGTGTACACGTGTAATGATGTGTATGTATAATTATACATCGAGAAGTCTAATGTGTAGACTGTCATACGATGAAACCACAAAATACAGAAATATGTTATTATTCTAGGAATATACAATATTACCGAAAGAGACGATCGATTATGACATCATAAAAAATAGACCAGCGAAACTCAATATAATAATCTACTAAATACATAATCACAAATTTCGCAAATGTCTGTATTTTTAACGAGCCTCCATCGGCAGATACGCACATTTTTTCATTTTACCTTTGCAAAATAGTGCTAAATATAATTATAAATATTGTATAACTATATAATACACACAACAAGTAATACTACTTTAGTTATAGTCGCTGTATGACCGCTTATTAAATAGGTATAATATACTTGTAAACCGCGGGTATATGGTCAGAATACAATAAAGGAAGACATAAACATTACGTTCCTTAAATCACATGGATTGTACAATGATAACTGTATAATTGAAATGTAAATCGAAAATTACGGTGACAGCAACGAAATGATACCCTTTAACAGTGTTCAATTTTATGACCATCGAGCTCGTAAAAATTCTGACCGTGATGCAAACAGAAGCCCTCCAGTAAGGGAGTCCTAGCCGTTCGACAATTAGAGCTCAGTAGTGGTTTTATGGGCAGTTAAAACGCATCCATTGACGGACGTTTTATATCCGGTTTTATGGACGCGAACCAACGCGCAGCCGCAATCCGGGATAAAAAGTTACCGTCTAGGGCGCCTTCCTGCTGTCGCGATATGCTGCGAGTGCTGAAAAACATTGCATCAGAAAATTCACTTGTCGATACTGAAGTTGAATATTATGTAGAGAACTAGACACCTACATCACGTCAACGACATAAGAATGCAATATGACCCACATTTTGCTAACTTTTAATTGCGAGACATAGGCTGAGATCTATAGAGCGAACTTCGACTAAGTCTAAGTCAAAGTAACGAACTCAGTGAGGATTTTGACTTAGTTCGAGTCATTTTTTACAAGAAAATCTTTGCTTAGTCTGTCTGTCAGTCTATTTTTCTCGTAAAAAATGACTCGAACTAAATCAAAGTTCGATTTAACAATCCCAAATCCTCACTGAGTTCGTTACTTTGACTTTGACTTAGTCGAAGTTCGCTCTATAGATCTCAGCCTAAGACAGTGAGTAGCTGTTATAGAGTAGAGTCAGGGTGAGAATAGAGGGTGTTTGATTTTGCCTACGTTTATGTCTTATACACCATGCAATAAATACGCATTGATCGACAACGCAATGATCTGCAATGATTCAGTAACTAGGTGACTAGTTAATTGTATAAGATTATATAAGTTTAAGTATTATAGAAAGGGAAATGATGGGAACAAAAATTATTAGTTATCAGCGTTATGGATTTTATCAATTTAGAACTGAGCGTTGCTCGCTGCTCTACACTTTCGTAATAAAAGTTTATTCCCAGGACAAAAAGCGACCAACAATCTTGCTGCTTGTTATGAAGTAGCTTTAATTTTAATGAAATTATGTATTCTTAAAATCAGTCCAGCAGAGATTTGCGCATTCAATCAAACAAACTTTTCACTTATCACATATTTTATGTGAGAAACAATTTCATTATTGACTAGTTGTCAAGTGACTTACAATCATAAAACTTTATTTGAGTCCTATAGCTCGACCATGAGTTTTTATTATATTTCACGCTAGCGACTACGTAAAATATTTTTTTAAGAAAACAGACAATTTTACACGTAAACGCTAGGAGCGTTGGGGTGTTTCATATAAATATTTAACGGAATCGCTAGCAGAAAATGTCAACAAAACTCACGATTATCCTACTACTGTTATCAAAAACGGAGATTAATATAACCCTAGAAATGAACGATCTGAAAAGTCTATATATAAACTGGATACAAAAGTAATATTTCAACTGCACACATGAAACTTGCAAATTCTGATTATTTTTTCAATTATATTTTTCCGACGTAGGTACGTTGGAAAAATCCAATTAATATCACTCATGTAATGAATCTGTACAATGCACCCTTTAATCCCAACCCCATTCCCAGTGGGGCGCCAGACTGCGCACCGGACAGCCCAGCTAGGGGTAAACATGCAACAGACTAGACTAATTTAGTTCAGCTAATGTAGATGACAAAGAATGTAATATTAAACTATCTTTGCTTTGGTAATGCTAAATAGTCTGTATGTCACATACTTTGAATGATGTTGGCTGAGATACAAATATAATTCAGTGGATTATTTTTATTGTATTTTGGAGAAGCAGTGCAATCAATAATTTTAAAAACGATTAGAACTATTGACGTACAGGGAGACATAATTATCATAATTCATAACAGCACTTGAATAGATGACATCAGATGATGAAGAATCACAATAAAGCGAACAATAATCATGATCTCATGAGAAAATGTAATGTTACCTACATGTGTTTACATTAAACAAATTCTTATGACAAATGTACAAATACTATCATTAACTAAGGAAGCATCAACGCCGTTGAGAAACCTCATTTATATTTGGATAACCAAAGGACATTTTCTCAAGAAGATTTTAAAATCTTAGGCTTACATCCACATAATCACACTAATATTATAAAGACGAAAGTAACAAACATACACTTGTTTGTATGTTTATTACTTCATCACGTTCAAACAGATAGACCAATTTTAATGAAATTTGATATGCAGGTAGATGACATCCTGGATCACATAGGTTACTTTTTATCCCAGAAATAAATTTCCATGCGAACAGAATCGCGGGTATAGCTTGTAAGTTATAAAAGTGAAGCAATTCAAAAAAATAAAAATTTGGTAAATAATAATTACTCGTATTAACATAGTTACACATATTACTCATTTCTATGTTAATACCGAGTTCCCCCTATCAATTGGCGAAAATTGGATGTTCTAGTTCTCCAGTTCGGTTCCCCTTCGAGGATACAGGCGTGATGCTTTGTACCAATTTCTATGAATGAGTATTATCTCAAAAATAGTAAAGATTTAATTTAACAGATGCCCACGACCCACGATACACCAAACAAAGGCGGCATGGCGACGATTCTTAAATATTATGATAACGAACTGCATGAGGTTCTCGACTACCATTGTTTCGTTGTTCGTACGCGACCACTTTTTCGATAAACATTCTTGAGTTCCAACTTGGGTTGTTACGTCAACGCACCAAGGACGTCGCATGACGATTTTGACGATAAATTAATATCGATTTAACAATTTGCTGATGTCGCTTGAGCCGGTTTATATGCATGCTACGTCCGACAGACATCCCCTGGACTAGTTGCTTCTGAACTATCAGTATGTACTTCAGGGGTCAGGGTACAGCGTACAGGTTTACTCCTGGACATGCATTTGCCGACAATACGCAATGTGGAAGGAACATGACTAGTTTTTTAAATAAAATAAAATTAAGAACTTATTTAAACTACAAACTGGATACGTATTTTGAGAGTAAAAAGAAAACAATGATCGATTTAATTTCGATGACACAATCGCTATGATAGTAATCGTGTTCGAAAAACATCCACCCGACCTGGGAATTGAACGCACGACTTTCTGGTTCAGAGACCATAATATATGCTGCTACTAGATCAAGAAGGTGACTTGCACGGCACGCGCTTAACGAAATAAAAATTTAATTCATTCGTTAAAACATTCGTCCCTTGCTTCGGACTCTTTACGTAGTATCAGTTACAGACAAATTAAAAAGCTAAACATACTAAAGGTCCAATATAACAGCGATGATGATTACCGCATGAGCTCACGTTGTCGCATATTTCCCGCTCAACATTAGACGATAATGTGAACTTTCTCCAGTCTATACAATAATTACTTACGACACCGTTGCATATTGAATTTATAAAATGTTGTGTGTACTGCTAAAATAATACCACAAATGCGCAAATCTAACTTGGAATGCGTGGGAAATCAGAAATTATGAAATTATGTCGACGAATCATGGATAAGGTGGCACGTAAGTAATCACCTCATTTCATAACACAAACAAAACCTAACAAAGGTTTGGTTAATCAATTGACATAGAATTGAAATAAAACTATTTTTTCGGATTCTCAATTGACATAGATACTTTTCTATTCATTATTTACAATATAACATTTTGCAGTTTATTACATTCTTTGTAAATTGATAATTTTTTTTTTTTTTTAGGTACCTACGGCAATCAAAACCAAATGAATTATTTCTTTATATCCAGCGGTAGACGTTGTTTAGTTGATGATGGTGATAAGTAACAACAAGAGGACTGGATTATTACAAACTAGTCAACACTTCTATGTATTACTTGACAGGCTGATCGGTGAATAGTATTTGCGCACTAAGTTTCCGTCAATTGACCACAACTGGATGCTCTTTTACTCAGCCGTCAAAAGTCAAACACTCTACCTAATGTGACAGAATATTACTAAACAGCTATTTTCTATTCTGATTTGAGACGTACCTAAGTTTAGTGGCTACTCGCTGTTTAGCGGATTGGTTCATAGTCCGTCACAGTAATCTAACCGTTAAATGTCGATATTGAATAACCGCTCCATGCGAGTCTGCAATCAAAAAGGTTTTACCTCAACCCATAGGTCATGGACACGTAGTGGACATCCCTCGACATCATTTGCTCGTGGTTAATAAAACTACAATAAAGACGCAACAAGAAAAAGAAAAAATCTCAATAAATTACATAATAACACAGATACTCGTATAATAATATATATTTTATTATAACCATATATTTTACATTAGGGCGCGGCCACCACATGTTTTAATTCGTCAATTAATAGCAAGAAATCTAAAGACTAACTTTTTACACTGCGTCGTATCAGAAGCTGAATCATTCAATCGTCAGATACTAGTCACATAAATACAGAGATATAAATTTCTATTTATGAGCATGCTCAGCGAGAGTATTGAATGCACTGAACACTCGCATAAGCAAGAATTTAATATCGCAGATGATACTTTTTACAATATCGTCAATATTGCACTCTCCATACTTATATTACGGAATTCATAACCGAGTAGTGGAAACTCTAAGGGCTCTTCGCACTCCTTCCAACTCAAACTATTACCGCGCGTCTGTTCATTAAACAATGCTACATAACATGACTGCTACGAAATGTGAAAAGTTGTAGATAGTCACGGGCGGCTCGGCCTCCGGTGGCCCATACGCTTATGTAACATATATATGTGCCGCCTCCCTTACATAGGGGAAATGGTATCAGTATTTATGATAAATAATTATTAGATCATTATCTGTCTCCTTTGAATATATAATATACATATTACGATATTCAATGTAATACTTTAGCCAGACTCAATTTAAATTCTACACGCAATTTTATACTGGGTTTGTTTTTACAATGCGATGATCGCCGATCGGATTTCCAAAAAAGGTTACATGTATTGCTTCACTAGATGGAAACCTATTCTTTAAAAACCACATTATATAAATTTGTATAAATTAATTTGCCCTGGCTAAATATCGACACACAACCAAAACTTCTAAGTCAAAAAAACTGAAATTCGAAATATAGGTTTAATTAAGTAAACATGAAACAACTTTTTCAGTCAACAACTATGAGTGGTAGAGCCACGCTGTAGACAGTAACGTCTACAGCACGAATGGGCCGGCTCGACCGGTTGGATACCACTGTCTCACAGGAAACCGACGTAAAGTGGCAGCTTGCTGTCGCGTTTCGTTCGGTGAGTGAGATTTCCGGTGGCCCATTCCCCCCTCCCTCTTTCCCAATCCCTATTCCCTCCCCTTCCATGTCCTTATTAGGTTGGCAACGCACCCATGATTCTTATTGTGTCTTGGGTGTCTATGGGCGGTGGAGATCACTTACCATCAGGTGACCCCATCTGTTCGTTTGCCAGTCTCTGCTATAAAAAAAAAAAAAAAAAACTTCATACTTCACAGTGTAAACATACACATAAACTGGTCTCACAAATATTTCTGACCACATGAGCAGTATTCAAGTGCATAGAGCGTTTTAACCAGCAGTTTCAACCGCTTACAATAGTTTTATTGACAAATCGGATGGGTGCATCAGTAAAGTTATCGTAAATGTACACGATATGTAAAACAGCTGGTAGGAATGCTCCGGTGAGCTGCTACATCAAAGTTATGAGAGAGAAATAAAAGCGTGAGAGTTTCGATTACGTACCGTCTACAGACTGACAACAGATACTGTAGCAATCGTTAACGAGAAATGTTACTTCAAAATCCCATTCCCATAATTTTCAATAACGCAATAAGAGACAGGAAGGCGGTCTCGAGAGCGCACAATGATGATTGTTTGTCAAGAGGGTAAGTATTTGTGAGAGCACAATCATATCGCATATATGCGGCAGGGGCGCGTAGGCACCGGTCGGCCGGAGTCTGCCGGGAGTCGGGAGTCGGGACCCACCGTCCTTAACCGTTCGTAGCACCGCCGGAAGAGACGATTGTGAGACAATTTAAATCATTCTCGGAGGTCTATCAAGCGTTGTTGCTGACTTCCCGAGCGCAATCACGGCTCGTTCTTAAAGACCCAAATGACAGCCCACACGACACCGGTCACTACGAATTTCACCTTGTAATAGATTTGTCGACCGCTCTAAATAACAATGACATTATCAAATGATTTCAAACCATAATTCTGCATCACAGTTCTGTATCCTGCGAAGTTTAAACGTTCAATACAAACATCATTACTTCCTTGAATAAATAATGAAATGTCGTGTAGTATTTAACAACAATTTTGGTGTGCGCAATGAACATTACTTAAAATCAAACATTTTATTGCGCTACATCAGTTGAGGCTGTTACGAACGTACAAATACGTTAATGAAGGCAAAAAGACAACACAGAACAGAAATTTAAAAAATCGTCATATAAGCAATTGTGCAAAAACGGCTTTTTTTACAGATTTTTCTGACAATGTTTTTTTATTATAGTTTAAATTATTTTTATCTTTATTGATATTTTTATTATCCAATTTTTGATTCAAAATAACAAAGTAAAATGTTAACACCACGCTACATTGGGATGATAACTTGGTTATTGTGTAAACAGACTGGAATGGAATAGCCTTAGGATAATTGCAAAACAAAGCATAAAATATTATTTTAAATTACTCCTCACTCAATTTAAGCGGTTAAAATTGATTACATGAGTATCCGAGTACGAATAAAACCTGCGCATACTACACAGATTATAATAATTATTTATTATCACCTGTAAAAGCAAAATTACTTTATTTAAATTAAAACAATATGTATATAAAATATATTAAAAGTGAATGCTTAAAAAACCTAATTGGAACTAGCACATAATATTTTTTTTTAACATTTCAGCGTAATCAACCGATATCAAGAGCAATATTTGCATTCCCGTGATTACATGAAAGTTGAGGTACAGACTGCCTCGATGGCGTGGTTGTATTTCGGTACGACTACCGTCCTAAGGTCTCGGGTTCGATCCCCGGGTCGGGCTAAGTGATATTGGATTTTTCCATATGAGCCCGAAATCTGGAATCTGTGCCCGATATGGCGATAGGCTCGCCCCCTATCACATCTGGGACGGAACTAAGCTCGGCGAAACCCCTTCGGGGATACGGGCGTGAGCTTATGTTTATGTTATGTAGAGGTACAGTTGCAAAACAAAATACTTACACTTACTGTTAGTCAGTGACGTGCACAAACATTGCGATAAGGATAGACAAAAAATATTTTTTCCAACTCTTACATGATTCATCAAAAATAAGTCAGGCGCTGCCATTTTGAATCTTTGTTTTTGATCATATTTTCTTGGTTATGATTTATGTAAATAGCAAATTGTCAGGATAGACATTACCTATCTGTTTGTCCATATGGACTGCTCGCCACTGCTGTTAGTAGATCTTAAAGGAACATAATAACATGTTCACATATATATGTATGTATGTATGTATGTATATGTGAACATATACATGATAAAATGATTTTTTACCTGTATTTTTATAACATAACATAACATAACATAAGCTCACGCCTGTATCCCCGAAGGGGTAGGCAGAGGCGCACTAGCGAACTAGAACACCCACATTTCGCCGAGCTTAGTTCCGTCCCAGATGTGATAGAGGGCGAGCCTATCGCCATATCGGGCACAAATTCCAGACTCCGAGCTCGAGCAGGATCGAACCCGAGACCTCAGAACCGTAATCGTACCGAAATACCACCACGCCACCGAGGCAGTATTTTTATAGACCTAAGTAACTTTGTAATAGCTGAAACACGCATCCTGAGCTGTACTAGTTATTTTTATTTTATTTTTATATTAACCTTTACAAAAAAAATCTATTCCAACGTGTGTTATACTACTTCTGGAAAATTTACTTAGGATTGGGAGGGAAGACAAGTAATCTGCCACATCTTCTACTTATACAGAATAGTAAAGCCTTAACCCAGCCAACAATATGTCAATAAACCAAACATGATTACGATGAAGGACTGAATCTAATAAATTGTTTTAAAGAGCTTTTCTAGCCAGTTCTCAGGCGCAATCCTTTACTAATCAACCAGGAAGTGTCGTCTGCATACATCGAAACAGAGACGACACCAACGTGCAACAGAGTATGCGCAAATGTCATCTGACGGTGGTCAAGATCGGCCCTAATAGAGGGGACACCGCGGACATTGTAAGAGGCGAGTGCAAACAAAGGCGCATCTGTTCAATATTCCGCACGCGATGAGGGGGTGACGAATGCGGTTTTGATCCCGAGACCACTCACGTATAATCGCGTACATAAATATTAGATTGCAAAAATTTAGAAACAACTGTGCGAAATCCGAGTTGACTTTTATTTCGCCAAGCCAGTACTGTGTGTTCAAAAACTATTTCCAAGAAATATTATATCGCATTATATTTGTCATAATATGAACGTACAACTTTTTATTTAACGGCGTCACCTCTACTTCCAGAAATATAACAGCCAGTTTTCAATTACAGTAACAATATAGATGAGTATACAAAATTACACAGATAGGTAATTTGGGACCTCACCCTCCATAAACAAGGCTGCTGTTTTCATTGGAGTCATGTTTGCACACGGAATAATAGCGTGGGGATCATTACCGTTCAGCTAATCACTGCGTTGACTATATTATATCCAGCAATCTCTATACTGCCTCGGTGGCGTGGTTGTATTTCGGTACGACTACTGTCCTGGGGTCTCGGGTTCGATCCCCGGGTCGGGCAGTGATATTAGATTTTTCCATATCAGCCCGGAATCTGGAATTTGTGCCCGATATGGCGATAGGCTCGTCCCCTATCACATCTGGGACGAAACTAAGCTCGGCGAAATGTGGGTGTACTAGTTTGCTAGTGCGCCTCTGCCTACCCCTTCGGGGATACAGGCGTGAGCTTATGTTATGTTATGTATGCAATCTCTATACTGTTTAAAAACATGTCACCCGTTAATATACCACGAGTATTATTTCTAATACAAATGCAAGTTCGTTAATTCTTGAGTCTTGTCGCTTTAAATATTTAGAAAGTCAACATAAATAACGCATATCTTTTGAATATATCGTGTACGTATTTGCTGTTAAGCCAATTAATTAAAACATCATCAAGCCGGCGTAAATGTTTGTGACGTGAAAATAATTAATGCTATTTTCACTTAATTAATTTCACTGTTCAATTTGTCAATTGATGGGCACTTGGGAATCGGATTTCCAATTTTATTAATAAGTTGTATTGTGATATTTAACGAGAACTATTATAAATAACACCCAACAGTCACACACATAGTCCTATCCCCACACTATGATCGAGTCTTGTGTCTAATCAGGAACTACGAGAGACTTTCGGTCTCACAACTCCCAGACCCGAAACAAATATCTGTGGGCCGCACAAATATTTGTCTCGGTGCGGGGATCGAACCCGCAGCCTCTCGCTTCACAGCCGGCTGCTCGCCCACTGCGCCACGGAGGTTGATAAAATTAATATTAAATGTTAGAACAAGATTAGGATTCAATTAATTATACTCCACACTTCCACACCTCGATAGGTCACTTAAAAGAAGAGCTTAACTATTTAGAAAAATAATATGACCTGATAAATATAGAAAATATATACTTTGCAATCTGTTTCAGACAAAAGTCACGATAGAGGCTTCAAAATATGCGGATATTAATTTATGTGCCCAATTTAATACTGTGCATCACCTTCAAAAATATTCATGTACAAAAATATTATTAATACTGATACATTTTTGGCCGTGGTTTCTTCCACTTAATGAGATGAGTATGAGACCTCTACATGTTATCAAAAAGCATGCTGTTGCATAATTCTATTTCAGACAATTGACGCCGCACATTAATAAGTTGATGAGGATACCCCCTCATGTCTCGATGTACATACATACATACTCACGCCTTTTTCCCATAGGGGTAGGCAGAGACAACGGATTTCCACTTGCTACGATCCTTAGACACCTCTTTCGCCTCATTCAGTCTCATTACATTTTTCATCTATGCACGTCGGTTTAGGGTACTTTTAACTTGACCTTTCTTGAGTAAATCTCTGACTTGGTCAGAGAATGTTCGATGAGGTCTTCCCCCTCCAACTCTACCATTCACACTTGCCATATATATTCGCTTCGTCAACCTCCTTTCATCCATCCTTGTCTCGATGTGGATGAGGGTTAACGGAGTAATAGCGTATTACAAGATTCACAAGTCCACCGCAATATACAAACGCATTCAACTGAGTAACGCCCATCAGCCACACAGTACGGGGATGGCTCTAATTAAACTAAGTATGACATTGCGCGGAAGTCTCACTATGGGCCATCGAAATTTCCAAAGACTTTTTTAATGTATTCCTATTACGATGGCGAATATTGCCAAATCGGTCTACATTCACACTGGAACTCTCATCGTTATACAATAAGTATCGACACCTAAAGATTACGATTCACGGTAACTGCGTTAGACACAGTTATAAGGATGTAGGCGACATCCCGAGGGACCACCACCGGGGTTTTAACGCGTAACCCCGTTATAGCACGCCTAATGTTTTATTTATATTGAATTCTTGACCCAGAAGTTTATTTAATAAATAGTTTAAATTTAAAGTTATATTTTTAAAGTTCTTTCATCCACAGGATTAATATTCAGTATGTCGTGGTGGCTAAGTTCATCTCAAACTCAATTTCGGTCCCCAAAACACTCCTAAATCTCAAGCAGAGAGCAAGCTACCTTTTTGATTTCGGTTGTCTATTAGAGAAACTCATCTGTGTAAATACCATTATGCAAATTATACATTCTGTAGATAAAACAATCCACAACGTTTACCATTTCATTTCTTTTATAGTAAAGCAACAAATTAGCAATATAATTGTGGCAAAAGGACAAACGGGATAGCAAACTAATTTAATTAATGAGTCAAGAACACTGGGACAGAGTTCCGACTTCGGATCATTATAAGTACGAAATAGGATTGAATGCTGTAGAGAAAAGTTTTGTAGGGCCCAATGTAGAGTATTTAAAAATATAGTTCACGCGCCACCACACTGCTCCCGTACATGGATTTACATTTCATTTTCTGAATTTTTTACACGAGATGAATCCATTTTAATGACGACATTTCTACATTTAAAGTACGCTTACAAAAGTGTTGCGCGCAGCTACGTCATTATATTGTTGCATTCTCAAACACCCTCTGTGTTGGCCAAAAAAAACATTTCACAACGGTGTTGTTGCGTTTACTTTATTTGTATGGACAACCGTACATTTGTACACGCAGTGTTACATATAGAGGTAACATATTACGTATCGATATAACAACGGACCAACACTAAATATTGTAGGCCGTACATAATTACCCTTAAAATAAATAAATAGTGCCTACGTAGTAATCAAATCATTGTTACACAATGCATATCGTATTACAGGTATAATTATATAGTAGAATTGATTATAGTATTAGGTAAATCAATGACTTTGTAAAAGTTTTGTACAGTTGCATCTAATAACAGGATACAGGCGCGGTAATGAAATAACTATTGTCACGTACGCAACCGCAAGCAGATAGAAACATACTTCAATAGATTGCAAAATGAATAGCGAAGTTGTTAAATGTAACTGCTGGTGTAAAATAATTTTTATGGAGAGTTCCTGAACAGTTACAAGTTACAACTGCACTTGTTTCCCTCCATTTCAATTTATGGATCCATTAGAGAAGAACTTATGTTAATACTGCACTGTTGGCGTAGTTGCATTGCGTGCGGGTTACGTCTGCCGTCCTGAGGTCTCGGGTTCGATCCCTGAGTCCGGTAGTTATATTGGGTTTTTCTACTCATTATCAGCCCGCATATTGCGATGGGATCGTCCCCTATCATATTAGAAATGAGCTCCGCATAATGTGTGTGTTCTAGATCGCTATTTCGGCTCTGCCTATCTCTTCGGGGATACAGGCGTGAGTTTATGTAATGTGTGTTATATTTTTTATAGTAGTAGTATTTTGGCACGGCGGGAAAATTAACGTGATACTCTTAACGCTATTTTCCCTCGCGCTTCGCTCCATTTCGTCGTATGACGTATGTAGTTTATATCTGGTGGAAAAACTGATGAAAATGAAACAATGCACAATGTATTTTTGTGTATATGTATAAAGTATATGTTTACTTGTTGATTAAAAACAGTCATCTCACATCTGTACGGTTCACAAAACGTGCTCTTATTTAAATTCTGATAAATTATTTACTAGTAAAAACACAGCGCTTCAAATACAATGCGGTGCATAAGCACAAAGATTTCAGGGTAACGTATTATTAACTCTTTTGATTTGTCGTCGGTCTCGGCGCTCTGAGATTGATGAAAATCTTTTTGATTCGCCCCCACATCAAAAGCCGGGGGTGCGTGTGTTCAAACTCAAACGAACATTTGCACGATTCACCTAAGTTTACAACGAAATATTAAATAGTACTAAATAAGAAATGTAGAAAATCATCTAAGTGCGTGTCTGCCTACACACAATTATGAGTTCCATAATAGGGATTAAAGTCATTATAATCCCTTTTTTCGATGCTTTTTTTATATTACAAGTCATATGTAAACCAATTATCTTTGAAAGTACCTAAATATCTCTACTTCGTTTATTTTTTCTAATTTCCAGTCATAGTTAAAATATGAGGTGGTGGGTTTAGAGATTGTAATTTTTTTATGATTTTGGCTGCGATTATCTCGTCATTGACTAAAATAAAAAACCGATTTTGAAACATCACGTCTTAAGACTTATTCAGGGACACATAATAAATAATATATACTAATTTCACTCTACCTTTGGATAACGGTTCATGGAACGTTACCATCCAAATTCCATACCTGTAGTGGCAATTTTCGAGTAATGCCTGTTATATACGGACGGACAGACATGAGACATAATGAAATTATAAGGATTAATATTTGTAATTTCAATTCGGTACCCAAAAAAATATATCCCAACTTTTCACTTAAGTCCTGTACTAGGCTAAGTTCCACGAATTTCCTCAAATACAATAGAGAAAATTGAAATAACATAACATAAGCTCACGCGTGTATCCCCGAAGGGGTAGGCAGAGGCGCACTAGCGAACTAATACACCCACATTTCGCCGTGCTTAGTTATGACCCAGATGTGATCGTGGGCGAGCCCATCGCCATATCGGGCACAAATTCCAGAAATGTAGGTGCATAATATTACATATTAAAATATTTCTTTACATTTCTGGAATTAAACTGATGATTACACTTTACAAATCATAGCCATATGTAAGTCCACATCAAATACATTATCCTGATGGAAGCTCTGGCCGCAAGTCTAACGAGATCCCCCGTCGGAATTCAATCAAACCCACTACCTACAGGAATCAGTATAATTAAAAGGGGCGTTCAGCTCTTTATCCTAACGATCGAAACCGAAGTTTACTACGGCATTTAACAAAACATACAAACGTCTCTATCGAAAGTAAATAAACAAAATGTAACAGAAAGTCAATAACTTTAGTATATTAATAAAGTATAAATCAACATCGCACATTCAAGTTAATTGGTGGTACAATTTATAATACTGTAATTATACGTCATAAAATACTACGGAGTCATGTTCAGTTCAGTAGTATATTGATACTTATTTTGGCGAATAAAATATTCCAACACAATTCACACAAACTCGTTAACAACATTCACGGATTATAAAATGCATGAAATAATATTTTTTTTAAATATTTGGAATAGTATTGTAATACACGGTTATTTGAAAGAGGCGCGTAACCGAAGCGTAATCGCGACGTACGGCGAGCGACGCGACGGACGCGAAGTGGACGTCGCTCCGCGCTCTTCTCCGAGCGAGGACTGCGATGCGAAGACTCAGTACGAGATGCAAGTGCAACCGCGGCCCGTCTGCGAACGTCGCGCCGCACGGCCGTTACTTGCGGACAACGTTGCACCCCAGGAAATTATTGCACGTACGGAAAATCATAACGAATGGCCATTTTCTTTATAAATATTAGTGATGATTTGTTTGCAACGTCAACAATTGGGTACTTGACTATTTTTGATTTTATACGCATATTTATATGTAATAGCAAATAAAAAAAATAAACCCTTTTATAAAAACTGTATCGAAATTGGTGGAAAAATGAGGCAGTAATTCATATTTGAAATTCTGGAGTGGGGGCATACTGGAGATATGTTGCTATCAATTTCCAACGCACGTACCGTTATGGCGTGACGTGATTATACTGATACTTCTTTTTCCCGCAATTTGAAGGTTACACCAAACTTCAAAAGCTTATACATTTTTCATTTTTGAGAATATTTCAATATTTTTTTCTGTTCTATATTTTAGACGACGTAAATTTTATAAAAAAACATCAAGTCCCCAATTGTAACACACCGTGCAGCATGATTGACCACGCACAATAAAGGGTTCTAAAGAAGGGATGAATGTTACTGAAATACAATTGTATTAGACGTAATTTAGTACATGGTTCATACAATTACGAGTATATTTACTACCTCTTTTACATAACTAACATCTTTCTCTTAGTAGTTTTCTATAGAATTTACAAAATTTTACTTTGTTCGTTTAGTCCAGTATCCTTATTATGCAGAATCATAGAAAACAATTCAATTTATTTTTATTTTTGTTTTCATCGTAAATTTAAGATCAATAAGCTGCATAAAAATATAGAATATTAGATATATGTATGTATGTACAAAGAATATTTTCCAGCTTTTCACAGCTGAAAAAGCTAACACCCGTTCGAAATATATTTTAGCTTTTGTGAAGTACATGTCCGTGATAGTAAATCAATACGCTTGAAAATGGCTTTGTCAAAGGAAGTAAGCGACGGTCATAAAAAATATCGCCGCATTTTTTAGACAAAATTGAAATAAACTACGCCGAAATTCGTACAGAATATTAATTATATTTGGATAGCACAACACACCGACCGACGTACATAATATATTCAATAAACACAATTGAATGCGACCAAACATCATGGAAAAACATGAAGTACACTACAAACAGGAGGGTCAGGCTTTTATATCCCCACGAACCCCAGCTCGAGTTCACAACGAACTGTGCCTAGTGGATTTCGAGTGCCATATCGCAACCGTCCCGCATTTCGAAAGTAGACGTGCACTGCTACTTTTCCAATTGAGAAAACAGTATGTTTTAATGAGTGCCTACGGCCTACCTCTTCAGTGACGACTGCTCCACGCGGGATTAGATTCAACTCGACTAGTATCGTATAATCATTAGAAATATAATACGCAAAAACTACTACATATAAGGCTGTCTTAGATATATTTTACTTAAAGAGCGTAAGAAAACATTATGACGAAACTTTGTTACTTTTAGGCATACTGAGTTTCGATAGTTCGTAACCCAACTAATTACGATGTAATGGTTTACAAGTGTAAAGTTCGTAAAAGATCGTGACATAGTGCAGCGTCCGACACGACGCAACATCCAGGTTCCATACATAGGTGACTCCCTTGGCGGGGGCTACTTTTCCTGTTATGGCAAACGAGTTACACCAGGGCTGATTCATTTTGTACGACGAAGGAGTTATTTATAAAGCTTACAAACAACCACCACAAAAAAATGTTCACTAGTCCAATTAATATCCCGTATAGAATACTCAACATTTCATCGCACAGATACTCAAAGTATGCTTAGAATATGGACCGTATCAGGGCTTTACTGGTGCAGTGCATCTATTAAGATAATTGCTGCTGATATTCACCATTACACCGACAATACGAAGCAAACCTTGGGGGGTGACGAATGACTTTTGAAGAAGTGTGTGGGGAATGGGTAAGCGGATAGGCTATTTGGGCCAGCCACAGCCTTTACATCGGTTTTTATATAGTGTCACTCGTATGGTGGTCGTAAACAAAACTATCATTTTATGGTCGCGATCGTGAATGATTCCATTCTTTTTGTAGCTTTGTTTTATAATTTCTTTTGACGCAGGAGAGATTAAGAATGTCTAAAATTATTAGATTCGTCAACATTTTATTTAACGCGTGTATGAGCATCCTCTCAGAGCAACTCTCCAAATAATTTATTTTAAAAGCACATTTAATCGGAACTAAAACGAAATGTATTGGTCGATGCCTGTTAAAAATAAGAACAAACTAAAAAGTAAACTCGTGCTTAGGTGATTGGTGACTCAACTAAAGGTAGTTTTTATAGTGGTATAAGAGGAAAAGCTCGACTATTGCACGTCGTAGTAGCGGACCTTTTAAGGATATTAACTCTACATCAAATGGACATATTGGTAGAGTATTTGGATCGGAACTTATTTTGTGGTGGTGAACAACTACATACTCAATCGATATATTTATATTTATATATATTTTATGTTTCTTTTAGCGCTGTAATTTACTGTTTAAAGCAAAATTAAATAATATTTAACACGATAATAGTAATCTTCCCTCTAGCTGCTGTATTAAAACACTATCATGGCAAAGACGACGTACACGTATCAATCGTCGCATAAATTGAACTGAAACTCATCAAAATTGTGACCAGCCCAATGTTGTTTCAAAGAGTTGATGCAACCTGCTCTAACCACAGTGGCACAGATACAATCAAACACGCTCGGTCGAATGTTAAATGGTAGTTTGCAGCCGAATATGAACAATTTTAAGATACAAAGGGAATCAAAAGTATTGCTTGCAATATGTGGTGTTGTGATTTAAGGTTGGGGTTAAATGTTATTTATTTATTTTGAAGGTACACCCGCAGCACTATATATTACAACATTATCAATGTTATAAACATAAGCTCACGCCTGTATCCCCGAAGGGGTAGGCAGAGGCGCACTAGCGAACTAGAAAACCCACATTTCGCCGAGCTTAGTTCCGTCCCAGATGTGATAGGGGGCGAGCCTATCGCCATATCGGGCACAAATTCCAGACTCCGGGCTGATATGGAAAAATCCAATATCACTTTGCCCGACCCGGGGATCGAACCCGAGACCTCAGAACCGTAGTCGTACCGAAATACCACCACGCCACCGAGGCAGTCAGTGTTATATATAATGTTAATGTAAATGTTATGTATTAAGGCGTGTCTCCTGCACTAGTTTTTCTCGAAACATTACACAAAAACACATACGCACGATAAACACATAAACACGATTTTAGCTGTCTCCTGCTAGTAGAACAATGTACCAAAGATAAAACTTACATGTTTTGTGTAATGTTTTGGTGCAGGAGACGCGGCTTTACATAGTTGTATAAATTATGTTTTAAAGATGAATATTTCACGTATTGTGCTACTTTATTATTACATAACGTATATGCAATTTCCCATCTGAAATCGCTCGCATTAGCGTTAGCCAAAGTTTAGTTTATGCGGAAAAAGCACAAGCCGCAAAATGTAATATTGTATGAATATTCGATGAACTACTTTTCGCTCATTTGCAACATTAGTGTGGTATCTCAAAAACATCGATTATACAGAAAACACTTTTAAAACTTTATCTTAAAAGCGTTTTTTTTGTAAAATGAAGAGTCGAGATATCATATTGGTGTCGCAAATGAGCGTTTTCTATTCGAACAAGGCGGATTTGTTAGCTAAAAATTAATTACAAGTGGGTAGGTTTTTTTATTCTCTCTACATAGATTATGTATGATTAACTTAAAGACACATACTCAGTCTATAAATCTAAAACGAATAATCGTATCTCCGACTAAATAAAGAGCATTTATTTCTAAAATCAACTTACACCCAATGTGACCATTAAACTCCTTTCGAAGCAGTAAGGTACAATAAACATAAGAACCCAGGCTGAGTTTATCCTGGTGAGAAAGCAATACGTCTGACCGCTTTCTTCTCTCCCGCATAACAATCAGCGTACATACCTTTATGACAGGTTCGTGTTTACATCTCAGATTTATTAACGTGCTGACATAGAGCGTACCACAGGCATATTTTTTAAGCCGCGTCACCTGCACTAAAAGTTTTTCTTTTATAGCAGAGACTGGCATATGAACAAATGGGTCAACTGATGGTAAGTGATCTCCACCGCCCATGGACACCCAAGACACAAAAAGAATCATGGGTGCGTTGCCAACTTAAAAGAAGGGAATGGAAAGGGAAAAAGGATTTTAAATGGGCCAACCATCGATATATTATTTACCTAGATGCACAGTTGATGGTCGGTAAATGGGACAGGAAAGGAGTGCTTAAGCACTCCTTTTGCATACAGTCGGACGTCGATAGAATTCTAAACTTCAAAATTCAAATCTAAGAGCGCTTGGTCATTCTGTTTAAAAAGCTACTTTATAATAAATGCATAGGGTTCTATTTGTGTTGATTAAATTAGAACTTGTGATCTTTTTCTTTGTTTTATTCCTGAGCCCACATTTTATGAGGATTTTTGCAAAGAACTGTGCATCTAGGGTATATTATATTGATGGGGCCAACGGAAATCTCACTCACCAAACGAAACGCGACAGCAAGCTGCCACTTTACGTCGGTTTTCTGTGAGACAGTGGTATCAAACCGGTCGAGCCGGCCCATTCGTGCTGTAGACGTAACTGTCTACAGCGTGGCTCTACCACTCACAGACTACTTAGACTCAAAGATTACACAAAATACCTACACAGAACGTGGTATTTCTAAATTTTTTTGTCTATGGTCTATTGTTATATGAGCAGAGACAATGAAAACCCTTGTTGTGTGTAGGTGTTTTAGTGTTTCGTTTCGAAAAAAACATGTGCAGGAGACGCGGTTTTACTTACACAGCAGTGTCTGTCCTGCACTGGACTTCAAATTATTACAATGAAATGTAAATTTACAATGCTGTATAGTATATGAAATATTAAGCACTAAAATTCATTAATTATTCTAAAATTCTAAGCAAACATTGTACCCTACATCCGGGGCAGTCGGGTGTTACGCCGTTACATTGGTCTTATGCCAAAAAGCACGTGGAAAAGAAGAATAATATGATTTCTTTTAACATACAAATATCGATATTTGTATTATCTAAATGACAGTCAAGATATCCATGCAATTGCATTCAATTTTTTTCGCTGACTGATGATATTGCAAGGACATTTCACTCGGCGTTATGCCTTATTAAAGACGTCAGTCCGACAAGGCGACTCGATAAATAACGCATTGTTCGCGGGCAAATATCGCGTCGCGTGCCGAGACTCGAGAGCGATAGCCCGAGCTTGAATTTTCACTGAAAACCAAGTAACGCTCCGCTGTGCTCGGCGGTTGTAGAAATTAGGTCGCATACCGTTGTATAACGTCCCGAGAGCACAGCGCGGGCCCCTATATTCATTTTAATATTAAAAAACGTATAATGCAACATTGTATACATCATTCAACAAGAGTTAGGCCGCGTTCTTAGGCGTTGTCGTGTTCTAGAGTCAATACCGATAATTCAAACAAAACAAATTCATATACCTACCTACTCATACTAAACTCTAACACCTTCAGAGAGCCTTAGAAAAATCACAGTTATGGCAAATGGATTAACCAATCGGAGGCGGCATATATATACATATGTTACATAAGCGTATGGGCCACCGGAGGCCGAGCCGCCGTGACTATGTAAAACATCTTAAATAATTTCATCTACCATTATTTTGGTACCCATTAATATTTAGTTAGTTAAAAACTCACATTCTATAAAAACAGTTTATCTGGTTTTGAAATAAAATTATTTATTTTCCTTTTTTATATTACTTGACATATAAAACTATAATTTATCAAGCCATCGTCACAATAAAAACGACAATATGGCATATGGGATTACTTCCTAACGCCTAACAAATAGCGGGCTTCCCGTTCCATATTTCCCCTCATCGAGTCTCATGTTATAATAGTCCTCTTTATAATACAATACCGTCATATTGAAAACTTTTAAATTAGAATAAGAAGCTCTTATAGTTATGTACCTACTGGAAGTACTTAAGTAGAATACAGTGTCCCTTACTTATAATACCATTTACGCACTTCTTAACTTTAAAACTACTTTGTCATTTTCATCTTCAAACAATGTAACGCAAGGGAAAAGAAAAAGTGACAAACTAATTTTAAAGATAAGAAGCGCGAAATGTTTCTATAAATAAGGGACGGTGTTCTTTACTTTTTAATTAAATAGGCGGCGTACTATTAAATAATATTAATTAATAGTACGCCGCCATCGCTTCTTTGGTCTAGTGGCAGTATATATGTGGTGTATACCGGGAGGTCGTGGATTCAATTCCCAAGTCGGGCAAAGCGAATTTTCTAATGTACTTAGCCCAGCACTGGATCCCCCAGAAGGGGTTGATTGGTGAGATAAGGGCAGGTAGAAAGAAAAGAATATTAATTAACATCTGTCTTGCGAGGCTACTGACATGTGGGGTGAGAACTCGAGAAGCATTTGAACAACAAATCACTTCTGTCCTTGAGTTGTTGACACTAACGAGCTTTGACCAACATCTTTAGAAACTCATTATTCGTGATTGGTTTACAGGCCAGATGCCATAAGCCTATATTCTTACACACGTTACGCATTGTGAGGAGGTTGCTCACTCAGTAGTCAACCTGCCCCGGTGGCTTTGGTGCAGTCTTATCTTTCTTTCTACCTGCCCTTATCCCACTTGAATATGTGGTCGGCGCAACACACTTTTTTAGCATGTTGCAGAAAGGATTTGGCTATATTCTTACGACAGGCTGCCTGCCTGACGTCAACCCCCTTTGGGAGATGGTCCAAAGTCTTAGCATAAAAAAAATATAATTGCAATATTGCCCTCCATATTTTAATTACATTTTTACTAAGGATTACCCCTAGAAATCCACAGAATAGAAAAACGCAACTGATTAGAAGATAATTTTAAAAAGTTGAACATGTATCAAGAATCGTATCATTGTGTTCCAAGCTTCAACCATCACGAATATAACGGAGGACACAATGTACACAACTACTAATGGAGTTCTGTGTGAACAAAGTACAAACTTTGTCGTGGTATACAACAATATCTAAGGCCACTGTTGACTACGTGAAAATGGAGCAAGTAGCCACTACCAGTGTCTTAAGACTGACGAACAATCTTATCGTTATTAATAGCGGTATGACGTAAAACTAATAATAGAATTTTCCTAATTTTCAAATAAATTGTAACAAAATTTTAGTGGTACAGCCACGCTGTAGACAGTAACGTCTACAACACGAATGGGCCGGCTCGACTGGTTTGATACCACTGTCTCACAGGCAACCGACGTAAAGTTGGCAGCTTGCTGTCGCTTTTCGTTCGGTGAGTGAGATTTCTGGTGGCCCATTTTCCCTTCTCCCTTTTCCAATTTCTTTTCCCTCCCCTTCCATTCCCTCCTTTTAGGTTGGCAACACACCCATGATTCCTTTTGTATCTTGGGTGTCTATGGGCGGTGGAGATCACATACCATCAGGTGACCCATATGCTCCTTTGCCAGTCTCTGCTATAAAAAAAAACAATGTTTGATTTAGGACCAAGCCTAATATTTGGCTTAGCCCACTATCTTTCATTAATTAGATCGTATTTTTGAGAGATCCTCAATTCAGGAGTATTACAATTTTCTTTGGTTAATCGAAAACAAGTAGTAATATCGCGTGCATTGAAAGCAACAAGAAAGTGCACAAGTACTAGTACAACGATAGTCTTTATACAATGTCTCCGTACGGATAGCTTCCACCGTGTAGCGTGCTGTTTCTCATCCCATAACACGTATAATTATCTTCCTATATTGTTTAGAAACATTACATTAAGGTATTATAAAACAACTTCAACCTAAGTCAGAATATGCGTTTCTAGATATCACAACATTTCAAAACGAGAATTGTGGGCCACACACATTTTGTTTCGGTGCGGGAATAGAACCCACCACCGTTCGCTTCACAGCCGGCTTCTCACCCGCTGCGCCACCGAAGCCATCCATTGTCGAATGAACCAGGCCATTGACACTCTATACAAAACTGTCTACAACATGGCTCTTCCACTTTTAATCGTAAATTATCTACCTAAGATTGTTTTTATGCTGCCGAGTCCTAATTAAGACCATGCAATTGTGAATAAATTGGTACAACAGTAATGTTCATAGTGCATATTACTATGACCTAGTTTGATAATATCTTGTTATGATACATGCACCTCAAATGAACAAATAAAATAATAGAGTTCGTCTAATATCGAATAATAACCGATTGGCAACCCAATTATGAATCTTACTGCAGAGAATATTTTTGTGTCATAAATATTTGTATGACCAAGTCGCCTCCTTGGTCTAGTGGCTGCATATATGGGCTGTGGACCGAGATATCCTGGGTTCGATTCCCAGGTGGGGCAAAGGGATTTTTCTAATTTGATAAGCCTTGGAATGGATCCTCTAGCGGACGTCAGACAGGCAGCCGATCGTAAAAACTAAGCCAAATCCTTCCTGCAACATGCTTGAAAAAAGTGTTGCGCCAACCCCACATTAAGGTAGTTGTAACATTGTACGACCACACAGATATTTGTTTCAGTCTTGGTGTTTGTTGTAAGACCGAATATCCCTCGTAGTCTCTGATACTCACGATATAAGTTAAACCGAGTGTGGGGTCAGGACTATGTGTGGGACTGTTGAGTGTACTTGTTTATTTATTATTGCATAATGTTTTGTAGCGTACAAACAAATGTACAATGGCAACAATCTTGATAAATACATTCAATGGAATCCATTTGAAATCCAGAGGCGCCACAAACCCCCCTTCCCTTTCCTATGCATATTCCTTTGTAAGGTTAGCAACTCACTGTTGATTATTTTGTTATCCTGGGTTTGCTTTTGGATAATAGGATTTCACAGACTCTGCTACAACAAAAAACTGCACTAAATGTATAAAAATGTATCTCACCTGAGATCTTGTAACAGCGCCTCTCCTTGCGCGATGGTGCCTGCGCACGCGTCGAGACTCGCGGCTCGGTGTTGCGCGCACTGTTCGAGAGCACGTCGCGCTGCTTCGGGCGTGTCGTCCGACGCACACACACCGCCGCCGCTCTTCAGCGTCTCCAACCATTGGAGGAGCTGAACATCAACAAGGTATTAAATAAGATAGCTTATTTTTGCATTGTTTTGCTGCGAGTATGTGTTTCTCCCATATATAAAGAGAACATAGTGTGTAGTTTTGATGTCCGTAATGAAGCAGATAAACCCCAAGAATGTCGCTTGAGATGGTATAGCCTCGTTCTGAGGAAACCACAGGAATACGTCGGTCGCAGATGTCTGGACCAGATCGTACTAGGGGTTGCGTTCCCGTAAATGGCCCAAAAAGCGCTGGCTAGACGGCCTCGAGGATATGAGTGCCAATATTTTCACTATGGAGGATGCTCAAGACCGGGCGAAGTGGAAGGATCTAAGCAGGAAGGTGGAACCTGGTAGAAGGCCGGGATAACTCCAGGCAGAAAGAAACATTGGGTGTGAAACGTCAACAGCAAGTCCAAAAAAGATTTGTATTAGTGATGATTAGTGTGAAGGAAAAGTAATTGTTGAAGTTGAGGGCTGATTAAGAATCGGTGCTTTACCAATTAATCACTGCTACTAGCAGAGTGAGGCAAAATTCACTTATTTATATTTTGTCTATGCAACTCCCGTACTTGAAATGTATTACATTTGTTTTCTACCCATTAGCATATAAGCCATGTACATAGATTCACCTCTTTCTCGTGTGTATAGACGAGCACAGCGAGGTCGAGACGCCTCCTCCTGCGGTCGACCCTCGCGGCGAAGGCGGCCACGTGCGCCTCGAGCTCGCGCGCCACCCCCAACACCTCCTCGGGGTCGCACTCGCCCGAACGAGCCAGTTCCTCCGCCGCGCCCAATAACTTCTCGGCGTTCGTGTACGTGTTCTGTAACAAACAATGCCATGGTCATTTTTTCACTACATTATATGTATAAACAAAGTATTACAATATGTATGCTTTTAAATTCTAATGAACAACACTTACGCCCGAATGGTCCAACGCAACTCAACTTTAACGGCTTCTTACATTGATTTTCGCCATACAATTTTGACAGACAGACGAATTTAAACGACATAAAGCGGCCTTAAGTGTATGAACATTCAACGGTAATGCTTTTCAGTAGAAAAGCCTTTCAATTGATCACTGTTTATTATGTTAAAAGACATAAAAATTTTACAAATAATACGGAACTTAGAGGTTATTAATATTTTATTTGCTTTGTGTGTTCATTATTCAGGCAGAAATGTTGTTAATTAAATTAATTCAATTTAAACTTACTTGTGCAACATTTTCAAAATGTTCATGAGATTTCTGATAAACTCTTGCTTTATGGAGATTCCTTCCTATTCCAGTATTCTTCTGTAAAAATACTTCACCGTGATTCGCCAACCAATCTAGTACCTGTGAGAATAAAGTTCAGAATACAGTATCCCGTCATTTAGTAGAAATGCGGATTCCCATATCAACATCATAATACATACAACACACATCCAAAGACCACAACAGTATACAGCACCCAAGAATGTTCTCAATTCTGAACTATTTTCCTATTCAATACTATTTTGTTATTAAAGAAGAGTGAGAGACAAATCACTTCATACTTTTAAAGCTGCAGATTTAGGGCTAACTATACCATAACATAGCCCTTATGTTACAGAAAACATGTCTACATTATTACGAACGTTTTCTGGATACAATCGCATTCGTAGCTCTCTATCTCTCTCTCTCTCTCTTTCTCTGTCAAATAAATTACAAAATAAAGCAACAATGTTAATTATTAATTACAATAAACGTATTAACTGAAAAAATAACATTGCAGTAACAAGTAATGCTCACCTGCCTACAATCCTCTTTGTACAATAGCAACGCAAGTCGTTGGTGGAGCTTCAGCCGAGCCTGATGGTACCGTGCCTCCAGTGCCCGGTGATGGCCCAGGATCTGGTGTATGACTGCGAGCACATGGTTAGCGCCCGAGCTATAGTCAGCAGCAGGGTCGCCTCCACTACTCCCTGCACTGCTGACCGTACCGTCGCTCTGCTATTGAAATCAAGTGGAACCATTACTTCATAGTCCAATAGAAAATTATGCCATAACATTAATAAGTAAAAACACTGAGAGTGTGTTGTACTCGTACATTCCCTGCATTATATTGTTTCCCTAAAAAATTTATAAAATTAAATACTTTCTCACCAGGTCAGCAGGATCTGTTTGATGGCACACTTGAACTAAATGATCCAGTTGGTACAACAGCTTTTTACTTGTTGAATGGACCTAAACAAAAATAACATGCATTAAATACATAAAGATTATTAAAAATACGAAACACTCATTTATGCATGCACACTACATAGTCAGTTGTTATATGTGGTACAGAGTTTGCCTATTTGTTTATATATTTTTTTTACTATCATCGCAGCGAAAATAGGCCATTAGTATAACACTCGCTAACTAATTCCAAAGGACACAAATTATTACTTCACCCGCCCTCTATGCCTTCCTCTCCGACTCATTGGCCTCGGTAAATATAAGTTCCGGCACAACTTGTAACTAACATCAGGTTCGTTATTGTCTCCTTTATATTTTAGTTGAATTTATATTTGAAACTAATCGAAACTAATGCAGTTGAAGTGACGATGTAGAATCGCACATAATATGACTAAAATCTTATATGATGATACATGCTGGTAATGATAACATAGTTCTATCCGTGACGTATATGTATACAGTGTACGTGTATACGTTCATACCTCAGTGTAAGCCTGGCACATGTGTTCGTAGAGTTGTCGATGTCGTTGCGCGTGTTGTTCGAGAGCGCGCGGGTCGTTGCAGGGCGCGCCCCCCTGGCCGGTGGCGAGCTGCAGCGCCACGGCACACTGCGCGCCCCACCCGCCCACCGCCGACGCGTACGCCTCCGCCTTGTGATGGAACACCACCGACAGAGACAGCACCGCTGAACGCTCTTCGAGACCTGTTCCCAATTTTCTATTTTTGAGCACATTTGCGGCAATTGTTAGGTACGCCATAATTGGGTACTTGACTATGTTTCTTTTCATACACATTTTTATATGCAATAGCAAATAAAACAAAAAATAAACCTTTCTCTAAAAACCGCATCCAAATTGGTTGAAAAATGAGGTAGTAATACGTATTTTAAATTCTGCAATGAGCAAGAGTGGGGGCGTAGTGAGGATATCTTGTTATCCCTTTCCAACGCACGCACCGTTATGGCCGTGAAGTGATTTTACTGATACTTCTCTTTCCCGCTGTTTGAAGGTTACACGAAACTACAAAAGCTTATAACTTTTTTATATTCGGGAGTATTTCAATTTTTCTATGTGTTACGTTTTAGATAACGTTTTCGTATAAAATAAAAAAAAAATAGTCAAGTACCCAATTGCCATACATATCGGAATGGATTGTATTATTTTTCTTCTTTTCTTTTACGATTAATATGCATGATGTGGTAATTTAAATTTAAAAAAATCACATAATTATTGAAGAAACTTCTTATGCAGCGATTCGATAGTCGATAAGTGGGCGAGAATTTAGAGTTACTTATACGTATGCACCACGATTGCGTTTAAGTACATTTCATTACATGAGAGAAAAGACACATATGACGTAGAGACAAAGAGAGATATAGTCCGACGCCACGGAAGGGGAACAAAAGAGAGCAACATAAAATGCGATGATGCAAAGCAATAGAACAAGATAGTGTCGCGTACGCGCGCAAAGTAGATGTATGCCTTAGATGCTACATAATATTATGGACAGCTGAGGTACCACGCGCTATTAATATTTATCATTGTACATTATGATTACTTATATTTTTGACCTGTCATTGTTACGATTATATCCGTGAACAGTTATGATGTAAGTACATACACTTCTATCACGTGTGCCATACATGCAAATTTTGGGTATTATTTATTAAACACTTATAACGTAAACTAATAAGCATTAAAAGTCAACATATAATAATGTGGTATGCTTTGTTTTTTACAGAATAAAATATTAAAATACAGTGACATATTACAAGATTCCATCACATCCACCACAAGGGGCCAATATTATACCTGCTGATAGCTGTTTGTAGGCCCTCTCGAGCCGATGCGCCAGCGCAGATATCTGAGCCTCAGCGTAATGACGCTTGTCGGCAAGGCGTCGTGCAGCCGCAGTCACTCGCGCCACACTTGGCCGACCGCCGCCGGTACACGCCGCCGCGAACCTGACAGTACAATCAATTATTTGCAGCAAGGCTATAATGATGAATATCAGAAAGAAAGAACTTATAAAAGTGATTGGCATTGTCGTGACTAAAAAGAATATTTCAGTTACATTTCCTTCTCTGATACAAATACTTGTAACGCACCTAGCATGTTCTTCCTGAAGGCGTTTAGCTGCCGCACACGACCGACCGATTTCGACGTAGGTAGCGAGAAATGCAGTGCGATGATTCACGATCCATTCGAGCATCTAAACATAAATATAACACATCAATTATTAAAAAATGTAATCTACTTACCACAAAACTAAACCGAGAATCAGAAGTAGATGCGCTATGTCCAAATAAGCATTACAATATTTGTATGACTTTACCTTCTCACAGTCTTGTTCAAAAAGTCTGAGCTGGAAACACTGGTCTAGCTGCATCTTTTTATGTTGCCAAAGTTTGTGTGCGTGCGCGTGCGCAGAGCGTACAGCGGATAACTGTTGGCGGACAGCTCCGGGTGCGCCGCAGTGGAACGCCAAGCCTTCGCCACCACTGCCGCTAGCCTCGGAACATACAGCTTCCGCCGCCTCCAGCCGTTGGACCACTCTCTCGCCTGAAATACTCTCTTATTGTCAAATATTTTGCTGATCAAAATTTAACTATAACCAGACTTTTAATTTTGGGGATATGGCTCTGTCCTTTGAAACAATTTTGACAACATCAAGTGTGACAAAAACACGCAAACAAATGATAAGCATAAACCACTCAAACACGAGATGTCCAGTTAATGCAACTTAGAACAAAGATTAATAAACTACACAACCAGACTAGAGACTAAGAGAGTTGGAAGGAGTTACAAAATGTTAGTTACAGTTATTTAACTGGTAATATAATATTTTGTATATTGCGCACGCATTAAATCAATAAAAATCGTAGTAAACTAGGAAACAATATTTCATAACCAAATCATGTTACCCTCCATCAATTAAAGTTTTCTTGCAGTTGCGTCAATTTCCGATCTTTTTTCACTATTTTTATGAAATACGTAGAACCAGTTACACATGAATATAATTATATTAAAGTATGCTTTAAAATTATATGAATAATTGAGTATAAGACACGAGGGCGAGCAAATGTAACGTAACCACGAATGCGAATGGTGGTGAGCTCGTCGGTGACCCGCGAGCATCGAGCAACACACACATTGACAACCAAACGGATGTAACCAACAGGCAACAGCCTTCAGCGTGTCGTAACTAGCGTGTGTGCAAATGTACTGAAACTTGCAGGTTATACAATCAGAGCGCCTTGTCGGCACCTTGCCCGTTCAACCGTACAACATCGGTAAATAATGTTATGAGTTCAATAAATATACAGGATACAAATAAAAAAAGCACTAAATAATACTCATAGCAATACAATGAATTACTTTCATTTTCAAAGTAAAAGAATGCTAGAAGTAAGTCTATGCTTCGAAAAACTTTTTATTCTGGCTGTAAATAATCTTTCTCGCTAAACGTGTTGATTACGTATTGTCGTAATATGCACATTGCATTTAAATGTAAAAACAGAACCTTGAATTCATACTCTTGTAACAAACTGCTAAACTTCATTGACAATTATTATTGCTGTTGCATGTATATAACTGTATACCCAATAAAGCTAACAAATAAATCAGCATCAACTTTAGCTCGGTAACATTTTAATTACACATAATTTATGATTTAAAAAAGCAAATAATTAACAAACTTCAGACTTCCGGCAATTATTTCCTGAGAATTATCTAGCCTATTGTGAAATAGTTATCAATTAGTGGCACCGACTTAGTGCAGCTAGCACAAAATATACTACAAGGTTAAACATATTTACTGACAATAAAAATGATTCATGCTTGACTGAAGAAATTATGAGGCACTGGTACTGTGTTTTAAGCCAGTTTAAAATTAAATTGAGGATAATGGGCCTGTACCTTGCGCTTCAAGCTCGTCCACGGGCACCTTGGCGAGCCGCTTGCTGATGTCAGCATGAGCGTCGATGGCGCGTCGTGCTCCCGTCACGTCATCGGCGAAGTCGGCCCGGGCCACGTCTTCTTGCAAATCATCCAACCGATCCAATAAATCGCCCGCTTGCCACATCAACTCTTCCAGCGCCTATGGGTATCAAAAATTACATTTTATAGCTTTCATTACTTTATGGCAACTCTTAATGTAGGTATTTCACCTTTTATCCGTCCTGCAACCGTGTTCTCTTGAAAATTATTTTCTGAGACATTAGGTCTATGTAAATTCAATATGACTTATGAAATTGGTGCTGGTATGGTAATAATAAGATTCCAAACGTAAAATCGAGACAATTTACGTAATCACGATTATTTTAGAAAAGAAACAAAATGTACTGACACTAATTGTTATTTATCGTGCAAAAACTTATAGTTGCGTATGTATTAGGCTCGTTTGGTTTTTCGAAACTGTACAAAGTACAAACATATTTTGAGAAAATGTTATGTAAAACAGAACATTAACTAGAGACCGGTCACATAACTTCGCTAACTCCTTTCAACATTTTATAAACAAACTGACGAGCTCCACAATGGACCTAAGATGTCCTTCTAAAGTGTCTATCATATTTATCTCAAGAGCGTTCAAATAGACAGTAGTAATAGTTCTACTTGACACTGATTGTATAATGGATCATCTTTACATTTTGTTATTGTTTGTGACCTCCTAAGGTCTGCCACAATAAGGATTATGTGGGTTAAAATTAGGATATTCAAATCCTATAATGTGTCTAATTAATATTAATAGTACCTGGGCTATTGACATTTGCCAAGATAGGTTATAATGATTTCTTAGATTTACGCGAATCTTATACATTAAATAAAGTAATACTAGATTTTACGGATTCTATCGCAATTTGTTTTTTATTTTTAATCCTGACTATTCGAAAGCTTTACAGCCTTCGTGGTCATGGAACGTCATGACTAAAAATAAAAAACAAATCGCGATAGAATCCGTAAAACCTAGTCTTATTTCAGAATAGACAGAATACATAAGAAACTCCTTATTGGACATAGCTACTTATACCTTATAGTAGTAGTTATCTACATATGTAGAATGATAGGCACATATTTCAAATGGATCCACATCAATAACTTACCAGTCTAAGATCGATCCACTGCGCATGGTCATATTGTAGAGTGCCATCTAAATCTGGTGTGAGTTGTGTACTATCTATTACTTTAGGAAGTGCTTCTAGGCTAATCATAGTCGTCTGAAACAAATATGACACTATTACATCATAGCAGTGCGCACGCGCCGATCGCGCTATAGGTGCGGTCGATCCTTTAACCGCACCCGTTTATTAGAGAGCCGACCTTTTATCTTTATTTATATAATTAAACTATTTATTGAGCTATTGATGAAGTTGGATAATTCAAGACATTAGTCACCGGGATGAGTAAACCTTTTCTTCAGATGCCAAAAACGTACATTCTAGTCGACGCGATGGAATATAAGTCTTTTAAATAAATATTTATAAAATAAAAAATATTTCTGAACCTGGTACAATGTAATGCACAAGAATGGGTTTATCGGAAGTCACTAGAATCATCTCGAAAAACGCATGTGTCTTTAAAAATGACTTTTTAAAAATTACTGTTTTACCTGTTTAGTAATTAAACAAGTATTACTTAAACTATACACACCTCAAACTTGTACTTATGTGCTCCTATAGTTGTGCGTTGCTTTTGCCAAAAATTGTCAGGTTTAACTACCAATGCCTGGTGGACGGATGAAGGGAAGTGTTCCTGCAGAACCTTTAGGATTGGCTTAATCGCCGCCCATGCTGAACCTCTCATATCAATCAGTATTGTAAAGCCATGAGACCTTACAGTGTCGCTGAAAAGAATACATTTAAATATATTGATGAAACAAATGTTCAATAATTAATTTATTTAATTACTAGATTTAATAGTTGTCATACTCGGATATTATGTTTATTTTTTGTTAATGACTGATTATTCATTACAACTGTAAATATATCACATATAATAATAATTTGATATATTCATACTATAAAATTATCAAGCACACCAGAGGTTTGCTCAATGGTTGGTTGGCTCTTGAATTTATGCCCTAACACAGGACGGAAAATAAGTTCGGCAGCCTTGAGTGCGCAAGATACACTTACACGTATCCTGGGAAGCAGAGGCAATACAAATACGACAAACATCTTAGGACGACTTGTGCGACTATTACTAACCTACAGTTAGTCCTAACCTCAAGTTAAATTGACAAAATATATGAATGACATGTGGATTACATGTCATTCATATATTTTGTCAATTTATGAATGACATGTAATTCACATGTCATTTATCTTGAGGTTAGGACTATCTGTAGGTTAGTAATAGTGGTGCAAGTCGCCCTAAGTGGTTATATAATATTATTCCAAGTTCTCACTGCACTTATGGGGCCTTACTTATAAAAACAGATTAACTGAGCAAATGATAAAGAATAGCCAGCCCCTTTTATTTTCAAACAATATGGCACAAGGAAAAAAGTGACAGATTTATTCTTAGCCATTTACACAACTAAATTGTTTTTATAAGTAAGGCCCATGATATTCAACCTTAGTGACGCAACATGAGCTTTTGGTATCTACTAATGCCGTGGCGAATGTCTCACTATTTGGGCTTACCTAATACAATAAGAAATTCCTTATTTATACCATTTAGTGAATAATGCACAAGCTGAAATTTGTTTAGTTATCATTAATATTTTATCCTTTATTTTTATTCATTAAATATGTAATTCATTCCTATTTCATTACCGCTTTATTTTCGATATATTAATCTAACAAGCTTGATTTCAATACAACACTTAACCAAACCATTAAAGCACCATACACAATATTGACACAAGTGTATTTGCAAGTATGATTAATCAAAACAGACTACCAAGCTAATCTAATCACCTATTGTTCAACACAATACGAAAGTAAAGAACTTTATCACTACCCAGTAGTGTTGGCACAATAAACTAAATTCTGGGATATGTCTTATTAGCCTGAAAGAAAGAATGAGTAACGTGAGCATCTATTAGTAGACTTAATGACATGTGCAAATGTATGTGTGTATATATATATTTATAATAGAAATGGCGATACCAAATCATTTTTTTAAATTGTGTATGGAGCCAAAGGTTCACAAAATATTTATGCCAGTTCCTTATCAAATAAGAAATACATAAAGAGTCAAGACTCAAGGCATACAAAATTCTGGCTTCTCGTTCATAGACTAGTTGATACAAATCCATCCATCCTGTCAGAATGCATGGGCAATGGGCATACATTTTAAGGTTTGCTGTCTGCTTGTGTGGGCACACGCGCGCTTTGCAATTCGTATTTTATTTGTAATATTCACTCACCTAGGTATACTGATTAAATAATGAAGCAGACGCCTGTAGTCATCTGGCGCAACTCGATCCCTTCTCGAATTGGCTGGAAACCATATAATAGGCCCCCCGCGGCGGTCGCGGCCCCCAGTTAGGGCAGCAACTCGCTCCTGCAGAAGCGGGAGCACGTCGAGCGCCCGTGCTCCGGCCTCCATCGCTGCCCCTTCTTAGGGACTCAACTGAATAAGCCTGGACAAACAACATTCACATGGAACAGTCGACAACTGACCTGGTCCCTGATGCTAGCTATGCTATTGGTTGAAGGTGTAAATAAGCAATTGATAGAACAACTAATTTATACTTAAATCTAATTTCACACCCACATTAATCATGAAAGTAGTATCAGAAAAAATAAGAAGTAAAACACATTCCGTTTTCAGGTATAAGCTTACATCCTTAAATACATATAATGGCAATGGCAATAATTTTTGAAAGTAACTGATAATTAATTCCTTCAAAGGATATGATATCTACACACAAGGATATTACATTCATAACTTACAATAGCCTTATATAGCAGGATGAGACTTCAATTCCTAACCGGCAATGTAACAATACAAATATTTAGCAGAATTTTATTAATATAATTATCAAATTCATTTGCAAAGTAAAACACATGGCCTTAATTTTTATGAGTCAAGGTTATAATATTTAGTTGATAGGAAACACTCAATGTTTTTGGTGAATAGTGTATACTTATTACACAATGATTGTTATTTTATGTATTGAGAACCATGTTTATTGAAATCTGTTAAAAATAGAAAATAAATGTAATTACTGGATGCCCTGTTGTTGATTTGAATAGTGAGTGGCTTTATAGTTTCTATTTAATAGTCCACATAACACAGTCATAGTCATTAGACACAATTATTGTGCTGTATGTGTGTGTGTGTGTATGACTGTTAGAACTATGCGAGACTTTTAGTCTCTGTAATATCTGTGTTATTTCTTAAATATCTGTGAGTAAAGATGCGTCTCCTGCTCGTATTTTTCTCAATCCAAAACCCAAAAACACCTACACAAAACAATGTATATTTATGTCTTTTGCTAATAGAACAATGGACCACAGACAAAAATATGCAGCAAAGCTGTTTTATGTACATGTTTTGTGCAATGTTTTAGTGCAGGAGACACAACTTAAAACAAACATTTGACTTGGTGAGAGGATTCAGTCTATGACTTCTCACTCCACAACTGGCTATATCCACTGAATAAAAGCTGTTATTTATTTATACATAACTAATAAGAATGTTGAATTGGGTTTTATCTTAATATACAATATATTACTGGAGTTTAAAAAATAAAGTACCTGTACACTCTATTTGGGTGCAGTTACAACATAAGAAAATCAATTTGACATGTTTCTGACATATTTGTTATTGTCTGTACAAGATTACAATGTTCATTACTTGTTACATTAGTACATAGTACGAAGACTTACAAATAGATAAACTCATTACAAGATAAAAGTTACAGTACCACCGTAGAAAAATGGTGATGACTGTAATGAAATTTCCCAAGTATTGGGGTATGGGTGTTATAAGACTGATACTCTCTTGAGGTTTCTAATACCTACTATACTGGTTAAATACCTAACATGATTCTTAAACGAACTAAGTGCGGAAAAAGGAGCCCACAACCAATACCAATACCGAAATACCTACCATGGGTGCAGGACTATGTGTGTGGCTGTTGAGTATATTTATTTTTTAATATTCAATTCAATCATTAATTCATAAATAAATAGAAACTTGTCATATTTATAAATTACAGGGTGTTTTATATCAAGATACGTGAAAAGATACATGACAAATTTATAATGTCAAGTACATTGTTATGTTTAGTATAATGAGAGAAAAATATAATGAATTTTTTTATTGCTTTTGGATTGATGAGGTGCACAGTACACTACACTCCAGTAGCATAAGAATTGATATTTATCATTGATTCACAATTTAAAATTAGTTATCCAAACATTGAACATGAAACCTAAAATAGGTACAGTAGTATCTATTTTAGGTTTCATGTTTAATGTTTGGCATACATTACACACCTGATAATCAATATGTATGCCTTAAACTAATATATTTATACTATTGATTAATATTTCATCTGAAATATATAACAAATAAAAGGATGTAATAATTATCTATACCTTTCATGTATGATTGGTACTATATCATAACAAACACTATCAGTCACATTATCAGTACACAAAATAATATTATGAAGTATTAATTTATTATCTGCAATATTATGTTTATACAAGATAAAGAAACAATAACAAATCACATGCACTATCAAAGCAAACACGACAAACTGGTGTTTCCAAAAAACATAGAAAATATACCCCAATTTTCGCTGCATGTTATCTTGCTACACAATTCATTATACAAAGACATTTTAAAATTAACTGATCTCACAAGATTGTTATAATTATCACAGTAATACCACCAAATTCTACTTGAAGGCAAGATATTAAGTGTTTGAATACATTTACGTTGAAGTCACGTCTTTTCTTTGTAAAGCAACGGCTAACGCCAGGGAGGGTCAGGGTGCTTGTATTATTATAAAAAAGAAAACGAACTCCTATAGATAGAAATGTTTTATGTTTACATGTAAATTAAAGCTAACAGCTCGGCCACATGTAGAGCTTTGCGAAGATTAATATTTCATTAATCGCTGATGACAAATTATTTTTGATATACAACTAGCTATGTAACAAAAAATAACCTTAGCCATGATTTGAACTAACCGTGGTGACTCAAAGACTCCAATTAGTCAGGTATAAAAGGTTCGGCACGCATTATTGTCACTGTTGTTACTTCCACTAAAACATTAGTAAAAAATATATTCATTACTGCCCCTAAAACTTAATAAAAACACACAAGCTGGACTAAAAATGACAAACTGAGTATCACCAACCACCACAATGGCGCGCTAGGGTTGCCTGTACCAGTGTGACCACAAATTTTTAACCATTTTCCGTATAATAATTATAACTACTATATTATAATTATCAATGAGATAACAATACTATATATTGTTTTTCTGGGTCAGAGGGAATTATTTATACTAGTGATCAAAATTCGACCATAATTCATAAAAAAATAACTTTGTGTTAAATTTCACGTTCATCCGTTCGCGCAATTCTCTTATAATCACAAGTTTATAAACTTAACGGACCGACTTCAAATTCGATCGTGACCAAATTTTTATGGGACCACCAAGGACCACTCTTGAAAGAAGCTCTATCGAACACAAAAAGAATTTTGAAGACCGGTCCGCATTCGGCGGAGATATCGCGTAATATACATTAAAAAAATAAAAACATCAGACGAATTGAGGACCTCCTCTTTTTTGGAAGTCGGTCGAAAAAGAGGTAGACAATTTTCGCTTCAGATATTAGTATGTAGATACTACCCAAAACCAATTAGGGGCATTTGGTTCTTACACAGTTAAAATTAATTTAGGTATATTATAAAATTACAGCAACTCATTATCAATCAACACCATGCTACCACTTTGCTACCATCATAATCAACACGATTCATAAAATTATTATTCATACCTATACAATTTTATGTGGTTGGATCGGTGGAATCGCATGCGAAAGCTAAAGTTAAAAAAAATCGGTCAAGTTTTTTTTTATAGCAGAGATTGGCAAACGAGCAGATGGGTCACCTGATGATAAGTGATCTCCACCGCCCATAGACACCCAATACACGAAAAGAATCATGGATGCGTTGCCAACCTAAAAGGAGTAAATGGAAGGGGAGGGAAGGGGATTGGGAAAGGGAGTGGGGAAATGGGCCACCGGAAATCTCACTCACCGAACGAAACACGACAGCAAGCTGCCACTTTACGTCGGTTTTCTGTGAGACAGTGGTATCTAACCGGTCGAGCCGACCCATTCGTGCTATAGACATTACTGTGTACAGCGTGGCTCTACCACTTGAAAAGTGTACACAAAATTATTTTTTAAGATCTTCTTTTACTGTTTTGTTGGCGTGATTAATATGTATACCATGCCAAATTACAGCTTTTTTAGTATTAATATTTTCTGACCAAAACTGTGGACAGACAGACAGACGGATATGACTATAAGGATGAAACTATAAGGGTTTCATTTTGCCGTTTGCAAACCCTAAAAATACTATTTAAGTATGTTTGATAATATATTCGTTATTATTATTTATACATTATTATATATAATTTTAAATATGTAAAATAAAAAGAAATCCTTTTGTAAATCTGCATCGAAATTGATTGAAATAAAGCATGTAAAATAAGGCAACGTTTCCTTTCCAACACTCATACCATTATGTCCGATACTGATGAATATGCTGATGGTTCTCTTTCCTGCAGTTTGAAAGTTACACCAAACTTCAAATCTTAGGCATTACCTTTTTATTTTTGAGAATATTTCAATATTTTATGCTATATTTTATATGACGTAAATTACATATAAAATAATATACAAAAGCGCTGACTGCTTGAGCTGGGTGGATGTTTTGGAGGATGATATGAGAAACAATTATTTTACTTTAAATGATGCATAAGGCCGAGATAACGCTAGGCGCGATAACGCGATAAAGAAGGAAATTGACCTTAACATAAAACTAACCAAGAGGTAAATTATTTTTTATTATTATCCAGTCATTATAAATATCTCGTTATTTACACTGAAAACAACAGTAGATTCAGCAGTTACTGAATTTCCATACATTATAGAGAATTTATCCTTATAATATTAGTAGGAGTCTAGGACTTAGGAGTATGAAGTTGTATACGGTACGGGGTACCCGAGGGGGTCATACTTTTGCAACCAAATTTGCAAAGTTTTGCTAGAAGGTTACTATAGTGCAAACTATTTTTTTTGTGTGTGTAGTGTAAACTATGATGTTTTTAAAATAGGTACGATCTTAAAAAGGATCCATATTTTTATGTTGAACTGCGCTGCTAATAATAATTATTGATACGATCAAGCATTTTTAATTACTATAATCATTGGCATAATAATTAATATTATTAGTTATAACGTAAAAATAATTACAATCCATTTTACAATTTTATAGGGAATGTTTTAGGTTTGGTCACACAAAGCACCAACCACCATAGCTTATTATAGCGGGTACACACCGGCCGAACGAAAGCGAACGAATCTATGCATGTTCCATTCACACAACAGCGAAAGTTTGTTTGTGTGAACGCAACAGGTATAGATTCTTTCTCCTTCGTTCGGCCGGTGTGTACCCGCCAAAAGTATAACATGAATACTAAAAAAATAAGATGAATATTTTTTAAACCTAGCTCCAAGTTATACTTTCGCTATTATTATAGAAATAAAAAATTAAAGTTTTATTTTTTATTATAATGCTAAATATCTATGAGGCTAACATAAGAATTGATACTAACAATTATTTGTGTCATTTATCATCACGTTACGGAAATTGTAGAGTACCATTAAAAAACTGTGAAGTCGGTAGGTACACCAAGAGCCCAAAAGTTCCAAATCCACGAGACAGTATAAGGGCTGAATCAGTATAAGGGAGTCTGGAATTTGTGCCCGATATGGCGATAGGCTCGCCCCCTATCACATCTGGGACGGAACTAAGCTCGGCGAAATGTGGGTGTTCTAGTTTGCTAGTGTGCCTCTGCCTACCCCTCCGGGGATACAGGCGTGAGCTTATGTTATGTTATAAGGGCTGAATTCTTTTCTGCAGGAATACCCTACAACGTTGGTGGAGTGGAGTCCCACTCATAACATTTGCATAAAAAAATTGATTCCGACGAATTGGTAACCGCCTCCTTTTTTGAAGTCGGTAAAAAAGTACAATACATGCAGGTTACAAAAAGATAGAGTTATATTTCATAATATAACTATTTTAGAATTAAACCATTTCCATTTTAATATAAATTAAATTCAATCCAGTGACCACATCTCCCCACAATTTTATAGTGATGCAGTTGTAGTATAGTGTCTACAAATCGACATCGATAATCATCAACATGCAAATATGTATTGAATAGTCTCCATGCACTCGGAATGATAAGGACAGACTACAATCGATAGTTATATAGATGGTTGAATATTAATTTAAATTTTAATAAAAATAAACAATTGCTATTGAAATTCAAGCTACAAACGACAGCTCCTAATAGCAACTTATATATAAATCCTAAAAAAAATATACCAAATAGAAAGGGATAATGGAGCTTTCTATCAATTACAAAAATTCATTTAATTTTTTTTTATTGTTGAACTGGCAAGGCGTTTGCCCATAGTCTTACCAGATGGATTGTTTTGGATGAAATGATTTATCATCATATACAGCAAAGATATTTCAACGTAGATCATATTATTATTGTTATTAATATGAACTACGTTGAAATATGTCTGCTTGCTTGCTTATTCACTCAAGATTCTAGCATATGGATTTAGAGATTATCCAATACGTCTATACTTCACTACTTTTTAGTATTTCTTAAGTCATGCGGACTAACAGGAAATGGGTAGCAAAGGCTTATTATACTTTTCCGTCATCCTATTTGGAATAACGTTATCTATTGTTAATCACTTCTCAAAAACTCAAAGTTCATAGTAGCCAATCGTTCTTATATCTGTTGTAATGTACTTTTGCAAAAAATAATTCAGCCCTTATACTGGTTCGTGGGTTTGGAGTTCTCGGGCTCTTTGTGTATTGTCAAGTTGATTAGAGAGAGATAGAGACAATGGACAGCTTACGTAAAGTGATTACAAATGACACGTATAAATTGCTATCATTAAAATAAAAAACTGCAATATGGTGAAGGTCCACAACTAACTGCTCAGCCATTAAATAAATAATATGAAGCATCAAGCAGAAGTTAATGAACTTTTAAAAACTGGAACTATTATAGTACAAAATTATTCTGAACGAACGTAATGCCGGATACCCACCAACCGAACGAACGATCGCGAATCTATGCATGTTGCTTTCATACAACAGCGAAAGTTTCTTTGTATGACCGAAATAGGCGTAGGTTAACGAACGTTCTCTCGGTGGGTGTGTACACCCCTCGAGATTGTAACTGTTTTGATTTCTGAACGCAACCGTACTAGATGTTCATCTAAAGTGATGTACTAATTATTATCAAGAAAATCGATTCACGAACATGCATTGATTATTTTTTTAATATATTCAATCAAGACTGAATTTATTTTCGTTAAGATACCTGCTGTCTTATCGATGCTATATAATAGAGAAAGTAACTTTATATTTGCAAATTGCTCTACCGCCAATTCGGAATCTAAGATTCGGAAGGCCGTTTTGCCAGAGAAAAACCTCTTTTTAACACCAGATTACAATCAGATACTAATAGCTACATTACGATAACAATAGATACTAATGTAGGACAAAGTAACATACAATGTAACTTACTGAGCGAACCCTGCAGCCACGCTGAGTTGCATTTAAACAAACAGAGGCACTAGACAAAAACCAAGCGTGACGTTTGATAACGCTAGGCACTAACGCTAATGTTTTTTTATGGAGTTGCTACTGGCATCCCAAAAGTCACGTGACTGTCGCCAATCTTGGTTGATCTAAAACAAACAGCGTTAAATGCCTAGCGTTATCAAATGTCACGCTTTGTTTTTGGTCTAGGGCTTCATAATAGTCAGCAAACTAAGTTTTATGTTCCATACAGCGAGTTAATTTCCAAATCCAAAAATTAGTAATTGCAATTAACTGGTTTATCTCGTCCTCTAAAAGGTATCTTACTTGACTGCCTCGGTGGCGTGGTGGTATTTCAGTACGACTACGGTTCTGAGGTCTCGGGTTCGATCCCCGGGTCGGGCAAAGTGATATTGGATTTTTCCATATCAGCCCGGAGTCTGGAATTTGTGCCCGATATGGCGATTGGCTCGCCCCCTATCACATCTGGGACGGAACTAAGCTCGGTGAAATGTGGGTGTTCTAGTTTGCTAGTGCGCCTCTGCCTACCCCTTCGGGGATACAGGCGTGAGCTTATGTTATGTATGTTATGTAAAAGGTAAAGTACATAATAATCGTTTTAAAAATTGTTATAATATATAATCGATATGAGATTTTTCGCTGCACTATAATGTCGTTCACACTTTGCCTGTTATTGATTTTTTGACATTACATTACATTACTGCAAACTTTGGTGGAAGTAGAGATATTTTTGAATTTTATGCATTAAAACGCAAAAGTTATGTGATAATTAAATAGAATGGCGTCAATATTACTCCAGGTACTTTATAATAATTTCTAACATAATAATTATAAATGTTTTGCCACTAAAATATAATTATTTACTCGTAAATAGAAAAATATCTGCAGTGAAGTTAAAAATCCATTAGCGACAATAATTCCCTGAATTTTCTTTCATATATCCGAATTAAAATGTTTCTAATTTTGCACTGCGAGGATCCTCATTTTTGTGTCATATTATAACAAAGTGTTCTTTATTAGTACTTACATTTTAAATGGGTATGCACAATTAAATTAATTATAAAATTTAAGTTATAATTTGTTCATATTTTTTCGACAAAGCAACCTACGAAAGTATGGGTAAATGTTTACATTGTTTTGGTAAAACTACAGAATATGAATGCTTAACAAGAAATGCATGTTTTGGATATGTTTAAATTAAGGTACAAAATTTAAATTATATTGTTTTACAAGTACAAAACAAAATAAGATGTATTGCGAATGTAATGTGAAATTTTATATATTGTGCTAAGCGAAGATTTATTCTATATTTACATAATGACTGATGACCTTTAGTAGGAGTCTTTTCTTTCTACCTGCCCTTATCCCAGCTTAATGTGGGGTTATCACAACACACCTTTTCAAGTATATTGCAGAAAGGATTTAGTTAAGTTTTTATGACCGGCTGCCTGCCTGATGACAGCTCCCTCTGGGGATCCAGTCCCAGGCAAATTCAATTAGAAAATTCACTTTGCATAACCTGGGAATCGAACCCAGGACTTTCCTGTCCAACAATGACAACCCATACATAAATATTGATGTCATTACAATATTTTTTTTTAATAACCATCATCATTATCAGCCATAGGACGTCCACTACTGGATATAGTCCTCCCCCAAAGATTTCCAGATTGACCTGTTGGAAGCAACCTGTTTTAAATAATATAAAGAGAATATTTATGTATAATACAAAAGGAGTTATTCAAGTATTCTGAAATGAAATACTAATGTTCTTTATTTGATTTTATGTTTTATTGCAATAACTGTAGTATTAAGTGGGGTCTTAATTGTGAACTTACAGAACTAGTGATACCCCATCACAGCTATGGCTCTAAAGCCGTTGCCTGAGCTGAGCTCAATGGAGCCTGAGAGCTATAGGAGACACTTTAGGGCTCTGTGTTGGAGTGGCACCAGGTATGCCATGCTTATGTTATGCTTTAATAAGATTAAGAGTTTTTTTAATTGGCATAGGAATATTTAAAAACAGACAGAATATCTGATACCTGATCACCTACTTAATTTTGCTAATGATATACCAAGGACCGTTGCTTAACATGCAAACAAAAGAAATGGACATAGGAAGGGTATTTGTACCTCTTGATGTCTTGCACAACCAAGCTACCACTTTATATTGGCCTTTATTGATTTTTGGGTACAGGCCCTAAACCCAGACTATAAAGAAGAAGACTGTTTATGATTACCTTTTTTCTGTGCTGCAATATAGCACAACAGGCTAAACACACATATGGCGTATGGTCTATGGTCAGTGGTCACTGTGTCTATAGAACCTTGTGTATCAATATAGATTTTATTAAATAGGTATAAGATTATTGTATTTGTATGGTCTATTAATGTTGATGGTCTGTATCACAAACAAAAACTACTTAGTAGTTTTATTAGTTGTTAATACAAGGAATATAAAATAAAAATTAATTATGTTATACTAAAATATTACAAAAAAGAAATGCGCTCTTGATTCAGGAAATATGAAAAGAAGCCACAGAAAAAAATTGGGAAAAAAGAGAAACTTCGGAGAATAAAGGCGGCGAATACACTCGCCGTGTGTTATGCACCGGCGCTTCTCGGCAATCCATCGCAGTTTGCTGTTTTTGCAAACATTAGGAAGTCCATACTATCCCGCTGGAAACATCTCAATGGCCCCTTACCAGACTTATCAGATGATAGTGATAATGATGAACCAACACCGCACATGCCTGTTCCAAAATTGCCGAAGGTAAAAGTTACATACCTTTTTACAGACACCTATTAGATTTTTTTTAGACAAATTGTGGTTCAATGCAAGGCATTTAAAACACGATTTTTCAATAACTGTTTTCTCAACAGGTGACAGGAATAGGCCTCCGTGCAGTGTTTTCATTGATATCCCAGTCAAGATTTAGTGATTCATACTTCTGTGAGCAGGCTTTGAAAGCTTTGCTTGATGTCCTCCAAGGACATTCACCAGAAGAATTATCTCAGGAACCCACTGAAGTAAGCTTTACTATTATCAAAAGCATGGGACATAATAATAATAATGATTGCAGAATATTTGTTTACACTGCAATTTTTTTGTAGATGATCGCAAATCTTCACTCAATGTTAGTTGAGGTGGCAAGTGGAGTATCAAATGGTGGTAGGCCAGAACTACCAACTGCACTGACAGCTATCAGCAGTTCATGCTTAATTGCACTGTCAGTGGCGCGAGGAGAAGCAGAGCTTATACTAAACGCAGTAGCATCCCTAATTATGTCCTCCGCATCCTTATCGGAACAAAGTATACAGGTAAGTTGTTTTTTTTTGTCCAATTTTAAAACCAGACCTGACACACAGCCCAGCAGTGCAGAAACTTCATTACATAGGAATTGTAACTCATGATATTTCTATGCAAATTATTCTTCTTGAATTTGATGGTGTGTACACACCAACCAAACGAAGGCGAAAGAACGTTCGCGAAGGGCCATCGCCGATGGGGACCGAACGTTATCGCATGTTCGCGAATGTTAACTGTTGCATCCACACCAACCGAACGCTAGCGAAGGTCACCGAAGCTTGGCGATTGGCTTGGCTTCGATTCCCAGGTCGAGCAAAGCGATTTTTTTTATTTGATTTGCCTGACATTGGATGCTCCAGAGGAGGTTGAAGTCAGGCAGGCCGGTCGTAAAAACTTTGCCAAATCATTTCTGCAACAAGTTTTGACAAGTGTGTTGCGCTGACCCCACATTATGGTGGGATAAGGGCAGGAAGAACGAAAAAGACTTCTTGCTAATGGGGCAATTTTCACTACAGATTTTATGTCTCTTTTACAGATACCAGCAAATCTTACGAAACTGCAGCGAAGCGTGCAGTCGGTGATACTTGGATCACCGTCGAGAAATCAATGGCTAGGCTACGGCGTGCCCCATCAATCTTTGGTTACCAGCTTCCCAGTAGATCTTCCTCAGACATTGACAGCCGGGCCTGGAGAGCTAGTGGTTCGCTCCTTGGTTTCGGATGGCTGCTATTTATACGTATTTACATCTAAAGGCTTGTTGAAAATCGGCTCTGGGTATGGCAGCTCAATAAAACAACACGTCTATTTATATAAACCTGATTTCTTTGCCAGCGATCGACATGGTTGGCTTGGATTTTGTAGGGTAAATGCAACTGAATTTATGATATTTGAATTTAAATCTTACCAGATGGAACTTTCTTGACTTAAATTGTTTTCAGAATAAGCTGTATCTAAGAATTGGGAGGAAAAAGACTGAGGTATATGAGATAGATAAAGAAACATTCGAAGTTCGCAACATAGTCCGTTTGGATCCCGGACAACCATCGCCCGTCGAGCCTAAGTCGGCCGTGTTCACTGACGGCAATCAACTTGGCCTTATAACACTTACAAGCTATGTGAGTGACATTTAAAAGTACATATTTTAAAACTTAAAAGCCTAAATAATCTATATTATATTATTATAGTATGTATGTATGTATGTATGTATGCATGCTCGCTCCCTATCACATCTGGGACGGAACTAAGCTCGGCCAAATGTGGGTGTTCTAGTTCGCTAGTGCACCTCTGCCTACCCCTTCGGAGATACAGGCGTAGGCTTATGTTATGTTATAGTATGTAGATGTCATTAATTATAGTTGTCCTAAAGCGGGTCACTTTACCTACTGTCACTTTAGCTTGTTCTGGTGAAACTATAGCTGCTATTCAGCTCGTGGTTAACTTCAGAGAGTCTATAAAGTAATTTGATACAATAATTTTATTTCTCGTTATTAAACAGGATAATTTAACAATTCGGGCATATAACGTGGATGCTATCCCGGATCGGACCGAAGGATCAGCGACGGTAACATTGACGTCACGGAAAGAGCTCAATGTCCACCTGTTGAGGAGACGGACATTGGTGCTAGGACGAGCACCGTTCGAAGACAACATCTCCAGGCGAATGATGGAGCTTGACGTGCCGGTGGCGATGCAACTTGACGATAGCGATGATGATCCGCTTTTGAGCATATACGCGGGCCAAGATTTCGCGCTTCTCACGACACAATCGGGGAAGGTATGCTAATGAAGATTTTTTCTATATCGATTGTCTCATTTCAAATACATACATGGTGCACACATACAAGCAGTGGCGTGCAGTCCGCATAGACAAAAAGACACTGTCTACCCTGACAATTTTCTTTCTACATAAATCATGAGCAAAATTCGTGACAAAACAAATTTTCAAAGTAGAAGTGTCTGGATTATGTTTTAAATCGAAATGGGGGTGATGATGGTTTCTTGTCTACCCTGATTGAAATGTCTGTGCACATCACATATAGCAAGGTATCCTTAGGTGATCTAAAATATCTATTTGTACTGATTTTTGTCCCTCAGGTTTACTACATGGGCAAAGGTAGCAGCCTCGGATACAAAACTGCAGTGCCGCATACAGGGCGTTGGACCTTGATAAAGGAGACTATGTTTACGAAAAATGACGCTCCCAATACTAAGAAATCTAAGATTATGCAGGTGCGTTATGTGTCATTGTATATAGATATATCATTGTATGTTGTGTATTTATTATGTAGTATGTATGTATTAAAATGCAGAATATTGGAAGATTTAAATAATAGTATGTAACTTATTGAGTTAATTGCGAATATTATTGTTGTTATTAGTTAATAAAATCATTTATTATAGTGAAAATATGTTGAGTATAATACAAGATTCCAGAATTGTGCGTTAGTTTGTAAAATCTGGTAATTAGTAATGTTGGCTTTGTATTTAGGTGGCAGTCGGTCATGAAGGCGTGCATGCGGTGCTAGTACTAGACAACGGAACTGCGTTGTTCACCGGAGTAGCGCGACGTGGTGAGGATGGCGATTCCACCAAACATAGGAGGAATCCTAAACCAACTAGGCCCAAGAAAATATTCAAGGTGTGTACTGTGTTGTTTAGAGAGTAATTCATCATTTATCATCAACTTCATAGTCTGCCTCGGTGGCGTGGTGGTATTTCGGTAAGACTACGGTTCTGAGGTCTCGGGTTCGATCCCCGGGTCAGGCAAAGTGATATTGGATTTTTCCATATCAGCCCGGAGTCTGGAATTTGTGCCCGATATGGCGATAGGCTCGCCCCAGGCATCTGGGACGGAACTAAGCTCGGCGAAATGTGGGTGTTCTAGTTCGCTAGTGCGTTTCTGCCGACCCCTTCGGGGATACAGGCGTGAGCTTATGTTATGTATGTTCATAGTCTCTTTTAAATATCAAAATATTTTGTGTCTATATTTCTTTGACGTCCACACTGTAGTTGGACAGACAACCTGATAGAGGTCACAGGAATTCGATGGATGTAGGCTGCTTCGCAAAGTCCTATGTTCAGCCTATGTCTTGAAGCTGATTTTGATGATATATTTTTGGTGTTGAGCAGGCTGAAGGTCATCACATAGTGTATGCGGCTTGCAACTATGGATCGACTGCGTTGGTGACCCGCCAGGGGCTGCTGTTGATGTTCGGCAAAGACACGCAGCACTGTGACTCTTCAGGGATGGTGCTTGGACTTCGACACGAGAGAGTTATACAGGTAATATCGGTAGATCTAAACGATATTATGTATATATGGACACTGACGTCATAATATATCATTTAAAACTTAAGTATTATTTTTAAATAATAGTTTGGAGTTATTGTATTGGTCATTTATCTTGTTCGACTTCGCCATGTTTCCTCTCGATTTTGGTTCATGATACGCACATTGTTCTAATTTAGTAACGGCTCGGAAGCATTACAGTTTTAGCAGTGACGTGCATAGATACTCAGACTAGGGTAGACAAAAACTTCAATAATTATTTTCTTCTATGCTTGCTTAACAATAACCGACATCATCATCCACGTGTTGATTTAAAATATAAGCCTAGCGCTGCTATATTAACAATCATTTTTTGGTGTTAATTTTTTTGATTCATTACGTGATAAGCAACTTGTCAGGGTAGACAATGTCTCTTTGTCTATATGAACTGCACGCCACTGAGTTTTAGTTTACTGGTAATGACTGTTGTAGTATGAACTTAGAATTACCAAAATATTTACGAAACTCGCCAGGTCGCGTTGGGCAAGGCTCACGCGGTTGTGCTCACGAACTTCGGTCACGTGTACACATTCGGAATTAATAATAAAGGACAGTGCGGGCGTGAGTTTGGCTACACCAAAGAAAGTAAGTTCTGTTTGATTCAATAACGTAATCTTATGAAATGCTTAAAAACATTCTTTTTATTGAGGATTGTATATAAATGTCACAAGTTATGTATGAATGTATGTTTGTGACATGTGAGTAGTTTATATAAATTGTAAACTGTTTGCATTTCTTTACATATTAGAAAGTATTAACATTTTAGGAAATGGTAGTGATTTTTAGATTTATATGTGACATTTAGTTATTTTATTACATTATCATGGATTATCATGTATTTGGCAGAAGGGTTCATATCCCGCCGGAGCGACAAAGAGGACGTGCGTCTGTGCCAGACGTCGCACACGTGGACGACGGATTATTGTCGCGTGTGTGTGCTCTGTCGGGAGTGCACTGGCTTCTCCAGCGCTTGCCATTGTAGCCATCTGCCGAATAGAGTACCCGGCGAGTAAGTTCTTTTTATAGTATTTTAAGGCTAAAGTATGTGATTTATTTCATAACGTACTAGCATTTCCCAGGCGTTCGTATACTGTATTTCTGATTAGGTTATATATAAATGTGCAAATTGTGTTAGTTACCACAAATAGTAAAACCCAGTATTCATTCCGTATTAGGTTATAATATAAATATACAACAATTTCCATTACTTACAAATAAACAAATCCAACAATAATCTTAGCATTCTAATATTAAGTGTCTGGGGGAAGACGAACCAATGGAGCAAGTGAGTGCATGGGAGAGCTGCGGTGCTTACACTTAACGGTTAATTTAACAGTACTTATTTTATTATATTCGCCAATTTAAACGTGAATTCTTTGTTTAAAAAAATTTATAAAATCTTGAAATTGGTAACATTCTTCGCACTTGGAAATATTTTATTCAAAAACCATAAAAAATACAACTAAAAATACTTCAGCATTAGCAGAAACGCAAACGGCGTTTTGCCAAAATGAATAAAAAATAAAGTGTGTTCATACGTCGATGTTTTCTGTAGGAAATGCGGATGCGGTGAGGGCGACAGCGGGTGTGCGTTATGCGGCGTGTGCCGTCGCTGTGTGGACGCGTTCGCAGTCGCCGCGCGCCCCGACCGCCCCGAGCGCGTCACGGACCTTGACGACGAGGCTGATGTCTCCGTCAAGTCCGAATCCAAAAGCGGTGAGCGTCTTATTTTTATTTCTACCTGCCCTTATCAATGTAGGGTCATCGCAACTCACTTTTTCAAGCACGTTGCAGAAACAATTTGACATCGTTTTTACGACCGGCTGCCTGTCTGACGTCAATCCCCTTTGAGAGATCAACTTTCTTGAAGCTGTTAATTAAAATTATGTCATACCCCCATGTTGCAGCGGGAGGGTAGTCGACTGTGAACCGAGTGGCCGTGGGTTTGATTCCCGCACCGAGACAATGTTTGTTTTTTTTCAATTATCTGTTTGGGTCTAGATTATATGAAACCGTAAATCCCTCGTAATTCCTGATACAGGTTAAACCTAATGTAGGGTCAGGACTATGTGACACATGTGTGTGACTATTAGGTGAATTTGTTTATTTGATCCGAACGAAGTAAAAATATTATAATTCTATTTACTTTATCGAATATAGATAAAGAAAGTGCACGGTTCTCCCAATTCGAAATACCATCTTGTGGGCCGGAGCTCGACCGGGATCCGAATCTGAAAATGTCGTGTCTGGCTCCTGCCCGCGTAGCTGTGCCGGGAGGTCATCGTGTTGCAGCACTAGCTTGTGGACTTCATCACACAGTGTTACTCACTGAACATGGTACGTCTTGATAGCTAACATATTTGAACTACCCTATTATTATTTTCAAATCCAACGTTCATAACTTACCGTCCATGATAAGAGGAAAAAAAAACGAGGATTGAGAAAGGAATGTTGCGGTGGTTTGGACGTGTAGAGAGAATGGATACAAGGAGGTTGATAAAGCGAATATATTTGGCGATTGGTAGAGTTGGAAGGGGACGACTTCATCGAATGATCTTTGACCAAGTCAGAGATAAACTCGAAAGGTCAAGAAATGTGAAGTTAGAAGTACCCTGAACAGACGTGCATGTAAGTAATGAGACTGAATGAGGCAAAAGAGGTGTGTAAGGATCGTAACAAGTAGAAATCCGTTGTCTTTGCCTATCACTATCGGAAAGAGGCGTGAGTCTATGTATGTATAATATGTAAGTATCTTCTAAAAAGTTGTAATTCCACTTGATGTTTTATTGCGCAGGCGAAGTACTAACATTCGGCTCAAATCAATACGGCCAGCTCGGCGCGGGCGATATATCTGTCCACCACAGGCTGGTGCGAGTGAGGGTGCCGCGAGCCGCCGCTGTAGCCGCCGGCAGTAACCACACCGCAATACTCACTAGGGATGGCGAGTTGTACACATTCGGTAATTTTCAGGTTTGTATCGCTTCTGATACCTACTTTTTATAAATGGTAGAGTGTCTTTGTAATACATTTTCATACAGTGTAAATCTGCCAGGTAATAAGACCCATGGTTTTCAGTTTAGCTCATAGTGCTGCTGTAAAAGAAATGAAATGTTTTTATCGATAAATGTTTTTTTTGTATCAATTTCATTGACAGCCGCCCTAGTTCAGTTGGTGCTAATTAAATAATTCTTTTTGATCGATTTAAAAATGAGCGCGGTTCTCAGTTGGGCCAATATTTTTGTTTTTTTTTTACAGAAAGGTTCCCTCGGTCGGCCTCGGCAAGAGGAAGGTGCGCGATCCGACCGAGGTCCAATATGGTATGCAACGCCCGGCAGGGTACCTCGACTTGGACCTAAATATGCAAACAAAGCTGTTTGGATCTCGGCTTCAGGAGACCAGACCTTCGTTCAGGTCTCACAAGCGCTTATTAAGACCGACACGCTATTCAGTTCGACTATTACAGCTAACAGTAACTGCATTAGTAAGTATACTTAATAAATTATTATTAAAAAGAAGTTCGATTATTGTTTAAAATAATTATATTTTGTTACTTTTAGTAATTCTACCTAATCGACCTGAGCACACGTTTAAATGCCTTACAATAAACAAGAGCGATGGTGCATGTAATGCGTGGACTGGGTCTGAACAAGTCGACTTCGTCAATACTCTTGCGTGTCTCGATCCTTTATACGACGTGCTGTGGTGCTACCAACCACAGATGAGAGTCATAAAGTGCTTCAACATACTAGCTTTCGACTCGCACAAGCTGCAGCGTTGCTGTAACACGGATCCCGACGGATTTGTCGAAAACGATTTCGAATATCCCAACTGTGGTAATATGAAGCGTCTCGAGGATTTCAAGAATATGGAGAATTTCGAAATTATCAGCAATAAAGATGAGAACCCCGCCGATAATATAGCGCTGACGAACAATTCAATATTGAATCAGGAGTTAGCGATACCATCAACGCCGGGATGTTCAGTGACGAGGATGCACGCGGCTTTGCATCTTCTGGGTTGCTTGGACTCCTTAACATTCGCTCACGATGCTAAGTAAGATTTATAAAATTTTGTGCAATATAGGTAACTATTTGGAAACAGGAACAAGACATCTAAGCATGTAGCATATTTCTTTTTATAATAAATTCTGCAGTCTTGTTATTAATGATAACATACCTTTGTTATTGTGTAATGGACACCTGTGGTTACTTTCACCCTTATTCTACATCTGTATTTTATAATTACATTAGTCAATATTTTTAACAATTTGAATGTTTCTGAAATAGAATTACCCACGTTGAGTGTAAAAAGGAGTCGCCACCACCGCCGGTGGTCCCAATAAAAGAGGATTTTCTCACAGTGAACAGATTTGAAAGCCACGGAGGCGGATGGGGCTACTCTGGACACTCCATTGAAGCTATTCGCTTTATGTGCGACACAGATATCTTATTAGGTAAGGTTTGCCACCTATTTATTAAACTTGACAGAAGATGAGCCAATAAGTATTTGATTAGTTTCTTTTTTAAATCGATCTGTAGACTTAGATTATTATTTTTGTAGGTGGCTTCGGTCTGTTTGGTGGTCGCGGCGATTACTCAGCTAAGATAAAGTTGTTTGATATCGGCCCTGACGGCGGCGACTTGGAGGGCGATGGTGAACTTATAGCTGAAAGTGAGGAAATAGTATACGAGTGCGCGCCGCGGGATCGATTCCCAGTGCTGTTCCCTTCACCAGTGACTCTCGTGGTAAGATAACATTAAAATAATTATGCAATACTGTTTTACAACATGTGCTGTAGTCTGGTTATTTTATGTGTTAATAATATTTTATTTGCGCAGTCGCATAAGTGGTACGTCGCTTGGGCAAGCATTAACGGGCCGTCCTCCGACTGTGGCTCGTCGGGACAGGCCATGGTGATCAGCGATGAAGTCGGCTTCCATTTCAAAACATCAAAGAAGTCCAACAATGGAACTGATGTTAATGCCGGTCAGATACCCTGTCTCTTATACAATCTTATAGGACCAGACCACAATGTCACGTTCAAGACCATAGACCCTGGCGAACCGGTCATTATACTTAGTAGAAATATATCAAGGAAAGTGACAGTTACCTGCTTCAAGTCACTCATCACGCTACTTCAATGGAGTTGGGAAAAGTTTAAAGAGATTTTGTTGGAGACCAACGGTCTGGTGCCGATTAACTACCAGAAACTGACCTTGATGAAACATCAAAAGAGACTTGTGTATGTGATAAGAGCATGTTTGAGGCTTGTCAAGTCGTATATCAACGAGATATACCCGCAGAATAACAGGAAGAGAAATTCGCATGAGTACATGTCGTATTTCGAAGCGATAGGGGAAGTGAGGAATCTGATACAGGGCATCATGTCTGATACAACGCCGTCGTGTTCCATGCTGCCGAAGAAGCCGGGGAAATTGAAGGCGCACAGAGTGTGTTACGTGCAGTTTGCTCTTGAGATGACATTTGCCGTATTGCAAGAGGCGCATGATACCATTACGTCCTGCTTTCATGCGTTCTTTCCGACACCCACACTCAAATGGAATCATCTTTGCTCAATGCTCTTCCACGTTAAGGTACATCTACGTGTGTTAGATCAAAATTTGATACGAATCGAACTTTGAACAAAATAATCAAAATATCGACTTCGATACTTGTTTTAGGACGGCATGGTCCCGAGCGCCCAGATCCGCGAATTGACATCTACGTGCGCGGCCATGTGCTCGTCGCGTAGCCTGCGTGACGTCTTGCAATACATAGTGCCTGTCACACAAAACTCCATCAATGTTAACGAGAACAAACGTCCTGATAGTAAGGTAACATCATTGTAAAGATTAACAAATAAAATATAAATAAATAAGTTCCCCTAACGAAATAAATAAATTACCAAAAATCATACCCATCATAATTATACCCTAAAAATGTAGTTTTGGCATGTTACCAATTAATCCTTATTTTTTAAGATACTTATGATAAAAGAAGTTCCTTCTAAGTCAGCGACGGTGCCCCGTGCGTCTCATTCACAAAAACCACCGCCAGTACCGCCTCGCTTGAATAACAAGGATGCTCAAAAGGCAAGTAATTGCTTTATTTATTTATCACATCATGATGTATAAAATGATCGCGCGTTAAATTAGGAGATCTTGTATTATCGTTTATTATGAATTAATTTGCAACATAATTATGGGAGAGGGTGCCTTATTTGACATGTAATTGATGCGAGTGTCGAGAGTATTGTATTAAATAAAAGGGATATTTACGACACGTATGTTTAATAAGAATTCTCTACAATACTGAAGACTACATTGAAGACATTAACTTATAATAATGTCGGCTCAGTGTTACAGCTGATTTTTTCAAATTATTCTTACAGACGTCAGAGTCCGATGCAAAAACCCGCCATGATGATTGGAATCTACTGGACGTTGTGCCCAAACTGTTGGATATAGTGATGGTTCCAATAAAGCAGCAGATGATGACTCGCCAGTGCGGACAGCCGCACGACCACGGCGAGATCCGACAACACGAGCGACTTGCAGAGTTCTGCTGCAAGCTCAACGCGAGGATTGTAGCCGAGCTGGCTCACAGTGCTACCACCTACAAGGTCAATAAATTAAAGGGATAGAATCATAATAATCGCTCTTCCATGGTTTCGATGGTCAAGTGTAGGCAAATATCGATATTACCGATGTGTTGGGAAAATATATTTAATCTGAATAATCTAAGAAAATAAATAATTATAATCAGAAGGGTTAGAAAAATCTTTGGGGATAAATTTGAGTTAGGTATTGAGCATAATTTTACTACATAAGCTCACGCCTGTACCCCGATGGGGTAGGCAGAGGCGCATTAGCGAACTAGAACACCCATATTTTGCCGAGCTTAGTTCCGTCTCAGATGTCATAGGGGGCGAGCCTATCGCCATATCGGGCATAAATTCCAGACTCCGGACTGATATAGATAATGATAATCATTTTACTAAAAAATGTATTCTGTATGAGACTCTAGTCAAATAATCTGTAGAATAGATATATTATGCTTTGACGTCTCTGCTTCAAGCGAAATAATGAAATGAATATACACAATGACGTAATCTCGCAGCAAGAAGATCTAGAGGGCAGCACTGTGAAACATTTAGTGACTCCATCACGGTTCATGCGCATGAACCAGTCCCGGGTATGGAACACCGGGAACGGCAGCCCGGACGCGATATGCTTCACTGTGGACCGGCCCGGTATCATGCTGGTCGGCGTGTGTGTGTACGGCGGCGTCGGCAACTACGAGTACTCGATCGAGCTGCTTCACGATGTGCGAGTGAGATTTTATTAGTTGGTGTTGTCCCCGCGGCCTGTACGCTTTCTACGCACAACTCGTTGGGCACGGGCAGTCGCCGCGTAGCTCACCACACTGGCTTCTTGTGATTCGATGCAGAAACAACTATTGGGTTAATGTTCAGATTTTTTGGTATCCAGAGCCTGCCGCACGATGTCCGAATAAATATAAAAGTACGATATTGCCTTTCCAAAAGTTCCAGTTAGCGTTAACCCGCAAAATTAGTACGCGGGTAAATGTTTGTTGTAACCATTGTAACCGCTGGTTATGTAAGTTTATTCATTAATATTTCAATATTGCAATCATTCAAGATAACCAGCTTCAGATCACCTAGAAAATAAAATACTCATAATTGGAGAAAATAAAATCATTAGGTTAAGTTTAAGTTGGTACCAACAATTCAACTTATTTTTGCACCATATTAATATAAGTGGGCGATAAGTTGGTGTCACTAAACCTGAGAGTTACTATCAATAATGAGTAAAAATATATGATACGGCGATTGTAGTAGGGACGCCCGTCACTTTTATATTTACTAAAACTTTTGTACTTTAAGTTGAAGCATAAAGTCAGACATGCAAAATATTATGCATTTAATAATATTAATTGTACTTGCTTCGGCAGTACATATACTAATAATATTAACAGTCATTTCGTCAACCCATAAAGTATTTAAATGTACACCATTTGTCTGTGTAATATAAATTACAATCTCTTATCGTATAATATGTGAATTTTATTTATTAGGATATTGTGCAGAGCTCCGTATCTGTAATACGTTGGATGGCCGGAAATTGCTTAACTGTAGCGATCGCATGCGATGCTAGGTCCAAACAAAGCTATTGTACAGGATACTGATGTTTGACAATCCCTTTTCAGTTACTGTGCATGCTGTCCCATACTTGGTGACTACGTTTGATGCTATACTGTGCAAGATCTTGACACTTTATTTACGCGTAAACTAACTTCACCGACCTGAAGTTAGTCACGAAAGGTAGTGACGCTATTTATTTTAGGAAGTCTCCTCACTCTACCTATTACTCAGACGAGTCACGGTGTGAAGTGACTGACTTTAGACCGGTAACATTATTTTGCGCGGATTATTTGTATGAAAGTTAACCCCATTATGCAGCATGTTATGATGACATTGCTTTGTTAATGATTTTGCAAAGAATGCTAATGTATTTAATAAATAAATCGGCACCACTGATGTGTTTGCATCTAGTATTGGTTTTCGTTTTATGGATTACATTGAAATTAAATTCGTTAAGACAACATGACGTGTCGCGTGCGTCGTGTGTTTGGAATCCAGCACTAAATCGCATGTAATGTTTTAAATTGGGATGGTCTATATTGATGTGTTTTTGCGAGTGCCTGTCGATTGATATAGGGTATATTTCGGTAAAATATATCTATTAGACTGCCTAGTACACCTGTGCTCACTTTTCTTTACTGTAATGGAAGAGGAATAATGGATTTATAAATTACATAATTGCCATAAAAGCTATATTTATAAACCGATGATAAGTACATAAAAGAATGCGATAATAGATATTTATTAGATTCATTATCATAGCTTCAGTTTTCCAAAATAGGCGATGACTGCAGAAGCCTATACTTTCGTATTTCTTTCATATTCTGTCTGCTATAAATATTTATGTGGATTCATATTAGAAGTATTGGAAAGAGTAATATAAAGAACATATTACGTTGTACTGTTAGGTATTTTTTTGATTAAAACGTCAACGTTACGGTATAAAAAATAGGATGCATTAAACTTTGCGGTGCGCTTAAAATCAGTACGACTAAAAATAAATATAACTTCTGCAGGAAAGCTAGTACGCTAATCTACATATATCTTAATAATTTATTCTTACATTAAATTACGATGATTCATTTTGGTGTATACAGCAACTACGTGCCACAGTGGACGAGCCCAATCCGGCCCACTGCTGGGTTAGTATCGAAGTTGCACATGGGACGTTCTGCTCTTCGGATTGTACGCATGACGTTGTTCAACTGAAGTTTGATCGTCCGCTACCTTTGAAGGTTTGTAAATAATGTGGTATTGACTGTTCTTTGTTAGATTATTTTTATATTATATTCAATCGAAAATAAAACGCTTGAATTATGAAAGAATATAGGTAAAAGCGTCAAATAGAGAAAAAAAGGATTGCATGAAGTGTCTAGTAATCAATCTCAATTCTGATTGTCATGTCACAAGGTCCTGAAAATCAGTTATATCTAAGCTGACTAAGTACTGTTTCGTTAAAATTATAATTAGCACATTATATCTGCACTTGGGTCTATAAACATTTTTGTGTTGTAGGAGGATCTTCGATACGCCATAAGGTTTTGCAATCATGGCGGTCGTACTGCAAACGGTGACTGTGGTCTGCCATCAGTGAAGGGCCCGGACGGTACAACTTTCAGATTCGCGTCATGTTCTCTCAGCTTCAACGGAACTACTTTGGCGAGGGGGCAGATACCGTGCCTCATCTATTATGGGTACGTAATATTCAATATGTGATTTGCGCGATCTATGTCTCGTGCCTCGGTTAGTAAATAGGTTTGAAGTCATATACACTATTGATCAGACCAGACCCAGAAAGGTTGACGTCAGTTAGCCATTGTAAAATCTAAGCCGAATGCTTTTCGAAACAAGTTTGAGAAAGTTTGCCAAACGCACAATGGTGTGAGATACGAGCAAGAAAGTCTACAAAGGCATAATAACAATGGCTTAATTTGCAACATCAGGCAGTAATCTTTGTTGATACCATATCAGAGTTGAGTTCCATGTGAGAGTTGCAACTTGTGGTTGCAAATATAGCTTGTTTAATTGATCCGATGACATAATAAAAAAATAATAATATTAGCCCTGTAATATTACTGTCCCACTGCTGGGCACGGGCCTCCTCTGCTAATGAGAGGGGTTAAGCCTTAGTCTACCACGCTGGCCTAATGCGGGTTGGTAGATTTCACATACCTTCGAAATCCTTGTGAAGAAATTCTCGGGTATGCAGGTTTCCTCACGATGTTTTCCTTCACCGTTATAGCAAGCGATATTTCACAATGAAAAAACATGATCCGATGACATACTAACTTTTATTATACTGTGTGTAGAACAACAAAACTGACGTCCCACGTGTCTGAGAACACGGACTCGTTGATAACATCCCTCCGTGCGATCACGCTGCGCGTCGCTGCGATAGTAGTAGAGCGCGGCGCCGAGCTGTTCTGCACGCTGCGCAACGAGCTCACCGCCGAGGACCTGCGCAGGAACGCGGCCGTGCTGCAGCAGTCGCCGGCCATCAACACCCTCATACCGTACACTCTCGCCAACTTGGAGGGACTCGATGATTCTAAGGTAAGATAAGAATGTACCTGATAGGATACCTATCCTGTGGCCCTAGCTGGAATATTTTTGACAATCGAGATCGATGCGCGTCTGACATTGACATAAAATTGATATGACATTTGTTTAAAATATTAACCAAATGTCATCAGTGGGCAGCAACCTCGATACGAATTCTATTGTCGAAATATTCCAGCTAGGGCTACAGGTACTATGTCTACATGCGTACGTGGATAGTGAACACATCTTTATACATATATGCATATTTTCATATACAAAACGATAAGTTAGATTATGCAGAACATTGAGACGTTTCAGCCAGTAGGACGACCTATCCGAGGTGTTCAATACACTTCTGATGAGAAATGCGTAAATAAAGTTTCTTGTTAAAAAATAAAAGAACACACCAATTCTCGATGGTTATATCAGTAAAAATTCAAACGATAATAAAATTAACATGAAAATAATGTAATATTCTAATGTTCGGAGGTAGAACAAATGAAGCTTTAATGAGTAACTGAGTAACAACGGAGTGGATTAAGTTGTAATATGTTTGTTGCAGAGCGTGGTGAAGCTGCTCGAGATGATCCACAAGCTTCTGCCGCACGTGGCTGCGATGAACCTGCTGGTGCCCGCCGCCGAGGAGATGAACGCGACCAGCGCGCACTACTACACTTGGGTCGAGAGCGATCACCCATACAAACAGGCAACTGTTTCTAACATGAGGTAATTCACAACACTCCACATATAGTACTCTATATATAAAGCCGCGTCTCCTGCACTTGTTTTTTTCGAAACAAAACACTAAAAATACTGGTATAACAATGGACAAAAAATTGTTGACATACTGTGTTTTGTGTCTTATTGACATACTGTTGTCGCCTCCTTGGTCTAATGGCAGCACATATGGGCTGTGGACCGGGAGGTCGTGGGATCGATTGCCAGGTCGGGCAAAGCGAATTTTCTTATTTAATTTGCCCGGGACTGGATCCCTCAGAGCTGGTTGACGTCAGGCAGGCGGCTGCCTGGTCGTCGACCGGCTGGTCGTATATACAATTCGTTCAATTTGCAAAATAATTGGACTGCGTTGAAATTAGTTTAATATAGCTTTTGAAAAGCTAGTCATAGTGATTCGTAAATCGTATTGACGAATCGTTTTTGCCACTACTTCAGGCCAGTTCATTTCTAATAAGCTATGTATACATTTTTGTCGTATCAAATAAATGAAATTTATTACAACTCTAATTTTTATCGATAAAGAAAAGTTATCAAAACTTGTAGTAAACATTCCCACTTCATAATATTCGTTTAGTATTTGATATCCTGTAGTTAAAGCCCGCTCAAGGAGGCGGCTAGCCTTATTGTATCAGGACATGTGACCAAGACGATACTGAAGACTGGACCAAAAACAATTTACCATGGTTACATGACCATTTTTGTCGCCTCCTTGGTCTAATGGCACCGCACATGGGATGTAAGCCGGAAGGTCCTGGGTTTGATTCCCAGACCGGCGTGTTATTTCTAACACATATGCCTCAAGAGGGAGGATGACGTCAGGCAGATAGCCGGTCGTAATAACTAAGCCAAATACTTTCTGCAATGTCCTTGAAAATATGTGTTGCACCGACCACACATTAGCGTGAGATAAGGATAGGTTGAAAAAACTCTTTAATTTTTGTACTGCTACATCCATTCTTCAACTTGTATTGACTTGCGAAGCCAAACGAACAGACGCGTCACATGACTGTAAATGGTTACCGTCGCACATGAACATCAGCAATATTAGGGGCGCAGCGCTGTGTGGAAGGGAAAGCAAAAGCGTGTTTAGGGAGAGGTGGGGTTATTTGGACACCCGGAAATCTCATTCATAGTACAGTAAGAGCAACTGATTCTTCACCTAAGTTTTACATATGTTGGAACACACTGAATACTATACGAAATTATATTCTAGACAAGAAGTGCGGTAAAAGTTAAAAGTAAAATCTATGTGTTTTATTTTTTTTTTTTTACAAAGTTAGAACTTGCCTCCTTGGTCTAGTAGTAGCGTATAAAATCTATGGACCAGGAGGTCCTGGGTTCGAATCCCACTTGCGGTAGCGCGGTTGTTTAAACAGGACTTTCGCGGGACTGAATCTCTTAGAGGGTTTAGATGTAAAAATTAAGGCGATTCCTTTTGAAACATGATTGAGAGAGTGTGTTGCGTTGACACAACATTAAAATGGGGTAAATGTAGATGGAAAGAAAAAATGAAGTTGCGACTCACGTTCTAACTATAAGAGTAGATGTGGGCATCGACTTATAAATGATATGGATAATTAGATAATATTACTCTGAAACTATGGTTAGAGGTTACGTTAAAATGTACGAGCTGCAAAATACCTTTGTGTAATAAATGTTAAAATATAAACATTATGCGACGCAGGGTATTGTTTCCTTCATCTGTGTCATGGGTGATCTTGGAAATGGATCCTCGTAGCATCACGGCCCAGCCGGAGGACACTCTTACGGTATACGCCGTAGCAGGTTCGCCAAAACACCAATGTCATTGTTCAAACGACGTGCGCCTACCCGACCCGCCGTTCCGTAAGGTAACAGACGTAAGCAATCATTCATTCACTCACCAGGTTCCACACGCTGTGTCATTCATTTGCCTTTTATCTATCTGTTGGCATAATTACTCGTTTCAAATATTTTACTATAGCAATTAGAATCGTTATATGAGGACAGATCCAAATAAACATAGTGATCTTAGTCGAGACTCAAAATTTTAGAGTCATTATATACTATGTACACTCATTAGTAATTTCAATCTTCACACGGTTGAGTTGGTTCTACAAATATCATTGGACTACAAAGTGTTAGGCCTTTTCGAAGTTATATTAAAGCAAAATTCCGTATTAGAACTCGATAAAACAACTTGGTCTGATCTTCTTTATATAACAGTTCTAATTAATCTTAAAATAACCAATGATATTACTATAGTCATTCTAAAGAAGTATAGAGTTGTATAAAAGTAAAATATTTCTTGTTTATACATTTTGTCTTGGATTGTACACAGCGAGTAACAAATATCATTGGAAGTAACATTCTTATACTATTGATATAGGGCCTTATTTATCAAAACAGTTTAGCTGAGCAAATAGCTAAGAATAGGTTGTCACTTTTTTCCTTGTCACATCGTTTGAAAATAAAAGGGACAGGCTATACTTTACCATTTGCTCAGTTAAACTGTTTTTATAACTAAGTCCCATAATATTTTGCTTGCTTATATTTATTATATTGCTTTATAATGGAGTAGTAAACGGTCACAAAATCTAATATTACTCCGTTATATTATAATATCTCTTGAACACTTTCACTTCATGCTTTAGCTGTCATAATTTCCAGTTTACGTGTTGGCTTGCTTTTCATGTATGTATTGATATATATAACAAGACATACTGGTGCTATAGCGTGTGTATTTTTTAGCGATACATTCAACTGACGAGCGACGCCGAGGTGGAGGATTTTGGCGACGAGCCGGACCCCGAGGCGTTATGTATGCAGTACAACTGCGTTTACGTCAGCGTCACACCCAAATTGGCAAATGTGTTAGTATATATTTTTAATATAGATAGTATGCTGTACAACTCAATTCTTGACGTGATAGGCATGATTGAAGACTAAATCGTATCGAGAAATACTCATATATAGGCTTTGGACCGGTCAAACTATAATCCGGACAAATTGTTTTGTCCGCATTGTGGATATATGGATCAGCATAAAAATTGTAATGTATTGTGTCCAGCAGTGGACGGCTTGTGGCTGATGATGATGATGATGATTATAATCATATTTCTGCAAACGTTAGTTTACAGAAAAAGAAGAGATATAAAATAATGTATTACTTATATTTGCTTCAGACCATCGGAGTGGCCGCAGAAGGCACTGTTGATTCCTGGGAACGAAGTCATCTTCTCGTTGGAAACCGCCAGCGATTATCTTAACGAATACAGCAAGAACAATGTGTAAGGATCGTTATATTAATCAGACGCAATTACATCGAACCGTAAAGGGAGTTATTTTATCCTTTGATGCTTTGTACCGTAGTAGCGTATTCACACTATGAATTAGTCAATTCAACTGTGATATCTATATGACTCTTTTGTTCATGTTACGATGTTTTTGTATAGATATATTTATAGTGATTATGCCCCTTACTTATAAAAATATTTAAGCGCGGCTTATCTTAAACCATAGGTTGTCCCTTTCATTTTTAAACAATGTAACACAAGGAAAAAAGTGACAGGTTATTCTTAGCAAAAAGTTAAGCGAAAATGTTTTTATAAGTTAGGCCCCTATATGGTTTGAGTATTTGGTGATAGGTATAAGAGGATTGCCATGCCATAGCGTCTGCCATCACCACGGGTATAATATGGCAAGATAAATAGGAATTAAAGAGTGCTATAGACTGCCTCGGTGGCGTGGTGGTATTTCGGTACGACTACGATTCTGAGGTCTCGGGTTCGATCCCCGGGTCGGGCAAAGTGATATTGGATTTTTCAATATCAGCCCGGAGTCTGGAATTTGTGCTCGATATGGCGATAGGCTCGCCCCCTATCACATATGGGACGAACTAAGCTCGGCGAAATGTGGGTGTTCTAGTTCGCTAGTACGCCTCTGCCTACCCCTTCGGGGATACAGGCGTGAGCTTATGTTTATGTTATGTAAAGAGTGCTATACTTATCAAATCTTAAAAATTTGCCTTCATTTGCCGGAGATATCGATAACATACATAAAAAAATACCAAATCATTGAGAACTTCTTCCTTTTGAAGTCGGTTGATGAGTACTGCTTATAAGGTTTACGGAATAAATACCATAGATACATAACATCAGGTGACCCACTAGCTTGTTTACCCCCTCTTTTATAAAAATAATAGGTACATAGTCCTAGAGCCACGTACAAATCTTCTGTCGTGGATTGGTGGTATCAGGAACTACGCGGGACTTTCGGTCTTCCAACATTCAGGCAAGAACGGATTACGCACTACTTCGTGGGAATAGTTAAACAGCGGGCTGCTCACTTGCTATACCAATACGCCAACATAATGAGTATTATTTGTCGGCAGTGAAGACAACCGGTACGGATTCAGGTGCTTGTGCGTGGGTTACGAGGACTCCCCGCTGACGACACAGCGGCAAGGTCTCGCAGCACTCGAGATGGAGCTCGTGTACGCGGGCTCGGCGTGCGCCTCACGACTCCTCGCGCCGGACCTGGACATACCACCCCTCACTTACTGTTAGTATCACTTATATACTAGCTGAGCTAATTGGACCCATCTAATTACATATTGCGGACCTATATTACTAGTTCTAAGTTAAACTATCTGCGATGTATAGATACAAGTGCGAAAGTGTGCGTTTTTTTGTTTGTCTTTTTTACATAGTAACTAGTAATAGAACATACATACCGTACCGTACTGTACTATACAGTAATAGAACAACATATTTTGTGTATTTTAATTATACCTGGATATGCCAAAGCCTGTGACGATCTGGACGCTTACGAGCCTACGTGGACTGAACTAGCCCATGACGGAGAATAGTGGAAAGAGATGGGAGAGTCCTTTGCCCAGCAGTGGGACACAATAGGATAAAATAAAATGCCAAAGCTACATAATATAATAATATTAGCTGTCCCACTGCTGGGCACGGGCCTCTTCTACTAATGAGAGGGGTTAGGCCTTAATCTCCCCACGGCCTAATGCGGGTTGGTAGACTTCATACCTTCGAATTTCTTGTGGAGAAATTATCTGATATGCAGGTTTCCTCACGATGTTTCCTTCACCGTTATAGCAAGATAGCACCGATATTTCACAATGAAAACACACTTAACATAGAAAAGTCAGAGGTGTGTGCCCTTTTTGGGGTTAAACTCGAACCTCTGACACTTGTCTCGGCAGTCCGTACCATTCCCAATTGAGCTATCGCTGCTTCAAAGCTACATAAACTATAAATAAAATTTGATATTTTTAATTTAAAATATCTTGTAATCTCGAATGTAAAATTCCCTTCTTAGTCACCATATAATATCAACAAATATACTGTTCCATACAAGTTAGGTATATGTTTACTAATTCATGAATGCGTCAGACGACATGCACACGAACAGTAACGTTTATACAAGTAAATTGTACAAAAGTTATGCGGTTAACCGATGATGTATTCTTTAGCTCAAACACGATTTTCCACAAACACCCGAACGCCTCTAGCGGTTGCCTGGGGAATTCATGATTTTCATACAAATTATATTACTCAGACGCTAGCTAGAAATGTCAAAGTATCTCATTGTGGAGATATTGCGGGTTTAGACAAGTGGCTTATGCGCTAGTCGAATAGAATAAATGTATGGGAATGCCATAAGAGTACGTTATATGCGACGTACTATTATATAATTCCCATACATTTATTACATACATAAACCCGCTGATATTTTTAAAGGCCTACTAAGACAGACGACGTACAGACTGGAAGTGATGTCGCTAGCATTGCCAATGTCAGGGGCACAGCCAAGCCGCTGTTTACCATGAAAAATAATAACAAATTGTAAACTAGTGTTATTATATTATTAACCGCGATTATTAGTTATGAAATGAATCATGGTCAGTAATCGCTTCCGGGAGCTTCGTAAACATCTACTGAGTGCAGGTGGCACCTTCTATTGTGCCATGTGTAGTGACTGGTGACTTGTGATCTCGCGACGCATACCAATGCGAGATGCCTTAAATCGACAGTTCTAGTATGGCCACAACCCCACAATTGTATAGACGATAAATGGCGATAAATAAAGAAATGTATCAGCATATTGACATTACGGCCATAACGGTGCGAGTGTTGGAAAGGAATACCCAAGGCATATAGGCCAGAAATACTCACTCTATCACTTTGGTTCATTAAAAAAAAACACTGCCTTATTTTTCATCCAATTTCATATAACTTTTACGTATATAAAGTACAAAATCAAATATAGGCAACGTAATTACACATGGCGTGGGCGTTCTGCATAAGACGTGTCTCGGGTATCAGTCGATGTGTGGTGCATATCTATCGTGTAGTCGCGGTTCCATTCCAACCAGGGACGCCACGGGGACATAATATGCATCCATTATTGTGATCGCAGAATAGATCAATCTAATTTGCAATCGTTAAGGCTGTACACACAATATTTATTATTCTTGAACTATTCACAAGGGATTTGTGGTATAAACATTAACTAGCCGTAGGTAATGTTTTGTGCCTTTAAAGTTGCGTTTTCTGCATTAAAACATTACACAAAACGCCTACATAAAACGCGGTATTTTGTCTACGGTCCATTATTCCATGAGCAGGAGACAATGAAATACGTTGTTTTGTGTTTTGTTTCGAAAAAAACATGTGCAGGAGACGCGGCTTTATAAGTACTTACAAATAGATTAGTCGACGAGACACACCCACGACCTGTAGCCGGAGCACGAAAAACTAATGTCAATGTAAATGTATTCGAGTTCGCTGCGCACTGATGACATTTGGTTAATATTTCATACAAATTTCATAGACGCGCATCGAGTTCGAATACATTTACGGTTGTCAGAAATTTTCCTGCTCAGGCCGCTGTTTAGTTGAGCGATTCTGTAAATAATACGTAAACGCAGAACAACATATAATTTTTATTACATTGTAGTCGTAGGTCGTCTGTCCACCTAGCAGGTAGACGTTCAACGCTGCGATTGCAACGCAGATTTATCTGGAAATCTTTGGGGGTGGTCTATGTCCAGCAGTGGACGTCCTGTGGCTGACGATGATGATGATGATGTTAACTAATATTTTTCTTGAAGATTTTCGTAGACCTTATTAATTGTTAATATACTTTCTTCTCTTTGTTAAAATATAATAATATTTGATACTTGCCATGGTGCGACGATATACTACCGATATATTATCCAGTTCTGTACTTGTATGGAGTGATACGCCTAACGCTATCTTAGAATACAGTGCAGGGAGGTAGCAAGCATTGAATAAACCAGAGGCTTAAGAGTTAACAATGAGATCTTTTTATGTTTCTTGCAAGCGATATGAAAAACATTGGTTCTCCACGTAAGCGCTAGCAGGTGTTGGTTGAGGTCTAGGAGAGCTTCGATGTTTCTCACTAGAGACAACGTAAAATGTTTGTATAAGAAACGTCCGATTTTCCATCCTAGTTATTTTGCGTAGTCGCTAGCAAGAAATGTCAAGAGAGTGATGGTTAAGCTGCAGGTTGAGTTACTAAAACTGTACTGTAATTGAATGAGGTGATAGTTGTGAATATTGCCGCAGCGACTATAGTGGAGGCGCAAGTGAACGCGATGATCGGCAGCAGCCCGACGAACGTGGAGAGCGACTCGCAGGACGGGCGCGAGGCGCTGCTGCTGTCGCGCGGGCTCGAGCTCTCCTCCCCGCCCACTGTGCACCAGATCTTAGAGGGACAACAGCTGCTGCGGTGAGTACTTATATCTAACAGTACCGGATTTATATTTTTTTTCAAATCGGGGGTAAGCTGCCAAATTGGGTACTTGACTATAGTAACCAATGTCAATGAATTTCTGTTGGAACATAGATTTATCATGGAAATAACGTGTGCAATGGAGATTTATTAAAAATACTTCAAGGAAAATTTTGTTTTGATAATTTAAATACTTATTTTTTTATCTGTGCGTCATGTGACTGTAAACACCATTCACGTTGCATGATGTCACATTACTCATTTTTCTTTTATATTTGTTCCTCAAGGTCCTAAGAACTAAGATCCAAAGTCATACTATCAGGTTATTTGATATAAGTTTTTTAGTTTTTTTTGTTTATAGCTCAAATAATTAATAATAATTTCAAGGCGGATGTGATCGACGATCGACATCTGATCGATTAAAGATCTGACCCGTTTTTTAGGTTAAAATTATAAATGTCTTTCCTCAGGGTATTTTTAAGAGCGACTTTGTATCTATGGTAACGAACAATGACGTCACTCGTATTTACAGTTAACTGATAGCTTTTTGGCGGCAAACTAATGATCATAATATTTTTTGCTTTTTTTTAACTAAACATATAATGAAAATAAATTACGTAGTATTTTTATACATGTTTAGGATAAACATAAATAGCCCTGTATACTTTTTAAAAAATAGTCAAGTACCCAATTGCCCGATTTTACCGTCCCCAAATTAGGGCGCCCTCCAGATTTTGCCGCCTCCCAAATCCTGCCGCCTGGGGCACGTGCACCTTCACGCTCCCTCCTAGATCCGGCGCTGATATCTAGTGATGTACTTGTATGTTTTTTCACCTATCAGTCCATACAAAGTCCATAACAGTAAGGGCGATTTGCAGCATTTAGATAAATCTCGATTCATCCCAATTCTCGATTTTAATATAGGAATGAATCAGTTTAGGTCTAACTCTAGATTAGTAACAGCGTTGCAAGTCGCCCTAAGATAACTTACAAGTATTGTGTCGCGTATAGCAGAAGCTACGGGAGACTTTCGATCTCATAACATTCAGACCCGGAACAGACATGTGTGGGTGACACAAACAGTTCTCTCGGGTCGGGGGTCGAAGCCGCAGTCTCTCGTTTCACAGCTACTCGCCCATCGTGCCACGGATGCTGTCAAGATAACTTGCAAAATGTTAGCACCAAAACTGACAGTAAGTACAAAGCCTAGTATAATGTCGGGAGTCGAAACCCAGTTCCTTGACAATCAACAGACATAGGTATGTCGATACAAATTTTTAATGGGTTTACATTCTGACTCTGACCTCTGTAGCCGTCTTGTCTAAATGAGCCATTATGTTAAGTTTACCTAACTTTCTGTTCTGTAACGTGACGGTTATGTCGGATTCGCCGGTCTTACCACCCAACGTTAAGCCACCCGGGATAGATGGAAAGCATCCAGGCGACTGTTGGGCCGAGTCCCTATCACTATGTAGGGTGTACAACGGCAATATCGAATAAAAACCCCGCGGTGGCCCTCTTCGGCGCATTGGGACGGTCTCGGGTTTCCCTAGGCGAGAAGCGCCCAGGTTTCAGCCGGAACCGTCTCTGCGCGGTGCCGACTAGCGGCCAGACTCCATAAGTTTACCTACCTACTAATTATTACTTTATTAGTTTCTATGGTAATAAAAATACTATGTCAAATACGTCAACAGCTCTTCTAATTGAGATTATATGCATAGGTGAGGCTAAAAATTTACATGGCAAAGCGTACGCGACCGATCGACGCTACGCGACCTTTCGTCAAAAGAATGCAATTTGATCTTCTGTTGCATACATAATTTGAAGTGAAATCGAAAAGAGCAACCATGTTACGATATTCATGAAGGTCAATGCAGATACCGTGCTAGTTCATCTCTTGGGTATCGACGGTAAGTTTGAAACGATTCCACAAATCTGTGTTATGATGTATACAGAGTTATTTCTTCGTTCATGAAATATTGTATGCAGTGGAGGTACCGGCTGGCTGGAGACAGTTTACACAGTAAGTAATAACCACCGACAAAAAAAAAGATGGACGGAGCGGTAGGAACATTCAAAGTGAAGCAGAGTTTTCGGCTCATTCGATCAGTCGCCGCCATTACCTGTTGATAGATCGAATGAGCCGAAAACCATGCTTCACTTTGAATGTTCCTAGCGCTCCGTCCAACTTTTTTATCCTTAGTAATATAGATGATATTTTATGAATATTATCCACGTCATCATTGGTTTTCATTATCATAAAATATATAAATATGCCATTTCACATATAACTTTAATAAAGTTCATTAACATGAGCTCACGCCTGTATCCCCCAAGGGGTCGGCAGAGGTGAACTAGCGAACTAGAACACCCACATTTCGCCGAGCCTAGTTTCGTCCCAGATGTGCGCGAGCCTATCGCCATATCGGGCACAAATTCCAGAATCCGGGCTGATATGGAAAAATCCAATATCATTTTGCCCGACCCGGGGATCGAACCCGAGACCTCAGAACCGTAGTCGTACCGAAATACCACCACGCCACGGAGACAGTCATAAAGTTCATAAAATATAAATATTATCAAAATGTTTCCATAGAATCGCAATCTTGACTGGATATTCGTGTGAAGTATCTAAAATATTTGTGCATTGAAATATTCCGATCGCGCCAGAACTCGTCGCAGTAAATATCAAATGTAAAGAATGTTCCGGTCGACCTCGCTGAGCGTTAACTAGTATTTACTAGATGTGGGTACGTAAATGTGTTATTTTTGTGTCACTTGTGTGATCTAAGCATCGCCGCATTACTCCATCGACACAATCGTGTAGAGCGGCATATTAATTAGCATAATAATTATTATATCATATCAAGACCGGTCGCGAGCGATAACTGTATACGCCTGTGTTGGAAGTAGGTATATCGCTCTGTTTACGATATAGACAGCGTTTCGCCATGCGGCATACACGATACAACTTAATAATGTAAGTATGCGTTTGTAGGTCTAGTTCACAGTGCGACAATATAATAGTAAATATGTTTGCGGTTTTGGTCTAATCGCTTCATTTATTACGTATTTAATTTTACTTACTACATACGTAGAAATAATGTGCAGGCCAGAGGTTCATCTACCATTACTAATTAATATATGTACTTACTGATGTTTATGACTTTTACTCGAAGCGAAACCTATTTCATTTTTATAACATTTCTTTTTTAACTATAATATTTCTTTTTTATTTCATGTCGGATGTGGATTGTAGGTACGTACTTACCAGTGACGTGCATAGACATTCCGATCAGGGTAGACAAAAAAGAAAATATTTTCTTCAACTCTTATATCATCATTACTGTCAAATTTATTAGAATTGCCATTAAAATATAATCATGGCACTGTTTGGTACTTCAACAATTTGAATTTGTTTTTTTTTCGTTATGATTTATGTAAATAGCAAATTGTCAGGGTAGACAGTGTCTCTTTGTCTATAAGGAATGCACGCCACTGGTACCTACGTAGCTAGCGTTGTCACGTCTTAAAATTGGTTAGTTTGATTAATCGGCCATCGGTTCAGTCGCCTTGGGCGATATAGATAATTAACATCAGATGGGTTTGCATGTTTCCCAGTCTCTGGTTTGAAAAGTTAGGTTACTGAATATATTTCAGATTGGTAATAATTAATTAATTATGCACATTAGAAAAAATAAAAACTAAGGCCTTTATGCTTTTAAACTTGGTCAGCTTGACTCAGCTAAATAAAAAGTAGGAAGCAGCGCGTGGGAAACATAAAAGTAAAATGTCCATAGAAAAACCGGACTGGCCGGATACCATCTAAATTCGTAGGACATGTGTACAATACACAATATCAGTAGTGACAGCACAGTAGCTCGACCATATTCTTATTCATATTTTTAACATTTCACACTAGTGACTACGTAATTTTTTTGTATGGCAAATATCCAAATGCCCCTAGCGGTTATGTGGGGAATCAGTTTTTTTTTTCAAATTATTTTATGTAGTCGATAGCGAACATCTTAAAGGAATTCATGATTGAACTACATGTTTTACCGAACGTTGTGTATTTAAATCATGGCAATAAAATAAGGAATTGTATTCTATTTAAATCACATATTATAGTACATTTTATTTATTCTAAAAAAATCTACAGACCGGATACCTAAAAATGGTAACGAAAATACACTCGATAATTCTTGTGCAATGATAACAATGAATGAAACACAGCATGGTATGAACACAATTAAAATAATTTATCTAAATCGCCGTTATGCTTTACCACAGTATGAAGTTATAGTATTATTATTAACCATTAGTATAAGATGCATCTATTAGTCGCATATTGGTCGCATAGCAGGAAGTCTTTATATTTTTTTTTCGCATAATGTAATAAAACGTAATATGGAATCATACACATAAAACACCAATTATATTTCAAAGTAATGTGGGCAGTGGGATTAATCGTGAATCATTTTAAATTGTTCGTAATAGTTAATCACTCTTATCAAGCAAGGGTTCATGTTGTTTTCAGTACAAACAATTCGTCACAATTTGTAGTTTTTACTACGCCGCGTCTCCTGCACTAGTTTTTCTCGAAACATTACACAAAAACACATACGCAAAACATGTATTTTTTATCTATGGCCCATTGTTCTACGAGTAGGAGACAGCTAAAATCGTTGTATTGTGTATGTGTTTTTGTGTAATGTTTCGAGAATAACTAGTTCAGGACTTTCAGGAGACGCGGCTTTACAAACTCTTACTATTACGATTTGAAACAAAACAACTATAATCGTGAGTTCATTGCGGTTACAGTAGGTTAATTAGTTAGTGAGTATAGGTTTGCATATTCTAATATTTTTTATGTAGATTGTTAGTATGTTAGTAGTTATTGTTAGTAAAGTCATAATTGCAATATTACGATGTATGTAACAAATTTTATCGAGTCGCCGAAATATGGTGAGAATAATGAAATTGCAATTTGTCACGCACTGGAAATATTTATACAATTACAGGAATTATAACAAAATAATACATAGTATGACTGGATTAGTGATAGTGGAACAGAATGCCTTAGAGCTAGCGTGCACGGGTGACTATAGAGTATAGACCTGTAGCTCGACCATGAGGTTTTTTGACATTTCACGCTAGCGACTGCGTAAATAATAATACTACGTAGTACGTACGTAGCTATGGTTCAAATCGCACAATGCAACATTATTTATAATAGGGCAAAAGCATAGATTGCGCTTTACGTCATTTGTGTATAAAATATTCTTGCGATAAAATTAACATTACGGCGGCTTGATGTACTATAGTTTATACATACAAAACACTCGCTGTGCGGACCAATAGGAACTCATATCGAATGAAACAATGTTATCGTTGTACTTTTTATTGATTTATGATTGGATTTGTGAAACAATAATACAATAGTTTACTTGCAGGGAACTACGTTCGTGGCGGTCTTGGGAGACTGGGCATGCGAACGCGCTTTACGTATATTAACCTCATACTTCATTTTCGATTACACGCATTACGATTTTCGCACCTGTTCCCCGATCGTCACGGACTCAGTCCTCATTTAATAAACACCTCCAAACTCCAATAATCCTGATCGATGTAAAATTATATTTGACATAATTAATATAATGTACATTGATGTACAATTGAGGTAGGGTATTTATAACACGGCCGCGTTTATCGATTTTCACAGTAACTTAAAATATTAATACCACTTTTTCCTTACAAAATATGATTAACAAAGATCATGGCAATTGTATCCAAAACAAATATCGGTGTACCAGTTCGATGCAATAAATAAATAAAAGTTTTACAACATTCCTTGTTCTTCGAATGTTTCATAATGTTACTTAAATTAGTCATAGATCTAGCAGGGCTAGTACTTGATATAACACGGTTCGGCGGTTCCACTTATAAGTCGGTGGTAAGAAGCTCGGCTCTCTCCACTACTATGTGAAATTCAGTTTCTCTATAAGTCTTTCCGTCTGGCATCACTATCTGCACTTTCTTCTTTTTTTCGTTTTCGCGTCTCACTATAAAGAAAATTACGATTGCCACTAATAACAGAGCTAGAAGTACTCCTATGACGACGAATATCCAGAAGTTTTGCTTGAACGCCCCACATCGACTGTCTACATAGGTCGGCAGGGAAACGTAGTGGCCCTCCAAATCGTACCAGCAACTGATAGTGCCAATTTGAGTTTTTAACAGGGCGTTCCATTCCTCAGCCAATTCACAGGAACATGATACATTTAAGTTCAGACCGTCAATGCGCTGAGTTAGCCTCGTGCGGTTGAATATCAGTGACGACGGAGTTAAATATCTAACGGTATTGTTGTCAATTAGTAACTCCTGGGGACCCAATACTGACGCGATTTCTAAATCTACTGTGAATCCCAGGAACGCCCCTTTTCTTAAATTAGTCACTGTATTATTCCTGAAGGTTATGGGCCCTCTCGTGACCATGCGGAAGGCATCACCTTCCAAGGTATCGATATTGTTATTCTCAATTAAGACCCTCTTTGGTGCATTGACGAGAAAAGTTGAACTATACAAATAATTAACGGTAACTCCTTCCATACGGAACAAATTTGTCACTTCGACATCTGATAGGAACCTACTAGGTAATGTTTTTATAGTGCCGCCACTTAATAAAAAGTTAACAGTAGTGAATTTTTTGAACACTTGTATTAGGATGTTCTCCAATTCGTTATCCCTAAGTTCTACATTTTTAACGCCTGATAGGCTAGAGAACGCGAACGGTTTCATATTCATTACTTTGTTATTACTTAATATAATGTCATTTACACGTCCTTGTATCGCGTGTGACGCGATCTCATCGACTGTACAGTTATTTATGACTATTCTTATTCCTGGGTTTATTTCGTTCTCCCTCGGGAACGGCGACCACGAGAGAGCTCGTTCGTTGATAGTGACGTGTTCGACATTTCTTATTTCTACGTTACGAAGTTGAATGAGATTTCGAACAGTGTCTGGTAGAAAGGAGACGCGAGCACAGCCATCGATGATGATCCCCGTGGCTGTCGAAGGAACTCTGTAAGCACCATCCGGTCTGAGAGTCACCTCCTGCGGATAATAATAAAATACTTTATGTAAAAACAGCTTTTTAATTAATAGGCACTACTATGACAGGGTTTTACGATTGTTTAAATAATTTGAAACTGTACAGGTCTTCTTTTACAGTGTTAATTGTAAGATTGGTCACTCTTTTAGATACTGGACGTAACATTGAACGAGGGTTTTATTTCTGAAACTTATTGTGGCATCTATATTGCAATCTATGGAAGACGCGTTTTGGGATCACAAATAATATTTATAATTACATAATTAGAAAGTGTGTTTAATTTACGTACGGCATAGGGCTTCGTGCAGTTGCATATGACCCTTGTGAACGCGTCGCACCGACAGAACTCGTCCTCGCACACGGTCGGCGTGATGGACTGCGCCAGCGAGCCGTGCAGCACCAATAGTATCTGCCACCACGTCGACCACTGCATGCTAGACGCCTCACGTCACCATCTCACTTGAGTACTCGAGCCCTGCAATAATAATAATAATAATATAGGCTATAACTGGACGTACTATTTAAAAATAATATAATTGTTTGATTATGCTTCTGTAACAAGATTTAGTTAATGAAAAATTATTACATGAAATTCCAGGAATACATGTCGTTTAGGCTTAAGAAGATAATTGTGATGATAATATTATACCGTACGCACTACGAAGTAAACAATACATATCGCAATCACATCGTTATATAAAAAAATCATGTAAAAATTAAGGCACAATTCCATTATCCATCTGTTAAACCTAAAGTTATTGTAACGAGATTATTGTAATAAGCAATGGCAATGGTTCATATTAGTTTTAAAGGTCACTTCGTTTGACCCTAATCGTTGATGTCTTCAACATCACCCTCTCAGTGACCGCCCTGAGCCGAGGTTCGTAACCCGTTAGTGGGTTGCCCTCAGCGTGGTCACCTAACTTTATGGGTTGGGCGCACCTGCGTTCATTCCAACAGACCGGTGTGGCTGAATTTGCCGACTCGGTCGGGCAAGCAGCTGTAGGGCCAGAAAACAACTTCGTTTGTTTCTTGAACTATCAAAATGTCAAAATCTTTATTATATTGCGTGAACCGATGCTTGTTACAATTACATTTACCTACTTTAACCGACGGATGGTGCGATTGTACCTATAGGGCCTTACTTAAAACAGCATTTTTAGCTGAGCAAATGGTTAAGAATAACCTGTCACTTTTTTCCTTGCGTTACATTTTTTAAAAATGAAAGGGACAACCTATGGTATAAAGTTAAGCAGCGTTCAAATATTTTTATAAGTAAGGGGCTTACCGCCGAATGTTCATACACTTAAGGACGCCTTATGTCGTTTAAGGCCCCCTTATCTGTCAAAATTGTATGGCGAAAATCAATATAAGAAGCCGTTAAAGTTGAGCAGCGTTTGACCATTCGGGCGTTAGTGTTTTGGGAAACCAGTATTTGACGTGCTATCGTTATAATTTTGAGTAATCGTAAACTGTCAATTGTATTTGTGTGTACACGCAATGTCGTCACTCTACGGTTATCTATCTAGTTCTCCTGTACTCACAACTTATACACGATGTCTCCTGACTGGTGCAAATTAGTTTTGTAATTTCCACTACGCAATCACTTAGACCAAAATAGTTTCCTTTATTATTCAATCGATTGTTATATTTTTCTTGTACGTTATAGCTCCAGTATTGGAAAGGTAATGAAGTGTGCCTGACTCAGCTAGGCATATCGTTATCGGTGGCGTGTTATCAGATAGGCAGCGTTAGTCCGTCCACACCGCGCCGTATCGAGCCGCCCGCGCCTCTTTTTAGCAATGCTATCAAAAGTGATAGCAGGGCGTTCCACTTACAATATCCATTGGACTAACACAACTATGACTGGTAAAGGATTATTTTGAGTTATGTTTTGTGAACTATATAATAGTTTTAACTTAAATTTTCCGAATTATTTAGCTACTAGCTGTTGCTTTTGGTCCTCTTTTATGATTAACAAGTATGAACATAACATAACATAAGCTCACGCCTGTATCCCAGAAGGGGTAGGCAGAGGCGACTAGCGAACTAGAACACCCACATTTCGCCGAGCTTAGTTCCGTCCCAGATGTGATGGGGGCGAGCCTATCGCCATATCGGGCACAAATTCCAGACTCCGGGCTGATATGGAAAAATCCAATATCACTGCCCGACCCGGGGATCGAACCCGAGACCTCAGAACCGTAGTCGTACTGAAATATCACCACGCCACCGGGACAGTATGAAGTACATACCTAGCTTATGTCATTAAATTATAATAAAGCTTTCTAATAGTAGAATTCCTTTCATAATTCGCCTAATGGGGTCAGAGATACCGCGTTGAGGCAAACAAACTTTAAGCTTTATAATAAGGATTTCGCGAACGTTTAAACATAACTATTATTAAAATAATAAAACTAACCTTCATAATCTAGCATATAGTGACGTTCCCTTAACTTAAAATAATTGAGTGATATTAGTACTGAATTACCTATAATAGGTACAAGTTATAAATGAAAACGTACAGACATTACAGATTTGTAGACAAACAATTATCATAGGTTTAGATTTTACATTTTTAATTGTTCGTCTTATAGACACGAGTCGAGATTTCGAGAAGGCATCTGTGGCGTGCGGGCGCACCTCCATTTTCGGCGCGTGTCTTATTTATGTATGCACGTGCATAATATCGGTATTTGTATCAATAAGAGCACGGCATCCTTGAAGCGTCTGCTTGCTATGCTAATTATGTCTTGCCTCGAGTTATTTTAGAGTTTAAAACGCCGGAGAAATATGCCTACAGCCATAGCGTGGAAGGAAAAATTCTATTTATTCCTACACAACAACGCGACGCGACGATGCAGCTTTTTTCTTGTTTTTCTTAACTTTTCCACCGTTATTTTGTGTAGGCTAAGGTTAGGTCTGAATGTTTTTGTAGTTGTTGATACAATGTGGTTAATGAAGCATCAATGGTGAATAATTTGAATTGAATCAATATTTCTTGTAACGTGGTTCCTAATTCTTATGAATGAGTGCGGTGGTATGCGTAATGATGATGAATTGATGACAAACACGCTTACTGCATGCCTACAACATAACAGTTTGCACTTATACTGAAATAGAATATTTGGCACAATATGAAGTGTGTTCATAATGAATCATTTCTGAAGCACTTACCTTGCTTTACGTGGTTTATGAATAATATTATGTTTGTTTGGTTAAATTTAAGTATTTCCGTTGGTTCATGTATGCTTTTTTGAAAACCATAACATTGCGCAGATCTTTCAAATTGCAATATATGAAAATGTATAAGTACACCCTAGTCGTAATTTAGGGCGCAAGTTTTAAAATGTTTTTGCATCATATTGACCTCGCTTCAATTTGATTTGATTTTCTTTATTTTTGGTGTCTTGTTTATTGAAAACAAGTCCGTAGTCTGCTTGAGTACACTTCATTAGAGTGCGCTACGAAAAATACTGTTTGTCAGTCAACTAGAAACATATCCTTGCTGCAGATACAATCTGAACTGTCTTACAGAAAAATCGATGTAAGTGGCAGCTTACATTTAGTACGGTGCGTAAGATTTCCCAAATACCCCCATAGAATGGTTAATTCCTTCCCAAGCTGCTTTCGTTTAAGATTGATTGCCAACGCATTTTTGATTCTGATATGGTGGATGTTCATGGGCGGTAGAAATTATTATCGGGTGGCTTGTTTGTTCGCGTCTACTGTATATTTAAGAAGGTTTCTGCCTCGACTCTCGTTATTTAAGTTGCATTACAATTTGTAATACCTTTATTGTTTACGATAACAATAAGGTGAAAACCTTTAAATGAAATAATAGGACAGTAATAAGAATTTTGAATTCCATAGAACACTATGGTGGATCACTATGGGGCACCGAGTGACTGGGTGGTATGCAAACATAACAGTGTTAGGTCAATATGAAGCAGAAGTTAACACTATTGCGGGTCTTGGACGCAGGTAACGCGATTACTCTGTTCACTATGTAAACGCTCTATTCGAGCTCGGTTAAGGAAATATGTCTTGAGAATATACGTGTTCCGATATAATTGAAGCAAACGCAGTGGGCGGTCTTGAGGTTTGTCTGTATGAGCAGTGCAATGCGATGTCGTGACTCTTGAATAATACGGACACATGAATATCGTTTAGCAATATAAAGTTTATTAGTTATATGTATGCCATCCTAGTTTATTTCAAGTCATGAATCATCAAAGGCTCAGGCCGATTCGATGTCTACAATTTAAGGTCTTTCGTCGCGTCATCGGTCTCCAAAAGACTTCTATGTATACTACTAGACTGGCTGTTCGGTACATAGAATGTACGCACTAAGTCTCTGTTAATCGACCTCAACTCACTATAGAAATCTGCTCTTTTCTCTTTCCCTAGCCGTGAAACATCAAACACTCGCCGTCATGTGCCACAATTTTATTTCGAAACAGCTTGTCTAGTAAATACATAGAAGTCTTTGGTCTCCACCGACAAAAACCCGCGTTAAAGGACCAAAACTCTGGAGAGAAGACCACGACAAGACGCGTCATTTTACGTAGCGCACGGCATGACAGTTCATAATATAGAATTGCATACGAGCCGACGTGGTGATGTCGCTTCACTCATGTTGCACTATCGGTCGCATATCTAGAAACGTGCTTTTACATACTAAAAACGAGTTTCCGCAAATCTGCCTTAATGGTCCATATAGTTCTGTTGTAAAGTGTTAGGCAAATACGACAGTTTGTTTGCAAAGCGCGTTTAATAGTCGCTACATTCGCAATACAACCTGTACAATATCATAGTAGGTTTCTGCGATATAGACTGAAATTACGTCATTCAATGACTTAATCTTTATTTTTGATACAATTGGCAGCGTGCACCGCGATTCTCACGGCCCGGTCGGTCGGACTGTGAATCTAACATTTTTGTGTAACAAGTACACAAGTTTGTATGAGCGTATATGAGCGCTTGTTTACTGATGGTTGATAAGGGGCCATCGTGGGTTGGCTATAAAATTATAATTCATATTTCTAGAGGCTTTAAATGCACAGTAAAATCGTTTAAGTCTTGGCAGGGCTGTTCCTATTCGTAGAATCTACAAAATAATCAGGCCTTATTTAAGAAAGATACAGTTGAGATATTGTGACAGGGTCCCAGGAGGAGCCGATGAGTAGCCACTTGTGAAACGAGAGGACTTGTTGATTTCCGTACCATCCGACCGAGCTGAGACAATATGTTAACTAGTCACAAATTACAACGGAAAGATGCTCTTTTGACCATGTATGTATGTATTAAATATTCTTCGATTTACAACTAAAGGCTATAGGCGTAATATTACTTATCTAATGTATGTTATTTATATGATTATAGAAGTAGGTAAACAATTAGGCCTTTATTCATAATGACTTAGTGGGACGCTATAATACCGCTGTAGGACGTTTCCGAAAAATTGTTATTCATAATAGCTCAATAGCGTTAAAACGTTCCCAAAATCTCCCATAAAATGTCTGCAATTTATAGAAGCTGGCACCCTACTTTAACGCTTCAATAGCAAAAAATATGGCCGATTTCGATCAACTGATTCGTAATTGACGTTCCACCAGTTTTGGTTGAGATTAATTTGAGGGTGCCCGCGACTACTATCATAAACATAAAAAAATAAGCTCACGCCTGTATCCCCGAAGGGGTAGGCAGAGGCGTACTGGCGAACTAGAACACCCACATTTCGCCGAGCTTAGTTCCGTCCCAGATGTGATAGGGGGGGAGCCTATCGCCATATCGGGTACAAATTTCAGACTCCGGGCTGATATGGAAAAATCCAATATCATTTTGCCCGACCCGGGGATCGAACCCGAGACCTCAGAACCGTAGTCGTACCGAAATACCACCACACCACCAAGGCAGGCTTCTAGACTTCAGAGAGACTTCTATCAAATGCAATTAATGTTATAAACACGATAGTTTGTGAGGTTGTATGGATGCTTAGACTATGGATGTTTTGTTACTCTTTCACACCAGAATGGTTGAACGGATCTGAATTTAATTCGGTAAAGAAATGGATTATAGTCTAGAATAAAAATGTCTAGGACAACAAGACAAATAAATGTGATGCAAAAGTTATGACCTCATGGTCATAAGTCGATCAGTTTATTTGAAATATACGCGCGCCAGGTCGGACAGCGTAATAATATTGAGAGAATAAACTTGTCCTAAGTGATTCTTCACCATTCACAGAACATTCTAGGATGTATTTATTTATAAAGGAATAACACATAGGCTACTTTTTTCCAGAAAATGTAGGGTCTCCGTTGGATAGATTTGTTTGAAGTCAGCTAGTATTTAATATTTTCCGTGTGGTATTTAATTACATACCTTGATTTCAACAAAACATCTTTTTCTTTAATATCATCATTATCTAAACACGTATAGCGTCACATGAATAAATCAAGAGAAATAAAACACTTCAAAAATACAATGATGAATTTTATTAAATCTTATTCAACAAAAAATACTTATGCACGCATGTTGCCTAATTATTCTTCAATACAATGGGTTTTAGACGGTTCTGGTGAAGCCGCTGTGAACTGGAAAGTCCGGTCCTGAATTCCATTCTCAGAGAAGACAGGGTATTTTTCTTACACGATTTGCAAAGACTGGAAGCCCCCTTTCATTCATACGCTCCAAGGAATATCCTCCAAATCTAAATTTCATTTCCAAATATCCATAATCTACCCATCTTCGTTGATGTTTAGGTATTGTATAAAACAAAATCACTTCACATGCAACAAACATAGTTTTACTTTGATTAAATTAATTAAATAAATATATAAACAAACTAAACTGGTCGCCATGGTCGCCATTTGCCATTTCGAATTGCGCGCGCAAGACGCGCGTGAATGATTGTTTTTTTTTATTAGGCCATCGTTCCATGACTTTCCAGAGACAAATTTGTTAAAATTACGTTTTATCTATGTACTAGCAACATTGTGACACGGTAAATATATTTTAGGTAATGGAGCTATAGTAAACTATTATGAATAAAGAATTTTATCGAACCTTCGATAGGCTTAAAATGCATTTTTACCAATATGAGTTTATATCTTCATTAGGGGTTTTATTATGAATAAAGGCCTTACTTTTTAAACTTTAGGGCCTTTATTCATAATGACTTAGTGGGACGCTATAATACCGCTGTAGGACGTTTCCGAAAAATTGTTATTCATAATAGCTCAATAGCGTTAAAACGTTCCCAAAATCTCCCATAAAATGTCTGCAATTTATAGAAGCTGGCACCCTACTTTAACGCTTCAATAGCAAAAAATATGGCCGATTTCGATCAACTGATTCGTAATTGACGTTCCACCAGTTTTGGTTGAGATTAATTTGAGGGTGCCCGCGATTTCTATCATAAACATAAAAAAATAAGCTCACGCCTGTATCCACGAAGGGGTAGGCAGAGGCGTACTGGCGAACTAGAACACCCACATTTCGCCGAGCTTAGTTCCGTCCCAGATGTGATAGGGGGGGAGCCTATCGCCATATCAGGTACAAATTTCAGACTCCGGGCTGATATGGAAAAATCCAATATCATTTTGCCCGACCCGGGGATCGAACCCGAGACCTCAGAACCGTAGTCGTACCGAAATACCACCACGCCACCACAGCAGGCTTCTAGACTTCAGAGAGACTTCTATCAAATGCAATTAATGTTATAAACACGATAGTTTGTGAGGTTGTATGGATGCTTAGACTATGGATGTTTTGTTACTCTTTCACACCAGAATGGTTGAACGGATCTGAATTTAATTCGGTAAAGAAATGGATTATAGTCTAGAATAAAAATGTCTAGGACAACAAGACAAATAAATGTGATGCAAAAGTTATGACCTCATGGTCATAAGTCGATCAGTTTATTTGAAATATACGCGCGCCAGGTCGGACAGCGTAATAATATTGAGAGAATAAACTTGTCCTAAGTGATTCTTCACCATTCACAGAACATTCTAGGATGTATTTATTTATAAAGGAATAACACATAGGCTACTTTTTTCCAGAAAATGTAGGGTCTCCGTAGGATAGATTTGTTTGAAGTCAGCTAGTATTTAATATTTTCCGTGTGGTATTTAATTACATACCTTGATTTCAACAAAACATCTTTTTCTTCAATATCATCATTATCTAAACACGTATAGCGTCACATGAATAAATCAAGAGAAATAAAACACTTCAAAAATACAATGATGAATTTTATTAAATCTTATTCAACAAAAAATACTGATGCACGCATGTTGCCTAATTATTCTTCAATACAATGGGTTTTAGACGGTTCTGTTGAAGCCGCTGTGAACTGGAAAGTCCGGTCCTGAATTCCATTCTCAGAGAAGACAGGGTATTTTTCTTACACGATTTGCAAAGACTGGAAGCCCCCTTTCATTCATACGCTCCAAGGAATATCCTCCAAATCTAAATTTCATTTCCAAATATCCATAATCTACCCATCTTCGTTGATGTTTAGGTATTGCATAAAACAAAATCACTTCACATGCAACAAACATAGTTTTGCTTTGATTAAATTAATTAAATAAATATATAAACAAACTAAACTGGTCGCCATGGTCGCCATTTGCCATTTCGAATTGCGCGCGCAAGACGCGCGTGAATGATTGTTTTTTTTATTAGGCCATCGTTCCATGACTTTCCAGAGACAAAACTTGTTAAAATTACGTTTTATCTATGTACTAGCAACATTGTGACACGGTAAATATATTTTAGGTAATGGAGCTATAGTAAACTATTATGAATAAAGAATTTTATCGAACCTTCGATAGGCTTAAAATGCATTTTTACCAATATGAGTTTATATCTTCATTAGGGGTTTTGTTATGAATAAAGGCCTAGATCTATAAAATTAAAAGGGGCTTTAGTCATTTTCTATACAAAGACGTAAAAAAGTAAATGAGCGTAATTTCTGGAGTGCGCCCCTGTAGATATGGCCGATATGACATGCCTCTGGGAGAAAATTAATATAATCCGGAACGTGCGCAAGCGCACACGAACTTGCACAGGTTGCGCTCGTAAGTTTTATTGTAACAACTTTAGAGTGCCTGGTATTGCTTTCCCTTTGTGTTGGAAAGTGCTAAAATTTTATTTCAACGTTCGGTATAAAGCTCCTATGTGAGGTCAGGTTTACATAGAGCCAAAATTGCAAAAAATGCAAAATTATTTTGTTAAATTCTTGCATTACCACAACCATCGAATCCTTTTGTGGATAGAAAATTATCGAGATAGACGTTCGTATCTATCCCTACCTGTCTATTTGAACTGCACGCCACTGAAACTATCTGTAGTATAAAGGCGAAAGTTTGAGAGTGTGGTTGTACGTTTGTTACTTCTTCACGCTCAAGCGGCTGGACTAATTTTGATGAAATTTGGTATGGAGGTAGCTGACACTCCGAACTAATACAAAGGCTACTTTTTATTTCGGAAAATAAATTTCCACCCGAACAGAGTCGCGGGCAACAGCTAGATGTTAATAAGTATCTACACATCCGACATGTCTAAAAAATAAGAAAAATAAAACCTGTATAAAATAGAAAACCTTGCATTGAAATGCACACTATTTTTTATTTTTTTAGTATCACCTTAATTGTTAAAATCAAATAAGTTTTATATAAACCATTTTACTTTAAGCTACATTTTTAAATATTGCATGTAATCTCTAAGATACTAACCCAACCGCGATCTATGCACTGGGTTCTATTATTTATTTTTTTCATTAAGAAATTTGCGTATTTACGTAGTAACATTTAGTTAAATTGAACAAAAAATACTACTCCCATATTAAAATCGGTCCACACTCGTCAAAGACATCGGTGTATTCATATGAGGAAAAAACACTGACGTCTGGAATTGAAAAATATCATTAAGCGACGTCGTTTGATGAAAAATTCTCACAAAATAAAAATGCAGAAACATTTAAAGCCAGTTACATACATGATTTAATTAACAAATACATTTATTACAAGACGTTCCACCGGAAATACTTGAACACGTGTATAATGTTCGTGTTGATTCTTGTTTCACCGATGTTCGTGAATAAAAACATTATCCGATGCATTTTAACGTATGTACCCAATTTCATATACAGACTCCACCAATAAACTTAAGTGCTTGTGTCAACCTGTGTTATTTCTATAAAAGGGAACCGTTTACGTTAGGCTATACAATGTATAGTATTATAAATAATTTTAGGCGAATTCGTTATAACCTAATCCGAAACTATTGATAAGCCTCAGTTTATATGTACTTATAACACAATAATGGATAAACACTTAAACGTCATTCGGCAATTACTTAACCATTCTAAGCTGGAGATCATGGCCTAACAATGTGCATATTATGCACATTAGTGTTGGTTGAGTTCTTCCGTGAAACTCTATCAAATAAATAAACACTTAAGACACTTAATAAAGTACATCGTACTTTAATTATGTTATAGCTATTATTACTCCTAATAGCTTCGCACGTGTAAAAGTTTTTCTGGGATCTTTCCTTATATTATTATTCTTGGATTATTTATTGAGTGGTAGAGCCATGGTGTAGAGTGTAGACAGTACCTATCGTCTATGACACGAATGGGCCGGCTCGACCGGTTTTATTATAACGATCATGGTTTGATACCACTGTCTCACAGAAAACCCACGTAAAGTGTCAGCACGCTGTTGCGTTTCGTTCGGTGAGTGAGATTTCCTCCTTTTAGGTTTTTCAACGCACCCTTGATTGTTTTTGTGTCTTGGGCATGGAATGGGAATGGGTGGTGGAGATCACCATCAGGTGACCCACTCGTTCGTTGGCCAGTCTCTGATATAAAAAAGTATCATGCAATGTTGCAGTTATCCTTTATTTCACACTGCAGCGTCAGGATTTTATAGAAAAAAGTTTAGCTGTGAAAACATGACAACTAAACAGACAGAATTATTTTGGCATTTATAATATTACATATGAATGTGGTGTATGTACCTATGTACCTCTATATTCGGTCCTTGACGGCACTTAATCTTTTCATTTACGACCTAGTTCATATTCGATAAGGGGCTTAATAAAATAATTGACGCGCTCTGATTGAATTTAAGTGGGGATTATGTATTACGTCCGTTTATGCTACGTGAATCTGAAAACGTTGTAAAGTAATTGAATGCATCATTTTGGAGTTTTGCGCATTTATTGACATCCGAAGTGCACCACTTAGGAGCCTCGTGTCATGTGTCAAAATATATACATTATGGAACGACGTCTGTGGTTATCGGCCATATTGGAAGAGAAAACTTGATTAACGTGTATGAAATATTATAATGGTGCGGGGACCGGCACTGTGGCGTAGCATTCAAAAAACGACTACTTAAACCAAGTTTTTTCTTTAAATTTGGTGATATATAATTGTTTTTTTTTTTGGGATACGGTGCCATCGCCTTAGGCTTGCAACATCATGTCAGTGTGTTGTTTTTCATTATGCCTGTTTATGGTATTTTATTGGTTAAAGTATAATTGATTTTCACATTATGCCCCACTTATGCCGTTACCACGAGGGAAGTATATAGACCTTAGACAAAAGAAGATAGAGGACAGGGCATAACTAAGACAAAATGGAACATTCCTAATGTATGGAACGAAACCAAAATAGCGACTTGCGAAAGAAAGATTCCATTAATATAACAGTTAGGCATCTTCATCATATTCTGAAATTAGTATTATTGTAAATAAAACACCGTATTTACGATAAAATCAATAAGTAATTAATTCTTATGACACGGTGACAACTTACGTGTAATTCGATCGCGAAATTAAAATGGCGGAATCGGCTTCATATTAAACACGTATTTTTCGTAGTTATGCCGGGTCCTCTTATTTTTTCTTTAGTCATTGATATACACACGCGCTTGTTACGACGTACGACGCAACGTGACAACTGGGTGACTTTAGATCGGACGAAAGTGCCAAAACAACCACGGTGGCGTCACTCGAGCGCTAACCACTACTGTAACTTTCTATATTTTTTCAACTTGCACTTTGCTTGCTGCTGCTGGCGATGTCCTTCATCCTTGGCAAAACAATAATATGAAAGTAGAAATTATTTCTGTTAGTATTTCTGTGTACCATAATTATTTCAATGTATACTATTACTAGCTGTTGCTCACGGCTTCGTTCGCCTGGTTAATCTATCTATAAGTATATAAAAAGCGAAACTGAATAAATGACTGACCGACTGACTGACTGCCGTATCAACGTATGACCAAAACTAATGGAATAAGGAACGTAAAATTCCACAAACGACATCCTTTTAGGACTTTCCTTATCCCCTAAGGTGGTGTTCGGGGGTGAATTAATAATAAACTCTTTAGGCATCGCACGCCGGTAAATCAACGCATCAGTTTGTTTTTCTGGAAATTAATTGACAAATATTGTTATTTCACATAAAGAAAAAATAATCACAATCAATGTAGCTTTTTATTGATTAAAGAATTTTCAAAATCCCTTCAGTGGTTCAAGATATTACTTCCTACAAACAAACTTACAAACGTTACCTTTTTATAATATCAGTGTAGATATGTAATATGCGCCAGGAAAGCATTACACAGTATTGTACCTCAGATGAATACATAAATTGAAGTAAGGCGCGAGTAAGGATGTAAGTTATCAGCGCGTCCTTGTTTCATCTGCCACGTTGCGCGTTGTTGCGGAAGCTACGGTAGCTTCGGAGACTGTTTTCATGTTTTAGATCCAAACGCACAGTACACCACATTACCATCTTCATTTCCGCAAAGTAGCGGATGTTCATTGCTCGTGTACGTCTATACAGTTCTGTGTACTTGGATATACCATGATAAAGTATGCAATCACAATATCTTTTGGGAGAGAAATACAAGGAAAATACATGTATGTTTGCTTCACAATTAAACAAAAATCTGATATCAATGTAAAAAAGTTTACTCAAGTAAAATTGTTTACTTGAACATAATTAAACTTTAACAAAACCTTAAAACCGACTTCAAAACTGAACACTTAAAAGAAGCCTTTTCGTTTGATCTACATTGCCTTGAGCACAGACTCCAAAGATAGTAAGGAATTGTTATTTTTTTCTGTAAGTGTTCAGTTTTGAAGTCGGTTTTAAGTTTTTGTTAAACTGGATGACATAATGTATTTTATCTGTTTTTTGGATAAATTGATATCTACCAATTTCAATATTGTACCAATGGTAAGATTGCGGCATAGTAAATGTGTGAATAGGCGTTTGTCGTTTTATTACCGAAACAATATTAACACCGTCTGTCCACTGTCCACTTTTATTATGCATAAATATTTGGATAACAGTAACTTTATCTTCGCGTTGACCTTTTTGTGTCTGTCTGTACTGAATGTATAGTTGGTGTGAACCGTAAAATGCGCTTAACAGCTACGCTTTAAGGTTGATTCATATCTCTCGTATCGTATAGATAGTTATCGTACACCATACCACTAGAGACGTTGATAGACTTATTTTCTACATTTTCTATGAATGTATTCACATTTAGCGAAGGTATCTGCACACACGAGCCACCATCGACTTACAGTTCAGATGTCATAAATATCTGCCTCACAAGTAGTCATTTTATTAAATGGTACAAATTTAATTAGAGCGCGAATTACGGCTGACGAGCTCGATTGCTGCCTAGAGTTAATGGAGTCTCCACCCGGTCAACCATCCATGATATATGCGTTGGTATAATTCTAAAGTTCTTCTAGGTATCTTGCTTTATAATTATTTGTCTAGTTTTTATTGAAGGATAACGTATCGTATCCTGTTATTCAATGTCCAATGATGTGATTATATCTATGGATGTTCGGTTGTCTGAATTTCCTTTTTAACGCGAGTCCGGCATATTATTCGAATCGTTTTACAGTCGGTATTTATTCATCTACGAATAGATATTGCATTAATATGATTGTTTCGGCTTTGTACACAGTATTTGGGTCAAAAATAATATTGTTCGCATTTGTAACTGTATTTTTTTAAAACCACTCTAGTTTTACCCAGTATCGTTCTAGTTTGGTAGAATTACGATGATGACAGTCATGTCCAAAGTACGATAAACCGGCATGACCGGTTTGATACCACTGCTTCATAGATAACAGATGTTAACCTGTTAACTTTCTTTCAATGAGTGACTCTTCCTATGACCCTGCAATGCAATTGCAATCTCCCCTTTCCTCCCTATATTATTCGCTTGACCCATCCACGATTCATTTGGTAACGTTTTTTTCTGGGTAAGGTGTATGGTCGGTGGAAATTACTTAACGTTCGTGCTATAGACGTAACTGTCTACAGCCTGGATCTACCACTCATTTTATTTGGGGCATTGCCTAGGTGCAGAAGCAGGCTCTAACTATCATATCTATTCCGATAATCAAAAAGAATCGCATTTTTCATGACAATGTGGTTCAAAATTCCTTCGTTTCTGTGGCTCTGTGCAACGCTAGGTAGACCTCAACGCGTCCATCGTGTTGGCGATCGGTCATTTCGTGCGGCACCCACTTATAAAGATTTTTTACCTTGCTAATTTGATGCATATTGTTTTGATGCTACTATTGAAAGCTCCTGCTCAGCCGTGGATTGAGTTTCGTCAGCTCTTACTATCTCCTTTAATTCGTTGTCGTTGACTTTAGTTTTTGGGCGACTAGGGGATTCATTTTTTACATCAAAATTTCCATGTTGGAAGTATTCATACCAAGTCCTGCGTTCGTTTGTAGTATTCACTCCGTACACGTCATTAATGTTGCGAGCCGTTTGTGCGGCATTGCCACCGCGATGAAACTCATATTCCGTAGAAATTGAAATAAAACTATTTTTACGAATTCTATCACGATTAGGTTTTAATTTTTATTCCCGACGTTTCGAATAATCGTGATAGAATTCGTAAAAATAGTTTTATTTCAATGTACAATATTCGCGTAAACTTAAGAAATCAGTATCATATTCCGTAATTAAAAAACAAAACACTAATCAGTAATAAGTATTTATCTAATTATAGAATCTTATTTAACAAATAGTTGATGGTATTTTTACCCGACAGGACACTCTAAATAATTCGAACCAATTGAGCCGTGGATGTTTGTACGTTTGGCATTGGGCATGTACATTGTACATCCGGTGTATGTTTATAATGATGGAGAGTAAGTTCTCAAAAGTGTATGTCGGCATTCGGGCGTGTGTGAAACGTGAGTCCCGGCGGCGAAGGTGGTGCGGTGGTGGAGTGGCGGGGTGGTGCGGGGTGCGGTTTGTTTGCGTGTAACAGCACTTGCGGGACCAGCGCCAGCGCCGCCACGCCACGCCGCACCGCATCGCGACGCAGCCGTGGTTTATCAGGGGTGTAGTGTTACTGCCAGCTAAGTGAGCTAGCCCACACAGTACCACCAACTATGCGCTGTTAACCGACCGACTGCCTTGGATCATTTTCCGCTATATGACTTCATGATTACATTCCGCGTTGATAGTGATTCATTTGATACGTCATTCACAGCACTAATTACAAATCAACAAAATTACTATTTAATTGGAGTTTTTCCCCATTTTTCCATAACAAAATAATCTAGTTTATAAAATACTATTTTATAATACTCTGATTGTAATGAAATATTAAAATTGTGCTTATTGTTCTGAATCTTGTAATCTAATGTTACATGTCGCTGTCAATATTGTTACCTATAACCACCTATATTAATAAAATATGCATAGAGAGTACCTAAGGGTACATTAAAGCAGATTCCAATATTAATATCGATACTATATTGATGGTATTATTCGGATTAGCCAGTGAGGTCAAAGGCTTGTAGTATATTGTGCATTTCACTAATTAATTCCGGCCGGTATGCGCGGAAGGTGGAGTGGGATGGAACTAATTACCTAATTTGTATGAAGGTAGATTCACCTTAAAGCTGGCTTCATTTTCAGATATAATAGCTTATTAATAGTGTAATTAACAATGCAATGCGTGTATATCGGGTACCCACAGTCATCCCAATTCTCGGAATACCTAAGTGAGCGGACTGCCGACCAACTTTTGTATGATCTACATATGTATCTAATTCACAATAATTTATAATTCGGGATTGTGGAATACATCCAGATTTAACTAGTACTGAAACTAAAGTTAATTCATTTTGGATTCATTTATACGTTAGGAGGATACTAAATATAAAAATAATACGTACCTACCTCTACATTCATTAAATAATGTGTGCATACAATAAAGTCCAGAATCGCGTGTCGGCACAGAATTCGAATGTCGATCCTCCTACTTTCAATCTTTCCCACAAAATCCCTGCGATAACCGCCATGGGATCAACTGGTTTGTCGAGTTTTTACAGTGTGACGTCACAGCCGACGCTGACGCTGCCGGAGGAAATTCAAAACATTTCAAAATATTTAGTGATGACTCAATGCTTGACGCTCAATGAAACTGAACAATTGATAAAACAATCGTCATAAAGTAAATGTAAGCCACTTCCAACGCGAGAAAGTTTTTGGGTGTCGAGTTACTTTTTACAAAAGATATAAAAGCGCCCGTTATGAGTAATGGAGTTTATGCATTCTTTAGATAAAGGGTCACTAAAATGTTGCGGCCTAAATATTAAGCTGTGGAAGCTTAGCCATATAGGGCCTTACTAATACAAACAGTTAAACTGAGCAAATGGTAAAGAATAGCCTGTCCCTTTTATTTTAAAACGATGTGACAGAAAGAAAAAAGCGACAGCCTATTCTTAGTCATTTGCTCAGCTACTGTTTTTATAAGTAAGGTCCATCATCGCTCTACAACATATGTAGAGACTTACAACAATATAGAACTCTAACCGTATGATGTAACGTAATAAAATGTCAGAGCTAATTTTGATGAAATATGTTGACGTGTACGAGGACTCGCATAGATATTATGGGCCTTACTTATAAAAGCAGTTTAGCTGAGCAAATGGCTAAGAATAGTCTGCCACTTTTTCCTTTGTGTAACATTGTTTGAAAATAAAAGAGACAGACTATTCTTTATCATTTACTCAGTTTAACTGTTTTTATAAGTAAGGCTTTATGTAGCTTATAAAGATTTGGTCCATAGTTGAAATCATTTGTCCTGTTATAATATTGCAATCCTTGTTACGGACTATTCAAGTTAACTTGTGTGGTGGAGTCTGTCATTCGCGATGAATTTTGAATTAAACAGTCACATCAAGCCTACTTTTTAGGTCACATGTTGCAATGTCTGGTGTGATTCGATGATAAACTAAAGATAAAACTCAGGCAGGGCTAAGTTTTCATCATAATCATACATCTGACAATCAAAATTATAATAGGTATGTACCTACATCCCATAATGGTAATTGGTAACGTAAATATTTTATTGAAATAACAGTATTCCTTCTATATATCTACTTTTAATTTACAGTTGTTACAGGGTAAAGCTCAGCTAGCATTTAGGAAGTCATCGATTACTATAATATTAATGATAGGTCACCTTATTCAGCACGATACTACCACGTACAGCTTATGATGCCAACATTTTGTGACACTGCGCTGCGTCGACATCAACCCAAAACCTCAACTAACTCACTCTCTTCACACAAATAACCTGCCATATATAGCGAATGGCATAATTTAATTAACATGCAAGTAATATTTTTCAAAGAAGTTGCATATTACTTCCACTCATAACGACTGCAAACATCTCTAAGACGACCTATTTAACTTTGTTAGTATTACTTTTTATAACTTGGATTAAAATTTAGTTGCAAAAGCGTGGACGGCAAAAGATATCAGCTTTGCCTTTTGCGATGTTGGAATCTGTAGTTATGTCATGATGCAAGCGAGCGGAGTTGGATGTAATACACTTTACTATTGAAACTAATAGGTCCAATATAGAGTATCTAGTTGTATGGATTGTATTGTATTGAAGTCTGTTATAAATAAAGCATTGTATGGATCAGATGAAATAATGTTAAGTCTTCCTATCGATGACTGACGAGTGACGACGCGACGGTTGCTAAGCCCTCATTCACACGAAAACTTTTTCAACTACATATACTAAAAGTCCTTTGTTCCATTACGACGCTTTTTTAACGCGCGTTTAAAAAGCGCTCGTGCAAATGAGGCTATGTGTTTATTATTTCATTAAAACAATGTTAAATTAAATGAGTATTACGGCTTTTGATAGACTATACAACATTCGACGTGAATGATGAAAAAATTGACCATATTTTTACGGAAAATCTCGAAAATTAGAACAGACCAGTGATATGGCATCATTCAAGTTATCTGTCGCCTGCGATTATAATATAACTTATTTTACGTAAGGTTATGGGTCGCCCATTAGGTACTACTGAATACAAAGACATTAAACAGTATAGGATTCTCTTTGGATAAGTATTATGGGCCTTACTTATAAAAATGGCTTAGCTGAGCAAATGGCTAAGAAGAGGCTGTCACTTTTTTCCTTGTGTCACATTGTTTGAAAATAAAAGGGACAGGCTATTCTTTACCATTTGCTCAGTTAAACTGTTTTTATAAGTTAGGTCCTTTATTTCAGCCTTGGCTAAGGCTCATGTGATCATAAGCTTTAGGCAAACAAACGAATAATCCTCAGTGTTCAATTTCCATCCAACAAACAAAAGCCTCTTAGCAGCCTAAGAAGGAAGATGTAACAAAAAATGGATTAATACCTAAAACATATCCAACGACCAAACAAAATGATGCAAACAAATAACTACCTATATACCTATTTATTATGTACATAATTGCGATTCGCGACTGTACCACATTGATTCCATCATTTTCATCACTAGAGCACTTACATAGATAGGTAGGTATCTACGTTCACAGATGCGCAAATGTTTACAAATGTATTTCGATAAAGGCGCGCTCCTGCATTAAAATAAAATGTTACACAAATACACCTACACAAAACTTGGTTTCGGTAGACACTTTATTTATGGTCCGTTGTTCTATGAGTAGGGGACAGCGAAAAAGAATTGTTTTGCGTATGTGTTTTATCTTTTGTTTTGAGGTGGAAATGTGAATGCAAAAACAGGTGCAGGGGTCGCGCCTTTATCAGCAATGTTCGACGGAAATAATTTTATTTTCATGTAGGTACATATTCAATCTAAGTAGGTACCTAACTAGAACTCGGATATCTTCAAAGCGAGGGATAATCGCAGACAGGCAACAGCGAACAAAAAATACCAACGTTTATAAAGACATTTTTTATGTACGTACACTACTTATGACGATTGACGATGATGGTGTAGGTATGTATATATGTAATAGAAAATAACAGCATCTAATTCATTGTTTCACATCTACATATCATTTTACCTAGGTACTTATATTCAATGTGCCACGTGTATTTCTAAAACATTGTTTAGAATGTAGTAAATAAATAGGTATATCCGAGTTGTTTACATAATTGGCATAATAAAAAACAATTACTGACCTTATACGACCAGCGTTTCGTAGTAAATTGTCAAATATATCCAAATATCACACACACTCATGAAGTTATTAACATTTTAACACGAAAATTTTAATTATACCGATTTATCACGGCAATTTGAAGAGAGAGACCCTAATGTACACCGCAAACGTCTGATAAATTCGTCGAGATGAACAATGCGCACGTATTGTTTGGTGGTTTCCGCGCAAGCGACTGCGGGCGAAGTGCGGACGAAGTACGGACTGATTCAAAACTCTAACTAAAGAGACGGCGCGGCCGGCCGCGGCTACGGGCAGACGTCAGTCAGTGGGGCACAGACACAGAGGTGCGTCTGCGCAGCGGCCCACGTGACCTCCAATCCTGGGGCCGCGAATTATCAGCATCTTCCTATGACAGTTTATGTCAAATAATATCTGGCATATAAGAGGCTCAAGGCCCAATTAATAATACCTTGCTGTTAACAAACTTCTGAAACACATAGGTATTCATAATGTGAATATGAGCTTGCTTATATCTAGGTTATATTTCGTCATCTGTCTGTATGTATGTACATTATTGAGGCGTAGAACGTATGTCTACAAAGCATGTCGCTGTTTTGCGTTGTAGTCAGTATGAAAATGAAATATTAAATTATAACTATGAACTTATTTTTTGTATCTTTAAATGAACATTGAGGTCGTTAAAATAGTGACAAGAAATGTTTATGCCGGCTTCGTGTTAGCGGTGCTGGCCTCGCCAACTGTGACACGACATGTTTTGACTACGGTTACTCAATAATTGTTCATTTAGGGCGACTTGCAAGTTGCATCTATTTCTAATCTAGAGTTAGTCCTAAACACGATTTACATGTCATTCGTATATTACAATCGAGATTCAAGATAAATAGAGAATTATTTAAGTGGTGCAAGTCGTTCTTAAACCGACAAGAACGTTACATTGGTGTTTATCACTGGGTATAACTAATTAAGAGAAAATTTATCGACTGCGACTACGGGTAGGTTTTGAAAACCAACGTTCCGGTCATTTCCATGTAATTGATTACACACTGACTGCCTCGGTGGCGTGGTTGTATTTCGGTACGACTGTCGTCTTGAGGTCTTGGGTCCGATCAACGGGTCGGGCAAAGTGATATTGGATTTTTCCATATCAGCCCGGAGTCTGGAATTTGTGCCCAATATCACATCTGGTATGAAACTAAGCTCGGCGAAATGTGGGTGTACTAGTTGGTTAGTGTGCCTCTGCCTACCCCTTCGGGGGTACAGGCGTGAGCTTATATTATGTTGGTTACACACTGACCTAATAGTGGATATGGTGAATTCCATTCATTTTCATTCCATTATTCGTCGTTCACCAGAATCATGGCCACGGTTACTTTTAGTCTAGTGGAATCATGGCGAAGTTAAGCAAACCGTTATGGCGGTATTTAATTTTAAGCTTTTACAATGCAACGTGTTATCTAGTTCGGTTCAAAAATATTTATATAGGTAAGCTAAGTTTCCTGAGCTAACCCAGAATTCTGAAACTTAGTTAATTTTCAATACCAGATGTTTACAAACAAACTTTGCTATGGAGTGCTGCGCTGTAGAGATTAGGCTGAGATCTATAGAGCGAACTTCGACTAAGTCTGAGTCAAAGAAACGAACTCAGTGAGGATTTAAATCGATCTTTGACTTAGTCAGATTCATTTAGTACAAGAAAAAAAGCCCTACAAAGTCAAAGTTCGATTTAAGAATCCAAATACTCACTGAGCTTGTTTCTTTGACTTAGACTTAGTCAAAGTTCGCTCTATCGATCTCAGCCTAAGTAGTAGTTGGCTGCAAGCATATAAGACGGCTCTATCGCATAGCTCTTGCTATGCTTGTGTGATATCTCCAGTCAATATGCTCGGACTTACTCGGTTTCCAGGAATTCAATGAATGAAAGTAATATAAACGTTCAGTTCGAATATATACGACGAGTTTCAATATCTGCACTATTAATGCTTTATAGGAATTTCTCTGCAAGTTTTATGTCGTCTGCTTTTGGCGTTAGGAAAGTAATTAATTGGAATTGGAAAACCTTAACTGACCGACTTCACACTTGATACGATCGCGACCAAATTGATACGGGACCACCCTTGAAATAAGCTCTATCGAACTCGAAAAGAATTTTGAAAATCGGCCCACACTACACATTTGGCGGTGATATCGCGTAACATACATAAAAAAAATAAACTAATTTGGGGCTTTTTGAAAGTCGATCGAAAAGTATTGAGAATTTACTTCAACATCTCCTATGAGCTCAGGAACTGTATATCCATATAAAGGTCTTTTGTTGTTCGAAATGTGATATAGGTAACCACTACCTTAAATGTTCGCGGTCTTGTGGGTTTTGTTTTTAATTTTTGTATAAAGTGCTCATGAGACGTAGCGTTTCCTGCGTCGCGTGGTACAAATACTCTTTGTACCAAGGTACATTATTTTTATTTCAACGAGACACAGAGACTCGTTTCATTCATTGTGACGCCATTTAGAAGCCTTTGTATCGAGAGTCCCTGATTTATTATCTGTATATTGTAGAAGAAACTGACTGACTCACATATCAGGGTGTAGGCAAAACGAATGGAACTAGGAACGTGAAATTTTACACACGGCTTTCTTTAATACTAAGTAGTAAGATAGGATTTTTGGATATTCATCCCCTAGAGGGTGTAACGGGGGATGAAAAAAGGTTTCATCCATGTCATTTATATATTTTCTATACAAGGGTATAGAAAAATATATAAATGGCGCGTTGTAACTACTTATATATACATAGTGAGCGGTTAAAATAATATTATTATTTCACATTTAGACACTTGGGTTTCCTTCGCGGATGTCCAAGTTTCGATTAGCAAGAGTTATGACTAATCGAATTCTGGAATCGCTTTTCGAGTTCATAAAGGGGGCATATTGCATAGATTTTAGTACATTCGCACGCGACTTCTGTGAAGAGTATAATATCGCATGTCGAGAAAAAATGCTTTATAGCTAGCGAGATGGCATCACGGGAAATTTTCAATAATAGCTGGCATTACAGGAGGTCGTGGCTGCCGCTGTATGGTCATTGGTCACGTCTCATGATAGCTTCTTGCGATTACGAGCATGGACGAACTAATGCAATATTTTTTTATTCAGCTCCGTTCCTCTCCGTACAAAAGTATGCGCAAATTCTCACGAGTCCGCAAGGACCAGCAGACGTTATTCAAATAATTTTGAACAGTAGTGAAATTGCATATGATAAAGATACATTTAATTATTTTCAGTGATATACGGTCGTTGCTCGTCTATGCTGATTTTGTATATATTCAAATTCAAACCTTTATTCAGTAATTAGGCCACTAGGGACTCTTTCACACGTCGTTTGAGTCTACCGTTGTTTCGGAAATGGCCACTGGTCTGAGAAGCACCAAGAAATTCAGACGTAGGTCTTCTTTATATTATGTTGTCAGTTCCAAATTACTTAGTTATGATACTATAAAAATATTAAAACTAAATAATAACTATTATAATCACGTATTCCACGTGTCGGTGTTGTCTCGTGACACTTTCGAAGCATTTTGCAAAATATGTCTAATTAACATCGGAGAGAAACTCGACTCGTTCCACAGCTCGTTTAATATTTGTTATGTGAAATGAGAAATCTGGACCAATAATTTGAGTGTAATCAGTCACCAATAATTTTCTTTAATTACGTGTCTAATAAAAGAACGATGAATAGAAGAAGCGAAAGTAGAGGTAGTATGTTAGTATCCTGCTAAGTGGAAAACCAAAGTATCTGTCTACCCCTATGATACCGACATTATTGAGATATGTAGAACGTACATTCTATACTGTTTGTATGCCGGGGTCTACATTTAAGTGTTTCGAGGAAACTGGTGTAGATAAAGTTTTGTAAAGGGTGTCTGTCTGCTCCCGATAACCTCTCAGTATTGTACTCTCAGCATTGAACTTGGAGGAAGTACCCTAGATACCCTAGGAATGTATGAACAAAAATATTTGTACATCAAAGAGTGTTTCCGCCACGTATCCTTGTAATGGTGACCGATTACAGAGGTCAATTCTAATGGGTTATTTATAGTTAAGTTCAAACTTTTTCCTCGCACGTCGCCTTTATTTTTATAGCCTTGAAACTTTCAACCACGTCTATTTCGTTAATCTTTATGAGTTAGACGTAATAAAGTGATATATTATATATATTTTGATGTTTCTGCATTCCTTTAAAGAGATAATAGTATATAATAATGCGCCTTTGAACTGAAAAAGTCAAAGACAGCGCTCCCAAGTTCCAACACAATATAGCGACCGAGTCTCGGGGCTGTAAGTTATATAGAGGTACATAAATATGTAGATGCAATGTGTCGTCTGAATTGCACTGTGATAGGTTTTTGTTTTTCATGGTTCTAGTTGTTTGGCCAGTCATGTTTGTAAAACCCTAAAACATATGTTCCTAACTTGTTTGTATGGAAAGGAGCATTACTCGTATATTTATTTCATTATTATCTTAACTTTATTTTACTTGTACAAGAAAATCAGCCGATTTTAGTTTTGCATTATAATCTTATGGAATGGTTAATATCGATAGATATGATGACAAGTTTTATTTTAAATAAATAATATTTTATATGTAATAATATAAACAAAACTCCACTACATATACGCATTACGCACACATCGCATCGAATCTCATATTATTGGAATGCATAGGCATTCCCGGATTCCGAAATATGCCTTTATAAATTCATTCCTGTAACAGTTAGAAATTGGTGCTTTTTGAATACAGCAATACTTTTTATTTTACTGGTAGAAGCAGTTCTTTTCATGTCGTTCGCCCAGAAAGTCGAAAGTGGTGCGAAAAAGGATAGAAATCCTGTTTCGCACAAACGGCCGGTCTCAATTAATGTGTCGAGTGACTGCATATAGACTACAACCCAATAAGAACAAAGTTTGAACATGACGCCGTCAAATGACTTAATTTGATTGGTACAGTTTTGTGATCTATCTGCACACGAATCGGCATCGTTTATTGGTACCGGCGGCGGGGACATCTGATGAGCACTCTCACCTTTAGCTGCTGTATGTAGGAATTGTGCACTATTTCAGTTAGCGCTTTTCTTTATTTTTTATCGCAATGTGAATTTTAAAAATGTCGTGTATTTCAATGTATCCTGTGTTTTATACACTATTCTCTGCGGCTTTGAACCATTTTGTATTTAAGGAATAGTAGATCAATCGAAAATAAGTATGATTGGGTGATAATTAAAGTAAAAGCGTTATCTCTTACTTGATATTAATAGTACGTTGGCAAAAAGGTTAGAAGTAAAAATAATCGTAAAAGCAACAGGTAAAATTGTTGTGTCAAAAATGTACTGGTTGCAAATTGCAATCGATCAGCATGGTTGTTAAATACATATCTGGGGGGTAAATAATACTCTTACAGCAGTATTATTATAATCTTAATTCGTTTTTTTTTTTGTACGTGGATCGGTACAAGTAAGATTATAATACTTACTGCTAAAAGAGGTGGTGGTAACCCCTCTGTAATCTCTATAATAGTACTAGACAATTAGGCATTGATTGATAGATGATAATTTCATTATGACGAAAATGAACTTGGCTTTATAATATTATTATATAGAAAAAGTTTATTCATCTTTGAGTTGCGTGTTATTTGTTCGACAGGTATAATGTAGATGCTGTCCGATAGGGAAGCTACTTTGTTCGAATGCAGTCGTTTTGTTTACGTTACCCCCGATGTGTACATAAGTGTTTGTTTATTTAATTCATTCATGAGTGCGCCGACACTGCTCCTGTCTATGTGAAAAGTACAAAATGAATGAAAGCTAAACGTACCTACGTGTTGTAAACTGTAGAGCCATGCTTCAAGCTATACAAATGTTTATCTACAAAAATACTTCCCAGCATGAATGGACTGGGCTGGCGGCTGACGCTATCGTAGAAGCACTAAGTTTTGTTTCACAGAAAAACTAAGTCCTTTTAATTGCAACCTGTACCAATTATTCTTTACTACTTACCTTCAAATGTGGCAAATACGAAATAACCTATATTTATTTTGGTATTGCAAAAAAAAACACAAGTTATACATAAGCTCATGTATTAGTCTCATCTTTAAAACCCCAGAAAGGCGACACCGTTCTGTGTTTTTGGGCAGATGGCTAATGGAGCGGATAAAAAAAATATTCTTCACTTAGGGCGACTTGCACCACTATTACTGACTTACAGTTAGTCCTAACCTCCTCAAGTAAAATTGAAAAAGAAATATATGAATTACATGTAATGCATTAAATGTAATTAATTAAATGTCGTCGTATATTATCTGTAACATGATACATACATGATACATGTCATTCATATATATTTTTTTTTCAATTTAACTTGAGATAAGGACTAACTGTAGGTTAGTACTAGTGGTACAAGTCGCCCTTAGGTGGGTACATATTTGTAGTACGTTAATAAAACAAGAAACGAATACACATTGGAAAGATTGTTTCAATTTCTAGAGCACTTTAAAATATTCCAAGCAGTAACAATATTGTGTAATCCAGTGTTTACTTCACGGTGAAAGGAATATTTATTGAATGTAGAAGGAAAAGCATTTGTAAGTATTTCCTTCCAAGAATGTGAAGTATTCATCGGTTGAACATATACTCGTACGATGTTTTAGTTGAGACTTTAGACTAGAGGACTGAACTTCAATTCAGAGTGCGATCAGTGAGAGTGCCTCATGCCACCGGTGACCCATATTTATCGTCTACATTAATGCTGAGATCTATAGAGCGAACTTAGACTTAGCCCGAGTAATTAAAAAAAACAAATCAGACATTAAGCATAGTTTTACTCAGCCTTATTATGAACTAGCTATATCTAGCTAGCTAAATAAATAAATAAATAAATAAATAAATAATCAATCCGGAATCTGATGACCAATTATTGTTCGTGGGCGGTAGAGATCACTAAGGCTCAATTGCACCACTATTATTAACCTAGAGTTAGTCCTAACCGCAAGCTAAATTGACAGAAAATGTATGAATGACATGTAACTTAACTTGCGGTTAGGACTAACTCTAGGTTAATAATAGTGGTGCAATTGAGCCTTACCGTCACGTAACCTACTTGTTTATTTGCTGGCCTAATCATAACTACTATTACACTGCGGCGCGCAGCCCACAGGCCTGCTCCGCTATTGAGAGGAGTCGGTATTTAGTCTTTGACGTAGCTAAGGGAATATTCACTTTTGATTTTGAATTAGGTATTATGAAGAGTGATCGCTGAACATCGGATGACACACTTGCTACCTTTTCTATAAAAAAACATTCAGAAAGAATGCAGAAGTTTCCTCACGATGTTTTCTTTTACGGTTGTAGCAAGCGATAATTCACAAAGAGGACACACAAAATCTGCATAAAAAATACATTTTATTAACCACTACTAATATATATTGGTCCGGATGGTATTTAAAAAGCGAAATACGCACCGATTTGAGAACCTTCTCCTTTCTTGAACTGGGTTAAGAAAGTAAAACTTTTACCACATATTCACATTCAACATTTATTTGACATTTAACATCAATTGTGTAACGTTACATATAATATGTATACCATTTTAGATGGCACGATGGGTAATATGTAACTGACTAGTTTCAAAATGCAGGCGCATTTTTTTTGGCGTCGTGTTATTTCACTATTGCATTTTTCAGACAGGTACATGATTCATTATTAGATCTAGGCACCGTTGAAGAAACAGAAAGCAGTTATTACTTACATTAATGTTATATAAACCATTTCAAAGGACCCACGACGTATGTACCTGTTGTAAATGAATGGGATGAACTGAACTATAATTTTGTTACCGTAACTATGTTTCCAAATAATCATAGTGTTTACAATTCTAAATTAATCGAAACATTACTGCATTAGAAATACAATTATATCTGTGAAATTATTTTCATAGTGTGTATTCGAATGATACGCCCGCCCTATTTGATATGAATATATGAATCAAAATTAAGTGATATGAGTTATTTTGCACTTAGATATATATATTTGTATTTGATCTTTTGCATAACAGTGAGAGGTCGACTTATACTCGTACTTTTCAAACTAATATAATTCTACAGTAGTTTACGTGTTCTTTATAATTTATAGGAGATCATAGTGCACTAAACAAATCTTACTCTAAATCTTTACACAAGCATAATTATAGAATATGGACAGCGAAGTGGTCACACGGTCTGTAGATTATATTATATATTTATAGAGTAATTTTATTGGTCAACACAATATTATTCACAATATTTCTATTTAATATAAATAAAAATAATAGAAAACAACCCTTCGTCATTAAACCCACATATACTTGCAAAACATAAATTATTTAGAGTCAGTTACTTATTACCCGCATTTAAAAGTATCTTACATAATCTGATTAAAGTTATAATAGATTATCTACTGACTGATTTATAATATAATTTAATATTTATAAGGTATGTATTACAAAATGGACAGACAGTTAAATAATAATATGTAGTCACGTAATATCTAGAAAAATATTAAATGTGTGAAGGTATATTTTTAAATAAGAAAAAATGCACTGATTAAACTTCAACAATAATAGACCTGGGATCTATGGAAATAGTTATTTTAAACTTTTATTTTAAAATTATGTATTATGTATGACAACGGATTTGTAAAATTATTACAAGTATTATTTGAATCACAACAACAAGAACAACAAATTACTCATCTAACATTTAACATCAATTGTTCTTTTTATTTTTTTTTATTTGCCAGAAACATTAATAGATCATTAAATATTAATATATACCTCTACTTACATGATTGTGCTAAGTCATAAAAGACAAAAATATGTATAATTCTATATGTTATGTCTTTTAAATAGTGATTAATTGATTAAATATTTGGGTTTTAATATAAATAGTTTGTATTATAATAAATTTGAATAATGCATTAGATCTAGTATCTTATTGACCACGTGTGACCAAATTCAGAAGCAATTTATCAGCGAAATGGCATACAAAACACTGAGGACATAAAAAATTACAACGAACCTAGAAGCCATAAAGGTATCTTTAAAGTGGCTCTAAATATAAAAATAATTACTTAAAAAATTATGTACAATATAACATACAACAGAGTCCGTATCGACATATTCACTCGTGCTTTCACAATAATAATAGTAATTAAAAAATATAATAAACGAAATTAATATCACAGCAAAAAAAATTTTAAGCATCGTCACGCACGCGCGCCCTATGGTTGCTGCGCGTGGATTGTGTCACCCAGTCACGCAGGGGTCCAGCTCTAGGTAGAATTCCATGCCGGGCGACGGCCGACGACGACGTCGCGCACGGTCCCTACCTCGCATATGGTCCAAGGTCCCGTACGTACGCAGCGGCCGCCGCGCATCCCGACCTCAACCATGTCTAAAAGAGGTCCCTTCTCCAGCATCGGCGCCGGTCGGCTTTTCTGGGAGGGGTCGATTAATCATCTTCCCTGATGAATTTGATGATATCGAGTTAAAAGATTTAATTGTTGATGTAGACAATGGGCTTCCCACCGTGCTGCTCGCTGCCCTGTGTGAGGGTGTAGATTCGTTGCTAGAAGTCATTTTTTCACGTACGGCGCGAAGGTAAGGTCCGCGAGGAACCGCCTGTTCAGCTATAACGTCGGGTATGGCTCCCAACAAGTTCTTCTTCTCTTTATCAGTGTGCGTTATTTCAGCATATAAGTGTATTGCCATATCTAATGGCTCAAAGTACTCGTGAGCTAAAGCTGGTTGACGGTTGTAAGGGGAAAAGGGCATCAATTTATCCAGTGATGGGGCCCTTGTGCCTACACTAATCATCTTTTTATTATTTCGCCCGACACGGGGTGGGGTGTTCTGATATGGAAGTTCATATATATTTTCTTCTATATGAGTCGTAACAGGTGTATTTGCAGGACATATTCCCATTTCCTCCATCTTTGCAATTTCATAGAGATGTTCAATCATCTCTCGTGCTTCCATATAATTGTCTGGAACCTCCAGCTTTTGCTTCAGATTCTCGAGGAGTTCTTTGGTCAATTCCTCTGGCAATGTTTGAGTCGTTTTATCCAATACTTGGATAGGCATTTCCTGTAGAGAAGTTTCTTGTAAGATCTCCTGAACTCGTGGTTCATTCAGACGATGTCTTTCTGAATACTCATTCACCGAAAGTTGAGAAATAGACCGTGCATTGTCAAGACCATTTCCTCTACCACATGTACAAAGTCTGTCGCAAAGAGAACCGCATGAAGAATTAGAGGATAGTAGAATGTTCTTAATATTTCGACAATATCCTTCTCGCCTTAAACATTTTATAAAGGTGATCAGCATAGCAATAAGTATACATCCAAGGACAGTCACAATGACAATGCCAATAACTTTCTTATCTCTATCACCCAACATAGGTTCGTCGTCTTTTTTATGAGGAAATCTAGGATTTTTAATTTCTCGCGTTTGTTCAACTTTCTGTAATGCTTCGCATTGGACCTCATCAGGGTTGCAAACGCCATTGATGAACTTCGGAAATTTCATATTCTGTTCTGGCTCGTTGAAACAACGTGCGAAGAACTCATCTACAGTGCAATAACTTTCTGCTATGTAGGGCTCAGCCGAGCGGACGCCGAGACCGCGTGCCAGCCACTCTGTGATGTTACAATGACAATTTTGTCCATAATAATTATTTTTATATACTATGTTCTTCGCCGCATTATCAGCAACTTGCCCAATAAATGCAAGGCTGTTAGGGTGCATCGTTTCGATTTCATTTTCGTTAAACACAAATTCGTGTATGTGTAATGCATCGGGCGTGACAATTGCGTATGGAACGAGTTCATCGAATTTATTCCTTTCTAATCGCATTTTGTTCCAAGATGAAAACTCAAAACCTTTTTCCATAAATCTGTGGAAAGTGCAGTCAGTGATTTGGACTACTGCAATAGTTGTGTTAATAGCTCCCGAGTCAATATGGTCAAAACTGAAAAGAAAAGAAAACATCTTTATTATGTTTATTATTAATAGATTGTTTTTGTATTTGAAATTTTCTGCAGCGGTTTCATAGCCGGAGGTTACTTGTTGGGTGTCAAGAATTCCAGGCCAGGCAATTACAATATGTGTTTGAATTTTAAATACAAATCACACATGAGTGGTGAGTGAGGCGAGGTGGCTTGGCAGATAAATAAAGTCATAAGCTTTGATTATAGCATGAGATGTGCCAGATTTAGTTAATTGGATATGAGGTTTCGAGAAGGAGTGTCTGAGTGTTATAATCTGTGGTCTTGGCTACAATTTCCTACAAAATGAACTATATGTATAGGTATATTTACCTGTTATTGGAGAAATTTAGACTAACGATAGCTGATTGTATAGCTTTAGAATTCATTTGTTGTATTTTGCAACCAATCAAGTGCAGATTGTATATCAAAGATTTCGGCGCGAATGCTTCTTCCTCTATGAGATGAAACGCACAATTGACAGCCATCACAATATTGTATGTATTTGCAGTAAAAGCTCCTGAGCGTATTCCTCGAACGTCTACAGACTCTAAATACACCCTGGCTGCCGAAGATCCAAAACTTTGAGCAGGCAGCTCCGGAATAGACGTGTTAACAAGCTCAACCTAAAAACAAAAACACGTACTGTCATATTCAAAAATACAAAAAATAAATAATAAAAATTCGCAATTGCTGTGCTTCAGCTGTTACAAAGTCGCAGGGCAACATACAAACGAAAACTATACTGACCGACATGCCAGGCCCATGTTCACCAACATTAGCAGCAGATGGATCCAATGCGAACGACCCTTGGCCTAGCTCTAGCTTGCGGACGTTGATCACGCTGATGGAGAGGAGCCATGAGAACGTTTCGCCCGCGAGGGACACGAAGTCGCAGTGTTTTATCGTCACCGATAACGGACCTGAAATCGATAAACAAACATGATCAGTTTTCACGACATCGAGAAAAACCCGTTTCTACCATAAAGAGTAGTTGAATGTCTTCGGAACGACGACCTCGTTTTCGAAAGTAAATGATTCACGCACCTCGTAAAATTTATACCCGTTGTGCACTATTAAATTCAATTATTAAAAGAAATTATTAGTCCCTGGATGCAGGCCGTTTCGGACAAGTCGATCTGCAAATCTGGGGAGGCCTATGTCAAGCAGTGGACGTCCTGTGGCTGATGATGATGAATTGTACCTAATCAAATATTTTAACTGACGCTTTGAGAGTTTGTTTGAGACCTTTCATTGTCCAACCAATATGTCTGTCAACTCATTACCTACATCAACGTCATAAAATAATCTGATTGTCAGCAAAATCGTACCTAGTGTCTAATACACATACATAAATACAAGATTTTAAACTGGACTCCCTTGCCTTATGAGTCATTATCCTGCTGAACGAATACCGAGTCGGAGAAATCGTGTATTTATAGAACAAGAAGTTGTGGACGGACGCTCCCTACAGTCCACCTATCGACTTGGTGTCCTCAATTTGGAATAAAGTCAACTAATTATGACCCTTATTGCGCAGCCGTTTTCAATAGCTGCTGTACGTATGTATCTAACAGGGCGAGAGTTTTGAATGCATCCCAGTTCTTTGGTAATTAGCACCGATATTGCTGCATCAGTGTTGAACTTTGGAAATATTAACAAGTAAATAAAATCTAACGTAACGGTAAGGTTGGACGGACTGCGGACTGGGACGGCTCTGCTAAGATCACAATACACACTAAGTGTGTTAATATTGCAAATTAGTATTATTTTATTTTAGAATTTTTAGTTAATTGGCAAGGGCTTCTTGTATTGAAGATGTCGTCAATCAAGTTAAGATAGCATTGATATCATTGAAGTACCTCGGAGATCCGTGTCTATTTGTTTCATATGTACCGTTTTTTTTAATTATTCTTTTAATTGATTAAAATTGATGCTTATATCCCCGAATTGGTAGGCAAAGTTATAATCATTAAACCCAAACTTATATTTTCATACTGTGATATTATAACTATGAACCAAAATACCTCGACGAATTGTGTGTTCTTGTTCGCTAGTGCGCCTCTGCCTACTTCTTCGAGGATACAGGCGTGAGCTTATGTAACCCTCATACTATAGAGTATAGACAATTCGAAACTTAAAATTCGAGCTCAAATTGTCTCAATAGTTTCATTAGATCTTTACATTCCAGGTTTTTACATTTATTTCACTACACCAAGACGCGATTAATATAATGATAAAGAAAAGTGCATGAAGTACTTATTTAATTGTGAAACTTAAGCGCCAAGGTATACTACAAAACAATACTTCAGGGAACATCCAATAGCAATAAGCAGAATTTCGCTATGCAAAAAACACATTTATACTGGGTGTTTTATAAAGTTGGTACCAATAACAATTCCACATCCAGGGAGAACAATGTAAAGCGGAATGGTAAAGTTAAACATAAAAATTGAACTAAATTCTTTAAATCAATTATTAAGCAAGGGATTTTAAAATCAGAATGCGACCTTTAAATCGTTGCAATTAGAATGGGATTGGCTTTGTATATGCTAAAAATAATTAATTACCCCATATGCGGTTTGCAAATGTACTGCAGCGGACCCAATGACCCCAAAAAACAAGTTCGTCCCAAGTTCAAGTTTCCGTTAATCAAAAATTATGAGCCCTTACGAAATTTTAAACTTTACCCCTAGATTGCTTTCTATCCTCTCTTTAAGTGTAGTTATTATTGATACCAATTCTACCTCTATAAAACAACCTGTTTATACCAGTATTATATAGGGATAAGGTTTGTAAGTTTCTTTGTAGAAAGTGATCTCTTAAATTACTGAACCAATTTTGAAAATTCACCAGTAGAAAGCTACTTTTTTCTTGAATGACATAGGCTACTTTTATCCCGGAAAAAATGATGTATCCCGTGAGATATCCTTGCGAACGAAGTCGTGGGCAATAGTAGTAATATACTAAATAAAAAATATATAGACACTTAATGTGTAGTGTGAATGTATTTCGCCGAGCTTAGTTCCGTCCCAGATGTGATAGGGGGCAAGCCTATCGGCATATTGGACACAAATTCCAGACTCCGGTCTGAGAAGTTAAAGGTGAACTGTTCTTAAAATGTATACACGCAAGCAGGGTTGCAAGTAAAGGCTGGCGCAAAAGATAAATAAGTTTATAATAATAACAAATTATATCTAAATCAAACAGTTACACACGTATGTAAAATGATTACATACAGCGATAGAGCAAAATTAATATGATTTACGTGATCCGAAACAAAGCATACCTACTTACAGTAATATTTACATACGTATTACTATCAATTAGTTCTTGACTGTTTAAAACATTACATCATGTATTGATATAACTATGTTAACGGTCCCACTTAAGTTTCACCTAAGTAATTCCCTTACCCACGTTAATTTTACAAGTATGCATGAACATATGCATGCGCAGAGTAGTATGTGTTTCACGAACGACGGGGACACAGAAATAGTCTAGCGTTAGTCATCGAATACACTGAGACCGAACGCGACGTGTACTGTAGTCTGTATACATACCGAATGCTTCCTCACTTAAACATATTGATAAATCTTCCTTATCGAAAATGACGATTAGAAATAACTAGAAAAGCTACCACTTCTTATCTTTAACCTAGGTCATAGTCCGGTTTCTGTTACAATCCTTTATGATAATTTTATTATCTCAGCTTTCTTTTAGACGCTTGTTTCCACATAATCTTGAATGGCAACGTACATATTTTAAAGTCTTTAAATCCGTACTAAATGGTCCCACAGTGTTGCTATCTGTATGCATCATCGAAGCTGAAACCATTACGACGAAACACGACCATGTGTTCGCATTTATAACTCGACATTATTATGTTGATTTCTAGGTAATAAAATGCATCGTTTCTTAACGTCTCGCAATTAAAATACGCCAAGGATAACTTCTCAGATGTTTTGTAAACGGTAGATAAAGGTACTTTTTGATCAATATTGATAATATCACCTTGAATCTAATTGATAAACTCTTTGTAGAAACTTATTTAAGCCCTTTTCTCACTACCATGTTGCGGTATGGCAGAGGGTAGTGGGCGAGTACGCCATTGATACATCATACAACTGCACCGTATCACAGAATATGCGATAATTATCTCAACCGGGCTTATTAGTCACTTGATTATAACGTCTCAGTGAAAATATTGTGCCTAACTTCGATCAACTGGAGTAGATGACTAGGAGTTCTTTAAGCTGTCACAGCTCACATCAAGCTCGCTATACATTTTTCGTAATGTACTTGTTAAACTATGCATGTGGATGGGCGTTTTTGTGTCTGACAAACGGTTAAATATCTTCACGCTTTTTATAGATGACCCGATTTTTTTATCATAACATCAACATTTCCTTATAGTCTATTTTTAGTAATGTATGGAACATGAAGCGAGCCATTGGGTTTTGTTTAACGCAAGTCGGGCATGCATAAAAAATAATTATAGGTGTTAAGAAATTATATTTTGAATTCGCAGGTTCTGAACAAAACCTGAACCGAAACTGTCATTAACGAAATTTCAATCATTTTGAAATGTAAAATATTTTATATTTAACTTGAAAAAAAATCTTTGTACTTATACGTCATGTTATGTGTGAGATTACATAACATAAGCTCACGCCTGTATCCCCGAAGGGGTAGGCAGAGGCGCACTAGCGAACTAGTACACCCACATTTCGCCGAGCTTAGTTCCGTCCCAGATGTGATAGGGGGCGAGCCTATCGCCATATCGGGCACAAATTCCAGACTCCGGGCTGATATGGAAAAATCCAATATCACTTTGCCCGACCCGGGGATCGAACCCGAGACCTCAGGACCGTAGTCGTACCGAAATACCACCACGCCACCGAGGCAGTTCGGAGGCCCAAATATTTTTTGTAATCCCTATTCTTTTTTTTTATTGTGATAGTCAAAGGCTTTACTGTGCTCCTAAGTCCTGACATAGTTCGATGTCCACGAGTGACGGTAGTCGGTAACCTGCAGTTGCCGAATGGTTCTTTTATTTTGACAACTCCGCCTGATATCGAAAACTTAGCAATAAGTACAATGTTGGAGAAAATTTATTTTGAAACCAAATACATAGAATGGTTGAATAGATTATCTATTTGTTGCAACAAGCAACTTCGCCAGCGTGTAAATCAACTCTAAAGTTTTTCCAAATAAATAGTGACACACCGACCGACATGTCGAAATTATAAGGGTTTCCTTTTATTAATTGGGCTTCGAAATCTTGAAAACCCTTAAGAATCTAAGGTTATCTCCGTTTCTTTCAGTACATTGTGGAAAAAAAAAAACAATTTTTAATGAAAACGGTTTTAATATCTCCAAACACTTAAATAAAATATTATGATTAACATAAAATTTGTATTATTTTTATTGTAATTAAAAAAATTGGATGCCATTAAAATTAAAAAAATAGCTGTTCAAATTTGGCAATACCTCTAAAGGAACAAATCGAGTTAATACGTTAGTAACATAATCTTTCGGCCTGTAGCATTTCAGTTAAGTACATATCCATAGGCGAGTTTACGCACTTAATTGCCGCATGCGAGTTGGATATTTCCTTTTCTATGCGTTGCACATGACATGTGGATTATTTTGATACTGGTGTATTTTGAGGGGCCGCAAGCTCGCTTCCTGTATGGTCGGCTCGCTCCCGCTGAGCTGACCGCTTTGTTTAATTTTATGCACAAATAGGTAATGATTTTGGTTATCCGCGAAAGTAATAAGTATTTTAGTATGAGTATGTTCTCCAATTAAATCATACTGGTTTTATGATAACGGAACATATTCTATAGTATGTGTCCAAGTTAAAATGTATTTGTAGCTTTGAAACCGCCGAGTGAGGGTAATTATAATCATATTGTAAAACATCATAGAGGTATAAAGAAATAGTCAGAAACGTTCAATAGAGTGTCTGAAATTGCTCTAACCCTGACAATATTCACGTAATATAACTTCCAACTGAACCAATGAGATTTTTAAGTATTGATATTATTTTTCGCATTATTAACCATTGTAAACACATAACTCATAAACTTCTGCTATTGTGTATTCAACACTGCAATAGTGACACAAAGAATCAAATGTTCAACCAAAAGACGCGGCGTTCGTTGGTGTCGCGTGGCGTTGCGTCAAGTACATGGTAATATCATATAATAAATGTAGAGTTGGCGACACAACGCGAAAGCTTTAGCAAAATAATTCCACTGTTATTATAAGAGATACATAATTATTATTGTTGATGACGCGTGCGTCCTCTGTGACACGCTAAGATAGAGCGTCTGCGTCGGCTCACGAGGCGCTTGCTTTTGTTGATTCGACATAGAATTTGGACCTATTATATGAAACAATGTGAAATCGGGATATAAAACATATCTAAAAGATGTCTACAAAAGATTCTGGCAGTCTCATCAGTAGAAATATACTGGACAATGATATACATAATATTATACATACATAAGAGGAGGAGCAAATACGTGAATGTTCTGGGTTTTTACAATTGCATTCAAAATCGCTGTGTAGCAGGAGCATATTATCATTAACCCGTCGCAATTTGTAAGGTGACTTAGTTATATCAAAAATAGTAGTGTTTTTCCTCAACGACACAAAGCTTTTATTTGTTTCTGGTTTTGTTTTTGTATTCTTATTCTTTTCGAAGTTTTCCTCAAACAGTAGGCAGTGACAAGTTGTGCTTTGGCTGTGCTAAAGTCCATGAGTGGCGGACGGCGATAGTCGCATACTATTTTAATAACACAGTTATCTGATCCATTTAGTCTTACCCCCTTATTCATAATAACTTAGTAGAGCGTAAAAAGACCGCAAAAGTACGTTTCATAAAAATTGTATTCATAATGCCAACGTTCAATAGTGGAAACATGGCCGATTCCGATCAGCTGTTTCAAGTTTGATGTTCTTTCTTAATGATATTAATTTTTTATAGTCTACGACCCCATCTAAGATTGATATATATATTTTATTAATTGTTTGGAAACGATTAATAAAAAATATATAGCCAAGACCTCGTATCTGTTTCGAAGCTTGCCAGAGATAAAAATAATATTTTTTCTGTAACCAGCAACATTGTATTCGATAAGCATATATAGCATATTAGGTCTGTTTTTGCTAAACTAGGCAAAATTAGGGTTATGCTTTCGATAAGACCAAGATTTCATTATGAATAAGGCGGTTAATCTGTATGTCTTCGCCAATAATATTTTGTAACCAGAAAAGGGTGATCTCAACCAGTTAGCACATTTTTATCTTTCTAAATGTACTTGAAAACAGCCATATGTAATCATAGCTCAGCCCAGTTCTGATTCACTTTGATTAGGTATGCTCATATTGAGTTAAAACATGGTCGTTAGGTGCATAAAAAGCTGGCACAGAGTTTTTACTATTTTTTGTTTGTCTGATACGAGACTTGCGTCACGGTCGTCACAGCTTCTGTCCACATGTCGAGTCGAGACTCGAGACGAGTTCATGTGCCGGAGCCCGCAGGCGGCATGGCAAGCCGATACGTTGATTACGTTGGCATCGCTCAGTCGTGTCCGTGTCGCGTCGCATCGCATCGCGCCGTGCTGTGCGTTATACACAGGAAGCATTCATTTAGATATTTGGGCGGGTGACGCGACAGACTTTGATTCTTTATTTGTGATACTTTTATTCCATGAACTTCTACGAATTTTTAACAAGGGATGTTACGATTTGATAATTAGGTGCCTATGTAAATAAAGTTAAATCTGGATTTTGATATCTTAACCGATTCAATATCTTAGCGAATCAAATATCAATCGTAGGTCACTGACAGAGTAGAGAATTTAGTCCTTTTAAAAAACAGCAAGTTTATAACGACTTGTTATAACGAGAGCAGAAAACTGTCAGTGTCGAAGCAGCATCATACTAATTATAAATTAGTATTTTATGATGATGTACCATAAGTAACAGATTTTTGTTGTCTCTCTTCCTCTAAATCAATCTATCCCAAAGTGGGCGATAACGCCCCCTTATGGTCGCTGCACCTAAAGGGCCTTAAGAGACACAAAAAAAAGGGGATGTCCGCTGATATAGCTCACAATAATGTATTTAATTTGAAGTTATAGTGGCGCTAAAATAATTTATTTTCAAAGTGGGCAGTAAAGAAAACAAGCTTGAGAACCTCTGCTTTAATTGGACCATAAGCTAAATATCGACGAGGAGTATAATATGATATATCTTCAAAATCAAAGCACTCGCATTTTCCTTAAGAATAAAAATGATTTATTTGGCTCATTGGTCTAGTGGCGACATATTTAACATCGTTAGGTAACGTGATTAAAATTACGAGTCTAAATTTATTTTTGTCAAATATAGCTATATATTCGCCATATAAGTGGAAGCGTTTAAGTAGGAAGGCGGACCCAGGCAGAAGGCCGGAATAACGCCAGGCAGAAAGAAAGAAGATTCGCCCTCATGACGTGAAGGGATGGAAATAAGCGTGTGATACGAGCGTGAGCGTATGTATGTTTTTATATATCTTATATTTCGATAACTTTCATGCAATTAAAGTAGATAGGTAATTGAAAGCGTGTGGCATGTAGTCAGCATGTATGCAATCTGTTATATTAGTTTTTTATATAAATATCATTAGTAAAGTTATAAGGCCGCTTGTAGGACACTAAGTTACTAATGAAACCAGTTCTATGAGTTTACATCCTGTGTCGTGTCGTACGCAATAAATTCAGTGTGCACCAGTTGTACCACTAGCTGGTCTTATAATACTATTATACATATTATATGCATATTATACAAAATACTTGTTAATACGTATTAAAGAATACTTATTATATTTTTTACTGATGGCTTATTGATGAGTTTTAATAAAGTTTTCGAGATGTCAGGTCTCTACCATTTGGCCTTCCTATTACACAATATATTTCTTCATTAATATGAATAATAGATTAATTATTATTTTTATTGATATCAGTTTTTAACCCTATATATTATCTTCAACCTAAGATAAGGGCTATAATAAGAACGGCTCACGTCCCTTTCTCCTATGATATTGGGTTCTTTAACGTGAAGTAGCATTGACGCAGGCCGGCATTATTCTGGCGACCATTCATAAACTATATTTATCGACTGGACTGCACTGCGCTTGCCATCACTAGCTCACGCCTGTATCCCCGAAGGGGTAGGCAGAGATGCACTAGCGAACTAGAACACCCACATTTCGCCGAGCTTAGTTCCGTCCCAGATGTGATAGTGGGCGAGCCTATCGCCATATCAGGCACAAATTCCAGACGGGCTGATATGGAAAAATCCAATATTACTGTGCCCGACCCGGGGATCGAACCCGAGACCTCAGGACGGTAGTCATACCGAAATACAACTACGCCACCGAGGCAGTGAATAATATAATTATATTATTTTTGATCAAATCCGAAGTTTCATTCAGTCAAGGTCTACATGAAATATCTCCTTACAAAGATCAACTACTGTCTTTCGTTAATTAGGCCACCTTAGATTTGGGTGTTAACGCGCTTTATATTTACGTAAAAATGTAGATGTTTACTAAATAGTATATAAATTATACAACGGAAGTGGCCGTTTTATAATACTCTTTAATAGGCGAATGACGACATTAATTTCTAACGAATAGTTACCTAATCTTCTCTCATTATGGACTATGTTTTGTGTAAACCATTGCATACATAGTTTTGGTGTGTTGTTACTTACGTATCACTCGGATGCAAAGACCACACAATTGATACAAATAAATGCGGTCCACCTAGTTGAAAATTGGACGAACGAGCCGATAATCGTGGCCATCCGGCGCGGCCGGCGACTTACGTTTAATGCCGGGTACACACCGGCCGAACGAAGGCTAAATAATCTATACCTGTTGCGTTCACACAAACAAACTTTCACTGTTGTGTGAATGAAACAGGCATAGATTCTTTCGCCTTCATTCGGCCGGTGAGTACCCGCCATTGCATACACCGCTCACCGCGCCACGCCGCCCGCCCCGCGCTACTCTACCAAACCGGTTGTCTTACACTAAACAAGTAAACACCAAACAATCACACTGTGATATTTACATCGCCGCGTAAGTCGTAACCTCAACGAAAGTGGTACAGGATATAAGCTTTATAATCTGAGGCACATTCCACTTTCAGTATTGCCCTTATAGAATGTAGAGCACTGTAATTGTAAAGGTAGACTATGATTCGGTATCGTACTGCCTTTAATTTTTGAACACGACTCTCACAATTTTTAGGGTTTCGTAGCCAAATGGCAAAAATGGAACGTTTGTAATTTCGTCAGGTGCATCCGTTTGTGACACCAATTTGGTTAGAAATTGTTTTGTTATATTGTGTTATATATGAACTGCTAACCAAAAGTAGAGTGAAATTAACACATATAACTGAGCGAAAATGTACATAATAATATGAATTATCTATTGTTAAGTCTTTAAAAATTATATTAATGTTTATTAATATTACATAAATCACATAAATAGTATAAAACAAAGTCGCTTCCCGCTGTCTGTCTGTTCCTATGTCCCTATGTATGCTTAGGTATTTAAAACTACGCAACTTATTTTGATGCGGTTTTTTTTAATAGATAGAGTGATTAAAGAGGAAGGTTTATATGTATAATACATGCATAAATTCATCCCCTAAAGGGATGTAATGGGGGATGAATGTTTGTCAAGACTTACGCAAGCGTAGCCGCGGGAAAAAGCTAGTAGTTAATAAATTGTCAAAAGTTAGTTTCCACATAACGATTACCATGTTCTTATAATAGTATGTATGTACGCTTGCTTTGTATAATATATTTGTTATGTAATAAACGAATAACCAGAGTTTGAATTTGATTCAGATATTTGTTTGTGTATAATCCGGGGAATATTACTAAATGCCATATATATATTTTTAATAAACTAAAAATGTATAGAAATAAATAGACTTTCTGATATAGTATTATTGCTAATTAAACGGAGTAAACTGACATTTCCAATGTTGCCACTTTTTCATGAAATTTAAATAGTGCTGCGGTAAAAAGATGAGGATTATTTATACATTTCAATTCAGTGAACCAATTCATTCTTTCATTTTCTAAAGTCCAACTCAAAGTCTTAATTCCTGCCTAATGTGTAATTAGTATTGCATGGCTACTGAATTATAGTCATAGTAAATCACTGCATGCTAAGTTATGACATGTTTGCTGGAATTATAGTAATGGTTCATTATAAACGAAACTTACAAAAGAAATTAATGTGCCTACCATAATATTTCTCAAATAATAAAAATAATATTTGTAATTTTCAAATGTATAATTTCGCGTATCAGTTGTGATTATTTACGCAAAATTATTTATATAGACATTTAGTCAAAGGTTAAGCTGAAATTTCTAAAAATAAGCAATAAAATTCTAATTTTGCAAGATATGGCTGAGTTAATGTTTCTTTGAATGATAATAAATTAGCTAGATCAATCACTATGTTTTGAAAGTAAGCAACATTATTTTGGAAAGTGACATTTCGATCTGTCAGTTTACTCCGTTTAATTAGCAATCGGACTTTAGTAAATTTTCGCTTATCTTTTCGTTAAGAATAGCCTGTCACTTTTTTCTTGCGTTACATTGTTTAAACATGAAAGGGATAACCTATGGTTAAATATAAGCGGCGCTTAAATGTTTTTATAAGTAAAGGGCTATATGTTTATTGTTGATGTTGATTGCACGGTGCTAATAGCGCGCAGGGCACAGCGCGCTTGTTTTATAATCGCCGTTCGAAGCGGCATACTTCCGTTTTTTAATAATACATCAATCCAGGACCATATTGGGTGTACGCATCCGCGGTTCCGCTGCGCAGCGTTGGTTATTTTTTATTGTATCGTGGTGACAAGTGACACGGCTGCGGTGCGTACAAACTCCGAAAGCGGTGAACGCGATGGAATCGTACTCATACCCTCGACTCTCGACTCTCGAGTATAGTCCGTACGGTTACACTAACCGGTCATGCGAGTGACGCGGGTCGGCGCCCGTCTTTCATCGCTGTTTAAGGAAATCGCGATACCTGTACCCGAATCGTGGGACGCTGTTATGAATAGTTAATTTTGAACTTCTAGTGAATTTCATTCAGTACAATAGTCACGCAATTACCAGATATTTTTTCTAATCTCTATTAGTCGGATCAATGATAGATTTAATTTATTGATAAGTGAAGTCGTACTCCTTTATTATTAGTACTCATTACTTTATATTATTATGTGTGGTTTGTTTTAATTGCATCATTAGTATGCAGGTCACTTACGCTCTGAGAATCGGACGATTTGTATTATACAGTTGATTTGTCTATTTCGATGGTAGCTGTTAAGCTCCCGCTGTTCGTTACGACTTACAATGGAACCGTTACCTAGTTGGTTCTCCAAAGTCAAAAGAGATTTAAAAGAACATCATCAGTGAATACCACTTCGACGTAGTTTTGGCTGCGGAACCCATAGTACTCAGTCCTATCAGTTTAACTATAATAGAAATAAGGCAAGTGTAGAGGTACTACTGACTTCTCGGGTCTTCGTGTCCATCATTATATCAATTACTTTGAATAATACCTACTTAACATCATTATGATGCTAAGTAAACCACATGTTTAATTTTTCTGTCAATATATCATGCAAAACTCGCCTCGCTGTAATATAGGTCTCTAGTCTTCCTATACAAAACTTACAACTTGTGATACCTACTGCTAATTATTTACATGCCGCGCTGTGGTCCAAATACTACTTTTATACATATAATAAAATATATTAATAGTCTGAATATTTATTCAACCTTCTGCAATCAAGCCTACCAATCAGCTTGTGATATTTTAAACAGTTTCATTTATCATCAATGCTCGTTGAATATTTTCATAATAATATCGGAAGCGAAATCGATACGGCAGCGCTATTCGGTAAGTATGAGAATTAATAAACATAGATCAAATTGAGTCAGGTCTAGCTTTAGCACAGATTACAGAAATAAGTAGGTCGCGGTATGCAAACGCTGGTATTAACGTTCGCTTAGCAAAGTGTAGTGGTAAAACTTACCTTGCACTTTGAAGAAGGCCGTCTCCTCCATGCGCACCAAGTCGACGTCGCGTATGTCGAGGTAGAGGTTTACCACGTTGATGTTGACGGCAGTGAATTTCCTGATCACGAGCAGCTTCGGTCCGGTGATGCGCACGTGACGGGCGTCTTTCAGCCGGCTCATGGAGTTGGGTCCAAACATGATTGCTTCCGCTCCGGTCAGCGTCAGTTCCGTCATGGAATCAGGTAGATCGCCCTCCAAAATGTCGAATTTCTGTTGATAAAGTTTATAACATTACAAATGCTGTAAGTAGTAGAGATTGATTTAATTTTGATTGAGCTTGTTCAACATTGTTTAGTTTTTCCTTAAATCAATCCTTAATTAACTATATGTTTAACAGGCACATCATTCAGGTTTCTGCTAAAAACCGCGTTGCATTGACAAATAACAATGTATTACTTAGTAATTCATTATGTTGATTCATTTATGTTTAAATGTACAAGTGGTGGTCGAATAATACCTACCGAGGTATTTTTTATTTATAACAGGTATTAATTTTTGCTATTTCGATTCGGGGAATTATTACTTTAGTAACAAGGGCTAAACGCGGCTTGACGGAGTGCGGGCTTGAGAGTTCTTGGCATTGCGCGGTACGCAGAGAGGTGCCATTCTGGACGTCGCGTCAGGTGTGTGTCTAAGATGTTTTGTGACATAAAGGGTATAAATGGATTGCATGTTGGAAGTGGACCTGTTGGAAGTGGACTGCATGGGATATAAAATTAATATTCAGCGAAACAGGGTTTTTGTTGCTGAAAAATTGTCATTGATCGAAGAGATTAAGCATTACTAGAGGGGCTATCATGCAAACCATACAAAAAATTGAACTCAAACGTCAGCATCGCCGTCTACCACTTGTTACAATGCGAGGGCGCTTATTACAATTTACACCCTAGAATGTTCTGTGAATGTTCAAGAATCACCTATGACAGTTTTATTGTCCTTGACCTTGCGCGCGTATGTTTCAAATACGACTGAGTGACTTATGACCACCACGAGGTCACAACTTTTGGACCACAAGTTTCATACTGCTTTCCCGTCTATGTGCTGTTGAATGTCTTTGACATTGGTATTTAGGTGTTTGTGAACTTTCAGTTCCTTGCTCGTCAAGATAGTTACCTCGAGATTGATCTCCTTAGACGTTGGCACTGCCTTTGCGTACATATGTATGTATATACTACAAAACGTGGTGTTCAAAATAACTTTTCCGAGTTTGTAATCAAACCATTCTGTATTAGCAACATGTTAATTACAACACGCGTTATTATTTGACCTTTTCTTAGAATCACGAATGAAACACACACCTTCTAAGTGGTAAACAATAAATGTTCTGTTTTTGACGATATGTTTGAAAACAATGATTTCATGTTATATTTTGTATGAAATACCATACCAAATAATGTTTTATGGGCCATAACATTATGATATGCTATTTATATTTGACATGTAGCTTCGCGGTATCGTTGCTATTTGATTGGTTGTTATTCATAGCCTCCATCGATTTAATATATGCATCTATGTAAATAATATATCGATGATAGCCTCCATTACACACTTAGTTGACAATCAATACGGTATTAATTTCTTAGTGAGTGTTGAATTAAAGCCGCGTGTCCTGCACTAACACTAAACACCTATTCGAAACATGGTATTTCTAACATTTTTTGTCTCTGGTCCATTGTTACATGAGCAGGAGACAATGAAAATCCTTGTTTTGTGTAGGTGTTTTTAGTGTTTTATTTAAAAAAAATAACATGTGCAGGAGATGCGGCTTTACACGAACAAAATAATTTATTTGAATTTAGTTTTCGCACTTTATAATTTGTGCGCAATTATGAATCAGACACGCTAAAATTTGGTTAGTTCAAACTTCAATTCGACGATTGGCTCCAAAGTATATAGATACAATAACCAGTTTGTTCGGGTTTCGTGATAAAGTTCGTAAGCGAGTTGCAGTACAAGTGCACGCGATCAACACTTAAAGTTGATGATGACTTAAAGTCCCCCCGCCGTTGTCTCAAACATGTTTTGGCAGACCCCAACGATCCGATTACAGTAACTGTTGAAATAGCACTTTCCTCACTCAATACCAATAATAATGTATCTTCGAACACTAGACCTAAACACCGGACCCGCCCGAGAGTCCGAGGATCTTATACAGCAGGCCTACATACAGCACATATATACGACCTCTAACTTTAGTCCCCAGTGAAAAAGGCGCTTCTGTGTAAAATCGCAGTCAAATCAAAATATTTCTGGCTAGAGCGCCATAAGCGCCAGCTATAATTTCAGGTGAAGTTGTGAAAGCAATTTTAGCTAACAGTACAAATCCATTCGAAAAAAAACATTTAAAGTAACCAACACCCGGTGGTCTTAAACAAGGGGTCCCAGGCGTCATGGCGGATACGGGCAGATGATTAAATTACCCATCGAGTGGGGAAATCATATGACGGAACATCTACTTACTTTAAACGCATCTACTGGCTCATTATGATTTGTTGTTGTCTCATAATATATCGACGGTCATCGACGTTTAAATGATATTAGTCACTTGCGAATTGTGGTATTATGTCGTAGTGATTGTTGGTCATATTATTATCAGACTACAGACATGAGTTCGTCTATAAAACACTTTGTATTTCTAACCATCTAACGAATTGTAATATATAACATATGTTAGTTTTCTTTACTAATAGTCAACACCACACAACCGTGTATGATTAATTTAACATTAGCTTATTCCTGTAACTATTATTAGGCACAAACATTTTTTTAAAACTCTATAATTGACCTGAAGTTAACGCATTTATGTAATTTTATTTTAAAGTGCGAATGGGACTTGTTAATTCTTAAGATTTAAGCTTAATTGAACAATACCTACTTATATTTTGATCCTAAAATATAATAAAGTAATTACATAGCTGTTCAATCGGCACAAACCGCCCAGTCGTGCTTTCATAGCTAAAGAGAGAGTGAATTACTTTCAACTATTGTTCTAGAGACCGTGGTCAAAACTCAATCGACTATTTCCTTCCCGGCATGTTTATCTAATTCCAAATGGCTCCTTGTGCATTGTTATCGAATTGTTGCGGCCACTGCCACAGATAACGCAGTCTTAGTCACAGTCACAAGTCACAACTCACACGCGCGTATTGCATCTTAACATATTTTGTTTGTTTTCAAGCGCGACTACTGTTTCAACTACAGGCTTCTGATATTCCGAACGCATTTGTGTACTTACTACAAAACATGCTTAAATGAATCTACTATGCAGTAGTCACTTATGATGTGTGTACGTTTGACACCGTACTACATCGTACTAACATAATATGCCACGCCTACACACTGTACAGACAATATTAGTGACAACCTTTGTGCTCGAACACACGTCTTGGATATCATGTAGGTATATACATTGTCTCACCGCTATGAGGTCAATTTCTATAGGTAATTAATCTTGTCTTACTAGTAGTAATTTTCACTTGGCTAAGATCACCAAGTAATTAAGGTAAGTTGTGATTGAAATTGCCAAGTAGAGGAGCTCTAAGGGTGCGCTCTATTGTCTCTGCGTCAGTGTCATAGCCTTTTGTCACTATAAGGCAGTTCCGCTCAGAATACAGGCCAATTAATATCGTTTCATGGTTCAGCGAAATCGGTCAAGCTGGTTTTCAATTGTGGAATTTGACAATAGGTTCAGATATGGCCTGTGATCAGCCTCGAGAGAGATGGATGACATATGTACATGGTTCTTCTTAAGCTAATCCGCCAGTCCGGCCTGTCTTTGACTAATGGCTGGATGGCGACGTAAACACTTTTGCGTTTATACAAACTAATTTGATTTCAGCATCTTCAGCAAGAACACTGTCCATAAGTCGTGTTTAAAGTCTTACTCACTTACAGATTGCACTGAGTGATGAACTGTCCTAAAGAACCATCGTAATTAAAATAATAAAAGGTAATTAATTTATAAATTCATGAGTTTATGTCGTATATAATATAATTTATCATAAACATGTAAAACTTGTTAAATATAATTTCAAAGAAAACAATGGACAAACGAGAAGATTTACGTGCAAGATTGATATATAAAAATAGACCGACCAGCACACGAATGTCATAGAAGTTCAATTTTTACCACTCAAGTGGTGTTCGTAGAACCCACAGCTCTCATTTTTGTTCCCAGTATAGATTCCAAGAATACTCATTTTATCGCGTTTCCTTGGTTTGCGTCGGCGCGCCAGCATTGTGGTATTGTGTCGTGCTCGGTGACTAGTGACTACTGACTCCGCCGAACTTTTAGCTTATATTATGCGCTTTCACACAAAGGTCACGTTGCCTTTATAAAAAGAAAAAGGTTTATGTATTAATGATTAAAATATTTAGTCGATTGATTTCTCTAGCACACGTAAAACTGTTTATTATGCTGAAAACGGAAGCCTAAACTACGTCCGTGGTAGCAATAGATCCCTCAATGGATTTTATTTCTGTGTTAGGGCGTTGCTCATCTTTTACGATCTGACTTATGATGTAATTTGTTCATTCACAAAACAGCGATAAACTTACATGTTTGGACCAGTCTGGTGTACGTTGCGTTATGTGTACTACTCCTGACTCACGGTGCGGCGGTGCGGCGCGGCGCGGTAAAACCTCCGTTCATTTTGCAACATCGATTCGAGTTTTCCATTTATGGTGTTTCTGCCGAAAACTGCGAGGTAGTTCGCATCGACTCTCAATACTTATCTGATCCAACGAAATTTACATAGTCCACTTTAAATGTTACTTGCTGTTGGTACTTATTTATTTTATATGTTAACGCGTATAATGGCTTCGTTAATGTCGACGAGGTCACCGTCATTGACTGCTACGTCTCCATTTATTGCTGCGAGCCACCGAGCCACGGTGATCCGCTCGTGTTGGCTTTTTGTGACTGATGTGAAATTTACTTCTTCGCGCTTCGTTCATAATGAGATGTTATTTGTAAACGATTCGTTTCCTGGAATATTTTTTCTCATTTTCCCGTTCGTTTTCCATATATGTTAGTAGGTGAAGAAATAAATTGTTAGGAAAAGTTATTGTTAGAACTAATATAAAAGTATTATATGTTAATGATGATGATTGCAATTGAAATTTATCATATAAAGATTTATAGCAAACAATATAAGGCTATTATTATTGGCTGCATAATATAAGGCTGCCTATCTGTGTTGTGAAAAGCGTGATTATTGGTAACCTAGTGAGGTACCTGTGACCAAGTGGTCATGTTGTTAAGTGGCAACATTACCCTCAAAACCTGTTCTCGGGTCGGTCCTTGCGGACACGTCGACGAGCCATGCCGCGCCGTAAGCTGAGGTCCAAGTGACAACAGTAGACTATTTCCACAAACACATCACGTTACTATGCCCCAAAATAAAATTCTTCCTCCGAGCTTGTTTTTGGCTGTATCAAATACGTTATAAATATTTAAAATTACTTAGTTAAGAATATTTAATTTGTTATGTTCATAACAAACCATTTCATACCCAGGACATGACATAAATATAACAACGCTATTTAAAATTGCCAGTGTCTTTGGATTTTGCAATTGGGTTAAATCTTGTAATCAGCGGATGTCGTACACAATGGCCGGAGATTTTCGGTCACTCAGATGGGGCATAAGTCAATTGAAACAATGGATGGGCGCGATTCTCTATGAGCTAAATACATTATAACATTTTGAACTACGTTCAAGAGGAGCATGAACTATCACAAATTGCAACTGGTCATGAAATTATTCAGAAGCAATCGAATTTGAAAACTATGCGCCACATGAAATAAACCCAGTTGCAGTTCAGAACTTTGCAATCAAATTTAACTCTGTAGAGTGAAACATGAAAGCCTAGATCGAACTAGACCTGTTACGTTCGTCCTATAAGCGGTAACTTTCCGCCTGTGAGTCTTAAGTGCTCAGCCCTTGGCAGAATCTTGTTGGTGTATAGAGCTGACCCGTCGCATTTATAGTTCCCATCGATGCCCAGTGTACTCAATTAGAGAACTTATCGCCACATTTTCTAATCTACAAACTGTTTCAGAATCTGTCAATTTTGGGATTGAAGCGGGAGTTGTAGCGCGGCGCGTCTGTTGAACCAATGTTATTTCTGTTATTTTAAATTCGCTTCCAGTCGTCTAGTGGCTTCTGGTTGTCCTTGTTTTTTAAAATGCTGTTTATACACACTGATTTCTTAAGTTTACGCGAATATTATACATTGAAATAAAACTATTCTTACGGATTCTATCACGATTAGGTTTTAATTATTATTCCCGACGTTTCGAAGGCTTTGCAGTCTTCGTTGTCACGGGTCAGACATTGTTTGTCAGTCTGACATGATAATTAAAACCTAATCGTCATAGAATCCGTAAGAATAGTTTTATTTCAATGCTGTTTATACAGTTCATTTAAATTAAAGTAAGTGGATATTATTACTTCTGGTGTTGTTATGTATTAATATTATGTCTCTACGTCGATCCTTGCATCAGTGAGGAATAATATTTCTATCTTACTGCAAATATATTTTCGTTATTTTTTCTACTCGACTTTATATCTCACTTTGCGCCACTACGGTTAAAAGCAAAAAAAAAAATCAATTAAAAACTATAATTAATTATATTTCAAATGGTGGTCAAATCAGCAAATTAGTTTACTATCTCATAAATATATACATATATATTATAAATATTTATTGAATCAATGAATCCCGTAATTCACTTATACCGTAAGTGGACCTCGGATCACTGGCTATTCACCTCGTTCATTGAGCGTCAATTAGTCGAGATTTGCGTCGCAGAGTTAACACATGTTGCTTTGTGATTATTCTAAAACAGACTCTATTTCTTTTGTGGAGAGCTTTATGTTATTTGTAAGAGTCCGGACAGACTGACAGAATTGTTTGAGTCATCGCAGAAATGGGACTCTAATTTTCAATTGTGAACACTGTGTCTCTCATATTTTTCCAAGCAAAATTTGGATTTCAGTTTTCAGATTCCTCAAGTGCTGAAGGTTTTTTTTAAACTTATTCGTTACAACTTTATGAGGATAGGATTGTACAAATAGTTGATTTTATAATAACGTAAAATGTAGTAGATTATTAAAATCATAGATATATTAAAATGATTTGGTAAAATACTATAAGAAAAAAGTCAGAAAATCATTCAAGCCGATCCCTACGTGGCTACAGTGGATGATGTTTTATTTATAATATTATATTACACGGTGAAACAGTATTTTGCAGGCGTCTGGTCTGGCCTTGTGTGTAGACAATGGGCCTACTCTCGTGTACTATAGAGGTAGAGGTACCACAGTCATGTCATGCAGAGTATGTCATGTATGTTCGTCGCATTATTAGTATTATTATATAGGTATTACGGCTATGCTGTAACTATTTGTCTTTGTATATCTACATGGTAGGAATAATATTTTTATAGACCGACTTCAAAAAAAGGAGGTTCTCAATTAGTCTGTGTTTTTTATGTATGTTACTCAATATATCCACCAAATGTGGACCGATTTTTAAGATTATTTTTGTCTTCAGTAGAGCTTACTTGAGTTTACAATTCAAAGGAAAATTTAACGGGTCTATTGATCTGATTGCCAAAAAGAGAAGGGAGGTTAGCTTTGGTGTTGAGATTACCCAGGATAATGGCGTTGATGGTGTACTTAAACTAAAAGAACCGCCTCAAAATTGTTACTTTTCCTCAACCCTCGTCAGTGTCTTTATGAGAATAAAACGATTTCTGTTCTCGTATCCTTATCTCATCTTATCTTACAGACTCTTGATATTCTAATAGTGTTTCCTCATTATTTGATTACCTTTTTTGCTTTAATAGTAATATTATCTGTGTAAAAAAGGTCATACGAAATCATCAAAACCTTATTTACATGTAGTTTTAGAACACAAAACCTCTTGTACACAATCCAGTTTTCCTCCACAGTAAAGGAATAGGGAGGACACCGAGCGAACCACTTGTTGCTCTAGAACTCCACGTAAACCTACTTGTAGAGGCTTAGCGGCAGCACTATAATAATACACGAACTAAATAATGTACTGTAATAACTGGCAAGGTATGGCGACCAAGGCCTCCCTTTTCTGTACCGGAGCGTAAATGTTATGTGGTTATTTGTTTAACATGCTTTGTGTCTATGGTCTGTTACTAGTTACAACGCAGAATAAACCATATAATGATTGAATAATATTTATAACATAATTTACACGAGCTGATTCAGTCTGTCGAGAGCTTTAGGGTCAACAAACTTGCTTTTATAAGGTTTAGGTTCGTACTAGAAACAGGAAGATTTTTTTTGAATTACATAACATAAGCTCACGCCTGTATCTTTGAAGGGGTAGGCAAAGGCGCACTAGCGAACTAGTACACCCACGTTTCGCCGAGCTTAGTTCCGTCCCAGATGTGATAGGGGGCGAGCCTATCACCATATCGGGCACAAATTCCAGACTCCGGGCTGATACGTAAAATCCAATATCATTTTGCCCGACCCGGGGATCGAACCCGAGACTTCAGGATGGTAGTCGTACCCAAATACAACCACGCCACCGAGGCAGTTTTTTTTATTAAAATTTATAATATCTATATTAAACGTAGCGCTATAGAGCTCAATCAGTCTTCGTCCATAATTGAGTTTATGTCAAAGTACAAAAACATATTTTTTTTTGTTTTGTATCGACTGCCTGCATCGCATCGGTAAACGGCATTGCATTGAGTGCGCCGCCGAGGGCGCGCCCGCCACCAGCTCACCACTCAGCTCCCGACTGCTCATTGCGAGTCGCTGCTCTTTCAATATTCTATTAAGTTTTTAGTAGTTTAAACGTTAACATTCAAGTCAAATAAATATTTAAAAAATTAGGATATTTACGTTTGTACATTCGATAAATCAACTTCTTATAAATCGTTATAGGCCGAATGCAGACACATCATCCGATTATTTTTAATATCTATTTTATGCAATATGAATCCTTCAACCCACTACATTTTCTACTTCTACCATTTATGCCCTAATTTTCTTCAAAAGACTGTAGATATTATGTAGCTATCTATCAAATATCGTTTTGGCGTTGACCACTTTATAACGCGGAATACCAACCAGTAATCTAATCTTTGTTTTGGAATAGGAATAGACTATGTTAATTTTGAAACGATTTTAATGGATTTTGTTTTAAAAATACGTTTAACTTTAGTAATATGTCAATTCTATAAAAAAACATTTTCGACTAAAAATCTAAATCTCAGTATGAATACATACTATTTGTACACAAGTATGATATCGATGTAGCTTACTGCTTAACGAAACAAATGACTTACAGCGGCAAGCGTACCATTGATAAGGGGTGATTAAAATAATCTTATCAGTAGAGTTAAAAAATAGTTTATTGTTGTCTATATGGATAAAAACTGAGTCATGGCACTGTACTGAGTCCCCGGGTATTGATACATTGGTAACAGTTAAAAATGTTTGTAAATTGTATGTAATAGTTTCTAGAGTAACGCTTTTTTTTGGCCTATTTATATTTTTTTCAATGTTAAAGATTGAGTGAATGTATGTATAATCATCAGTTTAGATGTTTGGTAAATAGTTACGCTTTAGAAAGGTTCTGAACACGATTTAATATTACCTCCATATTGTAGAGGTCTTATGCTCTAATGAAACTACAAGTAAATGCTAAGCTTTACACAAAAATCGAACACGCAACGCTCCAATGATAAAAATAATTTCAAATCTTTTCCTTTAAAAGAGCTCTCGGACATGTATTGAGATACAAGAGACAATTATCGGTAATGAGAGAAAGTGAGTGATGTAACAACCTCACACGTATCCGGTGTTATATGTTTGATCGTACCTCTGTCCGACAACAGAGCTTCTAGCACGGATAACTTTCTATAATACATTCGAATCGATCTTAAACAATTAGAAATTTAATCGTTAAATATCATTATTTACGTTAACATTTTACAATTTTAGAAACGTAATATTTTTATGTAGTATTTCCATTTGTCCGATCTGTTTTTGTGGTTTTATCGAAGCTTCTATTTCATTAGCTTTCCAGCTTTGACATAATATCAGTGCGTGAATAATAGGTAGGTAGGTACCTATCAGCGCGATTCAGTAACCATAATACGGCTTATAATATAATTAATTTATAATACAAAATGCGGCAATAATATAGCCTTTCACAAAATATAAAAATGTTATCTAATTTAATTATGTAAGTACATTTCGTTTTGTATACAAACCTTTTTGTATACTACGAATTCGTTACGATTTTGATGTATATTTATAAGGCAATTAATTATACGAAATTAAACAATTTTGTTAAGCCAAAAATATTTTTATGGAAAGCTTTATGAAAATTGATTGATTTCGCATTGGGAGAGAGACCGATGGTTGAGACTTAATACTATTATGTGTAGACATAATGTGAAAAATGCTTATTTCATCAAGAACAGCCGTTCGAAGTTACTATTAGGCTGTATCTAGGTATATCGTTAAAATTCTTTAAGGTATTTACATAATTACATTAAGAGATGATCGTATTTAAAATGTAAACGTAAATAAAAGCTTATCGATATCTAGTCAGTATCGTTATTAGTTTGACTACATATTGTTTTACGATTACATGAAACGAACACTATAATTTTATTTTTGTATTGCATATAAAGTTGTTACTCAAAGTCAAACAAACCGACTGAGTTTGTTTACTCGTATCGTTTCTTAATGTAATTTTACGCAACCATAACATTCTTACACTTTATTACTATTTATATAAAAAGTGTTTAGAATGGGAGGCGGGCATGTATCTGAATATCGCAGAGGCCTCGCTCGCCGCAGGAAGTGATCTCTCATTACTGTTTTTTTTTGTTTTGTCCGTTGCTCCCGGTTAGCCGCGCTTCTATAGCGCTGTACTGTGTGCAGTGTGCGTACATTATTCTATTCAGTTAATTTGGTCATTGTACCTATGTATTCCACTCCACTGCAGTTATTGATTAATAATTCCATTTAATGAAACGTACGTATATTACATATTCAATTAGATCAAAAGCTTCGATGTGGTGGTATAATAGAAATGCATCAATGAATAGTTTTACAACAGATTATTATAAAATAAGTTGTTGAATCGACCACACGGGTGTAGCATCAATACATTGGTCTGGTGTGGTATGGTATGGTATGGTACATTAAGCTCGTCTGTTGTACACAGTGACACGCTGTTTATAGTGTATCGCGTGTTGATCCCGTGGTCGTGGCACTCGTGACGACGCGACGCAGACGCACAACGCCTCGAACGCATTATGCATCACCCGCTCATCATATGATTATTTTTGTTTTCACTAGATCACAACAAATAATTTCGTTATATTGGCACATCGGAGTGTGAGTAGATCGGTTAACACGCAATATTGATATGTGACATAGCTTCATCGATACTAATAAACATGTAATTTGTCAAATAGCTCCACATTTTAGTAGTTTTTTTTAAACTATGCCCAAATAAGAGTCTGCGTTGGGTAGTAAAACGAATAAAATGTTTTCACTGTATTCATCATCATCATCATGACATTATCATCAGCCATAGGACGTCCACTGCTGAACATAGGCCTCACTCAAAGATTTCCAGATCGACCTATTGGAAGCGGTCTGCATCCATGGTTGGTATTAGTGCCAACAAAACATTTCTTGTTGTTTCAGTGTTTGAAAAGCCGCGTCTCCAGCACTAAAGTATTACACAAATACCTACACAAAACCTGGTATTTCTACAAATTTTTGTCTATGTTCCATTGTTACATGAGCAGGAGACAATGAACAACCTTGTTTTGTGTAGCTGTTTGTAGTGTTTTGTTTCGAAAAAACGAATTCAGGAGACGCGGCTTTACTCAAAATTAAGAAACACTACATCTATGTAATAATATTATTTTAATCACGAAAGTTTAGATTTTATAAGTAGTTATTTAATATGAAGGCTCCGTACCTGACGGTTGCAAGGTAAACTGGATGTTCCGATTATTACTAGCACCGATTCTCAAATCAATATAAAGCACTGAGAGTAGAGACCGTCACCTCTTTTTGACCTAAACTAAAATTGTTTTGTATAAAAAATGTATAGAATAAATGTATGGGAATGACATAAGAGTACGCCGCATATGGCGTACTCTAATGTCATTCCCATACATTTATTATTCTATTCGACTAGCGCATAAGCCACTTGTCTAGGTCCGCCGTACAATTCACGTGACAAGCCATGTTGGGATACAAAGTGCACGTGTACGCGTGTGGGGTTTACGTTGGACGGTTATCTGTCGTACTTGTTTAATCGCACTAGGGTACAGTAAACTCTTAAAAACGCATAGCTGCTTCTTCCTCTGTTTACGATCTAACTAATATTACAAACGAGAAAGTTTGTGAGTACGGATGGATGTTTGTTCTTTTCACATAAAAACTACTAAATGGATTTTGATTAAACTTTACAATTGTATAGATTATACATCTGAATTGAACATAGGCTATTTTTAATTCAGGAAAATAAATCTCCACGACAACGGACTCGCGGACAACAGTTGTTTATAATCATGCTTTGGTTGCAATCTATATTCTGGTGGTATTTCTACCATTCCTTAACCTTACGTAAACAAGTTTTTGATTAATTTTCATCATACTAGTATTACTATATAGTCACTGACTAGGATATACAGCGATCAAGAAGCCTGCAGCAAAAATAAGACAAACTCTGACTATATTAATGAAACGTGAATAGAGTTTATTGGGTAATACTCCAGATTAATGTACCAACGATATTACAATAACGCATTTACAATGTATTGTCTTATAACTAATATGGCTTACGTGGATGGAACTGTTAAGATTTTCAATTTTTGTTTTTCTTTTGTTGTTGTTATTGAATATATTTTGTATAGATTTAAGATTACATGATAATATATAGATTGAACACCAATATCGAAAGAATCTAAATTCTAAACAATACCACCTCCAGGGGCCTTTACAGTATGTAATTTACTTCTTGCTTTTGACAATCTGTCACAACTCACAACTCACATCTGCTGTTTTAGCGGCGGTGCCCCAGCTTGCCACCCAGAGTCAGATAAAATATGACTGTCCAAATATTAACACATTTGGGCTCAGAGTTTAAATTGCGTTCTGGTGTATACAGATTATGGTTTGGGAGGTCCTAACTCTTAACCCAATGTTAGGCCGGTTTTTAACACCATTACCTTGGGACAGGATCTTCTAGAGGAGGTTAAAGCCAGACAGACGGCCGGTCGTAAAAAATGAGTCAAGTCCTTTCTGCAACAGGCTTATATTTTTTTTAAATCCGATCTCACATTGGAGTGGGATATGATTTCATCATCATCATCATCAGCCATAGGACGTCCACTGCTGAACATAGGCTTCCCCCAAAGATTTCCAGATGTCGAAAGATTTCAAAGTCGCTGGATGCAGGCCGCTTCCAACAGGTCGATCTGGGATATGATTTAGCGTAATATAATTATATTATTTTATACAGATATTAAATTCCTTTCCTTATCAAATCATATTTTCGCTTTTTATATTTTACATTATTGTACAGTGAAATAAAACTATTCTTACGGATTCTATCACGATTAGGTTTTAATTATTATTCCGTAAGAATAGTTTTATTTCAATGTATAATATTCACGTAAACTTAAGAAATCAGTATTATTGTACAGTTTAAAATTTATTGTAGTCCTATAACCATGGCTTAGCTTATTGCAGCACCGTCTTCTTCATAGAATGTAGCATTATTTTTCAATTATCGTTAGTTGCCTCTTTGTTGTACGGGATTAATTGTAATTAAACTAGATTACGAAGAAGCTAACATCACTTTGTCGCATCGAAATTAATAGGAGAATTCGCTGTAATCAGTGTCCCTTTTGCTACTTATATCTGCAACCGATTATAATTACTTGCGTTGTGCTTGTGAAGTATTATCGTCTGGGTCTTGTGGCTAGTCGACACCAGTTAACCTTATAATACGAGGCACCAGCCATTTTACGATAAAGCACGATTACCGTGCAGTATTCTTGTGCTCTTAATATGATTTTCAACAGTTGCCTTTTAAAATAAAAATCGAATTAATAAGAACGTTCTCTCATATAACTTAAATTCTTGTAATAATAAACAAGAAATGTATTTATTAGAAGGTTATACATTTGCCACAAAATGCAGTCTTGATTGCCAAGGGTTTAGATTTAATCCGGGATGGCGGTTATCATAATCGCTAGCTGCATCGATAGAGCTCTGAACAGATTGTGAAACTTTTAAATGGAACTTTAATTCTCGGATTAATGCAGCTCTAATAGATTCTGAGCAAGGAGAGTTTCTTGGTGCTGGAATGTAATATTGTTTCCTCATATAATTTGCCGATTCATAAAATATTCTTGCAGATATTACTCTCTGACATTAAAATTTAAATTATTTGTGTGTTTTTGTCTTTAGCTAATATTATACTTAGATTATAAATTAATGTTATAAGTAATTGGCGGGAAGATTTTTAAATTGCAATAATATTTAACGATGTAAAAAGTACATGCCCAGATAGCATTTTTTAGTTATTTAGTAAATACTATTTTACTACTTTTAGAGTTGTAATTATTGGACGGACTATTCGTATAATAATATTCATAGCAAATCTCTAAATATTTGCGATAGTTATTAAATTTACTTCAAAATTAACGAATGTCACATGGGTTAGGAGCTCAATATCGTTACTCATAATGGATAGTTAGTTGTTCATGGTAGAATAACGTTTGTGTCATTGTCCCCGTGTTTGCAACGTGGCTGCGGGTGCAACTGTGTTAACATTATTATAGGTTAGTTCTATTCGTACTAAAACACCACTAGTTCACCCAATCAGGTCATTGACACATTTCCCAGCTTTTCTAGAGCTATATCCGTCGCGTATTGATATATTTCCGCTACTAAATGTGTTTGATATTTTAACGGGGGCTTAAAATATTTGTCGTGGTCCTCGACTCGAAGGCTCACTGATTGTTCATAGTTCCCATTTGATATATCAACTGTAGATATTAGCTGATAGTAGTTAATATAAGACGTAATCGCCACATAGAATTCATCTTGTCGTCAATTCAAAAATTGTAATCGTATCATGCTGTCATTTGTGCAACGAACGTAAAAAAGCTTTTGTGTGAAAGCACTTTTGCCAGTGCGTTCATGGCCGTTGATCCTCCGTGATGAAGCGCGAGCGCAGCCACCGCGCCGCGCCGCGCCGCACCACCCGCGTCTCGTCGTCGCGCTCAACTCACACGTGAATCGAAAATGGCTCATTAGTTTGTTGCCTTGTGTTCAAACGTCTGTAATGTTAGTGTGCGTGTATTTATATGTGAATTTATACGTCATTTTCGCGTATGCGGCCGTAGTCACCGCAAATAGATGGGTCGGGAGATCGTGCGAGTCGGGCGGTGATTCTCGGCGGCGCGGCTGACCGGTCACCGTCGCATCGCACCGGAGTCTGGACGCACTGCCGTACTAGGTCACCGGCAAAACTCATTGTTTACCAACTCAGAATACTGAGAAATGAGAATTAAACTAAGGGACTTGAGCTACAAGCGTGTGGCCACTTGCGGCTGCATCATTGCCGTCTGCTTTCCGTATCAGTGAACAAAAATATGAGACCTCTTAGATATTCACAAACTTTTTTTAATTAGCCAAACCGTAAAAAAAGTAAAATGGGGATGAACATATGATGATTTTGTTGTAAGGCCGATTTACTTTAAAATCGATATCTGGGTTCCCCAATAGGTACAAATTACGGATCCGGTGTTAAAACTGGTGGCAGCCAATTTGTTTTTCTTTAAGGCCGATTGATTATAATATCTGATCGCCCTTTGTTGCAAAGGATAGATCTGTCGCTAAAACTAAAAGTGTCCCTATTTTGTTTTTTTATTGTTTTAAGGTCTATTATTGACAGCCTCCGTGGCGCAGTGGGCGATTAGCTGACTGTGAAACGGGAGGCCACAGGTTCGATTCCCGCACCGAGACAAATGACTGTGTGGCCCACAGATATTTGTTTCCGGTCTGGGTGTTGTGAGACCGAAAGTCTCTCGTAGTTCCTGATACCCACGACACAAGACTTGTATCTTAGTGTGGGGTCAGGACTATATGTGTGACTGTTGGTTATTTTTTTTAAATTTATTATTTATTTACTCACAAAGCAACGCGTAACCCGGCGGCTAGTTATAGTATAAATATCACCATCGATTTAATGAATACATTGATAATGAGGTCTTCGAAGGTACGACATTCATATTTTGAAGAAACAGTTGTAATGTAAAGCGAATTTTCCATACAATAAAATTGATTATGAACTATTCCAGGTGAATATTACAGACTGTTCAGTGCGTTATTTTTGCTATATTGACACAAATGGTAATTCAAGAAATGTATGAATAGGAAGAAAAAGTTACATTCGATTGGCTACGGACAGTGCGAAGCGACGTTTGACCAGTCAATTTACCAGCCGTGTAAGTAGTAATAATAATCTCATTATTTGACGCCTCATTGAGAATATTATATATTTTTGTGTTGTATGCTTTGTGCATATATTTAACAGGAGAGCGCAGGGTTGATAGAAACCGATCGACTAGTGTGCGTTGTGTTGGGTCATGCCTTCATTCTCAGGTAGCTTCTTTGCTTACAATACGTGTTTTGGATTTGTTTTTTATACGTCGTCAGCTGTTCACAGCTGTAGTTTTAAGTTATATTCTGAAGAGGTTGGAGCCAATTTATTTGTTTTATTCATAAAATAACATATAAAATACAATTAATATGTCACAAGTGTGGTATTATTGAATAAATACATAAGTAGATATGCCACTTAACTACATTGTATATTAAACATTGACTGCTTTTAAACACGATGTCTCGACAAACCTTTGCTAGACAATACTTCAAAGTGGGTTCATAAAGAAAGTTTGTGGAAAGAATGTGTCTAATTGTAACGATATTATTGTTTTGTCCTATATTATGCGCCTCCTATTTTAACCTACTTGTGCCGTCCGTGAGTGGTGCCATTCATTATAAAACAAGTTTCAGCTTGTATCAAGTACGATTATGAAATATATTCGAAGTAGAATTGTCATCAAATCTAAATAATTTCTGACCGAGATTCGTCATTGACTATTTTAAATGTAATGTTTCTCCGCTGGATCGGTAATTCATTTATGTCTTTGTTTCCAAAGTTAATCTTTTGATGTTATCTTTGTAGTAAAGTTTTAATAGTTTTAAAGTTTTAGTTTGTGACGTGCAATGGAATCAAAATAGCGGCCCTTTCCTAGTTTATCGTTTCCTACTGTCAAGTTACTTATCATTTGTTTAATTTACATAAACTAATTTACTATTCTCAGAACGTTTAAAGCGGGGCCTCGGTTGTGTGATAACTCTACGGGCGGAAACTTTTACAGCCACCGCATTTTTGGGATAGAATCGAAACAGTTTGATTTAGAAAAGTGCGTCGGATCACGTTCGCAGCGCGGCGCTAGCGTTGTAAGTTGGGGAAGACATGTACCTGATCAGCGGGAATTGTACAGTTGATTTTGACCCAGGAGGGATGAGTGTCCGGCGCGCACTTGCATAGCGGCGAGGAACAGACACCGACCGTGTGGCTGGAGCGCGCGGGCTCCACCGCCACCACCGCGAGAAGCGCCAACAACGCGAACTGAGGCGACATGGTGCCGCGCTGGAGCGCGACTGACTGCACTCCGCAACCGTTACACACAGACTGCCAGTGACGGCCGCGGCATGCGAGGAACGAGATCTGCTCACGGCTGCGAGCTGACGCGGACGCGGACGCGGACGGCTCGCACTGTCTCTCGGCACATTCTAGTGATGCCGGCACGCAAGCGAGCCGCAATTATAGATATCGATGATGCTGTCTCGTTTACACGTTTAGCACTTACTCACGTCAATTTTATCACTTTTATCGCAATTCCATTGTTCAATGTTAAAACGTGATCAGCTTATAATAGAATGTTAATCGTACAAATTAGGTACCTATTTTAGTTAAATATATGGAATAATTTTATAGTTCGTAAATTCTTTGTTTCTTATAGAAATATATATTCTTGGAAGTACGAAATCAACAGTAGACTGGACTCGTGCCCAGCATTGCGACAATAATATCTATTACAAGGTTTATATTGTTATTAAACAATATCACGAATCTGTTAGATTTTGGTCGTAGTGGGAATAATAGCTATTTATCGTAATTAGGTCCTATTACTAATTATGACACAGTATAGAGGTATATTTACGAAGCCTTTTGTCTTCTTGAAACGAAATAGCCTAAATTTTTTATTTAATCTCTCAAGCCCAATCGTCATACTTAAATGTTTATGATATTTTAGATATGATATTTTTTGCTAACTACATTGTAATTATCGTAGAAAAGAATAAATTAATACATACATAAGCTCACGCCTGTATCCCCGAAGGGGTAGGCAGAGGCGCACTAGCGAACTAGAACACCCACATTTCGCCGAGCTTAGTTCCGTCCCAGATGTGATAGGCGAGCCTATCGCCATATCGGGCACAAATTCCAGACTCCGGGCTGATATGGAAAAATCCAATATAACTTTGCCCGACCCGGGGATCGAATCCGAGACCTCAGAATCGTAGTCGTACCGAAATACCACCACGCCACCGAGGCAGTCAACAATACTATTTTTCTTGTTTCACGGGCACCTAAGGCGTCCATAAATTACGTGAGGTGTTTTTATAAATTTTCAAATATTAAGCATGTACAATCTGGATTAAATGGACCAAAATAGTATAATTTTTTTTTGTTTCAATCAGAAAAAAAATTGCGTGATATTTGCCGAGACCCCCCCTCTCTCCAACGTAAGATTAGATGAGATTTGACTTGACCCCCTCCCCCCCTTAAACACCTCACGTAATTTATGGACGCCCCCTAAGGCCTAAGGTAACACAACATACCGCTAAATTATTAGTTAGTCAATAACTGATCGTCGAACTATCTACTACTATTCTACATAAAAATAGTCAAGTACTGAATTATTAATAGGTGCATTATAGTAATTAACCTTCACCTTGCTATGCAGAAGCATGTAATAATAAAAAACGTGCTCTTTATAATTTATCGAAAAAATAATAGATAAATAAATAAATAAATAATAAATAAATAACACCCAACAGTCACATACATAGTCCCAACCCCACACTAAGATCGAGTCTTGTGTCGTGGGTATCAGGAGCTATGAGAGACTTTCGGTCTCACAACACCCAGACCCGAAACAAATATCTGTAGGCCATACAAACATTTGTCTCGGTGCGGGGATCGAACCCGCGGCCTCTCGCTTCACAGCCGGCTACTCGTCCGCTGCGCCACGGAGGCTGTCATTATTATATTGATTTTTTCAAAGTACTACAAAGTACACATATTTCTTGTTGCTAAAATATGAGTTTCCAAACTGTAAGTCCTTGTAGTGTTTTCAACATTAAGACATTGGCAGGATGAAAATAATAGTTGTGTTAACACTAATCTAACAAGTTAACGAGCACGCACGTGGTATTTATTTAATGTGTAATTGTGTACAAAGTAGTTTGTTATCTTTATTGTCCATACTTAGTTAATGGGCTGGACTTTTAGTTGAATGCTGGTATAATTAGTTGGGTTGCAGCTATTATGTGAAGTATTAATTAATACTCGTATATCGATAGCAGGAAGTTGCGCCGAGCCTAGTTGGAGCTATGAACGGCATAGCGCGCCGCGCGGCGCAGTCGGCTAGTGGACCCCACGTTGTGACTGTTTGGTGGCATGGCGGTGTTCACTGCTCACTAGTCACTGCACTTGCATCTTACAGTGGCCAAGTTACGACGAACGGTACTCTGTAATAACTACGAGATTCACTCTTACTGTGCCCGTACTGCATCCATGACATTAGCTATTCATTACAGCATGTGCAACGTGCATATTTTGATGCTTTTGGTTTAAAATTAGGAGGATAATTTCTTAGTATATCCATATTATTTCTTTAAGTATTAGCACCATAACCTACGACGTATGTAACGACGGTGACGTCGTCGTAGTAAAAAGTTGCAGAGTGATTTTTTTATTGTTTTTTTTTTGTAATACAGATGAGACGTAGGTCATAAAGAAATAAAAAAAGCACTATAATAAATATTGGTTCCAAGTACTACTAATCAATCGGCATTTGTGCTATCAGTCATTAGCTACATATATACATAATTCGTCAAGTAGGTATTTTAAAAATATAAAATAGATATCTAATTATCAGTTTTAGTTCATATTATGCACATAGATATTAGACTAGAGCGTGAGTCGTGAACGCATTATAGTTAGGTATATCGGAAACGGGTTGAGCCAGTCTGAAAGACCTTTATAAATATAGCGTTTACGAAATTACGTCTTTTACGCACTTATTGCATTGACATAAAACTCTTCTCAATTTCATTACATATATAAAAACCGGGCAAGTGCATGCTGCATATCTGATCCCGGACAGTACAGGGTTCTGAAGTAAGGGTAACTGTCACTTAAATATAATTTTATTAGACATAATTTTAAGTGTATGGTCGATAAACTCATATTTACTACCTGTCTTACATAACTAACAACTTCATACTATAAGCGATATTGAAAATAACTTGTACGCCTTTTTTCGTTTTACTTTGGTCGTCTATTACTCATTAACTTGTAAAGCCAGTTTAGCCGCTATAGTCTTCCATTGAAATTCATGATATATGCTACTATTGTGAATTTTTTCACGTATCCAAAACCAACCGTTTCGGAACTAGGGCGGGGGGAAGCCCCACTCGACCAAATATGTTCATTTTAAAGCTGAATGTTTCGCAAACAGAGTCTCCAATCGAAAAATTGTCGCAAACCTCCATTGTTTTTGAAAGCCCTATCCAACGATACCCAACATCATAGGATAGTCGAGAAAAAAAATTTCACCCCCACTTTACATGTAGGGGAGGCACCCTAAAAATATTTTTCAAGATTTTATTCCACGATTTTCTTAGTATGATAGATATGTACATATATATACTCGTGCCAAATTACAACCCTTTAGTACTTATAGTCTCTGAGATAAACAGTGGTTAGATAGACATAAGACAGATAGACAGACAGACAGACGGACATGGCGAAACTATAAGGGTTCCTTTTTGCCATTTGGCTTCGGAACCCTAAAAAGGTAATGTCAAATAAAAAGTGCAGTATCGCCGCATAGTAGGGACGATGAGCGGCAGTATATTAAATTCATGTAACAGTAGTCACTAGACGCGCACCGCAATAATATGTTAGACTATAATAGTATCTTAGTGAATTATGAAGGTGAGGCTCTGTCTGGTTTCACGTGGCTTCGTCATCTATGTACGTACCACCAACAACCAAACATTTTCGCACCCTAAACTCGGTAAATACTAAATATATTTTTTCTCGTCGGAATGTCTCATTCATGTAACAAAAGTCCTGTTGGAATTTCATTGATACGTTAACAAAACGGCCACTTGTGCGGGAAATATTTAATAATATCCCAGTCGTCGACTTGAACCGCGTCTATGACTATTTATAAATGTTCACACCATAAAATGTATCGTTAAACAGTCCTGGTCGGTGCTCTAATGATGAGTATTTAAAGGATATCTACTTAAAAAATGAACACTGTTTTCATTGTGAATCATAGTTAAGAAGATGATTCTAAATTTTTTTTTGGAATATCGCAAGGTTGTCTCTGTTGGCTTGCGGCATGACTTGATGGTTGGTTGAGACGGGTATGAGGGTATCTGCATCGGTCATCCGCCTGTCTTGTCGCAAGCCCTTCGATTTGCTTCTTCCCTCTTCGGATTCGGTGTGAAGAAGCATAATTAGGCCAGCATGATTCTGACGACCCCTGATAAACCCATTGTTTGTCAGCGGTCGCTAGTTATTTTGGACGGCACTACGCTTACCGTCAGGTGCAGTGGTAGTCACTATGCCGCGCCCGGATAAAAAAATATATATGAATATCACATAAGAATATCCAATCCTTCTGTACCTACCTATTATAGAGGTAGATAAATTACTAAATTGTTTTCGTTTCAGTGGTTAAAAGATATTTAGGATTCACCAAATCATTACATTTATTACACGTAAAGTAAAACAAATGTGAACAATAATATTTAAGTTATGCTGGGCCGTACAGTAAGGTGGGATATCCTCCGTATTCCCCAAAAAGAGACATGGGGCACCTGAAAGATCCGAAATACAGTTAAGTGCGTAATAGTTTTTCAAAGTAAATTATATTTTGTTACAGATGTGCATCAACGGAACGCCAGTTCTTGTCGGATTTTGTGGCCGGAGCCGAGAGCACCGCCGGCGGCCGACTGGCGAGGTGGCTGGCGCCCACTCCGCGCGTGGAGCCTGCCAAATGCGAAATGAAGGCACCGGCCACCACACCGAGACCAGCTACCAAATCCAGTCTACCCATACTGGTGCGAGACCAGTACGGCGATGCTGTCTCTTCACCCGCCCTCAAAGTAGAGGTAATTTTATTTATAAGCACTGCAGCGCAGCGGGCGAATGACTAAGTGCGTCATGTAATGGTAAGCGACCACCGCCAACAGTTGTGTAAGGACAAACATATCTGCAACTAGTAGATACCGTATAAATAGTCAAATCTATCTCCCGGTATCACATTATGTACGAGTTGCTCCCAACTTATGCATATATTATAAATGTAACCTACCCTACCAACCCTATAAACCCTAAGCTATATTACAAAACGATGGATATATCGTGGTAAGCTTGAAAGTGCTCCACTGATCGTGGCATGTAAGCTTATAAAACTTCTAATAAGTCAGGATCCGTTTCTTCCGTCATTTTTTTTCAACATTGCGATAGGTTTGGTACGAGGCATCAGTGCTGAGTACCCTATGGCGTATACTAGCGCATAGGCCACTTAGCTCAGCCCACTGGTCTGTCAACCCGTTTTTTTCCGCTTTATATTTGGCTTTGAATGAGCTTTCTCGCTTAATAATTTATTCTGATTTTATATGTTTCCTATAGAATAAAATCAGTGTTCAATATTTTAAGCATTGGAATTATTTTTATTTGCAAAACTTATTCTCGATTTGTTTACGAAGAAAGTAAATACAAAAATGTAATCATGTAGTTTCCCATTGGGAAAGTTTTGAGTAGTTCGTGAAGTAAACACAATTCGTAATTTGATTATCATATTGAGACTAGGTATTAAAAAATAACTGGCCAATTTCGTGTTGCATATCTGATGACTGGTCACATACAGTACAGGGTTCCGTAGTAGGGTTATAATATGTTAGTGAGATATCATTTTATTAAGCATAATTTTAAGCACATCATCAATAATCAATTATATTTGGTACCTATTTTACATAAGTAACAGCGTCATCTATGTTGTATTCAATAGAATTTGTAAGAAATGTTGCTTTCTTACTTTGGTCGACTATTATTCGTTAACTTGTTAAGCTTGCTTAGCCGTGATAGTTTTTCTTCCAAATTCGTTATATATGGAGCTACCATGAATTTTTTCACATTTCCAGAGCGTAACTGTTTACCTGGTAGACAGGGGGACACTTGACTAACAAAAATGAGTACATACTTTGAAGCTTCATACTTCACAAACGTTTAAGCCAACAGTACAATAAAATTGCATATGCATTGTACATTATACACCGAGCGCAGTATGAATGATGCCCAGCTCGGTTCTCAATTTGGTTACTCTTATTTGATCATAAAATGAATTGACTGACGATGGACAGTTATTGACATATTATATTTTGTATCGATGCGACGCGATGTTACGACACGCGCCGCTCGCTTGCAGTTGTCTCGCTAATCGGATCCGTCATCCATTCCAGAATATGTATCATCAAAAATTCGGTCACGAGTGTTTAAAATTGCTAATGAAATAGTTTATTTATTGGTAGTTTAAATATAGCATTGGTAGTTTGAGTAATTGGTAGTGCTGTAGACAGTAACGTCTACAGCACGAATGGGCCGGCTCGATCGGTTTTATACCACTGTCTCACAGAAAACCGACGTAAAGTGGTAGCTTGCTGTTGCGTTTCGTTCAGTGAGTGAGATTTCCGGTGGCCCATTTCCCCCCCTTCCTTTCCCAATCCCTTTTTCCCACCCCTTCCATTTCTTCCTTTTCGCTTGGCAATGCACCCATGATTTCTTTTGTGTCTTGGGTGTTTATGGGCGATGGAGATCACTTACCATCAGGTGACCCATCTGTTCGTGTGCCGGTCTCTGCTAATAAAAAAAAAATATAACTGGAGGAGTTCTCAATTCGGGGTCTGATAAGTTTTTTGCGTTTTCTATGTCCGTTCATTGTTTTCTTTGTCATCTGTCTAAACCAAAAACAATGGATAAGTGTTAAGTAATCAATCATTTTAACTAAAACTTAAAAATAAACCTCAAAAAGATTGCGTTTCGTACGGTGATTGAGAAAACTAAGTAGGTACACCTACATCCTCCCAATCCCCAATATTTTCCTTTCGGCAGCGCAATTATGATTCATAATATCAGTGATGGAAATACTTTTCCATGAAAATAATGTAAATGTTACCTTGAATACTCGTAGCATACACATAAAAGGAAAAGCCAGCGTCAAATAGAATCAACTTTACATTATTAATATGAGGTAAGAGGATTTGATAGCCTTACGTTCATGTGTTCTGCAGTGGGTTTCCCGCTAACTGGAGTTGCTGTCAAATTCATTTCATCCGTACTACTACTGAGGTTCACGAGCGTAACATTGAAACTTATTGCACAAAGTCGGTTCGAAGCAGTTTCGCATCTACATTGGACATTCATTTGCTAATGTTTTACCTGGTTATTAAATTTAACTTTATATTACTTCCTTTCTGTATGGACAATTTCAAGAGGATATTTATAATGTGCAGTATACCTGTCTAGTATTATAGAGGTATTATAGTCTAGTATATATTAATTAATACGTATAATTATTAATAACACATTTGTGTATGACTATATCAGTTCTTCGCTTAATAATGTGCTTGATAATGACAGTGTTATTTTATCAGTTCATAACCATAATAGAATACACGTAAAATGTTGTGCAATACGGATGGGACGAACGGGTACCGCTCTGGGCGGGCGGACGGACTGACCGCCCCGATTTGTGATGGCTATACAAAAGATGTACTTAATACTATTTCAGCATACGACGAATTGTAATTTACCGGTGCCCTGACTTCAAATTAATCATAACTACATTCAAACAACTTTACCACAGGAACCTCAGCAGCCTTAGCTAAGGAAAATAATAGCGGAATCTTACTTTAAATTTCTTTTCATTTTGAAATGAATTTCTATCCTTTAAAGTTTAAAGTCTTGAACAATGATTGATGATGAAGATACTAGAAACTCAACCGTGAGTTTTTTGTAATTTTTCGCTAGCGGCTACGTAAAGTAATTTATATGAAAAACATAAATTTTCTACTTAACCGTTAGAGGCGTCGTTTGGGTGTTCGTCATACTATTTGTATTTTACGTAGTCGCTAGCGAGAAACGTCAAAAAATCTCATTTTCGAGCTACTATTGATGTGTTTTTGTTCATTGCGCTAGTATTATCAGAGATAAACAGTACAGTAGGTAAACTAAGCTACGTCCATTATCGTTTGATTAGGTACATATTTTGTCTGCCAAACTTATTTTTGTGTTTATAAATCTTGTTTTTTTCTCTGATACTTATTTTGTCTAATACCCGTATTTTTAGGGTTCAAAAGCCAAATGGCAAAAATGGAACCCTTATAGTTTCATCATGTCCGTCTGTCTGATTGTCCGCGGTTTAGCTCAGAGACTATCAATACTAGAAATCTGTAATTTGGCAAGGGTATACATGTATATTGTATATCATAGGGTATTAGGTTATGTACAGCAGTGGACGTCCTATGGCAGATAATGATGATGGTAAAAAAAAAACTTGGAAGCGAATTTTCTGTACGGTACCTCCCCTACATGTAAAGTGGTGGATGATTTATTTTCTCGATTGTCCCATAGTGTATCATTGGATAGCTCGTTCAAGAACATTGAGGGTTTGCTAAAACCATTTTTCGATCCAAGAAATTGTTTACGAAATATTAAGCTTTAAAGTGAAAATTTTTGTTAGAGTCAAATGTCCGCACCCCTATCACCTAAACGGTCGGTTCAAAAAATGTGAAAAAATCATGGTAGTCGCACATATAACGAATTTAAAAGGAAAACTAGGTATCACGGGTAACCAAGCTTTACAAATCAATGAGTAATAGTCGACCAAAGTAAAAAGAAAATTTTCTACAAAATGTATTGAATATTGTATATTTGACTACCTCGGTGGCGTGGGGGTATTTCGGTACGATTACGGTTCTGAGGTCTCGGGATCGATCCCCGGGTCGGGCAAAGTGATATTGGATTTTTCCAAATCAGCCCGGAGTCTGGAATTTGTGCCCGATATGGCGATAGGCTCGCCCCCTATCACATCTGGGACGGAACTAAGATCGACGAAATGTGGGTTTTCTAGTTCGCTAGTCCGCCTCTGCCTACCCCTTCGGGGATACAGGCGTGAGCTTATGTTATGTTATGTCTATTGAATAACACCTTTATAATCATAATAATAGATGAAGTTGTTAGTTACATATGTAAAATAGGTAGTAAATATAAGTTTATGACCAATGTACTCATAAATATGATCATTAAAATCATATTTTAGTAACATTCAAGCTGGCTTTGGAACCCTGTATTGTGCATGATCAGATATGCGGCATACACTTGACCGATTTTTTCTTGATATTATCTAATGACCTCCTAATTAGTTTACTGTTCTCTTTTTACTGTTATTCAGTATTTCTATTGTTTATTGTTTGTAAAGTCATTAGTCAATAACAAAATGCGATTCAATAACTAATTGAAATATCTTTACAATCTTAATAGTTCAACCAATTCTTTAGTATTCTTCTTCTTCAGATATCTCTTCACTACTTAAAGATGGCAATCAGTTCTCCAAATATCTCATTGTTCATGAACAGTTCTTAATGTGTATTTGTCGCTTTCTCCCTTATTTTGTACTGGAATGACTTTTTTCTCCTTCCAACGCCCATCTTTCGCTACTCTCGATTTCGATTTCATTAGTATGCTTGCCACTAAAACCGAAAATCATTAAAAGCTGCGATGCGAACCAAACGAGTGTTATACCAATGTTCATTACCATTTACCACTAATTTATTTCGATAATTCATACCTTATTTGCGAATAGTTAATACGCGGAAAACTCACATCGGTGCAGCGTTGCCTTTCAGGTTTGTAAATGAGTCTCAATTCCGTTTATTATTTTCTGTTTGATATAACCTGAATGTTTGTATTTTACATTGAATTTACGAAAATTATTATGAACATTTAATAGGAAATTCGGAAAAGCAATTTTCAATTTTATAAAATTGCTTATTGGAGTGGAATATCAACATAATAATTCGTAATTTACACACTATCATTCTGGTGAACGGTGGTGTGTAAATATATTCATCATATCAAACATATACTGTTAAGTGTAATCGTATATTGTAGTAACGAGATACGAGTATATTTGAACTGTGAGCAATAGATATAGACATCGCAAAACAACCTTCTATAATCGTCTGCTTAGAAGCTCACTAGAATTAAGTTGTCAATTATACTCATCAACTTTTTTTTGTAACATACAAATAAATGGCTTTCTGATGTATATAAATATCTACCCTTATACTTACGTTTTCCTTTAAAAACTGACTAAATATACAAAAATCTTATGGTTAAGTTTGTAGTTAGTTTCCAAGGTATCGATTGATTCAGATGCCGTGTAAAAGTGTGCCTGGGATGTGCCTTATAAATAACGAATAGTATTTAAAATTATATTAGTAATTAAACTATTGCTTATTAAAATTGTAACGTGTACATATGCGGTAGTCTTGGTGTCCGCGATGTGGCGGATAAACTGCAAGAATTTTCCTTGCTGGTATGGTCACATTTTGAGAAAACTATAAGAGTATGTCCGACCGAGTGCGTCCCCATGGGCGGCCCAAAAAGCGCTGGCATAACGTACTGAAAGATGATATGAGAGCATCGACATGAGAGCCAAGGAGGTCTTGCTGTGGAGGATGCTTAAGGCCGCGCGAAGTGGAAGCGTTTAACTAGGAAGGTGGAGCCTGCAATTGGCGGGATAACGCCAGGCAGAAAGAAAAAAAGAATGTATTAAAATCGAACTGTACACCTTTCCTAATTCGTTTAGGGTCTCGATGTTATAGGTATTCGTATTACAGTCCTTAATCATTTTATCATAATAATTCTAAATCAGTTTCTATTTTTATCGACTAATCCTTAGGAAACCAACTATCATTTTACTCGCCATTATTCCAATGAGCTATATGAATGCAGGTACATCGTTTTATAGTTTCCAACAAGTTTCATGTTATTTAGTGGCTCGTACCGATGCGGTGCACAAACTTTCATTTAAGTACGAAGCAAATGGCCTTAGTTGCGTATTTAAGTGCATTAGTAAGTTAGCGACGTTAATGAATGATAACATGATATAGATACTAAGGTGTTACGAATGTTTAGTTTAGACGTTGTAGCAGGAATACCTTTTGAGTATGTGTTTGGATGACTGCTGCGCTACTCGCTGCGCTGATGACTTTCACGTAAACACTACTTACTGCATGGATTTTGATATCTATAGATTATACATCAGAATAACACTTAGGAGTCAGACTGAGATCTATAGAGCGAACTTTGACTAAGTCTAAGTCAAAAAACGAACTCAGTAAAGATTTGCACATTTTCGAACTTTGACATTGTCCGATTTTTTTACAAGAACATTTTTGCTTAGTCTGTCGGTCAGTCTGTTTTTCATGTAAAAAATGGATCGGACTAGATCGAAGTTCAATTTAATAATTTCAAATCCTGACTTTTAGTTCGTTTATTTGACTCAGACTTAGTCGAAGTTTGCTCTATAAATCTCTATAAATTTTATCACGGAAGAAAATAAATATGCGAACGGAGTCTCAGGCAATAGTTAGTTTGTAATAATTATAATACATTATATTTAGTTTCACTTAAATCCAAGTGACGTGTAAGCGATGTGTAGTGGAAATCAGAGGCGTCACCAATAGCAGACTTGAAGAAATTACTTCGGCGGCCCATGCAGCAGCAATATGAAACGCGACGTGCGCTGCACTTGTTAGCCGTGTTTACGCATCGATCCATTATGTAGATTCACTTAAGGCTCTAAGAATTTTTTATTAATTTTCACGTGTCCCGCTTTATAAAAATTTAACAGTTTAAGGAGAATGTGTGGTGTGACTTTGAATAATAGGGTAAGAAATGGTGTGGTGAGACAGCGGTGTGGTTTGAAAGAGGAAATAATAACGAGGATTGAGAAAGGAATGTAGCGGTGGTTTGGGCATGTAGAAAGGATGGATGAAAGGAGGTTGACAAAGCGAATATATATGGCATGTGTGAATGGTAGAGACTGAATGAGGCGAGAGAGGTGTGCAAGGATCATAGCAAGTGGAAGTTGTCGCTGCCTACCCCTATGGGAAAAAGGCGTGAGTCTATGTTTGTATGTAACAGTTTAAAAAGTTAAAGCAAGAAATAATTTTTATGTCAATGCTCAAACATTTCTTTTTCTCGTCAGGTGGTCGTCCAAAGATTAGAGGAGAGCGCTCCACGACCAAGCAGAGCGGCGCTTGCTGCTTACCAACGGGACCCAATCCCGGACGTACCGTACCAGCCTACCGTTAAAGAAACCATGAGCTTCCAAGCGATATCTATGATGAAGGTGCGCACTTCGCTTTATATCTAGATATAGGTTGCCAGTCGCCGCTAGCCGCACGCTCTTCGAAGGAATTTCAATATCTTTCAATAACGTATCTAATACAGCTTCCACTGCAGTTAGCAATGTTTTCAAGTTGAAAATTCCACAAATTTTTGATAATGTATTCCGGCGTTCGTCTGTTTGCTGTTATATTAATAAAAATGTTTGAATATTTCAAAAAATGCATTTAATATTTATTGTAAACTGCTACCCATTTAACAAATGCGATCTTGTAACTACAATCGAAGCGAAATATCTATGGTGTATACAGAAATGATATATTTTATTGTTGATTTCACTAATTAACTATCTATCGCTATAATTTTCCGGAATATAGTTCAATCTATGAGTACAATAATAATATTATACAAATATCCAGATGTAATACTAGTAAGTTATGTGGGTGTCAGTGTTTACGTTTAGTACCTCAGACAAATGTCAGATGGTATTTAAGTTGCAGTTTATCTGTAATTCTCCAATAACCATTGAAAAGGTTATACATTGTTTATATCCAATTATTAGAAATAGAAATGTAGGCACCGACTGTTAACCTGGAAACACATACCTGGAAATAAATTGTCAATTCTAGTGTCTTCCAAAATAGCCTAAAATACGGTTTCCGTATTGATTTATCTAGTTGGTATATGTGGGAATCAGGTGTAACATTTGACTTATTGTCCTGCAGACGTATCAGAACTTCTCTTTCGAGGAGTTACGTCTAGCGAGCGGGAGATGGGGCGAGTCGTGTCCGAGCACGTCTGCGTTCGTGATCAACGGGTGCGTGCCCGTGGAGCGGCTCGTGGTGCGCGGCCAGCCGGACGGCTCGTACGCGGCCGCGTGGACGCCGCGCGCGCCCGGCGTGTACATCTTCAGGTGCATGCTGGACGACCTGCCCGTGCCGCAGGTGAACACTTTTGCACATACTCGCCTTTGATAACTAAACCAGCACAACTACAGGCTGGACACAATAAAAAATCTCAATCCGCGTGTGCAGATAGATCACCATAATGAACCAATTAATTTAAGTAATTTGACGGCGTCATGTCCAAATTTTGCGCACGTTCGGATTGAGGTCTACCTATGCGGATCCACTCACTACATTTGATAGTGGCGCTCATAAGTACAATGATGCGTAGACCCACCCAGCCTGTTGCTCTTAGCCATGGCACTCGTAGCTAGCCACAAATTGAGCAGTAAGCACCAAATTCTAATGCTCGATATCGGCTGCACGTGCCGCATCGTTCATCTCTGTTATTCATAAGATTTAGTAATATAATATTAGCCCTACAGGGCTAATATTATAATAATATTACAATATTACTGTCCCATTGCTGGGCACGGGCCCCCTCTCCTAAAGAGAGCGGTATCATAGGATTTTTTGACTAACAAAATATCCAATTTGACAACCTTTCAACCAATAAAATAGTATCATGACAGGACATCCCGCTTAAAATCTATACGCCACACGCGAACGGAAGCAATATTTGCGTCGATATAGAGTTTATAGAATTATTAGCAAATTGAGAGGAACCGAGAGTGGAAGCGCTTTCACAAGTTTGCTTCGGGGGTAATTGCATGAAGGTCAGAGGTGCAGCATGTGTACACGTGCCGTACCCGAGATGCCTGCCCCAATTTATACAAAATTGTATCACTACCGTTAGTGTTCCGATATGACATTAGAACCTTTATTGATATAGTGCTTCGGTTAATTCTGTTCTCGAACAGTAGGTAACTTTAATAGAACGCAGCGCTGATATAGTATGTTTCGTAAGGGATTTAAAGAGACATACTGGAAAGTGCAAACAATATTGACTAGGCTTCGAAATAAAAATACTGCCTCGGTGGCGTAGTTGTATTTCGGTATGACTATCGTCCTGAGGTCTCAGGTTCGATCCCGGGTCGGGCAAAGTGATATTGGATTTTTCCATATCAGCCCGGAGTCTGGAATTTGTGCCCGATATGGCGATAGGCTCGCCCCCTATGACATCTGGGACAGAACTAAGCTCGGCGAAATGTGGGTGTACTGTTGGCTAGTGTGCCTCTGCCTACCCCTTCGGGGATACAGGCGTGAGCTTAAGTAAGTAGTAAGTATTACTCTTTATTGAAACTGATGAAATTCGTCTAAACACGTGTTATTTCCGTTACTTTATGTAAAGACGTCACCGCGTGTTACCGACGTTTTATGTTTTTAAATAAAAATATGGGCAGCGATAGCTCAGTTGGGATTGGTACGGACTGCCGAGACAAGTGTCGGAGGTTCGAGACCAACCCCAAAATGGAGCATACACCTCTGACTTTTCTATGTTAAGTGTATGTATTTTCATTGTGAAATATCGCTTGCTATAACGGTGAAGGAAAACATCGTGAGAAAACCTGCATACCCGAGAATTTCTTTACAAGAATTTCGAAGGTTTATGAAGTCCACCGACCTGCATTAGTCCAGCCCTTTCATTAGTAGAGGAGGCCCGTGCCCAGTAGTGGGACAGTAATATTACAGGGCTAATATTATTATCGAAATTACTTTTTATATATTAGTGTGTTATGTAGATCGATATAATGAATAATTTCCGATGCACAGACAGTCAAAGCCGCGAGCGGCAAAGCTAATAGTAGTAACATTAAAATTATAATATCGTTTCCGACTGGCTAGGAGTTGACAGTGGAAGTGGCAGAAGTGGTAACCGAGGGGTTGTCGGAGCGCAGCGTGCAAGCAAGTGGAGCGGCGCCGACGTCGCCTCCGTCGAAGCTGCGCCGCTTCATCGCGTTGTTCAGCGCCGGCCTGCGGGTCAGAGCCAGCCCCAGCTTGCAGGCTGAGGAGATCGGACGAGTGCCGCCCGGCGTCACCATCGGATTCGTAGAGGAGGTGCGTCAATTTGTTTTAGTTTACACTTTACCCCTCCTTTATTGTTTTTCATGTTAATGAAAGTTAAAATGTAGGCACTCATTTATATCTTTTAACATAGTGGTTGAATTTTCATATTTCTTTCTTTAATTGATAGAATAAATTATTGTAAACTTGGTTCCTTCTAATTTCTTTTGGATAATAGATTTTAACATTGAATCGGATAATATATATATATAGGATAGATATAAAGGATAATAATGTTTTTTCCAGCGACATACATACGTTAATGCGTTATAAAAGGAAGTGAAGACAAACGTATAAATGTAGGTGCCAGAGTCCAGACCGAACGCTATTCCGCGCTACTTTCGCATTTATTGAGAAAGCTAAATATGGAAGTTTATAGGGAACGGGCCGGTTATTTTCAACAACTATGTAACGATACAGAAACACTTATTTCTGCACGTCTCTTAACTTTTGCACTCGTGCAATATTCATTAACTAGATATTTTCAATGTTCTCGACTAATTTAATTAGTGACGTAACAATCGTGCATATTCTTCGTTGTTGTAATTTAATGTAATTGGTTGGTTAGCTGCATGATAACGCGGGCAATAAACATTACCCCTCAAATTGGGATACAAATCAGAATATTGACTGTTCCTATGCTAAATCTACTTTTCGTTGATGGAACGATTGTTATAATTAAGATGAGAAACACTGTGTATGAATAATATTCGTAAGTTTTATTCGTCTTTAGGTAATTATATGGTCCCTTACTTATAAAATAGTTAAGCGCGGCTTATCTTTAACCATAGGTTGTCCCTTTCATTTTTAAACAATGTAACGCAAGGAAAAAAGTGACACGCTATTCTAAGCAAAAAGTTAAGCGAAAATGGTTTTATAATTAAGGCCCCATAATTAATGGTTTATTGAAGATATTAAATTATTATTGATGCAAATACAGTAAAGTTGCATATTATAAATTTTACAAGGTAGATTAATATTCCTGCTGCAAGTCGGGATTTGGGACACATAAGTCTTATAAATATACCTGTATGTAAGCCACTTATAAATCTGAATGTAAAACTTCAAACTTAAATTTAATGTATTTTCGATGTTTGTATTAAGCCGTCGCGCGATAAAAGGCCTTCATTTATGATAAAATCTTAAATAATTCCGTGTTGGACCATGCCTAGCAAAGATTCCATCGTAGGTGGTGAACAAGGACGGCACGTGGGTCCGTCTGAGCCCGGACTCGGTGCGTGCGTACGCGGAGGGGTGCGCGGGCGTCGCGTGGTGTCTGCAGCACCACCGGCACCTCGACAAGGTGCTGCTCGTACCGGTCGAGCCGACCAGCCCACCTGCTGTGAGTTCACATATCTTAATCATTTTAGTAAGCCGCGTGCTGAGCCACTATACTACTTTTTACAGAAAATTGACTTGAAGCAAGTTTCTTTCAACCTGCCTTTATCCCACTTTAAAGTGGAGTTGACGCAACACCCTTTTTCAAGCATGTTGTAGAAAGGATTTGACTTAGTTTTTACGAGCGGCTGCCTGCCTGACGTTAATCCTCTGGAGATCCAGTCGCGGGTAAATCAATCGTTAGAAAAATCGATAATATTGCACCCCTATTAGATATTAGCGAAGTTGCATTACATATTATATGTAAGTTGTATCAAACTTAGATTACCTTTGATGTTTGAGTTATGCGACTTGGCTGCTAATACTACAAAGCATGATGAACTATCAAACACAAGAGTTTCCTCCAATATCGGCATTAACTTTGCTGTTTCCGCTCTCTGTGTTCATAACTGTGCTAATAATATTTGGACCATGTTTGTGCTACATATTAGTACAGTATTCCTTGAGACATAACATAAGCTCGCGCCTGTATCCCCGAAGGGGTAGGCAGAGGTGCACTAGCGAACTAAAACACTCACATTTCGCCGAGCTTAGTTCCGTCCTAGATGTGATAGGGGGCGATCCTATCGCCATATCGGGCACAAATTCCAGACTCCGGGCTGATATGGAAAAATCCAATATCACTTTGCCCGACTCGGGGATCGAACCCGAAATCCTATCGCCATATCGGGCACAAATTCCAGACTCCGGGCTGATATGGAAAAATCCAATATCACTTTGCCCGACTCGGGGATCGAACCCGAAACCTCAGGACGGTAGTCATACAACTACTAGTCTACTACTAGTCGCTTGTTACTCGAGGCACTATTAGAAATATGTGCTATAAATGTTTTGTAACAAACCACGTTCGTGCCACAGTCGGAATGTGCCAGTATTTGGTGCGGATTTGGCGATCTGACCGGCGATGTCACGTCGTGGGTGCCGGACGAAGAGACTGTGCCTATATCTGAAGGTATGAACTAAAATTATTAAGGTTCCGAAGCCAAATGCCAAGAATGGAATCCTTATAGTTTCGTCATGTCTGTCCGTCTGTCTGTCTAACCACATCTCAGAGACTATACATATGTAAGTACTGGAGGACTGTAATTTGCCATGAATATACATAGGTATCTATCACACTAAAATTGTCGTGAAATAAAATATTGAAAAATATTTTCTACGGTGGCTCTCCTAAATGTAAAGTGGGGGTGAAATTGTGTTTTCTCGAGTATCCTATGGTGTGTGGTATCGTTACATAGGGCTTTCAAAAACAATGCGGAATTCTTTTCAATATCACTTACATATATGAAGCTGTTAAATTCACAAATGTGTAAAACAGGTAGTTAATATGAGTTTATGGGCCATATACTTAAAATAATGTCTAATAAAATTATATTTAGGTAAGTTTTACCCTTACCTCGGAAACCTGTACTGTGCGTGATCAGGTATGCAGCATACACTTGTTCGGTTTTCTAATAAGATTACCTACGTGTAAAGTGTGTTGATAGAATGTGGAATTACTGAGTATTGTGAGTATTTGTGAGTATTGCCATTTGCCGGGCATTAATTTCATTTACACGGTGCTGTTATTTTGGACATTACAAAAAAGAGATATGAAGGACAACTATGTTGGATTGCGTATGTATCTGCCAATGACATTAAAACGCTGAAACGTTAGATACTTGGCTGAATCGAATTAAATTGTAATTTGGATGTGGTTAAGAAAATGTTAGGAAAATTAAATAAATGGTTTGGCTCATTTTCAACGTTGACAACGCTTTAGTTTCACTTTTATTGTTGACCTACGCTGTATATTATAAATTCGTAACGTTGTCTGTGGTTGGTTTTAGATAACTGCGCACCTGAGAGGAATTTTCCTATATCATCGATATGCGATCCTACCACTGAGGTAAATATTTAGGTTTTAAGGCAGTTTTACTTCACCGAAATGACCTTACATTTGTTGTATTTTATTCTATTAACTCCATTTAATTATTCTAGAAGTAAAAACAAACTACCGTGATAAAAAGGGTTGTGTTCATAATTATAAGATTATGTAACATTATGCGCAATAAATAAATGGTTGTCATATTTTAAATTCGCATTATCGATAATTGGATTTATAAAAAGGTAAATGCTTTCTTATTTTTACAGAGTGACAGTGCATCTATACCGTTCACGTTTAGTGTGGAGCCCAGCAAACGGTGCAGGATGGCCCGCAACGATATGAGCTCGTCCACTTCACCCAAGTAACTAATTTATATGTACCTTCTTTTATATGAATCTATTACTTTTTGAGTGGTAGAGCCACGCTGTAGTCATTTACGGTTACAGCACGAAGGGGCCGGTTCGACCGGTTTGATACCACTGCCTCACAGAAAACCAACGTGAAGTGGCAGCTCACTGTCACGTTTCGATCGGTTAGTGAGATTTTCGTTGGTCCAATTACCCCCCCCCCCCCTCCGAATCCTTATATACCCCTTTTAGGTTGGTAAAGCACCACACACAATTTTTTCGTTGTCTATAGGCGGTAGAGATCACTTACCATCAGGTGACCCATATGCTCGCTTGCCAGTCTTAGCTATAAAAAACTTGAACATTTCACTTCAATTTCAAGGGCAATAGGCTATATCTGAACATTTTAAGCACGAATAAATACATAGCATGAATTGGGTCTGCTGCACGATCATGACATTTGTATGAATTTAGACTCCTGACGTACAATATTGTTGCAGAAAGATCCAGCGCCGCAGCAACGGCAACAGCGAGGAATGGTGGTCCCCGGGCAAGCAGCGTTGCAGCGACAACTATAGAGACGTCAATACCATACTCGAGGTGAGAATTTCATTACACCCATATCCGGATTGGCACAATACACTGTTTCAAAGTATTCGCTTTGTTTATTACGATCGATTACCTGCCTGATGTCATCCCACTTAGTAAATCTCTGGGCGAATCGTAAACATGCGCCCGGCCGGAGAAACGAACCCAGGATCCGCAGGAAGATTAACCCATCCATACTAGGCACAGAAAGTCTGCGGTAGTATTAGGCAAACAGTGTACTGACGAGAGTCGTTGCAATTTTGAGCTGCAAATGGAATGCAAATTCAGGTTGTGTTGCTGGTGACTGAATCTGCTGAACTGAATTGCGCTAACATTTCGCTACGTAGTAGACATTGTATTTCCTTGCTAATAGACTGCTAACTGAATTATTCGTCAAGTGAAACGACGAAAACTACGTTCTGTACATGTTGTATGGATGATGTTATGAGAAGCAAATAATCGCTTACATTATGTCTATTGACACCTTTGCAGCTAAAATTAATTCTGGATTAATAATAGCACACTATTTATTGACATCAAAAAAATTAATTCAGCAAGTGTCTTACAAAGGAATACTGAGTTATCACAATGAAACTCATTAAATAGAATATAGTAGGGTATGTAATGCTACGAGCCGGAAATAAAAGGTTCTCATTTCTTCACTCTCTACGAGATAAGACAGGATGTCATTACCTCACGTCTTTCGAAGAGGTTGGTAACATAATATTCACACGTAACATATGAATGGTTTTGCATTATGAGAATTGCATTTACCTAAGAATATAGTAACAGGAATACAGTGATAGTCTGATTATATACTTTGAAAATATTATATAACATAGGTATGTATAATTTTGTTATATCGTAACTATACTCGCTTTTTCGTGTGGTACTTTATTGTGTTTAGGTATAATTAATTTTAGTAATATAGGAAAACATTAGAATTATTTGAAACAAAAAAAATAAGCGAATGTTGCTTAAACATTAGACGGAGATAGAACCGGAGCCGGAAATAGAAGTGGAGGTGGAGGTGGAAGTGGAAGTAGAAGTGGAAGCGGAAGTGGAAGTGGTGGGCGACATGGAGGTGGTGGAGAAGCGGAGCGGCGGGCGGGTCGCGCAGACCGGCACGCAGACGTCGCCCGACAGCGGCGGCGACGAGGCGGCCGCGCTGCTGCACATGTTCACCGCCAACACCAAGGTGACACGCGACTCAAAGTTCAAAACTCTATTGGCGCTGAGATAAAGTACCAGTACCATCTTTGTGCATACACGCCGGACACATTCTTGCTCATTCCTATCGACGAGTGAGAGGAAGCACTTGTCCTCGCGAATTTAGACAATTTGAATTGTCTGCGATGAACGACATACAACCGCGATCATCGTTGTGCGTTTCCTTTGCTTTATACTTTGAACATTAGTGAGTGTTCCTACAATTTAGTATTATATGCATCATCCAAGAGACATTTTTTTTAGAGTGAACCCATCGTGAGCCCGAAGTCATCCGCTCGTGAGCGCATGGCTCGACACTCGCGCTCGTACAAGCGGTTGTCGTCCCCTCCCCCGCTGCCCGCCCGCTCAGCTCCTGCGCCGCCTCTGCCTAAGAAACACGCCATCAGCCCCACACAGGCAGAGTGCTTGCGCGCCATATTTGCTGCTCTTCTTTGGCATGAAGGTGAGTTTATTGAGAGCAGTTTAATATCGATAGATTTGTATTATTGTTTAAAACTTAACTACACATAACATTACCATCAGGCATAGTCCACGACGCGATTGCGTGTGCTGCATTCCTCAAGTTCCACCCGCAGCTCCCGAAGCAGGGTGCGCGGGTTGTGACTCGACAGCCGCATGACGTACCACCGCCGCGACACCAGCGACATTCTGTAGAAGTATCGAATGCAGGTGGGTATACATCTATATCGGGGTTATCTTCGTTATTAATAAATCATTTATTAAAGAATAATCGAGACTAACTTGTTCATATCAGTACATATTATTATGTTGAAATAGAGCGTCACCAAGATCTAGCTACCAATATCAGTCTCAGATAAGTTTTGTATCTATTTTTTCGTTTACATCAGAGCATAGTGGATGCTGTTTTTTTTCTATTTGTTGTTGAATTATGACAGGCCAGTACCTGCGCATCCACCCGACAACATTAGAATCGCTGACCCGTTCTGGTGTGGAAGCGAGTACGAGCCGCATGCGCAAGACTGATCTCGACGCGCCAATTCGAGAGGAGGAACCGCAGGCGAATGCTCCGACACAGTCGCAGCCGCACACCAGCACTGCGAGTAACTATATTACTGTTCTATATTTACGATACTTTGTATGATAAGTAACTTTTAAGGGATGAAATAAATTACAAGGATATTTCAATGGGCACCAAATTAACGAAATGTCAAAATCTCCTAAAAACGGTAATAGTAATAGTTTCTTTTCCAACATCGATGTGTTTTGTAGCCAAGGTTTTGGAAGTGAAACTTCTTTAGAATCGTTGTGATTTCAAACAGGAAATGCGTCACAATGAAACGGAAATGCGCCAAAAACACAAACCCAAAAAGGATATGTAGGATATAATAAATATGGAATTAAGCCGACGGACTGACGCGGACTGACTGATTGAGTGACTAACGCGGACTGACTGATGCGGACTGACTGACTGACGCCGAGTGACGCGGGCTGACAGACTTACTGACAAATCAAATCCTATGTCTCGAAGTTAAGTTTCCTAACGTTTCAGTTCGACTGCGTGTGAACTGCACTGTTTTTTTTAAGGTACATCGCCCACCATAGTGAACGTTCTCCCTCCAGCGTTGCGCGCTCTTGTTGCATTGTGGGACGCGCTCTACGACGCCGACCAACTTGCCTCCGTTACCGACAAGTCCGTATATATTTTATATTATTTACGTATGTAAGGAAATGTAAGAAATGAGTTTTAGTGTTGTGTTTGGGTATTGTATGTATATATTCTTCATAGGGAATAATTTTAATATTTTACAGGTTTAGAAAAGATACGTCAGAAAGAAATGAAAATGAAGACACGAGGCCAATGAGTGGGATTCGAAAGAAGAGAGATTGGAAGACGTCTGCGTATTACAAGTCACCTTATTCAGGTACTTCTTTTTTATAGGAGTTTCTGGGATTCTTTGATAGTTAATAGATTTATAGTATTTAAGGTTACCCTCTTGGCATTAGTATGTTGCTGGGGATGGCTGTGTTTTTCTGTTTTTTTAGCACAGCCTGTCCAAACCAGTAGGTGAGGGACCTGGTGGTAAGTAACTGCACCTGGTAGTAAGTGCTACAGTCTATACGCATGCGCATTACCAAAAGAAAGTGAGTACGTTGCCAACTTTTATACAAAGCGAATAGGGCAATCCTAAACCCAGTGAGGCGGGATTTAGGCCACCCCAAATACTATACATTATAGTATTGTAGCCAGTATATTACCTTCTATCGAAGTGTAAATCGTTTGATAGTGCGTTGCGAGTTGTGCGGCGGCAGTAGCGTGTCGCCCCCGCTGGCGGCGCACATGCGTCACGCGCACGCCGGGTGCCGCGGCGCGAGCGCGCGCGGGTACGACCGCGCAGGCGCGTACCGCCGCGCGGACACGCCCGCGCTCGCAGACGCGCCCGCCACCGCCTGCGGACAACTTGCCCAAGGTAGTGGTGTTTACTCCGATACCTTGATATAGGGATGATCGATATTCATCGATGTTTAGGAAACATCGATATTTAGCTGGAAAATATCGATGTTTTGACATCGATGTTTTGATTTCGATAACATCGACACATCGATGTTATGAAAATAAAATATCGAAACGTCAATATATTCTTTAGGACCATCAAGCGTTGGATGGACTAGCTGGGGACTAGATAACTATGAGTTCAACTATTTAGCACTAGATGACACTGATCAACATCATCGAAGTAAGCCATACGAATAGTTATTTTTTTGCATTTCCTAAGGGATTAAAAAAAACTATCAACTTCAATGCACAGACTAACGTCCAGTTCCAATAAACAATCGTAGTTCGAATGTGCAGATAGATTACAAAAATTAGCCAATAAGAACACAGTTTAAACATGACTCCGTCAAATAACTTGATTTGTTTGGTTCATAATCGCGATCTATCTGCACTCTCAACTGAGATCGTTTATTGAAACCCGCCATAAAGGGAAAACACCTGGAAAAAATTATTTTTTTACAGAGTGTGCCCAAAAAATACTGAGAATATTAAAAAATACTGTATTGTGTTTTCAATAACTATAAACACATAAATTAAAAAATAAGAAATGAATAAAAAATAAATGGAATACACAGTTTTATTTGCTACAGAAAACATCGATGTTTTGACATATCGATGTTTTGCTATCGATGTTTATCGTACATCGATACTTTTGGATCGATGTTAACATCGATGTCAACATCGATGTTTTTCTAATATCGATCATCCCTACCTTGATACATGGTCAAATGTACGTTTCCTCTTCGGCTCAATTGGCAGTGGTACGGACTATCGAGACGATTGTCGCAGGTTTGAGTCTCGAGAGCAATTCTAAATAGAGAATGAACTTCTGAATTTCTATGTTCAAACGTTATGAATTGAGTACTTTACTATTTTTTTTATATGTATACAAGGCTATTCATTAGCTTATCCTAAACATGTAAAAAATATTTCGTAATTTATTTTCATATATTTAGTTTAAAAAAGCAAAAACGATTATGTATAATTTAATTTGCCGCCAAAACGCTATCTGTCTACCTGTAGACACGGGTGACGTCATCTTTAAATCATCGTAAATACATGTATGATTTTAAACTAAAAAAAAAGGGTCAACTATTTCGGCGATCAGATATTGATTGTCGATCACATCTGCGTTGAAATTAGATTGAACTTTAAACAAAAATACGAAAATAATATACCAAAATAGTTACTATTACAACATAAGCATATGACTTTTTCCCCAGAGGATATTCAGAGGCGCAACTCATGGACCGGACCGTATTACCACTAACTTTTACCTCGAAACATAAATCTATATATATAAAAATGAAACCCGTTTTCCGTTGTCATCGCATCACGCGTGAACGGCTGGACCGATTTCGCTAATTCTTTTTTTAGAATATTCCTCGAAGTACGAGGATGGTTCTTACGGAGAGAAAAAAATGAAAAATTGTCTGAAAAAGTCTAAAAACAACACTTTTCTGTACTCCCATACAATCGATTCGTAATAATACTTAAAAGTCAATTTGAACTTTAATACCATACCATAAAGTTCAAGTATTAGTGGAGAGGTTCCGGGAAGGCAAAACAATTGAGTGTCGTTAGTATCTACTGGTTCGATTTGAAAAATTCTTTTTGACGCTATGACCAATAGGAGCGGAGCAGAAATGAAAAATGTTTAAAGCCGGGGAAGTTGGTATCTCAGAAACTACTGGTTCGAATTGAAAAAATCTTTTAGTGTTGACCGACGGGTTGAATGATGGGGTGACTAAGGGATACCTGACGGGGTGACTGATGGGGTGACTGACGGGGTGACAGACGGGTTACAGAGGGGGTGACAGACGGGTGACATGCGGGGTGACAGACGGGTGACAGCCGGGGTGACAGATGGGTGACAGGCTGGGTGACAGATGGGGTGACAGGCGGGGTGACCGACGGGGTGACAGACGGGTGACAGGCGGGGTGACAGACTGGTAACAGACGGGTTGACAGATGGGGTGACAGACGGGGTGACAGACGGGGTGACAGACGGGGCGACAGACGGGGGTGACAGACAGGGTGACAGACGGGGTGACAGGCAGGGTGACAGCCAGGGTGACTGATGGGGTGACAGAAAGGTGTCAGGCGGGGTGACAGGCAGGATGACAGACAGGGTGACAGGCAGGGTGACAGACAGGGTGAGTGATGGGGTGTCAGCCGATGTGACAGACGGATTACAGACGGGGTGACAAACGGGAAGACAGACGCGGTGACAGACGGGGTCACAGACGGGGTAACATACGGGGTGACAGACGGGGTGACAGACAGGGTGAATGATGGGGTGACTGACGGGGTGATAGACGGGTTACAGAAGGGGGGGACCAACCGGGGTGACAGACAGGGTGACAGACGGGGTGACAGATGTGGTGACAGGCAGGGTGACTGATGGGGTGACTGACGGGGTGACAGACGGGTTACAGACGGGTGACAGGCTGGGTGACATGCGGGGTGACAGACGGGTGACAGGCTGGGTGACATGCGGGGTGACAGACGGGTGACAGACGGGTTGACAGACGGGGTGACAGACGAGGTGACAGGCGGGGTGACAGACGGGGTGATTGACGGAACCGCACCGAAGTCACGTACTATCTCTCGAAGTTTAGCAAAACATATCATTACCTTTTTAGAATTATTGTGCTATAGGTGCCTACGACTCACTCTTTCAACCCACTCTCTCATACGCAGACGAAGTTGCGCGGGTCAGCTAGTTCTAAATATATGTTATTAGTTTTTGTTTGATTGTATTTCATTTGCGTCTAAATTAATACAAGCTTATCTCTAACAGTACATCAACTGTGGTACATATACTGTGAGAAGTGCCGTGACAAGGGTCTGAAGGCGGCGTCATGTGCTAAACTTATCAAGACGAAGACGATATCGGATGCGCCGTACGAACGCCTCGAAACGTGCATGGAAGTAGACCACCATGTCGTTAAAGAAAATGCGCTGTTCCTGCTAGAACTAGCACCGCTTAACAACTCAGGTAAATATCGAATATTCTTTAAATAATTCAAGATGTCAATATGCCAATAGGTCATCTCTTTGGTCTACTGACAGTATATATAGGCTGTGCTGTGTGCTGTGGTTTTCGATTTGATTCCCAGGTCGGGCAAAGTTATTTTTTTATTTGATTTGTTCGGCACTGGATCGTACTGGTCGTAAAAATCAAGCTATATCCTCTCTGCAACATGCTTAAAAAAGTGTGTTGTGCCGACCTCACACTAAGGTGGGATAAGGGCAGGTAGAAAGAAAGAATGGAGATGTCAATATATTGAATTCGAATATTTGACTGCTTTATAGCATTTGTATGATTTGTGTTATTCTGAAGCTATAGCATCTAGTATATCTAAACGTTAATTAAATTGCTATCATTAAAATTGATTGTCTATGAATGTGTTGTTAAAGAGCCAATGTCATCATCACCGTGGCAAGAGAGCGCGACCCGCAGCCCGCCGACTCCGCCAGGCAGCGTGTGGCAGCCGGCGCCTCCGTTCCAGTGCCTGCCGGCCTTAGGCGCCGCGCCACGAGCCACCATCACCGAGACCGCCGCGAGATACCATTCGCTTGGACGGCCGCCACCACCGCCAGCTGCTCCATTGGTGAGAAAAGGAGTGATTAAGGACACACACACAGAGAGAGAGAGAGAGAGAGGAGGACTTGCTGGTTTGGGCCGGGTTCACTGTTCTGCTGTGTCTACTCATACATGACACATATCATTATGATTTATTGTTATTTAACAGAGTAGTCGTCTCCTCGGCCTAGTGGCAGCGTATCTGTAATGTGAATCAAGATGTCCGGTATTTTTATAAAAAAATTTGCATGGGACTAGATCCACAGGAGGGGTTGACCTCGGGAAGGCAGTCAGTCGTGAAATCCTTTCTGCGACATGCATCAAAAAGTGTGTTGCTCCGACCCCTCATTAGGGTGGGATAAGGGCAGGTATAATGAAAGATTGTTATGTTCCAGAGTACTGCGTACAATATGCCCGAGGCGAGCGCGTCGCAGTGGCCACGGGTGCATCGCTCGGTGTCGATGGGACAGGCCGGCGGGCGGGACCTCGCCAATGCCGCGCAACCGCCGCTAGAACGAATATCACACTCCGAACAACACGACACACTGAGTGGTAAACATTTATGGTGCAGTCGGACATTCAATAAGTCTTGTGGGAAAAAAAGTTGCAGTATGACTCTTGTTGTTCTTAGGGCAGGCTCTTATCGACCAATTCCAAAGGAAGGTGGGGGTCCTCAATTCGTCTGTATTTTTTAATGTATGTTACGCGTAATCTCCGCCAAATGAAGACCGATTTTAAAGATTTGTTTGTGTTCGATAGAGTTTATTGCAAGGGTAGGATAAATTTGGTCACAATCAGTTATGTTTTGAAATGGGTCCGTAAAGTTTTTGAACTTGTTGATGATAAGGTAATCTAAATGGCTAGATTCTAATCTAATCTCTAGATCTAGATCTAGCAGACTTTGTTTAAGATTTCAACATTGTTTCCTTCATTATTACATATTTACAGGTGCAGGGTCATCACTTCTATCCCAGCCTAGTGCAGCCTTGCAGCGGCTGGTAGGTTGCGGTGAAATGTCGGCGGGGTGCTCGGTGTCTGCTTTCGAGCCACCACGTTTAGACATCGACGCTTTAATTAACAACCCGGTTTTTTCGTTCGTGCTGTCGAAACGAGACTTACAAGCCTATAGACAAAAGATGGATGCAGCCGTACGCATCAATGCAGTTCGGCAGTACGCTTTCGAGGTAAAAAAATTAAGTAACATAAACTTAAATAAAATATTAAATATCCTAAACTATAGGTTCTCTCTAGTGTTTGCACGTTCATTATTTATGTATATGAAATATGACCTCTGCTGATAGTACGATGTTAACGAATATTTATTGCCGAATAGAAATAGGTGTTATTCAGCAATAGATGAACGCTGAAGGCTTAATTAACTTGTGAGACTAGGAACTATTAATTATTTCTTGTTCACCTTTAATGTAAAGCTGCTATAGCACAATAAATTATATTTACGCTACAGAAAAAAATTTACTATTCTGTTGTAATGTTTAATTGTCCTTCAATATAATATTACCATCTGTTTGTCAGGCGCTAAATTGGTTGCTCCGGTCGGCGACACAGCCGACATGCGTGCATGACGTCATGTGGTGGTTCTGTGCCGCGCTAGACAAGTACTCGCGCATCGCACCGCCACAGATGTTAGTCGACGAGGCTAAAGAGGTAAAAATAACACATTTTTTTTTCATAATATTAATAAAATCCTAAATTGATTGTGTGAATAGTTACAACTTACATTGAGTCATTTATCGACTAATAATTTACATTATCCATGAAAGTGTATTCTAATTATTAGTATTACTTTGCTTGTGCCGGCTTATTAGAGTTGCAGACTTATAATGGCGCGTACATACCGGCCGAACGAAGGCGAAAGAACCTATACCTGTTGCGTCCACACAAACAAACTTTGGCTGTTGTGTGAATGAATCAGGCATAGATTCTTTCGCCTTCGTTCGGCCGATGTGTACTCGCCATTACAATGTCGGTCTATAATCTGTCAGTTTAAAACAGAACAAATAATTTGTTATAATCAGTCATCGGGTAATGAGAACGGTCGCATATCGAGTCCGACTGCGTGCGCGTCCGCGATCTGTCCTGGCGGCACGTCGGGGCGGGGCGCGCGCGCCGCCTTCCACGCGTTCCTCGGGTCGGTGAGCGCGCTGGCGCCCTCGCTGCCCGCCGCCAGCGCCGCCGGCCTGCAGGCGGTCCGCTGCTGGGCGCTGCACTACTCGCCGCACGATCGAGCCTTCCTACACCGGTTAGTACATAAATACTTATAAACTCACGCTTGTATCCCTAAAGGGGTAGGCAAAATCGAACTAGAACCCCACATTACGTCAAGCTCACTTCCGTCCCATATGTGATAGTGGGCGAGCCTGTCGCCATATCGGGCACAAAATATTTTTAATTCGGGAATTTATAGAAATATAAATAATACAATGATTATATCTCCTAACTACTGACAACTTTCGAACGTAGTCAAGTCAACACTGACTCAACTATATTTTTCATTGGTTTGCCACTAGTACTTAGTACTTACTACTAGCATTAGTTCAATACTTCCCGATAAGAATGATAGTTATAGTTAAATTGTTATTAATATTACTAGTAAAGCCTCTTGGAAAAAATACAATGAACTAAATGAATGTATGAACATTTTACGATAACTATCATTGTTATTGAGAAGCTTTATTTCGTACTATTGGTACTGTTGTAACTTTTTTATCGATAATGTAAGGTGTAATAACCATCATGCGTGAACTGTTAACGCTGCACTCGGATAGCTCTCAAGTGTTCAGCGTAATCAGCAAGATATTGTCCCACCCTGAGGACGGAGCGTACGAAGAAGGCATGATGGGTGCTCTACATGAGAGCTTCCATAGCTTTATCAATAAGGTAACGTTGTTAATTATCGCGCGACGTAAAAAATCGAAAAGGGTTCTGAGAATTCTCCCTAAAAAATATTGTAAAGAATTTTTTTTGCATATAACACCACTAATGGCCGTGCTGGCTCATTAAAGTTCCATTTACAGACTTATGGCGCGTACACACCGGTCGAACGAAGGCTGTTGCGTTCACACAAACAAACTTTCGCTGTTGCGAAAATTAAACAGGCATGATTCGTTCGCCTTCGTTCGCTCCGGTGTGTACGCGCCATAACACGTCTCAGGATAACATCGTGGACCAATCTCTAAACCATATCGTTCATCCGACAAACACCGTTTTATATCGAAAGTATATAATTAAAATTATAAATACATTTAACTGAAATAAATATATTTTGGGTCGGAATTGTAGGAGAGCTATGTATGGAGTTGCCAAGACGTGACTGGTTGGTGTGACATCGCCGTATCATCGAGACAAGGCATGGCGGGCTCATTGACGGACGGCAGCACAGAAACATTCTGGGAGTCCGGGGACGAAGACAGGAACAAAGCCAAGTGGATACAAGTCTCATATCCGGGTGGGACCAACAACGACCGGCCGCATATCATATGCGTGCACATCGATAACACTAGAGATACAGTTGTGAGTTCAACTTTTTCAATACATACATCCTAATCATCGGGCTTTAAATTACAACACTGAGCTTGTCACCACATAATAAAATTAATTTGAGTAATATTTATTTATATTTGAGCATTAATGACCGCCAGCAGTGCTGTTGATTGTCTATAGCATCGATATAGTCTATAGAGACAAAAAAGGACTTTATCAAATTTACCGATTGTTTTTAATCTTAAGTAATTGATGTTAATTGTATTATCATTTTGTTTTAGAACAAGACCCTCCTGGTTTCGTTCTTGTATAGCAGCGGCTCAAGTGACATGTTCCACATGCAGGACATAGAAGTAGATCCCAAGATGGCCACATGGATATATTATACGTTGCCAAGTATGTCTCTTACATCCATAAATATCTTATTAAAAAAATAACGTGTTTCGGCTGTATACATATTATACTACTGGTTTTGGTTTGAAGACGTCATAACTGCATATAATTGGGTACTTGACAATTTTTTTTTAAATTAATTTTATATGAAATTTACGTCGTCTAAAATATGGAACAGAAAGAAATATTGAAATATTCACAAACATAAAAAAGTTATAAGCCTTTGCAGTTTAGTGTAACTTTTAATCTGCGGGAAAGTGAAGTATCAGTATAATCACGTCACGCCATAATGGTACGTGCATTGGAAAGGGATAGCAAGATACGCCACTGCTCATTTTTAACCAATTGCGATGCAGTTTTTACAGAAGGGTTTATTTTATTTGCTATTACATATAGAAATGTGTATAAATTCGAACATAGTCAAGTACCCAATTACGAGAAGTGCATTATGGGTAAATGCTACGCTTAACCAGCAACACCACCCGGAACTTCACTGTCGATATGTTCGTAGAGCTGGCGAGCTCGTCGCTGCGCGTGCGATGCGAGCTGCGCGGACCGGAGGCGGCGGTGCGTGTGCGTCAAGTGCGCGTGCTCAGTGCGCCTGCGCCGCTCGCCGCCGCTGCAGCCACGCCCGCTCACGTGCTCCACGACCTCTCCGAGGCTGACACCCTCAGGGTCTTTAGACTGCTCACATCACAGGTCGGTATTGTACTTAAAATAAGATTATTTTTAGTATTATACTGCCTCGGTGGCGTGGTGGTATTTCGGTACGACTACGGTTCTGAAGTCTCGGGTTCGATCCCCGGGTCGGGCGAAGTGATATTGGATTTTTACATATCAGCTCGGAGTCTGAAATTTGTGCCCGATATGGCGATAAGCTCGCCCCCTATCACATCTGGGACGGAACTAAGCTCGACGAAGTGTGGGTGTTCTAGTTCGCTAGTGTGCCTCTTCCTACTCCTTCGGGGATACAGGCGTGAGTTTATGTATTTTAGTATTATCATCACTACTTTTAGAAACATTAATCCCAGTTCCGGAGGTGCTCTCACTTTCATCTCGGCACGGTGCAGGTTATACTCTTTTTATTCGAATAGTCTATTTTGAATGTGTAATATTCGCGTAAATACAGAAATCATTTTAAATTGTTTGCAATTACTCTGCTTTCCCGACACAGGTTTTCGGCAAACTCCTGGAATGGGACCGCAGCGGCAGCGACTCTGGAGTTGAAGCCGCCGCGACCGGTGACGACCTCGTGGCAACTGACGACAGTGATCTACGGGAACATGTCGTCGGCATTTTGTTTGCCGGGCACAAGCTCACATCCCTCCAGCGACAGGTATATGACGTATCATACCTACAGCTAGGCAAGAAGATACTATGTATCTTCTTCATATTCCGAAATTAGTATTGTTGTAAATAAAACACCGTACTTATAAAAAAGTCATAGTATCAATAGTAAAGTCAACAAGTATTTATACGTTATTTAATTTTTATGACACAGTGACAACCTACATGTAAGTAGATCGCGAAACTAAAATGGCGGAACCGACTTCAAAGTAAACACGTGTTTTTCGTAGTTATGCCAAGTCCTCTTATTTTCTCTAAGTCATTGCTTAAAGCTTATATCCTGGGAATTCAGATCAGTACTAATCACACATTGTTCCCAGGTGATGTCTCACATAGTATGTGCAATTGGTTTGGAAGCCGTCCGCGTGCGTGACGACTGGGAGACAGCGCTGCTATGTGCGGAGGCGGCAGAAAGGGACGGCGATGACCCCCCCTCCGGCTCCATCAAACAATCCACGCACCAACAAGACAACTACTGCTTCGAGATGTTGTCGTTGGTACGATTACATTTGTATTATACAGCCTATTCACACGCCATCTTAGCGAGCTTGAGTCATGCCAAAACCGTGCATTTTTCCACGTCATAAACATCGGTATCTGCTTTTACTTTTGCGTTAACGTACTGGTCGTTAAAAGTGTACGATCGCATTACGCATCTATCGGTTTATTATTATGATGAATAGGTATTTGGTTCACATATTCTTTCATCTGTACTGCTGAAATATTGATTATAATTTTATTTTTTCCAGTTATTGGCACTAAGCGGAAGCGCTGTTGGACGCGCGCATTTATCACAACAGACAGAATTAATCGCAGACCTGTTGGGCCTATTACATACTGGCAGTGAACGTGTGCAGAGACAGGTAATTGAAATGTTGACATTGAGTATTTGATTTTATTCTGGCATCTGCTAAAGCGTCTATCATACTAATAGCAATCCATGTACTCTAGGTAATATCCCTACTTCGGCGAATGATCACGGAGATTCCCCCTCAGAGAATGCTCGCTGCCATCAACCATGCCAACGATTTGGATGCAAGGTATGTCCGTCGACAATGTAATATTGAAGAACCAATGTCGATAAGCTGTGACGTCATTAGTGTTTTCTATGTTCGTCATTTTATATGTTCAGAGTATCGCTACTGGACCACCTGGTGTGCTACCTGGGCAAGGCGATCACGGTGCAGGTGAAGGTGAAGGGGGCAGGGGGCGCGACTCCCGGCGTGGTGACGATGGGCGGCAGCGTGACCCCCGCGCCGCCGGCCACCTGGTTCATGCGGGGCGTCACCACTAAGAAACATGCTCATTTGGTCGCCAAGTTACTGGCGGACATGGCTGAGGTAGATATATTTACAGATATAACGAGTGAAATAATTCATCGCATCGCTCAGTTTTTTCTGCATTAAGGTTGAAAATTGAGTAGCGCCTTTCTGTCTTAGGCGCCATCTCCACAAACTCGTTAATGGAGAATGTATAGTTAATTCTAGTTTTATTGATCTAAAACCTTATTTGTTATGATGTAGTTAGCAAAAAAATAAACTTGTTATTAACTTTAGTACCTGTATAATGATTACGTGTACTATACGTGTGCATGTTTCAGGGCAAAGTATCTGGCGCATGGGGTATGGAGACGCGGACGGCGCTTGCAAACTACGTGTCCGCAGTGGCACAGATGGCGGAGCATGAGAGAAGGCCGGCCTGTTCTATAGCCGCGCCCACCATCTGGATGGCGCTGGCAGCACTCTGTGTCTGTGAACAGTCACACATGGAATTGTCAGTATATCAGTGTTTTAACTTATTTTTACGTGATTTATTCTGTATACGTAATGTTTTAGTAGACAAATACCCCCTTATTCATAATGAAATCTTGGTCTTATCGAAAGCATAACCCTACTTTTGCCTAGTTTAGCAAAAACAGAACTAATATATGCTTATCGAATACAATGTTGCTGGTTACAGAAAAAATATTATTTTTATCTCTGGCAAGCTTCGAAACAGATACGAAGTCTTGGCTATATATTTTTTATTAATTGTTTCCAAACAATTAATAAAATATATATATCAATCTTAGACGGAGTCGTAGACTATAAAAAATTAATATCATTAAGAAAGAACATCAAACTTGAAACAGCTGATCGGAATCGGCCATGTTTTCACTATTGAACGTTGGCATTATGAATACAATTTTTATGAAACGTACTTTTGCGGTCTCTTTACGCTCTGCTAAGTTATTATGAATAAGGGGGTTAATCTTCAACTAAAATATATTTATTTATTTATTTTATATATATAGATAGTATAATACTACCTCCGTGGCGTGGTGGTATTTCGGCACGACTACGGTTCTGAGGTCTCGAGTTCGATCCCCGGGTCGGGCAAATTGATATTGGATTTTTCCATATCAGCCCGGAGTCTGGAATTTGTGCCCGACATAGCGATAGGCTCGCCCCCTATCACATCTGGGACGGAACTAAGCTCGGCGAAATGTGGGTGTTTTAGTTCGCTAGTACACCTCTGCCTACCTCTTCGGGGATACAGGCGTGAGCTTATGTATGTATGTATGTAGATAGTATAACGGTTGACCGTTGACCGTCAGAATGGAAGCGTAAAATGTGGACGGGTGAACTCCTAGCATCGATTATACCAAGATTATTTTACGTGTATTGTTTACCCACGACTATTCTATTCGATCAGGGTGAACATCACTAGTGACGGTCGCGAGTCCCGTGGTCGCGACTCGGCCGAGTGTCGTTCGCACTGCGCCAACCACGACGATGGCTCCACACTGGCGGTGATCGACTGTCGCTCGTGCGGCCCACTGTGTGCCGAGTGCGATAGGTTTCTGCACCTCAACAGAAACGCCAGGACGCACCATCGCCAGGTTAGTATTCGATGAAAAATCTTTCTAATAAGTATATTTGCAATATTTATAAGTACGAATATCAATATAATTTTCACATTGAAGATCTGCAAAGAAGAAGAAAGTGCGATTCGTATCGACATCCACGAGGGCTGCGGCCGTGCGAAGTTGTTTTGGCTGCTGCTGTTAGTGGACAGGCGCACTCTGAAAGCACTTGCGGAGTTTAGAGGCATCGACAATGTGTGCGACGGCAGCGGCACTGGGGAGGGCCCGTCCTTAACGAGCGGCCCTCCTGGACTAGCCGGGGTGTGTCGGTTCTGCGGCACTCGGGGGAATACAGGACTACTGGCTATCGGCAATGTTTGTGCTGATCACCAGTGCCAGGTACGCTTTTATCAATTTCTGGTTATAATATATTTTGGAAAATGTAACTATACTGCAAATATCTAAGCTTTTTTGATGGCTGGAAAATGCAAAATACTGCATACATACATGGCAGGTAGTACTTTTGTATGAAAGTGCCCTCAAAAAATGTATGTCAGTGCAAAAACTGCGCTCGTTTGAGGATCATGCATGTCATCGATGTTCATGACCATTTATATTAATAAACTATCATACAAGTCTTTATCACATATATCTGTGGCCTCCTGTTCCAAAACCGACTACTCGCCCGTTGCGCCACGTAGACTGTAGAAGATATAAACTTGCCTGGGGCCAGCTACGGCGATAGAATAGGTGACACTAACTCAAAGCGTATACTGTACATTTATTTTTATTCGGGCATAGCAAAGTGGCCACACTTCACTTGATGGTAAGCGTAGTGGAGCCACTGACAAGCTATTGGTTTATTAGTGGTTGCCATAATCATGCTGGCCTAATTTATGCTTCTTCACACTTCAAATCCGAAGAGGGAAGAAGCAAATCGAGCGGCTTGCGACAAAACAGGCGGATGATCGAATCAGACACAGGGACCCCTATACCCGTCCCAACCGTCAAGTCATTCCGCAAGTTTCTCGAGAGAACCAGAAGTACATTGGCTGATCCTAAAATGGGAACCACAAACGGAGTGTGGGTCACTATGGTAGGTTTTAGCACCATATGTACGGTGGTCGTTATCCAGTCGGGTACGAATATCCTACCACCAGCAAATAATATCACGAGCATACTATGTGTATGATGTGTATTGTGTGTAATGTGTGTAATGTGTCAGGAGCACGGTCGCGAGGCGTGCGTGCGCGTGTTGGGGTGCGGGCACATGTGCGGCGGCGTGCGCGGCGAGCGGGCGTGCCTGCCGTGCCTGCACGGGTGCGCCGCGCCCGCTGACGACGCCGCGCCGCTGCGACAGGACGCCGACGACATGTGCATGATCTGCTTCACCGACCCGCTGCAGGCCGCGCCCGCCATACAGGTACACACACAGCACACACGCTTCTATTTACCAGGGGCATGATTCTCTCAAGTAAATTTGACACTTTAAACTGTACCTTGTCGTATTTATGAGAATAGGCTTAACGGTTTAAAGAATATTTTTTTTATATAAATTTTGTTGAGTCAACATGTTATGAGAGCGATAAATAACCAAATGTACGGTCATAAATTATCATGCCCTAACGTCTTCACTTGCACCTCAATATTGCGTTGACGACGTTTCCCCGCTTCAAATAAAGCAACAGTATAAAAATGTGTTATAAAAATAAATACAGTTAACTTCACTGATATACAGAATGTTCAGAATCGGAACATATTATGCACATTCGAAATGCGGAGAGTAGAGAAAATAAACATAAATAAATCACAGTTGGTTGCAGCGATCTGGTCCTACTGCCCCGTTGATGATAAATTATTTTTAAGAATATGCACATAAGATTACAGGATTCCTTACATGTTGAAAGACAACATATAAAAATTGTTGTTTTTTTTACGTGCATTGTTTTTTTTGTTTTTAAATTAAAATCTGCATACGTTTTCTTTTTGTGCTAAAGAATTTGCTTTTATGAATGTGCTTTTATGAATTTTCATAGAATGTAAATCCACCAGTGCACGCCCTGTATTTAGGCAAACGAATAATAAGTATAAAACTATTTTATGTTTATCGACATTATTGACACACACGATGAATGTTGTTCTATTAACTTACTTTGCAATAATTTCGGCCAAAAATCAGTTGCGTATAATCGGCAGAAGAGATGCTGTAGATGATGAATTAGTGTACGTCGTAAATCTCGGTGTGAAGGAAGTTACTCAAGTCAACATTTATAATATACTGCATGTGATATATTTTTGCACATGTTCTTTACTCACGGCATCATGGTGTTTGACTGCCGCGCATTGTGTAATGAATATCGAAGCGGTAAAGATCAAAATGAAGGCGAAAGGCCTTGGCACATTAGGAGTAGGTTTACTGACAGACGAAAAGAAAAATTTCTCAAGTAACATTGTACGAGGCGTTGTGCATCCGGCATTTCACACAGGAATGCATCGTAACGACATAGGGTTGGTGAACAACGAACCGATGTCTATGAGTGCGTACGCTCGAGTCAGCGCCGTCGACTTCGGCTCGCTGACGGGACACAAAGTAGAATAGGTCGGATACGGCTATTCTAATTTTACGCACGGGCAAGGCTACCTCATCCGGGAGCCTGACGTTCCTCAAGTGTTAACATCGGTGGTGATCCGGTGCCCGAAGGAGTTCCTGCCGTTCGTGGCGATGTGTTTGGCGCGAATGTGTGGTAATTACGGTACCACTTGTCCGGGAGACTCTGGCGGCCCTGTTGTTCACACAACACATATTGTGGGCATCATGTCCATGGGATTTGATCCGGACTGTTTCCTCCAGCATCATCAGCGGTCACGCAGCGTCGGAATAATTACTCCTCTCAGTCCGTTCATCGATTGGATTTTTAGTGAAATTAAATAATATGTTTATATATAATAATATAATTAATTACACGTTTTTATTTTCTTTTAAGTACAGCGGCCTGTGCAGGAAAATTTCTGACAACCGTAAATGTATTCGAACACGATGCGCGTCTATGAAATTTGTATAAAATATTAACCAAAAGTCATCAGTGCGCAGCGAACTCGAATACATTTACATTTACATTAGTTTTTCGTGCTCGGGCTACTGATACTTTTATCTCTATCTAAATAGAGAGATAAAGGTGTGTTTAATTTTCTAACTGATATAAGCGTATATTTTCACTCCCATCCTGGAACCATATATAGGTTCAATTATTGTGCTGTTTGTCAATCAGACATAGTTATAGAATTAATAGACAAACAGACACAGTCTATTAATTATTTTACTAAATGAAATAGATTAAAATAAATAAATGCCTAGATTGGAAAGTCAGTAAATGAAACACACACGACGTGTCTTATTTCCATAATCTTAAGATATAGAATTTCTTTATTACTTACCATTGTGTTTAGTTTTCTTTATTTTTAACCTAATTATTGAATAAATAACTTAATTTCTACTCGTCTTATTGTTGTTTATTACGTTCGCTATCCAATCTATATAGGAACTGATTGGTGTCAATGTTCCAACCGTGTAAGATCGGTCTTTATCATTAGTTACATAACAGTCAGCTATGACGGCCATAGAATTGATTGCCACCACGCCAGAGGGATGAAGCACCGGCCCCCCCGAGTCGCCGGGACACAGTGTCGATGACTGGCCGCAAGCGCGAGCGATGCACAGCGCCGGGTACATTACTATATCTCCCGAACAGAATGTGATCATTACTGTCAAAATTTGCAATGGTCTTTTTAAAACGAACGTATCATATATTTTTCCATAGCTCGAGTTTGTGAGACCATAGCCAACCAAATCCACCTCGTGCCCTATGAGACTTGCCGCATTCAAGGCACTTAGTTTCGCGTATTGCTTTATTGTTATGGGTTGAGTGCGGAACAACCCTATATCATTTTGAGGGTATGATGTCATGATCCCGAATTTCGCGGCCGGGTGCAGAACACTGCCTACAATATCACTATATGTATTTTGACTGGGTTCTTCACGTACATTGCCGTACCATATCACAGATTTGAAGTCTTTTGTGTTCATTAATGCTGTGTTTTTCGATCTGCTGTTCATGTAATCTATGGTTTCCAGTAGCTTTTGCATGTCGCTGACGCAGTGTGCCGCTGATAATGTCCATATGGGTGTGAGGATTGCGCTTGTGCATATATGTGCTCGATTTGCGACATGTATTTTGTCTCTAGCGACGATAAGTATTTCTACTCTGGCTACGTGTGTATATTCATTTTCATCTGCATCCCTGCCTCCGATAATGCGCAGATGTGTCTTGCTTTCAATAATATCGAAAATAAAAACCAGTAAAATAAAATTCATACTGACGTAAATAACGCGAGTCGTGCTTATCGAATATTACATTATTTTTACGATAGCATAATATCCTTTTCACAATGTTAGTTTTAAAATATTTTCTCTCGTGTTCGAATTACAAAATATCGACATCGATAATCTTCATATTTCCATTTATTGTATTGAATTACTTTATGATGAATTACTTTTTATATTAATATTTTTGACTGTATTAAAATTAATGGGTGTGTTTGGTTACAGTTGACCTGCGGTCACGTGTTTCACCTGCATTGCTGTAGAAAGGTCCTCGCGAACAAATGGATAGGACCTAGGATCACATTCTCATTTTCACAATGTCCCATTTGTAAGGTCTGTAGAGAGGTTTTTACTATGAAATTCGGAATACTTGATACGTTAATGTGAAAAATCGACATATTAACTTCAAATAAATAATTTGTAGGAGGACATGAACCATTGGATATTGGAAGAGCCGCTAGCACCTATACGACGCCTGCGTGAGGAAGTAAAACGCAAGGCCCTCATGCGTCTCGAGTACGAAGGCTTGGCCGCGCCTGGAACCGCCAAGGGTCGCCCGCTACCAGACCCAGCCAACTATGCCATGGAAAGATACGCGTATTACGTCTGCCATAAGTGCGGAAAAGTTAGTGAACAACTTTTACGTAGTTATTGCCGTCCCTTTCAGTGCTTTTCTCCTTTTTCCTTGTTCATCAAATGATTTTTTTTTGCACATTCAATAGTCATCCTAATAGGGATTAATTAGAAGGTATATTATAAATTGTCGATTGTGTATTGTCACAGTTTAGTCATCTTCTTTGTCTGGTTAGTAGATACGTATAGGATTTCGAAGGTCTTGAGTTTGATTAAGTAAATTATGGACGCTTAGAACCAAGCTGAATTCGGCAATCACTAATAAATAAATGAATAACACCCAACATTAACACACATAGTCCTGACCCCACACTAAGATACTAGTCTTGTGTCGTAGATATCAGAAATTACGGGAGACTTTCGGTTTCACAAAACCCACCTGAAACAAATATCTGTGGGCCACACAAAAATTTATCGCGGTGCGGTAAATGAACCCGCGGCCTCTCGTTCCACTCGCCAACTACGCCACGAAGGCTGTCATAAAATGTGTGACAAGTAAGTGCGATTTGTAACAGAGGAATGAGTGAAGTGAATGTTGTTCAGGCGTATTTCGGCGGTCTGGCGCGGTGCGAGGCCGAGAGCAGCGGGTGGTGGGAGCCGGCGGAGCTGGTGTGCGGCGCGTGCAGCGACGTGGCCGGCGCGCGCACCTGTCCCAAGCACGGCGCTGACTTCCTTGAGTACAAGTGCCGCTACTGCTGCTCCGTAAGTACTACATAAGTACACAAGTACACAAGTACATAAGTACACAAGTACATAAGTACAGTCGCGTCACATATATAGGACTAAGGCTGACATCTATACAGCAAATTTCGACTAAGTCTGAGTCAAAAAAACGAACTCAGTCAAAATAAGGAATTTTGAAATTGAACTTCGACTACTTAGTCCGATTCATTTTGTACCGACTTCCACAAAAGGAGGAGGTCCTCAATTCGTCGGTTTTTTATGTATGTTACACGATATCTCCGCCATGTCGACCGATTTTCAAAATTATTTTTGTGTTCGATAGAGATTATTTCAAGGGTGTTTCATATAAATTTGGTCACGATAGGTAAATTGGAAGTCGATCAGTTAAGTTTTTAAACTTGTGATTATTTGCAACAAAAACTTTCCTTAGTCTGGCTATCATTCTGTTTTTCTTGTAAAAAATAATTCTGACTAAGTTGAAGTTCGATTTAAAAATTCCATATCTCCACTGAGTTCGTTTTTTTAACTCCTGATTTAGTCGAAGTTTGCTCTATAGATCTCAGCCTAAATATACACATATAGGGCTAACCTCAGAGGCATACAACAACAAACGCCGAAATGCAAACATTACAGGAGATGCGAAAATGTGCGCCGCAAATCTATGAATCCCGTACTGGTCAATTTAATTAAAAGTTATATTTTTTATAACATTTTTGTGTTTTACACCATTATAAAGATCTGGTATTTGCGCATCTATTGGTGTGCAAAACAGGATTTTGGAAAAAGGGAAGTTACTATTGTATCCCTCTGAAGTAAAGATATACTATACATACCTAAACATAGTAAGGTATAGTATAAATGCGCCGGTTTGTAAGAGGTTAGAACCACCGTCTTACTGATATTTCGCATGAAGTGAAGGCCTAGAATGTCCTTATTCATAGTTTGAGGTCCAAATCAGTGATGAAGCCTTAGAGAAAGTTGTTGGAGACCTATAAGCCCGCCAGGAATGTTTAACACCGTCTTAATTAAAATTGACATAAACTTGCTATTGCGTTTACCGTGACCATTGGTATTTCCCTCTATTTCGCGTCTTTGTGCTCTTATTATATGACTTACTATATCCTAAAACAGTATGTTTTGTGATAATTAATATCGTATGATTCTTGTGTTAGGTGGCAGTGTTCTTCTGTTTCGGCACATCACATTTCTGCAACGCGTGTCACGACGACTTCCAGCGTGTCACTAACATACCACGGCATTTGCTGCCACAGTGTCCAGCAGGTGATTGAAAACAAAATTATTTATAAAAGATTTTGATATGATAGACATAATAAATAAAAGATTGTTATCCACGAAAAACATAAAAAGGAAAACATATAAAAGAAAATTACAAAAAACGTCTTTATATATTTTGCCATGTTAGATAATATTTAAGAAATATGGACTGTAACTTTAAAAAAATCTGAAACAGTTTTATGATCTCAAGCAGCAGTGGAATTAATTTGGATTAAGTTAATGAGTTCTTGATTTCCTATTTTTTTAATAAATATTGCAAAAATTATCGATAAATATCATTGTATCGACACTTTGCTGTGCCTTTGTCACACGCGATACCTATTTTTTGCAGTGACTTAGTCGCTTTTCAGTATTTTTATATAACGACGTGATATTTTTAACGTGAAACGAAATTGTCATCAGTGCATGATGCAGAATCGATAAAAGGGCATAGTTTCTGAATTTCAATTTTAAATGTAAGGTTTTCTGTGGCCTTAAAGTTTATATATTTAATGCTGCCTCGAAATATTATGATTTAAATTTCCATGGGTTTACTGTTTACATTTACATTACCATTTCATAATAATAATAATGTCATAGTCGATATCATACAGTCCACACTCATTAATTTGATCCTGACTCCACCACACCACACTTCGATTATCTTGTACCATGGGCTGAGAAACTTGAAAATATTTACGATCTCGCATCAAGAAACATAGATATAGTTGAATATGCAGATCACACAAAAAATATTTCGATACGGACATGTAATAAACGGCCGTTAAGTTTTACCGAATATTGTTTTATTGTTCGTAACATTGTATCATTGGTTTCAGGCCCCAAAGGCGAGCAGTTGCCCGGTTCGTCTGAGGAGTGTCCGCTGCACGTTCAACACCCACCCACGGGCGAGGAGTTCGCGCTCGGCTGCGGCGTGTGTCGTCACGCGCACGCCTTCTAAAACAACTGCCGACCAGATCGCGCCCGCTCCACTTCATGCCCAAACACCAATTCCTAAAGATGATATAAACTAGAAAAGTATTCAGTAATGGGGATATTGACTATTTATAAAGTGTAATAATTCTCTTCGCGAATGACACAAATAAGGCTTAAAAGAATCCTTATAGAACGAAGCCTCAAAAGCCTAACATCGACTCGTTATGTCCCTATTTAATTGCTTTTATCATCCGTATGTCACCAAACGATCCTAATCGTGTATGTCTGTGCCGTTTTATATGTTTCCTATATTCGCAGCCCAAGTTAGGGTCGATCGACTGAACCTTGCCACCGCCCTACAGCTTTGTCTGCTTAAACTGTAAGCCTACTGAAATCGACTGATTGAGTATACTAAAATTTATTTTTGGCAATTTTACTGTTTTAAAATTAAATGAGTGTGCGATGAATCTCGATGACGGCATCGTTTGGAAGTAAGATAGAGTCGGTTAACAATATTCATATTGCCGACAATATACGCAAATAAAAAATACAGTCATGTAATTTAATTGATTTCAGTAAAAGCAAAGGAATTGTGTAAAAAAATGAACGAATGATTAATAAAAGATAGCGTGTTGTTAAAAGCAGTACTCTTGATTCGGTGGTCGCATTATTAAAACATGCTTACTAATTAATTCTCAAAATTCTTATTTGTTTTGCCGCCAAATAAAACTATTCCAACAATTTTGAGTATAACGTAACTGGAGTCAATGTGACCTCTGTTTTAGGGTACTGTGATATATTATTATAATAATGATATTATTGAGAATTGATAAAGTTAAGGTTATTAATAATATAAGAGACGGGTAAAGCGTTCCATCCCGAATTGTCATTATGTAGAAAGGAGTAAGAGTGAAACTTACTGTAACTAACAGTGGATATTGTAGTATCGAAATCATTGTGCCTCGACAAAAAATAAGTGGGTGGTATTAACCTTGTCGCAAAACGCCAACAATTTAATGCGAAAGAGATAAGTAGATATCGGTTGTAATAGCAGGATGGTAATCGTCAATTGACATATCCTCTGAAGTCCTAACGTCTTCTAGTATCTTATACAGTAGTTAAAAACTTCTCGAAGCTGTTTTACCAAATGTGTTAATGGTTTACTCAACAGACATATCTAATCCAGTTTACATTCGAACAGTAACATTATGCTTCCAAGCTTTATCAATTTTATTTTATTTACAAAGTCCTGTATATTTCATTAATTTCTATCTTCACAATTATCGATAAATCAACGTGCATAAATTTTCAAGTCATATTCCTTTGCATATTTGGAGCTGGCAACTTTAGATTATGATACGTGACAATGCCACTCCGATGCCTGTAACATAATTATTATATTTATTGCAAAATCAACTGCAAGATGCCTATATAGGCTATGACATCAACTGCTCACAACGCTCGCGCAGATTGTGATCCGAGGATCTTTCCTTGTAGAAGTTAAGCGATATTGAACATATATAATAGTATATATAATATGCATAAGCCATTTATCCGTTTTAAATGTCAGTGTATTTGATGTCACCGTAGTAATGAATGTTTCAGTAATCGATGTTTGATGTCTAAATGGATTATTCAATACATAAAGTAGCATTGCAGTATATATAGCCGTTTCTTAAGTATTTCTGTAGTATCAGCCTGTGTCTAAACATCGATGAAGGTGACGACTAGGGTCTGACCACCAAAACGGCGACAGAGATCACTTCGGGACTACCTTTTAGGTAAAGCTTATCGACTGAAAGCAATAAATAAATTGCACTAATTTTCCAAAGGCGTCGCGTAGTACTCATAAAATATCGCGTTCGATTAAGAACTTTTCCTTTTTTGAAATCAGTCAACACGTCACGTTTGTTTGTGTCATGATATTGGTAAATATCTAGTCCGTTATGGGTCCGCTACCCTAGTTGCTATATTATATTATGTACCTAGACCACCCGTTAGGATGATGTATGTACCGAATGCAGTTATTTAAAATATTATTATATGTATTGGATACTGTAACTTCTTTCCAAAAAAATCATTAAATTAGCTTAATATTGCTATGCTTTCATAAGGGCTATTGCGGTCCATATTCAGTTATTTTTTTTGAGTATCGACTAATTTGTTGAGCATTTTAGGTATTTTTGAAGGCGATGTTGACGCCGATGATACAATTTTAAGGACGCAGCGGTCTATGAAAACCCCCTATACAGTAGAAATAAAATATATTGATTGATTTATGTTCCTCACAAAATAATTACTAATGAAATGTATATAAGAGCTAATGTTGAAAAATTATGTTTAGTAGTTTTTATTTTTATTTATTTAACTTCTTGTGCAATAATTTACTTTCTTTCTGTATTAACGTTTAGTAATATTTGTTGTTTATATATAAAAAATAATAAACGTGAAAATTATTGGTCTAACGCATTGTAGTCAGATATCCGCAATTCGTATGCATCATGTTATAATAGTAGTATGAAGTATCAGGTACAATTTTCAAGTTAGCAAGTTATTTTTTTTTACTATACAACACGGATCTATGAATTAATTGACTAGTTTTCCAAAATATTCTTCGAACTAAACATTTTAAGGTTTATAAAACCACCCCAAATCCAATGAAACACACACTGGTATAAGTACTGGTACAAATTACACGTAGACGCAATAAAAATCTATTATATTAGATAGTTTATGATAAAATTGTATAATTTTGATGATTTTACAATGTTGAAAAAAAATAGTTTTGGTGATGGGTGAACTATATTTCTGTAGGTAGTGTTCAATTCAAAATCTAACTTTAACTCAGATGTAATGCGTTATTATATTTTCAAGAGATTTTACTTCTCTAATTACATACTCTCATTATGATTTCCAGGTGTCGTTTATGGAATCACTAAAACATACTTTAACCTTAAGATGTGTTATTCGATGCACCTCGTAGTCACCACTCCACGTAATAGATAATTGTATGTAGTTAATTAATTAGTACGTAAGGTGTTTTACAATAAAGCTTAAGGAACTTAATTGGCTTTTTTTTTTAAAGTTATTTTTCCAACCTCCAATATACATTCTTTCTTTCTATCTGCCTTTATCACGTCTTAATGTGGGGTCGGCGTAACACACTTTTTCAAGCATGTTGCAGAAAGGATTTGGCTTAGTTTTTACGACTGGCCGCCTGCCTGACGTCAACTCCCTTTGAGGGATCAAGTTTTGGGCAAATTAAATTAGAAAATTCGCTTTGCCCGACCGTGGAATTGCACCCACGATCTCCCGGTCCACAGCTCATATACGCTGCCACTAGACCAAGGGCGACCTCCAATATACATTATGTAGAAATAAAAAACTGGGCAAGTGCATGCTGCATACTGATCACGCACAGTACATGGTTCCGCAGTAATGGTACCTAACTGTTACTTAAATATAATTTTATTAGACTTAATTTTAAGTGTATGTTCCATAAACTCATAGTTACTACCTGTTTTACATAACTAATCTATACTAATATTATAAAGCTGAAGAGTTTGTTTGTTTGTTTGTTTGTTTGATTGAACGCGCTAATCTCAGGAACTACTGCTTCGATTTGAAAAATTATTTTTGTGTTGGATAGCCCAATTATCGAGGGTGGCTATAGGCTATAAAACATCACGCTATGACCAATGGGAGCGGAGCAGAAATGAGAAATAAAAAACATGGAATTGATATCTCAGAAACTACTGGTTCGATTTGAAAAAATCTTTTTGTGTTGGATAGCCCAATTATCGAGGATGGCTAAAGGCTATATAACATCACGCTATGACCAATAGGAGCGGAGCAGAAGTGAAAAATGTTGAAAAGCGGGGAAGTTGATATCTCAGAAACTACTGGTTCGAATCGAAAAAATATTTTTGTGTTGGATAGCCCATTTATCGAGGATGGCTATAGCCTATATAACATCACGCTATGACCAATAGGAGCGGAGCAGAAATGAAAAAAATTGCAAACCGGGAAAATTTATATCTCAGACAGAACTACTGCTTCGAATTGAAAAAATCTTTTTGTGTTGGATAGCCCATTTATCGAGGATGACTATAGGCTATATAACATCACGCTATGACCAATAGGAGCGGAGCAGAAATGAAAAATGTTGCAAAATCGTGAAAATGTATATCTCAGAAACTACTGGTTCGATTTGAAAAATTCTTTTTGTGTTGGATAGCCCAATTGTCGAAGGTGACTATAGGCTATATAACATCACGCTATGACCAATAGGAGCGGAGCAGAAGTGAAAAATGTTGAAAAGCGGGGAAGTTGATATCTCAGAAACTACTGGTTCGAATCGAAAAAATATTTTTGTGTTGGATAGCCCATTTATCGAGGATGGCTATAGCCTATATAACATCACGCTATGACCAATAGGAGCGGAGCAGAAATGAAAAAAATTGCAAACCGGGAAAATTTATATCTCAGACAGAACTACTGCTTCGAATTGAAAAAATCTTTTTGTGTTGGATAGCCCATTTATCGAGGATGACTATAGGCTATATAACATCACGCTATGACCAATAGGAGCGGAGCAGAAATGAAAAATGTTGCAAAATCGTGAAAATGTATATCTCAGAAACTACTGGTTCGATTTGAAAAATTCTTTTTGTGTTGGATAGCCCAATTGTCGAAGGTGACTATAGGCTATATAACATCACGCTATGACCAATAGGAGTGGAGCAGAAATGAAGAATGTTGAAAAGCGGGGAAGTTGATATCTCAGAAACTACTGGTTCGAATTGAAAAAATATTTTTGTGTTGGATAGCCCATTTATCGAGGATGGCTAGAAGCTATTTAACATCACGCTATGACCAATAGGAGCGGAGCAAAAATGAATAATGCTGCTAGCGGGGAATTTAATGTCTCGGAAACTACTGGTTCGATTTAAAAAAATATTTTAGTGTTGACCGACGGGATGAATGGTAGGGTGACTAAGGAGTGACTGACGGGGTGACTGACAGGCTGACTGATGGGGTGGCGGGCGGGGTGTCTGACGAGGTAACTGACGGGGTGACAGACGGGGTGACAGATGGTGTGACCGACTGGGTGACAGACAGGATGACCGACTGGGTGACAGACGGGGTGACAGACGGGTGTCAGATGGGTGACAGACGGGTGACAGACGGGGTGACAGACGGGTGTCAGATGGGTGACAGACGGGTGACCGACGTGGTGACAGACGGGTGACAGGCGGGGTGACCGACTGGGTGACAGACGGGGTAACCGAGGGGTGACAGACTGGTGACAGACGGGTGACAGGCGGGGTGACCGACTGGGTGACAGACGGGGTAACCGAGGGGTGACAGACTGGTGACAGACGGGGTGACCGACTGGGTGACAGACGGGTGACAGACGGGGTGACAGCCGGGTGACAGACGGGGTGACAGCCGGGTGACAGACGGGTGACCGACGTAGTGACAGACAGGGTGACAGACGGGTGACATACGGGGTGACAGACGAGTGACCGACGTGGTGACAGACGGGGGTGACAGACGGGGTGACAGGCGGGGTGACCGACTGGATAACAGACGGGGTGACTGACTGGGTGACAGACGGGTGACAGACGGGTGACAGACGGGGTGACGGACGTGGTGACAGACGGGTGGCAGACGGGGTGACAGGCGGGTGACAGACTGGGTGACAGACGGGGTGACCGACTGGGTGACAGACGGGTGACAGACGAGGTGACAGATGGGGTGACAGGCGGGGTGACAGACGGTGGGACAGACGGGGTAAGAGACGGGGTGACAGACGGCGTGACAGACGGTGTGACTGACGGGGTGAGAGACGGGGTGACTAACGGCCGAAGTAGATCATCCCATTACCTCCTTTAGAATTATTGGATTATAGGTACCTAAGACTCACTCTTTCAACCCTCTCTCTCATACGCAGACGAAGTTGCGCGGGTCAGCTAGTAACTTCATATAAGTGATATTGAAAATAACTTGTAGAATTTTTTCTTTTTACTTTGGTGGTCTATTACTCATTAACTTGTAAAGCCTGCTTAGCCGCTATAGTTTTCCTTTGAAATTCATGATATTTGCTACTACTGTGAATTTTTTCACGTATCCAAAACCAACCGTTTCGGAAATAGAGGGGGGGACTCCCTACTCGACCAAATTTTTTCACTTTAAAGCTTAATATTTTGCAAACAGAGCCTCTAATCGAAAAATGTTTTTTGCAAACCCGCCTTGTTTTAGAAAGACCTATCCAACGATATGCCACACCATAGGATAGTGGAGAAAAAAAAATCGACCCCCTCTTTACATGTATTTTTTTCAAGATTTTATTCCAAGACTTTCTTAGTTTCATAGATATGTATACTCGTGCAAAATTACAGGCCTCTAGTACTTATAGTCTCTGAGATAAACAGTGGTCAGACAGACAGACAGACAGACAGACGGACATGGCAAAACTATAAGGGTTCCTTTTTTGCCATTTGGCTTCGGAACCCCAAAATTAAAAACTTAGAAATACAAAATTATTTACAATGACTATTTATAGTGGTTATTTCTCCAGGGTGGTCCTTCCCACAATATCAAAAATAACACGGATATCTATAGTGTAACCCGCGGCGTGTAGTATTGTAGTACGACTCCCGTCCTGAGGTCTCGGGTTCGATCTTCGGGTCGGGCAAAGAGATATTAGATTTTTTAGTATCAACCCGATGTCTGGAATTTGTATCCGATATGGCGACAGACCCGCCCCTACATGTGGAACGGAACTAAGCTCGGCGAAATGTGGGTGTTCCAGTTCTCTAGTTCGCCTCTGCTTACCCCTTCGAGGATACAGGTGTAAGCGTATGTAAGTTATTTTTGAACTTCTCATAGTATCCGCATCCTTGTTTATACCCGAAAGCCTCGCAAATGCTTTCATGTGCATAATAGATGCTTATAAAATACATCAATATGAATAAAATTAGCAGAATGTAGCACGGAATTGTAAATGCGCACATTCGTGAAATTCACAAGCTAAAACTGCAGGGCTTGTTTTTAATCTTAGTGAACAAATATATAAGTGTGGAGTGTTTACACGCATATTGTAATTGGACCGTGTTGTGCAGAAATGAGCCAACCGACAGTAAACATTTTTTTATTGGTGCCAACGTGATCTAAACCATTAATAGACCACATTGGTGTGATTTTTTTTTGTGGGTTGGCTCATTTCTGCAGAATACGGTCCAATTGTCTTTCAATTGTATTATGTCTCACCTGTTTGATGCGTAATCATAGTATACAACTACAATAATTAGTATTTCGCACGTACACACAGTGATGTTTACTGTTTCTCTGGAAACGTGACATCACTTGTGTTCGATCCGATAATCAATAAAAACAATTAATACTATCAGTTATTCACTGGGATTCAGCGTAAATGGAGCTTTCATATTTTTATACAGTGTTTCCTCAAAGTGTTTATTTTGTTTAAAAATAGTGTTTTTGTACAGAAATTACCAATCTCGATACGTGTTCGTTGAGTAACAAGCAATATGTAGGTAACCTAACACAGTATTCCACATGAGCCGGAACCTATCAATCGACACCTTAATTTTTTTTTTAATCCAACAGTCACACTAGATATAACCTGTATCGTGGGTGTCAGAGACTATGAAAGACTTTCGGTCTCACAACACCCAGACTTGAAACAAATATTTGTGGGCGACATAAACATTTGTCTCAATGCGGGAATCGAACCCGCAGCCTCTCGTTTCACAGCCGGCTATTCGCCCGCTGCGCCACGGAGGCTGTCATAATTACCTATACTTTATAATGTTGATATCTCATATACATATATATGCCTTAATGTTTTTGATCATTCTATTGATAGTGCTTTAATTTCCAATTAATGCTTCAAATGCCATCTAAGAACACAGAATCATTAAATATTCTCTATATGATAGCCAGCCACTACACAGTCTACATCCACACTTTTCTTTCTCTATAGATTTAGCTATTTAATGTAAATATGTAGATGTTCTTATGACTGTGGAAGAAGCGAAAGAGGTGTGTTTGAACCGAAGCAATTGGGGCTCCTTAGTATCTGCCTATCCCAACGGGAAACAGTCGTGAGTTTATGTATGTATGTATGTAGATGCTCTTAGTTTTCGAATAAGTAATAGCAGCTGATGATGACCAATTTGCTCGTAAGTCTAAGTTCTGTACTAGAAACGTCATTCATAATTTTGTAAACCGCACATAGGTGGTACGTTCTGAGTGCCTGCATCGATACAAATAGAGCGTTGGAAATTGTCATAACAATAACCGGTATGAACAATACTGTAGTTCTTTGGCATATTGTTTGTTTGTGCAAGAATAAATAAATACATATTTTTGCAAACATCATGAGTCATGGTATCTTACGCTGCGATGTCCCGTGTACCTACACTTACAGAGTACAAGTACAGTATCACTTGCGAGTTGCGGCTTGCGGCCGATAAGCGGTCGTACACGCAGAACACTCCAAAGATTGATAAGTTCTAAAATCGATTTTGCCCCACTATCAGTTTTATCTCATTTATCTGGAACATTGGTAAATCTCGTGAACGTAACGTTTTTCTGTGGTTTTATGTCAACAGACCGAATTCTCAGGTGTTGTAGATATGTGAACATTGTTCAGTGAATGTGCGCCTGAAATGTTTGATTCATATAGACTGAAGGTGAGTAAGTTATCATAATTAGATAGTTTTAGCTACTAATTTTTAAAATAACTGAATTTGAGTTGTAATTAAGAGATTTTTAAATTTATGCCAATGCTTTAACATTCATGACATCTACATCTTCTTCGGTTTTCTTCTTTGCATTATAAAAGTTAATAAACATGTAAAAACAATTTGATGTATTAAATTTCTTACAAAGGGAGTATTTGTAAAGTGTGTAGATATTTTGTTTACATTTCTGCTATAAGCATGGCGATTAGTGTGTACTGCGTACTACATATAGTATTTACAGTAGTGATTTTATCGTAAATGAAAACCAAACCGACTTTTAATGAAAGTTTTCTGATATGGCTACGCGGGTTATGTTGAAGATATACTGCCGGTTTCAATAAACGATCTCAGTTTAGGGTGCAGATAAATCGCGATTATGAACCAATCAAATCACGCCATTTGACGGAGTCATGTTCAAACTGTGTTCTTATTGGCTAATTTTTGTAATCTATCTGCACATTCGAACTGAGATTGTTTATTGAAACCGGCGGTTAGTTGAACAAAGTCACACTTAATTAACATAAAACTGATATTATGATGTGGGACTAATTAAGGATATAACTAGTTGGGCAGTTAATACAGTAACATAGTTAAATGATATGATAATACAGAGATTTATTAATTTTATTAGTGTACACCAATTTCTTGTACGTATGTCTTATCTATTGACGAATCACGTGTATAGTTCAACCTATAGTTCAGTTCATTCATACAGTATATGCGTAACATGTTTGACTAGAGACTACGCGACGACTGTCATATTATGTCTCTCACTAGTCACTTTTAATATTGGCTCTATTGCCTAATGTTCTAGCTCGCTAATACGCCTCTGCCTACCCCTTCGGGTCTACAGGCGTGATCTTATGTTATGTTTTGCCTAATGCCGCATTAAGCGGCAGTCCAGCCATACACGAAAGGCAAATTAATAATTTACACATTACTCCTTAGATAAAATGAAGATACATATTATTATAATATGTTTTGTAGGTAGGTATGTTATATGAAACTTTAAGCCTTGGGTATTGTAAAAGTTTTTCGCAGTTTTACATTCAGAAGTTGCTCAATGATTAGGTACTGTGATAACTGACATGATCTATATTTTACACAACAAATGGTCGTACACTTAGTCCTGACTATAGATACTATCGTGGGTTAAATTCTATTAGATTAGGAAGTACGGTAGACATTCAGACCACAGTTGTCATTTGCCAAAACATTAGCCTATAAAACGAATAAACATGCATTTTATGTATACATTTGTTCACTCCAGGAATGGTTAAGTTTGCCCGTCATCCGAGCTCACTTATGCACCTTCGCAGTGGCATTAAGTTTCAACAGCACATGGCGCGTGCCTCGTGATGCGTTCCGCTATGGAGGGTTGGCGTACGGTTTGGTACTCACTGTTGCCATGGCAACAGTAGCTCTGCCTGTAGTATTACTACATCTTGCTATCGGTCAGCTGAGTCAGCAAGATGCGGTTGGAGTATGGAGGGCAGTACCATTTTTCAGAGGTAATTTCATTATATCGTGTGACAATATTTCGTGGTCGTCGTGACGGTTTTTTATAGCAAGTGGCAAGAGTGGCAAGTAAGCAGATGAATAACCTGATAGTGAAAGATCACTTACTCTGAAAACAGGATACACCAGTGAACACCCAGTATACCTAACAAAACAATTATGACTGCGTTGCTAACCAAGGAAGAGAAGTAGGAAATTATGATCTAGGTAACCGGAAATCGCACTAAGGGCGACTTGCACCACTACACTACATGTAATTAATTTAATGTCACCATATATTATCTGTAATTAGATGTAGTACATTATATGTAATGAATTACATGTTTCGGTTTAAGAAAACTTTATTTCTCATAAAGAATTACAAAAATTCACTCACTGAGAAATCATAACATGACAATGAAATAAAAACAAAATATGTTAGCGTACTTGCAGACTTAATAAATAACAACATTACTATTAAAGAGGGTATGCATTACAAAAATTATAAATAAGTAGAACATCACAAATCGAGAAACACGGATATATAATTGTTTAATAGTGAGACTGGACGTGGCATGATGGTTTTTCGGACGTTTCCATAATATGCGCCTTTAGTAATTTTTTAAAGCTCGACATTGTTTTACTATTTTTTATATTATTAGGCAACTTGTTATATATGGTAACACCTTCAAATTCGATGTTCCTTTTTCCATAATTAGTTCTGGGAGGACGTGTGACAAGATAATTTGAATTCCGTAGTTTTATTTTTTGTACCTGATGTTTTTTTGTAAAGAATAGGTTAGTATGGATCTCTTTATTTAATATTTTGTGTATTAAAATGCATGTGTAGTATTTATAACTTTCCATGATATTCATTATTTTAGTATCTGCGTAGATCGCATGAGAAGAGGTTTTTTTATTACATGTCCTTCACATATTTCTATTTCAATTTAACTTGAGGTTAGGACTAACCGTAGGTTAGTAATAGTGGTGCAAGTCGCCCTTACCGAACAAAACAATACAGCGAGCTGTCAGTTAGCCCTATTTATAAAAATATTTAAGCGCTGCTTATCTTTATCCATAGGTTGTCCCTTTCATTTTTAAACATTGTAACGCAAGGAAAAAGGTGTCAGGCTGTTCTTAGCGAAAAGATAAGCGAAAATGTTTTTATAAGTAAGGCCCATAACGTTCTGTGGACTGTGAGACAGTGGTATCAAACCAGTGGAATGTAAATATACCTACGTAGCTCTCTACGGCTTGACTCTACCATGTAACTCAAGTGTTATGTAGAGTAACTAGAGTAGTGTTCAGTAGCCAGGGGTGACAATTTTCAATAGGGAAGTCAATGCTACTTTCTCTTCTGGATAATAATACCTCGAAAATATTTATTTATTGGCATACAATCTAGCCTGATAAAGGTCACAGGAAGTCGCTGGATGCAGGCCGCTTCCAACAGGTCAATCTGGAAATCTTTGGGGGAGGCCTATGTCCAGCAGTGGATGTCCTGATGGCTGTTTATGATGACGATGATGATAATACAATCTAGCAAAGGGAAGCCGGCAGGAATCGGGTTGTATGGACTCTTCGCTACTGAAAGACATTAAGATGAATATTTTTTATATTCCAGGAGTCGGCTACCTAAGGATGTTAGTGTCATTCCTGGGTTCTGTATATACCAGTATCTACGTAGCTCTGACTGTTACGTACTTTTTATATACACTAAGTAATTCGATTCCATTCTGGGATTGTGTGGAATTAATAACAGAAGAGGTGAGTTTTCTCATGCGTGTTTTTTTTACAATATATTAAAATTATTGTTTTTCACTCGGATTAAAACTTGATTAATATGAAAACGCATTTTTCTAGGAAGAATTTGGAGCATCGTTGAACGCTTCTGAATGTCTTGAGTAAGTTATTTAATATCCCATAGAAACAAAATCAATTTATGTAACATTTTGTAATATTTTGTGACAAACTCAAAAAGGATATTGTAAGTAGTAATTAGTTAGTTTTGTAGTCATTTGTTCACTACTATTCAATAGTGTTAGTTCTGTAGTAATTTAGTATACTTTTGTTTCAGCGCTACTTTCATGTCACCCATTACAGAGAGTCCGGAATATTATTTAGCTGTAGCTTTAATAGTCGTTGTATTATGGATTGCGTTTCCTTTCCTGTGAGTATACTATTATATTTCAAAACATATACCGTAGTTCACGGATGACTTCAAAATGTATCCGATCGTGCCCAAATTATGGGACATTATAATATATGGGAGCTCCCTTGAAAGAAGCTCTATCGAACACAAAAAGGAACTTGAAAATCGGTCCATATTTGGCGAAGATATTGAGTTTCAAAAAATACAGACGAATTAGGGACCTTTTCCTTTTCTGAAGTCGCACGAAAAGTGGCAATGACTGCGTTGAAATTTGGGAGTAGTACCAGTACCACCAGTCCAGACTGTCGATATGAATTTCGTAGATTAGAATATGCAGCTATGACTTTTGAGAGTTTACTCTCAGTTTCTTCATCAAAAGCAAAAGTCAAAGTTAGGTGGTAATTAAGCGAAAACAATGGTTAAACACTTCAAACTTTTAGCTGTTACTTTTGCCTCTTACCTATGGAGTATGGACTGCTATTTGCAAATGTATGAGTAATGGTAAAATAAAATATATATTTTTTACTTTACTTATTGCTTTAAGCAACTGACTGTCAGTGATATTTTTTTTAACATTCCAACGCGATGTTTAGGTAAGTAAAGTTAATTATAATATGTCCTAAAAGCTGATGAAAATCTTATGCTTTTCAGGTTTTACAGTCCGGTAAAATTAATAAAACGAATATTCTACGTGTGCGGCCCAATAGTGTTGTTGCTGTGTATAGTGATAGCTTCTGTGATCGGAGACAGCGCCAACATTGCCTCGATCGTGAACAGAAACGATTGGAGCAACTTCTTGCAGCCGGACATCTGGCACGTCGCAGTGGTGCAAGCGCTGGTGTCCACGCAGATAGCTGGCGGTTACCTTATATCTACTGGCGATTCTATTTATGCTAGTACAAATGTGCAATGGTAAGATGTGGCGAAGGATGGGTTTAGGAATAGCCTCTTTTGCATTGCTGATGGTTTGATTGGCATTGCATTGGTTCTGTGTCGAAAGTATGTCAATTAAAACATTTTTACCCTCCTTGCGAGACAAATAAACATAAATATTTACAAGTGCTAATTATTTTGTTCTATTATTAGTTCGTAACTTAATCGGCTCTATATATATGTTGGGACGTTTCCTAAGCCATCTAAAGTTAAAAAAGTTTAGCATCTAAATTATGCTGAACTTTTCTTTTTTTGAACCCAACAGTTGCTTTAAAAAAAGAAATTAATAATACAACAATCACCTACGTTATACAATATTATGATAATAACACAAAATTCCCGTTGATAATTTGCAGGTCAGCGATAGCATTTGTGGCAATAAACGTACTGGCGAGCTGGACTGGGTTGTTGTTTTGGTATGGTGTGAGCCTGCCAGGAGCGACAGCCAGGGACACTGGCATGACGGCCGTGCTCGTCGAGACTTACCACACCGCCGAGGAGAGCGGTCTCGACATAGTGTGGCCGATGCTCATATTTGCTATGTTGTTTGTATCAGGAATCATAACAATGGTAGGTGTAACAAAACTTATATTGTAGATGTGTTACATAAGTCTTATGCTAGTGTAGTAAATGATATATTTCTTCTTTGTATAATCGTTATGCCGCTAACACTATAAAGTCAAGCAAATTTTACTGCGTTGTCGTTTATTTAATTTCGCCAGCTCACGCTTTTGCTTCCGATAAACGACCGGCTGCGCCGAGTCGGTGGTGTTAAATGGCGAATGGTGTCGTTTGGGTGGTCCATCGTGGGCGCAGGCGTGTCTCTGGCAGCACTCGCTGGCAGATTACCAGCTCTTACTCTCATGGAAGATACCGCTGTTCCGTTCCTGACCAGTGTCGCCACTGTTATTGAAATTTTGGCGTTCATTTTTATCTATGGTGAGAAGATACTAGATTTATATATTATACTGAATGAAACAGATAGAAGCTAAAAATAAGTAATAGAAAGGTAGTAGAACCAGTAGGTAACTACCACATTACTTTACTACTATACTTTCTTCTTATTGGGACATTCTTATAAGTTTATTTTTCCTGCAATCAATAAATCCTCTGTTAAAAGATGTTAAAATGTTAATCGTCATCTTAATGCGGCTTTATCATGTATTACAGGTTGGAAGGTTTTAGTTGAAGATGTCGAGTTTTTAACGGGCAGTGACTTGTGTAAATACTGGGTGTGGGGCTGGTGTGCAGCTCCAGGAATTATCGCCCCATTCTTCGTATGGTGGATTACTATGATGTTTATCGAGGACCCTGAATGGACAGAACCTCCGTGGACTGCGAGCTCTCTTGTCGCGACAGCTGCGGTGGCCGTCGTCATCTTCATTGTCTTTGCTATTGTAACAGTGTGGAGACAAGTGCAATATGACATCATTGGGGTAAGATTGTATTGATTTATAAAATATTGCTTTGCGAATGTAATATGTGCAGGTGCCTGGGTCATACCAGTGTTTTGACCAGTCAACTGCCCACAAGGCGCTAGATAGACGTTTCGGTGGAAAATAACATGAGGGCTCAGGGCCTTAAGACGGACTTGATACTTGAACTTAGGAAAAAGTTAATGTAATTGAAACCTTTGTATTAGATATATCTTATTTCTAACATCTCTTGTTTGTCTTACAAATCTTATATTATGCAGAGTTTTATTATTGGGCCCAATGTTTTGATATGAATATGACTTACAAAGTTTGAATATTAGTATTTACATATGACCTTATATTTCCGGATGCATTCATCATATCAGGGAGGGCACAGGACAGTCATTGTGTGATTGATTCCGAGGTGTTTTGCTTCAGCGAGTGTTATTATGTATTCTGAAGTTGATCCCGGCGATATCCTTTGCGACGTACATTTCCTACCGCTTTAATTTTAATAAAACCCTGACCTTCTAATAACTAAAGCATTTGAGCGCGTGATTTGAATAAATGTTATTGTATATTTCCTTTATATTAATAGAGTAGAGATGAACATATGTGTAGAGATGAATTTAAAACATTTTATGCAATACAACTCTTTTTATTTCATTTATAAACTGTTAACGCGTGTATAATATTTTATTTTACCTATGTGATTAATGCAGATGCGAAAGTTTAAAGTTCTTCGAATTCTAACCGCTGTAGAATGCGTTGCATTTGGGATTTACGCAAATTTCACGGACTTGGGGACTCCCTAAACGTGATGAGATTTATTGATGAAATGACATAATTTACCAGAGCCATAATTAACCAGAGCTTAACTCGCAAAAAAGTAAAAAATCGGTTAGGGTATCATCTGTCGGTTAAAGTTAATGTAATTTTAATGATTCACGTTTTAAAACCATTTCTTTTATTTTTATTCGTGAATCATTGCTTGTTACAATCATTTAATATAATAGTCGCTAATAGACATTTAATATTAACGAGTTATAATAAACTATCCCTTAGATAAAACTGAATGAATAGCTGTCTCTGTGTCATGCACAGAATACTTTATTCATCATGTTGTGTGGTGTCATCAGAGTGTAATTTGTAAAGTATTATTATTATACTTAAAATTAAAAGGACAGGTAAAAACTATCCTAAACCGACGGGGAATGCATGAAGATATTACCGACGCGAATGTATGAAGATATTGTTGAAAGTAGATGAAGCGAAAGTAGTATGTCTGAATCAGGTGAAATGGAAATCCATAGTCTCTACCCACCCCTATGGGATACATGCATGATATTATGTATGATTGTATGTGCATATAATTAAAATTTCACACCGTAGCCGTTGTAATTATATAATGAACAAAACTACAGTACGATAATAATTTTTAATGTAAGTATACTTATTCTTTACAGAAACTGACATCATCATTTAAGCCTTCCCGGCACTGGGGTCCGCGAGACCCAATCACCCACTATTACTGGTTAGCACGACGAGAAGAGGCCGACAGAGGCAATATACCAAGAAACAGGTACTATAGACGACAGCTGGGACAGTTGTCGACGAGGCCAAGCATACTGCATATACCAAATGTAATACCAACAAAACAAGTGACAGATTTCAAAAGAAGATCCAACTCTGATGATTGGCTGTATACTGTGTACAGAAAAAAGTATTTGTCGAAAGTGTTACACGAACATATGAATGAAAGCAAACGGTCCAAGTCTCTCGACTGGTCGGTCGCGAACCTTTTCAAAAGGAATTCAGATATTATTAGCATTAATAAGAATACAGTAGATGTTAGGGAAACGAATAATAATGTTATAGAAAAGTATGTAACTGATGATGTTTCGAAATAAATGTTAACTTTATACCTTTTCATTTTATCTACAAAATATTATTATAGGTGCTTATTATAAAGAAAATAAGTTTGTAGGGAGTGACCTCTGCTGATCAGATTCCAAAATTATTAATTTAATAAAACTCATTTAACATTACCCGTCTTAAGCTATTAAGAAATTATCGAAAAAAGTATGAAAATGCTCAAGCGACAGAAGCCACCAGATAAGTATTTTTTAATCCGAGCTTATTTAACATCATAGAAATTCAAACATGTATCTTCCGGTACAACATTGCAGAACCAGGACAAGTTATCCTCGTTGTTGCGATCTTAGATGACCTTAGGATGTGCCGTCTAACCACGAAAACTGACCAAATGACGTAAAAATGATGCTAAACATACGGAAGCGGTCGCTGACAACAACGGGCACAAACTACGTGACTTTTGTTGTTTGACCTTCCTTTAGGATGATCACTCTATCGCCGTACATGGGATGGACCTTTGTTGGCTGAGATAGGCCATTACAGATTCCCATCACGGGCTAATGGCGTCAAGCTGAAAGGTGGCGCGGCGCGGCGCGGCGGTGCGATGACTCGACCGTTGAGTTTGTTTTATGTTTGTGTATATGCTTTGTTCACACTGTGATGCAGATATTTATTATTGTGGCAATTTGAATTATTGGGGAAGCTATTAACCATTTTTATGGCACTGATTTAAATAAAACATATATTTGACAGGCTCCGTGGCGCAGCGGGCGAGTAGACGGCTGTGAAACGTGAGGTCGTGGGTTCGATTCCCGCACCGAGACAAATGTCTGTGTGGCTCACAGATATTTGTTTCAGGTCTGGGTGTTGTGAGACCGAAAGTCTATCGTAGTTTCTTATACCCACGACACAAGACTCGACTGATGGGTGTATTTATTCTTTATTTATATTTCATGAAAATACGGATACCTAAGTATTTACATCATAGGTTTTGGATTTGGTTTTATTTGTTTCAACTCAAAACTATTGTTTTTATACTAAAGGAGAAAGCTACACCAACAATATGCAATACTAGTTATATTTTTAAAGACTTAATGGATTTATTACGCCTTCCGAACACTTTTTGTCAGTTATGTTGGTATTTCTAGACTTCGGTTAAATTTATGTGAACTTAATTACATAAAATGTTTGTAAATTGGTAACTATTACAACCGTTGATCTTTCGACACAAATTCATTTTAAATACCGTTCTAGAGTGAATACAGTTAAACCAATGTCTTCGAGTATGATTGATCCGTTCAGGTGCGCAATCAACTTGTTCTATGGGTGGTCGTGGCCCCCATGGACTATAATAGGCGTCCCTCTCCTTACTCATCACGTTAAACTTTTACAAAAGTAATAAGTGGTATATATTTCAAGATTTTTGAAATGATTAATAGGTGATGTTAATATTTATATGAATGTGGTTAGTTTATTTCGTCTGCAATCAAACAGCCACAGGATGTTCATTGCCGAATACTCGTTCAAAGGTTGCGAGAGGCTTATATAGAGCATTGTAGCATTACAGGCCGATTCCAAAAGGTTGGTTTGGAAACATCACATAATATTAAAATAGCAAATAAAATATCACATATACACATAATGTATGTATAAATACAATATCTGTAGATACTAACACAGAACAAACGATATTTAATTTAATGATAAAATTCTATTTAATTAATGATTTAGGCTCCTCCAGAGAACCTTAATACGTCTCGATGTCTTCCGTGAATGTTAGGTCATTTAGTCAATGTCTGGTGAGACGATTGTAACGGTCCTGCGCCTGTCGTCACTCGTCACTCGTCACGGATGGACTGCCACCTGACAGACTGACTGATATAGTATTCTCAAGTAATTAGTGCTTGAGCGAGTCGTGTGATGCAGTTATATTTTCGACTTATATTTTAAGGATATGCAGAAATGAAACTTTTCATTTGGTGACTAACGTGCTTGTTTGCCAACCACCACCATATTTGTAAAATCTCATACTCTGAGTGCTCGTGTCGGCGTTTATACATGATACATATAAAAGAGATATCTTTACTTATTTGAGGTTTGGAGGTGTTACGTTCACTGATCTATCATTGCATTTCATCTCCCATCTTCATTCATCATCCCACGGCAATGTGAGTTCCGCGTAACATGCTTTTTCAAGCTTGTTGCAGAAAGAACTCGACTTAGTTTTTGAATGGCCTGCCTGACGTCAACTCCTGTTGGGGGAGCATTGACAAAGACGGACACTGTATGAAAATAAAATGTTACCCACTTCTGTTCACAGCGATCCATATCTTTAACACTATCCGGGTCCAATGTCTTTATGTGAGGCATACCATTCGAGACTTTGCCGAACACGTGTTTTTGTTCCGGATTCCTAACCGCGTCACAAGTGAACAATGGTGTAATGTGTCGTGTGTATGGCGGAACGTACTACGCACTGAGTAAACTGTCGCATGTTAAAATTGAATGATTAATTGCAGCAAGGTATACTTGTAGCCAAAGTTTTACAAACACAAGCAATTTCGTACCTCCCAGACAAAAGACAATAGCACTCACGCGATCCGGGCTTATTTCCATCCCTGTGATTTGCTGATTGTTTGCCTGGTATAAGATATAATCCATCAATTATGTGATTTAGGATATCGAAAACGCAAACATTTGTGACTAACTAAGCCAAATGCCGCCCTAAAACTGCAATATATGTTAGCCTGAGAACTCTAAATACTAAACAAACCGTTCAACCAATTAAACATGCTTAAGCTTTTGTGGGCCCGTAAATTATCACCGAAGGGGTAGGCATAGGCGAACTAAAACACCCACATTTTGCCGAGCTTATTTACGTCTCAAATATGATATGGTGCGACCCTGTCACCATATCAGACATTTTCCCAATATTACTAACCAACCTGGGGATCGAACCTAAGACGTCAGGATGGCGCGGTATCCGCGCATGCCATACAACTACGCCACCCAGGCAGTCGGCAGTTTTTTACTTGATTCTTCAGGAGTTGCTTATAGAGGTATATCTCATTGACATAATGTAATCAATAAATGGATAGTCCAAGACTCACAATAGGGAACTTGCATGTAATTTTATTTTACTTTATTGTAATGGACTAGGTCTCAAATAAACACATCAGAAACAAAAACATTAAAATGTGCACAAATCATTTATTATCGCAAGTCAAAATATGACTAACGAAACTTTGCGCTACAAAAGGACGTGATGTCACCGCGTAGAAATGTTAAAGCTTTTTCTTTAAAATAACGAAGTAAAAATTAGAAATAAGGAAGAAAAGGACCTCCGAAATCTAATTAACTAATCACCACATTAAACACAACAACAATTTTCGGCAAAATTAGGAAAAATACCCCAACTTGGAAACACTGCTCTGTGATTCTTTATGCAATGACGTCATTTGGGGTTTTGCAATTATATTCCATTATACAAATTTAATAAGCATCGATAGCTCAGTTGGTAATGGTACGGACTGCCGAGATAAGGGTCGGAGGTTCGAGACCAATCTCAAAAAATGGAGCATACACCTCTGACTTTTCTATGTTGTGTATTTTCATTGTGAAATATCGTTTGCTATAAGGGTGAAGAAAACCATCGTGAGGAAACCCTCATACTCGAGAATTTCTTCACAGGAGTTTCGAAGGTATGTGAGTCTACCAACCCGCATTAGGCCAGCGTGGTAGACTAAGGCCTGACCCCTCTCATTAGTAAAGGAGACTCGTGCCCAGCAGTGGGACAGTAATATTACAGGGCTAATATTATTTATTATTATTAAACGTAATTTATATGTAGGATATTTTGTAAAATATAAATTATTTTAAACTACTTTCACGGTGGCACATTTCATGGTTTTGTTTATTGATTTATCAACACAATTTCTTGTTATAATTTTTATAGGAGTTCCCCATCGATATATTATTTACCTAGATGCACAGTTGACACTCGGATAATGGGACAGCAAAGAAGTGCTTAAGCACTCCTTTTGCAGACTGTCCGACGCCGATAGAATTCTAAATTCCAAAATTCAAATTTAAGAACGCTTACTCATTTCATTTAAAAAGTTACTTTATAACACTTGCATAGGGTTATATTTGTTTCGATGTAATTAGAACTTGTGATCTTTTTCTTTGTTTTATTCCTGAGACCACTTTTTAGGAGGATATTTGCAAAGAACTGTGCATCTAGGGTATATTATATTGATGAAGTTCCCCATTGGCTGCAAATTTATTATACGTTAATTTACAGATCCCTTCTTGGTGCTTATAGTAACATGTTTCTTATTTATATTTTGTTGGCACCCGCATGAAATTGTGTATTATTTATGAAGTACGTGTTGTCTAGAAGCAGGTTTGTCCCCGATAGTAATCTATTGTTGAGGAAAGTTCTGTACTGATAAATGTATGTGTTTACCTTCACAGAATAGGGTTTGGCCCTGATATATAAGCCATGAAGATAAACTACTTAACAATAGTGAGTATTTTTGACCGACTTCAAAAACGGAGAAGGTTCGCAATTGATCTGTATTTTTTATGTATGTTACCAAATGTGGACCGATTTTCATGATTATTTTGTGTTGGATAAAGCTTATTCCTAAGTCCTGGGGGGTTACCACCACCTCTTATAGCAGTATTATCATCATCTCACTTGTATCGATTCCCATACAAAAAAAACGAAGAACGATTATAATAATACTGCTATAAGAGGTGGTGGTAACCCTGCTGGTCCTATATAAAGGTTACGATCGGATAAATTTTGAAGTCGGTTCATTAAGTTTTTAAAGTGATTATATAAAATATGGAACTGTATTTTTGTCAGACTTGTTTGTGATATAAAAAAAAAATCAATACTGCACATGAACGTTGTGGAAGCTCCATTTTATATTATAGCACTGGTATTGTCTAAGAGTCAGTATGTTAATAAATGAAAAAATACAGACAAAAACATTAGTATGATATTTTATCAACATCATAATAGATTAAAAATGCAAATGAGCTTACACATTTCCAGATATTTGCTTCGTTAATTCTGTAGAAATTAGCGAGGAAAAACCACAGGTAAACTGGAATCGGTTAGAATAACAAAATAATAATTATGCAGAAGTGGTGGCTCAGTTGGTACGATATACCGAGAAGAAAGTACCTGGTTCAAAACTCAACCTAAGAACATGCACGAATTATGGCTTGTTTTAACGATTAAAGTGAACAGCGTCAGGACACTTGCATACCTTAGAGTTCTCCACAAGGATTTTGAAGGTATGTGAAGTCTCCCAACCAACACGCATTAGCCGCGCAGTCTCCAGTGGGATAGTTATCGGGCTCATAAATGTAATAATATTATTAAAGGAATTTATATATTCCTAAAACCTAAATAATATTAAGAACCTAAATTCCTAGAAACAAAATAATAATATGTAAATTGCCATTTGGCTTGCATGGTGATTTAGTAAAAACACATTTAAAATAAGTCAAAGAACATCTCATAAATGATAAAATAGCAACTATAGCTCGTTTTATTGAAATGTCACCTATGAGATCGTTATTGATACTGTCTAGATACTCCGGAAAAATCAATTTCAAATGCTAAAGTTGAATTTTTCGGCGTTATGCCATACAAATGCACTCCGTTTGTAATTTAGATATCCCAACGGTACCGACGTAGTAATAAGTATTTTTGTTCTATAATGATTAAAATTGTAGTAAGATAGATAGACTTTGTTTGACTTATGTTCATTTATATGGATTATAGTCACTACCTACCATTTAAGAATGCCTAAATGACAGTGTCATCGTATTTTCTTCTTAATCGATTGGTTTTTTCGTTTTTAATGTAGTAAGTGAATTAAATACCGATTTTGACTGCCTCGGTGGCGTGGTGGTATTTCGGTACGACTACGGTTCTGAGGTCTCGGGTTCTATCCCCGGGTCGGGCAAAGTGATATTGGATTTTTCCATATTAGTCCGGAGTCTGGAATTTGTGCCCGATATGGCGATAGGCTAGCCCCCATCACATCTGGGACGGAACTAAGCTCGGCGAAATGTGGGTGTTCTAGTTCGCTAGTGCGCCTTTGCCTACCCCTTCGGGGATACAGGCGTGAGCTTATGTTATGTGTTATGTTATAGATAGATTAAGTAAGATTTAAGTAAATATCAAGTTCCATAATATATAACATTTTCAAAACATGAAAGAACAAAGCTTAAGTATAAATACGTTATCATGTTTGGGTAAGAGTAATATAATTAAGTAGGCACGCGTCGGCTATTAGAACCATTGATTCATTGGACAGGAGCCAAAAGGATTGGGACACAGGTGTCACTGTCTTGCAAATAGCTCAATTAACTTCACTTGACGTAGATGCCACGGAACAATAGCATGTGGGTATATACAAGTATACCTACTCCCCTATACTCCACTATAACCAAAGACTTTCAACAGTATAGACGGAACAACAGCACAAAACTTGTGATCCAAAAGTTATTACCTAGTCATAAGTCGTTCAGTTTAATTGAAATATACGCGCGCCAGGTCGGCCAGCGTAGTATTATTGAGAGAATAAACTTATCTTACGGAATTCTTAATCATTCACAAAACATGGTGTAAATTGTAATAATCGCCCTCGCATTGTAATAAATGGTGGATGGGGGGGGGGGGGGTACTAAAGTTTGAGATGTTTTTATTGTATGGAAACTTGCTTGCTAGCCCCTCTATAGTTAATAATATTAAATTTCTTTGACTATAACATAGTGCTTCATTACTTTCAGGGATGGAGTTTAAGTTTATACATATTTGCTTCTCCAAAAGGAGGGTGAAAGGGATCCCATTACTGTAAATGTAGTTATTTTACATAAAATTTGTAACATTTCGCCATGCATGTTTTTCATTATATTCTCTGTTATTTATGATTAATACGAAATATTTTTTAACCTTAGTAAGGAAAGTGACTACATTACACTGCGGCAGTGGCGAAGGGGGACCATTTGCAATAGAGAAGCAGACGCCACTTCCTTTCCTACAGTGTTACTGTATAGTACCTATATAAATAGGTACCTAATAATAATATTAGAAAAGGTTACAAAGGTAAGCCGGCAGGAATCGTGTTATATGGACCTTTCGCTGCTTAACTGCAGTACTGTTGGTTAGCCCAGTGCATTCCAAAAATACCAGCGATCACCGGTAAACGAGTCAATCGGTGATAAACAGTAACCATGTCGGTCCGCGTAAGTGCTTCTTAACACTCGCACCCATTCTACTATTTATTTAAAATCGGTGAAAAGTATATTACCTCTATATCTAGAACTTACAGCCAAACGTATCTCATAGCCTTCATATAAGTACATCCTTATTTCACTTGGAAATACTGGCGAGTGTTGGCAAACCTCCGAAGTATCACTACATAGTATAAAACAAAGTCGCTTCCCGCTGTCTGTGTGTCCCTATGTATGTATAAAACTACGAAACAGATTTTGATGCGGTTTTTTTAATAGAGTGATTTAAGAGGAAGGTTTATATGTATATTACATGCAAAATATTTTTGAGCTTCCGTTCTGTCCACTGTTATGCATATGTGACGCAGACGAAGATGCACGGGTCAGCTAGTTAACTCATAACATAAACATAAGTTCACGCCTGTATCCCCGAAGGGATAGGCTGAGGCGCACTTGCCAATTAGTACACCCACATTTCGCCGAGCTTAGTTCCGTCCCAGATGTGATAGAGGGCGAGCCTATCGCCATATCGGGCACAAATTCCAGACTCCGGGCTGATATGGAATAATCACAAGTTTAAAAACTTAACTGACCGACTTCCAACTTGATCCGATCTAGACCATTAATATTGAAACTTAAAACAACCTCTATTGAACACAAAAATAATTTTGAAAATCGGTCCACATTTGGCGAAGATATCGCGTAACATACATTAAAAAATACAGACGAATTGAGGACCTCCTGCTTTTTGGAACTCGGTCGAAAATCCAATATCACTTTGCCCGACCCGGGGATCGAACCCGAGACTTCAGCACGGTAGTCGTATCGAAATACAACTAGTAAATTCATAAACGGAAAAATGAGAACATTATATTATAATACTCTGTGACTATAATTATGTATCATTAATGCACGACCATCTTCTATAAATATCAGCGCATCATTTTATTCCAACAGTTTACTGCGGTCTTCGTCTATCAATCGCGTCGCGATTATTAAATATAATTATAATTGTTATATACAAAACATTTTGCTACTTTCTTCGTAAAATTTACGCTACGAAATAAAAACGAGGAGTCGTGAATATGTGAAAGATTTAATAGAATTTCCTATTTCATTACGCTCAAAAATCATTAGTTGACAGTAATGTAAAGATAAACTAAATGATGTTACAAAACGATTTAGCATAGTTTTGAAGTGATTAAGTAACAATTCCTACACGATATCTAAAAAGGTTCTGTGTTTATAACTTGTTTGTTGAGCGGCGTTCTAACATGGACATACATATTTGTGCAATGTTTGCCTTTAAAAGTAGAAGTCATATCTACTAGAGAACACATAGAAAGATTTCAATTTCAAAGATTACCTTTATTTTTTAAAGTAATGCTTTTGAGTTCGCTGATGATATAGCAATATTAAAAAATATTCATTTTAGATAAATTCTCTCTTAATATCTTTTTATCTATCAGCTTTCTTTACATTCATGTTTCTTGTTAAAAATTTGCACGTTTTATTGATCTGCTAATATTAAACGACAATATTTCAAAGATCGTACACGATTTATTTATGAATTTACAAAATCAAACATTGATCTTTAGTGTCGCATACGATGAGACACATTTTCTTGGGATCCCTAACAAAGACAATACCAAAGAAAGCATTGTTTACTACAAAATCGTCTTTGTGTCGTTGATAGCCGCGATGAATCAAAGCGATTGATTACGAGCGTACAGAAGCTCGCGGCGTGACGCGACGTGGTGGCGGAGTAGTGTGGCTTGCGAGTTGCAATGCCTGACGCTTCGTCCGGCGGCGCATTCATGCTCAGTGTCGCGTGCGAAGCGGATCGCTTTGCGGTTGCCGGTCGCGCGTGCTCCAGTGTCCAGTGATGTCAAGAGACAGTCCTCGGTTGAGCCGGCTCGGCGTGCTGGCGCCGGCCGCGCTCTCGGCCTGCATGGACGCGTCCGTGCTGGCGGTGCCCGCAGCAGGCGCTATCGTCTCTACTGTGCTTAAAGAGCTCAGCAAGGCTTTCATGTTGAAAAAGTAAGTAATTACTGAAATATCCAATATCCAATGACTGTCCTGTGTAAACTGAAGTTAGTTAGTTGCCTCGATTCACTTATGACGTCGGGTAAAACAATACATATGTGATATTCAACTTTAACACATTTAAAAATAATTTCAAAACATCAATAAACTATCAATCTTAGTAAGTACTCCACTCAAAACTTTAATAAATATTATTAAATAACATCAGAAGCTTTCAGAGCTTAAAGCTCTTCCGCAATAGTACTCCAGTTTATGGTTGGATCTAGCCATTTGTCTCTTAATATAATTGATTATAATTTATCGTTATTAATAATAAAATTATTATTGTATGGAAATGGCACGTTAATTGAATTTAGAGACGGTAGAGCATACTCTACCTCAAATCCTTTATTATCCTCATGTAAACAAAGTATCGATAAGAAAAAAAATAAAAATCTAATAATAAATTGATTAACCGTTTCGTAATAAATGTTGGATATTTGCCGCATTAACCCTTGCTCTACTACTACTGTTATATTCTGTGCATACTCTGATATTCTGCCTTAAAGCTTTATTGCACAAATGCCATGCGATGATATGAATGTTCACTAAAATACACATAAGAGTATGCCGAAATGATTATAGAGGTAAATTATGTTAATGAGACTTTCCATAAAATAAACTTTGTATTGAGGAACATTATAGATAGATATTAGATTTTTCCATATCAGCCCGGAGACTGGAATTTGTACCGGATATGACATCTGGGACGGAACTAAGCTCGGGAAAATGTGGGTGTTCTAGTTCGCAAGGGCGCCTCTGCCTACCCCTTCGGGATACAGGCGTGAGCTTATGTGTTGTTATATTTGAGGAACATTTTAAAGTTTCTGCTACAGTTTAGCTTTAACTTTCAATTAAAAATCAAAGGAACTAATGAAAGAAAGCCGAGACAAAATGTTGTCAATACATAATATAGCTTCAAGTATTTCATGTTATAATTTTACTTTTGTTTATATATTACACAGCTAAACTGCACGTGTACTTATTTAATACTTTTGGGGATAAAGAATATCAAATGATTAATAATCGTAATTCGTAGCTGACCCAAAAGAGTATTCAAATTTAGCAATTGGTGAACGAATGAATTATTTATTAACCAAATATTAAACGTATAGCAAAACAACATTTCTCGATTTATTTCTATATTATATTTTGCAGTAGTTACTATCTTATTACACAAAGTACTGCCAAGAGCGAAACTAGTATATTTGTAACTAGTATACTATTGAAATAAAACGATTTTTACGGATTTTATCACGATTTGGTTTTTAATTTTTATTCCAATGTATAACATTCGCGTAAACTTAAGAAATCAGTAGTATACTATTGTTGGCCTACCTTAGCTTTGACTTGTAACGAATTGGATTTGTCTGTAAGTTACTTGTGTAAATGAATAAATAAATAAATTGTAATAATTATCTCATTCAACGCTATTCATTTGTAAAATTCAACTTGATGACTCATGGAGGCATTTCTTAGTCATGCACCTGTTTCCTTCGAATTTTGCACTGGATTTAAACAGGTTCGGGAGAGAGCAAAAGAATCTGGAATGACACGCGGCATGCCGCTGCCCCTCGACTGCCCCTCGGCTGCCCCTCGACTGCCGCGTTCAACATGGTTTCGAATGACTTCATGGACAGATTTAGAAATTCCCTTTAAAAGTAACGGCGACGATAGGGATATTTGTAGCTAATACTGTAAAACAACCAAAGACAACAACATTTTAAATATCCTACTAACTACTACTAACACAACATAATAAAATTATTGTGTCGTATAATTATGATATGAATAATGAAGCAAGTATGCCGATGCTTTTAGCACTGATCTGCTTTCTTAACCCGTCGGAGGCGGCACATATATATATATATATATATATATATATATATATATATATATATATATATATATATGTGCCGCCCGTGACTATCTTAAGAATTTTCTTGGACTTGAAAGTTTAAAAGACGTTTTCTGCAAAATAAGCAATTTTTGCAAAATAGAGTTACAACTCTATTAATAACCTGGCCCTTTTTTATTAAATCGGGCGCCTTTTTTATTGATATTACAGGTAATGGTTAAACGGGGTGAATAAAAGTCGGCGGGTGAATAGAAACGAGATTTGTAATCAATATATAAACTAAAGCATATTTGTTTATTTTTTGCTGTTGAAAATAATAATTAAGCCAGTTTAGATAGATGAAATAATCACAATTTTAAAAACATAACTGACCGACTTCAAAACTTATCCGAACGTGACTAAATCTTGAATTTAAATCTTAAAAATCGGTCCAAATTTGGCGGAGATATTAAATAACATACAAAAAAAATACAGACGAATTGAGGACCTTCTCCTTTTTTGCAATCGGTCGAAAATTAAATCAATTTATTTCTATTCAACGGCCGATTTTTATTCATCTCGCTTTACGGTAATTAGTAACAGATAGTTTTGAAACTACATAGTTACTATAATGAGACAAAGACTTCTATGTATTTACTGGACAAGCTGTTTCGAAGTAAAATCGTGGCACATGACGGCGAGTGTTTGACGTTTCACGGCTAATAGTAGGGGAGCCCAAGCGGGGATTTCGGGATTTACTCAAGCGCGACAGATTAATATACAGGGGGATACCTTGTACCCGGTTAAGTACCTCCACAAAACATGAGGCCCATATATAAGGCCGCCCGTGAAGGATACAGGATCAGATTAGTAAAAAAAAATTGACCATCAGAAATTCTCGAGCGCGTTAGATTAAGGTAGGGTGAGTAAATTACATCCTAAAATGTGTATATTCCACTAATCTGACAATTTGAGAGTGACGTAAAAAAAGGGGAGGGCAACAAAGTTGTAAAAAAAAAACGTCATCTCGACATTCTCGAGCGTAGCTAAATTTTTTTTATTTTGAAGGAAATAATTCAAGAATAATGAAAAATATATAATCTGACGATTTCCGCAAGCCGAAATAATACAAATTCGTCGATAAAGTTAAATGCGTGCAGTTGCGTGATGCCTACATTTCTTTCTCCGCGCTTCTATTCCTCTCTCACTCTTTCTCTATCTATTACTCTCTCACTCCGTCCCCACTCTGGTTTCTGCTTCCTGAGCTTTTCAATTAATTAAGTTCAATGATTTAAAAAAAAATATATATTTTGAAAGTGGTTTTTTTGGAATAACTTTTAACCGGCTTTATCGATCAACTTCAAAAACTAATCCGCCTTTGAGCTTGAAAAACCACGTCGATCGCCACCTAGCTGGTCAAAAGCGGTTGATTCGTTCGAGAGATATCGTGAACGAAAGAAACCCGAAAAAGGGTTTTTTCGAGATAACTCCGAAATTTGTGGTTCGATCAATTAAAATTGCAAAATTACTTATGAGGATGATAAAACTGCGTCGAATGCCGCCAACCGCGTGAAAATCGGTTGATCCATTCAAAAGTTATTGCGGTTTGAAAATTCCAAAAATAGTGTTCTATGAAATTTCTATTTCTTTGAACTCAGCGAGCTCAAAATATCACATAAATTATATTTTGAGCTCAAAAATGTCATAAGTACAATTATAAGAGCCCAAGAATGGAATTAGCGGGAAGTTGCAGGGATGGCATTTAAGGTGAACCGTATTTCTAATTTTTTTTTGTCAGATCAGGCCAATCCCTCTAGATAATCGTCAGATTATGAGACAGTACGTTTAGAACATAAAGATGAACCATATATATCTTAATCTGACGCGCTTGAGTATTTCAAGATGGCGAATTTTTTTTGCACATTATGAAAATGGCCGCGAGTTTGCGTCCCATCAAAATCGTCAGATTAGTGAATGAGAGCTTTTTTTTGGTGCACTTAACACTCCGTTAGAAAATCTGACGCGCTCGATAAATTTTTTTTTTTTTTCATTTTCAACCCTTAAATACAACCACTCGCATCATGCAAACGATCAGATTAACAAACGTACATTATTAAAAATACGTAGGGCATTGATGGTATCAATATCTGACGCGCCCGAGGATGTCCATGCAACAGTTTTTTTTTACATATTTAAAAATTTATAGCCGCTTCCCCCACCGATGTAAAGGTATATATCATATAACATTTTTTTCTTCATATCATCTAAGCTTTGCATCCCAATAGGTCTCTACGACGCTCGAGTAAATCCCCATTTAGCATCGTGGGCTCCCCTACTATAAGGAAAAGAGCCTGATTTCTATAGTGAGTTGAGGTCGATTAACAGAGACTTAGTGCGCATATTCTATGTACCGAACAGCCAGTCTAGTAGTATACATAGAAGTCTTTGTAATGAGGCTAAAAAGTGACATACTGAAGACATATCTTTAGTTTATCCCTTTTTACTGACAAGGAATTTAAGAAATCACACGATAATGCATTATAAGATTGGAGAAATAATTTTTGTCTATTATAGGTAATCTAGGATTATACTTATGATAATAAAATCAGATCGGAATAACTGAAACTTCTACTTGTATTAGGCTCAATTGCACCACTATTATTAACCTAGAGTTAGTCCTAACCGCAAGTTAAGTTCCATGTCATTCATACATTTTCTGTCAATTTAGCTTGCGGTTATGACTAACTCTAGGTTAATAATAGTGGTGCATATGAGCCTTAGCTAAATAATTAAGACGCAATTAAGACGTGGAAAACTCCAAATATATCTGGTAGACGCTAAATAACATAACAACCATTCCAATATATTATTTAACATTTTAATATTAAATACGTTGATATAGTGTTAGTATTTATGACTCGGAAATAAAAAACGATTACAGCGAACCAGTTTTTAAATACATTTGCAGTTTTATATTGCATATCAATATTATAAAATAATAAATCCAGCAGACTGACACAAAGTCCTAACTCTACACGTCAGAAACTACGAGAAACTTTCGGACAGTGGGGTTACCACCACCTCTTATAGCAGTATTATTATCATCTTACTTGTAACGATTCCCATACAAAATAAACGAAGAACGATTATAATAATACTGCTATAAGAGGTTGTGGTAACCCTGCTGATCATCTGATAAAACAAATCAATAATTCTGTATCTTAAAAACCTTTTTGTTTTGGTGCTTACTTGGTGGTTCTAACACATGGCATTTCGTCTAACAACCTACTAAAATATTCCCTGAATGCCAATATTGTAAGCCAAGGTATTAAATAAACAATATAACGAGATCTTCCATTTTTAGAACATTAATGTTGAGATGAGGGTCTGTTTAAAATGGACAATTGAATAAACCTGATCATGCAAGCGAAGCTGCAAGCAAAATTTAGTATCTATATTAATAATTAAGAATTCATCAGTCATTTAGTTTCTAAGGGCGACTTGCACCACTATTACTAACCTACAGTTAGTCTTAACCTCAAGTTAAATTAAAATATAAATGAAGGGCATGTAATTCATTACATGTAATTAATTAAATGTCATCATATATTATCTGCAATTACATGTAGTACATTACATGTAATGAATTACATGATCTTCATATATTTATTTTTCAATTTAACTTGAGGTTAGGAATAACTGTAGGTTAGTAATAGTGGTGCAAGTCGCCCTAAGCGGTTAAAATGCCGTCGCAAGCAACATCATCTCATTTCACGGTCAAGAGTTATTGAAACCATTACAAAAGTATGATGTTGATGTTTTGGAGTGGTAGAGCCACGATGTAGACAGTTATGCCTCACAGAAAACCAATAAAGTGACAGCTAGCTGTTGGGTTTCGTTCGGCAGTTGTATATCCGGTGGCTCAAAATAACCCTCACCCTCCCAGGCCTTCTTATACGTTTCCTACGTGCTCGTCCAGCTGTCAAATGTTCACCAAATAAATCTACTAAACAAAAAGTCGGGACACTATAATAATTATGGTGGTAATGATTCGCACTTATTTACTATATTAAATGGTTATGGATAGGTTTTCGCGTATTGAACCTTGCTATAAAGTAAGTAGAAGACGAGCCATTATAAATAGCCAGTCAGCCAGTGTATGTTCACTGAACATTGGCCTCCCTCAAACACGAAGGGCCATTTAGCTCCACGCTATTTAAGCCAAATGTTGATTTAAACATAGGAGTGAGTTACCGTGAGTTTTTTTGACATTACTCGTTAGCGTAAACGCCTCTAGCGGTTACGCGGGGAACTGATGTTTTTATAGAAATTATTTTACTTAGTCGCTAGCGTGAAATGTCAAAAAAACTCATGGTCGAGGCAGGGACGTGCACAGACATATTCCATAGGGTAGGCAAAATATTAAATTCCTCCCATAAGTGGTATAGATACTAATAAAAGTTCCCTTGTGTCTTTTCCCGCTACAAAAAGGTAACCTATTTATTCAGAAATAGTCTGCCTTCCTAATAGGATATTGTTTTTTTTTCAATATCAGCCCAGAGTCTGGACAATATGGCGATAGGCTCACCCCTATCACAACTGTGACGGAACTAAGCTCGGCGAAATGTGGGTATTCTAGTCCGCTAGTACGCCTCTGCCTACCCCTTTGGGGATACAGGCGTGAGCTTATGTTATTCTAGGTGCTTTAATACCAGACATTAGCGCATTTAAACAAAGAAATATGTAGGTTATCAAAATTTTCCTACATTCGTGACGCATATCTTTTTAATTAATAATATTATGACAACTATTTAGTAAATAATAAAATGGTGAGTTAAAGTTATTAAATGAAACTAAAAGACGAATCCGCAAAATAGCTTTCATGATGAGTCAAATGGGTCACCACAATTACATGTAGGTACTTTAACTATCTAGTAGCTACAAATACATAGTTATCATAACCATATAAGTAACTTTACTTTGTGTATAAATAAATACTTGCATTTCATACTCCACTTTAATACATTGTTGCACTTGAAATTCGATTGTCCTCTGTGTACCAAATAGTAGATTTTTTCGTCTTAAGAAAGTTTCGAAAAATAGCATTTAGTAAACACATTTTACCACAATTCTCACAGAAGAAACAAATGTTTATATTATTATTATTAACCTACTTCATTTCAATGAAAATATATATTACAAGTTTTCAACAAAAAATCTTTAAATAGTAAATAAACAAGACAACATCAAATTTATTGGAGAACGAACGAAAGAATGCTGAATGTATCGATCATGAGTGAACATTATTATACGATTCAGTTTATTGTACTTGTACCATGACGATAACATGACAAGTGAACGCATTTACAAATTGTTCGTACTATACTTGAGTTTGACAGGAGGCGACATCTAAATCTTGACTTTTGTGCATTGATTTCACCAATAAGCGTACGCCACTACGGTCGACACAACCGTGTGATCATAGAAAAAACAGCTTTAATGCGTGCAAATTGAGCTCTTCAGAAATACGTATCATAGACTCATCAGTGCAAGGTCAGTCACTGACCGCGTTGTACGCGCCACGCGCCGCTTGATACCTACCGATAAGCCGTGCGCCGTGCGCGGCAATTTTTAAATCGGTATTAGTTGAGATTTATTTTATTTCCTTGTCGATTTGTCAGGGTAGACAATGTCTTTTTGTCTATGTGGACTGCACGCCGCTGGGTCGAGGTTACTGTAGGATAAATTGAGTTCAATTCTCAAATCTCTGCACTCACCCCTGATGTATTTTACAGTCGGTTTTGATGTTTTTAAAGTTGTATGTTATTTATAACTATTCAATTTACACTACAGAAGAGAAATGTGGCGAATTAGGAATTCCTCATTTTGGAAACCAGCCCCTGGCTTTTGACACTCGATTCGATTTTTACGACGATTCGGTTTCATTTATTGACTTAAAATTTAACTGAAGTCGAATCGAGTGACAAAAGTCAGGGGACAGTAAGTGGCATTGTCTCTCGAATTTGGATACTATTGGATCTATTTATTCCACGTAAAAAAATAATATTAAATCTGACTTTGTGTTTTAAGTTAGGTGTGCTTCAGTTTTTATTTTTTGTCCCTTTTCTGCACTCAATTGGTCAATACTCTGTCTTCACCGTAGTCATGTCTCATTTTCATATTAAAACCTCAGTTTGCTCCTCAAACAGTACTTAACACATCCTTAAGCCGATAAAAACGATGTTTTTCTCCATTTTTAACATAAAAACAAATATTTGTAGGTAATCGTAGCTCTTGCTTAGCGATTTGGAATTGTGGTCATACCAGTATAAAAACCCCCTTATTTGTTAATATTGCAGAATCACATAGATCATCTATTAATGATTTATTTAATACAAAAAAGGTTAATATGTAATTAGTTGGACATTTGCTCGTCAGTACGTTTTTCCATATATTTTTGGAAAATTGAGGCAAAAACCATGTATTTAGATTTATTTGATACATGCATAGTGACGCCTGTATCCCCGAAAGAGTGAGCAGGGGTAAACTAGAGAACTAAAACAATCACATTTCATCGAGCTCAATTTCGTACCAGACTTTATAGGACGCGAGTACATCTATGTGGGGTCGGCGCAACAAACTTTTTCAAGTGTTGCAGAAGCAATTTGGTTTAGGTTTTAACGATCAGGGATCAAGTCTCGAGCAAATCGTGTGAGTAAAACACTCGCCCGACCTGGGAATCGAACTCAGATCCTCCCGGTTCATAGTCCATACACGCTGCTACAGACGACGGAGACGACACTTAACGCAAATAAATATTGGCAATTACCTTTAATACTATGTATGTGCAATAAATCCGACATTTCTGCTATTGTAATCGCTATTGTTTGCAAATTTTTCCAATTCACTTTCCGTATATTATCACGCAGTCTCGCAGATGGTTGCACTTTGTTTCATAAGCTTTCATGTTGGAAGTACATATTTGTCAATCCCAGTAATTATGTTGGTAATAAACACGGAGTATCCACGTGAGTCGACAGATGTTGCAATAGGTACGATGTTTGTAAATAATGGTCTTGCAAAATATCTCTATTATCAAAGGAGAATGACCATTTTTCTATGAACCACCGTTGCTTGACAAATTATTTAGTGTGATAATAAAGAAATTATACAAATTTTTAATGATATCTTACTTTCAAATAAAATAAAAAATGTGGGGAGATTCGTAAAGTTGGTAACACTATTCATAATTCGAACATTATTTATGAAACCTCATTTTATAAAAAAATATAGATAAAAATTAGTTAAATAGCTAATTAAATATAAAATATAAACCCCACATATGATTAAAATCAATTTACATAACTTTCATATAATATTTGAAAAAGGGAGATCCTAAGTCTTATCGTCTCACAACGAATTGAGAAAAGATCATTGAGACCGAGGTCATCACGGCACGCGGCCGCATCGCGGAGGCCAAACCAAAATGTGTACTGACCATTACTTGCGCAATTATTTACAAATAACTACATGCTTCCTGTAGTTTTTATTTATCAGAGTAGCATGTCTATTGTGGGCGACAGTATACTTAATATTTTGGTCATTATATTTTTTCTGTTTTTTTATCTTTCTACCTGCCCTTATCAAACTTTAATGTGGGGTCGGCGCAACTCACTTTTTCAAGTACGTTGCAGAGAGGATTTAGCTTAGTTTTTACGGCCGCCTGCGTGACGTCAACCCCCTGTGAAGAATCCAGTCCCGATTTTTTCTGGTTCATCACATATTATTAAAAATCAAGTAACTAGACAGGCAGGTGGATCACTTGTTGGTTAGTGATCTCCATCATAGACGAGCACCATATCAAAGAATGTAACCAACATTAAAGGATGGGATAAAGACTGTTATGGGACTTCGAGACGGTTTTTCCAAAGTCGGATAACTTTTACCTGAAGGATAATTTTGAAACTTCGACAGATGTTTCATACACGTCACAAATATTCCCGTGATAAAAACTATTATGTATTTGTAATTAAAAAGTTTCGTACCGGACATAAGATAAGCTTAAAGTGAGTGTTGAGCCTAATTTTCATTTCAATTTGTGATATTCGCGTAAAAGTAAGAGACACATAACATTATATAACATGACATTTGTTCAGTCTCTTAAAATTGAGTAGAGACTAGATACGACTTCTCTTTTAATGTTGCCAATACAATACCGATAATTTTTTAACCACAAGTAAGTACCAATATGGAAGCATATAAAAACAATATTGTCATGACGCAAAAATAAATCAACGTTATTTATTCAGTGTGGTTTGTCTAATTTGCAGTTATATCACTCATTGTTCAGCCGAGGTAGCGGTTCGTATGGTTCGTCACCATTATTTTTCACGACACATCGAAAAACGAATTAATTATTAGCCTGCTATTCCTTCTCGTAAATATACCTAAAATATGTGTTTATTATATGTGACATGTGACAGCGTCTGTGCCGCAGCGGGCGAGGAGCCGGCTGTGAAACGTGAGGTCGCGGGTTCGATTCCCCCACCGAGACAAATGTCTTTGTGTCCCACAGATATTTGTTTCGGGTCTGGGGCTGAGATCTATAGAGCGAACTTCGACTTAGTCTAAGTCAAAGTCATGAACTCAGGGGGGATTTGTAATTGTATAATCGAACTTTGACTTAATCCGGGTCATTTTTACAAGAAAAACAGACTGACAGACAGACTAAGCAAAGATTTTCTTGTAAAAAATGACTCGGACTTAGTAAAAATCCTCACTGAGTTCGTGACTTTGACTTAGACTTAGTCGAAGTTCGCTCTATAGATCTTAGCGTGGGTGTTGTGAGACCGAAAGTCTCTCGTGATACACAAGACATAATACACGACACCAGATTCGATCTAAGAATGGGGTCAGAATTATATGTGTGACTGTTAGGTGTATTTATTTATTTCTTATTTATTGTTTGATTCCACTAAATGAAGTCCTTGTTTACATACCCTCGTTGGAGAATATCGAAGGGGCTTAAGTTTATAAACGTATTTATAATCAAGCTAAAGAAAAAGTAATTATTTAAAATAATCTTAATTAATCTGACATAAATATTATGACGTTTATTTAAGTAAAGGTGTTTATTTATTAGTGCTATATTTCGTGCAAATAATGCAATATATTAATAATAAAAATACAAGAAGTAATAAATAAATAACTCGTTCTAAATATACATATGTGTCCTACAAAGGTAATGAAGAATCCAAGACCTCGCAGTCATGAGCACTTTGTTGTACTTACAGAGTTTCATTTAAATACCAACACTAAATGCGGGTAATTAGCAAAACATATTTACACCAGCCATTCACATGACTCTAGTAATCGATCGAATGTATTTTGCATAAAAAAAATCACATACATTCAGATAATATAGCTTGTACAAGATACGTACCTACAATAAAATGTAATACGACAAAATTGTGGTCATACAACAACAAACTTTAAGATAATAGTTTAAACACAGTCTAATTTTAGATTACATATATTTACATAGCAATAAGTCTAATAGCAACGGCGTAAAATGTTAATATATATATTTGAAGTCTATGATCAAATTATAAAATCGACATTATAGATAATATGAAAACTATCATTATAATCGTAATATTAACATGATACGTCAATGATTATATCAAACAAAAAGTCAAAAGAATGTAAAGCGCAGACTATTGCGTCGACACGGACGTATAAAAAAAGAGAACACCGTTTCGCCTATACTTAAATGGACGCCACAAATAAGCTACGCACCTCTACAAAAGTGCCCTGCTGGCAGGTGGCGCCAAGTAGCCGGTTGAGAAGCGAGTGGCCGCGGGTTCGATTCCCGTACCGAGACAAATGTTTGTGTCGCCCACAGGTATTTGTTTCGGGTCTGGGTGTTGTGAGACCGAAAGTTTCTCGTAGTTCCTGATACCCACGACACAAGACTCGATGTTAGTGTGGGGTCAGAACTATGTGTGTGATTGTTGGGCGTTATTTATTATTATTATTACATATTGATAAACGTATAAAATGTATATATGTAAATATCGTAGGTGTCGATTTCGCAATATATTCCGGTTTGAAATGAATAACATGACGCAAAATCATAGATTGTCAACAAAGTAGACCTTCCCAAATAAAAATTGTGATCTATTGACACACATCACCGTGTTAGGCAGGGATTGGCAGCCTGTAGACAACTGACAAACATATATTGCAAGAACTATACTACTGAAATAAAACTATTTTTACGGATTCTATCACGATTAGGTTTTAATTACCATTCCCGACGTTTCGAAGTCTTTGCAGTCTTCGTTGTCACGGGTCAGACTGAAACGAAAGAAAAAAAGACTGAAACGAAGACTGCAAAGCCTTTGAAACGTCGGGAATGATAATTAAAACCTAATCGTGATAGAATCCGTAAAAATAGTTTTATTTCAATGTATAATATTCGCGTAAACTTAAGAAATCAGTAACTATACTACTGTTTAATGTGTACTGTGTAAAATAAAAGCTTTTAAAAATATTGCATGTCATTACAATATTATTGTTATGAATTTCATGGTGATACGCGGACTCCGAGCAACATCGTTTATACTACACATATCCATGATGTTGTTTTTTTTAATGTTTCTGTCGTCTTTATACTACTATCAGAACACAGTAGTATTGTAATGTGGTAGGAACAATAAATAGGCAAAATAGAGCTCAGAGTTCGGATAGAGTGCGTGTTCATGAAATTCAAACTTTACATATAATTTAATTTAGATGTTAATAGCAAATTTTCTAATTTCATTTGCCCGGGACTAGATCCCTCATAGGGGGTTGACGTCAGGCAGGCGGCCGGTCGTAAAACTAAGCCAAATCCTATTTGCAACATGCTTGAAAAAGTGTGTTGCGCCGACCCCACATAAGGTGGGATAAGGGCAGGTAGAAGAAGAAGTTAATAATCGAGGACACAAACAATTCTGAGAGTAGCTTGATCATGAGTTTTTTGACATTTCTCGCTAGCGTCTCCGTAAAATGTTTAACGGCCGGTTTCAATAAACGATCTCAGTTTAGAGTGCAGATAGATCGCGATTATGAACCAATCAAATCAAGTCATTTGACGAAGTCATATTCAAACTGTGTTCTTATTGGTTAATTTTTGTAATCTGCTCATTCGAACTGAGATTGTTTATTGAAACCGAGCGTATATGAAAAACACTCGAACGCCTCTAGCGGTTACGTGCGGAATTAAGGTTTTTCATACAAATTATTGTTCGTATTAGTCGTTAGCGAGAAATGTCAAAAACGAATGGTTGAGCCTCTGTTGGATAATTCGAATCGAGTTCGCTGTACACCCATGACATTTGTATTAACCAAATATTACACACAAAGAGCTAGTGCTTGGGCCTCAGAAACGCATTATGCCGGTCATTACGCTGGTTTTCGTCCCCGGGTTGGGAAAAGTGATATTACATAATTTTTTTCAATATCAACTCGGAGTCTGGATTTTGTGCCGGATATATCATATGCGACGGAACTAAGCTCGCCGAAATGTGGGTGTTCTAGTTCGCTAGTGCTCCTCTGCGTACCCCTTGGGGGATGCAGGCATGAGCTTATGTATGTATGTAAAACATATCCCTCTTCCGAATCAGTCGGATAAGCAGTCACGTGAACCTCGCTCGTAGTAAACACATGTACAACATTACTGATTGACTTAAAACTTACCACGCATTGTTTTAGATGCATCCATATTATTTACTAAGTTTTATTATGTTATAAATTGTTTAAAATGAACTTCCTACTCTTGTTATTGTATGGAAAAATAGAACATTTTAAATACTTACTTTATGTTGTTGTTTATTTTCAGTCTTGGTATGTATCTATTGTATGGATATATTTTTGTACATACATAAATACAAATATGTCCTTGTGTTAGAGATGACTAAATTCTCAGGGCGACTTGCAACGCTATTACTAATCTAGAGTTAGTCATAAACTCGATTTAACCTACATTTATCTGATTCGTGATTTATCAAAGTCCTGCAAATCTCTCTTAAGCAAGTTGCTACATAAAACTTTAAAAAGTATCTTGTGAACAGTTCTGTTTTAAAATGCATGAACGTTGCGGTGATCAAGATTCCAACAATGATTTTAATGTTCTTTTTATATTAAAGTTGATGTCGTAAAAGCGTGAGTCAAACCACACTGGTTTCCGTTAATACAAAGTTATTTGGTGTATACTGTACAGTGTACGCTTATCAGTCAGTACTCAGTTCCGAAGGCCTCGCCAAACTGTCGCTTCCTCGCTGACTATATTTGTGCACATGTTTGACAGGTTTCTGTGAAAAAGGTTAATGTAAAGTAAATTCAACGAGAGTACACACCAAACCAATAATAGGTAATAATAATTATTATATGGAAATCGTTGAAACTCTAAACCTTTTAAAATGTTTTGAACAATCTCTAAACACACTAAATATTTTAGTTTTTTATTATCATTGATGCCGAGGCATCTACAGCGAGGCTGTCGCCTCTTTGGTCCATGCAATATACTATATGGGTTGTGGTCCGGGAGGTCCCGCAGGAGCAATTCGATTTGACTGGGACTGGAAACAAAGTCAGGCATGCAGGCGGTCGCTAAAACTAAGCCGCATCCTTTTTGCAACATGCTTGAAAAAGTATTACCGACTTCACTTAATTGGGGAACATTCACATCATGTAAATTCAATAAATATTTAATGTCATTTTACTCTCTTTCTGCAGAATCTTTGTTCCCAGTCGTGATTACAAAGTAGTATGCCTGAGTTAATCACCATTGTGCCATCTCCTATTTTTTATTTATTCTGGAGGCCAAGGTCAAAAATTACGCGATTTTGAAAGTTACATAGATACTGAAGTATTTATCTGGCTATTTCTTATATCGATCCGCATCGATCATGTAAATTTTTTTCTTACAAAACATTGTCATAATTTAAATAGTCTGAATTAATTGCCTAGTCTAGTGTCTATTGTTCTTCTGTGGAAATGTTTCCTAGTATCAGACTTTATTATATTACTACTGCAGGGTTACCACGACCTCTTATATCAGTATTATTATAATCGTTCTTCGTTTGTTTTGTATGGGAATCGGTACAAGTAAAATTATAATAATACTGCTATAAGAGGTGGTGGTAACCCCCTGTTTCAGTTTAGTCTAATATCGTATAAAATACAACACGATGAACTTGAGTAAAAGAACATTTTATATACCTCTAGATGGTGGTTGACGTGAAGGCCCGCGCCGGTCATAAAAACTGAGGCAAATCCTTTTTGCAATATGGAAAAAAAAGAGTTGCGTCAACCCCACATTTAAGGGTAAGGGGAAGTAGAAAAATATCGGGTCAATTTCTTCTTCGCCAATTTCTAATTAACATTATTTTTCCAGATGGTTCCACGGGGTGATGTCGGCGAAGGAGGCCGAGCACCTCATTATGGAGAAAGGCAAGAACGGTTCGTTTCTGGTGCGGGAGTCGCTAGCACACCCCGGGGAGTACGTGCTCTCTGTACGTGTGAGGGGTCGAGTGAGCCACGTCATGATCAGGCGTCAGGTCAGTCCTTAGTAATTATTTAAGTTTTAAGGAATACTTGCAGCACTTACGAGTAGATAAATTTCAATTTACTTTCAAGATAACTTCGATTTAAGGCGACTTGCAGCTCTAAAACTCCTGATTTATCCCAAATCTCGATTTAAATATACGAATTACATATATGTAGGTTAAATCGAGTTTTAGAGTAACTCTTGATCAGTAATATACCTGTAAGTTGCCGTTACGCATAAGTTATGTTAATGTCTTGCATGTTGTCAAATGATTCAGATATCATGGATAAGTTAAATCGATTTTAGGTTTACTCCAAGATTTAATGAAGAATTTGAGTGGTAGAGCCACGCTGTAGACAGTAACGTCTACAGCACGAATACAGCTCGACCGGTTAGATACCACTGTCTCACAGAAAACCGACGTAAAGTGGCGGCTTGCTGTCGCGTTTCGTTCGGTGAGTGAGATTTCCGGTGGCCCATTTCCCCCCTCCCTTTCCCAATTCCTTTTCCCTCCCCTTTCATTCCCTCCTTTTAGGTTGGCAACGCAGCCATGATTCTTTTTGTGTCATGTGTGTCTATGGGCGGTGGAGATCACTTACCATCAGGTGCTCTACTCTGCTATAAAAAAAAACAAAAAAAAGTTAAGATTTTAGTAATAATGCTGCATGTTGCCCTAAGATACTCTTTGACTTAGAACATTCATCGACGACGGTGATCATCATGTTATACGTCCAACGCAGTGGCACTGTCTGTCAAAATACTAGTATTTTTTTTTGTTCCACTTGTCCTTTTTCCTTTCCAGTGTGAGATCGGCAAAGAATTATGCTTAGTTTTTACGACCGGCTGCCTGACATCAACCCCCTCTGGGGGATGAATGTTCATGTCATCAATTATATATGATTGAAGATATGTTCTTCTTAAGGTGAATCAAATAATTCGAAGAATCTACTCTAATTAGGATTGTTAAAGACGAGGATAACATGATGATTACAGTAAATATTGATGCAATTAAGACGAGTAGTACATATTATTAGACCTTATAAAACATTTTCGCCTATCTTTTCGCTAAGATTAGCCTGTCACCTTTTTTCCTTGCGTTACATTGTTTAAAAATGAAAGGGACAACCTATGGTTAAAGATAAGCAGCGCTTCAATATTTTTATAAATAAGGGCATTATGACTACATTTTTTTTTATAGCAGAGATTGGCAATAATTAAGGGTCTTTTCATAAACTTCATAGTAAATGAATGAGCAAAATCCGTGATATAGCATTATCATTACGTATGATTCCATTAGAATTAATGTACTTCGTCCGACGCTGTATTTTCCTCTTTAATATATTTTCTCGACTAATCCACCTTTACCCACTTTAGTTTTAACGAGGTTTCTAATAGATTGGCTAGTTCACAGTATCCTTCATATACATTAGCTAATAATGAAGTGACTATTCAACTGTATCTTGGAAAATTACACGTGATTTATCTCGTGTTTCTTATTTTAAAACTACTTTTGTTTACATTGCTCAGGTAAAGCAAAACGAATAAAAGTTTGAATGATTTTTTAGTTTATAGACACAGATAAAAAATATTGATATGACGCTACAGAAACCTTAAACAATAGGAATTATGTTTGTTAAACCTTTTTCTTCTACCTGCCCATATCCCACTTCAATGTGGTGTTGACGCAACACACTTATTCAAGCAAGTTGCAGAAAGGATTTGACATAGTTTTTAAGACCGGCTGCCTTCCTGAAGTCAACCCCCTCTCTCGACTGGAGGTTCCAGTCCTGGTCAAATAAAATTCGAAAATCGCTTAGCCTGACCTAGGAATCTAACCCAGGCCCCATGCCCATTTATGCTGCCATTATATTATAAGAGGCAACCGTTTTATTTAGTATCTATTTATTATGAATCTTTACGATTAACATTTATATAGTTCACATTAATATCTGCATTCGTAATTAAACACGTGTTAACTACTCGAATACAATTACTGAATAAAATACGCTAAAACATATATGGTTAATGCAGACTAATACTATTGTCATAAGAAAGGAAAATATTATAAGGTACTACAATTATTAGTATCAAATAGATGGATGATGAGTGACAGTTATAAGAATTATTATATCATCATCATCATCATCATCAGCCATAGGACGTCTACTGCTGAACATAGGCCTCCCCCAAAGATTTCCAGATCAACCTGTTGGAAGCGGCCTGAATAAAAATTAAAAGAAGTTGTGGGTATAGTTCATGGTGTATGTGTATTATAGTTGTGGTGTTCGGCGAAATGTGGGTGTTCTAGTTCGCTAGTGCGCCTCTGCCTACCCCTTCGGGGATACAGGCGTGAGCTTATGTATGTATGTTATGTAATTCAATAAGTAATATAAGTAAAAACAAAGTCTAAGTGCGCTAAACAGCCTTATTTGCAGAATAAATAAACCTGGAAATCGTTCAACTTATTAAAAGTTTCTAAAAGAACCGGCGATCGCTCGTTAATCCATTTTTCGCGTGATCCATGATGTTACCGATATACTCGTAGCTATTATTATTCTTATGTTACTGGAATCCTAGAAGGTTAATTTAATTCTTATTGATAACGATGATATGTAGTCATCATTAAGTGTCCATACATTTATTTTAGTTCTAGAGTCTAGTCGATAACCATTGTGATCAGTGGCGTAACTACAGGGTGCCATGTCGGCAAAATGGTACGGGCCCCCGACCATAGGGGACCCAGCGGTGATTACAAGGAGGCCTCGGACTGAAAAAGCCGTGTCCATATAGGGAATCTTGGGCTGAGAAGACCACCACCCATTGAATTTGCCACAGCCCCCCAACACTATAGTTACCCCACTGATCGTGATCCAGAAGTATTACCCCGTACTAGAGTAAAGGTAAAAAGGGCATTTGAGTACATGATATAAGATGGAACCTTGAACTCCGAGGCTCCGGTCGTGACTCGGAACTTTACAAGGCACTAAAATGTTCACACAATCTACGAGTATATTACATAATATATCGGAAATTGTGCTAGCATGTGGTGAGGTGGTGACTGTATGTTATGGAAAATATTTGTGTAAATGTTTGAATGTTTTTGCAGGATTTTTCTGTGATGTTATAAAGTGGCTAAATACATTATAAATATAACTAAATAGGCAAAAACGAAACTGTTTAGTATCTTTACTCCACTATTAGCCGATTTTCGATTCGTTGTCGTAGTAGCTTGAGCAGCTTGTGTTGTCAACAAAATAGAATTTAATTTTTTCATATACGAATATGTAATAGTAGAAATAAAATGTTGGAAAAATGAAAATTCAAAAGTATTTTCCTAAGTATTTTTATTTAATAATTACTTATTAAGGAAATTACTAAAAGGGCAGAGCGTGTTTATAGATTTGTATTTTTTTTAAATAACTTAGATTATGTAATATTTTCTGGTACGATAGTTTATGGTGCCGCAATCAAATATAATAGAATTAATGAGAAAGAATGGATGTATGGTAGATTTAAAATAAAATTACATGTGTGTATGTAATTCATCTTTAATTTTAGCACAAATGGCAAAAATTACATATCTCCATAATTGGTATCCGTAATTTAATTCTTACTATTACATCGCTAGTTATTTCTCTACTATATATTAATATATTACATGGATTTTTTCAATTTTATTATTATGTATTATGAATACCATTTTGCCTGCTCCGATGATGACGTACTAGAGTGTTAATGACATTCGTTGGTACGTCAGCGCGCCTGCCCTTGTTGAAAGACCTTGTCTTTATGGTGGTAAAAGGAATTTCATGTCATTTTTTTTACAACACAAACGTAAATGTAAATTTTTAGTTTACTTTTTCTATTGAGGGCGACTTGCACCACTATTCTTAACCTACAGTTAGTCCTAACCTAAAGTTAAGTGGGGAAAAAATATATGACATATAATTCTTGCATCTTATAGCTTTTCCAACGCTCGTTAAAAATGATATTGGAAAGGTCAAATTATCAAGAAGTTTGATTCATGCTCCTTCGGTAAAGGTGAGGAAATGTCGGATGCAATCAACGGTATAATCGTGACGAGTAGGTATGTGCCTTTACAAACGACAACTTCCGATTATAATTTTGTAAACGTTAGAATTGCTATTTATAAATAAAGTGATGTTAATAATAATGTAACATAACATAACATAAGCTCACGCCTGTATCCCCGAAGGGGTAGGCAGAGGCGCACTAGCGAACTAGAACACCCACATTTCGCCGAGCTTAGTTCCGTCCCAGATGTGATAGGGGGCGAGCCTATCGCCATATCGGGAACAAATTCCAGACTCCGGGCTGATATGGAAAAATCCAATATCACTTTGCCCGACCCGGGGATCGAACCCGAGACCTCAGAACCGTAGTCGTACCGAAATACCACCACGCCACCGAGGCAATAATAATGTATTGCATGAATACTTATTCCCTAGCCTGTATGTACCTCTATATATCGAGTGTTTCATAAAGCTGGTATCAATAATAATTCCACATACAGGTAGAGCGATTTAAAGCGTAATGGTAAAGTAAAAAAAATAAAAATGGGACTTTATGTTTTTAATCAATTATTTAGCATGGGGATTTCAAAATTGGACCTGTTTATCGTCGCAATTAGCATAAGAATGGCTTTGTGTATGCTAAAAATTAGTAATGAATCCTTGGGTGGTTTGCAAATGTACTGCAGCTGACCCATTGAGTCAGAAATCAATTTTTCGTCACAAATTCAAGTTTCCATTATTCAAAAACTATGAGCCTTACGAAATTTTAAACTTAACCCTAGGTGGTTAGCCATACTCTCTTTAAGTGTAGTTATTATTAATACCAACTTTATGACCCTGTATTGACTTTGTTAATCTAAGCCCTGTATATAGAGGTGAATAGAGATATATCGTATGCATCCACAGGTTGTCAAACTTGTTTCCATTTCTTGTGATAGAGGCAAATCCATCGCCATATAAAACACGAGTCCAGCGTCACTTTACTTATGTGTTATTTTTTATGGAAAAGTATATTTTTTTATTCATTATTATTGGTACGTGTGCAAGCGAAATCATAAGTACTTAATATCATATTGTGAGTTTCAAGAAATGTCGCTTATTATATACTCATTTTGAGGAGTCCGCTATTCTTGGAAAGTCATCAAAGCCGGTAGCGGGAGTAATATTTGATTCAAGCTCGAATCTTGTTCGCTACGCGCACATGGCGTTGTATAAAATATCAGAAGGCCGCAAGAGGTCGATTCGAATCGTAGACGTTATCGATACGAAGATTTATTCGGTAGGTATTCGTGCAAGGCCTCAGGATACGATCCAATCAAATTGTGGAAGACTCGAATAACGCGTTTGCCCAATACTTTACTTTCTTGACAAGTTTTCCTTGCGGGATTCCCTCGAACCCATAATTATTGTATCGCTTTTTTCCATTTTTGTGTATCATACAATGACATAATTGTGTAAAATGCGTGTGTGTTAATCGATTTTATTACTGTTTCGAATATTAAAGGCGTTATCCAATAATAGCTATTTATGCGATACAGCCTTAACTGATCTTTTTTTAATTTTGTTCATAGTCATGGAAACTAAATATTTCAGCCATATTTTTTAAATTTTAAATATTCTTTTTTCCTTAGTTCTAATCCTACATGTAACTTCTCCTACATCCAGCAATGAAATCTGATGTGATCGATTTCAAGCCCCTGCTGGAGTTTTGGCGTCAATTCCTTCTAGTTTGATGCTTTTTAGACGATTTTCTAGCAGCGGAGGAATCGAACATGGTCGACCCATCCACCCGACAAGAAGCATCCAAAATCACTTATTTCAAAGCTTCTACTTACTGTCCATCTTCGTTGATGTTTATCGCATATATATTAGATACACACCACATTTAAACCACAAACACAACTTTAAACTAGAATATGAAATCATTAAAACAAGCGACCACCCGCACCGTCAGAATTTCCGCCAAAACTCCCCTTAACTGATACTGCGAGTAGTGTTGCCAGGGCAATTTTTCCAAAATAACAGCGGTCCGAGCAGGAAAATTTCAGACAATTGTAAATTTATGCGAGATCGATGTGCGTCTATGAAATTTGTATGAAATATTAACTAAATGTCATCAGTGCGCAGCGAGCTCGAATACATTTACGACTCTCAGAATTTTTCCTGCTCGGGCCGCAAGGCTTGAATGAACTTAGACAATTAATACAACAGGAAATTCAAAATATGTATTGTGAAACGGCATGGATGCAGGCCGCTTCCAACAGAGCGATCTGGTAATCTTTGGGGGAGGCCTATATTCAGCCATTAGATTAACGAGGCGACAATACGTAAATTTTTTCGACTATTATGTTTTTGGGTTAAAATATCGGGCTCATTAAATGAGTGACGTTATTCTATACCGTACCATCAATCTTGGTTAATTGTTTCGAGGATATAAAAAAAACTGTTCACTTCCTTATTTAGATCATTATGTTGGTCGTCGCGGATAAAAAATGTCTTTGAACATTGTTTTAATGTGGGCGAATGATATACTATTCCTTCATGAAAGGGCTGGTTCAAGTACATAATTTTTCTATCCGAAACCAAGTGGCAAAAGGAACCCTTATACCCTTACAGAACCCGTCATTCATGTGTATCTGTCCGCGGTTTTTTTTTATAGCAGAGATTGGCAAACGGGCGGATGGTAAGTGATCCCACTGCCACCAATACACAAAAATAATCATTGCAACGCACGCCAACCTAAAAGGAGGAAAAAGAGGGATTGGGAAAGGGAAGGGAGAATTGGGCCACCGGAAATCTCACTCACCGAACGAAACGTGACAAAAAGCTACCATTTTACGTCGGTTTTCTGTGAGACCGGTCGAGCCGGCCCACCGGTGTAGACGTAACTGTCTACAGCGTGGCTCTACCATTCAAATTATTGTCAGTGATCTTCTTACCATGTGCTATTCTACCTCAATGTGGGGTCACCGCAACACGTTTTTTAAGCATTGTGCAGAATAGATTTCACTTAGTTTTTTGGACTGCACTTACCAGGAATGTCGCTTGAGATGGTATGGCCAAGTTTTGAGGAAACCACATGAGTACGTCGGTCGCATGTGTCTGGCACAGATCGTACCAGGGGTGCGTACCCATGGACGGCCCAAAAAGCGCTGGCTGGACGTTCTGGAGGAAGATATGAGAGCCAAAGGCCTCACTAGGGAGGATGCTCAAGACCGGGCGAAGTGGAAGCGTTTAAGTAGGAAGGCGGACCCTGGCAGAAGGCCGGGATAACGCCAGGCAGAAAGAAAGACTTACCATCAGGTTTAGTGGAGTCACTTTACCGTTCTTGTATAAAAAGCCCTTGGACGATCCAGTATTAGGCATATCCAATCCTGCTCAATAGACTTCTGATAGAAAATAAATCTAGTTACTAAAGTATTGTTAAAAACACTACTATCTTATTGCAGTAATGTTTGTATTTTATAGTGGAGACCACGGCGTCTTTCCTCCATCTGTACCTGGCATTATTAGAACAAAGTTTTTGCTCGTTACCGACACGCAATCATAAATACAGGGATCCGTCCCACACGCGGTAGAAAAAAGTACTCGTCTAATACAGTTATAGTAATACGATTATTTATTGTATGATGCCATCGTGTCGCGTCGTAACCATTTTAAAAAGCTGCGGGGCGGTGGCCTGAGTACAGATACCGGCTGCTATGAAGATAGGTGTGAGATTATCCACTAATCTAAGAGGGTTACCTACATTTCGCCGAGCTTAGTTCCGTCCCAGATATGATAGGGTGAGTCCATCGCCATATCGGGCACAAATTCTAGACTCCGAGCTGATACTGAATTTTAAAAACTTAATTGACCGACATCCAACTTGATCCGATCGTGACCAAATATATGGGACCACCTTTGAAATAAGCTCTATCGAACCCTAAAAGAATTTTGAAAATCGGTCCACATTTGACGGAGATATCGCGTAACATACATAAAAAATATAGACGATTGAGGACCTTCTCCTTTTTGGAAGTCGGTTGATAAAGTCTGTATAGGGAGTACGGATGAACGCGCAGATGTTACGCGCAGATGTTACGCGCAGATGTTACGCGCAAATTCCACCATAGTGGCTCATACAAGACTTACAAGAGAGTCGCTAGTTAGCCATAGCCAGTGTCTTTGTCTTACTGCTGGACAAAAACCTAACTTTAGACGTCCATAAGTCTGGCAACCGAGTTATTTATCTCGCTTACAACAAATCAAACAGAAGTTACGAGTTTTGTGACTTGTAGGTAGTCTTATTTTAAACAAAAACCCATTAGGTTTCAAACGCTACAAAATCCCCAAATATTCCGCGAACAGATTAAATAATATTTCCGTCCAATCACCTTATTAGGTATACACGTGTGAATGCACAAGCACCGTGATTCTTACTAATCGCAGAACAAAAAAGTGCGGCTTATTCATTCGTTAACCGACTTCAAAAAATGAGGACGTTCTCGGTTTGACTGTCCATAACTATTATGTGTGTTCATCAATAACGGAGTTATTGGACCGATTTTGATTATTTGTTTGAAAGAGTATTGCTAGTAGGTAAAGCGGTGGCGTGCACATACATTCTGATCAGGATAGACAAAAATCTGGAAAAAATATTTTCTTCAACTCCCACATCACCATTACTATCATTATCATTCTCATGTCGTTCAAAATACAATTCGAGGTCTGATATTTTGACAATTTGTTTATGGTTACGAATTTTAAGTAAATAACAAATTGTCAGGGTAGATAGTGTCTCTTTGTCTGGAGTGCACGCCACTTAAGTAAAGTTAGTCACTTATACATATGTACATTTAGAAAGGCTACAAATAAAATAAAGTTTAACAAAATGTACCTCTAAAAATCAATAAGAAAAACTTTACTAGTGATGTTTTCGGAATCCGAAAAAATAAGTAGAGTATGTGGTCTTATATTGAGAGTGTAAGTTACCAGCGACCCGAGCACGAAAAATCTGACAATCATAAAAGTATTCAAGCTCGCTGCTCACTCATGATATTTGGTTAATATATCATAATATTTCATAGACGCGCATCGGAGCTCGAATACATTTACGATGGTCAGTTTTTCCTGCTCGGATCGCAGAAATTGTAAGACCATAAAATTATAAGTCGCTATGTTGCGTTAGCTTGCTGCTTGAATAAATAAATAAATAAATACACTCAACTTAGATCGAGTCTTGTGTCGTGGGTATCAGGAACTACGAGATACTTTCGATCTCACAACACCCAGACCCGAAACAAATATCTGTGGGCCACACAGACATTTGTCTCGGTGCGGGAATCGAACCCGTGACCTCACGTTCACAGCCGGCTACTCGCCCGCTGCGCCACGGAGGATGTCATAATGAAGGATAAATCAACAAAGAATTACACACCTTCGCTTTTATCATATTATTAGTGATATTGGATCATATTTTTTTTTATAGCAGAGAATTGGCAAACGAGCAGATGGGTCACTTGATGGTAAGTGATCTCCACCGCCCATAGACACCCAAGACACAAAAAGAATCATGGGTGCGTTGCTAACCTAAAAGGAGGAAATGGAAGGGGAGGGGGAAGGGATTGGGAGGGTAATGGGCCACCGTAAATCTCACTCATTGAATGAAACGCAACAGCAAGCTGCCACTTTACGTTGGTTTTCTGTGAGACAGTGGTATCTAACCGGTCGAGCCGGCCCATTGGTGCTGTAGACGTTACTGTCTACAGTGTGGCTCTACCACTCATAATTAGCAGGAGTGTTCAAAACAGCAGATCATCAGTTTTCGATATTTTCTCACAAAACCAACATCTGTGTTTGTTTTATCAATTCACGGCCTAAATCAATCCCGCATCGCTTTATTAGTCATTCCATCGTTCAAAAAGCATTAAGTGTTGACAAAAAAATCAAATAAAATGAAATAAACATTAGTTATTAATAATTTTTGATGTGGGCATGAAGGTCTTTGAACTTGTGTCCACTGGTGATTTGGAAAATAATGGTTCTGAATGCCCAATCGCTAGAGTAGCCCATTGAGTGTCTTATAGATTTTTAATGATGTAGTACACGTACAGCCTCCATGCGGCAAGGGGCGATCGGGGGCTATTCAAATTGGTACTTGACTACCTCTATGTTTGATTTTATACGCATATTTATATGTAATAGCATATAAAACAAAAAAAGAAACCCTTTTGTAAAAATTGTATCAAAATTGGTTGAAAATTGAGGCAGTAATTCATATTTTAAATTCTGGAGTGGGGGCAAATTAGAGATATCTTATAGCAATATTACTATAATCTTACTTGTACCGATTCTCGTACAAAAAAAAACGAAGTAAGACTATAATAATACTGCTATAAGAGGTGGTGGTAGCCCCCCTGGGTGGCACAAGTCCCTCGTAGTTTCTGATACCCACGAAACAGATTATACCTGGTGAGCGTCAGGACTACATATGTGTGTGACTGTTGAGTTATTTTATTATTTAAATTTCTATTTTAATAATTAGGTTCATATAACAAATAGTCGCCTCATTCCTCTCCTTCCGGCTGTGAACCGGGAGGTCCTGGGTCCGATTCCCAAGTTGGGCAAAGTGAATTTTCTAATTTAATTTTCTCGGGACTGGATTCCTTAGAGTGAGTTGACGTCGGGACGCGGACGGTTGTAAAAACGAAGCTAAATCCTTTCTGCAATGTGCTTGCAAAAATGTGTTGCGCCGACCCCACATTAAGGTGGGATAAGGGCAGGTAGAAAGAAAAAGTTAGTATAACAAGTATGTAAAGTTAGGCATCAAGCTTATAATAAGGGCTCAATGACATCGAGGACTTGCACTCGCATTGAATCGAGGCTGTGCTTTCTCTTCCTTCTCGCTAGCATGATGTAATGCAATGAGAAATCCCGTTTAAAGTTAATAAAACCTAAGCAGTTAAGTATCCCATCTTAGGCGGTGATGATGCAGGGATTAGTCACTAATAAACATTTATTAACAGATTATTCATCAGTAGCCCGAGCACGACAAACTAATATAAATGTAAACTCGCTGCGCACTGATGACATTTGGTTAATATTTCATACAAATTTCATAGACGCGCATCGAGCACGAATACATTTACGGTTGTCAGAAATTTTCCTGCTCGGGCTGCTGATCTATTACTAAATTTACAAATATATTTACAAAAGACCGTAATCGAAATAAAATAGAAAATATGAATTCTTGGTATATATCTTTTTATCATATTTCATGTAACATACCGGATAAAACATTGTTGTGTTTATTTGTTCTTCCCTACCGTTTCCTCCTTTTAGGTTGGCATCGCATCCATGATTGTTTTTATGTCTTGGGTGTCTATGGGCGGTGAAATCACTTACTATCAGGTGACCCATCTGCTCGTTTGCCAGTCTCTGCTATAATAAAAAAATAAGCTTCTTCGAAGAAACTAAGATGAATCTAAATTTTTTAATATAGTTTGAGATTGTTCTACAGTTATTACCGTGCATGTATGTCATAGTAAACAAGTAAGTCAAGTTCCCGTCCACCATTATGTTAACTCTGATATAAGAATTTAGTCATAGATATCATAACCTTGACCGTGATGACAGTACCGGCAGTATATATTATAATGTTGCAGCTCATTGCATAATATTCATTAACACTGCACAAGTAAACATCGTAAACTAAAATACATAACTTGTGTGGAAACAATAAAAAGTATACATATATAGTGCCTGTAAGAAAGAACTTTATGGCCATTGTTCCTAAAATTGAAGCCCTAAAAAATAAAAGTTCAAAATAAAAAAAAAGGTTTTGTATCACCAACATTTCTAATGATAATTACAAAGACCATGAAAAGAGCTATTCTAGAACATTGGCATTTATTTAGAAGCTATAAATGTTTCCGGTTAAATGTGTCGCTATTATAGATATTTTATTTAATATTAATTGTATTTCACCACAAGAAAACCACAAGATTACGTCTTCCTCAAACGATGTCTTAAAAGAACGGAAGTTTACCTATGTTAGTCATTCCTGTCCTCCTGATATAAAGATGGGATTACCGTGATCATCCGACACAGATTTCATCAAAACTGTTTCATCAATAAATTGTAATCAAGGTAGTCATCAATCCTTCCAACAAAAAAAAAACAAAATATGCCATTTAGAGTGTGTTGCGTCAACCCCACACATTAAGTGATTGATATAATGTGTGGGGTTGGCGCAACACACTCTTTTAAGGATTTGGCATAGTTTTTACGACCGGCTGCCTGCCTGACGTCAACCCTCTCTGGGGGATCCAGTCCCGGACAAATGAAATTAGAAAATTCGCTTTGCCCGTCTTGGGAATCGAACCCAGGACCTCCCGGTCCACAGCCCATATATGATATATCATTAGACCAAGGAGGCGACTAAGATCATGCAAGGCATATCTTTGGGATTTTTTTGTTGGAAGGATTGACGACTACCATGATTACAATTTATTGATGAAACAGTATTGATGAAATCTATGTCGCATGATAAGGGTAGGTAGAAACAAAACATGCCTTGCATGATCTTTCTTCATAGCTTCTTTTTCTAAGGATAATCTATAAAATGCTTCTGGCTTCGTTCTTTATTGTTCTGTTGACTTCAAAAAACATTATTTATTTCTATACTCTAGAAATATGAACTATGTTTAAATATAAATTACATTCGTTAGTTTTTGTAATTAATTTATCATCACAACCCACAGGTAGTGTCAACGGGGTAGTGTTTTTTATATAATCGACATAAGACGCATGGCGGCGTGGGAGGAAGCAATGACTCGCCTCAAGAACACATCAATGTGACACACGGGCTTTAAGGTTGACAGACATGTTGTGTGGGATGTTGGTGATCGTGTAATTAGCTCATGTCGATTGCTGGTTGAATGTGGGTTGTAATAAAAACTGGCTGAGAGCATTTAACTTGATTCAGTTTTGAACTATAAGATTTTTAGGGTTCCGAAGCCAAATGGTAAAAATAGAACCTTCATAGTTTCGTCGTGTCCGTCTAGTGCCAAGGGGGGCGCGGCAAGCAGGCGGGGAAGCAGCGTTCCGAACTGGTGGTAGAGCACAATTATAATTCTTGACGGAATCTAAGTAATGTGTGACATTTTATGGATTCAATAATTGATTTGATTTTATTCTAGATATGTAAAATAAATCATAGTAGTAGTATTTAGTATATAACAAATTTAAGAGGAATACTATCACGACTAAGTAGGCTTTACATTCAACGTGTAATAATGGACCAAAATAAAATACCAAATGTACTAATATTGAATATCACTTATATGAAATTGTTAGTTATATTAAACAGACAGTAATAGTAGTTTATGGTCTATATACTTAAAATTTACTATAACTCAGTAACATTTATATCTACTTCAGAACTCTCTTATGTGCGCGGTCACATATGCTGCATGCAATAGGCCGCGCTTACAAGCAAAACTCCCAACAAACTAATCGCCTAAGTTTCTCGCCCGTAAGCACTATCCGAACAATCGGACACGACGTGTCAGTGTGTTGTTTACATATGCTAATGTAGCCAGTTCGCCACACAACTGCGCATTATTCGACGGCCGGCCGCCGCGCGCTTGTATCGCAAGTTATTTCAATATTTTATTAAAACTAGTTCATGTAAGTCATTTTTATATCTAAATGCCACTTGTATTAGACTTTATCATGACTAAATTTCTGTTAATATTCGATTCATTATTAGTAAAAATCAGTTTGGTGAAGGTTAAACTAAGTTATTTTCCTAGTTGATTAGGTATTAAATATCAACTCCTCATTTAGCCTATATTTGAAGTTTTATAATATTAAAAGTATTATTTACATCCAGTTCATTTACACTATTTAGTAAGAAAACGTTTGAATCTAATCTATAAATCACAAACATCGTTTGTAGAAACATGTTTGCCCCGAATAAGTTACAATCGAACAGCATTCATTCCGGCCCCAGAGGTCGGAAATTGCCCGAGGAGAGGTCATGTGGTACCCGAACATTGTTTATTTACATGTTACGTAGTTACCGTGTATTTTTGTTGGCTGCCTACATTCATGACATCTCTATTTCCCAACATAATGCTATCCTACTGCAAGCTAAAGAGAAAAGTCTATGGAGAGTACCTATGGCGCGCTTCAAAAGTGTCAATTATTTTATTCTTTGCTATCAATATTTAAGATTCCTATCATAGATACACAAGATACAAGTAAAGAATTGCAAGATTTAGATTTAGAAGCATTAATACTGTATTTTATTTGGCCATTGGTTTTAGGAGACAGTTTAAACAGTTTACTTTGTCTGATACACGTTTAACGTGACTAGAATGTGGCATTCAATATATAGTGATAAACACTTATAAAGTTAAAAGATTTATGAACGCTTGTTAGATTCGCATATAAAATAGCACAGCCGAGTGGGCATTAAAATGTAAGTTTTTTTCATTATTTCGACCAACGCTACTGTATTTTACTTATTTCTTTGCATGTAGGAATGCGGATCCTGGCAAGACGCCGAGATAATATAAAGCAGAAAAGTTTATAACTCTTTCAAGCAAATTAATAACAATTATTACCGAGAGCAGGGGGGTTACCATCACCTCTTATAGCAGTATTATTATAATTTTACTTGTCAATATTCCCATACAAAACAAACGAAGAACGATTAAAATAATACTGCTATAAGAGATCGTGGTAACCCTGCAGGAGGGGAGGCAGCATACTATAAGCGTTAGGAGTTAAGACCACTTGCAGCTCCGCAATAAATCTCTATTTATCCCGAATCTTGATTTAAAGATAGGAGTGAGCTGTAGGATAAATCGAGTTCAAGTTTAAACTCTACATTAGTAACAACGCTGCAAATCGCCCGTTGCTTCAAATTTAAGGCGAAGCAATGGTATAAGTTTCTGAAATTGATCCATTATAGCCAGGCATTCGAATTAATTTGATTTGTTAACAATTAAGTTTTCGTTTGTTATCCGTTTATTGTTACAGTTCAAAATAACAAACGGATTAAATTATTATCAGTAGCCCTAACACGAAAAACTAACGTAAATGTAAACTCGCTGCGCACTGATGACATTTGGTTAATATTTCATACAAATTTCATAGACGCGTATCGAGCACGAATACATTTACGGTTGTCAGAAATTTTCCTGCTCGGGCTGCTGATAGCCTCTACAAAACTACATTACAAAAAATAAATGTATATAAACAAAAACAACTTATATTAATAAAACATGCATTCTTGTCTCCCTGTAATTGTAGACCGTCGTCTCCTAGCGTTCTAACTATTTTAATTTAAACAGATTTCAACATAACTAATATGTTTATATGCCAATTAAAGAAACTAATACACGTAGAAGGACAAGATCTATGATTTTTCTAGTTTTACAAGCGTGGGAACAGATATTGTGCATGCAGTAGTATTTCCTCACAGTACTAAATTGTATCCAAACTAGCTGTAGCCCGAGCACGAAAAACTAATGTAAATGTATTCGAGTTCGCTGCGCACTGATGAAGTTTGGTTAATATTTCATACAAATTTCATAGACGCGCATCGAGTTCGAATACATTTACGGTTGTCAGAAATTTTCCTGCTCAGGCCGCTGATATTTGTTTGGATGAAAAGTTTCCGAAATATATTATTTAGTCTCATTAATATATAGAAAAAGAACATAAATATTGTATCTTTTATTTTTTTATGGCCGGGATAACGCCAGGCAGAAAGAAAAAGAATAATATAACATAACCTCACGCATGTATCCCCGAAGGGGTAGGCAGAGGTGCACTAGCGAAGTAGAACACCCATATTTCGCCGAGCTTAGTTCCGTCCCAGATGTGATAGGGGGCGAGCTTATCGCCATATCGGGCACAAATTCCAGGGCACTCCGAGCAAAAAAAAGGAAAATAGAGAATACTTAATTTCTGCCTCGGTGGCGTGGTGGTATTTCGGTACGACTACGGTTCTGAGGTCTCGGGTTCGATCCCCGGGTCGGGCAAAGTGATTATGGATTTTTCCATATAAGCCCGGAGTCTGGAATTTGTGCCCGATATGGCGATAGGCTCGCCCCCTATCACATCTGGGACAGAACTAAGCTCGGCGAAACGTGGGTGTACTAGTTCGCTAGTGCGCCTCTGCCTACCCCTTCGGGGATACAGGCGTGAGCTTATGTTATGTTTAATTTAGGGCTCTTTGAATACTGAATACTAGATAAAAATTAATCCTTAATCGTTATTAAGGATAGATAGATAGGTGTAGAACTTGAAATATGTTGCTAAAATTTCACCCTCTAGTTTTATCTGGACGTTGATGAATCAAACTCTGTCAGCATTTAATATGTTTGACATGATCCCACGTACAGCCTTGAATTCTTCCTTATTTGACCAATCTTTGGACCTTCAGCATGACTAAGGTCTGAAATCATTAATGGAAAAATGACATAGCAATTTCTTAGTATTAGGTGACTCAAAGGTCGTAAATACTAGCCTTCTTTTTTTTTGTAGATCGAGTGCAAATGGCATAAACCAAGATAAAATGATAGAATGTAATATAGAGGTAAATATTAAGGCCTTTATTCATAATAACTTAGGGGGACGCTATAATACCGCTGTAGGACGTTTCCGAAAAATTGTTATTCATAATAGCTCAATAGCGTTAAAACGTTCCCAAAATCTCCCATAAAATGTCTGCAATTTATAGAAGCTGGCACCCTACTTTAACGCTTCAATAGCAAAAAATATGGCCGATTTCGATCAACTGATTCGTATTTGACGTTCGACCAGTTTTGGTTGGGATAAATTTGAGGGTGCCTGTGACTTCTATCATAAACATTAAAAAATAAGCTCACGCCTGTATCCCCGAAGCCAGAGGCGTACTGGCGAACTAGAACACCCACATTTCGCCGAGCTTAGTTCCGTCCCAGATGTGATAGGGGGGGAGCCTATCGCCATATCGGGCACAAATTCCAGACTCCGGGCTGATACGGAAAAATCCAATATCACTTTGCCAGACCCGGGGATCGAACCTGAGACCTCAGAACCGTAGTCGTACCGAAATACCACCACGCCATCAAGGCAGTCTTCTAGACTTCAGAGAGACTTCTATCAAATGCAATTAATGTTATAAACACGATAGTTTGTGAGGTTGTATGGATGTTTTGTTACTCTTTCACACCAGAATGGTTGAACGGATCCGAATTTAATTCGGTAAAGAAATGGATTATAGTCTAGAATAAAAATGTCTAGGACAACAAGACAAATAAATGTGATGCAAAAGTTATGACCTCATGGTCATAAGTCGCTCAGTTTATTTGAAATATACGCGCGCTAGGTCGGACAGCGTAATAATATTGAGAGAATAAACTTGTCTTAAGTGATTCTTCACCATTCACAGAACATTCGAGGATGTATCCTTACTTAAATAATAAAAGCGAAAGTAACTCTGTCTGTCTGTCTGTCTGTCTGTCTGTCTGTCTGTCTGTCTGTCTGTCTGTGGCGTTTTCACGTCTAAACCGCTGAACCGATTTTGATGAAATTTGGTATGTGGGTACTTTTAACCCCAAGGACGGACATAGGGTACTTTATTTTTTTTAAATCAACCCCTAAAGGGATGAAATAGGGGATGAATGTTTGTATGGGAATTTTGGAACCGCTTAATGGATTTTGATGAAATTTGGTATGAGGATACTTTTGACCCTAAGGACACAAATGGGGTACTTCATTTTTTTTATCAACCCTTAAAGGGATGAAATAAGGGTTAATATTTTGTATGGGGATTTTAGGTCCACTTAATGGATTTTTCTGAAATTTGGTATGGGATAGTGGACACCTTTGAGTTTAAAGACACAAATGGGCTACTTTTTTAAATCAACCCCTAATGGGCTGAAATAGGGGATGAAAGTTTGCATGAAGATTTTAGGTCCACTTAATGATTTTTTTAAAATTTGGTATGGGATAGTGGATACATTTGGGTTTAAAGACACAAATGGGCTACTTTTAAAATCAACCCCTAAAGGGATGAAATAGGGGTTGAAAATTTGTTTCTTTGTTTTTGGGCCGATTGACTTCAAATTCGATATCTGGGTCGCCCCGTTGTTCCGAACGACAGAACCGCTGTCAGAACTGTCAAAAGTGGCCGCCATTTTGTTTTTCTTTGTTTTTGGGCCGATTGACTTCAAAATCGATATCTGAGTCACCCCGTGGTTCCGAACGACAGAACCGCTGTCAGAACTGTCAAAAGTGGCCGCCATTTTGTTTTTGGGCCGATTGACTTCAAAATCGATATCTGAGTCACACCGTGGTTCCGAACGACAGAACCGCTGTCAGAACTGTCAAAAGTGGCCGCCATTTTGTTTTTCTTTGTTTTTGGGCCGATTGACTTCAAAATCGATATCTGAGTCACCCCGTGGTTCCGAACGACAGAACCGCGTCAGAACTGTCAAAAGTGGCCGCCATTTTGTTTTTCTTTGTTTTTGGGCCGATTGACTTCAAAATCGATATCTGAGTCACCCCGTGGTTCCGAACGACAGAACCGCTGTCAGAACTGTCAAAAGTGGCGCCATTTTGTTTTTCTTTGTTTTTGGGCCGATTGACTTCAAAATCGATATCTGGGTCACCCCGTTGTTCCGAACGACAGAACCGCTGTCAGAACTGTCAAAAGTGGCCGCCATTTTGTTTTTCTTTGTTTTTGGGCCGATTGACTTCAAAATCGATATCTGAGTCACCCCGTGGTTCCGAACGACAGAACCGCTGTCAGAACTGTCAAAAGTGGCCGCCATTTTGTTTTTGGGCCGATTGACTTCAAAATCGATATCTGAGTCACCCCGTGGTTCCGAACGACAGAACGGCTTTCAAACCTGTCACAAGTGACCGCCATTTTGTTTTTCTTTGTTTCTGGGCCGATTGACTTCAAAATCGATATCTGAGTCGCTCCGTGGTTCCGAATGACAGAACCGCTGTCAAATTTCTCAAAAATGGCCGCCATTTGGTTTTCTTTGTTTTTCTCCAAAATTGATGTCTGGGTCGCCCATATTTAGACTAAAACGACAGTGCGGATCGACAAATCAAAAGATTTTTCCATTGGCCCTACAAAATACGCGTGCGGAGCCGCGAGCAAAAGCTAGTTTATTTATAAAGGAATAACACATAGGCTACATTTTTCCAGAAAATGTAGGGTCTCCGTAGGATAGATTTGTTTGAAGTCAGCTAGTATTTAATATTTTCCGTGTGGTATTTAATTACATACCTTGATTTCAACAAAACATCTTTTTCTTCAATATCATCATTATCTAAACACGAATATAGCGTCACATGAATAAATCATGAGAAATAAAACACTTCAAAAATACAATGATGAATTTTATTAAATCTGATTTAACAAAAAATACTTATGCACGCATGTTGCCTAATTATTCTTCAATACAATGGGTTTTAGACGGTTCTGTTGAAGCCGCTGTGAACTGGAAAGTCCGGTCCTGAATTCCATTCTCAGAGAAGGCAGGGTATTTTTCTTACACGATTTGAAAGCCCCCTTTCTTTTCATTCATACGCTCCAAGGAATATCCTCCAAATCTAAATTTCATTTCCAAATATCCATAATCTACCCATCTCCGTTGATGTTTAGGTATTGCATAAAACAAAATCACTTCACATGCAACAAACATAGTTTTACTTTGATTAAATTAATTAAATAAATATATAAACAAACTAAACTGGTCGCCATGGTTGCCATGGTCGCGCGCACGCGCGCGAATGATTGTTTTTTTTTAGGCCATCGTTCCATGACTTTCCAGAGACAAAACTTGTTAAAATCACGTTTTATCTATGTACTAGCAACATTGTGACACGGTAAATATATTTTAGGTAATGAAGCTATAGTAAACTATTATGAATAAAGAATTTTATCGAACCTTCAATAGTCTTAAAATGCATTTTTACCAATATGAGTTTATGTCTTCATTAGGGGTTTTATTATGAATAAAGGCCTAAGAAATTGGCATTTCGCCTTAAATTGAGTCACAATTACATGTGGAAACAAACATCATGTGGATTATGACTTCATTATCATCTTAACATTATTTTATTGAATCACATCCGGTAATCATGCGATGGTTTCCATCTGTTTATGGAATCTCTTTATTTTTATGTATTGTGTTATTCATCTCATTTTATTATCTGCCTTATACAAGCGACTTCTTAGATGATACATGATATTACATATCTATACATGATATTGTGTTAGGTAGTCATTTCATTTATATCTTTCTTTATTTCTTTCTGCCTGGCGTTATCCCGGTCTTCTGCGTATGGTATTTATATCAATCAATCAAATTCATTTAAATCAATTTGGTCAAAGATATTTTATTATTATGTATATATGTAAATCTCTCAGAAATTTCAGAATCCCGACGCTAACTAGAGGTAGATAAATTTAAAATGTCTGTTCCTTCCTGTAAACTATTTCCTTCATTTACATTTTTAATCGACTTAAAAAAAAGGAGGTTAATAATTCGTCGGAATCTTTTTTTTTTATGTATGTTCCCTGATTACTCGAAGACACTTGGGCCGATTCGAGATATATTTTTTTGTTAAAAGGGTATACTTCCCAGGTGGTCCCATTGGTACCAAGTCAGGATCTGATGATGGGATCCTAGAAAAATCGAGGGCAACGCTTAAATTTTATCCCTATAAAATAGTATAAAATACATTAGGAGTCCCTACTCCTAATAAGTTTTATATATTTGCTAGAACTATTCAGGTATTTGCGTATGGTACTTATAATCTTAGGTTGATGTGTTGATGATGGAAAATATAACTCCTTAACTATTAGGAGTTGGTGGATAATTCTTTCAATATTACACTAAAAATAGATAAATAATAATTAAAGTTTAACAAAAACTGAGTCGGTGCCTTTCAATTAAACTGCTTCGGCTTCAGCACCGACTCCAAAGAGTTAAATAGTTGTTATTTTTTACTTTTAAGTGTTCGTTTCTGAAGTTGGTTTTTTGTTTTTGTTATTCATGCGATTATTTAATAATTATGATCTTTAGATCCTACGGAATTTTATCTCAGAAAATTATTTTGAAACTATTTGCAGGTTTGGGGAATATTATTATAATATGACCTCGTTAAAATTATACTTTATACATACTTGCTGTTATTTAAATTAAATGTCTATTGTCCTTGTTATATGACAAGAATAATATCTTAGGCATGACCTTATAGAGGTATAATATGATGATAGAAAATTGTAAGATACTAGGAAATGTTACGTGGTAGACTTGTTGCGTATCCACCTCAAATTGCACGTGTTGCCATTTGTTGAATAATTCAAAACATCCAGTCTGATTTATATTGTCACTAATTAAACCCAACACAAATGTACAAACCAAGATCTATCGTAGAATCTTTAATGGGGAATAACTTGTGATCAGTTTTTTGCACAACGATTGGTAAGATTTATGAGTGTGGTGTAAGCAATCGTCGATATGTACTTTTTTATCTTTATGCCTCGCATGTTCCTTCGAGTGACGAAGGGCTTTGACGTCAATCAGCGTCACGGTTGGTGGTGTTGGTATTTAACAATTGCTTGATTTTGCTTTAGAAATATGGACATAATGCATAGAATTAGAATTAACTAGTTTTGTGATTTATTCATATGATCATAAGTTTCACTGCTTCGGTGGCGTGGTTGTATTTCGGTACGACTACCGTCCTGAGGTCTCGGGTTCGATGCCCGGGTCGGGCAAAGTGATATTGGATTTTTCCGTATCAGCCCGGAGTCTGTAATTTGTGCCCGATATGGCGATAGGCTCGCCCCTTATCACATCTGCGACGGAACTAAGCTCGGCGAAATGTGGGTGCTCTAGTTCGCTAGTGCGTCTCTGCCTACACCTTCGGGGATACAGGCGTGAGCTTATGTCAATGTCAATATCATATGTTTGTTTCCATCAGATATTTTATAAGTTCTTGTCATGATGTTTCATCCAACTTTAGTCTTCAAGACTTCTTAGGATAAACATTTCTTTGTTTCATATTTTGTATATATTAGAGGTATAATGTCGATGTATTAAATGATTTCGGTTGTTTATTCCAAATTGTTGAATTTTGGGATCTTCTAGCTCGTCTTTATTTAAAACTGTGATATCTATTTTTTAAAAGATTTAGTTATAACTTAAGAAGTGTTAGCTTGGATCATAATATAGACTTGGTCGAACCATTTCTGTATAAACGCTTAATACGTATGTATTGAATGGTAATTTATTGCATAATATGAGGACGATGTCTTAGATAACATGTTATTTATTACATTAGAACGTTTTGCATCTCATTAAACGCACCTATGATGGGGTATGGTTTGATGTACTTGCGCTTGTCTTGAGGCAGTCACATGATGTTCACTTGTCCACTGCATGGTTCCAAGAGAAATAATGTCGTTACGTGTGTTCTAATTTATTCGCATAATATACGGGAACATAATATGCGCCCTAGTGAACTAGAACACCCACATTTCGCCGAGCTTAGTTCCGTCCTAGATGTGATAAAATATATACAATGTAAAACATGCAATAGAACAGCTATTAAATAATGTAGGTTAAGCAATTTAGTTCGAACTGAGGTAGAACTCCCTAGTTTACCTAATTAAGTATGTTGCTGCAATTTCTCATGGTAGACATGTTTATAAATGAACTAAATAACGACCGATCGCCTGGTTAATAATAGACAATAGCGACGTCTGTGGGAACCTTTAATTACAGTGTCGAGTGCGTGTTTACTCGTCCTATGCTCCTGGAGTGGCTGGAGTTTCTTTGAGTATTCCAAGAATTTCGCTTAGAACCGGTTGTTGGTAGTTACGATTTCCGAGTATCGAAAGATATATAAACATGGTGCTATGCAGGGTTAGATGCTTATGATAATGTGTATATTATATTTTGATAAGTAATACCTAACATTATCAATATTCAAATTCTATTTCTAACAACAAAACATCTATAGGAGTTGACTCCTATAACCTCTGTTGAAACAACATAATGGTGGTTAGTTTAAACTAAAATCCCTATTATGTTGCTTCAAGAGTATTCTTAGAAAAGTATATATATTTTAAAGGAGTAACCCACAAAATATTAGGGGAATCTATATCACCTGCAGATATTTATAATGAAAAAGCATCGTGGACGCGTTGCCAATCTGAAATAGGAGATTGGGGATCGGTAAGAAGGAAACGGTTTTGGGCCACCGGAAATTTAATACCGAATGAAATGCATCAGCAAAGTGTTACCAGTACCAATCCAGTCTATTAGTGCTGTAGAAGTTCCTGTCAACTGCGTATCTGTACCATTAAAAAATGAGTCACAAAAAGTATTTGCGTAAAAAAGGTTTGGTCGTTTTTTGCAGTAGGAATTGATCATGATCGCTTATTTTACGCATGACTAGAAGTCTTTATATCACGAAAAGACAAAATTTATGATGAAAACATTATTTCTTAAGGGCTGCTTCGTTGAATTATATTACAAAGTCTTCCTTCTAATTGATTTTGTTCGATGGATTTTTAGTCACCTACATTTTGTCGACGATTTGTAAGCACTTAATGATATCTACTATTAACCTATCATGTTATCGTAATGTTATCTTGTGTAAAAAAGGTAAACCGTTATATTTAAACCACTTTAGGGTCTTCAACCCTTCCTTACATAGCGATAGTATAGAGGTATATTCGAAATTAAATTAATTTTCAGTTTTCTGTCTTATGTAATTTGGTTATGTCATGTTATTTTGGTTTACAATTGTCGGTGATATTGAATACCCATCATTTTAGTTAAAATCAATCAAAATCTCATTTCGGTCTAGTCTCATTGTCAAGGATGTCATACTGTAAGGTAATCTGTTAGATAAAACAGCAGCAAAAGTAACACTGTGCACTGAGTCCAAGATAATTGATTTCAGAATTGCTATTAACGACTATTTTATTAAAGAATCATTTGTAGCATCATCCATTATTTTTTACATTACAATGAATACTTCTAGAATGTTCTCATGTCCACGTCGCATCGTGCGTCTGGTCTCGTCCGTCGCGACGTCACAGACGTTCGTGCACTGTATTTTCCCATAATACGTAGTAAAAACAACTGTGATGTGAATTTAAAGCGCTATGTCTTAATCGCGTCTTGTGAATAGTAAATACAAGGAAACTGAGTTGAAACAATTTGTACCTATTGATCTCTGATGCCTTCTGTCATGATCGTTAAATGCTGACATCCTGGTATTAGTTGCATTTTCTTTTACTGAGTTAAAAGCAACATCTGCATTCATATTTCCTAGCTCGTTTCCGCCATTACAAGAAAATATTTAGTCATCGTCTTTAGCAATAGCAATTCCTCTTCATAAGAAATCATCTATGAAGTTTACAAGGTGATAAAATTATCATATTAGAGACAGTGAGGAAATCTTCACTGTCTCTAAATTCTTAAGTGTTTTTTGTTCGTTATCATATATTGAAGATGAAGCGTTTAGTCGTTAATATTTGATATTAAATGGTCTCTAGAAATGTATGACTTCAAATTCTTAAAATTTTTTGGGTCATCAGTTTCGTCACTTTTGTCGTTGGCGATGTTGGCGTTAACGGACACTTTAAGGAGTGTATTATCATTTGCAACTTAGGTAAAGAGGCCTCTTATGTTATTATAATTTTCAAGCAAGTAAACGTAGGTTTGATATAACAAGTCAATACCGGAGTGGTGTAGGGAAGTACCGCTTGTATCAATACTCTCGGCAAGAAAAAAGGTATTAGACGCATTAAAAGTTGAGTTCTGTAGTAAAACAGTTGTGATTTTACCTTCACTACATTTAATGAGTCTTCTCTGTGTTGCAGCTGTTATATTTAGACTTTTTAGGAGTGTGTCCTGTCTTTAAGTTTGAAGATAAATTGACTTAAACTAAAAGGTTTTGCCGGACCGTTTTCCAAGGTGGACCGACGACCTGATAAAGGTCGCAGGAAGTCGCTGGATGCCGGCCGCTTCCAACAGGTCGATCTGGAAATCTTTGGGGGAGGCCTATGTTCAGCAGTGGACGTCCTATGGCTGATGATGATGAAAAGGTTTTGGAAAAAATATGTTATCCATTGGGTTTAATTAAGCTTTAATTATTTTATAATGTTTAGTAGAGTTGGCTTTGGAGATGTGAAAAATGATGATGTTGATCAAGTAAAGTTTTTTATGATTATTTTATATTCGATATCGATAAAGTTTATTTTTACGTACAATTCAATTCAATTCAATTCAATTTTATTGCTCTCCATAATTGTTTACAATGTACGTTCACAATATTTTCGATAAAATCTGACAATATGGAGTGAAATGAATCACTTCAATGAATATTAATAGCGACGTCGCAGTTATAGTACTTTATTAAAATTAATGTTTAATTAACCATAAACCGGCAATTGAGTTACAATTAAAAAGCATTAACTTTTTAATGTTTATGTTTGGAATTAAGTTTTTAGTTTTTGGATTTATTTACTTATCAAATTTTATTGTTGTCTCGTTATCATCTAAATTTGAGCTCCTTACTGACATCATCTTCAATGACAGATACCAATCTACGAGAATTTAAGTCGTTCTGTTGCCATTAAGGATGACCCAGATAAAGGCTTTTCCTAAAGTACATAGACGTACGTGAGTTTTGTCACGTCCACTCGACCTTGTAGTACAGGGAACTACCAGGCACTGTCACGGTCATACACAAACCTTGGCGACACGCTTCGAAAATTTTGCCATTTTCATGAATCTCATTTAATTGAATTGCTTAGTGATTCGAAGTGTTGTTTAAAAAATTGTGATTGATGCGGCGTTAATTACTTATTGGCTGTTGAGGATAATAAGAAAATGACAGATTTTAAATCAATTTTGTCAATTTCTATAGTGTTTGTGTTTGTAGCTGTTGCTCGCGATTCCAGTCCAGCGATAAAAAAAATCCCCAAGATAAAGTTGCGTAAGTCTTACTCCAAGGATGGTTTAGTACAAAAAAGATCCGTAGCGGCATACTATCGAAAGTTCAAAATCTTTTGTGATGCAACGAGAAGTTAAAAGTCGCATATTAAACCTTTTGTTAGGTGATGCTTATTGTCTAGAATTTGCTTGCATACATTATTAGAACGATAATATCCTACTTTATTGTAATTATACCAGTAATTGTACGTTCTCATTACGAAACTAAATTAGAGAGATAACAGCCACAAGAACACTCGAAACGACTTAGAAGTCTGTGTTATCAGTGAAGTACCTACAGTATACGCCTTTTACTAGCGTCCTTCGTATGCTTTGTGATAATTTGTATACCATTCTAGCACGCAAATGCCTCCTAACGTAAGGGTTACGAGGGTTACGACGCGCGGTTGCATATGTAATGTGGACGAAATGTACGAGCTTCTAGTATCTCTCAATATCGCGCCTTGACTCGCGAATTGATCATTTCGTCTGGACAAGCGCCTACGTCGTAATTTAAATAGGTACTAATAATATATATCTGGATGCAGGCCGCTTCCAACAGGTCGATCTGGAAATCTTTGGGGAGGCCTATGTTCAGCAGTGGACGTCCTATGGCTGATGATGATGATGGTGATGAATATAAAATAAGTAACAGAGCATATATGTATGTACCTTATTTCCGGAATAATTGATCCGATTTTGAAAATTATTTCTCTGTTAGAAAGAAAGCATTATTCATACCCTGAGAAAAGGCTTTTATCATGGGAGCGAAGCCAAGAGCAAACTGTGGTAAAAATAAGTTTATAAGTACTGCGGCCTGAGCAGGAAAATTTCTGACAACCGTAAATGTATTCGAACTCGATGCGCGTCTATGAAATTTGTATGAAATATTAACCAAACGTCATCAGTGCGCATCGAACTCGAATACATTTACATTTACATTAGTTTTTCATGCTCGGGCTACTGGCCGCTTTAATTTACACTATTAGCTACGATTCTATTACTAACATAACATACCTAAGTAATGTTTAATCACATATAAATATAATAGGTACTCGTTTAAATAGCACTAATATCTAGTAATTATGTCGGATGTATTGATAGCTGATCCTTGTATATCGATATAGAGTAAATTACTTTATTGTCTGTCGGTAATTTAAGTTTATTAGAGGAACAATATTGATAGAAAACCTAATTGTAATAAATATTATAGGTAATATATATTTGAAACATAGTACCTATTGGATTCTACACATAAAAGGTTAAATTCGTTGAGGTATTGGTATTCCTGTGTGAATCCATGATCTAGTGGCAGTATAGGTCTTGGGTCCGATTCCCAGGTCGGATAAAGCAAATTTTCTGATTTCATTTGCCCGAGACTCGATCCCCTAGAGGGGGTTGATGTCAGGCAGGCAGCCGGTTGTAAAATCTAAGCCGAATCCTTTATGCAACATGAAAAAGTGTCTTGCGCCGACCCCACATCAAGGTGGGATACAGAATTTCTGATAATCGTAAAAGTATTCGAGCTCGCTGCGCACAGATGACTTTTGGTTAACATTTCATACAAATTTTATAGGCGCGCTTCGAGCTCGGTTACATTTACGATTGTTAGAAATTTTCCTGCTCGGGCCGCTGATTTCACTATCTCGTATGTAGTACGGAGATATATTGCTCAACTCTACTAAATAAATTAAAAACAATATCACTTGTCATAATATGTCAATATCTAGATTAAATTTACGCGCAAGCAATAGCCAACAGTGTCATAATTATCATCTTTCCGTCATTGTCCCAATTTTATTTAGTGTCGATGCAGGATTATCTTCTTCCATATATTTTTGTCATTCATCTCTTTTTCTTCCATGTTCTCCCTTACGCTCCCCTTACCTTTTCTTTGGCTTTTCTCTACCTTTCCATCTCAGCATATTCATCACTTTCCTACATTATATATCATTAAAGAAAGAAAAGAAAGGAACTTTATTTAGTCAACACTTGAAACCAGCCGTATACATCGAAAAATGTAACAATTAAACACTTTTATAGTAACATATAACTTATCCATAATATACTTTCAGCACGACAAGTACGACGTGGGAAGTGGCGAGCAGTTCGACGATCTGGTCGGTCTGATCGAGCACTTCAGGTCGTATCCGATGATAGAGAATTCAGGGGATGTCCTCCGGCTCCTCCAGCCAGTCAGCGGCACGAGGCTCCGGGCACATGACATCGACCAGAAAGTCCAGGAGATGCAGGTATGGATAAAGAATTTCGCAACTCGGCATCACCCATCAAACCACATCTAGAATAATATGTGATGTCTCTGAATGTCTGTGAAAATGCAGTACAACTGCAATATATGGAAATTATACAAAATTGATATTCAGATAACAAATAGTGGAAAAACAATACCTACACCTAAAACAATGCAATTTGTTACCACTTAAACAAACAATATTTTGTATCAAATTTTATGCGACAACACGAAAAAAAGGAAATAGTTAATACGCCAAATATACATAGGTACGGTTTTTGTGTCTATCATATATGATATGTCAATCAACGTAGCAGCTCTGCAGGGTTACCACCACCTCTTATAGCAGTATTATTATAATCGTTCTTTGTTTGTTTTATATGGGAATCGGTACAAGTAAGATTATAATTATACTGCTATAAGAGGTGGTGGTAAACCCCCTGATATACACGTAGGTTAAAACCGGTATTTGATTCACTTACTACATTAAAAACGAAAAAAACAATCGATTAAGAAAGAAAATACGATGACACTGTCATTTAGGCACTCTTAAATGGTAGGTAGTGACCATAATCCATATAAATGAACATAAGTCAAACATGCGGTTATATGACAAAAGGCCGGCATATTGTCATGCCATGCATTACGAGATATTGAATAAAACATTATAATTATTGGCATAGTCCGGGTGGCATGCGGCGTCGCACGTGTGCTAGTCCATGACATGTTGCTTTTAGCCGCAGCTAGTGGCGTAGCTAGGCGTGAGTGAAGTGGGCTCTCGCCCACGACCTTACATGAAAGGGGTCTCGCGAAGCCCCTTTAAATGCGATGCCACCAAACTTACGCAGCTCACTAATTAGCCAGCGAATTAATTAATTTGATCACTTTTACGCTCGAAAAAGCACGTCACATTGAAACCGTAAATAATTTTAAATAAATTGTTTGGGGCCTCGCAACAATCCCCTCGTATTGGTAGATCTTGAGAACGAAAGAAAAGGAGCTTCGCTGATGCGAATTCGCCCTTATCTAAATTAGTCTACGCTACGCCCCTGGCCGCAGCCTGCAAGAGCGATAGATGCGTGGTATTGTTTATTACTGCATTGTAGAATTGTCATTTACCCGGCTGCAGTACTACTCGGTAGATATATCTCACGACTGTAGTAATATAGATCGGCTAGTCAATACGTTATAAATTTTATAATAAAATGATTAGGATTTTATTGAATGATATGAAGTAAATTTAGAATCTCGGAATTTGTACGGAACAGATTTTAGTTTGTTCCTTCACAGTTGTTTCACAGCTTTGAGGTTTTAATTCGAGCTGACCGAAGATACTTGGTTCACAGGAGATGGAAGATTTGCTTAAGCAGGACCATATCACAGGTTTTGATGGGGAGTTTCAATCACTTAAAATGATGGAGGATCGTCATCTCTTCACAACCAACGAGGGTATAAAGCCGGAGAATGCAACCAAAAACAGATATCGGAATATTCTACCGTGTAAGTTTATAACATACAATGAAAAATCATTAAAATTTCCTGAGCAGGAAAATCAATGACAACCGTAAATGTATTCGTGTTCGATGCGCGTCTATGAAAGTTGTATGAAATATTAATCAAATGTCATCAGTGCGCAGCGAGTTTACATTTACATTAGTTTTTCATGCTCGGGCTACAGAAGTAAATTCTATTCACATTTGAAATATTTTTGATGCACTTACAAAATAAGAGATGATCGAAAAGTATATAGATTATAGAAGTAAGGACAAAAAATATTTCTGAAAAATTTAAACTGCATTAGTACTACATTAGTTTCGTAGTGACTCACTTTGATTATAAAACAATAAATTTAAACAAGTAGATAATATATTTATATATAGAGGTATTTACTTATGTATGTATGTTTAATTCTGCAGATGACCAAACCCGCGTAGTGCTTCGAAGACGTGACAAGAGTGACTCAGACTACATAAATGCGAGTTACGTCCGTTCTACACGTTTGTCAGACTCATCTAGTTCCGTGCAATCGTCCAACGAAAGCCTTAACAGTGTCCAATGTAAGTACAGATTATGCTATTACCTGGGCCAATGGTGAGATCGTAAGTTGTGGCCACAGCCGCTTATGAAATAAGTTCGTTAGTTCGATTCCTGCAATTATTTAGTGTTTGTGTAATCCTCAATATTGATTCTGTTACTAGATGTTGTTTGACTGAAACTCGTTTGTAGTTCCTGATATTTATATTAAGTCCGAACTATATACATATGGCTTGATTGCTCTAACCAAACAGCCTTTGTGATTGTATGTACTTATATATAATGATCCGTCAACAAAGACTGATTGAACTGTAATAGTTTTAATGCATTTCTGCTTTATAATATTTGATATGATGTCTTCCAAGAAACAGATGGATGGTGATTGGTGTGTGGTACATTTATTGTAATAGGCCACAGTTACCCTTGAATACAGTCGTAGATACTTCAGTAATCAGTCATGATTACATAATAAGTGCGTCGTGGTTTCTATTATCATGTAATAGTCATGTAATATCATAAACTATGTGGACTATAAGTATTTAGAAGTACTATACTTATAAAATTATATACTCAATAATAAATTCTAGAACTATACGAGTATTTAGATAATTAAACTAAGTATAGTAGACATTTCAGTCAAACCGGGGAAAATTGTGTAGGTCATTAATAACTAAGGTAATGCTAATGTAAGGAATTTGGCCCGATATGGCGATAGGCTCGCCTCCTGTCACATCTGGGATGGAACTAATCTCGGCGAAATGTGGGTCTTCTAGTTCGCTAGTGCGCCTCTGCCTACCCCTTCGGGGATGCAGGCGTGATGTATGTTATGTTAATGTAAGAAAGGAAAATTGTATGATCTTTATAATTATAAATATTACGGTCCTATTAAATTAAGAACTGCGGCCCGAGCATGAACATTTCTGACGATCGTAAATGTATTAGAGATCGATGCGCGTCTATGAAGTTTCTATGGAATATTAAACAAATGTCATCAATGCGCAGTGAGCTCGAATACATTTACGATTATCATAAATTTTCCTGTATGGGCCGCTGCAAATAAAGTTCGTTATACAAATCAGGTCGTGCCCATTCAATAACCTACGTAAATACGCGTAAAACTCTACACATAGTAAAGCCTAGTGTAATTAGGTATCAGTTCTTCCCCCTAGAAAATATGCCGCGCAGTTGCATACAGATGTTCCAATCACGATTTTAGGCATGTAGAAGTCTGAATACCTCATTTTGGTGACCACTGATAAGGAAAATATGTACTCCAATGCGTAGGTCGGACGTCGGCGCAATATTAATGCGTTTTGCTTGTTTCATGAATACAATCGGTCAGATTCTGTTCATCACGTACTGAGTACAATGAGTGATTATGTCAGTTATGCAAATGTTAATATGAACGCGTTGATATGTGAAGTCCATGCATAATGGACTAGGGGACTATCTGCGCAGTATCGACAACAATAACAACGTAGATTTGGAAACAATTGATATATGTGTTACATTATTGACCGACTTCCACAAAAGGAGGAGGTCCTCAATTCATCTGTATTTTTTTATGTATGTTACTCGATATCTCCGCCAAATGTGGACCGATTTTCAAAATTATTTTTGTGTTCGATAGAGATTATTTCATGGGTGGTCCCTTATACATTTGGTCACGATCGGTAAATTGGAAGTCGGTCAGTTAAGTTTTTAAACTTGTGATTATTTTATGCCTCGGTGGCGTGGTGGTATTTCGGTACGACTATGGTTCTGAGGTCTCGGGTTCGATCCCCGGGCCGGGCAAAGTGATATAGGATTTTTCCATATCAGCCCGGAGTCTGGAATTTGTGCCCGATATGGCGATAGGCTCGCCCCCTATCATATCTGGGACGGAACTAAGCTCGGCGAAATGTGGGTGTTCTAGTTCGCTAGTGCGCCTCTGCCTACCCCTTCGGGGATACAGGCGTGAGCTTATGTTATGTTATGTTATGATTATTTTATGACCATTAGATGATGTCAGTTTCACAATGAAAGTTGTATTTGAAATACTGTATCAATACCATTCTTCGTTTTCTAATATCACTATAATCTACCATACGTATAATTGTATAATTTTTAAGATATATAATATACCAATTTTATGCCCCTATGAGATTTGAGCAGGCCAATCATTAATGCAATTTATATAGTTATATAATCTTCTATAGCCGTAAAGCGAGAGGCCGTGGGTTCAATCCTCGTTCGATCCTTCAGATGTGGATGTTCTTTTTTCTTTCTTCTACCTGCCCTTATCCCACCGTAATGTGGGGTCGGCGTAACACACTTTTTCAAGCATGTTGCAGAAATGATTTGGCTAAGTTTTTACGATCGACTGGATGTTGTGAGACCGAAAGACACTCATGATTTCTGAACACACTAGTATCTAGAGAGACTAATATTTTAGTTCTACGTAATGATTGCTGGATTTATTTATAGAAGTAGCTATATGTAGCTTTATTGGATTTTGTTACAGCTTTAATACTGAAGAGCGAGTTGAAGAGAGTCACGCCTCTCGTCTCGAAATCCCTGTCAGACGACGCCCTTCGAGAAGTGAAGAAAAGCCTCAAACTAGATAAAATAAATGGGAATATTTGTCCAGATACAGGTATAGTAAGCCAATGTTGCACTATCTCATCGCGGCATTTATATAGCTAATAAAAAAGGAACGTTGAAATAAAACTATTTTATACGGATTCTATCACGTTTTTTTTTATTTTTAGGCCCGACGTTTCGACGTAGGTTCGGTATAAAATAGTTTTATTTCAATGTATAGAATTCGCGTAAACTTAAGAAATCAGTTGGAATATGTACGCTCTATATTGTAACAATTGACAAACGAATTATTTGAAAAAAGGATTAGATATTGATGGTTAGATTTACACATATGGCACAGTCTAGGCATTTTCATTTGGATTCTGGATTCAATAGAGCTCTATCTTGTTAACAGCACTAAATAACTTCTAAACTACAATATAACTTCGATTACAGGAATAATAAATATCCAGGGGGCTCATTATTGACACTTAATTCGATTTTGACTTCGATTTGGTTTCATTTATTGACTAAAATTCCACCGAAATCGTATTAAAAAGTGCGCTATTATTGCATTAGATTCGAGAATTTCTCATTTCGTATTTTTTTTCGTATTTCCGTGTTTTTTTTATTAAACAAATGAAGTGGAATCGAAGTCAAATTCAGCCCCTGGTTTATTAAATTCATATTTGTATCGTTAGGAATAATTTTAAGAGTTATAGAGGTAGTATAAAGTAAACAATCTTAACCATAATTTATGTAAAATTGTGATTATTATGCAATGTTCTAATATTATTTAATATTTCAGTAAAAGACAAAGTGTACATCGCAGCTCAAGGTTGTCTGTCTAACACAAAAGATGATTTCTGGCGAATGATATGGCAGGAAGACGTTCGAGTCATAGCTATGATCACTAACGAAGTCGAAAATGGAAAGGTAGGCTCTTGTTTGAAGATATCGTTGATATAGAATTTTGTTTAACTAAAGGAAATAAATAAAAAAATATTTATTGTACTAAATTCATCATTAATATTGGTAACAATAACAATTTTTATTTTTTGGGTAACAATATTTCTACAAAACTACATCTAATTGTTATTAAAGTACTCATTCAACGCATATAGTTCAATTATTGTTTTAAGTATATACTCATTCTTTGTTCATTAATTTTGTTATTTTTTCTAGGCCACATTAACCATACGAATATTTATAATGTCCTAGAAACGAATGCTTGTGCATAATATTGTTAGAAATGAAGCTGTTAAATCAAGATTTATTTTTCAGAAAAAATGTGACCGCTACTGGCCTCTGCCAGGTCATGAGGAGAGGTACGACAATCTCGTGGTGAGGTCCATATCGGAGACGCATTACGAAGAGTACTCGCTGAGGGAAATCGATGTCCACGAGGACAGAAACTGCTGTAGGACCATTTACCAATATCAATTTACGGTGAGTAATCATTTGTGTCATGAAGTTGTTACGCGATATCTCCGCCAAATGTGGAACGATTTTGAAGATTTTTATTGTGTTCTATAGAACTGCGGCCCTAGCAGGAAAATTTCTGTCAACCGTAAATGTTCTCGCTCGCTACGCACTGATGACATTTGGTTAATATTTCATACAAATTTTATAGATGCGCATCGAGATTGAATACTTTTACGATTGTCAGAAATTGTCTTGTAAATTGTCCCATATAAATTTGATCACGATCGGTGGTAATTGTTATCTAGGTGTATAGATAATATAATTGGTGTTTCTATAGGCATGGCCAGATCACGGAACGCCGCCTGATCCGGATGGGTTATTGTCCTTTATAGACGACATCAACAGAAGAATGAGACAAATTGCACAGGAAAAGAATGCACCAGAGCAGGTAATAATGACACATGCTTATTTCTTAAGTTAACGCGAATGTTATACATTGAAATAAAACTATTTTTACGGATTCTATCACGATTTGTTTTAATTTTTATGCCCGACGTTTCGAAGGCTTTGCAGACTTCGTGGTCACGGGTCAGACCGAAAACGGGTCGGACTGAAAATTAAAACAAATCGTGATAGAATCCGTAAAAATAGTTTTATTTCAATAATGACACGTATTATAAAAATAACAAAGTTTATTAACTTAGACTATAGTACCTACTAATAAAATATTTGTCAAGTATAACAATACAATTCTATTATAATCGTAAAAAAAACTCTTGAGATTCAATGATTACCTACACAGTACCTACCTACGTATAATATTATCATTATTGAATTTTTTCGGCTTATGGGGATTTGGGGATACAATCCCGGGTAACTCGTGATTGTAAAACTGCTTTGGATTTTCACTCAGGACCTTCTCACTGTTCATATATGCTACCACAGCACCACGTGACCCCTTAGCCACTTTTTCAAGTATGTCGCAGAAAGGATTTCCCTTAGTTTTTACGACCGCCTGCCTGTCTCACGTCAACCCCTCTGGGGGATCCTCTCTCGTCCAAAGAGTCCCCTATTACCTTTTAAATGAATTAATCTTTATTCCAGAACATACTTTGCGTTCACTGTTCAGCGGGTGTCGGCAGAACAGGCACCTTCATAGTTCTAGACATGCTGATTGACAAAGTTAAATCGTCTGGTGAGATTTATTACCTATTATGCCTGTGTCAAACAGACAGACGAATGGGCGGCGAAAATTAAGGAAATGTTGGAATAAAGCCTAAAGCCGCGTCATCTGCACTAAAACTTCACACAAAACACCTACACAAAACATAGTATTTCTACATTTTTTTTGTCTATGGTCCATTGATATATGACCAGGAGACAATGAAAAACCTTGTGTTGTGTAGGTGTTTTTAGTGTTTTGTTTCGAAAAAACGTGTCCAGCCCGCCTAGCATGCGCGCCACGAGATATCCCAATGATCGACTATCGAGATGTTGTCTACGTATTGTCGACAATATTGTATGAAAATAAACGAGGACGCATGTTAGTGTCCGTAGAAAAATAGAGAAAACCGGTTATAACAGGACAAAGAGCGTAGACAAAATGCTCTCGTGGCGCGCATGCTAGGTGGGCAGGAGACGCGACTTAATACACAATACCTACGTGGTGGGTATAGGTTGGGGATGGCCCACTTTACCGAAACGTCACTTGAGCATCCCGCACTATTTGTATACTTCTTAATACCGATCGTATTATCGTTTAAGCTCCATAATTTATTTAATTTATTGTGGTCTCCGCAAGGTTCGCTATGAGACATATGTATAGAAATTTATCAATAACTATTATGGTTCTGTAGCATCTGTTAACTTGCTAGTTATTCAAGCCACTCTATTTTATTAAACGTCTTGCACGCCAACACTTCGCTATTTGTTTGACACGGTTAATTCTATGCTCTAAGATTCTGTTCTATTACATTATGCTGTTGCGAATCTTTTGTTTTAGAAACTAAGAAATGTCGCTATTTTCATAATGAATGCGAATTTAAATATGTATGCAGCTTTTGTATAGTTTAATATAGTTGTAAGTGCGATTGTTGTATTGCTTAGCGAATATAAATGTTAGAATTTCAAAGCGAATTGTTGTGTATTATATTATGTTGTTTGTCAGGGTTCCGTATATATCCACCCCACTTGAGGCTCTGTCTACTTAATCCTGATAAGTATTTGGTGACTCTACCAAATATTACTAATACGATTAAGTTAGTAGAGTAGTAGTTATAAGTTCGGTTTATCTTGTTCCAGGTTTTAGTTGTGACATTGATGTTCACTCAACGGTGAAATTAGTGAGGGCGCAACGTAGCGGGATGGTCCAGAACAAATCTCAGTACAGATTTATATACTTAGCGCTACAGGATTATATCGAACACAGAAATATGAAAATGAAGAAGCAGGTATGGTTCCTTGCTTGAGCAAGCTCTAATTACTAGGTACCAGAATTTTCGACTACTAGAATGCCAGTTAGCTTAACCATGAGTTTTTATACATTTCTCGCTAGTGATGCTTAAAATGGTTGAATGAATGGTTTAATAATGATGACATTTATTCCTCACGTAACGTCTAGAGGCGTTCGGGTGTTTGTCATACAAATATTTTGTGTATTCGCAAGTGAGAAACATGCAAAATCTCATGGTTGCGATATTGGACGATGGATTCGTACCCTATCATATCATGGACGGAACTATAGTCGGTGAATCGAGGGAAACATTAGGAATTATGACACTGGTAGGAAACACTAAGATACGGCGGTTTTCGGGTACATATGTACATAACTACAGACGTTGTTCTCCAACCTGCCTTAATCCCATTACAATGTGGACTCAGCGTAATAATTTACCAAGTATTTTGCATACAAGATACGGCTTTGTTTTATGATGACGGGCCGCAGTCCCAACCCAGGCAAATAATATTACGAAAAACTCGTTTGCGTGTCTGGAATTCGAACTTGTCTTTTCGAATTGAAAGTCTGGAATTTGTGCCCGATATGGCGATAGGCTCGCCCCCTATCACATCTGGGACGGAATTAAGCTCGGCGAAATGTGGTTGTTCTAGTTAGCTAGTGCGCCTCTGCCTACTCCTTCGGGGATACAGGCGTGAGCTTATGTTATGTTAAAACTCATTATTCGTATATAACCAGGATTCGAAATTATTATAGCATTATGTAGTCAATAAATAAGTACATTCAGCTGTGACACGTAAGTCCTGACCTCACACTAGGTTTAAACCGTATTCGTATTCCAAGAGACTTTCGGTACCTAACCAAACATTTGTCTCGGTGTACGGGGATCGAACCCGCGGCCTCGCTGCACAGCAAGTTTCTCGCCCACTGCGCCACGGAGGCCGCATTGTAAGGCTGAGATCTATAGAGCGAACTTCGACTAAGTCTAAGTCAAAGTAACGAACTCAGTGAGGTTTTCGGATTATTAAATCGAACTTAGTCTTAGTCCGCATTATTTTTTACAAGAAAAACACTGACAGACAGATTAAGCAAAGATTTTCTTATAAAAAATGACTCCGGCTAAGTTAAAATCCTCACTGACTTCGTTACTTAGACTTAGTCGAAGTTCGCTCTATAGATCTCAGGCTGAAATCTATAGTTCTTACTTAAGTCTTGTACCAAAGTCGACTCAGCGTAGTCGTCTTTGGAGTGAACTAAGCGAAAGTCAACTTTTGCGTATTTATAATTCGAACTCGAACTCAGGCTAGCCATAGTTTGTCTTTGCATAGTCTACTTAGACGTTATCGGTTTCACGCAGTTCCTTTGACAAAAGAAACGTAAGATTTTTATATATTTACAGGAGACGCGCCTTTATATTTGTAGGTTGTAAAGGAACGTATTACGTAATTAACAGCTGACAAAATGGCTGACGCTCTTTGAAATGTCAAGTGAAAAACAAACCGCATTATACATAAATCGTCTTATAATCCTTTCAGCAACATGCTTGAAAAAGTTTGCTACGCCGACCCCACATTAAGGTGGGATAAGGGCAGGTAGAAGAAAGAATAAACATGAATCGTCATCATTTGATAGTCAAAACATGGATTTATTATTTATTACTATTGTTGGCAAAATCATTAATATTTTGAAGAAGGCCATAATTTTTAAAGTAAGAAGAAACAAGATGATGATGATGAAAACATGATGACATAAAAAAAGCATTCTAAGCTCTAAAATGATGAAGTAAAGTGTAAACCACCAAGAGAATTACAAGGGCTCAAATATGCCAGGAGTCACAATCAGGTGAGTGAGTGAGGTGATCGACTCTGTCATACCTATTCCTAGAGCTCTAGCTAATCCACTGCCATTATTTCATATTAATATATTGACAAAAGTTTTATTAATTTATCAAAATTGTTAAAACAGGGATTTTGTATTTTGGAGACTGTTTACTAGCAAATTGTCTGTCTGTCTGTTTGTTTACTAGCAGCCCATGTAGAGTATAAATTGCATCTCAGTCAGCCAGCAAGCCCAAAGCAAAACCATGCCTTATTAACATTTCCTGCCAGCGGTAAACTGTTGAGGCATTACCATCTAGGTACCATCTGAGTGGTTAACCTGCCAGGCAAGCTTATTGTCAGCTAGACCATGCAAATTGCCATTGTGGTGATCTGCTGATTAATAATGAAAGATCTGAGGGAAACTCTGTCTGATATTTATTTCTTCTGTTTCAGAAATAACATTTTGAAGTTATTAAATTTTCACACATGCAACCAACTGCGGAACAAGTTATCAAACACAAGCAATATTACAGTAGTTTGTGCAGTAGGTATATTGCACAATAGTTGAGAATACCATTTATGTACTGTGTGGATTGAAAGAGGAAATAATAACGAGGATTGAGAAAGGAATGTTGCGGTGGTTTGGGCATGTAGAAAGGATGGATGAAAGGAGGTTGACAAAGCAAATATATATGGCAAGTGTGAATGGTAGAGGTGGAAGGGGAAGACCTCATCGAACATTCTCTGACCAAGTCAGAGATTTACTCGAGAAAGGTCAAGTTAAAAGTACCCTAAACCGACGTGCATGCATGAAGAATGTAATGAGACTGAATGAGGCGAAAGAGGTGTGTAAGGATCGTAGCAAATGGAAATCCGTTGTCTCTGCCTACCCCTATGGGAAAAAGGCGTGAGTCTATGTATGTATGTATGTATGCTCACTCAAATAAACAAAGGTTAATATCAGAGATTGTAATAAATAAATATTATTCATGATAATTATTATTTTATTTACCTACTGCAAATCAATTTCCTGACAACATGTAACCAATTCATTCTCAAAATATCTATACATTATTTAGGCCGACTACATAATAATTAATATAATATGTACTTTCACTGATTCACTGATTCACTGTCTGTTTAATATGACTGCTAGGTGGACAGACGACCTGACAAAGGTCACATGAAATCACTGGTTACAGGCCGCTTCCAACCGGTCGATCTGGAAATCTTTGGGGGAGGCCTATGTTCAGTAGTGGTTGTCCTGTGGCTGATGATGATGATAATATTATTGGAGCAATAGCATGATGGTCACTGTTGCATTGTGGGTCGCCGCGATGAAGTCCGCCGTCCGTCCATTCCCACTGGTTCTCGGGTCACCTTTCGCGCTTTGCAAATGGCTCAGCAGAACGATTTTTTTAATTCTGAGCACGGTTTCGGGTTTAATGTTATATTAATTATTATTCAGGACAATACTGGAAGTTGTCAAAACATTTGTCTATTTTTTTGGTATCTTCTGGGTTACAAGTTTATTCCAAACAAAATTATCTATTTTCGTTAAACTTTAATAATTAATAGATCGATTTACAGTATAATAAACTGTACTGCAATATAAGAAAATCTCGTACCTTTAATTATTAAACATTTTCTAACAATAGTTTTGGTATTTTAATTTAAAAAACGTTAGAATGAATAAAACAATTTCTACATTTTATGTCAGTATTTCGATACTGGTATTACTGCATGCCGAACTGACAGACCGAAGTCAAGGTTTTCTGGACTTGAACTTAGCAAAGTTTTTCTTGTGAAAAATGACTTGGACTAAGTCTGAGTTCGATTTATAAATTCCAAATCCTCACTAAGTTCGTTTTTTTGACTCGGACTTAGTCGAAGTACGCTCTGTAGATCTCAGCCTAAATGATGTTAGCACGAAACCGTACTCAACAATTTTATTTGTTGCAGGTTTATAAATCGGACGCGTAGTGATCGCCAATGTACCAAAGTGGAGTGGATTTATCAACAATAAGTGATTTATGTGATGGATTGTGTTACGTGTGTGATATTGATTTAGGAATTCCAAAATATTGTGTGATTGTATGTGTATTTTACTTTTTTATATTTATAAATCGATTTTGTAATACTATGCCTTAATATTGAAGCGCTAAATCATGGACGTATAAAAAAGAGATCCCTCTCGCCTATAGTTAAACGGACGCCTCAAATTAGTCACGCACACAAACGCGCCTCTACAAAAGTACGCACAAATTCAGTCGCCGTCATTACGTGTGGATAGATCGGAGCGGCAGAAAACCCTGTTTCACTTTCAATATTCCTAGCGCTCCGTTCTCTTTTTTATACGTCCGTATGCTAAACATTTAAGACGCACTTAAATATCTATAAAGTAATGGCGTGCTAAGTAGCCGTCGATTGTCGAAATGAGTAGCGTTTCAGAATTTGAGCGTAAGTTTGGATGTTTGATTTTTCCTTTGTCACTAATCTATTCTCAGTATGAGAAAATACTGTTTATTAAGAAATGTTATTAATCTCGTCAAAGGTTGTTCCATTGAATATATAGAGTACTTATTCTACGTTTAAAAATACAGTCATATTTTAAGTTAAGTTATGTTAAATAAAAGATTATCAAACAGCAGTGTCTTAATTTTTTTTCGGTTTCGGGTATAAGGGTGATCAAATAAAACTACAAACCATAACTTCACGATTATGTATATATATTTAATTTCACATTAAAACATTTCAAAGCTATTTTGGATTTACCTATACAGTAACATGATTTCACAACTAAACAATTAATAGCACATAAATTATATTAACAAATATAATATACGGTAAGCTTTAAGCTAGAATAAAAACATTGCTCGCGCACTTTTCAAATAAAATGTAATTAAAACGTGACCTAATAAAAAACTATAAAAACAGTCACGAAATATTTAAAACGTAACCAATTTGATAATAACGATTAAGATTATTATAGTACTGTGCATATTCGAATGAGAATCATTCCTAGACTCCATATTTAGTGGCCTTTCCCGACGTCAACGATTTTACTGCGAACACGCGCGCTACAATATTTTTTCCAATCAGGAAGTAAAAATGAACACAATCGAAAATACTAAAATAAACTAGTGGCAATATTAGACGTACAATTCCCTTACTCTTACATACAGACATCGATAAGAATGGTCTAGTTAAATGTATTTATCGTGTTAATATATTAGAACCGTACGCAAATCCAAGTAATTGTTTATTGAGTCAAACTATGAATCCTATCACAATTAGTACATGTATATTGTAGGTGAGTCCGGCTTACCTCGAACTAGAGGTAAGATTGAATGATGTTAAATACTTGAAATCTTAAGACAATGTTGCATATTTGCACCGTATCAAATGGCGTCCAAAGAATTTAATTCACACAAAAGTCGAAAAGTCTCAAGTTTCGGAGTATTTAGCATGATTTAATCTTATTGCTTTGCGGAATTTAGCGGAACGCACTTTAATCTGTCCGCACAGGTACACATAAGCTATAGAAGCTCAATAAAGCCGAAAATTATGAAGTACCAAACCTGAATCGCTATGTAGAGCAACATTGACAATATAATCCGTTTCGCAAAAATAACATCTAAGTGCTTTGTTTTTTGTGCATAATGTTTTTAATATGTGAATTGCAACAGACATCAAGAAGCGCCAACTATCTGTTGGTAAGTATATTATTATATTCGGCTTTAATTTTGAATGCGCCAATAGCAGAATTTAGATTGTTTTATGTTTTTGTAAATAGATTCAGAACGATCTCGGGTATTTTCAGTATCAGTAAGTAAAATTACTGTAAGGATATTATATTTTTTATAAAATATAAGTACAGACAATGTGAGTTGAGTTAACGCTTTCAAAATTAAACTGCCGTTGTAACACTAACACTCTAGACTCTATACATTATCTAATGCAGATATACTTTGAGTCTAAAAATAAGGATATTTTAATGAATTATATTTATACAATATCACTCGTTTATTAAACACTTTTAATTCAATTTGACCACATTTATACTTTAAAGTTATTTTTAGATAATATTTAACTATGATAATATTAATGACGGTTTATGAGTGCGAGTATTCTTGCGATGTAGCGGGCAGAGGCTATTTTTCTAGGGTTCATGTTATATATGGCGATTTGTAAGAGCATTAGTAAAATAAATCGTGTATTTTATGTTTTTGTACACAACTTATGTATATTAGAATTTTAGAAAAGAAGTCAATGAAATTCACGCGCGGAGATTGACTCTGTATTATTTGGTCATTATGCAATACAGTGACAGTTGACATAAGCGGCTTGCCGCTTTCAACTATAGTTCAATTGCCAATTAAACGGAGTAAAATGACATTTCTAATGTTGCCACTTTTTCTTCAAATTTAAATAATGCTGAGGTTAAAGATCAAGAATTTTTAAAGAACGAAGAATTTTCAATTCAATGAACCATTTAATTCTCTTATTTTCTAAAGTCCAACTCAAAGTCGTAATTCCTGCCTAATGTGAGATTAGTACGTAGGTACTAATCTCATGCCTACTGAATTATGGTTATAGTAAATTACTGCATGCTAAGTTATTGCACGTCTACTGGAATTATAGTCATGGTTCATTACATTATATGGATCGCCCCTATCACATCTGGGACGGAACTAAGTTCGGCGAAATGTGGGTATATTAGTTAGCTAGTGCGCAGAGGCGCACTAGCTAACTAATAGCAAGGGGTAGGCAGAGGCCTACCCCTTCGGGAATACAGGCGTTAGCTTATGTTATGTTATGTTCATTATAAACAAAATGTACAAAAGTTATGAATGTGCGGAACGTATTTTTTCTCAAATAATAAGAGTAATATTTTTAATTTTCATTGTTATTATTTAGCGTATCTGTTTTGATTCATCATCATCATCATCAGCTATAGGATGTCCACTGCTGAACATAGGCCTCCCCCAAAGATTTCCAGATCGACCTGTTGGAAGGGGCCTGCATCCTGCATTTCTGTTTTGATTATTTACCTAAAATTATTTACACAGACATTTAGTCGAAGGGTTGAGCTGAAATTTCTAAAATTCTCAATAACATTTTAATTTCGTAAGCTACTGTCAGCAGTAGCTGTTAGTGTTTCTTTGAATGATAAAAATTTAACTAGGTAAATCATTATGTTTTAGAAGTAAGCAACATTATTTTATAAATTGACATTTCGATCTGTCAGTTTACTCCATTTAATTAGCAATCGGATTATATTCTGATGCATCCCAGATTGGTTACACGGCAGATCTTGACCAATAAATGTACACCGCACAGACTCTGTGATGTAAATGTACGGACGCTAGTCAAGTGTGTAGAAATATACAAGCCACTATAGTCAAATGCGGTGTGAAGTACTGTGAAGCTGTACTGTTGTATGTACTGTTTGCAACTTGTAGTGGTGTATGGGACGGCATCTTAAATGTCACATACAGTGTTAATTGTTAGAAAATGCGCGCCGAATCAGTAAAAATCAATTCTTATGCATTTTACTAGGTAACTTTTTTATCACAGACGATTTATTTTATTTCATCTATTGCCAAACTTGTTTTTTTGTTAAACTGTGCCGTCATAAATATTAAATAGTTTAACTTATTTATGAAATTAACTGTTAGATAGTAAATGTTTGGCAAAAGTACAACATTCTTTCGTTGTATCTGAATTTAACTACATAGAGAACTTTTTATATGATTTATTCCAATATCGTTGCTAATATTGATTTCGTAAGGAGCGGTTAAGGAATTAATGAAAAATCAAACGATTTGGCACTCATTATTGTGCAGAATATTCTTAAGGGATAAGTAGAAACATTAGGAACTAGCTAGGATAAGGTTAGGTAGAGTTATATCTATATTAGTGTAGGTGTTATATATACATCTAGATAATGGGTATGGGGATACACATATCTGGAATATACATAAATATGATCTCACGTCTATAATGAAAATCACTAATCAGGATAGAGATGAAGACCTGTGTGAAGTGTACAAGCGGGTATTGTAATCTAAGTACATTTACGGTAATTGATTTTTTTTTATTTTTATTTTTGAAATTGTAGCTTATTTTAGGCATTTCGGTTGAACCAGTATTCGTGCTGCGAGTCGTTATTTATGTTGTATCATTTTATAATCAGCAATAATAATAATTGATTTTAACTATAAACCTATAACGTAAGAAGCATGTGACCCTTCCTCGATAACAATGCAAAAAATATACTTAAAATTAAACAGTATACTGTAACTTGACTAACTCACTCGGTCGATGACGCGAGTAACACTTAACACTAACAACGGAAATAAATCGCTTCGATTTAGTGCCTTACAATATATAAAAAGAACATTACAAAACAATTAGGAAAACAACTTAGACGGATATGGTGTGGCAGCGACCACAGGGTCACAGAATGTCTGTCTGATACACCTTGTTGGTGGTGGTCGAGACAGAGTCTGTCTTGTTGGAGCCCTGTGACCCTGGTCTGTCGATGGTCGGACTCTCCGTGCCATTCTTTTTACAATCACCAGCCAAGTGCGTCATACTACCGGATATCGCCGCGGGAGCGAGGTTTAAATTCATTTTAGTGAGTAGATTGGACTCGCTGCCGGTTTTCTTAAGATCGGGCTGAGCGTTCGGCGGCAGCGTGGGACCGCTGCGCTGGATCATCTGCAAGCGGGCGTACTGCTCCTGCAGCGCTCTCTGTTTCTTCAACAATTCCTGATGACGCTGTTCGAGGATAGCTTGACGCGAACCCACCTTATCGTCATCTGCGTTCGTGTCGGAAGGGCAGGATTCGGGATCTATGCGAGGTGGTGACGAGGGCGACGTCGGCGAGGCGAGGGGCGAGCGCGAGGTGGTGCGCGGCGGCGGCGGGGGCGGGGCGCGGCGCGCGGCCAGCGCGAGCAGCTCCGGGTGCCGTTCGGGCACCGGCGGCTTGGGCGGGTGCTGTCCGCGCGCGCGCACCGGCGGCGACGCGTCGGTGTCGCTGCCGCTCGGGTAAGAGTGCAGCCGCCGCAGCGGGCCCTCTCCTCGGCCGCCGCGCTCACCGACATGCTCGCCGGCACGCTCGCCGGCACGCTCGCCGACACGCTCGCCACCACGCTCGCTCGGCTTGGCGAACGTCTGTAGCTCGTCTAATAGAGCGTCGAGTGCGTTCTCGGGCCGCACGTCCGCTGCTCCCCGGCCCGCAGCGGCTCGCCCGACGTACCCGCCAGCGGCGCCCTGTCCACCATTCCACCACTTCTAGCCGAGTCCGCCGATCTCCAAAATATATTATAAAAGTGCGGTTGCAAACGAGGCTCTGTGACATGACATGATGGCGAACGTGCATTGCAACCGCACCCTTAAAAAAATTTACAACACTGATTCCAAATAAACATTTATAAACAATCATTCAAATAATGAGATCCATTAAGAACACTCAGTATTCACAGTTATTTATAGAGCTAAATGTCTTAATGCGATCACAATCATTCAAAAATAATAAAATATAAATAAAAAGGCGATTGCCTCTTTTCTGTTGACAAGTAGCAGATGAAGGAAATAGTATTGTTGAAGGTGACTCGGATGATCAACATTGAAACACGTGACAGAACATTTATACTACAATAAAAATAAATGAAAATGTGTACGGCTTAGCGGCCTGTAGACTGGGGTAAATAAAACGGAACAGTGTCGAGTACATCGGAGACGGCGTACAGGTGAACAGATGCGAACATGAACAAAACGAATATATAATAATATTGAACAAGATCAACAAGACACGAGATACAATATAAATAGGCACGAGATACATCGGGCTCATGTCAAATAATACCAAATACAAAAACGAAAACTATAAAAATTGTGATTTAGAAAATTGTATAAAAAGGAAATTTTAAATATTTAGATATTTGACTCTTAACAATTGTGATGATTTTGCCATTAGTCAAAAAATTTTAAACCTCGTGTAGATATGTGGTGGTGAGTATAATAATTATAATATATTATATTAAATATTATTGATTTTCAACAACCCTCTACTTAAAGGAAGCTAATGTCGATAGTGACTTTGTGATCAACACTAATCTAATCAAAGCTTTTGTGAATCTTGCATTTATCTACATATAATACTTATCGAGTGCTATTTTAATAAAAAGGGTTTTTATTAATCCAATTATAATTATTTAAAAGCGTAATGTTAAATTTTAAAATAAAATTACCTGTGCTCCGGATGCTTGAGTTAGTAATTAAGTAGCTAAAGAACTAGGTAAGAAGAAGCACCATACCGGTGAAAGACTTGAATCTTTCTTTTGATACACCTGTGGCCAGGCGGGTGTGCTCGTATATAAAATTAATTACAAAGAAAAGAAAGAAAAGATAGATATCTAATGAAAGGAAAGTGAGGATATCACTGGAGATAGACTAATGGTGCATAGAAGATAATGATGAGGGCGTTAAGGCAATTCAGTCGTTCCCAGTGGCGGGCTGTGAGCTGCTTCTGGTACTGGGAACGCGCTGCAACAAAAACAAAAAACAGCAAGATGCACAAACTATCGTATAAAGCTTCTATCACAACATGCGATATACACTATAATATATCATTACACTGTACTCAGGCTTTCATATTTTGATGTGATCAGAGCATTTAAACAATAATTTCACTTGGTTTAAGTCTATAATCTTAACACTTGCCCTTATCCCACTTCTATGTGAGGTCGGCGCAATACTCTGTTTTAGCATGTTGCGGAAATAATTTGGCTTACTTTTTACAACCGGCCTGCTGACATCAACACCCTCGGAGGGATTATTCTGGACTGGAATGTCATATTACATATCGTTGTGTATTTTTTTACAGATGACAATAATATTTGTTTGAATTTGGTTTCGATCTTAATATGGAATAACACCAAAAGTGAATTATAGCCGAAAAAAGTAGTATTAAGTATTAGTCCAAAAAATGTTTAATCTTTAGTGTTCAATAAGATGTTAACTATAATCGTCCAGTAACATCATAATATGAAAACACCTTTAACATTGACACGTGCAAAAATGTTGAATAGACTCGTTAATTATACTACAATCGTCATCGATTAATACTATAATATGACAAGGATCAACCGTATATACAGTTACAATAAGTTGTCATACTGTATATCTTATTAAGCCCAGTTTAGATGAGCTGGTCAACCGCACCGTCACGCCAAGACTACAGAAAAATTAGTTGCGTTGGAATTTATTCTTAATTGGAATATATAGGAATCAAGTATCAAAATACTTGATCCTTGTCATACTGAGTTTCTGTATAAATAAAGGTTATTTTGTCTATACCGATTTCACACATAATTTACGGCCCATTTGGATAGATATTTTCTTGCATGATAGCGTTGAGAATATGCTAGAAAACTTGTTTATGAATATCATACAATTTGATACAAGAATCATAATATTTTCGAATTAATGTCGTACGAAAAGCTCTGCATCTAAACGGAGCTTTAGATACTAGGCGGTGTTTAGTTATACATGCAACGTGCAAAGTACCTGTCTTACTGTAACAATACGACATTTAAAGAAAAATCCTAGTGTCATAAAGCCAATTCAGTCAGAGAACAACTTTCAACTGATCTTGATTAAATGCCCAGTAAACTTGTTGGAAAATGATGCTTATTGAGTTAGGGGTTAGGTTCAGCCGAAAGTTGTGTTTGACGGCTACAAGTTCATCACTATAATCAATTTATATAAGACTAATCTATGAAAACGGCTCAGGACACTTAAATGGATTTCATCAGCCATTTTCAAAGATGACGCGTACATTTAAAACATCAATTTTATACTTCTTATATTTTAATGTAAATACCTAAAATATAAGCATGCGTACCGATTGTTTCAATATTGATTGAACTGAAAGAAATATGTAAAAGATGAGTCTATGTGTTACAAATATAACTTATCTTACAAGCGTATTATTAAAAAGCATTACCAACATGCCTACGAAAAAAAATATAGCAATAAGGTTGTAAAAACAATAAAAATATAATTAATCATGGAACGTATCAAAAAGGCAATAAAAATTAATAATTTTATATGTATAAAATTAATATAACGTGAATTATAATATGGGAAAATGAATAAAATTCATAAAACTTTATTTAACACTAGAAGCGCCGCTGTCCTGTCATGTCCCGACCACTATTTACATTATTCAAATTAGATAATTATTGTATTCCTTGACCAATTTTCAGTACTTATAGATGTTGATTAAAAATAAAATAAAAAAGCAATAATAATAATTGGTTATTTATTTTGAGCGCTAATTGCACTTAAAATAATGAAAAGTAATAAATGTAGAAAAATACTTGGCTTAATAATTCTAATAAAAATTAAAAAAGGGATGTTAATTTGTTACGTAAAAGCATTTTTTTTATTAGAACGTATTGTAATTTTACAAATACATAACAGATATGAAAACATAATATAATTACATTAAACGATTAATCTTATCCCTAGCGGTCAGGGCTATCAAACTTCGCCGGTTCTAGTGTTAATGAATAATAAATAATGGTTATATTACGGATAGATATATTACTCGTTAATAACAATCGCCTCTCGGAAGTAATTGCTCTGTCTCCAAGCATACTGACGGGTACCATCGCGGGAAAAACACCATGAAATAGTTAAAATAAGGCAATTATCGCACAATGAAGTTCATCGGGGCTTAGGTATAAAGAAAGCGGTTGCAACGAACCCACGAATGTCTAAATAGCATTGCTTTGAACCGCTTCATAACACTGGTGCGTGTGACACTACTTTTATACCACTCCAATACAAAATACGTGTTGTCCTCTAATCATACCTACATTAGGTACATATTGGTAGGGCGTTCACAATGGCGATATTGCAAACGGTTCGCGCTGGTTTGATATCGCATTGATGGCCGCCATGATGGATTTGTATAATATTAAAATTGGCATTATTTTCCTTAAGCGAGGATCATAAAATGCAACGTTAACGGATGGTGCATTGGTTGCAGGGGTGTGTGCAAAAGAATTCAAACATTTTGTATTCTGTTGGAATTTTTCATCACACTCTGTCGATAAGGTTGGTAAAGAGAAGCTACCACACGACATGACTAAAGCATTTCGAGACTCCCGACTCCCAGTCAACAGATGACAATAATTGGATGGTAGCGAACACACTATTTTGAACATACACATTTTATTGTTTAATTAACCCGTCGGAGGCGGCACATATATATGTTACATAGGCGTATGAGCCACCGGAGAATAACAAAATAATATTAGCCCTGGAATATGACTATCCTGCTGCTGATCATGGGCCTCATTTAGTAATGAGAGGTTTAGGTTAGGTTACGTTAATACAAAATTAATAATTTTATATACCTAAACATATTGTCCAGATTTGGTTGAGTCTGCAGAATTCCCAACACACAATAAGTTTGATATTTTATGAATCAGTTGTGTATGCTAATGATTTAATTAAAGTGTTTTTTTACTAAAGTAAAATTGTTTTTTGGAGTCGAATGCGGAGATCAGCAAGCCGCTCGCCTGATGTTAAACGATACAACTGCTATCAGTAGCAACACCACCCGCATTTTGGATAAGAAAGCATTGAGAGGTACTGCACGGCACTCGTAATCACAGCGGCTACCTACAATGATCTTATACCGGATGTTTTTTTAAATTTGGTACCAATATCAATTCCAAATACAAGGAGATCGATTTAAAGCATAATGGTATAGTAAAAAAAATGAACTTAATTTTTTGATCAATTATTAAGCATGGAGATATTTAAATTGGAATACGACCTGTAAATGATCGCAGTTAGCATAGGGGCTTGGCTTTGTGTATGCTAAAATAAATTAATTACCCCAATGGTGGTTTGCAAATAAAAAATGTTTTCATCACAAATTCAAGTTCCCATTATTCAAAAACTACGAGACTTGCAAAATTTTAAAATTTCGATTGTGACTTGATTCGAATGAGATTTACGAAATTTTAAATTTTATCCCTAGATTGCTAGCCATCTTGTAGCCTCTTTAAGTGTTGTATAGTTCGTTTTGAAGTGGTAGTGCCACACTGTAGAGTTACGTCTACAGCACATATCGACCGGTTTGATACCATTGTCTCATAGAATACCGACGTAGTGGCGACGAAGTGGCAATTCGCTGTTGAGTTTCATTCGGACAGTGAGATTTCCGGTGGCCCAATTCTCCCCTCCCTTTCTCAATCCTCTTTTTAGGCCGGCAACGCACCCATGATACTTTTATGTCTTGGATATCTTTGGGCGATGGAGATCATTTACCACCAGGTGACCCACCTGCTCGTTTGCCAGCTTGTGCTATAAAAAATAGTTAATATTGATACCAACTTTATGAAACACCTGTACATAAAGTTCAAATCGGAAGTATATTGTTTGTATATTGCTGCTATGTGGTAGAAATAGACTTTTCAGTAGTACCTAGTGCGTACCCAGATGGACTCTTACATGGTGAGTCCTACTACTAGTAAAAAGTTTATTTATATTTATGATACAAGTGTATTTAACGATATCCTAATGCAGTGTGCCTTAAACTTTTTGTGTTTAAGGTACACCTAAGAAAACGAAAAATGTTGGAGGTACAGCATACTGCAACACCCGGTATCATCATCATCATCATCAACAGCCACAGGACGTCCACTGCTGGACCTAGGCCTCCCCCAATGATTACAAACACCCGGTATATTAATTAACAAATCTTCGCTTGCACGCTTGCGTGGTTTGCAGCTGTGTACAAGTATTTTTCTTTTGTTCGTCTATATAGTTTTACGAGATGACCTTATTTTTTCGCGGCACACCAACATGTACACCAGTGTACCGCCGCACATGCTTTCCGGAATACTGTCGTAATGTTTTTATCATAATTATAGAAAGTCCAATTAGACGCATTTCCTTCGAAGAACCAGTTTTAGTAAAGTATAAAAATGTAATTTGACAGAGCGTGATGTAACAAAATATTATTTCAATGTAAATTTTGTATGCCAATTTCATTTTTATTTGTATTCATGCATGGTTTACACACACAGGTACTTAAATTTTGAGGCCAATCATATTGTCACCCAGAATACACACATAGGATAATACTAAATCACATTTCGGTAAACTCCATGATGCAGAGGACGAAAATATCTATTATAGATAGTATCTAAATTAAATTAATAAGCAAAATAAAACTTATGAGTTTGTATGTAGGTACCTATTGTTGAACGTGACTACGGATCAATGCAAAAGCATGCATAGGTTAACAGAAAGAGGGCGCATGCTGTGAACACCATATCAATATCGCATATTGGATCAAAACCCATAATGAAAACTGAATAATTGTATTTTCTAGAAAGATCTATAGTGCGAATACGGACTTCTTTATAATTGGGTAACTTACAATGTTACGAGCCATTACTATTAATTTTTTGTCATGACACAGGGTGTATTTTAAAAAAATGTATTTTAAAACTTTTATCTTTTAAAATATTTCTCGTAGTTTTCATAGTTTTTCTGGTCTATCATAATAGATTTTGATTATAATATGCGACATTGTTATTTTGTGCAAGGGAAGCGAGAAATTTGGCACAAGGGCATGATTCAAACATGTATGATAAGGGTGCAAATAAAAAAAAACGAACACCTCGCAAACTATTCGAAGTGTCGGAAAAAAATGCAAATTTTATAACTCTTGGCAAACCTGCAATTGTTAAGCGCATGTAATACATAAGTATGTGAATAAACATTCGGATAATATCCTATAATGAGGGTTCGGCATTATATATCTGTAATAAATAAATCGACATAATATTTCAATAATAACATATTATACGGGATTGGAAATAGAATTAAATAATTATATTAATTTATGACTCGTTTAAAATTTTGAAATATCGTAAATTATAGCCAATGTGAGTTGTTAGATAAATATTTGTAGAGCTATTAGTCCTTATTCATAAACGATATAATAACATTATCATAAGTGTCGTATTGTGCTTGACATTAATCTATGGTCAGCAATTTGTGATGGATCAAATTTAATACAAAAAACTCGTAAACTCATTTGACAACAACACGACGACTCTTAATTCACATAATAAAAATGTAAAAAGAAATGTCCGTAGTATAACGCCACAGCTTGGCTGTAAGTGTTTTATCAGTAAATCTGTATTAATAAAATAATTGAAAGTGACGGAACATCTGTTAACTAAACTCTGCTAAATGTTTACGAATAAGGTCCTAATACTTCGGATATCAATGTAATTTACGGACAAACTTGGAGGAACGCAAAAACGACCATTGCACATAATTATGTTTGTTTGTGCACGTCTTCTTATGTGGTCTCACTCTGTCAGTGGCCAGTGAAGAGTTAGCCGTCAAATTGCAAGCTCACATGTTATTTTGCGTATTATCTATAATTTTATTTTATATCATGTAAATATATATTAACGTTTAATAATATACTTTTATTATGTAAATATATCATATAATTATTATATATTTATTAATATATATAACAAGTCATAATTATTACATTGCTATAACGTTAAATAGTGTTTTCCTTGATCCCTTTTTGAGTTCCTCTAAATTCGTCCAAAAGTATAAATAATATTAGTGTGTGTCCCGAATAAAAGTATACAATGGAATACCTAAATTGCCAATTGATAGGTTTATACTTAGTAAGTCAAATCAATTATTAAACTTATGACTGTAATGAAATTAGGCAAGATTGTCAAGAATAATATTTTAAACAAAAATATCAGTATAACATATTATAGAGGTATAATAATATTATCTATAAGAATAAATAATAATAAACCTTATTGCTGGTATGTTTTCAACAGATTAGCAACATTGCTATTATAATAGCAAATGCAGTTACTTATAATTTACTAATAAAAAAAATATAAGATTAAATTCGGGACACATTACGGAGAAGCTGGAATTGAGAAAATGTTAATTGTATGTAAACATGATGGTGGTAATAATACCTTGTTGTGTTGAGGTGGCATGGCGGGGCAAGTGCTATCAGAGTTGAACTCCTCGGAGGATGGGCAGGCGGTGAATGTGGAGCTCTGCGAAGATCCCGGGGAGATGCGGCCGTCGGTCAGAGGCAGGCGTTGTTCTTGCACGCAAGCCAATCTGGGTATAAATGAAATACGTCAAGAACTGGAAATAATTCCCGAAAATCTTGATTTATACCAATATAACAAATACCCAAAACAGTGTAAAGAAAACATAATATCAGGCCTGTATCATAATGAAGTGGATCAGCAACTGGTGCACCGAAGTCTAAGTTAATACTATATTCCTTTAATATAGGTAGGTGGTAAACGACACCTAGTGCAATCTTCAGTCTAAAGCAATTTAGGTATATTTTTTGAATTGAAATTCGAAACGATATTTGGATTTTGTTCTCTGTCACTACTCACTGCATAAGACCAATGAAGCGGTCGAATAAATTTGATGTCAAAAATTCATACGTGCAATATTCTTTGAATGTCTGACATTTAAAGTGACCTCTATACGTAGATAATTATGAAGCTGAAAGGCTCGGAAACGAATAATTTTCGACTCATCTTCGAATTGATCCCGTTGTGCACGTAGCACCCGAGACCCATGTTTTCAACCAAATGTCACGAGTGTGCAACGAATACGCAGTCGACAGTAAGTCGTGTATGGTTTGCACATCCTATTTCTAACTCTTTTCAATCAATTTAAGAAAGTCTGTAAAGTATTTTAATACCTCTTGAGAGTGACGAGTGTACCAGTAAGCTTCTTGCAGCGGCGCAAAGCTAACTCCAGACGCTCTGGTTCTTCTTCAAGCATCTTCTCTTTGCGCACGACCTGAAACAGTTTTGTTTTTTATTATTTGATCCATTAAGGTTTTCAACGATGTAGTTAATGATAAAGAATTCAAAATTGTGGTGGTGAGTGTGAATGTAAATTTCCATGAAAGGCAAGCGAAGACGGTTAAAAATATTTCCTAAAGTGGGTGATTTCCTAATTGTTGAGTGCCATTTTTTTATATTTTCTTTCTGATCTTGAAACCTCGTCTCTTGGCCAGATCCCATACCACAGAACTAAACAGCGACACGGTACCTCACACCAGCATCTATAAACACAGTTAGAAAAAATGGGTATGCCACTTACCTTCTCCATTTCAGAGGCTAGCTTGACTTTCATGGTGTCCTGCAGGATTGGGAACTTGAGTTTCCAGTCGGCTACGGTCTTGCTGCTCTTTGACAGAACCATTGCAATGCGCTCTATATCGGCCATATTGACTCGAGTCTCCCTGCGAATGATGGAGGTTTAATAGCATCATCATCACCCATAGGACATCTACTGTTTAACATAGGCTTCTCCCAAAAATTTCCAGGTGTGTTGGAAGCTTTATTATGTTTTCAAACATTAAACATTGTGGAATGTTTAAGATATACATTTATTGTGGCAAAATAGAATGTAGTACAGCATAATTGAAATGTGTCACAACGGATTTGACAACCCCGTCGAAGGTCATTGAGAATAATAAAGCAGTAATAAACGGTCAGAAGAAGAAGCGATTTAATTTATAAGTTTAGGAACGTCTTTAAGTGTAATTTTTATAATTTTCTGACCTATATTTCGCTACTTATGCGCATTCTAAATTGTGTAACGTGAATAATTTATTGATCATGAACATAATCATGATGCTGTAAATTAGGTAGCTAAAGACGTTCATTCCATTTTCTCCTCCTCAGGTCATTACCTGTTGGCAGCTTGGCCACGGAGGCGTTCGACAGTTGCTTCAAGCTCATACAGATCATTCTCCAGCAATAGCATATCTTGGCGATATATTTCCTCCTCCCGAGTGAGTTGCTGTAATTAAATGTTGACTTGTAGAAAGATGTTTGCAAAAACGTTGAATTTTTTCTTTACATATGGGCTAAACTTGAATTTGGTATTTTAATTTTAACCATTTAGTTACATTAATTCTGATTATTAGGATTCAATGATAAGCCTAGAACTTAGTCACATCTATAAACATAGACAGGTTGATTATTAATAAAGATGATCAATATGAGTGAAGTAAGCCAATTATTTCTAAGCGTTTGGAAATTGTACCAAAATATTCGTATAATGTATGACTTAAAAGTCAGTTGCAAAACACCTTAGCACTGATCAATTTACTGATCGAAGCAGTTAAAATAGAACAAAAATCAATACAAACGCCATTTTTTATTATTTTTATCTGAACATATTATATGCAGATTGTTCTATAGTTTTAATTTTTTTCTAGAACCGGTTTATGAACAGGTATTTGAATTTTAAGTACAGATGATTTAATATATTTTGCATCATTGGTGTAGAAATGAACTATTACACAAACCGAATCCGGGTCTTGATCGCCGAAGGTTGCAGCGAGCGCTCCTATCTTGACGATAGTTTCAGCCATCAACTGCCGCATCTGTATGGCGTGCGCCAATGTCGAACGACGCAGATTACGTGTCTGCAGATCAAATCATTACTATATGTACAAAACTACTTTCCAATAACCTGCCCCAGCAAAGATCATTCGCAGATGCTGTTAAAAGTTCGCGTTTAGTAATTTTATAGGAATTCGCAATTAAGCAAAGTTGTCTTGCAACGTGTCTATTACCTCTATTCGCAGATCTCTACTTTGTTTCTGGAGGATCTTCATCTGATTAAAGAAGTCTGGTGTCACATTAATTGTATAAGTTCTTTGCGGAACCAACGCCAGCTGCTGCCCGACCAAGCCGGCTGGTTTCGGTGGAGGAGCCGGCTTCAAACGATCACGTTCTGTAAATATGGTTAATATATATCTTACTCTGTTACTAATATACTACACCTAAAACCCAGTGGAAGCTATCTATTAAAGCGTTGAGGCTCAATCCAAAAAGTGAGGTTAAATTCGTCAGCAATATGGATACAACTGTTGAGTGATACTGGAAGTTGTGATCAAGCTGGTTACATATTTCATTCACCAGTTGAAGTGGTGGTGTTAAAATAAATAATAGATAATATGGAATGGAATTTCAACTAAAAGCAGGGATGTTTGTAAATGAAGCATTTGTCGCGGGAGTGTACCATTTTAAATTGATTACAAACGTATTACCTTGAGAGGACGTCCTCGGCAATGTAGAAGATTTGATGGCTGGTTTTGCCGGTTTTGTATCAGCTTGTTATGGCAAAGAAGTAAGCGGAAAGAAATCAAATACAAGAATTATGATATGGTTATGATATTAACTACGATAGTGATAGAAAGATATTATGCGTTATGGACACGGACGGTAGGCGCGAAATTCTGACAAACAAATAAAGAAACAATCTTGAGACGGTATTGGCTTAAATACAACATTTATATGATGGTAATAACAATTGGAGAGTCATGGACACAGGACGTACTATTGTAGATGATAATGACGATGTCAAATGAAGACAAAACGTACGAATAAATTAAACTGAAGGACTTTGTATTGATGAACGGTCGCAAAAATCAATAATTTTGTGAATATGGGTATTAAAATATATTGGAGCTAACAGTAGACACGTGTTATAATTGACCCAAAACGTACAATTTCAAAATTGAATAATATGTAAACGGTGTGTTAGCAACTGTGTATGACGTCAAGTTTGTATTATAGAATAATCTCTCACGTCATACTATTGCAATTTGGATCAATTTTATTAAAACAATTAAAGGTTTTGTATCAGAGCCGTCACCTGGAAAGCTAGACTGAAGTCCACCTGTTACTTACGTATCTACGTATTAGACTACAATTACTTTGATGCATCAGGGTTCAACTTAACTAAACAATCGTATAAATCCATACCTGTATGTTGCGGAGAGTGTTGTTTTGGTGAATTCATGTCTGGTGGATCATCACTAAAGGAGACCGATTTCTCAAAGGAAACAGATTTCTCTGAAAACACAAATTGTATTCCTTTTTCATAACATACAATTCTATGTTTCTTTTATTTAATAGCAAACTACTGGGACGTGACGATATTTGTATAATACATTTTTTTATAAAATAAGGTACATACTGTACCGTGCTTAGTGCATGATTATTGCATTCCCTATAATGGGCATTTTCAAGGTCGGTTTGGGTTGTAATCACTGAGAATGAACACGATAAAACTTAGTAAAAATAAGGAATAAATAAAAGCAATGCTCCAAAAGCTGGCAACGATTTAAAAACGTTGTCCCAGAAAGCATAGTTAAGCGATAAACAAAAGATAGAGCACTCATCCCTAGATCCATCAGCATCAAGTTTATGTACCCTAAATATATTCCATGATTTTTTGTAGTTTTCGACTTATCAAGCATTTTGGGCTTTTTGACTAAAGTCTTGTCTGTAGATAATGACGATTTACTGAAGCTACACCTTTATTTTGAGCTGGTCTATCTTTGGCTTTCCGATAGAACTATACCTTTCTGAGACATCGCGGGTATATAACATGAGCTCGCTAATTTTAAGCGGCTCAAAATTATGCCAGTTAACGATATAAAAAATAACAAAATTATGCATACAGAGATGCTGCATTAATTATGACTATCAAAATATTGAGAATTTATAAACGTGATGTTAAATTACGGTGTTGAAAGAAATATTGAAATTAAGACTGTTTATAGATTGTGATTTAAATTCTCACTAAAATTGATACGTATGTATTTTACATATACTGTAATACCATGAAAAATGTGGATGTGCCACTAGAACATCAGTTATAAAATATATAATTTACTAAATAAGTAAAAACATTAGGATGTTTGTACTTGGAGTAAGGTTTGATGTAACGTGTTCATAACAAATATTCCATAATATGGAATAGATTGACGACATAGTCCAGATAATGTCTTGATTGTGTTCTATCAATTTGGCATCCAATACAGCTGGGCATCTATTTAGCATAATCCCAATCAATATAAAATACGATGGAGGTCGATGCAATGACGATGTAACTACATTATCGGGCAATGGAATGGTGATAGAAAATTATTGCATAATTACAATGAACGATGTAAAATTGTAAATAATACATTTTGTTTGTAAAGCTTATAAAAGAAAAAACACTCCAATCAGCAAGCAAGCGTTTTGCGTGATTATCAATAGAGACTAATGCATTGCGAATGATGTAAAATAGTTCCGAATTATAGGTCCGATATTCACAACCTTGCCCTCTTAACTCGCACAATTATAGAAGCTTAATTTATTTATGGTGAAAGTCACACTTTCCCTAAGTAACACATTAAGGTGCGCGGAAGCATCTCAAGTGATTTTACTCGCTTGGAAATGGAATGTGGTAGAAACCATAATTTGCGGTTTTGTTCACTGGCACGTTTGTATCGTCAAAAGGCCAGCTTGGAGTACTAAATGCTAGAGAAATCTTTGAGGTTTTTCATATTCTCTTTCTCTTGAAGATTCTGAATCACAATGTTCTTCTCCAAAGCTAGTTTTTTTCGTCATTAGCAATGCATTAGCAGTGACTCGGGCCGCGACCAATCACACTTACGAAATTTATCTCTCCCTAATTTGGGAGGTCTCTCGTTGCTCGAAAATCTTGCAGCATCTGAGTGCAGGAAAACGCAAGCCACATTAACCAATCATGCTTTTTGTTTATTCAAAATTGGCCTTAGATAAAGACCCTATAGCTCTAAAGAGTTTCTTTGAAGTATGTACTGGTCTGCTTAAAAACGAAATAAGAATCGATTACTTTCTTTACATTTGAATAAAATTATGAACGTGACACGGCAGCAAATACAACTTTGTATTAAGTACTAAGCCGTTACCGCTGTTACATTGCTTCGCATAAGGATGGAGTATTTTCGGATTACACATAAAGTTTGTAATCGGTTCTAAGTTCGTTTGACGTTTGAAATAAGGATCATTGAACAATAAATACTATAAATACTTTAACCATAAATTATTGATTTAAAATAATATACTATACGTCGAGGAAAGGATGTACTAAAGATTAGGACAGGAAGGATTAGTTTCTGAGGTTATTGATCAGCTTTATAGTCACATCTGGACACAACAAGCTATAAACTCGGTGAGTAGAACTTACAACAGATAGACATTTAGTACTGTACAACATATAGTATGTATCTTATATTCTTGTACGTTTCTGTAAAATTACGACAGTTACGAACTCATAAACCAGGTACATAGTCTAGGTACGATCAAAAGTTTGTGCTTCGGCAAACTTCGTTTATTTCTAGAATGGTAACGCGAATTTTTTTTCTACCTGCCCTTATCCCACCTTAATGTGGGGTCGGTGCAACATACTTTTTCTAGCATGTTGCAGAAGGGTGTGACTTAGTTTTTATGATCGACTGCCTGCCTGATGTCAACCTCCTCTGATAATTAGAAAATTCGCTTTGCCCCGACCTGGGAATCAAACCCAGGACCTCCCGGTTCACAGCCCTTATATGCTGCTACTAGACCGAGAAGGCTACTAATTGATGATTACATAAATGTATTAATTCATAATCCTATATTTTAATAAATTTTGTGTGGATATTATTCTCTTGAATGACTGACATACTACCTCTACTTCTGAGTTTTTCATTGATAATATTTAGTCGATTAAGTGACGTAACGGGGGGGGGGGATGGAGGCCAGAGAGTAGAACAAGACCTCAAAGAGTCGTACTGCATGAGCAGTTCATGTGGGAAAATGAGGTGTTCCCTCAACCTCACATTCAATTGGCGAGTTACCCACGTCTAATTGATATTAACAGGATATCTATGGAATTGTCATTTTGTGACAAAATTAGAAAATATTTTCGGAGTCTCAGTATCGTTATACATTAAATAACTTTATATATATCTTTAAAGAGTTTGTTAAGAAAAGATTACTGGACCGATTTCATAACTTAAAATTTTGAATTCTTAAATATATGTATGCCGAGTTAGAGCCTTTAATCAAACCAAAACGAAATCTGGACTTACATCTTCCTTTTATTGATTTCGATTCTTTGACAAAAGCGTCACTTGCCTTAATTAACGTTATAAAAATTATCTATACTGAATAGTTTAAATCGATTAACTAGATGATTTCTAGGCAACTTCTGTCAAAATAGGCGTTTGTCATGTTCCACATCAATCGCTATTTAATGAAGGGGTAGTCAGAGGCGTACTAGCGAACTAGAACACCCAGATTTCGCCGAACTTAGTTCCGTCCCAGATGTGATAGGCGAGCCTATCGCCATATTAAGCACATATTCCAGATTTCAGGCTGATACTGAAAAATCCATTATCATTATGCCCGACCCGGGGGTCAAAGCCGAGACCACAGGACGATAATCGTACCGCGCACCAATACCACCACAACATCGAGACAGACAAACTCAGATCTGTAAGGATTATATTGACATAATTGAATAATAGTTTTACCCACCCTGAGTGGCTGGTCTCGTCTGGTAGGTCTGGAAGTCTTGTCGCGGTGCAGCTGTCGGGCCGGCTGAGGTGCCCGGCACCTGGAGTGCTTTTTGCACCAGTCCCGTCAGGTTAGCCAGCTGGCGCTCCATTTTCTCCACACGGAGACGCTGCATTTCGTCCACAGGGGGCGGCAGCCTGTAAGGACCATGGTCACAACGACCCTAGAAAAATCTCAACTGCAGATAGGACTGTTTGTATACACAGCACAGCGTAGTGAACCTGTTCTAAAATAGCATATAATACTTGCTTCTTATTCTAGTTTCAGGCCAATTGTAATTAATACTTAACACAGTTTTTTACTTTTTTGGTTAGTAAGCCCAGGATTTTTCTACATAACTAATTCTCGTCTAACAAAAAAACAGGGTACCTACATACATACATATACATACATAAACTTCAAATAAAATGACTTTAAATTTCGCCGTCAGCATGTAGTTTCGCTTAGCCTTGAATATTATTGTGGCCACAATGTCGCACAGCATAATATACAATATACATAATAAAAAAATATTTAAAACATGTATAGGTACATTATTAGAAGATGTTTTAATGATTAATAGAATCTCTATTAATTGAATTTTACAGGATATTTAGTAACTCAATAGAGTTACTTTTTCTACTATGTTCATTTTTTTATGTTTTGACTATGTGCGATGATTAAAATTAGAGCCCTTTAAAAATTTGAGGAAAAGTGTCGAGAAATTAGAAAATATTATTATTTTAATAATTATTATTTATTTAATTAAGATAAGAATAATAAGAAGTGGGAAGTAATTTATAAATAGTATATTTATTGGCATCATACAAATATGTTCATTTCTGATGTTATATAAAACCAATATGGCCTAGACAGAAATGCGTGTCTCAACGTAAAATTAAACTGTAATGAAATATATTTCGTATAATACAACTATAGAAAATTATTAAATAAGAAATAAACAATTTCTTTGTAAATGTCTTCTACTACATAGTTTTCTTTGTTCTTAAAGTAAAGTAGCCGTGCTATTGTTTGCCCTCCGCATTATTCCGGTCATAACATTTTAACGTTTTCAAAGACGTATTCTGAGGCATTTGAAGTACTTTAGTGGGAAGAAAATTCTTTCCGCTCTATTGAAGCTAGAGATGTGGAGTAGCATCATTGTACGTATGCACATTGTACAGGTCTTTGAATAATAAGACTGAAATATTATAAAGCTGAAGAGTTGATTGTTTGTTTGAACGCGATAATCTCAGGAACTACTAGTTCTAATTGAAAAGTTATTTTTGTGTTAGATACCCCATATATCGAGGATAGCTATAACATCGCGCTAAGGCCAATATGAGCGGAACATCAATTAAAATGTTGCAAAAACAGGGAAAATGTATTCTTTTTGAGAACTTCCTTTGCGTGCACTACGTAAGTTGCGCGGATCAATTAGTGTGTCATATACAGTAGGTAGGTAATACAAATAAAGCTATATACTTTTGTAGTCTTTTTGAAAAAAAAAAACATGTAGTTATTTAAAGATGATGAGTATCTGATTAAATCGAATATAAAAAAAATCTTATCGAGAACATAATCGATAGATTTCTTAGTTATTTTTCGAGACTGATGTATTTGGGCCGGGAATTTATTACACATTCTTGTTAATTCACACAAAAATTGACCTTTTCAAAGAACATTTTATGTAGCTTGAGTGTGGTATTCAAATATTTGTGACATTATTTAAGTAATGCAATGGATTAGAAAGATTGTTACTTTTTATTGCATATGTTTTTAGTTTAGTTTCCAAGTTGATATTTGTTATGAGACTTATCGAGGTAAACTTACATAATAGGTTTTAACTGATATAAATAACTTATAAGTTGTTAGTAAGGTTTAAATGTTAGTTAATTAAGTATGCAATTGTAATAAACCAATGAAATGGCACCATAAAGTTTAGAAACTGTAAAATTAACTGCTACCGTAATAAAGTTAATTTCATTAGAACTGTAATATTACTTGACATCCATTGTATGTGCCATAATACACTAGGGATGTTGTATAAATTCCTAAACAATGTTTGAATTTTACTTTGTATTCAACACTTCCACGTTTTTTCGTTGGTGTAAGGGCACCGCCATACTATAATAATGGAGTGGGACATTATCGATATTTCATTTGAAGATTTTTAAAAATAGAATCCTAGCGATGCCCGTTCCATTACGTTCCGTCGTAACATGGTGAGGTAAAAAGAGTGTATAAAAAGAGTTAGTATTGTAAAAGTGAAATTCTCGGTGTACCTGGCGTCATATGGCGGACGAGGCATCGGACGGGGCGCTGTCGTGATAGCATTCACTCCGTACATTTGATACGAATCGTCGATTATCATTGCGTCACTGTAATTTACAAACCATAATTATCCGTCGATCACATAATTCCATAAAAATGTTGTTCGCGATATGTGTACGTCACGTAATTATAAAATGGAACATCGTCGCATCGCGTCGCGCCAGATACATCTGTATGGCGCGGCCTTTAAATACGTTGAACAATCTGTCAATGAACAACCCTTGAGTTTGTTTCGGCATTTCTTCTCAGGGATAGCGACGAAATAATAATAATTTATTGGCACAAATAATAATAATAATGTCGACGCCATTATTATTTTTTCAATATATACTCGTAATTGACATGTAACAGTGATATAAAATGTCCTATTTAAATAAATACTTAAATGATTTGAATTCTGTTAAAAAAACACATATTTGTCAATCTCACTAGTAGACGCGCTCTAAAACACCAGTAATTTACAAACGTAATAATACCTATTACTAAAACAATGGCGTGAATGACTCACCCAGCCTCTTCATCAATGACTGGAGTTATGGTCGGTCGTCCAGCCCCTGGGCCCATGAACTGAGTGTAGTAGGGGTCTTCGTATGGAGCTCTAGCAGCACCGCGTTCGGGGGATGACATATACCCATCGCCGGCATGACCTGTGACATATACGAACATGGTAAAACAATACAGAGTGAGTTAGGAAGCGGGCAACAGTAATGTTATTTATGAAATTTATAGCGATTATCAACTTTGCTGTCAAAAAACCACTGTCTATAAATTTTAAAAGCAACGCACGATCAATAAGTACAAAGTTGTTTTTGTTGGCGTATTGCGTTCAAAATCTATGATACGATGTGTTCGTACAAATAAATTTGTAACTAATTATTGTTTTTACTGGGGGAATAGGTAAGGTATTTTTTGGTTACAGTTCATTGTTGTATGTATGAATTGCTTTTTTTATTGCATAGATGTAAGATACTAATTGAAATGTTACAGATAATAAAACATAATATCTTTGCAAAATTAATTTAATTTCTTTTTGTTGTTACGTTGCCCGCCTCTCGTGCCTAATATGCGAAGTTTGTTGATGCAGCTCTCAGCAGTCACAACATTTAGAGTTAGAAAATATCCACTTTTACTTTAATAGATTATAAAATCGTGAAAGAAAGCTATATCAATTATACCGTAAAAAGCATGCGATGCGAGAAAATTTTGCTAATAGGTACTCGTGTCACGAAATATGATTTTAAAACAAGAAAACAGTACAATACCTTCTATTGATAACATAGATTACTTGAGCAGAGATTTGTTCCCAAACAAACAGCCTCAGAAGGGAATTTAAGGGAGATATAAATACGACATCCGGTATATTATTAACCAAAATACTCATTAAGAAATACATGAAGCCGATTATATTTAAAAAAACGTGCTTCTGTTAGCGCTGCGTTAATTACAGAAAAAGCATTAGCAAATGAATGTTCTGAAGCATTTTCTATTAAGGCTCCGGTTACCGGGGATTGTGTAAAGTTGTTCGGGGCCCCGGGAACAATCGGGCGCCACGAACGGGAAACACCTCTCCGAGCCAGTGCCTGGGATGTACGCGCGTAAGGGCTTGGCCGGAGGGATACCTACACACACATCTACCACGTATATATCCATACCACAACCCGATAAAAACCTCTTTGATATACAATATCACACGTGACAGAGAGTCGCTGACCAAATCTATCTGAATAAGGAAATGACAGTTTATTCGTTTCCTTTATGTGACATAAACATCTAGTTTGTAACTGGTTCGTAATATCTGACGTACCTGCTCCTGGTATGGTCTTCACTCGGTCAGCGGGCACGGGCGGGGCAGGGGAGAACGCGCGCAGCATCGTCCCTCCCCTGGGCAAGGTGCTCGGAGCTTGGGCGCCCATATAGTAGGCTGGTGCCTTTACCTGTGCCAAGCAAAAAACAAGATATATTATCATTTTTAGTCATAAAAAACATATATTAAAATAAAAGATGAATTTTAATTATTCATATCACAATAGTCTTATTGCCAGGATACAACAACGTACATATACAAAAAATGCTACGTGGCACCAATTTGTAGTAGTTACGCCATTTATTTAAAACATAGACTGCCTCGGTGGCGTGGTGGTATTTCGGTATGACTACGGTCCTGAGGTCTCGGGTTCGATCCCCGGGTCGGGCAAAGTGATATTGGATTTTTCCATATCAGCCTGGAGTCTGGAATTTGTGCCCGATATGGCGATAGACTCGCCCCCTATCACATCTGGGACGAAACTAAGCTCGGCGAAATGTGGGTGTTCTAGTTGCACCTCTGCCTACCCCTTCGGAGATACAGGCGTGAGCTTATGTTAATTAAAACATTGTCGTCTTAATACCTGCTGAGTCGATTATGATCAAAATTTATTTTACTCTGAAGATTAAAGATATTAAATACTATCTATTGAACTGTGAAAAAACAATTTATATTTTCGCCCGATATGGATAAAACAGGATTATAGCCAATAAATACAAAACTGCTGAATCCACTTTTGAATTAAATGAATTTGAATTGTACATCACAAAAGTCAATGTCATAAGGTCATTAGAATTGGTAATATAGGACCTGGATAAACGAGCTACAAAAGATCCATGTTAAGTAATTAGATTCAAAGACGATCATTCCATCCAACACATCGACGGACAATGCCTGCAACGGTGACGAGATAAATGTCTAATACTCGAAGAATTTCAAAGCGCAGTCAGATGTAAACAATGTATTTACAGTGCGGTTTACAAACATTAGTCCCGTTGACAATCATTCAATTCAACATTGGTGACTGCTCAGTTGGCATGCTGTTTTTATAAAGAAAACAAGTGGAAATTGGTTGGAAAACAGTTGGAAAAATATTTCCAAAACATAATTTAATTACTATAAATTATTTCAGGTAAGTTTAGAAATAAAAGGTCAGCATGATAGCGCTAATTCGTATTGCAGAAGCGATTGTGATATCATTAAATTACTTTAACGATATACCATTAAATTGCTGCAGCGGTTGTTCAATTACAAAATAAATTAATTATTTTGAAAATCGAATTAATTTATCGAAATCCATACTCGTAAGTCCAGGGTGTTGTACTTCTATAGCTTATTTTTTAAGGTCGTGTAAAGTATGTGGATGCGATTGATGGTGATTTCGAATTTATTGGTGGCAGCATACACCATCAACAGACCGGTGTACAAAATAGTGTTGACTCAGAAGGGATTTGCTCAGGTGAGTTTACTCATAATTCGTAAATTTAACTGACGTCAACGTACTGTTAACGAGATAATACATCAATTCGTTATAAATGTTTTGTAGAGTTTCGTTGGCATATATGGCCATGCAAACATGTGGTGACTGTAGTGTCAGGCGACATTTACACTAAGGCCTCATTCGTACGAGCGCTTTTTTAACGCGCGTTGAAAAGCTCTCGTGCGAATGAGGGCTTAGTTTTATAATCTCTTTAAGTACCGGAGGTTGTGTGATAGGAACACGTACACATTCCGTGATTATTTTCATTTTATAAATTAGCTTGGCAAACTTATCTGTGCACGCGGTGAAATATAACAGAACAAAATATAAATATTAAGTGTAATTTACGATGAAAATTCCATTTCTTCACACCGTTTTAATAGTTTATAAGATGCCAGGTTTTAAAAATTACTTGTTTCGACTTGATGAACTACTTTTAGCTCCAAATATTTTACTACAGAACCCTGAAATACGATGGTGTATACAATATTAAAGTGTCCTTTTTTCCCAGCGATCCACGCCGAGGTCCAAAACATCTAAAATATCTGATAGCTCACTGCTAAATAAAACTAAACATAATACTAATATTTTTAAAGCGCTCGCAATTTTTCCTAAGACTCTGTAAAAAGGCATCAAAGGCCAACAGGCTATTCAACGAAAGCTCCTTTGCTGGCAAATTAAGTTAAATGTATCCTATTGAATGTTTTACCGAAGTGTCACTTCATTATGCAAGATGAGATAAAATTTCGAATTTATTTTGAACCAACTGATCTAGCATTTAAAAATATGTTACGAAATATTGTTACATATTTATTATTTATTTTGCATGTCTGAGTGTAGAAAGTATCGGAATATGAAATTATTGATAAATAATGATAAATAGAGGTCCGTGCTCCGAAGTGGGGTAGTAATATTACAGAACTAATATTATAATTTATTTTCGACCGACTTTCAAAATGGAGAAGGTCCTCAATCCTGTATCTTTTATATATGTTACGCGATATCTCCGCCAATTTCAAGATTATTTTTGTGTTCGATAAAGTCTATTCCAAGGATGGTCTTATATACATTTTAATATACGGATGAGTATTGAAGACGGCTAAGTTTTTTTATGAAATAATAATATAGTAGGGGTGTAAGGGGGTCCAACCACGAACTCTCGGAGTCCAAGCCAACCTCACCTGCACGTGGTGCACCCTGCTGGCTAACGGACGAGGCTCTGGCAACCGATCGATGGCGGGATAACCATCGCAGTATGAAGGCGTAGATAAATGTCACAGGCTGATGATGGGCAGCAGCATCATCAGCGCGAGAATCTACGCCCTGCGCTCGCCAACCCGCCTGCCAAGCGTGGCGAGTAACGGCAAAACCCCCCACATATATGATTTCACAAAGAAAGGCCAGGCCCCCAGTCCCCGGCAGCCCTGCTATTCCTGGCCCCGGTAGCGGCTACGGTAACGGCGGGGCAGGGGGTGCTAAGAATCCCCGGGTAAGATCCCGCTACCACCCCCGGCGACGACTGGCCCTGGTAACACACAACATTCGCACTTTGAGGACAGACGAGAAGATTTTTGAGCTGGAAGAAGAAATGAGTAGGTTACGCTGGGATATCTTGGGGTTATCAGAAGTCCGAAGAAACGGGGAGGACACTGTAATCCTCAAGTCTGGTAACCTGCTCTACTACCGGGAGGGCGACCAACAGTCCCAAGGCGGTGTCGGATTTCTCGTCAACAAGTCCCTCATCAACAACATCGTATCCATTGAAAGTGTGTCGAGCAGGGTCGTATACCTTATACTCAGAATATCCAAGAGGTATTCGCTGAAGGTCATACAGGTATACGCGCCGACCTCGACACACCCAGATGAGGAAGTAGAGGAGATGTATGAAGACATTAGTCGGGCCATACACACCTCCGAAACCTACTTCAATGTTGTAATGGGGGACTTCAACGCAAAGCTGGGCAAGGGAAGCGATGAAGAGTTGAGGGTGGGGCAATTTGGATATGGGATACGGAACCTCCGAGGTCAAAGGCTGGCCGATTTCCTGGAGAAAGAGGGACTCTTTGCGATGAACTCTTTCTTCCAGAAGCCGCCTCATCGCAAATGGACCTGGATGACTCCGGATGGTTCGGCGAGAAATGAGATAGACTTCATCTTGACGACGAAAAGACGGATATTCAATGATGTCTCTGTGATCAACAGGGTGAAAACCGGAAGCGATCACCGAATGGTAAGAGGCACATTGAATATCAACGTCAAGTTGAAAAGAGATCGCTTGATGAAATCTACGCTCCGCCCTACTCGCACCCATATCCAAAACCCCGAGAGCTTTCAACTCGAGTTGACAAACCGCTTCGATTGCCTAGCTGATTGCTCTACCGTGGACGAGATAAATGACCGGTTGGTAGAAGCTGTTCATACGGTGGGATCTAAATTTTTTAGACCTCGTCGTAGAGATAGACCTCAGAAACTCTCGATCAACACACTCGATCTCATGGCCGAACGCCGATCTATGGCGCTGCGGTCTTCCGTCGACGCTGAAGCATATAGGCAGCTCAATAGACGAATAGGGAAGTCCTTGCGACACGACGTCCGTGCTCACAATACAGTGAGCATAAAGGAGGCGATTGAGCGGAACAAAGGCTCCAAAGTGTTCGCCAAGGATCTGTCTATTGGGCAAAGCCAAATGACCAAGCTGAAGGGGGAAGACGGCAGCGTAGCTTCGACAAAGGCAGAGATATTGAGGGAGATTGAGAGGTTCTACGGACAGCTTTACAGCTCGGTTGCCAAACCTGTCACTGGCTCGGCCCAAGACCCAAGAGCCGAGCTGGTCCGACACTACAGCGAAAATATCCCGGACATCAGCCTGTGCGAGATTAAGGTGGCCCTCGGACAGCTTAAAAACAACAAGGCGCCGGGCGAGGACGGAATTACTGCAGAGCTTCTGAAAGCGGGCGGAGCGCCGGTACTGAGAGTCCTTCAGAAGCTCTTTAATTCTGTCTTGCTCGAGGGCGCTACGCCTGAAGCATGGAACAGGAGTGTGGTGGTACTGTTCTTTAAGAAAGGTGACAATACCTTGTTGAAGAACTACAGGCCCATCTCACTCCTGAGCCATGTGTATAAGCTGTTTTCGAGGGTTATCACGAATCGTCTCGAGCACAGGCTAGATGACTTTCAGCCTCCCGAACAAGCCGGTTTCCGAAAAGGCTATAATACCATAGACCACATTCATACGCTGCGGCAAGTTATACAAAAAACCGAGGAATATAACTTGCCACTCTGCTTAGCGTTTGTGGACTATGAGAAAGCCTTTGACTCGATCGAGACCTGGGCTGTGCTGCAGTCTCTCCAGCGGTGCCATATCGACTATCGCTACATCGAAGTGTTGAGGTGCTTGTATAGCAACGCCACCATGTCGGTCCGAGTACAAGAAGAGAGCACGAGGGCTATTCCACTTCAGAGAGGTGTGAGACAGGGAGACGTTATCTCTCCGAAACTGTTCACTACCGCATTAGAAGATGCCTTCAAGCTCTTGTAATGGAAAAGATTCGGCATCAACATCAATGGCGAGTACATCACTCACCTTCGATTTGCCGACGATATCGTTGTCTTGGCAGAATCGCTGGAAGATCTAGGTACTATGCTCGAAGACCTCAACCGAGTTTCCCAACAAGTAGGCCTTAAAATGAACATGGACAAGACGAAAATCATGTCGAATGTCCATGTCGTTCCTACCCCAATTGGTATAGGGAACTCAACTCTCGAAGTTGTAGACGAATATGTCTATTTAGGACAAGCGGTCCAGCTAGGCAGGTCCAACTTTGAGAGAGAGGTCATTCGTCGAATCCAGCTCGGCTGGGCAGCATTTGGGAAACTACGCAAGGTCTTCTCGTCCAAAATACCTCAGTGCCTGAAGACAAAAGTCTTCGACCAGTGTGTGTTACCAGTGATGACTTATGGCACTGAAACGTGGCCTCTAACTATGGGCCGCATTAGAAAGCTCACAGTCACTCAGCGAGCTATGGAGAGGGCTATGCTCGGTGTTTCTCTACGTGATCAAATCAGGAATGAGGAGATCCGTAAAAGAACGAAAGTCACCGACATAGCCCAGAGGATTAGCAAGTTGAAATGGCAGTGGGCAGGGCACATAGCTCGTAGAACTGATAGCCGATGGGGCAGAAAAGTTCTCGAGTGGAGACCACGTACCGGCAAGCGCAGCGTAGGACGTCCACCTACAAGGTGGACCGACGACCTGATAAAGGTCGCAGGAAGTCGCTGGATGCAGGCCGCTTCCAACAGGTCGATCTGGAAATCTTTGGGGGAGGCCTATGTTCAGCAGTGGACGTCCTATGGCTGATGATGATGAATAATATAGTCGTTCCCCTAAACTAAAATACATAGTCGATTACACGAGATTTACGGTCTCATAGACTGAGTTCATAATGAATATTAAATTATAGAGGTATATTTGAACACTTGTCAGGCATTTGTTAGGCTGGTATGTCTACCCTGGTTACTAACTCTATATAGTGAAATAAAACTATTCTTACGGATTCTATCACGATTATGTTTTAATTATTATTCCCGACGTTATATATATTATATAGTGTTAGGGACTTTTCCCGGGCGGCTGAATGCTAAGTCGTAAGACCGGCGAGTCCAATATAACCAATCCACTTCCCCCTGGGGTAGATTGGTAGCAATAAATCGTTTTCCCCGCGAAAACAAAAAATAGGTATGTCTATACAGTAATAATAGGCCAGTTCATCCGGTTCAATATCACTGTCCCATAGAGAACCGTCGTGAAGTGGCAACTCGCTGTTTCGTTTCATTCAGTGAGTGACTTTTTCCCCTTTCCCCTTCCCAGCCCTATTTACCTTACTTTAAGGTTGGAAACGGTGGAGATCATTTACCATCAAGTGACCCACTTGTTTGTTGTAAGTTTTTGCTATAAGAAACGTAAAATCTTATTTTATACCCAAATTATGTAAAGCGAGGTCAATGCTCAGTCGACGAATTCTACAGAACAACAATTTAAAGAAAACCAGTATGGCATTTATCAATCTCATCGTACTTGACATCTTAGCGAGACGATTTTTATATATTCATATATTTTTGTACTAAATCTCTGATGCTTTTATATTCACTTTTTTTCTTTCTACAAATATGAACTGTGATGGTACTGTCTAAAAATGTATAGTTTATGTCACCTCCTTTGTCTAATGGCAACGTATATGGGGTCTGAACCTCACCTAAAAATAACTCGGACTAAGTCGAAATTCGATTTAAAAAATCCAAATCCTCACTGAGTTAGTTTCTTTGACTCTGATTTAGTCGAAGTTCGCTATATGTATATATCTCAGCCAGCGTTTAATTCGGTTTTGAAGAACAATCATATCATTTATATCACCAGCAGTAAAGCTTGATACCTCGATAAGACTCGTATTCGTATTATTGGGTTCCAGACTGTTGGGGGTTATTATTCTTCTTAATAGTGATATTGGATTTTTCCATATCAGTCCGGAGTCTGGAATTTGTGCCCGATATGGCGATAGGCTCGCCCCCTATCACATCTGGGACAGAACTAAGCTCGGCGAAATGTGGATGTTCTAGTTCGCTAGTACACGTCTGCCTACCCCTTCGGGGATACAGGCGTGAGCTTATGTGTCTTCTTAATAGTCTGGAAGAGATCCCTCTTAGAGATAAGACCGCCACCTGTGGCACAATTATATATTATGCTGTTTACTGTTACTTGTTTTCTGTGTGTGTTTACAATAAAGAGTTTACTATCTATTTATATTCTTACTAGCCCTTATACCTCTCTATCAGGACACACTTCTTCAAGCATGTTGCAGAATATTCCGGCCTACTTTTACGACTGGTTATCTGTCAGACGTCAACCCCATCTTGGGGATATTGGGAGTAATTGTTTATTTATTTTATTAAAATAACAAAATTTGATGTAATTGCAGTTCCTTCAGTATGACGTGGAGACGCCGCCTCTCAGGGAGTTCACGTTCTGTACTTGGATCAGAATGTACGACCTCACCTGGGACCAGAGTATCTTCACGTACGTCGGTGAGTATTTTAGTACAGGGTTACCACGACCTCTTATAGCAGTATTATTATAATAGTTCTTCGTTTGTTTTGTGTGGGAATATTCACAAGGAAAATTATAATAATACCGCTATCTTATTCGACTCTGCCTCCCTCTTCGCGAATACAGACGTGAGTATATGTATGTATGTATAAAATGTACATACATAAGCTCACGCCTGTATCCCCGCAGAAGCTAACTCTATTTCTATAGAACTAGTACGCTGAGATTTCCGTCCCAGGGGGCCTAGTTTGTAAAATGAAATCCGCAGTTGCGTACTTCGTTTCGGACGTTTTGCTATTCTATGTGGCTCGCGTGTCCGACCGATATCGGTGCTATAAGTTTCGTTTCGGAGAATGCTATGCTGTAAACTGTTTTGTAAATGTTTGATTAATAATTATGAATTTAATAGTTCAAATTCAGAATCTCATCGATTCCTCGTACGTACTTACAAAGATGATTACTCTTAGAGACTTCCAATTTCAATTCATTCTTGTTAAATGAAGAGCAGGAAAATAATAAATTAATCAAAGAAAACGAGAAACTTATTAAAAAAGAAACTTTCTTCAAAGCGTTTTATCAAATAAATTACAAACCATACGTTTTGAACAGTCTGAAATTTTAATCAGCAGCAGTCACAGTTCAGTCCATTTTTTTTTTCATATAATTTGTTACACTTTTTTCTGTTAATTAGTTCTAGGAAAATATATTTCCGTCAGAATAAGCAGTCGGGATTGAATACTTTCTTTCACATTTCTGAGTTATTATTAAAACAACTTTAAAAATACATAATCTTTCTTTCTTTCTACCTGCCCTTATCCCACCTTGATGTGGGGTCGGCGCAACACACTTTTCCAAACATGTTGCAAAGCGGATTAGGCTTAGTTTTTACGACCGGCTGCTAGCCTGACGTCAACCCCCTATGAGGGATCCAGTCCTGGGCAAATTAAATTGGAAAATTTACTTTGCCCGACCTGGAAATCGAACCCTGGACCTCCCGGTCAACAGCCCATACATGCCACTAGACCAAGGAGGCGATCAATTACAATAAATACATAATAATTGTTATATTTTCCACGTAGAGGTATACCTCTGTAATCATCAGCATTAAAAACAGAAAAAAAATTATTATATACACAATATGTCTACTAAAAGGTGCGGTTTTAGTTAACACTTTCTTTCTACCTGTCCTTAATGTGAGGTCGGCGCAACACACTTTTCAAGCATGTTGCAGAAAGGATTTGGCTTAGTTTTTTCCGGCTGCCTGCTTAACGTCAACCCGCTTAAGGGATGCAGTCCTGGGCAAATTAAATTAAAAACTTCACTTTGCCCGACCTGGGAATTGAAGGGTCTACAGCCCATATATGCTGCCACTAGACCCAGGAGGAAGTTTTAGTTAACACTATAGTGAAATATGCTCAGTCTATCAATATTAATACTGTAGGCTATCCATTCTAGTTTAAATTTAGTATATTATAAAAAACATTTTTTTTTAATACATACATGACTATAATCCGACCTCATTAATTTTATAATCGTTCGTAAGTTGAGACGTGACATTTTTAATGTTGTGGAAAAATATTTTTATAAGGATCAGTGAAAGGTACCTTAATGTATTAATGCTTTACTTACCGCCGAATGTTAAATACTTAAAGTCGCCTTCTATAAGAAGCCATTAAATTTGAGTAGCGTTTGATCATTCGGGCGTTAAAATACCAAAGTAAATCAAGATTAAGTATGCGTGATTATCAAATATGACGTCTCATTAGAAAATGATATGAAACACGCTTTAAGACTGAGTACCACTTGCAGCTTCGCGATAAATCTCTTATCCCAAATCTTGATTTGAAGCTAGGTGTGAGCTGTAGAATAAATCTAGACAAGTTGTAATTCTAGATTAATAATAGCGCTGCAAGTCGTCCTGAGAAATAATGTGAAATTATGAAATCACAACTATCAGAAGAGGGAGTTTGTTTTTCCTCTTTTTTCCCTCGTGTCTATGTAACAACACTGACTTTAAAACGCCATTTATTGTTGCGGAAATAATTGTCAGGAATATTTCCAAGCAGGAGGAACCGCAAGAGCTAGTGAAGATTGCAAATCAACTATGTTATTCATATTTAAACTATAACCGCCGAATGTTGATACACTAAGGGTAACTTGCACCACTATTACTAACCTACAGTTAGCCTTAACCTCAAGTTAAATTGAAATAGAAATATATGAAGCACATGTAATTTATTACATCTAATTAATTAAATGTCATCATTTATTATCTGTAATTACATGTAGTACATTACATGTAATGAATTACATGCCCTTCATATATTTCATTTTCAATTTAACTTGAGGTTAGGACTAACTGTAGGTTAGTAATAGTGGTGCAAGTCGCCCTTGAGGTCGCCTTATGTCGTTTAAGGCCGCCTTATCTGTCAAAATTGTATGGCGAAAATCAATGTAAAAAGCCTTACATTAGCATTTCACCATTCGGGTGTAAATAAAGTACCCCAGACATAATTTGTGTAGACCAGCTCCCTGACTGTTGACACTCGATTCGATTCGATTCCGATTCGGTTTCATTTGTTGACTTTAAATTCCACCGAAATAGAGTTAAAAAGTGCACTAATGTCGCATTAAAAATTACCAAATGACAAGTTCTCGAATCCAATGCAACATCATCATCATCAGTCATAGGACGTCCACTGCTGAACATAGGCCTCCCCCAAAGATTTCCAGATCGACCTGTTGGAAGCGAACTGCATCCAATGCAACATTCGCTCACTTTTGAACTCTATTTTGATGGAATTTTAAGTCACTAACGACCGAATGGTCAAACGCTGCTCAAATTTAAGGGCTTCTTACATTGATTTTCGCCTTACAATTTTGACAGATAAAGCGGCCTTAAACGACATAAGGCGACCTTAAGTGTAAGAACATTCGGCGGTAAATGAAACAGAATCGAAGTAAAATTCGAAGGGAGTGTCAATAGTAGGGGAATAGTATTAATATACGTAACTTTATGTTTCGGTCCGTATGTCATACTCGATGGTAATAAAACTCTATCATATTTATGCAAGGCCGTCTCCGATAGTAACGTTAACTTATTTTGGAGAAAATATGAGCATTAACCCAAAATACTATGTATATTTATTAAAATACATCAACCATTTTATTTATGTAAGGTCCACATGTATGTCAAATAAGTGTGTAGCGTAGGTGTTTTATATTGAAAACGCACGTATTTCAAGTACATTCCGTATACATGTAATAATGCAGAGGGCTTTTTACATGGAAATGATAAAGCCATAATTGTAAATACGAAAGTTTAGATGGATATTTGTTATTTATTTGTAGAATAGCGGACCGAGCAGGAACATTTCTGAGAATATTCGAGCTCGATGCGCGTCAGCTGAATGAGTCTGGATGAAATTTGGCACAGGAATATCTATTCCTTAGTCATTTTACTATCTGGAATATTACATAGGTTATTTTTTATCCCCAAAACATGTAAGGTTCCCGCGGGATCGATTTGTTAATAAGTATACGTAAAAAAGAAAAATAATAATCGTGATAGAATTCGTAAAAATAGTTTTATTTCAAAGTATACGTGAACTAACGGCCGGTTTCAATAAACAATTTCAGTTCGAATGTGGAAATAGATTACAAAAATTAGCCAATAAGAACACAGTTTGAACATGACTCCGTCAAATGACTTGATTTGATTGGTTCATAATCGCGATCTATCTGCACTCTGAAACTGAGATCGTTTATTGAAACCGGCCGTTAGTCGTGGGCAACAGGCAGTATTGGATAATATAAATAAAAAGTATAATAGAAATTTTTTACTGCCTCTGGGCCTAATATCTAGATCCGCTTTCCTATTTATCCATATTTGCAGTGTGTTGAGTATTGTCTGTAGAGGGGTAATTGTCTATTATGTTTCCTATAAAAGGTCAGTCTACTTTATGGTATAATGTGACACAATCTGCTGCATTAAATGTTATAACGTTCACATAATCATATGTCTTACTTCACAAATAATTATTCGTAAAGTATACTAATTATAGAGGTATTATTGGTAAAGTTATAGTTACAGTGCATATGGGTTATCTCTGTTACTTGGCGTGACAGAGAAGAGGTCTACCCGGTGTTTCAGAAAGTTGGTTTACCGCTAAATTGCTAGCTTTTCTCTCTTTAAGAGTAGTTATTATTGATTACTTTATGAAACATTCTGTATACCATCCTATCAGTGGGTGAACAAAGACTTATGATGATGGTGATGGGTCATCTCCACCGGTTTGATACCACTACGTCAATGAAATCCGACGTAAAGTAGCATAGGGTAATTCAAATTCTCTCTCTAAGTTTTACAACGCATCCATGAACTTTTGGTAAAGTGGTGTTCACTGACCGTGTAGATTATTTACCATCAAATGACCACCTGTCACTTTCCAGTCTTTACTATTATAAAAATTGGCATGATCATTTGGAGGCAACGCTTTGTCAAATGCTTGTTATAATTTATAGTAGAGTACACTCTATACAGGATGTTTCTTATAGTTGGTCTCAATAATAACTACACTTAAAGAGAGGATGGCTAGCAATCTAGTGGTAAAGTTTTAAATTTCGTAAGGCTCATATTTTTTTAATAATGGAAACTTTAATTTGTGATGAATTTTTTTCTGGCTCCTTGGATTAGCTGTAGTACATTTGCAAACCACCTATGGGGTAATTAATTATTTTCAGCATATACAATGTCGTTCCTTTGTTAATTGTAACGATTAACATGGTCGCATTCCGATTTTAAATTCCCCATGAATAATAATTGTAAAAAAATATTTAATAATATTTTTTATTTTTAACTTTACCATTACGCTTTAAATCGCTCTAGATACATGGGGAATTGTTATTGGCACCAACTTTCTGAAACACCCTGTATAATCTGATTATGAGCATTTCAATGCCCATAAAATGGTAATTGACATGATATTTGTAATTAAAATATTCCGATATATCACCAAATAACACACATATCAATAAACCTGTCCCGGTAATATATTAAGCAAATACACGTATAAAATTACGTACGTAATGAATTTGACCCGCTTTAAAATATGAACTCGTTTGGATTGGACGGTTGCACAACATCATACATATTTTTCGATTTCTCTTACGTAATAAAAACGAAAAAGGTCCAGTAATCATTTGAGTTGTCTCATTAGACCTTATTCTTTGCACCCTTTAATGATAACTTTTCGAATGTAAATAAATTCCGCTCGTCTGACGCAGAAGTGTATTAAAGTTACCGAGAAGTATCGAATCTGGCGTGAGGATCAGATACACTTTTACAAACATATTACACTTCGTTAAAACTTTGGCATACATGTAATATTCAAGCAATTTCAAAAATATTATACAAATTGTCTAAGAAAATCATTATAATTTCACCAAGGGCTTGTATATATTTACTAGCCAAACTGTTTCGAAGTAAAATTGTGGCACATGACGTGGCAGATTTCTATAGTGAGTTGAGGTCGATTAACAGAGACTTAGTGCGCACATTCTATGTACCGAACAGCCTGTCTAGTATTATATGTATATAGAAGTCTTTGAATTTCACCAATTTTCAGTATTAACTTAGGTCGTGCTGGGATATTTTTTACTCTCTTTACAGTCAGTACCCGTGCCGTTACAAATCAGATGAAAATGCACCGAATTCAACAAAAGTTGGTGGTGTTATATTGCTCACGCGGTACGACCCTTTTGAGGTCTAGGGTTCGATCTCCGGGTCAGACAAAGTGATATATTTCTCTGCTCAGTATCAGCTGGCAGTTTAGGGTTTATGCCCGTTGTGGCGATAAGCTCACGCTATACCTATGTCTATAAGTCTATACCTATGGGAATATAGGCATAAGTTTATGTATTTTCAACAAAATAAATTGTCCTTATTATAGACGTTTCAAGTTATGTTTTAGGTTTTTTTTATAAACAGTTAGTTATCATCATCATCAGCCATAGGACGTCCACTGCTGAACATAGGCCTCCCCCAAAGATTTCCAGATCGACCTGTTGGAAGCGACCAATGTTAGTTATATAACTATATAATTATAACTTCTCTGATTAGTACAGGAGGCAGCAGTTGGACAGTAATATTATAAGGCTAATATTATATTTTATTTTATTATTTATGAACCATGCGCCTAGCGAGCAGCCGCCTCCTTGGTCTAGTGGCAGTATGTGTGGGCTGTGAACCGGGAGGTCCTGGGATATATTCCCAGGTGAGACAAAGCGATTTTTCCAATTTGATTTGCCCGGGATTGGGACATCCAAGCAGCCGGTCGTAAAAACTAAGCCATATACTTTCTGCAACATGTTTCAAAAAGTGTGTTGCGCGACCCCACAGTGTACCAAAGGATAACTAGGTTGAAAAAAATGTAATTATGAAGCATTATTTTTATCTTTCAAATACAAAGTTTAATATTAACTGTAGACACTAATGTACCTGACAATGACTTCGACAAAGAAAGTGATCTAATCTCGACATAGTCTAATTGCAGGTTGCTGTAGACACGAGAACTCCATGTTATTTCACACATTATTCACATTGTGCATTGTGACGTGAGATGTTGATTTGTGTAGATAGACGCAAACTTGTTCTACTACGGAAACATACAAATATTTTTGTTTAATAGACGATTTTTTTTTATAGCACAGACTGGCAAACGAGCAGATGGGTCACTTGATGGTAAGAGATCTCCACCGCCCATGGACACCCATGACACAAAAAAGATCAAGGATGCGTTGCCAACCTAAATGGAGGGAAACAGAGTTCGGGAGTGGGAGGGGTAATTGGACCACCGGAAATGCCACTCGAATGAATAGCGACAGTGGGTTGTCACTTTACGTCGGTTGTACATCCCTTGTCTAGGAATATGGTCGAGAGGTCTTTTGAGGGTGTGTTCATTTATGGCGCTTGATCTGTTGACCGATCGGCGTTTCGTGAATCGTGACAGAGTTCCCATAGATCATAGGAGATCTCTTCAGGGGGATTACCACCACCTCTTATAGCAGTATTATTATGATCTTACTTGTACCGATTCCCATACAAAACAAACGAAGAACGATTATAATAATACTGCTATAAGAGGTGGCGGTAACCCTGCTGGCCAGTAAATTCGGAGTCCTAGCACATTAAGTAAGTCAAGTCACATTGTTTGAATATGAAAGAGACAATCTAGTTTTAAATTTCAGTAGCGCGTAAATGATTTTTAGGAATAAGGGGCTATAAAAATGAAAGGGACAACCTATGGTTAAAGATAAGCAGCGCTTAAATATTTTTATAAGTAAGGGGCATTATGTCGTAGGATTGTGAGCTTCTTGGCGTATTGGGAGCGTATATAAGACGTAGACCGACAGGTCATAGGTTCGAACCCCAGATGGCTAAAACCCAAAAAGCTCGCCTATGCTCTAGTTCACATCGGGGAGTACAACGTGAGCATATATGTCGTACGTAAGTCTGTCTGTATTCCGTGGTTGGTATATGATACCAAAACAGTACAATTTTTTTGGACTGCCATGAACCATTGACAAGTTGCAGCCGAACATTGATGAATGAGACATACAAAAATTCAGAAATTGCTTCAGTCTTTCATCATCATTATCATCAGCCACAGGACGTCCACTGCTGAACATAGGCCTCCCCCAAAGATTTCCAGATCGACCTGTTAGAAGCGGCTTCAGTTGTTGTTGTTGTTGTGTTGTTGTTGCTTCAGTCTTTACTTGGATTTAATTAAGGACACTTTCATACGTTTGGGCATTTAATTTTTTTTATCAACTTTATATCAGATTATATTCCATGTTATTTTTAATTTTATTACAAATATTATTGAAATGTACATTATTTAATTATTCATTTTGTTTATACGTATTCCATAATATTGGAGTACTAGGAAAGTAAATGAAATTTACATAATTATTATAAATCACGCGGGCCGATGCTTTATACTTTGATAGATTTATTTTTGTTGTAATTGTGTGTTACAACATTAGGAACGCAAACATACAAGTAATTGCATGCAATAATTTGTAAATGTATCTATATGATTTATGTACTAGTTATGTTAATTAATGTAAAATGTTCCTTTTATTCATTAAGTATTATGATATAATACTATATGATATATACTTATACTATCACTACATACTAAAGCAGTTTCCACTGATAAATTGGCAGATTCTTAGATATAAAAGCATAACGTCTTGGGTTTAAATTTGTGTTTCAGTTTATGAATAAGAAACATCACGCAGGCTTAGGGGCTGGCATTAAGGCTCGATAAGACGATAGTGTCACGGGCCACCCCATTATATTAAATACATAATTAAAATTACTCAGCGGGAAATGAGTGGTACATGTCTCTAATTCACCTCTGCTTCCTCTTCGGAGATGGAGGCGTAAACTTATTGTTATAACTTACTGCTAGTCCGGAAAACAAAGACTTTCCGAAAAGCATATTTTCCCTTAGATTATGTACTTTACATGCTCAAGTAAACAGCACACGATTTGTTGAATGTCCCGTACTTCACAGAAGTCATTGTATGATTAAAAGGATCTTAACTAGTACGAATCTTCAGTGAGCTTCGTAAAACTATTCCGTATGAAATAATAGTTTAACTTCTTACTTAATTATAAAATGTTATTAAATCAGTAGCGTGTAGTTCATGCAGACAAAAAGACACCGATATGAGTCTCCCCTGATCATTTATCATAAAAGAAAAGTAAATCGTAACCAGAAATAAATGTTAAAAAGTAAGGCGCTTATTTTTTATTCATCATCATCATCATCATCAGCCATAGGACGTGCACTGCTGAAGATAGGCCTCCCCCGAAAATTTCCAGATCGACCTATTTTTTACTATTATTTTTAATTGAAAAGGCAAATGTGATGGCAACGGTGGTGAAAAATTCAAATATATTTATCTACCTTCGCCTACGACAAGACTGTGCAAGACACGGTTGGATCATATTATTGAACAACGGCTGTGTGAGTAAGGGATAATATCATGTCTTTGTATTCTGCTACAAGGTCCACTGTTTATGTAAAGCTTTATCTTTTATTGTATGGAAGGAGCTTTATCTTTTATTTCCACTTGGTAAAGATCTTGCTCCGACATGTGCCGTTTGTACAAAGTGAGCTCGAGGTATCGTTTATAGCACAAAGATAACACTAAAGTCTAAAGAATGCATGTTTAAAAGAAGAAAAAGAAATATTTGTATAGAAATAGTCATCTATTTCTATATTTTCTGTCTCGGTGGCGTGGTAATATTGCTCGGGAGGTACGATTATCGTCCTTAGCTCTCGGGTTCGAACCCCGAGTCGGTGCGAAAATTTGTGCCTTACATGGTAATAGGCTCGCTATCATTTCTGGGATGAAAGCAACTCGGCGAAACGTGGGTTTTCTAGTTTTCTAGTTCGCCTCTGTTTAACCCTTCGGAGATACAGGCGTGAGAGTATAGACGAAGCCGCGGGCAACAGCTTGCGAGAAAATAAACATTGCTTGCGCAATCCTTGCGTTGGATATCAGGCTAATGAAATTTTACGGCGATACGATAGGATAACTCGATTGCTAGATAAAAGCGCTGGACCTGAAGGTTCGCAACGAAGCCTATAACAAGGTAGATTAGATAGCAGATTGCATCAAGCAACTTCAGACGTGTTCTTTTCTATACCCCTATTTATGTATTTTTTGTTGAAGATTATTTAGAATCTGAGTATAACGCGCGAATGGTCAACTTTAACGGCTTGTTACATTGATTTTCGACATACAATTTTGACAGAAAAGGCAGTCTTACCGCCGAATGTTCATACACTTAAGGTCGCCTTATGTCGTTCAAGGCCACCTTTTCTGTCAAAATTGTATGGCGAAAATCAATTTAAGAAGCCGTTACAGTTGATTAGCGTTTAACTACATAAGGCGACCTTAAGTGTACGAACATTCGACGGTAAGAGTAGTTAGTATAAAGAAGTTCACTCAATGTACGTATAAAGACTTATGATCAACGACAAGGTAGACGTCAGTGCTTATGTAGAGTCCAAATAACTGAGAGCGTATAATTTACGTGATGATATGTGTATGGCCTATTAACATCCACAATAGTGATGTGGATAATCGATTAATAATCAATTATTTATCATAATAGATTATTTTTAAAGATGTATTATTATATTGTTAATCAACTGGGATGGTTCGCGCTCGCTTGGGGAGGCCTACGTCCAGCAACGAACGGCGATAAGCTGAGATAATAATAGACTAACCGATTAATCGATCACATCATTAAAAATATTTGAATAATCGATTATTTTTCATTATTGATTATGAAAAATAATAGATTATCCACATCACTATAACTGGATTCCACAATAACGGATTTGTAGTTCCTATGGTAACGCTAAAGGAAAGGGAACGGGAACATAGACCACTGCTGACGTCATTCATTGTGGGAATTGCAAGCGTCATATTCCTAAACTTCGCCTTTTTGGCTGTAGTTTTTTATGTATGTTACGCGATATCTCCGCCAAATGTTTTCCGATTGACTGCCGGTGGCGTGGTTGTATTCCGGTACGACTGCCGTCCTGAGGTCTCGGTTTCGATCCCCGGGTCGGGCATAGTGATACTGGATTTTGCCATATCAGCCCGGAGTCTGGAATTTGTGCTCGATATGGCGATGGGCTCGCTCCCTATCACATCTGGGAATGAACTAAGCTCGGCGAAATGTGGGTGTACTAGGTGGCTAGTGCGCCTCTGCCTACCCCTTCGGGGACACAGGCGTGAGCTTATGTTATATTTTTTTCCAAAAAGGAGAAGGTCCTCAATTCGTCTGATTTTTATGTATGTTACGCGATACCTCCGCCAAATGCGGACCGATTTTCAAAATTCTTTTTGATGTTCGATAAAACTTTTTCCAAGAGTAATCCCATATTTTGGTTACGATCGGATTTGAAGTCAGTCCGTTATGTTTTTAAACTTGTGATTATGTAGGTATGTAGGTTTTCGAGGTTCTTTTTGTGCTCGATAGAACTTCTGAGTGGTAGAGTCACGCTGTAGACAGTTACATCTACAGCACGAATGGGCCAGCTCGACCGGTTTGATACCACTGTCTCACAGAAAACCGACGTAAAGTGGCAGTTTGCTGTCGCGTTTCGTTCGGTGAGAGAGATTTCCGGTGGCCCACTTCCCCCCCTTCCTTTCCCAATCCCTTTTTCCCTCCCCTTCCATTTCCTCCTTTTAGGTTGGCAACGCACCCATGATTCCTTTTGTGTCTTGGGTGTCTATGGGCGGTGGAGATCACTTACCATCAGTTGACCCATCTGCTCGTGTGCCAGTCTCTGCTAATAAAAAAAAAAACTTATTTTAAGGGTGGGCCCATAAATTTGATCACGATCTGATAAGTTTTGAAGTCGGCCCATTAAGTTTTTTTCATCATACAACCTACTATGAACTATCGTAATAGAATTTCCAATGACATTAAAATTACTTAATAAGTATTTCATGTCAAAACCGGAATACGCGTAAAAACAAAACAAATTTTTGTTGCGGCCCAATTTTTCGATAAAATGACATTAATTGGTTGTTTGTTTCGTAACCGGGTGAGAGGCAAAATGGAGTTTGACTTCATTATAATGTTACATGACTTTCGCTTGCGGACATTTTAAAGCGTTTTCTTATGAACGGCAATATTAGCCCTGTAATATTACAGTCCCACTGCTGGGCACGGGCCTCCTCTACTAATGAAAGGGGGGGTTTAGGCCTTAGTCTACCACGCTGGCCTAATGCGGGTTGGTAGACTTCACATACCTTCGAAATTCCTGTAAAGAAATTCTCGAGTATGCAGGTTTCCTCACGATGGTTTTCTTCACCGTTATAGCAAGCGATATTTCACAATGAAAATACACTTAACATAGAAAAGTCAGAAGTGTATGCCTCGAACTTTCGCCACATGTCGCGACAGTCCGTACCATTGCTAACTGAGCTATCGTTGCTTACAGAGCTATCACTGCTTCATGCTTTTTCGCTAACGACTCCGTTAAATATTTGTGTGACATCTCTAGGCCAACCATGCGTTTTTTGACATTACTCGCTAGCGACTTCGTAAAATATTTGTATGACAAACACCCGAACGCCTCTAGCGGTTACGCGGGGAACTGACGTTATTCATATAAATTATTTTATGTAGTCGCTAGCGTGAAATGTCTAAAAACTCATGGTCGTGCTACTTATGTCATGTGATAATTTTTTATGTTACGTAATCACTAGCGCCAAAATGCCAATACAACTCATGGTCGACCTACAGTTGTGTAAAAATGCTTGCTCCGAAAATACTGACCATGGCTAACTTATCTAACAGTGGCTTTAAGTTAATGAAACGAGATTGACGCCAAAGTCCTACTTATGTCTTATTTGTTGTGATCGGTTTTAATAATTCTTACTTAACACAAATCCAATAGTTACTACACAAACATATTATGAATATTTATAAGATATGCAATATGACGACAGGGATATTAATTATATTTAATATTAATTTAAAATTTCATTACTTGTTACTACAATTTGTTTCGGGACAAAATATGGCAGCTTGATTTTTTTAACATAACATTACCGAGCCTGTTTCCCCGAAGGGGTAGGCAGAGGCGCACTAGCGAACTAGAACACCCACACTTCGCCGAGCTTAGTTCCATTCCAGATGTGATAGGGGGCGTGCCTATCGCCATATCGGGCAAAAATCCAGACTTCGGGCTGATATGGAAAAATCTAATATCACTTTGCCCGACCCGGGTATCGAACCTGAGACCTAAGAATGGTAGTCGTACCGAAATACAACCACGCCACAGAGGCAGTCACTTGATTTTTTTTATATAAGTATTTGAACACTGTTTTGTCGATATATGTACATATACTATGAATCTGTTATATATGAAAATATACATACTTAGACAATACATCATGAGAACAAAGTAAATCTTCAAATTGCTGTCGTTTAGAAAAACCAAAGAGCTTATAAAATTGTTTTCATAAACAAAGTTCTTTTTGAAGCGGACAAGCAAGTTTGTCAAACAATGAAATAAAATTAAAATGAATATTCTATTAACTACGTTTTAACTTTATGACACAAAGACTGTCCATAGAATGCAAACAACTTTCCATTATTGTACTAGTTCTTTTATAAATTAAGCGCCCGTGTCACATCACGAGGAAATTTAAGTTTTTAAGAATCACAAGTTTGAAAACTTAATGGACCAACTCCAAAATTGATCGAATCGTAACCAAATTTATATGCGACCACTATTGAAATAAGCTTTATCTAACACAAAAAATGTTGGAAATCGGTCCAACTTGCCGGAGACATCGAGCCACATACATACAAAAGATATAGACGAATTGAGGACCTTCTCCTTTTTTGAGCTCGGACAAACAAGTCGCTGATTTAAGAAATACTTAGTTCACAATATAATAACTATAAGAGCTATGATTATTATCATAGAATAAGAGCATGACTTATATTTGTGTAACATAACAAAAGCTCACGCCTGTATCCCCGAAGGGGTAAGCAGAGGCGCACTAGCGAACTAGAACACCCACATTTCGCCGAGCATAGTTCCGTCCCAGATGTGATAGGGGGCGAGCCTATCGCCATATCGGGCACAAATTCCAGACTCCGGGCTGATATGGAAAAATCCAATATAATAATATAATATTTGTGTGTGGAATTTTATTAAGCAAAGTTACTCACTTTGAGTGTGGTAGAGCCACGCTGTAGACAGTTATGTCTACAGCACGAATGGGCTGGCTCGAAAGGTTTGTTGTCACTGTCTCACAGAAAACCGACGTAAAGCAGCTCGCTGTTGCGTTTTGTTCGGTGAGTGGTGATTTCCGGTGGCCCGACTCCCCGCCTCCCTTTCCCAATCCCTAATTCCCTCCCGTTAGGTTGGCAACGCACCCATGATTATTTTTGTCTTGGGTGTCTATAGACGGTGGAAATCACTTACCATCAGGTGACCCACCTAAGCGTTTGCGTTTCTGCTATAAAAAAAAGTTCACTTAGCTTAAACCTCAACATTTCATTAACGACGAACTCAACTTATTTAACACATATGTTAAACACGGGTTCTTGAATATAGGCATAGAATGTATCCGTAGTGGAAAACAGTCAAGCCATTGTTTTGAACTCTTGACGCGAAAAGAGGGGAGTTAAATGCCTGAAGTACGTACAGGTATAGGTAATTCTAAAGGCGCGTATAATAAAAATGTAAATTTCGTGTGCTTGTACATCACTTAGATTTGAAAAAAAGAATTTGGAATTGTTTTGTTTCGAGAAAAATAGGTGCAGGAAACACGGCTTTAGGATGGCAGGTCGTACACTGGACCATCGCGATAGTGATACCATTTGAGTTTCAGTGGGTTCTGAGTACGAGTTTTGATTTTGCAATAGCTTAATTTAAATTTCCTCTGTATATTATCTAGCAGCACTTGTTACAGAAATGACAGTGAACTAAGATAAATGTGTAGAAAATAAAACCACAAGACAAAGCTGTAAAATAAATGTCTCAGAAACTGTCGTGAGGTTAAAAATACATATATACGTAAGCTCAAGCTTGTGTTCCACAAGAGGTAATCAGAGACTAACTAGAGGTCCTTTTTAACATGATATAATTACAGATTGTACCACAATCTACATTATTTAAATGCATAGTTATTTTTGTAGGTACTCTGTACGCGTCCTTTTCCTCCGAAAGAGTACTTGAATTAATTTCACAGTCTGGTTCGCTCATATTTCAACTTCGTGATAATTTTTTCATTTGCACTTTTTCGCCTGTCTCTATAATTTATTATTAAACAAATTAAACCGTAAATTTTTCGCTTTTATTGATTCCGTGTGCATACGTGTCGTCACTCTTAAAACATAAATGTCTTTTTTTGGAATCATAAATATTAACAAACTATGTTGAGGCGGTTTGCACAGGATGAACGGTGACTTACTTTCTTAACCCGTCGGAGGCGGCACTTACATATATGTATATGTTACATAAGCGTATGGGCCACCAGAGGCCGTTCCGCCGGTGATTATTTAAGACCTTTCGGTCTGCGCCTGTTTGGGAGATGCTTTAATCGTGCGTAAGTAAATGTAAGGCCTAATGAAATCATATATGGATTAAATAAGTGATCTGAAAGGGCAACTAGGAGTAGAGAAAGATGTGTGGACGAGGCAAAAGAGGTGTGTCAGGATCGTCACTCAATTGTCTCTGCCTGCCCCCAAAGGTGCATGCTAGACGTGAGTGTGTATGTATATAGATGAATACTGACGAGAGTGACCTAAACAAATGTGCGCGTGTTAGGCTAGTAATAGACATTGAGTTCGATTTCGTAATGTAATGAATTAATGGATTATAAAAAAATATTGGTATCTATAACCACGTGGATTATTTAAGCACTAATTAGGCCTGATATGGAGATAAATAAATTAATAGTATTACAGTACCGGTTGGAAAATGACTCACACATTGATTGATATACTTACTCCACGTTCGACTTACAGGAAACCATTTCAACAAAACATTATAATTCCATTTCACTATTCTTGATTATATCTACGTAAGTAATTAAATGTCGATTATGAAAAGTGATAGCAATAGTACCAATAGCTCAGTTGGCAGTGGCACAGACTACCGAGACGAGTGACGAAAAACACCAACTCCACCACACAACCACTTCTATACAAACCACTTTTATATTAAATGTGTATTCATTATGATATGATGAATGATCGCCTGTTATAACGGTGAAGGAAAACATCGCGAGGAAACCTGCATATCTGGCAATTCCTCCAAAGAAATTCGAAGGTATGGAATCCAAGCTGCCTACGCTCAGTAATGGAATAATAATATTACAGGGCTGATATTCTTAAATATTAAAGTATAATTATGAAAATTACTCGGATTGAATTTATGATGGTGTAATTATACATAGATCAAATTATGATTAATACCATGTCAAAACTCTTAGGTAGTACATTACATCACTTTTGAAATCTTGCATCCCGTTAATTTCTTTTTGAGACTGTTTAAAACAGGCACAGCAAATCGCTAATGTTGCCACAATCATCGTTTCCAGTCGTTAAATTCGCAAATACTATTAACCCAGTTACAACATACGAAAATCATACTAGACACGTATCCTACTAATTATAAAGCTAAAATAAGTGCGTGTGTTCTGTTCACAGTTAATGGAAATAACCGTGTAATAAGACTGTGGTTAAGCTCTGGTGGAAAACATATAAAGATCTCCATCAACGGGCGCGTGACATCGAATTCAAATGTGGACATCGTGAAAGATGTGTGGCGCCATGTCTGTCTCTCGTACCAGTCGGATTACGGAGCTTGGGCTCTGTACATCGACGCGCGTCTCCTGTCCTGCGAGGCGACTCAGAGCGTAAGCATTGCTAACCATTCCAACATGATCCCAACTCGTGTATGCAAAATTCGTTGAACGTCAAACCATGTTACGTATTATTATAGTATTAAATAATTCGAGCAAATATATTCGTGAAGACAAATGACCGTATACCTAACTTTCGGCTGAGTGAGGTCGCCGAGGCCACGACTCCTAAGCGGAGATTATCATGTGATAAATTGACATAGACAGCCATTGCGAAACCAAATCCCGACAAGGCTGTCGTATGCATATCCACAAAGTGATAGTCTTCAAGTGGTACGATCACCTGCGGCTGATCGATGCCTTGACAAACGCTATTGGGTAACGCTCTTTTTTAAATCCTTGCACATTATAATCTAATATCATGCGTAAATTCAAAAGTTTAGCGCTATGTAGCTAGTATAATGTTACTATCTTGTTACAGCTCTACGGGTTCGTTCTGCCAGCTGGTGGCAGCGTGATTATAGGCTACGGCACGGCCGACAACGGTAACAATACCTCTCGGCTTGCACTCTCATTATAATTAAATAACTGTTATTACATTATTATTTCATCTTGAATGACTCTTCACAGGTGAGCCAAATGGTTTTGAAGGCGAGATCTTCGGTGCGAACATGATCTTAACGTCAACAATAGAACGCAATTACACCACAAAGAACGACCCTGTACATGAACAAAAACCTTTTACAAAAAATAAAATTAAAAGTCAAAACAAAAATAGTTACATCATATTAAGAGATTTGCAAACTGATGAGATACATAACAACTTTGAAAAAGCTTCCCTCCCACTTTTTACGAACACAACTAAAAGTTATATTAAATTCAGAACGCCTCATAGTTTTATTGAGCATGATGTTGGTGCAGATTTAAATCCAACCACGCCCAAAACGCGGACTATGTCACAGGAAATTTTCGATTTTACGGTAACAGACAAAGCTTACACCACAATTTACAAAGATGAAATGAACATTTGGAACATTGTAAATCGAGGCACGCCAGGTGGATTTAAAACGTCGCACAAAACTACGAGCAACGCTGCCCCATCTGAATCTGGGACGCGGGACAATGTTAGAACTCCGACAATATCGGAGTACGAAACCCCACCACCCCCTTCGAGCGTGAATCAAAAGTACTTCGCACAAAACTTTAAGACGGAACATCGCCCTGCCCCTTTATCTATTTACAAAATAAACGATGATTCAGCAGCCTCCAAGAAAAGTTCGCATAATAAAAAATACACAAACACGATACCAGAGATCGAAACGCCTCCGCCTTTGGACAAAAATACAAAAGTTTACGGCCAATGGACGAGCTCAAAATTTGCTAGTAACGTTCTTAATTACTTAAAGAGTATAAATTTTCAGAACAGAGATAAAAAGAAAGTGCCGCAAACTATACCGCTTATTAAAATATCAGACACTTTACCGTACGCGTCGGATTTCAAAGTTAATAAAGTGCGTCCACCTTTACAGTTTCAAAGACGAAATTTTATAGAGAGTCGATTTGCTAATAAAAAAAATCCGCAAATAAATGTTGAAGTACTGGAAGACGATATACGAACTAATATTATTAAATCGCATGCTCAAATACAACCTAAGCAAGTAGAAATAACAACCAGAGGAGAATCAAAGAAAAACGATCACAGGCATTACAGAAATGCAAATATTAAAGAATATACCGACAGCATTAATAGTATAGTAGCAAAATATACACCACGTCCATTTTCTGTAGCCAGTGTAAAGAAAAATGATTTATACTCTTCTCAAAAAACTTTACAAAACAATAACTTAATGTCAATACTACCATTTCTAAAAACATTAGAATACTTTATAGAAGACTCTGCAAATACAGAATCAAAAAAATTAGAGGACACTGACATGTATATAAAAAGCTTATCAAATGCTAACAAATGGCATAATTCAAAATCTTATAGCAATGACTATACACCCCGCCAAATACACATGGAATCAGATGATCACAGTGAGTTCGACAAGAAAATCGCAGAATATAACAAAAAGCATCCATCTGTGAGACTGAATTATAAACATGAAACTCACAAAGTGGAGAAGAGTCTCGATGCTGATATTGTGAAAGGAAGGGAACTTGCCACGGAAGTATCGAACCAATCTAATTATAACAAAGATTCAATATCGCTGCTTAAGTATAACCATGGTTTTCTGCCAGGGCATGACAAGAAAATTAAGATTTATGACAAACTCAATTCAGGGTTGTCAGGAAACTTAAAAGCGAGACTAGATAGCAATAACAGCTTTAACAAACGAGTAAAAATAGGAAACGCTTTAAACGAAAAGGATGTTATAGGTGTTAATGATGAACAAAAGAAACAGAGCTTTGTTGGAGGATATGACATAGTGCCTGACATTCATAGGTATAGGTCTGATTTAGATAACATAAATAGTAATATACCTCCGTCGTTAGGTCCAAGAGTTTGCAAGAATGTGGAATTGTATGATCGTGTTTTATATGTTCAACCCGATGAAAGCATTGACATGACTCACATCCTGTCCCCTGTTAGAGTTAAGAATATGGGCATAGAATTTATTATGCAGAACTATAAAAAATGTTCACTATCAGAATCATCGATAGAGAAGAACGATATGCTTTTTATAGATTGGAGTAAAACTCCGGTACGATTGTTTGGAGGTGCTTTCCCGCGAACGACAACCGATCTTTGTGGTTTCTTTTAGTTTAACCCATTATATTGGCAATAAATTGATGTTTTGTATAAAAGTTGTTATTAATTAGTCTAAGATTAATTTTCTTAATTAATTAAATCTGAATGACGTGATAATTCAATTGTTACGGATAAGCATGAATCATTTTCTTAACAAGCAACCCATTAAGCCGCATCTCAAAGAGGAACATCACCGACAATTTCGCAAACTGGTCGTTCTGGTTTTGAGAGTGTCAACGATACTGTAACGCTTCGCTGCGCCGCCCCGGACGTGTGTTATGTAAGCTTTTAAAATGCAATGTGAATGCAAAATGACGCTGAGAAACATCGACATTGCATTACAAAGGTCAGCTATAAATGCTCTTGAAGAAAAAGTAGATTCAAACTGAGTCTAATATCTTATTTATCAAGGCTAAATGTTACAAACACATTGATAATGTGTATTTAATAAAACAATTAATTGTAATCAGCTAGTGTTTAAGCAAATTCGGCATAAAGGCAGGCTGCCCCAGCAGTCTGATGTTAATTTGTGTCGAGCTTACACCAAAACACGCATAGTATTTATAGATGATACTGCTGCGTAGGTATCAAAGGTTTTGTTTTAGTATGATGCATTAATCTGGCATCAAAAAAGGTATTCCCTTATTGAGAAAAGAAGGATTTAAGAATAAGCAGTCATTACCATAAGAAAATGTAATAAGCTCTATCGAACACAAAAATAATCTTGAAATCGGTCCACATTTTTTAGAGATATCGGGGAACATATAAAAAAATTCAGACAAATCAAGCACATTCATCTTTTTTGAAAACTATTAATTATATTTTTGAAGTCGGTCTAATTATCAAAACAATAGAAACTCAAAAGCAAACCCATCGTAATTAAATTATAAAGTCCATTATTATTATTATGTTGTAACATTCATCAATACACAACAAATGATTGCTACTGGTTCAAGGATGGAGACTGTATGAAAGTGTATCGACGGATATAAGAGACTAACGGACGACCTACAAAATGCTAATGATACTAGAACAAATCATAATTTAGTCTCAACGCTTAAAACAGGCCTATACGTGGGCCTCGGTAGATGATTAATTGGTGACTAACTATAATAAAGTTATTTGATTGCTGTTGCATATAAATAAGTTTATAATTTCTATTATGAACTCCTTGATTGTTATAGGCAATTTTAGCAACTCTTGATATTTTTAGATATTTGATATTAAAGTATTAATCAACCGTTTGATGATTCATTATCGACAAACTGTCCATTAAAAGTAAAGAAATTGAAATTAATTCTGCCATTAATCGTTTATCGTACTTTACAACATAAAATTCTATTACCATAATATTACTTAACTAAAGTTACCTTTTCGAGGCTACATAATCCATAATTAGAGATCAAATTAAATTGAAGTCAAGGTGTACATTGCAAGCTAGGCCTGAAGTTTTGTCATTTGCTGAATCTAGCGAAACTAGTTTGTAAATTTGTTAATCATGATTACGTAACAAGTGCCGTATGTGGTTAAAATATTAACAAACATGCAAGTTAATCAGTGTATTGCTGCATATAAATATTTTGTACATGCCTCTTTAATATCACCTGAAGTGGTATCCAATTAATATGGTACGTATGATAAGATCGAGTATGAAGTAAGGTATTTCTACTTTAAACGAAACTTAATGATAAATTATTTAAGGTCACAGTCAAGCCGTGCAATCAATCAAGTATGTCTCAAAATAATCACAAGTTTAAAAACTTAACGGACCAACTTCCTATCGTAACCTAATTAAATGGGACCACCCTTGAAAGAAGCTCTATCGAACACAAAAATAATTTTGAAAATAGGTTCGCATTTGGCGGAGATATCGCGTAACATACATAAAAAAATACAGACGAATTGAGGACCTCCTTTTTGGAAGTCGGTCGATAAAATTATTACACATCTGTCCTAAATTGATGAACATGTTTGCATATAACATCAAAGTCATCATTATAAAAACGATATTTTTCAAACATAAGCATGCAGCACAGTTATGCATGAATAACGTTCGAATACCAGATTCGATAATATACCAATATTTACTTATATTGAAATTCTTTCTTTTTTATAGCAGAGACTGACAAACGGGCAGATGGGTCACCTGTTGGTAAGTGATCACCACCGCTCATAGACACCCAAGACACAAAAAGAATCATGGGTGCGTTGCCAACCTAAAAGGAGGGAATGGAAGGGGAGGAAAAAGGGATTGGGAAAGGGAAGGGAGAATTGGGCCACTGGAAATTTCACTCACCGAACGAAATGCGACAGCAAGCTGCAACTTTACGTCGGTTTTCTGTGGTATCAAACCGGTTGAGCCTGCCCATTCGTGCTGTAGACGTCTACAGCGTGGCTCTACCACTCAAACATTCTTTACACCTGCCCTTATCCCACCTTAACGTGAAGTCGGCGCAACACACTTTTTCAAGTATGTTGCAGAAAGGAATGGACTTAGTTTTTGCGACCGGCCGCCTGACGTCAATCCCCTCTAAGGGATCTAGTGCTGGGCAAATTATTTTAGAAAATTTGCTTTGCCCGACCTTGGCATTGAACCCAGGACCTCCCAGTCCACAGCCCATACATGCTGCCACTAGACCAAGGAGGCGATTTATATTGTAATAAACTTGTGATTTAAAATTCAGTTTTCAAAATACCAAACTAACAAGGACATGCCGAACGCTCTTATTTCACGAGCCCAGTTTGAGTGGCGATTGCGAGTGAGTTTTAAATATTAGCGCTGTTTTAATTAAAGGCTTACTTACACATAATACATATATTTAATATCACTGTTATTTATGTGTTACACTTTCGCAAGTGACTGAAACACGAACATAGCTGTTGCGCTATGGGAACGCAGTTTGCAAGAGGGTTGAATTATCTCAATTTAAAGGTTCGTTTAGACGGTACGTGAAGTTTTATAAAAAAATCATGCTAGTCGTAAGTATCAACATAATACCTCATCTGTATCCCGCCTCTTCCCGTCTCTTCTAGTGGTAGTGTATATGTGCTGTGAATCAGGAGGTTCTGGGATCGATTCCTATGTCGGGTATTTTTCGATTTTCCCGGGACTGGATCACCCAGAAGTTTGTTTTCGCGCCTCCCCCACACTGAGGTGGGATAAGGGCAGGTGGAAAATAAGAAAGTATCCCGTAGCGTAGGCTGAGCCTCGGATATTTCGCGCGATTTTGAGATACTACCTGTCTTTATCTACTTAATCAATCTTTCCATAAATTGTCTGGCGTTGAAGTTCTTCATCAACATAGGCCTCCCCCAAAGATTTCCCGATCTACCTGTTGGAAGCGGCCTGCATCCAGCGACTCCCTGCGATCTTTACTTTTTTTGAAGTTCTTACATGTCCTTTATTTAACAGGTCATTAAATTGGCTGACGTGGGTTCAGTGCGGTCGAATTCTCGAGTTAAGATGTCAGTTTATCGAGATAGAAACAATGTTTTTTTATTTGAGTGCGTAATTATTTTATTTTTAAACAATTTTCCCACTCTCTAAAATGTTTATGACCTAACCTCAGCGGCTCATTAAGAAAATTTTTGACCATCGTAAATGTTGTCGAGCTCGATGCGCGTATATGTTTGTATGTAATATTAACCAAATGTCAGCAGTGCGCAGCGAGCTAGAATAGATTTACGATTGTCAGATTTTTTCTGCTCGAGCCGCTGATCTGAAAATAAAAACTTAAATAGGTATTTAGGTCATATTAATATTATAAACGTTAAAGTTTGTAAGTGTGTGTATGTTTGTTACTCTTTCACACAAAAACTACTGGATGGATTTTGATTAAACTTTACCGTTATATAGATTATACATCAGAATAACACTTAGGCTACTTTTTGTCCCGGAAAAATAAATGTTCACGCGAAGTCGCGGGCATCAGTTTCTTATAATATGCTCTTGATTTCGACTGTACCGTCTTGTAGCCAGTCAAATTGTTCACCGCTGGATTTGACATAATTCGGACTTCACACGCATATTACACAACAACAATGTCTTATTACCGACAAAGTGTATGTAAATATTATATCCGGCAGGTATTTCACAAATCCATTAAAATATATTATCGATGTTATTAGGCTTACAACATTTATACATAATTTACACTGCGAACGGCGCAAGGGCAAATAAAAAAATGTAGAATTTACGAAAAGGTTTACAAAAACACAGTACATACATAATTATTGTGATGTCAGACAATACACCTACTTATTTTTATTCCAATAGATGTTTGTCGAAAATATAATACAGTCAGACCACCGTTTTCGCTTGTGAATGAATTAGATCAGCGACCCGAACAGGAAAATTTCTGACAATCGTAAATGTATTCGAGCTCGATACGCGTCTATGTTTGTATGAAATATTAACCAAATGTCATCAGTGCGCAGCGAGCTCGAATACATTTACGATTTTCAGAAATTTTCCTTCTTGTGCCGTTGATGTTTGTATTTTAGAGAAAAATACTTATTACCTATAAAACGATTTGAACCTATAACATTCAATAAATATGTTATTTTATGAATACAGTTTCGAGTATAAATATTTCATGTGAAATACACCAGCCCGGCTAGCATGCGTGTCACAATATATTTCGACAACCGACTGGAAATATGTCGTCTACATGTTGTCTTCAATATTATATCAAAATAAATGACGACGGATGTTAATGTCCGTAGAGCTGTAGAAAAAACCGGTTATAACATGACAAAAGGCGTAGACAAAATTTTCTCGTGGCGCGCATGCTAGTCGGGCTGGGATACCTATATTTCTACATTAAAATAAATCAACAAAATACTGGAAGCAATGCTCGGGATTGTAAAATAAATGTAATACACCGAATCATGTAAATTGCTATAAAAAAAACAATAGCATTATCCGTACAAAACATCCGAAACGTATCAAAACTAAACGCGAGACGTCGTAGTCGGCACGGAGACGAATCGGAAATCTGCGAGTTTCGCTCTTCACTCTGATTGGTGTCTGAAGCAATCTCAAACCCAACCAAATTGCGTCGTAGTAGACTTAAAAGACATCTCTAAATATACAGCTGTCCCTATCGCTAGCCGTTTAATTGTGAGCGTGATCTAGTTGGTACTTTGTTACACAGAATATCCTGTTCAAATGCAACTATTTCAAAATAAGTGTTGGAACACGATTGCAGATATGCATCAGTTTTAAAATGTATGAGACTGTGTGCCGTGTCCGCTGTCATGAGTTAACATACGTCATTTAATTCATAAATCCTAATAGAATTATTGTAGTAAGCTTTGCACCATTAATCATATTGAACTAAATTATTGTACTACTGTCTGTGTTCTAGACGTTTCTATTTTATTTTTCTATTTTAAATATACACCTACGTTAAAGCTCCATCTGAGACCTACAACCTACTGAACAGAAAAGCCAATATCACTTTGCCCAACCTGGATCAAACCCGATACCTCAGGACGGTAGTCGTACCATGCACGCAATACGTAATGCCATCGAGGAAGTCAAGTTGTTAGTTACTAAACTATACCTATATAACTGACAAAAATGTATAACACGCCAATATTTATGGTTTTGACCTCTGTTATGATGAACAGGGGAGTTATCATAACGTCTTATAGAAGTGTACTATTATAATCTTTCTTTTACATGTGTCCCGTATAAAAAAGCAAAGTAAGATTATAATAATACTGTTATAAGACGTGGTAGTAACCCCTCAGTAGTGACATCACATCACCACATCATTACAATGAATAATCTTCTAGATAGTCAATGCTCTGGACTGCTAACTTCACCGAGAATGTGCGAATTCCTAGAATTTCCACTTACCACAAACTATTAAACCGATTTAAACCCCAACTTCATTAGACTATACTACTTGAAAGTGCTTCAAATCTCTTTAGGTAGGATATCTAGATGCGCCACAGTACTTGTGGAGTGGGGTCAAGATGAATGAATCCTTTTGACTCAAAAACCTCGAATCCGTATTCAAGTGTCAAGCAAGCGAGAATATTCGATGATACTTAGGAACCTCCTTTCTAACGATGAAGGAAAATATGACGAAATTTACATATAATTAAAATAAAATTCATTCATTATACGTCTCGCAAGTCACCTCGAGTTGAAAAGCACTACACAGGAGAACTAAGACGAAGACTATGACATCACGTGTAAATGATAACAAAATATACAACTACATAAAGATTCGATTACGACATTTTTATAGCCTACTGCCTAAGTGATAGTGTGTATCTACCTGCACAGAGTTTATAGCCTGTGCAGCGTTTGTGTACAGATGAGAGTCCTATTTCGAGGGATCGCGTTTATCTCAGAAAATTACTGACATTTACGAGGCTTGTGGAATAAAAATAATTTATTTTTAAATTCCAGGTTTAAAAAACTTGTAAATCCTGTCGTCTCCTTGGACTCGTGGCCGCGTCTATGGGCTATGGAATAGGACATACTGGGTTCGATTCTAAGTTCAGGCGGGTGTTTTTCTAAGATAATTTGCCCGGGACTGGATCGCGAGACGGAAGAGCAGTACCGGATCTAGGTTTTTTCAAAGCAGGGGTAAGCAAGGGCGCCCTTCAGATTTTGCCGCCTCCAAAATCCTGCCGCCCGGGACACGTGCACCCTCTCACCCTCTCTAGATCCGGCACTGCGGAAGAGGGGGTTTTATGTCTGAAAAAGGATGTTCCGCCGACCTCACATTGAGGTGGGATAAGACAGTGGAAAAAAAGTAAAAAAAAACGTGTGAATGAAGTTTAAGCTACAATATTCTCGTCCATACGTCTTTGCACCGAATTAAGTTCATACAAACATTGTGAACAAGTTAAAGAACAGCTTTGTAGAACCCCAGAAGAGAAGTAAATTGTACGTATTCTGTATTTTTAATGTATGTCAAAGTTATTCGATCACACTTATTCCTAAAGAGGCACTTTATTGCAACGAACCACCTGATGTTACGACATATTGTATCTGTCAAAATTGCTACGTTTGCCGTCGTTTAAAATGTAGAGTGGAGTCAACTGGCCAGTGGGCAAGCAAGGGAACGTCGGCGGAACCGGTCACGTATTTAAATGATTGGAATCCAGGATTGTAACTCACGTTTAATAAAGCGTGTTTCTTAGCAATTCTTGTTTTGAACCGAATTTAAAAAGGAGGCCCTGTATTTAATTCCGATGTGTTCATATTTCAATAAATTGTATACATGACTCCATTTGGAGTTGGTGCCGGGGCAATTCATGTGGAAAGGTACCGATTGTTGTTATTTTTGTATTTTCAATGTTCAATTTGGAAGTCACACTTATACCTGTTATGCTTGAGGGGTAGGCATATACACAACTTGTGCATCCACTTTTCGCCAAACTGACATAAAGTAGCTCGTTGTCACGTTTCTTTCGGTGAGTGAGATTTCTGGAGGCCCATTTCCCCCCTACCTTCCCTCCCTTCCAATCCCTATATCCCTCCTTTTAGGTTGTTAAGGTATCCATGATTCTTTTTGTGTCTTGGTTGTCTGTAGACGATGATCACTTACTATCAGGTGACCTACCTGCTCGTTTGCCAGTCTCTACTATAAAAAAGGTGTGGCCCAGACAAGGCGAGCCACACCCTTTCATCTAACAAAAACATTTTAATGCCTTTTTGATTGCTTGGCGAAATTAATTTCGCAGCACTAAAAACTATAATTTGAGACATCATTCCACAAACATGTTTTATAATCTTATTCGATATTTCACTAAACATTCGAAGTTACATATTAACACGGAAAACCGTTAACCGTTTAAATATATAAACGAGTTCTAGAGTTCCATTACTCAAACAAACGTTATAACGTTTTCAAGCGACACTATATCAGTAGATAACTAGATACCATAGACATTCAACAGTACTTATGGCGCGTACACGCCAACCAAACGAAGGCGAAAGAATGTTCGCGATGGGCCATCGACGATGGAGACCGAACGCTCCTGACCAATCGCGAATTTTCGCTATCTGTCGCATTCACACAAACAAACCTTCGCTGTTGTGTGAACACAACAACGTTCTTTCGCTTTCCTTCGGTTGGTATGTACCTCGGAATCGACGGGATAATGAAATAACGAATGTTCCCGAATCGTCGCCTGTTGCGTTCACACAAATTTTCGCTGATGTGTGAATGAAACAGGCATAGATTCTTTCGCTTTCGTTCGGCCGGTGTGTACCCGCCAAGACACCGCGAAAATTGTGATACAAAAGTTGCGACCTCGTGGTCATAAGTCAGTGAGTCGTATTTGAAACATAAACGCGTAAGGTCGTACCAGCGTAATAATGTTTATACAATAAAATTATCTTACGTGATTCATAGAACAGAATAACATTCACAGAACAATCTAGGGAGTAAATTGTGATAAGCGCCCTCGCATTGTAATAAGTGGTAGATGGGGTTACTAACGTTTCAGATTTTTTTTATGGAAACTTGCTTGGTAGCCCTTCTAAACATAAGCTCACGCCTGTATCCCCGAAGGGGTAGGCAGAGGCGTACTAGCGAACTTGAACACCCATATTTCGCCGAGCTTAGTTCCGTTCCAGATGTGATAGGGGGCGAGCCTATCGCCATATCGGGCACAAATTCCAGACTCCGGGCTGATATGGAAAAATTCAATATCACTTTGCCCGACCCGGGGATCGAACCCGAGACCTCAGAAACGTAGTGGTACCGAAATACCACCACGCCACGGAGGCAGTTCTTCAGTTCACGGAGCCTTCTATAGTTAGTAATTTTAAATCTTTGGTAGGTACGAAGTTGCGAACGCGATAGATCGTAGCAAATAAACGTCGAGAAACTTTTTTATTCGACTCATTGACGAAACGAGCGGACTATTCCGGCAAAAAACAGCACAGCGACGAAATGTCGGATATTATCAAACACTTGTCATTCGTCGCAGTTTCAGCATTGTACGCAAGTCTGTTTTTTTATAGTGAAGACTGGTAAACGAGCAGGTGGGTCACCTGATGGAAGTGATCTTCACCGCCCCTATACACCCACGACACAAAAAGAGTCATGGTAGCGTTTCCAACCTAAAAGGAGGGAAATAGGGATTGGGAAAGGGAGGGGGGCCACCGAAAATCTCAGTCACCGAATGAAACGGCGAGCTGCCACTTTACGGTTTTCTGTGAGACAGTGGTATCAAACCAGTCGAGCCGGCCCATATCATTCGTGCTGTAGACATTACTGTCTACAGCGTGGCGTCAAAAATGTTTCTTAGCGGAATAGTACCCTTTGTTGCTAATTCTATTCACAAACGCATCCAGAGTTTTCAGTACAAAGTGCATTATACTATGCTTCACTCGTTACTTCTTTAGGTGATAATTCTCATAATGTGCAGCAATTTCTGGATTCAATACCTTAAAACAATGCTTCTTAGCACGCCGGCAGTGAGACAAAGCCGTATTATGTTAGACGGACTCTCTCTCTATAACAAAGTACGATCACTTTGTGGTATTTCGTAGTTCAAACTCTGCAGTCTACATAGATTGCAGTTTGCATTGTTTTGTTAAATAAAGGGATAGAACTGTGGACCGTTGATTACAGACAACTGCCTTGAAAGTCTTCTTGTACGAATGTTATCATCAAATTGCACACTTAAGGTCCATTGTGATCAGCAGGTCGTTTCTCTAAGAAACGCCACAACGTTGCGATCGACGACGAGCTCCCGCAGCGCACATCGTTGAGATCGACGGAGCGTTCAACGTTGTTGGGTCTTATAGAATACAATTTTCCATACATTTATGTTCGCATAAGCGCCGTCATCACGCTTAGCGCTAGTGCGTGCGCTTTGTACCTTGCTGAATACAAAAATGAAAACATCGTTGCCGTAACGATGCCACAACGTTGTTTTCACAAATGAAACCTTAGAGAATCGACCTGCTGTATTATTCTTTGCTTTGTTTTAATAGAATAATTTCATAAATAACGGAACGGAAATCAAGGAAGAAAGGTATTAGACTATCAGAATCCATTTTGGATAAGTTTTGAATACTCATAAAAACGAGGATATTAAAGTTTATGAACTCGGCTTTAAAATCCTCAAAGTCCTGTTATTTCGGCTAAATAAACATATCTAATGGCCTAATGGGTATCACGTTTGATAGTCTATGAATCCAAAATATGTCACAATTATTTTTATAACATACTGTATATAATAGTAATAAGTCTGTATTTGCGTCCAGCCTCCAGTCATGACAATAATGTATTCCGACTCGTTAAGAAATCATTTATTTATGAGAATAAGGGCAATTATTATTTGCTGTGTACGTACATACTTAAAAGATATGCGATTTAAAAATAAAATACCTTTAAATTAATGCAAACTATCAGACTCGATTTGCTGTGCCTTTGTATCTAATATCGCCTTGAAGCTCGTCATCTGTAAACTCCATCACAATTGAAAATCAGTGTGGTACTCCTCACCGTGGTAGTGTAATATGGGCTTAAAGATAAAGACAGAAAAAATACTTTTCCATATAAATTTTCCCATTTAACTCACGAGTTCAATTATGGTCATAGTAAACACGGACCATGATCTTGATCAATCATCAGTTATCATATAACTTTAGGGTAAATCCTTATCAAATTATAGATAACCATGAAAATTGGTCCAAATTTTAGAAAATCAAAAATCATATTAAAAAATCTATAAATAAATTTATCTAATATAATTTTTTGGCGGAGGCCTATGTTCAGCAGTCGACGTCCTATGGCTGATGATGATGATGATATAGACTAATTAAAAACCTCCTCCATTTTGGAAGGTTTGATAACTGAAATAACCAATATTGATTTATATTAGTTTTTAGTTTAGTTTTTAAGAGGCAATATTCGCATCAACTTCTGAGTTGATTTATTCATAATGTTATGTTTCTCCAAATGTGCCCATGCTATTGACCTCTGCTACACAACTTGACCGGATGAATCAATAAGGAGTTAATAAAAGATGTCTGTGTTGACAGTGTATTGATTTATGCTCATTCGATGTCGCCTGCCGAGTTTCATTTATATTTATGAAGGGATTATCGTTTTATTAATACTAATGTGCATTTATAATTTTATACGTTAACCATCAAAAACACGTACTGTGGACCGGGAGGTCCTGGGTTCCATTCCCAGCGAATTTTCTAATTTAATTTGCCCGGGACTAGATCGCTCAGAGGGGGTTGAGGTCAGACAACCAGCCCGTCGTAAAAACTAAGCCAAATCCTTTCTGCAACATGCTTAAAAAGTGTGCTGCGTCGATCCCACATCAAGGTTGAATAAGGACAGGCAGATAGACCATCGAAATCACAAGGGCTTGTATTCGGGCGGGCAATTCTCGCGCATTTCGAAGTCGACTTTTTGAATTTGTTGAGGAAAGTTCGAAATCGATGTTTTTCTTATTCGGAATGAGCGAGAACTGTCGCCAGAAGCGTAAGTAAACAAATGTATCGCTGAGGTTATCTGCATCACTTGACACGATATAGGTACGCCTCTCGCCGTCTCCCGGACACGTTAGAAGCTGGTTGAAAAAACTAAGTCAAATCCTCTTAACAACATGCCTAATAAACTGCCTCGGTGGCGTGGTTGTATTTCGGTACAACTACCGTCCTGAGGCCTCGGGTTCAATCTCCAGGTCGGACAAACTGATATTGGATTTTTTCATATCAGCCCGGAGTCTGGAATTTTTGCCCGATATGACGATAGGCTCACCCCCTATAACATCTGGGACAGAACTAAGCTCGGCGAAGTGTGGGTGTACTAGTACGCTAGTGCGCATCTGCGTACCCTTTCGGGGATACAGGCGTGAGCTTATGTAATAAATACAAGTTTAAAAACTTTACTGACCGATTCAAAACTTATCCGATCGTGACCGTGAGATAAATTTATATGACCAAATATATAGGACAACCCTTAGAATAAGCTACATCGAACACAAAAAGAATCTTGAAAATCCGTCCACATTTGGCGGAGATATCGCGTAAAATACATAAAAAATACAAACGAATGAGGACCTTCTCCTTTTTGGAAGTTGGGCGAAAATTATGTTGTGCTGACCCCATATTGGGCCGGAAGAAGTGCATGTGAAAAGACTGCTTTTTAAAAGTTCCTCAACATTTTAAACTTATCTTTTACAGTTATAATCTCTCGAGAGCAGTGTTTCCGCAGCGCGCGGAAGGCACGTGCGTAATATCACTGTAATATGTAACAAAAAAGGAGAATTTGCAAGGTATTATCGGATACATTATCTTGGACCGGAAGCGAAAGTTGTATTGGAATTTTATATTATACTGATATTTTTTCCCATTTTGATATTAAAAACGCGACGAGTAGGATATTACGCAGAATAAGACCGCCTTGGCAGACTAGCTTCTTCGAGGCGATCGATTAATTATAAACAACTATCGCTTTTAACTTTCGATGAACAGTTGCTTCTAGCTAGTACCTACTTATATGCTCAAGACTTTATCTCCGAAAGGGTAAACTAGATAGCAAGATAATATATTCGGAGCACAACCACCTGACTTTTGACACTCGATACAATTTCGACTACGATATGATTACATTTCATCATCATCAACCATAGGACGTCCACTGCTGAACATAGGCCTCCCCCAAAGATTTTCAGATCGACCTGTTGGAAGCGGCCTGCATCCAGTGACTTCCTGCGACCTTTATCAGGGGGGCTACCACCACCTCTTATAGCAGTATTATTATAATTTTCCTTGTCAATATTCCCATAATAAACAAACGAAGAACGATTATAATAATACTGCTATAAGAGGTCGTGGTAACCCTGCAGATTTTTTTGTGTTCGATAGAATTTACTTAATGTTGTCTTTTTTACTCCCTACCCTACCTTAATGAGAAGTCGGCGCAACACACTTTTTCAAGCATTTTGCAGAAAATGATTTGGAATAGTTTTTACGACCGGCTGACTGCCTAATCAACCTCCTCTGAGAGATCCAGACTCGGGCAAATTAAATTAGAAAATTTGCTTTGCCCCACCTGGGAATCGAACCCAGGACCTCCCGGTCCACAGCACATATATGCTGCCACAAGTCCAAAGTGACGACTTACTCCAATGATGGGTTCATAAAATAAAATTTGGTCCGATTTAGCAAATAGCATTCTAATGCGTTCTATGTCGCTATTAAGGTTTGAAGTAGTTTTTTATAAGGCATATAAAAATGCATGTGATTAGTTTCATTATTAACCACATTTGGGAAATGTTATAGTTATTGTTTCTAGATATTGTTAAAAAGCAATGGTTAACGCAGTTCATTGTAATACCATTGCATCTTATTTCACAATCAAAAATATTTTGTTGCAATATGAGACTTAATTTTAATAATTTATTGACAAAATGTTTAGTGTTACGTAGTGGCAGACTAAATTGACAGGATCCACAATGAATACGGTCGGTTACGTAACAATGCATCTCTATTTTTAACCGATGTGAAAAAGAGGAGGTTCGATTTCAAACAGAAGGCTTTTTTGTGTTACCTGATGTCTTCGACAATTGATAACGATTTTCTAGATCCTTTTTGTCATGGGGAGTCACCTATGGGGAGGTAAGATTTATTGTAGTTTGGGTAGTGGTGATGTTGGACAGAAATGTGTAGAGAAGACATAAATTATTATCTTCGTTTTCGCAACCTGTCAAAAACTTGTACAGCAAATAAGGTATGTAAGTACCTACAGCAGATTGAATAGTCATATATTTATGACAACAAATATGCAGAATAGAGATCGCTCTATTTTTGGGTTACCAAATTAAGCATGAAATGCCTAATTGCCTGACTGCCTCGATGGCGTGGTTGTATTTCGGTACGACTACCGTCCTGAGGTCTCGGGTTCGATCCCCGGGTCGGGCAAAGTGATATTGGATTTTTCCATATCAGCCCGGAGTCTGGAATTTGTGCCCGATATGGCGATAGGCTCGACCCTATCACATCTGGGACGCAACTAAGCTCGGCGAAATGTGGGTATTCTAGTTCGCTAGTTTACCTCTGCCTACCCCATCGGGGACACAGGCGTGAGCTTATGTGTCAACACCAAAAACTAAAAGACTCATACTAGGTCAGTTGACATCTCAAACGAATTCGACATAACAATAACAAAACAATCAAATTCCACAGATAGCGTAGACCATAACAATTTACGCAAGGTCCGTTGCATTTGCGAGCTCTCAAAATGCTCTGGTGGTTTGGAAGAAAGCCTAGAAGGTGGGGTCTGGTCGGCGCACGCGCCTTTCCGACTGGTCAGTGTGTAAGTAGTGAGTGTACCGGTGCGCACGCGTTCTACACCACACGTAAGTGAAACTTTCGATTGACATCAGTGAGCATAGCGATCTTTTTGCGTGCGCGATTTTTTTTGTTTAGGTTTTTGTGGTTGTGAATTTTTTTCTTTGCTTGGCTATTGTTTCGTCTTTTTATAACATAGTTCATTTAAATCAATATTGGAAATGTTTTTTTTTTTAAGTAAAATTTACTTTTTATTGTCTACGAAATAAGTAATTTTATTTAAGGTCAAACATCAGCACTGCGTGCAAAATATTTTTTGGAAATTAGTCGAATTAGTAGCTGCGATTCCCAAAAAAAAAAACCGTTATATTAGAATTTCGCAGGCTCGAGCTGACTTTTAGCCTTAAATTACCTCTTTTTTTAAATTATAAAGACATATTTATAATATTACTTAAAATTCACACAGCATACCTAAAACAATTATTATTTATGTTGTTAATTCACTACCATTTACCAAGTTAGACATAGTTGATTTTAATACAAGAATTAGTGTACAGCTTACTAAATGTATTGTTCATTTAAATATTTCGTGGCTCTAGTAACAACTTATCGTATTTTATAGTCCTCCATATACTTTACGCCTTTATATATAGCGTATACAATAATGGTGTGTATAAAAAGACTGCCTCGGTGGCGTGGTGGTATTTCGGTACGACTACGGTGCTGAGGTCTCGGGTTCGATCCACGGGTCGGGCAAAGTGATATTGGATTTTTCCATATCAGCCCGGAGTCTGGAATTTGTGCCCGATATGGCGATAGGCTAGCCCCCTATCACATCTGGAAAGGAACTAAGCTCGGCGAAATGTGGGTGTTCTAGTTCTCTAGTGCGCCTCTGCCTACCCCTTCGGGGATACAGGCGTGAGCTTATGTTATGTTATAAAAAGTTGATGATATACTAACTAAAGGAAAGATAAAAAGTGCCCTTAACCGACGCGAATGTATGAAGAGATTGATGAAAGTAGATGAAGCGAAAGTAGTGTGTCAGAATCGGGCGAAGCGGAAATCCATAGTCTCTGCCTACACCTATGGGATACAGGCGTGATATTATGTATGTATAAAAACTTGATTATCTGTTAGAAAGCTTCAATACCGTATTTAGTGTGTAACGTACTATGATAGGGTCGAACGTAATATTTTCGCGATCGGAAAACGTTTAGAGCATCCGTGATAACCGGCGACCTTCAAGGGACCTATTAGACGCTTGAAGTTTATCTTGTAAAAACATAATAGTATCTAACATTCAACTAAACCAGAAGTTCGTCTTTTACTAATCATAAGTTTAATAACTTAACAGACCGATTTCAAATCTGATCGTGACCAAATTTATATGAGACCATCCTTGAAATAAGTTCTATCGAACAAAAAATAATGTTGAAGATCGGTGACATTCGGCGAAGATATCGCGTAACATACATAAAAAAATAGATGAATTGAGGACCTTCTCCTATTTGGAAGTCGGTCGAAAACATAGTGGCAATAATTTACCTCATCAATATTTAAAAAGAGATAAAGAAAGGATTAATGAAAAAATCTGACCGTGGAAGTGAGCGAATTGTGAATTTTGTCAGCCCATTAAAAAATGACATTTACAAAAAAAACTGTATTTTTGACCGACGTCCAAAAAGGAGAAGGTCCTCAATTCGTCTGTATTTTTTTATGTATGTTACGCAATATATCCGTCAAATGTGGACCGATTTTCAAAATTATTTTTGTGTTCGATAGAGCTTATTTCATATAGTTTTTGGCCCATATAAATTTGGTCATGTTTGGATCAAGTTGGAAGTCGGTCAATTGAGTTTTATTACTGAGATGAAACTTATGAGGTAATTTAATTATCATGTTTTAGATACATTCGGTAAATGGGTTTGTTGTTCGAGTCTATAACTCTATAGTAACATACTATTTATCGAACAATACATGTATAGCTAAATAGATGAAAATAAATCACTGACAAAAACTATTGTAACTAATCGACGTTTGTCGAAGGTTGAAAGGTGACAAATCGATTGAAAATAAATCCCAATCACATCCTGGACAAGTGACATTGTAAAAAAGGTAATCGACTTGGTTCAACAAATGATTGCGAATTACATTTTCGACTATAAAGGCACGTCTCCTGCTTATGTTTTTTTGCAACACCACTTAAAATCTTTTAAAAACTTAACAGATCGACTTCAAATTCGGTCGTGAGACAACCCTTGAAACAAGCTCTATCGAATACAAAGAGAATTTTGAATATCGGTCTACATTTGTCGAAGATATTGCGTAACATACATAAAAAAAATACAGACGAATTGAGGAAGATGAGGAGAGGGCCCTCCTTTTTGGAAGTCGGTCGGTTTCACTACACATTTTGTCACAAGATTGATATTTTATTCACATCTAGCCGAAATACACATATTATATTTGAAAAGGTTGCAAAGGTTTGCCAGTCAAACTATCAATTAGGCAAAGTGTAATGTAATGCACTGGGGTATAAGAAAAATATTCACTGCGAGTACTGTGACTGATTTATTATGTTAGAACCTAGAACTCATTACAAAGGCATCATATCATAATTATGTGTTAACAATACTTAGGTTTGCCGCACACGGACCACACGCGACAGCCACAAAACGCCGCCACCGGCATATTTGCTGTAGTTTTTATACATTGTATATGGATTTGCCGCACACAGTCGACGCCATACGCTACAAATATAAAATGTTTGAAAACTACAGCAAATATTCCGCTGGCGGCGTTTTGTCTATCGCGTGTGAGCCGTGTGCGGCGACCCTAAACGCTAATTGCAAATTAAAAATAATTTTACAGAGCATTTTAAATCATCAGAAGTTTGACTGAACGACACAGCATCGGAATTGATACCAAAAAGATATCTAGAACTCTTGTACTAATGTACCAAATGAATGTTGCTTATCACTTTCTACTGTTAATATTTGAATTCGTTTTTAACTTTTAGTTTTATTTTTATTCACTATTGATTCATTAATTGCATTTTAATAGAAACACTCGATCATATTATTCAACATCATATTAATTTAACAGTACAAAGACGGGACAACAGGATGAAACTTGTGATACAAAAAGTTGTGACCTCGTGGTCATAAGTCAGTCGTATTTGAATAATCACAAGTTTAAAAACTTGACGGACCGACTTCAAATCCGATTGAGACCAAATTTATATGGGACCACCCTTGAAATAAGCTCTATCGAACGCAAAAATAATTTTGAAAATCGGTCCACATTTGGCGGAGATATCGCGTAACATACATAAAAAAGTACAGACGAATTGAGGACCTCCTCCTTTTTGGAAATCGGTCGAAAATACGCGCGGAAGGTCGTGCCAGCTTAATGATATTTAAACAATAAAATTGGTTACGTGATTCTATAACATGCACAGAACGCTCTACGGCGTAAATTGTAATAAGCGCCATCGCAGTGTCATAAGCGGTAGGCGTTGCTGACGTTTCAGATAAATTTTTTCGACCAACTTCCCAAAAAGGAGGAGGTCCTCAATTCTCCTTTTTTATGTATGTTACGCGATATCTCCGCCTAATGTGGACCGATTTTCAAAATTCTTTTTGAGTTCGAATGAGCTTATTTCAAGGGTGGTCCCATATAAATTTGGACACGATCGGATTTGAAGCCGGTCCGTTAAGTTTTTAAACTTGTGATTATTATATGGAAATTTTGCTTAATACAAATTGCTTGATAGCCCCCCTCTATAGTTAGTATATGAAATCTCTTTGAGTATAAAATACTATTACGATGTCTTGCTAATTAAATACAATAAAATATCAGATAACAAGATAGTATCATGTATGTACCTAATGTATGTAATAGCGCATGCATAATTTAGCTTTCACTTGAAATATATTCCTTCCTGAGTAATTATGGCTGTTATGTAGGATACTTCCACTATTTGAAAATTGTTATTATGATTATCATATATACCTATATATCAGTGACGTGCACAGGTGTTTAGATTAGGGTAGACGAAAATCTTGCATAATTATTTTCTTCAATTTAATCTTCTTTCATTTTAACCTTCATGATCATTCTCACGTCGATTTAAAATAATAAACATATCGCTGTTTGAAAAACTCTTTTTGGGGACCTTTTTTTCTTTCATTTCAAAATTACATCATATTAGCATATTTTCAGGGTAGACAATGTCTCTTTGTCTATATAATATGCACGTCATTGCTATATATTTGTACGACGGGTTATATTCCACACCGAACTTATCACAATTATTAAGAATCTGATGATGGTTTCAGTTTAATTTTTCAGTATACTTATTCCAAAAGCTCGTAACACAATTGACTTGACAAGACATTTGATAGGTGTTTATTTCAACAGTGCTCAGTCTTCGAGAAACCAGACGCAAGTCTATAAAACTGGAAGAGTATATGCGTTTCATGCTTTTACAAGTCGTTTAAATAAAAAGTTTAAGCTCGTGTTTATAAACATAGCCTACGCAATCGAAATAAATTCAATGGTCAGCATCCGTGACGTAAAAGTACACTGAGAGGAGTCCGCTTCGATTTCCGCACCGATGAATGTATGTTTGATTGACAAACACTATTTTCGGGGATATGGTTTGAAACATCAAAAATCCTATTTAATAGTCACGGCGGCTCGGCCTCCGGTGGCCCATACGCTTATGTAACATATATATCTGCCGCCTCCGACGGGTTAAAAAACTGATCTTTCCACCGATTTAGCAATCGAAACGGCGTTTTGAAGTAGAAGTAAATAAAGGCGCACCCGTATTCTAAACCAGTTCAAATGAAATAGATCAGTAAAGCCGATTTACGTGCGTCGAAAATTCGCTACATTTGGTCATAATCAGCACAAACCTGTAGCATAGCCAGATTGCAAGATACAAGGGAATGTGTTTTAAGTGGGTTTATGGTCCGCTTTATATTTATAATTCAAATGGATTGTGTTTATTTATTTAAGAGTGGATACAAAATATAAGACAGCACTTAAGAGTGGCTGTAGGAATAATTTTGACATTACAAATCAAATCAAACTCACTACGCACTGACGACATTTGGTTATCATTTCGATTTTCGAATTCGATTGTTAAAATTATTCCTGCCAGAGCCTTTGAAGAGGAAAATTTAAAAAAGAATTATCAGTCGATGGGACTATAGTCCGATTGCTAATTAAACGGAGTAAACTGACAGATCGAAATGTCACTTTCCAAAATAATGTTGCTTACTTTCAAAACATAGTGATTAATCTAGTTCAATTTTTGTCATTCAAAGATACAATAACTCGGCACTAGTTTGCAAAATTAGAATTTTATTGCGTATTTTTAGAAATTTCAGCTTAACCCATCGATTAAAAGACCATGTCAATAAGTTTACGTAAATAAACACAACAGATACGCGAAATGATAACAATGAAAATTACAAATATTACTTTTATTATTTGAGAAAAATTACGCTCAGGACATTCATAGCTTTTCTTAGTTTTATTTATAATGAACCATGACTATAATTCCAGTAGACATGCCATAACTTAGCATGAAGTAATTTACTATGACTATAATTCAATAGACATGCAGTACTAACAACACATTAGGCAGGAATTACGACTTTAAGTTGGACTTTAGAAAATGAAAGAATGAAATGGTTCACTGAATTGAAATGTTTTAGTAATCTTGATCTTTTTACCACAGCACTATTTAAATTTCATAAAAAAGTCGCAACATCTGAAATGTCATATTACTCCGTTTAATTAGCAATCCTACTATAGGTCTAAGGCTCGACAACCAAAGGCAGAAATAACACATAAATGATTCAGTTTTCAATTCAATAATCATCAGCCATAGGACGTCTACTGCTGAACATCAGCCTCCCCCAAAGATTTCCAGATCGACCTGTTGGAAGCGGCCTGCATCCAGTGACTTCCAATTCAACAGACCTATTCAATTCCTAAGCCCTTAAATGTTAACAACATAATATGTCAATTGCTTATTAACCATTAGATTAATTAAATATTGTTAAATAATATTACATAAACAGCTCATAAATATAAATCGCGAAATAATCATGATTTTTTTCCAAAGTGGCTAAACGAAATCATACGCTCTTTATAAATGAAATCCGAGAAATAATAATCCAAATTCCTATTTCTATGAAAGCTACTCAAACCATAAAATGGTCCTGCTAACCTTCTTAGCTTAGCTGGCCATTGTTGAGCTGAACAACGGTTCCAATTATTTCAAAAGCTTTTCAATTTTACGCGAAAACCAACAGAATGAGCAAATCTAAATTCATTAATCCCAGATCATTAAACCCGTGTTAAGCTCAGGGGATTACATTTCTGCAACCGAAGATGTGCATTTTAATTGGACAGTGTTGTGCAGAAATGAATAACCCACAAAAAATAGACCACATTGGTATGATTTTTTTTGTGGGTTGGCTCATTTCTGCACAACACGGTCCAATTTCTTTTAAATTCTTTTTAACAATATCTAAATTATATATTCCAGAAATATTTGAATTTTTTTAAACAATTACAAATTTATAAGACATTCAAACTTGTTTCATGAGTAACTGTTGAATATCATATAGATAGAGACGTGACGTCACCTCCCTCAATAACCATCACTGTGTAAGCGTGCGAGAGAGATACAAAGATGTTTCCACCCCGATTCCACTATTGCTTATAACAAGATATACAAAATACTACGTGCGGGCTCACTTTTGAAGTATGATCGATACTGATTTCATAATAAGGTATCTTTTATTTATTTATTATTGCGTGTTATAATATTGTTCAAATTCGATGAAACTCAACTACACAATTCACCTTAACCCGTCGGAGGCGGTACATATATATGTTACATAAGCGTATGGGCCACCGGAGGCCGAGCCGCCCGTGACTATTTTGTTATGAAGAACAAGTCATCAGTATGGTGGCAAGGGTTGACATGCACTCCGCACTTAGAAAGCATGATATTGATTCTGTTTGTCAGTTCAAAACGAGTGTGTAACTCACCATAAAATAATACAATATAAACATAAAAAGAATGGCATCAATGGTTTTCCATAAGGATTCCAGAAGGTAGTGACGCGTCCGCGTTGCGAGTTCATATGGTTATAATGAAAAAAGACCCAGCAACACCGCTCTGGAATTACATAAGTTAGGTATTGAATGTTTAGCAGTGGATGCTGATGATGATGAAGTATTGAATACTCTATCGCCCGAATGGTCAAACGCTTCTCAACTTTAACGGCTTCTTACATTGATTTTCGCCATACAATTTTGACAGATAAGGCGGCCTTAAACGACATAAGGCGACCTTAATTGAATGAACATTCGGCGGTATGTTTTCTTACCTCAAATTTCAAACTGAAATATTATACATAATTTGGCGAAATATATGGGTAAGCTTTAGTACTTATGACGTACGTACAGTCAAATGCTCCACAAACAAACCATTTGACATTTTAACTCAATATTTGTCGCATTAACCACACGTAAGTTCACGTTTCAGACTCAACGCTACCATCTCAAACATAGCTTAAATCAAATAAATCTCTAGTTTGAACAGAGAAATGTGAGGTCCTATTTAGTTTACGTTTGAAAATCAAATAACCTTAGTACAGTGATATTTTTAGCGCAGAGATTGCTAATTAAATTCCAAGGCTTGTCTCTTATTTGTTTTTTGAAACGGAGTAATCTGAAACAAATGCCGCCTCCTTAGATTTGTCAAAGGAACTAATTGCAGTTTAGTACTGCTCCCCTTACTTATAAAAACTTTTACGAGGTCCTTATCTTCAATCTTTAATACATAAACATAAGCTCACGCCTGTATCCCCGAAGGGGTAGGCAGAGGCTTACTAGCGAACTAGAACACCCACATTTCGCCGAGCTTAGTTCCGTCCCAGATGTGATAGGGGCGAGCCTATCGCCATATCGGGCACAAATTCCAGACTCCGGGCTGATATGGAAAAATCTAATATCAGTTTACCCGACCCGGGGATCGAACCCGAGACCTCAGAACCGTAGTCGTACCGAAATACCACCACGCCACCGAGGCAGTCCGAACAATAAAGAACAACAAGAACGAATGAAATGGAATTCTATTTATTATTCCAAGCAATTTGAGGAAACAATGTGTTCCGATATTCAGATTGCGTTATTCGGCTTCATGTTGAACAATAAAATGATTATATTAAAAACATTTTTAGTATATAACTATATATTTTATTGAATTAAGTATTAACTGACATGAAAACCGAAGGATCGAAGTTTTCACGAATTATCTTTGCTATGATTTAACGAATTTAATTAAATAAAGAGTTAAAATTGTATATTTTTTATCCGAGCACAGCAAAGTGACTACATCAACAACATGACACTACACATTACACAACGCGATGGTAAGCGAAGTGTGGTCCAAAAAGCAAAGACAAAAAATGATTTTATCCGTCGTCACCAGAATCATGCTAGCCTACATAATCGCTTTTTCAAACTTCGGGAATAACCCGAGACTTTTCGATCTAACCCTTCCTACGCTACCACTGGACTTAGAAGGCGAAAAAATTAAACGGAATAATTAAACTAATACGAGCATTTAATTAAAATTAATATTAATTAACGCACCAGTCACGATTTCAAACGCGGAAGTCATACTTTGACAGCGCGCATCGTCTCATTATTGATTCATAAGATAGTGAGAGCTACTACCGAATGACCTATTACTGGCGCCCAACTTACGAGTTTAAGCAATACGCATTCTTGCATACGTACTTCTCAAGGCATATTGGGCCTTACTTAAAAAAACAGTTTAACTGAGCAATAAAAAATAAATAAATAATAATAATGAATACACCCAACAGTCACACACCTAGTCCCGACCCAACACTAGGTATAACCTGTATCGTGGGTGTCAGAGACTATGAGACTTTCGGTCACACAACACCCAGACTTGAAACAAATATCTGTGGGCCACATAAACATTTGTCTCATACCGAACCGAACCGAATAGTCTGTCCTTTTTAGTTTCAAACATGCGACACGAGGAAAAAGGTGACAGCCTATTCTTAGCCATTTGCTCAGCTAAACTGGTTTTATAAGTAAGGTCCATTATGTATCAACAGTTATGATTACTTGAAGCTGTTACGCAAATGTGAACATAATTTTGTGTATCATTGACATACAAGTAAAAATAGTTTACGTCTATTAAGTATTTCATAAGTCGTAGTCAGCGTCTTCCGGCTTGCAAAGTTGACAAACATTTGCAGATTAATTAAGTATTTCATTAATCATGTATCACATATATAATTATAATTACAATGCCAGTATTTTAGTTAAAATACATCTGCAATCCTTTCATGTATGTAGCAATAATAGTTTCTGAGCAAAAAGCGTTTTAATTTCGATAGCAACGGATCACAATTTATATCGCAAAAACGTATAGTTATTTCAGCACTAATACTACTTTAATTGCTCCGATTTCAATCAGCAGATTCTTTTGCATATTAACTCTAATATAATTTTAAAAAATCAAATACCTACATATACCTACAGATTAGTTATGTTATATCCGATTATGTTATGAGCGCGTTACATTACATTATCAAATTCCGTTCCACCCATTGATTCAATATTTATGTTATTATGACACAAAATTGGGTAATAATAAATTAAACGTTATGTAAAAATAGTTACAAGTAATGGAAATTCGTATAAACTGAGGCGTAAACAATGCAACAGTAGTTAATAATCAAGATGTCAATCTTAATAAAACTGTGAGCGTACTTGAGGTAATTTTATGTAAGGCGTATGTTACACATATACAGTGTGGTCCTAAATCAACGAAGTGAGTATAAAGTCAATAACGTGACGTGCGTCGTGACGCAGTGGGCGAGTAAATTGAACGAGAGTGAAGCCTTTCTCAAGTAGGTGTAGCTTTCGTCATATAACATAGCTTTTAACTAGGTTCAATTGTGTTACGTCATTGCGTAACAAAAATACTCATAATAAACGTTTTTATGCCTTTGTCATGTGGTTAAAGAGAATGAACTCGAAACGAGGCGTTTATTAGGAGTAAATTAGCTAGTAAGGAGGGTTGCGTGAATTTACACCAACCGCACAGGAATGCGAAAGCGAAGTATTCAAATTTATCATTTTTATCGAATGGGTTCTAACGCTTAGTCGATTGGTTATCGTTTTGACATAGTTATAAAAAGTAGACAATTATGAAGTCGGTTCTTACACGCAGTTATAGACCAACGGACAGACATTATTTTTTCTAATTAAGTATAGTGGGAAGGATTTTCGACGGGAAGTATGACAGGGTGGGCGTCGCTTGTTAAAATTATTGATTCTCTAGAGCTGTGTTTGTTGTTTTTAAGTGATGTGGTTTAATGGTTTAATACATCAAACATCAGTGAAGATGGACAGTGTAATGTGGAAACTTTTTAACAGGTGATTTTTGATTAGTTTTGCTTAGTGCGTTGGCTGGCTTTGTTCAGTCGATTCGCTGAGTGAAGGTCATCTGAGGGGCATTGTACTGGAAGGAATTATCGTCATAATCCCGGCAGAACCTTGAGACCATCCACATCTAGATCTTATGATCCTTGGGAAAACATAATTGCTCTATTTACCTTGACATTGGCTAAATCATCGCATATGCGTGGAAGCTATTATTTTTAAAAGAAGAAGTTACAGTCCATATATGATATAGGTTATTTTTATCCTGGAAAAAGATTTCCACTCGGTTGAGGCAGTGACTGTTAAAAATAGATTTTTTATAGATATGTTAACGATAACTACCGTTCATGATACGTCTAACTAGCGTTACAAGTGGTCGCGTGCCGCGGCCCGCGAACCGTCCATCGCCAGGTGTGTGAAGACGCGCCGCGCTGGGTGATTAAGTGAAATTATTCAAAAGCCGACGCGTTATGCAAGCCTTACTCTTTCGGATAAAGCGTGTGTACATTACTATGCATTCGTTTCATTTTCGATGTGATTTCGCGTATTCACGTGATTTCGATTTCATCATAACACCGTATCGGACCGCTACACTTTTTAAAAACTTCTAAAATATGTTACGATTAAATTTTATACAGCGACAGCGTGTGATACGTATAAACACGATAAAGGCTAACAGGAAGATTAGAGATAGTAGGTGAAGTATTTCGAAGTTAGATAGAGAGTGGAATACTCTGGGAGGGAACAGCAAAACAAGAGTCTATGAAAGACGAACTGACCTTATAATCTTACCTGGATGTTACTAAGACTTACGAACGTCGGTATGATTTAATTATACCTAATGCGCACGGATGTAAAGAAAAAGGACATCATCTTGCCTATAATTAAACGGACGCCACAGAGAAGCTACGCACACAAACGTCCCTATACAAAAGTGCCTTACGCACACACACGCCATTACGTGTCGATAGATAGAATGGGCCGAGAGCTCTGCATTGCTTTTAATGTTCCTAGCGGTCAGTCCATCCTTTTTTACGTCCATGCTAATGCGATATAATCAGACGATCATATTGCATACTGTAACTGCATTTACTTTAACATTGCATAATAAGCTTCTCAGGCATTATACATATACATAGATAATATTATTATATCTTATGGATCAAAAACATAAAAGCGCTGGACGTTCTGGGAGCAGATATGAGAGCCAAAGGTTTCTGTGAAGAATGCTCAAAACTGGACGAAGTTTTGACTAAGGAAGCGTTTAAGTAGGATAGCGGACCTAGGCATTGGATAGCGACAGTGGTATGCAGTCTATATAGACAAAGAGACACTGTCTACCCTGTCAATTTTCTATTTACATGAATGATAAATCATAAACAAAAAATCATGACAAGAACAAATTTGTAAAATAACAGCGCTCTGCTTATATTTTAATTCAACATGAGGATGTTGATGAGAGTGATGATGATGTAAGAGCTGAAGAAAATAATTTCACCAGTTTTTTTGTCTACCCTGATCGAAATGTCTGTGCACATCACTGGAAAATGGAATGAAAATCACATGCCTGGCAGAAAAATATTAAACCATAAAATTAATTAAGTTACATAATATTTGTTCTATTTTTAACATAATATTATTATCACCAAAATAGTCCATCGTTTTGAAAACAATGGAGCAGAATAAACTGACAACAATTTCTCTTTGCGGAATCGTTTCGAGTTCACGTGGTAGGTCAAGGTGAATTACTCGTACTACTTTACTCACTTGTGTTGACGAACTCTTTTAACAACGTTAGAATACGTGAATGAATATAGTAACCATAATCAGCCATAGCTCAATGGTGTGCATTGGGAGAGGCCTATGTCCAGCAGTGGACGAGTATAGGTTGATAATGATGATGGTGATGATGAATCAGCCATAGGACGTCCATTGCTAGACATAGGCCTCTCCCAAAGAGGAAATAGAGTAGAGAGTACTTCATTATCATCAGCCACAGGACGTCCAATGCTGGACATAGGCCTCCCCAAAGATTTCTAGATCGACCTGTTGGAAGTAGCCTGCATCCAGCGACTTCCTGCGACCTTTACTTTAGAGGGTACTTATTGAGTATTTATTACAATAATACAAACAAAATGAAAATGATAAGATTAAAACTAAATAAATAACAACCCAACACTCTTGGACCGGGTGGTCCTGGTTTCGATTACCAGATGGGCAAAGCGGATTTTCTAATTTGCCCGGAACTGGATCCCTCAGAGAGGGTTCACGTCATGCAGGCAGCCGGTCGTAAAAACTAAGCCAAATCCTTCTTGCAACATGCTTGAAGAAATGTGTTGCGCCTACCCCACATTAAGGTGGGATAAGGACAGGTAGTAAAGAAAATAAATAACACCCCAACAGTCACAGTAAGATACGAGTCTTGTGTCGTGGGTATCACAAACTACAAGAGGCTTTTGGTCATACAAAACCCAGACCCGAAACAATATCTATACATCATATAAACATTTGTCGCGGTGCGGGAATCGAACCCGCGGTCTGAGGCCTCTCGCTTGACACCTGTGATACTACTATAACTCGCCCACAGCGCCACGGAGGCTATGATTGTTGATATAGGAGCACTTAGGGTCATTTGCAGCTCCGCGATAAATCTCTATTTATCTCAAATTATGGATTAGTAATCGCGCTGCAAGTAGCACTTATAGTGTGAACATAAATTACAAAAGAAAGCTGCAATTTCAACTTTACCTCCTAGAACATAAAATGCAGGCTTTACATATGTTTAGGTTACACATAAGTGCATAACTCCATCGTTACATAAACTATCCGGTGGTTATGAAATATAGAGTATTATATCACACTAGTTTTAGCCCGTGACTGTTCGCTTGAAAATTTACTTTCCAGAATAAAAGGTATCTAGTATATGCGTTAATCCAGGACGACAGCTACCTCCATACCATATTCAATCAAAATTCGTCCGGTTTGAACGTGACGAAGTAACAAACACACTCACAAACTTTCACCCTTATAATATTAGTATGACTACCCGTTTGTTAGAGTAGGTCAACAATAAAGATATATCCAATCATTTATCAGTGCGGCGTAATATTACGAGTATTAGAGGTACAATGATGTTCATCATCATTATCATCATCAGCCACAGGACGTCCACTGCTGGATGATACTCTAGATTTTTTCATTACATATGTTTTGAACTAAATATTAATATACTCATAAATTGATACGTTCATATAGTTAGTTCTCATAGTTGATGATGATGATTTCGATCAATTCTCTCTTTAGAAAGAAACTTAAGAAGAAGAACATGAAGGCTTTTAATATCAATACTTTTATAACGCAAGTAGAGTTCAGTCAGTCAAGGCTTCGAGTCAATCACAATTCTAAATGCAATGATACTTTCTAGATGCATTCCCTTTTTATGCAGCGAACATATTTTATAGCTTTTAAATCTGAAATAAGATTCTAAAGAAACTGACAGAGAACTGTATTGAATTTGAGGCTCATAAATGTCAACAAAGGACGAGCTAAGAGCATGCTAAATTAGGTGCTATTTTGTTCTTTATTCTAGAACATCTAGTCCGTGAAGACAAAGATAATACTATAAAGCATTATTTCCATGACCCTAGTTTATCCTGTGTTAAGATTTCTAAGAACGCGATGTCGCGTCGCTTCAAGCGTAAGGCGTCGCTTACGAGGTTTGCATATAAATTGAAGTATAGTGCTTAAATATTTTTCACCAAGGTTTATTGTTGTATTGGAAAAGGGCTTATTTATGCAACATCATGGGCTTTCATACTGAATATGTATGCACGGTTCTTGTGCTGTTAATTTCGATAAATTATTTACAATGTACAACAGGCGTCAGATGTAGAAATAGAAATATCGCTAGAGAAGTAGGACACGATTTTCGACGAAGTTATCTGCAAAAATCTATCGGCATAAAAAAGCATAAATGATGATAACCTTATTAGTTTTCCCATATAATTATTGTTTTATTCTTATTTTGAGTGAAATTATGAATTCTTATCTAACCTGTGGCATGATTCTCTTAGAACGATTTGCGGCACTTAGATAAATCTCGATTTATTCCAAATCTCGATTTAAATATAGAAATGAGCTGTAAGACGAAATCGAGTATTTGTCTAACTCTAGATTAGTAATAGAGCTATATATAAAGATGGAGATTATTTTTAACACAGGTTAATTTTTACCTCATCGCATTTATGATAATCGCAAATTTAAAAACTTAACAGACCGACTTTGAATCCCATGGTGACCAAATTTATATGGGACCATCCTTGAAATAATCTCTATCGAACACAAAAAGAATTTTGAAGATCGGCCCACATTTGGCGGAGATGTCGCGTAACATACATAAAAAAAATACAGACGCATTGAGGACCTCCTCCTTTTTGGAAGTTCATATTTTCGTTAAGTCTACATGGTGTGGGTTCAATTTGTGCCTGATATGGCGATAGGCTCGCCCCCTATCACATCTGGAACGGAACTAAGCTCGGCGAAATGTGGGTGTTCTAGTTCTCTAGTGCGCCTCTGCCTACCCCTTCGGGGATACAGGCGTGAGCTTATGTTATGTAATGTTCAAAACACTTCGCATTGGCATTTCTAAGGAACCAGCTGCATAATAAATTATAAAATAAAATCGCCTCGCCCGCCTTCGTTTCGTTGTTTAACAAGGCCTCTTAAGTCGGAGGGGTCGTGGCCAGAAGCTAGTAAAAGAAGAAAATAATGGGCTTCCAATGTTCACGACATCGATCGACTAAAAGCAATAAAAATAAAAGCAATCGATGTGTAATAAAAGCAAGGTGAGGATTAAAGCGTTTTATAACTAATTGAATAGTAACGATGCGGAGTCAAATCTGGCGTTACAATCGATTGCTTATACAATCGAGTTTAGAAAGCATCGCAGCAGGTAATATGAATGGTTTGAGTGAAAATGCAAATGATGAGTTACTTAGGGTTGCCTCGTTTCGAAATTGATTTTAGAACAGTTATTAACCTTATTATAATTAAGTCTTAGTACGGACCATTCTTCGGTTTCTGTGATCTGTTCCACTGAGTGTTGACTCAGTCTTAGACTAATGACTTAGTGGAACTGATCACAGACTTATGTCCATTGTGTAAGGTTATATTTGATCTTGATCGATGGTCGTGACATTTAAAACCTCTTTACTATTAAGATTGAAATCTGTTTAATGCAGAACTCATTTGGTATTATAACTATATAACTATCTTATCAGTTGAGCACTCACCTTTTAAATCTGATATATGCCAGCGTAAACTAAAATAATAGAATTATATTTGACAGTCTCCAGGGCGCAGCGGGCGAGTAGCTGGCTGTGAAAGGAGAGGCCGCGGGTTCGATTTCCACACCTAAACAAATGTTTGTGTGGTCTACAGATATTTGTTTTGGGTCTAGGTGCTGTGAGACCGAAAGTCTCTCCTAGTTTCTGATGCCCATGATGCAGGTTATACGTAATGTGGAGTTAAAACTACGTATGTGACTGTTGGGTGTGTTTATTTATTTATATATTCGACCAAAAAAACTCTCTTTCTCTTATAACATTTTCTTTTAAAACAATAATTACCAACATACAGCTGCATCTCCTGTTTCATATTTTCTCGAAACATAAAACAAAAACACATACGCAAAACAACGATTTTAGCTGTCTCCTGTAGGCCGAGCACGAAACACTAATGTAAATGTAAACTCGCTGCGCACTGATGACATTTGATTATTTTTCATACAAATTTCATAGACGCGCATCGAGCACGAATAAATTTACGGTTGTCAGAAATTTTCCTGCTCGGGTTGCTGCTCGTAGAACAATAAACCATAGATAACACAAAACATGTTTCGTGTACGTGTTTTGTGTAATGTTTTAGTGCAGGAGACGCGGCTTAATATCGACCATAATATGTATTCCGATAACCCAACGAAGTAGATATACATACTCAACTATATTTATAATTTACGCTTGAACCAAGACTCAAGAGCGTCGTGCGTTTGACAGCTCTTACGCTTTTTACCGCGATGTGCAGCTTTTTACATAGCCTTTGAATATTTCTTTCTCCCTGCCCTTATCCCACCTTAATGTAGGGTCGGCGCAACACACTTTTTCAAGCATGTTGCAGAGAGGATTTGGCTTAGTTTTTACGACCGGCCGCCTGCTCGACGTCAACTCCCTATAAGGGATCCAATCCCAGGCAAATTAAGTTAGAAAATTTGATTTGCCCGACCTGGGAATCGAATCCAGGACCTCCCGGTCCACAGCCCATACATGCTGCCTTTAGACCAAGGAGGCGACTATACATAGTCTTTGAATATACGTATAATAAAACCGGCCAAGTGTATGCTGCATATCCGACCATGAATAGTACAGGGTTCTGATGTAAGGGTTGCTACTTAAATACATATAATTTTATTAGACATAATTATAACTATATGGTCCGTTGTCGCCTCCTTGGTCTAGTGGCAGCATGTATGGGCTTTGGATCGGGAGATCCTGGGTTCGATTCCCAGGTCGGGAAAAGCAAATTTTCTAATTTAATTTTCCCGGGACTGGATCCCTTATAGGGGGTTGACGTCAGGCAGGCGGCCGGTCGTAAAATCTAAGCCAAATCTTCTCTGCAACATGCTTGAAAAGGTGTTGCGCCGATCCCACATTAGGGTGGGATAAGAGCAGGTAGAAAAAAAATAACTATATTGTCCATAAACTCATATTTACTGCCTGTTTTACATAACTAACTACATCATTTAAGTAGAATGACTTATCCAACGATACTCCACACCATAGGTTAGTCCATAAAAATAAATTAGATCTCACGTTACATGTACCGACTTCCAAAAACGAGGAGGTCCTCAATTCGTCTGTATTTATGTATGTTAAGCGATATCTCCGCCAAATGTGGACCGATTTAAAAAAAAATGTGTTCGATAGAGCTTCTTTCAAGGGTGTTCCCATATAAATTTGGTTACGATCGGATTTGAAGTCGATCCGTTAAGTTTTTAAACTTGTGATTATTATATAACCGTTTTCTCAGCGTGGTTGATATGTATAGTCATGTTAAATTACAGCTCTCTAATAATAATAGCCTCTGAAATAACAGACAGACAGATGGACGGACATGGCGAAACTATAAGGATTCCTTTTTTGCCATTTTACTTCGGAACCCTAAAAATGAGTGGGCGGTATATAATTGAAAGTTTATACAAAGATTCATCAAACTTTGGCAAAGTAGGCAAGCGTGAAGCTGTTTTGGTTATTGTATTGGGGCAAAGGACACTTTTGTACATGCGCGTTTGTGTGCGTGGATTCTCTGTGGCGTCCGTTTAATTATATGCGAGATGGCGTCCTTCTTTTTCATTACGTCTGTGAATATTACATATTTGAGTAATTGCATTAAATAATACCTAGGAATTTGCAATTTGGATGTTAAACGGGTAATTACACAGTCAAATAATTACCAAATCAGATTATGTTGGAAATACCGACGTGTCAGTGTGGATATTTAGTGCATTTAGAATGTGGAGCATGAGCACACGTAATGATGTAACCGTAGCGCGTTACACACGCATGCGCATTATGCCGCAATGCAAATTATCCGAATTAGGCATTATATTTTTTAATACGTTGCACATTTCTTGTCTTATCCCAATCATGATGTTGGCTAATTGCTAAACATTTCAAACTCATAACTGTGGCGACCATTCATAAACTATGTTTATCGATGGTCGTTGGTTTTTTTGGACTGCACTACGCTTACCATCGGGTGTAGTGTAGTCACTTTGCCGAGCTCGGATAAAAAAAAAACATATGATAGAAAAGTTTCGGCTTAATGCGACTTGCAACGCTGCATGCTTGCATTACTAATCTAATGTTACACCTTATCTCGATTTATGTTACAGCTCACTCCTATATTAAAATCAAGATTTGAGATAGAGATTTATCGGGGACCTGAAGAGGCCCTTTTTATTTAGCTCTGCTGCACGCCTGACGTCAACCCATTATGGAGGATCTAGCCCCTCGCAAAAATACGCGTTTCCCGACTAAGAATTCGAACTTAGAAACTCTTAGTTGATAACCCATATATGCAGCCACCAGACCAAGTAATGATAAAGAGTTGAACTCAAAGTTGAACATAATTGCCGCATTACGTAGGCACATTATGTTCACAAAATTGTTGTACACCGTCACGTAACATTTAGTCACCGAAATTATCTTGAAAAACTTTTGATCCCGGATCAACACGGCAATAATCTTGTTGTGCACCAAGGGATCGTGTATAGAAAGTTAGGGAAAGTAATTTGAGATTAACGTCCTTGATATCGCCTTGTCACTAGCTTAGCACCCGGTCAGCACAAAAGTGTCTATAGGCGAGGCGATGCTGGTCTGGTGGTGAGATGAGGTGTTACAATGGACAACGACCTTAAAACCTTGTAAATGCTCGCAATACAATGTTCTCATGTAAAATAATTCATAATAACATTAATGTAAGTATAATATAATTAAAATATTATAATCATAAAATCTATACTTATAATATTATAAAGCTGAAGAGTTTGTTTGTTTGTTTGATTGAACGCGCTAATCTCAGGAACTACTGGTTTGAATTGAAAAAATATTTTTGTGTTGGATAGCCCATTTATCGAGGTTGGCTATAGGCTATATAATCACGCTATTACCAATAGGAGCGGAACAGAAATGAAAAATTTTGCAAAATTGGGAATATTTATATCTCAGACAAACTACTGGTTCGATTTGAAAAAAATTTTTTGTGTTGGTTAGCCCAATTATCGAGGGTGGCTATAGGCTATATAACATCACGCTATGACCAATAGGAGCGGAGCAGAAATGAAAAATGTTTTAAAGCGGGGAAGTTGATATCTCGGAAACTACTGGTTCGATGTGAAAAATTATTTTAGTGTTGACCGACAGGATGAATGAATGATGGGGTGACTAAGGGATGACTGACGGAGTGACTGATGGGGTGACTGCCGGGGTGACAGACGGGTTACAAACGTAGTGACAGACGGGTGACAGGCTGGCTGACCGACGGGGTGACAGACGGGTGACATGCGGGGTGACAGGCGGGTGACAGACGGGGTGACAGATGGGGTGACAGACAGGGTGACAGAAGGGGTGACAGATGGGGTGACAGACAGGGTGACAGATGGGGTGGCAGACAGGTGACAGACGCGTGACAGACGGGTGACAGGCGGGTGACAGGCGGGTGACAGACGAGGTGACAGGCGAGGTTGCAGACGGGTGACAGACGGGGTGACAGACGGGGTGACAGGTGGAGTGACAGGTGGAGTGACAGGCGGGGTGACAGGCGGAGTGACAGATGGGGTGATAGACGGGGTGATAGACAGGTGACAGACGGGGTGACAGACGGGGTGACAGGCGGGGTGACAGGCGGGGTGACAGACGGGGTGACAGACGGGGTGACAGACAGGGTGACAGACAGGGTGACTGATGGGGTGACAGACGGGGTGACAGACAGGGTGACAGACAGGGTGACTGATGGGGTGACTGTCGGGGTGACAGACGGGTTACAGACGGGGTGACAGACGGGTGACAGGCTGGGTGACAGATGGGGTGACAGGCGGAGTGACCGACGGGGTGACAGACGGGGTGACAGACAGGGTGACAGATGAGGTGACAGGCAGGGTGACAGACAGGGTGACTGATGGGGTGTCAGCCGATGTGACAGACGGATTACAGACGGGGTGACAGACGGGTGACAGGCGGGGTGACAGACGGGGTGACAGACGGGGTGACAGACAGGGTGATAGACGGGGTGACAGACAGGGTGACTGACGGGGTGAAAGGCTGGGTGACAGATGGGGTGACAGACGAGTTGACAGACGGGGTGACAGGCGGGGTGACAGGCGGGGTGACAGACGGGTGACAGACGGGGTGATTGATGGAACCGCACCGAAGTCACGTACTCTCTCTCGAAGTTTAGTAGAGCATGTCATTACCTTTTTAGAATTATTGTGCTATAGGTGCCTACGACTCACTCTTTCAACCCTCTCTTTCATACGCAGACGAAGTTGCGCGGGTCAGCTAGTAAGAAATAAATTGAAATTAATGAATAGATCTCAATATTGCCATAAAATTATTAATGACAGGTGTAAAAGAAATCAATAATATTCTCATGTGTGACAGGACGATGTTAACCTGATAATCCACCACGCCGCACTGTAATTAAAAAACCGGTCAACCGGAACGCGCTCTTACGATTGTCCGGTTAACCGTGATACACACGAGGAGATATGATCGCTAACAAAAATAATTATACAAATCGATTTGTATAATTATTTTTGTGAGCGATCATATTTGTTAGGTTGGAACATTAAAACAAATAATTAATGCCTTCCAAGTCATCATGTGTATGGATTTTTATTTCAGTTTATTATAGTTTATTATACATAAAATTGGAGGTATTTATTTGTAAAAATAAACTCTCACCTATTTACCAATAAAGTCTCTATTTATAGCTTTAATATTACTTTATTTAAAATTGTTTATCTATCCACTATGTCGCAGCAATCGTTTAAAATATTCTTTTTTAGATTTACTAATACACTCCGCTGGCTCAGCGATCCAAAGCCTCTGTATGTATGTTACGCGATATCTCCGCCAAATGTGGACCGATTTTCAAAATTCTTTTTGTGTTCGATAGACCTTATTTTAAGGGTGGTCCCATATAAATTTGGTCACGATAGGTTAATTGGAAGTCGGTCAGTTAAGTTTTTAAACTTGTGATTATTTAGATAACAAATATAAAGGTATTTGCTATAAAACCTTTTATTAAATCAATTAAGTCTTCTTTGGACGCTTATTTCAGCATGACTACCTACGCCGATGGTTCATTCGGTCTGTAGTTTCTATTTCACTCGGAAATATCGATCTTTATCTTACTACATATTAGAGCGTATATGTCTTATTATTTTATACTAGCTCGCAAATGGATCCTTAGAGGACGACATTCTATTTAAAAATGTAACATGCAATGCTAAGTGTTGAAGTGAAACAACATTTTCTAGGAAGTTCTCAAATCCAAAAGCAATTTGGTAGAACTGGAAAAACGTTGGAATGCTACAAAACGTACTAATTAACTTCTGAAATCGTACTAACTTGTGCCAACATTTTCTCAAAGGTCAAAGTAATCTGTGACTTGCGCATACTTCGCCGATTATACTAGAAAACAAAAGTGTATAAGATTGTTTGCTAGTATTCCAGCATTTGTACGTCGTTGCAAGGGCAATACTGCGATCCGACCCTGAGCTATTCAAACCCGGGAGAATTGCATGATTGCTATTTGCATGCAATCTGAGGGACCATATTGGACGTAGGTACCTTAGGATTATATTTGCACTGACAATGCTTTCCTGCCGTATCGAACATTGATGGAAATTAGATGAATTTTCTGACGCTCAGCGAAATTACAACATAATTGGTTTTGCATATTGGACCTTATTTACAAAACATTTTAGCTGAGCAAATGATTTAGAATAGTCTATCACTTTTTTCCTTGTGTCACATTGTTTGAAAATAAAAGAGACAGACTATTATTAACTATTTGTTCAGTTAAAATGTTTTTTATAAGTAAGGCTCATTGAGTTTGCGGTGCTTAACTAAAACAACAGTTTGTCTGTTTCAAATTACATAAGGAGAATATAGAGATTTATAAATTTAATTTAATGACGGAATTGTGTAAAAGCTCATGTCTGTATTCCCGAAGGGGTAAGCAGAGTCGCAATAACGAACTAGAACACCTACATTTCGCCGAGCCTAGTTCCGTCAAAGATGTCATAGGGGATTCTATCGCCATATAAGATACGAATTCCAGACTAAGCAGTTACTGAATTGGAAAACCCGATATCACTTTGTCCGACCTGCGGATCGAACCCGAGACCTCAAGACGGTAGTTGTATCGAAGTACACGACACCGAAGTACAATTACGCCACCAAGGCAGTGTAAATAGCAACAGTCAAATTAAATTTCAATTCATTATTTTGTTATGGTTTTGCTGTAATCACATATATACAAGTACCGAAAAACCTTTTTTTATATTACACGAAGACTAATAGTACAATCAAGGACGTAGAAAAAGATGGACGGAGGACATTCGATCAGTTGCCGCCATTACGTGTTGATAGATCGAATCAGCCGAAAACCCTACTTTACTTTCAATATTCCTAGCGCTCCATCCATCTTTTTTTACGTCCGTAAGTACAATATGTGTTTTCACTTACTCATGAAAGCTCGTCGCATCACTCGCACCTCAGAATGTGCAAATTGAATTTAAATTAACTTTTATTTGTATTATATCATATATGTACCTTAACTTTCTATTCGACGACGTTCAAACGTTTCAATCAAATGGCCTTTGAAAGTAAATTATATTTAATATTAAATATAATTAATCCTCTTATTCAATTGATAAATACCAAGAATTGTAACTTTGAATGATTGAATATTATGAAATAATATTACATTCGTATTTTTTCCAGCAAAGAAGCCGAGTCGTTTATATGATCACAGTTAGTTTGGAAATCGAAAATCATTTTCCAAGAATCGTATTTTTACTTTGAAGCAAAGCAAATATAAATGATCTTTATTATGCTAATGAATATCTGACGGTATTTGGTGTCTTGATTTTCACGGTTTTACTGCTGAACTAATTATGTTTTTTTGTAGGGACATTATGAATTCATATGTACGAGTTCATTATAATGTTGACCTTCAGTGTGTGTATTGTGTGGCCCACAGATATTTGTTTCAAGTCTGGGTGTTGTGAGACCGAAAGTCTCTCATAGTCTGACACCCACGATACAGGTTATACCTAGTGTGGGGTCAGGACTATGGTGTGTTTTTATTTACTTATTTATTCAATAGGGACTAACTCAATCATTGCTAGAATTATTCCAGATTATTATTATTATTCTCTGCCATAAAAACATTTGGTTACTGTACTGTTACTGCATAGTCTGGTAGTACCAAAGTACGACTTGTTTTAATGAACCGTGGCGAGTTTTTCATCATAATTATGTATTCAGTGAATACAACTTATGTACCATTCATCTAGCTTGATTTCAACTCTATGTTATACTCAGAAGAAGTCGTATTTCAACCCCAAAACAATGCTTAAGTGCTTACTTGGTTGAATATTTAAGTTTTACTTTATCGACTGACTTCCAAAAAGGAAAAGGTCCTCAATTCGTTTGTATTGTTTACATATGATACGCAATGTCTCCGCCAAATATGGATCGATTTTCATGATTATTTAATTTAATTTTAAGAGTGGTCCCGTATAAATTTGGTCAGGATATGATTAATTTTGGAGTCGGTTTGTTTTTTTAAATATACTCAATATAAGTAGTTTAATAATGTTTGTTAGAAACGAATCATAAAACTGAATTTAGCTCATTCATCATGTTTAGTCTGAAAGGGCAAATTAGAATTAAAAAGGTCTAAGACCGACGAAACATTCCGATGTAATTGGTTAGGCAAAGTACAAAACGACGATTAAATATTCGGTCAAGATAAATGCATATCGCTGCTTCTAATACGATGAACTGAATTAACAAAGGCTTCCTGATTAATTAGAGTCAGTCATTATGGAAACTTCCAGGTCATTTATTGGTCATCATCAGCCATAGGACGTCCACTGCTGAACATAGGCCTCCCCCAAAGATTTCCAGATCGACCTGTATTGTATTCATTTATTGTATTACCTCTGCATATATCATTGATATCTTCATTAATTAGCAGGCAGATTAGCAGAATCATATTATGCTGAATGTTGAACTGAGTTGCACGAGCACATGGTGATGATAAGCATTCGGTAGTAAAAACCAAGTCGAATCCTTCCTGTAACATGCTTGAAAAAGTGTATTGCGCTGATCCTACATTGAGGTGGGATAAGAATGAAAGCACAACACAACAAACAACACACCTTTTCAAGCATGTTGCAGAAATGATTCAGCTTATTTTTTACGACCGGTCGCCTGCCTGACGTCAACCCCTTCTAAGGGGATCCAGTCCCGGACAAATTAAATTAGAAAATTTGCTTTGCTCGATCTGGGAATCGAACCCAGGACCTCCCGGTCCACAGCCCATAGGTACAAACTGCCACTAGACATAGGAGGCGACAGTGGGAGTACCTATATGAGTTATATTTATATGTGCGTACGCCGTTAATAATTCCCTTCGAAGGTAAATAGGTCATATAAATAAAATCCTCTGTATCGAGTAATCGATACGCCTCCTTGATCTAGTGACAGTGTATATGGGCTGTGAACCGGGAGGTCCTGGATTCGATTCCCAATTCGGGCCTGATGATTTTCTAACACTACTTTCCCGGGATTGAATCCCCCAGATGGAGGATGACATTAGGCAGGCCGCCGGTTATGAAAAATAAGCCAAACCCATAAAAAACTGTGTTGCGCCGTCTCCACATTAAGTGGGTAAGTCAGGTATTATGTGGTCATTTTGCTGTGCTTGGATAAAAAAAGACCGGCCAAGTGCGAGTCGGACGCGCGCACCGAGGGTTCCGTACAAACCTGTAGGTATATAATGAATTTCGCAATTTTTCCTTTATCTATGCTATAAGACGTTGCTTCGTACTAAATTTCAAGATTCCGAGTTCACGGGAAGTACCCAGCGGCCTGAGCAGGAAAATTTCTGACAGCCGTAAATGTATTCCAACTCGATGCGCGTCTATGAAATTTGTATGAAATATTAACCAAACGTCATCAGTGCGCAGCGAACTCGAATACATTTACATTTAGTTTTTCGTTTTCGGGCTACTGTAGGTTTTAATTCCCTTGCAAGTGTCGAAAATTTGCGGCATAAACGACTGTATCTTTTGATTGCGTTGGCTTAAAAGTCTGATTATTTGAAATTGGTTGAAAATAATAATAAATTCTATAATGACCAAGAGTGGGGGCGTAGTGGAGATATCTTGCTATCACTTTCCAACGCACGTACCGTACGTGACCGTGGCGTGATCATACTGATACTTATCTGTTCCGTAGTTTAAACCTTACACCAAACTTCAAAGGATTGTAACTTTTTTATTTTTCAAAATATTTCAATATTTATTTCTGTGTTCCGTTTTAGATGACGTTTTCTTATAAAATCAATTTTAAAAAAATATTCATGTTCCCAATAAATTGCCGTTCAATAAATATACAATTGAACACAATATACCTTTGGTATTCAAAGCATGTATCAGGCTTCCCTTTCATTAAATTTACTTATTACTGTACTGTGGAGCAATTCATGGAATTAAACGCTATTAAACCATCAAAGCAATCCTACAACGCTTAAGGATAATTGCTGAACTCTAATGCTTTATTAAGATGTCTAAGAGCCGAGGTAATGCTGGAAACGGTGCAGAAAGGGTCAGTGGTTGGCCAACATGGTCTATAATGTAATAATATATATTTCATGAAGGTGAAAATAATACATTATATTAGATAGCCTACCTGCGGGTTTAGACAAGTGGCTTATGCGCTAATCGAATAGAATAGTCGAATAGAATAAATGTATGGGAATGACATAAGACTACGCTACATGCGGCGTACTCTTATGTCATTTCCATACATTAATTCTATTTGACTTTTATTTTCTTTATTTCTATTAGTCCTGACCCCACCCACACTAGGTATAATAACCTGTATCGTGGGTGTCAGAGACTATGAGAGACTTTCGGTCTCACAACGCCCAGACTTGAAACAAATATCTGTGGGCCACACAAACATTTGTCTCAATGCGGGAATCGAACCCGCGGCCTCTCGCTTCACAGCCGGCTATTCGCCCGCCACGCGCCACGGTGGCTGTCACGCACGAATTATTAAATTGACATTTGAATTCGACATGCACCTCTGAGTGAATGTGTCAAAATTTATATCAATATGCATCAAGCTCGATTCGAATCCGATTACCAAAATGACTCGTGCTTGGACCTCAGAAACTTTTGTTCGACGACGTACAGCATCAGCATTACTAACTGCATATTTCCACTGATTTTCTCTTGTCATACTGTTCGGTGAAACCTCCCGCTTCCGAGACGAATACCAGATGAACTTAATAAGGCGTATTGTGAATAGGCTTATTACACCGTCCACGGTTCGTCTCATAAGTCACGTACGTTCAAATTAGGCAAATCTTGCTTTACATATTTTTTTATTTAAATTACGCGTTAAAGTTTTCGGTGAATAAGAACTTGAAACGGAGTTTCCATGTTTCATAATAAACAACCGAAATGGTCAAGATAATAACATTTAACGAGCTATCAAAATAAAACGATCGTATTGATTGGTGTCATAAACATCGTTCGCTATGCATCCTTGTCTTTAAGCGAGTAAACATATGTATTTAACGAATATTTATTAACAATAAAATATGATTTTGATTTCTAAACTTGTTAACTTTCTTTTTATGCTCAATCATGGAGTTGGCCTCAAAATAAATATTGCTCTATTAAGTTATGTTCAAAAAGGATGCTTGCAATATTTTAAAAGCCGCATTTGAAATCTGATCTATCACCATGAACTACTTCGAAGTTGTAAGAATAGGGGATATCCGACAATTTGGAACTGCCCCAATGTCGTAAGAACCTTGGCATGATTAACTAACATGAGAATAATATGGTATATATTTTAAATAGGTGTTTTTTTATTGTAAATGTTACAATTTCGACGGAAATCTCACTAATAATGATGGTATTATTTTTCGACAGACTTCCAAGAAGGAGACGGTCCTTAATTCGTCTGTATTTTTTATGTATGTTACGCGGTATCCCTGCCAAATGTGGGCTGATATACAAAATCATTTTTGTGTTCGATAGAGCTTATTTCAAGGGTGGTCCCATATAAAGGTCACGATCGGATCAAGTTGTCGACCAATAAAATTTTTAAACTTGTGATTATTTTAGTTCTAATATTGTTACTTCTTATAGAACGCAAAATACAAGTTTACCGCCAAAACTATTATACATTTTCATTATTTTCAGATTGCAGCCCCTCTTTATTTACGACTCCTATTAAAGCTAAGCTTAGAGTCGCTCAAAACACTATACGGAACTCTTTGTGGAAGTTGATTTAACAGAATGTCCATAAACACCTAATGTTCATAAATATCAGGAGTAGATTAAAATCGCGGGAAGTAATTTACGTAGTGCGGTTATACCGCGGATATGGCGCATTGCTTTCTTTTATATAATACAGGTGACTACGTGCTATGGCCGACATATCGACCGTATGCTGCCAATACCTCCTAACTAAAATTTTTACCAAAATATTGTTTTTTGCTCTATCTGTAAGTCTTAATGGAACATGATGTAAATATTTTCTTATTAGCAATATTAAACTATTGTAAAATTAATAATGTTGCATTTTGGGTGCACAAATACTATCTATATTTTTTAATATATTTAGATTTCCTTAGTTTTTATTGTATTATATAAACTTGATCTCAAAGCACTTATAAGGTATTGACGGCTTACGGTCGATATGTCTCATTACGCTTTAAAATAAAATCTTAAAAACCCACTTAAAAACTATATTAAATCTTGATGACTTCTATAAGGGAGTAAGCTCTATCGAATACATAAATAATGTTGAAAATATTGGACCTATTTTCTAGTGGACTTATTTCTCTTTCTTGCTATGAAATGAGAACATTGTTCCTTTTGAAGTCTGTTGAAAATAAAGCAACTTGGAAACTTATTTCATCTAAATTGATATAAAAGTGAAAAATGATATTAAATCGATAAAATTATATTAAATAATTCAATTTCGATAATTCAATATAAGTAAACTTCACGCTAAAGAAAATACTGGTATCCACGAACGTTGAGTGGTAGAGCGACTGTTAACAATTTTGACTACAGGACGATTGGACCAGCTCGACCAGATTACCACTGTTACAAAAATCCGATGTAAAGCGACAGGTTATTGTGCCCTTACTATGAGTTTTAAGTGGTAAAGGGTGTTTATGAACGATGAATAAAACTTTTTATACCAATTTCTGCTCTAAAAATAGGTATAACTTTCCTTTGCAAATAAACTATTTTGACTGCCTCGGTGGCGTGGTTGTATTTCGGTAGGACTACTGTCCTGAGGTCTCGGGTTAGATCCCCGGGTCGGGCAAAGTGATATTAGATTTTTCCATATCAGCCCGGAGTGTGGAATTTGTGCCCGATATGGCGATAGGCTCGCCCCTTATCACATCTCGCAAAATGTGGGTGTACTAGTTGGCTAGTGCGTCTCTGCCTACCCCTTCGTGGATATAGGCGTGAGCTTATGTATGTATGTATAAACTATTTTGAATTATTTGTATCAATGTTGATCATTAATTAAAATCGAATAGTTATATTGTTTAAGTATCTACTGTTGTTTATTACTTTTATCCTAAACTTCTCTTTAGAAGAAAGATTAAGTAAATACTCAACTATGATTAATCTGGTAGACATGAATTGTTTTTGTACTTTTTGTTATTTGTTTTTCTTTTACCTTAATTACAGAAAAACCGGGCGATTCTTGCCCATTGGATATTCATACCATTCTTTTATGGTTCTGACAATACACAAAAATATTTATTACTCTACTTTTAACGCAGTCGAATATATTGCCGCGGAGGTCTCGAGTTCGATCCCCGGGTCGGGCAAAGTGATATTGGATTCAGTATCAGCTCGGAGTCTAGAATTTATGACGATAGGCTCATCTCCTATCGCAATTGGGACGGAAACAAAGACATTCAATAGTATATAGACGGGACAACAGCACAAAACTTGTGATCCAAAATTTATGACCTAGTGGTCATAAGTCGCTCAATTAAGTAGAAATATACGCGCGCCAAGTCGGCCAGCGTAATAATATTGAGAGAATAAACTTATCTTACGTGATTCTTAACCATTCCTAAAATATTCTAGGATGTAAATTGTAATAATCGTCCTCGCATTGAAATAAGTAGTTGATGGCGGTATTACGAGAATAGTTTGAGATATTTTTTTTGTATAGAAACTTGCTTGATTGCTCTATAGTTAGTAATATATTTCTCTTTGGACGGAAATAAGCCTGGCGAAATGTGTTCTAGTTCTGCCTACCCCTTAGAGAACACATGCGTGAGCTTATGAGTGTGTTAATATCCACCCATAACGCCTCTTGTGTACAGTTTTCATCGCTAACAATAACTAGTATTATCAAGAAATAGAAGGTGTTTTCTTGCCGCTAGCTTTCACCGTGAAAACATGCTGTTAACGTGTAATCGATACTTATGTTTCAAATAACTCTTACACGAGTTATGATTGACGACTATTATTGTCCCATTATGTTACATTGATTGGTGTGTTGATCAAAAATAAGCACTTGCTGGTTCTGTGATTTAGGCGCGCGACCGATTTCGTAGTAGGTATTAGGTAAGTATTATGTTACTTCGATGACATTACATTATATTAAGTCGCCTCCAGCGGCCCGAGCAGGAAAATTTCTGAAAATCGTAAATGTTTTCGAGCTCGATGCGCACTCATGACATTTGGTTAATATTTTTGATGATTTATAATTGTCAGAAATTTCCTGCTTGGGCCGCTGGTCTAAAGGCAATATGAATGGGCTGTGGACCGGGAGGTCCTGGGTTCGATTCCCAGGTCGGGCAAAGTAAAAATTCTAATTTAATTTGCCCAAGACTGGATCCCATGTGAAAAAGTTGACGTGAGGCAGGCGGCCGGTCGTAAAAACTAATCTAAATCATTTCTGCAACATGCTTCAAAAAATGTGTTGTGCCGACCCCCACATCAAGGTGGGATAAGGGCAGGTAGAAAGAATGACAGTACATTACTATAGTGATGTTGACCTGATGGTCCAACTTCTTCTGGAATATAGATGTAACATTTTTGGGCTCATTGAAATGGATATAATAAATATATTATAAATACATATAATATGATCAGGGGTTGATAATAATTGGTCAGAAATGAGTATTAAGGAGACTTGGGAGTAAGACTTTTTGAGGGTTTTTAGTCGCGACTGTTTTCATTTATGGTTATAGTCCAAGTTATTTGTATTTACTTTGTGTTCATAAAATACGACTGACTCTGATTCTGACTCTCGACACTCGTTGCGACTTCAGTTCGACTTTACTTATAGTAGGATTGCTAATTAAACGGAGTAAACTGACATTTCGAATGTTGCCACTTTTTTATGAAATTTAAATAGTGCTGCGGTAAAAAGATCAAGATTATTTAAACATTTCAATTCAGTGAACCATTTCTTTCTTTCATTTTCTAAAGTCGGACTCAAAGTCGTAATTCCTTCCTAATGTGTGATTAGTACTGCATGCCTACTTGCATACTTGAATTATACTCATAGTAAATTACTGCATGCTAAATTATGGCATGTCTACTGGAATTATAATCATGGTTCATTATAAACAAAACTTACAAAATCTATGAATGTGCGGAATGTAATTTTTCTCAAATAATAAAAGTAATATTAATAATTTTCATCGTTATCATTTCGTGTATCTGTTGTGATTATTTACGCAAAATTATTTACACATACATTTAGTCGACGGGTTATACTGAAATTTCTAAAAATACGCAATAAAATTATAATTTTGAAAGGTAGTGCTAAGTTATTGTTTCTTTGAATGATAAAAATTGGACTAGATCAATCACTATGTTTTGAAAGTAAGCAACATTATTTTGTAAAGTGACATTTCGATCTGTCAGTTTACTCCGTTTAATTAGCAATCGTACTATAATTACTTAAAATTCCACCGAAATCGAGTTAAATAGTGCGCTAATTTTTAAGTCGAAATCGAATGGAGTGTTAAATTACTCTGCAGGATTGAAAAGTGAATAGCGAGAACAATGTTTATTACTAAAACTAAACGGACCGACTTCAAATCTGATCGCGACCAAATTTATATGGGACCACCCTTGAAATAAGAATTTTGAAAATCGGTCCACATTTGGCGGAAATATCGCGTAACATACATAAAAAAATACAGACGAATTGAGGACCTTCTCTTTTTTGGAGGTCGGTCAATAACGAATGGCGTGACTCGTGAGGCGATATGACACGCTTTGACGCGGACCATTTAAATTTCAATGTAACATAGCATGTCCCGTGTCTTCATATCGTAAGTTGAAATGAAAGTGCGGCAAATAATTATCGCATCGTCATAGTTATCGTGGTTATGATAAAATGCATAATAGTGGAATTTAAAATACAATCTGCCTCGGTGGCGTGGTGGTATTTCGGTAGGACTATGGTTCTGAGGTCTCGGGTTCGATCCCCGGGTCGGGCAAAGTGATATTGGATTTTTCCATATCAGCCCGGAGTCTGGAATTTGTGCCCGATATGGCGATAGGCTCGCCCCCTATCACATCTGGGACGGAACCTTAGTTCCGTTCCTTAGTAACCTCGGCGAAATGTGGGTGTTCTAGTTCGCTAGTGCGTCTCTGCCTCCTTTCCTTTAGGTTTCCTTTAGGTTCCTAACATCCATTAACTTATGTTGTTAGCACACTGTCGTATGAATATATTATTATTAAATACTACTTGTGAAATTATCACTAACGTTTTAATTTAAGCTACCGACGGCAGAGTTTTTTTAGTGGTAGGGGGCCACACTAGACAGTAACGTTTACGGCCCAAATGGGCCGACTCGACTGGTTCGACACCACTGTATCATAGAACAACGTTCGGCGGTGGAGATCAGTTACCATTAAGTGCCACTTCCACCAGGTCGATTTGGAAATCTTTGGGGGTGGCTTATGTCCTGTGGCTGATGATGATGATGACCCACCTGTCTGATCTTTTGCCAGTCTCAGCAACAAAAAAAGAGTTTCTCATATATATTTCTGTGGAACCTATGACCAAAATAACTTTAATATTTACTTCAGCGATTTTTAAATATGTCCTGTATTTTACCTTCTTAAACATGCATATGCTTAGCCCACAACACCAGTTTAGTAATTTGAGTTTAGTTTATTCCACGCTTATACAACTGCTTCTACATTATATAAACACTAGTGTTCAATTTAAACACTAGATACCAAACGAGTCGTCTGAGACAAGACCACGGAAGCGTTAAGTGTATTTCAACTTTTCCTTTCAACTTCTTTTTACGTACACATACACTCGCGCTATCAATAAATGACAAATTCGGAATGAATGGCTACCGGACGTAGAGGTGCGTAAATTATGTAGTTTGTGCGGAGGAAACATTAATCTCACTGCGGTCGTATTGCCTAATTAGAAACAATTGATGCAATGTCCGATAACACTGAATGATTCAAATTTAGTTATGCAATAAAAGTAGTTTATAAGTTTTCGCTTGGAGAAATCATATTTGAGCTATTTAGATTACGTTATAAAATCAGTAAAAAAGATTCTGAATATCTTAATAATCCAATTTCGGCATTGTTTTTTTCAATTTATCTTTCCTTATGACGTATATTAGCTCCAACGTCATTGCCTATATCCAATGATGTTGGAGCCGCGTATCGTTTATCAGTATGTGTTTTTTCTTTGGCTCAGAAATCTATAACCGAACGGCAATAATCTAGGCAGGTATAGAGATAGATGTAAATAGATGCGTTATGAATATGAATGCGTTATGAATGTTTATAAAGTGATATTACAAATTATAAGTAATTATTTTTGTTGCAGATCATGCGGTTGCTCATCCTCTGCGCCCTGATAGGGATGGCGTTCGCCAGAGACAACGAATGGCAGCCGATGCTATCAGAATCGCCTCTCACGTATGCCACCTACAAACCGCCAGACAGGTCGCTGGAAGCCAGGTGTGTATGTTAAAAGTCTATAGGCAGAATATAACTTTATCAATTAATATTATAACAATATTTCGGACTAATATGAAGAAAAAAAAATTATAATAGGTAGATACTTATAATGTAATTCAGTAATGATATTGGTATAGCTGATAATATAAATTTTATACACTGCGTGAAATATCAGAAACGGGTGTTACGTTGCAGCTACGTCTTTGCGCTTGTACTGTCCAATGTTTATCATTTAAAACTATGGGGATCATTTTACGGTAGTCAAAGACATTCCATATCATAGTAATACGTACGGTAATACTGTCACCATAGACAATGGAAGTGTCATCGTTCTCGTGTCTCGTCGCATCATGGATGGACGCTTGACCCAATCATCGCTAGTGCCTAGATTGATATATCGCAATTTGTGTCTGAGAACACGTGACCCAGCAATGCCGAATGAAAGTTAAAAAATAAAAACACAAAGCCATTGGGCGTGAAATTAGCCCACAATAGGTTCCGTATAAAAATTCATATAACAAATTTCAAATAATTATTTATATTCAAATTATTATGATTGAATTATTTGATGTCAAAGTAAATAATATTTCTCCCATCATAATATATTTGGGATGGTTGAATGTTTTGACCGACTTCAAAAAAGGAAAAGGTCCTCAATTCGTCCGTATATTTTTTTATTACGAGATATCTCCGCCAAATGTGGACCGATTTTCTTGTGAACGATAGAGCTTATTCCAAGGGTGGTCCGATATTTTGGTCACGATAAGTTTTGAAGTCGGTCCGTCATTATTACTAGTTCCAGTTAATAACTAAACAATTTTATTTTATTATACGGTACCCTGAGGCCTAAATCGATTTTGTTTTTATCGAAACACAACAAAAGATATAACATTATAGTTGATAAACGGAACCATGGCTTATGTAACGTGAATGCACTGCTTTCTCTTGATTATACATTATGTTTTCCTTATTATATTAGATCACATTAAAAATATTGTAAAATAAATATTGCAACTTGAATACTTACTAGTTCGAACGTAAAAATACATTTACATTATTCAGATTAAGTTCACTGAGTACAATTCTATTTGGCATTAATAAGATCTCGTATAACTGGTAATTTAGCTTAAATTTAATGCTCTTACATTTAAATCGATTCTAGCTAGATGAAATGAGATCAGTATATGAAATGTTCTGTACTTACTCAACGCAATTACAGTCAATACTCAATTTGAATAATTTGAGGAAACATTTTCCTTCGCAACTTACGCCGTGTAGTTCTGGATACAATAACAAATAATGTTCAAACTTTAGAAAAATCGAGGCTGGATTTCAATATTCTTTTAACCATTAAAGTTATTACGGTTTGGTATACAAATATATACTCATGTTTAATTACTCTACATTAACCTATTAATTAATTAATTATAATCTCGTATTAGTAATAAAACTGCAAACTATGTATTGCATAGGCATTACTATTTCTAAGTTACATTTGCTTCAAAATGCCATATTACAAAAAAACGGAATTATCGAACACAAATGATCGGATAGATAGGTTGTCTGGTAGAGATCGCTTTCAGCGATAAGACCGCCTATTGTTTACACTTTAATTTCATTTTATTTGTTTTTTTTTTGTTGGTGTACAACACCCACAGTCACAAATTATAGTCCTGACCCCACAAGATACAAGTCATGTGTCGAATCTAGAACTACAAGAGACTTTCGGTGTTACAGCACCTAGACCTGAAACAAATATCTATGGATCATACACACATTTGTCTCGGTGCGGGAATTGAACCCGTGGCTTCTCGCTTCACAGCATGCTACTCACCACTGCGCCACGGAGGATGTAAAGATATTTGGATATTTGTATACATACTAAATAGTGGTTACCCGCGATTTTCCGTAATTATCCTACGGGAATCGTACATTTTCCTAGCTAAAAAGTAGCCCATGTCACTCAGGAATAATGTAACTTTATTCTGGCAAAAGAATTTTCAAAATTGGTTTAGCAGTTTAAAGGCGCGTCTCCTGTAATAAAACATTACACAAACCCCTACACAAAACATGTTTTCACTGAATATTTGTGTCTATGGTCCATTGTCCCATGAGCAGGAGACAGCGCAAAACATTGATAGATGTATGTGTTTTTATGTTTTGTTTCGAGAAAACTAGTGTAGAAGACGCGGCTTAAAACCAACTTACAAACTTAACAACTTTATAGTTTAAAAACTTAACGACCGACTTCAAATCCGATCGTGACCAAATTTATATGGAACCATCCTTGAAACAAGCTCTATCAAACACAAAAAGAATTTTGAAAATCGGTCCACATTTGGCGGAGATATCGCGTAACATACATAAAAAAATACAGATGAATTGAGGACCTCCTCCTTTTTGGAAATCGATAATATAGTAATTGTTCAACGTTCCACAGTCCGTCCCTCAAGATCATCAATCGAAGACCACTTCACGGCCAGTACCTCTCCAATAATAAGTTGTCGTTCCTGAACTCTGCCCCGGCGGCCATGCCCGAGACCTGCAGCGTGTACAAAGTGTCCATGAACCAGGAGCTTTTCTACCAATACGTGGAGTATGAGAAGAACATACCTGACCTCAAGGAGTTCACGCTTTGCATGTGGACTAAATGTCACAACCATTCGACTGATCATCCGTTGTTTTCTTACGCAGGTATGTGGGATTAGATTGTAGGATAGTGTGGGATAGATTAGAATAATTTGTGGCTAAATTGAGAATGTTCAAATTTAAATAATTTATTCTGCAAATAGGATATTTCATATCAGTCACCTCTATTGCCCATAGACACCCAAGACAAGATAATCATGGGTGCATTGCCAACCTTAAAGGAGGGAAATAGGGATTGGGAAAGGGAAAGAGAATTGGGCCTGGCAATCTCAGTCATCGGACAAAACGCGACAGCATTCTGTCACTTTATGTCGGTTTTCTGTGAGACAGTGATATCAAACGGGCTGAGCCTGCCCATTCGTGCTGTCGACGTAACTGTCTACAGCGGGGATCTACCACTCAAAAAACATTAAAACATACAAACATTTATCTCGGCATTGAACCCAACGCCTTTCGCGTCACAGCCTACTGAGGCTGTCATAATAATGGTTTTTTATTATGTTTTCTTAAAATAGGCGCGAAATCGAAGAATTAAAAAGAATGAAGAGTAAAAGACTCATATAAAAATAACAAGCGATTACAAAAAGAAAGCAATCTTATATATAACGTAGTTACGCATAAATAAATCTCCTCAAAGCTTTTTATACATCATCATAAATAAACTACATCTTGTTTAATATTCAGAAATATTTCTGAATATAAATAAAACTATTGTTGTTTGTGTATTTTATGATAAAAGAAGATAGAAAGTAAATATAGAATTTATTGTGTATAAGTAGGTGCCTACACATGTAAATTTGAATACGATTAGTTTTTGCCCACATACTACGTAAACATCACTTTTCTGTGTACACAAATACAAGTCCTAAATAAATGGAGCGAAAAAGGGTCCTTAGTACAGTGATGTTAGCGGAAAAATGTTTGCAAATAGTTACGTTTTCAAGAACATTCAAAGTGATGTGAAATGTTTCACGAGCCTTTGAATTTTTCTTGGATTTTAACGAATCCTATGATAAGCTTTAAAAAAAATATATGTTAGGTCTTATTCGGACGTGAGCTTTTTCAACGCGCGTTAAAAAAGCGTTGTAATGAAAGATATGACGCTTTTTTTGGGCGTAATATAAAATATACCGTATTAGAAACAAGGCAAGAATGATTTTCAAGCAATCTCATTAACAGACATATTGAGACGCGTTATTAAAGGTGCGTATATTTATTGTATCCAGTAGTGAGTAAACTATTAATAGTAAGATATAGTTAGACGGTTATGTGCTTTAGATTGCAGATTTGCTCTGCGGGTTGTGGCGTTACAAGTGGACCATAACGCAATTTACGGGTTAACCGCTACAAATTGGCGAATGTAGTGTATACAAAGGGTAGCTTATGCCCCTAATTAGTAAGCTTTTAACAAATCTCGCTTCTCAAAAACTATGATAGTGTTCGTTTTCTCCATAGATTAATTTAGTTCGTTGTATGGTCACGTTTTAAGGGCGTCTTGCAGCGTTATTAGTAATCTAGAGATACACCTTACCGCGATTTATTCTACAGCGCACTCTTTAAATCAAGATTATAAAAGGGATAAATAGAGATTTATCGAGGGGCTAAGTGGGCCTAAGGAACCTACGAGAGTATGTCAATTGTGTCTGGACAAGCGTGCCAATGGTGCGTCCTCGTGGACAGCCCAAAAAACGCTGGCTAGAGTTGGCTCCATGTTTTTGAGGGAGATATAAGAGCCAAGTGGTCATTGTGGAGGATGCTCAAGACCAGGCGAAGTGGAAGCGTTTAAATAGAAAGGCAGACTCTGTAAATAGCCTGGATAACGCCAGGCAGAAAGAAAAAAATGTCTCCATTCTTCTATGTAAACTTAAAATCGTCGACAATACAGTCAGCGTGCAGTCGTTGGAACTGCACACTGACGGCAACCGGGTTGCACGATCGAAGTGCAGTTCAAATGCACTGGGACCAACTGCTTAGCAGTGGGAATGCGGTTGAAATGCAGTACGTCTGTCTGGAGCCTTAGTTGCAATAAGACAACGCTGCAACTGTTCCCTCATTAAAAGTTTAAAACTTTAAACGAAGTGCACACAGGATATGAGGATTTTCCTACAAAATAAAAGTCATTGGAAAATTCAAATGTAAATGTAACACCGAGATAACGAGGTTCACAAACATTTAAAATTTGACATGATTCATAAATGTTGGATGGACTAGGTGAAGGTCCTAAGTTTGATTCTGAGGCTGAAGGGAGCCAGTTTTCTAACACATTTTGCCTGAGACTGCATCCCTAAGAGGGGGGTGACGTCAGGCTGGCAGTCGGTCGTATAAAATAAAGCTAAATCATTTTAGCAACATGCTTGAAAAAGTGAATTGCGTTGTCCTCACATAAAGATAGGCGGAAGAAGAAGATAATTAATAATTATATGAAAACCAATAACATTGAACTTACAGTAAACGATATTTAGTCAAAACAAATCAACGTCGTTGTGGTTGTCAAACTAAATAGTCTTGGCAACTTCAATCAACAGCAGCACGACCATTCATTTTATTGACATTTCACGCTATCGACTTCGTAAAATAATTTGTATGCCAAACGCCAATTCCCCACGTAACCTAGAGGCGTTCGGGTGAAGAAGCAAGTTCATATATTACACTTTAAAAACCATTTATAGTACATTATTACTCTTTATTGAAACTGATGAAGTTCGTCTAAACACGTGATATTTCCGTTACTTTATGTAAAGACGTCATCGCAAGAAACAAGGTGACATCAACAGAAGCAAGTCCTTTGTAATCTATTAACGATACTTTCAATATTGGGAGGTGTTGATTAAAATTAGAACGAATATAGTAATATAATAATAACGAACGAACGCGATGCCATTGGCGACCAAGTTAGTGAATAATTAGAATTTGTTATTGTAAAAGTTGCCTACTTATACCGGGTGTTTTAGGAAGTTGGTACCAATAACAATTCCATATACAGGAGAACGATTTAAAAGCGTTATGGTAAAGTTGAATATATATATATAATGATACAGTAAAGCGGGAAAAGTGACAAAACGTGATCAGGTGCGTCAAAAAAGAACAGGTAAATGAAACTTAACACAATTTATACAAATTACTTTAGATACAAAAACCCTTTTACACAACATTCTTGACTGACAATGAATGACACATTTACCCTACTTGGCCTGATTGTTTCATAATGCCTCGTCTTGTCTGCCTCGTAAACCCAGTGATTGCCCAACAAATCGAGACAAGCCCTGTACTACCAGTCACTTTTGGAAGCTGTTTTACATGGCAACGTTTGAATTATTGCTAATTTATTTCGCTTAGAACTTGGAAAATGAATTGTTGTAATGCAAGGACAATCAAAGTAAAATTAAGGCTTGTCATTAAACGTTTCATAATAAAATGACAACTAATTTTGACACTATTTTATGACTTTAAACTAAAACATAATTACTAAAAATGAACATAGTTCTAGTTTAATCACTCGCAACAAAATCGACAATAACGCCTTTCATTTGGTTAATCTCAACTCCCGAGTGAAGAGGTGTCGGAAAGTCAATTTGTTTTCGTGAACTTTGATCCTTACCATCGGTGTGGTCGCTATAAAATATCTCAGCAATTGTCAGACCCCAATATCGATAGCTTTGTACTGTCAAGTTTAGTCTGCGGTAAATAATTGAGATGAAATCAATCAAGCTCGATGGGACGAGTTGTAGTATTTCTGCAATATTGAAGGAACTTCGACCTTCGAGTATAATTTGTTCTTTGAACGTTCAGTAAGTTTTGAATTGGGATTGGAATTTGTTCCTCAAAATCACGACACGACGCGATACCGTAAATTATAAGCAGCAATTTTTTTCTTATACAAAACCTATCAATCTAAAACAGAAGATCTAGCATCTATCTTAATTCAAATGTGTGGAACAAAAAATATTAATCTTGTGAATGCTTTATAGATATTACCTCTAGATATGCTTTGTAAAATAAAATTTAGTAATCAACTATGATTTTAAAATTAATTAGACCAATAAACGTATGCATATAATTCTTCATATGAGATTGGTAGTGTTGCTCACTAGCCGCAAAGTATAATATTGTGTTTTTTACGAGTAGAAATAGCAGATTGACAGACAGACAGTAGACTGTTGAAACTTTAGCCCACCTAGTTACTGCATAATCGTATCTACATAATTATAATATATGTAGAATGAGTCAGACATAATTATCAGCAAAACTTACTTGAAATTAATATGCAGAATTTTTTTTTTCATAAATAAATCGTTTTCGAAATCAATTATAATAATATTAGCTCTATAATATTACTGTCCCATTGCTGGGCACGGGTCACCTCTACTGATGAGAGGGGTTAGGCCTTAGTCCAGCACGCTGGCCTAATGCGGGTTTAAAATCAATACTAACCCTAAAATTGTATAGAGGTATATTTAGCGTATTCGTTGTGATTATATGCGCAAAACTAATAACATAGATATTTAGTTTGACGATTGAGCTGCAATTTACAAAAAACTATAATAAAAGTCGAATTTAGAGGGAGTGATTTCCTTTAAAATTAAATATTTTTGTATAGCATCATAATTAATAACTTGTAATGGTTATTTAAATAGAGGTAGTTCTGTGCACCTATTGGCTTCCAGTATGTTAGAATAACCCAAAAATCGAATATCATTTAACGACAAATTCGTAAAGAAATGTATAAACACCGCGGCTATGCTAAGTTAGATTCGTTGTACCGTGTATGAGAAGTATGTACATATAGCTAGCTTATGTAGCTCGACCATGAAATTTATCTTTCTCGCTAGCGACTTGTAACAATTTGTAGGATAAACCTTAGTTCTTCACGTCAGAGGCGTTCGGCTGAATTCGCTAGTGAAATGTCAAAAAATGTCATGGTCGAGTTACTGATTTAAATTGATTTTCATAGCAATTACAAATTCATTTGTACTTCTAAACACTGTCATCATGCCTGAATTGTGAATAATTACTAGCAGTAAAAACGACTTTGTATTAACAAGACGTTTTTGTTGTATTCTATTCGCAATCTGCAAACATGTTTTGGACATTTGCTCTTATTTTAATAATAAATAGAGTTTATTTTCCTTCTTTGAAACAATAAATAAAGTACGTTTCCATTTACGATTCCATAATGTATCGTAAGTCCACACGAAACGTTTTAACAATATCTGTAATGGAATACCGTGTCGCTACTAACCAAAATCTATTAAACTGTACGTCTGATAATAGCTTTGGCCGACCAACCAATATCCAGTGGTAGTTACACGTGGAACCGCCACGTTGCTGCGGTGACATTCCTTTTATACAACAATAGAGCGGTTAAAAATATTCAAACAATATGGAATATTGGTAGAAAAAATAGATTACTTTTTTCATTGGAAAAATTTAAAAAATATAGACGAGTTTTTACTCGTGGGTTCGCCTCTGTAAAGTCTTTTTTTTATACGTCCTAACTCCATATCTCATGGACTGGGAAGTATCTATGAAAGTAAAAGAGTGGATATTTCCTTGTGGGAGTCATGGCCTAAATAAGTAGGTACCAAATTTATTATCTCGGACAGCAATAAAACGTTAACATTTCAAAATAATAATATGCGGAATTGTGCCTATTTGATTCCTTTATCGACCGATTTCCAAAAAGGAAAAGGTTCTCAATTCGTATGTATTTTTTTAAGTATGTTGCGCGAATCTCCATCGATTTTCAAAATTCTTATTGAGTTCGATAGAGCTTATTTCAAGAGTGGTCCCATATAAAGTTAGTCATGATCGGATTTGCAGTCGGTCTGTTAAGTTTGTAAACTTGTGATTTATAGCATAGTTTTTAGCCGAATTTATTTATGAGTATAAATCAATATTATTAATTAAACTTAGCACCACGTTCGTTGTGTCGTACATATGTACATACAACTTAAATAGCCCACCCGTGCAAACTGCCTTTACAATTAAATAAAATTACGTGTCCCTAGTTGAATGTTTACACCATCGCTTCCAAATCCTGTGGTGCGTAACGAAACTAACCACATATTGCAATTTATGTAAGGTGGTAGATTCAGTTCATTTCAATTGAGTTTGTACATTTAAATATCAGCCATAGGACGTCCACTGCTGAACATAGGCCTCCCCCAAAGATTTCCAGATCGACCTGTTGGATGTTCAGCAATGGACGTCCTATGGCTGATGATGATGATTTAAATATCCTTACTAACATTATAAAAGGAAAACGTTGTTACATTACATGTGGGGAGTGTTTTCTAGAAGTTATCATGATCATCATCATCATCATCATCATCATCATCATCATCATCAGCCATAGGGCGTCCGCTGCTGGACATAGGCTTCCCCCAAAGATTTCCAGATCGACCTGTTCGATGTTCAGCAATGGACGTCCTATGGCTGATGATGATGATTTAAATATCCTTACTAACATTATAAAAGGAAAACGTTGTTACATTACATGTGGGGAGTGTTTTCTATAAGTTATCATGATCATCATCATCATCATCATCATCATCATCAGCCATAGGGCGTCCGCTGCTGGACATAGGCTTCCCCCAAAGATTTCCAGATTTCTAGCAGTGCTTCTATTGATTTAAAAATAAATTCATTTGAACTCTACATTATTCTTAAATGACTACAATGGGATGACTTGGAATGCAACTTAATCTTATGAGTAACGTTAGTCACTATGCAGTTGATATACTCGTACATATGTACGTTATAATTTAACATAAAATAATGAGATGATTTTTTTATTGTAACGCAAACCATTGAATCTAACAATGCAGGCAGAGCGATTGTTTATAGATTGCATATAATATGTATATATATTATGTTTTCTATTTATATTTTCGTTATTATAAAATATAATTATAATTCGTAAATTGTTCTCAGTGGCCAACAATCCAAAGGAAATCTCAGCGTGGGTCTCCAACACTCAGGAAGCGAGTTATTTCAGTATGGCGGTGCATGGACAGACGTTCTTCCGGCTTAACTACCCTCTTAAATTAAATACGTAAGTAGTAATATTGGGCCTTACTTATAAAAACATTTTCGCTTATCTTTTCGCTAAGAATAGCCTGTCACTTTTTCCTTGCGTTACATTGTTTAAAAATGAAAAGGACAACCTATGGTTAAAGATAAGCAGCGCTTAAATATTTTTAAAAGTAAGGGGCATAGTAATTATAACATAACCGACATGCACAACATAATTAAACCAAGTACTTCAAAACTTGTTTGTTTGTGTTAAGTTGAGTTATGTATGTCCCATAAAATAGTTATTGCTGAGAAATTGATAAGCAATACGGCCATAACCATTGCGTTTTGAGGTGTGAAACTTACTCGTTGAGGCACCTCTTTAAATTATACAGAGTTTCGCACCTTGGTGAAGTTTCGAAAGGTCGAAATGAGGTTTTTCAATTTACGCCTCTAGCACAAATAGTACAAGAGACTCCTTGAATTTTATATAGATAACCGAAGATCCGTGAATCATGAATAAACTGGCCTGGGAGAGTAGATTGAATAACTTCTCCAATACCTCTCCGGAGGCTAGGACGAATTGAGTTAGCATATCAAGATACAAGCAATAAACACTGCTTCAACACGTCTCAGGTAGTATTGAGCTAGCGGGTGTTTCTGAGCTATAATACCTATTTAAATGTGCTAGAAAACTGCATCCTATTCGTGCTTGAGTGACGTTAGTAGTACGAATTTAAACGGCTGTTATTTGAAATCCTACGCTAGCACATCACAAGGCAGCAATTTTGCTCATTTACTATTTGAATATTAAAACGTTAAAGGAGGTTTTCCGTTTAGACGGTGAGAAAAATTGTCTCACAGAAAGCCGCCATTCTTCTCATATTCGTATTGTTATGTTTGTGAGAATGTTATCTTCAATGTATCATAAATGATGAAGAAATATTATTTACTTTACATGTTATCGACGGTCGAGAGCACGAATTCAATTAAATGTTAAATGAATTTTGCGAGCGATTCATGAGATTCGAATTGCAGGGAGAATGACAGTCGAATGTACTCGTAGATTGTAGAGTCCCCGACTCCTGTCGCGTCACATCCCTACCGCCAGCGCAATTACTTATAAAAACGATATCCGATTTACGAAGACTCCAATATTGTGATAGGAAATCCAATCTTGCAGGAAAACGGTTTTTTGTTGTTCGCGCAATATGTTTAGTCTCCGGGAAGATATGGGACTTAAGAAAACATAAAATGAACTTATTTCCCCAACTTATATAGTGTGTATCACTCGTAAGGCGCGGCTGAGATTACGATTGCTTAAGACGACTTGCAGCTCTTATATAAATCCTGATTTATGTTTAATTTTGATTATAACTAACTAGTTATATGTACATAGTAGAGTTGAAAAACATGAATAGGTATAACACATACGCAGATTATAATTCAAAATTCAGAAATGACAAGTATTATTATGGTAAAATAGTTTAACTTGTTAATAAAGTTATTAGATTAATAATGTATGGAACTATTTCACAATAACGAAATCAAAGTACTTTAATTGTTACGTACATGGCAACTATGTCCTAATGCAACTCCTTTCCTAGGTAGTTTAAATCTTTCAAATTCAATGAAATAAAGATATATTTTAGCAATAATTTCGTTGGTAGATACGAATGTGGGGTGTAACTGTTGTAAATTATTCAAATTACATTATAATTATTATGATTTACTAATACGCAACTGACCAAGCCTAGCGGCTAAGGCCTAACTCTTTATTATGTAGTAGAGAGGTGCGAGGAGTAGGAAATTAAGGAGTATTTGCTTATAAAAATATAGGCTCTTCCAAAGTACATGCTTACAAAAATTATAATAAAAAAAACAAAGAAATGTACACGAAAGTTGCAAATGTATAATCTTTATTTTCATTAAATTTTAATGACTATTAAAATCATTCATATTAGTTTATTACGCAATTTATTGAGAGAACGAAAACTATACAAATTAGTGTATTTTTCAGAATATAAGTATCTTATCAATACATAAGTCAAGTTACCATACTTGCAAGCCTGCTAAGTAAACTAAAAACAAAACTAAAACAAAACAAAAGTAAACTAAACAAAAATTAATAACTCATTTCCATTTCACGAATCCCTCTCACCGTTCAAGAACACTTCGGTGTACGTATAAGATTATTTAGATTTATTGCGTGGAACTTTCGAGAAAGAATATTTCGATATACCCTCAATGAAAATCGTATTGAAATTTAATTATAGATGCTAATAAAACAACTTTGACGAAACTTGACATATTGGCAGTTGGGCGTTTATTCTTCGGAACAAGGTGTGTCACCATTATGCAATTAAGTAGTACGCTGGTGCGAAATTCGTTAGAACCATTGAAGCGAAAAGCAAAATATTGTGTTAGATTTAAGTAAGATTCATTGCGAAGACAAATGAAATGAAACCTTCTTCAATCGAGCAATACTAATTCCTTTTAAAACAATTAATGATTTATAGCAATAACGCAACACAAATGTCTAGGAAAATAATGTTGCAGACAATATTTTTGGTAAAATTAGCTAACGATTCCACCGAAATCGAGTTAAAAAGTGCGCTAATGTCGCATTAGATTCGAGAACTTGTCATTTGGTAATTTTTCGAGAGCCAGAAGTTAATCTACTGGCTTGATAAAGATCATAGTAAGTCACTGGATGCATGCAGCTTCCAACAGATCGACATGGAAATTTTTCGAAGAGGCCTATGTCTGTCTTGTGGCTGATGATGATGAACCCAGTGCTATTTCGTAAACTGAATACACAATGCTTTTGTTCAAGTTATATAATAATAATATTAGCCCTGTAATTTGACTGTCCCACTGCGGGGCATAGGCCTCCTCCACTAATAAGAGGGGTAAAGGCCTGAGTCTACCACTGATCTAAGGATTGGTAGACTTAACATACCTTCGAAATTCTTATAGAGAAATTCTCGGGCATGCAGGTTTCCTCACGTTGATTTCCTTCGCCGTTATAGCAAGTGATATTTCACAATGAAAACACACTTAACATAAAAAGGTCAGAGGTGTGTGCTCTTTTTGGTGTTTGTCTCGATCCTTCGCCACTCGTTTCCGCACTCCGTACCATTCCTAACTGAGCTATTGTTGCTTTGAAGTTATTGATTGGAAATTGTCACCAATGCAATGATAGAAACCAACCCAATAGAAAGTTGTTTACGTGCGTACGCTATAACTGCGTGAGGGGACAAAAGAAATTGTCATGAGTCATTACACAGTCATGTGAGTGACAATAGAAATGGTGTTCCGCGACGTCTATCCCCATTAGAGTCGACGATGTCCTCAATCAAACGATGTAATCAATTCGATCAGTGGCGTGTAGTCTATATAGAAAAAAGACACTGTCTTTCCTGATTATTTGATATTTACATAAGGGTAAATTAAAAATCACGATCAAAATAAATTTTGAAGATAGCAGTGCGCGGCTTGTATTTTGAATCGTTGGGTTAATGATGATAATGATGGTGTGTGTAAAAGTTGGAAAAAACATGCAAATTTTTGTCTACCCTGTTTGGGATGTATGTATGTCACTGAATTCGATACAACATTAACTAGAAAATAAGTTAAAAGTTGCTGTTTATTTAGCAACATGTCGCGCAGTATAGTGCCTTTCTAATATATAATATGGGGTATCAAAGTAGTACTATAAGTTTGAATTAGCAAATCACAGTGCGATATATATCAAGATATCGAGTAGAGTTATTAATTTTAGACATAGAATAATGTAGCAGCGATTTATAGACCTATGTGAGGTGTCAATGACTAAAAGAAAACAACGTAAATATCATGGTATTTAACATGATCTTTAGAAGACAATAGATAAAGAGGATATTACAAGATAATGGCAAATGCCATTTGGCCACGAATACTCGTAATAAAATGAAAAGCGTAGAGAAAAATAGTTCACTTTAAACGAAACTAATTTAACTAATCATATCAATAAACATTATTACAACATGGATGTAAGCAGTGTAATTTATTGCAATCATAATATTATTAATGAATGTTAATGCTATGTTCAACATTTTTATTAAACATTTTGTACATGCATTCATTAACGGACTTGCATACTTTATTACGTATGTTGCATATGTAACAAAGAATTTTAAAGATCATTCCGATTTGGAAATCTTAAGGATGGGCTTACTTGTACCGTTACCCCTACAAAACATATAAAGTAAGATCATAATAATTCTGCTCTAAGACGTGGTGGTAAACCTCCGAACATGGTCTATATCAAAAATCCCATTCCTAGGCCTTATTCGCACGAGTGCTTTCAACGCGCTTTACAAAGTGTTGTAATGGAACAAACGAGTTTTAGTACAGTTGTTCAAACGCCGGTGCTTTTAAAACGCGGCGTTTATTTTTGGGCGTTATGTAGAATATACCTTATTAGAAAAAAGACAAGAATGATTTTAAAGCAATCGTATGAACAAACATGTTGAGCCGCTTTTTTAACGGTCATTGAAAATTCTCTCGTGCGAAAAAAGAGGGTTTAAAGAATATTTGCGTGCGGGTTAAAAGAATATTTTTAACAATCGAATTTGTATTGATCTCGCTGTGCACTGCTGACGTTAGGTTAATATTTCACACAAATGGCACAGACGCGCATTGACTTCGATACAAATTCGATTGTCAAAAATATTTCTGTTTAGGTCACAGGTCGCCGACTGCCTCCGTGGCGTGGTAGTATTTCGGTACGACTACTGTTCTGAGGTTTCGGGTTCGATCCCCGGGTCGGGCAGTGATATTGGATTTTTCCATATCAGCTCGGAGTCTGGAATTTGTGCCCGATATGGCGATAGGCTCGTCCCCTATCACATCTGGGACGGAACTAAGCTCGGCGAAATGTGGGTGTTCTAGTTCGCTAGTACGCCTCTGCCTACCCCTTCGGGGATACAGGCGTGAGCTTATGTGTCACCTGTCCATCTTACCTATCAGCAATAGACATTTTGTGTCTGATGTTGATTCTATATAAGAATATTATTGACAAAACAAACAATATTAACTATCAAAGAAATGATATTCAAATCAACTAGTGTTAGTTATCTGTGTGTCTATTGTTTAATTCTGTGACAGGTATTACATAAACTGCGGTAACAGTTACTAAAGTATTTGTTGTAAAAATGACCCACTTCCAAAACAGGTTTAGTTGAATCATGCTCTAGCTTGTTACTCATCACGGGCATAAATTACCGTATGGGAATTAAGCAACTGTTACGTGTGTGTCATGTTACGTTATTTCAGTCGGCGTTTACAATTAGACAATACTTGATTTATTTTTGCAATGCATCTAGGCTCTTACTTATAAAAACATTTTCGTTTATCTTTCCGCTAAGAGCCTGTAACTTTTTTCCTTGCGTTACATTAAAAATGAAAGGGACAACCTATGGTTAAAGATAAGCAGCGCTTAAATATTTCTATAAGTAAGGGGCATAGTGTCTGAGAGCGGGAATTAAGGCCGTTGTAGGCAATGTGCAGTACCTTTCGCAAGTACTATTCCTGCACATAATTAATCATATAGCCCTTTACTTTTAAAATCTTTTATAATTCCTACCTGGCGAATGCTGAGCCCGTAGCTTTTTTGTTCATTGCAAGAGCACAATGATTAATTTGGTATACCCTGTTAATCCTTTTAGTTATTACAATTTTATTGTAGTAAGAGTATATATCATCATCATCATCATATCTGGCGCAGCGACCCAAAATGAGTCTTGGCCTCCGACAAGAGCTTCCATTTTAACCGATTCTGCGCTAGCTCCTCCCATAAATATATAGTATAATATATAGTACCTTAAAATAAATTGTAGTTGTGCCTTGTAGTGGACAAATAAATTTATTTATTTCTTTCTTTCTTCGTTTATTTATTTTAAGTTTAATTTTTTTAAGACTTCAAAAGAGGAACAGGTACTCAATTCGTCTGCATTTTTATTTACCTATGTTACGCGAATTAACAAACATACATAACATAAGCTCACGCCTGTATCCCCGAAGGGGTAGGCAGAGGTGTACTAGCGAAATAGAACAGCCACATTTCGCCGAGCTTAGTTCCGTCCCCGATGTGATAGGGGGCGAGCCTATCGCCATATCGGGCGCAAATTCCAGACTCCGGGCTGATATGGAAAAAATCCAATAACGTTACGCGAATATGGACCGATTTTCAAGATGCTACGTGATTTCAAGATGTCTACCAAGAGTTTATTTCAAGGTTGGTCACATATTTTGATCACGATCGAATAAATTTCGGAGTCGGTTCGTTAAGATTTTAAACTAGTGAATATTAGTTTGTCAATTTTTCCTTATTTTTTCTGTACTGTTCGATTCGTACATGAATTATTATTTGTTTTATATTACTTCTAAATATACAACATATCCGCGAATATATTAGAATCGCACGACTGCATCGCTATTTAATATGTTTAAAGGAACAATCCTCCGGAGCAAGAATGCTCCCTAACTCAAAAGGTTCTGCGTTGGTTCACATACTTCACTGCATAGACATTCTGCAGGTATAATCGTCTTAGATTTGGCATTTTATTATATGTTAGAAAAGTAATTTTTAAGTTCCAAAGCCAAATGGAAAACATGAACCCTTATAGTTTCGTAATGTCCGTCTGTCTGTCCGAGGTTTAGCTCAGAGACTATCAATACTAGAAAGCTGTAATTTGGCATGGGTATATATATCATTCACGCCAACAAACGGTAAAAGAAATCGTGAAAAGAATTTCCTGTAGAGTACCTCCCCTACAGGTAAAGTGGGGGATGAAATTATTTTTCTCGATTATCCCATAGTGTACGATATTATTGGATAGCTCGTTCAAAAATATTGAGGGTTTGTTAAAACCATTTTTCGATCCAAGAATTAATTTACGAAATATTAAGCTTTAAAGCGTATTTTTTTGTTAGAGTCAAGTGTCCGCACCCCCTACTACTTAAAACGTCTGTTCAAAAATTAGAAAAAATAACATGATAGACGCGCATATAATGAATTTAAAAGGAAAATTATCACGGCTAACCAGGCTTTACCAATTAACGAGTAATAGTCAACCAAAGTGAAAAGCAACATTTCGTACAAAATACCTCTATATTGAATAGATGAAGTTGTTAGTTATTTAAAATAGGTAGTAAATATAAGCTTATGACCAATGTACTCATAAGTATGAGCATTAAAATCATAATTTAGTATCTAATATTTAAGCCGGCTTTGGAACCCTATACAGTGCATGATCAGATATGCAGCATGCGCTTGACCGATTTTTTTATTCTAATTCTATGACGAGATGAGCAAGTTGCTTGCAAGCTTGATTAGCGAAACGACTAATCATGAACAGTAGCAACGCACTTGAATCACAAAGCATTATACTCCATAGACATTGGATGTTATATCTCATGTTGTCTATTAATTATACAGGCTACAATGTTCTATTGGAATACAATATTGCTAGCACATTTATAGCTAATACTTGTTGGACAACCGCAGTGAGAATCCTACTGCTAGTAGGTAATGCATGCATTGGTCTTAATATCACCAACATGGATTGGTTCGATCGTTTTAATTTTAAGGAATGTTACTGATCCACTCCCGCAAATCTTAGTATGATGTTACACACAAACCAAAAATGACCGTGAAACAAACATTACACGATCCGAAATACTACGTACAAAAATATTCTGCAAAATTTTAAGAACTTGCCTTAAACTTTTATGATTAAATCTGTACGTATATTAGCATGAAGTGATTGGCAGACTGTATTACTTAAGTCCTATTATTTTATAACACGTACCTAACATTTGAACTTTAAGTCGATAAATCAGATGCCTGAGCTCAAAACTAGACTAAGTATATCTGCTAGTGTATTGGGGAGTGGTAAATCTGATTACACAATTATGCCTCAAACGTGTAGCCAATTATCGTAACAACAAATATACCTATATCAAAGTTGTTAATTAGTCATTAGACATCCCACATCAATTAATATGCAATATTAGCTCTTTAGTATCACTGTTCCACTGCTGGGCACGAACCTTCTCTACTAATGAGAGGGGTTAGGCCTTAGTTTACCACGCCAGTCTTTAAATTCACATTCAATTGAGAAATTGTTAGGTATGCAGATTTCATCAATATATTCTCCTTCACCGTTATAGCAAGCGATAACTCATAATTTAAACACACTTAACACGGAAACGTCAGAAGTGTATGGTATTCGTGGGGTTGTCCTCGAACCTCCGACACTCGTCTCGGCAGTTCGTATCATTACCAAATCGACTATCGCTGCCTACTGAGTTATCACTGCTTAAATGTATGTAATAAATAATAGAACTCTATATAAAGTTCATCCACCATATTTCTATCATCCTCATATAAGAGCTTATTCATGAAAGCGGTGACCACAATCCACGGTCAGCACGTGACATAGGTGTTTGTGTGTACCGGTACGTATTACAATCAGGTATTCTGTGGTACTGGAGCACATTTTCAATTCTGTCACGGCATCGCTGCGTAGTGCGTACCCGCGTGTGGACGCCGCCGAACAAATGTTCCAATATTCATTTATATTTTCACCTCACACAACGTTTCCGAAAACACTTTGTGATCATTTTTAAAAAGTTCACGCTTCACGTACTCAGTTTCAACAATCCGCTTTTATAAAAACCCTTTGCGAAATTAATGCAACGAGTAACAGACGTTCGCTGGAATGCAAATAGTTTTAGCACTTCCATTTAAGCAAATAAATCGTCTGTCGGTATTATGTGCTATCTACTTATGCAATTGAATGTTCATTCTTTGTAAAGGTTGGTAGAGTTTTCGCATAAGTATTGCACAATGAAAGAATTATTATGTGATCGCTTTCCGTAAACTAGCCGTAAGCTACTGTAATGACAACAGGAAATTATAAGAATACAATGGACGAATAAGGAAAACATTATTCTATAAAAACATCACATTAAAAACGTATATTACTTTAGAAAACCCCGGATCAGTATGTGGATTAAAACAAATAGCTAGGAACTAATTTCAGCCTTTCTATTTGTTTTAATTCTACAAACTAACATAATGAACATTCATCAAACGAATAGTTAGGCATTAAGCATTAACTAACACAAATGCGACGGTCGAACTTTCTATGTATAGAGGTACACACGCTCGTACTTGTTGCACACAAAACTAAATATTTGCAATAGCTCAAACAACATTGCGCAATGAGACGTGAAAATAAATCATTAAAATGACAGCTTAATGGTTAACTAGAACCAGGAGACGGAAGAAACTCATTTTTTTATTTAAAAGAAAAGTTGAATGATTTACGCTGTTTTGCACATCGTGGCAGTTGCATAAGCAAACGTTTTTTTATAAGCCGTTTCTTCGGAAGGATGAGCATAACAAAAACTACACACTTGTGGTCACGTACATATTATAGATGTTTTACTTACAAAAATAATTCGGGCATACATAGAGTAGGTATACATAAGTATTTCGCTCTGTGCTAGTCGCAGTTCTCGCAGTACAAACCTCCACAAACATGGAGTAGCCATCAAAATAAATAGTAGGAAATGTAAATAACTCTTACATAGTTTTTTACATTTTATGTTTATCCGCAAATATAGAGCGAGCCATGCTCAGAACAGTTTTTAATATATGTCATATTTATTCTCCTAGTACCAACTGAATTCCAACTTAAAGCTTTTGTGCCCAGCCTGCGTTAGATTTATGGGTTAGCTAAGGAGAATAATTTATGTCATCGTTTTAATACTATATCTATAATTATGTTCCATACCCAGGTACGTAATACGTACATATATACGATACCATGATGCAGGAAGCACTAAAAATTACCCACTATTACCAATTGTAAGGAAACAAACACTTAAAAGCGTATACCAAACTTATCCGAAATATTTCTCAATCCGAAAACAAATTGCAAAATCTAGCTTTCAAACCAGACAGAAAATCAGTTTACAATTAATATATCAAAATTGGATTATCATAATATGACACTATTCTAGTGCGTCCATTCATTTCAATTACGTTAATTGATATTAACATATTACAATGAGATTGGTGGCAATGTCAATTTTGTCAATTTGCAGATGGTATCATTCGTGTCAATCATGGAATGGAAAAACTGGCGAGTGGCAGATTTGGGTGAACGCCGAGCGTGTAGGCAGAGGTTTCCACAATAGGGTAAGCATAATGTCAGCGTTACTTAAAGTATAACAAAATACATTTAAGTAACATTACAGCAGCCCGAGCACGAAAAACAAATGTAAATGTATTCGAGTTCGCTGCGCACTGATCACGTTTGGTTAATATTTCATACAAATTTCATAGACGCGCATCGAGCTGAAATACATTTACGGTTGTCAGAGATTTTCCTGCTCAGGCCGCAGGAGAGGCAAAGAATATTTAATGTTCTGTTTGTAACTAAAGCCACTTTGTATTTTTGGAGCATTTAGGACATCGAATCACACCGAGTTTTGATTTCTTGTTTACATTTGTTATATCAGTATACTGCGTATCTGTCCAACTCAATATCGCTATAAAAAGCTAAGAGAAAGTCAAAAATATGTGGCCTAGATTATTTTGCTATCAACGAAGCGCGCCTCAAAAACAGAATTACTTAAGAATATTTCTTGTATTTTAAGACTACAACATTATAAGATAATAATAATATAAAAACACGTGATCAGAGGATCTCTAGCTAGGCTAGCCTATATTTTGAGTGCCTGGGCTGGATAGTCTTCATTTGGTGTACTGTGGACAAAAAAAAGAAAATAAAAATAAACGGTATTATTTTATGATTTCAGCTCGTCGGTCACGTCATCAAAGGTGGTGGTGTCGCCATAAGTGGTCAAGAACAGTCACTGTTATACAAGAAAGATGACTTAGAACCTTCTCGTAAGTACATATTATAATATGATAGCGAACTGGGAAACCGATTTATCTTGTAAAATAATATTTTTATGACCCTATGCTTCATGTTTAAGGTGTCTAATGTGTATAATACTAGTTTATTAGTAGCGAAATAATTAATTGGTATGTTCAGTATAATGTACATAATATAATATCTATCTATAAAAAAAGGACTGAAAAATGTATAGGGAATAATCACCGTTATCGATACGATATTGGCTATAAGTTCTAGTTAGAAGACCAATTAGTAGTTTAGAAAGACCAATAAATCTTGATCACTTTTTGTCCAACAGCACAGTCGGGTTTCGTCGGCGAGATTACAATGCTCCAGCTGTACCACGTCGCATTGACAGCTGGCAAGGCTCACAAAGACCACAAGCATCACCACGTGCACCACTTCAAGCACGACGGCACTCCAGTGGAGTCTTCGACGCAACCAGCCACCGAGCCCCCTCCGCCTCAGGCAACTCCACTAGGAAACGGCAACTTCTTGATAGGAGGACAACTGCAAAGAGCTCCAAACCTAAACCTCGCTGGACCTCAGCAGATGATCCCTGTACAGTTGCCAAATGGACTTCAGTTGCAGCAAGAGTATGTCAACGGGCAGCTTGGTAACAGGATTGTCTCGGAGCAGCTATTAAACTCAGTCCAAATATCTGATCATGTCGGTGGTACAGCAATCCCGAGGTTGTCTTTAGTACCAGTATCTACAAGCCAGCCATATCTCCAGAGTAGTCCGCTAGGACCCTCTAAAGGTACTACAGTGCTGCTGTCTGGGTCCTTGTTGAACCCAGCTAATGTTCAGTATATTGATGATACCAACCATAATGTCTTCAGGAGGGATTCGAAGAGGGATAAGAGAGATAACCCTGAGAAGGAATTGGCACTAGAGAGTGCATCAGGTAATATCGTTTGTCTACTCTCAGTAATGTTCAACTTACGAAATTTTATTTACGTAGTGGATCTGTTGTAAAAGCTCTTTTCTATCTCTTCAGTGAATTCGCAAGAAACTTTTTTGGCGCGCGTTATTTTATCTCTACAATGTCAGTAGGCTAGTAACTCGCACGCTTGAATTCAGCCGATTTTATAATAGTAATATTATGTTAAGAATAATAATATTATTTGATAGGATTATTGGTATTGGATTCTTTACTGATACTGAACATAAACTTTAGATTTAAATAAGAAATAAATAAACACCCAATAGTCACATACATAGCCTTGACCCCACACTAAGATCGAGTCTTGTGTCGTGAGTATCACGAACTACTTGAGAATTTCGGTCTCACAACACCCAGACCCGAAACAAATATCTGTAGGCCATACAAACATTTGTCTCGGTGCGGGGATCGAACCCGCGGCCTCCCGCTTCACAGCCGGCTACTCGCCCGTTGCGCCACGGAGCCTGTCGGGTATTTACGGGGATCGAAAAACTCATGTTATATATTATACATTGTAGTATTCTTACATCTCAATACGGATAACCCAAATAGAATAGATTAGTAGCGGAACCCAAATAGAATGTTAGCAGTGTTTATTGGTCTTATTAACGTACATGTAAATTTTAATATAATAATGAACTCATGGCTTTGTACATACGCGTCACGGTCGACATAAAACCCTTCATTATCATATGGGGGTAAATTTCTACGATTCAGTGCCCTCGGCCGCCAACAAGCTGTACAACACAGTATAAATTCATAAACATGATATTTATTTATTTATTATGGAAAGGAATTTGGGACCGCCCAAAAAATAACGTGCCTCTAGGTAGATGAGTCGAGGCGACTTCTGCTGTCGACTCGAGGTCTACAGAAAGTATATTTTCGTATCGAATGCGTAGTAATTAAACCTTTTTTGGAATTTTATCTGTTACATTTTCACACAAATGCACGTGCACGCAGTACGGTCGATATTAGAAAATTATTCGTGCTACGGGCTTTACAGTGTAAACAGTTACGTTAATTATTTTAAAACTCAGTTTAATCACGAAAATATAATCAACCGCAGGTAAAAGATGCCCGTAATTAATAGTCGCACAATATAACACAGGGATATAATTATTATTTTTCATTCGCCCGGGTAAATTAATTCGGAATAAAACCAGTGATTCTCAGTTGGCTGGGCAAAGCAATAGACTCCGTTTGTAATTATGTATGGAAACTAAATTCACGGCGTAAAGCAAGCGACGGTAATCACGATTCACCTTCGTCCACTCATTTAGCAGATGAAGCCTTAAATATATGCACATGTCGTTAGCTATAATTAAAAGCCTGAATATAAGCTGCAATATTTAATAATAAACAAGCCGCCAATTTAGTTTAATCTTGGGCAGTTGTGATACTCTGTGTTTGTTTGCAATTTGTGAGTTTTAATATTTTCCAATTGGCTAGAGCTAATACAGAGTTAATTTGTGGTACTGCCTTATAATATTATTCCATCAATGGAAGTTAAAATTAAAGTTATCGAAGTGTGTTAATCGTACAATAAATTGTCTAATCGAATGACAGTTTGTATTACTTTGTGTATTTGATTATGAATAATGATTACATTTAGAGGTCGCCTCCTTGGTCTAGTGGCAGCATATATGGGCTGTGAACCGGGAGGTCCTGTGTTCGATTCCTAGGTCGGGCAAAGCAAATTTTCGAATTTAATTTGACAGGGACTGGATCCCTCATAGGGGGTTGTCGTTAGGCAGGTGGCCGGTCGTAACAACTAAGCCATATATTCTTTGCAACATGCTTGAAAAAGTGTGTTGCGCCGACCCCACATTAAGGTGGGATAAGGGCAGGTAGAAAAAATTACAGTTAGATACAAAGATGGAGAACCAACATAATTGTGCCAATTAGTACGTAGCTACATATATTTATATAACATACTATCTATGTATATACTAATGTTAATAAGTTAATTTAAAAACTTTTCCAGGTAAAAAGGAAAAGCGTGGGCTAGTAGAGTTATCGGACGGGTCTATTGTTGACGAGGCCCTGCTGAGTCCCAACCTCCTCGGCAAGGAAGACGACGCACTATTCCAAGAGTCTTTACTGAACGGTCTCGCTGGCGTGGTCGGCAACCTGCCCGTGCAGAACTTACAGAAAGAAACTGTAAGTATTACTCATGGGCGTTACAACGAAAGCTATTTAAATTATAGTATTATTTTATTTTAAGCTACATTAGAGGCGATTTTGAAATAGCTATTAACGTTATTATTCAAAGCTTTAAATAAATCACCAACAAGGATATCACTGACCAAATAATTATTACATTACAAAATTATTGTGTACTTTAGTAGACAAAATTAAAAATATATACCTAATCCAAAATAATAAAAAACTACAACTCCATACGATATGACAACCACATCGACAATACGACCGCCATTTACAAATATTACAATTAGATAAACGCATTTAATAATAAAGCTTATAGCTATCAAGATAGCTGTGGCGGTTCAATATAACTGCGGCGATTCAAGAAATCTATATGTAAAAAGGAACCTATGCGTTACTAAAACTGCGCGGCGAAAAATAGCTAGCAGCTTTAAATAGCGACTAAAAATAATAGCTTATAAAAAGCCTAAGTGACATAACGTAATTAAAAAACTAGACGTTATTTTCATCGGTAGTAAGTATGGAATGAAGACTGCATCGTAAGACTTTTGTTACCTCAACCCGTTCTTAAAATAAAGAATCATGGGCGCGAGATAAAAAAAACGACGAAACGATCCTATAACGGTACAGATGTTTTTATTTTGGGTTTCTTAGCCCTAAAAATGTCTAGCAAACTTAAATAACAAGCAGGATTTATTAGTTGAGTAGGTTTAATTTCTCATACCATTTCTCATTCCACAAAATCCCATGATAAAGATAACGATAACGGATGCTAATTAGTTTAATCTGTGAAATGGAGTCTAATTTTAGTACTATCTGTACTCCTATTTCCGTAGAAAGTTGAAAACATTTCTAGGTAAATGAAAAGTTTCAGCCTTACATAGTTCTGCCTGATGGAAATAAATTTTATTTCTGACAACCTTTAGTTTTTTTATCAAAGTATTAAAGTAGCGATAGCTCAGTTCGGAATGATACGGACTGCCAAGACGAGTGTCGGTTCGAGACCAACCACAAAAAGGAGCACACACCTCTGACTTTTCTATGTTAAGTGTGTTTTCTTTGTGAATTATCGCTTGCTATACGGGTGAAGGAAAACATCGTGAGGAAGCCTCGGGTATGCAACCCGAGAATTTCTCCACAAGAATTCGAAGGTATGTGAAGTCTACCAACCCGCATTAGGCCAGCGTGGTAAACTAAAGCGAAGCCCCTCTCATTAGGAGAGGAAGCCCGTACCCAGCAGTGGGACAGTAATATTACAGGGGTAATATTATTATTATATTATAAGTAATTTAAAAACCTTATATAACAAACTATAAAGCCGTAATAAAATGATAATACACATAAGCTAAGCATATTTTATATGTAAAGCTTAATATATTTTGATATTGTTAACGGAAAATACTTATGGATAGAGGTCTTTTGTGTGCTATGACCTCATGTTACTGTAATATTGAATAAGCGAGCAATGACCACAATATTTTTGTTGCCGTATTTTGTTCGACTATTGGGTGTATTCAGGTCCAACAGGTCGTTCTGGAAATCTTGGGGGGAGGCCTATGTTCAGCAGTGGACATCCCATGGCTGAAGATCATGATTGGGTGTATTTATCCTTATTATAATCATAAGTGTCCAACTTCAGTTTAACCACTAAAGAATTCCTATAGCAAGAAGTCCGCCGTGAATGACCAACGTGTAAAGAAGTATTGTAACAACCAAAATAATGTATCAATATGATTAAGATGGGTTTCTTTTAATATTCTACCCATATATTTATCAGTCGACTAACGTCACATTCTACTTTCGACGGCTTTAAAATTTCCTTTCCATGGAAAAATAATTTAAAAACAAAAATATTAACGCATTCAATAGATATTAAGCTGATATGAAATGAGCTCAAATAATGTCGTATTCTAAAGAGCTTTGTCGAAGTTTGAGCGCGTACGAGTACAATACAGTGACCTTCGTAATTAGATCACATAACTCCACTAAATGTTCGCTAACATTCCCTTTATAAAAGCGAAAATTCATACATTAAAAGCTGTTGTCGTACAACACGGAAAATGACTGTCCGAAATAAAAAAGGCCTTCACTACAAAATTGTCAGTCGCCATTTCATTTTTTCATTTTTTAGGGCGCGACACTTTGAACCTTCACGTTTTTGTGTTACAAAGGGAAAATTTGTAACGCATTTAGTCACTTTAAATGAAACAATAGAGGCTTTTTAAAAGCATTCAACCTTGGGAACTTGGTCACTGATATTTCCATCTTATTGCCCACAACGTTTTGATAATGGAAAATATATAAGAAAAATAGCTCCATTTAGTATATTAAATGCGCGGATGTTTACCTTACAAAGAATTCAGCCGTTAAGTTTCCAGGAAGCAGGAAAATTAGACGAGAATAAACTAACAATAAACTGTATTATTATGATAAAAAACATTACACGGGCATTTAAACCCAACAATAAGTAATAACTGCTAAGTTTTATCAAACATTTTCATAAAAATATGTTACAATTGATTTCTAGGAAAATAAAATATGTGATTGGGAATTGGGACCATTTTGTTTCATCTACAAGGAATGAGCCACACATTCCAACATTAAAACGATAAATAAACTAATGTTGGGATAAAAGTTTTGGGTTTTGGGTCACAATCTAGAATAAGATAATGTAAACATAATTGGTATTGTAACTGTAATGATGTGATTGTAATCTGTTATGTTGTCTTAATAAATAAATAAATAAATAAAAGTCAGATACAGAAGGCAATGCTAACACGACATGCATTATAAGGAGGTTCCTCTATCTGGGCCCCTAATTGGTGGCTTGGATCCTAACTCCCGAGCCTCATCATCGGGACGACGATATTATTTTTTCAATATTCTCTTTAATTAATTTTGAATAAGCATTATAAAATAACGAAAATAGGACTAACAAATTCATATTCATGGTCAAAATCATGTCGACTTTAGTTAATATCATCATCATCATCATCATCATCAGCCATAAGACGTCCACTGCTGAATATAGGCCTCCCCCAAAGATTTCCAGATCGACCTGTTGAAAGCGGCCTGCATCCAGCGACTTCGTCAAATCCAGCTCGGCTGGGCAGCATTTGGAAAACTACGCAAGGTCTTCTCGTCTACAAAACCTCAGTGCCTGAAGACAAAAGTCTTCGACCAGTGTGTGTTACCAGTGATGACTTATGGCACTGAAACGTGGTCTCTAACTATGGGCCGCATTAGTTAATATATTCAACCTATATTTCAGGTGGATGAAAGAGAGCCGGCGGAAGCGGAGGTCAAGGCCGTTATGCAAGTCTGCAGTGGATGTGCCTCGGAGCCATTCAAAAAGGCGCTCGTATTGTCGTGGCGTTCAACCGCTAAGAAATTGTACAGCGGGGCCCACTATTACAAGGGGCTTCCCATCTGTCGAGCATTCTAAATAAGGGTAGCCTCTTGCTGAACCAACCACCTATAACGTTTTAAATGAATTTTATAGCCAGTTCATTTGCGATCCAAACCACGCTATCCGTAACATTAAAAATAGCTAGACAAAGTTCTACTGTCGCTAAAATTCCACTAAGTACGATGTGTTATTGAAGTGTACATTTTGTAACAGTTATTAATTTCATTTGAAACGTACTATATCCCATAAAAACTAGGTTATTTATTTTAAACTAACAATCAAATACGGTTCGCAAACGAAGTTGACACAAAGTATTTGATGTGGCTTTATCTTAGACCATGTCTTTGTGGATTGCTTTGACTTGCCACAATAATATTATTACTCTGAAATTTGTTCATGCGTGCTATTGAGGGTTAATCAATTCACGATAATTAGCTCCTAACATTCACTCCTGGCTTCTTCATCAAAAGCATAAGTCAACGTAAGGTTTAAAGTAAAAAGGGCGGCTAAAGACACTATAATATTAGCTGTTTCTTTTATCGTTGCTTTAACTTCTAATATTTGAACTGTCATTTGTCATGTCAAATTATTTGTAATGTCAAGTAAAATATTTTGCTTTAGCTTAGTTTTTACGTTAGCTATGCATGAAAGAACTAGGGGTCAATCTCGAACCATGAAAATTAACAATTTTATAACGTTATTGTACAAATGGTTATGGTTTTTAGGTAATTGTTGGTTCGGCGATTATGACGATAAAATCTAGTACATATATTGTACAAAGCCTAATTGTATTATATTTCCTTAATGGCGTATATTAACTGTTTTTGTATGATCATATTTTCCGAGACGCCATCTTGTGTTAATTTTCTTTTATAGGGACTGAATATCAAAGCGTAGGTTATAAGTCCGTCCAATTCTAATAATAGATATATTTTAAGAGCAAAAAATAATCATTATTAATTAAATTTCCTTTATGTTATATAAATATGGAAGTATATGCCATGTAAGAATAGCAATGAATTAAGGCCGCGATTGTTTCTTGTAAATAATTAAGATCAAACTAAAGTTAGTCATTATTTGGATACACTTGCCATTGCGAGATGTTTATTTATTGTAGTAATAAGCACTTTTATAACTTTACCTAATATTTACCTTAGAATAAGACTGTCTTTAAAAATGTTACCATTTTTTAAATATATCTTTTTAAAATAATTTGTATTATTTATTCAAAAAGAAATCTCATTTTATTATTCCACTATTCATAATTATTAGAGTAATTATTTCACACATAGATCAGCTGTAATAATCAATTATAAAATATCACAACACTTACCTGCTTATTTTTATCTTATAAATACAAAACATAATATATTAACACCATATAATCGCTATGATTTTATAAAATCACACATTCTTTTAAGACTTGCGAAATATAGTATTTACATATAAATCTTTGTGAAATAAAACAAACTTGAACGTGTCAGTTTAGAACAGCAAGGCGTAAGTCTTAAACAAATATAACGCATAAAATGTCCGTAAAAGCCACTTTTCCCTCTCACTGTGTCTTGTTTATAATCGTCGATGTGTGATACGCATCCTGCAAATACCAATAGTCTAAAATATTGTCTTTACGGGAAACATCAGCACTCTATTATTAAAAATTATAGAACATAATGATTTCTTAGGTTTACGACTTTTGAGGATTTTATCGCAATTTGTTTTCTATTTATTTTATTTTTAGTCCTAAAAGCCCGTAAAGCTTTCGAAACGTCGGGACTAAAAATAAAATAAATACAAAATAAATCGCGGTAGAATCCGTAAAAACTAGTTTTATTTCAATCATAGGACAATCGAAGAAAAAATCGACAACGCAACGAGTGTTGAGCTTTAGCCTGAATTGGTCCCTTTTATAAATACACTTACCTTGGACTTATGCACGTGCTGGTGATGGTATTCAGAATCGATCTCCGGCTCGCTGAAGTAGCTCTGATCCTGAAAAAAAAACAATTTTGCAATCTGTCCTGACATCAGGAACTCAGAACTAGAGCACACATAAAAAAATATAAATGAAAAAAGAGGTAACAAGTAACTTTAGGTCTCATGGATGGGCTTCATCAATGAATTCTTAAGGATATTTTAACATTATAACATAAATGTTTTCTTTCTTCTTCTTTCATTACCCAAACATAAATTAAACCAGATTTTTTTATAAAATATGAATTAAAATTTCTTAAGTTTTATATTTAATAATATTAATAATAACATAATATTATTGTCGCTGGACACAGGCCCCTTCCAACAGATCGAACTGGAAATCTTTGGGGGAGGCCTATGTTCAGCAGTGGACGTCCTATGCCTGATGATGATGATTATGTTGAACAAGATCACTAAAATGTCGAAACAATCTCGTTGATTACCTATCTACTAAACTGGATCACACAGGGATGATAAAAACTACTGGTCAACTGGCTATACAGGATTATTTATAGACTAACAAAAACGAATATATAATGTCTGACAGGCTGAAATGCTAGTGGGACGCGAAGGTGCATACTGCGGCCTGAGCAGGAAAATTTCTGACAACCGTAAATGTATTCGAACTCGATGCGCGTCTATGAAATATCCACCAAACGTCATCAGTGCGCAGCGAACTCGAATACATTTACATTTACATTCGTTTATCGTGCTCAGGCTACTGATCATTAAAAAAAAATTATATTCCCTATATTTAGGCTTCGTTAGTACAAAGTTGGAGAGGTAGCAGTAAGGGCAGGTATGGGCAGGAAGCAGGAATAAATAAAAAATGAAATTACTAAAATAAGTCTGCAGCTATGTTTACATGAACAGACCTACCTACCTATTAAACCACTGTCTCACAGAAAACGACGTATTGTTGCTTGCTATTGCTTTTTGTTAGGTGATTAAGATTTCCTGTAACCCAATCCCTACTCTTCTCTTTCCCTATTCCCTTTTAAGGTTGGCAAAGCACCTATGATACTTTTCGGATTGTGGTTGTTTATAGACAGTTGAGATCACTTACCAGCAGGTGACCCATCTACTCGTCTGCCAATATCTTCTATGAATGTTACTTTACTTATGTAAAATAATGACACAACTTATCCCACATTTTCATTTAAAGCAAAAGTAAGTTGTGCTTTGTCGAATACAATAGTGGAGTAATTAATAACTAAAAGTTAAAAGTGCGATATCACTACTTCTCAACATTTTAATGAATTAAAATTCCAATAAGACTATGGAGACTTTGTAAGTAACATTGAACAAATCATCTAATAAAATTGTAATCCGACGCGTTGATCCTTTATCCTGGTACCGGATAGCGACTGGATTAATTCCTTTTGTTTGCGAATATGAAGGCAATCGGACCCATTAAGATAGGATTTGTTGAATTATATTACAGATCATGGGTACTTATGTCATTTAATTTATTTTATAATTAGAATTGTTTCATCTGGTTGAAGGTGAAATAATGATGATGGTGAGGTCTAAATCCAAATTCCTCTTCCTAAATTCTTTTAGTCTTCAGAACACACCAATGATTTTTTTGGTATAATAAGTACTATAAGTGTCAAAATCGTATCGCCAGGTGACTCACTTGTTCGTTTGCTAGGTTCTGTTATAAAAAATAATATAAGATCGTTATTTCCTTAATCGAAATGTCTTATACTATAAAATCGCTATAATAACATGTAAATCGAGATGATATTTTCTATTACATTATGAGAGGAGACGAGCAGACAACTCACCTGGTGGGAAGTACTATGTGATCACTGTTTCCCATGGTCATCGGCAATGCCAGAGGCACAACCTGCTTATCGTGAAAACAAGGTTGGTCAAGTACCAAACCTCTAGAAATTGCCATTAGGATTCAAGACCTAAGAGTTGCTGTAGCTGTCACTTTACCCGATAACCCTGGAAATATTTGATGGGCTAGATTAAATACATACCTGATCCCAGCTGTTGGGACCGGAGCAAGAGGCCGAGGATGGCATGGAGAGCGAACCCACGCCGACAGCCCCGGGAAACGCCCCTCCACCAATATCAGTAGCTTCGAACAGGCGCAGCACAGACCGGTCACGGATGTCGCGAAGATGAGCCCTGATCAACAATTATTCACTGCATTATTAATTGTATAAACTGAATATACAAGAGATTTTTAAACTTGTGATTATTCCCAGAATGACTTTGTACACTGCATCTGAACTGTAAACATAGTATGGTATGGTTTAATAAAAAGTTATCATTAATTTTGAGGGTGGTCACCAAAATCATGACCATCCGACCAATTCTTCTTCACACATCAGACTTTGAAGAGGGAAGAAGCAAATCGAGAGCATACCAATTAGGACAGAATATGCGGATGGTTTTTTTAACGTAATAGACCTTCCGTTATTTCCAAAATGAATCTATTCATTTTATATAAACTACAGCTATAATCCTTTTGTGTACACGGAATCTTGAATAAATATAATTAGTGTAGGACCCACATGGTTATTTTTGGTTAAATTCAAACTACTTGAATGGAGTGATGAGGGTCGGCTAAATCTATGTCATTTATAATAAACTGGGTGCAATGGATATTTCATGTTCTCTAGGTTTAAGATAAAAAGGGGATTTATATGAAAAATAGTAATTTTCCCAAAATATTTATTATGCCTTAATGAAATAAAATGAAATTCATATGACAGGTTATTCAACAATGTTAGTCCCGAAGGCGACGCTATAAATTGATTAAAACTCTGACATCATGGATTAATGAAGTTTGTTTTTATTTCATTAAACATTGTACCTATCAAGTTTTTCAGATTTTATCACCATGTAACTTAAAAGCCTTAGGCTGTGGACACGAATTCAGCGGGAGCGGAGTTGCGACTGCGCGGGGAGCGACGCGGCAACGTACCGCTAGACCAGTCATACGCAGTACGCCGCTCTCCGCGCCGCTGGCTTCGAGGCCAGTTCCATTTAAATCTATGCATTGAAACGCGCCGCTCCCCGCGCCGCCACCGCCACCGCTCCGCGCCTGCTGAGTTCGTGACCACATCTTTAAAGCCACCCGACTAGCAAGCAACATACAAGGTTCATTAAACGCAAGTAACTAACCGTAGTGTCGTTCATTCTTAAGACTTATTGTTTCTACCCTCTGCCGTTAAATAAACTATAATGTTGAAACATGCGAAATTAACCCTTTCAGAACGTGCGGGCACATTAAGTTCCCAGAATTATTATTCAAAGGCCATTATGTATTCACTATAACCTTGTCCATTGTGATGAGATATTTAATTTTAATATTTCATGTCTTAATTTGTAACCCAAGGGTTAAAATATAAACGGACGGTGTCTGCTGAGATATTTCGAAATTATTTATAGTTTATATAGAAAAAATTGACCATAAAAGCTATTTTATTTATAGTTTATTGTTATTGAATAGGCTCGAGATGATCTCAACTTTGTACATCGATTATTCGAATCAGTTACATCGATTTCAAATTCTATTTAACTTACGTGGGTGTTGTTGCTTCGTTAACATAGTAATTTCAACTAAAGTGAGTCTTGTAAACAACAAAATAGCAATTACTGTTAAGATTCAAAGAAAAAATGTTGTATAATATGTATTTATCTAAAGTGGATTTATCTCGACATTAATGCACTTTATATGCAAGGTTTTAAGCATAAACTTGAATTTGTACAATAATGTAGGTACCTATACGTAAGGGAAAATATTCCAATAATATATAGTAATCCTAATAATCCAAAAACATAAGCAAAATCGTTTGAAAATTATACAAAATAAATATTTCAAAGATTGTATTCATAGATTACAGTTCGTGTGTCATAAAAGAAAAGAGAAGTGGGAACATGTTGCTAAGTTTCTTGTACGCGTGCGTTTTGTTATAATCGTCTCCATCATCAACCACATGACGACCTACATACTGTTTAGTAGCCAATCTGTATTTTTTGGAAGAAGCCTATGTTTGTAAGCTTCCCCCAAAAATCCAGATTAGCTTGTGAAAGCGGCCTACACCCAGCGAATAAACGAGACGAGACTATTTTAAATACATACAATAACGCAATTAAACCGATACAACACATGTAAATTCAATCATTTAATCTATCCTTTAATACGTAGGTACTTATTAGATTTCCAATTTATCAACAAGTATAATTTTATTACGTTAGCACACCGTCTATGTTTTGTCTAGATCTAGAGACTAGACAAAGATATTTATAGATTATTTGTTTATTATCTACACTCAAAAATATGTTACATATTAAATTCAGGTATCACAAGGTTATGTTGGTTTATATTATTACTGAACTCTTTTCCTTTCTGCCTGGTATTATCCCGGTCTACTACCAGGGTCCGCCTTTCTACTTAAACGTTTCCACTTCGCCCGATCTTGAGCATCCTACATAATAAGACCATTGGTTCTTATATCATCTGTAATCTATATTTGAGCCGTCCACTGGGACACACCCCTCAGATCTGGTCTAGACACTTGCGTCCAACGTACTCCTGTGGTTTGACAATCTTGCAGTTTAACCGTCACCAGTGTCCGACCGAAGCTTCGGCTTCGGCTTCGGATTCGGCCACCTTTGGCCAAAAATCGCCTTCGGCCGAAGGTTCGGCTTTCGGCCAAAATGGGCCGAAGTTTTGGCCGAAGCCGAAGATTTCTAGAAAGCGTTGAAATTAAACGAAATGTTACGGACACGGGAAAGCGCGGTGCCAGTAGTAAATCAAAACAAAACAAGTTCGTACGCGTATTTGGTTAAGTGCTTTGGTATTTAAGTTCATACGGCGTGTATGGGCGAGACACAAAGAGAATCATGGGTGCGTTGCCAACCTAAGAGGAGGGAAATAGAGATTGAGAAAGGGAGGAGAATTGGGCCACCGGAAATCTCACTCACCGAAAGAAACCCGACAGCGAGCTGCCACTTTACGTCGGTTTTCTGTGAGACAATAGGATCAAACCGGTCGAGCCGGCCCATTCGTAGACGCAACTGTCTACAGCGTGCCTCTACCACTCAAAAAATATACAGTTAACATCAATTTCCTAGGAACCATTCATTGTTGTATTTACTTTTAGTCAATTTGAACTGACAAATTTTTGGTCGCCTACTTGGTGCAGTGGGACCTATATGGGTTGTAGACCGTGGGTTCATTTCCCAGTTCGGGCGGGGTGGTGAAAATATGGTGTTTTTCTAACACTTTATTTTCATCCAGTCCCGGGATCCCCAGATGAGGGTTGACGTCAAATGGGCAACCGTTCGTAAAAACTAAGCCAAATACTGTCTGCAACATGCTTAAAGAGGGTGTTTTGCCAACCCCAAATTAAGGTGAGATAGAGACAGAAAGTCAAATTGAACTGAGTTTCTTAGGGTTATTGAACCTTCGGCTTCGGCTTCGGCCGAAGGTTATGGAAAAAACCGATGATCGGCTTCGGCTTCGGCTTCGGCTTCGGCCAGAAAGCGACCTTCCATCGGACACTAACCGTCACGTTGCGGACTACTGCAGATACATTTTCATCTAAATACTATTAACCCTCAATTAACTCTCATTTCATCCACCGTGTTTACAAGTTTTCCTACTATCCTAATCTGTTTACCCTTCGGTGTCCTTCGTTGCAAAAACAAGTACCGTTAATCAGAAGAAACACATTCGTTTTTTTTTGTACATTATTATGTGATAACTCACCTAATGAAAATAAATGTAGATTAAATTACTCAAGGTGTCATTGAAAACGTACCGAGTTAAAAAGTGCCGTAAAAATATCAAGATCTTATTATTTGCATTAATAAAGAAGTGAGATTAAAGAAACCTTTTGCTTCGGAGTTGAAATATGCTTCAGCATATTTTAAGCTCTTCGATCTAGATGAGAGACTGCGTGGAAGGCATAAAAAGTGTCAGACGATTTGGTAGAAAATATGTAAAGTGCGAGGCAAGTATCAGTAGAGATGCTCAAGTTAAACAGAGTAGACAGGGCCATGGCATTAGGTCGGGAAATTGGCAAGCAGAAAGAATAACCTTAAACTAAGTTAAATTCTTTCTCATCAATTCTTGAAAAGGGACCATCCTTTTCAGCGTCAGTACAGCAGTACTGACTCCACGTTGAACTGGGATGTGGAAATTGCAATGACTATATAAAACCATACTATGCCCATTTATTTTAATAAGTAACGCGTCAATTATTTGTGTATAATAAATAATAAATAATAATAATAATACTTAATAAATAATAAGGATTAAAAGAGCTCATTTACGTAGGTGGTATGTTATTACAGGCAATTTTATTAAATGAGTAGGTATCGCCTGACCTGCTTTGAATGAAATTAAATAACAGACTTTCTAAGAAATAACTATTACATACCGTAATAATACTGAGCTTTATATTTCTTATAAAAATATCCTTCAAATAGTCACATTACAGGGGATCCAGTACCGGGCAAACTAAATTAGAAAATTTGCTTTGCCCTACCTGGGAATCGAACTCAGGACCTCCCGATCCACAGCCCATACATGCTGCTACTAGACCAAGGATAAGTTCAATTTTTATTATTTAACTTTACCATTACGCGTTAAATCGATATCATTGTACGTAGAATTGTTATTGGTACTAACTTTATGAAACACCCGGTATAGATTTTCACGTGACGAAAGTTACTTAAATTAAAGCAACTTGTGGAGCCAAGATTGTGTTAATCTCAGGTATTTTTGTTAATAAAAGATTTAAACAAAATCACTCTCCGTGCATTGATATCCTCAGAGGAGAATATAAACCTGAATTTAATTGAATAAGAATAACCTAGGCCATATAGTTAAACATTGATGCTGATGTCATTATGTTACCTCACCGCAAAAGGAGCACTTCCGATGGATGCGTCGGGAAGTGCAGTAAGTGTCATATTAAGGCGCCAGTGTCGCCGCACGTTTGTGACACTACCGTTGAGTGGTGTGTCATGTTATTATGTAATGCATTGAACAAACAATCTAACGGGGCAATAATTACGCTGCAGCACATCCGCCTGCGTTTGATGCTCAATACGATTATCGGATTCATCGGAAGTCTACCTTTACGACCCTTGGCGATACGTGGATACAATTTTCCAGGTATATCGAAATGAAACACCATATAAGTGTATATTTATACAACCCAAGCAAATACTTTTAATGGAGGTTCAAATAACAAATTCTACGAATTGATTGTGTAATGTATGATTATCATCAAATAACTAGGTCCATTCATGAATATAGACCTCCCTCAAATATTTTCAGACCGACCTGTGGAGGCGACCAGCATATATAAATTTCTAAACTTTTGTTGTGTAGGCTCCTTTTTTCGCATTAAGCCTCATAAAAAGTGGACCATTGTGCGTTAAGCTTGTGTTAAAGTCTTAGATAATTCTGGTAATGCTTATAATGTTTGTTTATATTTAAATTAATACAAATACCGTGTCTGTCATTGTTCGGAGATCGAATTCATATTTTGTAACAAAGTCGGCAATATTCACGAAATACAAGGTTTTATATTGCCATAAATGCTCTGTCTTTACTTCTGAATTATTTGACATAATATTTTAAGTGTTCGTTTCTTGTATCTATGGTTATAAATAAGATACGCCATGTACGACGATCCGAACATTTTCCCTTTTTATTAAAAGGTTAAGTGGCGGATGGGCAATAAATTGGGTTTATTTATAAAGCGTTTGTTATTCAGTATTGTATTATACTATGCACAGATAAGAAATATTAATAAAATCCTAAGTTCCAATACTTCATACATACTTAAAAATAATATAACAAATATTTTTTGTTAATACGATTCATGATCAACAAAACTTAGTGAGAATAAAAACATAAAACCACGTAGTAATGTCATAATAAATAATAGCTAAGGCGTTTAAATAATAAAACAATAAAATAAAAATAGGTACATTTATTGCACAACTAATTACATGCAAAAGAAAATAATTTTAAAGACACTCTTCCACAATAAATTATAAGATGTTTTACGAATAAAATAAGTAACTATAACTGGGCAACTAATATGTCAATATAACTACACACAAGATCACATAACAAACCTTAAAAACAAATAAAACAACAAAAACATCTCTGAACAAAGCCAGTATAAACATTTATCGTCAACTTGTTGCTTCTGTATAAAACTGCAGCATATTATTTTTATAAGAGTGTTTATGTAGCACGTTATAACATAGAACTCACGGACATCGGTGGTCATGTATATGCGTGAAACTTCTGCTCGGCCGCATCGTAAACGTTCAAAGATTGTTACAGCGTATCAACAGGAATGTAGTATGCTTGTGAAGGCGGCGGAAGGTAAACTGATGGGGTGCGTAGTCGGGGACGGACACGACTCGCGGCGGACCGATGGGATACACCCGCCGCGCAAGGTCAGTCGGGGTGCCGCGATGTTTGCCCTGCTACGAAGCCCCGTCAACTCCGTGCCCACCAAAACATCGTTTTTAATCATTTCATCTCTTCTACGATAAATTTTTGGTGTCATTTTAAGTTTTAGCGTCGATTTTTCAATAGGTGGTTAGCTCTATTTTGAATATTATTTTGCTGATTTGACAGATATAACTGTCAGACAGTCGTAATTATTCCGCAAATAAAACTTTTCGCTATTAATATAAGTAATTCATGTTACGTTCCATTACTAAAGATTTTTATATTAAAAATACATATATTCGTTTGTGACAATTACCAAGCTACACAATATAGTTAGAGAGTGTTATAATTTTAATTTATGAATATTGGCTCAATTAATTGGCACCTAGTTATATCTTATATTTTTTATATATCGCACACCTAGATTAATAAGATTCTTTTTTTCAGAATACAGTTAAACATTTATTGCAATTTTTCTCTTTTTTCAGATACTTCTCTTGGCACCTGAAAAGTTACTTTTTTGAGTTGTCCTTATTTTGATCTACGTGTGCGATATATTAAGAAGCCTTTTGGACATCGCCTATGCGACGATGTCTGTTCGTTTTATTATATTAAAAATTATCGTTATTTCCGACTTTATTATTTTAATGTAAACTAATATAAATAATTATAATGATATTTAGATAATGGCTGAAAATAATATAAATAAATGATTAATTTAAGTGACGTAATTATTTGCTTGCCCTTGTGTTGGTTACGGTGGTTATTTTTTATTTTTGATGATGAAGTGAAATAGATTATACGTATAATAATAAAGTATGGTTTTACTTAAAAAAAAAATAAGATTAAATAAAAATGAATCTTGACTGCCTCGGTGGCCTAGTTGTATTTCCGTACTACTACCGTCCTGACGTCTCGGGTTCGATCCCGGGTCAGGTATGGTATTGGGATTTTCAATTCAGTCTCAGCCGGGAGTCTGGGATTTATGCCCGATGTGGCGTTAAGCTCGACCTCTATCACATCTGGGACGGAAGTAAGCTCGCCGAAATGGTGAGTGTTCCAGTTCGCTGGTACGCCTGTGCCCACCTCTTCGGGGGTTATGTTATGTGAATCTTGAAAGTCGCCCCATATTTGCACAGGTATCAGATAGGTAGATAAAACTCACGAAAATGAGCATCTCATATTTTTGAAGTTGGTTAATAAATAATAATAGAATGACCTCACATCGTTTCATATTTCATAACTTTAAGGAATACGAGATATTTCCATTACTCTTATCCCAGGAGATATGAATAATATTTACGGTAAATGATTTACGAGAATCTGTTTGTATTGACAGCCAAGGACGCAAAAAAAAGATGGACGGTGCGCTGGGAACATTGAAAGTGACGCAGGGTTTTCGGCCCATTCTATCTACCGACACGTAATGGTATGCATATGCTTAGGGCGCTTTTGTACAGGCGCGAATGAGTGCGTGGCTTCCCTGCGGCGTCCGTTCAACTATAGGCGAGATAGTGTCCTTATTTTTTTTACGTCCGTGTTGACATCCTCCTCCTGACGCTGTAGCTGGGTGAGAAACAATAGGCTGCGGGTTAGTTCCCGCATTGAGATAAATGCATAATATAATCTCCATTTCGGTATTATATTTGTTAATATTATTTTGTTTTGTTATTTTTCATAAAATTCAGTCGCTTCCTTGGTCTTGTAACACCATATATGGGCTGTGGACTGGGAGGTCCTGGGTTCGATTCCCAAGTCGAGCAAAGCGAATTTTCGAATTTAATTTGCCCGGCACTGGATCTCCCAGAGGGGGTTAACGTCATGCAGGCAGCCGGTCGTAAAATTAAGCCAAATCCATTCTGCAACATGTTTGAAAAGTCCCGTCACCGTCCCCACATTAAGGTGGGTTAAGGGCAAGTAGAAAGCCATTTTTGATAACATGATAGAGTAATTTGGAACTGATGAAAACGTACTGCTGAGTTTATTGGTGTTTCAAACGCCAGCAGATATTTCCAAAGCACCGGTAGATTTAGATGACGTGTAATAATGATCCTGGTAGCCTAATTACTTAAGACGTCTATGTATTACTAGACAGACTGCAGGGCGATTCTCTAAGAAACGCCACAACGTTGCGATCGACGACGAGCTCTCGCATCGCACATCGTTGAGATCGACGGAGCATTCAACGTTGTTGGGTCTTAGAGAATACTATTTCCATATCTTTATGTCAAACGCCTTACTCAAGAGGGCTAGTTCGCATAAGCGCCGTCATCACGCATAGCGCTAGTGAGTGCGCTCTGTACCTTGCTGAATACAAAAATTAAAACATCGTTGCCGCAACGATGCTGCAACGTTGTTTTCACAAATGAAACCTTGAAGAGGCGTATCGGGGGCGCTGGTCTCATATGGAGTTCTACGACTAGTGCCCTATATGACTCTTCAGGTCTTCACCCCCTATCAGAAAGAAAGAAGAAAGAAAGAAATAACTTTTATTTGTCCATAAATACAAGGCACAAGTACAATTTATTTAAGGTTATATATACTCTTACTACAATACATTTTCATAAATAAAAGGATCACTTTTGGGACGGGAATAAACTCGGCGAGATGTTGCTCATCAAGCTCTCAAGTTCGCCTCTGCCTACCTCAACTTAACATATCTTATGTTAGAACTTGTAGTTTATGTATGTTACTCAGTTATTTGAACATGTAGGGCCTTACTTAAAACAGCATTTTTATCTGAGCAAATGGTTACGAATAACCTGTCACTTGTTTCCTTGCGTTACATTGTTTAAAAATGAAAGGGACAACCTATGGTATAAAGATAAGCAGCACTTAAATATTTTTATAAGTAAGGGGCAAACTTACGAACACATCCCTAATAGTAGGGGAGCCCAAGCGGGGATTTCGGGATTTACTAAAGCGCGACAGATTAATATACAGGGGGATACCTTGTACCCGGTTAAGTACCTCCACAAAACATGAGGCCCATATATAAGGCCGCCCGTGAAGGATACAGGATCAGATTAGTAAAAAAAAATTGACCATCAGAAATTCTCGAGCGCGTCAGATTAAGGTAGGGTGAGTTAATTACATCCTAAAAAGTGTATATTCCACTAATCTGACAATTTGAGAGTGACGTGAAAAAAGGGGAGGGCAACAAAGTTGTAAAAAAAAAACGTCATCTCGACATTCTCGAGCGTAGCTAAATTTTTTTTTATTTTGAAGGAAATAATTCAAGAATAATGAAAAATATATAATCTGACGATTTCCGCAAGCCGAAATACTAAAAATTCGTCGATAAAGTTAAATGCGTGCAGTTGCGTGATGCCTACATTTCTTTCTCCGCGCTTCTATTCCTCTCTCACTCTTTCTCTATCTATTACTCTCTCACTCCGTCCCCACTCTGGTTTCTGCTTCCTGAGCTTTTCAATTAATTAAGTTCAATGATTTAAAAAAAAAAATATTTTGAAAGTGGTTTTTTTGGAATAACTTTTAACCGGCTTTATCGATCAACTTCAAAAACTAATCCGCCTTTGAGCTTGAAAAACCACGTCGATCGCCACCTAGCTGGTCAAAAGCTGTCGATTCGTTCGAGAGATATCGTGAACGAAAGAAACCCGAAAAAGGGTTTTTTCGGGATTACTCCGAAATTTGTGGTTCGATCAATTAAAATTGCAAAATTACTTATGAGGATGATAAAACTGCGTCGAATGCCGCCAACCGCGTGAAAATCGGTTGATCCATTCAAAAGTTATTGCGGTTTGAAAATTCCAAAAATAGTGTTCTATGAAATTTCTATTTCTTTGAACTCAGCGAGCTCAAAATATCACATAAATTATATTTTGAGCTCAAAAATGTCATAAGTACAATTTTAAAAGCCCAAGAATGGAATTAGCGGGAAGTTGCAGGGATGGCCTTTAAGGTGAACCGTTTTTCTAATTTTTTTTTGTCAGATCAGGCCAATCCCTCTAGATAATCGTCAGATTATGAGACAGTACGTTTAGAACATAAAGATGAACCATATATATCTTAATCTGACGCGCTTGAGTATTTCAAAATGGCGAATTTTTTTTGCACATTATGAAAATGGCCGCGAGTTTGCGTCCCATCGAAATCGTCAGATTAGTGAATGAGAGCTTTTTTTTTGGTGCACTTAACACTCCGTTAGAAAATCTGACGCGCTCGATAAAATTTTTTTTTTTTTCATTTTCAACCCTTAAATACAACCACTCGCATCATGCAAATGATCAGATTAACATACGTACATTATTAAAAATACGTAGGGCATTGATGCTATCAATATCTGACGCGCTCGAGGATGTCCATGCAACAGTTTTTTTTTACATATTTAAAAATCTATAGCCGCTTCCCCCACCGATGTAAAGGTATATATCATATAACATTTTTTTCTTCATATCATCTAAGCTTTGCATCCCAATAGGTCTCTACGACGCTCGAGTAAATCCCCATTTAGCATCGTGGGCTCCCCTACTATAAAGTAGTAAGTAAGGTTACACACCAACGCCATTACCGTTCCCTGACGAGAAAGGGATGGCAAATATTGCTATATTGGGAGCAAATCAAATTCCAGGATAATCATAATATTTTCGACTCGGAGTTCGGAGAACTTGTAATTTTTTTATCGCTCTATTTTCGAATGAAACTTCATTGTAGATCAAACAAAAATTAATGAGGTATTAATAAATGAAAGAAGCTTTATTGATTGGCATATTTTAAGATATTTCAATAAGGGCCGATTTTTTATTAGCCAGATAACTTCCCCAGCTCTGAGGCGTTCGAGTGTTTGTCAAATATTTTACGTTTTTAGCGTGAAATGACAAAAATCTCATAGTCGAGCTACAGACTATTTCTTGTTTCGAGCGACTTCCAAAAAGGAGAAGGTCTTCAATTCGTCTGCATTTTTTATGTATGTTATGCGATATCTCCGCCAAATGTGGACCAATCTTCGAAATTCTTTTAGTGTTCGATAGAGCTTATTTCAAGAGTGGTCCCATATTAATTTCGTCACGATGAGATTTGAAGTCGATCCGTTAAGTTTTTAAAATTGTGATTATTTTACTCACTAGAGAGTTTTTATCGCCACTAACTCGTCAGTGACTGAATTGGGTTCTTGACTATATAACATATAAATATGTGTATAAGTTTAAACATAGTCAAGTGCATAGTGCAAACAAAACAAAAAAGAAACCCTTCTGTAAAAACTGCATCGAAATTGGTTGAAAAATTAGGCAGTAATTAGTATTTTAAATTCTGGAGTGGTATTTAAATATTGGAGATATCTTGCTATCCGTTTCCAATGCCCGTACCGTTATGGCGTGACGTGATTACACTGACACTTCTCGTTCCCGCAGTTTGAAGGTTACACCAAACTTCAAAGGCTTATAACTTTTTATTTTTGAGAAAATTTCAATATTTCTTTCTGTTCTATATTTTAGACGACGTAAATTCCATATAAAATTATTAAAAAAAAAATTGTCAAGTACCCAATTATAAACGGTGAGTCACATCACTAATCCCTATATTGGACTTATGACAAAGACTCACAAAAGACATCGGACTCGCCGGCGAATTCGAAGAAATTCCATTTCTGCTCAGTGGATCGTCCTTCCATTATTTGTATTGCAAGAAGCCTTTTCGGGTTCCGTCTAAACTCGTTTTGGCTGCAGTTTTGCACTCAACTTCTCTATTCGATGAAGTTGTAATCAAAGTCACAATACGAAATGTTTAAAAGTGTATTTCGAATGTACGGATGTAAAAAAAAGATGGACGGAGTGCTAGGAACATTAAAAGTGAAGCAGGATTTTCGGCCCATTTGATCTATCGACACGTAATGACGTGTGGGTAGGGCACTTTTGTACACGCGCGTTTGAGTGCGTGGCTTCTCTGTGGCGTCCGTTTAACTACGTGATAAATAAATTATTTTCTTCGATTCAATTATAATTTTATTTCACAGACCTAGAGTTAACCTAAATCTCTATTAAGGTTATCCGTCCTTGAAACAAAAATTAGACTAATTTTCTACGCTTTTTTCGCTTTAGAATAAATATTTTTTCGCTTTATTGTGGGGTCTGTACAACACACTTTTTCAAGCACGCTGCAGAAAGGATACGACTTATTTTTTGCGACGGGCTGTCTGCTTGACGTCGACCCCCATCTGGGGGTCCAGCCTTGGGGAAATAGTGTTAGAAAAATACCACGCCCGACCTGGGAATCGCACCCAAGACCTCACGGTTCACAGCCCTTATACATATAGGAACTGACACTAGACCAAAGAGGCGACCAATCACGATGCTTTAGAATCAATGATGAAGGCATCGATATATTATTTACCTAGATGCACAGTTGACGCTCGAAAAATGGGACAGCAAAGGAGTGCTTATACTTCTTTTGCCTACAGTCGGACGCTGATAGAATTCTAAATTTCAAAATTCAAATTTTAAAACGCTTGATCATTTCGTTTAAAAAGCTACTTTATAACACATGCATAGGGTTATATTTGTGTTGATTTAATTAGAACTTACGATATTTTTCTTTGTTTTATTCCTGAGACCACTTTCTAGGAGGATATTTGCAAAGAACTGTGCAGGGTATATTATGCTAGGGTATATTATATTGATGGATGAAGGTAAATGAATGAATCAATTACTGGTTTACTATTCTCAGTGCAAAACTGCACATTCAGTAGTTTTTCACATCGAAATGCTCTAATTGGGGACTTGCTCTATTTAGTAACAGTGTCGTCGTTGGCATTGAATGTGTGCAAAACATGGCGTGGACACATTTCATACAGCAAAGTCAATTAGCACAGAACGTGACATATCCGAATTTCAACGAACGGAATTTAAAACTGGGACGAATGTAACAAGCTGCCAATCTTTATTTTTAATTGATATCCATTGACGTTTGAGTTGCTTATTCTCATATCAGTCTATTGACTTTTGGCACACGGTTCCTGGATTCGATTTTGATTACGATTCGGTTTCATTTGTTGACTTAATATTACACCTTAATGTGGAGTCGGCGATACAAGTATGTTGGGAAAGTTCCCAAGCATGTTGCACCGACCTGGGAATCGAACTCAGGACCTCCCGATCCACAGCCCATATTTATGCACTAGACCGAGGAGGTGGCTGGTTAATTTTATTACAATACATTATAAATTATAACACTGCCTCGGTGGCGCGTTTGTATTTAGGTACTACCGTCCTGAGGTCTCGGGTTCGATTCCCGAGTCGGGCAGTGATATTGGATTTTTCCATATCAGCTTGGAGTCTGGATTTTGTGTCTGATATGGCGATAGGCTCGCCCCCTATCACATCTGGGACGAAACTAAGCTCGGCATAATGTGGGTGTTTTAGTTCGCTAGTGCACCTCTGCCTACCCCTTCGGGAATACAGGCGTGAGCTTATGTTATGTTACATTATAAAATATGTCGGACCTAAGGTTCGCCTAACGAACCTGGTAGAGAATGCTTTTAGGATTAGATCCGCTTTTATATATCTCTACAAATATATTTGCAATATAACAGTACATTTCAAAAGCTTATAGGAAAATTATTTCGTATTTCGCGCTATCCAATATAACAAGAATGTAGTTCATAACTGGAGAATTTGCAGATTGCTAACGTGTTCCCTTGAATCAGAATATTACATATTTTGTACCCGAAGAGGTAACCTATAATATATTAGGGTTATATATAAGTGGTCACATAAGAATCAGTTTCTATTATGGTTTTACGTATTTACGTTCGACATTTATCACCATCATCATCATCAGCCATAGGACGTCCACTGCTGAACATAGGCCTCCCCCGATCTGGAAATTTTTGGAAGAGGCCTATGTTCGACATTTATACAGCTACATAAATAACTAGTGCAGCCTTTTCAACTCAATAATCACAAGTTTAAAAACTTAACGGACTGACTTGAAATCCGATCGTCACCAAATATATGAGACCACCCTTGAAAGAAGCTCTATCGAATATAAAAAGAATTTTGAAGATCGGTCCACATTCGGCGGAGATATCGCGTAACATACATAAAAAAAACAGACGAATTGAGGACCTCCTCATTTTTGGAAGTCGGTCGAAAATTATTGAACGTGGATCATTATTGGTGAAGGATCCTTATAGTAATATGATATTCTATGGATTTATGTTCGTAAAATAAACAAAATAAGCCTAAATGTTGCTCACATTTTTTATACATCTGAATAATGGTCTCCATCCGCATTCGTGTTATTCATGTCTCTGCTGAATCTAACAACCTAAGAACTAAATACTGTATAGAAAAACGAGTTAAGTAATAAACTTGTATTAAGTGCGGACCAGAGTTGACTTACAATAAAAATGTATAAAAGTTATCAGAACCGATGCTGTTACTGTGGAGGACAATCAAAAACGGATAAAGTAGAAGCACTTAAGTAGGAAAGCAGAATATTTTTTTTGTTATCGCGAGGAGAAGTGTTTTAACACTGCCGCCACGTCTGGGGGAGACGTGACGGTTATGTCGGAGTCGCCAGTCTTACAGCCCTACGCCATTATGCCTGAGACAGATGGAAACATCCGGGCGCCACTGGAGTCCCTAGCATTAGGCTAGGACAGCGCTGCCACACGTGATTTTTTCCTATCAGCTCGGAGTCTAGGATTTGTGCCCTATATGGCGATAGGCAGGCCGCTTCCAACAGGTCGATCTGGAAATCTTTGGGGGAGGCCTATGTTCAGCAGTGGACGTCCTATGGCTGATGATGATGATGATGATGATGGCGATAGGCTCGCCCTCTAGATCAGCAGATCTGGGACGGAACTTAGCACGGCTAATTGTGGGTGTACTAGTTCGCTAGTGCGCCTCTGCCTACCTATTCGGGGATACAGGCGTGAGCTTATGTATAGGCTACCAACGGGCTGTCCATGTACTGCATCGTGAGCTGCTTAGGTTTGTATATTTTTAGTAAACATTCTGACATTTGTGGCAGGCCTAGGCGACAACGCCAGGTAGCAAGGGAGTAAGAAATGTGTACATACCGGTTATCTTCAAGTTCATAAAACATGTCCTTGGAGGAATCATGGATGTAGATCTTGACCAACGGGCTGTCCATGTACTGCATCGTGAGCTGCTTAGGGAAGCTCCTTACGAAGAGAGCCTTGACTGTATCGATGGAAGTGATCTCGTTGGGGAGCAGCGCCCGCTTGGTTTCATTCCTGTACTGCAGGAACACAAGACCTGGAACAAAAATGTGTGGTCAGCACATGATCAACAGTAATGTACGGTCTATATAAACAAAGACAGTGGCTACCCTACATACTCACACCTTACCTGCAGGATTACCACGACCTCTTATAGCAGTATTATTATAATCGTTCTTCGTTTGTTTTGTATGGGAATATTGACAAGTAAAATTATAATAATACTGCTATAAGAGGTGACGGTAACCCCCCTGAGCACATGAGACACGAAAATAGTGTGTTTAAATCAAAATTTTAAAAATACCTCTTAAATAACTTGCCTAAAATTAGTATCATTATGTGACTATGATGTATTGTCGCCTCTTTGGTCTAGTGGCAGTATGTATGGGCTGTAGACCGGGAGGTCCTGGGTTCGATTCTCAGGTGGGGCCAAGCGAATTTTCTAATTTAATTTACCCGGGACTGGGACCCCTTAGAAGGGGTTGACGTGGGGCAGGCGGCTGGTCGTAAAAACTAAGCCAAATCCTTTCTACAAAATGATTCATGCTTCAAAAAGGGCAGGTGGAAAGAAAGATGTGACTATGATGTATATGACAACCTCCGTGGCGCACCGGGCGAGTAGCCGACTGTGCAACGTGAGGTCGCGGATTCGATTCCCGCACCGAGACAAATGCCTGTGTGGCCCACAGATATTTGTTTCGGGTCTGGGTGTTGTGAGACCGAAAGTCTCTCGTAGTTTCTGATACCCACGATACAGGTTACACCTAGTGTGGGGTCAGGACTATGTGTGTGACTGTTGGGTGTATTTATTTATAAAAAAAAAAAATTGCGGCGATTGATTCCGATTTTAAAAACCCCATGCTTAATAATTGACTAAACACTTAAGTTAAATTAAAAAATAAATATTTATTTTATTTTATTATTTTATTTATATTTAATATTTTTTATTTTTTTTTAATTTATTATTTTTATTTTTTTTGCGCTTTAAATCGTTCTCCTTGTATGTGGAATTGTTATAGGTACCAACTTTATGAAACACGCGGTATAATCTATGTAATTGTAAAGATTCAATAAAATCCATCCAGTAGTTTTTGCGCGAAGGAGTAACAAACATACACAGTTACACACACTCATAAACTTTCACGTTTATAATATTAGTAGGATGCAGTTGGGTCGGAAGATTTTCTTCTAACATAGTTACCAATACACAAAGGCTGCAAAATTAAATTGGTCGGTTAAAAATGGTGCCCCAAGTATACTATGCAGTCACACAATTTTTAGTAGAAAGGTAAATAGAGAGGTCACAGGTTTACGTTTCCAGGTGAAAACACAATTTGCTTGCGATTGGATTTGTGTCCGACATTGCGATAGCTTCGTATCATATGGGATGGAAATATAGTTGGGTGACTCGGGTCACTTCGCTTCGAAATATCCTTACAAATAAACGTACTTTATTCCGAAACACAAGCAAGCGAATAAATAACCCTCAAATTTTATGATCTCCGGTAACATTAAAAATAATGGTAAACGCATTTTGCTGATTTGAAAAGTTTCATTATTTGACACCCCCTCATATATATTCTGTCTAGCCTTATCCCACTGCAATGTGGGGTAGGCGCAATACACTTTTACAAGTATGTTGCAGAAAGGATTCAGCTTTCGTTTTACGACCGGCTGCCTGTCTGACGTCAACAGCCACTGAACAGCGTTACAATAGATGCATATTGCCGCCTTAAAAAAAAGGAATGGATATTGGTAACGGTCCGTTACCAGCGTTACTAACGCGTTAGACCATCTAAAGATACTGATATCTTAAGTTTACGCGAATGTTATACATTGAAATATAACTATTTTTACGGATTCTATCACGATGCGCCTTTAATTTTTATACCCGACGTTTCGAAGGCTTTGCAGGCTACGTGGAGTCCGACCCGTGACCACGAAGACTTCAAAGTCTTCGAAACGTCGGGTATAAAAATTAAAAGCACATCGTGATAGAATCCGTAAAAATAGTTTTATTTCAACCCTCTGAAGATCTTTCAAAACAAGCTGTTTTCGCTATCGGTCTGTAAGTTGATAATAAAATAAATAACTCACACCCAACAGTTACACACACAGTCCTGACCCCACAAAAAAAACGAGTCCTGTAATAAACACCAGTAGTCAATGTCTAACCTACATGTTGTACACAATATTACAAATAACATCCAACAGCCACACATGTAGTTCTGACTTCACAATAAGATACGAGTCGTGTGTCGAGGGTATCAGGAACTACTAGAGACCAAATATTTATGGACTACATAAACATTTGTCTCAGAGCAGGCAAAAATAAAAAGTGTAAAGCTTTATAAAATTCAGCAATGATACCGACGCTTGCAAGCATACTTGTCGTATCTCAAAAAAGTAGAATACGACTTATATATATCATTGAAAAGAGAATAATCTCTTGTTCTTCTACGATTAAAAAAAAACTTTGATACGACGTTGAAAAAAAAACACTTTTAAAAAAAACACAATTCAAATCGTTGTGGATAATAAAAAAATAGTCACTTTTCAAAATTTAATAGGTACGCCTAAATCGCTTCCAGTATTTTCTAAAGACTTTCAACATACGATGTCTGTATTTAACTAGTTGAATCTAGGTACGACGTTGGAAATTCAGTGATTTGATGTCCCCATGGAACTCACCTCAGAGATACAATATTTTTGCTGCTTAGGATTAAAATATCGATAAATTAACTTTAGAACTATTTAGCATATTGCAAGAAATGAGCTTTAATTCAAAGAATACGCGTTCCAAAAATGGCATTAATATATTTTTTAATTTCTAAGTTATGAATTTTTTAAATAGTTTTTTGGCTCTCCAGTAAAGTTGAATTTTTCGAGATACTACTACAAGTATGCTTTCCTTCCTTTTAAAGCAAAATACGTAAATTAAATTATAGAATGTGGGCGAGATACAACATATTATTCATCGGAACGAATAACCACGTTGGAAAATCAAACAAAGCTTTATATATGTAACATTTACGTTTGCGTACGTGATTTACTTGAGCTGTGCCAGATCACCAGCCGTGTCGACTGCACTAAAACATTACACAAAACATGGTTTCGCTACAAATTTTTATCTATGGTCTATTGTTCTATGAGCAGGAGACAGTGAAAATCGATGTTTTGCATATACGCGTTTGTGTTTTGTTTCGAGAAAAAGAAGTGCAGGAGACACGCCTTAAGAATGCGTTTATATCTATCTAGAGGTATATATCTATCTCAGCCTATCGCCCTCCATTGCTGGACGTAGGCCTCCGCAAGTAAGTGTTGCATGTCTTTATATAAAAACTCGTAATTCGAATAGTTCCAAAACTTAAAACTACATTATAACCTTCCAATCCATAGATACTAGAATATTAAAGTTTCCTTGGCATTAATATGGATAGGTGCAATTAGTATCAATGTCCGTTCGATTAGGCTTCACGTATGACCTTTTCTATAATTCTAGATTTCGAAAAGTATTTTCGAAAATACGAGTACTTACACTGAAGTGTAATCAATCAAAGTCCGAAGCACTAGTGCTTTTCGCCATCAAAGCCGAGTAGCCTAGAAGACTAATTAAAAGTAGATAGTATATAACTTTCCAGTTCTCAGGATTCCGATAATGACGATAAAGGAAGTGAGAGTCGAGAAAACGAACTGAATTATCACAAACAACTTTCGAATAAGTTTTAAAATTAAAATTTTAGACGTTCCTGACCTAATGGTAAGTGATCTCCACCGCCCATAGGCACCCATGGTGCTAAAAGAATCATTGATGCAATGTCAACCTTAAAGAAGGGGAATAGGGATTAAAAAGGCGAGTACGGAATTGGCCAACTGGAAATCTCAACAGAGAGCAGTCACTTCTCGTCGGTTTTCTGGGAAACAGTGGTATCAAACTGCTCGATACGACACATTCGTGCTATAGACGTTACAGTCTGTAGCATGGCTCAACCGCTGAATGTTCTTACATGAATATATTTTGCTAGTTGTAATTGTGTTCGTTCAACATCAACATCCATTTCTGTAACTATTTATGAACATCAGCCATAGGACGTCCATTGTTGAACATAGGTCACCCCCAAAGATTTCCAGATCGACCTGTTAGAAGCGGCCTGTAACTAATTGTGCGTAATTGTAACACGGGTGCTTCGGTAAAAAAAATTATAACACTTCTTCAAACTGTTCGACCGATTTCCACAAAAGGAGGAGGTCCTCAATTCGTCTGTATTTTTTTTATGTATGTTACTCGATATCTCCGCCAAATGTGGACTAATTTTCAAAATTCTTTTTGTGTTCGATAGAGCTTATTTCAAGGGTGGTTCCAAATAAATTTGGTCACGATCAGTAAGTTGGAAGTCGGTCAGTTAAGTTTTTAAACTTGTGATTATTATAATCCGACTTGTCATCAAATAGTAGAACATGTCAAGTGTCGACGTTACTCTATCACGATGTTGCAAATGCCGGAAATTACTACTACGATGAAGCTGTTTGAATATCGCGGAAAATTTTATGACAGAATATCTATTAGCGTTTGATGAATTCCTGAAGACAAGGCACAAAGCGTGGAGAAAATTACTTTGTCTTAGCTGTCATTTACTGACTTGTTATGAGACACTTTGTGACTGACATGTTTGCAATATTTGCTACCGAGCACGTGTGATATAATTATGGTTCACGCAAAAATCTGTGTCGGAATTGAACCCTTGGCCACTGCACCTAAGGAGAATTTTATCTAAGTTACATTACTGTAATACTGGTTTTTCGACTCATTTGTACCATAGATAACTTGTACAGGAATTTGGAAATATAGATATAGAAATCCTATCCATAGGCATAATATTTTAAACACCATGGGTATCAATAATAATAATAATATTAGCCCTGTAATATTACTGTCCTGTAATATTAATGAGAGCGATTAAGCGTTAGTTTACCACGCTGGCCTAATGCGGGTTGGTAGACTTCACATACCTTCGAAATTTCCGTGGAAAAACGGATTTCATTCTTCACGATGTTTTCCTTCACCGTTATAGAACGCGATAATACGCAATGAAAACACACATAACGTAGAAAAGTCAGAGGTGCATGCTCTTTTTTGTGGTTGGTTTCGAACCTTCGACACTCGTCTCACAGTCCGTACCACTCACAACTGGGCTATCGCTGCTTTTTTGCTGGGTATAAATAATTATATAAAATATTTTATAGCGAAAACTACCAGCATAGCAGTCGTCTTGGTTAAGAGGTAACGTATAGGGATTGTAGTCAAAAAACCCAGTATGTTTTGAATTCAAAGTCGGATATAGCGGAATTTTCTATCACAATTGGGACAAACTGAATACCCCGGAAAGGGTTCAAGGCAAGCAGACGGCCGGAAAATAAAAATAAAGCTGAATCCTCTCTGCAACTTACTTTAAAAAGTGTGTTGCTCCGACCCCACATTCGAAAGTAACAAGCGCAGATCGAAAACGGTCAGAAACTTTCTCGCAAAATTTCAAATTTCTTGTTGGAGTCAATGCTTACCTGAGAATCATTTGTTGCGCACTCAGTAGTTGCTGATATTTGAGTTAAGTTTCTGTCGGTTGAGGAGCTGAATATCATTTAGTAAAACACACATAGCAGTGGTAAGAAGTTATAATACAGAATTGATTAAGTTAGAAGCGGCTAACGATTGTATAGTTTTGTACTGCATACGTTTCTGAATAGTGCGGTAATGCTTTCTTTATTTTTATACATTTACAATTTGAAAAATGTGATTGATCATTGCATCATGCATCATCTGGATGCAGGCCGCTTCCAACAGGTCGATCTGGAGATCTTTGGGGGAGACCTATGTTCAGCATTGGACGCCCTATGGCTGATGATAATGATGATAATTGATCATTATATATTTTTTAAAAGTTATAATATATCAGAAGTAGTTTTTTTCGAAAAATAAATTACTTAATTATTATTACCTACATTTATAAGACTAGTCGCAATGTAATTTTGAAAAGACCAATAACTAAAAATTAACATGTAGATGGTATACTGATTTCTTAAGTTTACGCGAATATTATACATTGAAATAAAACTATTCTTACGGATTCTATCACGATTCTATATTGGAAGCTTGCACAAACCTGGGATCCAATTATACATCTTATTAAACCGGAACCCAAATGACCAGCTGCCAGAACTCAAGACACCGTGAGCTCGTACTGCATAGATCGGAACACAAATAATTAACCTTTTTTGATTTTGTATAATTTTTTAATGATGGTAGATATTGTAACACTAACCTTTTTTGGACAAATGACACCTCAGTCTGACCCGTGACAACGAAGACTGCAAAGCCTTCGAAACGTCGGGAATAATAATTAAAACATAATCGTGATAGAATCCGTAAGAATAGTTTTATTTCAATGTAGATGGTATTACAAAACCGCTTCCAACAGATCGATGTGGAAATCTTTGGGGGAGGTCTATGTCCAGCAGTGGACATCCTGTGGCTAATGATAATGATTATAAAATGCTTTAGTCCATAGAATGGTCGATATCGATTGAAAATGGCGAGGAATTAAGGGTGCCTATGCAAGATTATGTTGGTTATGAACCTTTAAACTTCATAGTCTATCTAGTAGATAGATTGTACGGCGCAGTCATTAGAATACCTGTATATAAAACTCAAACAGCTTCTCGTCAATGCTGCTTGTAAAGTCGTAAAAACCATCGCAAGTCAACAAAGGTCTATTCGAGGCAGAAAACAAATTACGAACACAAGACGTTTTCTAGCGCGCCGGCTTTTATCCGAAGAAACTAAACTACAAAGTTTTTAAGTTTGGTATTTATACCAATGAAATAGCTATTAGACTAGCTGATTCTGGCGTGCCAATTAGGGAGAACAAACACACGTAATGAAAGCAACATAACTTTGGTGAACGTAGTTAAAGATCGTTTTAGGAAAGCGACTGATAGTTAAGGCCATATACCAATACGAGGCAAGACCGCGGTACTCGACAGTACAATAAAGCATGTATGTACCAAGGTCCTATACATTTAGGCTTATTTCAATTCGTGGTTAACTCAGTCGTTATTCAGATAGTATGACCGTAGTAATTACCTGGTGAAATCGATTCATAGTGAAAGCAGAATTGTCTGCAGGGTGGGTCTACCATCTATTCACGCCGCACTGGAGAAAAATGGTAGATCGATAAATTTCCACGGATTTAAATTGAAAGCTATTCAATATATATTATATATTCACGTTGCTCGTACCTTTCACATAAATTTAATTAATGTTATATATCAGTAGTATCGTAATTAAATTCATTATTATAGAAAATGAACGTTAAATGTGGAATTCCTATTCTGAGAAATATTACAATTCGATGAAGCGAACACAAAAGTGAATTTCACGATGGTTTAATTAAGTTACGATTCTCTGAATTGAGTTCGCTGGAATATCGAGAATTGATAATTGTATTATTATGGTAAACTATGAAACTGAACGTAGAATAATATTTTCGTAAATCGGAGACTTTAATACTCAGAGTATCTCGCATAATCTTATGTTATAATGCCTTTTTCTTTGTATAAAGGTATTTCTTTCCACTTGCCCTTATCACGATTGAATGTGGGGTCAGCGCAACAACGGTTTCAAGCATGTTGCTATAACGATTTGGCTTATATTTTATGATCAACTGCCCCTCTGACGTCAACCCTTCTCTGTAGGATCTAATCCAGGGAAAAGCGTTTCAGAGAAACACCTGTCCTTCCGACACAAAATCTAAACTTTATAGTGCCACGAAAAAAAATTGTTTTTTTTAGACCTTTTGGAACGGTATAACAAAGGTTGACCAACAAACATCAAGAGCGACAACAAAAGGTACAAGTGGGATATCATTATATCCCAACCCTTACTCGCAAGTGAGGTCGCCGTATTACATTTCCAAGCAGTACTCAAACTAATATGCCTCATTGTCTTTTATTTCCAAATTCAAAAGCGATTCATATTCCCATATACCGGGTGTATCATAAAGTTGGTACCAATAACAATTCCTCATACAGGAAGAGCGATTTAAAGCTCAATGGTAAAGTTTCAAATAAAAATTGAACTTAAGTTTTATAATAATTTATTAAGCACAGGGATTTTAAAATAAGAATGCGCCCTGTTCTACGAAATTAATGGCTTTTTGTATGCTAAAATTAATAAATTACCTCACAGGTAGTTTGGAAATGTAGCTATTGCAGCTGACCCAATAAGCCAGAACAATTTTTTCGTCACAAATTCAAGTCCCCAGTATTAAAAAATTGCCGTTTGGAAATTTTAAACTTTACCGCTAGATTCCTAGCCATCCTTTCTTTATGTGTATTTAGTTATTATTGATACCAACTATATGAAACACCCTGTATATTTAGTATAGGAAACTGGCAAAAGAGCTGTTGGATTACCTGATAGTAAGTTATAGCAGTACATAGACGAGACAACAGCGTAAAACTGTAGGCATTACTGTCTACAGCGTAAATATACCAATCAATATTTTGAAATTTTCTAGTATTGTGTCATATTATATTTATTTCAATAACTTTTGGGTGCAGATTTATCCCGTTAACCACTCGTAAGCAGACCCTATTTTTTAATTGAATGTTCTAAAGCTCTAAAATCATAATAAGATATTTTATATCTTGTCATATACGTGTTTCTAGTTCACTAGTGCACCACAATTACTCCTTCGAGGCTACAAAAGTGATATTACCTTGTTGATATTCGAATTTCCTTCAAGATACTTTTATTTTATTTTTAAACAAAATATAGCGGCCTATGTTACTGACAATCTAACATTCTGCAGGTAAACAACGTTTTAAAATCGGCCCAGTAGTTTAATTTATACATTACAATCAAAATACAAAAATCTCTCTTAACAATATTGGTTTTGTTTCATGTACATATATTTTTTTTAATTGTAACAACTGTAAACATATTAATTCGAGGGCAATTTGTTAAGTCATGATTTTCAGAAACGCTTTTGGATTAATTATTCTGGAATTGGTGTACTTGACTGTAGTACACAATATTTATTTTATTAATTATTATTAACATATATTTATCATCGAAATAACGTATGAAATAGGAATTTATTAAAAATACTTCAAGGATAATTTTATTTTAGTAATTTAAATACTTATTTTTTATCTGTGCGTCACGTGACTGTAAACACCAATCACGACGCGTGATGTCACCCTACTCATTTTTCTTATAAATTCGTTCCACAATAGCCTAAGATCTAATATCCAAAGTCATACTGCCAGGGTATTTGGTATATTATTTTATTTTTGTTTAAAGCTCATCCTAATTTCAACGCGGATGTGAATATCTGACCCGTTCTTTAAGTTTGAAATTATACATGTTATGTCTGCAATATTTTTTTAATGAGCAGTTTTATATTTATGGTAAGGAAAGATGACGTCACCCGTATCTACCGTTAACAGATAGCGTTTTGGCGACAAATTAAATTATACATAATAATGTTTGCTTTTCTTAAACTAAATATGATACGTCCCATATGATTTGACGAATTAATTATTGCGTTGGGCGACCCGCCGTCTGACCCCCACAACCTGCAAGACAGAAACCTAGGTTTCGCCAGCGCCTCGTCCGTTAATCAGCAGACTGTACCACGTGCAGGTGAGTTTGGCTTTGGACCTAAAGGTGTTGGTGGTCCACTTACACTTTTATTAAACTAAATATATGAAAATAAATTACGAATTATTTTTTACATGTTTAGGATAAACTAATGAATAGCCCTATCTATATAATAATAATAATATTAGCCCTGTAATATTTCTGTCCCACTGCTGGGCACGGGCTTCCTCTACTAATGAGAGGGGTTAGGCCTTAGTCTACCACGCTGGCCTAATGCGGGTTGGTAGACTTCACATATGTACCTTCGAAATTCCTGTGAAGAAATTCTCAGGTATGCAGGTTTCCTCACGATGTTTTCCTTCACCGTTATAGCAAGCGATATTTCACAATGAAAATACACTTAACATAGAAAAGTCAAAGGTGTATGCTCCATTTTGGGGTTGGTCTCGAACCTCCGACACTTGTCTCTGCAGTCTGTACATTTCCCAACTGAGCTATCCTATCTATATACTTTTTGAAAATTAGTCAAGTACCTAATGATTAAAGTAAAGAGTGCATAATACTTCGGTTTCATTTACTTCATATGCAATGGAAGGGCTTGTATTAAAGCTGTATCGATTGCACTTCACTACAGCGGCGTGGATTAACGACCTGACTCTACAGGTTTTTTGGACATCCAAATTGAATTTGGTTGCGGTAATTACTCTTAAGTTAATTAACTGTCAGTTTGTAATTAATTTTGGATCATTGATAAGATAATTAAGGTCAACGTCCGATACAACACATAAGCACATGACTAGTACCCGATTATTATAGCTGTCGTTACTCCGCCCGAGCTGTTTTAAATAAAATAATTAAACTTCAATAAAAACTGAAAACCGACTTCAAAACACTTAAAAGAGAAAAAACCTAGTCCAATAAAAAAATATTATGGAAATCTGATGAATAGTTTCTGAGATATTCATGGTCAAACATACATACATACACTTATGAAATTTGGCACACCTGTTCAGAAGCCCATATAGACTATCATGTCAAAATTGTATGCAATTCTGATATTATATACATGGGGGTCGAATAACTTCCCTTTTTGAAGTCGGTAATTTTTTTTTATAAAAGTATGTGGATATCAAGCCCTAGAGAAGGTTGATGTTAGGTAGGCAGCCGGTCGTTAAACATAGCCAAATCCTTTCTGCAATATGCTTGATAAAGTTTGTTGCGCCGACCCCACATTAAAGTGGGATAAGGGCAGGTAGAAAGAAAGAATGAAAGAATGAGGATATCAAGACCTCTAGGGGTTTTAGTTTATGGTGAAAAAAATATGGGCAGAGACTAATCGGACTACTCACCGTAACTGCTCTGGAACAATGGTATGCATCGACACCGAGCAGTGAAGCTCTTCAATGCTAAACTTTACAAGAACTACTCAGACAAACAAAAGCGAAAGTTGAAAAATAAGTTTTCCACTTCTCTCCGTAGCGACGCGGGATACTATAATAATGAACTGAGAGACATCAGCCTTGACCATAAAAAATACAAGGAGAGAAGCCAGATGTAATGCACGGATGTTAATTGAGACCGTGAGCCATATATAATATACCTTAGATGCACAGTTCTTTGCAAAAATCCTCCTAAAAAGTGGTCTCAGGAATAAAACAAAGAACAATATCACAAGTTCTATTTAAATCAACACAAATATAACCCTATGCACGTGTAATAAAGTAGCTTTTTAAACGAAATGAGCAAGCGGTCTTAAATTTGAATTTTGAAATTTATAATTCCATCGGCGTCCGACTGTATGGAACAGGAGGGCTTAAGCACTCTTTTGCTGTCCCATTTTCCGAGCGTCAACTGTGCATCTAGGTAATTAATATATCGATGCCGTGAGCACAAGAACGGTTAAGCCCGCATTTTTAAATGAACCAGCCCTCTTACTCTTGACACTCGATTCGATTGTGATTTCGATTTGGTTTCATTTATTGAATTAAAATTCCCCCGAAATCGACTTTTAAAGTGCATTAATGTTGCATAATATTCGAGAAATTGTCATTTGGTAATTTATAACGTGACATTAATGCACTTTTTATCCCGATTTCGGTGGAATTTTGAGTCAATAAATGAAAGCGAATCGAATTCAAGTTCGAATCGAGCGTCAGGAGTCACCCCCCTGTTTTACTCATCAGACCAATACGAAATCGAGACTGAGCAATCCGCACGAATCTCGTACGGAATCATATTTCTCTATCGCACTTTCGTCGAATAGATTTGCTCATATTTGAATTTCTAAGAAAATGTTGGTTGCGTTATTTATGCGCCCGCATGTTCACATTAAAAGGTTTTATCAAATTATATATTATTTAAGATAATGAAGTTTACCGCTCCTTTGCAAGACAATATTTATATTGTCTAACCTACAGCCAACTGTTTTTTTATATAACAGAGACTGGCAAACGAGCAGTTGGGTCACCCGGTGGTGGCAAGTGGTTTCCACCGCCAATAGAAACCCAAGACACAAAAAGAATCATGTGTGCATTGCTAACCTAAAAGGAGAGAAACAGGGATTTTCACTCACCGAACGTACGCAATGGTAAATTGCCACTTTATGTCCGTTTTCTCTGAGACAGTCATATCAAACCGGACGAGTCGGCCCATTCATGTTGCAGACGTAAATGTCTGCAGTGAGGCTCTACCACTCCTTTCTACCTGCCCTTATCCCTTATCCCATCCCCACCTTAATGTGGGGTCGGCGCTACACACTTTTTCAAGTGTATTGCAGAAATTATTTGGCTTAGCTTTTCGATAGGCAGCTTATTGACGTCAACCCCCTCTGAGGGATCCAGTCCCAGGCAAATTAAAATGGAAAATTTGCTTTGTCCGACCTGAGAATCGAACCAAGGAACCTAGTGCACAGCGCACATATGCGGCCATAGGACCAAGGAGGTGATAACTTCAGAAGATTTATAAACACAACTTACCCAATGGTCGCTCAAGCGTCTTGCTGGGCGTCCTCACGACTGGTAATGAGGATCGTTGCTTGCCGCCACGCCTGAAGCCCGTGGATGATGTCTCCACCTCTGACATGATGCCAGGGTCATCGTCAAACAGCAAATTGTTGGCCGCTGGTGGGTAGCCGCGCGGCAGTGGTGGCTGGACCAACAAATAAATTTGTTAATCACATTAATATTATAAAGTTTCGGGATTGGTATGTTTGTTACTTCTTCACGCTCAAACGGCTGGACCAATTTTGATGAAATTTAGTATAGAGGTAGTTGAGACCCTGGATTAAATAAACTTTATACCGAAAAATAAATTTTCACGCGAACGGAGTCGCGGGCAGCAGCTAGTAAATATGACATAAACTGCACAGTACACAGGTTTCGTTAAAATGATAGTATTTATTCTGTTGCCATCCGACTTAACATGGATTCTACACGTACATAATATAAATTAGAATGGTAAAAGGTAGTAATAGGTATTGAAGTAATGGACTAAAGTTAACCTGTACATTTTGACATGCCGGAATGTATGTTTAATAGATTTTCAATTGAACTATAAAAATATTATTTTAGTTCACTTTATTCACAATCAGACGCACAATAGATTCAAATTAATCACTGTAACATACCAATGTACTGTCCGAAATGCTTCTCTATTGATAGTAATTAAACTATAATAATGGCCACTCGTTCTCACACATAGTCATGTTTAGATATCCAACACTAGCTGACGACGCTTAACATCAATTAATGCATAGTAAGCCAAACTACGGTGTTAATATTCCAATGTAATATTATAGAGCTCACGTCATATCATTGTTAAACGTACAGCTGTTTGAGTTTAACATGAAAAGTACGTGAGATGAACGTATGTTACTATAATTTGTGTGGACTCAGCCGTGAGAAATTACCTACTTGGGCGAATGTAGATACATACACACTTACTCCTGTATCCCATGGGGGTAGGCAGAGACTATTGAGCACCACAAGCTACGATCCTGACACACCTCTTTTCCCACTTCCACACTCATGCATATTTTCATACATTTCCGCCGGTTGAGGGTACTCCTCACTTGCCCTTTTCGGAGAAGATCACTTATTTGATCTATGTATGTACATATGTCCTCCTCGGGCGCTCTCTTCCCACCCTGTATTATTGTTATGTGCGAATGTGTTATTAATTAAATTAATAATCAATATTATGTATTATATTAATCAAGTGGCAGAAATGTATGAAAAGATGTATGAGGCCTTACACCCCTTAAGGTATGTTAACATCGCCCATGGTGCTCAGTAGTTTCTGTCTACCCTCATGCGATGCAGGCGTGAGTGTAACCCTAATGTAAAACCCTACACAACGTGGGATTTCAATCCATGAACACATGATTTCAGGCACAGTTCATGCGATGAATATAATATTAATAACAATATCTTCTCCATATGTTAGATGTATATTCAGCGAAATACCACAAAATCTAGAAAGATTTCATTAGGCCACAACAAAGGACAAAGATAAGTATTAGAAGTACAATCATCTAACACAAATTACGGCAAAACAAAGCCAACTGACATACAATCACAGACAGGCTTTGAAAAATAGAAATAGAGCAAAAATTGTAATCGCAACACGAAGAAAGCGAGCGATACAAAGGGACCGTTCGAAACGATCCCAGGACGATCGACAAGCACAAAAGAACTTGTAAAGTTTCAAGCGAACGGCTGGTGATCGTGCTCGAGTGCCGCTGAATTGTATTGCACAGTAGATGGGCACTTATAAGAGTACTACTGTAGTATTATGTATTATTCTGTATTGTGCATATTTTTTTTTAATAATAATAATGTTTATTTTCCACAATTTTATTACATTTAGGTAGGTTCCCTGATGTCTGAGCTAGGCCTTGACCTGTGTTTTAGAAGTCAGGTAGTATAGGAATTATGAATACGAGTATAAATCGTCGATGTCTGTGATGAGATGATTTAAATTATGCCCTTCGACAACCTTCGTTTTTCACGAAGCAATACGCGTACTTTGTATCTTTGATCAACTTAACAATAAGTGTCAATCGTCTCCTTAGTCAAGTGGCAGCATATATGGGCTGTGGACCCGGAGGTCGTGGGTTCGATACCCAGGTTGGGCAAAGCGATTTTTTTAATTTAATTTGCCCGAGACTGGATCCCTCAGAGGGGTTGACGTCAGGCAGGCAGCCGGTCGTAAAACTTAGCAAAATCCTTTCTGCTTGAAAAAGTGTGTTGCGCCGACCCCACATTAAGGTGGGTAGAAAGAATGTCAGATAGTACCAATTTTGAAAGTATACAAAAATTATAATACTTTTGTTTTCACTTGCTGAAACTACAACTATGTTGTAAATAAAAGCCATAATTTTAAACTGTCTAAACTGAAGTGTATGAAGGGCACAGTTGTAAAGTTCGAAGTTTATTAGCTTCTTTTCAAGAGTTAATCTTTGCAACAACTATTCACTGATAGTAGGATATTCGTTAGTGACTTATGTGGTTCACGTTCTAGAATCAGTCAGTGTATTTTTGGTTCTCTAGAGGAGCTTGCGTCATGTCTTAATGGTTGATTGTGACGGGTATGGCGGAACATACCTGTGTCTGCATCGGTCATCCGCCTGTTTTATCGCAAACGCCTCGATTTGCTTCTTCCATCTTTAAATTCAGAGTGTCAAGAAGCATAAATAGACCAGCATGTTTCTGGAGATCGTTTGTCGGTAGTCACTTTGCAGTGCAGTAGTAGTGGTTTCTTTGGACTGCACTACGCTTATCACCAGGTGTAGTTTTTTTTATATAGAAGAGGGGGCAAACGAGCAAGTGGGTAGTGGTAGTGTAGTCATTTTGCCATGCTCGAATAATAAAAAAAAATCAGTCCAAAATAAATCTGCCATTGTAAAGTGCTTTGAGCTACCTCTAATCCTTTAAAAGTTCTATAGGAGCGGATTTGCTAGCAAAAGCTGGTTAGTTAACTAATCTTTATTGACCTCGGAGTTGATATGATACTGTGCGCCTTTGTAATCCGAATCTCTGACATTGTCTGACCTTATTTGAACAGAATACCTGCTGTGATATCGAATACTACTATGTTTAATCAGGCTTGTAGTCAAGGGGATAATTTGGGTAATGAAATCAATCTCATTATAACATGTTAGTAGAGGAATGTTTTCTATTTTGTCTAGCTAGTAGCTGTTTTTTCTACCTTATCAAATTAAATAAACCTATTATGGGATTTCCACTTTATTTTTTTTTTAAATCCAGCGATAAAATGTGTTCATTTGATCATCATCCTTCTGCCCATGTCCCAATTTTATTTGGGGTCGGCGCAACATGTCTTCGACTTCAACATGCCCATCAGCTGTCATCTCGTCATTCACCCCTTTTTCTTTCATGTCCTTCCTCACACACTCCATCCACCTTTTCTTTGGCCTTCCTCTACCTCTCCATCTATCAACATTCATATTCATCACTTTCTTACTTACATAAGTCTTTTCCCTACCAAGACCAACGGTTTCCTTTCAATCTATCTAGCATAGATGCCACTTTCAAGCTCCTGCTAAGGGAACGGACCCGTATTACGTGACCTCTTCATGACAATTGAGCGCCACAAGTTACAATCCTGACACACCTCTTTTGCCTCTTCTACATTCATGCATCGTTTCATACATTTCCGCCGTTTGACGGTACTCCGAACTTGTCCTCTATACAGGGGCTCGCTTATTTGATCCATATAGGATCGCGTTGGGTGCACTTCTTCTGGCCCTACTATTCACTTTACCACGATAAATACCCTTCATAAGTCGCCATTCACCCATTTATTTATTGTGTTTATTTATTTTATGTGAGGCTAATTTCCAGGAGTGGACGTTCTGTGGCTGATGATGACGATGATGATGAATATACACCGGGCATCCAGGTCCAGTCAATCATTGTACATCGAAATTTAATTAGCGGAACAAAATGAGGATAGTAATTACCTATTACTTTTCAGTTCGAACATCCCAGAACCTGAAACGCAATTTTGCTAACACTATTGCCTGAGATCAGTTTCGCCGAATTCTTTCTACAACATCCTTAGAAAGTGTGTTGCACCATCACCATATAGTAGAGGCATTAGAGATAAGAGTGGAGTATTGAAATGACAATGGCATTAAACCACGACACGTAAAGGGAGAGGAGAGTTCCGCGCGATTCTCTTCCGACCTTTATATCTACCTAATACTCTGCGTGTAATATTTTCCTGGTAGATTAGTTATCAGATATGTATTAGATAGTCATTGTTACATATATTTATTCCCGTACTATCTACTGAGTATCTTTTTACTCTTACTCCGAGTTTATACAGCGAAGTCTTAGGTCGAGATAATATATTTGATTGGTAGAGCCACGCTGTAGACGGTAACGTCTAAAACACGAATGAGCCAGCTACACCAGTTCAATATCGCCCTCTTATTTCTATAAGTTCTATTTCGTCGATCTTCTGATCGACGTAAGTGGCAGCTTTCTATTTCAAATCAAGTTAGTTTTTTTAGTAGATACGCCTACAAGAATGCACTAATGTAGAGTTCATCGTAAACTCGATTTACCATACAGTTCACTCCTATCTTTAAATCAAGACTTGACATAAATAGAGAGTTATCGCCGCGCTGCAAGTGGCCTTAAGGCCTCATTCGAGACGATATCCAATCGATACGAGAGCTTTTTCAACGGACGTTAAAAAGCGCCTCAACATGTCTATTCATATGGTTGCTTGAAAAACATTCTTGCCTTGTTTCTAATAAGGTATATTCTACATACCGCTTAAAAACGCCGCGTTTTAAAAGCGTCGTTTCAATAACTATACTAGAAATCATATGTCCCATTTCAACGATTTTTAACGCGCATTGAAAAATCTCTCATGCGAATGAGGCCTAAACTTGGCCTAAAGGTAGTAAGTAGGTAGTGCTCTTATGCCAAAAGTTGTGAATCGCATCGAAACTCCAATCACGACACCTGTGTGTGTAACATTTGTATAACGATAATGCCGTTTTATTCCGCAAGTATTCCTATCACGTGTCACTAGTATCGCTAGAGACAGTAATGGAGGTGCGAAATAGAGAGTGACCTCATTCGGTATTTAGTCGCTAGCTTGTTACTTAGTGTAGTGCGGACACGTTAGATGGCGTTAACTGTCCTTTTAAAAGTATTATAAAGCTTGAAAGCAAAGTTTTCTGCATCGAACGCCTTTAATGTTATGCACCTTATGTTATTTTATTTTAAAGTAGCATATAAGTTACTACAACCCGATTTTACAGTCCATGACAGTAAGAATTTCTTTATTTCAATTTTTTTGTGTTTGGGAATTTAAAATCCGGATTTTTATTAATAGTTATCGAATTTTGTAAGATTTTAAATGATTATGGTAGTGGAATATTGAATACAATCTTTTTGTACTTAAATCAATACTTTCTTTCTTTCTACTTACCCTTATCCCACCTTAATATAGGGTCGGCGCAATACATTTTTTCAAGCATGTTGGAGAAATTGCTTGGCAAAATTTTTACGACCGGCTGCCTGCCTGACGTCAACTTCCTCTGAGGGATCCAGTTCGGGCAAATTAAATTAGAAAATTCGCTTTGCCCGACCTGGGAATCGACCCCACGCCCACTATACCAAGCAGGCGACAAATCAATACAATAAAAATAATATTTAATTATAGATATTTAGAAATTAGAACTAAATATTAATAAAACAGAACATTAACGGATATTAAGACTAGAGTAAGAATGTTTGTGTCTTACTTTGTTATTACTTGACAAAGTAATATTATGGCATTGTTCGATTACGTAACCACAATGCATATTCATTAACATACATTCGTAGGTAATACTTGTACACTATGCCCCTTACTTATAAAAATATTTAAGCGCTGCTTATCTTTATACCATAGGTTGTCCCTTTCAATTTTAAACAATGTAACTCAAGGAAAAAGGTGACAGGTTATTCTTAACCATTTGCTCAGCTAAAAATGCCTTTATAAGTAAGGCCCAAGACTTCCAGGCCCTGACTTTTGACACTCGATTCAATTTCGATTACGATTCGGTTTTATTTATTGACTTAAATATAAAATCAAATAATATTAGCCCTGTAATATTACTGTCCCACTGCTGGACACGGGCCTAGTCTACTAATGAGAGGGGTTAGGCCTTAGTCTACCACGATGGCCTAATGCGGGTTGGTAGACTTCACATACCTTCGAATTTCTTGTGGAGAAATTCTCGGATATGCAGGATTCCCCACGATGATTTCTTTCACCGTTATAGCAAGCGATATTTCACAGTGAAAACACACTTAACATAGAAAAGTCATGTGTATGCTCCATTTTGGGGTTGGTCTCGAACCTCTGACACTTGTCTCGGCAGTCCATACCATTTCCAACTGAGCTATCGTTGCTATTTATTGCTATTTAGTGACTGATTTCTTAATCGAATTAAAAAGTGCGCTAATGTCGCGTTGGATTCGAGAACTTGTCATCGGCTGTGAAACTTGAGCTCACGGGTTCGATTCCTGAACCGAGATAAATGTCCATGTGACCCATAGATATTTGTTTTGAGTCTGGGTGTTGTGAGACCGAAAGTCTCTCGTAGTTCCTGATATCCACGACACAAGACTTGATCTTAGTGTGGGGTCAGGACTATGTGTGTGACTGTTAGGTGTATTTAATTTATAATTTATTTATTAGTTTAGTAGTTTTAACGCGACATTAATGCCCTTTTTTACTTGATTTCGGTTGATATAAGTCAAACGTTATTCAACTTTAACGACTTCTTACATTGATTTTCGCCATACAATTTTGACAGATAACGCGGCCTTAAACGACATAAGGCGACCTTAAGTGTATGAACATTCGGCGGTAAATGAAATGGCATCGTGGTCGAAATCGAATCAAGTGTCAAAAGTTACCCTACAAGAATTTCATTATGCTGATTTACTCAATAGTTACATACATATATAAACTCACGCCTGTTTTCCGTTGGGGTATGCAGATACTAAGGAGCGCCAATTGCTTCAGTTCAAACACACCTCTTTCGCTTCTTCCACAGTCATCAGTCTTTTCATGCACGCTTGTCGGTTACAAGAACTCCTTATTTGGCCCTTTTTCAATATTTAATTCTTATAAAAAGCATACAAATTGATACTTATCGATAAATCCAAATAAAGCATACTTATTTACAAACCCTTTCCATGCGTTTCATAAAATAATTAGTTGTCAGTTGGTTGTTAGGTAATAAGTGTTATTATTAGTATACGACCTATAAGTATCTATGTTAGTTCAAAGATCTTTATTAGTAAGTAGGTAAGGCAGATATTGTACCTTCCTCATTCGTGGATCTAACAGTCTGTTGTGCCTCATATCTCGTGGTTTGATCACCGTAGCGTATTCGGGTGCGTTCGTCATCCCTCGGCGATTTGGCTGAAGATAACAACAAAAATAAACAAAATAAAATAAAATGCTCGGATGTGAAAACCATTACATAATAAAAGAAAATTCCCATCCCAATAGGCTTCATGTTTTTTTTTATTGTAGAGATTAGAAAACGGGCTGATGTGTCATCTGATGGTAAGTAGTGGTAGATGCCTATAGAAACCCATACCAATAGATGGCAGAGTAACGCTATAGTTAACTTTGCTTCTAGCATTAGCTGGTCCGGTTTGACCGGCGTGTTACCACAGTCCCAGAAGCCGAACAAGCTCTCCGTTAATCCTTATTTTTCTCCTAAAGTTGATGCATCCCGATTTCTCTGTTGTGTATGTTTAAGAGTATGAAATCACATAATATGAGGTGGCCCAAAAAAGATCGAGTCGCCACTTTCCCCGTGCGGACTTGCCTCACTAAAATGTTGCATTTAATCGGAACACGTCTCTCGGTGTCGTTCAAGTGTGATTGGTCGATGTGATGTCAAAGGTGTAATAGACCCCACGTGTGGGTTTTTCCACCAACCACAGTTAAACGACATGGACGTATTGCGTTTATACGGAACATTCTACCACCCCAGGATGAAAACAATACCCCCCGGATGAAAGCAATACAAGAACAAAGTGATATGAAATAAAAATAAAATTACTATGCAAATCACATTAGCCAACAATATTGTCCGACGTTTGTCAATATCAATATTGTTGAGTATTCTCAGGAACTATCAATATTGAGTTGAAGAAAGGAGTGATCCGTTTACTTTATTGCAAACAGCTTTATTGCATCGACTTGGACGGGATTTTTTTATGTAGACAAAATTAGAGCCAATGCCACAGATTAACAAATAGGGTACCTTCCCGTAAAATAAATAAATATTAGCCCTGTAATATTACTGTCCCACTGCTGGGCACGGGCCTCCTCTACTTATGTGAGGGGTTAGGCCTTAGTCTAACCTTCCCGTGGTAAGCTAAATATATCTTAAAGATAGCTTCTAAAAAACTGCTGGGTTACCACAACCTCTTATAGCAGTATTATTATAATCGTTCTTCGTTTGTTTTGTATGGGAATCGGTACCAGTAAGATGATAATAATACTGCTATAAGATGTGGTGGTAACCCCCCAGTACTAGTATGGTATACACCATGCTGGAGATACGAATGGGCCAGCATGATCGGTTTGATACCACTGTCTCACAGAAAACGCAGCTCTCTGTGGCGTTTCGTTCGGTAAGTAAATTTTCCGGTGGCTCAGTTGCCCAAATCCCTATTTGCCCCTCCTTTTGGGTCGGCAACACACTCGTGATTTTTTGTCTTGGTATCTATGGGTGGTGGTGATCACTTACAATTAGGTGACCCACCTACTCGTTTACCAATCTTTGCTATATAAAAAAATGGTATCAAAAAGTTGCAATGACTTTTCATAATAATCATCATCAGCCAAAGCACGTCCACTGTTGAACATAGCCCTGACTTTTCACTTTACTATTATTTAACAAAATCTTGAAATCCAACTCAAAAATGGAACACTGTGTAACAATGACTGCATAGGGAAATTTGATTAAAAGTTACTTTGATTAAAAGTTGAAAAGATTCATCACGGTGGACAAGTGCGGGATGGTTGCAAAATCCTCATCTTATAATTAGAAGCGGACATCAAGCATGTAAGGATGCATTGCTTCCCTAAATATATATTCTAAATATAATATATATTCGATAGAACCTCATACAATTATACTAAAGACAAAGGGAGAGCTCACGTGTGAAACCTTGTCTCGGACGTACCAAGAATTCACTAACATATCGTTACACAAAGGAACCTAGAAATTGAATCCTCTAGGAATTGCTAACCTATAGCTTATCACGTAGTGTCGTATTGTCTCATAGAGTCGTGACAATTAATATTCTTAGGCTGAGATTTATAGAGCGAACTTCGACTAAGTCAAAATCGAAGAAACAAACTCAGTGCGGATTTGGAATTTTTAAATAGAACTTTGCAACTAAGTGCCTTGGCCTTGAAATACAAATCGAATACAAAAAGAATTGTGAAAATCGGTCCACATTTGGCGGCGATATCGCGTAACATATGTACATACATAAAAAAAATCAGACAAATTGTGGAACTTCTCCTTTTTGGAACCCGGTCGAAAATACGACTCTACGGACGTCACGGTGGTGATTCGATCAAACAATGGATGCCATTTAATTACTACTTTAATAACTTAGTATATCGATCGGGGAACAAATACAATATTGCAGACCATTATCCTACATATGTAATTATACGCTCGTCAATGTTACTCATGTAAGCTATTTATTAATTTATTACTTCGTTTTTTTTTAGCAGAGACTGGCAAACGAGCAGATGGGTCACCTGATGGTAAGTGATCTGCACCGGCCATAGACACCCAAAACACAAAACGAACCATGGGTGCGTTGCCAACCTAAAAGGAGGAAATGGAAAAAGGGAAAGTGGAAAGGAAGGGGGGAAATAGGCCACCGGAAATCTAACTCACCGAACGTAATGCGACAGCAAGCTGCCACTTTACGTCGGTTTTCTGTGAGCCTGTGGTATCAAACCGGTCGAGCCGGCCCATTAGTGCTGTAGACTGTCTGCAGCGTAGCTCTACCACTCAAAAATGATTAGTCTAGGTGTAATTGTTTGTAAAGTTATAATAAAAAAATCTTAAGTTCAATTTAAAAGATATATAAAATAATGTGAGCACTAAGGCAAGTATTCTTCAAAATAAGTAAACCCCACAAATCGAATACGAGTAAACTCAATTTTGTGTTGTACACGTGGCAGCGAATTTAGTTAAAACCACTCTATTTTTACTGGACATGGTCGGCGGTGTGTCAATAGATATATCGCGCTGCGCCGGATAATCGAATAAAAGCCACTAATCTGAGGTTCTATCAACGTTGAATTTAAAAGAATATTGAAACTCTGAATCAAACCCCACCATTATATTGAATAATACCATTATATTGAATTCCTTTGTTGTGTACAATACCGTTTTATTAAGAATCTACTACCTACCAGTTTGGTCTCCTATTTGAATTTAATAGAGCTTTTGTGTATACTTTCGCAATGTTTTTAAATTTGGTCGATGCAGGTCGATTCTCTAAGGTTTCAATTGTGAAAATAACGTTGCGGCATCATTGCGGCAACGATGTTTTCATTTTTGTATTCAGCAAGGTACAAAGCGCACGCACTAGCGCTCTATGCGTGATGACGGCGCTTCTGCAAACTAGCTCTCTCGAGCGAGGTGTTTGACATAAATGTATGGAAAATGGTATTCTCTAAGACCCAACAACGTTGAACGCTCCGTTGATCTGAACGATGTGCGCTGCGGGAGCTCGTCGTCGATCGCAACGTTGTGGCGTTTCTTAGAAATTCGACTTGTAGTCTATGTAAGTTGTAGGCAAAATTGTCTATAGGATGATGTTATTGTTTAAAAGTAGATTTCTACCACATCATGGGACATTAGGAAACGAACGTAGAGTCGAAGTGAAGAGTAGCAATTGTAATTTAATATATATAAAAATGACCCAAGGAAAACCCCCGGTTGTTGTAGCAATATTGTGGAGATGGATGAAAATATAGATATTGGTTTACTGAGGTGAGGTATTGGTGGATCGGTAAATGGATCTATTTTATTATTTATTTCAGGCAAATAAACCCGCACGCTATATCCAGGAAATAATACAGTTTAAGACAAAATAATAGTTATTAAAAATGGCGTATTTTATAAAATTAAATCGAGAATAAAATACAAGATGAACAGAACATAATAAACTCAGGTGTTACTAACGAATAAAAGAAAACTAAGTTAATATATTATTAGATATTTTTATGTAGTATTGGAATAAACGATTTATTTTATGATCACGAAATATTAGATGCAATGACGGGTAGCGAACTCTACATTACCGTCACGCCTCCCTGACGGCGTAAATAAAGTGTCCTCAATCCTTATTATGCCTAATATTTTTTTAAAGGTTTCTATGATATTTTTGTAAATTGGTATAATTCGTAATTTCTTTGAAATAAAAATATTTTTACGGATTCTATCACGATCCCTGAGAAATCTTTTTATTTTAACTGATGTTCCACATTAACCCGTCGGAGGCGGCACATATATATGTTACATAAGCGTATGGGCCACCGGAGGCCGAGCCGCCCGTAACTATTTTACTGTCAAAGCTCCAAATTATTTTCCTAATCAAGTAATTTCATAGCAAGTGTAACTTTGTAAAATAGTATACCACACGTAGTTGCGCTTGTCTTACGTATGAGGTCAGAATAAACAGGTTCTATATATAAGTATTTAGAAGGGGGTACATACTGCCTCGGTGGCGTGGTTGTATTTTGGTACAACTGCCATCCTGAGGTCTCGGGTTCGATCCCCGGGTCGGGCAAAGTGATATTGGATTTTTCCATATCAGCCCGGAGTCTGGAATTTGCGCCCGATATGGCGATAGGCTCGCCCCCTATCACATCTGGGACGGAACTAAGCTCGGCGAAATGTGGGTGTTCTAGCTCGCTAGTGGGCCTCTGCCTACCCCTTCGGGGATACAGGCGTGAGCTTATGTTATGTATAAAGACCGTTCACTAAAATTAAACCTAGCCAGAGGGGGTATTACTCAACGTTGGATCTTCATACCTACATGTGTTAGTTTGTCGGTGTTTCAACGTTGAATATGAGGCTGTTTTAGGGCAACGCTTATTGATTTACATACATCAAAGGGCCGGAAAGGCAAACTCGTGCAGTATGCATAGGTACTATAAAGAGAAGGTGGCTTGCAATCTAGCTATAAGGTTTAAAATTTCATAAGGCTCATAGTTTTGAATAATGGAAACATCAATTTAATATACCCTAAATGCACAGTTCTTTGCAAATATCCTCCTAAAAAGTGGTCTCAGCAATAAAACAAAGAAAAAGATCACAAGTTCTAATTAAATCAATACAATTATAACACCTATACTCGTGTGATAAAGTAGCTTTTTAAACGAAATGAGCAAGCGTTCTTAAATTTGAATTTCGAAATTTACAATTCTATCGGCGTCTGACAATATGGAAAAGGAGTGCTTAAGCACTCCTTTGCTGTCCCATTTTCCGAGCGTCAACTGTGCATCTAGGTAAATAATATATCGATAAATGGAAACGTGAATTTGTGACGAAATTTTTCTTCTGGCACATTGGGTCAGTTGCAGTACAATACACCACCTATGGGGGTAATTAATTAATTTTAGCATACATAAAGCCGTTCCTATGCTAAATGCAACGACTTTTAGATCGCATTCCGATTTTAAAATCCTATGCTTATTATTGATTGAAAAAAAAAAAAATAATTTAATTTTCGACTTTGCCGTTACTCTTTAAACTTATGTTTAATTAAAATTTTACGTTCTCCCTGTACATGGAATTGTTATTGGTACCCACTTTATGAAACACCTCGTTACATAACCATGTCGTAGGGTGGAAACATTGATGAGTGACGCTAACATAAGACGCGTTTTACGTATGTTATGGAGGTAAATATATGACCTACCAATGTATTCATTTCAAACATAAAAGTATTAGGTAAAATAGGTAAATTTCGTCGTAAATACGTCTATATTCGACCTCGATGTACGTCTATGAAATTTGTATGATATATTAACCAAATGTCATCAGAGCTCGAATATATTTGGGACTGTCAGAAATTTTCCTGCTAAGGCCGCTGGTTTATATTTTTTGACAATTCGCAAGTTCACTATGTGGTACTTATAAATTGTGTAGCTGTGATAAATCAATTACTTTATCCACATGCTTCCGTTTTTGCTATTTGACTATAGAACCCCAAAAAACAGCTAAACCTTTGTCGCCGTAACATATGGAATAGTACATTAAAGTTGTATTTAGGTGAATACTGCCGTCCTCAGGCAATCGTCCTCAAAATGTCGTTACGTCAATAAACCTAATTTTGAGATGTCTCAAAAAAAACGTAGAAAATATGGTCCCTCGATATTCCATAGACTTATGGTTATTTTAAATCTGAAATAAGTTATTTAGGGCGACTTGCACCACTATTACTAACCTACAGTTAGTCCTAACCTCAAGTTAAATTGAAAAAGAAATATATGAAGGACATGTAATTCTTTACATGTAACGTACTACATGTATTTACAGATAATATATGATGACATTTAATTAATTACATATAATGAATTACATGACCTTCATATATTTCTTTTTAAGTTTAACCTGAGGTTAGGACTAACTGTAGGTTAGTAATAGTGGTGCAAGTCGCCCTAAGTCTATTGAATATAAAAGCCACAGTCTAATAAACCTCTAAGGATAATTTCCACGGTTTTTGAAGACATATCAAAATTAAGTTTATTCACTTAACGGCATTTTAGCTTGAGGACGGCAGAATGATTTACAATATGTTGGGTGAAGTGACTTGTAACTGTTGATCGGAATAGTCTTATTTTCCTATAACGAACAAATAAGCTCAAGTTCGAGAAAATCGGATCTCCTATCAATAAAGCAATAAGAGAGAAGAAAATTGTACGGAAGGTTTTATAGAAAACTAATTTATCGAGACCGGCTGCGTGATAAAAGTTAAAATCGGCTTTTATTACGTTTGAGGATAGTCAACGACTGATGTAATAAGTTTTAAGGTTATAATTGGGTACTCGACTAATATTTTTTTATTAATTTTACATAAAACTAGCTGACCCGCACAACTTCGTCTGCGTATGACAAATATTGACATTAATATTTATACGACACTATCGTCACTCAATTGTCTTGCCTTCCCGGAACCTCTCCACTAACACTTAAACTTTTTGGTATGGTATTAAAGTTCAAATTGACTTTTAAGTATTATTACGAATCGATTGTATGGGCGTATAGAAAAGTGTTGCTTTTAAACTTTTTCAGGCAATTTTTAAAATTTTTCTCTCCATAAGAACCATCCTCGTACTTCAAGGAATATTCTAAAAAATAAATTGGAGAAATCGGTTCATCTGCTCTCGAGATTTGCGCTTATCAACACAATCAGCGATTAACAGAAAGAAAACGAATTAAAAGATCAACAAAAGAAATATTGAAATATTCTCAAAAATGAAAATATTATATTATAAGCCTTTGAAGTTTGGTGTAACCTTCAAACTGCGGGAAAGAGAAGTATCAGTATAATCACGTCACGCCATAACGGTATGTGCGTTGGAAAGGGATAGCAAGATATCTCCACTTTTCCCCCACTCCAGAATTTAAAATATGAATTTCTGCCTCATTTTTCAACCAATTACGATGCAGTTTTTACAGAAGGTTTTCTGTTTTGTTTTATTTGCTATTACATATAAATATGCGTATAAAATCAAAGATAGTCTAGTACCCAATTCTGTATATCACCACATCATAATACGAAGATTTTATTTAACATAGCCGTTTCTTCCCGCTTTGTTCGCGTGGCTTTAATAAATCTATCCCAACGGAATCGTACATTTTCCGGTATAAAAATTGCCTACGAGTATATGTTATTCTGATGTAATCTAATAATATAATATAATATAATCTATGAATATAACTTACTAGTTTTTACATTGAATAGTAACAAACATACATACATCCTCACAAACTTTCGCATTTATAATATTAGACTCACGGACGTAAAAAAATATGGACCGAGCGCTAGAAACATTAAAAGGGAAGTAGGGTTTCGGCCCATTCGATCTATCGACACGTAATGATGGGGATTGAGCGTGTTATGAGTGTTAATGTGTCCGTAGGGCACTTTTGTACAGGGCGTTTAGGTGCGTGGCTTCTCTGTGGCGTCCGTTTAACTATAGGCCAGATGATGTCCTTCTTTTTTATACGTTCGTGATAAGACTAAGTGACATGCCAGTACCCAAAAAGAGAATAAGTATTATCATTTACTAACAGTTAAAGGATGAATACACTCACACCTGTTACTCCTGAAGAGATAGTCAGAGGTCAACTAAAATACACACATTTTGTTCCATATTGCATGTATATATGCATCCAAAATTCAGTAATTTCAAAACGCAATCATTCCGACGATCAAGGACCGCTATTACTGAACTGCAATTGTACCCGCGACTATTTACCCTAATAGACAACTAATCTTCGTCATTTTTTCTCAAACGAATTCTGCCAACTAGTCGAGGTATTCAGAAGTGGGTACTCCGATGTGTCGTTGAAGGAGGCATTACAACGTTTATATAGATATTTTAAATTCGCTAACGCGGTGGTATTAACGGCTCGAAGATATGGTTGAATCTGATTTGAATCTATTGATCGGTCCGCTATATCAAATTTATAGTCAGATGTGTTGTCAGATTTCGATCGCCTGAAAAGCGACGTCTATTAGGGTGTGTCATCGATGAATTGTACCTATGCGTAGTTCCTAGAATCAACAATTATTAACTAATTACAATAAACCTTACCTCCATAGCGATTGTATTATGTTGTCCAGGGTGGTGAGGATGGATGTACAGGTGGTTTCCGGCCAGCGTGTGACGTCGGGGATCGTCACGGCGGGAAGGACGTCCCCTGGTCGGTCCTCGGCTAGCCTCACCATCCGATAGGCCACCTGAACAATTGGAATAATTAGGTTATTTCAATTCAATTAAATATTTTTTAATGAATAATTTCGTTGGGCAGTTTAAAGGAGTTGTTTAAGGAAGGTTGACTTTAGGCAGGCAGCTGGTTGTAAATAATAAAGCTGAATCTTCTCTGCAACTTGGTTGAACAAGTGTTGCGACGACCCCACATTAGAGTGGGATAAGGACAGGTGGAAAAATAGAAAAAAATCATCGATGAGGGCTGTTACATGCATGCGAAAATTTCTATTCCGTATTGTAATGTTTTAATACTATTCCAACTGATCGTTTTTATTTTTTTTCAAGCATGTTGCACAAAGGATTTGGCTTCGTTTTTACGACCGGCTGCCTGCTTGACGTCAACCCTCTCTGAGGAATACTATTCCAACTAATTATCTTTGGTCACAAAAATATTTAAGATTCATTTTACCAATATTTTTTTCTGACCTCTAACCTCACTAGCAAACATTTTATAAACCTTATAGTTTTTCATCATATCTAAATGTTACGTATTGCCTATAATAAATCGTAGGTATAAATAATAATGCTCTCACAAAAACTTAATAAAATGGAACAAAACTAATGCTATTCTAAGAGTTCTAGGTAAATACGAAACAGCAGGAGCACCTATAACGTCTAATCAACGGTCTTGTTAGAGACCTTGAATAACAGGATACTATGTAATCATGTCACTGCTTTAAATTGCTCTCCATTTCGTTTGAGAAAATATCCCAGTGACTATTTTCTGTATTTCTGCTATAAATTAATGAATGCAATTATAAGAAATAAGTAAATTTCAGTTCACGATATTTGCCATGCACACTTGTAGCTCCGCTTAGCATATGTGCCATTTCAAGACCCGTAAATTTTTGTTAATAAATTATTACGTAATTAATTGTTTTAGGGCGACTTGCAGCACTCTACTTACACTCTACTTTACTAATGTAGAATAGAATAGAAAAAACCTAACCTAAATTTTTCTGACTCCCGAGTCTGACTTGACTGCCTCGGTGGCGTGGTTGTATTTCGGTACGACTGCCGTCCTGAGGGTTCGATCCCCGGGTCGGGCAAAGTGATATTGGATTTTTTCATATCAGCCCGGAGTCTGGAATTTGTGCCCGATATGGCGATAGGCTCGCCCCCTATCACATCCGGGACGGAACTAAGCTCGGCGAAATGTGGGTGTATTAATTGGCTAGTGCGCCTCTGCCTACCACTTCGGGGATACAGGCGTGAGCTTATGTTATGTTATGTTCTAGATTTTTCCTACATCTCACTCCTATCTTTAAATCAAGATTTGGGATAAATTTATCAAAGAGATTCATCGCGGAGCTGCAAGTGGCCCTTAATGTTAAGACAAATTAAGTTTACATTCATACAATAAGGGTTAATGGTGATTATTAAAAACAGGTAAATTCAACAAAACAACAGGTCAATCTGGAAATCTTTGCAGGGGGCCTATTTCCAGCAGCGGCTGATGATGATGATGATGATTAAAAATTACAATCTTTTTCCAAAGAAAGTATCTTATTTTCATCTTATTACAATAAGTGCATGATACGAGTAGCATTAATATGCCAAGTGTTGCACGTGTATTTGACGCAAAAGTGCGTGTCGTGTCAAAATCTAAGTTTGTTTAACATTAAAGTATGTTCTTTTCAATACGATTAGAAAGGTTTTAGTCTTTTAAGTGATAGTTATAAAATCAATCGTTATTAAATGTTATTTATTTATTAAGCTGTTATTAATTCCATTAAGTGCTGAACACTCATCAACAAGTTCACTAGGATAAATCAATGTTAGACATTATTAATAAGCAAACCGGCGGTTATAAAATTTCAATAAAATAAAATAAAGATAAATAAACTTACTGATCACCAAACCACAGTGTATAACGAAGGGTATGAGATCCTAACCATCTCCAAGATGAACGAACTCGACCCAGGAATCTCCACTAACGCTCATCCTTGCAACAACAAAATGCATTTGAAATGCGAGATCCGGACGATTGCGATAGTGGGTAGGTAGCAGTTTAGTTAATTAATCCGATCACGAAGTTTCTGGACACAGCGGTTCGTGTCATTACACACCCGAACTGTGCAACGCTTCCCACATTTTAGGGCTAACCAAAGAGATTAAATGTTACTAACTATAGAGTGGCTATTAAACAAGTTTCCATAGAAAAAAATTGATCTCAAACGTCAGTAACGCCATCTACCACTTATTGGAATGCGAGGGCGTTTAGGACAATTTAAAATCTAGAAAGTTCTTTGAATGTTGAAGAATCACGTAAGACAATTTTAAACATTACGGTGGCACAACATTGCGCGCGTATGTTTCAAATAGGACTGAGTGACTTATGACCACGAGGTCACAACTTTCGGATCACAAGTTTAGCGCTGTTGTCCCGTCTATATACTATTGGATGCCTTTGGGCTAACTCACTTTGGACTACGTCGGTTTGAGTCTATTCCCAGTCATATTAATAACAGTATATGACCATTTGAATAGAGTTAATTGCACACTATTTAAGATGTCGTCATTTTGTGAGACACACGCCCGTTTTGCAGGACAAATGAATCTGTTGTGACTAGTATCACCTCTTTTGTGATTGAGTTTGTTAGGTTTCTTATTTTGAATAATCTCGTCTATAATATTGCATTATTTACGTTCATCTACAATATATATTATATTAATGATGTTCAATTCAAAGAAATCTATTACGGATGAAAATACTTTAAAAGGTAACAAATTACATTTAACTACATTCGGTTAGGTGAATTCAAACAGCAGACTATTATATATTTATCAATGCCGTACAGAAACAAACACATTACCGATGTTCATGGTCGACGATTACCACCATCAGGTATGTCGTCTAGTCGTTAGCCTTTATATTTTTTACAGAAACACAATACGGCAATTTCTATTCTTATGATGGCATACATCAAATAAGACTTAAAGACCGTTGAAGACCTTATTTATCATTTACAACCAATATATTTCCACTTTACCGATTACTTTTCTAGATATTACATAATTATTTATAGAAGTTTGTTTGAATGAAGGGCGTCAATCTAAACACATTTTATCTTCAAAGAATCATAAGCTATTTATAATTCGTTCCGATTTTATTTATTAGGCTATTTTAAAAGTAGACTGTTATCGAATTCATCTTCAGAGAATTAATATTTTAAGAGATTCCTCGAAACTCCTGGAAAAAATGTTAATAGCTAATGAACCAAAAAATGTACTACAATTTTATAAGAAATAATAGAACTTTTGGATGTATTTTATCCAAGAATTGTTTATTTTTGTTATTCTAATTTTACCTTTTAATGGAGTCTTTGAAGCGTGTTTTCTTTAAACCTTTAACATTTATTACCTAAACGCGATCCATTTGGTTTTAGAATTTGTCTCTCCATACCCTAATAATTATCAGATTTTATGCAAAATATATTCCATAATTAAAATCAAACAAACGACCAAAATTTCATCCCGGTATTAAACTGATTGAAAATGAACGTTTAATTACATCATCCATTAATACTGTCTGAAAGGGTATAATAACATTTATTTATAACAAAATTCTCTTCGATAGGAAAATAAAATCACTAAAAGCTTCGATGAAAGGACGGTAACACATTAATTTTTAAACCGCGTATTAAATAGAAACCCGACGTTTAAATTAAATGCTTCTACATTTCAATATTGTCAATATGGACTGCCGACGTAATTATACTGCCTCTATTCGGAGTTACGGTACATTCACACTGCACCATCGTGTTTTTAATAGTACAGTTTTGGTAGGAATTCAGTAAACCCGAAACCTAGAACTGGACGCCGTCTGATAAGTGTTTTACTTAGGCCGTGGACATGAACTCAGCGGCGGCAGCGGCACGGCAACGTATGGCTAGCCATACGTATGACCGGTCTAGACCGGTCATACGCCGCTCTTCGCGCCGTTGCCATCGACGTCAGTTCCATTTAAATATATGCAATTAAACGCGCCGTTGCCGCTGCCGCTCCAAGTCCGCTTTCCCTTTCCGCTTTTGCCCGAGTTCGTGTACGCGGCCTTACGTTACAAGCTTGGAAGGGCAGGCTTTATTCACTCAAAACGAATATAAAAATACCTGAATAAAACTTACAGCTCTCAAGTTTTCAACATAATGTGGAATGGCATTAAGTTACTCACTATAATAATTTCAAGTGGTAGAGCCACGCTGTAGACAATAACGTCTATAGCACGAATGGGCCGGCTCGACCGGTTAGATACCACTGTCTCACAGAAAACCGACGTAAAGTGGCAACTTGCTGTCGCGTTTCGTTCGGTGAGTGAGATTTCCGGTGGCCATTTCCCCACTCCCTTTCTCAATCCCCTTCCCTCCCCTTCCATTTCCTCTTTTTAGATTGGCAACGCACCCATGATTCTTTTTGTGTCTTGGGTGTCTATGGGCGATGGAGATCACTTACCATCAGTTGATCCATCTGCTCGTTTGCCAATCTCTGCTATAAAAAAAAAAACTATAAGGAACTTTACTTGCATTCCCTGCACTTGTTTTATAGAAACGTCTGCTCTCTGGAATGTTGGGTTTACTATAAATTTATTGCAAGACCATCTTTCGGCCTGTACTTCTGTATGGGTGCGAGATGTGGCCTGCCGTTAAGCGTCATGTTAGGCAAATACATGTCGCGGAAATGAAAATGCTGCGGTGGATATGCAATGTTACACGACTGGATCGTATACGTAACGTGCACATCCGCGGTAGTCTTGGCGTCCGTGACAGATAAATTGCAGGAATCGCATGAGATGGTATGGCCACGTTTTGAGGAAACCATAGGAGTATGTCGGTCGCATGTCTGGCATCGATCGTACCAGGGACGTTCCCGTGGACGGCCCAAAAAGCGCTGGCTGGACATTCTGGAGGAAGATATCAGAGCCCATGGCCTCACTAGAAAGGATGCTTAAGACCGGGCGAAGTGGAAACATTTAAGTAGGAAGACTGACCTTGGCAGAAGGATGGGATAACGCTAGGCAGAAAGAAGAAGATTAATTTACGGCTCCTGGTAAACATTTTATGACCTAATTTATGTAAATACCTGAATAATGTAATAAATTGCTATAATTGAATTATTGGCTTGAGTATTATTAAAATTGTTCCGAGGTTGGATCCATTAGGATCATTAACTCGGATGTGCACGTTTGTAAATCCGATACATTGTGGCAACTAACTACAACAGTACACGAAATTGAATTTAGTCATTTAGTACTCATGGTTTAAATTGAACTTTAAAATATCTGTCTAAATTCACAGACATTTCGAGATATTATCCTCTCAAAGGATAATTCGTAAATGGATTGAAGTGAACTTGGCACGAAACATGTCGGCAGCAAGTGAAAAAAAATATCAAATATATTTTTATTTCAAGCACCGAAATAGCTCTGTTCTTTTTTTTACATAAGATATGTTGAATCAATCTTTTATAATTGTTATTCGCAATTTAGCATGAATAAAAAAATTAAAGGCGACCCGCCGTCTGACCCCACAACCTGCAAAGCAGGAACCAAGGTTTCCCCAGCGCCTCGCCTGTTCATCAGTAGTAAGACTTCAACTTCGATAAACTTACAATACATAAAATTCCCATTGCTTATAGAATAAAAGTTGCGTTTCCATTAGTTGTGAAATATTATCGCTCGGAAACGAGAAATTAATTCGCTGTTTTAACTTCTAGTATTTAAATCATTTCTAAAGAAAGTTAATGTTATTTAAGAATGGAAGTAATGCCAATGACCTTGCCGATCGTAGCGTTTGCGTACGAAAGTTGCGTATATAGGCAACCAGAGGGCGACGTCGTACCTAATATTTTCAATGGATTGTCAATATTGCGTTTAGAAACGAAGTCATTTCAATGTTTGTACATATCTATATAACGCCAGTCGCGAGCAAAGCGTTGACAGTTGAGTTGACACATAAAAACAACGACGATTTCGTAAAATGGACTGTAACACAATTATATTGTGGTTATTCTTGAATGTATTATAAGTAATATCAACACAGCATATTATAAATACAATTTTATACTTCATTTCACATTACCTAATTTATTATAATATTCATATTAGACTGCCTCGGTGGCGTGGGTGTATTTCGGTACGACTACTGTCCTGAGGTCTCGGGTTCGATCCCCGGGTCGGGCAAGGTGATATTGGATTTTTCCATATCAACCCGGAGTTTGGAATTTGTGCCCGATATATCGACAGGCTCGCCCCCTATCACATCTGGGACGGAACTAAGCTCGGCGAAATGTGGGTGTACTAGTTGGCTAGTGCGCCTCTGCTTACCCCTTCGGGGATACAGGCGTGAGCTTATGTTATGCTATGTTATTATAATATTCAGTACTCTTTATTTCTTGTATTATTGTTATCTTAATTATTCTACTGATATTCGTTACAAAAATGGCTAGTTGGATAGGCAGGTTTTTCCGCGCAGCTGGTGGATAAGTAGGTATCTAAACATTCTTCCGATCTGCTCTTATTTCATCTCGATTTGTTTCGGAACTTATTTCTGTCCCAGATTTGATAGGGAGCAAGCCTATCGCCATATCAAGCACGCTTCCAGACTCCGCGCTGATACTGAACAGTAAAACTCAATACCGTCGTGTCGTCGTGTTAGGTCATGTCAAGTCAAGTCATGTCTAGTCGTGTCAAGTCGTATCAAGTCGTGTCAAGTCATGTCAAGTCATATCAAGTCATGTCAAGTCATGTCAAGTCATGTCAAGTCATGTCAAGTCATGTCAAGTCATGTCAAGTCATGTCAAGTCATGTTATGTCAAGTCAGGCTCTGATGATGAGATCCCAGAAAAATCTAAGGCATCCCTTTAATTTTACAGTGATTTTTCAGTTTTTGCACCGGATTCACTCTTCAGTACCATGGGGCGACCCAAATATCGATTATGAAAATACTTTATTTACAATTTTGTTCACATAATAATTATTTACTTTAGAAAAAAAAACAAATAACAGATTTAATAACATATTTGAGATGCTATCAATGACAAAAGAAAAATAAGAACTTGGCATAACTACGAAAAAATACGTGTACATATGCCTAATGTATGGAGAGAAAGCAAAATGGCGGCAGAAAGATCGAATATACCTAGCAGTTCGGCATCTTAGATCATCGAATCGAAATTGATATTATTATAAATAAAACACCGTATTTTTTATATTAAAATTAATATGTATTTATACGTTATTTAGGTATTACGAGTTACGACACGGTGACAACATACATGGGTGTTTCTCTGTAAACTGGGTAACTCATGGTCAGTGGCCGATATTACATGGAAAAGTTAATGAATGCTGCACGACCATTCCTTTGTGGAACCCGCGTTGTAACGTGACAGCCATCAGTCCTCTGGCAAGGATTATTATAGTTTATTTATATCTTACAAATGATGTATTGTTATAATAGATAAATATCCCCTGTGTACAGCAAAATATCAGGACTATAAAGTTGTTCCAATCATTCTATGAAATAAAATTAAACAGTCCCCTGGCAACAGACCCCTGTCGCTCAACAGGACACGGGGTGGTTTCGGACTTCAGGGGGAGCGACTGTTGTTATACATTTTCATTGGTAACAGTTGAGGAACATTATGTTTATTAACCAAAACTACAATTTATATAATTTCGACAGGACTTGGTATATTTTTATTTCATAGTATTGCTGACTCCATTCCCGTAATAATTTTCAAAAAAAATTGATATTCCACATTTTGCATACAATAGGAAAGTTGAATTTAAATCCTCTTAGTTTTTCAGAAATAAGATTGAGACAATTTATGGCGCAACCTAAGCCGTGGTTAGCAATCTCTTACATTTTTTCAAAAAAATAATTAACGTTGATGATTCGGCGGCGCTTAGGTTTCTTAACATATCTTTATTATTTTCAATTTCAATTACTAGTGATATATCCTCTTTTTCACTTTCAGGATTCTGTGAAAAATAAAAAAGTTGTTAATTACAGTAATAAACAATAAGATTATTTAAAATAATGTAGTATACATTAACTAACAAAATACTTAATAACTACGAAAAAGCAGGAAAGGGCATAGTCAGCCCTTATGGTTCTGACATAGTCGTCTCAAGGTATCAACATGCGGGACTTTCAATACTCTGACAGTGCTAGGAAGTATTGAAAGATTCGGAAAGATGTAAATGTTGAGATTAAGAGTGAAATTGTTCTGACAAAGTTAACTAATAACTTATCTATCCCACTGTAGATGCACTGGTTATAAATACAAATAAAATTACAGGTGAAGTCTTAAGAATAGTATATTTATAAATTCACCTTTTCCACTATTTCACCAATATTATTTTGTATTTCCCTACATGCATTAGTTTCTGTATTTATACAGTAAATGGTTTTTATTTAATAACTAGCTTTTTCCCGCGGCTCCGCACGCGTATTTTGTAGGGCCAACGGAAACAACTTTTGATTTGGCGATCCGCCCTGTCGTTTTAGTCCAAATATGGGCGACACAGATATAGATTTTGAATTTCGCATTTGACAGGTTTGACAGCGGTTCTGTCGTTCTGAACCAAGGCGTGACTCAGATATCGATTTTGAAGTCAATCAGCCCAAAAACAAAGAAAAACAAAATGGCGGCCGCATTTGACAGGTTTGACAGCGGTTCTGTCGTTTGGAACCACGGGGCGACTCAGATATCGATTATGAAGTCAATCGGCCCAAAAACAAAAGAAAACAAAATGGCGGCCACTTTTAACAGGTTTGACAGCGGTTCTGTCGTTCTGAACCACGGCGTGACTCAGATGTCAATTTTGAAGTCAATCGGCCCAAAAACAAAGAAAAACAAAATGGCGACCACTTTTGACAGGTCTGACAGCGGTTCTGTCGTTCGGAACCACGGGGCGACCCAGATATCGATTTTGAAGTCAATCGGCCCAAAAACAAAGAAAAACAAAATGGCGGCCACTTTTGACAGGTCTGACAGCGGTTCTGTCATTGGGAACCACGAGGCGACTCAGATATCGATTTTGAAGGCAATCGGCCCAGAAACAAAGAAATACAAAATGGCTGGCCACTTTTGACAGATTTGACAACGGTTCTGCCGTTCGAGACCACGGGGCGACTCAGATATCGATTTTGAGGTCAATCGGTCCAGAAAAAAAGAAACAAATTTTCAACCCCTATTTCATCCCTTTGTAGGATAAAAATATATCGCATCTCATTTCTGTCCTTAGGGCTAAAACTATCCTCATACCAACTTTCTTAAAAATCCGTTCAGTGGTTTCTAGATTCCCATAAAAACTTTCATCCCCTATTTCATCTCATTAGGGGTTGATTTAAAAAAGTAGCCCATTTGTGTCTTTAAACTCAAAAATATGCACTATCCCATACCAAATTTCATAAAAATCCATTAAGTGGGCCTAAAATTCCTATACAAACGTTCATCCTCTTTTTCATCCCATTAGGTGTTGATTTAAAAAAAGTGGCCCATTTGTATCCTTAAACTCAAAGGTATCCACTGTCCCATTCCAAATTTCATAAAAATCCATTAATTAGACCTAAAATCCACATACAAACTTTTAACCCTTATTTCATCCTTATAGGAGTTGATGAAAAAAAATGAAGTACCCCATTTTGATCCCTAGGGTCAAATGTATACTCATACCAAATTTCATCAAAATCAATTAAGCGGTTCCAAAATTCCCATACAAACTTTCATCCCCTATTTCATTCCTTTAGGGGTTGATTTAAAAAAATAAAGTACCCTATGTCCGTCCTTGGGGTTAAAAGTACCCACATACCAAATTTCATCAAAATCGGTTAAGCGGTTTAGACGTGAAAACGCCACAGACAGACAGACAGACTGACAGAGTTACTTTCGCTTTTATTATTTAGTAAGGATTGTTAATTAGACCGCTGTTAGCGGTAGACTTCCATTTTAATAGATAACAGATAAATATCCTCTGTGTACAGCAAAAACTTTTTATGCAACCATTCAATTAAATAAAATTAAACAGTCCCCTGGCAATAGTCCCCTGTGGTTTAACAGAACAAGGGCTGGTTTCCGACTTCATGACTGTTTTTATAAATTTTTATAAGTAACTGTGACTGTATTTTGGTACAAGTACTGTCCTGAGGTTTCAGGTTCGATCCCCACCCAGGTCGAGCAAAGTGATATTGGATTTTTCCATATCAGCTCGGAGTCTGGAATTTGTGCCCGATATAGCGATAGGCTTGCCTCCTATCACATCTGGGACGGAACTAAGCTCGGCGAAATGTGGATGTACTAGCAGGGTAGTGAGCTTCTGCCTACCCCTTCGTGGATACAGGCGAGAGCTTAGGTATGTTATTTTATTATTTGAATCAGTTGAGGAATGTTATAACTCAATCATGAGATTATGGTTTGAATATTTAGACATAATCTACCAATTATATGTACACAGCCATAGAATGTCCACTGCTTGACATAGGCTTCTTTGGGGGAGCCCAAAGATTTCCAGACCGACCTGTTGGACGTATGTTTGTTTTGTGGATGTCCTGTGGCTGATCATGATGATGATGATGATGTACACAGAAAAACTCACACGTAAAAACAATCAAATACAGGATTACCCTGTATACTGACAAGGATGTTCGGCAATTATTGCTGGATGATGAAAAGGGACCAACCAGAAGCTAAATATGCCAGAAACTTAAATAGTAAATTCATAATAACAGCTTTATTGTTTTTTCTGTATTAAACGGTCACTATTTGAATACGTACCTATTTAAAGTTCATCAACATAATTATGAAATTCTTGGCCAATAAGTGTTTTTGTAATTACTCATTTTCACTAACAGTCACTCATCTAAATAAAACTATTGGTCAAGTTTTGTTGCTTAGTGTTCTTTTAGTTTTCCCTCTTTATTGAAGAATTACAAATTAGAAATACTTACATTATATCCGCCTGTGAAATATCTGATGCAAAGTCCCAAAAATAACACAAATATTTTTCTGCATTGTCGAGATAACAATCTTATATGGGCCAAATATCTGCAATTACAATTTTATGTAACACATGCCTATTTTTTTATAACCAAACAAATATAAGATAGTTGTAATTTTTTTGTCAATACACAGCAAAGTGTAGACATATGTATGACATGCAAAACAATATGTAGGTACAACACACAATATGTGTGGATCATCACAACAGGTTTTAACACTGGACACTAAATATCCTATCCAGGAAAATAAATATATTTAAGTACCTACCTGCCAATTTGTTTAGGTTTTCTCTTTGAACCGGTAAAAGGTTATTGTTTATTACGCTTGCTTTAGGTAATCCAATGTTTCGACAATTCAGCGCCCAGTATAACATTGACCGATGATAAAAATTTGAGTTCCAAATCAGCGAGAAGTCAAGAAACAATTTGAACAAGGAAATATGTGATCAAAATCCAAATACAAGCCGAAGTCGTGAGATTGTATATTATAAAACCCGAATACACCAAAGTACCTACTCGAATTCCGATTTGCAAACAGTGTTGCTATAAGTGATACCAAAAATCTGTAATCCGGCTCTATCAACCTGAGTAAAATCATTCCAATATGCCATTATATATCCAATATACATATATTTACATTAACTTGTTTTATTGTAATTTTGTAGTAACGTCAACCATGACATACATAATAATAAGTTAAAAATATAAATGATGGTCGAAAAATTCTATTCTATATTCTATTACCAACCAATATACATAGCAAAAGTAAAAGTCCAAAAACCTGTACAAAGTGGAGTAAAATTTGTAATTTTTATTGGTAGCCTAAAATCTGTATAAATTCAGATAAATCGGTATATATGGCAACACTGTCTCCGAGCGTCATTTTATTTGTCAAAATTAGGTATTGTGTTCAAAATATCGTTCAAAAATTAGAAATACGAAATTTAGTAAATCCATAACAAATATATTTGACGAAGTTTAAAATTATAAATTACCCTTTTAATTCATTGAATTTATTCTGATAATACGTTTGAGTTTATTTTATTTTATTCGAATCAACACGCATTCCTATGACGTCACCAAAAAACACGTCACATGAAAACGCCTGAAATTCCCAAAGAAATTCCTAAGAGCAAATACATCCATGTGTGATTTTATGTAGCTCTGGAGATAAATCGTTCGTTATCTTTATATAAGACGTTATTCACAAACATGTGTATGTTGGTGTATAGAAAATACAAATCTTATTAACCCAATGTAAAAAACAAGGAACATTATTATGTTGATGTCCCAGGCCACTTGAGGAAATAAATTGACTTTTGCGGATTATTAGATGATTTAGATTATTATTATAGAGACGTTATCATATTAAACCAATAAAAGTCTATGATAACTGCCAGACCAAAGAATAAACTTCCTATTCTGTGTATATATGTTCGCAAACATGGTCCAGATGAACGACCGTCGCCTCCCAAAGTTGACGTAAAATCAAGTTTAGCATGAGTTAAAACCTTAATCAAAGTCTCTTTAGAATTTGTTAATTAGCAAGAAAACACTTCTGTTATTTCCACTTTAGAGTACTTATTTCAACTTCACCGAGAAATACGCGCGTCAAATAACGATGAGTCTTTAATATTATTTATTGAAAATGTACACCCAGTTTCTAGAAGGCTGATTAAATTAATCTTAGTTTTTAAATTAAGTAATCTTCCTGCGTGGAAACAAACCGAACTGGAAATCTTTGGGAAGGCCTATGTTCAGCAGTGGACGCCCTCTGGCTGATGCTTTCATTATTCAGATCAAATCATTTATTGAATCCATTAAAAGTCACACATTGTTTAGATTCCGTCAAAAATTTTAGTCTTATCTTTTTCGACACAATTGACAAAACTGCCCAGTAGAAACCCAACTTCAAATCATCATCATCATCATCATCATCATCATCAGCCACAGAATAATTCCAAAAATGTTTACATTAATTAATTTTGATATTGCTCTGCCTTCGCAAAATCAGGCTTTCTCTTGTTATGAAACTTCAAACTTGGCATATTTTGTGCTTTGTTTAACACACGCAATCCAATCATATCAATCTATTATGACCCTAATATTCAGTTATCTAAGTCATATTATTAATAATAATATTATTCATCCCTGCCTGATACATGAGTCGATGTAAATCCGACTTGAATCAGCGAACAGCGCACGACAAATATAATATGTTGGTTTGTAATTTGAACGTGGGAACGGAGAAATTACGGCAATCTGAGAAGTGTAAGTCCTCATTCGCACGAGAGCTTTTTAAACGCGCGTTAATAAGCGTTGTAAGGAAACAAATTAATTTTAGTATAGTTATTCAAACGCTGGCGCTTTTAAAGGCGGCGTTTTATATAATATACCTTATTAGAAACAAGGCAAGAATTATTTTCAAGCACTTATATATCAACAGACTTGTTGAGCGGCATTTTATTGAAAAAGCTCTTGTGCTATATATATAACTATAATACTACTATAACCATATTATCGCTTATGAAAAATAAATCCACGAAATCAGTATCTACCTCTAATATATCATCTAAATTGGAGAACGCACATTTAAATTTATGTTAGTTAATTTTTCTCTCTCTAAATTATGATCAAAATACAATTTACGAGTCACATTCGCTTACATTAAATTAGTGTTTATAAGCTTATACAATATATAAGCTTAATATATAGCTTAATATAATATATAAGCTTATACAAAGTTTATATTTGTGTTTGTTTTTAATTTATTTTGATCTCTTCCGATAAGATAAAAATGAAATTAATGAGTATGACAAGGTAATATTGAAAATGCTATTATACATGTATTCAGAATTCCAACGGATTTAATGGAATTAATTCGTTCATCGAGTGACGTTGGTTGCCGGATTGAATTACTGCGCAAAATGTGAGCTCGGGACCCATCAGTGGAACATATAGGTCGCAATATGATTAACTAGTGAACACTTTTTGTTCATTCTGGCTTGTGTCATCCCGGGTAAGTGGCCATGGTCCACCTTGCTATTTCATGCTTCCATTTTTGAAATCCGTTTTTGAACATTCCTCGTCATGAAAAGAAATATTTGTCACGCAAAAGCTTTTTATTGGGTCATCTGCAGTTCGGTGTTCTATATTTTATCAGTAATGCACTGGAATTCTATTGCCAATGAAGACGTTAGGGTGAGTTCGGGTAAGATCGGACGAAGTGTAAGTTCGCACAACGCCAGAATACTGCTAAACTAGGAACATTTTTAAATGAATTTTGAAGCATAGAAGTTGACACCTAAAGTCCCAACACATAAAAAATTTAACAGACAGAATGACTCCAGCTTCGCAGTATTTTACACTTTGTCTGATCTTACAAGAACTCACTATATTAATATTATAATCATTATCTACTAATACTCTTTCATCTTTCGTACACAAATACAATTTTTTTTTCTTAGAAGCATCTTTTGATACTCACTAAAACAAGGCAACCCCATAGTGTCTATCTTCTAAAGTACTAAAGTAGTCGGAGTTACTTTAAAACTATGTAATCTAAAACTGTTGGAATTAAATATTAAACAGCTAATTCCTAAATGTGAAGTATAAAAACTTTAATTAAAACATGGCATATGATAGGTATAACTCGAAATCAGTTTCACAGCTCACCTCTAGTTTAATAGACATTGTGTCCATAGTGGATCAGTTTCATCAGAGCGCGTCCCAGGGCCGCAGTAAACACGGCCGGTAATTATGACTAAATAGATCGTTCCTCTTAAACTGATTGAAAATGGATATACCTGTTGCTGGAAGTTCGCGTCTCCTGCACTAAAACATTACACAAAACACCTACGCAAAACATGGTTTCTCTATACGTTTTTATCTATGCTCCATTGTTCTATGAGGAGGCGAAAATCATTGTTTTGTTTCGAGAAAAGCAGGTGCAGAAGACGTGCCCTAAGTTAAACCTAACTGTCTAGCGTACTTGGTTGAGAATTATGAGACCGTGGCAGTGTCGAAAAGTGTCAATTTTTAAAGAGTAACCGCCGAATACTCGTACACTTAAGGTCGCCTTTTGTCGTTTAAGGCCGCGTTATCTGTCAAAATTGTATAGCGAAAATCAATGGAAGAAGCCGTTAAAGTTGAGTAGCATTCCAGTATTCGGGCGTAAATAATGTAAACCAATATTACTTTAATAGTTTTTACTACTAGTACTAGTAGATAATTTGATGAAAAATATGTCGACATATATTATATTATGTTATACCAACTCTGGATATAAATCCCAGGTAAATCTATAGTTTAGGCTGAACTAGAGGTATAGTCCGGCCTAACACTTTCTTCATGCTTTTCGATTCGAAAAAGCACATATTAGTTTCCAATACAGTAATTACATACATACATAATATAATATCATTCCTGTATCCCATAAGGGTAGGCAGGGACTATGGATTTCCACTTCGCCCGATTCTGACACACTACTTTCGCTTCATCTACTTTCATAAATCTCTTCATACATTCGCGTCGGTTAAGGGTACTTTTTATCTTTCCTTTAGTTAATACAGTAATACAGTAATTTGTAATTTGTATTCAATATTAAACATGCTATCGCATAATAATGACTGCCTCGGTGGCGTGGTTGTATTTCGGTACGACTGCCGTCCTGAGGTCTCGGGTTCAATCCCCGGGTCGGGCAAAGTGATATTGGATTTTTCCATATCAGCCCGGAGTCTGGAATTTGTGCCCGATATGGCGATAGGCTCGCCCCCTATCACATCTGGGACGGAAGTAAGCTCGGCGAAATGTGGGTGTACTAGTTGGCTAGTGCGCCTCTGCCTACCCCTTCGGGGATACAGGCGTGAGCTTATGTTGATGTTATGTTATCGCATAATAGAACTAAGTTCCACGAAATGTATATGAGTGTGACCTACTTGCACTTTCATTATTTGTGATTTCGATATGAGCTTCTATATGTGTACTCTATCACATTTGGGACTGAACTAAGCTCGGCGAAATGTGGGTGTTCTAGTTTGCTAGTGCGCGTTTGCCTACCCTTACCGGGGATACAGGCGTGACCTTATGTATAGTATAGGTACTCTCGACACACCTCTAACGAAATAGCGCACTGCTAATTTATTGTGACTTTTAACTATGATTTACTTTTTTTCTTAGGCATACGATGATATGAGTATGTACGTGACGAATCACTGAATAGCTTCACCATGATATATCAGAATCACGTCAGATAATTTATTGGATAGATTATATAATGCGATCAATTTCATATCAGCTTTTTACAATTTCTAACATTTTGGGAAACATGAAATGACTAATTTATTACTTCTTTAGTTTTCGAGAACTTTAAAAAGATGCATTTAGTGAATTACAGAATATTATTTTGAACTCTTTTAACTTTAACTGTTTTAACTTTAAGTTTTAACTGTTTGATATCGTCGCCTCGGCACGCGCCGTCGGCGAAATGTTTTCCGCGATAGTACATACTGCATCTACAGTGTAGATTCTACAGTAATATTATAAAGAAGTAACGTTTTAAATTTGAGTTTGTTTGAGTGAAGTAATCTCTTAAATTACTGAACCGATTCTGAAAATTCTTTTACCAGTAAAAAGCTAGATTATACTTGAATGACATAGGCAATATTTGATTGTGATTATGTAATAAGTTTTTAATGTGTAATATTTTTTAATCAATTACGAGTAAAACGGGCTGATGCGATTTATCGACGTGCGCCGACTAACAGTTTGTTGTTAGTAATCTTAATGAAGTCACCGGCAACATCTATCTTGAATATATATATTTTCTTGATTATGGTAACAAAAATAAATGATCAGAAAAATTAATATGGTGAAAATACTATTGACTTTGTAGTACTAAAAAAGATTTCTTTCCCAATTATTAACTCACAAAATATACAAGAAACAGACTATACGTTATAGAAAGGTCAAATGTTATTTTTATTTATAGTTTTCCAAATCAGTCGTCAACTTCCGTCGGGCCGGAGTAAGCTTTGGTGTTTTCATAGCGCGACGGAAAACTTTCTCCGAGACTCTACACGGCGATTAAAATTATAACACACCACAGCAATTTCGTACACAGTCAGAAAATAATTTGTGAATATAAATGTCTAATCGATTATTCAGCGTGTTTTTGAAGTATGCACAATTTTAACTGCGATAATAACTATTAAGAAATATAATGCTTAGTTTTAACTCTATTTGATACTTGGATAATCATAATTTTAAAAAACTTAGCGAACCGACTTCTAATCTGATCGTAACCAAATTTATATGGGACAACCCTTGAAATAAGCTTTATCGAACACAATAAAAATTGAAAATCGGTCCACATTTGGCGGAGACATCGCGTAACATACATAAAAAAATTACGGACGAATTGAGGACCTTCTCCTTTTGGAAATCGGTCGAAAAATAATGTTATAATATGTCTTCAGGACGCCACGTCAGGGGTAATAAACGTAAATAAAAAGTTTCACGGGGAGTGACTTCGTTATAAATTATAATAATATGAGTTTATGAGAATAACTTTCAAAAGTATTATGTACTTTGGTGTTTAACTGTACTTACCATTCCAATTGGTGTCGAGATCTGGGTCTTTATCGTCGTCGTCGTCGCTGTCGTAGCTGTCGTCGTTATCGTCGTTATCGTCGTTGTCGTCGTCAGAGCCTTCGCTCGCCTCTCCGCTCGCCTCTCCGTCAGAGTTGTCGTCGCTTGACGTAATATTGTACGTCGTCAGACCCGAGTCAGAGTCAATTGAGCTATGATCCGTATTCAAAAAGTAAACGTCTGGATTCCTTCGGACGACACACCGAATGTTTCCGTCGAATGTGTTGCACTAAATCATCGATTCCAAATTATTTAGATGGTGAGGTGATCAAACTAAAAAGTATGCATATAACGAAACAACTTACACTCATTTTCAAACACAAGGTATTGAACATCGCGCGGATGTGCTGCATGATTCAAAAATTAACGGCGCTTTTTGGAATTAGATACGACGATTGAGTAGATTAGCGAAAGTTTACCGCGCGCGAGTTCGAGGAGCTGCGGAAGATGACCACGCGAGTCAGCACCGTAGCACCGATTGTAAACAATTCTCACAGCTGGGCTGTTCTTGAAATAAAACCACGCTAACGCACTACACAACTATTATTAGAAACAGTCGGTGCGTTAAACCGGAAAATTCGGTCGTCTAGTGTTGGTTGCAACACTTTCAAAATTTGCGCCGATATCAATTAAAACATAAATATATTTAATAATGAAAAAAAATGATGGGAATGATTTGTCTAAATGCAGTTAATCAGACTGGCAGTCGAGAGGTACGACTGCGGTAAACTTTTCCGGAACGCGTGTTGAGCCTCGGAGAGTTGATGAGGATATGGTTTTCGATATGGACGTAAATAAACAAGGAGATGCACTGAAGTTGTCGCTAGTTTGAGCGCGCGTGCATTGCTAGTGGGTCAAGGTTGGCGGTCCTCCCGTGGTGCGGCGACGCGCGGACCTACAGCGCGCATGCGTCCCACTGCCCAGAACTTTGACGAACATGCACAATATTCATCCTAAAGTTTTTATTTCTAGAAATAAAACTTTAATATTTTATAAATTATGTTTATCTAGCGCGCTGAGGGTCGGCATACACTTTTTTGAGCTATTTGAACAGTATTTTGCAACTTCAGAGCTTTCAGTTTAGCTGCAACAGTTGTTTTATGTTTTATTTGACATTCAAGTTTCCAGCTTTGATTTAGGGCGGGAAATAAGCGAACTTCACACCTTACCGACGCGATTGTGGAATAAAGATGTGTTAGTTTCATTGCATGTAGATGGTTCATAATGAAATCAAGCAAATATGTGTGTATGGCTACATTTACATAATAACCGTATATTTATTTATAGATCTGTAAATTATTATTATCTGTTTTCCGTACCGTAACTTCGGGTTAATTTACCATTTAGAAAAAATTGACCATGACTTTTAATTTACGTTCATGAAAAAGTAATCCTTCATACATTATTAAAGAAATAGGTAATGCCTATCTTCTTTCCTCAATCTTAAGACGATGCATCTGCATCGTCTGTACAGTGTAGGTACATATCTATGTACCTACACTGTAAGTGCCAAGAGGACGAAAAACAGGAAACAAGGAAAGACGTCCGTGTGACGTCATTACATCGGACCGTAACTTGCACGGGATGGTTTATGCAATCCGTATCCGGCCAAAAAAATAATTAAAAAGACCCGAGGCCCGCGCGTCCTCTGTAGGCAAATTTATGAAGCAGAGATCATCTTTTTAACGTCGCGTGCGTGTTTAGCTCAAAATACCAAACCGAATTACGGACACCTCATGAAAGCTTTTATTTTTAACCGCCTTCAAAAAAGGAGGTTCTTAATTCTATCCGTATGTATTATAATAATGTAATTCCGAACTCAAAACTTCTTTAACTCAACGACAACTCAAAATTTTTTAGTAAAAATATTACCTACAAGAGACTTAAAATATTTTAAATGGTCCTCTAAATTCTAAGATATCCTGAGAAACGTAATAATAACACTATGACACTATAACTAATATAATAAAGCTATGTACGCTGTCATATTTGATTGGTTTTTATTTTTAAGTATAAGTTTAAGTTCTGTTATAAATATTAACATTACAATCATACAAAAGTACGAACTGTGTAGCACTGGAGAGAGCCCTGTGCATATACATATATATTCCTATATAGAGTATATATGAGTCATACACATATGTTTGTATCCACAGGATTTGTACATAGGTATTGTTATAAATGACAAAGGGCTACGTTTGGCTGCAGCCTGCAACTGGACTAACAAGGCCGATGTATGGGCGATGTATAGAGAAATGTAATCCCGGTCAAAATAGCAGAATATAATGTATCACGACCCCAGTAAAAGGATTATTTTATTTACCGTCTGTATATAGGAGTACCCTTTATATTTATTAATCGTTTTATTGACTATCTATATATAGGAGTATAGCACAGGTTCACAGGATTACACTGTCCTAAGGCCTCATTTCAACTTGCGTAAAAAAGCGTTGTAATGGAGCAAATGAGCTCTAATAGGTATAGTTATTCAAACGCCGGCGCTTTTAAAACGTGCCGTTTTTGTTGGGCGGTATATAGTATACTACTACATACCGCCCAAAAATATACCTAATAAGAAACAAGGCAAAATTTTTTTCATACAATCATGAATTGAAAAAGCTCACGTGCGAATGAGGGCTTAACCTACATTTCAGTATTGTATGCGATAATTATAATTTAGTCTAGTCGGCTCCTTGGTGGCAGTGGCCACTTAAATTATATTAGCCGTCCGTTAAAAAAGTGTCTTTAAATATATTTTTCGTATTTTTGCACGATCGGTCGTCTTGTTAATTTTTAATTATCATTATTAAATTTCTGTTATTATCACGGGTATTTTAATTGTCATTCATAAATATTGCATTTTTATTATACATATTATATATTTTGGGTGTAGGTACCTTATAACATAACATAACATAAGCTCACGCCTGTATCCCCGAAGGGGTAGGCAGAGGCGCACTAGCGAACTAGAACACCCACATTTCGCCGAGCTTAGTTCCATCCCAGATGTGATAGGGAGCGAGCCTATCGCCATATCGGGCACAAATTCCAGATTCCGGGCTGATATGGAAAAATCCAATATCACTTTGCCCGACCCGGGGATCGAACCCGAGACCTCAGAACCTACCTTATACTCTATTTGTGTTATAGTTTTTAACATAAAAAGTTAAAAAATTATCCTGATATAACCTGCGTCCGTAATAATGATATATCGGTGAAATGTAATAATATTCAGGCATGATTCTACCTTAGCTAAACCACTCTTATTAGTACAAGAAGCCCTTGGATATAACTGGGATATTAATACTCATTTATAGTTATTGTTATAAATGACGAAAACGCAATACCCAAGTACGTTCTCAGAAACAATTTAATAGCCGCATAAATTCTAGTAAACTTTTATATATTTCTTTCTGACTGTTTGAATCACAGCAATTGTTATCGCAAACTACAGAAGAAGTCTTTTCAGAGACTTACTTCTGTTAAAAACAATGGTAAGTAAATTGTTGAAATGAATTTCACTTCAATTAGGGAGTGACCTTCATCGAAGCGGAGTCTTGAGCCGGCCAGAGTGAGCTTTACGTTCGTGTAGTAATCGGCAGCGAATTCGTATTGCATCGTACCAAAGAGATTTAATATTACTAACTAATACAGAGAGGATATCAAGAAGTTTTCATACAAATAAAAATTGATCTCAAATGGCAGTAACGCCAACTACCACTTAGTACAATCCGAGGGCACTTATTACAATTTACATACTAGAATGTTTTGTGAATTTTCAAAAATACATGAACGTGAATACGCGACGTCGCGCGCGTATGTTTCAAAAACGACTCTGTGGGTTATGACCACGAGGTGACAACTTTTGGATCACAAGTTTCGTGCTGTTGTCCTGTCGATGTACTGTTGAATCCTCGTTGAATCTTTGCATCGTACTGAATTTTGCTCAGCCAACCGCCGCGCGTCTGCATCGGATGAACGCATTCCATCTGCCTTTAATACAAGTTAATGTTCTGCAGTATTAACAGTTTTCACTAGAAAGCCTATACCGAATATGATCCGTAGTAACTACGAAAAGTCAAGCATGCCTTGGAGGCTAGTTTACAATCTGGTGTTTTTTATTTTCAATATCATTAGTTTAACTTTAGACTACATAAATCGAAACATTTTTACAATACCTTAAAATAATATTCATTTTATTGAATAAACATTTCAAATGAAAAATTTCATGTGGAATATTTTATATAGGTATTTTACTAAAGGGCTATTTTAATTAACTCCAAATGCGAAACAAAGAGGAAACAGGACAATAGCAGCCCAACTACATATCATACGAGTATGTACCAGATTCGCACAGGTACGAGATCTAGATTCGAAGTACCAAACAATAGTTAATGGTTGTGTGTTGTAACGTAAGGGTGGGTTTAGATCAAACGAATATAGAGCTAGTGACATGATTTTCTTGGGATTAGATCTCTCAAAAGGAGTTGACGTCAGACATGAAAACTTTGTGAAAACTAAGCCAAATATTACATTACTTCAAAGAGATGATATGGTAGAAAGAGAGTGGGATCAGGGCAGATGTAGAGAAAGAAAGACATTAGATCTAGAGATAGAACAATAATAAACTCTATTCGGTAATTCTAACATTGACTTAACGCTCTGCCCGTTTATAGAAAGGGAATTTTACAAAGCGAGCATAAAATGAGCATTTGCTCGTTTGATGTAAATCTACCTTTACAGGATTTGCGAATATTCAACGGCATCTCTTTGTTACTAGCCAGCGAGATGTGTAGCTTTGTTGCCGTCCAGCAGCACTAACTACATGCATTACAATGTTGTAGTGTTCAATTCTAGAAAATAAAATGCTATAACAGTACAAAACTCAAAAACTATCAAATGCACGCGTTGTATTTAGTAATTATGTTTATAGGTGAGGCAGATTTTGTTTTGTGTTTTCCATAGTACTTAATAGGTTTCAATAAATATATAGTTGATGCTTTTCGTTTTAGAGTGGAGAAAAAACTCTCTCTCCTGAAGTATTCTTCAGATAATCAGCGGTCCAAGCAGGAAAATTTGTACCAATCGTAAATGTATTCGAGCTCGCTACGCAGTATTGACATCTGATTAATATTTCTTACAAATTTCATAGACGCGCATCAAACTCGAATACATTTCGATTGTCAGAAATTTTCATGCTCAGGCTGCTGTTCACATTGTAATTAATATTATTGATTAGTCAATTATCGATATTATTTTATTTATAAGTCAAAATTTGATATCAAATGATGTCCAATCCAATGTCCAATAGAGTTTCGTATCTGATGATTTCTGACAAACAAAAATTCTGATTTTCCTATCAAAATAATATTGTAGTTACATAGGCACTAATTACGTGCATACTTCCCATAACATTAAACTCTAAAATTAAACCCATTAAACTACTGGAAGCAACCATTCCACAATGTAATAGATAAAACCACAGAGTCAAAGTACCTTTTTACACATTTAACCAATTAAAAGTGTTCAATTCAGTTCAAATCACATCGACGAACAATTCCCGCTCCATTCCAAATTGCTTTATTCGCTAATTTTCGACTCAAGGACGCGTCGAACGCTACGACTAACAACTTCCAATTAGTAAAAAACTAATTCAAATAGTTTAAATGTTAACAGCATTTCGAACAATGTGCAAGCATTACATCACAGGTTACTAAACGGTTATCGGATACGCCAAAAACTCAATGTCGCTTTTTACCCTCTACAACCAGGATCTTTAGAAGCAGATTAGATGGCTTTCGAATGGAACTCTAAAGCTTCATCATCGTCGTCATCATCAGTCACAGGATATTCACTGCTGGACACAGACCTTCTCCAAAAATTTCCAGGCCGACCTCTTGAAAGCGGCCTGCATCCAGCGACTTCCAGCGTCCTTCAACAGGCCGTCTATCCACCTAGGTGGACGTCCAACACTGCGCTTGTCGATACGTGGTCTCCACTTGAGAACTTTTCTGCCCCATTGGCTATCGGTTCTATGAGCTATGTGCCCTGCCCACTGCCACTACAGCTTGCTAATCAGCTAGGCTATATCAGTGACTAAAGTTAAGTGACTAATTCTAAAGCTATAGGCCTATAAGGAAGGTCTATACTTGAATTATATAGTTTGGACTGCCCTTCCTCATTTCTCTTGAATTAACACTTATTTTATAAAAGAAAAAAACACCAACAATTCAATTCAGCAATTCGCGACAACCTCCTAGCTTCATAATCAAAAGTAAATGAACGTCTTTTGAAGTCATGCTAGCGTATTTGCATTCTTTTAGTAGACATGATGAAGATTACAATCTTCGAGGTACACTTCAACTATTTTTTGGTCCTCAGAAGAAATGCACTGTTATAGTATATATATTAAAACATACAAGGCTATAGACTGTAGAGGAAGAAATAGCTGCTACCTAAAGCTTTTGTTTTAAATCTGTTCTCAAATGAACTTAAATCCCGAAGGCTTAGAGGATGGATAGAACAATCGGGTGCAAGGTCTAATAGATAAAAGACTCGTCGGCGCTTGTGGTTAGAAGGGCATGCACCAATATTATCGTTTAATCTCAAAAGGACGGGTGGACGCAACTCAACGCGACGCCAGAGAACAATTGTTTACAGATGAGTGTTCAATGTTGAATTCATTTGGTTTGATGATAGAACTATCGTTTTAGCAATGTTTAGAATTAGATAGCTAATATAATAACGGGGTGTATTTATTTCTACCACCAAGTTTGCAACGGCTTTACAAGATATTTGAGAGAATAGTGACAGAATTTTCATAAAATATTGTGTATAGTAAAGTGCTAATTAAAATTATGTATCTGCTAATTTTATAATTAGAATCAATGTAATTTCATCGCATAACATACATAAACATAAGCTCACGCCTGTATCCCCGAAAGGGTAGGCAGAGGCGCACTAGCGAACTAGAACACCCACATTACGCCGAGCTTAGTTCCAGATGTGATAGGAGGCAAGCCTATCGCCATATTGGGCACAAATTCCAGACTCCGGGCTGATATGGAAAAATCCAATATCACTTTGCCCGACCCGGGGATGGAACCCGAGACCTCAGAACCGTATTTTGGTACGACTTATTTACGCATAATTATTTTTATTACCATTATAGCTTAAAACCAAGATCCAACTTCAAATTCTTAAAAATCATTACGTGACACCATGAAAGAATGTTTAAAATTGTTCAGTGACAGTGTACCTTCACCTTTATTATAACCAAACTTTACATCTTTATAACATTAAATAGGAACATACTAAATTAGGTAATAGATATACCTAGCGAAGCTGGTCTAGCGTAGATAATGCCTGTTAAAGCATTAAAACTTTTAACTTATACTTGTGACGTAAACAACAAATCCCGTCCCCGAATATTCTGTACGTTGGAAATCAGCTGTTGCACGGTCAGTCACCCGCACGGCTTGGAATGTAGCCAAAATATTGTTGTATAGACTCATGGTTTGATTTACTACTAATTTACACACATATCCAATACTGCGATAATGATGCAAGTTGCGACAAACCATCCAACTGTATGTATGTAATTGGATGTGACCGTTGGGTGTGATAATTGGGTACTTGACAATAGCAACCAATATCTATGAATTTCTGTAGGAACATAGATTTATCATCTAAATAGCGTATGCAATAGGAATTTATTAAAAATACTCCAAGGATAATTTTATTTTAGTAATTTAAATACTTATTTTTTAAACACCAATCATGATGCATGATGTCAGATTACTCATTTTTCTTGTTTATTTGCTCCACAAGGGCCTAAGACCTAAGATCAAAAGTCATACTGCCAGGTTATTTGTTTATTTTTTTTCGTATTCTTATTTAAATCTCAACTTAATTACAACGCGGATGTGATCGACGATCGATATCTGATCGACGAAATATACGACCCGTTTTTTTTTTTATTTGAAATCATAAATGTTATTTCCTCAATATCTTTTTTAAAAGCGATTTTGTATCTATGGTAAGAAACAATGACGTCACCTGCAGCTACATTTAACAGGTAGCGTTTTGGCGGCAAACTAAATTATACATATTAATTTTTACTTTTTTTAACTAAATATATGAATTGAAATAAAACTATTCTTACGGATTCTATCACGATTAGGTTTTAATTATTATTCCCGACGTTTCGAAGGCTTTGCAGTCTTCGTTGTCACGGGTCAGACTGAGGTGTCATTTGTCCAAAAAAGGTTAGTGTTACAATATCTACCATCATTAAAAAATTATACAAGATCAAAAGAGGTTAATTATTTGTGTTCCGATCTATGCAGTACGAGCTCACGGTGTTTTGAGTTCTGGCAGCTGGTCTTTTGGGTTCCGATTTAATAAGATGTATAATTGGATCCCAGGTTTGTGCAAGCTTCCAACCATCTTCTCTATTGAAATTAGGATGTTTTTTAATCTCAATAGCCTCGCGTATCATCCTAGGAATCGGTGTTCTTTGGCGAGGATTTGTGGTTTATCAAATCTAAGATAATGTTTGGAGCCTTCCTCTGAATGTTCAGCAACTGCAAACTTCGTAGAGCGTATTTCAATGTATAATATTCGCGTAAACTTAAGAAATCAGTAAATATATGAATATAAACTACGAAATATTTTTTACATGTTTAGGATAAATTAATAAATAGCCCTGTATACTTTTAAAAAAATAGTCAAGTACCCATTTGCAAAGACATTCAACGGTACATAGACGTGACAACAGCGTGAAACTTGTGATCTAAATGTTGTGACTGAGTGGTATTAAATCACTCAGTCTTCTTTAAAATATACTTTTATGTTATGTTGTTCACTATACATGAATAAACAAGAAAACAGAATAATACACAACAGACATTCTTTCTTTCTACCTGCCCTTATCCCACCTTATTGTGAGGTCGGCGACAAATATTTGTCTTAAGCATGTTGTAGCTTTTCTCGATCTGCGAATCGAACCCTGGACCTCCGGGTCCACATTATGTATTTATTATTACTATTAAATTGCTTTAAGGAACGCATTCTTGTGATGTTAGTAACTGAATATGTTCGAGTCTATCATGTAATCATACGAAATCAATTAATTTCTTTAAAATTATAGCACCTACCTAAGATTTCTTAAGATTCATACTGTTTTGTATTTCATTTAAAAACAAAAGGCGAATATTACATTTCCTATTTCATTCGGTAATAACAAGCAATTTTATTGATACACGACATACAACTCAAATAAGTACGGCTTTGCGTATAAATCGTCGGTAACGAGGTGCAATTACGAATCATACGTAGTTGGAGCTAAAAGAGTCTAGAGAAACGCATCCTTTTCCATTTCGCAGTAAAACTGAATAAATGAAGAATTTAAATTGTTATAAACGAATAGAAATCTCTTCAGAAAGCACTCCTTTCCATTTGTTGACATTGTGTTTATTGTAGAAAACAGAAACTTGAAAGAACTTACAGTTAATACAACAAATGAACAATCAAAAAACAGCACAGGCATTAATAAGATTTTTTTTTACAAACTACGATTGTGTTCTGTCGGCAATTGTAAGAAATAATTTATTTAAATCATTATCAAAATAGGTCTATGATGAATCTTTCTTTACACCTGCCTAGATCCCATGTCAACGTGAGCTTGGGGCAACACACTTTTTCAAGCAGGTCGCAGAACGGAATTGGCTTAATTTTTACGATTTAAAGGGGAATTCAGTCCCGGGAAAATCGTGTTAGATAAACAGCCTGCCGGACATGGGGATCGTACCCAAGACTTCCACAACTTATGTAAATATGCTGTCATTAGTCCACATAGACCTGTCAAACTTCGAAGTCAGTGCACCCCTTGCGATTTCTTTTTGCACCAGAAAAATAATAGTGAACTTTGTGGCTTTTACGGCGTATTTCAATCGATTCAAAAGCAATTCATCGTGGATAGTCACATTCAAAAATTAATCGAAAATCCGTGGAACGACCTACGAGTTATCCACAGGAAAACGCTTGAGGTTTCAAATCCATTTTCAACGAAACCGATTTCAGAAATGGATAGACAGCTTGTTATTTGCAAAGAACTTTTAAAAGGCGAGCAGTTACACCGTTTTATTTTATGCAGAACAGGCAGCAAAGTTTGTGTTCCGTGGGTTTCAGTGAAGAATAGAATCTTTATTACAACCCTGGCTAGCTGTTCTGAGAACGTCTTTAGTAAAAGATCGATGCCGTAGGAAAGAGCATTTATAGAGATATCCAAATGTTATTGACTGCCTCGGTGGCGTGGTGGTATTTCGGTACGACTACGGTTCTGAGGTCTCGGGTTCGATCCCCGGGTCGGGCAAAGTGATATTGGATTTTTCCATATCAGCCCGGAGTCTGGAATTTATGCTCGATATGGCGATAGGCTCGCCCTCTATCACATCTGGGACTGAACTAAATTCGGCGAAATGTGGGTGTTCTAGTTCGTTAGTGCGCCTCTGCCTGCCCCTTTGGGGATACAGGCGTGAGCTTATGTTGTTATGTAAAATATTATCTACCAATTTATATAAACCAAGCATTAATTAGCATCTACTTAGTTTTCCTTTCACTTGGTATCATCCTGACTTAATTCCAGAGATGTTTTAATACGTTAGAATTGATTTCGCCTTCAGCTCACTCCTATCTTAAATCAAGATTTTCGATAGAGGTTTATCGCGGAGCAATATATGGTTCTTACACACTTCAATATCTGAATTGATATAGATATTGGTGCTACTATCGTCTATCAGTGTTTATGTCATCCTCTAAACCATTAGGTTTTGAGAGGTCCACATTTCTACCTGGTAAGATCTGATGCAAGATAAAGAATATGGATTTTATAATCGTTTTCTACCTACATGGCCTTACTTAGCCCTCGTTCGCACTAGAGCTTTTTCAACGCGCGTTAAAAAAGCGTCTCAATGTGTCTGTTATATATATGATTGGTTGAAAATCATTCTAGCCTTGTTTTTAATAAGGTATATTCTACATACTGTCCAAAATAAAAACGCCGCATTTTAAAAGCGCCGGCGTGTGAATAACTATTAGAATTCATATATTCCATTTCAACGCTTTTTTAATACGCGCTGAAAAAACTCTCGTGCGAATGAGGCCATACGCAAGTGACGTATACAAATATCTGCTTGGCTGAAATAGCAATGGTTATTTACCGAAAAGTAAAGCACTTAAACGCGGCGTCGAAAGTAAAAACTAATGACTTGTTTAACATAACCGTACGATTTGTTATTCCTCTGAAAAATTACTGGCATATTTATTGATCACAGGCAAATGATGAGTTATTTTGTACGTTTCTCGCGACTACGTAAAATAATTTGTATAACATTTATTCCACATGTAACCGTAGAGGGGTTCGGGTGTTTGTCAATGCTAAATATTTAATTATATTGATAGATAATTTTAAAAGTAAAGCCATAATATCTTGATAATACACCACGTTTTTAACAACGATTTATTACGCTATAAAACAAACTCTTTATACTAAAAAAGTATTTTTACTTTTGAGTTCGATGTGTTATAAAAGCATGCTTTTTTAAGCTTTTTTTAATAACGTGATATTTTATCAACTATCACGGATTATGTTTTAGCAACAACTAGCTATTATTCAATAATAGTTCCAAACCAAATAATATTTTTTTATTATGATACCAGGAAGCACGTAGATAGTCACGGGTGGCTCGGCCTCCGGTGGCCTATACGCTTATGTAACTTAAATATGTGCCGCCTCCGACGGGTTAATAAAAAAAGAAATTCGGAACCACGGAACTATAAGGTTAGAAGTCAAACTTCGTTATGTGGTATTGTAAAACACCTTACAAAGAGGCCTTTCGTAAATTTAATTAAAATCTGAAGTACATGTTTGAGATGGAATTCCTATTCCCTCTATATTGTGCTACGCAGGGGGCTTCTTAATTAATAAATTAATGTAGCGGTGTTCTTCTATTTCATTGCTTTACTCGAGTTAAATGTCAAAGTCCAGAACTTTCCATTTAGCTTACACCTAAATTTAAAGATAAACCTATCTTAATCTTTACTTTCCTTATTAAATTTCCGTTGTCGTGGTAATGTTATGCAGCGATAGCTCAGTTGGTAATGGTACGGACTGCCTAGACAAGTGTCGGAGGTTCGAGACCAACCCCAAAAATGAAGCATACACCTCTGACTTTTCTATGTTAAGTGTATTTTCATTTTGAAATATCGCTTGCTATAACGGTGAAGGAAAACATCCTGAGGAAACCTGCATACCCGAGAATTTCGAAGGTATGTGAAGTTTACCAACCCGCATTAGGCCAGCGTGGTAGACTAAGGCCTAACCCCTCTCATTAGTAGAGGAGGCCCGTGCCCAGCAGTGGCACAGTAATATTACAGGGCTGATATTATAATATTATATGTCGTGGTAAACGTTAATTCTCCATGTAACCGCTAGAGGCATTCGGGTGATTTTCATATAAATATTTCAAGGAATCGCTAGCGAAAAAAAAACAGAAATCTCGTGGTTGCCTTACGGATATATAACACTAGACAAAAGACGATTGTACTTAGCCCAGAGTTTTCTAAGCGCCAGTTTAACCTATTTCAAACGCATCTCGTTTGAAAGAAACCAATTAAAGTTTACAACACTAACACAGCAGCCCTTTAATTCGTAACTTCCTCGTATGTTGTTTTACAAAATTAAGAACAAACAAACTTTGAGAGTGCACCCATCACTGAGTTCAATAAATCGGGCCCATTAGCCAATCCGTTATCTGAAGTACGGGCGTGAGAGTGCCGGGTTTGAGAAATTCCGGCTAAATGTGTAATAACTTTACTATCTATGGTAAGCTTTATGAATTCCGTGTATATTGTATGATGTATCTTATTATATTCGGTGGGATTAAATACGTGTGGTCTGCTTTGAAGAAACGCTATGATTTAATACCTATGTTCGATTAAAAGTAACTCTCTTTTCATGCTCGCATATTTTAGCAAACATGTTCTGCTTATACTTCTTGGGAACTAAGATAAATATTTATGTAGTTGTCCCAGCAATAAAATTACAGTTCACGTGTCCAAGACAACGTGACGTTGATAATATAAAGATGAAATCACTTTCTCTAATTTTATTAAGCGTGTTTTCTAAGACCTAGGTCACATACAGGATATTGTTAGGAACGTCGTGACCCATTGCTGCTACGTACATGTCCTTGAAATGATAGAAATAAATCGATATGTCATTGAAACTTTGTACCACCTGTAAAGGGAATTAAAAAACTTCTATTAAGTATTATTTGTTCTTTCTCGTTGCCTTTAATGCTTTTATGTTATTAAACTTTTAAAAGTCTTCTCCATGTTATCTATCCACCATGTTATATTGTTCATAAACGATGAAATGTTAAAGAATAAGATGCAATATAAGAAGGTATCATATGTCATATTGCCTAATAGAGAAATTGTTTTGTTTTGTATCCACATGAACGAATACCAATATTAAAACGATCAGAATATAGTATGGCAAAATTTCTTTAACAGACCCTAAACACAACAATCCCAATATCAGACAAAAATGATTTCTAAAAGAATACATTACATTCTCAAAAGAAGATCAGCTAATACTTCGTCACCTTTACCTATCCACGAAATATTTATGCCGAAGCTGCAATTTTTCCCCGAATCCAGGATCTAAAATCTCAAATATAAATAATAAGGAGATAATTCCACTCACCGTCCATGCGTGATCCATCTCCATGCCAATCTTCTTCTGTAACAAAAGGAAATCGTTTTAGACAAAATATAATAATTATAACGTCACAATAGGTGAAATATGAAAACTCATTCTGAGATATGTAGGTACGGAATCTGCGACCTGACCTGGAGAGTCGAGACATTCAGTACAGCTTACTTTCCTTTAAGATGGGCCTTAAATATAAAAACATTTTCGCTTATCTTTTCGCTAAGAATAGCCTGTCACTTTTCCTTGCGTTACATTGTTTATAAATGAAAGAGGCAACCTATGATTAAAGATAAGCAGCGCTTAAATATTTTTATAAGTAAGGAGTATTATGAATACAATACTATAGTAATCGCATGTCAAGTACAGCCATGTTTTCCCTTAAGGGCTATATTTTAATAGCTAAATAACTTTATATTGAGAATAATTTTGACTGATAATTAATAAAATATTTACAAAGCAAAAAATTTTGCTATTGAAAAACCAACCCTAAATAATATAGCCGTGTGTTCGACGCTGAGACAGCAGCGAAACTCAGCGCTTAGCGTCGAACGCCATGCTGTTTTACGGCCGGTTTCAATAAACGATCTCAGTTTAGAGTGCAGATAGATCGCGATAATGAACCAATCAAATCAAGTCATTTCACGGAGTCATGTTCAAACTGTCTTCTTATTGGTTATTTTTTGTAATCTATCTGCACATTCGAACTGAAATTGTTTATTGAAACCAGCCGTTAGGGGAATAGCACTGCCGGTTACGGTTCTGGGCTTATACTTGTTTTTGGCATTTAATAATGCTCTACATCATTAAAATATATTTTGTAAAATGGTTTCAAATATTTTTACCCGCTGACGTCTATTTAGAGGCTTTTCCCTCTTTAGGACTATACGCTAATAGTCAAGCTGTATATTAAATGAAGGAAAATATGTAATGTTACAGTAGATATAAAATTATGAAAAGCCACTCAGTGGAAAGATAATTCCGCGGTCAAAGAGAGAATTGAAATCACAGTGGTAAGTCCCTTTGAGTCCCGTTTACGTCAGACTGTTTGAGTGATAAAGCCTATTAGAGATAAAAATATTACTTTTAAGGGCAAATGGGTTTAAAGCTATTATAAAGGCAATCAGATCAGCGGCAAGGATTACATAGAAAATTAATGTCGACCAAAGACTTCTATTACTACTAGACAGGCTGTTCGGTCCATAAAATTTTACTCCTATATTTATAATAAATTAGTAGAGAGTAATAAGACTGCAATAGTACGTTTCATAAAAATTGAATTCATAATCGTTCACTAGCGTTAAAACATTCCAACGTTCGATAGTGAAAACATGGCCGATTCCGATCAGCTGTTTCAAGTTTGATGTTCTTTCTTAATGACATTAATTTTGTTATAGTCTAGGAGCTCATCTAAGATTGATATATATTTTTTATTGATTGTTTCCTGCCAAGAATTCTTATTTGTTTCAAAGCTTGCCAGCGTTGAAAATAATGTTTTTTCTGTAACCGGCAACGTTGTATTCGATAAACATATATCAGTAGCCCGAGCACGAAAAACGAATGTAAATGTAAATGTATTCGAGTTCGCTGCGCACTGATGACGTTTGGTTAATATTTCATACAAATTTCATAGACGCGCATCGAGTTCGAATACATTTACGGTTGTCAGAAATTTTCCTGCTCAGGCCGCTGTTCTCTTTTAGCTAAAGTAGGCAAAAGTAGGGTTATGAGTCCGATAAGACCAGAATTTCATTATGAATAAGGGGATAAAAATTTTGAAGATATGTGAAGTCTACCCGCAATACGCCATCGTTGTAGACTCAGACCTAACTCCGCTTATTACAAGAGGCGGCTCGTATCCAGCAGAGGGACAATAATATTACAGGGTTTTTTATCAACTGTATAAAACAATTCTCATAATTCAAAATAGTAGACCAAGTCATGACACCAAGTGAAAACCAATAAAGCCAATACTAAGAACAAACTTCTAAGAAAACGTAATCAGTTCTAGAACGATATTCAGGTTTAAAACAAGTTTTGTTTCAAGTCTGGGTGTTGTGAGACCGAAAGTCTCTCATAGTCTCTGACACCCGTGATACAGGTTATACCTAGTGTGGGTCAGGACTAGGTGTGTGACTGTTGGGTGTATTTATTTAAAACTCAAAGAAATACCAACCTTTTAGTCAATTGCTTTTCCGAAGTTCAACGGAAATATTTCATCACCCGTGATACTTAGACACGGTTTATATTGCATTTGCTATAAGATATTCTGTGATTTAACTTAACTGTGTGAGCAAGAGTTTATTATTTCATATGGTAATATATTCGTTGCTGTTTTATATGGTAGTAAATTGTTGTCTCCTTGGTCTAGTGGCAGCATATATGTGCTGTGGATCGGGATATCCTGGGTTCGATTTCCAAGTCAGGCAAAGCGAATTTTCTAATTTAATTTACCCGGGGCTGGATCCCACAGAGAGGGTTGACGTCATGCAGGCAGCCGGTCCTAAAACTAAGCCAAATCCTTTCTACATCATTCCTAAAAAGTGTGTTGCACCCCACATTAAGGTGGTATAAGGGCCTTATATTCAGCCTATGTAACACATAACATAACAGGCATGTCTCATATGTCTCAGGCAAGAAATGTAGGTATATTTACAGACGAAAACTCGGAACTCAATTTTGCAAAATTTTGCTCAATCGAAGCCATGACCTCCTAGTCCACAACCCATATATGCTACCAGTAGACCAAGAAGGAGACTAGGGAGGTGAAATGCACAAATTATGAGGCTGAGATCTATAGAGCGAACTTCGACTAAGCCTAAGTCAAACTAACGAACTCATTGAGTATATACTAAGTCATAGTCTGAGTAATTTTTTACAAGAAAATATTTGCTTAGTTGTCTGTCAGTTTCTTTTTCTTGTAAAAAATGGACCGGACTAAGTCGAAATTCGATTTAATAATTCCAAATCCTCACTGAGTTCGTTTCTTTGACTCAGACTTAGTCGAAGTACGTTCTGTAGATCTCAGCAATAACACTATAAACTTCTTGAGCCATACATTTTGGCCACACATTAATTGCTTATTCCTACATTAAGATTCTTACTAATACCAAAAAAAAAGGGAAAATTACACAGGCACATAATTAAAAGCGTAGTACTTTACACTTTCAAACGTCGCGCCGTCAAAGACGCGGGCTATAAACCGGATCCTTTGTCGTTTCAACTACGGCACGACTTTGCCTGCATAGTGTAATATCCGAGTAAATCACTATTAAAGTACTCTCCGAGCTGGCAAGATAAAAGGGCTTGTAAATGCGCTGTAAAACAATTTCGTCGCAGAAAACTATATGGACTTTAAATTCTTGTTGAGTTTAGTAGTGACTTGTTTTCAATGCCTTTCAAAATGACTGCCTCGGTGGCGTGGTGGTATTTCGGTACAACTACGGTTCTGAGGTCTCGCGAGTTAGATTCCCAGGACGGGTAAAGTGATATTGGAATTTTCCATATCAACCCGGAGTCTGGAATTAGTGCCCGATATGGCGATAAGCTTGCTCCCTATCACATCTGGGACGGAACTAAGCTCGGCGAAATGTGGATGTTCTAGTTCGCTAGTGAGCCTCTGTCTACCCCTTCGGGGATACAGGCGTGAGCTTATGTATGTATGTATGTGTTTTTCGACCGACTTCCACAAAACGAGGAGGTATTCAATGTATGTTACTCGATATATCCGCCAAATGTGGACCGATTTTCAAAATTCTTTTTGTGTTCGATAGAGCTTATTTCAAGGGTAGTCTCATTTAAATTTAGCCACGATCGGTAAATTGGAAGTCGGTCAGTTAAGTTTTAATAAATTTTAGTGTCGCAGGGATTGAAACTTAATAGCGACAGTGTGCTCGCAATATTCCACGAAAGAAGGTCATAGAAGATCCTTGTCTTACGTTCGACAGGATCCTATACAGTGTTGCTAGTTGATGCGTATACAGGGTATTAAAGATAATATATGACGACATTTAATTAATTACATGTAATGAATTCCATGTCATTCATATATTTCTTTTTCGATTTAACTTAAGGTTAGGACTAACTGTAGGTTTAATAATAAAAATAATAGTGGTGCAAATTGCCTTAAATCTGATTGAAACTAAAGTTACTAGTACGTCAGATAAAGTACACAATATCTCGACTTTACATTGTGACCACTGCGTCGCTGGCGTAGTTGTATTTCGGTACGACTAACGTGCCGAGGCCTTGAGTTCGATTCCCGGGTTGGGCAAAGTGATATTGGGTTTTTTCAATATCAGCCCGGAGTCTGGAATTTGTACCCGATATGGCGATAGGCTCGTCCGTTATCATATCTGGGACGGAACTACGATCGGCGATATTTGGGTGTTCTAGTTCGCTAGTGTGTCTCTGTCTACGCCTTCGGGGATACAGGCGTGAGCTTACGTATGCATTGTATGTGTTATTTATGGTTATAAGTCGCATATCATTTCTCTAAGTTTTGCATATTCCTAACGGATCGTTGTAATCGTTGATCGTAAAATTTTCGAAATAGACGTTGTGAAAACACAAAAGATTCGGTATACTGAAACAGAAATAAAAAACTGAGTAGCTTTGGCAGCCGCCTTTTGAACGCCTAACAAAATGAAAATACAAAGAACACTCGATAGCAAGCGCATGACGAACACAACCTCATGTTTGGCCAAAGCTTACCTTTGACACGGCAAATATGAAACCAGCCCGCCTAGCATGCGCGCCACGAGAACATTCTGTCTACGCTTTTTGTCCTTTTTTTTCTCCATTTGTCTACGGACACTAACATATTGCGTCCTTGTTTATTTCATACAATATTGTAGACAACATCTCGACAGTCGATTGCGGGATATTCCGTGGCGCGCATGCTAGGCGGGTTGGGGCCTGACTTTTGACACTCGATTCGAAATTGAATTCGATTCGATTTCATTTCGTGCCTTAAATTTCCTTATAGAGTTAAAAAGTGCACTAATATCACGTTAAAAATACCAAATGACAAGTTCTCGAATCTAATGCAACATTAGCGCACTTTTTAACTCGATTTCTGTGGAATTTTAAGGGCCTTACTTATTAAAACAGTTTAGCTGAGCAAATGGCTAAGAGCCTGTCACTTTTCCATGTGTCAATCGTTTGAAATTAAAAGGGACAGGCTATTCTTTACCATTTGCTCAGTAAAATTTTGTTTATAAATAAGGCCCTAAGTCAATAAATGAAACCGAATCGAAGTCAAAATCGAATCGAGTGTCGAGTTTATGTTGTTAAAGGCCGTTCATAATTTATACACAAACTAATAAGAACAGGGGCTAATAAGTTCATACTAAATATTACATCAAACTGTGCTGCAAAAGTATTACGGAGCAGCTCATTAAAACATCTTGTTGTAATAATCGGAGCGTTCTATATTCAGAGTTTTCAAAGAGAGGAAAAGCGCCCGAAGCGCTATTGCTATTTCAAGAAACATTTAATGAAACATTGAGAACTTACAAATAAATTGTGCAATATCTTAAAGGGCATCGATAAGTTCTCAATACCGTTTATTGGATGGTTGAAGAATCCTGCAAACACTAATATTGATGCTACATTTTAATATTTGTGGACTGGGGGGTTACCATCACCTCTATAGAAGTATTATTATAATCGTACTTGTACAGATTTCCATACAAAACAAACGAAGAATGATTATAATAATACTACTATAAGAGGAGGTGACAACCTTGCAGCAACGTTGACAGACAAATAAGTGGGCTTAGCGGCTGAAGCAGGAATATTTTTGACGATCAAATTCGAACGGACTCAGTGCGCTTCTACATTCGTACGAAATATGAACCAAATGTCATTAGTGCGCAGCGAGCTCGAATATTCCTGCGTGAGGCACAGTTTACAGTGTGGCTATACCACTCTTCCAAACTCAATTTGATATTTTTTTTTATATTTTATGTCTTACAACAACCAGACCCAAATATCTGTGGGCCACACAAACATTATTCTCGATGCGGGTATCGAACCCGCAGATTCTTGCTTCACAGCCGTCTACTCGACCGCTGCGCCACGCCATGCTATTAAACCAAAAGAACTATTACTCATTAAATTATGGACGCTAAATAATTTTTCTTTCTATAAACAGAGATGGAATTCTTTCATTGTTATCTTTGTTTTATGCTAACAACTAGAATGCTCTTGTTCTAGGTCTTCGTTCCTTTGATCTAAACTCACTTTACTACGTCATAGGACGCAGTTGTTATGCAAAAACTAAAAGTTGGGACGTTTAAAATATTGTCGAGCTACACAACACAGCGATTTGCAGGAATGCGTTTGTAAATAACTTTACCATTGAAATAAAACTTTTACGGATTCTATCGCTATTTATTATTTACTAGCTGTTGCGACTCCGTTGGCGTGGAAATGTATTTTCCGATATAAAAGTAACCTGCGATACTGCTTATAACATAAGCTATTAACCTGTGGACCCCAAAATCTGTCCAGCCTTTTCAGAGATTACCCGAAACAGACAGACAAAATAAAATAAAAAAAAAATTTGTATATAAGTACCTAGCGTATATACTTTCATGTGCATTTAGTGAAAAGCTGTTTATTTGAAATTAGAAGCATACACTCCAATATTATTAATTTCTATAACGGACTATCAAGTATCATTTGGGCGATTTTGTATGGACGCCGTCCCCACCGTCTAACAAACACCAAACTATAAATGGATGTTACTTAAACATTAATTATGTTCCAACAATCCTTTCTAATTTATTCAAATTAAAAGAAAATCATATGGAAGTATTGAAAATAAAAAACGAATATTATTTATAGTTTAGTTAAACCTGCTTATTGCGGCATTGTATATATTTTTTGCCAGATTTCCATTGTTAAATATTTAGCAACGAACATTTCACCAGATCATGATCACCAATTAACTGACAAATAACTCAGAAACCCATATTTTGATCTAACTAACATTCAATCAGCATGCAAACGTCTATCGATTGAGACACATGACGTTGTTGGTGAATGAGGACGAGATGACCATGGTCATAAAACGTCCGGACTAAGGCAGAGATCTATAGAGCGAACTTCGACTAACTCTAAACAAAGAAACTAACTCAGAGTGGATTTGTAAATTTTAAAAGGGAATTTTGAGTTAGTCCGCGTCATTTTTACAAGAAAATCTTTGCTTAGTCTGTCTGTCAGTCTATTTTTCTTATAAAAAATGACTCAGACTAAGTCAAAGTTGGATTTAAAAATTCATAATCCTCACTAAGTTCGTTTCTTTGACTTAGAGTTAGTCGAAGTTCGCTCTATAGATCTCAGCCTAAAAATAAAAAACAAATCGCGATAGAATCTGTAACAACACAATGTTTTTTGCGTAAACCTAGGGAATCATCACTTACCATTGTCACGTCCTTTGCGTTTCTTCTTGCCACTTGACCCAGAAGATTTGCTGCTCTTCTCCGATTTATCTTTACTCTTCCATCGGCTAAGCATTTTTGATTACGTATAACTACACTATCATTATAAAACACTAAAACTGCACATATATTTACATTACATCACTTAATTCATTTCGTTTCATAATCGATGTTTTAACTTTTCATTTACCATCGGTTGGCACTGTTTTTAGTTATTTTCACTATGAGGCATTACGCGAGAGTACATAATGTATGAATATCAATTCCACAGGCTGTTGTAAGAATATCATGGAAGCTATATTAGGGACCGCACATTTCATTCGGTTATCACTGTTGTTATTTTAAATTTTGTTCACTGTTTATTATTAAACGATTTAAATATTTATCATTACCACAATTATTGTCATCTGAAATTGTCAATATGAAATGTTAATCATTAATGAGGCAACGCAAGCACTTGGTAGGTATTGTTTGTTTTGCATTAGCGGAACAGAAATTCTGAAAAATGTCCTACTGCAATTATAACGACAACGACATTTTTAACAAATAATAAATTGACACTGACTCCCTAAATGGCGTGGTAGGTATTGCATGCGCGGTACGGCTATCATCCTGAGGTCTTGGATTCGATCCCCAGCTCGGGAAAATTTATATTGGAATTTTCCACTCAGTATCAGTGCGGAGTCTACAATAATTCGATGGTGATAAGCTATCACATATGAGACGGAAATATGGGTGTTCTAGTTCGAGAGTTCGTCTTTGCCTATAGTCTCGAAGATACAGGCGTGACCCTATGAACGTATAAATAATTACTTATACGGCGTATACAAAGAAAACCAACACAACCTTTAAATCAATCATGCTGCCCTTATCCTCGAATACACTTTTTCAAATATGCTGCAAAAATAAATCGGTTTACTATTTATGACCTGGCTGATACCAATCACTCCTGGAGAGTTCAATATTATGAGATTAGATTAAAGTTTCCGTTAAGACATTTTTTAAAATGCTAATAATCACAAGCTTAAAAAAATCCAATTTCAAAATTGATCCGTCCATAACCAAATTTATATGGGACCACCCTTGGAATAAGCTCTATCGAATTTAGAAAATCGGTCCACATCTGGCGGAGATATCGGGGAACATACATACAAAAATACAGACGAATTGAGCTTCTCCTTTGTTGAAGTCGGTCGAAAACATAATTTTATTTTAATTTCAAAATGATTAATTTTAGATATAAGGATCCAAACTGGACGTTTTATTGTCATGTAATAAAAATACCTTAGCATCGATAATGTTGGACAAAATCGTTCATAATAATATTAGCCCTGTAATGTTACTGTCCCACTGGTGGGCACGGGCCTCCTCTACTAATGAGAGGGGTTAGGCCAGATCGTTCATAATCATCGATAAATTCAAATATATTAATCTCCTATGTTCGAGATACCGAGTTAGGGGTTGAACTTAAATTAAAATGGAACTGACTTCAAGGTATGCGCTAGAAAACTAATTGAAAAATATGATAAAAAGTTCTGTCTGTCCTTACATAAGGATTCTTTTTCTTATTTAAAAATGCTTCCACCGTGCTAGAAGCTAAAGGTTAAATAACCAAACTGTGATCATTGGATAATGGTGGTATTTAAACCATAACTGTTTATATCATCCCAAATTCTTTGGGGACATTTGTCCTATGTGGATATATGGTGTCGATAGCTCAGTTAGGATTGGTACAGTCTGCCGAGACGAGTATCGGAGGTTCGAGATGAACCCAAAATAGAGCATACACCTCTGAGTGTGTATTTTCATTGTGAATTACGTATCGCTTGCTATAACGGTGAAGGAAAACATCGTGACGAAACATTTCGAAGACAAGAATTTCAAAGGTATGTGAAGTTTACCAACCCGCATTAGGCCAGCGTGGTAGACTAAGGCCTAACTCTCACTAGTAGAGGAGGCCCGTACCCAGCAGTGGGATAGTCATTGTTTATTATTATTATGTGGATATATAAAATAACCTGTCGATCGACCTGTAAATCTTTGGTGGAGGCCTGTGTTCAGCAGTGCACGTCCTATGGCTGATGATGATGATAAAATAACCACCATTTACATATTTGAAAAAAAATATAGGAATATTTTTAATAATTTGAAACAAGCTTTCCACTGAGCACTAAATGCAGTCGAACGTGATGTCAATCGAGCGACTGTTTAAACAACATTATGCACGACGCAATTCACAGGGCTTTTACGCGAGTTTCGCTTTAAATTAATACAAAACGTGGCCATTGATCCGGGTGTTAATAAAATGCTCTTATTGCATTGCGCAGTGACCTGATCAGCATGTGTGTGCTCAGCTAGTCAATCATTAAATCGCATACACATAGGCAGTGTTTCAGGCTTAGATCTGTAGAACGAATTTCGACTAAGTCTAAGTCAAAGTAACGAACTCGGTGAGGATTGTGACTTAGTTCGAGTAATTTTTTACAAGAAAACCTTTGCTTAATCTGTCTGTCAGTCTGTTTATCTTGTAAAAAATTACTCGGACTAAGTCAAAGTTCGATTTAACAATTCTAAGGCTCAATTGCACCACTATTATTAACCTAGAGTTAGTCCTAACCGCAAGCTAAATTGACAGAAAATGTATGAATGACATGTAACTTAACTTGCGGTTAGGACCAACTCTAGGTTAATAATAGTGGTGCAATTGAGCCTAAATGATCACCGAGTTCGTTACTTTGACTTAGACTTAGTCGAAGTTCGCTCTATAGATCTAAGCCTCAGTGCGTGAAGTGTCCGTCAGCCTCGTGTAAGATTCCGCGTGTAAGAATTATCAAATTCAATAGTAGCACGGCCACATACCACATACCTGTTGGCAACACCAATACAAAATTGTTTTATTTTTCTGTAATTGCAATAATACCTAAAAAGAAATATACAAAGCTGCATGCAAAAATCACCGTCGTGAGTTTAATTTTAAAACCAGCCCTTATAGTGGCTATACGGGACACCTCAAGTCTCCAACAATACCAGACTCGAGAGTTTGAGAAGTTACGCTATTTTTACTGCTAATATCTCTCTATAATGTTTTATTTCTATCTGCTCTTACCCCACCTTAATGTGGGGTCGCCGCAACAGACTTTTTCAAACATGTTGCAGAAAGGATTTGGTTAAGTTTACGTCCGGCTGCCTGCCTGACGTCAATTCCTTCTTGGAGATCCAGTCCCAGGTAAATTAATTTATAAAATTCGCGCCCGACCTGGGAATCGAACCCACGACCTTCCGGTCCACAGCCCATATACGCTGCCACTAAACCGAAAGCGATTTTTACCTCTCCATAATATTAGTATAAATTAAAGCTTGCTTTATAAGCACTGTAAACAGACTGGTAATGGACATTCGACAGAGTAAATAGTTACAAACCAACCACCAGCGATGTCGCTTTATAAACGCAATATTATGTGGTTATTAACGCTACTGAAAATACGGAATTTACTCACATTCCACCTCAAATAGGCCTTAATGTTCACACAATTATATTATAATTATTTACTCAAAACCTTGAATGGACTTTATAATACAAACACCACTACTTGTAACGATACTACACGTACCTACATCACGAAGTCTACATTCATGGTTAAGTAGCGTAGTGAAGTCAAGCAACGTATGAGGCTAGAATTAAAATAAGAAATAAAGAAGGAAAATTAATATGAACAAATAAAGTAACCTGAACAAGTACCTACTTTATTCTATTACTAGCTGGCGCGAGCTACGCACCCGTGACAAAACTTTTACAAGAAAAAACGTGGGATAAATTGTTCGAGTACCGTTTTTAGAAGGTACGTTTTTGTTTGATAAAGTCCGAACACCTATAGTAAATAAATAAATTCAAACTTAAATTAATAACACAAATGCAAATGACCAAATAATAAAAAATAAAGATGTTCTAATTTCAATGACGTTTAAACCGCTATATACGCAAAACAAACAAATACTACCTCGTGTATACATAAGTTTAGAGACGAAAGAAAAGTTGCATAACTTTTTTAATATTTAACTTAAATTTTTAAAATTTCCAAAAAGCATTAAGTAGATAATAATCAACAATAAAATATAACTATTATTCAAAATGGCCACCCTTGTTTTTAATACGAACGACGCGAACGTTGTCCAGTACTGCTCAAGAGACACGATGCGAGGATGATCCTCTTCACCGACGAAACAATATTTACTGTCGAAGAAAAGTTTAACCGAACAAAACAACAAAGTGTATGCCAAAAGCAGCAAGGACGTCCCAGCTTCAACACGGAATGTCTCGCGTACCCATCATCCGGCTAGTGTTATGGTATGGTGGGGCGTTTCATATGAAGGTGTGACTCCGCTCCTTTTCTGCCAACATGGCGTCAAGGTTAAAGCTAAAAATTACCAAAATGACATTTTAGAGCCTGTTGTGAAACCCCTGACACGTACTTTACTTCACAACAAGTACTGGGTTTTCCAGCAAGACTCCGCGCCATCCCGTAAGACAAAAACCACCGAAGCTTGGCTGAGGGAAAATGTACCGGCCTTCATCGCGCGGACGAATGGCCCTCCTCCAGCTCCGACCTCAACCCGCTGGATTATTCATTGTGTTCTGAATTAGAGCTCAGGGCCTGCCGAAAGTCCCACCCAAACTTGGAGTCACTGAAGTGAGCCCTCGTCCGAGAACCAAAGCGGATTCCGCTGGAAAAGGTTCGTGCCGCCATTGATGACTGGCCAATCGTCTAAGGGCCTGTATTAAAAACAAGGGTGGTAATTTTGAATAATAATTATATGTTATTGTTGATTATTATCTACTTAATGCTTACTGAAAATTTTAAAAATATTAGTTAATTATTAAAAAAGTTATGTAACTTTTATTTCGTCTCAAAACTTATGTACACCCGAGGTATATAAGTCAATGCGAAGAATACATCGAGGGTTTTTAAATTGGCAAAGTATTCATAAGCTCACGCTTGTACCTATCTTAAAGAATCAGACAGATTTTTTTTATGTATGTTACGCGATATCTCCGAGAGTGTAGACCGATTTTCAAAATTATTTTTGTGTTCGATAGAGTTTATTTCAAGGGTTGTCCCATATAAATTTGGTCTCGATCGAATTTGAAGTCGGTTTGTTGAGTTTTTAAACTTGTGAGTATGTTAGTTTCTTTTACCAAAACCGCGGAGATTTGATGCCTGCGAGCATCGATATAATATGCCCTAGGGGTCTTACATATAAAAACAGTTTAACTGAGAAGATGGTTAGGAATAGGCTGTCACTTTTTTCCTTGTGTCACATCGTTTGAAAATAAAAGGGACAGACTATTCTTAGCTATTTCTCCATCGATATAATAATATACCTAGATGCACAGTTCCATACAAATATCATTGTAAACAGTGTCCTCGACAGACAAAACAAATAAACATCACAAATTTAATTAAATTAACACAAATATGACCTTATAGAACCGGCATAAAGTAGCTTTTTAAATTGAATGTTCAAACGTTCCTATATTCGAAATTTTTGAATTTCTAATCGTTTTTGAATTTGACAATAATTTGACGTTATTAAAAGAAACATTCTAGTCACTTGGACAAAGATTGAATGGAGTCGAATAGTTCTTGTATTTATCTGTGAGAAATTTTGACCACGTGGCGTACAATGTAGATGAGAATGGCGATATCTCTATAATAATTTTACTTACATTAAGAGATAGATAGAGTATAAATGTTTAGAAGATAACAAAGCTTATGAGTTATGGATATGAAATAAGCACTGTTTTGCCTTAGCGTGATTCATAAATAAATAAATAACACCCAACAGTCACATACACAGTCCTGGCCCCACACTAAGATCGTCCTTTGCTCTTTAGATTCTTAATAATTTCTTTTAGACTATCATTTCGTTTTCTTAATCTTTTGTTTTGCCTTTTTAAGTTTCGCACTAAATTAGATTTAAGTTTAAATTTTTGGTTGCATTCTTTCAAATTATCTTTCAAAAATAACGTCTTAGGTGTGTTAAAGATTGATGAAAATTCTGATGGTATTGGTGATCCTTCATTATTTATTGGTTCAATTGCTGGTTCCTGGAAATGAATATGTTTCCAATAAATGATGACGCCACAATTACTGTTGTAGTAATTATGCCTAACGACCGGTTCCAATAAATGATCTCAATCCGAGAATCCAAGATAAAAATGAAAAATTTAAAAATGAAAAATCGCGAGAATGAACCATTAAAATTATTATTTGACAGCGGAATGTTCAACTTTGTTCATGTTGGCAATTTTTTATGATCTGCACACTTTGATTGAAAACATTTATTAGAATTAGCCGCAAATTATTAAATAGTCATTTTACATGGCAGTATGTACCTAGTATATGCTTGCTATTGATGAATTCTGTATCAAATATTTTTCAACTATTACACTTGTACTGCACCCTGCCTCATTTAAACTTGTAGTTACGACAATCTAAAATAAAGTCAATAAATGTGGCAATATTTATTTATTTATTTATTTATTTATAGGTACACCAACAGCATACATATTGTTAAATTAAATAGTAAACATTAGTTAAGGACAATGTAGCTGATGACAATTTATCACCTTTATTTTTGGTACAGCATTCTTTTTAATTTTCCTAATCCCTTTTTCTGTATAATATCCATCGTAATCGGCAAAATGGTCTGAACAAACCACACTTGAGTAATTGGGTTTAAAATTTTCTTCTCTCCTTTCTTCGGAAATAATTTTACGCCATTTATCTCTTACTATTTCATTTCGTGGAAATCTGTAATTAATAAAAAAAAATCATAAATTTAAAATAAATATAATATATTTCCAAAAAAAAAACGACTCCATATATTTCATTGTTCCAAATCATGATTTCAAAAGGGGCAAAATATTTTATTAACTGAATTCGTTAAATTAATTATTTATACACGTTTAATACTTAATTTAACATGATTAAGGTTTTAAGAAACAAGTAAGGGAATTATACTTACTTAAAATATGAAATCCCATGTGTTTTGCGCTTTGTAAGAGTGTTATTTTTGCACTCTTTCACAGAGCATTTAGGCATCTTCACAGACGAACGGTCGGCGCCCGACTGACAGCCAACAAGTGCTTACTTACATTTTAAGCACTCGTTGGCTGTCCCACTTTCTGAGCGTCAACTGTGCATCTAGGTATATTATTATATCGATGTATTTCTCAGCTAAACTGTTTTCATAAGTAAGGCCCATAATATATCGATGCCTGCGGGCGGTCAGTTAAGTCTCAACAACACTATATTAGAGCACGAGTTGAGTTTTTCTAAACACCTTACGTAATCTATTGTTTAATAATAGGATCCTAGGACTTATTTACCGTTAAATATCAAGGACGGTCGTCTACCCTAATACCAAATAGACTATGTACTAAAAGAAAGAATTTATTGCGGTTAGGTACTAAAATAACAGCATTTCACACAATAAGTATGAGTATGCCTCGGTGGCGTGGTTGTATTTCGGTACGACTACTGTTCTGAGGTCTCGGGTTCGATCCTCGGGTCGGGCAAATGATATTGGATTTTTCCATATCAGCCCGGAGTCTGCAATTTGTGCCCAATATGGCGATAGGCTCGTCGCCTATCAAGCCTGTAACGGAACTAAGCTCGGCGAAATGTGGGTGTACTAGTTGGCTAGCGCTCCTCTGCCTACCCCTTCGGGGATACAGGCGTGAGCTTATGTTATGTTATGTTTAAGTATGAGTATATTTTTCTTGAGACGATTTGATGCGTATGTTAACGGTTTAAACAAAAAAAAAGTTTTTCACAATATTAATAGCAGTGCTAATTAAGCACAGAATACCATTAGCATAGATAATAACATTTGTAGGGTTATGTGTTCGTTATGTCATGTCGCTTCCTTGGTCTAATGGTCGTGAGTTCGATTCCGGGTGAATTCGCGGTCGGGCAAAGCGAATTTTCTAATTTAATTATCCGGGACTGGATCGACCAGAGCGGGTGACGTCAGAAAGAAAGCCGACCGTAAAACTAAGCCAAATCATTTCTGCAACATCCTTGAAAAAGTTTGTAGCGCCGACCCCACGTGAAGGTGAGATAAGGGCAGACAGAAAGAAAGTCACATACGCATGTAGTGTTTTTTCTAACACGATTGATCGGATGCCCCAAAAATGATTAAGACAGGCAGATAGCCGGACGTGGATAAAATCATTTTCTGCAACTTGCTAAAAACATTGTGTTGTACATTTGTTGACTCCACATTGGAATGGGATAAGAGTAAATACAAAAATACAGACGAATTGAGTACCTCATTTTTTGGAGTCGATCTAAAAGTATTTTCACCTTCGTTCATATAGATTTAGTTCACCAGCATTAGATATTATTTAAGTTTCAAAAGTTGTAGGTACAATATAAAGATAACATAACATAACATAACATAAGCTCACGCCTGTATCCCCGAAGGGGTAGGCAGAGGCGCACTAGCCAACTAGTACACCCACATTTCGCCGAGCTTAGTTCCGTCCCAGATGTGATAGGGGGCGAGCCTATCGCCATATCGGGCACAAATTCCACAAATATAAAGATAATACCTCTAATATTTTAATTCTAATTAATATATTTGAGAATTAATACTTTAAAACATTATAATATATTTTATTTATAAGCCCATGATAAAAGAATGCATGTTTAATCATCCTTAAATGTACATGTATCAAAAACGTGGCGTTCTTATAAACCCATTATCATAATAAAAATACGCGCCTGGACACTTATTGAATGAAAAATTAACGAAGTTCGCTGAAGGATGTTGATGTTTAATATTAAATGAACACCTCCGTTAAGAATGTTTCTCTTTTATTAACTAACTTTGAAGCAACAGACACCTGGTGTGTTAGAGTTACTGAAGGCTTTTTATAAAATTTACGAGTTTTAATCTTAAACATTTTAAAATAATGAATTTCGAAATAAAATCGTGTACTTTTTATATATACTTGAATTACCTTTTAAAATCTAAACACCGATGGCGCCATCTAGAGATAGTTACATGAAACGGTGTTTGGTTTCAGCTGCACTTTCAGGGTTAGTTCCTGAAGTAGAGCTTTCAAATTGCACTACGTAGTTCCTTAAACGACCGATAGAGCCCGCGTCGTAACTTCCTGGAAAAGTGCCATCTAGGCAATGCTGCTAAAGTCATGCGTTTTCCAGACAAGACTGTAGACTTGAGTGAGTCTAATTTGCACAATAATACTTAATTGCATTTAGCTGTTAAACATGTTTTCCAAACCTCAAATATTATGAAAAACAATGAAAAGATGTATTAGACGTTTGGTGCCTAATACATGTAAGGATCGTTATTCCCTGTATACCTATGTAATCCCTAAATAAAAAACTTTTGTACTGTAAGAATAACTGAGCACATAGAAAAATCACCAACCCGTCAAATATAATGTAACGAAAAAAATTGTGCCTACTTTAATTTATATTATTAATTACATTACTGGTTTATGGTCATTTAAATTTAATAAAATTAGTTGTCATCAGCTCACATCTAGCTATCTCTTATTTAATATTTTATCGATGACACAACTCGATGTTTTAAGAACTCAAAAATAATATTTCTTTCTACCTGTCCTTATCCCACCTTAACGTGGGGTTGGCGCTACAAGCATGTTGCAGAAGTTAACTCTGAGTTAACCCCTTAACTAAAAAATAAACAACATACATAAACATAAGCTCACGCCTGTACCCCCGAAGGGGTAGGCATAGGCGTACTAGCGAACTAGAACACCCACATTTCGCCGAGCTTAGTTCCGTCCCAGATGTGATAGGGGGCGAGCCTATCACCATATCGGGCACAAATTAATTAAAAATAACATTAATTATAATCAATATCATAATGAATAATTATCCATGGACGTACAGAATCCCGTAGAGCTAGTTTCTTGTGCCACAATAGAATATAAAAAATATAGAGATGTACCTAAGAATCCCCAAAAAGTTTCAATAAATCCATAGTCAAACTTGCTTGGACGTGACTGAAGTATCCAAAAACTAAGCGGATATAATGAAGGCATAATCCTTTTGGATTACACAGAGATCACTGGAGCGCGCACCGATGAATATTGATATCGCAAATGGAAGGGTACAGAACTTCTACCGGTGTATGTAATATTTATGTATTAACATATGAATTCATAAGATCTATACTGTAGAAATATTTCATACTAGCTGTTGCCCGCAACTCCGTTCGCGTGGTTATTTAATGATAAAAAGTAACCTATGTATTATTCTCATGTATAAACTATATAATTTATTAAAAACTTTCACGTTTATAATATTATATTATCAATTATTGCCCGCATGATAATCATTATAATAAACTCTGTAATTGGATATCCTTAAATAACTCTAAACAATTCATAATTATTATTAATGCTTATAAGTAGGTCTAGGAGGTTACTGTATTTACTGTTTAATTACCGGGTACTACCGTCGCGTTATATGGCTAGTTTTAATTATAAATAAATACACCCAACTCGTGTCGTGGGTATCAGGAACTATGAGAGACTTTCGGTCTCACTACACCCAGATCCGAAACAAATATCTGTGTGCCACACAAACATTTGTCTCGGTGCGGGAATCGAACCCGCGACCTCACGTTTTACAGCCGGTTACTCGGCCGCTGCGCCACGGAGGCTGTCAATTGACACAACGATTTTACATCAGCCTGTATATAGCTTTTTTTTATTCTAGCAGTTTTCATATAATTTTGTTACAGCGAACTTCCGTCACACATCTTAAAAATCTATAGCCGCTTCCCCCACCGATGTAAAGGTATATATCATATAACATTTTTTTCTTCATATCATCTAAGCTTTGCATCCCAATAGGTCTCTACGACGCTCGAGTAAATCCCCATTTAGCATCGTGGGCTCCCCTACTATCTGACACGGTAGTGCGTATAGCATAACGTATAATAACGACATGAGGTTATTGGTACAATTAGATTGATATTATTGATACATTACATTACATGTTTATGGCCGGCGATGATCACTTAACGTGACCGACTTGCTCGTTTGTTCCCTCTTAAAAAAATAATTTATAAAATACTTTTAGATAATTGGCTACTTTGTATGAATACCAACATGTAATTTTGAATCATATTTACAGCAGCAATCGATTTTATGAATGATCACTTTTACCGCGGAATGCGCATACACTTAAGGTCGCCTTATGTGCTTTAAGGCCACCGTTAAAGATGAGTAGCGTTTGACCATTCGGGCGTTAATATATCAATTTACCTATACGTCCATTAAATTGCAGCGCCGTACACGGGAATCGATGCATGTTACTACGAAAACAAAAAGTTACAAGAAATTGCGAACACATCTAAGATTTACTTATCCAAACAAATATACCAAAAGTGATAAACACGAATACAAAAGGCAGTCGAGTGGAGAGTTTGAGGCGTTCCAAAACTTATCCGAGTTTGCCCGAATAGTATTAAACGCGAGTGTGACCCGGTGCGGCAGAGTTCGCGCCGCTAATTCCCCAGCCCCGAATAAATTACGTTTATTTTCCCTACAAACGTTGTATTTCGCTTGATATACTGCCGCCCGCTATATGGAGACAAATGTAGCGGCAAGATACTCTACCCTTGCGACGTAATTCCATTTTAAAAATATCGTATTTGTCGCGTTTATTTTATACGAAATTATTGTATAATTGATGAGAAATTGTATAAATTTTATATCACATTTTCTACTTATTTATTTTGCTATGGCTTTCGTCGTTGTCGTTAAAATTTTATCACATCATCATCATCATCATCAGCCATAGGACGTCCACTGCTGAACATAGGCCTCCCCCAAAGATTTCCAGATCGACCTGTTGGAAGCGGCCTGCATCCAGCGACTGCCTGCAACCTTCATCAGGTCGTCGGTCCACCTAGTATCACATTACCTCTATATTTATTCTAATAGTAAATGTACTACTCCTTGGTCGCCTCCTTGGTCGCCTCCTTGGTCTAGTGGCAGCATGTATGGGCTGTGGACCGAGAGGTCGTGGGTTCGATTCCCAGGTAGGACAAAGCGAATTTTCTAATTTAATTTGTCCGGGACCCCTCAGAGGGGGTTGACGTTAGGTAGGCAGCCGGTCGTAAAAACTTAGCCAAATAATTTCTGCAACATGCTTGAAAAAGTGTGTTGCGCCGACCCCATATTAAAGTGGGGCAGGTAGGAAGAAAGAAAGAAAAGTAAATGTACTATGACTACCTGTATTTTTTAGAATATCCGTATTATGTAATAATGAGTCCAAAACTTTTACCATCTGGAAAATAGCGATTTATTTTTCATTTCAAACTTTAATTATAACATAAATTAAAGTGAATGAATGAAACGATTGAATTTTAAATAAGTTTTGGAAAATGTTATCACCTTAAAACTTAAAACGGTAGCTGATTGTTGGCGATTTTGATTTTAGCAAATGAAATGTCTCTATCAAAGTCCATCCTTTGATGAAATTCAGTGCAGTATTTATATTTGTTCGGTGTGTTTGTGTTCGATGCAATAATCCATTCGCAAAACTATTATTTACATAACTATCAAAACATTTCATGAAATTGCTGTGTATCCTTGCGGTAAAATATTAACTATTTGTATATTCAATATTTTCCACCGACTTCAAAAAAAGAGAAGGTCCTCAATTCGTCTATATATTTTTATGTATGTTACGCGATATGTCCGCCAAATGTGAACCGATATACAATATTCTTTTGGTGTTCAACTGAGCTTATTTTAAAGGTAGTAGTTTTTAGTTTAGTAGTCCCATATAAATTTGGTTATAATCAGAAAAGTTTTGAAGTATGTCCGTTAATTTAATTAAAGGTTATTTATGAAGGCTTGAATTACAATGTTGGAATAAAATAATCAAAGATTTTATTTACTGAGTTCCTAGTCTATCGAATAAAATATAATGTAATAAATGTATTATAATATTAAACTTATTATATTACATATTTTACATACATAATATAATGCCTAAGCACAGTGTTTTATACTTACATAAATAAGTATAAAATATTTAGGCGCTTCTTATTATTTGTGAATAGTTTGTCACTTTTTCCTTGCATCACATTTAGTGATGGGATTCTTCTCAGATAAATATCCAAGCGCGAGAAAATATCCATAAACACCCGTTTCTACGGAGTATTTACTGCGCATTTTTTTTTATTCCAATGTTCTGATTGAAGTTTTATACTATCACCGTAACTAACCTCTTTGCTGTTACGTTATAGGTATAAATTATGCATAAGCTTAATTTAATGTTTGATTTAGTTTAAAACTTTAAACAATCACAACATTGCAAAACAATCTATAAAGAAATGCGCAGTAAATACTCAGTAGAAACGGGTGTTTATGGATATTTACTCGCGCTTGGGTATTTATCCGAGAAGAATCCCATCATTAATCACATTGTTTGAAAATATAAAACTATTCTTAAAGATACGAATAAGACAAGAATTTTATACGTAAGTAGTAATATCCATACATAAGTAAACTAAAGTCAATTCATTTTAAGCCATGTTTCACACGAAAAGGAGTTTTAACTTAAGCTGTAAGTGTGGGAGTGTAGTAGTCATGCAGTGCGCAGAAGCTAACCACAATTTTGTTGTCAGCTGTGTTAATATCTGCATAAGAAATTCAAATAAAAAGCCTGGCAAAATGTATAATGTAATACATATAGATTATAATCCATATTAATTAGCTTGACTTATAATATTATTTTCATCACACTATTTAAGCACCCGCCGGATATTTCCGGAACTACAAAATGCACTCAACTGCAGGTCTGCAAGTGAGGAAGCAATACAGATAGTTGCTTTAAGAGCCGTTAGATGGCGTTAATTCAAAACATAGAACATGTGGAGCGACAAGATTTTTAAATTTTAACAATAACTTAACACCCTGTATATTTGGAATGCAAACGCATGCGCGCCAAGCACTCACTCTCATTGGCGTTCTACAGCATGTATAATAAATGAAGGCTTAATAGGATTTTCAAACTATGAGCTATTAACCTACTCAGCTATGCTACTGTATTAATTTGTCTAAGGATTTATAAATTTTATATAGTCGTAGGATTAGTAACAAGTGTAATCAAACTAAATTTTATTTTATCTAGAGAAGAAAAATAATATTTATAAACACAAACTATAAATAAAATACGAAATAAAGACAATCATGTAAAAGATTCCGGCGTTTTATGTCAGTAGTTACTATGTAAAATATACTTACAAGTAATTAAATACTCAACAAGTTATATCCTGATTCCAATAAAAAGATTATTTTAAAATATTAAATGTTGGGGAGAATAGATGTAGAAATGTTGGTAACATTTCTAAGTTTTGAAATATTTGGCATGTCCACTTTTCAGACATGGCAACATTTTGCGTCTGTATGAAATATAATATTATTATAAAATATATACTTCATAAGAGAGTACTAATACAATTAAGACCATAATTATGATTTCATAAAAAAAAGAATCCATCAGAATATGTAAAGAAGAAAATTATAATATTTACTAATAAAGATAACTTCTAATTGCTATTTTAAAAAACACATAAAATAATTATAAGAATTTCATCCTATTTTTAATTTTGGTAAATCTTCTACAAGCCCAAATCGATATGGAAACAAAAATATTTTTTGTACTGGTAACACTAGCGCCATTTGTGAAAAATGCAATACTGCATCTCTGGCTGCAACGAAGCGGTAAGGACCCATCATCCAGTTGATTTGTTGCATTTAGATGTTTGCAAGTGGTGTTTAACTTTTCTATCTATTGTGTAACGTAGTAAAAGGTAAGTCTAAGTTGATAGCTGTCTCTCATTGGACATAGAGTGGCGCCCCGCGCTACGCTAGCCATTTTGACGGTCGATACTCGACGTCGGGATGTGTCTGTTTGAGTGTAAAATATGTCGTCGAAGCCAATTTATGTTGGCAATATGTAAAGAGACAACTTGTTGAAATAAATTATGTCCTTTACAATATTCATGCAATTGTTAGTTATGAAAATGTGTGGTGTATTATAAAATGTTTTAATTAAATATAACGAGTATCTTTCAAGGCATATAGCAGGCAAAATCGCAGAGCATTAGAAAAAAAATACAAATATGTTTGTGTGGACGCCCACCGTGGTTCAGCGGCAACCACACTTAATTCGCTCAGCTGGTTATACTCTTATACTATTCTTTATTGAAAGTAAATAAAACCATATTAATATACGTTTTGGGACATCGATAACATATTTCGAGGTAGTGTATCTAAAGAATGCCATTTACATTCTATTATATTTGTTCTTTCTGTAATAAATGATAATATTTCTTTGGAAATAGCTACTTAATCGAATTATATATGATGTACAGTCGTATAAGCTAAACTTTGTTGAACGTACATCAAACGAAGAGATTGTAAGAGAGATTCGAGTTTCAAGTATGAGTTTTAGGTAAATAACTGGTGTATTACAGATATGTTTGTAGAGTAGTTTGCATGTGTTTGTGTTGTGCTACTGTGTTGTTAGAATTTTCTAGTATAAATGGGTTAAAAATGATACGCGTGTTAGATGTAAATCTTTGTCATTTATTATTGCTACTTACTTGAATATTACATATTTTGCCTTAACCATTGTTGCTTTATACAGAACTCCTAAAAAGTTTCCATTTAATTATATTTCACCAGTTGACGTCACATCAACACTTAAATTGTAACATTGACAAAAGTTTTCTAAACAAGGCGATGATCTTAATAATGCAAACGCCATCTCCAAATCATCATAGGATATGAATAAGGTAGACTATGCTTAAGAAATGTAAGAGAGAAACAATAAAAAACAGATAAATTAAGATAAGATTAAGTTAAATAAATAAATAACACCCAACAGTCACATACATAGTACTGACCCCACACTAAGATCGAGTCTTGTGTCGTATTAATAAAGAAAGAGTGTATTACTTAGAAACTCAAAACATTAAACGTACTCTACTAAGAATTTGCCTACTTTTAGTGCGTGTGCTCAACTGTTGAACATTAATATGGAAACCTTTACTACTACCCTAATTTCTAACATACTCATAATAACATAAGCTCACGCCTGTATCCCCGAAGGGATAGGCAGAAGCGCCCTAGTAAACTAGAACACCCATATTTATATTTAACATACATAAACAGTTTAAAATACATATTTTAACATTTTAATTTATTATTTCTTCATACTACATATATCCTAAAATCTAATATACCTGTACTTAAACGACCAAAGTAAAAACAACTCCCCTCAATTTTCTTATTACATTTTGCGAGGAGGCGAAAGCGGAAAATTTGATCATTCTTGATTAACCTTACAAATCCCCTATCTTTAATATTTTTTCTATATTAAAAACCTTGGTTATTTTGTACACGACTTCACGTAATTTGGACTATAAAATATTGTTAATGAAGTACATAAAATAGCAGGAACCTTAGTTTTAAATAAAGGAAATTAGGTTATTAGGTGTTCCGATTTAGGCGAGTATAAATTGTCAAAAAATGAAAACAGGGATCTACATTACCTAATTTGCATTGTCGTTATTGTGCCCTTAGCAGGAATATTTTTGACAATCGAATTCGTACCGAGCTTGATGCGCGTTTACCCGCCGAATGTTCATACACTTAAGGTGGCCTTATGTCTTTTAAGGCCGCCTTATCTGTCAAAATTGTATGGCGAAAATCAATATAAGAAGCCGTTAAAGTATAGCAACGTTTGACCATTCAGGCGTACGACATTTAAAAAATAAATACACCCAACAGTCACACACCTAGTCCTGACCCCACACTAGGTATAACCTGTATCGTGGATATCAGAGACTATGAGAGACTTTTGGTCTCACAACACCCAGACTTGAAACAAATATCTGTGGGCCACACAACATTTGTCTCAATGCGGGAATCGAACCCGCGGCCACGCTTCACAGCCGGCTACTAGCCCCAGCGCCACGGAGGCTGTCATTTGTATGAAATATTAACCAAATATCAGTGCGCAGCGACGTCGAAACGAATTCTATTATCAAAAATATTCCTGCTCGGTTCCTTGAATTGGGTACTAGACTATTTTTGGTTTTGTACACATATTTACATATATAATAGCAAATAAAACAAAAAATAAACTCTTGTGTAAAAACTACATCGAAATAGATTAAAAAATGAGTCAGTAATTCATATTTTAAATTCTGGAGTGTAGGCATATTGGAGATATCTTGCTATCCCTTCCAACGCACGTACCGTTATGTGATGATACTGATACTACTCTTTTCCGCAGTTTGAAGGTTACACTAAATTTCAAATGTTTATAAATTCTTTATTTTTGAGAATATTTCAATAATTCCATCAGTGCTATATTTTAGATGGCGTAAATTTCATATAAAATTAATTTAAAAAAATAGTCAAGTACCCAATTACTACTTCTAAAGATTATTTGTTAGGTCAACTGTTCAGCGGCCTGAGCAGGAAAATTTCTGACAACCGTAAATGTATTCGAACTCGATGCGCGTCTATGAAATTTACATACATACATAAGCTCACGCCTGTATCCCCGAAGGGGTAGGCATAGGTGCACTAGCGAACTAGAACACCCACATTTCGCCGAGCTTAGTTTCGTCCCAGATGTGATAGGGGGCGAGCCTATCGCCATATCGGGCACAAATTCCAGACTCCGGGCTGATATGGAAAAATCCAATATCACTTTGCCCGACCCGGGGATCGAACCCGGGACCTCAGACCGTAGTCGTACCGAAATACCACCACGCCACGGAGGCAGTCTATGAAATTTGTATGAAATTTTAACCAAACGTCATCAGTGCGCAGCGAACTCGAATACATTTACATTTACATTAGTTTTTCGTGCTCGGGCTACTGAACTAAACCTTGAATTAGATATTCAGTCACCACAATAGGTTATTGTAAATGGGGAAATCTAGAGGCATATTTCATACAATATCGGAAATTGGATTATTAACGTATTCACTACTGGTATGGAATTAATTAAGGTTTAGACGAATGACTAAAGAAAAATTAGAGGACCTGGCATAACTACGATGAATACGTATTTACTTTGAAGCGGGTTCCTCCATTTTAGTTTCGCGATCTATTTATGTTGGTACAAGTAAATCATCCCCATGTATATGTAATAACGTATAAATATTTATTGATTTTATTATGAAAACGGTTTTTTATATCGAATAATACTGATTTCAGAATATCAAGAAAATGCGTAACTGCTATGGGATCTATCTTTCACAAAGTGGCCATTTTGGTTTCGTTTCATACATTAGGAATGCTTCATTTTCCGTATTTATGCCTCGTCCTCTTATTTTGTCTTTAGTCATTGGTTTAGACTACATAATGTATTTATAGAGTATAGAGTCGACTATGGTAAGCTTCCCTTGGAATCATATCGGTTCTGTTAAATAGCTTACTGCAGGGTATAAATATTATATTAGTTTAATTCTAATTTTATGACATATAATTATGGTGTTAAATTTTCACTATTTAACGGCTAACTTCCCAGAAGCATGACAATAATACTATAGTGAACTACAATTAATTAAACATCAAATCTCATGTCAATACTAATACTAAGTTACCTACTAGTACCGCGGTCAACTGCAATTAAATTTTAAAAAAATATCAAAGTTTTTAAAACTTCAAATTGATCGCGACCAAATTTATATAGCACTACCCTTGAAATAAGCTCTATCGAACACAAAAATAATTTTGAAAATTGGTAAATTTTTGGCAGAGTGTGACGGAGGAGTCGCCTCCTTGCTCTAGTGGCAGCGTTTATGGGCTGTGGACCGGGAGGTCGGATTCGATTCCCAGGTCGGGCAAAGCGAATTTTTCAATTTAATTTGCCCGAGACTGGATCCCCAAAGGAGGTTGACGTCGTTGACGCCAGTCGTAAAACTGCCAAATCCTTTCTGAAAGATACTTAAAAAAGTGTGTTGCGCCGACCCCACATTAAAGTGGGATAAGGGTAGGTAGAAAGAAATAAAGGTCGACATTTGGCGGAGATATGGCGTAAGATACATACAAACAGACGAATTGAGGACCGTCTCCTTTTTTGAAGTCGGTCAAAAACCTGATTTGTTTTAACAACGATTTTAAAGCCCAACATGAGGTTTAAACTCATTTTGATCACCCTTTTAAAACCCATTGAAACCGGGAGTAAGTCAACTATAAACGGATTGAGGTGCAGGGAAGGGAATATTATTTGCCTTTATAAATAATATCACTCCCTATTTCTGCAAAGAAAATTCAATCGCTCCGTCACGGATCCTAAAGAGGTTTAAAGTGAAACGGGCGACATAAAGCGAAGTTGTTACTCATTGAATTTACAGCAAAACTTTTATTGCGTAATAATGAAGGCTTTTAACGATTCCTAATATTTTTACTTTAAAACACCGAAGTTGCGTAAGCACTTCCAAGATTTTAAGCAAAACATGTAATTGAACTAAGATTCTTTTTCCTTGAAATAAATTCTAACGAATGACAATAAGGAAAATTTTACTGAGAAATTATGAAGGCTTACAAAATGCCGTTTAAATATTTTTTTTATGTATTATAAGTAAGTCTTGAATGGTCGCCTCCTTGGTCTAGTGGCAGCATGTATGGGCTGTAGACCGGGAGGTCCTGGGTTCGATTCCCAGGTCGGGCAAAGTAAATTTTCTAATTTAATTTGCCCGGGACTGGATCCCTCATAGGGGGTTGACATCAGGCAGGCGGCCGGTCGTAAAAACTAAGCCAAATCCTCTTTGCAACATGCCTGAAAAAGTGTGTTGCGCCGACCCCACATTAAGGTGGGATAAGGGCAGGTAGAAAGAAAGAAAGTATTATAAGTAAGTCTTGATTTAGTATAGGTACATGGTTTTTCGTTGATACATAGCCAGAACATGAACTATCTACTATTTTTACAGGGTTTGTAATCCATATGGACATAACCCTGTTGTATCTATGAACTATATAATTACTACTAAACTTCTATCGCCCGTACTAATTCTATTGATTACATTAAAGTATCTAACGCTAGTAAGTCTCGAATTCGATAAAACTAGGTCTAGAGTATGTCTAAGTCTAGGTCTAGAAAGTCTAAATCACGTCATGCTCTAAAATCAAATAATTCATTAGTCACGTACGCATATAGTCGCCTCCGAGGTTTAGTGGCAGCATATATGTGCTGTGGATCGGGAGGTCCTGGATTCCCAGGTCGAGCAAAGCTAATTTTGAAATTTATTTTTCGAATTCCTTTTTGTAATATTAAGCTTTCAAGTACTAATTTTTGTCCGAGCCAAATGTCCGTATCCCCTACCAGCTAAACCGCTGGTTCTGTAAATGTGGAAAAATCATGAGAGCCGCATATTTAACGAATAAATTTAAAAAAAACTATCACGTCTAAGCAGGCTTTACAAGTTAGCGAGTAATAATAATCAAAAGCAAAATTTCGTACAAATTCTATTATGTATATGATATTTTTAACTAATCTGCATTAGGCCAGCGTGGTAGACTAAGACCTAACCCCTCTCATTAGTAGAGGAGGCCCGTGCCCAGCAGTAGGACAGAAATATTACAGTGCTAATATGTTCAGTACTCTTTATTTTTAAAGTTTTTTTTTTTTACATTTTCAAATATATGCTATAAAAAAATACATTTAAAAATATAAAAATATTCCCCTCCGATGGCGAGGCTCGGGACCCAAGCCACCGGCGGTTAGGACCCCAGAGTGAGGAACCTCCTCACAATTCGTGCCGTATCCAGTAATACTGCCTTTTGCATTTGGCTCTTGACCCAAACACCAACCGAGAGCCTCTTGAGGTGTTGGTCGAGGCTCAGTGGTATTAAACCATGGGCAGAAATGACTATCGGAACAATGATTGTTGAATCCACATTCCACATGCGAGTAACCTCATGTGCCAGGTCTAAATATTTGGACATTTTGTCTTTTTCGGCTTTCACAAGGTTCTCATCATGCGGAATCATGACATCAACAAGCATCGCCCGGCGCGTCAAATTTTTTTTTTTTACCGTGCTAATATTATTATTATAATTCGCTTTACCCAACCTGAGAATTGAATCCGTGACCTCCCTGTCCACAGCAAATATATTATGCTGTCACTAGATCAAAAAGGCGACCAACACTCAATTTTTGTATGGACGCATAATGTATTTTATATATTTACTGAAACTATACAACTATTTGCGTATAATACTTATCATCTCATGCTGCAAAGCTGATGATGGTAAATAGAACTCCTTAACTAACTATAACTCATTCAATATTATAGGTTTGTATAGACCGCTATTTGTGTTCCTTTAAGCTATTCCGGTAAGCTGATGATGGAAGGTAAAACTCCTTGTTAATTAGGAGTTAGGGGCAACATAACCAGTTCACTTCCCCTCGGGGTGGATTGGTAGCGACAAATCGTTTTCCCCGCGAAAACAAAAATAAAAAAAAACATTCTTAATGTACCGTATAGACAATTATTTCGGTGATTGGATCAGGAGTCTTAATTTTATGCTACTGAACACAAATGAACACGAAAACATTATAAATAATACTTAAAGTTTAAATAAAACTAAAAGCCGAGTAAACACTTAAAAGTATAAAATAACAACAATTTCTTACTCTCTTTAGAGTTGGTGCTGAGGCCCAAGCAGATTGAATGAAAAGGCACCGACTCCAAAGAGAGTAAGAAATTGTTGTTATTTTATACTTTTAAGTGTTCATTTTTGAAGTCGGTTTTCAGTTTTTGTTAAACTTTAATTATTTATACAATATATTCTAAGGATATTTATCACATTGCATGAACTGCTATAACATGTAGGTATTATATTTGATCGTCAATGTATAGTAGAGGTATAGCGTGTAATGTATAGTAACTATTAGATGATTATCAGAAAAAAATCAAATTATTCCACCTCAAAGGAGTCAAACCGGGAAGAACGAATGAAACTTCGCCATCCGTGCACTGACTTCAATAATTTCCTAACTTAAAGTTGTAAAACTTTTGAATGGAAATGAAACCATGCAGAAAAGAAAAAAAAAATTATTGCTTAAGATTTATTTAAAGCCCGGCTGCAGAGGTTCGGTTTCCTGATTAGGTTTCCGAACCAGTTTGCCCCATCCATGACACCGGATTATTGATTTTGATATAAAATGAGTTTACGCGACGTTCAATATGATTTGCACATTTTCCGAACGGAAAAAACAAGAGCGAAATAATCTGAAACCCTGGCGGGGAAACCTAATCGGGAAACCGTCTGGGACCGAGTTCGTGATTAAAAGCACCGACTCAAAATAGCAATAATTTTAGCTTTTTCGTTTATGTTACCTTTTCAGAATTGTAATTACTCAATCCATTACAATGTAAATCCAGCATAGATTTTTATTATCACGTTTTTCACCTTATAAATACATAGTATTAAAATAATTCGGCATCTATCTTTCGATGTTAATCAGTTTTAGGAAGCTTTAGGACGCACAGTGTTTATTAGATGAACAGTATTTTACAGACCATGGCGATGCTAAGAAACATGATTATTATTTGCAATATTGAATATGCAGTTTAACCTGACAACTAAAATCTAGAAAACCATTTATGTGACGGAAGATACATAACAAAAAAATTGAGTTTTATGAAATTTGAGATTTAAAAAGTAAGGGCAACTTACAGCTCTATTAATAGACAAATCTAAAGTTACATATATCTAAACACGATTTATCGTACAGCTCATTCCTATATTTAAACCAAGATTTGGGATAAATCGAGATTTATCTAAGTGCTACAAGTCGCTCTAAATATATTTGTGTATTTTAAATAAGTCCTAAGATTTTCGTAAATATAATATAACTTGAATAAAATACTGAACATTTACTTCAATTATCCTTCAATTCGCTGTAGTGATTTACCTGAAACATACCTGCAGATTTTAATATATTTAATTCCATGACTATTAATACTGTTTCTCAACATTGCATCACTTGCATGTTAATTTAATAAATAAATATCGAAACGCCGCTCTGTTTTTGCCTTTAGGCATGCAGTTTTTTGCACGTTGCACGTTTTTTTCAATCCCGTAGATACTCCTTTTTGTGTATTTTAAAACATTAATTCAGATATTATCATTTATTTCTGGAAACATTTTAAACATTTATCGTAAGATTATAGACAGTTAATGTGACCTAAAGTGTATTTGACGGTCAAGGTATACCTCATGGCGTCATAATTATAAAGGACGTGACTCAAGATCTAATGGGTACCCATTAAAAATGTAACCCGAGATTATCTCTTCGTTATCCAAGTTCTGTTTTGTTATCTTATAATATGATTTTTGTACGTTCTATTTAAGTTGAAATAAAACTATTTTTTACGGATTCTATCACGATTTATTTTTATTTGCTCTATTTAGGTTTTATAAGATTAAGATACTATATTAATCGTCGGAATCCCTCAGAGAGGGTTGACGTCAGACAGGCAGCCGGTCATAAAAACTAAGCCAAATTCTTTATGCAACAAGCTTGACAAGTGTGCACATTTAAGGTGAAATAAGGGCAGTAGTCCAAAGAAAAAGATTAATCGTCCGAATAAGGATTCGATTATTTATAATTTGGTCCTTTTCAATTTGACCCGAAGGAGGTCTTCAATATGTCAGTATTCTAATATGTTACCCTATAATATGTCCGGCAATTATGGACCGGGTTTTTTAATTCTTTTTGCTCAATAAGGCTTTTTATCTCGTATTTCGTCAAAATCCGATGAAGGATTACGAAGTAATCTTGACAAACTACAGAATATCCGTCATCATTGGATTAGAATTCGGATTTAGTTTTTAGAAGTTAAATTTTATGTTATTCAAAAAATAATATTTAGTTAAAATTCTGTTTTGTAGTATTAAAAACTCTTTCTTACTGCTTGGCGTTACCCGGCCTAGTGCCAGGGTCCGCCTAATTAAACGCTATTATATTAAAAACGAATACATAATTTTTTAATGTGTGTATATTTATGACTCTTTTGAAGTTTTTACAGTTTATTAAGATATAATAATTATATTGTTTGTGATCTCTTTATTATGCAAAAACTTAACGGGCCGACTTCATATTCGATGGTGACCAAATTTAAATGGGACCACCCTTGAAATATGCTCTATCTAACACAAAAATAATTTTGAATATCGGTCCAAATTTGGAGGAGAATTGAGGACCTTCTCCTTTTTTAGTCGGTCAATGAATTAATATTTATATTGAAAATATCAGAAGATAAATAAAATATCAACAGAAACAAGTAACATGCATATAGTTAGAGCGAAGTAAAAAATATAATTTTAAAATTACTTTTAAAGAAACAAAAATAAAACTAACTCATGGGGTTATTGATTTAATTGGTTTTATACAGTTAATTTAATTTAATAAACCGTTTAAAACACCATAAATAATAATAAAAATCAAGATAATCTATGTAACTAACCCATACTAAAAATAGAATTTATGAAAGAAATGAAGTCTTATCAACTAATCATGCTTATCGTAATTTGTAATTAATGTGGGTATTGTTATTTAAAAGTAAATTGACCTTTAAGTACTTAGTACTTTAAGTTTAATTTTTTTTAATTTATAAGTGCACGTTGTTAGACGCTAATCTCTGGTTGTATTTGTATTTAATATCAGTGTTTGTAAGATTACAAACTATGCTTACAAAGAATCTAGGCAGATGCCTAGATTAGATAGAAGAAGATTCTACTAATTATACACGTGCCTAACCTAAGACGCTTCTATATCAACCGTCATCTTTCACATTTTCTTTTTACAGTGTCAATTAAAATAACGATCCTATTATTACAAGATTATTGTCACTAAACATTTTAATAATTCTTGGGTCTATTTTACAGCAAGCAAGTGAGTGGGCATAAAATATTATAAATATATTTGTTTTATATTGAACTATATATGCAGCTATAATCTAGCCTAAAGGAGAAAAAAACGAGCAAGCAAGTCCAGATTTAATAATAAGCTTAAAATTACAGCATTCGTATTTATGAGTCATGACAATTTATTTATTTATTTCATTAAAGTTCATTACTGGAATAAATATATTGATGTAAGGAAAAAGTAACCTGAATATGTTCTTCCAGAATTATACAATTGTAGCTAATAATTGTATAAAAATAATTGTATATTGTACGGTTAGCATAAATTGATTAGAATATATTAAGCTTATACTAAATTGTTATTGATAAACTAGAATACTAGCAAAATTCCAACGTGATAGAGCAAAATGTAAAATACCTTTAGAAGTAGGGTGACTGTAACAACATCCGCGCACGCCTATACACAATTATGCCATTAGGGGACAGAGCGCTAAAACGGACGAGCAGTGATGTGGGCTGATCCATTAGCACGAGAATAATCGGAGCGGGTCGCGTGGGCGGCATGCGTATTACGGGCACGGCGCGACGGTAATGAATGAAATGTTGGTATTTACGTGTCTACTAGAGCGACCGACCGCGAAATAAATCGAACAAACTTCTAAATACGATAACGTAATATCTGTCAAAGTGTTTATTTGAAGATACCGGACGACACGACGCGGCGCGCCGCGTTTAGAAACAACGGATGAATGGTAGAACGCGGCTGGATTTCAACATATCATATAGGATACTAGGATAGGGTTGCTAGTGGCGCATGCCGCCGGCCGGCTCCTGCAAGCAAATGTCGCACTTATTGCGGCAAGTGCAACGCGCAGAATCAGATGCATCGCCGTCATATCAGAGCGTTCCCGCCGTTGCGTAGTAATATATCACGTGCTCGCCCCCCGACCGCCCCCTGGTTGACGCGTCCACAATAGCTGCCGTACCACGTACCACACCCATGGGGGCAAAACAAACAATTACAAGTCCGCTATGGTCAGCTCTGCAGAGGTTAGGACGATGCCGGCACGGTGGCGACGAGGTTACCTAGCGTGTTGCATTGGTGTTTGTTATATCATAATTTAAAGTTCGTGGAGCAGTTAACGCGCGTTCGGCGTGCTCTCGCCGGCAAACTTAGTTCGGGGGCACCGTCTGCCCCCTCAGACGCCCTCGTTGAGACTGAACGAGTTGGCTTATGTTTTTGCTATACACAGCGAAGGTTAGGTTGGGCCTGTTGCGCGGCGTGTGCGGTGCGGCACAGGCGCGAAGCTTGTCGTAGGCGATCGATGCGGGCGACGACCTTGCGCGGTGGAATGCCCGACACCACCCCCACGGTCTTCTTACCAAATTTTGGCTAACACATACGAGAAAAGTCGCCGCAAGTCGATCGAACGGAGCGGCTCTCGCGAGACTGCCGGCGGCGAGCGCACTCGCCCGCGCCCCTATTAGGCTGGATGCACACGCGGCGGACAAACGCGGCACGATACCGCAGCAACCCATGTTTATGTATCTTCATTTCAGATAAAACTTTCTTTCTAACTCTTCATAATAAATAAAAGGTTCAAAGACGTAACGAGGAAAGAAGAAACCTTCATATTTACCAAGCTCGATTTATTTTCCCAACAAACCGACGTTCGCACCTCCATTGTAAAGGGATTGCTCATTCACTACGGTGTAGAGTGTCGTACAAATAGAGTAAATATTTTTATCGGAGGTTTACATTTTTCCGCTGCTCCAACTTTAAAAAGAGCCCACGCGGAATCCCGAGAATTTCAATGTTCGCGTGACATTTGCGGAATGCGGCAAACGATACCGCATGACGTATTTTACAGGCTTAAAACTCCGAATAAATAGAAAATTAAATATTTTAAAAATATAATATAAACTAAATTAAATTCTTCAACACTATCTACCTATCCTTCAAGTATACTTGCTATAATCGTTAATAATAAGTATGTGAGATTTTATTAAGCCGTACATAAAATGCCATACATAATAATATGTAACTGTATGATATTACATCGTTAAGTTCTCGTGTATCACATTAGGGCCTTATAACAACAGTTTAACTGAGCTAATGGTAAAGAATAGTCTATCCCTTTTATTATCAAACAATGTGACACCAGGAAAAAAGTGACAGTTGATTCTTAGTCATTTGCCCACCGAAACTATTTTTATAAATAAGGCCCATTATCAGTAATAAAAAAAAAACTGTATCAAACGTCCAACGAATTCTGAATGCCGGCAATGTAAAGAAATATTCCAATCTAATAATTTTGCAAAGTAATGATGAATGATTGAGATAATTTTAATATTAGTGCCACATTTCTGCCATAGCCGTCATTTAACTGAGCAGAATTAGCGACATTCCAAATTGCCTCCATTCAAACGACCCAAATTACCTTCGGCAAAGAGAGATAATTCGAATGAACAAGGTTTTCGTTATAAAACTTAGTTGCGGATGACCATCATAACCGACATTATTGCACAATTGTATACCTATATTTGACAATCAATATACGGATATCAGCGGCTAAGGGTCCGTCACACGATCTTTACCGGCATACCTTGATCAAACTGTTGTCGGCTAATAAACAAATAAGTTATCGTCAGCTTAATAATATTAGCCTTGTAATATTACTGTCCCACTGCTGGGCAACGGCCTCCGCTACTAATGAGACGGGTTAGACTTAAGTCTACCACGCTGGACTAAAGCGGGTTGGTATCGTCAGCTTACCTTATAACAAATCTTAATGGACCAACTTTAAAACTTATACGGTGAACAAATTATTTATTTAGTTCCACCCTTGGAATAGAAAAATAAGCTCTATCGCACATAAAAAGAAGTTTGAAGATCGGTCTACATTTGGCGGAGATATCGCGTAAAAAACACAGACGAATTGAGGACCTTCTCCTATTTGGAAGTTGGTCGAAAATCGCAACAATTTCTTACAGTCGTTCCCGTGGCCGTTGCAAAACGAAAACGAAAATGAACATGAAAAATTAAAAAGGCACCGACTTAAAAGAACAATGAAATAAATTGTCAATAAAGTTTATTTTGAAGTGCATCATTTTCAAGACTTTATTAAACTCTCAGGATTTACTGAACTTCATTCATAAACGTAAAGTGATCGTATGTGAATGAGATTGTTTACTCGATAATTGTCAGTTATCACAGAGTATTTACCGAGTCAATGAAATACTCTTATTGTACTTGAACACAATTCCACGATATTTGAATTATTTTCCTTTTACTTTTCTTCGCCGTTTTTCTATTCACATGAAAGAGGTAAATATTGCTCACAAATTCGCCCACATAAGGGATTTTTTTTAAATCTAAGTTCGACTTAGTCCGAGACATTTTGTAAAGGATGACTCAGACTAAATCAAAGTTCGATAATTCATTCCAATCCATTTCAAATCCACCACCCATCCCTCCATCATCATCCATCCCTTCCTTTCTTTGACTCATACTTAGTCGAAGTTCGCTCTATAGATCTCAGCCTTAGCATGATTGCCTGCCAGCCTAAGGCGAGCCGTGACGGTAATGTCGAAGTCACCAGTCTTACGACCCAACGTTATTACACCATTGATAGTTGTCAGAAAACATTCAGGCGACTTTAGATCGACTCTCTAAACACACTACACGACCAATACCGACTAAAAACCCCGCGGTGGCCACCTTTGGCGCTTGAACACCTGTTCCGGGTTTCCTCAATGGTCCATATAAATCGCCTTTTACGTCAGGCAGTGGAATTTTCCAAACGCCCCAACCACGGTGGAGGACGCTAGATATTCTTTTATCTACTTATATTCCTCTCTAATGTAAGGTTGGCGCAACACAGCTTTTCAATGACATTACAGTTTTGGGATGCTCGTGTAAAAAAATACGATTTTCACGACATGGGTTTTGAAGCCACGATATCCCAATCTACAATCTATATACGTTGCTACTCAACAGAAGAGAAGTCTCAAACCTCATTAATATTATAATAGTGTATGTGTACAGTGTACACGCTTGAGACCACAGAGATTAATGTTTAACAAATAATTTAGACGTCACAGGACACCCGACCGATGTGAAACATCATAATGGAAGCTCCTTAAAAGAATTTAGAAACAATTTTTAATTTAAAATAAAATAAATAAATACACCCAACAGTCACACACATAGTCCTGACCCCACACTACGTATAACCTGTTTCGGGGCTATGAGAAACTGCGACAGACTTTCGGTCTCCCAACACCCAGAACAAACACCCGAGACAAATATATGTGGGTCACACAAACATTTGACTCTGTGCAGGGATCGAACCCGCGTCCTCTCGTTTCACAGCATGCTACATGAATAAAAACAGTCCCTACCTATACGCACCACGAATGTACAAGTAGAAGGGAGGGACAAAGGCCGGATGTCATTAACACATTCTTCTTATGAGGATGAGCGTAGTGCTTGCAGAGCGGATGAGCAGAATCCGCCAGCACAAAATTGAAGGAAGCAAATCTGCAAATCAGTTGGCATTTTCCGCTCATCGCGTAGATATAAAAAGTTTTTCGATAGAGCATTTAATTGGTGTCATAAAAGTTAAAGGCACAACAAACAACAAACTATTGAGCTTCACTGAACTTAGTCTGTTTGTGAAGCGCACTTTGACTTTGCTTAAATCAATATTTCATTTCATGCACAACTGATAACTGATTGATGAACGCCTTTATTAATAATATATATAACTTTAAAATTAATGTTAGGTAAATAAATAACTTTAAAATTAAATTGAAATAAAACTATTCTTACGGATTCTATCACGATTATGTGTATCAGTCTGACCCGTGACAACGAAGACTGCAAAGCCTTCGAAACGTCGGGAATAATAATTAAAACATAATCGTGATAGAATCCGTAAGAATAGTTTTATTTCAATGTATAATATTCGCGTAAACTTAAGAAATCAGTATTTAAAATTAAAGTTAGTTAGAAGTCGATGTGTACTTAAAACTTCAAATTGTGGGCTGAATGCGTGCGACGGATTGACATAATACATATATATGGTACACCTATATAGGTAATCCTTATGAAACTACGTTGTTTATCACTTTTTTACGACCAAAATTTCTGCTACAAGTAAATCTTGATTAAGGTTCTATTGTAACACTATAAATTGGTCTTTACTCTTATACCTAAGACGTACCAATAGCTACTTCGTACAAACAGGAGAGGAACCACCATCTCTTATAGCAGTTTTATTGTAATCTTACTTGTATCGATTCCCATACAAAACAAACGAAGAACGGTTATAATAATACTGCTATAAGAGGTGATGGTAACCCTGCAGGAGTTACATATGCCCGACCTCCTATTTCAAACTATTATAGATCGTACCAAAAACCATCACAGTAAAAAAAGACCAACAAAAACTTGATTTCAATATCGAGATTATGAGCCCTTGTGTATTTTCGAGAGCTTGATAAGCTCCACACTCCACACAAATGCATCCGTAAAATTCGGTCATTTCACGCAATAATCACGCAGTTTGGTAAACAATAGGACAGGAAAACCGCATCGGCAAACGAAATTAAATTGGACGATTTTACACCTTTCGATAAATATATATTAAATCATCGCCGGTGCTCGCAGTTCTTCCAGTATACAGTCCCATATTTGACTTTATTATATGGGCGGTGGTGACACGGACGTATAAAAAAGAGGACACCGTCTCGCCTATTGTTAAACGGACGCCATATATAAGCCACGCACACAAACGCGCTTCTACATAATCACAAGTTTAAAAACTTAACTGACCGACTTCCAATTTGATTCAATCGTAATCATAACATAACATAACATAAGCTCACGCCTGTATCCCCGAAGGGGTAGGCAGAGGCGTACTAGCGAACTAGAACACCCACATTTCGTTGTCAATTTGTAATAAACTCTATTGAACACAAAAATAATTTTGAAAATCGGTCCACATTTGGTAGAGATATCGCGTAACATAAATAAAAATAGTACAGACGAATTAAGGACCCTCTCCTTTTTGAAGTCGGTTCAAAAGTGCCCTACGCACACACAATCAGACGCCGCCATTACGTGTCAATAGACCGGATCGGCAGAAAAGCCTGCTTCACTTTCAATGTTAGTAGCGCTACATTCTCTTGTTTCTACGTCCGTGGGTGGAGATTTCTTACCATCAGGTGACCCACTACTTCGTTTGACAGTGTCTGTTAAAAAAAAACCATCAAGAAAAAACGGTGCAATTAACCAGTTTATTTTATTGCATACGTTTTTTAATACACGTAGGTACATTTGTTGTGCACAAAATGTGAGTTCATTTCTTACTCGCGCAACTTCATGATAATAAAATACAGGTTATTTTGTACTCGAAATAGAACGTTCATATTTTTATTTTATTTATCATTTTCACTCACGAGTGCCGTTTTCATGAATTTTATTGTCACACTGTTTACACATTATCAAGGCGTTGTTAGCTTACTTTTTAACAACCAGTAGGGTAACAAACTGTTTTTAACCCGTCGGAGGTGGCACTTATATATGTTACATAAGCGTATGGGCCACCGGAGGCCGACCCGCCCTTGACTATTTCCTATTTCAATCCTTCGTTATTAAAAAAAATCCAATAACCATCGACATATTTCATTGACGTATAATATAGGTTCAAAAGCTGCGATTAAATAATATGATTATTAGATTATTAGTGTGAAACTATTAAAACAATAGTTTCACAAAATTCAAATGTGTTCAAATAGTTACAGGACCACACTTAATAAGATCCTTAGGGAAATGTCTGTAGTGATTATAATGTCTTGGGAAATAACAAAATTATCTTCTGGACTAAAACTCTCCGCAAAGCATAGTTTCTGGCTATACTTTTTGTCTATGGCCATTGTGCCGTAAGAAAAAAGAAAAAACAAAGAACTAAACTTTACTTAGCCAATTACTCAGACAGGAATAAAAACAAAGACAACAAAAGCAAAATATGTAGTACCTACATGTATTAAGTATGTAAGCAGGTGAAAACGTAAACCATTATTTTGCGTAGGTGTTTCGGTGTTTTGTTTCGAAAAAAACATGTGCAGGTGACGCCGCTTTACTCAAACATGTGTACACGAACTACACTAATTATAGGAAACGTATTTAAACTAGCACGGTTATTGCGGTCACAGTAGTTTAACAATGCCAATACTGCGGTTTTCGTCATACTTATGGATTTATCTGTTTAGCCGGCAACGCGAACGGTAGGAAATTGCTTTGTACGGCCGCGGTCTCAAACACAGCGGGCGTAGAGCGACGGCGCCTGCGGCGCGGCGAGCGGCGCATTCCAATGCATAGATTTAAATAGAATGGACTGGAAGGCAGCGCCGCGGTGAATGACGCGACGACCTGTCTCGCAATATGTCGCCGCGCCGCCACCGCTGCCGCTGAGTTCGTGTCCGCAGCCTTAGCAACGTAAGGGTCGTCATATCCTCATTTTGTTGTATGTACTTGTAAAGATACTAGTTATGCCAATTTTAATATAGTTTTATTTAGAAAATGTACCCGTTGATATATCTAATGTGCCGTTTCTGCAAACTATGTTATCGTTGTGTGATAATTGAAATATTCTGCTGCTGCAACAAAAACTATTGAATAACTGTATTCGAATCGAGACTTTTGTCGAACATACAAATGTGAGTAAGATAATCTAAAGTTAATCGAGTTCGGGCCTCTGATACGTTAATATTTAGGCCGTCGAGTCGCGTCGGGAAGTCTTGTCCGTAGATGCATTAGCTAAAGTGGATCAGACGTCCAGAGCATAGTGCTAACTGCCAATAATAATAAACGACTGCCTCGGCGGCATAGTGGTATTGCGTTCATGGTACGACTATGTAAAAACTAAGCCAAATCCTGTTTGCAGCAGGTTTAAAAAAGTGTGTTGAGCCCACCTCACATTAAGGTGGGATAAGGGCAGGTACAAAGAAAGAAAGTATAAATTTTACTGGCTACATATTTTTATACGCATATTAACATAAGCTCACGCCTGTATCCCCGAAGGGGTAGGCAGAGGTGCACTAGCCAATTAGAACACCCACATTTCGCCGAGTTTAGTTCCGTCCCAGATGTGATAAGGGGCGAGCCTATCGCCATATCGGGCACAAATTCCAGACTCCGGGCTGATATGAAAAAATCCAATATCACTTTGCCCGACCCGGGGATCGAACCCGAGACCTCAGGACGGTAGTCATACCGAAGTACAACTACGCCACCGAGGCAGTTTTTATACGATGTTTTGTATTCTCAGCAAATAATAAATATTTGAAATTATTTTGTCAACTTTAATAACAATTACAACAATATTAATTTCTCATTACTGCTATATAACTAAGCAACTATAATTCACTTCGTGAATTGTACGATGGATCTCCAATAGTTTAAGCAACAAAATTTCTATCAAGTATTCGATGTCAATAGCCTGATTTTTATTGCCTTATAATTTATACTCCGTAACTTATTAATTTTCATAAACCTACGCTTAAAACATACCCATCAGTCAATTCCCTTAATTGGGAACTTGACATTTTTTTTCAATTAATTTTATATGAAATTTACGTCGTCTAAAATATAACACAGAAAGAAATATAGGAATATTCTCAAAAATAAAAAAGTTATAAGCCTATGAAGTTTGATGCAACCTTCAAAATGCGAGAAAGAGAAGTATCAGTATAATCACGTCACGCCATAACGGCACGTGCGTTGGAAAGGGCTATCCCTTTCCAACAACTATATTAACTAACTAACTAATATTAACTAGCAAGATATCCGTAATATACCACCACTCCAAAATTATAAAAATATGACTAACTGCCTCGTTTTTTACCAACTTCGATGCAGTTTTTAAAGAAGGGTTTCTTTTCGTTTTATTTGTTATTACATATAAATATGTGTATAAAAGACTGCCTCCGTGGCGTGGTGGTATTTCGGTACGACTACGGTTCTGAGGTCTCGGGTTCGATCCCCGGGTCGGGCAAAGTGATATTGGATTTTTCCATATCAGCCCGGAGTCTGGAATTTGTGCCCGATATGGCGATAGGCTCGCCCCCTATCACATCTGGGACGGAACTAAGCTCGGCGAAATGTGGGTGTACTAGTTGGCTAGTGCGCCTCTGCCTACCCCTTCGGGGATACAGGCGTGAGCTTATGTTATGTATGTTATGTGTATAAAATCAAACATAGTCAAGTACCCAATTCTAGGCGTTTCGTAAATCGTTCAAAAATATATAAAACGAGGCATGATATAACACTGAACTGGCGAAATTGCTCACAAAAGGCCCACATTCTATAACGGGTCGGCTGACATGGAATTGTTGTGAAAGGAAATTCCCCGTAACGTGACGTGAAACAATAAGTAAAAGTGACGTTAATTGAAGCGTGGAACTCACTCGCATTTGAAGTATTTCTCATTAAATAACAGGGCAGCCGCCCACGTCCGTCCAGCAATTAAATCAAAGCCTTTAAGCGCAACACCGATAAAGTGATTTTTTGTGATGTTGAATTGTTCAAACACTCGCCGATATTGCAAATTGATTCATGGCAGAAAATAATTAAGGTAATCGTTTATGAGAATAAATTACAGCGCGAGTGATGGACGATCGCAGATTTGCACTGGCATTCACAGAGACGTCACAAATTTCACTAATTTCTATAATAAGAGTAATATAAAAAGGTATCGTCCAATCGGTGTCTTTGCTGTACCGATGTAGCCAACCTGATTACTGATGGGTGCATGGACGGGTGATGCCACACGGCGTGGCGCGGCACGGCGGTCGACGCGGTATCGGAAAATTATAAGTTGTTCACACTGCACACATTCCACGTCGTCACGAAGTTCCCAATTTAATCTAACTAGTATTACGTCTATACTGTCAAATATTAGCTTAAGCTGCAACTTCAAACTTGGAAACAGTATTATAGTAATAGAGCGCGACGACGCTATTATAGCACAAATATAAAATAATCAGTGTTAGAGGATTTTTATAATACAGAGAATGTCAGAGTAACATTAATCATAATTTACTATTTATATTCTAAGATATTAGCAATTAAAACCAAAAATCTACTAGTGTTCTTCAAATGGCATGGCGCGACGACGCGACTCTCGAGTTTCGGTAACCGAAAACACTCAACTTCCTAAAGAATTAATACTTTTTTTTTAGAAACTGCGCATACGAAGCCATATGATACATCAGAAAATGTATTATTGCCTTTGCTAGTCAAAATCAGTGACCAAACAAATTCAAGTTGATACAACTATCAATTAACAAGTTTGTACCGAAGTTGCTAAATTTTCTCAGCCACCGTCACGCATTGAACAATATCGCTCTCTCCTCAAACGTACAATGAGTACGACGATGGATTTATTGATAACATATCACTTGTCAATTAAATCTGCAGACTTAACTCATAAAAATGATATTAAAATAAGCTTAAGTAGAACTGTTAATGAAAGTTAAGGACCGGACGCGCTTCGATTGACAGGAAAGCGATAACTTCGCTTAAATAATTGAGCAATTTCCTCCGGCAATTTAAACGTTTCAGGCGATGCTAACGTGGCAGCTAACTTTTACAGAGGTTGTTGCAGTTTATCGAAGCAGATTAAACGCATGCTCACTTCAATAACTTAGAAGTTGATGTTTCTGTAGATTTGTGTACGATCATTTTAAACTTCACTAAACTCATCAGTTTAGTGATGACGCACCATCGTGCGCTTAGGCATGGCTTAATAAAGGCACGTTTCGAAGATAACGACAAAGACCAAAGACCGTAACCGTTTTTTGTATTCCTATATAATAATAATAAAATTACATAATAATATAATATTTTAACATTTATTGACTACGAATATTTTAGTTTGCTGCAATACAGTTGATAACTAGAAATTAATAAATATATATGGTTATTTCATAATCACAATACATAAGTGGCGGCTATAATTACCTATATCTAAATTACATGTGATATTAGTCGCTCGACCATAGAAAATTGATTCTCGGCCAGTTACATGTCATAGGCAACAAAGCTAAATTGAACATACATATAACGTGGACGACGCAACGTTTAATTACCAACCAATTATTGATATTGTTACCTGTGCTATTGTGGAGACTTAGGTGCTATCTAGATATATTTATACTTGTAGTAGTGTACTCAATATAGATTAGATAATAATAATATATGTAGATTAGCTGCGCTATCCTAATGTCACCATATATGTTAAAATAAGTAACTAACTGCATATCATTTTTGCTATAATAAACTAGTTAAAGCGCTATTTGAATTATATGAAAAATACTTCCTAATTAAACACCGGTATTGCACTTTTATTAATCAAACATAACCCGACAATTAAAGTAAAATGCCCAACAATTTGAATACCGTGTTCATTCAGCATAACTTTTTCAAATGTATAATGCGAGTAGAGTGGATTTGTTCAATTACGCCTATCGCGGTTGGGCGCTTGGCTGAAATATTGAATGAATGAACCGTAAACTACATTTAAAACTAACTCAATAGACGTATAATCATGTATGTTAGATGCAAATTTGGGTTGTATAGAGCTACATTAGTGTGGCTGAATACGTCGTCTGTGCAAGGTAGTTGAACGCGTGTAGCCGGATTTAATCATGTCACGTGACAGCACTGTATCAAACCGACATAGGTATATTACATTAACCGAGCACCTCTCTCAGTCAATGGGGGTAGGTTAAACGGCCACCCGCCGCCACCCGCCTCCACCCGCTTAGACCACGTCATATACATATATTATTAGGAAATTGAACCGCAGATTTACTCACGTTGTAGTTAAAGCGCTATTTGAATTATATGAAAAATACTTCCTAATTAAACACCGGTATTGCACTTTTATTAATCAAACATAACCCGACAATTAAAGTAAAATGCCCAACAATTTGAATACCGTGTTCATTCAGCATAACTTTTTCAAATGTATAATGCGAGTAGAGTGGATTTGTTCAATTACGCCTATCGCGGTTGGGCGCTTGGCTGAAATATTGAATGAATGAACCGTAAACTACATTTAAAACTAACTCAATAGACGTATAATCATGTATGTTAGATGCAAATTTGGGTTGTATAGAGCTACATTAGTGTGGCTGAATACGTCGTCTGTGCAAGGTAGTTGAACGCGTGTAGCCGGATTTAATCATGTCACGTGACAGCACTGTATCAAACCGACATAGGTATATTACATTAACCGAGCACCTCTCTCAGTCAATGGGGGTAGGTTAAACGGCCACCCGCCGCCACCCGCCTCCACCCGCTTAGACCACGTCATATACATATATTATTAGGAAATTGAACCGCAGATTTACTCACGTTGAACTTCGGAAAGACCGACTTTGATGGGACTTTCAGAAAGACGGCCTTGGAAAGGAATGTATCGAAAGATATAATGCAGTACCTAAATTAAGTACCTAAATGACATTAGTGTGTTTTGCACAAAAGTTAAAATTAATGTTCATCTGAAAATAAGAAATCATTGTATTTTATGTTATATTATATATTGCGAGACAATTATTGTGATAGCAGGCATTGGCATAGCCATCACTAGGATATCCATTGGACAGGCGATCCACCAGGAAGAACGAAGCAAAATAGCCTTCTTCCTTACTTGATATATTATAAGTACATCATCAGACATTTTTATTCGACAACGTTTTTGCCAATTTTTATGGGAGACCTTTCTCCAGCAGTGGACGTCTTGTGGCTGATGGTGATTATGAATGTTTTTCACGAGAAAGTTGCACATATATAGCTGATAAAAAACTGACTGAATTAAGAAATAAGAACTTGGCTTTTTTTTAACTCCATTAAAAGGCAAATGACACCTAGATTGGCTGAGCGCGTGAAAAGTCCAATGACCCATACTTACATAGACTTTTATATAACACGCAAAAGTTTCACGACATTTCTACCTCCGTGTTATTGCATGTTAAATAACTCTCAAGAAAGTTTAGGAAGCAAGGGTGTGCCATATTTCACAATCGCGCCGTCTGATTCTGTTCCTAGGGTGGTAAACATAACAAAACACAACTGACAATGTGATCACAGAATACAAATATTTCATAATGTAGTCCTAAATATAATAGCACATTCTTTTTGCGTTGTTCAATGATCATGAATGACGGACAAAATGGAAATATTTCGTGGTTACTAATCCTAATATAATAGAGTATAAAATTAATAACTAATTTACTTTCATTATCGAATAACGGTTCTTGGCATTAGGCCGGGACAACGCCAGGTAAAAAAATATCAAATACTAGTCAACTAGCACATTTTCATGAACTTCTAATAAAATAATATCGTGTTTCTGTCTCACTAATTTTTGGTGGTAAATTGAACTTCATTAATTGTCAATTATAGATACAAATATTATGTAAAAAATATTTATTATTTCCTTACATACGTATTTTACCCTGTGATATTAATATGGATTCCTTATAACTTAATCAATCAATAAGTACTTTATCCTGAGCATGTTTGTCTTTTTTTTAATATCTCTGAGCTCAGTACGCCTTGGCAAAGGCCTCCTCCCACAATTTCCATTGATTTCTATGCAACTCTTCTCCAGTTAGGACCTGTAGCCCGAGCACGAAAAACTAATGTAAATGTAAATGTATTCGAGTTCGCTGCGCACTGATGACGTTTGGTTAATATTTCATACAAATTTCATAAACGCGCATCGAGTTCGAATACATTTACGGTTGTCAGAAATTTTCCTGCTCAAGCCGCTGCTGTATGTTTTATTTCATCCCATCTTTTGTACTGTCTCCCTTTCTATACATATAACTTCAAATACAGCATTGTAAGTTAAAAAGTAACGCAACGTTTATAATGTCATGTCAGTCGTTTACGAGAAGGCGGTTGTTCTCGATGAGTAATTAAGTGCGTCGGGAATGTTGCGGATTTTGCTGCGTTCAGCCGACAGCCACTAGTGTGCGAAATGTACGCTTTTAAAACGCCACTGCATCGTACGTACCAGTCCATTGTTCAACACATGATTGCGAATATTGCAATTTAATCAGAAAACTGCCGCTCCGGGAGTTACGAGTTGAAATTAATGACTGTACTTAACAAACAAGGGGTGAAGCGAACCGGTTAATAATGTGTTTTATTTATAATAATTATTTATTAAACATAATAAATAAATATTATACATCAATATTCCCAATGGACACTTATATACACACTTAATCCAGTCCAGTCCAAACTAGGTTTAACCTGTATTGCCAAAATTACTAGAAGTAGAGACTTTCGGTCTTACGATACCCTAACTGGTATACCTGTGGGTCACACAAACATTTATCTCGGTGCAGGAATCGAACCCGCTGCCCCTCGGTCCATAACAGGAGGCTGTCATTATCAAACATTTCCAAAGTTAACCGCAAAATACCTGTTCTATATAGATGTCCGTAATATACTTTGCTCTTAGGACACGAGTCAACGATCTTACAACAGCGTGTGCGAAATAGGTCATACTGAAGCTAGTTAAGCCGCGTAACGTCACTGGAGCGGATTGACTTAAGTCTGGTTCCTTATTATAGTAATTCTAGGGCGAGTTTCCCAGTAATCAGTTTATGTTATTTAGAGATCAAAACCAAAATAGAGGTATAATTAAATTATGTACATTGCTTTTGAACACAAGTTGATTATTATTAGAATATTGTTTTAATTAAAATATTTGCGGGTGTCGCCTCCTTGGTCTAGTGACAGCATATATGGGATGTGGCCAGGTAGTCCTGGGTTCGATTCTCAGGTCGGGAGAATTTTCTAATTTAATTTGACCCGGAGAGGATCCCTCAGAGGGGTTAACGTGAGGCAGGCAGCAGGTCGTAAAAACTAAGCCAAATACTTTCTGCAACATGCTTTAAAAAATTGTTGCAATTAAATTGGCATAAGGGTAGGTAGACAACAAAGATATGCGGTAAATAAGAAGAAGGAATAATCAAAAAAAGTAATTTTTAAGAGACAAAAAAAAAACTTCTTTTAAAGTTATTGATCCAGGTGTGCGATATATAAATTAACAAATATAAGTCGCACAATATTTGAATTCAAAGACATACATTTTATAACTTATTTTGGACAATAAACAACAATTCCTGTTATTTCACACATTAAATTGTGATTGTGTAATTATAAAATGTATTTACGCAAATACGTTTCTGAACTATAAACAATAAAGTTTCAAAATGTATAAAATTGTATTTCTAGATTAAAAAAGGGCACTACAATAGACTGTTGCAGGGATGGGCGAAATGTCTGAGCTACGCTCTGGCCGGTCCGCCGCCGGCTTCAGCTAACTGCTAACAAATTCACTTAGTGCGCGTTCCGGACACTCATACAATAGGCCTTTTAGGCCACCTTACAATGCAATTCACAGCATTGTAACGTAGTTGTTACGTGAGAAATTCTCCGACATTCGCATATAACAAGGCATCAGGATTTTGCATTATAGTAGTTGTTATAAGACTAGTGTTAAGGGAACGTACCCATATCTTTTTTTCTATTGTGGGCTGTATGCCCACTCAATTTTTCCCCTATTTCGAGAATAAGGCTTTCTTAAACATTTTTATTTGTTATGCAAATATTTTTATTTATTTATTCCTGTTTGTTACTATTTCACTTATCTTTTTACAATACCCTATGAACGTATATCTTTTAGTTTCATCTTTCATTATTTCAGGTATCGATTCTATTGTTATTTTTATCTCAAGTACGGTTTCAATTTCGTATTTTTGTTTTAAAAATATTGGGCAGTGCACTATAATGTGTTCTATTGTTTCAGAACTTTGTGAGTCGCAGAGACACGCCGGGCTCTCCTTGCACCCGAATCGGTGCAGGTACGCGGAGAACCCGCCGTGTCCCGTAAATATCTGGGTAAGTATCGGGTCGATCACGTGCCCCGTTCAGGGGGTTTTCAAAATAGCGCGCTTGGTTACAGGGGCGGGGGGGGGGGGGGTCTTAGGTTTTCGTCACGTAGCCAATATCCTCTAGGGAAATTTCGAAGCTTCAAGTTATATTCAAATATGGCGCTCAGCGTTTAGCTCTTTTTAACGTCACCTGGCAACTGGCAACACATAATATTTTGTTTTTTTTAACTTATTTTCGACAAAAATTCATTTCAAACTATGTTTATAAATTACTACGTAAAAACTAGAGGGGGAGGGTCTTGGCATATACTATGGGTGGTCACCAAGGGAGGGAAGGGTATAAAAATTATAAAAAATTGGTCACGTAATATGGGTACGTGCCCTAACCGATCGGTTTATTGTATCCCGTGACGAATTTCCAAACGCTCCCTTCCTTTCTTCTATTGTATCTCAGCTTATTGTGGGGTCGACGCTTCTACAGTCTACAGTAGAGTTCGATGCTTTTGTGGCATGTTCCAGAAAGGATTCAGCTTAGTTTTTACGACCGGCTTCCTGCCTGAAACAAGCGTCAGGGTGATCCAGTCCCAGGCAAAGCAAAATCGCTTTGTTCGACCTGGAAATCGAACCCGGACATTCCGGTCCACAGCGCGTATATGCTGCCAGTAGGCCATGTAGATGACTAATATACCGTTCCGCAGGAGTGAAAGCAAGTTGGGCAAACGGGCCCTACCTAGACTTCAACTCAAACAACACTCTAGTAACTATAAGATTAAGGTCGTAACCAATTTTCTACACTCATGTATCTACCGACTCGGAATCCGCAGTGACCTTTCAGCGCATGTGGAATGGTTCCAGGGAATCCTGTATACCTGAATTACTATCGGTAATAACCCTGTGATCTACCTTTATGTACCGTCTCCTTTAAGGCGTCGAAGAGACTTAACAGCTAGATTAATTTTAGTTAGACCAATTATTGATATTCTTAAGAACATTTTAATCTCTCCTTTAATGGCAAAACGGATGAATAAAAACGTCCTTTAGGCGTTTATAATATTTATTTTTTACCTCAGTAGTAATACTGTCATTGATGAATATATTTTAGCGAGAAATAAAATGTACTTGATTTATTATTGAAAGGTATCGAGAACTTCCGAGAATTCTGAGATACTATGAAAACATTCATGAATGAATGTTATAATTATTAACACAGAAATCTGTTGTCTATTCTGAGTAGAAAATAATTAATAAGACGAACATGGCAACTTGGAAACTAAAGGCACTAGGTAGCCTGCGCGTGAACTACGTTGCTACGCCGCGTAGCATTCGCATAGCTACGCGGTTTGTATGCCGATGCTACGATCCGTCGTTGCATAAGATAACACATTTCAGAAAATAATTAATTATACATATATTTTGACTAAAGACTCAAACCACTTTGTAAAAAATAAATCAAAACGAAAATTTAAACTGTTCCTCATCGCTCGCGACTCTCTTAGTTCTAAATAATTCATATTTATTTACAGAACAGACCGACGTTAATTAAACAGATTTTAATTAGCGATAACGAAATCAAAATAGGTATGTATTGCAAACGAGACTTAACAGTCGCCTGAACGAAGATATCTTGATGCCCGGAAATTCTATCGGTGTTCGAAAATAAGAAACGATCTAGAAATAAATTTCCATTTCCAATAAATTGACGTAGCCGGATATGGATTTTCTCGCCTCAGTTATTTGCGATTATAACTAGATCTTAGAAGATGTACGCCGCGATTTAATATCATTTGAAAAGTGAGAATAATTCCATATACATTCAACAACAACGACGTCACCCGTATCTACAGTTAACAGATAGCGTTTTGGCGGCAAATTAAATTATACACAATAATTTTTGCTTTCTTTAACTAAATATATTGCGATATATATTTTACATGTTTAGGATAAACTAATAAATAGCCCTATATACTTTTAAAAAAATAGTCAAGTACCCAATTGGGCATTTCGACTATTTTTTTATTATATATGAAATTTACGTCGTCTAAAATATAAAACAGAAAGAAATACTGAAATATCCTCAAAAATAAAAAAGTCATAAGCATTAGAAGTTTTGTGTAACCGTCAAATTGCGAAAAAGAGAAGTATCAGTAAAACCACGTCACGCCATAACGGTACGTGCGTTGAAAATACTGCCTCATTTTTCAACTTATTTCGGTGCAGTTTTTTAGAAGGGTTTCTATTTTGTTTTATTTGCTAAGTATTACATATAAATATGTGTATAAAATCAAACATAGTCATGTACCCAATTGTAACACGTAAACGCTCTTGAAAAAATATTGTGTCAGGGATGACAATATTTTATTATCACCTGAAAGGCTCACTCAGAATAAAATAACTGATAAATTTGTTGAACCACGGTGGCACGCCGCAATGCACCGGCTTTGTTTATCGTATATTCATATTTTCCGACACCGCAGTGGTGCTTTTTTAACCACCATTGTTTTATTTCTGTACTGTTATGGTTGTACTGTTGGCAGATTGATATTTAAGGAATTCTATTACTCTTATTACTTCGTATCTTCGTATTTCCAAGATTCGTGACATACCAGTAAAATCATTATTTTGTTCCGAAATAGGAATGTCTGAAATCCAGTAAAATAAATACTCGAAACCAAATCAAGCAATCTAAGGCACTGTGTGAATATTAATACAATATTCCAACATGCTACGAAATTGCTGTAACAACTCAAAAGGCGCGCAACCATTAATTAATTATCAACAATAAGTAGTCGAATGAATGGAATAATAAGAATCATAACCTCGAATTACAATACAAATCAAATACTTAAAAAAAACAATGAGAGTTATTTAATAATTTTATTACCTTGTTGTAATTACAACTGTTTAAAAACAATAAGTGTATACTAAAAAGTATACGAACATGGAATATCCAATTATGACAACTATCTATATCACAAATAACTCTACCACTTCTAAATTCAGCACAATTCCGTATTGTTTCGTATGTGTAGGTAAGCTGGAATATAAAAACAGTTTCAGTGTTATGCCATACAATATTAAATGTCTGCATTTCACTTCAGAGCGAAGCGGATGCGGCATCACGAGGGGGCGTCAGGGGGGAATGTCAAGGCTGGTCGCTCACACAAGTCGTAGTTGAATCGTCCAAGCGCATTTTTTCCCGTAGGATTAAAATATGTAGCGGCTGGGTTGTCCAATTCGAAATGGGACGTGCCGCCACTCAATTTCCAACCAAATGAATAAAGAAATACGCTTACAATTCGCCTGTTTTTTTGTACGTTACGCTATATAAAGTCTACAGATTTTGATAAGGCTAATAAAAATCTAATGACGAAGACAAGGGAAAATTAAAAACTCTTATTCCAATCCCACCTTGAGTAGAATTCTAAAGTGAGTTCTATACCTTTAATTTTTTTTTGCCTTGACATGTTCTTCCCAATTCTGGACATGTACGTCCCAATTCTGGACATGTACGTCCCAATTTTAGACATGTACGTCCCAATTCTTCCAACCCCACCTTGAGAAGAATTCTAAAGTGAGTTCTATACATTTGTGTTTTTTGTCCTAGATATGTATGTAGGTCCCAATTCTGGGCAACAAGTTCTCGTGAACCTTTTTTTCCTCCATTGCTTTTTGGGCAATTTTGACAAAAGAAGCCAAGTTCATCCCACCATGTTCCTCCACATGGCCTCTTTGACACTTAATATGGTTTAATGCACATAGAACAGTAGTTTACTTGCATAAAAACGATGCGGTGCAGTGTGGCGGAGCGATATAATTACAAATTAATCTGACTTTTGTGCTCTCTCATTTGTGAACTTTAATAATTCAGTGAATAAGTATCTTCATGTCACTTGGCTGCGCAGCATTGTAACTTTATAACATTATGCATGCAGTACGTCACATTTTGTTTGTCGAAATGTTTACATTTCATGTAATAACAAAATGAGTCCTTACTCATATAACATAATATTTATCGTATAAGTCGCTAGTTATAAGAAATATGTATTTCTTTTGTTATCTTTATGCAAGCTCCATGAATCAGGTGCAGATTCAACGAAGCTAGTCTTCCTTAGATTATTGTATTATGATACATCTTTTTCCTTATAATACAAGTAATACTGTGCCGATATGTACAGTTGTCAGCGTAATTTATTGTTTAATAATTAGTTTATTGTAATTTAAATTCAAAGATTTGTTTAAAACATGAATGAATGGTCAATACTGGTATTTTAATGCATATTGAAAAGTGATGCTAATGTTATTTTGGAAGCTACACACTTTGTACTAAAATTATAAACTTAGAAAACTCTCAAATCAAAATCCCAAGAGAGTAAATAATTGAATTTTAATAGAAATGTTCTATATACATAGTAATATAATACAGGAGCGACCAAAGACTTCTATGTATACTACTAGACCGGCTGTTCAGTACAAAAAAGTGCGCACTAAGTTTCTGTCAATGGACTACAACTCACTATAAAAATTACTCTTTTCCTTAGCCGTCAAACGTCAAACACTCGCCGTGATGTGCCACAATTTTACTTCTAAACAGCTTATCTAGTAATACATAGAAGTCTTTGGTAGTCCGTTCGTTACATTAGTGGACCACTGAAAACCAGTGCTGTGCTGTGGCTCACGTCACAACATAGCTTAATGCTGAGATGGCCCCCTAGTTGCTACGGTATGGACATGCAACACTTTTCTTTTGTATTTAGTTTTAGTTTAAATTATGTATAATCTAATGTTAATATGTTGCATGTTATATACTAGTGGCAATAAAAACTTTTCTTTCTTTCTTTTTTTGGTAGCGACCAGCAAAATAAAGCAATTTTGCAAATAACCGTCGGAAGGTGGGTGAACTTAACCAAAGAGTCGATATAGTCACCATGTAGGTACACATTGAATATAAAACAACATTCATACCGTTTAATGAAACATACGACTCATTGTGGTTATTTCCTTTGTTACAGTAACGGTTGGATATTGCTGTTATTGTACTTTAAGTACATTTCTGATTGGTTTCTCTGTTTCCATATATGTTATTATTGTTTTACATTCGGAGTACGGTTACATGTTTTTTTTTTACATTTTGAGTTAGCGTATAAATGTAGTACATCAGTTATCAGTACGATAAGATTTTAAAGATAATCCAGGCAAATGTAAATAATATCAAAAACAATTTTATTATTCTGATGATTTCTTAGGTACTAGTCTACACGGATTTTATCGCGATTTGGTTTTATTTTTAGGCCCAAAGTTTCGTAGACTGCAGCCTTCACGGTCACGGGTCGAACTGAGTCCGTAAAAATCTTTATAAAATAGTTTTATTTCAACAATTATATAAGTATAAATTATAAGAATATTGAATTAGAGACTGCCTCGGTGGCGTGGTGGTATTTCGGTACGACTACGGTTCTGAGGACTCGGGTTCGATCCCCGGGTCGGGCAAAGTGATATTGGATTTTTCCATATCAGCCCGGAGTCTGGAATTTGTGCCCGATATGGCGATAGGCTCGCTCCCTATCACATCTGGGACGGAACTAAGCTCGGCGAAATGTGGGTGTTCTAGTTCGCTAGTGCGCCTCTGACTACCCCTTCGGGGATACAGGCGTGAGATGTTATGTTATAAGAATATTCGCAAAATAGCCTCCGAATTCTTTTCGAATTTTATTTGTCGCCAATCACAGTAAAATTCATAAAGTCGACGTTGGATAGCAAATCAAAAAGCTGCCATTTCTACCGTAAAAAGCAATACCGTTTGACGGTTCGGATCATCCGATGGCAGGTTAATGACCGACAGTTCTGCGGTTTCGTTTTACGGAGAGAAGCACAATATTCACGGCAGGAATCCCTGGAAAACCGCCGGGATGATGCGGTTTCGATCTGACAACAAACGCTTTTATATGCTTAGTATATACCTCTATATGATACATCAATGTTTATACTCAGAATGATTTACATGTGTGTTTGCTATAAATAAAGTATTAAAGGTTAATCTGTAATAGCTAATCAACAATAAACTATCTCATCCTAATGTGCAAATAAATCACAAAAATTAGGCTCTAGACAGATGGATTTTATTTTGACTGCAGTTTGACCAACTGCGTTTGAACTGCATCAATACGCAGACTGCGTGCAAGGATGTACCTCCCCTGGACTGACCTGGATCCCTCAGAGAAGAAAGTCAAGCATCAGAATAAGTTACAAGACTCACTGAGGCGTAACTGTACACTTGAAGAAATTATAATAAAATCGTCACTATAACACGAGACATACTTAATAAGAAAGAAGCGATAAAAAATTCCGAAAAGAATTTCCATTGCCTTTTTCAAAAATCTGGGAAATACCATAAGTCTGGTAGTACAAGACTGATGAATACAACTAAAATTAATACTTGTATGAAATTATTATCCATGTTCGGCGTCCATGACGTAACATTACAAGTAATATAAGTAACTAATATTATTTCGGCTACATGGACAAAGTAGAATGAAAATATAAAACTAGAATAGTTATTCTATTTTTTTTTGGATACTCAACTCACTTATAATTAAAAACGTCAATTAATTTTGGAATCATTCTCCTATATTTTTCTTATTAATAAAAGTATTTACTTATGATAATAATGTTTGTATATTATTCGTGAATTGCGAGGGATTCTGCCTATTAATTGAACAAAACAAGAGTAGATAGTATAGCAAAAATTTTTATACTGATAAAAAATGATCATCAGCCATAGGACGTCCACTGCTGAACATAGGCCTCCCCCAATGAGGGGGGTTTTGCCATTACTCGCCACGCTTGGCAAGCGGGTTGGCGAGCGCAGGGCATAGATTCTCGTGCTGATGATGCTGCTGCCCATCATCAGCCTGTGACATTTAACTGATAGAGAATACCTATGTATATATTTAAAATACCTATAGAGAAATTTAGAATGTGCTCGCGGTTCTGCTCTTGATCTTTTCTCAGGATAAAAGGAAAAGAACGGTAAAATTTCCTAATAGTGAAAGGTATTTTAAAATAATTTTCACAGCTTTAACCTTTTTAACATATTGGTATAGTACTGTCTACATTTTCCTGCTTCAGTACAGTATGTCTGTTATTACTTATGATTACAAAAATCATGGTTAAATATTCATGGTCGCTCCAGTTATAAGTCGCTCCAAATAAAACTTATTTGAAATCAGTAGGTATATAACCTTACACTTGATTGTCGGTGATTTTTGAAAACGGGATTCGGAGTTAACGCCACACCCAAAATACGACAAACGAAATATTCGAAAAATCATAAAATATTTTGTTCTTGAAAGCAACGAGTCCGGGTTTCTTAAACTCCTGGGGTGTGACAAGTGACAACACACGCTGCCGTCCAGTCACTAAAATGCCGTTAAGTGAATACTCGTAAACCTAATTTTGAGACACATACATACATAACCTCACACCTGTATCCCCGAAGTGGTAGGCAGAGGTGCACTAGCAAAGAGACACCTACATTTGGCCGAGCTTAGACCCGTCCCAGATATAATAGGGGCGAGCTTATCGCTATATCGGGCACAAATTACAGACTCCAGGCTGATACTGAAAATCCAATATAAGTTTGTCCGACCCAGGGATCGAACCTGAGTCTTCAAGACGATAGACGTATCGCGAACGCAATATAACTATGCCACCGAAGTAGGTGATTCTGAGATGTCGCCAAAAAACAAGGAAAATTTTATTCTAGACCCTAGACTGTAGAGGTCTATTAGACTGCTGTTAGATTAAATATTTATCGAACTTTGCCATTTTAGACAGGCTAAGCAAAGATTTTCTTGTAAAAAATTACTCGGACTAAGTCAAAGTTCGATTTAAAAATTCCAAATTCTCACTGAGTTCGTTTCTTAGACTTAGTCGAAGTTCGCTCCACAGATCTCAGCCTGAGGGATTTATTCACTTAAGGGCATTTTAGTGGCCTGACGGCAGCACGACATCCTTTACTATTGCGCCTGTCAGCTGCCTCTAGCAATGCTGCTCCTTTGTATCTTAGATCCATACTCTCAAAGCGCCGAAGCTCACATCCGACTGTACGTGCCAGATGGCATAAGTTGAACCAAGCAGAGACTAGAGATCCGGGAAGTTCATCTAATATAAGTTTTCAGCAACAGCGCCTTCAAGTTTTGATATTAAACTTGGGCTGTACTTATTTACGTAACCAGAGTTAGATCATTAAGTTTGAACGTATCTTATGTCCTACCCATTTAATGCCGGGTACAAACCAACCCAAAGAACGTTCGCGAAGGGCCATCGGTACGGAAGACCGAACTTGTTCGCATGTCTCGCATGTTCGCGAATCTTTGCTATTGCTTCCATACCAACCAAACGCTAGCGAATCGCACCGAAGCTTGGCGAACGCAACATTTTTAAGGTTCCACAGTCAAATTTTAAAAATTGTAAGGGTTCCGTTCTAATTTCGTCATGTCGGTTAACCCAACGGTGGAGTGAAATTAAGAAAAACATTGTATTGAGATGTGTACAATTTTTTACTGTGGTCTGAGACGCATTGTTTATTAGTGTGGTGTTGCCTTTACCATCGAAAGTTAATTTCACGTTTAACTTTTTCGAAAAATAAAAGTTACTATTGAAACTAGTATTATCCATTCAGTGTGATTTTATTTTCTCATATTTTTATACTCGCTATTTTTCAAAACCCCGCGGTGGAGGATTTATCATTAAAAAATCATTTACTACCAAAAGTTTGTCATTGGACCATTCCATTTATTCATACAGTTCACACGTGCCGTTCATGAGATCGTTATCTCTAAAGGAGCATTCGCGATCATTCGCCGATGCGTCCACAATGTGTTCTCCGATTCCCTATATTTTCCTTTGATGTATTGACAGTTGTCCCGAGTACGACCGAACAGGAGTGAAGTGGACGCCTCCGTTCGTTCGTTCGGCTTCCGTGTTGCGTTGTGTGCGTGTGTGTGCGGTTTATTGTTGTTGTTGTGTGTGCGTGCGTTGTTGCGTTGCGTTCGTTCGGTTGTGTGTACCCGGCATAATGCCACCATTTAACCTACCGGAACACGAATTATCTGTACTACTATTATAATGAGGATTTTTTATGTGTTTTTGTTTATAATGAACAGGCTCAAAAACTACTGACCCGATTTTTAAAATTCTTTCACCAAGTAACATAGGATTTTTCTTATCTCTCTCTCTCCCTCTCTATCTGCCCTTATCCCGCTTTTTATGTGGGGTAGGCGCACACAATCAAGCATGTTGGATTGCATCAAGGGTTTGGCTAAATTCTTACGACCGGTTGCCTGCCTAACGTTAACCCCCTCAGGGGGTCCAGTCCCGGGCAAATTAAATTTGAAAATTCGCTTAAACAGGCTTTTTTTATCACAAATAATTATTGAAATAAAACAATTTTTACGGATTCTATCACGATTTGGTTTTCATTTTTATGCCCGCCGTTTCGAAAGCTTTGCAGCTTTCGTGGTCACGGGTCGGACCCGTTAAAACCAAATCGTGATAGAATCCGTAAAAATTGTTTTATTTCAATTATTAACATTCGCGAATAACCTAAGAAATCATTATAAATAATTTTATAAATAAAGAGGTATTCCGTATTTATTTCTTAAATAAGGATTGCTTGGTGAATATAGCATTTTGGTGTTCTTTCACTGTAAGTTTGTGTTGATTTTGTAATAAATAAATAAATAGTGTTAGTAGGCCTATGTATGTTTAGCAGTGGACGTCCTATGGCTGATGATGACGACGATGATGATGATGATGATGATATAAATATTATGAGCTATATTGGATATCAATGATTTTAATGAGACTGCCGTTAAAGTAGTTTTTTAAAATAATATGTATACATAGAACCCAAAATGGAAAATGGTTTCATGCTACGGAATACCAAACAGTTTATAATCAAAATTTAAAATACTACGCTTCTGCATTTCTAGGAAATCATTATCACATAGTTTCCGTTTGATGTATGAAACATAAAAACAAGAGACTCAACTGAAATACACAGCACGTACTGTCTAATGTTCACTTGAATAATTTAACGGGGCCAGTATGCTACAATTCTATTTCTAAAATTAACTCCGGAGTCGTCCCAAATTCGTTTCAATCCGTGAATCATCAATATATATATATATAAATCTCCGCGCAAAAGTACGAAATAATTGCATACGAGTCGCGAGCGGCTGAGACACCCACAAAAAGAGTGAGAACGCGTACAATTCGTCTACACTAGCGATAGTTTTATCTAAAGTGGGTAATAAAACCGAAAAAAATTATACTTGATCTTTTAGTGGTGTTGAGATTGCATAAATCCATATAAATGTAATAGTGTGTTGTACTATATTTTGTAAACCAAATTGAGAAAAAGAAGGGAAGTCGATTGATGATGAAACAAACAAGCCCAGAGTTTCTATCCGTCTTTCTTATTCGGGTCGTCATTCGGAAGTAGATAGCGAAAAGCTGGTAGGTTAGCTAGGATAGGGCCTTATAGTCCACGGCGTGATTTTCCTTATCCACATTTCCAGTCAAATCCTACAAACGTTCTATTTTATTTTCCCGTCAATTCCCTGCTAGCATCCTTGTTTCTAAACTGATAAATTAATGAAATCTAAACTGATAAATTGCCTGCTTGTTTCTAAATTGATAGCGTTATAAAATAATTATTATATAAATGTACCTAGACCTTCTTTGTTGTGACCTGTCATAATAGCTTTTTATATGCCTACGTGATGAACAAACATTTTTATTTTATTTATACTACGTTTTTATCATTCCTGTCATGATTTTTTGAAACAATAGTAGCCTTCCCTAGGATTCATGCTTTCTTTTAATGTGATTTTATCGAAATCAGGTTCTGTGGTTTAATCGAGAAAACCTAACAAAGTAACTTTCGTATTGATAATATTATTATTTATTATACTAATTGACCTAATGAATATCCGATATTTATCTTTTAATCAATTTGTTTATCTGTCATACGAAAAATGAACAATATTTAAGTTATTATAGTTATTTTATTTCAGTTAAACTTTTTAGTCAATAATGGTACTTATACTGATAAAAACTTAGTATAAACATATGTAACGTCGCCTCCATGATCTACTGGCAGCGTACATGGGCTGTGGACCGGGAGGTCCAGGGTTCGATTCCCAGGTCCAGGGTTGACGTCAGGCAGGCAGCGGGTCGTAAAATTAAGCCAAATCATTTCTGCAACATGCTTGAAAAAGAATGTTGCGCCAACCCCACATTAAGGTGGGATAAGGGTAAGTAGAAATACAGGTCGATCTGGAAATCTTTGGGGGAGGCCTTGTTCAGTAGTGAACGTCCTATGACTGATGATGATGATGATGATGATGATGAAGGGTAAGTAGAGGTAACTAAGAAAAACGTGTGTTAATATTAAAACGCAATATCTTTTGTATAAAACTAAAACACAGGACTAGTAAAACATCTGTTTTACTCCATAAAGTCAAATATCAAACACAAGTACAAGACCCAAAGAAGCGCCACATAAAATTACAAAGAAATCTCTGTAATAAATTAAGTACGAACTAAAACACTCCTCAGCGAGAACATTTAAATAATTTACTAGAATATTTAAAAGCATGTCGCTAGTCGCTACACATTCACAGTAGGTATGCAGAACATTAAGCCAGCCGGGATTCAATTTACACGAAGATAAAAACCCGAGAAAAATTAAGTAGTACACTTTACCGTTATAAATGAACTACAATTTTCTTTAGCACTTAATGACGCCGCCCGTACGACGTCGTTACGACTCCCATATTTGAAGATAATTGAGTTGGGCCCGAACGCTTAATGCGACGGCAAACTTGAGTTTTCAACATTAATTGGTTTTATTATTTTACTAAATATTATGCATACATAATGTTATGTAAACTTTTGTTAATTAAGTTTACGACAATATAGAAAAGCGCTCTCTTGACTTCCTGCGTCAAGTTGAATGTGAAGTTTCCGCGGTAGTATTTTTTTTAAATCGTGTCTAAGGAAAGGAAAAATATAGATTTATCTAACGCTAACCCGTAAATATATTTTCGATTTATAAATATATATACTTAAATATTTTTAGACTGTTGATAGCCCTTTCAGATAACCGCCTGTTTTGTATGCCCAAAAATAAAATGTTTAAGGTGATTTTTTTGAAATTTTTCCTGTTTCAAGAAAAGATAATAGCCTTATTCATAAACTTATTTCATTTAGCCAAAAAATATGAAAGAAGCGTTAACGTACTTTTTAATGCATCTAGTTTATAAGTTCTTTATATTAAGAAAAATCTGAATTAATGAAATGAAGAAGTACATCGCATCACGCTGCCGTAAAAATATAGTTTTAATAGAAGAAAGCAATGGACCATTGTCCACTTTACGGCTTATGCATAAAATTAAATATATTTTTTTTGACGTGGTGTGTGTTTTTTATATAGAAGGGACTGGCAAACGAGCAGATGGATCACCTGATGGTAAGTGATCTCCACCGCCCATAGACACTCAAGACACAAAAAGAATCATGGGTGCTATGCCAACCTAAAAGGAGGGAATTGAAGGCGAGGGAAGACGGATTGGGAAAGGGAGGCCGGCAAATATTATATTTTAATTTATATTTTAATAGTACGAAATTCTTCTGGCGCAGGGCTTACTCTCTTCCCACTAAAAGGATATTTTCTTAATGTGGCGAAAAAATTCATGTACTTCGTAAATATTTTCACATAATATATGATACATGTAAGCATGAATTGAATGTGTGGCCACAAGAATCACACCATACAACGTTTATATACAAAAGCTTCTATGTATTTAAGAAACCTTTGTTTATATACGATATCATATTGACTACCTCGGTGGCGTGGTGGAATTTCGGTACGACTACGGTTCTGAAGTCTCGGGTTTGATCCCCGGGTCGGGCAAAGTGATATTGGATTTTTCCAAATCAGCCCGGAGTCTGGAATTTGTGCCCGATAGGACGATAGGCTCGCCCCCTATCACATCTGGGACGCAACTAAGCTCGGCGAAATGTGGGTGTTCTAGTTCGCTAGTGCGCCTCTGCCTACCCCTTCGGGGATACAGGCGTGAGCTTAGGTTATTGTTACAGAATTTTATTATATCATCATCCCACTTTCATTTTTCCAAAACAGAGGCAGACTTTAATAAGCTTATAACTTGTTAGTCCATAACACTTTTTAATGTTACAGTTTAGTTCTTAAATAATCTGTTAAAAATGGCATTTTCACCTGTCTAATCGTTTTCAGCCTGTATAATTACGCTAGTTATGTAGAGCGCATTGCTCATCTTCGTTTCCACTACAACTTCGTCTTCCAAGTTTAGAGTGATCTTCATAACGTCATTTATTATTCAGCAGGTTTCCACGCGGAGAGTTAACACAATCACCTGATTAACAATTCAACAAACGAAGCGGCTTTGGCACTGTTTCTTGAGACTTGAAGGTCCACTTTCCTCCTAACATAGTTAACTGGCATGGTTTGCTAAACAGGACATTTAAAAGTGTTCTCGACTGGAATCAATAACAATCTCACTGATGGATAAAAAGCTTTCCCGTGTCACCATATGAAGCTATCATGGGATTCTGTAAAAAGCTCTTTCATTTAACTGATATATAATCCGCATCCGATGTGGCGTGTTCATAACGAATACGTTATGCGCAAATTTTTCATTTTATAATTTACTAACAAACCTTTTAATTTATTTGATTTTGTTTGTTTTTTTTTTATCATAAACACAGCACCTTATTCAAAAGAAACCTTCATAAAGTGTAAGCCATAATAAATGAAAGTGAGATAACTAGAGATGAAGGTCGACATTTTTCGTCATCTTATCTTGTACGAAATCTGCAAACTTTTAGTTTAAACCTTTATAGATGGCGTCCTTTGCCGTTGTTTCAGGTTTTCTATTATCTTATAAAATGTTTCATCGAGTGATTAAATAATGATTAATTCCGTAATATTCAGTATATATAATAGTATAGTCAATAGTTTGCTTGAGAAATAAACACTGAAGTTGGACAACTTTTTTATATGTTTCTTACAGTAAGCGTAATTCTGGAGAGCAAAGACAAATACCGAGAGAATCAATATCGTATTTCCTTTAAAGTCAGCAAAGCCCACCAAGATTTGTCTGGTGTTATATAAATTTATAATCAGTGGAGATCATTTATCATCATCAGCCACAGGACATCTTACTGCTGGCCTCCCCAAAGATTTCCAATGACCTGTGAAATAAAGTCGCTGGATACAAGCTGCTTCCACGGTCCACCTATCATAATCTCAATTGGAATTTTCAATTTTTAGTTTTTGCCTGGCATTATGCCGTCCTTATGCCCCCCGGATTTCCTACTAGACGCTTCCACTTCGGCTGGTCTTGAACATCCTCCACAGACAGATCATTAGCTCATATTATCTTCCTTCAAAACATCTAGCGAGAGCTTTTTATATTTACTTATACTTAATAAAATACTATCATCAAATCACTGTTTCCTGTTTACCAATAACAAGGTAAACGTGTTACTACTCATTAGTCCACTCGGCGTCTCGTCCCGTTGGCGTGTTCCAAGTTCATTCGCACGAAATCTTTTTCAACGCGCGTTAAAAAAGCATTGAAATGGAACATGTGAGTTACAGTATAGTTATTCAAACGCCGGCGTTTTTAAAACGCAACGTTTGAAAAACGGAGTTTAATTTTTTTAAATACTTATACCTGTCGCAGGGCTAACGCTAACGTTGTTTTTTAAAAACGGTGACGTCAGCATGGCAGACGTCACTTTTGACAATAAGATGATTACTCATCTTATTTATCAACTGTGAACACTGAAATTCACTAACTCCCTTTATTAACGGTGCTCAAGAGCACCGTCTAGTCAGGGATGTGGACAGTCCGAGTGCCGGAGCTCGACTGTGTCGAATTTGCTCTGAACACTCCTTTTATAGGGTGCAATATTTGCAACTACCTACTCGATACCGAATATCGAATGTTAAAGAAATAATTATAACGATTATTTTAACTTTTTAGAATCTTAACGATTCAGCAGTTTAACAATTGTAAAATGAATTAATAACGTGAAATAACAACGGCTTTTTAAATAAGCGTGCGATTTTGCGCCGATACGGCCATTCTGATAGGCGGTGCGTGCTCTGCACCAGCCTTGTAATTTGTTGTGAATACTCGTAGATCAAAAAAATTTTTTTTTTCTTTTCTTTCTTTCTTTCTTTTCATTTGAAATAGCACGTGCTCCTATTGAAAGCTCGTGGTTGTACGCCGATACGGTCATTTTGAAAGGCCTCGTTTATTATTGCGAATTTAAGATTCCGACTTTTTTTTAAACTACCATCGGATCCAAACGCGGCCCTGCCTGAGAAGACCCGGCGAAACAAACTCAGCGGGCAAAATTACCTAGCTCACAAAACGATTTCCCGAATTGACCACTCAGGATTTTTCGAATTGACCACTTATGATTTTTAAAGTTGATCACTGACGTTGACATTTAGACTTCAAAAATGACTGCAACAGTGTCACATATACCGTCTCGATCAATCCTGACCATAAATCAGGTAATTTCTTGTTTTTGCATTGAATTCTGAGATGAAATTCCACACAAATCAAAATACGGGTATTTAGGACGCACCGCGTGCCCTAGTTTATATGGTTTTTAGAGGAGGTATCCGACCAGCCTTGCTAGACCATATTATAAACATTTGTACAAATATTCCACACAATGCACCTTTTATGAATCAGTAGTCGGAGTGCGAATGCTCCACGCATCTATGCACTTTTCTTACGGGGATGAAATGCCATGGTCCACAGGGGTTCTAAAGGAACGGGAAGGGTCGATGCTGTGGCGCTGAGCGGTCCTGTACGCCGTGGTCCACAGAGGCTCTGAAAAGGTTTTTTTTTTTGTGCAAATGTTCCACACATTAATGCACTAGTGCAAATGCTCCACGCATTTATGCACTTTCTTTTTTATTGTTAAGGATAATGCTGTGGTTCTGAGCGGTCTCGTACGCCGTGGTCCACAGGGGTTCTAAAGGAACTGGGAAGGACGATGCTGTGGCCTGGACCTTTATTATTGACCGTGGTCTACAAAGGCCCTGAAAAACTAGTTCGAAAGTATGGATCGAACTGAGAGTATCTCGGATTGAAAGTATCAGTCGGATTGAAAGTATCAGTCGGATTGAAATCATCAGTCGGATTGAAATCATCAGTCGGATTGAAATCATCAGTCGGATTGAAATCATCAGTCGGATTGAAATCATCAGTCGGATTGAAATTATCAGTCGGATTGAAATTATCAGTCGGATTGAAAGTATCCATTGTCAGGGCAGAAAGGTTCAAGTTAAATGAGTGGGATAGTGATCCCACTTCTGATGTCGCAGGGCGAACGCTAACGTTGTTTTTTAAAAACGGTGACGTCAGCATGGCAGACGTCACTTTTGACAATAAGATGATTAGTCATCTTATTTATCAACTGTGAACACTGAAATTCACTAACTCCCTTTATTAACGGTGCTCAAGAGCACCGTCTAGTCAGGGATGTGGACAGTCCGAGTGCCGGAGCACGACTGTGTCGAATTTGCTCTGAACACTCCTTTTATAGGGTGCAATATTTGCAACTACCTACTCGATACCGAATATCGAATGTTAAAGAAATAATTATAACGATTATTTTAACTTTTTAGAATCTTAACGATTCAGCAGTTTAACAATTGTAAAATGAATTAATAACGTGAAATAACAACGGCTTTTTAAATAAGCGTGCGATTTTGCGCCGATATACCTTATTAGAAACAAGGCGAGAATTAATTTCAAGCAATCATATGAACAGACATATTAAGACGCTTTTTTTAACGAACGTTGAAAAAGGTCTCGTGTGAATGAGGGCTTTCTGGAAATCCTGCTAATGTAACGCGTCACGCTCACGTGATTATTTCACATTTTACGTAATTAAATGGCATTAAAACACGATATGTTTCCTATAATGATTGTATGTTGAAACATCGTGGCGTGTTGAAGCATCCGGCGCAATGACAGTAGACGGAAACTGCATCCTCACCCTGCTAATATTGTTAGTACAATTTACTCGGTACTATGCAGACGATTACTGTAATTTAGTCGAACTGAAAGTAGTGTTAACCATACGTACTTTCAGTAGCAACACGGCAAGCTTGATTAATGCGCTATATGGAATGGCTTCCAACAGGTCGATCTGGAAATCTTTGGTGGTGGCCTATGTATTGCAGTGGACGTCCTATGTCTGATGATGATGATGATGGGAAATTCTATTCGATTCTCAAATCAGTTGAGTGTTTTTCTAACATGATTTGCCCAAGACTGGATCCCTCAAAGGGGGTTGACGTCAGGGTGGCAATAAGTTATAAATAAATAATAACATAAATAACACCCAACTGTCACATACATAGTCCAGTAGCCCGAGCACGAAAAACTATTGTAAATGTAAATGTATTCGAGTTCGCTGCGCACTGATGACGTTGGTAAATATTTCATACAAATTTCATAAACGCGCATCGAGTTCGAATACATTTACGGTTGTCAGAAATTTTCCTGCTCAGGCTGCTGACCCCACACTAAGATCGAGTCTCGTGTCGTGGGAATCAGGAACTACGAGAGACTTTCGGTCTCACAACACCCAGCCCCGAAACAAATATCTGTGGGCCACACAAATATTTGTCTCGGTGCGGGGATCGAACCCGTGGCCTGGCGCTTCATAGCCAGCTGCTCGCCCGTTGCGGCACGAAGGCTGTAGCATAAAAAACAAAGCCATCCTTTTTCCCGATATGCTTGAAAAATTTGTGTTTTCTGATCCGCTTGAGGTGGTATTACTCTAAATTACATTGCTCCCCTGATGATAAGCTCACCTGCTTATAAACAATGGCAATATCACCCAGAATTTTACAAGGAATTACAGCACTTGACTGCATTCATCTACGATACATAAGGCAGGTGTTAACTCTCGTAATACCCAGTAATTACTAATTAGTTATGCAAGCAATATCACGGTGCAGACTGCAGACTGTGCAAACCAAGCCTCGAGCGACGAACGACACGAAGCCTCAGAGCAGTGTAAATACACCGTGTTATACTGTAAAATCGAGCTTTAATTGCGTTCACCTAGCGTTTGCTCGAATAACCGCGGTGGATACATTTTTTAAAAACCGCTAGCTGAATTCTGTTCACACTTCAAGCGCTAGGTTATGTAAAGGCTTTTTATTTTTTATCAAGTCAGCGGTAACTGCTACGTTTTGATTTTTGATATTTTTATTTTTTTTTTAATCTGTAAAATAAGGTGTTTCTATTGAAGGAATAGTTAAAGTTACAATCAAATTAACGGTAACTGAAACTATAGTAGGTGGCATGTGACATCTCCTTAATTTGACGCAATTCATTTCATGATTAAATCTTTACTTATAAAATATCATTTATTTTTACACATTATAAAATAATAAAACAATGTTCTGCGACTCTTTAACTGAACACAGTTATTTATGTGGAAGGTTTATGAGTATATTTTTTATTCTAGGATCGTGAGATTAGTAAATAAAAAAACGATAACGATTTGATAACAGTTTAAATAATATTATATAAAATTAACAAGGATTAGCAAGTTGCAATGGCAGTGGGCAGGGCACATAGCTCGTAGAACTGATAGCCGATGGGGCAGAAAAGTTCTCGAGTGGAGACCACGTACCGGTAAGCACAGCGTAGGACGTCCACCTACAAGGTGGATCGACGACCTCATAAAGGTCGCAGGAAGTCGCTGGATGCAGGCCGCTTCCAACAGGTCGATCTGGAAATCTTTGGGGGAGGCCTATGTTCAGCAGTGAACGTCCTATGGCTGATGATGATGATGATGATGAAAATTAACATAAAATACTGCAAAGTACTCTTACTTACCTTAACCGCCTTTTTGGAATACTTCTATATTCCTATATATTTCATAAAAGTGCTCCAAGCGGTTCATAACAAACAACACTCACAAGAACTAATTACTTTTAAAAATAAACCAAGCACCTGGAGGAAACTGGAAAAAGATATACTAAGATTTTTTCAAAACAAAATACAAAGAGTACCTACTACGAGGATTTTTCCGAGATTTTATATTTTCTTAAGAGCTGTTGCAGCTTAGTTTAAAACCATTGAGTTCTGCTATACGACAGCAGGGATTATGAATTTCTAAGATGCGGCAAATACAAAATTAACTTAGTTTAGTGTTAAGGATAAGATCTATAGAGCAAACTTCGACTAAGTCTGAGTCAAAGAAACGAACTCAGTGATGATTTGAAATGTAAATCGAAATCGAACTTTATAATAATAATAATAAATACACCCAACAGTCACACACATAGTCCTGACTCCACACTAAGATCGAGTCTTGTGTCGTGGGTATAAGGAACTACGAGAGACTTTCGGTCTCACAACACCCAGACCCGAAACAAATACTGTGGGGCACACAGACATTTGTCGCGGTGCGGGAATCGAACCGCTGCGCAACGGAGGCTTTCGCACTTTGCGAGCCATTTACAAAAAAAACTGACAGAGAGACTAAGCAAAGATTTTCTAGAAAAAAATGACTCGGACTAAGTCAATGTTCGATTTAAAAATTCCAAATCCCCACAAAGTTCGTTTCTTTGACTTAAAGAACTTAAAGAAACTTAACTTAACTTGAATCTTTAAAACTTAAGTTTAACTGAGAGAAAATGCTTATACCATTAAGTCCGCCTAAATACTCGTGTATATGAAGTATGACTAAATATACAAACCTTACATGGATATACCAAATAATAACACCTTAATATACGTGAAATGAAATATCTATTAGAAACAACCGTAAATGATAACTTGTCTGGATAAAATATGTTTAAAAATAATACCCAACGCCTCTATTGCTAGGAAACGTTTCAATACCAATAATATGATCGTATGTAATCTGTTGAATTTGTTGAATTTTTATTAGAAAGTACCGAAAAATATTTATTTCATGGAAGTCGATAAAAAAAGTAAGTTTATAAATCATACACAAATTGACACAATGCTCCCAAACCTTACCATCCCAGTAGGAGAGTTTTGGTGGGAATTCTGACGGTGCGGGTGGTCGCTTGTTTTATTGATTTCATATTCTAGTCTAAAGTTGTGCTTGTGGTTTAAATGTGATGTGAATCTAAGCGATAAACAACAACGAAGATGGACAGTATGTGGAAGCTTCTAAATAAGTGATTTTGGACGCTTTTTGTCGGGTGGATGGGTCGACCATGTTCGACTCCTTCGCTGCGAGAAAATCGTCTAAAAGGCTGAAACTGGAAAGAATTGACGCCAAAACTCCAGCAGGGCCTTGAAATCGAACACATCCGACTTCAATGCACTTGCGAAAACTTAGATATAGGAAACAAAGTGCAATAAATAATAAAAAGTATACGGCTGAAGGACACTGTATCCATGGCTATGAACAATATAAAAAAAAGCCATCCCAGTAGATAATAATATGGTCCCATGTAATCTATAAACGTCACAACTAGTGCTAGTATCATATGTAATTTAAGTTAAACTATGCTGTTATTATTATTTTCCTACTACTACTAACGAATTACATTTTTCATGAAGTTTATTAATATGTACTTTGTTACATGACAAATGGAGATATCAAAATACTAATCATTGAAATCAATAATTCAATTCGTATCAAATAAAGTTGTAATTTAAAATTATGGTAATGAGAAATATTATTACACACATAAAAGCTGTTTTCATATTACTCTATAATAAAATAAATAAAAGCGTTTTACTGTAAGAAGTAGTAGCTCTATGGAAACGGAGTTAATTGAATTGAAAAATATTATATTTTAATAGAGGAAAAGTAACAAATTAAAAAGGCAAATTGATTTTTATAAGTTCTCAACAATATCTCGCAGAGAAAGTTTCCGAGCCTTATTTGCAACACGCCAGATCTGATAAAAGTTATTCAATTGAGATCTGAGAAACTCTGCCGTAACGTCCGTACTCCGTAACGGTCCGATTGGCCAGGTTATGCAATTATTTTTCCACAGGATTTACAGAAATTATTAAATAAAAAACTAATTTGAATATATATTTGTCTGAGCATTAGATTTATTTTAGAACATTTAGTAGTATTGTCACAGACTCAATACAATTAATAATCAACTCATTAATTTAGTGGTAGTGGTTGCGTTCTGAGGCCTGAGTACAAATAGTTACAAAAATCCTATTCTAATTTTAAATTCACTGCACATGATGACATTTGGTCAATATTTATTATCTTTGATGTTTCCAACGTCTTTGATTATATATTTTCAAATAAAAAACTATAGAACGAGACTATAGAACTCATATATAGGCTATTGAGAAAAAATAAACATAGACAGCGACGCGACGGAGAGAATGTCGATTGTGGAAAATGTGATTGAGCACTGCATAAAAACGCTCAAGACTGTACAAAACGAATAGCTTCAAAAGATTTATAAATTCGAATTCACCTATGTTTCAACCAAGTTAGTATCATACGGGTGAGAGAGTAGAAACAAATAACGGTGCTTATAAACTGAAGACCAGGATTCAAATTATATAACTTTAAAAATTATATAATTAAAATAAGATAATCTTTATGTACTTAGTCTACTACTACTACTTCCTACGACCCGTTTTCCTTCTAAATAATTATGAAAGGGAGTGACAATTTTAAAATAGCCCGTTGCAAGAAACGAAACTACTAAGTTTTTGTTCCTAGCCATTTTATAAAATTACTTAAGAGATTCCGCAGAGCCATTAGGAACTAGGGCCGGGTTAGTTTATTATTATCTTGGTGGAAATCACGCTACAAATCGTTAGCTCATTCATAAATCATTTATAAATCTCTCAATCATCCAACCACAATCCATTTTAGATTTAGGATTTATGAATAGCCAATAGGATTGATATTATATTATTACTCAATATAATAAGATAATACATAGGTACGTGTTGCTACCTAATTTATCAATTTATGACCTAGAAGAATAATAATAAAATTGCGTTATAATACAGTTACTTTGAAGTATATCACTAGATCAAATTAATAGAAAAAATATTATGTGTTATTTGCAGAAAGCATTTAATATCAACTAAAAGAAAATAAAGATATTAAAGAAATAAATGAATTGAAATTGCAATCTGAGCTGTAAATGTATAAATTAACACTGATTTTGCATAATATCGCTGTTTGACACAAAAAGGCACTTTCATACCAGCTAATATGATACTAATAAATATTAAAAAATAAACTGTGCTACTAAAGTTCATATTTGAGATATAATTCCGGGTCCGTGGTTCACCTAATGTTGTATGCCATTCAAACTCGAACACATCGCTTCGTTAGCATACAGATTAGAGACTATACTCCAAATGCGAGTCACTATAAACTTTAGCAAAACGGTCCAGTCAAGCGAACATATTGCGCAATTAAATTCAGTGTTGAGAATTTGGCAAACATCATTTGAATTATTTTGATTCGTTTGTGAGTTATTAAAATATTTTTATAATTTAAAAAAAAAGGATGGTAAATCTCAGTCCTACTTTAAAACTTTTTATTAATTTGTGATTTGTATTCGAAACTATTAAATAAATATACTCAGATATGTAAATAAATAAATACACCCAACAGTCCTGACTCCACACTAGGTATAACCTGTATCGCGGGTGTCAGAGACTATGAGAGACTTTCGGTCTCATAACACCCAGACTTGAAACAAATATCTGTGGGTCACACAAACATTTGTCTCAATGCGCGAATCGAACCCGCGGCCTCTCGCTTCACAGCCGGCTACTCGCCCTCTGCGCCACGGAGGCTGTTAGTAGAAGTGAGTCATTTAACCCACTTTTAGATAAGAAATAAAAGAGATATATATCTACTGATTTCTTAAGTTTACGCGAATGCTTTTCATTGAAATAAAACTATTTTTACGGATTCTATCACGATTTGGTTTTAATTTTTATTCCCGACGTTTCGAAGGCTTTGCAGTCTTCGTGGTCACGGGTTGGACTGAGTCCAGTCCTCAGTCCAACCCGTGACCACGAAGAAAAAAATTAAAATTAAAACCAAATCATGATAGATATATATCTTACAAAGAGCCAGCTCCATTTCATTCAAATGGTACCGACTTGAGAGAAAATTATAACCGGCACTATCTTTTACTCATAAATGATTCATGAAGTTCTTGATTTGTTAGTCTAAATCTAGGACCTCTTCAGTAGCTTTTTAGTTTTTGTTGAACTAAAGCCGTGTCTCCTGTGCTAAAACATTGCACAAAACGTGGTATTTCTACATTTTTTTTCTATGGTCCATCGATTTATGAGCAGGAGACAATGAAATACCTTGTTTTTTGAAGGTGTTTTAATGAATTCCAAAACCATTGAACTGATGATGATGCTTTTTTTATTCTGTTTGATTTGTTCGTGGTGGTATTTCGGTACGACTACGGTTCTGAGGTCTCGGGTTCGATCCCCGGGTCGGGCAAAGTGATATTGGATTTTTCCATATCAGCCCGGAGTCTGGAATTTGTGCCCGATATGGCGATAGGCTCGTCCCCTATCACATCTGGAACGGAACAAAGCTCGGCAAAATGTGGGTGTTCTAGTTCGCTAGTGCGCCTCTGCCTACCCCTTCGGGGATATAGGCGTGAGCTTATGTTATGTTATGTTATATGTTATAAAGAGGAAATATTTCTTTTTTATTTTGTTTGTATAATGAATAATCTCAAAAACTACCGAACCGATTTTAAAAATCATTTCAAATTACATATCAGCGACTAACCTAGGTAGGCCACTTTTAACCCAGAAGTTGTGCGGTTCCCATTGAATATTCACGCGAATGAAGTCGCAAGCAATAGCTAGAATATAATACGAGTATATCGAGATGAGTATTAGGTTATCAAAAGCATAAATAATAAATAATCAAAATAATTTCAACTATCTTCATTTCGCCAGCATACATAATTTTCAAAGTGATATCTCTCGAAATACAATGACGCAAATTACAATAGTGTACAAATAAATTGAGGCCGAATATTGTATATAAACTGAATTTGGAGAATTCCTAAAGTAAAGCCGCTGTAGAACAATACTGAACAAAATACAATTTCGTCGTCTCAGAACCGAGAGGGGTGGCGTACACTTTGTTTGCACTGAGGTTTCCTCAAAGACGAACCATCCTCCTCGGCGAAATGAGAAAATGTAGCACTTTACACTCCGACATAACGTGTCGCTAGCTACAGACACCTCGCGATCGCTTTAGAAGCTGTCTGTTTACATGTTTTCATTCGCAAAAAGGGGAAAATGTGAGAATTTTTCACTTTCCATGCCATCGGAACCAAATTAAATTGGGAGAGAGTTATTTTTTTTTCTGTATGTTTATTCAACTTGATGAACGTATGAACTGTAAAGACGGCCAACATTTATTTGCCTTAAAAACACGCGGATGTATGATTCACATATGTATGCTGGCTTGGAAACTTATAAGAACCGTTAAAAGGAAAACGTTAAGGAACTTACTTCTTCCTATTATTATTTATTCCTATTTAATTTTCGCTATGCAGCACGCTTATAGAGGCATGTAGCTCAGAGGTAAGATATCTCAATAGAAAAATAATACTGTTCTAAAGTTTTAGCAAGCTCGATTCGAATGCATTCTCGGAAGTTATACATGCCTCAGAACTCCCAACGTAATGGAACAAACACTACCCCGCGCAGGGTTTATGAATAAAATTGTGAAGTATTATTGTATCGAGTGTTACACAAACACTGTGCATCCATTTATTTCATCCAAGTATAATGGATGGTAAATCGTAAACACACGGATTCTGGCTTATACAACTGAAGAAAAGGCTATGTAGGCTTTCAAATGCGACTTATATCAGCTTTTGCCCGCAGCTCCGCCTACGTAAAATTGTAGGACTGAAGGAAAAGTTTGTGATTTGTTTTAATGGTTCCTTTATGGTCGGAGTTGATCGTTTACCATCAGGTGGTCGGCCTGCTTCTTTTTCTCCTAGTTCATTAAAATTGTTATCATTGGTTAACAGCCAGAGTGCGGAGGTGACGGACGCCAAGACCGCGATTTCCGCAAACGCTGCAGCCATAAACCGTGTCGTGGAACGAACTATCATTTATATATTTACAAAAAAATAAAGAAAAAACACTTCATTTGTCACAGACACAAAGACAAAATTACAAAAGCGAAAGTAGATAGTTTAATTCAAACAATAACTATAATTTTTAAAATGTTATATTATAATCCTAAAACCAAAGTTTTTTTTTTGTAATTTTATGGACTCTACTTCGAAAAATAGGTTTTACTTTAGGGTAAACAAAAGCTTATATTGTATAACTAGATATCTATTTATAACGGTAGGGCATGGAACGGCGGTGGCATCACCCGTGTTTTAAAATAACTATTGCGAGCAATTCAGCTAATTCAGTTATTGATTCGAGGTCTATTTCAGGTCGCCTTCGTTTGCACTTCAGATTAGTATATAATAATATTAGCCCTGTAATACTACTGTCTCACTACTGGGCACGGGGCTCCTCTACCAATGAGAGAGGTTATGCCTTAGAGGCCACCCTGGCCTAATGAGGGTTGGTAGACTTCACATACCTTCGAAATTCTTGTGGAGAAATTCTCGGGTATGCAGGTTTCCTCACGATTTCTTTCTTCACCGTTATAGCAAACGATAATTTACAAATAAAACAAACTTAATATAGAAAAGTCTAAGGTATATTTTGTGGTTGGCTCGAACCTCCAGCACTCGTCTCGGGAGTCCGTACCATTCCCAACTGAGCTATCGCTGCTTACTTCAGATTAGACCAGTGGATTTTCTAAATAACTGGCTAACAATGACCCTAGGAACTTGGCCCTTGAAAGTCCCGACTCATAGTTTGAAAAACATAGGATTTCACGAACAAAATTAAAAAAAAATAAAATTATTTCGTTATCAAAAATTATACGAGTATCTCCCAGTTCGGGTTGACGTCAGGCAGACAGCCCGTCGTAAATACTAAGCCAAATCTTTTCTGCAACACGCTTGAAAAAGTGTGTTGCGGCAATCCCACATTAACCCCGGATAAGGGCAGGTGGAAAGATAGATTAAAATATAAAACAGTGAACATTACCATCTTTATAATTTTAGCCAATTTTACCTATAAAATAATTAATGTTTATTACACAGACTTCTATTATGGTAAAATCCATGTCATGATGATGTCACAACGTATTCCCATACGAGCCTGCACTCCATTTAATCATTGAACTGTGATATTCCAGTCAATCGTCACAAATGGATCAAGTAAACACATGCTTTACAAAACTCAGGTCGCTAAAAATAGTGCAACGATTCCCAAGAGTAAACAAAGTAAAGATTGATCTTCAGTTATTATTATAACAGATTAGGTGGATTAGAAAAAAATCATTACATCAGGGTTATTATTGTCCTCAATAATAACTCCTTATTTTCTTTATACGTCGCGTGAGGACTTATTATGTAATGAAGATAATAAATAAAGATTTATTTATTAGAAACTTAGTACTTATTTTCGCGACAGATTGTTGGGTTTTAAAATAAGATTAAGCTAATATTTTTCGAATATTTGTGCTTGTGCCTACCTCGGTCGCGTATATAGTTGTATTTCGGTACGAGTACAACTATCGTCCTGAAGTCCGCGTTTGTCCCCCGGGTCAGGCGAAGTGAGTTTTTTTCATATCAGCCCGAAGTCTGGAATTTGTGTCCGATATGACGATAGGTCAATCTGGAAATCTTTGGGGGATGCTTATGTTCAGCAGTGGAAGTCCTATAGCTGATGATAATTATGATGACGATAGGCTCACCCCCTATCACATAGACGACGGAACTAAGCTGAGCGAGATGTGGGTGTACTAGTTCGCTAGCACACCTCTGCCTATCCCTTCGGGGATACAGGCGTGAGCTTGTTATGTATTGCCTATAAGATTGAACCTGAGCGATGACTAGACTCCGCATTTTATCACAATCCGTGTTACGGAATATCGAGTTAAAAGACCTAATTTATTGTGTACAGACGAGAATACTCGTAGAATTTGTGATAAAACTATCAATCTTTGTGACGGAGGATTTATATCGGTGATCCAATTTCCTCATTAAGCTGTTGGAGTTTGATACGCATAGTGGAACCAATGTACCAAAAATATATTTTACTTCTAGCTACGTATATATTACTAGCTGCTGACTGTGAATTTGTTCGCCGAATTGTATTAACAAATCTGTTTCACGGGAACCCTTCATTTTCTCTGTTCAAAACTATAATCTGTCTCTGTGCCAAACTTCGTCCAAATCCATCCAGCCGTAATTATATATACTAATATTGTGTATTCCAAATATACTAATATTGTGAAAAAATTCAGATCACAGACAAACGGCGGGCATAAAAACACATCGTGATAGAATCCGCGTAAACAAGTTTTATTTTAGCCACAAAGAACAAAAAAATGACATGTATAATGTTTAATTCAATGACATGTTTAATTGCAATAAACATTCGAGGACAGTATTGAAAAATTATTATAGTTGATTGTAATAATATTCCGCGAAAATATTTTTCGTATATTTCCATAAAAATATTTATCATTCTCGCAATGAAAATTTGTACTTGCAATTCATGCGATTTCAAAAAGCAGTCCAATAACATGCGATAAACCAATAATAGTTTAGCTTTTAAAATATTTTCTCCAGTAAAACAAAATGTTTTAACATCAGTAAAAGCATCGCCTGTCAACCCCCAGGGGTTTTCACGAATATAACTACAGGGAATATTTTGGGAAAATAAAATTTACGATAAATAAAATTATATTTTACTTTTTATTTTATTTATAAGATAATTAAGAGCGCATCGAAAAAGATAAAAGTCCGCCGGAACGTTGGTACACGTCTATGTATAAAGATTATTTACATAAATAAATGGCGAAATTTGTATTAAATTAACATTGAAAATTCGATTAATTTAATAACATTAAATTTTTTACTAGCACTTGCTCGCGACTTTGTTCAGGGGAAGTGACTTGTAAGTAGGTACATATAACGCGATGTCACGCGATTTTAAATACCTATAATTATATATTATTTTTTCTATTAAATTAACCTCTTGTAACTATATAATAATAATATGCAAATAGAAAACTTTAAACCAATGGAACACACCAAATTCATTGATTTATCATTCATTATATTGCCAAAATTGATTACTGCATGTAAGCAAATAATACTTTTTGCGTGCTATTTTATTCTAATATCCTTATGTATGGTTTGTTCAACAGAATATTATGGTCATTGTATTGTATTGTATTATATTGTACCCTCTGACAATCACATAATCATTTAGTATGAAATTAAACACCGTTTAACTGTTTAGGTCATTAACATCATAATGTATCTCATCAACGTATTTACAAAAACCGAAAACAGTATATCACTAATACCATACATAATTAGGACTAACAATTAACCTCTTTAAAGCTCGTTAACGATTTAGTTTGTGATACTTAATGTCTCTTACAAGGCATTTAAGCGAAACTGCAACATTGTTTATATTAGAGGTATATAAGTAAATACTAATAACTTTGCCCTCTTATACTGTCCCACTACTGGGCACAGACCTACTCTACTAATTAAGGGTTAGGCCTTCCGAGACTCGTATCGGCAGTAAGGCCGCGGACACGAACTCAGCGGGAGTGGAGCGACGACGGCGGCGGCGCGTTTCAATGCATAGATTAATGGAGCTGGCCTCAAAAACAGCGTCACGGAGAGCGGTGTACTACCGGTTTAGCAGTACATTGTCTCGCCGCTTTCCGCGCCGCGCCGCCGCCGCTCTGCTCCCGCTGTGTTCCTGACTTCCTGTTCGCAGCCTTAGTAACACTTCGCAACTGAGCTCATCAATACTAATTAAGCTAGTTAAAATTTTATATTTTTCGAATGTACTCTATGCCGAAAGACTTCTACGGAATTCGACGATCCTTTATTAGTTTCGTGGTAGCGGTTACGAATTTCTTGCTATCTGGGGAATGTTCAATAGGCGACATTCGGTACGAATATGGGCCTTTTCTTCACTATTCATAGATATGTATAGATGTACCACAAACTAAGAACTAGAGCCCACGGGTGACTTTTCCACTAGGAATAATGTACAGAGATGCGCGCAACTCATAACGTGACAACTGTGTGGATAAATTTCAAAAATACTTATAACTAGCTCAATCTATAAATAGATAATTTCGTGGAACGCGCAACATGCAGTTCAGCCACATGCTTTGACTTGCATTCCATTGATTGATAGACACGCGTATATTGTGCACAAATTCCAAATAGCAAAGTTTGTAACTGGTGTGGTTGCATGTCGCACAACTATTTGCTAGTAGGTTCCCTTGTCGCTCGTATGAATGTCATATCCCATGGGAATTTACTATCTACCGGAATAAAAGCATCTTTTATTTTCATCTAGATCCTTCGATTATAATTCAAAACTAGACATTTATTATTAGGATTGTCCTGCAGTTGAGTAATCATCTAAGAAAGAAAACGGATCATTTTTGTTTCATAAAAAGTGAACTACTAACTTGGTAGAAGTATTAAGCTTTAGTGCGACTTACAGCGCTATTACTAATCTGGAGTTGCACCTTATCTCGATTTATCCTACAGTTCAATCCTATCTTTAAATAGAGATTTGGGACAAATATAAACATATCGCGAAGCTGTAAGTGGCTCTTAAATAGACTTATTACAAAACAAACCTGTTACCTGGAGTTGTATGCAAAACTAATTATGCGGCGCGCTAATGTCTCCCCGTGCATGACGCGACGCGGTGACGGCGCGGCGCGGCGTCGCGTCTCGTCAGGTCGGGTGGCACGTTAATTAAGAAGCAAAATCACATTTTGTCCTACACTATCATAAAATTACATATTTAAACACCTGGGTTAACTGCAACAGGCCCCTAATATGTAAACAAGAGGAATGAGAATGATGTTTGACGTCACTTATACATGGCAGAAGTTTGATGATAATATATTAATGAATGAGGATATTGTGACTTTGCTGTGTTGGTGCAAATCTGGCGTTGAAACGTCATAAAATATTTGTTAATTCTGCCTAAATACCTGGACTGATTTCGATAGTGGCCCTTAAATGGATCGTGGCTTACATCAAGATACATGGTGTACTAATAAATATCCCTGTATACTTTTAAAAAAATAGTCAAGTACCCAATTGTCAGAAATTTTCCACCTCGGGCCGCAATTTAATTTAATTAACAGAATGTTTCTGTAATACTTAATATATTTCCCTGTTTGGGTCCAGTGGCTAAATAAGTATATACATATGTAGGTAAGGTAACCTCTATAGGTTAGGCAACGTATCGAGAAAACAATCATTTCTTTATTCTTTTTTTTTATACACCCAACAGTCACACACCTAGTCTTGACCCCACACTAGGTATAACCTGTATCGTGGGTATCTAACCATGAGAGACTTTCGGTCTCACACCATTTAGACTTGAAACGAATATCTGTGGGCCACACAAACGTTTATCTCAATGCGGGAATCGAACCCGCGGCCTCTCGCTTCACAACCGGCTACTCGCCCACTGCGCCACGGAAGCTGTCAATTCGCTATGTCGATGTTGTGTTTTCGTACGTCTAGCGTCCTGAAGTCTCGGGTTCGACCCCGGGTCGGGCAAAGTGATGTTGGATTTTTCCGTATCAGCCCGGAGTCTGGAATTTGTGCCCGCCATGGCGATAGGCTCGCCCCCTATCACATCTGGGACGAAACTAAGCTCGGCGAAATGTGGGTGTTCTAGTTCGCTAGTGCGCCTCTACCCCTTCGGGGATACAGGCGTGAGTTATGTTATGTTATGTTATAAATAAATCCTCGTTTGTTTACCTTATATCATTCACAGTCACTGCTTTAAATATCTGGAGCATTAACATAATTAGACCTACTAATCAGTATAATATTTATCCTGCTAATATTAAAAATGTAAACATTGGAATGGATATGAATTATGATGACAGGATGTCTATTAATTAATCATGTCACCGTTTTAGATGAAATTTTGAATGACAGAACATGACTTAGGTATAAGAAACTAGAAGTAAGAGCTAATTTTAGTTCCTAAATATTACCCGGGCATACATTTTTTATGGATTAATATGCCTTATTCAATTCCGCTTCCAACAGGTCAATCTGGAAATCTTTGGGAGAGGCCTATGTCCAGCAGTGGATGTCCTATGGCTGTTTATGATGATGATTCCTTGTACATATTTATTTATATCTATTTATACAGGATTCTCGCATTGATAGAGGAAGCTCATACCCAGCCGTGGGATGGTAACAGGGCTAGTTAGTATTAATTATAGACACATATTTTATATAATGTTTGAAAATAACTTTAGCGTCATTCATCAGTCAATCAATCGTAGCATCTACATAAATTGTAATAGACTCTTAGATGCTGCAATATGTCACCGTAATCCACCCAAAATCGGAATCAATCCATTCGATATATTCGTTAATACACTGGCGGTTAACTTTAGCCCATAGTGTCCCGAATTATTAGTGACGTTATGGGCTAAAGTTAACCGCCAGTGTTTAATTATTAAAGCCTGAAGCTTTCGGCGTTCGTCGAATGTTGCGTCATGATAACTACGAAGAGTGACGGCTTGACGTGCTGGCCGAGCACTGAAGGATTGAAGGTTCATCCCCAACCTGTCCGCACCAACACATGTTAAACGCAATATTACGATCGAAATGCTACCAAAACCCAACGTTGCTTTGTTTTCCTCGACGTTTATGTGGATTCGTGATTGAATAAATAGTTTCCTCATCTGGCAGCCTTATAAGTGTATGCTTTGGAAATCTTATAGGTAAATTCACCAGTACTGTAAATATTATGTTTCAACAAATCTATAATTACAGTTAGATACTGGAATCTAGGTGGCTATTTAAATAAGGAAATAATAAAATACTATTGATTAATGACCTATGTCTGAAGAATTTAAGCGATTCCAGGTTGGAACGGAGTAGTAAAATCATCATTATTGAGTGATAAACCCATATAATATCGCAGTCCCTACACTGAATTGTTTTCGGATGAAGCTTTTCGAGGACGCTCGACGCCAAAGGAATGATAGGCTGTCGATAGGAACAAAATAGGCGCAGTAAACGAAATTAAACAGTACGAATAATCATTAATCACCTCGGATATCGACATAGTTAAGCTGCCCTTTGTAAATAATTATAACTTACCTTTATGTGCGTTGCCGTGTAGTATTCTTTGTATCTCCCCAGCTTCCGAACCACTTTCCGACTCTGAGTAAATAGAGTGGCCAGCGGGTACATGGCCAATTGTTCCATTATTCGCGACTCGTAAAGTTTTTCCTACACCGACACTAGTAGTTCTCACTGGCGGCCGCGGCGGGCCGAGGGTCTCACTAACTTTAACATTTTGCGGATGCTCATTTCTACTAACAATCTTCCGAGAGTTATTTGTCTCATTCACTGCACTTGCACTGACATTTGACGAACGTTGTTCTTCGAAACTGACCCGCTTGTGATTTCGGTCCAATGGCAAAGTGTCGCGCTGGTACACATTTTTTTCTTGAAGCGAAATTGGAGATGTTGTTCTGATATTCATTTTAACCGGTTGTGTATAAACTATTTCGGTTTCAACTGGCGGCCTGTTCTTTATAAATGTGTCAGTGCGCCTTTCTGGAACGCCACGTGCGAACGGTACTGGCGAGTAAATAGGTTGATTCATGTAGCTTCTCAAGTCCTTGCCGCGCGGTAAACTGCAACTTCTCGGCTCCATCGTCATTGAATTTGGCGAACTACAATTCGAAATTGTGTATGATAACTTATACTTGACTGGATTTCTCAAGGAGGATTGTCTGAGGAAATATTCGTCCTCTTTTTGTTTCATCTCCTTTAATTTTTGCCAGTAAAATGCTTCTACCTTTTGTCTCGTCTTTTCTTTGTCCATTTCTTCTGGTTTCTGAACATCTTTGTGTAAACGCGAAATCGAAGGAGTTCGATGACTGCATTCTGGCCTTGGTGATGGAGTGGATTTGTTGCGACTGCTCGTTCTATTAAGAGAATTTCGTTTTTCTTCGGCTTCAATCATATTTTTTCTAACATGTTCGTACGGAGATACGGTTTTTGGCATATTTGGAATTTTATGATTCACCGGCATGGGTGATGTTGGAGCTGAATAATTATATGGCTTCGCAATATTCACTTCATTTAGGGACTTCTTTACGTCGGGTTTAGCTTGATCTTTGTTATTGTCGAAAGATAAGCTTCGAGCTCTTGTTGGTTGTATAGTTCGCACCTCCGCTTCTTTTTTCGGTGATATCAGGAATTTAGTGCTCACTCTCTTAATTTCTGCACCGACAGACGCTGGATTGGCTTGAGCTTGAGACGCTCTATAAATTTCGATTTCATCAAGTGCTGATATTTTGTCTGTTAATTTTTCTAACGAATGGTAATATACATCTGGATATTTTGAGTAATCATAATTATTGTGATCAATCGGTGGATGAACCATTTCGTTATGCGGCTTCGGAGGCACCTGCGGTCGAGCTGCGTAGTTGACGTAGTCCTTTTTTATTATATTTCTGGGTTCTATTACATTCGCTGACGTATTTCTAATTTTAACACTCTCCGAAACCAAGGTGCTGCTTGATGAATGATTACTTGGTATATCGATATTTAACGTTTCGTTATCGTTGTGTCCATTCGAAGTCGTTAAATTCTCATATATTCGTTCGCTATCGTCTCCTTGGGCATACTTATCGGATCTTATCGTGCGCGGATTTTGATATTGATTATTTTTTGACACATCACTGACACCCTTGAAGGTCGATTGTGTATCTTTACTGGTCTTCTCCTTGGATTTGTGTGAGAAAAACAACGGGAATAATCTTCGGAAACTACCATTTTTCTTTTTATTTTCTGACATAATTTATATGGGGTTTCTATTTGCCTGCAAGAAAAGAAAACATTTTTGTACACGCTTTTAATACACATTATTAAACTTCCACAAAATAAAGTTTCGGAACATGGATTTGACGGGTTTTACTTATAAGAGAAGATTTTTGTAACAGTCACAACAAAATTTTGCTTCCAAAAGTTTAATGGAAAACCTCAACTCAGTTAATTAAGCTAAACGTTGTTGCACTAGTTAGTAATGTGGACTATAATTTGTTCGTTATTAGCGTAAACTGAGGTTTATTGAACGTAACATCGGAGTCTGGTTACTGTGGGTACCAAGGTCATGGTATAATGTTCCTACGCAACGGTACGCATGTACCTGTCCGTAATAAATATACCAAGGTTTCATAAATAAAGAATAAAGTTCACCTCTATACATTCTATCTATTACCTGGCATTATTTTTAAATATTTTTCAAGTGAGGTATAAAAATATGTAGTGCATCAAATTAATTATTAATGCTAATAATCGAACTAAGAACTTTGCCAAATACAAATAAATGAACGAAATTTTATTGTGGATTTCAAAACAAATGTCGATAAAAGTTAAGCTACCCGAATCTTGATCCAGAATTTAAATAGGTATGCAGTTATGCATTACAACTTATTTTTATTTTAGGTACATAAATTTAGTAATATAACACCCTAATAATTAAATACCTCTTTTTTATTTACGTAAATTTTAAATTGACATTATTAATACTTTAATATATTGTCTTGGATAAAAAAAAATAATTTATATGTTTTGTTGTTTGTGAAGCAATAATTGGACATGATTTTATGCACAAACACAATTTATGACCTAAAAAAGTGGGACCTGGGATACGAAGTCCAAGCAGGCACAGTCGTGATTAAAAACTAGTAGTAAGTGACTGACATGTCAGTCATAATACATTTTCATAACTACGATCATTTTAAAGATTTTAAAACGACCGTATTTTAATTTATTTATTTAAATTAGCACTACCACATCATACATATTAATCATAAAAGAAAAGAACAAAACTTAAATAATACAATCCATTCCGATATGTATGACAATTATGGCGTACCTAACATTTGCCGTAAATGTGCTCAAAAATAGAAAATTGCGCGTCAAATATACCACAAGACTAGTCGCATGGGAGCAACCAGCCATGCAATGTACTTGCCGCTCTATACAGTTATAAAAGTAAAAATAATCTTATTTTTTTTATTTATATTAATGTCGCATTAAAAACTATTTATTCTATATTTCTGAAATAAAGAATATAATATTTTGATGAAGTTTGAGTTACACACTTTCATACTAGTGGTACAAATCGTAATGTATATAATATTATATGAAATATACGGTGCCAATAACAGCAATGATAAGCTCTGATAATAAAGTGGAATATTTACAAAATTTCTAAGGCGTGTCTGATAAGACATGGTGTGCAACGAAATAAGTGCGTTGTATAATAGCTTCTAGTATATTTAGATTCGTTATAATAATCATATTATTATATCTTGTCTTCATTGAGGCTGATTCATTAGAGAGCAGTCTAATCGTGCTGGACCGAAAAGTTACTTCCAATATCTTCATGTACAGCTAAAGTAAAAACAATAATTTAAATATTACATATCATCGTCATCATCATCATCATCAGCCATAGTACGTCCACTGCTTATATATATATATATGACTATATGACATATATATTACTTATACATTACATATATGACTTAGCAAATTATAGTTCAAAGTTAGAGGCATAAGTCATGAGAAAAACAACCGCTAAAATTGTAAAGTGTCTAGCCATGGTTTTATTATTTCTTAAAATTCCATCCCTAAGGAAATTGGATAGTTTCTATGGAAAGCAATAAGTATTTTATTTCGACCAATTTACTTGAACCTTGGTTATGTGGCACCAAGAAGTTGGTTGCTAAGCGCGGAATCGTGGGTTCGAGGTTCCTTTATACAGAAATGTTGGATTTTATGGGACAGTAACAGTTTTTAATAACCACAATACTAAACTGGGATTGCATTTATAATACTCGGAACCGTCACTCATTATATGCGGATCTACCTATATGTTATTTAGATGATGGCTCGCCCCATCACCTCTGGGATGGAACTAAGCTCGGCGAAATGTGGGTGTTCTAGTCCGCTATTCTGGCTCTGCCTACATCTTCGCGGATACAGTCGTGAGCTTATATTATGTGTATTTGAGATGATTTATATATTTCCTAGCTGACCCGACTACACGTTTTTATGACTTTGTTGTAGTACATTTTAACAAATCGAACGCTAGGTAAATATTTAACAAAAAACTGAATTAAGTCTAAATGGAATTAGGTATACAAAAACATTTTCATTAAATTTAATTAATAATAAAAGCCAGTTGGCTTCAAAAGAAATTTGCTGAAGTAATTACCGTTAAGTATGTAATGATAAAAATTCAGACGCCGGCATCAACGACTTTCAATGAAAATCTAGACAGAATTTCTCGTCGCTATATTTTTTTTCTATTAGGTACTATTAAATAATGAATACTTAGTGTCGATCAAAAGAAATTCTAATGTGGAGTGTTATTTAGAACTCAGCTTCAAATTCATTCATATAAACATCTAAGTAAAAATTTACTTTTCGCTTCGAGAACTCACCGTGGCCTATTAAGCGTAGCGCTGCAATAAGAGTTTTATATTATTTAAGCAGTTTCCCCGGACGAGTCATTGCAATTTCCGGAAATTCCCGGTAACGGGTACAGACAGCTTACTTAGCCTCAGTAAAGTAAGCTGAAGTAAACTAGACCTCATTACCTATTCGACAATGTGTACGTTAAACCGAAATTAATACTAAAAAAGTTAAGTTTCGTGCAATTTTTTGAGCGTCTTATTATATAACATGTAAGTTATAAGTACCTATTTGCACGTTTTTTATTATGGGTCTAAAACTACTGTACACTCGTATAGTAGAACATATATACTTTATATTTTAATTTCATACCTACCTAGGTATAGTATAGTCAAAGTAAAGATTTGATTTTCAAATAAAGTCAGTTAATAAACGTTCGGATTATGCATATCGCATTGCCTATTTAGGTAAATCAAAGTTTAAACGTGTTATAATCGACGTCTACGTTACTTCTTATTTATAGTACGAATGTTTGTAATATTATCACTAGATTAGCCTCAATTGTAAACATTAATTGATAACGGCATTTAATTCAACAACATTAGCCATGTTTTAGTGTATAGGCTCTATGTAAATAATTCGCGAACATAACAAATTGCAATTGACTTACATGTTATATCCATAAAACAAAGGATCGTCACATTTAATTAGAACAACTCAAATGATTAATACTGCATTCAAACGAGCGATTGTTACAACAGAACGAAACTATGAGTCACCGTAAATAAATAACATCTTGAATTTACCGCATTCATGTCATCCTGTGACAGCTTACGAACAACTTAACAACAACTTTATTCATAGTGTATTATTCCGTATTTTCATAATAATTTGGTAACGCATAAAACACTCACTAAAAATTGAAGTTTTAATATACTTCGGTGTTACTTTAAGTACCAACCAAACCGAGCGTGCACGAGTAATACACTACTAAACAACATTACTAACTTATTACAACTTTCAAAACTCCATTAAATTAACTTCGTTGACATCCGAAAGATTGTCAGACACACTGTAAACTCGTTCATTACTCATCTAAAACGTAACTTGACAAGAGAATCGTACGACAAACTGAATGAAATAAACATAATAATATAAAATAACCTTTTACGTACATAATCTGCATGATATGCTACCTCCTAACATATTTTTTGTAAGTCGAAGGCCATAATCTCTATGTCATGTAGAGAGGGCCTTCGTTAAACATAATAGAGTCGGTTTTGCTCTGTTTACGAGTTTATAACCAAACAACAGTTTCTATCAAGTGTACGACGTTTCGTTTTACGCGACTCTACATCATGTCTATTAAACTAGTTTAATGTTTTGTATTGAATTACAAAGTTTTAGAATTAAAAAGAACCTTAAGCTAATCGTTATTTTAGTATAATATTTCTTAACTTTTAGTGTCCAAGATAATAATATCTTGAAACTAGAGTCCTATTCCATTTATAGTGGCACCATCTCGTGATACATGCGGATAACTAATGCAACACCTCGGCGGTTCAGTCATTGCCTACATATAAACCCGTTTCGGCAATACTCTACCGTAGATAAAGAAGAAGTAGTCTACGAATATGGGTTAAATGCCTGCTATATTTTCCTTTTTTGTAGTTTTATAGCACTAATAAGAACTATATGTAGGTACCTAAATAAAAAAACATGAATAAAAAAAGACACATATTACAAACGTTGTGACACCTACCACTATAGCACTCTGTAGTTGCAGCGTTGCAGTTTTCACAGAACATCAAGTTCGAACTTCAAATAAAGGTAAAATACTGGTAATTGGTAAACTCCTTAAAACAACAGCATAGACGTCGTGAGTTTGTGCCTCGAGATCTAAGCTGGTGTTCACGTTTTTCAACTCTACCTTTATGTTCTACTAATAGGGCCTTCTCTACCTTAGTCCTTTTTATAGGTAACTACTTACAAGAAATATATTTTTATGCATCTATGTACAGAATTTTCAGCAGCTGCATGATGGAAATCTCATGACTAATCTGATGATGAGAGCGGACAAGACTAACTGACTCTACGAAGCCCGAAAGAGCTAAATATATCAATTTGAAAACATAATGGATCTAACTTTAAAAAACAGTTTAGCTGAGCAAATGCCTAAGAATGGTCTGTCACATTTTTCCTTACGTCACATTCTTTGACAATAAAAGGGACAAACTATTCTTTACCATTTGCTCAGCTAAACTGTTTTATAAGTAAGGCCTTATACGCTTAAATACAAAACCTTGGGCGATTAGACTAGACCAAACCTGATGGATGATGGACTCGGTTCCCTCTATAATGTTCCACGTCGTAACTTTTAAGCAAAAAACAATCGAGGAAGACAAACTATAAAGCATGATGCTGATTGAATAATCTTTCTACCTTCCCTTATCCCACCTTAATATGGGGTCGGCGGAACACACTATTTCAAGCATGTTGCATAAAGGATTTAGCTTAGTTTTACGACCGGCTGCCTGCCTGACTTCAACTCCTTCTGAGGAATCCAGTTTTGGGCAAATTAAATTAAAAAATCTGATTTCTCGACTTAGTAATCGAACCCAGGACTCCCCAGTCCACAGCCCATACATATCCTGGTACCAGATCAAAGAGGCGACTATGCCGATTAAATAATATAGGTGTCAAATTACATTACTACGTTTCCACTGGAACCTGCAAAGCAGTTGAGATTTGTGAAAATAGGAGTGGCTCGGTGGGATCTAAAATTGACACCTATGTCGGGATGGTTATGGAATGTCCCATGATCCCATCTATCAAAGATACCCGTACTGTAGAATTCCTAAAACAGTCCATAGCGTTGCATACTTGAGATCGATACTAAGCGACGGTTACGGGTGAAAGGTGAAACAGGTGAGCTTTATAAAGTATAGAACAATGTCTGATGAGACTGAATGAGGCAAAAGGGTGCGGAGCAATGCCTATCCCGTTGGGAAAAAGCGTCCTGTGTAGGTAGCCACATCTAGGTTAAAACATCTCAAATGATAGGGACAGAATAATACTTATTTAATACGTATGTAGCTACCCCCTATTTTGTTTTCACGGGGAATAGCGTCTTACCGCTTCTGCCACGCTTTGGTGGGGGGGAGCGTGAAGGTTATATCGGCTTCGCCGATCTTACGACCCAACGTTAAGCCCCCCGGGAGAGATGGGAGACAGCTTGTCCAGCTTTCCCCTCCCTTTCCCAATCCCTATTTCCCTCCTTTTATATTAGCAACGCATCTTTAATTCATTTAGTGTCTTGGGCGTCTATGGGTGGTGGACATCACTTACTATAAGGTAAAATAAGCAAAATCCTTCTATATCGTTGGTATCAAGAACTACGAAGGACTTAATATTATTATGGTCTCCAACACCCAGTGGATTGCCTGGCCTTTTTGGGCCAAGCAAGCCTAAACACAATTCGGCCCACACCCAGACATGGAACAAATACATGTGGATCACACAAACATTTGTTCCGGTGCGGGATTCGAATCAGCAGCCTCTTATTTCACAACCGGCTACTCGCACTTTGTACCTTAAAGACTATTAAAATAACAACAATGAGATGGGTGATGCTCATGATCAGCCTTGGTCAGGTAATGAATATCTGCTCTAAGGATCTTATTATTAGTTCTCCGTGAAATGAAACATCTTTGACAGTCTAAAATGACAGACAAATAATAGTGTTGCAAAGTTTTTAGATTTTTCCAGATCTATTTATTTTCGTATAAATGAAAATGATTTAACTTGAATTTTGTTTATAACATTTTGCGGATTTTGTTATGGTTGTTAAAGCCAATTTTTCTCAAAACTAAAAATGTTTTTGGAAAGATTTTTGAATTAATTAAAATAAGTCTTGTCCGCATTTTTTTGGAATTCATAATAAAGTTTAGGACCACAGTCACTATCATTATTAATAAATAGTTATGATTAATTAAGATTTAGTCAAACAAATATCATTATTTTTGTTTATTGGTATACTTTTTGGATTTATCTGTACCATTTGACAATTTTTTTAAATTTGTATCTGGCAACTCAGACACCTGCTTGCTTACTGATACATCTACGTGTTTCGTATTTATTTGCTCTACAAAGTATAAAAGTAAACTTTCGTTTGTGTTGTAATAAATAAATCGTACTACGTGTCCTATGTCCAGTGGCCTGGCTAACCTTCAAGTAACGTGACAAATTGTGTCTAAAGTATTAGGGCAAAGTTATTACAGAAAACTTATTAATTTCATTATAAAAATGTTGAAGTTACGGAGCGAGTTTCGTTTTATATCTTATGCGTTATCTATATTTGTATGTTATTTTATATTTGCTATGCTACAAGAAAAAATAACACGGGGGAAATATGGCCAAAATGACAAGTTTACATGTGCACTAAGTTTAGTTCTGATGCAGTGTTTCGTTAATTACATATTCGCGCAGATACTTATGGTATGTATTTTTTTAAAAACATGCTGTTACATATAGTTTTTATATATGAGCTGTATCAACCTGATTAATGAAGCCTTATTTAAGACCTGTCTTAGCGAGCAACAGCATCCTTTAGGATAGAATTTTAATGCCACTGGCCTAGTGTGTTAAATTTTTTTATAACTAAGTTAAGAGAACCTATATAAAGTTTTCCTTCACCATTATATCACACACATAACATAAGCTCATGCCTGTATCCCCGGACACATTTGGCCAAGCTTAGTTCCGTCCCAGATGTGATAGGGGGCGAGCCTATAGCTATATCGGGCACAAATTCCAGATTCTGGGCTGATATATAAAAATTTAATATCACTTTGTCCGACCTGGGGATCAAACCTGAGACCTCAGGACAGTAATCATACCGAAATACAACCATGTCACCAAGGCAGTCACCATTATATCAAGCATAATATAACCTCACACCTGTATCCCCAAAGCGGTAGGCAGAGGCGGACACTAGAGCACTAGAACACCACATTTCACCAGTAACATCATCACCAACAATCAATAGTTACACATTTATAATTAGGTAATCCATACGGCTCTTACGTCTAAATTGAGTTCTACTTTTTTGTTTGCCCTTATAATGTATTTATTCCAGAGTGTGATTTTAAATAAATAAGATTTGAAACAAGTAATTTAATCAAACCATTTATCATTTTAGTTGTCATGGAAACATGAAGTGGACAAAACAAGAGGCATTTACTACTTTTGTTCTGCACTTACATATTTTTTGGCCATGGTGTGTTCTGTTATGGCATTGCAGTGGGTGAACTACCCAACACAGGTATACAGAAGTTTTGTACACTGGCATAGTTTAAATATGTATTATACAGACTTGATGTAGCTACAATTGATGAATTAAAAATAGTAAAATTTATTAAATAATTGCTGTTGCTTTTAACATAACATAAGCTCATGCTTATATCCCAGAAGGGGTAGGCAGAGACGCACTAGTGAACTAGAACACCCACATTTTGCTGTATTTAGTTCCATCCCAGATGTGGTAGGGGTACTTCTATGGGATTATATCCAGTGTACCTAGATGTGTAGTATGCATATAAGAATATTATCATAGGGCTTGAGGAATGCAACTAATCTCCACATCCATACATCTTCATTCAGTGCCATAAAAAAGGAAAATACATGCAAAATAAATAATTATGATAATTCATAGCAAGTTTCAATTATTATGTTAATTCCATTAATTTCAGGTTGTTGGGAAAGCAGCCAAACCCATACCGGTGATGGTGCTCGGTGTCCTCATTGGACGTAAATCTTATCCCCTCAAGAAATATTTATTCATATTTGTAATTGTCACTGGTATAGTACTGTTCATGTATAAAGACCAGGTCGCAAAGGCTGCAGATGATTCCCAGGGCTTCGGTATTGGGGAGCTTCTTCTACTTCTATCACTCACAATGGACGGATTGACCGGTGCAGTGCAGGTAAAATATTTTTATAAAACCTTTATAAATAAATTACTTAGCATTATCTTAAATAGTTGCTGTAATTATTATTACGTACCATGATAACACAATAGGACAAAAAGTGATTGTCATTCAATTTCAGATATTGTGTAATTAATGTTGTGCAATAGTATAAGTAAAGTTGTGTTTCTACCTTTAATGTTATCCAATATAGATATCAGTGGCGTAACTAAAGGGTGTCATGTTGGGAAAATGCCACAGGCTCACGACCATAGGAGGCCCCAGAGATGGTCAGAAGGAGGCCTCGGACCGAAAAAGCTGTAACCTTATAGGGTGCCGCAACTGAAAAGACCTCCATCTAATGAATTTGCCACGGGCCCTTAACACGATAGCTACGCCACTGATAGATATGTATCAACGTGCACAGGCATTTGAATTAGAATAGGAAAAACTTTGCATAATTATCTTCTTCAGTTCTTGCTTCAATATACCTGTTATTATTGTTACCATATCTTTCAAGGTAGACAATATCTCTTTATCTTTATCGACTGCACGCCACTGTTGATATTAACATATTATGTACATAATTGAAAAAAAAAAAACTAAAACCATTTAATTAAAGCTGTGTTTATCATTATAGGAAAGGATAAAGAGTGAATCTTCACCTACAGCTTACTCCATGATGTTGAATACGAATTGGTGGTAAGTACTTACAGAAGAACTAAACTGTTTTAAACTAATTTAATTTTAGAGCTTAAAGCGTTCACAAGAGACTACATACAAAGTGGTTTTTATCATCATGTACATTCAAAATGTCAACCACAATGATATTGAACTGCAAATTTTGTAATGACTATTAAATGAATCTTAATCAAGGTTATGGAATTGTTTATTTCCTTTAATCTTATGTTAGCTGGCGTATGTATATCTGAGAAGTAATTTTTAAATATTTTTTCACGTTTTGCTTTCTAAATCCGATGACTGGAATGTGGTTATCAACATTATTAGCTTAATTTTATTACATACACACATAACATAAGCTCACGCCTGTATCCCCGAAGGGGTAAGCAGAGGCGGACTAGCGAACTAGAACACCCACATTTCGCCGAGCTTAGTTCCGTCCCAGATGTGATAGGGGGCGAGCCTATCGCCATATCGGGCACAAATTCCAGACTCCGGGCTAATATGGAAAAATCCAATATCACTTTTCCTGACCCGGGGATTGAACCCGACACCTCAGAACCGTAGTCGTACCGAAATACCACCACGCCACCGAGGCAGTCAGTAATTTTATTAGTCAAAAGAAAACCTTGACTGACTGTCAGACTAAGGTATGGGGCTATTAACATTCTATAGTCGGAATGGTCAAACGCTATTCAACTTTAACGGCTTCTTAAATTGTTTTTCACCATACAATTTTGACAGATAAAGCGACCTTAAGTGTATGAACATGCGGCGGTATATAATAAAATAAAAGCACATTTAATTTCAAAGATTTTCTTTCACAATCAAACAAAAAGATTATATAAATTAGTTTGTTTATTATTTGTTTCTTGCTTTATGCGATTGAGATTTTTATTATTATTGTTTTTCTTAAATGTCATAATAGCGAATTGCGATATCTATAATAATTAATGTTTATTTTCATGTCCTGTGTCAATTAGTTTTGCTTTATATATTTAATTGCATTCGTATAATTTTTATTGTTTTTTTTTTATTTATAAAACAACAGCTGGGTCACCTGATGATAGGTGATTTCTATCGTCCATATTTATTTACCTTCTTCAATGCGCATTTTAACGTTACCTACATTGTTCGTATTTCAGGGGCACGGTTATTTCTGCCATTGGAGTGCTGTTGAGCGGCGAGCTGTTCAAATTCGTAAGCTTTGTGTCGTTGTATCCTGAGATTATTATCCACCTCATCTCTTTTGCCCTTACGGGTGCGTTGGGACAGCTGTTTATATTCTTTATGGTGAGTTTATTTTTAATAGCAGAAATTAAATAAATAAATACACCCAAACAGTCACACACCTAGTCCTGATCCCACACTAGATATAACCTGTATCGTGGGTATCAGAGACTATGAGAGACTTTTGGTCTCACAACACCCAGACTTGAAACAAATATCTGTGGGCCACACAAACATTTGTCTCAATGCGGGAATCGAACCCGCAGCCTCTCGCTTTACAGCCGGCTACTCGCCCGCTGCGCCACGGAGGCTGCCAAGCGAATGGTTAAAATTCAAATTCAAATAATTTATTCTGCAATAGTATATTTCATATCACTTTTACATGTCAGTTATATATTTAAAAAAATAAAAATAGCGTCGGCATTTCGAGGCTATCCCTGAGAAGCAATGTTATCTCTACCTCCAATTAACAATCATACCTAATCAATCATGCTTGTATTGCTAATCTTAAATGAAAGGAATAAGAATTAGGAAGAGAATAGGATTCAGGAACTCTCATCATACGAAGCTACTTGGTTCTGCTTCTGGCATTGCCGGTGTCTATGGGTAAAATATTTGGGCCACCTGTTTGTCTGCCCTTGTAAGCCAATCAAACGATTTCCTATATATATATAATTCGTTTTTATAATTTATTTTTTCCGTTATCAAAAGCGACAAGCCCTTTTTGATTATGTGCTTTGACAGCTGTTTAGTTAATTATGACATTGATCAGCGTGTTTTTATAGCAGAGATTGGCAAACGAGCATGTGGGTCACCTAATGGTAAGTGATCTCCGCCGCCTTTAGACTCTCACGACACAAGAATCATGGGGACGTTGTCAACCTAAAAGGAGCAAAATAGGGATTGTGAAAGGTAGGGGGAATTGGGCTACCGGAAATCTCACTCGTCGAATGAAACGCGACAGCGAGCTGCCACTTAAACGGCCGGTTTCAATATACAATCTCAGTTCGATGTGCAGATAGATTACAGAAATTAGCCAATATGAACACAGTTTAAACATGACTCCGTCTAATGGCGTGATTTGATTGGTTCATAATCGCGATCTATCTGCACTCTAAACTGAGATCGTTTATTGAAACCGGCCGTTAGTCAGTTTTTTGTTAGACAGTTTATCACTCTGGTCTAGCCGGCCCATTCGTACTCTGTTGTAGACTTAACTGTCTACAACATGGCTGCACCACTAAAGCGTTCTAACTAGACGTAAATTAAGGCAGAATTACCATCCAAATTACAGGTGTCGGAGTTTGGGCCACTGCCATGCTCCATTGTGACGACAACAAGAAAGTTTTTCACTGTTCTCGCTTCGGTGATATTTTTCGGCAACGTATTAGCTGGCAGGCAATGGATCGGCGCCATTTTGGTGTTTACTGGTAAGTCTTGACAGAGTTCGCATACTTATGGTACAAAATGTCACAAACCTTGGGTTAATCAGTCTGAGTGTATATTTATTATTATTTATCTATTATATATTTTAAACAAAATCGCATACTAGTCTAGAGGCAAAATATATGAGTTGTGGATTAGGAGGTCCTGGGTTCGATTCCTAGGTCGGACAAAGCGATTCATCTAATTTGATTTGCCGAGACGGAACCTGCAACCGGGGGTTAAGGTCGGGTTGGCAGCCGGTCGTAAAAATCTAAGGAAAATCCTTTCTGCAATATCTTGGACAAAGTGTGTTCTTCTTCTTTTAAAAAATAAGGGCTTCCACGAATTTGCGATGATTCAGCCAATGTCAAGGTAAATAGAGCAATTATGTTTTCACAATGACCATGAGACCTAAATATAGATTATCTCAAGGTCCTGCTGGGATTATGGATATAATTCCTTCCAGTGTGATGCCCCCAGATAACGTTCACTCGGCGTATCGATCAAACAAAGCCAGCCAACGCACCAAAGATCACCGGTTAAAAAGTTTGCACATTATACTGTCCATCTTCACTGCAGTTTGATGCATTAAAGCACATCACTTAAAACAACAAACACAGCTCTAGATAATAATATGAAATAAGTTTAACAAGCGACGCCCACCCTGTCAAACTTCCCGCCAAAATCCCGAGAAAGTGTGTTGCGCCAACCTCACATTACAGTGAAATAAGGACAGGTAGCAAGAAAAAAAATTAAAATCAAGGTTACTACCCTTACTACTGACTCGTATGTACTAACTACAATATTTTTTTTGTTTTAGGGTTATTCCTGGACATCCTCTATAGCAAAGGTAAAGCTCAACAACCAAAGAGAGTGGCAGAAAAATAATAAAATAAGGGTTTTAGACAAAAAATTGTAAATGTATTTAATTAGAACTATTTATTTACGAACAGTCGCAGTACCAAAAATACCATGACATTTAGACTATTATTTTGAATGACAATCTTAACATAAAATGCGCATATTAATTTTTACTACCAAAATGTTGTCATTGTAACTCACAATATGAATGAAATAATTGATTTGAGTTTCTAAGCATTGATACTCGCACTATACATTCGTCCAACAGTCCAACTGGCCAACAATCGAACTGTATGCCCAACAATCGAAATGCATGCCCAACAATCGAATGTTCGTCGATACCTCCATATGTGAAGAAATAGTTCATAAATGATTGATGATGTTACAGTATCTTAGAACGACTTCCAAAAAGGACGAGGTCCTCAATTCGTCTGTATTTTTATGTATGTTACGCGATATCTCAAAAATATGGACCGAATTTCAAATTTTTTTTGTGTTCGATAGAGCTTATTTCAAGGGTGGTCCCATATAAATAGGGTCACGATCGGATTTGAAGTCAGTCTGTTAAGTTTTTATACTTGTTATTATGATCAATCTTATTGTCGTAGTGTTGGACTGTAGGATGGACGTAAATGCCGCTAATAATGGTTATAGCACATTTTTGTTAACATCGTTAAGTTATAATAATAATAATATTTATATTTTTAAATGTATTTTTATATTATATTTATAAATGTAAAATAGGTAAATTTAAAATAAATGAGATATTAATAATTAATACACCCAACAGTCACACATAGTTCTGACCCCACACTAAGATCGAGTCTTGTGTCGTGGGTATCAGGAACTACGAGAGACTTTCGGTCTCTCAACACCCAGAACCGAAACAAATATCTATTATAACTGCTATTTTACAGATAATGGGCCAGTAAGATATAACGTGTTGTATTGGAAACGGTTCGTTTCGAGGATGAACGTTTATTGTTATTGCTGTTATTTTTATTATGACTGCCCCAGTGGCGTAGTACTATCGTGTGCACGGTACGACTGACATCCCGAGGTCTCGGGTTCGACCGGCAGTGATATGGGTTATTTATTCAATATCAGCCCGATATGACAATGGCCTCGCCCTCTATCACGTCTGGGACGGAAATAAACTTGAAAAAAGAAGTAAAATCCATATCCATTTGAGAGCATTGTTTTGTTATAAGCTCGCGCCTGTATTCCCGAAGGGGTAGACAGAGGCGTACTAGCGATCTAGTACATCCACATTTCGCCGAGCTCAGTTCCGTCCTAGATGTGATATGCGCGAGCCTATCGCCATATAGGGCACAGATTCCCGACTACAGGCTGATATGGAAAAATCCAATATCACTACCCGGCCCGGGGATCGAACCCGAGACCTCAGAACGGTAGTCGTACCACGCCACCGAGGCAGTCCTAAAGTTTTTTGTTATGACGATATTTTTTCGTGGTACTTGCGACTTGTTATATTATTGTTTCGACATGTATTCAGTTGAGACAGTCTTGTGATATGTTCATACCATTTGGGAATTAAAATATCATCTTAATATAATGAATTATGATTATTGTACAAACTTAGACTATACTACTTAAAACTGCAAGTTAGTTGTAGGTATATTGACATATTGTTTTTTAACGCATACATTTTGTACACAGTACAGGTGAGCGATTATGAATGATTCTATAATCGAAACATAATGGGCCTTACTTAAAACAGCATTTTTAGCTGAGCAAATGGTTCAGAATAACCTGTCACTGTTTTCCTTGCGTTACATTGTTTAAAAATGAAAGGGACAACCTATGGTATAAAGATAAGCAGCGCTCAAATATTTTTATAAGTTAGGGGCAATATCTCGATTACTAATCTTAATAATCGATTATCGCATTAGTATCTAACGAATTAACTTTCGCAATTGAATAATGGTAATATTATTCACTAAAGTCTCTTCTACCTTACATCCTTGCGAGTTTTCAATAATCACAAGTTTAAAAACTTAACTGACCGACTTCCAATTTACCGATCGTGACGAAATTTATATGGGAAATAAGCTCTATCGAACACGAAAAGAATTTTGAAAATCGGTCCACATTTGGCGGAGATATCGAGTAACATACATAAAAAAATACAGACGAATTGAGGACCTCCTCCTTTTGTGGAAGTCGGTCTAAAAAAGTATTATTGTGCGTCAGACTCACTCACCATGATATGAAGGATTAATTAGTAGTTACTAACGATTATAATCGATTATATATCGTAACATTTTTAGAATCGAGTTATTCCTTTAGAGCTACTTGCAGCGATATTACTAATCTAGAATTACACCATATCTCGATTTATCCTATAGCTCACTCCTATCTTTAAATCAAGATTTGTGATAATTAGAGATTTATCGCAGAGCTGCAAGTGGCCCTTAGTGTATCTCATAATCGCGAACCGCTGTGATGACAAAAATAACTAAATATTGTAACTGGAATATTTGAGGCCTAAGAGTATACTTTATACTCAAATGCATCAATATAATATACCCTAGATGCACAGTTCTTTGCAAATATCCTCCTAAAAAGTGGTCTCAGGAACAAAACAAAGAAAAAGATCACAAGTTCTACTTCACTCAACACAAATATAACCCTATGCACGTGTTATAAAGTAGCTTTTTAATTGACATGAGTAAGCGTTCTTAAATTTGAATTTAGAAATTTAGAATTCTATCGGCGTCCGACTGTAGGCAAAAGAAGTGCTTAAGCACTCCTTTGCTGTCCCATTTTCCGAGCGTCAACTGTGCATCTAGGTAAATAATATATCGATGCTCAAATGCGCTACAGAAACCCTAGTACCGCTTTCATAGATTTTTAATTGTTTTATACCATTCACGCAAGTCGCTCACAATCTTGCGGCGCATTACAGTGTAAATGAATCCTAATTACTTTGTGTGCTTGTCTAGTAAATTATATTATTGGAGACGTGTGCAATAACCCTAAGTTATTTGTATGAAAGGATAGTCGGAAAAATTTCAAATTTTAATTCGGTTATTCCCAAGGACTAAAGAAATAATAAGAGGACTCGGCGTAACTATGAAAGATACGTTTATACTATGAAGTCGATTCCGCCATTTTAGTTTCGCGATCTATTTACATGTAAGTTGTTACCGTGTCATAAGAATTAAACAACGTATAAATACTTATTGATTTTATTATAAATACGGTGTTTTATTTACAATAATACTAATTTCGGAATATGAAGAAGATGCCTAACTGTTATATTAATGGGATCTTTCTTTCGCAAAGTGGCCATTTTTGTTTCGTTCCATACATAAGGAATGCTTCATGTTTTCGTAGTTATGCCCTGTTCTCTATCTTCTTTTATCTAAGGTTATTCCGACAACCGTGTAAAGCACCCTTATGTTGCCGAGATACATACATCATAACATAACATAAGCTCACACCTGAATCCCGAAGGGATAGGCAGAGGCGTACTAGCGAACTAGAACACCCACATTTCGTCGAGCTTAGTTCCGTCCCATATGTGATAGAGGGCGAGCCTATCGCCATATCGGGCCCAAATTCCAGACTCCGGGCTGATATGGAAAAATCCAATATCACTTTGCCCGACCCGGGGATCGAACCCGAGACCTCAGAACCGTAGTCGTACCGAAATACCACCACGCCAGTCATACATACATCAATATAAAAGTATTGTTCGTTTAGGCGTCGCTTAAAAAACAGGGTATTTTTAAATTAAATATCATCAGCCATAGGACGTCCACTGTGTGATATTTCCAAATTAAATATATTAATTTTGAAATATCATACATTGATTTTGTATTAAATTTTGACGCCCTATTTGATTGTATTGATCAAGAGATCAAGTACATCTTGCTACGTTCTTAATATATTATTTAAGTAAACATCTTGTACTTTATAACTGTATAATATATTTATAGAATAATTATTTATTTAGTTTTAATTACATTAAAAAACCCAAGTAACTGACGTAATATGTCAAAATGCATGAAAGCCATTCAGTTGAAGTGTCACAAGAGCAATAATATCGGGACACGTCTTCGTACTATTTTTTTTATCAATAAGCATAGGGATTTTAAAATCGGAATTCGACCTGTAAATTGTCGCAATTGGCATAGGAATGACTTTGTATCATCAATATATTATACCCTATGCACAGTTCTTTGCAAATATCGTCCTAAAAAGTGGTCTCAGGAATAAAACAAAGAAAAAGATCACAAGTTCTAATTAAATCAAACACAAATATAACCCTATGCACGTGTTATAAAGTAGCATTTTAAACGAAATGATCAAGCGTTCTTAAATCTGAATTTTCAAATTTAGAATTCTATCGGCGTCCAACTGTAGGGAAAACGTGTGCTTAAGCACTTCTTCGCTGTCCCATTTTCCGAGCGTCAACTGTGCATCTAGGTAAATAATATATCGATGCTTTGTATGCTAAAAATAATTACCCCATAGATGTTTTGCAAATGTACTGTAGCTACCAATGAGCCAGGAACAAATTTGTCGTCCCAAATTTAGTTTTCCATTAATCAAAACTATTACCCTTACAAAATTTTAAACTTTACCGCTAGATTGCTAGCCATCCTCTCATTAAGTATAGTTATTATTGATACTAATATACTTACTTCCGTCTCAGATGTGATAGGGGGCGAGCCTATCGCCTTATCACACAAATTCCAGACTCCGAGCTGATAATCCAATATCACTTTGCCCGACCCGGGAATCGAACCTGAGATCTCAGGACGGTAGTTATACCGAAATACAACCACGCCACCGGGGCAGTCATTTTTTTACAATTATTAACCTCACCCTCCCCTTGTCAACATAACTAAACAAAGCCCTTATAATTCTTACATAAACATTTACGTATTTTTCAATGTGTTCTGATTTGTTTATTAAAAGGAAATCCGATAAAAAAAAATAGTGCTGAGTATCACCATCCAGACTGCCCACCACTCATGTCATCAAAAATAAGCAAAGACCCCTCACCCTCCCCCTCGTAGTACTTACGAAATGCTTGAATGTTTTAAAAAATTAAAATGTTTTAAAAATAATTATACCGGGTGTTTCATAAAGTTGGTACCAATAACTATTCCACACTCGGGGAGATCGATTTAAAGCGTAATGGTAAACCTAAAAAATAAAACTATTGTCTTTTTGACTAGTTATTTATTATACGGGAATATTAAAATCGGATTGTGCCCTGTAAATCGTCGCAATTAGCAGGCTTTGTGTATACTAAAACTAATTACCCCATATGTAGTTTGCAAATGTAAAAAAAATAACAAGAAAAAATTGTTTTCGTCGCAAATTCAAGTTTCCGATAGGTACTCAGGAACTATGAGCCTTACGAAATGTTAAACTTTACCGTTAGATTGCAACCACGCCCTCTTTAAATGTAGCTATTATTGATACCAACTTTATGAAACACCATGTACATTCTAAATCTATATATTTAAAAAATACCAAGACATAAACAATGGTCAAGATAATTAAAACATTCCCCTCTATGGCTGAGATCTATAGAGAGAACTTCGACTAAGTCAAAGTAGCGAACTCAGTGAGGATTTGGTATCTATTGTTAAATCGAAATTTGACTTAGGGCGACTTGCACCACTACTACTAACCAACGGTTAGTCCTAACCTATAAGTTAAATTGAAATAGAAATATGTGAAGGACATGTAATTCATTACATATAATGTACTACATCTAATTACAGATAATATATGGTGACATTAAATTATTTACATGTAACGAATTACATGTCCTTCATATATTTCTATTTCAATTTAACTTGAAGTTAGGACTAACCGTAGGTTAGTAATAGTGGTGCAAGTCGCCCTTAGTCAGAGTAATTTTTCACAAGAAAAACAGACTGGCAGACAGACTAAGCAAAGATTTTCTTGTAAAAAATTACTCGGACTAAGTCAAAATTCTCACTGATTCTCACTTTTATACAGGATAAAGGGTAGGTATTGGTTTACATTTCTGGAATAAGGATTGTGAATAGACTTAAGTCCTTATATCGTATGTCGGGAACTATGGGAGACTTGGTCTTGTACAACACATGAACGATGAAATCGTATTTATATCTGATTCCATACTGTATTTTTACGTAATAGTATTTAAATAAAATATATTTATACCCACTATAGAATTTTTTTTTGGGTAGACAACATTATACTGCAGTGTGTATTAAAAATATGAAGATAGCGCGTATGTAGCGAACGCGCATACATAAAACAAAACTATACATAATATAGGATTGCTATTGTATATTTTAGTTGTTAGTGAGTCACATCCTTGGTCTAGTGGCAGCATATATGGTCTGTGGACCGGGAGGTCCTGGGTTTGATTTCTAGGTCTGGCAAAGCGATTTTTCTAATTTGATTGCCCTGGGACTGGATCCCTCAGAGTTGACGTTAGGCAGGCAGCCGGACGTAAAAACTAAGCCAAATCATTTCTGCAATATGTTTGAGGTTTGTTACGCCGACCCCACATCAAGGTGGGACAAGAGTAGGTAGAAAGAAAAATTGGGGGGTTTTGTGGAAATTAAGGGTAGATTGTAGGCAACCTGTTTACTAAGCATTGTAAGACCTAAATTTAATGGCTCCAGTTCGCCTGTCTTGTCCTAAGCCCCTCGATTTGCTTCCTCCCTCTTCGGATTCGGAGTGTGAAGAAGCATAAATAGGCTGGCAGGATTTTTGAGACCACTGATAAACCCATAGTTTCTCAGTGGACGCTAGTTTATTTAGGGATGCATTATGCTTACCATCAGGTGCACTGTAGTCATTTGCCTTGCACAGATAAAAAAGAGGACGAGTGTATTGCAATGCCAGTGATTTGTTATTAAAATGACGTGTGGTGTTGCTACAGTTCATGGGTAGTCATGTCGCTTATCCATCAATCCAGTGGCCTGCTCATCTCTGCATATTTTAGTTACAACAAAAAGGCATAAATAAAACAAGTGGTTTTCACAACATTTATTAACTTTAAAATCGTAAAACATTCAGATATAAATGGACATTAAAAAGAGTAAATTTTCATTAAATAGAATAAAAACAATATAAAAAAGATGGGTAGGGAAAACATCATTTTTCAAGAGAGGCATAAACAATACCTACCAATTGGTATAAGATATCGTAAATAGTAATGTATAAATAACTATAAATACCTACATAATATATTAGTGGAATATAAAAAACACTCCTAGCCTAAAGAACGGAGTGAATCCGGTACGATCGTCTGATCGGATGGTAGGAAGAGAAATTGGACATTCACGACAGAAATCCAAATTAGTATAAGAGCTTGAATTGAAATAAATTGGTACTTTATTATGCTAGTTATGTAATATATGAGTAAACTGTAACACTACTTTCTAAATATCATTGGTAATACTACAGCAGCAAGTGTCCAAGGTTCGAGACCAACCCCAAAAAGGAGCACACATCTCTGACTTTTCTATGTCAAGTGGGCTGTCTTTGCGAATGATCACTTACTGTACCGGTGAAGGAAAACATCGCAAGGAAACCTGCACACCCTAGAATTTCTTCACAAGAATTTCGAAAGTATGTGAAGTCAATCATCCGCATTAGCACGGGCCTCCTCTACCTCCCTCATTAGAGGAGGCCCGTACCCACCAGTAGGACAGTAATATTACAGGGCTAATATTATCATATTATTATTAACACTAGAACATCTGATTTAAATATTAAGCTTTTTTGGAAATAGGCCTGATGCTTTAAGTCTGTTGCAGCAGTCAAATATTTTCGTTAATCTGGCTTAGTTAGCGGCTGTAAGTAATCTGGATCAATTATACAATACACAACGCTAATTTAGTTTTCCACAGTTGGTATATTTTCGTTAGCGTCCAGTAATGGAATACCGCTGCTACAGTATACAGTAGGTACCAACTGTGGAACTTCATGGAAGCGGTATATATCTAAGAAGCTGTTGTTTTAGGTTACATCTTATTTCTATATATACTTAATTATTCTATACATTATTGAATAATGTCAAAAATCCTTTGAAGCTTTTACTAGATGTATAATAAAGGAAAAAATCTATGTATGACACATAAAAATTGGCTATTAAATTATTTATTCTGTTCTTTAACTATGCAATTACTAATGAATTTTTAAATTTTATACCTACTACTTATTCAATAACACCAAGAATTTAAAATACATCAATTTAATAATAAACATTTAATTGTCTACAATGGCCATTACCGTCTCGTCCAGTTTCATAGAAAGGTTGCTGACAACCATGGCGTGTACACACCAACCGAACGAATGTTCCCGAATCTACGCCTGTTGCGGTCATACAAACAAACTTTCGCTGTTGTGTGAATGCAACAGGCATAGATTCGCGGTCGTTCGTTCGGTTGGTGCGTAAGCGGCATATAACATTTTCAATTTAGAACCTAAACCACTCATTAGCTCAATGTGTCAATTTTCGAAATTTCCCATCTATCATAAATATTATATACGTACATATATTAAATAAATATTTTTAATTCCATGCATAATGACTAGTAAGGACTATATGATATGATACCTGATATGCCTAAAGATGGTAGATTCATATTTAGGTGGGGTACTATTATTCTTAACTAGTGTCTATTCTACAAAGCTCCGATTCAATCGAATTAACAATGCGAACGCGCATGACGGACGCAGAAACATTTTATGTAAATAGGTAACTATACTTCATTCTAAAAGCAGGCCACATCGTACCACATCCCAGATACCGCCTATATTTAAAACTGTACCGTGACTTTTGTGTCTATCCTGAAGTTTTGTTAGTAAATTAGAACTAAAAAGTTTCAGAACTATTCATTTTATGAAAGCTATAATTTTCTTAATGATTTTTGCCATGCGGTACGCTACAGCCCGTCTGAATGCGCCTTTAACAAAGCGTTAGTTTAATTGAATAAATTTACACTTACTAGCATATTTCTGACTTTGTCATTTAAATACAATCTTTTGATATAAAAATATCTTGTTTAATTTTTATAGATGCCTACGAAAATATTTTTTAAAGATTCGTCTAATTTCTACGAAGTGTAGGTACTGTTGTGTTCCTAAAATTCATTTTTAAGGTTTACGTACACGATGTATAAAGCGAAAGATTTTTTAAGTGTTCATTAAATCCTTAATATAAGATAATTATAATACAATTAAATGATAACTAATTCATATTATAAAACACTGTGTTATTCATAAATCATCATATTCTAAAGATAACATAATTTTATACCAGCAATACACGATTGTCCAACAGTCCAACAGCTTTCTTTCTACCTGCTCTAATCCGAGAATCTAACTAATCTATCTATTTATCCAAATCTCAGAATGGATTTGGCTTCGTTTTACGACCGGCAGCCTGCCTGACGTCAACCCCTCTGAGGGAACTTCAACAGAACAGCACGACCCCAATATGACTTCAAACTGTCTCCACTCACGATCTATCAAGTTTATCTACGATCCGTCTACTCGTAAAGGGTTTAGCGTATGGTTGGATTATTGGACGACCGTGTGGTGTTGGTATTACGCGTGTTTCTCTGAAGGTTAGAACAGAAGTGTACATACATTTTAAGTACTTATATGCTAATATATAATATAATAAAATTGTTAAAACAACCGAATGAGTATAATAAAAATAATTACATTTTGCAATGGGTTTTAAGTTTACGCGAATATTTTTCATTGAAATAAAACTAGTTGTTACGGATTACGTCGAGATAAACCTCGATTTTCTTTTAATTTTTAATCTCGACGTTTCAAAAGCTTTACAGCCTTCATGGTCACGGGTTCGCCTGAAGTGTCAGTTTTCCAAAATAAATGTTACAAATCGCGATAGAATCCGTAAAACCTAGTTTTATTTTAAAGTATATTTTGTTTCTACTATGTGAATTGATATAAAATTATATAGGTATACTTATGTTGTACTATATGTTTCCTTTCAAATGTTTTTAAAACTTAGATTTTGTACATGTGCTGAAAAATAGGTTCTCATATCATATGTATCTACCGGAAAATTCTTGAACTCTTTCAGAGTCTAATTGAACCGGTTTCTTTCTTTACATGTAGATCGTAGAAAAATAATCTTTATCTTTATATAATTAGTGAAAATATACATCCGACCTGCGAATATCTGTTGACAGACGGTTATATTGTCATTCTTCCTTCCTTATCACTTGACACCTTTGTACTTCCTATTCCAACTACACGTATCCAACTATATTTCTTCATAGTTACCTATTTTAGTTCGTTATAAGAAGGGGAATAATACTATAAATACAGATGCCTGTTTCGGCATCTAAATGTATATTATATTAAAAATATAAGCTCGTACTTAAGCTCACGTTATTAGTTTTTGAAAAAGGGTAAGAGCACGCCCACGGTTTCTTATCTTTTTATCTTATCTAATCAACTTATTCCCGTCCCATGATGTGATGCGATCCTATCGATAACACAAGCATAAATTCCAGTCTAAGCTGTGTGATTTTATCTTGAACTGCATGGTAGCGTTTTACAATGAGAAACCGTGGCCCCTAGGTTCAAAACTCGGAGCGATCAATTAAATAGATTATTATTATTAAGAATAAACCCCTTAAAATTTAAATCTTGAAATATACAAACATGATAATTCACAAGGAGGGAATTAGTCTACATATGGTTATAATCAACACTCATTCGAATCGAAGCTTGCGTTTATACTTACTTAATTGGGAATAACTAGAGAGCATAAATCCTCTTACTGGCAAGAACCGTAAGGCTGCGGACACGAACTCCGCGGGAGAGCGGCGGCGGCGCGAGGAATGGCGCGTTTCAATGCATAGATTTATAATATGAAACTGGCCTCGAAAGCAGCGGGGCGCGCGGAGCGGCGCGGCGTACGAACGATGTGCGTGATCAGTCTAACGATGTGTTGCCGCACCGCCGCCGCTCCGCGCCCGCTGAGTTCGTGTCCGCAGCCTTAGTGCTGCAAATGCTGTACAATAAAATTAATTGACTTATAATAAATGCACCAAAGGTATATTATGTAAGATGAACAGGTGCCTACATGAAAAAACACTGGCCTTTCCAATACCTACATCAAATTAAAAAAATTACGGCTGATTTTCTACCAATGGTCACGTACTAACAATACTTCTTAAAACATTGAATTATAGACTTACTTCTGAATAATGCACTAAATCAGAACCGTTTAGATATGTTTTTAAGAGACATCGGTGTAGCATATAAGAATGTTTCATAAACGTTATAATATATAGAAACGTTTACAATTCTTCTGAGCTGTATAGATTTTCCGAAAATTGAGCTTTACTTATCCCATACAGCGTGAATACAAGAACACTGTATATTCAAGAACGTTAGAATTATACCGGGTGTTTCATAAAGTTGGTACCAATAATAATTCCACACACAGGGAGGACGATTTAAAGTGTAATAGTAAAGTTGAAAAATAAAAATCGAACTTATTTTCTTTATGAATTAAGCGTGGGTTTTTAAAATCGGTATGCGACCTGTAAATCGTCGCATTTAGCATAGGAATGGCCTTGTTTATGCTAAAAATAATTACCATTGTACTGCAGCTGACCAGAAACAAATTGCGTCACATATTTAAGTTTCCATTACTAAAAATCTATAAGCCTTACGAAATTTTAAACTTCACCACGAGATTGGTAGCCATCCTCTCTTTAAGTGTAGTTATTGATACCAACTTTACGACACACCCTGTATAATGACAATAAGCTCGTAAACACATAACATCTACAAGTGAGAGATCAAAGTGTATGATATCATACACTATTTGAAAACGGTGAGTGTGAACACTCTTCGAAAACGCGACGGGATCCCGCAGGACTTAAACTTCATCATCGCTCTCATCTTCTGGCGTCGTCGGGCGCGGCGGCGGTACATAGCGCACCGCGTTCTTGCGGGGTCAGATGGTCACCCTGGAAAGCATAAACAACTTTATAACATAACATCAGCTCACGCCTGAATCCCTGAAGGTGTAGGCAGAGGCGCACTAGCGAACTAGATCATTTCGCCGAGCTTAATTCTGAAACTGAATTGAAAAAGAAACCAATACCACTTTGATCGAACCCGGGGTTTTAAGACGGTAGTCGTACCCATACACATATACAATTACGCCACCAAGGCAGAAATGTTTTGTTTTTGTTGTCGATAAAATTTGAGCAGGTTTGAGAAAAGAAAACCTGTTTATTTTATTTAATTTACTTGTGATTTTATATTCATCTCATTCAATCTTTTTAGATGCTTCAATACATCATTTCATAAATTAAGTATAGATAGGACATAGTTAAACTTTTCTATAGTTTTATAAGTACAAAAATTACCTAGGAATGTATTTATTTACAAGAACCTATCTACAAAATATAATATACTTGTACAGAATAAGAAATGGGTGAGACAGTTAGTATTGCACAAGATCCAATAAATATAATTACAGTTGCAAGAAGAATTATTACATATTAGCACGACACTGGATTAGATAGTAAACACAGCTAAACTCATCCACGTAGGTGTATCACAACACCTGATAAACAGCAATTCATACACCATACATTCAAATGAAAATAAAGTATTGTGAAACGTTTTAATACATGCATAAGAGGATCAACCATGAGTGTTTTTGACATCTCTCGCTAACGACTACGTAAAATTATTTGTATGATGACCTTCACTCGGCGAATTGACCGAGCAAAGCCAGCTAACGCACCAAGCAAAACTCATCAAAGATCACCGATTAAAGTTTCCACATTATATTGTCCAGATTCACTGAAGTTTGATGCATTAAACCGCAACACTTAAAACCAACAAATACAGACTAGAGAATAATATATAATAATTTTACCATCGACGCCCACCCTGTCAGACTTCCCGTCAAAATCCTTCTATAATTACTTCACGTAGTCGCTATTGAGAAATGTCAAATAAACCCGTGTTTGATCTACAGTTTAAAGTTACTCAGACCTCTCGTAAATTGCAAATTGTTGCAAGTTTCTGCACGGCTTCCAAACATTTGCTTCTTCTAGTGTTGACTTCATAATTTTATTAACTGTAGGTATGAAATTCCTATATTCAACGAGCAAAATAAGACAATTTTATACCACTTATTGTACGAACAATCCGTACTTGAACCATTAGGCATTTTTTGAACAAATACAGTGGAGCATCTCTTATCAATGACTGTTCTTCAAACATATTATTGTTTTTATGTTTAAGTAGGTACTATTAATATATACTTAATAATTTCACGTTTTTATATATGGTAGATTAGGATAACGGGTCGATCTGGAAGTCGTCGGGGAGGCCTGTTTGACATTAGTGTACATTCTGTAGTTAATGATGATGATTCTTAAGGTAGAGGTGAACTGGTGCACCCATACTTTGTCGAGTTGGAGCCATGTGTATACAATTTTGCATACATTAATGAATAGGCCGGCTTGATTGGATATTACAACGGTCTCACGGGAAATCGATGCGACCCGAAGTGGCAGCTGGCTGTTTGGTTTGTTACGGTGAGTTAAATTTCCGGAGGTCTCAATAGGTAATTTCTTAGGTCATTCCTCTAATTTTAGCTATAAAGTTATGATTCTTCTCATATTGTAAACTGTAGCTATTCATGGGCTATCCTCTATCCTACATATCAGTTTCTGTAATTAACTTGCTGCTTTGTCGGTCTCTGCTGTATAAAAATATTATGTGGTAAGGGGCCTGAATCATCTCTACAATTGTCTAATACCGACGACTTTACTGGATTAAAAATGCCAACGCATATCTGATTCTTAATATTATTGCTAACTGTATTAATGCTCGTCGAAGATCACTCATCTCAAGATAGATTTATTAATATCATTTAATGGTTTCTGCTCTAAAAATGTTGCTTTTTTACCCACGAACTAGATAAGTAACCTTCCTATAGCTAACTGTAATATATTAACTACAAAGATTTGTATTGTGAATAATACTAACAACTCAAAATTCTTCTCAGGGTCACGGCGGCGGTCGTAGCCGAAACTCAGCTCTTCGAAAATGATGTTCTCAGCTGTTGTCAACCTGTAACTTAATTAGCCACAATCTAAACACAAAGCAAGCCATAGCATACTTAAGCCGGGTCTCCTGCACTAAAACATTACACAAAACATGATTTTTTTATCATTGTTCTACGAGCAGGTGACAGCTAAAATCGTTGTTTTGCGTATGTGTTTTTAGTGTTTTGTTCGAAAAAGCTTATGCAGGAGACCCAGCATAACATTTGACAAAACAGTTATAAAATATACACTTCGCAAAATTATAGCTCCAACGAATTTGTTACGATTTAGATTCGCATGCTTGTTATAACAGCGACGCCAGCATAGCCATATGCTATTATCTTAGCATGCCATCACGAGACACTTTTGCCAACTGCCCCCTGACACTCGCTTCAAATTTGACTTCGATTCGGTTTCATTTATTGACTTAAAATTTCACCGAAATCGAGTTAAAAAGTGCGCTAACCTTGAATTAGATTCGAGAACTTGTTAATTTGTAATTTTTAATCGTGACTTTAGTGCACTTTTTTACTGTATTTCGGTGGAATTTTAAGCCACTAAATGAAATCGAATCGAAGTTAAATTGGAATACTTATGCCCGATTCCAATAAACAATGTCAGTTCGAATGTGCAGATAGATTACAAAATTTTGCCAATAAGAATACAATTTGAACATGACTCCGTCAAATGACTTGATTTGATTGGTTCATAATCGCGATCTATCTGCACTCTAAACTGACATCGTTTAATGAAACCGGCCGTTAGAGTGTCAGGAGTCAGCCTCCTGGTTTTGTCGTGCATGGTCGGAGTTATTATCTGGTCGCATTCCTATTATGTCTTCATTTTCATTCATTTCTGTATTAATAACTATACTATTTGTCAGCAATGACCTTACTTTTTTCGTACGCTTACAAGATCTCGCGTGGTTTGTATGTCGCGTGGATTGTTGTGGGTCTGGATCGATTCATTTGGTAGTTATTAGTTGGTGAGAATTACGATCGTATTAAAATGCACAATCAGCACATGTAACGGTACTTATAATGTTGTAGTTTATATGTCACAATGTGTCGCCTCCTTAGTCTAGTGGCAGCATAGGCTGTGGACCAAGAGGTCCGGGGTTCGATTCCCAGATCGGGCAAAGAAATTTTTTTAATTTAATTTGCCCGGGACTGGAGCCCTCATAGGGGGTTGAGGTCAGGCAGGCGGCCGGTCGTAAAAACTAAGCCAAAACTTCTCTGCAACTTGTTTGAAAAAGTGTGTTGCGCCGACCCCACATTAAGGTAGAATAAGGGCAAGTAGAAGAAGATATGTCACAATATATTGTTGTTGCTGTAGTTGTCGTATATTATTTCAAAATTTTGCTTACTCTGTTGAAAATTCGGCGCCGTATTCAGACTCAGGGCGACTGTAGTCAGCTGACGAAGCGAACTTGCATCCCAAGTGATGCATTTGTACCCAGGATTTATCATCTTTGCTGCAGCCTGGCATTTCGTCGCTAGAGAAAGTAGACGCGTTAGTGCTGGTGATTTCAGAAACCATTCCTTTTTGACCGACTTCCGAAAAGGAGAGGGTCCTCAATTCGTTTGTATCTTTTCGACCGACTTCCAAAAAGAAGGAGGTCCTTAATTCGTCTGTATTTTTTATGTATATTACGCTATATCTCCGCCAAATGTGGACCGATTCTCAAAATTATTTTTGTGTTCCGTAGAGCTTATTTCAAGGGTGGTCCCATATAAATTTAGCCACGATCGAATTTGAAGTCGGTCTGTTAAGTTTTTAAACTTGTGATAATTTGATGTATGTTACGCGATGTTTCCGCCTATGGTGGTGAGCCTATTGCCATATAGGGCACAAACTCCAGACTCCAGGCTGATTTAGGTAAAACCCAATATCACTATGCCCGCCCCGGGGAATGAATCTGAGACCTCAGGACGTGTGTCGTATCGAAATATAACTACGCCACTGAGGCAGTTATAAAATTTATCTCCAGAATATAACAAAATGCAAAAAAGATTAGTTACTCTCCGAAGAGGTGGCCGAGTGGAACGTGGAAGACGTTCACCATAGATCATATTTAAAGTTAAACTTATTTATAGTTTGAGGAGCTATGAGGTGTAAAATATACAAGGTGTTTCATAAAGTTGGTATCAATTGGGTACTTGACTATTTTTTTTTATTGAATTTATACAAAATTTACGTCATCTAAAACGTAGCACAGAAAGAAATATTGAAATACTTTCATAAATAAAAAAGTTATAAGCTTTTGTATTTTGGTGTAACCTTCAAACTGCGGGAAAGAGAAGTATCAGTAAAATCACGTCACGGTCATAACGGTGCGTGCGTTGGAAAGGGATAGCATGATAATCATGATAATACACTTAAAGATGCGATGGCTAGCAATCTAGCGCTCATATTTAAAAAAAATGTTAAGGCTCATCGTTTTTGAATAATGGGACCTTGAGTTTGTGACGAAACATTTTTTCTGGCTTATTGAATCATCTGAAGTAGATTTGCAAGCTATGCCTAATCTATGGAGTAATTCATTTATTTTTAGCATCCACAAAGCTAATTGCGATGATGATGCGGTCGTATTCAGATTTTAAATCCTCATATAAAATACAAACTTTTTATTTCGTAGCTATAGCATTACTCTTTAAATCGATCTCCTGTATCTGGAATTGTTATTAGTACCAACTTTATGAAACACCCGTTATATCTAGTTAATAGTATTTGTTAAATACGACAAAAACATTTTATGATGTTGCATCAAAAGATTAAACGTTCCATCCATTGGATTTAAGAATTAAGTGGTAAGTACTTACGGCAAGTCCTGTGGTAAAGGAAAGTTCTCGGGGCTTTGAGGTGACCTGCGTCGGCGGCGGTTGTGCATTTTCGCTGCTTTATAGTTGCGATAGTGTTTAAGGATTGCTTGCTTTACCTGTTGTCAGTGGTTTTCATTAGTTTATAATTCAAACCAAATTATCAATCGAGACCAGTGGCGGCGTTAGGCGTCAGCGACGTCAGCAGCCGAAGGCCTCATGCCTCGGCCTTGCCAAGCACCCGTCCTCGAAATTTTATTTATTATTTATTTTTCCGGAAAAGTCAAAGGACCTCGCAAAGCTGTTCAACTTTGGTCTAGCGCCGCCACTGATTGAGACGATACACCAAATGAAGCATTTAATGACTCTCTATTATCTCTATCTACATTAGTATCTGCACATTGTTTGCTTTATATTTTTTTTATTTAATGAAAGAGGAGCAAGTAGCCCGCCTGGTGGTAAATCGCTACGAAATTATTTTGAGTATCTTGCATTCGTATTTCAGTTTTTATTTCAAATTCAATACTTACCTGAGCATTTTCTATTGTAATGTAAAAAGTACCTATGTAAGTAATAAGTAATTTCACAAAATATTTTCCGCTACAAAATTCCGCATTTATGGGGACCAAGCAGAATCCTGAATATAAAGTTGTATGATTAATTGCTTTGAGAGCTGCATAATATAATAAAGATGACATATGCATGGTACATACCTATTTCTCGTTAGGTTTTTACAATATATAAATAGGTACATTATATAGAGGTATACATAAATAGGTACATAGGTATCAACCGTGTTTTGTTAAGTTAGATGTCAAATAAATTCTTGTTTATTAGTAAATTTCTCGATATATTTATCCAATCTATTTAATAAAACGAAGTCGTCAGCAAATAGTGTGGTGTAGTGACTAAAGTATTCTATGGGGAGCATAGACAGTGACGTGCATAGGCATTTCGATTAGGGTAGACAAAAAAATCCAAATTGTAAAGCTATTTTCTCTACATCGCCATTACTATCACCTTTGGTGATTTAAAATATAAGCTGGGCTATTTTGAACATTTGTTTTTGGTCACGATTTTTATTATTTATTTATGTAATTATCAAATTGTCTGGGTAGATAGTCTCTTTATCTATATGGACTGCACGCCACTGAGCATGGTTAGTATTGAATTAAAGTATAGCGATAAATGTTAAACCATGTAACTACATCATAAAATGCAAAGGTAATAAATAAATTTAATAAAAAAAATTGTCATAAGCACTCTCTGAAATGATGAAGTCTACACTAACACGTAACACATTGAAACATGCCTCTAATTAGGTCTTCGATACGATGCGCCCACGAGTGTGTAGCTGACATTATCACCTCGGGAGGTCTGTACATTGTACAGTACATCCAGGATGCTGTCGCACACACGCTTGCATTTTATTAATTACCTATCATCAACCAGACCTGTCATTATTCTTGTCTGAGCAAGAACGTAGAAAGCAATTTTATAGAGGTATGTAGGTATTAACGGAACGTTACATTAAACACCAACTATAGCCATGTTGACGTTTTGCGTCATGATCGATGTGATTGAAATAAACGAAATGAGTTTTTATTAGGCGCAATGCAAATTACCGATTTCAATCTGACCTCGGTTTGCCAGTCCGCCCTCATTCGCATGAGAGTTTTTTCAACGCGCGTTAAAAAGAGTCTCAACGTGTATGTTTATATTATTGTTTGAAAATTATTCTTGCCTTGTTTCTAATAAGGTGTATTCTAAATACCGCTAAAAACGTTTTAAAAGCGCTGGCGTGTGAAATCTATACTAGAACACGGATTATATTCCATTTCAACGCTTTTAAACGCGTGTTGAAAAAGCTCTCAGGGCTTAATATCAGACATCTTACAATTTCAGCCAATACCATAAATCGATACTATTATAGTGCAATAGGAATGTGCAAAATAGAACTCCAAAATGGATACAGACAAAAGACTTCGACTCAGCATACCGGATGAGCGCCTGCATTAGTTCCAACCATTATGTCGGATTGAGTCGGTGGTTAACAAACGAAATTGCGATTTTATGACCGTTTTCTGAGATCATCTATACAATACTATAATACAAATAAATAAGAGTGTTGTTTGTAATTTCAATTTATCATCTTTCACTAAATGCACATGAAAGTATATCTTCATCATCATCAGCCACAGGACGTCCACTGCTGGGCATAGGCCTCCCCCAAAGATTTCCAGATTGACCTGTTGGAAGCAGCCTGCATGAAACACATGCAACATGAAAGTATATACGGCACTTAAATCTCTCTTTAACGCCCGAATGTTCAAACGCTACTCAATTTTAACGGCTTCTTACATTGATTTTTGCCATACAATTTTGACAGCTAAGGCGGTCTTAAACGACATAAAGCAAACTTAAGGTTGCCTTATGTGTGTGAACATTCGGCGGTAAGTCTTTTTGTCTGTCTGTTCCACCTAATTTCTGAAACGGCTGGACCGATTTGTCGAGACTTTCACTGGCAGATGGCTGATGTTATACGCCTACTTTTTTCTGGAAAATAAATTTCCACGCTAACGGAGTCAACGGGCAACAGACAGTTTACACTAAAACGAAGAACGAGTATGTTTATCGGATTAACAACTGTAATCTACATTGCGCCTAAAGAATCCTACACGTAATATCCTGTTGAAAAATCCTGAGCTGCTCGATTTCTCAGGAGCGGCATGAGCGTTATCTGTAGCGGTGTTGTGATCATCTTTTTCTTTGCCTTTATGTGCAAGAGGCCCCTCAGGTACGCCGGGAGTGACCGGAAGTAGAAAATCTTCTTCGGACGTACAGATATTAAACTAATGGAGCAAAACAAAATTATCATGACAACCTTAATTTTTAATTGCGATTATTTTAGATTTTCATGTTACGAAGTTTTATTATTGAAATATCAAAATTTATGGCATTAGAAATGTCTTTCCGATTGGAAAGACTTTCTTTAAATTCCAATTTAATTATACACATTTGTATGCATTATGCTATTAATTATAATTCGATCACAAAAATATTATTTTATTTTAAATATCAGTGGAAATATGTTTAATTTTACAATGGTGCCTACGTATGTATTCTGGCTGAAGCTTTTTGTAGCGCCCATTAACTGCCTATTATGTGTACGCTGTATTTAACAGTTTTTACTTCCATTTTAACACGTTTTTAATTACCGGATGGGGGTTCAAACCACCCTCATATCCAAAATATTACACGACCTTTTTAATATTATTTTTTTCATATTGAACATAATAGATATTCTTATTCCGAATATTAATGTTACGTAACACATTAGTGTTGTTTAATTTTTTTGAATCTCCCCTAAACTAAAACTTAGTATATTATCAGCTTTGAATCATCATTCAAAACTTAATATCATCATGTTAGTTGGTATTTTATCGACCTTGTCCATCATAATTATGTCAATTTCGATAACAAGTATATCGTTTAACTAATCACTTTCGTCTCAATTCTTTATAGTTTTTTTTGCAATGTTGTGATTGTTTGAAGTTTTAAACTAAATCAACACAACATTAAATTAATTGAGCTTATGCATAATTTATAGTTATAACGTAACAACAAAGAAGTTAGTTTTCGCGTGTTTCTACATAGATATTATACATATGAAAAAAAAGTTATACTTACTGTTATAGTAGAAAACTTCAATCACAACATTTAAAAAAACTATAAAGAAATACGCAGTAAATACTCAAGAATCTGATGTTAATGGATATATACTCGCGCTTGGATATTTATCCGACAAGAATTCATCACTAGCCATGAACCAAGAGAGAAACCTTACCAACTTTAAAAATAATTAAACGTAGTTTAGCAACGTAAACAATTTTTTTTTACCAAATATTACTAATATTGTATGTAGACCACGATGAATAAATTATTTTAGTACCTACCAATAAATATTATTTTCTTTTTTTCGTGTCTAATCCAAAAACTAGAAAACTGCAATATAGAAAAGCTTTGTAGAAAATGTATCTAATACATAGAATAAATCAACCACGAAAGTTATAATACCTATCTTGCCGTTATCAAGAATTGTGCCAAAGCTAAACTAAATTATCGAATAAATACGTATTTCACGTAGGTACAGAATTATTGTACCTAAGTTACGACCTCGGTCATATAGGTGCTAATTTACTATGGGTAGTTAGTACAACTGTATGAGTGAAAATTAAGCCGCGTCTCCTGCACCAAAACATTACACAAAACATGTATTTTGTATCTATGGTCCATTGTTCTACGAGCAGTAGACAGCTAAAATCATTATCATTTCTTAGGTTTACGTGAATGTTATTCATTGAAATTAAACTATTTTTACGGATTCTATCACGATTTGGTTTTAAGTCTGACCCGTGACCACGAAGGCTGCCAAGCTTTCGAAACGTCGGGCATAAAAATTAAAACCAAATCGTGATAGAATCTGTAAAACTAGTTTAATATCAAAGCTAAAATCATTGTTTTGCGTATGTGTTTTGTTTCAAGAAAAACAGATGCAGGGGACGCGCCTTTATAATTAGGTATTCGTTAGTGTTTGTCCATTTTGGCACACGCTAAGGGTATATGTTATATTAAAATGTAACGAAGTGAGATGTCCGCACAAGATCACAACAGGTCGCAGATGGTCTTGTTACGCGTCAAGTACGTCAAGGATCGGTCTCATTTGAAATATAATAGTGGGAGCACCTCGAGGCAGGCGAAATCCATGAAAACGTTATTTAACGTCACGTGAACATAAATAAAAATATATTAAGCTAAAACGTTTTCTACTTTTCGAAAATCAATCGCTAAGGGTCTATGGTTAAATTGAAGAAATGAATCTAAAAGTCGATGTATAAAGAAGCCCCATTATATTTATGGGTTACTAAACTTACAATATTATTGCTTAAGTACAAAGACATCTATGTATACTACCAGACGAGGTGTTTAGAAGTAAAATTGTGTCACATTACAGCGAGTGTTTTAGGTTTGACGGCTATGGTAAAGCGCAGATCTCTATAGAGAGTTGCGGTCGATTGACGGAAACTTAGTGCGCAAATACTATGTACCGAACTGACTGTCTAGTAGTATACATAGAAGTATTTGCTTAAGTTTAATACATGTTTTTAGTAAATTAGGTAATTGCAACTCTAGAATTAGTAACCATAACATGAGCTACAATACCCAATACATTAACTTAGAAAATTTAAATGAGATAAAGTCTATTACCCAACTAAAGCTGTAATCTAGTAATCATAAAAATACAATGTATTTTAAATGAAATGAACCATTGAAGAATTAATTGGTTATCGGAATGAAATCAGAATATAACTAGCAACGTTGCAGACAACTATATTCTATGTGTTCCCATAGTTTCCGACTCCATCTAAAGGCGGTTTTACTTGTTACAGTTTCATATTAGAAGCGATCAAGGCAGCGTCACTAATTAATAGCTCCATAATATCAAGAGAAGTTGAAAGTTCCTAAGTGAAGCACTGTCGTCAATAGTAAATTCCATTGGCATTGCAAGTTCTGTCTGTGTTTGCGTCGTGAGGCTAAGGTTGTCTTCAGAAACATGGATTAATTAACTAGAAATCTCTAGAACATGATAACTGTACTCGTAGTTTATAAACTAACTAATTTGTATCTATTCCAAAAAGCTTAATCTATACTATAGATTCTATAGCATTCTATTAGTTACCTACTATCTACTATCTACTACTCACTATAGTTACTTGTTATAAAATTACTAAGTTCTTATTTGAATTTTAGTATTTAGGCACTAAATATTAACACACCTACAAGTAATATTACTTATTTAGACTTATATTTTTAACGAATTATTAGACCTTTATTATTGTTGCTCATAATTAAATGAGTCAACGCAAGTTTTGTTGCAAAATTGCGATTTTATTCTTCGTCTGCAATAATCGTATAATATATTTTGCCGAATTTGTATAACGCGGTACCACCGGCGGGCTCATACATCGCTCCAGTTATCCCGAAATAACGTGTTAAAAACATTCTTATTAACGTTTGCAGATAGATCACAAAAATGAACCAATCAAATCAAGTCATTCGACGGCGTCATGTTCAAACTTTGTTCTTATTGGCTATTTTTTATCTATCCACATAGCCAAACTGAGATCATTTATTAGGATTAGCCGTTTATTCCCAACTAAGGGCAACTTATGTACAACAACTTACTTCTTCGTTGACGAAACAGTAGATGAGCGCGATAAAGAACCCTTGAAAGGATCGTAAGAAATGAGTGGTGTAGCTCCATATTTGGAAGAGTAAAACTCCGTGTGTAGTAGCGTAGCCTTCGACCATGCTTAAAATGTTAGTGATGCCCAAAAGTGGCAGAAGAACGAAAGCTGCTCTGACTGCTTTCCTGTCATCAAAACAGTTTACAGTATTTACAAAACTGTATGCACCTCTATAACCACCAAATGATACTGCATAGTATAATTTTTAAGGTGATACGGGAGAAGAATGCAAACTAATTGTTCTTTTTCGAATTGAATGTGTTTAAATTAAATTTAATTCGTTTATTTGGGAAGATAACGTCTACGTCTAATTGATTCTTGAAAAGTATCTACTTCAAACCAAAGGGAATCATCTCATTCATATATTATAATTTATGATGATGATGTGATTATATAGATGATGATATTGTCACTACAATCAGCTATTGAAATTTGGTAGATGTTCGCTAAATGCGCATTCTCGTTGTCACTCACTTTAGTTTTATCACCACAACAGGAAAAAGGTCACATAACCTTCACTGGGGGACAATGTATTAAATAATTATCTATATAAAATAAAATTTGCTAAAATTTTGAAAACATGTTGCCAATTACCTGACCCGTACAAGTTCCGATGTGGTAGAGTGTCTCAATTTTACTATGAGTACCCGCATAATATTCAACAGAAATAGGAAATTGATCTGAAAAAAGGAAATATTTAGTATAATAGGTATAGTGTGTTGCTATAATACCTACTAGTATTACAAATCGGTAATAATAAAACGTCGCTTTGTTAATACATAAATAAATGAATTTATCAAAATTCGCGAAGCGATTTCATAATTATTTTTGAAACAGAACAACCTTTCACCGCATAGATAAAGATACCAATTGAAAGTACAGATAAGTGGTTCGGTTTCATAGCTGGAGATTTAGTGAAGATTTCGCTTTGCAGAATAAAGATTTTTCGTGTGTCAATTATTATGCGGCGCAGTGTCAGCTATCTTTAGAGTTGCGTACGACTACAGATAAAAATGGAAACTGAAAATGGAAACTACTCGTTTTTTTTTTACTCTTGTTCTATTATTGTACTTTCTGTTCGTATGTTTGAACATATCAACAAGCCTTTTTCTGGGAATTTACTCAATAAACAATCTCGTTTATGATGACTGAGTATCTAGTGAATTAAGGACCTCGCTACACTACGACGAAACTGCGTTGTGAACAAAAACTATTTAAGACATTTAAAGGGTTGATGTTATCGCATTTTTTATGGAGCAGATGCTTCATTATGTCACTGGACGTTAAAAACGCTAGTGACGTCATAATGTACCGAGACACAATAATGTGTATAGTAACTGACCAGTATCACGCCTAAGCGCGGACCCTGCATAATCCAGAAAAGTGCATGGAAGTTATACCCGTACCAACAGTCCCTAAAACATGATCATGAATGATTAATATGAATACATTCCAATACATAAAATTCAGAAAACACATTGTTACGTTTACGTTACCTACGTTGGTTACTTCAGGGGCCCGAGCAGGAAATTTTCTGACAATAGTAAATGTATCGAGCTCGGTGCGAGTCTATGAAATGTTTATGAAATATTAACCAAATGTCATCACTGCGCAACGAGCTCGAATACATTTACGATTGTCAGAAATTTTCCTGCTCGGACTGCTTACTTCACACACAATGGAGTTCGATAGTCTTGTCACGAGTAGGTAAAGTATTGTCGAGCTTGTTTCAATACGATAATTATATTTTCGTTCATAATGTGAACTAACATATGGAATTGCCTGGTAATACAGTGATTTTACTTTACACTATTTAAGTAAAACAGAATACCTATCTGTCACTTATAGTCTTGATATGTAATAGTAGTGATTTCCTAAGTTTACGAGAATGCTATTCATTGGGTTGGACTGACGGTCCAACCCGTAACCACGAAGACAGCAAAGCCTTCGAAACGTCGGGAATAAACAAACCAAATCGTGATAGAATCCGTAAAAATAGTTTTATTTCAATGTAATAGGAGGATAATATCTCCCCAGGATAAGACCAGGCATTTATAATGTTCATTAAAGTATTTGCATTTATCGATTTTAATGCAATTGATAATGAATATAAAAATAGAATCCAATTCATTTTGAATATCATTGACATGATTTTACAAATAAATGAAGTCGATTAAAGATAAAGAAAAGGAAACTTACACATGAGTTTTACGCTGTCCGTAGTATACCGCAGTGAGTATCGCCCATATAACAGTGAATATTAAAGGGAGCCCCCACCCGATTACATAGTAGTACTTAAACGGTATTTCACCACGAAGGGAGTTCGCGGCGACCAATTGATGGAGATACAAACCCTCTATCAACATCCACATGAACATCACCGATATCGCATACTCTAAACATACGTAAGAGGATTCGCAGACGTACGGCTGAAATAAAATCTAGTTGGTTAAGTAATGTTTTACTACATTTTTATTGTTATACCGATTTCTGTGCTACTTTAGATATTGCCGTATCTAAGTATTAGAAAATTATAGTCTGTTATAGTTATATGTATATTATTTTGTATCCCTGTATTGAATGATATTTATCATCAGAGAGACAAAACGTTTTAAAACTGTAACCGATGTACCCACAGCCTGTAATATACATAATATGCTGGTCATATCATCTCATAATTCATAACTTACTACAGAGTACCATTATCTAAGTATCAACTAAAAACCGCTGTAAGTATCTCAAAAAAGGGTTTTAGTCAAAGACATTCAACAGTATATAGACGGGACAACAGCACAAAACTTGTGATCCAAAAGTTATGACATGGTCATAAGTCGCTCAGTTTATTTGAAATATACGCGCACCAGGCCGGCCAGCGTAATAATATTGAGAGAATAAACTTATTTGACGTGATTATTGACCATTCACAAAACATTCTAGGGAGTAAATTGTAATAATCGCCTTCGGATTGTAATAAGTGGTTGATGGCGGTACTGAAGTTTGAGATCAATTTTTTGTATGGAAACTTGCTTGATAGCCCCTCTGTCATCATCATCATCATCATCATCATCAGCCATAGGACGCCCACTGCTGAACATAGGCCTCCCCAAAGATTAGCCCCTCTATAGTTAGTAATATTAATCTCTTTGGTTTTACTTTATTATTTCGTTCAACTACTATACCATAGTACCTTAACACGCAGACACCCGTCAAAGATTAATAAAACCGTACAAACGCTGCCCGGGCATTGTGTTTGTTGTCGCAACACAGTTTGGATTTAACCTGTTGAACGCTTTCATAAATTGAACTATGTTACACGGCTAAAACCGTTGGCAGTTTTCATCGAGATTGTGCTTTTAGTTCAGAGAGCAGGAATTATTTTAACAATAGAGTTTGTAACGAACTAGCTGGACACTGACGAATTTTGGTTAAAATTTTATACAAATTCCTCATGTCAAATCTCGATTAAAATTCTATTGAATTTAATTTTAGGTAGGAATTAATTTATTTTTGGTAAAATGATTTACTTTTAAGCCTCTGAACATAGCCCATGAGCTATTTAAAATTTTCATAATAGTATTAAACTAAACATCCAAAAGCAAATTGCAATGCAAAGTTTTATGGACATTGAGCTGGGGATGACTAAAACTAAAACTAATATTCTGTTAGAGTTAATATTTTGTTAATGTTTAAGTGTGCTAAAACGCGTGTGAGCAGGTACGCCATGCCACTAATCTCCCATCTCGTTATTCCCATTTAGTATTTTTTTTATTTCAAATACTGTTTCTTTTTACATATATAGAGTTTTCTAATTGAATCTAGTATCTAACTGTACATGAGCTTATCCCCGTTAACTTTTGTTACCATCATCATCATCAGCCATAGGACGTCCACTGCTGAACATAGGCCTCCCCCAAAAATTTCCAGATCGACCTGTTGGAAGCGGCCTGCATCCAGCGACTTCCTGCGACCTTTATCACTTTTGTTAACTATTATAAAATTGACTAAAGTAAAAACTGTAAGAAAATTTTAATCGAGTCTAGCTCTCCTATTCTTAATAATTTATAATCTACACTATCATCACCGACCTTGTAATTGAATGCATCAAATAGTTAAAGTAACATTTTAAATGTGAACAAGCCACATTTCATCACTAAAACGGGACACTAAAATCTCGTTTGCCATGTCCATAGTCGTATAGGATTGATTAGAGAATGACACCAATCCATTAGGCTAGGTTTAGAATGTTACCACGGTCCATCATCTAGATTACTTTACAAATTGACAGTTCTAGAGTACCTATACACCAATATAATAGTTATTTGTATCAATACGAGTAAAATTAAAGCAATAGGATTTGTTTGCTATTATGTATAATAATTCCATTTAAAGTTAATAATTTTGAGTGGTAGAGCCACGCTGTAGACAATTACGTTTACAGCACGAATGGGCCGGCTCGATTGGATACCACTGTCTCACAGAAAACCGGCGTATAGTGGCAGCTTGCTGTCGCGTTTCGTTCGATGAGTGAGATTTCCGGTGGCTCAATTCTCCCTTCCCTTTCCCAACCTCCTTTCCCTCCCCTTCCATTCACTCCTTTTAGGTTAGGTTAGGCAACGCACCCATGATTATTTTTGTGTCATGAGTGTCTTATGGGCGGTGGACATCACTTACCATCAGGTGACCCATTTGCTCGTTTGCCAGTCTCTGCTATAAAAAAAAAGTTAATATGGATCAAATCTATTCTGAGTAAGTGGTACTCTACTCGATATTTTCGTTGGTAATTAATTAATTCTTTATATTACTGGCAGTTGAGTTGTAAAAAATGTAACGTATAAAGATTCCCGTTAGAGTTAGTATTGTTGAATTATTTACCATATTTTCGATTCCTTGTATAATAGAACCATTATCTGACTCCTGTATAGAACGGACCAAGGCTTGATCACCGTAAAGTATCAAACGTATAATAACTTGAAGCAGCATTGCAGAAAAAAGAGAGCAATGGACTCGCGTCCTTGTATTACGTAAACATCTAAAATAAAATAAAAAATTGTTAGGAAAACATATAGCGAAAAACACCATAACTGTCTTCATAAAAAAATGATCAACTTATAAAAGTTAAAAAGAACAAAAGATCTACGCTTTCAATTTTCAAAGCACCTGTAAATTCATTTTTTATCATGAACAAATGAATAGTGTTAAATTACGTGTGAAAGTGACCTAAGAACCTAAATACTTATATTATTGAATTGTTAGTAAGTTTTATCCAAATGCAATAAACACAATGTATAAAGTTAAAGTCTGTGTTCCGACAATGCGATCGGATTAGTTCATCCGATCACTGAGCACAGAATAAGAACAACTGAATAGGCGTGCTTTGATCAACATTTGAGTAACGGGCTCCAGACCGCACGCCCCGACTGTGAACTGCAGATACGATTTACGAATGATTCAATTGCACCGCCGACTAAAGGCAACAATATCGTTGTTAAGTAAGAAATCAATTTTAGATTTTTGTATAGATTTATGTAATGCTCACATTGTTCAGGTCTATCGGTCTGCGGTCTATAGCCGTTTAAAGAATAGCAACTTTATATTAGAGAAGAGTTGTCAGTTGCCACTAATATTTTGTAATTTTGGAATGCAATAGGGAACTTACATGTATTTTTTTTAGTTTATTGTAAAGAACTAGGTCTCATATAAATACACCAGAAACAAATATATTTAAATATGCACAAATCGCTTAATTATGGCAAGTCAAAATATGGCTTACAAAACTGCAAGCTAAAAAAGGCGTGACGATACCGCGTAGCTATTTCTTTAAATAACAAAGTAAAAATAAGGAAGAAGGAAAAGAAGGACCTCCGAAATCTAATTCACTAATCAACATAATAAACACAACAACAATTTTCGATAAAATTGGGAAATATACCCCAACTTGGAAACACTGCTCTGTGATTCTCTATGCAATTACGTCACTTGGGTTTTGCAATTACGTTCCATTGTACGTAATTTATAGGTAGGATATTTTGTAAAATATTCATTATTTTATAACACTTTCATGATAGCACATTTCATGGTATTGTTTATTGATTTATCAACACAATTTCTCGTTATAATTTGTGCATGTTCCCCATTCTTTAGTGAATTTTAGCAATAGTTAATAAATCATGAAAAAAGTTAGTACTTCTGTTTCATGCAATCTAATATTATTATATCAGTGATCTGAAGCGATTATCTTATCAAAATAAACATTAATAAAAATAATTTATATATTTCTAAAGTAAAAGAAAACATAAACAAAATCTCAATACGTACCGGTACTGGGTGTATATTAAAAGTGATATGCATATTGCTATTAAAGAAATACTGAATCCGATTATTTCCATGTATCTTGTTGAGCTAGCAATGTCAAATTTTGCCTGTAAGATAAAAATGTGTTTAGAATTATCTATCCTACAACCGTTATCAAATTATAAAATCGTACATTAAACCTTATTTTCTCCGAATGTTACGTTTCTTTGGAAAAGTCGATGCTCTCAAATTCTATGCTGCTACTCAGACATTGTGAAAAATGATAAGATAAAACCTGTATTTGGAAGTGTTCGCCATGTATTTATATAGAAATAATTATTTATGTAGCTATTATTTTCATTCAAAGCATGAGCTAACAGCATTTTTAGAACAAATATTACAAAATATTTATTTTCTAATATAAATACTAATCTCTTAGTAGGTTTATTTAAAATGAATGCCTGATCAAATAGCTGGACATTGATTGCATAATTATTAATTATTATACGTAATAGACAATGATCACTGAAGCGCATGAGTTTGATTAGAACTGTATGCGTAATGAATACGCTTTACTGTACAGTATTAACAAACATTCAATAGTACATAGACAGGGACAACAGCGCGAAACTTGTGATCCAAAACTGGTGACCTCATGATCATAAGTCACTCAGTCGTCTTTGACACATACGCGCGCAAGGTCGTGCCAACGTAATAATGTTTAGACAATAAAATTGTATTTCGTGATTTTTGAACATTCACAGAACATTCTTGGGTGTAAATTGTAATAAGCGCCCTCGCATTATAATAAGTGGTAGATGCGTTATACTGACATTTGAGATCATTTATTTTGTATGGAAACTTGCTTCATAAAGTAATATTAAATCGCTTTGAGTATTAATTAAATGGAGGAAACGGTCTAATGAATTCTTATAAGCCTACAACGCATGTCGACAGACGATAGAGCTTCCCACGTCATTCTGGAATGCGAAGGCGTTGCTACACAACGGACTAAAATCCTCAACACACCGAGGTCGCTTTGAGAAGCCTGTGGAGACCCCACGAAGATTCTGCGCTTCTGGTTGGAGCTAGGCTGGATAAACTTATAGCTGGCATTCGCGTCACGCACAATGGTCCATTTTTTTAGGGCTGGATGCGGAAATAGTGAATGTGTGTTTAAAATCTATATTATTACCTTTCTGTTTGCATCTGTTTGTACGAATAACTTGTGAAACAGTGTTAGAATTAAAAATAATGCGTTTAAAATTTTCACAATGTTAAATGCTGCATTTTCGTTTCGGATAACTATTCGAAAGTTGTTCGTGTTAAATAGTTCCCCAAGTGATTGTTACCTGTATGTTTTGTTCATCTGCATCGTAAACCAAAGTCAACAATTTTTGCACCTCGGTTGGGAAACATGGCGTGTAATTGGTCCAGCCTGTAGAACTTGTTACATTTGGTCGTTTACCAGCCCACAGACCATCGTCATTGCATACACGATAGGCTTGGCCTCGAATGAAAAATAATACTTATATTGTTATAATCCATTGACTTGGATTCATTGCAGAAGCAATATGCGTAAGCTGAGCTTCGTATAATTAAGCATTAGATACAATTAAAGCAGTTTTTAGTACGATTCGGTTAACAAAGGGACCAACATTTCAAAAGGCTTTAGAGAAAATAAAACATATAAAACAGAGTTTAATATTCGTTGAAATTCAAGGTTGAACTGAATTTCTCTGGAACTCAGTAAAGTGTATTTATTTGAGTGCAACCACAACAATTCCATGAAACAGAAAAATACTATTACTTAAGTACCTATTTATTATGTGTAGTATGATCGTGAGTTTTCTCAGATATTTATTTCATACTAGAGGTATAATAATGCCTAATAATGCCATATGCATGGTTGAATGTAATGTAAAATAAAAACCAAATGAATGGATGCTTTGAACTCTTGCAATATACAAAAAACACTACTTCAAATAAAAGTGAATAATTCACGTACGTATATTCAATACCTTGTATTGTTTAATTTGACACAAAAATAGTATTTCTTGTAGTTAAAACATTAATACTTCAGAGGTTCGTTGATACTTTAGGTTGTACTTGATATAATCACAAGTTGAAAAACTTAATGGACCGACTTCAAAATGTATCCGATCGTGACCAAATCTCTATGGGACTAACATTGGAATAAGATCTATGGAACACAGTAAGAATCTGAAAAAATCGGACCATATTTGGCAAAAGTACCGAACAAAAAAACATACGGACGAATTGGACCCATTTTTTTTTAAATCAGCCAAAAAGTATGAATAAGAAATGCATGTAAAGCGAAGCAGCAAAATTCATAATCAATTATACTTAATAAGACGTCCATCGTAGTTTAAAGTCTATTTGCAATTTTAGTCACATCTATTAAATTCGGTAAAATGATAACATGAAACTCATAAAGCATATAAAAAAAAACAATAACGACAGTTGTCGGCAATAGGAATATCCAGTATACTAAAACAGGACGCGAGTGGATGAGCAAAGCTTTTCCATCTCTGAGTTATTTTCCCGATTGTAAAATACCCTTTGCTAAAGCTTTGTGCACAGTTGAAATACCAGTTGGATTGAGTTTCGTCGCATTATAATACTACTTCGTGGAATTCAACCTTTGAATTCAACTATCAACTTCTGAAACGCTACGAAAAGCAATAGAAAAGCGACAAAAGTTTATGAAATTGTACTTTTATAAAATGTAGCGCAAAAAACTTATTGTTGTTTAATAATTTACATTTTCATACATTTCATGGTAAAAGTAAAACTTTTGCAAATTTTTTTCTTTAAAAATGCACGAGATGAAAATTATAATATTATGTGAGAATATATTTATTTTATATACAAAACTGCCTCGGTGGCGTGGTGGTATTTCGGTACGACTACGGTTCTGAGATCTGGGTTCGATTCCCGGGTCGGGCAAAGTGATATTGGATTTTTCCATATCAACCCGGAGTCTGGAATTTGTGCCCGATATGGCGATAGGCTCGCCCCCTATCACATCTGGGACGGAACTAAGCTCGGCGAAATGTGGGTGTTCTAGTTCGCTAGTGCGCCTCTGCCTACCCCTTCGGGGACACAGGCGTGAGCTTATGTTGTATGTTATATACAAAAGTCGATTTGTATTTGCTTTGTCCTACATCAGCTTATAATCGATGAGTAGATTTTATTCCCAATTTATTCTTTAAAGCAAATATCGTAGCAGAAGCTAACACTGTCCCCTAAGGAGACAATAGAAGTACTGTTAATATCAATGCTGTTAATAGCCTTGTGTAGCCTAAGCTTAAGCATGTCTAACGTCTGTGTATGAATATATATGACTAGTAATATTTCTGGATTCGTTCAAAGGATGCTGTGTAAACAGTTTTGGACTGTTTTAGCTCACGGCATATGACTTGTGGTCGCGGACGAAGTCCAGTTTATATTTTTATTGAAATTGTGGAAATTGAATCGCCCGCATTTAAACACATTCGTGTATGTCGGAGATACTTTCCACACTTTCTGTTCGTTATATTTCACAAAACACATACACGCACATTTCTAAGTACTTACTCGATGTATCACTTAGTCGTCCACGAGGGCAATTTTGTGTAACAACCGTACCGGCTTGTGTCGGCGGCCAACACAAATACCCGTCATACGTCGAATTGCAATATAAAAATCCTGATGAACAAAACAAATGAATTCAAATAAAGCAATGTAAATGATATGAAACACTAATAAAATAAACATGTTTGAAGATTCGATCAATTAAGTCATAATAACGAAACAAACTTCAAAACAATAAATGCGAAATACTCAGTTATTAGTTTCGAATCATAACATATTATTTCCAAAGCCGCGTTTCCATTGTGCGATTCTTGAATGCAATTCTGAAGACATATTATCTGCGTGCAAGTTTCATATTGGAAGCTATTGATATATCATAATATTGACGGGAACTTGTTTAGCTTGCACTTAACTATTGCATAAGGTTCAGTTCACATATGTATTTAATAATTCTGATGTGGTGATGTTGTTGTTAGTCAGTGCAGTTTGAGAAACGTTAGCGTGTTATTTATATCGTGCATAACAGCTATACCTAATTATCTATTTATCATCATCATCGTCATCATCATCAGCCATAGGACTTTATTTGATGATATCTATTTATATCTTAGTTCGAAAGATCAAATTCTATATAAGTATTATTATGGTGCCGTGAGAGCAAAAGCGGCTTAACCCACATTTTCCTCATAACTTTGATTTGAAATTCGCATATTTGGGAAAATGTTGCCTGTTGGTGTGGGAGAGAAATACATAGTTCGAAACAGGATACGTGGGATTGGGTGTTGGTTGTCGTATTGATCAGGTGAGTTAAATACAAATTTATATAAACATGTGGGTTACGCCACTTTTGAGTTGAAGGTTTGATATAATCTGTAGCATACTCAATGCACTACCTAATTTTATTCAACTGCTCAATCCATGCAGACTACATGCACAATGCGCGCGTCATTGTTTCTCTAATATATCTACAAGTACATAGCTACCCCATAGATCATATTCTATTTGTTTCGTAAGACGAAATTTCGCGATGGAGACTGTCCACTTCAAAGGATCCACTCATTTTTCTGCTAAGCGCCAGTATATTACATTCATTTAAACTCTCAATGTTGATGTGTATAACAAGTAATAATGTAACGCTGTTTATGGAATTTTTATAAATAAATAAATAAATAATAAATACACCCAACAGCCACACACATAGTCCTGACCCCACACTAGGTGTAACCTGTATCGTGGGTGTCAGAAACTACGAGAGACTTTCGGCCTCACAACACCCAGACCCGAAACAAATATCTGTGGGCCACACAGACATTTGTCTCGGTGCGGGAATCGAACCCGCGACCTCACGTTTCACAGCCGGCTACTCACCCACTGCGCCACGGAGGCTGTTTAACCCCATACTATAAACCTAGCTTTTGCCCGTGGCTACGTCCGTGTGAGAGTATGCCCGTTGTAGAGGTCTTGGGAATGAATTTACAAAAATCCTTTCTTAGTGTTCTCGTCATAAAAGGAAGCCGTGTGTAAAATTTCACATTCTAGCATTCTAGCTCTAATAGTTTCGGCTGTACGCTGATACGTCACTCAATCAGTTTCTCCTTTAACGCACACCCTGATAGTAGTTTACGTAGAATAGGCTACTGAATCGATTTCAGTATTTTTACTTTTTTTTTTATTAATAATTAAAACGAAGTAAATGGAATTTGTGCCCGATATGGCGATAGGCTCGCGCCCTATCACATCTGGGACGGAACTAAGCTCGGCGAAATGTGAGTGTTCTAGTTCGCTAGGGCGCCTCTGCCTACCCCTTCGGGGATACAGGCGTGAGCTTATGTTATGTTATGTTATGTAAAACGAAGTAAACAACAGACAACCTTTATTAAGCGTCCCAAGTGCCAACAAACAAAATTGAGATGTATTGTCAGGACTGTGTGTACTCCGCGCGAGTACTGCCGGTTTAGACAAGTGGCATAAGCGCATAATACGCTATATGCGGCGTACTCTTATATCATTCCCATACATTCTATTCGATTAGCGCATAAGTCACTTGTCTAAGCCTGCAGTTTTTTTTAATCCGGGCACGGCAAAATGACTACACTGCACCTGATGGTAAGCGTAGTGCAGTTCTAAAAAACTAGCGACCACTGACAAACACTGTGTTTATCAGTGGTCGTCAAAATAATGCCGGCTTATTCGACAGCCTCCGTAGCGCAGCGGGCGAGTAGGCGGCTGTGACAAATGTTTGTATGGCCTACAGATATTTGTTTCGGGTCTGGGTGTTGTGAGACCGAAAGTCTCTCGTAGTTCCTGATACCCACGACACAAGACTCAATCTTAGTGTGGGGTCAGGACTATGTGTTCACATAGTGACTTGACTCTTGGGTGTATTTATTATTATTATTAATTTTTATTATTTATGCTTCTTTATACCCCGAATCCGAAGAGAAAGAAGCATATCAAGGGGCTTGCGACGAGACAGGCGGATGACCGGTGCAGATACCGGGATACCCCCATACCCGTCTCAACCAACCATCAAGTCATGCCACAAGCATCTGCAGGGCTGCATCTATCTTTCACATTATTTGAATGTTTTTAGTTTTCTCTATTATCAGATAAACCCAGTTCCCTCAACCGACCAAAATGTACGAAACGATGCAAGAATGTGGACGAGACAAAAGAGGTGTGTCAGGATAGTAGCTTGTGGCGCTCAATTGTCTCTGCCTACCCCCATGGGATGCAGGCGTAAGTGTGTATGTATGTATGAAACAGTTGTTAAAACCACTGCGCCCTACGACCGCTGCTAATTAACAAACGGTTCAAACAACACACCTCTAAAATACTAGGAGAGGCCTATGTTCAGCAATGGACGTCCTATGGCTGATGATGATGATAAGACAAAGCAAAGGAATTAATTTTTGTTGATCCAAGTTTCAACAGTTTAATTATATTTCAATCTAAATAGGAGATCACCGTTGTATATTTCAATACGGATTAATGTTCTTGTTACGTTGACGCTCTGCGTATCGTATCGAGCACAACCATAATAGAAAATTACTCGCATCGAAAACATAACATAACATAAGCTCACGCCTGTATCCCCGAAGGGGTAGGCAGAGGCGCACTAGCGAACTAGAACACCCACATTTCGCCGAGCTTAGTTCCGTCCCATATGTGATAGGGGGCGAGCCTATCGCCATATCGGGCACAAATTCCAGACTCCGGGCTGATATGGAAAAATCCAATATCACTTTGCCCGACCCGGGGATCGAACCCGAGACCTCAGAACCGTAGTCGTACCGAAATACCACCACGCCACCGAGGCAGTCGAATCGAAAAAAGATAAATAAATATCACCCAAGTTCATCATAACAGTTGGTGAAGCTATTATCAACAACGATCATCTAATGCAATATTGGTCAGGGCGTTTGCGACATTATTTAAATTTGTTTCTTAAAATATCCTTCCTTCGACTTGTCCTCATCCCACCCCAATGTGGGATCGGCGCAACACACGCCCTTAAGCATGTTTGCATTGGGTTCAACACACTTTTTAGGCATGATGTAGAAAGGATATGGCTTAGTTTTTACGACCGCCCGCCTGCTTGACATCAACCTCCTCTAGGAGATCCAGTCCCGGGCAAATTAAATTAGAAAATTCGTTTTGTCCGACTTGGGAATCGAACCCAGGACCTTCCGGTCCATAGCCCATATATGCTGCCACTAAACCAAGGAGGCGACTTGTTTCTTAAATAAAATATCAATTATGGTAATAGATGAAGGGAAGTTTAATATGTATAGTTGATTCCAGAAATATAACCTCATTGAAACTACTAGCTAAAATGTATGTTATTCAAACACATATGACAAAATTGTAAACCGAAGAATTATTAATAATTATTTATTATTAATATTATTATTCATTTATTTAAATTTATCTTTTTACATTTTAAATATAAGTAAAATAAAAAAATATATATAAAAAAATAAATATCACCCTCCCGATGACGAGGATTGAGACCCAAGCCACCGGTAGTTAGTCAGAGTAAGGAACCGCTTCACAATGCGTGCCGTGTCCAATAACACTGCCTTCTGTATCTGGCTCTTGACCCAACGCCCGATTGAGGGCCTCTTAAGATGTTGGTCGAGGCTCTTTGCTATCAACCCATTATATTATTATTATTATTAAGTCTAAATAATATGAGCTCAGCCTCCAACTTTAAAAAAAACAATAACAGAATCACTATAAAATTGCTTCAACGAACACGAGCACAATTTAAAAATCGATGGGCTAAATTTAATTTCGTCCCTCACTCACACGAGTGAGTGGTGAGGGGAAAACGGGGACCCGTTGCAATGGAAACGCACTCTCCATAAGCATTATATGCAAGTTATAGGTATGGTGTAGGGTTTTTATTATCTCGGCTTTTTTATTATTAGGGATTCCGGAAAAAGTGATCACATCTTTAAAACTGTTTTTATAAAATAGTTATATTTGTACTTAGACGGACAGCGAGTTTCATCCGAGCACGACAAAGTGATTATGTAGACTTAAAAGTAAGCGCAGTGCACTCCAAACAATGAGTTTATTTAAATGCTTCATAAAACAGATAAATAACAAATTGGGTCTGCGACAAGACAGGCGGCTAAGCTAGCCGATGCAAAACGGTTGAGCGCATGAAAAAATTATGAAACAAAATTTATCGCAAATATACGTTTTATAATGGATATTAAAATCATTGAAGCTACAGAAATCGAGATAATCACGAGAAAGATCTGTGCGAAAATCCGATTTTTTTGACATTTGACGTTGAATAACTTACGACGCAGACACTCGTATCCTTAAGACTGTTAAGCCCACTTTAAGAACGCCAACATGAAGGTGTATTTGCAATATTATCTCGTATTCCGAGGTGAAAGCTAATTTGACTGGACTATGAAAACAGCTTTAGTTGAAATAAAACTATTTTTACGGATTCTATCACGATTTGGTTTTAATGTTTATGACCGACGTTTCGAAAGCTTGCAGTCTTCGTGTACTCGGTATCGGATTGTAGACGGGCATAAAAACTAAAACCAGATCGTGATAGATTATGTGTGAAGTACTGTGTGATAATGTGTCTCAGGTACTGTGTGAACATTAGACACAGCTTGAATCGTTGTCATCGTTATCACAAAATCCAAGTGGAGTTTAACACCCGCAATTGTGTGGGAAATGCGAATTGTACAAACGGACAAGCATATCGCCCGCCAGCCTTTGCTCTGCACAAACAGGTGAAATCCATCCAAGTCTCGGTAGCTTAGGCTGAGGTTTATAGAGCGAACTTCGACTAAGTTTGAGTCAAAGAAATGAACTTAGTGGGAATTTAGAATCTCAATCGAACTTCGACTTAGTAGTCCTAGTCATTTTTTACAAGAAAAACAGACTGACAGACAGACTTATCAAAGATTTTCTTGTAAAAAATCACTCATACTACCTCTAAGTCTAAGTTCGATTTAAGAATTCGAAATCCGTTCACTGAGTTCGTTTCTTTGACTTAGACTTGGTCAAAGTTCGCTCTATAGATCTGAGCCTTAGACCTGTAGCCCGAGCACGAAAAACTAATGTAAATGTAAATGTATTCGAGTTCGCTGCGCACTGATGACATTTGGTTAATATTTCATATAAATTTCATAGACGCGCATCGAGTTCGAATACATTTACGGTTGTCAGAAATTTTCTTGCTCAGGCCGCTGTTTAACAGAACTACATATAGTCCAGCACGAATCTAGTTTTAAATGAAAGTAAAAACCAATGACTAAAGATAAATAAGAGGACCCGGCATAACAACGTAAAATACGTGTTTACTCTGAAGCCGGTTCCGCCATTTCAGTTTCACGATCTATTTACATGTAAATTTCACAGCCGGCTACTCACCTACTGCTCCACGGTGGTTGTCAAACAATGAAATATTTTCAACAAGTTTCTTAATATTTTCGGCCGACTTACAAAAAAGAGGTCTTCAATTAATAACACATAGATAATGCAAGTAGACCTCCCTTAATTAAAAAAAAAGAAAAAATTATGATAACTGTAAAATACGACGAACAGACGAAATCATATGGGTTTCATTGCCAGTTGGCCCCGGCACCTTAAAAATGGGTGACCATATGCATAATGGCTGACAAATTGTTACGACACAAAAACGCTTTTTAAAACCGAAATCTAAAGTTTACTAATAGCTATAACTGATTTTGTAAAGGAATATCATAGCAACTAAACCTTCTGTTAAACATAAACTTCATTTGAGTATAACTGCTTCAAATTCATAATTATTAGACCATAATTTAAATTATACTTATTATAAAGAAAAGTTGTTATAAAATAAAAGAGTATTACACAACGTTCATATTATATTTTGTAATAATTGTAACTAAAAATCATATATTCGTAAGTAAAAACTTCAACTTAACTTATATTAAAACGGTAAATACATCTAAATTAACATAAGGGATCTAAATTATAATAACTCTATAAAATTATTACATTATAGCAAAATAAATATTGTCGTGTGGCTTAAGATGAAACCATCATCTTCGATTTAGGTTTATAAGTGAGGAAATAGTCTCTGTACTGAGGCAATACAAGGGGTATTTGTCCGGGGAGGCCGCAGTTCGTAAGATCTGCTTTTACCTTTTCTTCGTTAAGCCCTTTCAACTCGCACAAGTCCGTCAGGAAATCTAGCCATTCTTCAAATGTAATTTCAGTTTTGCTGAAAATGTGGATTGCAATAAGTGAAGAATTGATTTCATTTATTTGTACATGTTAATATAGTAAGCCGGTGTAAACCCTTTGAGTACAATGTTCAATTTAATGCTTTTCTGCAATTCTCGTTTGTATAAAAAATTTAGCCCCTAATGAATATGACGTAATAGGTACAACATTATACTATAATTATCTTTGGGCTATATGCATTAATAGATATACTCGTACGAAAAAATAAAAATCTAACATCGCACAAGCCCATTTTCCACCAAACGACTACACCTCTATTTTTATAGTGTATTGAAAGTTGTAACCATGTAGTCTGAATATATATTTTGATCTGCGAGTATCCCGATATACACTATACTCTTTTATTCCACGTGCTTTTACTCCACTCCGTACAGTTTTTAGGCAAGCTACAAAGGGATTTTGCTTTATTCTTATTACGACATGTCGCCTGCCTGACGTCTACACTTTCGGTGGAGCCAGATATGCAGTGCTGGCCGCCCTAGGCCCGGTAGTAGCTACCACCCTTGTTTTTATAACATAACATAAGCTCACGCCTGTATCCCCGAAGGAGTTGGCAGAGGTGCACTAGCGAACTAGAACACCCACATTTCGCCGAGCTTAGTTCCGTTCCAGATGTGATAGGGGGCGAGCCTATCGCCATATCGTGCACAAATTCCAGACTCCGGGCTGTTATGGAAAAATCCAATATCACTTTGCCCGACCCGGGGATCGAACCCGAGACCTCAGGAGGGCAGTCATACTGAAATACAACTACGCCACCGAGACAGTCAGACAGTTGTTTTTATAAATAATAATATAATAATATTAGCCCTATAGTATTACTGTTCCACTGCTGGGCATGGGCCTCCTCTACTAATGAGAGGGGGGTTGCTATAACGGCGAAGGAAAATATCATGAGGAAACCTGCATACCCGTAAATTTCTCCACAAGAATTTCGAAGTTATGTGAAATCTACTAACCCGCAGACTAAGGCCTAACCTTATTGTTAACCGACTACAAAAAAGGAGAACGTTCTCAATTTTGTTGTAGATAATGGAGTTAACTGCGTCAGTAAAGTAATAGTTTCGAGTTTGGCTGCCCCTAATAGCACAGCCGCCCTAGGCCTGTGCCTACTTAGCCTTAGGGGAAATCCCCACTGTAGATGGGGCTTTAATGCAATATATGAATTTAGGACCAAAGCGACGAAGTACTGAACATAAATTCCTCGCAACATAAACAAAAAACTAATAAAACTTCACCAGCAGCATTGGAAGATAGAGTACACACAATTTAGGTGTACTATCCGACGAAAGCACAGAATTAGTAGGTATGCCAGAATAAATGAACTGTAGTAAATTTTAGATTGAAATATTTGAATAGTTCAATGTCGATTCAGAGTAAAATGATCATCAAAATAATACGAGTATATTATATTGAAATGTAAATAAATTTGTAATCGATTTTGTGTAGCATATTATACTAGTCATAGAATTGTTATCATAGAACGATCTCCCCACGTTTCAAATAGTTATTGGAAATGGAACGCTTTGATAACTAAATTAAATTGTTTATTGATGTGGTGTGCATTCCGGCACTAGAAATAATGCTACATTAAACGTAACATTCGCCAGTGGACGAATACGTCTTAATTTTACGCTTTTTAGGGTTCCAAAGCCAAATGGGTTATAAAAATAATAACATTGTCACAGTACATTATTGGTCATAAAATAATTAACAGTAAATTATAGTTCCTAAAAAACATGAGATCTTAAATGCTCAAACATTAAAGTTATTATTATTTTCTCTTGTGTCTACTCAAAACTCGGATAAAGATAATAATAATTAATAACATAATCTACTTGTTTTTATTTGGAGACAAATAATAACTCTTATTTCGTGGGCCATCGAATAATTTTCCTATAACTAATGCCATGTTAATGTAGTCGGTTAAAAAAATTAAATTATTACCAACGCAACAAAGCACCTTTATTAGGTAAGCTGATTTACTAATTAAATAAATAATGTTAAATTTTGTACTTTTAAACACAGTAGTTATGTACCACTTTTAGTTTAAGAGCAGACAAGGCCATGGAAACCAATTGCGAAATCATTGAAAGAAACACATACGTGTGTTGTAAAGATGAAACTAAAAATTGTAGGAAGGTCGTGAATGTATAACTAGAACTCAACCAAAATAGAAGTTGATACAATTTTACTTCTTATACTTCGTAGAAGATTTATTTAATGAGAGAAAGAAAGAAAGAATCATTTATTGACACAAGTGTCGTGGCGTACAGGTACAGGACGTAGAAACATACATACATATATTATATTATACAGATATTTAATGATAGCTAATGTTTATTGGAAAAAAATAGAAGGACCAGACCTAAGCCCAGCAGTGGTATATCACATTGGGATCAATAATGTCACTGTATATCGTATAAAAGTTCTACCGTAACGTGTCGATAAATATACATCATGACAAACTTTATAATCAAGATTATGATGAAGTAAATATACTGCTACACAATATATGTATAACTTTTTGGATGGATCAGTGAAATTAATGAAACCACGTATGTAATTACCAACAATAAATAGACCATAAACATTACTATATTTGAAGAAACAATGAACTTATAACAATTCTTAACAAAAAACATCTTATCCATTATAAAAGCTTTACCAATCCTTAAAAATTGTTTTAAATCTACATTAAAATAAATTTCAACCACCAGCTTCAGCTGTCTAAAGTTTAAATGCAATTTGTACCCAGTGAGGGATGCAGTGATAAAATAAGTAACTAAGTGAAATTAAAAGTGGTTTGATACGAAAAAGACTAGATACTTAATAAGGTTGGCTGGGCATTGCGCTCGTTTCCGTGCGTTTATTTTTATTAACTAACTTCAGACGGCGCCTGACACAGGCTAAGATCTATAGAGCGAACTTCGACTAAATCTAAGTCAAAGAAACGAAATCAGTGAGGATTTTTACTTAGTCCGAGTCATTTTTTACAAGAAAATCTTTGCTTAGTCTGTCATCAGCCTGTTTTTCTTGTAAAAAATGAGTCGGATTAAGTCAAACTTCGATTTAACAATACCAAATCCTCACTGAGTTCGCTACTTTGACTTATTCGAAGTTCTCTCTATAGATCTCAGCCTAAGTCCGGACGTTTTCTGACATTGGTCATTTCATTTATTACCATTGTTTATGTCTTGGTATTTTTTAATATATAGATTTAGAATATACATTATTTTTCATAAAGTTTCATAAAGTTGGTATTAATAATAACTACATTTAAAAAGAGGTTGGTTAGCAATCTAGCGGTAAAGTTTAAAATTTCGTAAGGCTCATAGTTTTTGAATAACGGAAACTTGAATTTGTGACGAAAAATTTTTTCTGGCTCATTGAATCGGCTGCTGTACATTTGCAAACCACCTATGGGGTAATTATTTTTTGCATACACTAAACCATTTTTATGCTAATTGCGACGATTTACAGGTCACATTCCGTTTTTAAAATCCCCATTGATAAAAAAATACTAATATAATGTTTTTTATTTTTAAACCTTACCATTGCGCTTTGAATAGTTCTCCCTGTATGTGGAATTGTAATTGATACTAAATTTATGAAACACTCTTTATATTACACTTATACACTATTACATTACAATAATAAAATCATTGGCTCATGGTTGAATTGAACATGTCAGAGAAAGAAAAAATATTTTAGCACAGTGAACATGGCACCGATATAAATAAAATATTAGTACATAATCTCTTCGCTATTTTGCCCGCATTAATACAAATTTTAAAATTAAGACTGCCTCGGTGGCGTGGTGGTATTTCGGTACGACTACGGTTCTGAGGTCTCGGGTTCGATCCCCGGGTCGGGCAAAGTGATATTGGATTTTTCCATATCAGCCCGGAGTCTGGAATTTGTGCCCGATATGGCGATAGGCTCGCCCCCTATCACATCTGGGACGGAACTAAGCTCGGCGAAATGTGGGTGTTCTAGTTCGCTAGTGCGCCTCTGCCTACCCCTTCGGGGATACAAGCGTGAACTTATGTTATGTTAGGTAATACAAATTTTCCGACTGCCTTGTCAATTAGCGTTGATCACTTATTCAGAGTCATATAACTTAATATTTTGTAGAATAAAACAAGCAAAATTAAATCAGGGGACATTAATTTGGACATGCAACTGAATTCAACTGATACACTTATAATAAAATATTTTCCGATACACAGGTAATTGCATGATAGCGATAAAAAGCAGGCATCGTCCGGAATGTGTGAATCAGTTTTAACTTTTATTCATCGCTCACACAGCGATGAAACACAAAATTAATGCGGATCATGTCGATGCCGAACTACTTCACTTGCTGAAATACAAATTTACGGGAGAACCGTAAAATCGTTATTTAATTAAGACATTTTTTTCTATCAGTTCACTTTACATAGTTATGACGGTTGATTTATGAATTATTGTCCAGTAATTGAATGGAAATGTACAAAATATTGTCTGTTTCATAAATAAATAAATACTCGACAGTGACACAAGTGCTGACCCCACACTAGGTTTAACATGTGTCGTCGGTAACAGAAAATACGAGAGACTTTTGTTCTCACAACACCCAGACCCGAAAAAATAACTGTGGGTCGCACAAACATTTGTCTCGGTACGGGAATCGAATACGCGGTCTCTCGTTTCATAGCCGGCTATTCGCCCGCTGCGCCTTGGAAGCAGTACCTATCTGTTATTTTATATATAAGATTTTTTAAGTTTTACTGAATAAATTAAAAATTATTTTCGGGTAGGTTAAATCGGCAGGTAATCGGATTATCCGTATAATCATTCTCATAATTCTATAATTTCCTGCTTTTTATTTATAAAACGGAACTTTTTCTCCTAGTACAATTCCACGGCCGATTTGGGGTCGGCGCAATATTATTTTTTAGGCAATGATGTTTAGGAAATGGAAGAAACACAATAGGTACCTGTACTTATTAAACAGTATCCCAGTATCGGTCATAGTGACCTTTCTATCATCTAAAATTCTAGCCTGTCTCATCCAGTAATCAGATCTGTAGAGGGTTATTGTGGTTCCAGACCGTTTGTTGTCAAATAGTTTGCAGAACTCGTAGTATTGACCGTCTAAAGTAGCCTGTTCTTCGTCACCCATATTAATTGATTCGGTGCTACAGATTTAGTAAAAAATACAATTCCGCACTTTGGCGAATGAATAAACGTTATTGATAAACGTTCCACCGTTTAGTTCAAATGAAAAGTACTAAAAAATCTATGTAAAATCTTAAAAAACTTTAATCAACAAAATGTATGCGACACATAAAATGTCATCTATATTATGTTGCCAGGCAACGGGTAACGGTCAAAGACTAGCGCATAAAACCATAAAGGTTGTCAAAGAGAATATAATCAAGTTACGTTTAAAGGCTGTGTCATCGATGCAGGAACGTTCTGTGAGGGAAGTCAATTACACCGAAAGCGGAAATGCCCCTATATTAAATTGCAATGACTCTTTTATTAACCTTTTCCCATTTTGTTCTTCATAATGATTTATGTAATAATTATAAGTGATTTTTTGTATGGGTGACATGTCTAAGAATTGCGATTCCTTGGTACTTATAGCTCTATTTAATCATAAACTCACGCTTGTATCCCCGAAAGGGGAGGCAGATGAAAACCAGCTTATTAAAACATGTTTTTCTACTCGGCATCAGCCTGGAGTTTGGAATTTGTGCGCGATATGGCTTTAGGCTTGCCCCCTATCACATCTGGTAGGTAGTGTTCCAGTTATTGACTCGAATATTGCATCAAAGGGCCAATTTTTAATAGTCAGACAACTTTTATTTGGAGTATAACTTTGAGCTTTAAGAGGTGATATGAAACATAGGTCAAAAACAATAAAATTATTTCCTAAAATCTGTCTATAGCAAAATCGATTATATATATTTTATTAAGTTTTCATTTTTTCCAAGCATAATGAGATAATATTCATTTGATTGATAATTCATTTAAAAATAATGTTCATAATCTCATGTTGCCTCCTTAGCAGTCTACATGGGCTGTGAACCGGGAAATCCAGGGTTCGATTCCCGGGTCTGGTATGGTGCTTTTCTAAAATTACTTTCACGCGACTGGATCCCCTAGGTGAGGGTTGACATCAGCGGCCTGAGCAGGAAAATTTCTGACAACCGTCAATGTATTCGAACTCGATGCGCGTCTATGAAATTTGTATGAAATATTAACCAAACGTCATCAGTGCGCAGCGAACTCGAATACATTTACATTTACATTCGTTTTTCGTGCTCGGGCTACAGGTACGCAGCCGGTTGTAAAAACTAAGCCAAATCCTTCCTGCAACATGCTTGAAAAGTGTATTGCGCCGACCCCACTTTAAGATAGGATAAGGGCAGGTAGAAAGAAAGAATGTTTATAATCTCATATTCACTCATATAGCTGCACTCAAGCACCTAAGCTGTAGCACACATCATCATCATCATCATCATCATCATCATCATCATCATCATCATCATCATCATCATCAGCCATAGGACGTCCACTGCTGAACATAGGCCTCCCCCAAAGATTTCCAGATCTAATAATAATAATAATCTTACTTAATCATGATCTAATACTACACACGTACTTCATCTTCTTATTTAGTGACTAAGTACTCACGGATCATTGAGTATTTGTATTTACTTATAAAGAACGAACATTTGGGCAATGCAAACCATAGTACTACTTGTAAAGCCATGTTTCCTGCACTAAAACATTACAAAAAATATGATATTTCAATTTATTTTTGTCTATGGTCTATTGTTACATGAGCAGGAAATAATGAAAAACCTTGTTTTATGTACTGCCTCGGTGGCGTGGTGGTATTTCGTACGACTACGGTTCTGAGATCTCGGGTTCGATCCCCGGGTCGGGCAAAGTGATATTGGATTTTTCCATATCAGCCCGGAGTCTGGAATTTGTGCCCGATATGGCGATAGGCTCGCCATCTATCACATCTAGGACGGAACTAAGCTCGGCGAAATGTGGGTGTTCTAGTTCGCTAGTGCGCCTGTGCCTACCCCTTCGAGGATACAGGCGTGAGCTTATGTATGTGTATGTATGTATGTTGTTTTATGTAGGTGTTTTTGGTAGGTGGAGGAGAAAAGGGACTGAGATAAGAAGGGTGAATTGGGCCACCGGAAATCTCACTTAGGGCCATTTGCACCACTATTACTAACCCACAGTTAGTCCTAACCTCAAGATAAATTGAATAAAATATATATGAACGACATTTCGTTCATTACATGTATTGTACTACATGTAATTACAGAAATTAAATGAATGACGTGTAATTCATTATCTACATGTAATGAATTACACGTCATTAATTTTTTTTCAATTCAACTTGAGGTTAGAACTAATAGTAGGTTAGTAATAGAGGTGTTTCTGTTTTTCGTTTGGTAAGGCTGACTTGCCTTACCAAATGAAAAACAGAAGCGAACTGCCACTTTACCTCGGTTTTCTGTGAGACAATGGTATCAAACCGTTCGAACTGGCCCATTCGTTCTGTAGACGTAGGTACCTGTCTACAACGTGGCTCTACCACTCAAACAACGAGTATCAACCGAGAGTTTTATATTTATAGATTCGTATTACCCATCAAATTTCGGCTCAGCGTTGCAAAAACGTCCCTGTTTGAAGAGGCATCGTGCTGCTATCTTGGCGCTCTTACGTTACGCTTGGCAGGAGAGTCCTTTGAGAAACGCGCGGGGTAACAAATTATGAATAAGAAATGGATTACTATACTACCTCTATATAAGATACGTGTTTATAGGATACGTTAATTACTAATAGTACTATTATTTTTTATATTTTAATAATAGGATTACGAGGAGTACTACAGAATATGTCTTTCTTTCTATCTGCTCTTTGGGCTTGACGCAACACACTTTTTGAAGCATGTTGCAGAAAGGGTTTGGCTTACTTTTACGACCGGTTGCCTGCCTGACGTTAACCCCCTCTGGGGGGATCCAGTCCGGGAAAATAAAATTAGAAAATTATCTTTTCCCGTTCTGGGAATCGAACCGGTGTTGTATTGTGCAGAAGCAACCGTGTTGTAATATGTTCCTAACATAATTCCTAAGCAAGTTTAGTTTTGTGTTTTAGAATTTTTATTTTAATTATTTTTCAAGTGAATTTCAGTCTCTAAGTATTTGATGTTAGTGTGAAATGCTCTCAAAAATATCTATTTCTAGACTATTAAGTAGCTGTGATAACCTAGCATTGGATCTATAGTGTTTAATTTAATTTACCTATATTTTTTGTATACCATTGGTTACCCAATAAATAAATAAATAAATTAAATCTGTGGTGATAGAGCTCGAAATGTATGGGAACGCGTGGGAACGGCTACTTTTCATGAAATGACCGTTCCCTTTCGTTAAATAACCGTTCCCTAGAACACACACACATTTCCGTCCTTTCCGTTCCTGATGTGACGGGGGTGTGCCTATCGCCATATCGGGCACAAATTTCAGACGCCCGGGCTGATATTGAATTGAAAAAACAATCCTAATATCACTTTGTCCGACCCGGGGATCCAAAATACGCCACTACGCCACAGAGCGTTTCACTCTTCTCTTTTCCCGTCCCACGAAAAAGACAATTTGGTACGTAGTACAGTGTTTAAATAATCAAGCAACCTAATAAAAATCACGGAACCTGCACGAGGTAAATCTCTCCAAAACAGTATAAAAGCACGCACGAATAACCCTCCTTAGTTTTATTGGACTTGTCACACGTGCAACCGACGACGTAGCCACTATTCAGCTATCACCCCTTCACCAGCTCTACACATAGTTACAAGTGTGTTGGGGTTTATCTGTGTTCTATTTCGCCCTTAGATATATGTCTATGATTTCACACAATGACTAAAGAAAAATAAGAGGACCTGCCTGGCTAGCATACGTGCCACGACTCACGATATATCTCGATAACCGACTGTAGAGATGTTGTCTACATATTGTCTATAATATAGTATGAAAATAATCGAGGACGCATGTTAGAGTCCGTAGACAAATAGCGAAAACCGGTTATAACACGATAAAAATGTAGTGTAGCCAGTGTAAACTGCATACAAAAAAACGTTCCGCAAAAGTTAACGCAAACAGAAAAGGGTTTTTGTCTAGGTGCATTGTCAACTATGAAAAATACTTTACTTTGAAGTCAGTTCCGCCATTTTAGTTTCGCGATCTATTTACATATAAGTTGTCACCGTGTCATAAGACCTATAACATATAAATACTAATTGATTTTATTATAAATACGGTGTTTTATTTACAATAATACTAATTTCAGAATGTGAAGAAGATGCCTATTACTATAGAATTAGAATCCTACTGGATTGCTAATTAAACGAAGTAAACTCACATTTCAAATGTTGCCACTTTTCCATGAAATTTAAATAGTGCTACGGTATCATAAGCTCATAACATAACATAAACTCACACCTGTATCCCCGAAGGGGTAGGCAGAGGCGCACTAGCCAACTAGTACACCCACATTTCGCCGAGCTTAGTTCCGTCCCAGATGTGATAGAGGGCGAGCCTATCGCCATATCGGGCACAAATTCCAGACTCCGGGCTGATATGGAAAAATCCATTATCACTTTGCCCGACCCGGGGATCGAACCCGAGACCTCAGGACGGCAGTCGTACCGAAATACAACCACGCCACCGCAGCTGCGTTATCTGTTGTGATTATTAACGCAAAATTATTTACAGAGTCGACGGGTTAAGCTGAAATTTCAAAAATCCGAAAAATTATAATTTTGCAAGCTAATTCTGTGTTATTTTTTTTTAATGATAAAAATTGAAATATATCAACAATCACTATGTTTTGAAAGTAAGCAACATTATTTTCGAAAGTGACATTTCGATCTGTCAGTTTACTTCGTTTAATTAGCAATCGGACATTAGCTGCTATATTAATGGGATCTTTCTTCCGCAACGTCGCCATTTTGGTTTCTTTCCATACATTAGGCATGTTTAATTTCTATAATTATATTTCATGCTTATTCTTCTTTTGTCTTAGGTTTCACCCCAGTGGCCCGAGCAGGAATATTTTTGACAATCGAATTGCTATAGATCTCGCTGATGATGTCGATGTTTAATATTTCATACGAATGTCATAAACGCACATCGAGCTCGATACGAATTCGATTGTCAAAAATATACTAATAGGTATATAAACTATAATATTGTTATACGTATTTAATATATTCATTTGAACAGCAAAAATGATGATATGAAAAACAAGTACCTACTTTTTTATTGAATTATTTTAATTTGGGAAAGGCTTTTGTAATAAACCCTAACAAATAAATAAACGCTCATTTCCAACTTTCAAAAATTATTATGCTTCATATTTCGGTGCAATGGAACGATTCATGGAATGCTCAATAATTGAAGTTTGGGCGTTTGTTTACAATATTGCAATAATAATTAATTGAAAAATTTAATCAGTTTCTGATTTAATAAAATATGGCTTTAATGATATGCGTTTAAATTCTTTGGATATTCGTTTTATAATTTAATTTGATCAAATGTTTATGGAATTTTACAAACATATAAACATAAGCTCACACCTATATCCCCGGGTAGGGAGAGGCGAACTAGCGAACTAGAACACTCACATCCATCGCCACATCATATCGCTGAGCTTAATTCCGTCCCAGATGTAATGTGGGGCGAGCATATCGAGCACAAATTCCAGACTACCGGCTGATAGTGAAAAATCCAATATCATTGCCCGGCCCGGGATTGAACCCGAGACCTCAGGACTATAGTCGTACCGCGCACGCAATACCACTACGCCACCGAGGCAGTCTAAAATTTTATAAAGTACCTACAAAATTGATACGTGTATCTTAAACCAGGATTTTATGAGTACAAGCAATTAACTATTGTTGTCATAATAAGCCAATTAGTTAGGTGGTTTATACCAACGCTAAGAGACATGTATCAGAATCAAACAGGTGATGATAAGCTAAGATAAACGCCCGGTTCCAATAAACAATCTCAGTTCGAATGGGCAGATTACAAAAATTAGCCAATAAGTACACAGTTTGTACATGACTCCGTCAAATGACGTGATTTGATTGGTTCATAATCGCGGTCTATCTGCACTCTAAACTGAGATCGTTTATTGAAACTGGCCGATAGTAAGAATATATCTCCGAGTATCGAGATTCATTACACATTACTTTCTTCTACTGTCTACAGTCGTTCTGAAGTAAAATATTAAATGCTCAGATAAAATACAATTCAAATATCAATTTTCCAATATTCGATTAAGAAAATGCCTGCATATTTTTACAAATAGACAAAGCTTGAATTTATTGATGTTTTAATAAAGCGGTTGCAATGCACCGTGAAAATGATTCAAACAATATTGTAAGTCCTTCGCTCGTCGCAGCGCCGCGCCAGACGGTTTGCTTCCATGGCAAATTAATATTTATTGAATGTTGCTTACAAAACATGATCGGTTGTAAAGTTGTTTTGATTACCTTTTCCTTTTTTTGTTTATGTATCTGCATCGAGTTGATTTTATGAAATTGTGTTAATTTGTTGTTTGCCAATTTGGCGGTTTGTAAATAATCATGTTATGACTGTAAGGTTTAGAAGAATATGGCGTATAGAGATAGTATGCGAGTTATTATTAAGATTTATAATACTAATTACATATTCAAATAGTAAGGTCACACGTTGAATTGCCTTCTTTGAACCCAGGACGGGTTCGATTCCCAGGTCGCGGCGTTTGCGAATCCACCTCAGATGAGGGTCAATGAGTTTAAAAAGTAAGCCATATCCTTTCTGCATCATCGTGAAAAAGTATGTTGCTTCAAACTTGCATTAAGGTGGAATAAGGGCTGGTAGAAAATAAGAAAGAAAGTAAGTTGACTTTGAAAGAGTTTTACCAAGTAACTCCCGGAAATTGTATGAAATATCCTAGTCATTAAAATCTATCCTATTACGTATGCTATAAAAATCAAGTACTTGTAGAGAGCTCGTGCCGTTTTCCGATGCGTTACCATGGCGACGCTCCCGCTTACCCTCCGTAGACTTCACCGGCCCTTAAAGTCCCCCTGATGCTACGCGTCCACTACATCCTGATTTCAATAGCACGTCAATTTACATTGTCGATGTTGTAACCGAACAACACCAAAGGTCACTTATTACGCCCTCACGAATTTTCCACGGTCTTTTTATTTTTGCATCTACAAAAATATATACTGATTTCTTAAGTTTACGCGTATGTTATACATTGAAATAAAACTATTTTTACTATTTAGTCTAAGATTTTTACCCATTCTATCACAATTTGGTTTTAATTTTCAGTCCAACCTGTGACCACGAAGACTGCAAAGTCTTCGAAACGTCGAGAATAAAAATTAAAACCAAATCGTGATAGAATCCGTAAAAATAGTTTTATTTCAATGTACAAAAATATAAATATAAACATTTTTTTAAGAAAAAATAAAATTACGGTTCTTTATAGGAGCCGAAAACTGTTGCTGGGTGTGGGCGAGTCATCGGTTGTAAACAAGTATCAGCGGGTTTAAACCTCTCACCAAATAAACTCATTCTTTAATGTTTGCGAGATCTATAAATTCAGTTTCGGGTCTGATTTGTTATTATTGTGACGGAAAGCCTCTCGTAGTTTGTTAAATTCATGACTCAGATTAAAGTAATATATGGGAACACATTTATGAGGTTGTTCATGACTGGATTGAAAAATCATTCCGGATTTTAGTCTTAATATGAAATAGTAAAGGCAAAGAAAGTTTTAAAACCCGGTTATTACTATTACCCTCTTCGAATGTTACTAGATGACTACACAGGCTACACTAAAAAAAACATCACATCTGCATACTTAAATGCTAAAAATAAAGGGACGAATGTAACTATTTTTTTACATAGGACGTCTTATCATTACGGATTTGTTTATTTTATTGCAGGCCGTACAAGAACAAAAATTACCACAAGTATACAGTTGCAATATTTCATTTGAAAGGATTTCATTTTCATTTCAAAGAAGCAAATGTAGTTCTTATGACTTTACCATATTCTAATTAAAATATACCCTTCAAGTGCTACATAGAACACTGGTTGCTGAGTGCAGAGCAAATTTCCTATCGTCTGCTACGTTACAATTCAATTCCACATTTCGTAAACTCGGTGACTGCCTCGGTGGCGTGGTGGTATTTCGGTACGACTACGGTTCTGAGGTCTCGGGTTCGATCCCCGGGTCGGGCAAAGTGATATTGGATTTTTCCATATCAGCCCGGAGTCTGGAATTTGTGCCCGATATGGCGATAGGCTCGCCCCCTACACATCTGGGACGGAACTAAGCTCGGCGAAATGTGGGTGTTCTAGTTCGCTAGTACACCTCTGCCTACCCCTTCGGGGATACAGGCGTGAGCTTACGTAAACGTATATTCTATACTTTAATTCTGTAGCATAAGTGGTGGTGCTTATTACTTCTCTAGGGGTTTTATACATGTTAAGAGTAGAAGTAAAAATACATAATTATATATTAATATAATGTACATTATTTGTATTTTCAAAATATTTATTCTACCGCTATTTTGAAAGGTTGTTTGATAATGAAACTCAAGCTGCTTTTTTTCTTTATAAAAATGGATTCCACGCATTAGCGATGATTTAGCTAATATCAATGTAAATAGAGCAATTATCAATATTTCGAAATGACTATAAGACCCAGATGTGAACGATCTCCAAGTCCTGCTGAGATTATAGCGCCAATTCTTTCCAGTGCGATGCTCCTCAGATGACGTTCACTTAGTGAATCGACCGGACAAAGCCAGCCAACGCACTAAGCAACACTTATCAAGGATCATCAGTTAAAAGCATACCACATTATACTGTCCATCTTCGCTGAAGTTTGGTGCATAAAACCACATCACTTATAACAACAAACACAACTCCAGATAATACGAAATAATTTTAACAAGCGACGCTCACACTGCCAGACTTCCCGTTAAAATCCGAGGGAGTTTCTTTAATCTTTACAATGAGTTACCAAAAACAGATAAATTATTTTACTAAGAATTATTAAACTAAGATTATAACATTCTAATTATGTTTTAGTTGATGAGCAAGTGGGCCCACCAATATATCTGACTAGGTGCAAACGCAAAAACACTTTCTCTACAATGTAGAGTCTACATAAACTAGATTCCTTCTTTGCGAGTTTTTTAATCCATCTTGAGTATTTATAATGAGACTATATTTAGGTCTCATGTCTCTCTATAAAATGGTGACGCCAAGCCAATATGGTTTTAGGCCGCTCGTTAGATCCCAAATTGGAACAAACTGGCAAAGGCGTTTGCGAAAGAGATGACTAATGAAGTATTTTTAAAAAGACACCATATAAAAATATTGAAATCCACTTATAAAGATTCTGATCCACTGCAACAGTTTTATTACGGAATCTTTCAAACAAAAACGTAAAATATCTGTTTAAAGTGCGGCTGTTAAATCGATGTTGTAGAAGTGGTCGGCCCACTGTATAAACACATCCCGCTTGCCCCAAATAGGTACTAGTAATCTGATGTCTAAATGATTTCCAGCCTTCCTTACTCCGAGCAAGCTGGCCGCGGTACATAAGTACACACATAACACAATTATGCATAAATTATCCAAAATAATGAGACTCACTCCACACAGAAACTTATCTCTTTTGTGACAGGTATACCGTGTAATCTACAAGTTATTTTATCTACACTAATATTATAAAGAGGAAAGATTTGTTTATTTATATTCTTGTTTGTAATGAGGCTCAAAATCGACCGGATCTATTTTTAAAATTCTTTCACGTATAGTAAGCTACATTATCAAAGACTAACATAGGCTATTTTAAACACGGAAAAATGTACGATTACCATGGGTACTAAGGTATCTACACAAACGAAGTCGCGGGCAACAGCTAGGTTTAGATATTATTACTGCTATTGTTATGGCTGTGTGTCTGCGTGGGCGAAGTAATCTTCATTAGTATGAGAAACGATACGTGTTTATAAAATATGTATATTCTTTGTGAGAATACACACATTTCATACACACGAATTGTTAGAATTGTGAAATGTTGAAATATTTTTAACACATTACGTTTTAAAATAAACCACAACTATCGATAACAACTTGAAAGCCTAAAATACACACTCGTTATTTTGTTTACCGTTCTAAACATCTATTCCCTAGCGTAACAAGTTATTTCACTACTCTCGTACTGGCTAGCATCAGTGCATCAGCGAGATTCGAAACTTTCATATAAACCTGCTGCATCCATGTTGTGTATATCAACACAAACACTGTATTTCGCAAATACGACTACTTATAAGACCATCAAAATATTTGTATTTCATCATCAAAGTATGAAGTGAAATTAAAAACGAATGAATCCACTAAATTTCGGTGTTTTAGCCTGGAACATTTTTATTAGTTTAAACTATCGTTTACTATCGAAACCTTGCACGCAACACAAAAACATACTTTTCTGTGATCGAAACCTTACTATCGAAATCTAACCTTATTATAATAACGACGTCAAGTTTGACAATTGTTGAGGTTTCATAAAATCTTGCGAATGCAATTTGTAACGTCATTTAAAGTCACAATTTCACAAAAAGGGCACAAATCTGGATGTTATATTTTGTATTACCTACCATATCGTATAATTGAGAGTGAAGACCCGAAAAATTAATTTATTAACCAAGCTTCAGCTGAAGAATCAAAGCAATTAATATACCATAATTTTCATACTAGGCATTATATGTGCGTTAGCCAAAGGCGTGAGCATAGAAAGGTAAAGTAATTTATGCTCAGGGTCGCATTTTCTTGTGGAGACACGATGTTAATGACGTATTTATATATAATCTTTGGTTAAAACTTGCACCTAAGTCTACCATCAGAACTTGTAATCTTTTATTATACATTATTTTTGATCTTCAGTAAGAACTTGGCTCAGTACAGGACGTAACTGTTGGCCAACCATGAGTTTTTTTGACATTACTCGCTCGTGACTCCGTAAAATATTTGTATGAGACGCCTCTAGCGGTTACGTGCATGCAAAATCATGGTTGATCTAGTATTCTGTGCAGTCGATGCCGTGAATACTGCTATATTTATGGAGAATAATTATCGAACGACCGAGGTGATAACGTTTATGAAGAAGACATGACTACGAGGCTGTGTCATGCAATTTTAACATTATTATTACGTCACGTGACGTTAATAACTCTCTGCTGTATTACACAGAATTCAAGTGTACTTACTTCCCTGAGACAAGAAGCCCCTTTCTCATAAAATTTTTCAAACGTTGCTTGCCTTTAAACTACATAAAATTTTGTTCCTTCTTTACGCCAGATAGTTTGAGGGTGAAGGAGATAAATTAATATTTTAGTTATAAGTTAAGTACCGCTTAAAAACCTTTATAGGTATGAATACATATATTAACGTCATTATTCTTGTTAAGACTATCGCTGAGCTTATGTTACATATTTTTAATAATGCAGAGGATGATGTATCAACAGAGACTAATTGGAAATGTTAATACTGGTACTTTTGAATTATATAGGTAAGAAGATATTATGGGCCTTACTTATAAAAACATTGACACGGTTCTTATCTTTAAAACTTTTTTGACACTTTTTTCCTTGCGTTACATTGTTAAAGACTGAAAGGGACAAACAAGTTTTAAAGTTATGAAGCGCATAAATATTTTTATAAGTAAGGGTAGCTTTTACGACTACCTTGTTGATATTGGATACTGTAACATTGTATAACATAACATAAGCTCACGCCTGTATCCCCGAAGGGGTAGGCAGCAGCGCACTAGCCAAATAGTACACCCACATTTCGCCGAGCTTAGTTCCGTCCCAGATGTGATGGGGGCGATGTGTAATTGTAGTGAATTATGGATGAAGAAGCAGCTACACTAGAGAGCCAGTTCTGTGAATTCGCTCGTCTAATGGACAACAAGAGAGATGGCCTGACAATCACTCTCTACCGGTCAGATTACTGGATGCGGCAGAGTAAGCTCATTGACGACAGAAAACTAACTATGACCGACACCGGCATTCTTTGGTGGAAGTTCTGGTTAGTGTCACTTTGTTTTATAATTAAAACCTACATCTGCAGTCATCATCATCAGCCATAGGACGTCCACTACTGAACATAGGCCTCCCCCAAAGATTTCCAGATCGATCTGTTGGAAGCGGCCTGCATCCAGCGACTTCCTGCGACCTTTATCAGGTCATCTGCGACATCTGCATTATCATAACTTTTTTATAAGGCGTTCGACAACCGTCATGAAGTTTCGGGTTCGATCGTCGGGTAAAGAGATATTGAGTAGAAACTCAGTATTAGCCCGGAGTCTTGAATTTGTGTCCGATATGGGGATAGGTTCACCCCCATCACATCTGGGACGGAGAAGCCGAAAAAGCCCGGCGAAATTTGGACGTTCTCATTTCCTAATTCACATCTACCTACTTCTATATACCCATATGTAAATTCGTAATTGATATTTGAGTCAATCATTTAGTTCAATGGACAATTTCAAAGAGGACACATCTCAAAATATAAATTATTAATAAGTATATCATATCTATAAATAAATATGTTTGTTATTCTGGATATAAGCAGCGATAGCTCAGTAGGGAGTACGGACTGCCGAGACAAGTTTCGGAGGTTAGAGACCAACCTCAACATGGAGCATACACCTCTGACTTTTTTATGTTGTGTATTTTCATTGTGAAATATCCCTTGCTATAACGGCGAAGGAAAACATCATGAGGAAACCTCCATACCCGACAATTTCTCCACAAGAATTTCGAAGGTATGTGAAGTCTACAAACCCGCATTAGACCAACGTGGTAGACTAAGGCCTAACCCCTCTCATTAGTAGAGGAGGCCCGGCCCAGCAGTGGGACAGTAATATTACAGGGCTTATATTATTATTTATTATTATATTCTGGATAACTAATTGACCCTAAATTATAACTTAGAATAAATTTTATGAATTTTACTCTACTCTATAAAAATTACTAGTTATTGAAATAAAACTATTCTTACGGATTCTATCACGATTAGGTTTTAAATTTTACTCTACTCTATAAAAATTACTAGTTATTGAAATAAAACTATTCTTACGGATTCTATCACGATTAGGTTTTAATTATTATAGTTTAAAACCTAATCGTGATAGAATCCGTAAGAATAGTTTTATTTCAATGTATAATATTCACGTAAACTTAAGAAATCAGTAATTACTAGTTATTTTCGTTTCCTTAACATTTTAAATTTCCAGACATATATACCTTTTTCGGAAATGTCATTTAATTTTATTCACAGTAAAACTGAGCTGAATTATAATGAATGGCACGAATACTTGAGTGACTTATGCGAGTACAGAAATCTAGACCAGGAGTTCGTGGAGACTGCAATGACAAACTGCGGGAATCCCGGCTCATCCACCGTGAACATACCTCAATACAGAGATTTCTTTGATACGTATCAACCTAAGGAAAAGTCTATATTTTAACTGTATTTAACGTACATACAATTAATTTGTCGTAAACTTTTATTTTAATGGATAAAACGTTAATAAAAATAATGGATAATTAACTAATTCTTCCGTTTTAGAAAGCCACCTACATATTGAGGTCTATACATGGCTTGTTTTAAACAGTTTCCTAGCTTTTACTGGTGATTTAAAACAATCCACGTTTTAACGATAGTTAAACTTATAGGAAGATTTTTTTTGTTGTGCTTATAATAAGTACTGATTTTATTTGTTTTGTCAATCTATCTATATATATAAAAATGAAACCCGTTTTCCGTTGTCACGCCATCACGCGTGAACGGCTGGACCGATTTCGCTAATTCTTTTTTTAGAATACTCATCGAAGTACGAGGATGGTTCTTACGGAGAGAAAAAAATGAAAAATTGTCTGAAAAAGTCTAAAAACAACACTTTTCTGTACTCCCATACAATCGATTCGTAATAATACTTAAAAGTCAATTTGAACTTTAATACCATACCATAAAGTTCAAGTATTAGTGGAGAGGTTCCGGGAAGGCAAAACAATTGAGTGTCGTTAGTATCTACTGGTTCGATTTGAAAAATTCTTTTTGTGTTGGATAGCCCAATTATCGACGGTGGCTATAGGCTATATAACATCACGCTATGACCGATAGGAGCGGAGCAGAAATGAAAAATGTTTAAAACCGGTGAAGGCGATATCTCAGAAACTACTGGTTCGAATTGAAAAAATCTTTTTGTGTTGGATAGCCCATTTATCGAGGATGGCTAGAAGCTATATAACATCACGCTATGACCAATAGGAGCGGAGCAGAAATGAAAAATGTTTTAAAGCGGGGAAGTTGATATCTCGGAAACTACTGGTTCGATGTGAAGAATTCTTTTAGTGTTGACCGACGGGTTGAATGATGGGGTGACTAAGGGATACCTAACGGGGTGACTGATGGGGTGACTGACGGGGTGACAGACGGGTGACATGCGGGGTGACAGACGGGTGACAGCCGGGGTGACAGATGGGTGACAGGCTGGGTGACAGATGGGGTGACAGGCGGGGTGACCGATGGGGTGACAGACGGGTGACAGGCGGGGTGACAGACGGGTAACAGACAGGTTGACAGACGGGGTGACAGACGGGTGACAGACGGGTGACAGACGGGGTGACAGACGGGGTGACAGATGGGTGACAGGCGGGGTGACAGACGGGGTGACAGACGGAGTGACAGACAGGGTGACAGACGGGGTGACAGGCAGGGTGACAAGACAGGGTGGCTGATGGGGTGACAGACGGGTGTCAAGCGGGGTGACAGGCAGGGTGACAGACAGGGTGACAGGCAGGGTGACAGACAGGGTGAGTGATGGGGTGTCAGCCGATGTGACAGACGGGGTGACAGACGGGGTAACAGACAGGGTGACAGACGGGGTGACAGACAGGGTGACTGATGGGGTGACTGACGGGGTGATAGACGGGTTACAGACGGGGTGACAAACGGGGTGACAGACAGGGTGACAGACGGGGTGACAGATGGGGTGACTGACGGGGTGACAGACGGGTTACAGACGGGGTGACAGACGGGTGACAGGCTGGGTGACAGGCGGGGTGACAGACGGGTGACAGGCTGGGTGACAGGCGGGGTGACAGACGGGTGACAGACGGGTTGACGGACGGGGTGACAGACGAGGTGACAGGCGGGGTGACAGTCGGGGTGATTGACGGAACCGCACCGAAGTCACGTACTATCTCTCGAAGTTTAGCAAAACATATCATTACCTTTTTAGAATTATTGTGCTATGGGTGCCTACGACTCACTCTTTCAACCCTCTCTCTCATACGCAGACGAAGTTGCGCGGGTCAACTAGTTAACTATAAATCTTTGCCCGTTTAAGGTTACTTTTACATGTAAGTACATTAACCTAATAATTATTATGCAATTTTGTCAACTTAATAGTAACTTTTATGGTATCATGTTTTAAAATAATTATGTAAAATAGCAGAAGCAGCGACAGCTCAATTGGGTGTAGTACGGACTACCGTGGCGAGTGTCGGAGGTTCGAGACCAACCCCAAAATGCAGCATACACCTCTGACTTTTTTATGTTAAGTGTATTTTCATTGTGAAATATCGCTTGCTATAACGGTGAAGGAAAACATCGCGAGGAAACCTGCGTACCCGAGACTTTCTCTACAAGAATTTTGAAGATATGTGAAGTCTACCAACCCGCATTAGGCCAGCGTGGTAGACTAAGACCTAACCCTTCTCATTAGTAGAGGAGAGCCGTGCCCAGCAGTGGGACAATAATATTACAGGACTAATATTATTATTATTTTTATGTATAACACATCCTGTTAAAATATTTTTAAAATAAAGCTTCTTTTAATTGTACTTATTTTTTGGGTAAAAATATTTTGAGGGAAAAACTTGACTGTGAATTATATAAATCACTAGAGAATATGTAGTATATAGGAACTGGATCTGAGGGATCAGAGGGGGTTGACGTCAGGCAGACAGCCGATCGAAAAAACTAAGCCAAATCCTTTCTGCAACATGCTTCAAAAAGTGTGTTGCGCCGACCCCACATTAAGGTGGGATAAGAGCAGGTAGAAATAAAGACTGGAGAATACGTAATAAATCACTCCCATAGCTATGTATCTACCTCTACTTCTATACTATTGTATCTAGATTCTAGTGCATTGCAGAATCATATTATGATAACTATATGGAAACTATATAATGTAAGTATATTAACATAAACATAAGCTCACGCCTGTATCCCCGAAGGGGTAGGCAGAGACGCACTAGCCAACTAGAACACCCACGTTTCGCCGAGCTTAGTTCCGTCCCAGATGTGATAGGGGGCGAGCCTATCGCCATATCGGGCACAAATTCCTACGTAAAAACTATATGATGTATGGTGTTATAATGACACTGGCGTAGAACATTATCACGTAGGTTAAGAAACAAGATGGTTTTTAATTCGTATTATGATTTTTTTTAATTTCTCCCCTAAGTTGGAAATGGGTTTTACCGTCTATACGAGTCGTTAATTGACTATTAAATCTATGTTGTATACATTAAAGTTGGTCTAAGATATTTTATTAAGGTTACATCTCAGGATATGAAGGCAATTGGTTTATCTCCACAATGTAAACACAACGCGTGTATTTAGCGCTTGCTACGTTTTCCCCGGCTGGTAGGGGAGACCGTGGTACATCAACCTATCGAAATGTGTTCAAAGCTATTTTTAATTAAATTAAAAATTGGTATCATGAGAAAGATAATTGAATTACAAAACTAATCGTATAGGCTGGCCTGGAAAAAACCGTTATGAAAAAAAATAGCCATTAAAAACTTTTCGATAGACAAGCACATAGATAAGCAAGTCTCATCTGGTTTTCAGATGAGTGACGGTCGATGTACCACGGTCTCTTAGACCATGCGTTTTCGTTTAGTGTGTCATAAAATTATTTTGGACCAGATCAATGAAATGAAATGAAATTGAAATGGTGTGGTGAGAGAGCGGTGTGGATTGAAAGAGGAAATAATAACGAGGATTGAGAAAGGAATGTTGCGGTGGTTTGGGCATGTAGAAAGGATGGATGAAAGGAGGTTGACAAAGCGAATATATATGGCAAATGGTAGAGTTGGAAGGGGAAGACCTAATCGAACATTCTCTGACCAAGTCAGAGATTTACTCGAGAAAGGTCAAGTTAAAAGTACCCTAAACCGACGTGCATGCGTGAAGAATGTAATGAGACTGAATGAGGCGAAAGAGGTGTGTAAGGATCGTAGCAAGTGGAAATCCGTTGTCTCTGCCTACCCCTATGGGAAAAAGGCGTGAGTCTATGTATGTATGTATCAATCACATTTTGTATTGATCAGACATCAAACTATTAAAATAATCTAAGCATTCAACAATAGTGTGTGTCTATAACTTGATAGTTGTCATAAACTTCTTTTTCTCCATTATACTTCGCCAAGGTTTTTCCGTACTTAATTAAGTCCGCTACAGTTTCCACTAGAGCTAGTCAAACGACCACAGTTTTCGATTACACGTCACTTTCTCGACTATTCATAAATCATAAAGTATTATCTGAGCACGGCAAGATTATATATTCCACCAGATGGTAAGCGTAAACCAGATAAAAAAACAGTAACCACAAACAAACAATGGGTTTATCAGTGGTCACTAGAATTATGCCGGCCTATTTACTATTACCTGAGACAACATTAAATTATAACTAAGTATGGTCACTTCCTTGATTGTTAGGTAATAAGGTTATATTACAAACATACTAAATACTATTAGAACGTTTATTGCACAGATGGATTGAATGTCATTATTTTTTTATTTGTGGACAATCTCCAAGTGAAATCTCAGTTCATAAAACTTTTTGCTTTTTATCGATGCTATTAGGCAGTATAAGCGCTTAAATTGCTTCAGCCAGAACTTAACTTATTATATTCATTTCTTAAAGATGTTTCATTATTATGATATTATTTATATTATAAAAAATATTAAATCACAATTTTTAAATACCTGATAAAAGCGTTAGCCAGAAAACAGCATATTAATATTTTTGATTAATTTGTAAATTCATAATAGCATTATAATTGAAAATATCAACTGTTCTCTAAAATTGTATTTTCAGCTACAATAGCTACAATTACATAATACGGTCAAAAGTTTTAAAATATATTATCATTTTGTTACTAATGTTGGGTATAATATCATTTGACGTTTAGTTATTTGGAGTAATTAAAATACACGCTTTATAATCTCAAGATACATGACACTTATAGAGATCTGACTGGCATATTCCACTGATATAAAATATTCATGAATCAAATTCTTTAAAATCTTTACTTAAAAAACATTTTAAACTTTTGACCAACAGTATCGCTGTAAATTTCGACTTGCGACATGCAATATATCTAAAACATACCGTCGTCCATGGAGAAATTAAAATATTTTTCGAAGCAGTCGGCGGCTTGTCCTCGGGTTCCATTGCGGCTGTTCGGTATGGTCAGTTTAAGACCCGTGGTTGCGAATTATAATCTCCTCTCGCAACAGCGCCACAGACACCTACACAGAAAACCAATAGTAAAATAGACTATCGCCGGAATGGTCAAACTCTACCCAACTTTAACGGCTTCTTACATTGATTTTTCGCCATACAATTTTGACAGATAAGGCGACATTAAACGACCTAAAGCGACCTTAAATGTATGAACATTCGGCGGTTAAGGTATTATTAATAATAATCATAGTCGATCGGGATAGTCTCGTAATAATAATCATAAGCTTAAATAAATGAGAATAATAATCATAAGCTTAAAAAATTAATGGACCGACTTCAAAGTGTACCTCTGTCGCCCGAATGGTCAATCGCTGCTCAACTTTAAGGGCTTCTTACATTGATTTTCGCCATACAATTTTGACAGATAAGGCGGCCTTAAACGACATAAGACGATCTTAAGTGTATGAACGTTCGGCGGTATATGAGGTTACTGTATAGGCACGTGACATATTCGTGCTGAACTTACAGAGGGCATACAAATACCCGCCCCAAAACCCATTACAATCCCAGTGTTTAAAGTCGGTTCTGTCAGAAACAGCCTATTGTGTACACC